>JAPWDM010000007.1:29342812-32257134 GCA_035578155.1 Brachynemurus nebulosus
ACAGGGGTATTTGATTTTCGGTGATCGGGTGATGAGTTTTTTTTTGAGATGTGTGCAAAAATGTGCCGCCACTAACTCATTTCTACATATTGTTCAATGAAAATTTTACAGAATATTTTTCAAATATCATTCTACACTACCGATGTGCTAATTACATAATTAAATTTTTATTAACCGTATCGTTTAAAAATTATTCTCGAAAATATGTTTATTTTATGGCGAGTTAACGTTACCCTTTCCTTAAATCAATTACGGTATTAAAATTTTTCACCACAAAGGTGCGAAGTGGATTAACCACAGATAAGAAGACATCGCTAAAATGTTCTTTTTAAAAGGGTAAAATATCTTTTCTTGTATCTATAAAATACTTTTTGATTTCAAATAATGGGACCTCCCAAATTCTTTCAAATAAAATTTGAAAGTGTGGAAAGGTCCTTTCAAAAATTTAAAATGAACGAAATATATATCGCATAAAATACATAATGGTTCTTCACTTCTTCAATCAATAACAACTTGAATGTTTCATCTTGAACTAACAAAATCTATAAACCATACGTGAGAGTTAATACATAATATTTTTTCAATTTTTGATGTTTTTAGTATAGTTTTTTTAAAATTCGTAAGAAATATGAAAATGTAAAAATATAAAGGTGGCTTGACTTATTCGAACGCCTCAGTTGTTGTTAGCTCAAATTTTCCCAGAGTCCAGAAAAAAATCCAAGCAATTTTCTTTCAGTGATGTTAAGTATTAAGTTTTGTATTTAACTCTAGAAAGCATGTCTAGAAAAAATCACATAACAGAATCTCCTAGGTCAAATAGACCTTTGCATATTTTACACAATTTTGTAGTGCTTCACGTAAAATTAAAAAAAAAATTATATTTGTAATAGGATTAAATATACCCCTGTCGCAGCATCCTGCATAACATAGTGAATTGCCGTTTATAAAAATTCGTTTTTCTCGGAAACCAGTTTACATATAATGATTGGTTTAAAAACCTTTTTTTATGTAATCTTTTCTTCCTATTTCCGACGGTGTAAAAATGTCGGAAAGACTTTTTGAATAAGTGGAAATTTTGGCAAAAAACTAATTTTTTCGACGAATTAAAAACTAAGGATGATCGATATTCATCGATGGTAGAAAAACATCGATGTTTAGCGGGAAAACATCGATGTAAAAACATCGATTTTATGTCCTCGATAATATCGACACATCGATGTTATGTCCTCGATAACATCGACACATCGATGTTACGAGAATAATATCGAAACATCGATATTACTCTGAGCTATCCAGTATTTAAAAAGTCCTGGAGCTGATTTCTCCCTGGTTTTTATTTTTTTTTTCTTAGATCCTAGTTAGAGGAGCCGTTAGAGGTCCCTATAAACCGAAAATAATATATAATAAAAATAATAAAAATAAAATATATATATATATATATATATATATATATATATATATATATATATATATATATATATATATATATATATATATATATATATATTATTTTCGATTTATAGGGACCTCTAACTAGAATCTAAGAAAAAAATAAAAACCAGGGAGAAATTGCATTTTGAAAATAATTTTTCAAAAATCACCGCTTTTTCCCGACTATAAATAGCCGCCATTTTGAACATTTTGAAAATATATTACGGAGCCAAAAGATCCTAGTTCCTCCCAAAATGACGGTATTGAGGAATAATATGCACTTTGATTTATGTCGTTATCTAAAATACTTTTTGAGATACATCAGGAACCATGCTGAGAAATGGTTTTCTTTGTTTTTTCGGCGAATCTCCCCTTAAGTAACATTGATTGATTGTTTTTTTTTTAGAATATTCTATACCCAAGTTGAAAGAAATGTGGATTTAAACTCAATATACAATCAATAGTCGCTCTTCACTAAATTAGACTGTTCGGTGATTCGTAAAGGAACTCGTCAGTTGTGTTATACCTGATGATGAGTTAATTACTCGAAAGCTAGCTCGTAATCGAACAGTCTAATTTAGTGGAAAGTGAAAGAAAATTCACAAAGTAATTTTTCAAATATCAATTATTTAACTGATAGTTGTTTAAAATTTCGAAATTGATGTCACTGACGAGAAATTGCTAGCAGCCAAAAAAAAAAACCCTAAATTTTGTCACTCAATATATAAGGTTACTACAAAATTTTCGAAATTCAATTTCAAAAATCTTGGAAATTTCGATTGTTCATATTTAGGTCAACAAGTGGTGGCTCTAAAACCATTTCAACAAATTTCGCGTAACTTTAGACGTAAATTAACAATTTATTTTGTTAATTTGGCTGATATATTGGTCAAATGTTGTTAGTATTTTTGATATTATTTTGAATTTCAGCAAAAATAAAACGTCAAATACAATCTATGCAAGAAAATAGGACACAATGCGTGGAAATATGTACAGTCACGGGTGTAAATATTCGTTCTGTCTTGTGATACAATATACAACTTCTGAAAATCATGTACTTTCAGTGTAAAAGTTTTATTTTTATTGGTTCAGGGCAAACAAGGAACCTCTTGTTCTCTCATTTTTGCACATATGTATCTAAAGTTTATAAAGTATACAGATATTACATTTAACGCATTTACAAAACTGTCAAATAATTGGATAACCTTGAACGTGCTCTATCCTACTGATGTCGAACGAATATAGTTTTATTAAACGTTTAAAAATAAAACAATTTTCTTACATTTTCAGGTTATTTTGTTACAGATTCAGTTAAAAAAATCATGTAAGCTTATTTGAGATTGTATTATATAATATACTGTTTTACATGCAAGTACGCTTACATGATTTTTTGTAATTAAATCTGTAACAAAATAACCTTAAAATGTAAGAAAATTGTTTCATTTTTAAACGTTTAATAAAACTATATTCGTCAATAACTGAAAAAAACTTAGAATTTTTCGGTTTTGTTTAATAATAAGAACTACTTACATCGTTTTTATTATATATATTTTGGTAGATATATATTCTTATCTAATTTATCTACTTATAACATTCTTTTGCTTTACACAAATATTATGTTACTTCTTTGTTGTACAAAACAGGTTAACATTTTTATTCTGTTAAATCGAAATTTGTGTTAATATTTTCATTTAACATAAATACGAAATGTTACATTAACGCAGGTTTGTGTTACTTATTTAACACAAAAATTTTAACCACTAGTTTTTTTTTTTGCGCAGAACACAAATTTTTTTACTGTGAAGTTACGATTCAACCCAGTTTACAGTATGTATTTTCGGAACTAAAAATCAAGGACAGAGGCGGTTTCACAGGCGGAGATCAGAACCAATGAAAACGTGTTCGAATACTTTTATCCATTTCTGTACAAAACGACTGTACATAATACACTAACATTATACGTGTGTATTGAAACTGTTACTTTATTTTACGGTGACCTGCGTTATAGTCAATACTCACATTTATAGATCCTTCGGGAATATTTGCCCGGTCGGTGAGTGTGTGTCATAGCATTCAACTGGCTTCAACAATTTTAGATTTATATGTATACGGGGTGTTATCAATTCGGTCATTTGATCAAAACAAAGGAATAATGAAACGTTGGTATTTGATGATTGGATTGATTAGAATCTTACTACAATCATCGTCAAAAATTTGAAGGTATGGTGCAAACTTTTGATTGTGATTGATGAATAAAAAAAAAAAAAAGCTGACAACGCATTTGTAGTATTTTCTCGTCTCGTTTCTAAAATTTCGTACGAATCCAACAATGAAATTCTTGCGCGTCGTGGTCTACGTGCACTTGATCACTTTGGTAATAGTCAGTGTCGCCTTGAACACAATTTAACAGACGGTGTCGTTTTTAGTGAATTTCCAGAATGGAATTCAGCTATTACAGCTGCTATCATGACGCGACCTGAGCCAGAAATTTGTTGAGGTCCCTAGAAACCGAAAATAATATTCACTAAAATTTATATATATATATATATATATATATATATATATATATATATATATATATATATATATATATATATATATATATATATGTCCGCGCGATAACTCTCGAACGAAGTATCCAATTTTTACGAAACTTGGTGAGAACATTGGAAGTCCCAACTCCTTGGACGAGTTCGTCAGCCAGACACGTCGGATGCCAGGAACATGGTTTTTTTTCTTGCAAAAAATTAGTTTTTCGCCAAAATTTCCACTTATTCAAAAATTTTTGTGAAATTTTTTACACCATTTAAAAGAGAAGAAAAAATTACATAAAAAAGGTCTTTAAACTTTTTTTCTATGTCAACTAGTTCCCGAGAAAAACTAATTTTTATAAACGGAAATTCGCTATGTTACGCTATATTTTAAAACTATAGCCGAACCTTTTTTTATACCGTGGCGGGGCTCGCTCCAGGGGCGGGCAACCCGGGCATTTGCCCGGGGCGGCAAATTTTAAGGGCGGCATTTCTGTAAAAACAGGGGTGGCCAAAAAGAAAACTAACGACCAAAAAAAAAAAAAATATTTACCGGAGAAAAAAAAGGGGCGTAATTTTTCCTTTTTGCCCGAGGCGGCGTAAACGCTAGAGCGGGCGCGCTGATGGTGAATAGGGGCCGCATAAAAAAAATCGCACAAAAAAATATACTCAAAAATATCATAAATACGAGTTATAAAATCATAATCTCGTAGTTATAAAAAGATTAGTTCGATTCAGACTGTAAAAAAACTTGTTTTATGCGGTGGATCGGGACCGTATAAAAAAAGTTTCATCGAAAATACATAATTCAAAACGTTCAAAACCTCACAATTTCAACAGAAGTTGCTTTTCTAAACAAGACAGAGCCTTAATTTACACGTAGGAACATTTTATTTCAGTTTTATAATATTATGAAAATTTTGAAAAATACAATTGTAAAAAAATTAAATGATGCATGTAATAACTCACGTTCTTATGCAATGTATTGATTGAATGCTTAAAAGCCGTTAAAAAGTATTTTTATCAAAGAAAGTTATTATAGTAAATGTTTAAGTTTCTTACTGTCTCATGATTTTGATTCATATTATGCATTTTAATGGCCATTTTTTTAAAAACCGCACAAAAATGACCACATAAAAAAAGGTTTAGCTGTATTACTGAAGGCTAATTTTAATACTAAATAAAAGCAAGAAATATTTTATGCCAAGAATTGTAAAAAATTCCAGCAACTGACCTATGAAATCTTGAATCAATGCCTGTTTTAACATGCACTTGCCGGTGCAAATTTTTGAAATCTGCTAAGAGAAAGCGTCAGAAGGGATCGATATATATGCAAATGAAAAAGACTATTTCGCCAAAACATTAAGATTCAGTGAAAACTGCATAATTTACTCAAATATATATAGCCTTTAGGGAGAGGAAAATAAAATTTATTAGAATTGTAAACAGAGCAGAAAAATTACTTAAAAAAAAGAGTAAAAAATTGCTACTAAATACCTTTAAAATATTTGGTAATATATTAATTTCTTTGGGTTTTCTGGAAAAACATATTTTCTATTTTTGTGACGAGATACAGGATAATGTGTCACAAGGTCTTTGAGGTCATGTGAGTGAACCAAAATTTATTTTTAACGTCACCGCTTAATTATTACAAATTTATCAAGGAAATTTCTGTATTTAAATTATTGTCTACGTGAGAACTATTTTATAAATTTTTCTTGAATCTATATGCATGGCACATCTCCTTATATATATGTAAATTTTCGATGACATGATATTTTTATTAAATTGATTAAGATATTTTTATTATTTCAAGGAATTCCAAAATTTTTCGTAATGAATGATACACGTACATTCATTGACTACTCAGAATTGCAGTGTTAATGGTGACGGTTTAAATTCTTTTCGGAAATATTCTTAGAAAATTTGTGCGTTAGCGGGGGAATTTTCTAGGACAGATATGGACAGACACACTTTCAAAAAGATATTTTTGTTCAATGTTAAAAATATCTTTGATTTGATTTGATTTTTTTTTTAATGAAAGAAATATTTTTTTGACTACTGAAAACAAATCAAAAAAATATTTCTTTGAATCAAAATAATATTTTTTTTTGAATTAAAAAAATATTTCTTTGATTCAAACAAATATTTGATGAATAAATAGTTGTGCAGAACAAAATATCTTTATTTTTACAGTCAGGTAACGTACAAAGCTATTAACTCATTCCAGACCAAGTCAAGATTTGTCCTGGAGTGTAAGAAACTCCTACAAAAACCGGATAATTAGAACAGAATCACATGGCAATTGATACCAATGAGAAAGTTGATAAAGACTGACTAGAATCTGGGACCTTATTGCGGAATAATGATGAAAATTGTGAAATGGGCAAATATTGAAGCTAGAAGAAGCAGTTGCGGTATGGAAGAATCATTCGAAATCTTACAATTGAAGAAAACAAGAAATTAATTTTATTTAACGTCTTTCTCAAAGTTTTTAATTTTTTAAAAATATTGAGGGTTCACGGAAAATTTAAAGGCAATCGGTTGAAAAAAACTCACGATTTTAGGTCAGCCAAATGGAAAAAAGTAGTTTCACGAAAAACATGTTTAAAATTTTGACTAAGATTCCAAGTCACTGAACACTGACCTAACCTAACTGTTGATCTGTAGCTTTGGTTAACAAATAAATTTTTATAAACAAATTAAGATTGATTTTGTCATCGATTTTCAATTTTTCTTTTTCAAGCTGGTGTCATTTAACGAAAAATCAATATTTTTTAATAAGCTTGTGCACAAATTTTTTAACGGTCTGGCTGCTTGTAATGGAAGAACTGCATTTGTTTTAAATATTGAAAAAAGTTTTACATTGACCTGAATAAAACCTTCCTTTCTGGCATTTTAAGGGGGACTACTAGTGTGACGTTTTCAAAAAATTGTAAATTTTTTTTTTGGCACGCTTCGATAGTCTATGTCTTTAAAAATAACATACGAAAATTTCAAGTGCATATCTCAAATAGTTTTTGAGTTACAGCCATCCGAAAAGCGGATTCTGATTTTCATTGTTAACTTTGAGGTATTGAGAAATCTATAAAGGTTGATAGTTCGGGAGGTTTTGGACGTGGCTGCCCGTAACATGTTGTGGAGAAGCTAGACCCTGGCACATTTAAACGACTCATCTAGTTTTACTTAGACCGTTATAGTGAACATCCTTAGTGATCTTACATCGTAAATAATTTTAATAAAAATTCTGTGATTAAAACTAACAGGTAAAATATAGAAAAACTACATTTTTCAAATTTGCTGCAGTTATAACTCGAAGACAAATCACCCGATCGAGTTGATTCTTATTAAAGTTTCTTTTATATATGTTCCTCCGTACCATGAGCCTCCAGTTTTCCGATCGAATAATAAATGTAATTTTTGCAGGCCAAAAACCATCAAATTTTCGCGCAAATTTTGAAACATTTTTTAAAAAACTCCGCTATTTTCTTAAATTTCAACTTTTTTTCTTCAATTGACGTTCACGGTACGGGCAATATCTTCTAGTTTAATAGGTTTTTTTGTTTTTTTTTTTTTATTTCAGGCACCGTGAAGGTCGCTATCACTTCAGTAGTAGGGGAAATTTTTTTTTTGGAGCCTTGGGAGATCGCGAATAACTCCAAAAATTTTATCATGAATTTATTATATATCAACAAATATATTCCTCAAAATATTAAAACATTCCATACAGTAGCTTTCGTTAAAAAAAATTCCCCAAAATCACTTTTTTTTAAGGCGGTCACACTAGTGGTCCCCCTTGAAGTAATTTAACGCCTTAAAAAGCTGAACTTCATAAATATTGCGAATTTTAAAATTTTTTAACACTGTACTACATAGAGGCGCTGGCATTCCTTCAATTAACACCGAACGCCGAAGAACCATCCAAATGAAATACAATTTAATAATAAAAACGAACGAAAGTCTCCTTTACAGTATTCATCCTTCGTTCATTCCGTTTGATAAAATATTTATGGACGAAAGAACAAAATCTAACGAAATCGAATATGTAGTTTATCCTGCTGTACGGAATTTGAAGACTGAAGAACAAAAAAAAAAACAAGTGCAAATGTGTTCATTGAGGGTTCTAAAATAACATAACAGCAGTAATATGTACCAGGCATTACTGGGTACCTTAACACATATGTAACCGTATACAATGAACATGAATAAGTGAAAAAAGGGGGCGTTGGACATTAGAGACATGACCCACGCGAGAACATGAGAAGCATTCGGTAATAACCTAATAAGCGTCATACCAATAATAATAGTTATGTGAGAAGTTTTCGAAATGTTTTCATAATATTGATAGTGTGAAGAGCCACTGGTTGTTTTCGATGTCAGTTTTGTACAGCTAAACCGTTTTTTATACGGTCCTTAAAATGCATAATGCGAATCAAAAAATCAAGAGACAGTAAGAAACTTAAACATTTACTATCATAACATTTTTTGATAAAAACTATTTTTAATGGTTTTTAAGCATTTAATCAGTAAATTGCATAAGAACATAAGTTACTTTGTACTTATGTAGGACTTTGATATTGTAGATTTTTTATATTGAGGTCATGCTCGAAATCGGTGAGAGGCATACCTGGACCCGTTTTTGTTAGTATTTACGTGGTCAAATGCACTCAAAGAAACAAAAAAACAACAATTATTAGAAAAAGCCAGGGGACGATTGTTGAGGATCTTCTCTTATATTATAGAAGCCAATTTTCGTCTAATGTGGCTAGTGATGAGCTAATGTAAGACCAAGACCAAGACTTGGCAATCTTGGTCTTGGTCTTGTTCTTGCATTAAGAATCCTGGTGTTGGTCTTGCTAGAGCAGTTTGAGTCTCGGTCTTGGTCTTGCAAAATGCAGTTTTGGTATTGGTCTTGGTCTTGCTAAAAATCTTGCATTTTTTTATTAGCGAATTTTTTCCTTCTAAACTCAGAATTTTCTCTCTTTACGGTATTAATTATACTTTCAAACTATTTAAATAGTTTAGCAAGAGTGTTGCTTTTTCCTTGCTTTTGTCTTGGTCTTGCTCACTTGAGTCTTGGTATTGGTCTTGCAGCCATACTTATAGTCTTGGTCTTGGTCTTGCTCTGGGCAAGGCAGTGGAGAGAAATGGCGGGCCCTTAGAATAAAGCACATCTCTTAAAAATTTCTTCCCGAAAAAATAAGTGACAAACAAAAAAAAATATTTTACTTTTTCCCGGGCCCCTACTGACCGCTGCACGCCTCTTTTTTCAAGCCGGGCCCCGGGGCTACAACCTCGGCTACCCCACCCTCTCGTCGGGCCTGGCTCTTAAGCCAGGGGATGGTTGTTGAGGATCTTCTCTTATATTAGAAGCCAATTTTCGTCTAATGTGACTAGTGATGAGCTAATGCAAGACCAAGACCAAGACTTGGCAGTCTTCGCCTTGGTCTTGTTCTTGCATTAAGAATCTTGGTTTTGGTTTTGCTAGAGCAGTTTGAGTCTCGGTCTTGGTTTTGGTCTTGCAAAATGCAGTCTTGGTATTGGTCTTGGTCTTGGTATTGTTAAAAATCTTGCACTTTCTTGCATTTTTTATTAGCGAATTTTTTCCTTCTAAACTCAGAATTTTCTCTCTTTACGGTATTAATTATACTTTTAAACTATTTAAATAGTTTAGCAAGAGTGTTGCTTTTTCCTTGCTTTTGTCTTGGTCTTGCTCACTTGAGTCTTGGTATTGGTCTTGCAGCCATACTTATAGTCTTGGTCTTGGTCTTGGTCTTGGTCTTGGTATACATAGTCTTGGTCTTGGTCTTGTTCTTGATATACATAGTCTTGGTCTTGGTCTTGCAAAAAAAATGCAAGACCAAAACTAATTTTGCTCATCACTAAATGTGGCTACCGTTTTGGTGACACTGAACTAATTAGCCGACACTTGAGACTTCCTCCAGATGAGGAAGCCGCCACCGTGTCTAACATAAATATTTCAATATCGAACTAACACTTTTATATAAATCGACAGATATTAAATAAATACAGAGTAAAGATGAAAACACAAATGGAACAGAATTAGGGATGAACGATCATCGAATTGATGAGTGCGGCGGGGTGTCACGGGGAGATGAGGTGACGGGACAGGGCAATGTGTAAGTGGATCGACACGATCAATTCTCCATGGACCAACATACGGACGGTGGTTGCTGGTACACACACATAAAGTTCACATCGCTAAATTTGTTCCTAATTTTATTTTCATATTTTTCTAATTTGCTCTGATCGCCACGTCACTTTATATGTCAATAACAATCATTAAACATAAATTCAATTTGTGTTCGTATTTTTTTTTTTTGCCGGGATCGAGCAAATTATCGCCCACGGGCACTGAAACGGGCGGGCATAACAATGTGCTCGGTGAACAAGAAAAAGTTGAAGTCATAGTTGAGTGTTGGGTAATTGTACATTAGTAGAGCTCCAGCCCAATTTAAAATTATTATTTTTTTAAACGACTGCAGTATGTTTAAGATTTAAAAAAAAAAAGATAATTCAGGTCGGTGGAAGCTAGAAAAATTGCCGAGAAAAATGTTTTTTTTTAGATGGTGAGGTTAGTTAGTTAAGGTTAGGTTAGTTTAGTTAGTTTTGACAATGTACTTCGACTTTGATATAAAAACTAAGTAGTGAGATTAGTTAAGGGGGGAGGGTCCTCCAGACAACAGGTTTTTTAATAATTTTTTTAAGAAACTGGATACATTTATTGTATCAAATGAAGTTACATATTATAGTACATGGTCTGGTGTATTCACTCATAAATTTTTATGCAAAAAAAGAAAAAATGGCGGCGCTACAGCTGTTTCAATTTGCGCTGTGAAATTCCCAGCCTCTTGTAATCAGCTGAATTCAATCGGACAAAAGAATTTTATTAAAATAAGTCATTACGCTTTGCATATACCTATTTCTGATGAGAAAATTTTTTTTTCAGAATTTTGAATCAAAAAGAAAAAAAATTCACTTTTTTTTTTTTTTATAGAAAATTTTAGGTATATGCAAAGGCCAATATCTTAAAGAATATGTGTGCAAAATTTCAAGTTAATACCTTAATAACTTTTTAAGTTATGTTCCACGGCGCGGAAAAAAAACCTGTTTGGAGAAAAACGCCATTAAAAAGTTTTCGTTCTTGAAAAGTAGAGTTAAAAGCAGTTTATCGTTATCTAAGATAATCTTTTTGTTGGGATTAAAACATTAGAAATATATTCCTTACGGTTCAAACGAACTTTTAAAGCAAAACAAAAAATGAAAAATCTGAAAGTTCAGGAGGACCCTCTCCCCTTAAGGTTAGGTTAGTTTAGTTCGTTTTGACATCTACATAAAAAATTGAATTTTTTCAAATTTAACGACAGTTTCCCAGGACATCCAGTACTGATATCGAGTTGTAGTATTTTTTTAAACTAATACCTTTTTAAACTAATTTTTTTAAACTATTACAATTGATGTAAAATTAGAAGTTTTAGAACAGACAAGCAACGACAAGTTGTAGTACTGGAGCAGGTAGAGAAGTTGGGTAGTCAATTTGACGAGTACGTATGATTCTAGGGTTAAAAGAGAATTTCCTATTGATTTTCGAAGTCATTCTTTTAGTTAACAGTGATCGTATTTTGATTTTAGATTATGTGTTAAATACTAAAGTACCTACGTCCAGAAGAAAACCCGAAAGTTTGTGTGTCTCCTGTATCGATTTTATTGTAATTATTATATTGTATTTGAAGGAAAATTTATACGAACATGGTCCCTCTGACCATTTGAATGCGTCTACAATATAATTTCTTAACACGTCAACACCCCTTTTGGTAATATATAAATAATTCAAATTTAAAAAAGATAAAAAAAACCCTAATATCATTTCGATCGGAATGACATGGGAAGGTCACCCTTACATAACACAAGTAAGTAGCCCTTTAAATTCTTAAGTGCATATTCGAAATACTGAACAATGATGGAATTTATTTGTGTTGATTTAAACGAAGGGCATTAAATTGTTATGACCTAGTGCAAAAATTGCTTTTGAGAAAGTTATGATTTTAGGAATGAAAAACGGTTTTATAGAACAAATTTTTCAAAAAAAAGAAAAAAAACGCTTAATTTTGGAAAAAAAGTAAAAGAACGAATTCGGAAATCTATAATTTGCTTCCAGTTTCGTCATTCAATCATTTTTTTTACGTGTTCTAAGTCACTGAAAAATAAAGAAAAAGTTCTCTTTAATAAACTTAAAGAGATCATCAAATTACAAAAATTTCTTTTCTCTCAAATAAAGCTCTATGGAGGTGATTTGGATTAGGGTAATTTGCGTCTGAAATTCTCATTTTTTGTCACCAAAATGACGAAATTTCTTTCAAAATGTACCACCTTGAGCTACAATCTACTTCGATTTTTTGTTAATAAATTAATTACTAAAGCAAAAACGTTTAAAATAAATCGAGGTTAGGAACAAATACCCCTGTCGCAGTATCCTGCATAACATAGCGAATTTCCGTTTATAAAAGTTAGTTTTTCTTGGAAACTAGTTGACATAGAATAATAAAGACTTTTTTATGTGATTTTTTCTCCTCTTTCCAATGGTATAAAAAAATTTCACAAAAAATTTTGAATAAGGGTAAATTTTGGCAAAAAACTAATTTTTTTCACGAAAATTGCCAAAAAAAACCATGATCCGGGCATCGGACGTGTCTGGTTAACGAACTCGTCCAACGGTTTGGGACTTCCAATATTTTCACCAAATTTCATAAACGTAAGACATTTCATTCGAGAGTTATCGCGCGGACACTTTCTAAGGACCTCAAAACAAATTTCTGCCATAGTTCCGACCTTAAGTCGCGTCATGACAGTGGCTGTAATAGCTGAATTCCATTCTGGCAATTCGCTAAAATGGAAATATTGTTTTCGAAATTCACGTATACATATGTATATTTAGTTTCAATAAACAAAAATTACTAACCATATACAAAAACGGTCGTTACTACGCTTTTAATTATCAAATTTTGTAGTATACTAATTAACTGATACATAACAAATGTATGTACCTAATTTCGTACCTAATTTCATAAGATTACGTTCCGAAAAATATGAACAACATTCATAGAAATGTAAGTAGCAACGCGACGGAAAGTATTCCTTAGGGATTTGTGCGTTTGATCCCTCTTCCCGGTGTGAATTGTATAAATTATTATTGAGATCGATTTAGTTTGAATAAAGTCGTATTCTGTCTGCTGTATCCCGTAGCACAGTTGACAAAATAACCAATAATATCCCGAGGGGGATGCTATTTTGTCATACCTGTTACCTTTTTATATCGATATTCTCATATTATTTTTGATCGCGGGATAACTTTATTTTTTCTACTCCGATTCATTAGTTAGTCACTCTATTTGGGGCCAATGAAGTCGTCATATTAACTCGAGAATTTCCAGTGTCACCTCTAGGTGACAGTAATTTGTGAATTTTTTTTACAGACAATATAACAATTTTTAAAAATAAATGTGTTACGTCTAAAATGTTAATACTTAGTTTGTATTCATGGTTTTAATTTGGCAACACTGTGGTATTTTCGCTGTTATAACACATTTGTGGTATTTTCCCTGTTATAAAAATGTCTAAAGAGTAGGTACTGTTATTACTGTTATAACAAATTATTATTTAAGAATCAAGCTTATAATGAAAGTGATTTTTTACCGGTAATTTCATACCGTTTTACTCAGTTCATACTACAAATAACGCCCAGTGTCACCTATAATTGACACGCCATTTAAAAAAAAAACTAAAGGGTATTTTTTTTCAATTATTTATTTTTTATATGTTGAGTACCTAAAGATAAAAACTAGCACAAAATAAGGATATTTTGCCGATAGATCGCAGCTTAGGAATTGGCGAGTTAATAAGAAACTTTGTCAGTTCTCACTAAATTAAACTGTTCGATTACGTGTTAGATTTCGAGTGATTAATTCATCATCAAATAAAATATAATTGAAGAGTTTGTCTAACGGTGAATCAATTACTCAAAAACTAAATAAAACATAACTGAAGAGTTTATCTGGTGACGAATTGAGTACTCGAAAGCTAGCTCGTAACCGAACAATTTTATTTAAGGAAAAGTGACAGAGTAAGTTACTCTCATATTTTGTAATATGGATTTTCCTGAAGAAATCCTGCAAATGTTAATTATCGTATTAATTGTTATTCAATGGTTATTTTCGTATATGGTGTGCAGTTTTCAAAATTCAATTTTGTTGAGATCATAATAGAAGAGTCGTAGAAAAAGTATAGTATACTACTTGCGTGCAATGGCTATTATTCACTCGGGTAAATTACGACACTCGTACCGTAAGCTCGTAATATCAATCATTACAGCGTTACAGAGTTGAGACACAGAGTGTTAAAATTTTGTGGAATCGAGTCGCAAGATTAGGTGACATTGTGTGTTTTAAAAGTTACTGAAATCTACTATCGAACTTTTAAGTGTCAGTTCAAAAATTTTTAAAAAACGCAGATACTAGTATTTTTAATAATGATAACTTTCGGAGGTACAGGCAACCAAATTCTTTTTTCAAATTCTTCAAACCAAATTGATTCCAAGCACTCCTAGACGTATACAATCACTCCGATTCGTACGAAATTTTCCGGAATTATTCTTAATATGATTTATTTGACACGAATGTCCCAAAAAATAATCGATAGACGCGCCTGTATCCACACATAATTACAAATTGAAAATATAATTTTATCGTGCAATTCGAAAACCTCGAAAGAAAAAAATCATTTACACTACCATTTGCACCCGAACAATAATTATCATTCGATTTTTTTTTCTTCAATTTCGAACAACTGGACAAATTGAAACAATTGGATTATCGAGGATTTGCTAACGTAAGTAATAGAAAATAGAGAATTCGATAACAATTTTAACGTTTTTTTTTTTCCTTTTTTACGGGAAAAGTAGAAAAAAAACAGGAGGTGGCAATAAGGAAAAAAAAAACATTATTCAACACCGAAAACTATGTGCAATTTTTAGGGGAGATTCGAATGCTTTTTTGTATAATGTAATATTATCTGTATACGTGTTTAGTTTGAAATATTGCGTCTTAACAATTTTGTTTAAGCCTTATGATTTATTGTTTTAGCTTTTTCGTTTTTATGGAATATGTATGTACGAGTGTATTGTTTTTGGTCTTTTAATTTAGAGTTTTAATCATCATCTTTTGATTTTTTGAGATCGCTACAAGTTACAACACGGTAACTCAGTAAGGTCCTAGGTCTAATTAGGGTTTCTGTACCCTAAAATGATCACTCTCGCATCTGTCTGTCTGTCTGTCACAGAGATTTTTCTCGAACACTATGCAACGTAAGGATTTATTTCGCCAGTCAAAGTAAAAAAAATGTTTTAACTAGTATATCGTGTGAGGTATAATTTGAAAAAGCAACCTCTAAGGATTTGAAAAATATTTTTTTATAATTTTTGGTTAAGTGCTCTTAATGATCTCAAAATTTGCTAAAAATGACCATTTCCCCTTGATCTTCCAGGTTTCTAAAGTTAAAATTTTGATTCTAATTGAGTTAGTAGATGTTTCAATGCAATATGCAGGGTGGCTATTTTTTGGAAAACCAAAAAAACGCATGCAATCAGGGAAATGTCAGGGAATTTTCATTGAAATCAGAGAATTCTTTCATTAACTGATATTCGAATTATGTTTGAGACAGAAAATTTGCCCAAACTGGCTGATGGGGACCCGGAGTCAAAGTAATATAGGCATTCTGTAAGTTTTGGCGTTTTTTCTTTTTTTATAGAGCAAAAAAATCACTTTCTGTCCGTCCAATCCGTTCATCACACATGAATATCTCAAGCTCAGCTTCATTTCTAAGCCTCGTTTGTGAAGTACTGAGTCCCAAAGTGAGTTCTTTTTCGTCACCCCATCTGTAACTTTACACCCGTGACTAGCACCTGGTAAGAATACCAGGTGCCAACCTAACTAGAACTATTTCGGTTGAATTCGAAAATTTTCCAAAATTCGAAAAGAAAATATCCCCTAAAAATTTAGATCGAAAACTATCAGGGGAAATGCTGGAAAAATGGCCCAAAATTTTGCATATTTCATAACTAACTTCAAAACTGATTCCACGTACCTTATCCAGCGAGATATCCGTACAGAGATCTTTTAGAACGAAGTTGAGGTTCTTTTAACCACTGAGGGAATCAAATTATCACGTAATGAACCCTCGAGTAACACATATGCAAATAAAAAATGTACTTAAATGCCCTATGCGCTGAGGAGCCTTAACTTAATGCGTATCTAACACGCACTTGACGAATTTGATACAAAATATTCGAAGTGTTTTGATAATTTTTAATCTATAGTTCATCTGTGAGGTACTGTTAAATATTTTCATTTATTTTTCGACCCTAGTTGTAAATCAGGTGTATTTAGATTATTATCTGTATATAAGGAAGGTAAGGGTTGTTGCTTCTTTTTTTTTTTTTAAATTTATGGATGTGTTTTGCTGGCTCAGTAAGAATTTTTCAGCAAACACATTCCGAACACACACGAATCAATTTCTCTTTTAATAATATGGTATAGGAGAAAAGTAATAATTTTCGTTCACGTCAATTTCACGAATGACTGGCTCCGTTTTTAAGTCATTCAGTTGAATATTTCGATATATTGAATTCGACGTAACATATTAAGCATATATTAGTATATGTATGAGCATGCTACTGATTTGTTGTTATGAAACAGGAATTGATAGCTACCTGAACCGGAAGGAATGGTCGCAGTGATGTTCAACCCGGCCGATTTCCTGTCCTTATTTCCAAACGTGAAAATAGGAATGGAGTCGAACAGAAAAATTGTATCCGGAACAAATTTGGCTACTTTGACGGTAAAAATGAATCGTTCCACATTTATAACTTCATTTTTGTATTCATCAATTTAAAAAAAAAAATACTGTACTCGGTGACGTCATCACGTAGGTTTTTGATATTGATTTTAGTCGCATTTTCTGAACGAATTTGGCTGTTAAATGAGTAATTGCTAATTAAATATGTATTTTCCGTCAAAATTACTCCATCTGGGATCATCTTCGCCTCATCATTTGCGTTCTAATGTTAAAGCAAAAAAAGTTATTGATTTTTTTTTTAAATACCTTCTAAAACAGGGAGAATTAGTCCATCGAAATGAGTACCTACGGCACATTTAGTGAGAAAGTAGGTCGCCGAATTAATTATAATAAAAAAGTAAACTGGACGCAGGCATCGGATATTTCTGTTCAGCTTGTTATGCAGTTAGGTTTTTTAGTGTTTTAGAAGCAAAAAAAGCTAACGGTCGGTTTTTAATATCCTATGTCACTCTCTGTATTAAGACAAATCTAATGACACCTCATTTTTTATGATTAAATCGTAAGCCACCTCTAGACAAAAAATAAAATTGAAACCCCATTTAAAGTACTGTATACGGAACTTTAATGACATAAATGACCCAAGAAGGGGAAAATGTCCCCGAATCAATTCCACCGAGAGTTACTACCGGGGAAGTAACAAGACACACTTAAAGGCGTCCAGTTTTTTTGGACTTTTGGGTGTTAGTGTCTGTCTTTTTTGGATGCTAGTTAATTCAACCCTGTACATCCCTACAAGGGCTTGATTAGTGTTGTAATTGTGTCTGAACGTACCGGAACTGCGTTCCGACACCTCCACTAAAGCCAACTAAGACCCAAAAGTAACCTTTTAAAGCTGATATTTCAAAAAGTTTCCGAAAGCAGACCCACGTACCGCCTTTATCGTGGGAGGTATTCCAGATTTGCAGACTTCCCGCTCGGCATTGCGTTCCGGTACCGATATTTTTACAGACACTAATCTGGTCATGGTGGCCACATTACTGGAAAACCTGCAAATGTCAGGGAATTGTTACTTTAGGGGTAAAACTTCAACCAATTTTTCACTTGTTTTTCACTTGTTTTTTGGGATAAAGTAAGGGTGGTATTTTTCACAAAATAGTCAGAGGGAATTTCTGGAAAATCTTTAATAAAATTTCTGAAAAACTTGGAAAAGTCAGGGAATTTGATCTTGTAAAATTTGTGGCCATCATGTCTTGTGGTCTGGATACAACTTTCGTGTAGTTGGGAAAAGGGTTGAACATCACTGCAATATTGGAGTAAAGTTAATTCAAGGGTTAAAATGGCAATGTCTTGTTTTTGGCTAACGCTAAAATAATCGCTACGTTATTTGTACTAAGTAAGAATTAAATAAAAAGATTAAAGACATGCCCAGGTTCGAGGACCGGCACAGAACCGTGATGGTGATTTGAGTTGTGTTTGTACGCGGGTAAACCACAGAAGTCGGCCGGTACAAACCAAGAGTGCGTGAATGCCGCAGCGGCTGGATTCATGTTCACGTTCATTGGCGCGGCCACTCCCAGTCCGGCGGCGGTCAGTGCCGTTGGTGTCCCGCTGGCATTACCCACTCCCTGTTGATGGTGCCGTTGAAATGTGGCTGCGGCACCGTAGTCCACGGCTGCGACCGCTGTCTGATACGGTAACATTTTTCCGGACGATTGCTTCGATGATGGTTGCTGGTGGTTTTTTTCGGGGCACTTAACACACTTTTTCCGAACTGAACACTTACTACTCTCACTGAACGAGAAACATATTGACGGATTCCACGGTGTACTATGATCGCGACACTGCGTGGGTGTGTTTTAACACACAAAATTAAAATCAAAATGGCGTCATTATAAATGTGGCTTCACATATTTTCCGTTTCAACACAATTAAAATAGTGTCACGGTGCCATTAACGTTGTATGGGTGACGCGTCACGTTCGTCACTCGCTGTTTTTTTTTTTGGCGCGTGTTTCACAAAATCAATTTTTCACGACGGCTCGTTCGGTCAATAAACAAAAAAAAAAAAACGGAGCCACACGTCGCTCGAATTTTAGCACACAAAACGACGTCTTCTTGCCACCGACCGGATCGTTTGCTCGTACCGTTCGTTCGTCGTTCGCTTAATAGAATGTCTGTTTTTCTTGTCAACACAGGGGCAAGCGTACTATGCATGTACTTACTATACGGTACGGTATATGGTTTTCTGGGGGGCGGCAACCACACATTGCGTGGGAGTATATAACTCCGCCCGGCAACTTCAACGATTGGATCGTGTCCGTATACAACCACGTGAAGTCAAATCATAATATTCAGCTCACGTAGCGACTGAAAATTATACTAGCCGCATCAGTTAGTGACAGCGCAAGCCTATTCTTTTCATTAAACCTAGTTAACAGTGTATTATTTTCATATTTATTAATAATAATAATGATAATAAATTTGACAATGGAAATTATTAATATTATTTGGTGTTCGGTTGCAGCCATTTACGGTGGATTTTTGCCACTGTTGTCACTGTTAGCAGTTACACCATATTGGTTTCTTTTTTTTAATTGCACCGAAAATGTATATTTAGAAAATGTTTCGATCAATATGGAAATATAATAAACGAATTTTATGGCTAATTAGTCGTAATTCAATTTGGAATTAAATACATATTAATTATTTTATTTTGTAGGTACCCATGTGAAGAGATTGATTCATTACAGTGAAAAAATTTGCGTTAAAATTAACCACATTTCACATGTCCAGAACGTGCAGAACGGTCCACTCAATATTTTGTGTTATTTTAACACAAAGCACATGTATCAGATCTATACACAAAATTTGTGTCAATGATTTAACACACAAGAGGACATACATTTTGTGTTAATTTTTCAGATTTATCGGAGTTATTATATATAAACTAAATTCAGTAATAGCTTTTTTTCGTTTTGTCCCAATTCACAGTGGTGGACTTACCCTGAGTGCCACTCTAGGCTCCGTGAAAAATGCCGTCCCTGTTTTTTCCAAAAAAATTAAAAGAAACATTTCTTAATAACTTGTTAACACTTTTCCGTAAAAAGTGTAAGTGACGAGCAGAAAAAAAACTTCAAATTTTAAATTTGCCGCGCTAGACTCCAGCCTGTTCAGCCTGCTGGTAAATCCACCACTGGCAATTCACCTTTAACACAGTAAAAAAAATTTGTGTTAAAATTAATACATTTCACATGTGCAGAACGGTCCACTCAATATTTTGTGTTATTTTAACACAAAGCATATGTGTCCAAATCTATAGACAAGATTTGTGTCAATGATTTAATACACAAAAGGACATACATTTTGTGTTAATTTTCCAGATTTATCAGAGTTAGTTGTTAAACACCTATTTATTCAATATTTTACTTTCACTTAAGATATTTGAAAATCGTCAAAAATTATAACGATTTTGTTCATATATTATTATAAATGAGACTCAAAGAACGCAAAGTAAGTCAGTCCTTTGTAAAAATTCTTACTGGTTTCCATATATATGTACCAGATTGAGTTAAAAAAAATCATGTAAGCTTATTTGAGATTGTATTATATAATATACCATTTTACATGTAAGTAAGCTTACATGTTTTTTTGTAACTGAATCTGTAACAAAATAACCTTAAAATGTAAGAAAATTATTTCATTTTTAAACGTTTAATAAAACTATATTCGTCAATAACTGAAAAAATTTATAGTTTTTAGGTTTTGTTTAATAATAAGAACTACTCCCATCTTTTTTATTATATATATATTTTGGTTGATATATATTCTAATGTAAGTGGGGTACTTATAGCATTTTGTTGCTCTGCACAAATATTCTGTTAGTTCCTTGCTGTTTAAGACAGGTTAACATTTTTATTTTGTTAAATCGAAATTTGTGTTAACATTTTCATTTAACACAAACACGAAATGTTACATTAACGCAAGGTTGTGTTACTTATATAACACAAAAATTTTAACCACTGGTTTTTTTACGCAGGGCCAAACACAATTTTTTTTACTCTGTAAAAGTAAAATATTAATTTTTTGACACTGTCATTTTCAAGCTAAAAATATGGACTTTGTAAGATGGCCAAATATTTTATATTAAATAAGTAGGTTCTTATAGATATTTGCTACGCAATATTACGTGATTGGCCATGTAGTAAAGTAGCCGTATCACGCGATTGCGCGTGACCGGCAATGAAAGTGTTAAACAACAAGAGAAAACACAGTAATAGACAGCGAATTTAGTAGCGTTTCAGTACAATGTACGACAATTTCATGAATTTTTTACAAGCAAATTTGGATAAGATTTAAATAATATACATAAGTAAAAAAAATTTAATTTGGTCTGTTAACATTTCACTGTACGGAACCTTAATTTGTACGAGCCCGACTCGCTCTTGGCCGATTTTCTTGAATGATAGTTTGCAGATAGAAGTCCACACGACAATGAAGTTGGTTCAGGCGGCTTCCAAGTAGCTGAGCGAAGTGGTTCTTGCTCGAATTTGTGGTATCGTAAAATGGGTTGTAAAAGAAACACGAAATGAATCGAAAAATGAATGAATTTTCAAAATTGTAAAAATAATGAACAAGCTTACGGAAGTTATACGGAAGAACGTATAGAAAAATCAAATACAAAGGTTGAGTCAGATTTATCTAAGGGCACTTGGGGTACGTCTATAACCCTCTTTCCAAAAAAAATTAATCCACCATGCAATTATCCTGCACAAAACTGACTGCTTCGAAATTACACAGCAAAGAAATATTAAAAATTATATATATACCATGTGAGTTTTTTGAGAGTTGCCATTTCTATTGCAACCAAATTTTGATGATAGAAATGGTACTGGAAAAGGTTCTTTTCTTGGATGTAATGGAAATGTAACCAAGAAAAACACTATCGGTTGAAGTAGCCTCAAGTACATATGCATATTTTTATCGCCTTACTGATAAATCAAAGAAAAATTAAAAAAAATTAAACTTGGGTAAAAAAAATTTTTTTTGCTCATTTATGTTGTTAATTAATGCATTAGATCAGTGTTATCGAAAAATTAATATATAGTCTCATTCAAAAAATCTATAAGTTTGTATCATAGCTCGAAAACCATAAGAGCTATAAAGCTCCTGACTATAGCAATCGGTTGCCGCCGTCGATATCTGCCACTCTTATTTGAACAATTTTTCGATTAAATCAACGGTTTGGCCGCAATAAAAATGGCAACTCTCGAAAAACTCACACAGTATATAAATTTATTTTTCCCAAAGATAAATTTAGTCCTGCGCATAGGTAAAAAATGATCCGATTCACCCATTTTACGGTACGTGTCCTCGCCAATACATGACCTAAGACAACACGTTAACAAACTGATTAACAAACCCAAAACCTCCAAAATAATTACGTTTATTCATACCAAAATATTTTTATAACGTAAGAAAAAACATGTCCGGGGAATCCCATATTTATCAATTACTACAACATAAGATATCGATTTATTTTTGATATAGATAAACTACTTTATATTGTCGGAACTTGCATGTCACGCACCGGCTGGCGAACGTGTCACGACATCAAGACGGGGCGGACGAAATTTGCGACAACATTTTAAAAATAGGTCTGCGCCGGTATGGTTAATGTCACAGCCAGCACACGTTAAATACATATCATAAAAAAAAATAACGAGTAATGCGTTTGTGTTCCGTCACCAATACTTATTTTCTGAATGTGTGGACGTGTTTGCACGGACATCCAACGTGTTCTGAAACCGAACTGGTTGTGCCAGCCATTCTAACCCTCTCGCCCGGTCGCCACGGTGCAAGTAAAAGTGAATACGGTGAAGGGTGACACACATACAGAATACAAACACACATCTCGCTGCTGGCTCCGATACCCATTCATAAAATCCGTACACATCGTTTTGTGCCGCGTTGTCGGTTTGGCTTGGCCCGGTTGTCTTTCGTCATTTATATGACTACGTTGCGTTAGTTGGCAGTCGAAGAATATGTGTGTCAAATTCATAGTTCGGCGTAGGGTTTGGAATATGGGTGTCTTTTTATAATACCGGTATTTATTCGGTGTCAGCATTTGAAATACCGGCATTCCGGTGTTTCGGTATTTTTTCGGTACTGAATGAAGATAGTATAGAAAAAAGGAAAAAACATTAAAAATCATTTAATAAAATTAATTAGTAACAGTAATAATAACAAACTACATCATCTTTGGATTTTAAAAATTTAAGTACATAATTTTGTATTTTTTCTTATAGAAAAATACTTAAAAATATTCCAGAATTATGAAAAAATATGAATAAGTATAAGATATCTGGTCATCTGCACATATGGAAAACATTAAGCAAAACTAGACATTGTAATAAAATTTATGTTGTAAATCTAACGTAAAAAAAAAATACGTAAAAAACAGAGAAAGGGATTTTAATTTAGGTAAGAATTTCACGAGTTACTCTGTCTACGGCGAAAAATCAGCGATTTTCGAAAACTAGCTGCCAATGGCCTAATTATTTTTTTTTCATAATTTTTTTTTACAGTGTCTCAAAAAAATATAATATGCCAAAAGTTGAAATAAAACAGACCCATATGTAACTCCTTAATATAAAATATCCATTATTCGGTAATTATGTTTGAGCGTTTATTCTTAAAACCATGATTTTATCAAAACGACAATGATATTTGCAACTAACCTGCGCTACCCTGATGAACATTGCGCGCCCTCTGAGGGGGGGGGGGTGCCCACCCAGTTTGCAAACCGCTGGTTTAGACCTTTAATAAGATGTCTTCAGAGGGAATTTCTAAAAGCTATTTAATAAAATGAGGCAGCTATTACGTTGAGTCGAAATGAACTGGACAACAGTCTATGCAGTCGTAAAAAGTTTAGAGCAGTATTCGTAAGACTTAAAATTTTTGGAGTTTTGGTACAAATTTTAAGCACGTTTTTCTCGAAATTACTTTTTTCGAGTTCTATCTAATTGATTGGCGTCAAATTTGGTATAAACTTTCAATAGAACGGTTAATCTTTTAGGCCCTTTCTACTTGAGATAATTTAAATTTTTGTTGGACCCCCTGTAGATATGTAGTTGTTGCGCCCCTGCTTTTCGATATAAAAAAAAGAAAATCGCTCAGACAAGCTGCTGAATATTTCTAAGTTCCCAAAACGACCTTGCATGATAGACTCAAAGGCAAATCGAAACAAAATTCATTTAAATCTAAAATGTTTTATTCATCCATCAAAAGTAATTCGCTGATGCAATGATTTAGTTTAGCGAATTTCCAGATTGGAAATTCAGATATTTTTATTTTTTATGTCCGATTTTACCCATATGCATGACTGAATGTGATCTATATTGCAAACAAAGCACTGTCCAGATTCGCCCCACACATAGGGGCGAATCTAGACACTATATAACCAACAAAAAAAAAATGTTGTAGTACCAGTTTTGATATTGTTATTACTGCCCTACATGCTCGTGATATTAAAGTATTTAAATTATTTTTTTTTTAGAATTTTTTAGATAAACTCTAAACAATTGATTGCCAAAAAACTGAAAAAAATCGTCCAGGTTAGTTCCAATTGACGGTACCTGAATATTCTTCAAAAGCTGATTATTTTGGGTGTGACACAAAGGAATCGACCAATTTCGACACCGTTTCGACATCCCGCTGTCAAAAAACGGATTTTACTTTGTCGAAATCAAAACAATGGCAGGCGGACAGCAATGTTTATTACAATGACAGTGTAACAACATAAAACAAACAGTTGTATATTCAAATCGCAATAGTGAAATTTGATTAAAATTTTCCGAAAATTGGAGAAAGTTTTACGATATTTTGAATGGTTGTGTGACAGATACATAGATGCCGATTATTTGCATATTAAAATAGGCGAATGTTTGCATATGAAGTTGAGTGAACAAATTAGGTTTCAATTAAATAATACGACTACTGTTTGTGAGATAACATTTATTTTGTCTTATCAGTTGTACAGATCAGTTTTAAATGGTCCTATGTGTATTGTAAGGGTATATCATCCTATTCTATATGTATACGATTCTTCCACTGCATACACGAATTTGATTGTCTTAGAAATATATATGGTACAATCAAACACCGAAATCACATATAAAATAATTGTTTCGATTGTCTGAGGGTGTTCCAGCAGTATGACATTTAGTTCAGTAGCACTAATTTTAAGCCCTATCTCACTAAACATCAATTTTTGGAATAGATATAAAAAATTTTTAAAAAGAGATTCTTGTAGGGATTGCCGAGGAGAACATTTGTGCAAAATGTTAACTCCCGGAAATATTTTTTTTTTATGTTGTTTAAACAATATTTAAAATTCATGAATAGCGTTTTTTGACCTTTCACCGCTTACGTAGCAAAAACGGTGATAGATACATTAAAAAGTGTTAAGACCTTTTTTGTAGAGAATCGAATTTGCTACAAAAAAAAACTAACTACATATTTACGGGAATATTTGTGACCGAGAAATTTCACATTCTGTAAAGTCACACATGTCCAGCGACTCATAATAGTTCATAAATTAATTATTTGAAAGACATGCCTTATGATAGGATTGATGTATTTACCTTTTTTTGTTTAATTTTTATAATAAAAATATGCCTTGATAAAAAGATTAAAAAAATTAATAAATATTTATATTAAAAAATTTTTTCAAATGCAATTATTTAAAATATTTTGTTCGCTTTTGTAGTATTGTTATGTAAAAAAAAATGTTTTTTGCAAATAAAGTCTAAACGATGTATGATTAATAGGTACCGGGTTTTTTCGGACAGGTCAGGACCGTACTTATTTCAATAAAATTTTGCAACTAAATTATATTAAATTATGCACATTTGAATGAATATAATTGGTCAAAAATTACATTTTTCACCATTTAGAACACTAGCAGCATTTTTTATTTGACGAAAGTAAGAATATTCAAAAAATCGGAAAAAATTTTTGTAAAATATATTGAAAAGTTGTTGAATATTTAGACGGTCCGCTATAATAGCTAAGACGTACGTATTTACTAAGATTTTTTATTACTGAAAAACAAATTTTTAACAAGCAACTATACTTCAATCTCTCAAAATTGAAAACAATAATAAAAAAAGATGAATTTATTTAATTTAAATGACATGTCACATAAATCACATACATAATATAAACAAAAATACTTTTAATAGTCAAGTAAAATTACAGTGGCACTTTTCAATTGTGCAGGTAATAAATAAAAGAGAAAAAAAGGATGTTTACATAAAATACGTATAAATAATATTTTGATACACATATGTATGTGTGTGTATGTAACTTGTGTACGTTGTTTTTATGAAAATATTTTGAACTTTTAGTCACATTGAGTGCAATATGTATACCTGCATATGCTAACGACAAAACTGTCTGATCCGAAAGAAATCCGATACCTGATGATTAACGTTTCTCGTAGACCAACGTATGATTCTTGGGGTTAATTTTGGACTTAGACGGTCTCGTACACTATAAGTACCATGTTATTAGTATGATATAAACTGAATGTTGTTACTATTATAATAAACGTTGCTCGACAATACTGGTTGGTAGCTAATGTGACGCCGTGTTGTGCCGCGCTGTGCCGCACCGTGTTGTTATCTTAGAAGTTTTTAGTTTATTATTTATTATTGGAGCAGAACGGGTTAACTGTAATACCTACAGAAATTTGTATTATTATTTAATTTATAGTATGGCCCATTAACTACTGAAGGTCACATTTAAAGTATGTATGCTTGCTGCTAAATTTATTTAAATGGTTTTTTTCGGCAATTCTTGGTTCTTTTTTATTTGTTTGGTAAAATATTGACTCACTTGTGTGTTTTGTCATTTTTTTTTTTTTTGTTGAATATGCAATTATTGTTGTGTACATATGTACAGCTGAACTCCTTTTTGTGCGGTGGATAGGGACCGCATAAAAAAATCGCACAAAAAAAACTATATTCAAAAGTATCATAAATAGCTATAAAAAGTATAGTTCGATGCAGATTGTACAAAAAACTTTTTTTGTGCGGTTGGTCGGGACCGCATAAAAAAAGTTTCATCGAAAAAACCACTCAAAACGCTCAAAACTTAGAAATTTCCTTAGAATTTGCTTCTATAGACAACATAACGCATTAATTTACACGTAGAAACAATTTATTCCAATTTTATAATATTATGAAAATTTTGAAAAATACACCTTTACCAAAATTAAATGATGCAATAACTTATGTTCTTATGCAATGTATTGATTAAATGCTTAAAAGCTGTTAAAAAATATTTTGATCAAAGAAAGTTATTATAGTAATTGTTTACGTTTCTTACTGTCTCGTGATTTTGATTCACCTTATGCATTTTAATGGCCATTCTTTACAAACCGCATAAAAAAATCGCATAAAAAAGAGTTCAGCTGTATATGGTACACGTACGATCAAAAGTGTGGGGTCCCGAATTACTGAAAGTACTGGTATTATTCTTGGATGTTCAGGTTTTCGGTGGTAAAGATATGTAACACGATGATTTTCGATTTAAATTTGAATAAACTGAAGACAAAATTAATTTATATTTAACCGTTTTAATGAAACAGTCTCCTCTTAACTTTTTCCCGGGCCCTTTATCGACAGCTACGGGCCCGCTCCTCAAGCTCGGGCCCCGGGACTGCAACCCTGGCTACCCCCCCCCCCGTCTCGTCGGGCCTGGTTATCATTGCAGCAGTGAGGGAACTTTCTTTTTCTGCGGGAAATCGCGAATAACTCACTGAATTTTCAATCTTTTGGTCAAAAATTTTATCATGAATTTACTATATACCAACGAATATATCCTTAAAATATTAAAACATTCTATACAGTAGTTTTCTTTAAAAAAAATTCCCAAAAATCACCTTTTTTTCAAGCGGTCACACTAGTGGTCCCCCTGAAGACTTGTTAATTCGTTCGAAGCTTGGAGATACCATTTTGAAAAGCGCTGATTCCCAAGCTCGGGCCCCGGGGCTGCAACCCCGGCTACCTCCCCCTCTCGTCGGGCCTGGCTATCACTGCAGCAGTGGGGGAATTTTTTTTTTTTTTGGAGCCTTGGGAAATCGTGAATAACTCACTGAATTTTCAATCTTTTGGTCCAAAAATTTTATCATGAATTTACTATACGAGGTGTGTTTAAAAAGTAAGGTGACTTTTCAAATTTCTCGGGCTACGTACATTCGTTTTTCGATTTTTTTATTTTGTTGCGTTAGCACACTCGTCCCGAACATATGTTCACAGTTTCAGCTATATAGCATTCTTTGCTCATTTGTGAGAGGCATAAAGGTTAGAAGTGTTTGGTGTGCTCGGCGATTTTCTGCTGTCGAAAAAAATGGATCAAAGGATTTGCATCAAATTTTGTGTGAAAAATGGAATTAAGTGCTTCAAAATACTCGAAATGTTAACAGTGGTATACGGTGAGTCTACTCTGAGTAAAAAAAATGTTTATAAGTATTACAAGCTCTTCCAAGAAGGCCGAGAAGCCTCATTAATAACGAACCTCGCTCTGGACACCCTAGCACGTCAAGAACTGATGAAAACGTTGAAAAAGTGAAGAAAATGGTATTGGAAAATCGTCGAATCACCATTAGAGAAGTTGTTGAGTATTAACATGAAGTCATACACCGTTTGCGAGAAGCGATATGAAAAAAAACGTCCGGAATTTTGGGAAAACAATTCATGGCTTTTTCATCACGATAAACACTTGCTCACTTATCGTTGCTTGTGCGTTTTTTTTTACCCAAAAACAACACCATAATCATGCCTCAGCTACCATATTCACCGGATTTAGCCCCTGCGACTCTTTTCTGTTCCCAAAACTGACAAAACCCATGAAAGGATGGAGATTTACAACGATTAAGGAGATAAAAACTGCATCGCCGGAAGAGCTCAAGGCTATACCAAAAAGTGCATATCAGAAGTGCTTCGAGGATTAGAAAATGCGTTGGCACAAGTGTATTGTATCTTAGGGGGATTACTTTAAAGGGGACAACATGAATATTGATGAATAAATAAAAGGTCTTTGATAAAAACATAGAGTCATCTTACTTTTTGAACACATCTCGTATATCAACGAATACATCCTTAAAATATTAAAACATTCCATACAGTAGTTTTCTTTAAAAAAAAAAAAATTCCCAAAAAGATCACCTTTTTTCAGACGGTCACACTAGTGGTCCCCCCGAAGACTTGTTAATTCGTTCGAAGCTTGGAGATACCATTTTGAAAAGCGCTGATTCCAAAAATTTCACATAATTTCCAAAAGAAGTACTCACACGTATTCGGTAGTGAACCATCAACTACAATGAATTACTTGCACTTCGAAACGTACCGTTCGCTCGTCCGTGGGTACCATACCTGAAAAAGGTGCGTTGCAGTCCATACTATTTGTTATTCATGAGCGAACGTTTGAGACATTAAACATATCCGGTCCATAAAACGTTAACAACTGAACAGTGCAGTGTAGTAATGTTCAAACGAGCCATTTCGACGTTACGTACCGAGCCATCCTCTGTACTCTTTGTCATTCGGACATTTTTCTTTTTAAATATTTTTTTTTTTTTGAATTTAAACACGCCGTTTATAAACGCAACGTACCACTTGAATCATATTTATATGTAAAATAGACTCATATAATATTACATACATATTATATGTACAGAGTGTAACAGATATACCGGATTAGCCGTTTATGAACATGGGCGAAACATCGGTCCGAAGATATTACAAATGGCTCCAATTGTATTCTAAGGATAACATCTTTTCATGGGTCACGTTACTTTTTACGGAATTCGTTACGGAATTTGATTTTTTTGTGTTTTTTAGAACCGTAAAATTTTTGAAATTTTGCAGCAAGGCAGTAATTATAGCATACTTCCAATCGGCAATCGATTTTTTTCTGGAACTTTGCGCCCCTGAACGGGACCAGGGGCAAAATTTCGAAAAATTTTATCATATAAAATTTATAGAAATTTCAATTTGCAACAACTTTCTTACCAACAAATTCCCTTAAAAATACATCCATTTGCCCCCCCCCCCCCCCGCCTAAAATCACAAAATAAATTTGGATTTGTTATAACCTTTGAACGGAATGGTTTTAGCGAATTTCCAGAATGGAATTCAGCTATTACAGCCACTGTCATGACGCGACTTGAACCCGAGACTATGGTAGAAATTTGTTTTGAGGTCCTTAGAAACCGGAAATAATTTTCACTAAAATATATATACCTATATATATATATATATATATATATATATATATATATATATATATATATATATATATATATATATGTCCGTGTGATAACTCTCGAACGAAGTATTCAATTTTTACGAAATTTGGTGAAAACATTGCAAGTCCCAAACCCTTGGATGGGTTCTTCAGCCAGACACGTCGGATGTCAGGAACATGGTTTTTGTTCTTGCAAAAAATTAGTTTTTTGGCAAAATTTACACCATTTAAAAGAGGAAAAAAAATTACATAAAAAAGCTCTTTAAACCATTATTCTATGTCAAATAGTTTTCGTGAAAAACTAATTTTTTTAAACGGAAATTCGCTTTGTTATGCAGGATGCTACGACAGGGGTATTTTTAATTGGAATCCCTTAAATTTACAAGTATTCCTCCTTTCTAATTCCCTCCACTGTATTTATGAACGAGAACTTATAAATGGCATAATAATTTTCGAAATTTATTCACATTTTTTTTTAATTACCGAGAATTTTGAAAAAGCCCCAGGGCTCACAATAAAAATATTGTTTTGAACAATTTACCGGTACCAGCACCGTCCCTCACCCATCACTACCGTCGATGTGGATGTGCCTCGTGCCATTCGAAAACTAACAATAATACAACTTCATTATCTCGACTAAAAATAAATTATGCTTAATAATGATCAAATGAATCACTAATAATGGCTTAATAGTAGCAATTTGTGTCCCGGTAAAGTGTCTGTAAACGAGCAATTTCGAAGACGATATCACACCGGAGTGGTGTTACATATGCCCTACGGCATTTCGTGCTTACATGTATATATGTATACACGTTCGGGTATGTATTTATTAGCTAATATATGTAATCCAAGCAAAATAATTTTATATTATGTTATGTAACAAAATAATATATGAACACATATTACGATTATTAGCTGATACCGGATTTAGTTTATCAGAGATGTAGGTAGGGTAAATCAATAACGATATTAGAATGAATCCGAAACAACGGGTTGCTTTTTTTTTTATATAGCATACACCGTAACATGGAATAAATCGGGATATTTTTGATATTTGCAATCGATTTCTTGCATACTAGTTGATATTAGTGATGTTGGATGATTAAGGGAAGGTTTACTCAAGAGTGCTTAAAAACTATGTATTTTTCTAGAATTTTTTTCTCAAGAACGGAAGTAAATATCAATTTCAAATTTTATGCACATATTTATTAAGTATTAAACTACACAAAAAAAATTTTTCAAGGAAAAATATAAAAAAGTGTCCATTTTATAGATAGTGCAGTGTGACGATCCGAATATCCAATGCCTTGTTGGTGGACATCCTAGCGCCGGTAATAAACCACTGAAATCCAAAAACAAAAAAGATTTTGTAAAATATATGAAGAGTACCGGCACCTCTACCTATAATATCAATAAATTGCTGAAAGAAAAAAAAATGGCGGATGTTTGAACTTTTGATTACGATTTTTGTCTTATTTTTCGCTCTTTAAAGTAAATTTAAAAATAAAAAAAATATTGAAAGTGTATCGAAATTAGGTAGAGGTGCCGAAGAATTGAATTATCTTTAAAATAAAAAATTAAAAAAAAAGGATCCATCAAATAGTTTTTGAGTTATCGTGTCCACCAGTTCCAAAAATGTAGTTCCGAGATATTATAAAATATATATAAAGAAACCTATTTTCAAAATTTTATATTTAATACTCATTATTGCGTGAACTAGGTTTTTTGAATTCTTATTGTCGTACTCTTTCATTTGCGCACCTGACCCGCAACCTTATTAAAAAATATTTTTTTGTTGGGAACGGAATTTTTTACTGTGCTGTTTTACAAATTTTACGGAGCTAATATTACGGAAAGAATATTCTATTCTTTAAATTTTCTATGATTATAATTTTTATATTTTTACTGTACAAAATTGAATATGTTTGGCTTTTACACGTCGATTGTAGTGCTGAGCACAGTAATTTTTCTACGAATTTTCTCCGTGTATTATTGGTGTTGTCCCTGTTCACTTCGCGGCCCCTGTACAATCCATTTTACGGTACCTCTGTTTATGTAATAACATTTTTTCGTCAAATTTTGTAATTTTCGCAATAAAAATTAAATGAGTCCACTCAAATCACTTAAGTTTCAGGGCTCCGTTTAAATTCTCATGAAATAAAGTATATTTAACATAAATTTCAAAATTTAGAAAAATCGGTCGAGTAGTTTTTGTACGAGTACCTAGGTCAGCCAATTGTATAAATGTTGTTTCGAGAAAAACGGTATTAAAAATTGCGGTACGTAAGCTCTCCAACGCGTTTTCTAGAGAATCTAAAACATACGAAGGACTTCGAATATCTCTCGGAAAATTTGAGAGTATATTCTTGAAATATTTTACTAATATTTTATGAAAAAAAATTTCTAGTTTTTTTCCGTTCTTTTCGATATGACAAACGGACGGACGGAAATGTTTTCTCCAGAACCCTAAAACATCATAATTAATTTTAAATTTAAAAAAAAATGAAAATTAAATAAAAAAATAATTAAATATAAAAAAAACCAGTGTTATTAAATTGTCCATCTAAGACAAACCGCCATTACCACCGAATGGACTGACTCGAGCTTGGCGAATTCCACTGTGAAGGGGTTGAGTGAGAACGGGTAATTTTATTTTTATATGAGGGTTGCATATATAATGCCCACCGCTACCATACAACATCGAGGTCATAATTAGAATATCTTAATTTGTATCTAACAAAATGGTCTACGCTTGTCTGTTTATCTTTGTTACAATTAAATAGTCGGCTATAAGTTGTCGTAAACTTTACGACAGATATTTCGAATTGTGCACAGCAAGTACTGTATCAGTTTAATTTATTATGGTCGTGTAGTATATGAAATTTTATTCCGAGTTGAGAATAAATATTAACATATATATCATTGTAAATATTTAAACAGAATCTATTATCAACAGAATGTATATAGAAGACTTTTTTGTTATCGTAACTTCTTGAATATTCTTATTTTGGTAAAAATTATTTAGTCTTGTAATTGCAACCATAAAGGGTAATTCCAAAACCAGAAACAAAAGGATAATTGTTTAGAACCTGCAGTTCGAAGGGACCTAGAACTAAAATACCCCTGTCGCAACATACTGTATAAAATTGCGAATTTCCGTTTATAAAAATTAGTTTTTCTTGGAAACTAGTTGATATAGAATAATAGTTTAAAGAACTCTTTTATGTGATTTTGTCTCCGCTTTCCAATGGTGTACAAAAATTTCACAGAAAATTTTTAAACAGATTTTAATATTATCCTACCAAGTTGTTTTCGAGGTTACGCCAAGAGTAAAACCCAACAGTAACCGAAAACAATTGTGATTTAATTGTAGCTAATTTTACTTTGTGAAAATCTATAATGAATATAGTGAAAAAATTTTTAATTTTGTCAAATTTTCACTCAAATATAGAGATATGTTTTTTTATCACTAACTAGTTTTCGGTTTATTAACCTTAGAATCATACGTTGGTCTACGAGAAACGTTAATTATACATCGTCGTCAATTTTACGAATGGACTTTTTACGGAGAATTTTAGAGTTTATTTGCAAAAAACATTTTTTTTTACATATAGCAATACGTACTACAAAAGCGAACAAAATATTTAAAAAAATTGCATTTGAAAAATTTTTTAACATAAATATTTATTAATTATTTAATCTTCTTATCAAAGCATATTTAAAAATTAAAAAATAGATAAATACATCAATTGTATCATAAGACATGTCTTTCAGATAATTAATTTATAAACTATTATGAGTCGGTGGACATGTGTGACTTTACAGAATGTGAAATTGCTCGGTGATAAATATTCCCGTAGATATGTAGTCATTTCCTCATTGGGTACATTTGTAAATTTTCTAAAATGTTAGTAATTTTTCGAATAAGATCTCAAAAAATAATAAAAATTAAAATATTTTCCACAAAATAAACTGTTAATATTTTACTAAGTCACTTGAAACACATTCTTTGGTTTTCGATTCAATATATTAAAACTTCAGTATTATGTCGTCTCTGTAAGTCAAACAGCTGTAATCATCTTTCACATTATCATTATCATTGAATAAATTAATTATAACATCCATATCTTTAATAAATTTTAGAAAAATTAGGAAAACTTTTATATGAAAAGTACAAAATCTTTAAAAAAAAACATAGGTTAATCATACATCGTCGTCAAATTGATGCACACTATTTTAATATAAACAAAACGACAGCAACTATAAACAAAATTGATACGTCTGCTGTGTTATCATAAGAAATAAATTGGATACCAGAAGTTTTAGAACAGACAAGCAACGACAAGTTGTAGTACCGGGGCAGGTAGAGAAGTTCGGTCGTCAATTTGACGAGTACGCATGATTCTAGCGTTAAACGATCATCAGGTGAAATCTGAGCTGAACAGAATTCAGTTTGGATAAAAGAATATATATAAATTAAAGACAATAAAAGGGTGTTTCTCATTTCTTAAGCAGTCCATTTATTGTCTTTAATTTATATACATATATTCTTTTATCAAAACTGAATTATGTTCAGTTCAGATTTCACCGTCTGATGATGGTTTAATAAACCGAAAACTACATAGTTAGTGATAAAAAATATATCCCTATAATTATTTAAGTGAAAATTTGACACAATTTTCACCATAATTTGGGATTTCGTTGAATAAAGTTGTAAGTTACATTACAAGAGACTCGTTTAATTTTTCTTGAAACCAACTTTACTGATTGTGTTTGCTTTACATATACGACATGGTACATATACACATTCGTAGTAACTTCAGAAGTTTGTTTGAAAGGGACATACACCCTATATGTCTATATGGTCTAATCAACCGTTTCTATAGTTTATTAGGCTATATTTACCAAAAAAAAAAAAATTCCCTCACAAATCAACCCCTCAACATGTATGTTGTGTTAACTAAGGTACATATGAACGTATGAGCAACAATTTAGCATATAATATTTTTCCTTGATTTCTTGACAAAACGGAAATCAATTTTGTTACCGTAACGATCGGCCAATCAGTGGTTCATTTTATAATGCATAAGAAAGTTTCAGTACGGACAGAGAGACAGACAGATCAGTACCGTTGCAATTGAATTAATTATTCGGATATGAGTTTGATTCAGGATAATAACACCTTAATGTTTCGTAAATATATATTTAGAGGCTGGATAAGGATTTTCTTTGATTAGCTTCTATTGATGCTATAATTATTTCGCTCTTTCCGGTGGGAATTTGTTAAATTTTTATGTTAAAGGGGAAGGGGGGGGGGTATTCTACCATCAATTTATATTTGAATATGCAATTTCGAAAAGGGCACATCTCGCATAATTTGATAAATACTTTTTTTCAAATAAATCAATTCTAAATGCTTCCCTCTACCTATTATATGCGAAAACGGAACATTATGAGTTTGTTTTTGATCCTAAAAAACCTAGTGAAGTAATTGCAAAAAATTATATAGATAGTACATATCTCTGAAGAAATTTTCGTTCTTTCTAGAATAAAAGGCACTTGCAGTAACTTACCAAGCGAAGAATATCAAGCTTATAATAGCAAAGTACCCATTAATAAATTAAAAATTGCAGATATTGCAAATTTTATGACGAAATATTGCAATGGCCAACTACAAACGAAACAGAGGCTCCAGAAGAAGATTTTTGAAAAAAGTCGATTTATTATCTTCAATTTAAGTATTATGTTTAATTTTAGATACCTAAAATAAAAATTTCGCCAAATTTATATGGGTTTTTCTTTAAATTATGTGAATTCAGTATCATAAATTTCGAAAAGGGCACATCTCACAAATTTAAAATATCTAAAATATACAATATAATAAGGTTTAGATCAAAATATATCTGTGACTTCGATTGCAAATTGGCCCCAGAATTTAACTCATAATAATTTTTTTAAATTCATTATACTTCTTTAAAAAATATTAGGTTTTTTTATTTCCCGAAAAGTTTAAAAATTCAGACATGTGCCCTTTTCGAAACTGCATATTCATTTATATTTTAAGAACATCCCCAAAAAAAAGAAAATCGGAAAAAAAGTGATGCGCTAGTTACAGGGCCGATACGACCATATAGGCACCAGCAATCGAGGGGCGCCAAAAATCTGGAAACGTAAAATTTATAAATTTTGCAAGTACTGTATGCATTTTTGTTAATTAAATTCACTTTAGCCAGCTTACAGGGAACAAGTGAAAATGACGAAATCTAAACCAACAACGATAATAAGATGAAACTTATCTAGGAATTTCGCGCTCAATATAACTGCTATTCAAACCTTTCCAACGCCTACAGTTTTTCGGAAAATCAAAAAAATTCATCTGACCAGCTTGCTTACAGGGAAAAAGTGAAAATGATGAAATCTAAACGAACGGCGATAATAAGATGAACCGTACCTGGGAATTTCGCGCTCAACATAACTAGTGATGAGCAAATGCAAGACCAAGACCAAGACTTAGCAGTCGTGCTCTTGGTCTTGTTTTTGCATTAAGAATCTTGCTCTTGGTCTTGCTAGAGCAGTTTGGGTCTTGGTCTTGGTCTTGCAAAATACATTCTTGGTCTTGGTCGTGGTCTTGGTATTGCTAAAAAATCTTGCACTTTCTTGCATTTTTTTATTATCGAATTTTTTCCTTCTAAAATCAGAATTTTCTCTCTTTACTCTAAGAGTCTTGCTTTTCTCTTGCTTTTGTCTTGGTCTTGTTCACTTGAGTCTTGGTATTGGTCTTGCAGCCATACTTATAGTCTTGGTCTTGCTCTTGGTATACATAGTCTTGGTCTTGCAAAAAATGCAACACTGCAAGACCAAGAGTAATTTTGCTTATCACTAAACATAACTGCTATTCAAACCTTTCCAACGCCTATAGTTTTTATAGTGGTCGAAAAACGATTTAATGTTATTCCAATTAATAACAGAAATTATTCCAGGCTACAAGAAATCTATCCAAAGTTAAAAAATTGCTTTTAAACATTTCTCTAATCGTTAAAAAAGTGTCGATATTTCGCTGAATTACATGATCAGTCAAGTGGTCGGAAAACGACATTTCATATTACACACTCTAATATGTTGTTATTTCAGTTAATGACGGAAATTTCAGCCTACAAGAATGATGCAGGAAAGACTAGTAAGCTTGGTGACAATAACTATTATTATACTTAAATAAGTGTTTATCAAGTTCTGGGGCGCCAGAGAATATTTCGTCTAGAGCGCCAAAAAACTTTGCGCTGGCGCCTGGCTACGAAAAGGTTGTCATTACGGCAGGAGATGCAATAATGGCTGTTTTTTTTGTTTCTTGAAAATGGTAAAAATTAAAATTTCACTATATCGGTAGCTTCTACCACCAAACGACATGTACTGAATGCACACCTCACGTTGAATAGCGATTGCGTTCGTCAGTGTTGCTAAATTTCGGACTTTGATGATCGAGTAAACATTATATTATGTATGTAATATGCAATATATTTAATCACTAACTGATTTGCGGTTATACGAATAATACAATTAGATTTCTTTTTTAAATATCTGTTGTCTTTAAAGGACATATTTTAATGATAATTTTCTACGGTTTTAACAAATAAAAACACTAAAAATTATGTAAGATAAATACCGAAAAACACTTTTTTTTGTTAATTAAATGCTTCAATTCACACACAGAATGACAATGATTGGCACGCCCTAATTATAAATTTAACAAAAAAATGTAAATATAAATTTTTTTAAATGTACTTAACACTGTATATATAGAATTGGAAAAATTATGTTTTCCTAAAAATTTTTCTTGCAATGGATTATAAGGGTACACGCCATTTACTCTGGTACAAAACCCTTACAATATATTGTTTTTATTTTTTGTCTAATTGTAAAGTTTTTGTCTCTGATCCATTGGTTTAGTTCCAATTTAATTGAAACGGTGGTGTAAGTAATTAATTTTGAAATAATCGTTTTAACCGTTATTCGATTTAACCGTCAATCAATAACATGTATAACAGCCCCATTATTGGCAAATAGCTGAATCTGATAACTGTTTTAGCGAATTTTCGAATCGAAAAATCAGCTATTACAGCCAGTGTCATGACACGACTTGAACCCGGGACTATGGCTTGGAAATTTGCTTTGATGTCCCTGGAAATCGAAAATAATATTAACTAAAATTTATATATATATATATATATATATATATATATATATATATATATATATATATATATATATATATATATATATATATATATATATATATATATATATATATAAAATTTGGTGAAAATGTTGGAAGTCCCAAACCGTTGGACAAGTTCGCTAGCCAGACACGTCCGATGCCCGGAACAGTGTTTTTGGGGCATTTTTCGTGAAAAAAATTAGGCTTTTGCCAAAATTTCCTCTTATTTAAACATTTTTGTGAATTTTTTTTATACTATTGGAAAGAGGAGAAAAAATTACATAAAAAGGTCTTTAAACTATTATTCTATGTCAACGTCCAAGAAAAACTAATTTTTATAAACGGAAATTCGCTGTGTTATGCAGGATGCTGCAACAGGGGTATTTAATTAGTTTAAGGCCCGATTTACATTAACGCTCCGCTCTCGACACTCTCCCACTCCACTCTCGCTCCAGTATAATCTTGTTGTGTTCACATTACAGTGCTGATACCTATTCGTTCTCCATTCACATTATAATGCCGCTCTGGGTACGCTTGCAGTCCGGTCTCAGTTCGATGCAAATATCTTTTCATAACAACTGAATGCAAGCGGAGTGGAATAAAAAAAGTGTTTACAGTATAGGTACAAAGCCATAACAAGTCTGATATCGGTCTGATAAAGTATTACCTGAGTGGTATTGATATTGGAGTGGCACTGGAACGGGAGCGAACCGCGACTGATATTGGACCGATATCAGAGCGAATATGTTAATACACTCATTGTTTATTGCGTAAGAATATTTTATGGAACTGGGAGCGTAGTGATGTCGTACTAAGAGCGGAGTGTCAATGTAAATTGGGCTTAATAGGCTTTTAAAATGTCTAACGAATTAGAACATTTCCTAAAGCCTTCAAAAATTATCAGTAAAAATTTAATTTTGGAAGGAAAGACAACTTCATTCTTCAACAGTAAATTACATTTACTCTACTTATAAGCAAACCGTTGTATCTTATTAATAGTGAGAGTTTCAGATATAATTTAATTAATAACTTCAAATATATAATTTTTAATTTATTGATTTAATTACAAGTACATCTGAAATAATATCGATAATATTTTCATTCATTAATTTTCTGACGAAATACACTAGAAGAAATATTATGTTAAATTCAAAATTTTTGATGCTGATGTTGTGTGATGGAAACCCGTTAACTGAAAACAAATTTGATTACTAAAAAAGCTCCAACAGGTTTTAATATTATCCTCAGTGTTACCAGATTGGAGGTTTTCCCCCAAAATTGGGGGATTTTCAAATTGTTGGGGGGAATTTCGGGGGGATAGTTTCTTTGGGGGTGGGATTTTTGGTTGGAAATTTTGAAATTGGGAAAATTTGGGGGTTTTCTTAATTAAATCTAAAGTATATATTTGTTGTCCTTATTAAAAATAATCAAACTCAACAATCAATTTCAAATCAACAAATAAAATTCAAATGTACACTACCGTATTTTAAGGCAATGTCCAAAGCCAATCAATTTTAAATTAACCAATAAGACAGAAATGTGTCTACATAATGTTAAAAATATGTACTTATTTGTTAATTCTCATATTATACATCATTTGAGGGCGGCAATCACTACAATATTTTGTGGACTAAGTATTATTGTTTGAAAAAATACACAAAAAATTATAGATAATATTAAAATTTTTTTTATTTTGTTTTATCAAATTAAATTCAAGTAATGGCTGCGTCTAAAATGACTGAAAAATCTAAATATTTACGAAGGTATTGGAAAGAGTGGGAAAATGAACCCACGTCTTCAGGTAAACTAACTTCTTATATTTTTAATTTTCTTTTATGTAATTATTATCGATTTACGTTGTAACATTCATAAATATAATTCATAACATTCAATCATAAATAAAAAAGTTCGTTTTTTATTTGAACTCCTCCCTTAATATACTAAATTGCACCAAGTGGCATAACTTCTGAACTATTCAATTCTTTTTTATGAAATTGTCAGAAATTATGCACGGCGCTACCATAAAATCCCATTAAATGTCAATATTTTATTTACTGCTAGTCCCACTTCGCTCAAATTTTTCAAGTATTTTGGGCGTTAATTTCTAAAATATTTTTGCTATTATTTTATAATTTAGCCGTTAAGTATTTTTAGTTACAACAATTTTTTATAAACTTTAAGGCGAAAATATAATTTCACGGTATATACATATATATATATATATATATATATATATATATATATATATATATATATATATATATATATATATATATATATATATATATATTTGATAGAATAATGTTTTAAAGTCTTTTACGAGTACGAGGAAGCTGTGTACCTATCACACATTATTGGCGGTGAACTTTTTTAAAAATTCAATTCGTGAAAAATATTGTCAGCCTCTGGCGAAGTTTAATCGCGTGTACGTGCGACCATTAAAGTGTTAAATAAGTCAGTTTGATCAATTCAATCGGTGGTAATGAGATATTTATTATATGATATTACATAATTGTGAAAATTTGTTTATCATTTTTAATTAGACATGTTAATAGTTGAATAGACGTTACAAATTATTAACAATAATTGCAACAAATTACTTATATTGATCAATGGATGTACTTGTCATGTCAATCCGAACAAGTTCTATACATTAATACCATTCAATAAAGTATAATAAACATTATTAACAGTAGTTATATGAAAAAAAAACCTGATTGTGCTCGATGTACAGGTAACCGCATCAGACATGGTGTAATTAGTGTTAAACCTTCCGTGGACATTATGAATACTCCGGGTAAAAAGGTAAAGCCACCGTGAATTTCGGATATTTAGCGATTCTCAATGTAAAAACTTTTGAAAAAATCTGAATAATAAAAATTCGTCAAGTGCCTGTTTTCGACACGCATTAAGTAATGTCACCTCAGTGAAAGTGTTAATTTATGATTTTTTGGCTCGTTTTTTAAGTACAGTGAGAATACAGCCCTCTTGCGTTTATTCAATATATACATGTACAACTCTATAATACAGTAAGAATACAGCCCTCTTGCGTTTATTCAATATATGCATGTACAACTCTATAATTAGTATATTATATATTATTATTATTATTAATTTTTCCCCCACTTAATCACACAACGGGACTAATATGTCATCCTTCGGTGACATAAAAATACGTATACATTTTACATACCTACTAAGAGCATTCTTACTAATATTTCTATTCGCTAAAGATTAGATAAAAATAACTTCACGTTACTTTCATTATTATTACCTATCAATTAATTTCCGTCCTTTTCGGACTAATCAAAATAAATTTTATTAGTATTTGCATTAATTCAAAGTCAACTTTCTGATATAAATTAATGTTATGGTAAACAGATAATTCTGGTCACCAGTTTTGGTTCTAATCAGATGAATCGAGAACTCGATTTGAAAATAATTTCTAGCGCATGCAGACAAAAGTAGTTAAGTCCAAAATATCAACTTTACAGTAGAGAGTAAATACTAAAATGAAATGCACGCAACATCAGTTTATTTGAATTATCTCCAAGTCTACATGACATTTTGTAAATTTCTTTTAATCAATTACTTTCTTAACATGTAACACAGTAAATCACAAAAAAAAAAAAACTTTAAACCTTAAACCAAAATTTTTAAGACATTTTTATGGATTTAACATATAAAAAACAACAATAAATTTCATTATTAAAACCATTTGTGGACTTAACCCGTTTTAGCGGATAGTTGTTGCCATAAAAATACATTTCCAGTTTAATTAATCTATGTACTAATTTATTATTTTATTAAGAATTTTAAGAACTTAACTTCCTTTGTTAGTTTCTGAAAAGAATTTTTTTTGTAACAAGTGTATAAAAAATGATGTTAGGGGTGGAATTGACTTTTGCTCTTTGGAAATGTATGAGATAGACTCTCTTGGTCCTCATTATAAAATAAAAAAAAAAATTGACTTAAGTACTTTTGCCTGCCTGCGCTAGATTTATTATTATTTATTTTTCGAATTTTTGTTACTAGCTTCGCACGGCCTTCCATAATCGCGACTCGTCCAAAAGTCCTATCTATAGAATATATTTATCACTTTTAACCCTAGAATCATACGTACTCGTCAAATTCACGACAGACCTTTACCTGCTCCAGTACTACAACTTGTTGTTGCTTGTCTGTTCTAAAACTGCTGGTATCTAATTTATTTTTTATGATAACACAAAACACGTATCAATTTTGTTTATAGTTGCTGTCGTTTTGTTTATATTAGTATAGTGTGCATCAATTTGACGACGATGTATGATTAACGTATGATTTTTTTTAAAGATTTGGTACTTTACATATAAAAATTTTTCCTAATTTTTCTAAAATTTATTAAAGATATGGATGTTATAATTAATTTATTCAAAGATTATGATAATGTGAAAGATGATTACAGCTGTTTGACTTATAGAAACGACATAATACTGAAGTTTTAATATATTGAATCGAAAATTAAAGAATGCGTTTCAAGTGACTTAATAAAAGATTAACAATTTATTTTGTGGAAAATATTTTAATTTTCATTATTTTTTGAGATCTTATTCGAAAAATTACTAACACATTTTAGAAAATTTACGAATGTGCCTTATGAGGAAATAACTACATATTTACGGGAATATTTGTCACCGAGCAATTTCACATTCTGTAAAGTCACACATGTCCACCGATTCTAATAGTTCATAAATTAATTATTTGAAAGACATGTCTTATGATACAATTGATGTATTTATTTATTTTTTAATTTTTATAATGAAAATATGTTTTGATAAAAAGATTAAAAAAATTAATAAATATTTACATTAAGAAAGCTTTCCAAATGCAATTTTTGTAAATATTTTGTACGCTTTTGTAGTATTGTTATGTAAAAAAAATGTTTTCTGCAAATATGTAAGTTCTAAAATTCTCCGTAAAAGTCCGTTCGTTAAATTGACGACCATGTATGTTTAACGTTTCTCGTAGACCAACGTATGATTCTAGGCTTAATCTATATTATAAGCGTAATGGTTAATTTTAGTGTGGTCATTAATAGCACATACTAATTGTAATCGATGTCTTTGGAACAACATACTAGTGGTCTGTTAGTGCGCCCGCATTCATTAAGCGTATCCAAAAACCATTCAGATGGAAAAACTCGTTAATTTTTTGTGAAAATATTTGTAACTGAATGTTTTTATTGTTGTTTTTTTGCGGCTAACATACACACATTATTTGTTGTGTTTGGTTTTGTGTTTTTTTTTTTTTGGATTTTTTTCTTTGATTCATGTAAAGTTTTTTAAGTCGTTGCTTAATAAACAAATTTTTTTGTGATTTGCATTCTTTTGTAAAAGTTATAAACATATTTTTTCGTATTAATCAGGGACAATAATTTCTATATGCAAATTTTTATTATTAATTATGAAAATTGGTTTATTGGGTCACAATTGACCGTGTTTTTTGCAAAATGAATTTTTATAATTTTTTTTCGTGAATTTTTGGTTTGTCTCGCATATCTCGAGAACAAATGATGATATCAATTCCGGACTAATTTCATTAGATGCGTAATTAAAAAATGAAGACCCGATAAAGTTTTCAACAAATTCGGATTAGTGGTTTGTTTTTTGTGATAAAAAACGGAACTAACTTTATTAATATAACAGATTATATGGATTTTTTTTACTATGTCTTTATTATGGTTAACTTCAAAAATGCATCACTGCTTGCATGAGGTAGAGTCAAAAGTTCAAAAACGCATCAGACGCATCACAACGAAAAATCAAAAGTTCATTGTTGCTTTTGATGCGTCAAAACAATACATCAAGAAATTTGGTGATGCGTGTCCAAGATGCATGTCATATGTATAATGTAGAATTATAACTACTTGCCATACTATGTAGATATTTAACACCAACAGGAATAATTCCGAAAAACAAATTGTTGAAAAAGATGAATGTATTTACTTTGGATTAAAATTGTTTAAACTATTTGAATACATCTTGCACTCAAAATAGGTATGTAATATTTTTTATTCAAATAATTTCAATATTTTCAATTTCAAGTAAGTTCAAGTTGAAATTCAAAGATAATATAACCTATACAAGGACTGTATTGCTATATTATCTATAGTCTATCATGCTACATTATCTGTCTTATCTGTAGCCAAATCAGAAGCTAAATGATGCCAATATCTCGTTCAAAAACATCTAATGTGCATCAAGTTTCAAGAGAGCATCAGCAGCGCATCATGTAGTATTAGGTGCATCAGAAAAGTCATGATGTTGCATCGATTTACATTTTTGAAGTTACCCTAAATAATGGCCTAAGAACCTTCTTTAATGTTAAAAACGCCAGTAAATTATTACAAAATTTAAAAAATAAATTAAAAAAAAAAAAGTAAACAAAATTTTTTGTGAAATATTTTTGTCTCGCATATCTTGAGAACAAATGATGTTATCATTTGTTTGATAAGAGTGGAGTCCCCGCCCTTAGGTACATAAGGCGAAGCTGCCGGTGAGGTGTAAGAGGCAAAGCCTCTATTGATGACCCGGGGGGGGGAGTCCTCTGAATTAAAAAAAAATTATTCTTGTGCAATAGTCTTTAAGGGCTTTAAGGGCATCCCATGGGAAGTTGACCGCGTGGATAGACCTGTCTCTCAAAATTTTTACTTTCCAGTTTTTGAAAAACTATTTTTAATCATCGTCACGGTATTTCATAACGAAAATAACCGACACACGGAAAGCCGATGGGTAACTCACACTACCCCCGAGAAAGAGTGAGTGAGCGAGCATATCACATATCAACGAATAACCCATGTGTGCTCACAGTTCGGATCAGTACTATTGTCAGTTCTGGCTAGTGACGCCAGTGTCGTGCAAGTTGTAGATTAGTAGTCAGCCAAATGTGCAACAAAGGTTCATAGCACTGGTGGAACATTGGTAACATTGGTAACAGTACCTCTGATATTGTAGTTTCAATTGTCCTAAAATAATAAATGTAATTCAATGTGCTGATCACGTATTCGACAATAATGGCACGTATCTTCTAATTTAGTAGCTCCAAGGAGCGAGCTACATGCGCCACGTATGTATGTGTAATATGTGCATTTGTGTATGTGAAGGAAGAGTATTGTGTCGTTTGCCTGTAGTCGCTATCTCCAGATATTGTATATTTTTTGGTCATGCGTTAAAATTTACAGACACCTTCAACAACTGGGCTTTGTGTTTCACGTTCATACGTCTGCAATCTGGATCGGTATTTCCATATTTTAGTTAAGGGGGACACACTAGTGTGACCGCCTGAAAAAAAGGTGATTTTTGGGAATTTTTTTAAATAAAACTACTGTATGGAATGTTTTAATATTTTAAGGATATATTCGTTGATATATAATAAATTCGTGATAAAATTTTTGGACAAAAAAATTGAAAATTCAGTGAGTTATTCGAGATCTCCCAAGGCTCCCCAAAAAAAAGTTCCCCCACTGCTGTAGCAAAAACCAAAAAGCCTATTAAACTAGAAGGTATGGTCCGTACCTGAATCTCAATCGAAAAAAAAGTTGAAATTTAACGAAATGGCGGAGTTTTTAAAAAAAAAATTTCAAATTTTGCGCGAAAATTTGATGATTTTTGGCCTGCAAAAGTTACATTTTTTATTCGATCGAAAAGCTGGAGGTTCATGGCACGAAGAAATATATATAAAAGAAGCTCCGATAAGAATCAAATCGATCGGATGATTTGTCTTCGAGTTATAACTGCAGCAAATTTGAAAAATGTAGTTTTTCTTTACCTTACCTTTTCACTGAGAATTTTTACTAAAATTATTTACGATGTACTCACTATAACGGTCATAGAAAACTAGATGAGTCGTTTAAATGTGCCAGGGTCTAGTTTCTCCACAACATGTGACTGGCAGCCACGTCCAGAAACTCCCGACCTATCAACCTTCATACATTTCTCAATACCTCAAAGTTAACAATGAAAATCAGAATCCACTCTTCGGATGGCTGTAACTCAAAAACTATTTGGGATATGCAGTTGAAATTTTAGTATGTTATTTTTAAAGGTATGAACTATAGAAACATGCAAAAAAATTTTCCAATTATTTGAAAACGCCACACTAGTGGTTCCCCTTAAGAAGTACGACTTCGATCGAATCCGATCATATTTCTTCTACAAAGCGAGTTCGTCATTTTCAAATTTCAAATTCCTACTGTACAATGTACATAGTTTTCGGGAACAATCTCTGTGACGGAATTAAGGCACGGAACCCTAGCACGACAACACAAAGGACACTAAATAAAATGAAGACATTATTTAAAATTTCTCTCCGTTACTGTTAAGAATGAATTATCCTTGACAGATTGTTGACAATATGCCAGATTTCATGGAAGCGAGTAGCGCAAGTGGTTATGGCGTAAACAGCAAAATGAAAACAATAACACTGATGTCTCAGTCATAATTTTTCACTTATCATTCAAAAACATCACATAATTCAACGCATCATGTCTTTATTATTAAAATTGACCATTGAAAGCGGACGAAAAAAAAATTGGACAACCCTTAAATTATCCTAAAATATGAATGAAACAAAAGGTGTGCACACGGTGAATAAATTGTAAATTTTCAGTAGCTTCCTCAGTTAAAAATAAAACAAATTTATTTAAATATTATTGTACAGGGTGTTATAAACATTGTTTGTCACAAATTTATGTAGATTTACTAACAATACGATAAGGGGGCGTCCATAAATTACGTAATTCCATTCTAACTTCTCTGAACACATAAAACACTTTTCTGTACTACGTAACCAAATGGTAACATTCACATTCATGTTTGTTTTAATTGTACCAAATAAAATAAAGAATTACTTCTTTTCTATATGAGGAGTAGTCGAAAGAAGGTAACATTTCCATCGCTGCTTTTTTTCAAAAATCACTAAACTTTCTTTAGTGTTTTCAGTAGAGATGGGATTCTACCCGGAATTTTCCCGGGAAAATTCCCAAAGTGGGTAAAAACGGGGTAAATTCCCGGGAAAATTCCCGAAAAGTGGGTATTTATTTTAATTTACTATTTATCGTAATATTTTTGAATTAAACTATAAAAACCACTGTTTCATAAAGAATGTTTGCTAAACGTAAATAATTAATCTTCATACTACATAAATACTAATTAATATATCACGTTATTATACAATTTTTGTTCGACAGTTTTTCTATAGACAATTTATTTTCGTGGCTAGTTGTACAATACGCGTTTCATTTTTCGGTGTCAATTTCCTGGGCCTACCACGACAGTTTTTTCCATAGTTTTCGCCCCTTTAGATTATGTTTTAAGTACTACAATTTCCAAAACGTTGAAATTTTAGCTCGATTCTCACTTGTCAATATTGAATTCGTGGCATTTTAATTTTTTTTTTTTAAAACGTAGATATTTCTCTGAAATTTGAACACATTGAGTTATAAATTTAAATTAATTGCTAACTTCGTTGAAAAGTCATCTTAAGTTGATCCGACATAATATGTACGCTTGTATTTTTAAATTTAAAGATAAATAAACATTCAGTATGTACTGAAGTGGTTTTATGATAATAATAATTAAAAAACTTTACATCAACATTATATTATGTAAACCTCCACGCACAATTAACAAATATATTGAGATCTAATTAAAAACACATTTGCAAAGAAGTACAACTAAGTAATCGTTTTTACCCAGGTTTTGGGAATTTTCCCGGGAAAATACCCAATAAATACCCAAATGGGAATTTACCCGGGAAAATTCCCACTGGGAATTTTCCCGTCGCCCATCTCTAGTTTTCAGCTACTAAATCTAATAATCTAAATCTAATATTACATAAGAAAATGTCATTTTTTGTTAGAACTAAAATAATACTTTTACAAAAGAAATGGATATGTTCCTTTTTGTTCGAAAACCGAGATTGGGACTCGTTTTTAGGGGAAAATTATTGTTACTTAACACGTCAAATTCAACTAGGATGTGTAGTTTAATAGATATAAGTACGATTCTGCAAAAAAAAGCAAAAAGCCAAAAAGTGGAAATGTTACCTTCTGTTCGACTATTCCTCATAGAACCCTTCTTTCCCACAAAACGCTCCCAAAAAAAACAGAGGCGGATACCCCTGTAGGAACGTTGCTCTCAAGTACATTATATTGCTTTTTTGACATTGAAAATCTTAATAATTAAAAAAACCATGACAAAATTTGCATTTGTCTCCGTTCAGGGAGGGAGTCCAGACCTCTACGACCACCTCCTGTATTCACGCTTGATCGTATATTTTCAATTTTGGTAAAAAAGGACAAGAACGATTTCAAAAACCTAGCATTCACTTCCAGATTCATTATTCGATTTCAGTGGTTTTTAAGGCACTGAAAAATTTTAATAACCCTAATGACGTCATGAAATTAAAAAAAAAATTTTTGTCCCAAATCAAACTTTGTGAAAGTGAACTGTATTAAAGTGGTTGATGAAACTATTGCTGTCAAAATGACGAAATTCCTTTAAGAAATTCGATTAATTTGATAAAAGTCTTCTTTCCTGTGGCGTTATCTACTTAAGTTTAGTAAAAATGAACACTACGGCATCCAGTTCCATCATTTTATTGTTCCGTTTTGCGGTTTTTAAGGCAGTAAAAAATTTCTGTAATAGACTTAATGACGTTAACAAATTAAAAAATTTGACAGAAGTCTTTTCCTGATGGTTCTGGATACTTAATAGGGTACTTGACTGAAGTTACAAAAATATTCTAAAAAGCATTGTTTTTCCACATTAGTTAAGTAATTTTTTTATTTTCGACAGATTCTGTAAAAAATCATCGAAAAAATAACCCTACAATTTCAAATGAGAAAAAGGCGGGAAAAACACCTCACTATAGTGACGTCACAGTTTGAAGCAACTAAACGTCAATGTCAATATTTATAACCTCAAAATTTTGATTATATTCATAAAATGTCAAAGTAAAAGCAAGTATTTATTTGAATTCTGGTCGATTATTATTACTATACATATATATATATATATATATATATATATATATATATATATATATATATATATATATATATATATATATATATATATATAAGCTAATATAAATATTCAAAAGAAAACACAATTTCACCTCACCGATGAAAATTATATCAAAATTGACATATTTAGCTACAAAATGTTACGTCATTTTCAAGAAATGGCGCGTTTTCGCTAATTTGAATATTTGTTGAAAAATGGCGATTTTCAAAATAAAATTTCTAGGTAGTTATCAAATTTTTTTTATATTTCATCATTAAAATTGAGCATATGTAATGATAATGTACAGAATTATTTAACATTTGACACAAATTTTAAATACAGTCAAGTACCGTATTTGGCAAAATTGAAAAATACGTTTTATTTATGCTTTCAAAAGATGTAAGCCAAAACCAAACTGTCACCTGATCGACATTAAAGTAACACGTGCGCAAGTAACATTATATTTTATCACGAAAGCTGTAAGAGACTATTATGTGTACCTATATCTGTGTCATTCTGTACACCTGGCGAACATACGTTATCAGTTGTTAACATCAAAACACAAAAAATTAAAAAAAAAAAAACATTTCACGGTATCCTTTTTTTGTGGTTGATATCTTAATATAAACTATATGGGTAGATCTTAAATAACAGTGCTTACCCGTATCCACTTCCTAGAAGGGCACGTATCGGGTATGCAGGCATAGAGCACACTTGCGCGGACATTATAATTAATTTTTATGTGCATGCATTATCATTTTTTGTGTTTTTGTGTCTTTTTTTTTTCTACAGCAAAAAAAATTGATTTTATCCTGTGGAATATTAAAGGATTACATTTTTATATCGTCAACACCCCCTGTTTGGTAGTTCACCGAACAAATTATTCTGAATACTGAATAAAATTATCAAAAAAAAGTGTAAATATTGGGCTTGGCTTAGGATCCGAATATTTGGCAACTATTCGGTATTCAACCTATTCGGCCGAATATCGAATAGTGACGACGAAATATAATCTGATGCATGTATTTACTAAGTAAACAAAAAATATCCTTAAATTATGTTTACTTTCAATAACATTCCCTATTAATTATTACGTAATACAGTGAAACCTGCCAAGTTGGACACCTCTGTATACTGGACACCTGCTCAAGTTGGACACTTTTCAATTGGCCTGGCGAAATTACATTGTTTTAAATGCATATTAATACTTATAAGTTGGACACCTCTATATGTTGGAAACCTGTCTAATTTGGACAGTTTTTTAAAATGATTTTTGATATTTTGACCTGTTTACGTTGGACATTCATGTATTTTACACGTGACCGAAACACGTGTTAGTTATGTTATGACAGTTATAATAATTGAATTTTTACACGTGACCGAAACACGTGTTAGTTATGTCCTAAAAATATAAAAGCTCGGCAGTCACAATGGTTATTAGTCAATAATCAGCAGTGATTTCATGTGTACAGATCTCTTGAATATTTATTAGTTACAAATTTAGCACCATGAGTTCGAAGCGAAAATGTTTAGTAGAATTGACCATTGAAAAGAAAAATATTGATACGTATATGTGTGTATATGTATTACTTTAAAAATAATTAATTTTGCATTATATTCTAAATTAGTGTTAACCTTAAAATTACTAAGCGTAGATGATTTTGGTATTTTGCATATGTTGGACACCTGTTTATGTTGGACAGTTTTTGATTGCACCGCGGGTGTCCAACTTAAACAGGTTCTACTGTATATATTTTATTGAAAACAAAGCAATTAATAGCCCAAAAAGGTTTATTTATTTATTTTTTTCATACTTTATTGCTTATATTCATGCACAGGATATTTTTCTGGCGCTCACAATAGAAAAACTGGATGCTTTTACCAAAAAAAAAAAACTTAGCGCTTTAAAATATTTATAATACGTAATGATAATTTTGAAAAAGGAAAGTTAAGTATTTCAATTTATATGTGTGTGTGTCCGCGCGATAACTCTAGAAGTATCCAATTTTTACGAAATTGGTGAAAACATTGGAAGTCCCAAACCCTTGGATGAGTTCGTCAGCCAGACACATCGAATGCCAGGAACATGGTTTTTGTTATTGCAAAAAATTTCCACTTATTCAAAAGTTTTTTGTTTCCACTTATTCTAAAAAGCGAAATTTTTTTACACCATTTAAAAGAGGAGAAAAAATTACATAAAAAAACTCTTTAAACTATTGTTCTGTGTCAACTAGTTTCCCAGAAAAACTAATTTTTATAAAAGGAAATTCGGTACGTTATGCAGGATGCTGTGACAGGGGTATTTAATAACCAAATATTATTTTCATTGCATTGCAATACATGCATACAAAATACAGTTATGTACAAAAATATTCCATCAATATTTTTGAACTATTGAATATTATTGGGTGTTTGTTTTTTTGATAAAGGATAGCGCGACCGGTAGTGGGCACTGTACAGTGACCGAAAATATCCCGCTCGGACAGGCCATTGTTCACATTTACGAATAAATTTTCATGAATTTTAAAATTATTACTCAATCGCGATCGGTTACAAAAAAAGTACATACCGATCAAATAGACACAAATTGCTTATTTCAAACATGTACTCGTCATAATGGTCAGTTGTGGTCATTGATATGGCCATAATTTTATTAATATGAATATATCCACAATTTTTTTTTATATCCGTTCATTTTATTATTAAGAAAGTCATCACCAAGACAATACTGTTTGATCAAATGTCCATATAATATATTTTGTATGTACATGTAAAGTTTTCACATGATAGTGACCGGTGGTCACTTATGAATTCCAGTCACTCACGTTGGGAGGAGTTAGGCATTCAACAATACTCACTGACTTCCATCAACAATTCTCTAATAATGCTTCGTTGGACATCACGTCATTCGATTCAATCACAATATTACAGTGGTACTCAAACAAACAGATAATTCGGACGTATTAAGGGGCCAACTGTTTGATTTATACTCACTGTAAAAACCGTTATTTCTATTGGATTCGCTGGGAATCGATTCCAGGATCTCCCGATAACCAGTCAAGCCCCTTAACACTTATGCCATCGATTCCTTGTTCGATAACCACTCCACTTCGATAAAGAATCTTTAAAGGAATTAATTTAGAGACTAAGAATAGCTCCAAGTCATTGGTTGATGCATCAGACGTTATTTTTTATTTGAAAAGTGCTCGAAAAAATTTAATGAAACATAATTTTTTTTTTTTTAAATTTGTCAAAATGTGTTGATAAGTGAGAGTTACCTTATTAAAAGGAAATTAATTTTTTAAAAAAAACTTTGAGGACAGTTGGGAATAAACTAGACACCACCTTAATCAATTGTTTTGGTACTACTAGTTAAAAATTAATTGAATTGCAATTATAAAAATAGAAATTTCTTTTTGATACATTAAAAAGATATTTTTCGAACGTTGCAACATTTATTTATAATTAATTCATGTGACACCAAGTTACTTAAGTCAATTCAAAAAAAATATTTTTGGGCTACTTAAGTCACTTTGTTCAATACAATTTATGTGTTACAGGTTGAGTAATGTTTAGTAAAAATAATTTTATTACTGTTTTTGTATGCAAAATCAATACAGTTTGAATTGGATTTTAAAAATAATTTTTAATTCAATAATATACACTACGTTATAATAAGAAAGGGCTTTTTTCAAATGAATTATGATCAGAGTTAATTATTTTTTCAATTATTTTAACCGTTTTGAAATCGAAAATTAAACAAATGTACAAAATGTTTTTTTTTTTTTCGGAAAATTTTCACGAAAAGAGACATTGGTCTATAGATGTTTTGGTTGGCAGTCTTGGTCTTGGTCTTGTTCTTGCATTAAGAATCTTGGTCTTGGTCTTGCTAGAGCAGTTTGAGTCTTGGTGTTGGTCTTGGTATTGCTAAAGAATCTTGCACTTTCTTGCATTTTTTTATTAGCGAATTTTTTCCTTCTAAAATCAGAATTTTCTCTCTTTATGGTATTAATTATACTCTTAAACTATTTAAATAATTTAGCAAGAGTCTTGCTTTTTTCTTGCTATTGTCTTGGTCTTGCTCACTTGAGTCTTGGTATTGGTCTTGCAGCCATACTTATAGTCTTGCTCTTGGTATACATAGTCTTGGTCTTGCAAAAAATGCAAGACCAAGACAAGACTGCAAGACCAAGACTAATTTTGCTCATCACTACTGGAAAATGCTCTTTTCTTGGATGTAATGCAAATGTAACCAATCAGAACACTATCGGTTGAAATAGCCTCAAGTATATATGCATATTTTTACCGCCTAACTGATAAACTAAAGAAAAAAAATTAAACTTGGGTAAAAAAATTTTTTTCCTCATTTATATTGTTAATTAATGCATTAGATCAGTTTAATCGAAAAATTAATATATAATCTCATTTAAAAATCTACAAGTTTGTATCATAGCTCGAAAACCATAAGAGCTATAAAGCTCCTGACTATCAATCGGTTGCCCCTATTGATATCTACAACTCTTATTTGAACAATTTTTCGATTAAATAAATGTTTTTCACGTCGATAAAAAATGTTTTTGTATTTCGAGTAGATGATTTTCATAATTTTATTTAGAAATTGCAGTCGTAGTGTCGTCAAGGTTTGAATATGTCAAGGCCGAATTAAATTTTACAATATTTTTAAGTAACAATATTTGAAGAGTTAAGTTTCGTTTTCATATCATGCAAACTTTACAAAATTTTCTCAAAAGACTGCCTTTACGTATTTAATTTCAGTACGTTTGATATTTTCTAAACTTTTTTTTTTTTTTAATTAATATAAATAATGATAAAAAAATTTATAGAATAAGTTTAAAGTAAAAAAAGCATTTTGCATTTTGTAATCCATTTTAAATAACTATTTTCCATTTTCAAAAATATGTTCAGCAAAACAATTTTCCATTTTGTATTTTAAATGCATTTTTGGAAACCATTTTCCATTTTCTATTTTAAATGGTTTCTATAACCATTTTTCCCAGCCCTTTATATATATATATATATATATATATATATATATATATATATATATATATATATATATATATTCTAGTGAATATTATTTTCGGTTTCTAGGGACCTCAAAACAAACTTCTGCCATAGTCTCGGGCTCAAGTCGCGCCGGGACAGTGGCTGTAATTGCTGGTGTCCATTCTGGAAATTCGCTAAAAAATCAACTATGTATGCGAATATTTTATAACGTGTAGTGCAATCATAAATTTTGTGACAAAAAACCGCAATCATAACGTCACGTTTCAATTGTAAAGAAAATAACTAACATGAAATAATATTTAACCGCATTAACCAAACCAAAAAAAAAAAAACAACTATTGATTTAAACTAAGGAATTTTCCGTCTCGTATGGAACATATCATAGTGACATTAGCAAAATGAACACCCCTGTCTTCTTGCCTGTGTGTGGGTAACGTATTTTTTTTTTGTCCATTTTTTTTTGCGCTGCTCAGTGTCACTGCAATGCATCAGTGAATTTTCACTTCCGCTCCATCAAAAACAGGCTCGAAAAAAGCACGCGCTTGGCGTATTGGAACGTTTCTAACTAAACCGAATTATATTTGTTTTTGATAATGTAAAAAAAAAATCAGGGTGACGTCTCGTAATAATACGTGGTAAGTGATGTTTAAAGTGAGGGTGAGTTTGCCGTGACACGAGGGAGGGATGATTGTATTTTTATTTTTTAAACTGGGTCACTTGTATACACATAAATTTTATTATTTTAATACAATATAAGAAACTTTGTCGATTCCCGTTTAAGAGGAACGGTTCACTTTTGTTGTGGTAACATTACGTTTTGATGTGAGGACTCCTGGTGAGGATGCGATGGTATGAGTTGATGAGGGTGTTCTCGGGGAAAATTTACTGTCGTGCAGAAGAAAATATGAGCGTAGAATATTTATAAGGAAATGGTTATGTGTAGGGGCTTGCTCTCTTAACGATAATCACAGTCAATGAAGAAAATTAGGGACCACTATACACAGTAAAAACATTTGTGGTTTGCGTAAAAAAAAAACTAGTGGTTAAAATTTTTGTGTTAAATAAGTAACACAACCCTGTGTTTGTGTTAAATGAAAATATTAACACAAATTTCGATTTGACAGAATAGAAATGTTAACCTCTTTTGAACAACAAAGAAGTAACACAATCTTTGTGTAAAGCAAAAGAATGTTATAAGTACGTAAGTTACATTATAATATATATATCTACCAAAATATATATAATAAAAAAGATGAGAGTAGTTCTTTTTATTAAACAAAATCGAAAAAGTTTGTTTAATAAAAAGAAGGTTTATTGCCATCTATAAGATTGCATGTAGGAGAAACATTGTTTTGGCTAGATGTAGCCGCTACTTATTACGTAAAAAGCGACTTTAAAAGTGGTATAAAGCCAATAATTTGCAGTTCCTGCAAAAAAAAAACATGAATTGACCAAGTGTCACAGAACTGCACCTTGTAGAAGAATACTGGACTATAGTGAAACGCATATTACGGCAAGGTGGACAAACAGAAGAAACATTAAAAAAACTGAGAAAATTATGGATTGCGTTGAAATAGTGCAAAATTTAATGAGACCCGGGAAAAGTAAAGTACGGTTTTATTCAGTAGAAAAAAGTTAATTAAAATAGATTAGGTACAAAATTTGTAAGTTAAAGGTATAACGTTTTAATAATTTTTTTTTTTTAAATGATCACATAATATGCAACACTTTTCGGGACAGTCAATATACTTAAATAACCAGTATTTTGTGCCGAAATTTCTAATCACTGACGATTTAATGCGTGTCCAATACTCAGTTGGCTGAGTTTCAAAATACATATATGTACTAGCTGACCCGGCCACGCGTTGCTGTGGTTCAATAATTATAATTGATTGAACTAATATTTTCTTATGATTTTGTTACAATCAAATCAATATTTACTAGCTTAGCCAATTTTATCAATATTTACTAGCTTAGAAAATAGTTTAGCCAATTTTAAATCATATGAGATTGAGAATAGACGCAAGAATAAAGTGCTTCGCTTCGCTCGCTAAACAGTTCAAAATTCTACATATAAAAAGTTAATTCCATGTAATGCTTCTAGTGATGAGCAAATGCAAGGCCAAGACCAAGGCTACTAAGTCTTGGTCTTGGTCTTGTCTTGCTCTTGCATTCAGAATCTTGGCCTTGGTCTTGGTATTGCTAAAAAATCTTGCACTTTCTTGCATTTTTAATTAGCGAATTTTTTCCTTCTAAAATCAGAATTTTCTCTCTTTACGGCATTAATTATACTTTCAAACTATTTAAATAGTTTTGCAAGAGTCTTTTGTCTTGGTCTTGCTCACTTGAGTCTTGATATTGGTCTTGCAGACATACTTATAGTCTTGGTCTTGGTCTTGGTATACATAGTCTTCGTCTTGGTCTTACAAAAAATGCAAGACCAAGACAAGACTGCAAGACTAAGACTAATTTTGGTCATCACTAAATGCTTCGCTCCGCTCGCCATACGAAAATAGGGGTTGATAGTAGAAGGATGAAATTTTAGGGTTGTATGTATTTAATTTAGGGTAGTTTTGTGCCACATCAGAAAAAAATAAAAAAAACTTTGTCTAAAAAATATAAAAATAAAATTTGTGGTGGACCACCCTTATCACTTAAGGGTATAAAAAATAGATAACCTATTCTCAGGCCTACTGAATATATATAATTATAAAATTTCATCAAAATCGGTCGAGCCATGGAACACTGGAAGGAATACAACTATCTCTTTTCTGCAATCACTTATGGGCAAGTATGTGCATTTTACAGAACTATGTTGCCATTCACTTACTAGCTACCAATGGGTGTGTTTCAATTATTGTCATATTGTTGCCGTTGTGTTGAAACGGTATGTTGCATGTACGTACCACATACATATTATGTATTTTTTTAGTATATCCGTATGCAAGACACGCATACACACAACCATCTGTCGCACTACCACACGCAACTCCGCGTGCACATACATAACATAGTGGTGGGGTATTTTTTATCCTTTAACGTTACACTGGTTTCAGTAGTATAGAGATACTACCGTTCGTTCTGTATTCTGTGGGTCGAGCCGTTTCGGAGGAGTATGGTAACGAAAACTGTGACACAAGAATTATATATATTAGATTGAATAACCCATCGAATATTTTTTACTACGTACGGTACATATATTTATTTTTTAAGGTAATGTAGCAAAACTGTTGTATGTACTAGAGATTGTTGATATATAAAAACCGTACTGGGCGATGAGATGCGCGGGCTGAGTGAGTGTTTCCACTATGGTTGGGTTGGTGTGCATACTCCCCCCCCCCCCCCCCCAACTTGGGTTGAGTATCCACGAGACAAATGCGCTCGCTATGTGTTACAAGACGACAGTTATGTTGATATTCCTTCGACGATAATAAAAATGAATTAACAACACGGAGAAGTCGCAACGAAACTTATCATATAAATATAAGTGTTACGAATTTTTGGTAATTAATCATCTTTTTCGGTGAGATCGAGTTTATTTCACTCCTGAGAATCCACCGTCGTAACGCGATAGAATGAAAAAAATTACTTTGTTACGTCGCACGCCGTGGACGTCTTCCCGTTCGTTGCCAAGATAACGATGATTACCGCGCCTATATGCGACATGGAATGGGCAATGTGTTATATTAAAACAATTTAGCTAATCAACTGTGTTGGGACAAACAAAAATTTTCGTTCGTATACAATACTTGATAACAATAAAAGATGTTAATTTCAAAAACAGAGTGGCAGGGTACACGTATTGCCTATATTCAGGGGCCAATTAATTCTTTGTGTCAATAACAGTAACTTGCCCCTGAATATAGGCATTTCATCAAGACAACAAAAATTACGTTCCGTTACTCGAAAGAGTATAAAGTTAGGATTTAACATTAGTTTCAAAAAAAAAAAAAAAAATTAATGTGGTGAAAAATAATAGTAAAACTTAGAATCCATATATGGCTTCGTATGCGATAAGAGGTTAATTTTAGCCGTTTTTTAGCATCGTCCTTTCTGATTTATATTTGTTTGAGTAAAAAAAAATCTTGACATTTACTTAAAAAATGTTGTTTTTTTTCGATTCCTCCTCATATTTTTGACTAATTTTTAATAGTTCTTGAACAATTCGTTTAAAAATGTCGTGTTGACACAAAATTTTTGACAAACTAGTTTTTGAAATCAATCTCTCGATATTTTTTATTGTTGGTACTAGATGTGAGACAACATTATGAGACAGACAAAAGCCTGAAGCGACTGTCTTAACTCCTTACATACGTATTTACGTAAGGACAAAAATATATGATGTAGGATTTCTATATGTCAAATATGTAAATATCTTTTAAAGTAATCATCTCAGATCTATCTGTATGCGGATTTTTTCTAATATTTTTATTATGCGTATCATATTTTTTTTTGCCTCGGAATATGTTTTTACGAAACGCAACAAGACAAATGATGCGAGATTTATAATATGGGTGAGTTTAGTTTTTGTGGAAATTTATCAAAGAATTAAAATCACAATTGAACTGGAGTGAGGTTACGAATGAATATGTGTATTGATGTTTGTAGAATACATTAACAAAAGTTTTTTTTAACGTTGTCAGTTTTGGGGACGTATTTGCGAACATAATTAATTATATTGTTTGGGTAGGTATACTTAATTATGCACGGAACTTGAAATTTTCTGGCTAATCGTGCCCAAAAATTGTAATGTTTTTCATTATTTCTGTATATTATAAAATAAATGTTGCTCAATCCTCTTTTTTTCTATTTTTAAAAAGTTAAAAATAGTCGCGATTTTGCAATTTTTTTCTTTTGTTAAGTGCACATTCTGAAAACGATTTTTTTGTTTAAAGATCAAAAATATTTTTGATTCTGAATCAAATAAAACATATTTTTTGATTCGAAGAAATATTTCTTTGACTACAAAAAAAAAAATCAAAAAATAAGTATTTATTTTAAAAAAATATTTCTCTTTGATTCAAAGAAATATTTTTTTGGTTCAAAGAAAACAAAATCAAAGAAATTTGAAGAAATATTTCTTTGACTACAAAAAAAAATCAAAAAAATATTTATTTACTTTAAAAAAATTTTTTCCTTTGATTTAAAGAAATATTTTTTTGGTTCAAAGAAAACAAAATCAAAGAAATTTTTGTCTTTGAACACAGAAATCGTTTTGAAAGTGCACATAGAAACCCGTTAGCAGTGTAAATGATCAGAAAGGTATGCACATTTTGATTCTGAATCAAACCAAAATATTTTTTTGAATTGAAGAAATATTTCCTTGACTATACTAAAAAGAGTCAAAAAAATATTTATTTATTTTAAAAAAATATTTTTCTTTGATTCAAAAAAATATTTTTTTCATTCAAAGAAAACAAAATCAAAGAAATTTTCAGTCTTTGAACAAAGAAATCGTTTTAAGAGTGCTTAATGATCAGAAAAATACGCACATATTACGGTGGCAATAAATTTATGGGCACAAAAAAAAATGAAGTACATATTTTTAATCACAGTGTCAACAATCGCCGAGCACCCTTCGTGCCTGTATATATTATATTAACTTACAGGGGCATTTAAAAATGCACACTGGCGCGAAAAAATAAGTTAATGTATTATAAATGAGCGGAACAGAGATAACAACAGATGACATTGCGAGTAATTAATGAATATTAAAATTATTAAAATATTATCTGTTTTGTGCCTTCGTTTATTTATTGTACTCATACCTTTGTTGGTGAAATATCAATGGATTTTTCCCGAGTTAAATGTTAAATAATGTTTTTAGGGTGCCGAAGAAAAATCCCGGAACACACCGTTTAAAAGAACACTGATAAAATACTTTTTCTTTTTAAGTCTCGTCTGAAAAATACTCAACTTCAAAGTTGGCGTTTTTTTTTTTTTTTTAAGAGGAAACAAATGAACTCTTAAGGGGGTATTCTAGTCTAGAAATTTGAAAAAATCGATATTTCTTTTTTTTTCATATTTTTAAAGTTCAGACCTTTAAGAATAAGCCTCTAAAAGGATTTACGGAAATTATTTTCGGAGTTCTGGTTTGTTCTTTCTCTGTGTATTGTGTATCTTTTCAGTGTTAAATTCAAATTTTTAATATAAATTACTCGAAACTACTTTTTTCAATACGGTTGACATGATACCTCAAGTTCTTATGCACCAATTTACTTGAAATTTGGCACAGACCTTCATAATACTATTAAAATTGGTCCAACGTAGGGGTTTTTGGAGTTTTTTTTTTTACTATTTTTAAAAAATTTCCAAAGTTGAAAAAGGAGGCGAAAAAATGATTTTTTTTTAAATAGACGCCATTTTGTGAAAAAATTTATTTTTTCAAATCGGCTACGTCTAACTGATTCTACATTCTTGTTTATTAAGAATTAACTAAAATTTTATGTTTCAGATCACCAGGAGGGTTGGAATCACGTCAACCAGGAGGCACTTTTTTTTTGAGTCCCCACTTTGTCGGCCTGTACCGAGTGTACCGATTTCAATTTTGAATTTTTTTAAATTTTTTATAGGTTTTTATACTTTTCAAATATCAAGAAAAACCTGTTTAAAAAGATGGATACTAAATATGTTTAGGGGAGATCCTTGTACCTGGGGACACTTTCGTTTAAAACTTATAACTTGAGTAAAAATTAATGTATGACTTCGAATATTGACAATGCTCTAAGCACACAATAACATCTTAATATTATGATACAATATATCACAATATTGTGTTTCAGTTTTGCGAAAACCTGAATTGAAAAATCGAGGATATTTGTCCCAAGGTACAATCACAGCTTGTACCTTGGGACACCAATGATTGTACTTTGGAACAAACTATGCAATCCATTTTAAGCCCTGAAAGCAAAATATATATTCTATTTTATTTTTAAGAGCAATAAAAATTGTTTGGTTTTACTTGCAATCATTTTCATTATAGAAAAAAATGACCATTTTAATTTTTGACGTTTTCTTCATTGGGCTTTGGCCGGGTGACTTTGTTCTTACTTCGCGGCATCTGGATTGATGAAGACATTTTGAAAACAAACTTACCTATAAACCTCTGTAAAAAAAGCAATACCTTGTACCTTGGGACCGTCCCAAGGTACAAAAAATTTGCATTCCCAATGTACAAATTTCAATTGCATACAATAAAGTGTGGTTATATTTTTTAATTAGGGAAATCCAGTGATATACGTCAAAATAAATAGTTACGAATGTGCATAATAACTATTTGTATCTTCAATCATTTACTCACCTCAAAATACTTCTAGTAAAATGATGATTTAAAGGGATTACAAAAAAAATCTCAAAACCTTGCACATAGAAGAAACGAGTCAAAATGGCCGCCTTCACTGCATGTGTTTTGAGTATTTGTGTCAAATACTCATTAAATGTTACTACTAATCATTTTACAATACATTGGTTCTCAAATTATGGTCTTGTCGCGAGGTACAAGGTGTCCTGAGGTACAAGGATCTCCCCTACTGTTTTTTTTTTATTACGCCCGTAAAATCACCCCAAAATCGAGCCTCTAGATTTAGAATGCCCCCGTAAATGTCTCTCGTAAGTCCAGTCCCACGTCCGAGCAATCTATGGCCACGTGAGAGACGGGCAACGCACTTTTCGGAGTGCGGCAAACGGGACAATGGCACTATTTTTGAATTTTTACAAATTTATATTACAAAATTTCGATTAAGTTACAAAATTTATTACTATTACTTAACATTTGCGCTACAAGTGTGAAACAGACGTACGTTTGGACGAAGCGAAAGGTGGACGAACGATCATCGTCCAGTCTCGATACAATTTTAATTTTATTCTTATTTTCGGTTCATTAACCATAAATTTACATTGTTGGATTATGTGGTAAATAATCTTTATGCTTCGGTTTCAAACATCATCAGTGCTGTGAGCATAATATCTCAACCCATACTGGTGGCAATGAAACGATATAGTGAGAATCCAAAGTGAAAAAAACAAAGAATTCGAATATATTTTTGGAAATTGAATGTAATTGTTACCCCAAAAATTTGTACTAAACCAGTTACGAGAACTCTGATCGAAATTATACCCTTCAGTATCTAAAATTTCTGTACTTTACGAAATGCCCTGCGCATGAAATCCTCTAGTATCACATCATTTTTGACAAGGAGCCAATGTACTAACAAATAAGTGTGTAATTTTGAGTGCAATTTTTTACAGGTATTTTAAACATTGATACTTTTTTTTAACTTAAACAGAATAATCAATACCGAGAACACTCTATCAAATAGTGGCAGAAAATAAGATATTGCAAGATGGCCACTAGTGATGTCGAGTGATTAATCGATTAATCGGTTTAGTCGACTAATTTTGTTCCCATTTAGTCATTTTTTAGTCGACTATTTTACCTTCGTTTAAATGACTAAAATGATTAATTTTTTTAAATGACTAAAAACGACTAATTTAAAAATTTTTCTGTATCACTTATTGGACTTCAAAAAATGAAAACTAAAAAATTAATACATTGTGATAACATCTCCATATCTTTTTTTTTCTTAAAAGAAAAATATTAAATGTCAAAAATTAAATTCAAAAGAAAACCTCGGTTTTGAGAGTTAAATAGGTTACCCTATTCATGATTCAACTAAAAATTTAGTCGATTAGTCGACTACTCTATACTCGATATTTTCGACTAATAACTAATTTTGTCGGAAAAACAACTTTAGTCAATTAATCGACTAACTGCTTCTTGGTTCGACATTACTAATGGCCAATTGGCCACTCTCTTTAAATGCAAATAACTGTTTTGGAAATATTCGTGATATGATTTACTGAAACAAAACGATATCTCCAGAAAAAAATGTTACACTTTTTCACTTTACTTTGTAAACATACCAGTTTTATTTAATTTTGAAACACATTTCGATCTATATGATCATTATCGAACAAGTACAGGGCCTGACTTACAGTTATCACGAGGGTGGGGGGGCAAACTTTGCTGTTGGCGCCCTCCCCGAGAAAAACGCCAAATTAAACATTTTGGCGCACCGACATTTTTTAAATTTTTCCCAGCAAAAAGCAAAAGTCAAATGCAATTTTTGCTTTACGTTACCCAAACTCACGTTTTTGGCGCCCCTAACACTACAAGAAGTAAGTGAGCAAAAAAAAAAACCGTTTGGCGCACCTAAAAGCTTACAGGGGGGCACGTGCCTTCGCTGCCTCCCCCCTAGATCCGGCCCTGAACAAGTACATAACTGTAGTCAAAGTAAAACATTTCATTAATTAATTATTAGCAAATATAGAATACCATAAAGTAACGCTCAAATCTCAATATTTGTCGTTAATTTCACGAAAATCGACAATCGACTTTTTTTGGATCATCTCCTTTACTGTGCATTTGGAAAAAATTTTCCAAAAACGACTTTTTGCTTAGAGTATAGTAACTTTTTCCATTTCTTTCACGGCAACTGGGCTACAAAGGACCTCCCAGACATTAATCACAATTCCTCTTTACGAAAAATATGAATTTTTCAAATTTTCTTTCTAGAAAATTCGAAATTTTTCCTTTGCGTTCAGTTTAGAAAGATCACTAGATTAATTTCTTACAATTAGTATCGTCAAATTCTGAATTTTTTCGTAAGAAAAGAAAAAAACAAATAGATTTATTGTAAATAATTTTTTTTTATTACTTGGGGCACACATTTCTGTACGCAAAATAGCTGTTTGCCCACTGGACTCTTCCCACGTACTTTTTTGACAATAAAACACGCAAAATTTAATCAAAACACGCAAAGCCGCCTCTTGATTTTTCATTTAATAAATATTTCATAATTATTTCTATAGAAACCATCAACAAAGTAATTTATACAATATTTAATTCAGACAAAAAAAGACGAACACTCAAAAATATTATTTTAAAAAGTAATAAAAATGTCAAAAATAGTAATAATAATAGAAAAAAAGTATGTGAAATTCGTAATAAAAAAATAGTATGTGCAACTCGTGCGGGATTGTCGATAGCCCACTCAAGCGAATGAGCGCACTCACTACGTCCGTACTTATTTTCCGCACTTATTTCACAATATACTATTTTTTACACTTAACTCTATATTTATTACGCAAAAGGATACATTTATTGTGTGATCTATTTTAATATTGATCTTCAGTATTAATGAATCAGTGCCATATAGCAAGTCATCCAAGTGTATCCAAAGAAATTTTCAATCAAAATTGATAAAAAATACGTTAAGAAATGTTTATATTCAAAATAAAAATCTTAAAAGAACCTTATTTTTTACCTTTACTGTTTTTTTTTCTTTATTTTATAGTAGAAGTTAGTTAATTTATCATTTTGTCAGTATTGTCATATTAACGGTTTAACATACCGGATTACTAACATTGTACTATGGTATTGTGTAATTGTCTTGGTTTTTTGTCGTTAAGTGTACGATTAAAAAATTCAAAGAGTAGTTCTTGTAATATTTCTTTTTAACTCTAAAATATTCCTTTATTACATAAGTATCAATTTCCTATTGAATAACGATACTTATTGCTTAACAAAGTTTTATCGGGAAAACATAGTTTTCTTAGGAAAATTTTTAAATGTTTAAATTGATGTAAAAGTGTGCGTCGTAATTCGCTTCTCCATTCGAATTACGCTACAGCTGAATTCATTTACTCGTATATTTATTAAATATCGATACAAAAATTTTGTCGAATAGTTATATGATATATAAACAGAAGCTCCATGCAATTTGAAGACGATCCACTGTTTAATTTCGGAGATAATGTAAAAAAAAATTCGTTAAGTGCGTGTTTTTGATATTTCCTAAGTAAGTAATGTCACCTCAGTGAAAGTGTTAATTTATGATTTTTTGTTAACTCTATAGTTGTTAACTCTACAGCCCTCTTGCGTTTATTCAATATGGATGTACAACTCTATAATTATTCAATATGGATATACAACTCTATAACAATGTTTCCCCCACGATGATCACACAACGATATTAATATGTCATCCTTCGATGACATAATACCCCTGTCGCAGCCTTCTGCATAATATAGCGAATTTTCTCTTAAAAAAATTAGTTTTTCTCGGAAACTAGTTGACATAGAATAATAGTTTCAAGACCTTTTTTGTGCGATTTTTTCTCCTCGTTACAACGGTGTAAAAAAATGTCTCAAAAATTTTACTGAACAAAGAGGAATTTTGGCAAAAAACTAATTTTTTTCACGGAAATTGCCAAAAAACCATGAAAATTGCTAAAAACACCAACAAAAATATTTTCAACAAATTTCGTAAAATTAGGACGTTTCGTTCGAGAGTTATCGTGTGGACACACACATATATATATATATATATATATATATATATATATATATATATATATATATATATATATATATATATAAATTTTAGCGAATATTATTTTCGGTTTCTAGGGGCCTCAAAACAAATTTCTGCCATAGTTCCGGGTTCAAGTCGCGTTATGACAGTGGCTGTAATAGCTGAATTCCATTCTGGAAATTTTATTATTTTATTATTATTTTCTTCGCAACTCATAAATATAGGTATACGTATTAAGTGCTGTGTTTATATTAAGATTGACCAAAACAAAAGAAAATCATTTTCGTATTTGTGTACGTAAATTTTGGCAAAAAATTGCTTTTTTTTATTATACTTATTTATGCAAAAAATACGTAAATTTCGAATAAAAAATTGTAGAAAAAGTATAGTATTCACTTGAGTAAATTACGATAACATTTTTCTGGTACGGATGCTTCTCAATATTTCCACTCATTCCGTTAAGAATGAAACGATTAAATGAAACCACACAAGAATTTCACACGAAAATATTCGCAACAAATACAATTGCGCCCGTGCTTAAAAATCTATTTCACGATTTGTTTCATAAAAAAAATTTTTATTGCATAATTGCACTCAACGTATAATGAATTTTAACTACAGGTACATGTTCCGGTATAATTGCATTCGCAATTTTTGCACCGTGCAAAATTTTTATTCGATTTTTGTCAATTAATAATTAAATTCAAATTAAATTACGAATGAATTTAATCAAATTTCCTGCTTAGTGCTCGCGTTCAAGTGTTTTAAATACAATTCGTTACAATCAATCTCTCACGAGTCGCCTCGGTTCATTAAGTAAAACAGCGAATACGTTTTAATAATTCTTAGTATAGTTCGATTTTTATTCAGTCAAATTTAACCCTTTTTAATATCAGCGATATTTAAACTGTTGTTAGTAATTTAATTTATCCTATACTATAAATGAATATAGATTTTGATTAGGTACTCATGCTGTTAAATATTAATGTATCTGTCATTTTTTATTAAATCTTTACTGTTATCTACAGCTGAACTCTTTTTTGTGCGGTGGATAGGGACCGTATAAAAAAAATCGCACAAAAAAAATATATTCAAAAATATCATAAATAGCTATAAAAAGTATAGTTCGATGCAGATTGTAACAAAAAACTTTTTTTGTGCGAATGGTCGGGACCGCATAACAAAAGTTTCATCGAAAAAACATCACTCAAAACGCTCAAAACTTTCCTTAGAAGTTGCTTCTATAAACAAGATAAAGCATTAATTTACACGTAGAAACATTTTATTTCAATTTTATAATATTATGAAAATTTTGAAAAAAACATCTTTAACAAAATTAAATGATGCAATAACGTATATTCTTATGCAATGTATTGATTAGATGCTTAAAAGCCGTTAAAAAGTATTTTTATCAAAGAAAGTTATTATAGTAATTGTTTAAGTTTCTTACTGTCTCGTGATTTTGATTCAGATTATCCATTTTAATGGCCATTTTTTACAAAACCGCATAAAAAAGAGTTCAGCTGTATTTGGAATCATTAATATTTAAATATAAAAAGCATTTAATTTACAAATTGATACTATTTCTTATTGATATTTTTATTAAAGTACGTATAAATTTCAATATTTTAACTATCAAATTGTTTTATACAATAATTTTATTTGTTACTTTTAGAGAAAAAGATATCAGGTCAAAAAAAAGACAGATCACGATATAGGCAACAACAGCGTTAGAGTTCTTCATCTCATAAATAAACGAGTATAAGGGTTCCGTGGAACTCCTAACACGATTGCTGACAACATGTTAAGAACTACTGTTTTATTTAATCATACTTGAACCACTGAATTGACTGATACATCAACATACCTCAAGATAATTCGATACAGTTGGTTATTCCTGTATTTCCGGTGGATTTTTTCCCAGGATTTAGGTGAACGTTACTGGTTCGTAAATATTTACGATCTAATAGCTCATTCGGATAAAAGTAACAAGTATCAAGTAGAACCAATCAAAATGAATAATAAATATCCCTGCCGCAGCATCCTGCATAACATAGCGAATTTCAATTTATAAAAATTAGTTTTTCTCGGAAACTAGTTGACATAGAGCAATAGTTTAAATACCTTTTTTACGTAATTTTTTCTCCTCTTTTAAATGGTATAAAAAAATTTCGCAAAAGTTTTTGAATAAGTGGAATTTTGGTAAAAAAACTAATTTTCTGTAAGAACAAAAGCCATGTTCCTGGCATCCGACGTGTCCGGCTGAAGAACTCATCCAAGCATTTGGGACTTCCAATGTTTTCACCAAATTGCGTTAATATTGGATACTTCGTTCAAGAGTTATCGCGCAGACACCTATATACATCGGTTTCTGGGGTCCTCAAAACAAATTTCTGCCATAGTCCCGGGCTCAAGTCGCGTCATGACAGTGGCTGTAATAGCTGAATTCCATTCTGGAAATTCGCTAAAAATGAAATAAAATGTTCTTAGGTGTAACTTAATGTTTTATCTTGTTTAGAGAAGCAACTTCTAAGGAGATTGTGAGGTTTTATTTTATAAATTTTTTTATGCGGCCCCGATCCACCGAATAAAAAAGTTTTCTTACTATCTAAAGCGAATTATCTGAAGTAATCTAATAATTATTTCTTTAAATAGAGGCTTGATTATGTTTGAGCATTTGTTTTAATAATCTTAATCACGTTTGTTCCGGTAAAACTGACACAATAGTGTCAAAATAACCGGATATCAATGGTACACCTGTACAAATAGTTCTCTAAACACACATCACAACACTAAAAATGCACATAAATGTTTAAAATTGAGACCTATAACCGGGGAGTAAATCCATTCCGACAAATTTATATGTAAAAATTTCGTCTACAGTTCATAAAAATACAATCCCTACCCGCAAATAATGCCCGAAATAGCACCAATAAATATTTTAAAGTTGAATAAAAAATTTACATGATCGAAAATATGTTATTTGTGTGTATAAAATAAATGCCTTCGCCTCAAAATACATACCACATATGATGCACTATATTCGTATGTGTGTATTATTGCATATGTGGCAGGGAAATCTACTGTAAAATTTCATTATTCTTTAAAATAATGATGCGTTTCATGAGGGGGATCCCCCCATTTTGTAAGACTTTTAAATTTTACAATAAATACAACGTACCTTCTCAGTAAAAAAAAATCTCTGTATTGTGTGTTTCGATAAATGTGATGTACACTGGTGTACAAAATAATTCAAACACATTTAGTTTTTTCAAATGAATTTTCGCTCGGTACCTTCTGCGTCAACACATTTTTGTCTTTTTTTAATTTTTGAAATGAAAATTTCTATGCAAGCACTACGCACGCTTTTTCGTAGGTAATAAACATGTCTGATTCGTCACGCTAAAAGTGTAACACATTAAAATAACATTATTGAAAAATAGAAATGTTCCAACAATATAGTGTCCGACCGAAACAGGATTTGCAGCCGAAATCGAAACCGAAACCGAAACTTATTTGGACATGTTAAAATTTCAATTGTATGCTGAAATTTAGTGTATGTTCGAGACACGAACTCACCCGAACGAAGCGCGACAATTCACGAACATTGAGAAACTATGATTTATTTTTTTTACGTTTGACTACATTAAATTGATACATTGATAAATTATCACAATTTTTTTTTTTTTTTTACTGAAAAGTTCGCGGATTGGAAGTTGCTCACCGGAGTAAAAAGTAGCTTATAACCATAAATCTTAAGTTCATAGTGATGAAAACACAGATTTAAATACGTTTTTTTTTTTTTTTTTGTGTGTGTGTCCAAGAATTGGGAGTTTTTAGATACGAGGTTGGGACAGAGAATGTGCGAAATTTACTTTTATAATCAGATGTTACCCGATTATTTTCAATTCGATTTATCTCATCAATACTTAAAATATACAAAAACATTTTTTCCATAAGGCAAATTAGTAGTGTGTTTTGATTTTTTTGTACGCAACTGTATTAAAGCTAGTATATTATTAGATAATCTATAATTTCTAGTAGGAATAATACTGTTGAAGCCGATGTCATTCAGAATGATCAATGATGCAGTATATCAACCAGTTCGTTTGAAAATATCATTTTCACAAAATTTTTGATTCCTGATTTTCTTCTCTAGTTTTATCGGCTTTGCTAAAACGATTTCACGAAAACGGAAGGATCGTCACTAATCTCTATTTTCAAAATTAAATTTCAAGACTAGACCAAAAAATTCGGTAATTTTTTGGCGGCGAAGAACGAGAATGGAAAATTAAAATGATTTAAATTTTTAGGGTTTCGAACATGAAATTTCCATTTACGTACTGCAGATCTTAAGTAATTTACACTAAAAAAAAAATTAATTTCTTGAAATTAAAAATTTACCATAGTAGAAAATGGGGATGAAAATTTATTTCATGTACCACATCGTGTGATATATGATTAGAAAATGTGGTTCATTTTAAGCTCGGTTAGCGATCTGCGCCCTCTATCCTGTAACTTTTCAATCATGGATCCAAGAAATTTAAAGTATTGTTAATTTTTGGAGAAAAAGGCTACTAAATTTTCGCGTTAATCAAAAAAAAAAAAAAAAAAAAAAAAAAGATAAATAAATAAAATAAAATAAAGTGAAAAAGCAGCTCCCAGGAAATAAAATTTTGTCATGAAATCCCTTAAAATACCCCTGTCGCAGTTAGTTTTTCTTGGAAACTAGTTGACATAGAATAATAGTTTAAAGACCTTTTTTATGTGATTTTTTCTCCTCTTTCCAATGGTGTCAAAAAAATTTCACAAAAATTTTTGAATAAGGGGCAATTTTGGCAAAAAACTAATTTTTTTCAAGATAATTGCCAAAAAAGCCATGTTCCGGGCATCGGACGTGCCTCGTTAACGAATTCGTCGAACAGTTTGGGACTTCCAATATTTTCACCAGATTTCATAAACGTAAGACATTTCGTTCGAGAGTTATCGCGCAGACACACACACACACACACACACACACACACACACACACATATATATATATATATATATATATATATATATATATATATATATATATATATATATATTTCGGTTTCTAGGGACCTCAAAACAAATTTCCGCCGTAGTCCCGGGCTCAAGTCGCGTGATGACAGTGGCTGTAATAGCTGAATTTCAGTTTGGAAATTCGCTAAAATCAGGTCTAGGTCCGTGAGGGAAATGTTGGCATATAAATAAAATTTTCGTTTCTCACTATTACATCTCGCTGGTCCATTTTCAACACTCTTAAAAAATCACGTAACTGACCCTCCATACGTATTTATCCGAACGAAAGTTGTGAAAAATTCGAACTACCAAGGAACCCAGATTTAATGTGTGCCCCACCCGCATATGATGAATTTTTATTTTTCGTAAGATTTGGTAAAACGCCTTTACGTTATAATGTTGTATCGAATGTGGGGAGGATAAATAATGTACCCCGTGAGGGTTTTCAAAATTTTACATACATCGATATTTAAGGGTTGTTACGCTAATATTTTAAAGTCACACTCAAATAATGTGATTTTGTTTTATAATTTTCTTTTTTTCACCCAAACATCAATTTCACTTTTTTTTTATTGAGTATAATAAATTCTTTTGTCTACTTAGTTTATTTTCTACCCCCCACCCATATTGATAGACAATCGTCGAAATGTATAGGGTGGTCGAGAAAAAAGTAAATGCTTAATAAAATATGCACTTTTTTACACAGTAATTTCATCCAATAAAAAAAACCAAATATTGACAATAAACACAGTTATCGAAAAGTTAGCTTACAATTTATCAGCAATCAGACAATTTTTGATAAGGAATCTACACTATGACTAGAAAGGATCTGACTAATCTAAAAGCATAGAACAAAAAGTGTGGATCGCTTAGATTCATTTGTTGGTCTGTCACAGCTTAAGGCATTTAGTCGTTCGGTGGTGGTCACCGAATGCACGACAATTGTTATGTATTGTTACAATCATTGTTAGTTACACTGCATGGATCTGTGGCCGCACGTACGTGTTATGTAGTTGTGTGTGTGACCACTCACACTTTTTAACGGCTTAGTGAATCGGTTTGAAATTTTCACAGGGGCCTTAGTATTTAATGAGGAACATTCTACTAAATTTTCAATCGTCTCGTAGCATTCTGAAATTCCTCCGAAAAATCCTCAGAATGTGCTCAGCTCTTCTAGTCAGCTGAGAGCTATAGTTTAATATATTATACAATCAGTTGTAGTGATAGCTATTATTTAATAAAGATAACTATTTATTTACCTCATAGTTTGTTAGACAACGCAATTATTCACGAATTTCTAATTTCACGTACTTTTATCTCCGACTGTACCTCCCAAACATCCTTAATAATAAGAACTACGCTCATCTTTTTTATTATATATATAGTTTGGTAGATATATATTCTAATGTAAGTTACGTACTTATAACATTCTTTTGCTTTACACAAAGATTGTGTCACTTCTTTGTTGTTCAAAACAGGTTAACATTTTTATACTGTTAAATCGAAATTTGTATTAATATTTTCATTTAATACTAACACGAAATGTTACATTAACGCAGGGCTGTGTTACTTATTTAACACAAAAATTTTAACCACTGCTGTTTTTTTACACAGAACACAAATTTTTTTACTGTGTACGCAGTGAAGAAAAATTTGCGGTATAATATTTGACCCTTATTTTAAACATTCAAACCGTTTTAGAGTGTATAATTATTGGTCTAAATTTAATGACAACATTGAAGATAATCGCTTTATTTCACCGAGGTTACAACGCGTATAGATAATAATATAAATAGTACTTACGAATGACTTAAACAGATGGGGTTAAATTTTATATTCTAATTTCACACACAATAAGTTTTTTGTAAAGAAAATTTTCGTATATTTTAATCTTTTATATTATGAAAGGGGTTTAAAAGTTTACCTTATATTTTTAAATGTTTATTATAATGAGCGCGGGTACGGTATAAGACACGACATCAGTACGACCGGTTTATTATAATGCACAAAAGTATCATTTTGGGGATTTTGTTCATCTGTTTGTGTCATTGTATTCCTGACTTCATTATTTTTATTATTATTAAATAATTTGTTTATTTTTTATTTTTACGTTTTATTTTCATTCGGAACGTCTGTTTTTCTTAATTAAACATTTTGTTTGATTTTTAGGGTTTCGTAGGAGTTACAATTACGGAACTTGATAGTGATGAGCAAAATTAGTCTCGGTTTTTCAATCTTGTCTTGGTCTTGCAAAAAATGCAAGACCAAGACCAAGACTATGTATACCAAGAGCAAGACCAAGACCAAGACTATAAGTATGGCTGCAAGACCAATATCAAGACTCAGCAAGACCAAGACAAAAGCAAGAAAGAAGCAAGACTCTTGAAAAGCTATTTAAATAGTTTGCGAGTATAATTAATACCGTAAAAAGAGAAAATTCTGATTTTAGAAGGAAAAAATTCGCTAATAAAAAAATGCAAGAAAGTGCAAGATTTTTTCGCAGTACCAAGACCAAGACAAAGACCAAGACTGCATTTTGCAAGACCAAGACCAAAACTCAAACTGCTCTAGCAAGACCAAGACCAAGATTCTGAATGCAAGAGCAAGACCAAGACCAAGACTGCCAAGTCTTGGTCTTGCATTTGCTCATCACTAGAACTTGAACATTTATAATTTCATAATTTCCATATTTTTCGAGTTGTGAACATGAAATTTTTAATAATTCGATTTACGGTACCATCATAGTGTGATTTGCCGAAAAATAGACAAATTTTCGCGATTTTGTTTCGGATGGATAGGATGGGGGGGAATGGGGATGATTTTTTTTTTTACGATTAATACCCCTATTTAACAATACAAAAATATTTTTTTTTTATTCATTTTTATTTATTTTTTATAATTATTGTAGTTTTTTGAAAAAAGTGTCTTTAAAAAAGGGCGGAAATCGGTACACACGATTGCGGCCGCAGTTTTCATCCGACAAAAAAAATCAAATAGATTATCAGTCTGTAGGTAAGATGCTGTGTACCTATGGGAGCTTTTTTTTTCTTGAAATTTAAAAAAATGACACCGGTTTGAATAAAAAGTACCAAATTTTTTATAGTTTTACGTGTGGAAAAATAGGATGATTTCAAAAAAAAAGTTCCCATACGTACATAGCGGCTTACCTACAAATTAATAATCTATGTGATTTTTTTTCGGATGAAAACTGCAGCCGCAATCGTGTGTACTGATTTCCGCCCTTTTTTTAAAGACACATTTTTCAAAAAATTATAACAATTATAAAAAATAAATAAAAATGAATAATAAAAAAAATATTTCTGTATTATTAAATAGTGGTGTTAATCGTAAAAAAAATTCATCCTCATTCCCCCATCCTATCCATCTGAAAAAAAATCGCAAAAATTTGTCTATTTTTCGGCAAATCACACTGTGATGGTACCTACCTTAAGGTTAATGTGTAACAAAAAGATTTTCTGATTTTTCATTTTTGAGCTTCGTTTATAGACGCCACCCACCTCCTCATGATAATTTAACCGTGAGTCTTGTTTTGTTCGTTCATCGCGCGGATTATATTAAAAACTTTGACTAACAATATTATTTACAATTTCTACAAACGATTTTAAAAAATTTTTTTAAAGAAAATATGTGTTGACAGTATCGTTTAAACTCCTGTCACACAAACTATAGAACGCATTTAGAAAATATTAGTAAATGTATTTATTAAAAATAGGTAGATTTTGTGCCGCTAGAAGTTCTGTTGATAATTTTCGAAAATCGGGAATAAATTTTAAGTAGAGAAAATAGTTCCCGGTAATTTAAGTTTTTCATCAAGGTATTTTTCAATTAAAAGATTGAAATCTAAAAAAGAATCGTGTGAAAACGTTAAAAAGACCTTTTAAAATGAAGTTCATTCAACCACTTTTAAAGCCCATTTTTAAGCCTCTTTTGTGAAATATTTTTATTTTTATTTATGTCTTCGAACAATTTTTTTGAGGTCCGCCGGCCAAATAAAAATTTTCATCAACATTCTAGACTTCTAAATATTCAACTAATCTAGATTGTTTCATGAGTTGAAATGAATAATTAAGAACCGTCGTTTCAAAGTATATTGCAATAAGATTCAATAATTCTCGAGATTTAAGAGACCGTATCTCTGTAATTTTATGCAAATTTTCCCATTTCAGACTTACCAGAACGAAAACAGCCGTACAGAAATAGGGATTATTTACAAATAGCATGAAAAATACACATTAAAAACAAATTTTTACTGACTCAGAATGGATTATAATTAATTCGTTCAAAGACAAAACCTTTTTCACTGTGCCGGTAAGTTTTCAAATTTTCAAAATTTTATTAAAACTTTTATTAGAATTCTGATTACCCACAAAAACTCATATAAATTTTATGTTTTGTTCGCGCTTTGTTCAAGAAAAAATTTCCGAAAGCTGTTAACGTTTTGTGTTTCGAACTAATTGTAATTCATAGGCTGTGATAGACGACAACACATCACTATACAACGCATACGTTGCATACTATATTACATGGTGTACTGTACAGGGGCGTAACTAGAAAAACTGGAGTCGAAGGCATAAAATTGAAAAAACCACATACAATTGATTTTTTATGTAATCATAATTTTTTTTAATAATTTCACTTTATAAATACCATAGAAGGTAATTTAATAAAGGTACGGACTTTACTCCTCCCCCGCCCTTGCTTTTGCATTTGCAAAATCACTAATTAATAGTGATGAGCAAAATTAGTCTTGGTCCTGCAGTCTTGTCTTGGTCTTGCATTTTTTGCAAGACCAAGACCAAGACTATGTATACCAAGAGCAAGATCAAGACCAAGACTATAAGTATGGCTGCAAGACCAATACCAAGACTCAAAAAAGCAAGACCAAGGCAATAGAATGAAAAAAGTAAGACTCTTGCTAAATTATTTAAATAGTTTAAAAGTATAATTAATACCGTAAAGAGAGAAAATTCTGATTTTAGAAGGAAAAAATTCGCTAATAAAAAAATGCAAGAAAGTGCAAGAATAAGACCAAGACCAAGACTGCGAAGTCTTGGTCTTGGTCTTGCATTTGCTCATCACTACTAATTAACTCTTTAAAGGGGAAATTCGCCAAAAAAAAAAAAAAAACATGAAAAATCCACCTTTTTGGTTATAATTATTCTTTTATACAAATAAATATTTTTTTTCAAAAACTAAATACACAATACATTGTTTCTACATGTCTTGAGATTACAAAAAAAATTAAGAAAAAGAAATTCAGAAATAAGCTGAGTATAAATGGCTTTGAAGTCAACACTGAAAGTTTTCCACCTTGATGGTTCGTCGCGTTCTGAAATTCCCAATGAACCAAAATCAAAAAATCAAGAATTTTCTGAAAGTATACATATACAGTTATGGCACTAACTAGGATCTAAGAAAAATAAATAAAAAACCAGCGAGAAATCGCATTTTGAAAATAAATTTTCAAAAAAAAGACGCCATTTTGAAAATATATTACGGAATCAAAAGATCCTGGTTCCTGCCAAAATGACGGCATCGAAGAATAATATGCACTTTAATTTATGTCGATATCTCAAATACTTTTTGAGATATATTACGAACCATGTCGAAAAAGGTACTTTCGAAAAAATAGCATTTAAAGTTGTTTTTTTTTTTTTTTTTAAATTAAATTATAGTAAAGTGCGTGCACTAAAATGCCTATAATATTTTGATTTTTCATATTTTTAAAATAAAAATTTAGGAGAATACTTCTAACACCTTAACGAACATAATTATGAAGGAAAAAAAATCGATTTCCTTTTTTTAGCGAATCTGCGCTGGGCAATTGAATTTCTACTTTATTTAAAGTTTTTAAATTTCTGTGACATGTTTCGATCCATAAGGTCATTGACGAACAGGACTGTTCGTTAATGGCCATATGGACCAAAAAGAAAATAAAAAAGTGATGATACCTACTTAATAATTATTTTCTTGTGTGTGTATTTTAATTTCTTTACTACAAATTTTCAAATTTGTGGGCCTTGGGATTCGATGGCTTTGCCCTCCTGCGCCACTCAAAAGTTACGCCACTGCGGTACTGTGTATATTTCGAAGACGAAATACATCTAAGACGTCTTGTATTAAAAGTTGGATGATACCAATTAGATTAAGAGAGTTTTGTATAAAGATATAATTCCCTCAGCGGAAGCTAATCACCAACTTCTTTTCTCGGGGAAAAACACACACAGATGCGTTATTAACATTTATAACACACGAAATTATTGAATACGATTTCGTAATAAACATCACAAATTGATGAATTGTGTTGTACTTAAGGTAGTTGGTCGATAAAACGATTTCTTCAAAGGATTTTAACGAAACTTCTCTAAATATTTATTTAATTCAATACCAATAATACGAGCCTTTACCGAAAAAAAATTGACCACCCCAATTTTGAGAAAAACGATTTCAAAGTTTTGTAATTTTAACACGGGCTCTTATGGGAAAACTCTATTTTTTTTTTTTTTTTTTGAATAAAATAAAACCGTGTTAAAGGAATTTGATAAAGCCAATTTGATCGCCAGCCAATTCTAATCTAAAAACGTGAATTTCGGTCACATTTTCAGACTAAATAAAGAAATTTTTACTCTATAGTTTTTATTTACTGATGTTTTGAGAATGTGCAAAAAAAAAAAAATGAAAAAAAAAACTGAAAATTAAAAATGAGCACGTCTAGAGCAAAAAACGTCTAGAGCACCAAAGAGGGTTAATTCGCGCTGTCGACACTTTATTAAGCATAAGAGAAATGTTTAAAAGCAATTCTTTAACTCTGTGTCTGAATAGAGTCCTTATAGCTGAAGTAACATTAGGTCGTGTAATATGAAATGTCGTTTTCCGACCACTTGGCCGCCCATGTAATTTAGACAGATATCGACACTTTTTTAAGCATTAGAGAAGTGTTTAAAAGAAATTCTTTGATTCTGAATAGATTTCCTGTAGCCAGAGATCATTTCCGCCATTAATTAGAATAATTTTAGATCGTGTAATATGAAATGTCGTTTTCCGACCACTTGCTCAACTATGTAATTCCGATAAATATCGACCTTTTTTTTAAGCATTAGAGAAATTATTAAAAACAATTCATTAACTCTGAATAGATTTCCTGTAGCCAGGAATCATTTCCGCCATAATTGGAATATCATTAGATCGTGTAATATGATATGTCGTTTTCCGACCACCGATGAAAAATACAGTAAAATTATTTTAGAAAATTGGTGTCGTTTATTGCAAACACTATACTACTGTAAATTCAGTTTCTATATAGTCGTCGTTGTTGCGTGGTACACTTTTGAAAGTTTCGATTTTCTATTCTGTAACTTTTCAACTTTTCCTTTAATTTATTTTTAATTGACATCAAGATTGGCTTTCTGTTTAAAATTCAATTTTTTCGCTGTTATATTTAATTGCGTTTATGTTGCGAAAAGAAAAAAATTCGCGACACTTAAACCGATCAATTTAAATTAGTTTTTCCACTGGAAATTTTTCAATTCCCGTAAAATAATTCATATTCAAAAATTTCCAATTTTGAATTAATTGTAACGAAATTGCTAATACAATCATGTGTATCATATTGTTGTCATGTGTTATTGTTACTTCTGCCACCTAGAATCACACACGTGAATTAAACTAATATGTGTTGCTGTTTAGAGATGGCAGCAGTCAGAAGTCAAATGGTTTGTTTGCGTCTGCGGTTATCAAACAACTGAAAGAAAGTATACAGCATACATATAAATGATTCATAGACAGTGGCAGTTATAAAAGCGTGCATGTACTTCACCATACAGTTTTACATGTTAAGTCGACATTGCTTAAAACTTAAGGGGGACCACTTGTGTGACATTTTGAAAAAATTGGAAAATTTTTTTTTGCATGTTTCGATAGTCCATACCTTTAAAAATAACATACTAAAATTTCAAGTGTATATCTCAAATAGTTTTTGAGTTACAGCCATCTGAACAGCGGATTCTGATTTTCATTGTTAACTTTGAGGTATTGAGAAATGCATGAAGGTTGATAGTTCGGGAGTTTCTGGACGTGGCTGCCAGTCACATGTTGTGAAGCAGCTAGACCCAGCCACATTTAAACGACTCATCCAGTTTTACTATGACCGTTATAGTGAGTACATCGTAAATAATTTTAGTAAAAATTCTCAGTGATTAAAACTAAAAGGTAAGGTAAAAAAAAACATTTTTCAAATTTGCTACAGTTATAACTCGAAGACAAATCATCCGATCGATTTGATTCTTATTGCAGCTTCTTTTATATATGTTTTTTCGTGCCATGAACCTCCAGTTTTCCGATCGAATAGAAAATGTAATTGTTGCAGGCCAAAAATCATCAAATTTTCGCTTTTTTTTAAAAACTCCGCCATTTTGTCAAATTTCAACTTTTTTTGATTGAGGTTCACGGCACGGGCAATACCTACTAGTTTAATAGGCTTGTTGGTTTTTCTGATTTCAGGCACTGTGAAGGTCGCTATCACTGCAGCAGGGGGGGGGACTTTTTTTGGAGCCCTGGGAGATCGCGAATAACTCACTGAATTTTCAATTTTTTGGTCCAAATGGGTCTGATATCGCTCCGATACCGCTCCGATAAAATATTATCTGAGACGTATTGGTATTGGAGCGATACTGGAGTGGGAGCGTATCGCGACTGATGTCGGAGCGGTATTAGAGCGGATTTTATCGAATCGGGAGCGTAACGATATTGTATCGATAGCGGAGCGTTAATATGGATCGGGCCTTATGATCCCATAAATGTTAACTGTCCAAAATTTACAATCTACTAAACAACAACATCCTTATTATACACTAGCCGTACCCGCGACGTCGTTCGCGCAAAGCATTGTTATAAACTCAATGACAAGTATGTAAGTGTAATAATTATACAGAACTTGCAAAGAATAATAATTTTTGTGTAATACGTGCACATGCACAAAATGGTTTTTCTATTTTCCCGTGGGAATGAAGCATTTTCCTGGAGTAAGAAGTATCTTAAATGTTGCCCTAGGTAATAAGTTATCACCACACCAAATTTTATTAAAATCCGTCTAATAGTTTTTTCGTGATGCGTGAACAGACAGACAGACAAAAATTCTAAAAATCGCTGTTTTGGTAACTATATCGATAACTATTTACAGTACCAGTACAATTTTCAAAAAAATATTCCATGTACAGAAATGGTCTCGTTACAATTTTATTATACGTATAGATATACACCAATTTCAAATTACGTCCCGGCATAAAATTTCCCGTGTACATATGTGCTATGATTAGTTTTAATATATTGATAAGATTATGTTAGTGGGTGGTTGGGCGTCGCGACGTCACACAACGAATGGTAGTACGGGAATATTGAACTTAAAATTACTCTTTAGATATAAATATATGCATATATTGACAGGTTCGACTACTACTTACTTTGTTGTATGTATATGATATTCTGTGATTTGCATGGTAACAAGCTTATTCTGGTTACCACAAACACCAAACGGAATATGTTACTTAGAATATCTTCTTGTATGGTGGCATCGCGACGTCAACGTCTTGTTATTATCTTAGGGGGATATCTAATTTACATTTACTAATTTCAAATCACACCCTGCCAATATTATAACGCCCGTATCAATTTCTCATTCGATGTGTTTTCTTTTTAGAAGTTGTTTTTGTTGTTTTTTTTTTTTTTTTTTTGAAACTTTTAAATCATGTGGCATTATCGGTGATGGGAGCGAGACAAAAGAATGGGGGGAGTATATGGCGGTTATGGGGTTTTGTAGATGTGTGATATAGGTATTCTGATCGGCTGTGGTTTTATTATAATATGTATATTATAATGTAATTTTTGTAAGTCACTGGTAGCGGAGGATTTTATTAAAAATGGATTTTTTTTGATTAAAATATGTTGTGTGTGTTTCGGTTATTTCAAATCAGTGTCATACACGAAATAATAAGTTGCTTTGAGAAATCATTTCAATAATTTATTTTTGAAATCTAAAAAAATTAATTTAAAAAAAAAAATTATGAAAACGATTGGATTCGAACATTGTACCTTTCAGTTACTAACAAGGAAAGGTTCCCAGGTGTCCGCCTCCGATTTCAATGCCATTGAAATATGTTATTCTACGTCGAAATCTAAGAGACACGTATTTTGTTTTATCGGCGGAAAAACAGTTTGAAGGGGTGAAATCGCCCTTCAAAAAATGGGGTAAAAATTTAATTTTTCAAATATCTCGAAAACAGTAAGAGATAGAGCAAAAGTTTAAATTGGCGATATTACTCTTTTTTAAAGACTTATCTATTGTTATGCAATTTGTTCAATTTACACAAACAGGGGTGGTTGGGGGTTAAAATTTGGGGGTTAATTTTGCAAAAAGGGAGTGAAAATTAAACAATATAAAAATTTTGATTACAGATTTGAAATTTACGTCAGAAAATCGAATTCACCTGTTTTTGCTCAATATCCTAATATTAAGTCTAGGGGTAGTTAACTAGGGGGTGACTGTGTCGAATAGTCGTACTGCTTGGGTAGTTCAGGAAGTTCTTCTTCATGGAAAATAGTTTAAGACATTTAGAATAACGTAGAAATGAAATTTTCGATTTCAAAATTCAATTTGAGCAACACTGGAGAGGGGTGAGTCACTCTCTTGAATTACGTACTATAGTTTACATACACTCATTTTTAATATTAACACACTGTCAGTGGGTAATAATGTCACAATAAGTGGTTCTGAAGTTGGACTATCGTATGTAAGGTTTTTATTAGGTTTCCATTCATTTTGACAATATCGTTATTTTCGGTATCGATAATTTTCGATAACGAAAACTATAACATCCATTAAAAAAACAAACCTTATAAAAACCTTACATACGATAGTTAAATTACACTTAACCTTTTTAAAATAAAACTCGCTGTAGGTACCTATGCAAATAAATATTACAAAAAATATTACTTTTATCGAAAAATTTATTAACTTGGGATTTCCCTTACATTTGTTTTGATATATATCTACCTCTATCTCTAACATCCCCCACTAATACTTCACTTCATTTTTATAATATAAATAGCTTCGCCTAAAAGAACAGTTTTTAGTTATGTTTTTCACCTGAGGATGGCGTAATGGCCGAAAGTCGACTCGTGTTTATACGAGTTTTGTTGTGAAAAGTGACAAAGCAACGATCCCATGTTTTTTTAATATGGATTTTCACAAAGTAAACCTTTGAAATATTAATTATTTAATAAAATTTGTATCGTTTAGATCCATTTCATACTCTAGCCCCGTTCTCCATACACTTTCGCTCCAGTATCGCTTCGGCCATTCTTTAATGTCTGAAGATACAATTAATTAACCGGTTCAATTAGTTGTAAATTATCGAACGTTTACTATCCTGTCACACAGTAACATAATAACAAAATATTTCATACATTTATAATTTATTTCACATTAAGTCAGTTATTTTCGTGTACGCCTCTGAGACTAAGTTAATCATAGCTAAGTTTCAATTATCTAAACTCAATTATAGGTTATGAGGTCTGTGTGATCGACCAATGTAGCTAAATTATTAACTGGTTAGATGAAAAAAAAAATTCTGTTTTCAAATACAGGCTTCGAAAATGGTAATTATTGTACAAACATATACATACATATATCAATGGATAATTCTATTTTTGATTTCCGATCTTCATATTTATAATGATATTTTCGGATAAATTAGTTTATTTTTTTCCTTTTTTATTGAGATACATAATATTAAAATATTTCTTTCGGTACTACTATAGTATGCGATATACTTTATTCCTAAATATTTGCTGCTTTGCCGTACAGGCATTATCAAATTTTTCACAATTTTTAGGATCAAATGTAGGAAATTTAATTGTATACAGGATGTTAGTGAATAAGTGCGAAATATTTTAATGGGTGATTGCTGAGGTTTTTTTATGTAAAAAAGTTCACATCAACCCATATCCGAAAACGCTTAGTTTCCAAGATACAGAGTGTTCAGTTTCTCGTCTTTTTTAAATATTTTCTTAAATATTTAAAAAACGTTTTGAGATATTCACATAAAATTCGGGATACGCTACGACAGGATAAATACCCATATTCTGAAGTAGACAGAATATTTCCATTCAAACCAGTGGCGTCTGTATGGCCATATGATGATATATTTTTGAAGAAAAAAAAAGGGACGCCAATGATTTTTTCCAATTTGAAAATGTTTTTTTTTTTAAATGTTCTATAAATTGTTGACAAAAATGACCTCTTAGTATTTTGTCGTTCATGTGTCCGTTTTCAAGATAGAAAGCAATTACTGTTCTTACTACAAAATCGGTTTAGGTTCTCGTATTAACTGCTGAGGTCATTTTATGAAAAAGTCTTACCAAAAAAAAGGTGAAGACGCCTCATTTCTACAGTATGACCACATAATTTGTTTTTAATTTTATATAGAAAAATATTTTTAAAAAACAAGAAACGGGACACTCTGTATCTTGGAAACTAAACGTTTTCGGACCTGGGTTTATATAAACTTTTTTACATAAAAAAACCTCAGCAATCACCCAATAAAATTTTTCGCACTTTTCACTAACATCCTGTATATATAACTGAGATTATGAGATGAGTTCAAATATTTTAATAAAAAATAATCATGTGAAAACTAATGAATTGTTCCAGAAAAATAAAAACATCAATGCGTAGTTGGAAAACTTCACAAGGTTTCATCCAACGTCACTAGACGGCAACACTTCTTACACCTTCAATCTGACACGTGCTGCTATCTATTTACAAAAAAAAAAAGATGGGTGGAGACTCAATTAATAAAAACCAAACAAACTGAACGCACAAGTACAGTAACGAATTTAGAGAAAGTTTAAATGGTAAAGAGGAGATACTTGTATAAACGAAAAATATCTGACTGCCTAACTTTTTTAACTTCAGTGAAAAGCGCCACCGATTAAGTTAAGGATTTAATGATCACTTGTGAAGAATGACAACTGGAATGAATGCATTAAAGTTACGTGGTTGTGACCACGTAACTTTAAAAAATACTAACAGTTTTTGACATTGGTGCCAGGCAAAATGAACTACATTTAATATTATCATATAAATACTATCCATTTTCTTTTGCAACCTTTTTTTTTTAAATCGATTAAAAAAAATTTATTACTTAAAACTACATTTTTCAAGGTGGATTCTAAACCATCAATTTTGAAACAGGTGTCCTCAAAAAGGAATTTTGGAATTTTCAGTACTCACGACATTTTAGGTAATTTATTCCGCGTTGAAATGAATTGGATTATAGTGTAGATTTGAAACATGTTTTTCTCGAAACTACATTTTTCGATTTCGAGTTCTATTAAACCGATTGTCTTCAAATTTGGTACGAACCATCAACGGATGTTTTTCTATCGTTTAAACTTTACTACGAGTATTTATAAAAAAAAATTAAAACATTGGAAAAATGGTAGCAAAATCGATTATGCTTCAGACCATACGCTATACTAGTACCATCCCTTTTTGTAACGGCTTCTTATATGAATTTTCAACTTATTGGATAATATATGAAACGGAGATATTTTATTCTCAATCAAAAATAACAGTTCATAACTTCGTTTGAATGGTTAACAATGGTTCGAATTGGCGTCAAAAGGAGCAATATATGTTTTCAGTTGCAATCATGTGCGAAATATCGCTTCATCTAATATTTATGATACAAAAATATGCTAGCAAACGAATATTGTCGAGGAATATATTCATGACTGAAACGTAATTATTGATGTGTGATTGAAAATCATGTCTTACACGAAAGACAGATTTGACTGTGCAGTAATTTTGATCAAAATGTGTAACTTTTTCCGTGTTTTCACCGCAAGTACAGTGTCACGATCTAATCAATTTTAACCCTAGAATCAAACGTTGGTCTACGAGAAACGTTAATCATACATCGGCGTCATTTGGACGAATGGACTTTTTAGGGAGAGTTTTAGAGTTTATTTGCAAAAAAACATTTTTTTTACATAACAATACTACAAAAGCGAACAAAAGATTTACAGAAATTTGATTTGAAAAAATTTTTTAATATAAATATTTATTAATTTTTTTAATTTTTTTATCAAAGCATATTTTTATTATAAAAATTAAAAAATAGATAACTACATCAATTGTATCATAAGACATGTCTTCCAAATAATTAATTTATGAACTATTATGAGTCGGTGGACATGTGTGACTTTACAGAATGTGAAATTTCTCGGTCACAAATATTCCCGTAGATATGTAGTTATTTCCTGATTAGGCACATTTGTAAATTTTCTAAAATTTTTTAGTAATTTTTCGAATGAGATCTCAAAAAATAATAAAATTAAATTATTTTCCACAAAATAAATTGTTAATCTTTTATTAAGTCACTTGAAACGCATTCTTTGGTTTTCGATTCAATATATTAAAACTTCAGTATTATGTCGTCCCTATAAGTCAAACAGCTGTAATCACCTTTCATATTATCATTATCATTGAATAAATTAATTATAACATCCATATCTTTAATAAATTTTAGAAAAATTAGGAAAACTTTTATATGTAAAGTACAAACTCTCTAAAAAAAAAATCGGTTAATCATACATCGTCGTCCTTTTGACACACACTATTTCAATACAAACAAAAGGACAGCAACTATAAACAAAATTTATACGTCTCATGTGTTAAAATAACAAATAAATTAGATAACACAAGTTTCACAGCAAGCAGGCAACGACAAGTTGTAGTATTGGAGCATGTAGAGAAGTTCGTTCGTCATTTTGACGAGTACGTATGATTCTAGGGTTAATTGTAGGTTATGATGAACTCAAATACAACCGCCTTCAGTTGAGACGACAATATTACCGAACTTCGGTGGCATAATGTCCATTAATAGCTGTAGATCTTTGAATGGTATACACATATTAATAGTGGAAATTTAATGTGTACAAATAGTATGAATGAAGTAAACGGTGGGCCAGAAGAGGGGGAGGGGAGGTGGGTGAAAGTGTGAATTCCATTTCGTTTAAAATGATTTACTAGATTGCGTTGGCATGTGCTTATTGCTTTATGTCATACGACGATAGTTCTAGTTCGTATTTAGTTCGAGAATAGTTCATTCAAACCCTCACTCACCATTCACGTTAAACTGCATCACATTCTGTCTCTGTCATTATTGTTATTGTTGATTATGCTCTGTCTCCGTTTAAATAATCTTGCTTACAAATATTTGATCTTTATTCATCCAAAAAAAGTCATAAATTTCCTGTTTTTTTTTTTCCTCTTTTTTTGTCGTCGTCATCTTAAACACTTTTAATGAAGTGTTGTAAAGCATTTTTGGTATTGAGCCGTTGAGTAGTCGGGAACGGGCGACACGCGGCGCTCAAATCTGTTTGTGAAGTGTCACTGTAGAATTGGTGTGTCATTTTTTGCAAAATTTTGAAATATTCTGTGCTGAAGTATCATATATTATATTAAAATTTGGTTTCATTAGGTCCAGTAGTTTTGTAGAAATTCAGTAATAAACATGTGCTATTTATTGCATGGAACGTTTAGTGATGTCGGATGATTAATCGATTAGTCGGTTTAGTCGACTAATTTTGTTTACATTTAATCATTTTTTTAGTCGACTATTTTATCCTCGATTCAATTAGTGATGTCGGATAATTAGTGGATTAATCGGTTTAGTCGACTAATTTTGTTTACATCTGGTCATTTTTTAGTCGACTATTTTACCTTCGAGTAAATGACTAAAATGATTAATTTTTTTTTTTAAATGACTAAAAAGTTAAAAACGATTAATTTTTCTTTTTTTGTATTATTTATTGGACTTCAAATAATGAAAACAAAAAAATTATCTATTTGTACGATTTTTTACTTTTATGTGATTGACACATTGTGATACTTAATTAGTCAATAATTAAATTTAAAATAAAATATCATTTTTGAAAAAGTTACATAGGTTACCCTATTCATGGATTCGATTAAAAATTTAGTCGATTAGTCGACTATTGTTCATTCGATATTTTCCACTAATGACTAAATTTGTCTAAAAGACAACTTCAGTCGAAGAATCGACAAACTGCTTGTCGGCTCGACATCACTAGATTAAATAAATAAAATGATTAATTTTTTTAAATGACTAAAAACGATTAATTTAATGCTTTTTCTGTATAATTTATTGAACTCCAAAAAAGAAAGAAAACTAGGAAATTGTTTATTCGTAAGATTTTTCACTTTTATGTGGTATACATTGTGATATGTCATATTCTTTTTTTTAAAAAAAAAAAAAAAATATTAATATAATTAAGTTCAAAAGAAAACGTTTTTGAAAAAGTAACATAGGTTACCATATTCACGAATTCGATTAAGAATTCAGTCGATTACTCGACTATTCTGTGCTCGGTATTTTCGACTAATGACTAATTTTGTCTGAAAAACAACTTTAGTCGATTAATCGACATCACTAATGCGAAGTAAATGTAAGTAATAGCTTTCAAACGCTTTTATTGTAAAATTATAAAAATGTTATTTAACACCTTCATCCACTCATGTTTTCATTTATGAAATATTCGAACTGTACGTAATATGTATGTGTGACAGCGTCGCGTGTCGTCTGTTTCCTGTTTACCACGTACACTGGTATGGACTGTTTTGTCCCTTTAAGTAAATTTTTTTCTGTATATTAGTGTGTAAATAATGGAGCATCCATCGCTCGGGCGGGTAAATTCATTGCCGGCTTATATTTTGTGTTGTGTAAGAACGAGACTCTTGATACGAAACAACAATGCTATTTTCCATTCATTCAAAGATTTTTATTAGATTTTTTTGTACGGTTCCGGAAAATGCATACGTACTCGTGTAGTTTTATTAATTTTTTTTCTTTTCGGAGCCGAAAAATTTTTATTATTTACGCGAAATAAATTTCACCGTTCAGTAAATGTTTTATTGGACGACGAGTGGAATTATTAAAATTTTTTGAATTAATTTTACATTTTGATAATTCAGTTCCATAATTTTGAACGAAATTTTTTTCGTTTTTGTACAAAATTTCATCAAAAGAATCGAAAAATACCCCTGCCGCAGCATCCTGCATAACATAGCGAATTTCCGTTTATAAAAATCCGTTTTTCTGTGATTTTTCACCCTTTTAAGTGATTTTTCCTCGTTTCTAATGGTCTAAATAAATGTCGCAAAAATTTTTTGACTTGAGAAAATTTTGGCAAAAAACTAATTTTTTCCACGAAAAATGACCAAAAACCATGGCTGGCTAATGAACTTGTCCAACGGTGTGGGACTAAATATAAATATAATATATAAATTTTAGTGAATATTATTTTGGGTTTCTAGGGACCTCACAACAAATTTCTGTTATAGTCTCAGGAGATTACTTTCGGAGCTCTAAAAACAGGACTTTCTTCGGAACCCTAAGAAAAGGTATATACATAAGTAACATACAAACATATACATATGTATGTATATGACTATATACAATTCATTATCCTGTTGTATCATAAACACATTCGTTCATCTAATTATACATATACGTATACCCCTGTCGCAGCATCCTGCATAACATAGCGAATTGCGGTTTATAAAAATTAATTTTTCTCGGAAACTAGTTGACATAGAATAATAGTTTAAAGACTTTTTTTATGTAATTTTTTCTCCTCTTTTAAATGGTATAAAAAAATTTCACAAAAATTTTTGAATAAATGGAAATTTTGACAAAAAACTAATTTTTTTCAAGAACAAAAACCATGTTCCTGGCATCGGACGTGTCTGGCTAACCAATTTTTTAACGATTTACCATTTTCCCGTACGAGATTTTCGATGTTTAGGATCAGCATTCATTGAAATATAACAAAAATTTTCGTACTTTTGCAATGCATTTTTCTCAACAATAGGGTCCTAATCAATTTTTACACTACTAAAATCAACTAATTTTCATCATTTTTTCGTCGTAGTAACCCAACTTCTCAAGATGTATACTTTCCAAATTTTCAAATTATCTCATTTGGAAAATAAAAGATTTCCCTTTGACATATATAAATTACGACTCGAATATATTTATGATTACGATTGCGTAATAAACCGTCATTTTTTATAAATTTTTTATGATCTCTTCTATTACTACCCAAATGTAATTTTCTAAAAAAAAAAAGTTGAAAAAAAAAAATAAATTGAAACAATAAAGTCATAAAAATGATTCTATTTAATTGAAACTGGTGAATGGACTCATCTGGATGGTCACTGGACTGACCATCTACACAATATTTTAAAGGCAAAAAATATGAATGATAACCGATTTTCCAAGTCACATGAACAAATAACTGGCAAAATTGGATATAATATAATTTTATTTTGTTGATCCGTTAACAACGATTTCGTCCATCCCTAAATCTAACCTTACCATATTGGATGTACATATATTATGGCCAAATATGTTCATGTACAGTTATCAACGGAAATATGTGACAGTTTATCGCAAATAAATGTCTATTATCTGGTGAACGGGATATCACAGAACCAACAGTTAATCTATTTATCGATTAAAGTTGTTAGGGTTGACCGGTGTAATTGTGAATTGGGGCAATTGTGAACGGCGCTTATAATTTCTAAAATAACATTAATATTGTTAAAAATCAATTCTTAATATGTTTTTCTGTCTTTCCTTAATATGCTATTAAAATTTCATAACAATTCTCCAAGTATTAGTATCATATTTTTTTAATTGAAAAACCGTTGCAAAATTTTATGTACCTTATTTCGACCAATCCTCAAAAAAAAATTTTTTTTAAATACATTTTCTTTTTTTAAAAGGTAAGAAATGGTTAAAAGTACTTTTAAAGAAGTGGTCTAAGCCCTGAGAGGGTTCCTTATTAATTGCTAAAGAAACTGGACAATTTATCACCAATTCACAATTACCCCATGATTTTAAAATTGTGGGGTAATTGTGAACGTCATTCACAAATGCCCGCATTCGATCAAAAATTTTAGTAGTGTCCTTTTCAGAGTTGAAAATATTGACGAAGGTGCTGGTGACTTTATTGTACAAGTTTCCGTTGTACAAACAATACAAAAAAAGAAAAATGTTTTTTTATTCATGTAAACTAAATGTATTTCCTTGGAAAAGTCTTATTTTCCTTGTTTTTGTGTGAATACATGGAATTCTTTGATTTTTTATATAATAAAATGACAAAATATTTACTCTGACGTACCACACTTCTCTTGTAATCCATTCTAAATAATTTTTCTGATGGCATTCACTTTTACCCCGGAATTCATAAGATTTGCAAAACCGCACCGGGGAAATGTGAATGGCTTATAAAATTTTTGATTTTCATACGAATTCACTCAAAATTTGTGTGGTGCATCGTGAATAATGTAGAATTAAAAATAAATCACAATGTTTTCACCAAATTTCATAAAAATTGGATACTTCGTTCGAGAGTTATCGCGCGGACATATATATATATATATATATATATATATATATATATATATATATATATATATATATATATATATATATATATATAGATAGATAGATAGATAGTGATGAGCAAAATTAGTCTTGGTCTTGCAGTCTTGTCTTGGTCTTGCATTTTTTGCAGGACCAAGACCAAGACTATGTATACCAAGAGCAAGACTAAAGTATGGCTGCAAGACCAATACCAAGACTCAAGTGAGCAAGACCAAGACAAAAGCAAGAAAGAAGCAAGACTCTTGCTAAACTATTTAAGTAGTTTGAAAATATAATTAATACCGTAAAGAGAGAAAATTCTGAGTTTAGAAGGAAAAAATTCGCTAATAAGAAAATGCAAGAAAGTGCAAGATTTTTAGCAATACCAAGACCAAGACCAATACCAAGACTGCATTTGGCAAGACCAAGACCGAGACTCAAACTGCTCTAGCAAGACCAAGACAGCAAAGTCTTGGTCTTGGTCTTGCATTAGCTCATCACTATATATATATATATATATATATATATATATATATATATATATATATATATATATATATGTATATATATATATATATATATTATTTCGGTTTCTAGGGACCTCAAAACAAATTTCTACCATAGTCCCGGGCTCAAGTCACGTCACGACAGTGGCTGTAATAGCTGAATTCCATTCTGGAGATTCGCTAAAATGATAGAAATTTTTCGGTTCACGCAGTATCTTCTTATTACCATTACTGGACTTACGTTGTATACATATATGTAGCATATCTATCCAACGCTGTTGATATTTTCGATACGTACATATCGGTGCCGTAAGGAACAAAGTAGATTTTTTGATTTATTGTTTTGTCTGTGTTGCTTCTCGGTCATGACCAAACAATCGGAAACTGATGGTTTTGTGAATTTTATCACAATGAATGATGTATGGCGAATCCAACAAATAGTTACACACACATATATTGGACGACACAACCAATTCCCGTTCGTTCGTCCGTCCGGACCGTACGTATTCGTACGTATCAGAATGGGAAAGTCATCCATATTAACATAAAGATTGGGGGTTTTAAAGAAATATATATCATCATATGCCTCGACAAATTGCAATAACTCATTTTGTATTGCAAATGGTCGAAAATAAACAAATCCAATCATATTTCATTTTTTGTCGGGGGCTTCAACGCGCGCGGTGCACGGTACGAATTCGACTCAAGAAATTTTGATTTTTGATTAAATCTTGGCGTATTAGACTGGGGCGGGGGGGGGGGGGGTCTCTCTCTTGAATACTGCTTTCAGTAATTGTGCCCTGAACTTTGCAACTAGTAGAAATGTGTATTGGACTCTTTATTCAAAAGTTCTATACCAAAATTTTCAATATACTTAACACTTACTGAAAAAGCTCTAGAAAGTTTCAAATAAACATTCCTGGAATTCCATATTCCAAATTTAGAATAAGTTAAATTTTATCCATCGTGTATAACCCTAGAATCATACGTTGGTCTACGGGTCAAGTTAATCATACATAGGCGTCGTTTCGACGAATGAACTTTTTACGGCGAGTTTTAGAGTCTATTTGCAAAAAACATTTTTTTTACATAACAATACTATAAAAACGAACAAAATATTTAAAAAAATTCTTAATATAAATATTTATTAATTTTTTTAATTTTTTTTTTATCAAAGCATATTTTCACTATAAAAATTAAAAAATAGATAAATACGTCAGTTGTATCATAAAACATGTCTTTCAAATAATTAATTTATGAACTGTTATGAGTCAGTGGACATGTGTGACTTTACAGAATGTGAAATTTCTCAGTCATAAATATTCCTATAGATATGTAGTTATTTCCCCATTAGGCACATTTGTAAATTTTCTAAAATTTGTTAGTAATTTTTAGAATAAGATCTCAAAAAATAATAAAAATTAAAATATTTTCCACAAAATAAATTGTTAACCTTTTATTAAGTCACTTGAAACGCATTCTTTAGTTTTCGATTCAATATATTAAAACTTCAGTATTATGTCGTCTCTATAAGTCAAACAGCTGTAATCATCTTTCACATTATCATAATCATTGAATAAATCAATTATAACATGCATATCTTTAATAAATTTTAGAAAAATTAGGAAAACTTTTATATGTGGAGTACAAAATCTTTAAAAAAAAATATAGGTTAATCATACATCGTCGTCCTTTTGACGCACACTATTTCAGTATAAAAAAAAAAAAAAAACGACAATAGCTATAAACAAAATTTATACGTCTTATGTGTTATAATAACAAATAAATTAGATAACAGAAGTTTCACAGCAAGCAGGTACCGACAAGTTGTAGTATTGGAGCAGGTAGAGAAGTTCGTTCGCCGTTTTGACGAGTATGTATGATTCTGGGATTAAGAATATGTCGCAAAATAATTGATTGTGTGTAAATGTTTTTAACTAGACAACCACTTTAACGCAGAAAATACGTTCATATGGAATTTTTTTTGCTATGTACAGTAATTGGTGATTATTTATTCGTATTTTTATTACTGTATAAGTAATAATGTAATTAATGGACGAAACTTACCTAAATAATTTACGATATGAGGGATACATGGCTACACGGCTACACAGTAAACCATGTTAATGGTTTTGGTACACCTCTGAGTAAATAATCAAGTAATACGTACCTTAGGGATACACTTACGGCGCATCAAGACACTCATAATAGCGTCTCCTGTATCTTTTACATCACTACGGCATAATATGTACATATATGTACGTTCTGAATGTGGTACAGGCATGTTTCAAAAGTTTGTAGACATTTACGATGGTAAAAATGAACTTTTCAACCAAGAAAGTTACATTTATCTAACGCTTCTATCTGACTTTACTTTTTTAAGGGGGTATTCTAGTCTAGAGGCTCGATTTTGAGACGATTTTACAGGCGTACATTTTTAGTATCCATTTTTTGAACAGTTTTTTATTGATATTTAAAAAGTATAAAAATGTATAAAAATTAAAAAAAAAATTCAAAATTGAAATCGGTACAGGCCGGCAAAGTGGGGACTCAAAAAAAAGGTGTCTCCTGGTTGACGTGATTGCAACCCTCCTGGTGATCCGAAACATTAAAATTTTAGTTAATTCTTAATAAACAAGGATGTAGAATTAGTTGGATGTAGCCGATTTGAAAAAATAAATTTTTTCACAAAATGGCGTCCATTTAAAAAAAAAAATCATTTTTTCGTCTCCTTATTTCAACTTTGGAAATTTTTTAAAAATAGTAAAAAAAAATAATTTCAAAAATCCCTACATCGGACCAGTTTTGATAGTATTAAGAAGGTCTGTACCAAATTTCAAGTAAATCGGTGCATTAGAACTTGTGATATCATATTAATAGATTTGAGCGTTACTTTATGGTATTCCATATTTGTAAATAATAAATAAATACTTTGCAAAATACCACTTTTATTTACTTTTACTAAATAAAAGTGGTATTTTGCAAAGTAAAGTATTTGTTTATTATTTGTGATATCATGTTAACCGTATCGAAGAAAGTAGTTTCGAGTAACTTATATTAAAAATTTGAATTGAACACTGAGAAGATACACAGTACACAGGGAAAAATAACCATAACTCCGAAAATAATTCGAATTTCCGTAAATTCTTTTAGACGCTTATTCTTAAAGGTCTGAACTTTGAAAATATATAAATAGAATACCCCTCTAAAAATAAAAAGATAGTTTTTACTTTTTCTAATACCATTTTATTTAAAGTTTTTAAATATCTGTGACATTTTTCGGTCCGTATGGCCATTAACGAACAGTTTGTTATCCATTATTTTATTCCCATCCTTAGAATGAATTTTCAAAATTGCTTACTTATGTTACACAAGGAACCACTGTGCAAAATTTTACGTTTCTAGACCTAACAATTTTCTATATAAATTTTTCATGCCCTATTTTACCCCATTCATGTATCCTATAGTACTTTCGAGATTAACACGAATCAAACGACACACTTCCTTTATCAAAATCCATCAAACTGTTTAGGCTGCAGATTGCGCCACAGAAACAAACATACTTATACGTATATATACGTATATACAACGCAAAAACATAACCCTCCCGCTAAGGTAGTCTGGTAAAGCGTGTATTCAAACAAACTTGAACGCTTTAGGAACATTTAAGGCAGTGTTTTTCAACCTGTGGGTCGCGACCCCCTGGGGGGTCGCAGTTAATTTAACAGGAAAACCACTCTAGTTCAATATATAATATTTAATAAAGAAAAGGTTAATTAAAGGTTACATTAATGTGATAGTTTCATACATTTGCTTGATAAAATTTCAAAACAAATAATTTCGGCTCATTTTCATTAACAGTAAATCCGAGTTTTAAATAATTGTCGTCATATAAACGCTTTTTTCTTTACCTTTATTTCTTTACTCTCATTGGGACTTGAAGTTAATGGTTGTGCATATCTTTCCAGAAACTCATCCATTTTCAGTAATTACAATGAGCACAGATTTTTGGATATTAGACAATAAACGACAGTGAGCAACTACTAAACAAACAAGTCAATTTAATAAATTTAAACACAATTCAAAGCGAATTCACAATTCAAAGAATTCAAAAGTCTCATCCGTTAGCCGCCTGATGCTCCACGCAGCGCTTATCACGTTGCGTTATGTCTCGCTCATACAAGTCACGCACGCGTTAAGAAACTACTATAAGTCGTCAACTTCGATGTCGTTGACGTTGTTCAGGGACCCCCAAATAATTTTTAAATATCCACGGACCCCCTGAATGATCCCGGGGACCACTTTGGGAACCACTGTCCTAGATAATCTTTCGTTCAGCGACCAACTTCATTCTGTTAATATTGTTGTTCTAGTGTTATTTTTAGCGGTCACTAAAGTGTTAACATAGTTACGAATCATTTGTATTCATTGACAGAATGCCAATGTAATAAAAATGAGTATAGTAGTAAAGTTTTCTAAGTCGAGTCATAAAAACGCAACAAAATCGGTTAATGATGTTCGGAACCAGAAATAAATAAGAAATTCATCTTAAACATATACCTATACGGTTCGAACAGTTCTGGTAATAAACTAACCATATTGATAATACATCATTCATACATATATTGACCAAGGGCTCGCCGTGTTTCGACTCTATTTAAAGCCGGGGATACACATGCCAGTACCTAGCACGTGCCAGCTACTACGTCCAAAATGGCATGTGTATACATTAACTGGCATGCTTGTACCTGGCTTGCAAGTAGATTGCGCAACATTTGATTTTTTGTGCCAATAGAGTGATGAGTAATGCAGTGCGCATGCGTGAACAGTTCCGCATACGTGTGTGAAGTAGCTTTTTATTTTTTTGTGTTTCTGAATTTCTGTTTTGTTATTTTTAGTGTTAATTTTACAAGAACTGTAGCCAAAGCTAAAAATCATAGAATTATTTCTAATTTAGTTCTGGCTGGGATCGCATCTCGCATATGAGTATCTTTCTTTTTAATGTTATCCTCAGTTTTTGGAAACAATTCATCAAATTTTTCAGGAAGCATTCTTAAATGGTTTCTATAACTTTCTATATCTTCCTGTTTCATTTCTCTCGGCAAACAAGTACTTGCTCCATAATTTTCTCGTCTGCTAATCCAATCTCTCACCCAATTTTTTTTTTCTTTTTTTTGAGTTCGATTTGGGTCGCATTAACTTTCCAACATATTCCGTTGTAAGTGACAATATTATACTATTTAATTCCTTTCGAACGCTTTCCATAATTCCCGTCAAACATTCAAAAATGTTTAAACAAACAGACTTGGTTAACAACACAGACAGTCTGTGACTGGCATGTGTATCCACGCTTACCTTTTCAGGCCTTGCCAGGAACAGCCAAACAAGCTATTTGCATGTTAATTACTTGCAAATGTATCTTCAGTCTACCAGTTGCTGGTATAAGCCAGGATAGGGATGATCGATATTAGAAAAACATCGATGTTAATATCGATTCAAGAGTATCGATATACGATATATATCGAAAGAAAGACATCGATGTTCGAAAACATCGATGTTTCTGTAGCAAAATAAACAACCATTATAATCTATTATTTTATTTATTAAAAATGAACAGTGCCAGTATTTATTTGGTACACTTTTCAAAAAAAGTCACTTTGTTAGAAGTTTCTCTTTTAATCTGTTCCTTTGTTGATACAGTTGCTGCCCAGCTTTTGAAAAAAGTCTCTCTGAAGCTGTTGAAATTGCTGTAAAATACAAATATTTAATGGCAATTTTTTTCAAGTTTGAATAAGTGGATCGCAGAACTTGCCATAAAAGTAATGGATCTTGTTTTAAATCAGCGACAGGACTTTATAAATACTGGATAGGTTAGAGTAATATCGATGTTTTGATATTATTCTCATAATATCGATGTGTCGATGTTATCGTGGACATAAAACATCGATGCTTTCCCCCTAAACTTCGATGTTTTTCTAACATCGATGAATATCGATCATTCCTAAGCCAGGAACTATTACGCAAGCTACTTCCCCAATTTGCTGGCATGTGTATCCCCGGCTTAACTTTTATTCGAACGTCTGGCACTCCCTGGAACCCTTTACCACCGCTGTGCACAATTTCATATTGCAAATTAGCATTATTTTCACCTAAAACTTAATGATTAAGACTATAAGTGTTTTATTCTGTTATTATTTTAAAATATAAATCCCAATGTCTTTATAAAATGTTGACAATACAACGAAAAGTGCTTAAAGTTTTCCCGTTTATTGTACGCGCTCGGTGTCGCTTTAAGTTTTCTTCCCGGTAACGTTAAGATTAACTAATTGCTTTCGTTAAAGTTTCAAGTATTATTTTAGTTACGTAAGTGTGTAATGGGTAAACAGAATTTCATATATGAGTGGTGCAGTAAGTAGGTGGCTACTTAAAAGAAACTTGTAAATATCGGATATAATGTGGTTTTGTGATTTTAACTTGACGTAAATCTGTTAAGGTACCATTACAGTGTGACCGATCGAAAAATAGTCAATTTTCGCAGTTTGTTTTCGGATAGATAGGATGCGGGAGTGGGGATGAATTTTTTTTACGATTAATAACACTATTTAAGGTGAATCGATCACTTGAAATTTTCCAAGTTTAGAATTTGAAATTTTAGTATATTATACAGAAAGGTATGATACATTCACTGACACTATTTTGAATAATTTCTGATGTAGTTTAGAAGAAATAAATTTTCAAAGTTAGAATTTTTAACGTACGAGTAAATGCTAAAGAATGATTAGAGGTGAATCAGTGTTATATATTTAAGTAAGTTGTGTCATTAAAAACCAACTTTAAGATTTAAAAAAACTGAAAATTATTTTCTTTTATGTTTTTGAATCATTAAAAAACTATTTTTTTAAATATTGGACGTTTAGTTATTGTAATAAATAGAAAAAAAAAACTATAAAAATGTCATTTTATACTAATACACCCATAATATATTTGTGTACGTGTTAGTTATTATTTGTGCGTACACGTCACTACCAGAATGAAAGCTATTAAATATAAGCATATAAGTAAATTATTACTTATTCAGTTAGTAAAATTTTTATTCAAAATTTAAATTTTGTTAACAAATTGATGGCCGATTGCACCAACATTTTTAATCGGCCGTTAAGACCTTAATCAACGATTAACTTTAACTGTACTTAAAATCTCTGATTATCTGTTGCACCAAGGTTAATTTTTGTTAACCGATGATTAAATCGTCCGTTAAGTTAATGGATGGATATTGGGAAATTAAATATTTAATCAGCGTTTAGTCCATATTTTGATGCTAGTTTCCATAGTATTTATATTTAATTTTTTTTCTACTATTAAAATATACTTTTGTGCAATTTCAATTAAAATTTTCTTTTTCTGTAAAATTTTGGTATCTATTTCATTTTTCCATTTTTAAATTGAAAAATATCTTCACAATCGTCAAATCACAGTTTCAAAATGTTTTATAATACGTAAACATAAATTATATATTTTCTAATATTATATAAATCAACTAGGCGCTACCTATTTCAAAATATGCAGATTTAAATTTTTTAACCATGTGATATTATCAACTTACTAGCATTTGCTTCTCTTGTGTCTCATTTCATGTCCTATAAAAACAAATCAGACACCGTTGCTAGTCAAAATTGACCGTTAACGGACATTAGTTAACCGTTGGTATATTTTAAATGGTGCAACAGACAAATCGGGGTTAGTTCATCTCTGATTTACTAATGGCCATTAAGTTCTCATTAAATTAATGTTGGTGCGGTTGGTGCAATCGGCCATGAAAGTTACAGAATGATTATCGTTTTTGGCACGGCACTGTATTATCAATGTATATTTGTACATCGGGTAAGTTTATTTTTATTGCACCATAATTATGTTCGCTCTGTGAACACGCGCTGTCAAAACACTACACCAAAGTTACGTGGGTCTACGGCACTAATTCAAATATGACTATCAATTTGCCTAACTAAAAATGTATCTACATTATAAAAATGCAAAATACAAAAAAAAAAATGAATAAAAAAATAAAAAATATGCATATTACAAATTGCATACACTCCATTCTCTGATATAACATAACCTATAAATGTATAAATAACAATATATACACATATATATGCATAAATATACATACATTTTAAATGTACATTAGATCGATAATAAATACAGAAAGAGGTTGTTCATTGCATACTGGTTTTGATATGATAAATGCGATTGCAACGAACAAGTGACAATATTTAACCTGGAAAAACTAATAATATAACAAGACAATATTGTACTGCACATATCCCCCTGTCATAGCCCATATGTAGGGGGTTCCGTACGCTCCTTACGTTCGTATGTCTCCTTAGCTGATAGCAATTCTATGATTTATTGTCGAAAACATATTACATGTGCCCCTATATATTTCCGTACGTTACATTCCTCATTCACCCCCCCCCCCCCATGTTCACTCATACCCCGCGACCACCATCGTTGTACCGCCGCTCGTTTTAACATATTTACGTGTATATACGTCATACGGATGTGTAGTTAACTAATATGTTATATTTCCAATTATATTTTCCATGTATTTGTATTAAATTTATTGTAGTGAGTTGTGTTTCGTGTGCCGTTTTTGTGGTGGGGTGGTCCGGTGACGTTGTGACTGGTTAATGGGTTTTATGACCTAATTTGTGAAATAGTTCGCGACATCAATAGTAGGGGATTCGCTCTTCAGAACAAATTAACTCCACAGGTTATTCTAATGACAGGGTAAGAAATCATATCCTAGTCATTAGGTGGTCGTAGAAAAAGTTTCGTTTTAAAATGTAGTAATGACTAGCTGTACCGGCGACGTCGTTCGCGCGACACATTGTTATAAACTCAATGAGAAGTATACGTATTTAAGTGTAATAAGGTATACAGAACTTGCATAGAACAATAATTTTTACGTAATGCATGCACATGCTCAAAATGGTTTTTCTATTTTCCCGTGGGAATGAGACATTTTCCCGTAATAAAAAGTATCCTAAGTATTGACGCAGGTAATGACCTATCACCGCACCAAATTTCATTAAAATCCGTTCAATTGGTTTTGCGTAATGTGTGCACATCCTCAAAATAGTTTTTCTATTTTTCCGTGGGAACGAGACATTTTCCCGGTGTAAAGAGTATCTTGGATGTTTATCCATGCAATAGCTTATCACCAAACCAAATTTCATCAAAATCCGTCCAATAGTTTTTGCGTAATGTGTCCACATGCGCAGAATAGTTTTTCTATTTTCCCGTGGGAATGAAACATTTTCCCGGGATAAAAAGTATCCTAGATGTTGACCCAGGTAATAAGTTATCATCACACCAAAATTCATTAAAATCCGTCCAATAGTTTTTGCCTAATGTGTGCACATGCTCAAAATGGTTTTTCCATTTTTCCGTGGGAATTAGAAATTTTCCCGGAGTAAAAAGTATTTTAGATGTTGACCCAGGTAATAAGTTATCATCACATTAAATTTCATTAAAATCCGTCCAATAGTTTTTGCGTGATGCGTGAACAGACAGACAGACGGACAGACAAAAATTTTAAAAATCGCTGTTTTCATATCTACATCGATAACTGTTTACAGTACCACTATAATTTTCAAACAATATTCCATGTACAGAAACGGTCTCGTTACAGTTTTATTATATGTATAGATTTTGTCGCAGATGTGAAGTAAAAATTTTATACCTCTAATGGGGGAATCCCAAAAACATCGAACATCAACACTTAATCTAATAAATATATACTTTCGACTACAAATTAAATGATAAAGAACTTGAATTCTCTGAGAACATTTAGGCCCGACGAGAAGGGGGGCAAGCAGTGTTGTAGCCCTGTGGTCCGGGCTTGAAGAGGAGACCCGTAACTCTCGGTAAGGGGCCCGGAAGAAGTAAAAGTTTTTTTTTTTCCGGGGCCTGCCATTTATCTCCACAGCCCTGAGTACACTTAAAGAATAAAATTTTTACTTTAACCAAAAAATGTACTCAGATTATCAAGACCTGTTTTATCCCAATAAGTATAATAATTCGGATTTCTTAAAACAGACGCGGGGCAGGCAAAGTGAAAAGAGAATGCCGGAGACTTGCGACCACGGAGATTTACATACACTGGAGATATGTGTACAATAAGCATTATTACTACTTGAGATTGATCTGACAGTATTACAAACATTTTCGAACGTGGAAATTAGGGTACACTTTCAGGTTTTGTTTACTCATCTTAAAATATGGCAAAAATATGGACGCCACAGTATTCGATTTGGCTAATTTAACGGGACAAAATTAAACAACTACTGTATTTGATTGAATTTTTATTTATTGCTATTATTGTTATGGACACTTGAGTTACAAAACACAAAAATAAAGAATTGTACATTCATTTACTTTTTTAACCAAACACGATAAACGATCTATGGGCTTTGTTGATCGCCATATTACTTCATTAAATACATATTAATTGTACAATACAATAACTAAAGTAACGTTTAAAACAGTTTTGAAAATCTTGCGACATCTTGCAGTATAACTTTTTTAATTACAAACTGATATTTTAATAGTAATTTAACATACTTTAGTTTAAAGGAGCTAATTAGTTGACTATACAATAATATAAATAATAATATAGTTACGTACGTAGAGACATACCTACAGAAGTTGATTCCATTTTAACATTAAACAAAAGACGTTCCTGAACACAGTAACAACACCTCATACGTTAAGAGTCGCAATTACACTGATGGCTGCGTCAAAACCAACGTTAACTTTGTACTATTAGTAGCATGCAAGAACATGTACGGGTGGTGTTTATTGTTGTCATAATAAATGTACCTGACATTCAGCTACCCAAATAACATATTGGTTTAAATATCTGTTATACTTCGTAAATATACCTTTTGTCCCGTTAGATGAGTCAAATCGAACACTGTGGGACGTCTATATTTGAGTACTTATTTTTGTAGACAATAAACAATTAAAGATTAATAAGAAACTATTATAATTTTAAAATTATTTGATCGTTGTCAGTGGGCGGGTGTTCGCAAATGTCCGTGTTCACAAATTGCCGAACACCCTGCAGTAGAATGAGTCACCGTACGGAAAAACGTACAGAAATAAAGTTTGAAATGTTCAATAAATCTCAAAACGTTTGTTGGTCCCAAAACGCCCATGTTTATCACACATAAACAGTAAATCTTAGCCGAACATAATAAATCAGTCATACTACAACGTATATACGATACGTAACCGACGTTTTAGAAGCACTGGTTTTGAATTATTTATTCGTCAAATGTTAGATTTATGTTACACACAGCAAACGAGCGAATCCGCACATCATTAATAATCATCGCATTTACATATAAAATCATTATTAACAATTTCTAATTAATATTTATTTTAATTATAAATGTCAACATTTTTGCTACGTTCGGGTGTGTGCGACAGCAAAATAGTGTGTCGTATTTCGATGTGAAAATACGTAAATTTTGATTGTTTTCATATGTGTACGGGACCGTATTCAGGTTAATTGTGATTAATTAAGTTATGATTCAGTTGGGTTAATGAGATTGTAAATTCATATGAAAGATTTATCTTGTCGGACACGATGTGTACAAGGACAGTACAAAATATATGTGAACATATCGTATCATAAATGTGGTACAGTGCTGCTACAAAATTGCGAGATTAATGTAAAAATAGTTCTCCAATTGTGTCCGACGAAGGTAGTTGATCGATAAAATGAATTTTACAATGAATTTCAACGAAACTTCTCTAGATATTTATTTAATTCAATACCAATAATACGAGCTTTTATCGAAAAAAAAATTGACTAGCCCAATTTTTTTTTAATAAAATGAAAACGTGTTAAAGGAATTTGATAAAAATTTAATATGTTATAAAATACAAAGTTACAAACCATATTTAATAAGAAATAAAAATTATTCACCACGCCGTTTTTGAAATATAATTTATAAACATCATTTTATAAATTATTCTTTATAAAATGATTCTTTTTTTAGTTAGTACATAAAGTTCTTCAAGTGGTCCCATAAAAATTTTGTTGACATTGTTTGAGTAGTTTTTTAACCATCTTCAATAATATCAACGATATGAATAATTATGGCAAATTTAAAATTTATATATGCAAAATTATTTACTTTAATATCTATAGTAACATATTTTTTTTAATTTATGTTGATCCAATTATCCTAAAAATAATTTTCTGTCAGTACTTAGTTTAAAAAAATTCTTTGATGACTTGAAAAATTGGTGGATTTTCATTGATTTCTTATTTTCCTAGTAATTATTACTTTAGTTATTATTAATGTTTCAAATTTCAAAGCAAAGTCAGTGAGTGCCCAAAATTATGATTTCTAGACACTGATATTTTGGAAACTATTCCGCCTAAACGTACGAAATTTGGAATTTAATAAAAAAAATTTTAAAACCAAATAAAAAATTGTAATGGGGTTGACTCATAAGCATTGTCACTAAAAGCTATGAAATAAAAGATATTTTAAAAAACCGACTTCAAAAAGTAAAAAATAATTAATATCACGAATTTTGAAGTGAGGCGTGGAGTACTATAAAAGAAATTTTGAATCTCAATCCTAAAATTTGGTCTCCAGTTTGCTCCAATACTAAAAGTTTCCGTTACAATTAACCGTGATCCAAAAGTAAAACGGTGACGCTCAAATTACTGTGCGTCCAAATTTTTGTACGGACGTGTATCAATTTTACAACCTTTACGTATTTATTTTGTATTTCCCACGCGGCACGTTACGTCACCGCGGGTCAAAATCATCATTGACCCCGGCTTTTTACATACGTAATACATATTCACATGTGCTCCACCAAACGAAGATCTATTGTCAGAGTAGGATTTAGATCAAATAAATTGTTTGAGTTGGTTACTTGACTAGCGACACTTAAGTATAACATTTGTATGTTGTTGAGTTATGTTTAAGTTGAGTTATGTGTGCGACATTTTTTATATTTTATGAATAAAAATATAATTACAGTAGCATTATTTGTAAAGTTATCGACCCCAACATTTCAGTTTGTTTCAGACAACATTCGGCGGTACAGCGATAAAATACCTCTGCCGCAGCATCCGGCATAACATAGCGAATTTTCGTTTATAAAAATTAGTTTTTCTCGGAAACTATATATTTGACATAGTAAAAAAGTTTAAAGGCCTTTTTTATGTAATTTTTTCTCCTTTTTTAAATGGTGTAAAAAATTTCGCAAAAATTTTTGAATAAGTGGAAATTTTGGCAAAAAACTTAATTTTTTGGGCATCCAACGTGTCTGGCTAACGAACTTAGCCGAGCCAATCCGGATTCCAGCTCGCTTACCAAATTTCATAATCATTAAACGTTTCCTTCGAGAGTTATCGCGTACACACACACACACACGTGTATATATATATATATATATATATATATATATATATATATATATATATATATATATATATATATATATATATATATATATATATATATGTATATATATATATATATATATATATATATATATATATATATATATATATATATACCTCAAAACAAATTTCTGCCATGGTCCCGGGCTCAAGTTCGGTCATGACAGTGGCTGTAATAGCTGAATTCCATTCTGGAAATTCGCTAATTCATTGTAACGAAATGGACATTAAAATGATCGTAAAATTTGGGAAATATTTTGGTATGTTGAGAAAGTGAATTCTGATCATTAGCAACTAACTTTACAAACAGTAATTTTGCACGGGAAGGTTTATCGTGAGTCTAGGTCCTTTTAACAGAGAAACTATTCAACTGTTTAAGGGGTTATACTCCGGGTAGTGGTCTCTATAGACAGCACTTGAAGGGATTGGTATCGATTTTATTTTATTTTATTTTATTTATTTATTTATTTATTTTTTTTATTTTTTTTGGTAAAATTCTTTCTCAAAATTTGGCTGTGCAGTCTCCTTTCTGAGAAATGTAAGGAGCGAAGAAGCTTTTTCTGGAACGTCCGAAGGGGTCTCAGAAAATAATCTGGAATTTTTTTTTAAAATTTTCCCCATCTGTAATCCTTTTGGATTATCATTTATAGAACATATAAAGTAATTAATGAGTAATGTAACCCGTTTAAGCTCCTAATTAGTCTGCAAGAAGTATCCATATTTACTGGGTGCATAGATCTTGTCCATCAACTTTTGGTATTATTGGTCACCATATTCCTTCAAGGCCACTGAACCAATTTTGATCTTTGGCTAAGGTTAACTCATATTTCCTTAAGTATCAACTGCAAACACGCGCTTAACCTTAAGTAAAGGGAAGTTACATCGAAACAAGAATCACTTAAGTAACACTTGAATATGTACCATGAGACGCTATTAAACGTTTCTTTCGATGGGCCCTACTTTTAATGTCCTCTTGCGTAAAGAACTAACCCATTCATGTGTTAAAGCATGTCCCAACCATGGTTAAGTTGATCAAATCTGTCGAAAAAAAGACTTCTGATTTTTGAAGCCCTTTGTTTGCGATTTCACCTGGTGTTTTTTCCGGAAATTAGCTTCTATGTAGCAATAAAAAAACCAATTTCAAAAAAAAATCAGAACCTTTAAGTAAGTGTTTTCTTTTATTGAAAATTCTGATACGCTTCTAAATCTATAAAATATCAAATTTGGTATTATTGTATTATTCCATACAGTCGTAAAAAAAGCTACATACCCTGTTTGACAACAAGTTCGTTCTCGATAACTTCGAACGAATTTTCGATACACATATTTCTATATATATTGGAAGTTAACAGCCACTTTAACCGTAGAATATTTTACTAAAGTCCAGAACAAAACGTAAATTGTAAATAAAATGAATTTTATTTGAAAATAACAAAAATGTTATTGGAAAAAATGTTATTAGGGAAAATAAAAGGTTAGCGGAAAACAATATTATTATTGTAGAGGTGGAGAGGCGGGTAGGGGTGATTGTGATCGAAACGTAAGAATATATTCGAATTACTTATAAATAGTAACGAGAGCTTTTTGCAGTCCACTCGTTTCTGGCTTGATACCGATCTTAAACTTATCATATAAGTATGTATGATGTCCCGTTTAAGGCAATACAGTATTTTAAGAACAAGCCAATAGTAGATAACGTCATAGCACATAAACTAACTTGATTATCTTACCACTGAACAGTCGATTTTCGTCGATGGGTCGTTTGAAATCAAAATTTTCCTTGAAACTTACTTCTTTCTAAGATAAAATGCTTTAAAAACAAAGATAGATATATATGTCGCAGTGCGCAAAAAATTACGACTTTTACCACATCTGTATAATATATCGTGGGTAGAAATAATTTTAATGACACTTAAATTCGTGAACAATTTGAAATCATTTCATCTGTAGATAAAGATCACAAGGTCCGCAATTTAGTTCTCACAGTTAGGAAGAATACATTTTCATTATGTTATTAGAAGCTTGTTAGATATTATTTAAGTTGGAGACAATTATTTACCACCATAGATGGAATTAGTTCTGGTTTACAGGATAAAAAAATTAGAGTTCTACAGGGATACATATTGGGGCCGATTTTTTTTCTTGTTTATTATTATATACCTATAAATACGGTCTGGCAAGTAATCTAACAAACTGGTCAACTTGTCCTTTCGCGGATACTAAAAACTTTTTACACGACTGCCCAAAAAACGGAGGGTAATGTTTTTAAGGTTTCCGTATGTATGTGTATGAGTTTCTTTATTTCCATATTGCTTCTAAATACCTGAACGAATTTAGATGTTTGTGGTATCGTTAGAATCCTTATCTTACACCGAGTAACATAGGATACGTGAAGTATTAAAAAAAATTAACAGAGTGGGCAAACAGTCTCTAAAGAAAACTGTTCCCTGACTGGAAGAAGAAATTTTCATTTGCATCACTATTTTGCGAAATTTTTTTTGGGCGACCGATCTGAATGAAATCACTCATTAGTGATGAGCAAAATTAGTCTTGGTCTTGCAGTCTTGTCTTGGTCTTGGATTTTTTTGCAAGACCAAGACCAAGACCAAGACTATGTATACCAAGGGCAAGGCCAAGACCAAGACTATAAGTATGGCTGCAAGACCAATACCAAGACTCAGGTGAGCAAAACCAAGACAATAGCAAGAAAAAAGCAAGACTCTTGCTAAATTATTTAAATAGCTTAAAAGTATAATTAATACCGTAAAGAGAGAAAATTCTGATTTTAGAAGGAAAAAATTCGCTAATAAAAAAATGCAAGAAAGTGCAAGATTCCTTAGCAATACCAAGACCAAGACCAATACCAAGACTGCATTTTGCAAGAGCAAGACTAAGACCAAGACTCAAAAAGCTCTAGCAAGACCAAGACCAAGATTCTTAATGCAAGAACAAGACCAAGACCAAGACTGAAAAGTCTTCGTCTTGGTCTTGCATTTGCTCATCACTATCACTCATTCAGTTTATTTGGCATCGAAAATTCCGATGGAATTCCATGCGAAAATAATACTTTCAATTTTTTTTCAAATTGTTTCCTTTGTTAAAAAGAAAAAAAGAATAAAAATTTTAGGTAATAAAAGGATAAAAATCAAAATAAGGAAATGTTATTGTTTTAAATCTTCCTAATTTTAAATGCACGTGTGCATTTAATTTCTTAGAACATACCGAAAAAAACTCACAACAACAACTAACTCTACTCCACTGCTAAATTATGACACCGGATGCTGAACAATACAGTTCTTTTTATCGTAACCAAGTGAAATAAACAATACTGCATACATATATACAAATAAAGTTATGATTACAGTGGTGTACATAAGTATTGTCACATCGATTTGTCAACGCATCACGTCATAGTTCTAGCCGGGTGTAATATATCCGCATAGATCTAACAAGGGGGTATCAAACTCGGAAGAAATTAATATACAAAAATATGAGATCGTTTTTTTTTTCAACACGAGCCGACAGTTGTGTTCGTTCACGTGATAATAGTTTAAAAACCGAAAGTCGGTTCATAGTTATATGTAATATCGATTTTCATAAAGTAAACCTTTCGATTATTACTTAATTGTAACGCGGGGTACCCAAATTTTTTCATCGGCGGACCAAATTGTAAATAGCCAAGTATTTGGCCGATCAAGAAAAAATCGTACAAAGTAGAAATGCGTTTGTTTACTTTAGCTACAAATTTTCTGGAACAAAGATAGCTATTTTTACAAGAAAAATTAAAATTACCCCAAGATCATTAACGAGTCTAATTCATCTCATTTTTGTAACTATTAACACTATGAGGCCCGTGTACTTTCACAGTAAACTTATCCGGAAGCCGGCAATATTTTTAAAGAAACTTTATATAAACAAGTACATCAAATGATTCAACATGTATGTATAAACATGCGTACGTGATACGCACATATACAAAGACATTCAAATCAATGATAGAAAGTTTAGATAACAAACTTGATAAAATTAAATAAAAAACAAATACTTTAATTCCTTTTAGTTTTAATAATATGAAATGTTTTTTATGTGTTTGTTTATTTTAAGATTTTTTATAGAAATCAAGAGACTAGTGTGTATTCTGTGGTAGTGTGTGTTGGTGTTTGTGTGAGTACACATCGGTGTGGTAACATCGCACACATAATGCGTAATCAATTAATCATTGATCGCGATCGACCTCTGCGATTGTTTTGATTATTTTCGAATGTCGAAAACGTGGGACTAAAAGTGTTAACTGAACTTGGTGACGTCATAGCGTATAAAAACTCTTTAAGCGCTACAAAAATTATAGAAGTTGCTAACGGCTCTTCGATACTGTTTTTTTTTTTTTATTTCTTACAAAATTGGAATTGTAAAAATAATAGAAATTACATACAAAACCCTCATTAAGCACGCTCCCATTTAACAGTTATGCCATGTGTATAATGGCACCCCTCCGTGTTTCAAAGCGAATATGTTTCAATGTGTTGGTGTGTTGTTTACATGCTAACTCTTGTGCGCCTCTTATATTTTTTTTACCTGCTGTTATCTTGTATTAAAAAAACAAACAATGATAAAAATTTATGTATTGAAGTTTTGTCATCTAAGTAATAGTTTGTAAAGCAGTCTACATTCTCGCCGAAGTAGGACGAGGTTCCTCGTCGAAGTTCTTCGCTGAGGTTGGCCGAGACATATGAATAGCATTAAAACACCAACCGCGAGACACAACGAAATGACCCTCTACATTCTCCTTTCCTCCAACCTCGGCGAGAATGTGGAGACTCCTTATCAGTAAATCATGCAAATCTATAAATCAGAAACATTGACGCCAATGACCTTTGACGTTCAAATTTAACAATTTCTCCACTAACGGTCCCAGTGAATTGCGCAATGAGAGTTTTGTATGTAAATCACACATTTTCTGCATGGAATTCGGTAAAAATAACTTACGTAGTTAAAAGAGTTTGATAAATAAAATTTATGTAAGTGCCAACCACTTTAACTGACGTTGTTGATGTATGAATTTCGATTCACGATACTGTACATGTCATACATTTATTAGTATTTTGATGGATAAAAACAAGTTAAGATAAAAATCTTCGTACAACTTCTGTTTCTAGTTGTTCAACTTGTTTAGCGCAGATCCGTATTTAGTAATAAAATAATTGAAACAAAGAGACACGCGATACGCGATTGACAGCGCAGCGTAGCGTGGCGTATAAAATCGAGAATCTATCGTGCGTCCATTCATCGATGACATAATTTTCAATGATCGTGATTGGAAGAATAGGAAATTTTTTCTCTTACAAAGTATACATGTAGGTATATACCATATAATAAGTATGTATCGGTCAAATATAATAAAAATAGTGGAACTGAAAGGCACACAGCGTATTGAACATTTTTATGCGATTGTTATTCTGATATAAATGTCCACCCTTGACCATATACACAGAAATGATCCTATTATGTAAACGATATGGTGTTGGTCAGTCATATGGACGAAGATCATTACGAATGTACCGGGTGTAACAGAATAAACATGGAAAATTGCGGAAAAATATATTGGAAAATTTTTGAATAATTTGATACGTTTGGTGCCACGGATGAGACAGATCAAGCCTACATATAAAAAAGTGAAATCTTAAAGTTGCAATAAGTAGCAATTTACACTACTACTGCTTTAGTCTATTACTGACTGCCGTGGTGTTCACGTCAAAATAAAAATCATGTTTTTTTAATCAACTCGTGAAATTTAAACAGAAAAAAATATGAAGTGTGTCGTATTTAAGTGTAAAAATTCTATTGAATAAAAAATTTCTCAAAATAAAGGGATATCTTTCTTAAAATAAATAAATTTATTTTTAATTGTTGATTAGTTGAGAAATAGGTCGGCCATCATAGTATATAGTGTATGTATGCGAACTGCATATATCATCATCAAAATATACTAACACATTGGTATATTCGTGTCCATACATCGTGTATTTTTGTTGTATGTGTGCTGTGTTACGTCACCCATTGATTACAGTGGGCACAGTTTAGTAGACATTCTAGTTTGACTCCTTGGTTTGGTACGAATATTTTCTTTATAAAAGTGAATCAAAATTACTGGAAAAAGAGATTTTACAGATCTGTTGTGATTAAAAGAACCCAATACCCTGTGTCTATACTTCATTCTATCCTTTTTCGATAGTTTATTGTCCTTTTCTATGTTGAGCAATTGTGAACAGAAGTACAACCAACTTTCGTTAATTCGAAACTCGAGGGACACAAAATATTACGAGTTATCGAGTGTTTGAAATATCAAATGGTAAGTAAGTGTCTTGTCCTCCGGTAAACATTTGAAAAATAGGCCAGTTTCATCAGTATTAAAAATGTCTCGGGCATCATAGTACTTACAATTTGGTCTTGGTCTTGGTATTGCTAAAAATCTTGCACTTTCATGCATTTTTTTATCAGCGAATTTTTTCCTTCTTTACGGTCAGAAAATCAGAATTTTCTCTCTTTACGGTATTAATTATACTTTCAAATTATTTAAATAGTTTAGCAAGAGTCTTGCTTTTTTCTTGCTTTTGTCTTGATCTTGCTCTCTTGAGTCTTGGTATTGGTCTTGCAGCCATACTTATAGTCTTGGTCTTGGTCTTGCTCTTGGTATACATAGTCTTGGTCTTGGTCTTGCAAAAAAATGCAAGACCAAGACAAGACTGCAAGACCAAGACTAATTTTGCTCATCACTACACACACTAGTAACGTGCTGTAAGAAAAGTGAAATCGTGGCAAATGATGAGTACTAATCATTAGTACTCTAGGCCAGTGGAAATAATCTCAATCAAAAACGAATATTTCTGTTACACGCTGTATCTACCCGTGCACTACACCGTTCTAAGATGACATCTTAGTCAAACTGGCCGATGTAACCCCCAAGAAAAAAATAAAACAGCCATTCCATGACATTTATTTACACATTTATTCAAATAAAAGTACTAAAATTACTTTGGTCCGGTCACTGGTGCAACTGTTTCTTCCATCTACTACAGCAAATATAAAATATATCGTCTTCCTATGTTTTTCGTTTTTTTTTTTTTTTTTTTTTTGGAAAAGTAAAAAATAAAAACACCGTGGTACATTTTTAAAACATTCATTGGCCCGAGCGCAGTAACATTCGATCTAAATGGTTTTTCGCTACCCTAAATTGAAACGTTTGAATTATGTATGTACGAGTGAGTGTATGCCCGCACTAAAAATATTTTATTTGAAGAAAAAACTAATAAGGAAGGAAGTTCAAGTTTTTTTTGCGACGGCACGCAACCCAGCCGACTGATCGACGCTTTATGATGACCAGTGGTTTGAATAAGTGGTCAGTGTGTGGTCTATCCGTCCGTCTGGTGATCGTTCGGTAAAAACATAAACATATGTATGCATATCATACATAACTTTGAGACTAATATAAAATTTATTAGTTTATTACATATATTTTTTGTATGGCTATAATATTTTCTTGAGTTCAATATGTTTATTTATTATATACTAGCTAGCCGTACCCGCGACGTCGTTCGCGTAAAGCACTGTTATAAACTCAATGAGAAGTATGTAAGCGTAATAATTATACAGAACTTGCAAAGAATAATAATTTTTGTGTAATGCATGCACATGCTCAAAATGGTTTTTCTATTTTCCCGTGGGAATGAAGAATTTTCCCGGAGTAAAAAGTATCTTAAATGTTGACTCAAGTAATAGGTTATCACCACACTAAATTTCATCAAAATCCGTCCAATAGTTTTTGCGTAATACGTGCACATGCACAAAATGGTTTTTCTATTTTCCCGTGGGAATGAGGCATTTTCCCGGAGTAAAAAGTATCTTAAATGTTGCCCTAGGTAATAAGTTATCATCACACCAAATTTTATTAAAATCCGTCCAATAGTTTTTGCCTAATGTGTGCACATGCTCAAAATGGTTTTTCCATTTTCCCGTGGGAATAAGAAATTTTTCCGGAGTAAAAAGTATTGATGTTGACTCAGGTAATAAGTTATCATCACACCAAATTTCATTAAAATCCGTCCAATAGTTTTTGCGTGATGCGTGAACAGACAGACAGACAGACAGACAAAAATTCTAAAAATCGCTGTTTTGGTATTTACATCGATAACTATTTACAGTACTAGTAGAATTTTCAAAAAATATTCCATATACAGAAATGGTCTCGTTACAATTTTATTATATGTATAGATGTATAATGTACCAGCACGATAACTTCCCCGGGCGAAACATCCGATTTTTACGAAATTTTGATTGGATGAGTCGCCCGAAACCGGGTATTTAGGATTATTTTGGCGAAAAAATGAATTTTCTGTCGAAATTTTGTTACACCGTCGCGTAAAGAACGGAAAAAATCACACAAGACAGATTTCTGAGTCATTATTCTACGTAAATTGGTTTTCGAGAAAAATTAAAAAATATAATATATACCGTAAACCGTCTAGACCCGGAAAGGGGGTCTAGACCCGGACACTTTGCACCAATCTTCAAAGTAAATAATTTCTACATTAACCTGCAACAATCAACATTTGTTCTTGACGTCATTAGAGAGATAAAAACATCCACTTAACAGCTGTACCAATAAAAACTACGGATTTCAACATTTACTATCTCATTTTACAGGATTACTATTCTCCAGTTTTTCAAAGAAATAAAATGTGTGTCTAACTTAGACATGTAATTTTCGTCATAATTGTCATATTGTTTTAGTTTTGATACGTGTGTGTTCAGAATTTTATCGCGCATCATTTAATGATGTTTGAAGTTATATTTGATGTATATATAAAAAAAAATACTTGCTATATATGTATATCCGTTTAGACCCGGACACATCAGCTTATTACACTATGGCCGCGATTCGTACCAGCTCTAACTCCCACTATCCCTACGTTAATATTCCCCCCAGAATTACGCGGTTTATGCCTCCTTCTGGTGTCATATCGTATGTTTACTATGTTATATCGTATGTTTGTTTTTTAAACAAAGGTCTTGAATAGTACCAAGACAATATTGACAAAATTAATCTTGTTTCTAATGTTGTGTATATTTTTCAACAATCAAATCATACAATTAGTTTTTTCAATTTTATTTAATTATTGACATATTTCTAGTGGAAATGTAAATTGACAAAAATTATATATATATATATATATATATATATATATATATATATATATATATATATATATATATATATATATATATATATATATATATATATATATATATATATATATTAATATATAATTTTCTGATACTTTTTATTAAATTAACTCAATGCGGAAAATTGATTTTTGCATGATGCGTGTTCTTGAAAATGGCGCCAACTGTGCCGAAATATATTGAACAACGAAATAGATTTCTCTTATGGAATTTGTTGGAAAATTTTAATTTAATTTTTACACAAATCCTGTAATCCTCATCACTTTGGGTAGCGGTCAAAACGAAAAAGAAAAATAAATAAGATATAATCAAGTTATTTATTAAGTTTCATCAAAATGGCTATAGCTCAGCGGTAAAGCGACGAAGTGCGGATAGTGGGGTACCGGGATCGAATCCTGGTACAAATGATTATATAATTTTTTTTTTGTTTTAATAACAATTAATTTATTAATTATGTTAACAAAATTAAATTACGAAAAAAATATGTTAACCACATATTTTTATAAGAAGAATTTTTACATTTTTCAAAAATTGACGTTTTTTAATACTCACAAAACATTCACAAGACATTTGAAATTTTTATTTACATCTGCACAAATTTAATTTCCATTTTATTTCCATCCATTATTTGATGTTTGTTTAATCTAAACTTTTTTTATTTTTACACCATAAAATTACAAATTACAAAATTGTAAAAATCCCGTTAATAAGTGATTATACTTAATAAAGTTCTAGGTGAAAGTCATCGCTATCATTTTTATTGTTAACTTTATGCATTTTTTCGTATTTTCTTCTATCTCACACGTACCCACGTGAAACGTGTATACGTGTGTTTCATGTTGTGAAGGGTGCCACATGTAGTGACGGTAACAATAAAATGAGGGGTTTATTTTTATGAGTCCATCTGGTTGATGATGTTATGGGCGCGCTAACGCCACCGTATTTTTATAAAGTACTTAAATATTGCAAGTTTAAAATATGTTGTTGCACGGGGAATCAAACAAGTTGATTTGATTTGAGAAATATGTTTTTTGTTTAACGATTCAGAGTGTTGAGTGGTTTATAAAGTTAACAGTTTAAATATGGTTAATAAAGGAGACACTTTTGATTCACTTGTTTCAGAAATTGGGTAGAAAAAATGACGTGTCAATGTTTCAATAGATTTTATGTTCGATTTTCTTCGAATCAGGTGTGTTTTTACACGCTCAAAACGATTTCTTTGTTCAAAGATTAAAAATTTGTAGGTTTTATTTTCTTCTTTGAATTAAAGAAAGTATTTCTTGGATTGAAAGAAGTATTTCTTTAACAATTCAAAATATCAAAAAAATATTTCTTTATTTCAAAAAAAAAAAAAATTTTAATCAAAGAAACATTTTTCTGAAATAAATATTTGTTTGATTTTTTCTTAATAGGTCGTCAAGAAACATTTCTTTAAACTAGAGATGTCGATTCTAAATCGATTAATCGAAGCTTAAAAAATTGATTATTTTTTAGATTTTTTTCATTTGAATCGATTATTAAAAGTAAGAGATCGATAACCGATTTTTTCCAAAAATAACTTTATTTTAATAGTAATTCTACAAAAAAACATGTGTTAAAATGAACCACCAAAAACTTTATTGTTAATTGTCACTTTTTACTCGTTATATCAAAGAACCCCTCCTATGGCTCTATATAAGTCAGACTATTAATACAAAAGGAAGGAACAGACCACCTATCTGTGCAAACGACAATCCCTTTCCCACAAAAGCCACTTATTTAGAAAACATTTTTTTGTCAATTTGTTTGAAATTTTTGAATAAACTTGGTTCAATTCGTGGTATTCGTCCTACATATTCAATTGCCTTATTTTTTATAATTATAATTGAAACTCATTCATCGCCTTTACAAATATAATGTAAGGCGTTTTTACACGATATTACCGATATTACCTATGTACTATCAAGGTAAGTCCCTTAAACAAAAATTATCAGCTACTTTTATTAAACTTTTCAAAATTTCGATTTTTTACATCGATCTCACAGAATCGATTTTTTTTAGCCGATTTTTTTTTGAATCGATTTTTTTCATTTCGATTTAAATCGATCCAAAAATCGATCTTTCTTCTGGAGAAGCGACATCTCTACTTTAACCCATAAAAATATTTTCTTTAATTCAAATAAATATTTCTTTGAACCAAAAAAATATTTTCTTTAATTCAAATAAATATTCCTTTGCTATTAAACAAAAAGTTAAAAAAATATTTCTTTATTTCATAAGAAAAAAAAAAGATTAATTAATTTACACATAACAACACTTTTTATTTTATTTTCCAATAATGTATATTCTTATGTAATGTGATAATGAATTACGTTTGAATAGTCATTAATCTATGTACCTTTTCGCAAATTGTTCTTTTTAAGAATCGTATCTGACAGTTGCACAAAAACAGGTTCAATTGTATAAAGAAATTTGGAAATATCACAAATGTTTATTGTTTGTAAATAGTAAAAGGTGATTTATTAAGATCAATTTGATCGTTTAAAACAATTTGACTTTAATCTATATTTAATTTATTAATCGTTGGAACTTTCAGTAAATCCACACGAATCTTGGAACTCAGCAAATACGATTTTGATAATGTTAGTTTCAATTGTTTTTTTTGCACATGTATTCAGATAAAATTAATATCTGTAGTGAAATAATTAAAAAAATATTTATTTATATAGAAATATAATAATTCAGAAACTTGTTTACGTGTAGCAAGGCAATTTTTTTTCTTCTCACTGAAATCGGTTATTAAATGGCAACACAGACGACACACAGAAATAGTACATATGTGTGTGAATCATGGCATGGGTTGGCGAGGCTAGCTCATGGCATAGCGGGACGGCTAAAAACAAGCCAATATAGCTAAAAAAAATCAACGTTGTTAGCTTGTACCTCGGCTTGTTGACAAATTAGAACTGTCATAGCAAAATGTGTCATATATATCATATTAGCACCGGCACATCGTTCGGTCTCACTCACGCACATTAAAAATATGTATGCTTAAAATCGATGTGATATTAGTGGAGTTTATGGTTGGGAATTGGGCGAAAGTGGACGAAAATTTGTGAAAATGAAGCACATTGGATTGGCCTGAATAATTAGAAAGCACTGCTGTAAGCATTCAGGATCAAACGACCTTATGCACCTTCCTGGGGTTAATACTGGAAATCACATTAGGCCGAAAGAGAATTTAGCATAGCCAGCAATTTACTAACAAAGCAAAGAAAAAGCAAATTATCAATAGAGGAATACACAGATTTAAAGACACTAACGGCCGGTTTTACATTCACATTTAAAGCCAACTTTAAAACTGATTTTATTTTTGGTACTGTTTTACAGTCAAAAAAGCCCCGTTAGTGTAAAAGTCGACTTTAAACTAAAGTAAGAATTATCTCGTCTTTTACTGCTTAAAGTTGGCTTTAACATATTTGTTATTGTTGATTATTATCACTGAATTTTGTTTATAAGCATAATTTTTCTATAAAATATTCGTACCTTAAATAAATAAAATAAAAATTTTATTTGTTTGCTTATTTTCAATAATATTTTTGATTATTTATACGTCTTAGATTAATATCAAACATTATCTGTACGGAATAGCCCCGACCCCCGAGGCTATTTCGTACAGAGACATTTTTTTTTGTAATTTAATTTAAATATGTAAACAGTGGAATAATTCAAATTTCTTTGTGTGAAATCAATAGTCAATGGTCCAAATTATATATTGCTTATTTTCTTATAATTTTATACTCGATATTAGCTGAGCAATAACAGCTCTCCCTTAAGTGTACGGGATAGCCCCGCTCTCCCCTACATCATTTTCTTTATACATGTATGTATTGCAATATAATATTATAAATAAAAATGAAATAATGTATTTAAAAATGTTCTAATGTGTAAATTAATTCTTTATCTTGCTTAAAAGCGCAACTTCTACGGAAATTGTGAAGTTTTGAAGTTTTTGTGAAGCTATTTATGAAGTTTTTGACTATTTTTAAGGTTTTATAAACTAGTTCCAGAATTGAAGATTGAGTAACACCGGCACTAGTAGTGCCCCATTACTCGATTCATCAGATCTGATCCTTTTTTTCAAACAATTTGATAGTGTAACATCGACACAATGAGTTACGTTAAATTAATTGTTCATAAACAAAGTTGACATCTTATTTTACTTCATGTTACGTATGTCGCTTCTTAGTGCAGCGTCGTAAATTTTCATACTTTTAGGCCATTCTTCATACTGTGCTGTGTTGTAATGTACCTACATACACAATGTACGCTATCACTGTTTATCAATACGTTACATCCAATTCGGTTATCTTTTTCTAATATTTTTATATAATTTATAAAACCATGTTATCGCCTGTACCAAACACAGATACATTTTATTATTGTATTTTTAATTAAATGTACAGTAAAACCTGTACTGTTCACAGGTTTCATTGTGTAGAAGAAAATGTTTAATAGAATACTCGTTCAAAATTATGAACTTGATAGGTGCATAAATGTATTAGGATGCACTTATTATACAAAGTGCATAATGGTTTGGCACATGCCCAAATGGGCCCGCATAAACACATTTTTAATACACCAACTGTGAAATTGGCACTAAAAATCAGTTTTATGGTCGTTATCCGTTTCAAATCTGATGATCAGTGTATATACTGTTATTGTTTTCTAATGGTGTTAGGTAAACATTGTTTAAAAAATTTATTTTTATTTTTTGACTGTCGCCATATTGCTTTTTTTCATACAATTTAAAATTAAATAATTAATATTGGAAAGGTTTACTTTGTGAAAATCCATATTAAAAAACATGGGATCGGAGCTTTGTCACTTTTCACAACAAAAATCGTTTAAACACGAGTCGACTTTCGGCCATTACGCCATCCTCAGGTGAAAAACACAACTAAAAACTATTCTTTTAGGCGTATTGCTTTTTTTCATACAATTTAAAATTATTTCTTCAGTACCCAGGATTATAAAACATAAATAAATCACAAAATTCGATTATTACGAAAATATTTCAAAAATAAATTAGTAAGTACATAACTTATAAGCACATATATAATTTTTATTCGTATCGAAATAAAGCACGTGTTAAAAGAGAAATGTAAAATCTGTTTTTTAATTTATTTAAATTGTGTCTGTTGTTAGTAAAATACATAGATAACCTATAAAAGTGTTAAAAATTACTTTTTGAATAAAAATTTACTTGATCAATTTTCTAGACAGTTTTCGATAGATTTACTTTCTAAGTTATTTTTGCTTCGTAACACCAATGCGTGTGAATTTAACCCTCGAATCATATGTTGGTCTACGAGAAATGTTAATCATACATCGTCGTCAATTTGACATGTGGACTTTTTATGGAGAATTTTAGAGTTTATTTGCAAAAAACATTTTTTTTTACACAACAATACTACAAAAGCGAACAAAATATTTAAAAAAATTGCATCTGGAAAAATTTTTTAATATAAATTATTTATTAATTTTTTTAATGTTTTATCAAAGCATATTTTAATTATAAAAATTAAAAAATAGATAAATACATCAATTGTATCATAAGACATGTCTTTCAAATAATTAATTTATGAACTATTATGAGTCAATGGACATGTGTGGCTTTACAGAATGTGAAATTGCTCGGTGACAAATATTCCCGTAGATATGTAGTTATTTCCTCATTAGCACATTTGTAAATTTTCTAAAATTTGTTAGTAATTTTTCGAATAAGATTTCAAAAAATAATGGAAATTAAAATATTTTTCACAAAATAAATTGTTAATCTTTTATTAAGTCACTTGAAACGCATTCTTTGGTTTTCGATTCAGTATACTAAAACTTCAGTATTATGTCGTCTCTATAAGTCAAATAGCTGTAATCATCTTTCACATTATCATTAACATTGAAAAAATTAATTATAACATCCATATATTTAATAAATTTTAGAAAAATTAGGAAAACTTTTATATGTAAAGTACAAAATTTTTGAAAAAAAAAAACATACGTTAATCATACATCGTCGTCATAAACAAAACGACAGCAACTATAAACAAAATTGATACGTCTTCTGTGTTATCATAACAAATAAATTAGATACCAGAAATTTTAGAACAGACAACCAACACCAAGTTGTAGTACTGGAGCAGGTAGTGAAGTTGGGTAGTCAATTTGACGAGTATGTATGATTCTATGGTTAAATATCAAAATTTACTTGACAAATTTACTTAATCGTCCTTTTTTTGCGTTGTTTTGTTCTGGACATAATTGTTTTAAAACATCCGGTATACCGTATAACGTATTTAATGAAGAAATGAGGTCACTCGAATGCCGTTTGGGTTTAATGATACACCCGTAAAACATAATTGAAATAAACCCTTAAAACAACATAAACAAACCCTAAAAATACACACAAAACATTATACGATTATTGTCTCTTTTGTGTGTTTGGTGACTGGTTTTTCGAAAACAATACATAAACCACAAAATATTAGCGGTCAAACGCGCACGAATGGACGCTGAATGACCATCTAATACAGATGTTACCACAACCCCGAAGAATTACAACATTATATTATTGTCTATCTACATAAACGGGCTACACGTTCATGGCCCTTGAAACAATTTATTTTTTTATATTAAATGTCACTTAGATATTTTGTTTTCGAAATCGAAATTTTATTTTTAAATCAATTTCAAGTTATGATACGTTTTTTTTTTACTGTTTTTATGTGTCCGAGCATTATACATAGATATTGGGATGTCCCTCATTTATAGATTGGATGCAGCTGCGACATCTGTTATTTTAATCAAAAAACGATTTTTCGTGCACAATTGAAATATATTTGATGTTTTTATCTTTTTAATTTTTCTGATATATGGGTTCAAGTTATAATGATTTAGCTATTAACTTCTTAAAGTGTGCATATAATATCTTTCTAGAAAGGTTTTTTTTTAACAACGCGGCGATTCTCAATTAATGTTTTTGCCTTTTAGCGAATTTCCAGAATGGAGTTTAGCTATTACAGCCACTGTCATGACGCGACTTGAGCCCGGGACTATGGCAGAAATTTGTTTTGAGGTCCCTAGAAATCGAAAATAATATTCACTAAAATTTATATATATGTGTCCGCGCGATAACTGTCGAACGAAGTATCCAATTTTTACGAAATTTGGTGAAAACATTGGAAGTCCCAAACCCTTGGATGAGTTTGCCAGCCAGATACGTCGGATGCCAGGAACATGGTTTTTGTTCTTGCAAAAAATTATTTTTTTGTCAAAATTTCCACTTATTCAAAAATTTTTGTGAAATTTTTTTACACCACTTAAAAGAGGAGAAAAAATTACATGAAAAAGGTCGTTAAACTATTTTTCTATGTCAACTAGTTTCCGAGAAAAACTATTTTTTATAAACGGAAATTCGTTATGTTATGCAGGATGCTGCGACAGGGGTATTTGTTTAATTCGAAAACGTTGTGAACTACTCCTGTAAATTTGATTTAACCAGAGGCGGTTCATATTAACTAATAAAGAACTTCATAACGACTTTTCAGTTATAATTTTGCGATACGTCTTGAGAGGGCGGTTCCCGTTTACAGATATTTTACACGTCTCGATCTGTTTATAGGCCCCAAAAAAAATGCGCTTGGGACCTGAATCTAGAAGGCCCATCTATAAATTCTCGCTTGACGCACGGGACGTTTTTTCAACAAAAACATTTTTTTTTTAAAAAATGCAATTAATAACAAACAAAACAAAAAGTTTATAACATGAGGCAACTAGATTAAAATTTTTTGAGCATAGTTTAATTTATATCTGAAATGCAGTACTCCAAATATAAGACGTAAACTTCGTTTCGTACGATGTCCCGTGCGTCACGCGAGAATCACCGTATTTCATTAACAACTGAATCTCGCAGATTTTTAAGGAATTTTTTTTTATTTGTATACCGCCACTGTATTTTTGCATACGTTTTGCATATATTTAAAATGTTACGGGCACAACGTACAAATTATATATTCGATCGTTGCCAGTGATAAGTCAGTTTTTTTTTTCGAAAAAATCAAATAAGTTTACAATAATTTTTTTTTTCTAATTTGCATACTGAAAGATTTTCTATCTTGTGTTGTGTGTATGTATATGTTTTGGTAAAGTTGACATGGAGGAGTTTCGAGCCGAGTCAATATCACTTAGTCACAAGATGATGTGACAAAGAAATTCCGTTCTCCCAGGAGTGTTTACCTTAATTATACAAGTGTGATACGACAAGCGATGTCATTAAAATTGTCTCCTTAGGGCATTAACCAATTCTGTTACGTTTTCTCATTTTGACACGGTAAACAAACGTATTTTCTTCGTTCATTGAGCTATGGAGTTACCACGGTGTCGTCGCTCACTGACTTCATATTTATTTTTATTAGAAATTATAAGAAAATATAATAATATAACAGCCGTAATAGATTTCAGTTATTAAACAATACTCGGATTAATAATCAAAACATTTATTTCACCCCAATTTTCGTCGTTCGACACAGAGGCGGATTTAGGATTTTATACAGTAAAAAAATTTGTGTTCTGCGTAAAAAAAAAAAAAACTAGTGGTTAAAATTTTTGTGTTAAATAAGTAACAAAACCCTGCGTTAATGTAACATTTCGTGTTTGTGTTCAATGAAAATATTAACACAAATTTCGATTTAACAGAATAAAAATGTTAACCTGTTTTGAACAACAAAGAAGTAACATAATCTTTGTGTAGTGCAAAAGAATGTTATAAGTACGTAAGTTTTATTAGAATATATATCTACCAAAATATATATAATAAAAAAGATTAGAGTAGTTCTTATTATTAAACAAAACCGAAAAATTATAAGTTTTTTCAGTTATTGACGAATATAGTTTTATTAAACGTTTAAAAATGAAACAATTTTCTTACATTTAAGGTTATTTTGTTACAGATTCAGTTACAAAAAATCATGTAAGCTTACTTACATGTAAGATTGTATATTATATAATACAATCTCAAATAAGCTTACATGATTTTTTTAACTGAATCTGTAACAAAATAACCTTAAAATGTAAGAAAATTGTTTCATTTTTAAACGTTTAATAAAATTATATTTGTCAATAACTGAAAAAACTTATAATTTTTCGGTTTTATTTAATAATAAGAGCTACTCTCATCTTTTTTATTATATATATTTTGGTAGATATATATGAAACAAATAAAAATTTTTACAAAGGACTGACTTACTTTGCGTTCTTTGGATCTGAGTTATAATAATATATGAACAAAATCGTTATAATTTTTGACGATTTTCAAATATCTTAAGTAAGCTACAGTGGAAGTAAAATGTTGAATAAAAAAGTTTAACAACCAACTCAATAAATTTGAACAATTAACACAAAATGTATGTCGTCTTGTGTGTTAAATCATTGACACAAATCTTGTGTAAAGATTTGACACATATGATTTGTGTTAAAATAACACAAAAAATTGAGTGGACGGTTCTGGGCTGTTTTTCAGACAAAATTAGTGGCTAGTCGAAAATATCGAGCATAGAAGAATTCACTAATCGACTACATTTTTAGTCGAATTCAAATAAAGAGGGAAAGTTTTTTTTTTTTAGTTTAAAATTTTTTTGAAAAATAATTTCTTTCAAAACGATGTTTTCTTTTGAATTTATTATTTTTTTTTTTTAAGAAAAAGAAATATATAACATATAATGTGTCAGTCACATACAAGTGAAAAATCATACAAATAGATAATCTTTTTTTAGTCCACATTTTTTTTAATCCAATAAATAATGCAACAAAATTATTAAATTAGCCGTTTTTAGTCATTTAAAAAAAATTAATCATTTTAATCATTTAGTCGAAGGCAAAATAGTCGACTAAAGAATGACTAATTTTGTTTACATTTAGTCATATTTTAGTCGGCTATTTTACATTCGATTGAATGATTAAAATGGTTAATTGTTTTTTAAATGACTAAAGACGACTAATTTAAGAATTATTCTGTACTATTTATTTGACTTCAAAAAACGGAAACTAAAAAAAATTATCTATTTGTATGATTTTTCACTTTTATGTGATTAACATATTGTGATATTTCATATCTTTCTTATTCTTAACAGAAATATTAAAAGAGTTACATAGATTAATTTAATCATGAATTCGACTAAAAAGTTGGTCGATTAATCGACTATTCTGTGCTCGATATTTTCGACTAATGACTAATTATCTATGAAAAACAATTTTAGTTGGTTAATCGACTAACTGCTTCTCGACGCGACATCACTAATCTGAATTGGTGTAACTGATGGTTCAATTAGTGCAATTTGAGTGTGAAATTTTCATACATATTTCACTCATATTTCTCAATCAACCTCGTTCAAATTTAAATGAATCCACTATAAATTCAATGATCACTTGTCTCCATTTTTTGCGTTCGATGTATTTATTATTAGAAACGAAAAAAATGACATTATTTTTATTTATGTTTTTTTTTTTTTCGTTTTGCAAAAAGGGATGTGAGAAAAATTTGACACGAAATCAGAAAATATAGGGAAGGTGTGACGTAATAATTTATATAATATGTTCGTATGTAGTGAGGGCATTTTTCAAAACGCGTTGGGTAGTTAAAGGCGAATGTGTTGTGACCCTCATCGGATTGAATGCAGTTAATAATGTTGAACAATCAATTGATCGACAGAAATTCAATTTCGAACGTATTGTTGTTGCGTTTTTATTTATTTCGCTACTTATTTATTTTTTATTAAATTGCCCCGCTAGCAACAGCAGCAGTATTGGGTGATTTTAAGGAAATTTAAAATGTGATATTATTGCCAAAAGTGTCAATACGCCGTTGAGTAAATTACACTGTAATAATATTCGAAGTTTACATGTTTTATTATGAAAAATGTTTATGCTCCTTCTAAGATTCTTTTTATTATTCCTTTTTTTTTTTTTAAGTGAATTCATCACTGTTCACGCCCCTATAACTTTTTAACCGTGAATCAAGAAGTTGTGTTAGTAATTTTTAATAGATACAGAACAACTAAATTTTTGGAAAATTCAAAAAGTTAAGAGAATGATCGCCAATAAAAGAAATTTTGCGTTTAAATATACCATGTGAGTTTTTTGAGAATTGTCATTTCTATTACAACTAAATTTTTATGATATATGTAAATGGTACAGGAAAAGGTTCTTTTCTTGGATATAATGGAAATGTAACCAAGAAAAACACTATCGGTTGAAGTAGCCTCAAATTCATATGCAAATTTTTACCACCTAGCTGATAAATTAAAGAAAAATTAAAAAATTAAACTTGGGTAAAAAAATTTTTTTTGCTCATTTATGTTGTTAATTAATGCATTAGATCAGTTTTATCGAAAAATTAATACATAGTCTCATTTAAAAATCTATAAGTTTGTATCATAGCTCGAAAACCATAAGAGCTATAAAGCTCCTGACTATAGCAATCGATTGCCCCCGTCGATGTCTACAACTCTTATTTGAACAATTTTTCGATTAAATCAACGGTTTGGCTGTAATAAAAATGGCAACTTTCGAAAAACTTACACAGTATTTTGGAAAATATTCCCCCAAAAAAACGAATTTTCATCACTATGAACTTAAGATTTATGCTAATTACACCCTTTGATGTTGGCTACCTATATATATAGAGCGTTCATAAAGTTGCGGAACAGCTGAAAATCTCAGTTAATATTGATTTTATCGAAAAATAACACGGACAAAAGTTTCATGGGAAGAAATAAGGAACTATAGAAAATGACCTCGAATTTGACCATGAAGATGACCTTGACCAAAATTTGAAGGTCAACTTTGTTTTTTTAAATGGAAACCCCTATTTTTGACCTCGGATTCGGAAAGAGCGGGAAATTCTACGTTGAAAACCATGTTCATACTTCATATCCCAAAGTCGGTTGTTCAAGGTCAAATTCGAGGTCACTTTTTAGTTCCTCATTTCTTCCCATGAAACTTTTGTCCGAGTTATGCGTGAAAAATACGTGAAAAAATTAAATTTTCATATTGATTAGGAAGCCTATTGTTGGAGAATTTGGAAATTTTTGTTACATTTCAATGAAAATGGAAACTAAAAATTGAAAATTTTGCATAGTAATTGCGGGAAGTTTGTTTTGAACGTACATACGACATTTCAAAATGGATGATTAGGACAAACATTGTTGAAAAAAGTAATTTTTGGAATAAATGAATTATTAACCTGACATCGGGCAACATTTTACCCATTTAAAAATTCCAAAAATCATAGATATTTGACTGTACACAAAAATCAGACTGTTCAAATCCAATAACTAGAAGTATACATTCGAATTTGACCCAGAGCGAAAAGTTTACACACAAGAAAAAACTGTAAAATGTTTTAGTATGTATTTCAACCGTCTTTTCCTCACTTAAATGAACTAACTAAAGACGTATTTCATTTAATTTTGAGCTACCAAAACGAAATTTCCAAATGCTAATTAAACAGTGTGCTGTTTAATTCGTTTAATTTCACTCAAACACTCCAACTCATTTATCCTGTTAATATCCTTACATTTATGTCGCGCGTACACACGCGGCAAAGGATAATTTTCACCCTTCTATGTCCCCATAAATTTTATTGCATTTTATTTTCTTTTTATGAAATTTTCACTTGACATTATTAATTAAAAGAAATAAAATGAATACGCAATAAAAAAAATTATTTAAGAATGCAAATGATGTTGGAGGCGAAGACAGGCGAATGCGAAGACGAAGAAAGAAAAACAGGTATTCCAAACAATAAACTACAGTAATGAAAATGGTATGCATTTTCTTTAGTCGATCGCAACAATTTGTTTTTGTTTTTTTTTAAAAAAAAAAAGAGGGTTAATATTTTCTCTACATGTAATAGCGGAGGGTTGAGTGATGGAAGTAGAGGGTGGTCTCTATCGGTTGGTAAGTGGCTACTTGGTAGTGCGGTGGCTCGACTGATAACTTGGAATGTTTCGACTTGTGCATATTTTATTTCCGCGAACTTTTCTTCGCCGAAGCGACCGATCACACTACAACCAGAGTTTTCAACCACCCATATTTGGTGTGAGGCATTTTCTTAGCGTTTGTCGACTATATGTACTGTTCGGTATATTCGAGAGCCTATTAATGATTCCCAAAACGTTTTACCCATTTATTTTCGCAATTCTTTTTAATCTTGTATCTTTTCCTATTTGAACGTTCGACTCGAAAACATTCGAAATGATTATTTTGGTTATTCTTGCGTTCTACTTATTGTTGTTACATGAGGGTCGATCGAAAATAAATTTAACATTTATCAAGGAGCCGTTGTTTTGTAATTTACTTGTTATGTATCCATTTTTTTTTTTTTTTTTTTGGGATCCCTTGAATTGTTGCTTTTTTTTCGCCAACGTAAATGTTTGCAAGTACTGTGTCTTTAGGAAAAATGGTAAAAGGAACTTCAACGTCACTTTAAGATTTTCAACGTTTTCCTCAAATTTCGTGCAAATAGAATGTTTCGTTTGAGAGTTATCGTTGGTGAATGTCATTTCAATCACAGTCCCGGCTGTAATAGCTTAATTTCCGTTCGAAAATTGAGCACAGTGAAAAAAAAACAAGAATGTAGCTAATATTTACTAAGCAGCACGTTAAGGGGGACCACTAGTGTGATCGCCTGAAAAAAGGTGATTTTTGGGAATTTTTTTTAAAGAAAACTACTGTATGGAATTTTTTAATATTTTAAGGATATATTCGTTAATATATAATAAATTCAAGATAAAATTTTTGAACCGAAAAATTGAAAATTCAGTGAGTTATTCGAGATCTGCCAAGGCTCAAAAAAAAAGTTCCCCCACTGATGCAGTGATAGCGACCTTCACAGTGTCTGAAATCAAAAAAACCAAAAAGTCTACTAAAAAAGAAGTTGAAATTTAACAAAAGCGGAGTTCTTAAAAAAAAAGTTTCAAATTTTGCGCAAAAAAAATTGATGTTTTTTGGCCTGCAAAAATTAAATTTTTTTATTCGATCGGAAAACTGGAGGTTCATGGCACGAAGAAACATGTATAAAAGAAGCTGCAATAAATATCAAATCGATCGGATAATTTGTCTTCGAGTTATAACTGCAGCAAATTTGAAAAATGTAGTTTTTCTTTACTTTACCTTTTAGTTTTAATCACTGAGAAGTTTTACTAAAATTATTTACCTACGATGTACTCACAATAACGGTCATTGTAAAACTAGATGAATCGTTTCAATATGCCAAGGTTTAGCTTCTCCACAACATGTGACTGGCACCCACGTCCAGAAACTCCCGAACTATCAACCTTCATACACTTCTCAATACCTCAAAGTTAACAATGAAAATCAGAATCCGCTCTTCGGATGGCTGTAACTCAAAAACTATTTGAGGCATACATTTGAAATTTTAATATGTTATTTTTAAAGACATACATTATCGAAGCGTGCAATCCCACCCTGGGAAATTGGAAACTATTTTTGAGTTCTCTTTGGTTCCGACCATAACAAAGTTAGTTCGTATCATGAAACTATGATTGTGAATTTTCGAAACTTTTTTTTGTATATTTTTCAAACATCAACAAACTAAAACAAAAGAGGTATTGACCTCCTTATTTAACCTACGCACCTAACAGGATATTTTGGTCACTGTGGCCAACACTATCCTAAGTCTTGAAACTTGTAACTTTTGGCGTTGTGACGTTGCCTTCGGTTTAAATAGATCAAAGATTCTCAAAAAATTATGTAAGCTTTGTACGAGGACCACTGCATCATAAAATTATAAAAAAAAAAAAACTACGCTTTGATTAATTTTTAAGATTTTTAATCTAGCATCTTGATTAATCCTCATTGAAAATGTTGAGTTGACGCCAATGTTGAACGTATTTTATTAAAAACCAAGTATGCAGTACATTTATATCGTATAGCAAGTAAAAGAAATAGTAGAACCATAAATAAGAAGGCTAAGAAAACGTTTGTAGTTTGATGTACTCTCTAATTTTTACCATTTTCTTTAATTCCGGTTGACAAATTTCAAATGATTCGTATTGTGTCATTGCCAAATTTGTATTTTTTATTTAAATTAATTTAAAAAAGCACTGCACTAAATTTATCGTTTGTCTTTTTTTCTGTTGATTTTTTATCTCTTTTTATATTTTAAAAATTTTTTCGAAAAAAAATTGTTTTCTATGAGATTTAAAACTAATCATCAATACTCGAGTAATCAAAGAAATTTTTAGTCGAATTCATGAATAGGATAATCTATGTAACTCTTTCAAAATCAATGTTTTATTTTAAATTTAATTATTGTTTTATATTTTTTTTTAAAAAAGAGTATGATATATCACAATGAATTAATTGCATAAAAATGAAATACCCCTGCCGCAGCATCCTTCCGTTTGGCGAACACAGCGAATTTCCGTTTATAAAAATTCGTTTTTCTCGGAAACCAGTTTACATAGAATGATGGTTTAAAAACGTTTATTACGTAATTTTTCTTGCTTTTTCTAATGGTGTAAAAAAATGTCGGAAAAACTTTTGAATAAGTGGAAATTTTGGCAAAAAACTAACATTCCGGGCATCGGACGTGTCTGGCGAGCGAACTTGTCCAACGGTTTGGGACTTCCAACATTTTCACCAAATTTCGTACGACTAGGACATTTCGTTCGAGAGTTATCGTGCGGACACACTGACATCCGACGTGTCTGCCTGAAGAACTCATCCAAGGGTTTGGGATTTCCAATGTTTTCACCAAATTTCGTAAATATTGGATACTTCGTTCGAGAGTTATCGCGCGGACACATATGTGTATATATATATATATATATATATATATATATATATATATATATATATATATATATATATATATATATATATATATATAAATTTTAGTGAATATTATTTTCGGTTTCTAGGGACCTCAAAACAAATTTCTGCCATAGTCCCAGCCTCTTTGTCCCGTCATGACAGTGGCTGTAATAGCTAAATTCCATTCTGGAAATTCGCTAGAAATCTAACAAACAGATAATTTTTTAGTTTTTATTTTTTAGAATCTTAATTAATACAGAAAAAATTATTAAATTAGTTGTTTTTAGTCATTAAAAAAAAAAACTTACACTTTAGTCATTTAGTCGATTGTAAAATAGTCGACTAAAAAAATAGTCGATTAATTGATTAATACTTACATACAAAAAAAACGAATGTATTCAATTGCAACACTCGCTTTGTCGAAAATTTTCGAAATTGAATATCATATAATTCGAGAATATTAAAATTTTTCACCCCTGTCTCTTTCGCCCCACAAAAAAAAGTGTAATTATTTTTTTTTTATAAAGTCAGAACAAGTGTCAGGTATTAAACTGACTCCGAATCAAATAAATATAACGTTTTTGTATTTAATACTTAAGAAATATACATATAAATTAATGTTGTATTATTATTTAAATCCATGGGTCAATATCGACTGACCACAGTCCATACGTAACAACAAGTGACCACCACCATTATATGTCTACTACGTTCAATATCTACTAATCCTGGGAATTATATTGGGACTAGAAAACACACGACCGATTACCTCTTAACCCTTATACGGTACGTTTTAATACAATCATCTATGACCAACGGTCATTTCGTTATGTAGACCATCGGCTATAGTTAGTTATCGGTATAATTGACTTGGTTTCAGCGATATGTACAGGATGTTCATGAATGGTTGCGAATTTTTGTAAAGCAGATTTTTCATAATTTCAATTTCTTTCAATAATAACACTTGCTAAGAATTAAATTGTATTAGATTTAGGAGCGAAGTGTACAAGATTATTAATATCCCTGTTGCAGCATCTGCATAACATAGTGAATTTGCAAATATTGGGCACTGGCGGATCTCATCTAAGACCTGTATCCATTTAAAATAGTTTAGTTTTCTAACAGTGAAATAATTTTCAAAATCAATTGAGTAGTTAAATTTTGGCGCTTTTGGGTCCTCAAGACCCTAACGAATCTCATATAGTGTAGCATATATCCATTTAACAATATATTATTACATTACAAAACTATAGTTTTCGATTTTTTTTCTAGGTATGCAAATATATATAAATTATATTTTCTCTCTAAAGAAGGACATCATACAAAAATTTCCTTTCCATAACGTACTCTTAAAAAATCTGGCAAATTTTAATTTAAAAAGATGAGATAGAGCTATTGTTATTATAACACATACATACATGTTGGATAACTAACTAGCACTTGTTTTATCTAGAAAAAATTGTTTTTTGTCTATATTTAAATATAAGAACATTTTCTTCACAATTTTTTTTCTCATTTCAATGATGTAAAAATGTCTAATGACATAATCGAATGACAAAAAAGGACCAAAAAACCTACTTCTGAGCATCTGACGTGTCTGGCCAACGAACTTAGCCGAGCCAATCCGCATTCCTCATCGCATACCAAATTTCATAAGCATTAAACGTTTCGTTCGAGAATTATCGCGTACACACATATATATAAATTTTAGTGAAGTCGATTTTCGGGCCCTACAGGCTCCAAAACAAATTTCTGCCATAGTCCCGGACATAGTCCGAATGGAAATTCGCTAAAAAAATAGTGTTTTCTTGTAAAATGGTAGCATTTTGAAAAAATTTTGTTTATAAAAACATTAATTTTCAACCAATCATAAAAATCGTGTACACCTATGTTATTATACATGCACCGTTTACGAATTATTCACTGTCGAAAATTTTCGATATCTATAAATACTTAAGTCGTTTGGGATGTTGATACTTCAATTAATTCAATAAATTTCAACTAAATGTAACGTTTTAAAGGAACCATCGGTGTTATTCATTTTCGTACAAACAATTGTTGTATGTACGTATGCATTATGTTGGCTACTAGAACAGTGACATTTGCGTGGGTGGAATCGGTCCTTTTATAAACATTGCATTAATAAAGACATCTAATCATCTAATTCGTGTTCTGAATTAAACGTGTGTATCCCGGCTCTAATTCATATTATTATTGTTGTCTTTATATACACGAAACGGAGACGAAATGTTTTTCGGCTAAAGCGTATCTACATACAAGTGCGCTCCCAAAAATAGCGTACATATGTATGAACTTATTGATCTAATCTTTCACACATGCAGACAAATTTTGATGTTACTTATAGTACGCGAACTATCGAAAGTTTAACGGATCGAGCGAAAAATAATTCTTGTAAAAACTGAAAATTTTTTTTTGAATAGATGCTACAGCAATGATTCGAAAAAGGTTGATTAGAATACGTATGTTTCTACAAAATATAAGAAATAATTTTCTTTGTCTTGCTAGTTTGCTGGAGCTAGTTTTCGAGTAATTAACTCATCATCAGGTACAACATTAGTTAATTACTCAGAGTGTCTATTTTAGTGAAATTTTTTTTTTAACATCCTTGTTTATCGATTATCAGTTCTAAATAGAACTATAAATCGAGCGATGATAGAACATAACGGGAATGGTGATTACCCACTGGTAATCACTCAAAATAAATTATATACTAAATATAATATATACTATTCATTAAAAGCTAAATAAATCGATATCTTAATTCTAAAATGTTCTGTCTATTGAGTCTATACAAAGAGTCACTGTTGTCAAGTAGGCTAAGGGCACACATATTAAGGTGATTTTCTAGGCGATGAATGTATTTATCACTGTATCGTACTATTTTCTCACGCACTGTGGGCATTTGAAGACTGCGATGTATGTCATCGTTACGCACGTACCACGGGGAAGCACTAATGGCTCGTAGCACTTTTGATTGAAAACGTTGCAATATCTCAATATTGCTAACATTAGCAGTACCCCAAAGTTAGTGAAAATGACAAAGGAAATTATTCTTTGCAAAATGCCCTCCCCCCCCAGACGTGTCGGTATATGATTTTTTGAGACCTCACATTGAGAATCACTTTGGCCGATAATATGGGAGACTGCAAACTTTACTGCTTTGTTGAAAATATATACATCTGTTCTGTAACACATCCATACGCATATAAAATAATACCCCTGTCGCAGCATCCTGCATAACATAGCGGATTTCCGTTTATAAAAATTAGTTTTTCTCGGAAACTAGTCCACAAAGAACAATAGTTTAAAGAGCTTTTTTATGTAATTTTTTCTCCTCTTTTAAATGGTGTAAAAAAATTTGGCAAAAATTTTTGAATAAGTGGAAATTTTGGCAAAAAACTAATTTTTTGCAAGAACGAAAACCATGTTCCTTGCATCCGACGGAAGAACTCATCCAAGGGTTTGGGACTTTCAATGTGTTCACCAAATTTCGTAAATATTGAATACTTCGTTCGAGAGTTATCGCGCGGACACACACATATATATATATATATATATATATATATATATATATATATATATATATATATATATATATATATATATAGTAGTCCCGAGTTCAAATCGCGTCATGACAGTGGCTGTAATAGCTGAATTCCATTCTGGAAATTCGCTAAAATGTATATGGCCAAAAAAATATTTGTTAGGTGTTCGGTCCCCGTCCAAATACTGTGATACAGACCATTTTTCGGCTATTTGATTAACACCAAACCAATGGCGTAACTAACCCTGCGTTTCAGATAAAATTTTTTGCCTAAACATACACCATATGTATTCATTACGGGCAAAATTAATTACGCATCTTCTATCTCTCTCATTTGTTTATTTACATATCCGCGATTTTTGTCCCGAAAATATTTCAATAAAAAATTTGAATGAATAAATAAAATGCGGCGATGGATGGCGCTATGATCGTGGCACAAAAACGTGCGAGTGAGTGAACCAACCGGGTGAGAGAAGAAGGGGGCAGGTAGGTGGTGTCTGACAATCGAATGATCTATATTTAATTTATTGTGTATATATGTAGGTATAGTTTAGTCGTTTAGTGTACGCATTTTAATTCAGTAATATTTGTATATTAATATATAGAGGCCCGTGATACGAATACTGATGATCTTATTTCATGATTTATTAACTAACATGCCGGCATCGTCTCACTGTTAAGAGTACGGCGTGGGGCATGGTGCGGTGCTAGCGGTGCTAGGCATGGTGTTCCGCTAGCCATACGTTATAGACATTGCTCAATTAATTAATAAACTAATTAGCTAAGGTGTTATGTACATAATTACGAAAATTTTAAATGGCACTTTTTATAGCTAAACTATATTTTAACACATGGATGAATAACACCTATGAAAATAGATGTTTGTTTCTTAATTGAAAAGTCGCAAAAAAGGTTTTTTTATATCTATTTTACACGTGTTGTAAACAATATTTTTTGCAATTCTAAATAAAAAAAAGTGGAACAGTTTAATGGAAATTTGATAATAAAAAAACATTATTTTAATATACCATGTGAGTCTTTTGAGAGTTGTCATTTTTATTACAGCCAAACCGTTGATTTAATCGAAAAATTGTTCAAATAAGAGTTGTAGATATCGACGGTGGCAACCGATTGCTATAGCCAGGAGCCCTATAGCTTTTGTGGTTTTCGAGCTATGATACAAACTTATAGATTTTTAAATGAAACTATATATTAATTAAAAACTCACACAGTATATATTTTTTTTTAATATACGACGGTAATACAGCTGAACGTATTTTTATACGGTGGATAGGGACCGCATAAAAAAAATCGCACAAAAAAATGTCCTTAAGGCGCAAAAGGGGATTATGTGTAATCCAGCCCGCAGTACGGCTCAATATAGTGATTTAATTAATATATGACTGATTTACAATTATCCGCAATGGTTGTAAAATTATAAAGTAATTATTAGGTATCGGACATTTTTCGCATCAAACAGCATTCGTGGTTTGTGTATGCAGGTATATCGCACTTGATGTGATTAATGTGAATAAGAACGAATAGATACCTATTTTGATAAAACATACATAAATATACAACTCACACATATTATTATCTGCCTATCTGCCTGCATATACAAAACACGATGTTGTTTGATCCAAAAAATGTCCGATATCTAGTAATTATATGATGGTACATCATATAAGACGAAAACTACAGAAAAGTAATTTCCAGGATTTTCTAGTTAGATACTTGGGATCTGGGTCTATGCCCAAGACTATAAGATTCCAAAGCGATTTTACGATGATTTCATTAACTTTAAAAGACTACGCAATATTATCAATAAGAAAATATGTATTCACGAATACCGTCAATCGGGACTATTTGAAAACGATGGGGTTATTTGGAACAAAAAAAAAGAAAAAGATTTAAGCTCTTATATCTGTTTGATTTCTGAACGATTCATAACGTTAATGCGTCTTTAATAGGGGATGTTCTTTAAGAGTTTACATCTTTATTAAAACTCTTCTTTAAGAGTTTAAATCTTTTTTTTTTGTTCCAAATAGCGCCACCGTTTTCAAATAGCCCCATTTGACGGTATATGTTTCTGACATCTTGCCGAAAATTTTCATTCTTTTTTTTAACCTCACCTGCACATATAACTGAAATTTCCTGACAGGCCGACAATACCTATTATTTAAAAAAAAAAATCACCGGAAAATCAATTGACATAACACTTCAACATATTAATTAAACAATCGTGATAGAGTGAAATGAACAATATAGTGTTGTCTCATTTCAAATAACGTTATATTATGATAATAAGCATTATAAATATTCAATATACGAATATTGAAGTGTTACAATCGTATAGAAAGCACACATATACCGTAGCAAAAGAACGGGGCCATAATGCCCAAGTTGTATACCGTGTGGCTCATCAAAACATTTCTAAAGCTGGGTCTACATATAACGAATGAGAACAAACGTGAACGGACGTGAACCAACATGAACGAACATGAACAAACAAAAGCAAACTAAGCAGTTTTCAAACTTAATCATAACTAATTTTATTCAACGTATTATTTAAACATAAATATTAAACACATTCAACGTATTACGCTCCTTTCACATTGTACGGTTTTCGCCGTACGTTAAAAAACCGTACGACTTTTTGCCGTGATTGTAGTTGCTTTCACATTGCACGGTTTTTTGCCGTGTTAAACTGAATATCTTCATTTGATTTGCAACATCATACAAGTAACAAGTGTGATTAAAGTTAATTCTATAAATCAGAGGAAATATAAAGTACGATTATTTATTATCACACTCTTTGAAGACCTGAAAAATGAAAAAATTTTTTTTAACTATTTTCGGACGCTTACAAGCTCCTTTGATTAATTTCTTGGCGAACTTAACATCAAAACACATAATTTCGAAATTACATACAATCTATTAAAATGCTTGTTACCACATTCAACATTAGTTTCATCCATTTCACAAATAAAATTAATAATTAACATAAAATTCAACAAAATGTTACTGCCGTACGTTAAAAAACCATCAAATGTGAAAGCATCAATTTAATTACATACACTACTGAGTTAAAAACGCCGTACGGCAATCGTCAAGTGCAGTGGCAAGAGACGGCTGCTACACGGCACGGCAACGGTATTTTGCCGTGGCCGTGTAATGTGAAAGGTCGTCCAATGTCTCTTCTTCACTCCACTAAAAAAAATGTGACCGTACGGTTTTTTGCCGTACGGCAAAAACCGTACAATGTCAAAAGGAGTGTAATACGTTGAATGTGTTTAATATTTATGTTTAAATAATACGTTGAATAAAATTAGCATAGAACACTAGAAACCAACTAACATTAAAAACGTGTAATTGGCGCGGAGTCATTTGGAGTCGTATCACAGCTTAAGGCATTAGTCAGTCCGTGTCCGTCGTCGAACCCACTGTGCATTATATGTACATTGTTACCATTGTTGGTTTAACACGTTGAACAGCTCTCTCTGGTAATACGTGTATTGCGGTGGTGTGCGTAAATACGCACACTACTAAAAAACACCAAACTAATACACTGCAAACAGTGTGTATCTACACAAATAGAGTGGGGAGATTTACGTCATAAACTCATTACAAGTGGAACAGAGACATAGACAATCTAGTTTGACCCCTTGAAAATTAGTTATGCTGAAATTTGAAAATTGCTTAGTTATTCTCTGATCATTGCACAAAACTGAATCATTCGCAATGTTTTACTGAACCGCACTGTATACAGTCACATTGAGCAGTAGTCAATAATGCATTCTGAACAAAAATATGTTTTTGTATGTTCGTCAATGCTTTGTGTATGAACTATGAAAGTACGTAGGTACATATTTGAAAAGATTGGAAATGCAAGACGCACATCGACCGCAAGGTGGAATATATTAATATACAATTTGTAAACTGGAAAGGTTTTGAAATTTTAATAAGTTTTTTTTTTTTCATGTTTCTTGAAAGCTTTCACCGAAAATTCCATTGGGTGAATACACACGGGGAAATATCAGATCCTATACTTAATTCTATTCTTGATATGTGTTGTGTGTACCACGAAATCTCGATTAAAAAATATTCCTTTGTACAGTCTCATCTAGTGTTACCGTAAAAAATGGACAACATGACCGAAATTTTCGATTTACATTTGAATAAACTGAAGACGAAATTATCTGAATCATATTTGACTATTTTAATGAAAAATTTTTGATCTGACTCATAGATAAATTCTTTAGATATTTAAGTGACTAATTAAAAATTAAAAAATCAGTAATAGGTTAAATTGTCAACGAATTGATAACTTTACCTACCCATATTTTTTAATAAAATATCAAAGATATTGTAAAATTCTTATATATACTAGTGATGTCGGATGATTAATCGATTAATCGGTTTAGTCGACTAATTTTGTTTAAATTTAGTCAGTTTTCAATCGACTATTTTACCCTCGACTAAATGACTAAAATGATTAATTTTTTTTTAAATGACTAAAAACGACTAATTTTTTTTCCTTTATTATTTATATAAAATTCGTAAAATCAAAAACTAAAAAATTATCCATTGGTATGATTTTTCATTTTTCATCTTTTTTTTCTTTAAAAAAAAAAAATAATAATAATAAAATAACTATTAAGAATTAACAATTTATTCAAATTAAAGTTACTCTATTCATGAATTCGAATAAAAATTTAGTCGATTAGTCGATTATTTCTTGCTCGATATTTTCGACTAAAGACTAATTTCGTCTAAAAGGCAACTTTAATCGATTAATCGACTAATTTCCCTTCAGCTCGATATCACTAATATATACTACTGTTCTTCACTGTTTATTATTAATTTTAGGTAATATCTGATAATAAAACGTAGACAAAAATGGAAATTTCAGGGAGTTAATTTTGTTGCTACATATTTATAAATAAATATGAAAATTATTTGATATAACGTAAAAGCCCCTATACCGGAACACTATTTTTAGGTGTGAAATTAAACTGGCTTATAAAAATTGACAAATAAAAAACACCCATTTTTTTTTCTTAAGGCCAAGAAAGAAAGTTTTTTTAATCCAATGAATATATTTTTAAAACAATACAACCCAAAAATTTTTATTTATTAATGTTTTTCTTTTACCAAATGTAATATGACACATAGAGTGACATCTAGACGTCAAAGTAGGAAACACAGAATGGTTTAAGTATCAGACGTAAATAAAGGATCAAAATACTGTATTCAACAAAAAATTGTTTAATATATATATATATATATATATATATATATATATATATATATATATATATATATATATATATATATATATATATATATATATCATACAAATTGAAAAAAAAATGAAAATGATTTGAAGAAATCAGGGCTAGCAATGCCAAAAAAATTTATATAACATCAGCATTTTATTAGAAATATCCCCGTCATTAAGAAAAAAATTACTGTTTTTTTTTTAACATAAAACTGTTTTCAATAGCCAAAGTTGGCTGACTTTACGGTATTAGATAAGTCGTTCGATCATTTTGTTGAAAAAAATGTCAAATACATGAATTTTGTTGGTGGACCGGAAGTGTTCAATCAAACTATCAACCAGGAAATAAAACAAGATTCCGTTATGAGTTGTATAATTACTTATTTTACAAAAAAAAAAAAGAATTAAGAAAATCTTGGTTAAGGTTTCATTTTTGAATAATTACAACTGATGATGATCTAAAATCCGAAACAGCTCGCAGTCCTTCAATTTTTTTTTTTTTTGCGGAAAGCCATCTTCCCTAATAAGAATTTTCACGAAGTAGACTTTTCAAAAGGTTTACTTTGTGAAAAATCGTCACTTTTAACCATAAAACATACATAACACGAGCCGACTTTCGGTTTTTACGCCATCTTCAGATAAAATACAACTGTCCGAATAAATCACTTTCAAAAATATTAATTATCCCATGTAGCAAGCTACGAAAGTAGTCTCTTCCCTATGTCAAGGAATTTAAAAATTCCCGGATGAATTCAAACATGTCTGAGTGACATGTTCCCAAAAAAAATTTTCAAAAAATCACATTACCAAAACAACACACAAATAGTACCAACTCATTGTACGATAAATGTATGAGAAACATTAGAAACACCTGTAAATTAAAAAAATCACAAAGTGATTGAAAAAATTATCCGGATCGGCTGGGAATCGAACCCAGGATCTCCTGGTAACTAGCCAGGCGTGCTAACCACTACACCAACGATCCTATATGCTCGACAGGCGTCCGAGCCGGACATCCATTCAATCACCTATGTGTATTAGTACTCTCTCTGATTCGAGAAACAGTTACAATTTTAATTTCAAATATTATCGAGTGCTTGTGAGACATTACTACGTATGACAAACTTTTGTTTGCATTTCAACACACGCAGTATTGATATGTTCACTTATCGTTCAGTTAAACTGAAACTTTCGGTTTTTGCGCCATCTTCGATTTCGACTTTCGGTTTTTACGCCATCTTCAGATAAAATACAACTGTCCAAATGAATCACTTTCAAAAATATTAATTATCCCATGTAGCAAGCTATGAAAGTAGTCACTTCCCTATGTGTAGGAATTTAAAAAATTCCCGAATGAATTCAAACATGTCTGAGAGATATGTTCCCAAAAAAAATTTTCAAAAAATCACATTACCAAAACGCACACAAATAATACCAACTCATTGTACGATAAATGTATGAGAAACATTAGAAACACCTGTTTAATGTATAAAGTTAAGAAATAGGTTCTAACTAGGCAAATCACGTCCGTCGAACATAGCGCAACGTGACCAGCGTGTTACGTTGATGACGTCATTGCTACGTGGCAGCCATGTTGTGGGCGTTAACGTGCAACAATAGCTCTTATATAACGTATAAATAGAACGTAATTTACAAATACGGTAACGTACGAGAATCCAAGAGAACAAGAGAAAAGCAACAAAAAAAAAACCAAGCCAGAGAGAACTAACTGAAACGAACATCGAAATAGCTATAGTTAGCTACCGTTCGTACCAACGACGTACATACGGATACGTCCATGTAGCTAAATATATTTGTGTGTGATATCGTTGATGTTTGTGGGTGAGGCTTGTCGTATAAAATTTTATATTCAATGCACGTGAAGTTAAACAGGTGATTGTATATTTGTATTGGTGTATTGTGTTCGTCTCTTGGTGTGACTGTCGTCGTCTTTGTCACTAATTTTTATTCCTTCCAAATACTTCCTCTCGTTGAAAAATTTCAAATTTACAAATCAACATATCTATATATACTGACCCCTCAATAGTTCTCTACTGGAAATTGGTTCAACTACGTTGAAAATGTCAAATCATGTTATTAGAAAATCAAGGTTTATATAATATGTTTATGAGGTACACTAAATCCCTACGCTTTCACATGTATTCATTTTTGGACTGCAATCAGCTGTTTTATAGCGTCAACTGATCATCACTCGATCATCAACAATATTTGTATATGAACTGTCATTTTTAAATTTTAAAGTATTATTTCTGAATAATTATTAGTTATTATTAGTGATGAGCAAAATTAGTCTTGGTCTTGCATTTTTTGCAAGACCAAGACTATGTATACCAAGAGCAAGACCAAGACCAAGACTATAAGTATGGCTGCAAGACAAATACCAAGACTCAAGTGAGCAAGACCAAGACAATAGTAAGAAAAAAGCAAGACTCTTGCTAAATTATTCAAATTTAAAAGTATAATTAATACCGTAAAGAGAGAAAATTCTGATTTTAGAAGGAAAAAATTCGCTAATAAAAAAATGCAAGAAAGTGCAAGATTCTTTAGCAATATCAAGACTAAGACCAATACCAAGACTGCATTTTGCAAGACTGCATTTTGCAGAACCTCAACTTCATTTTAGAACGATTTTCTAACGATTCTGTCTGTCATTGTATTCAAATTGCACCAGCAGTTTGCCTGGAGAATTTCGGAAATTTTTCAATTTTTCCCGAAAAAAAAGACGGAAAACGCTTCTATTTTGAGATTTTGTGGAAGCCTCTATGGTATGGAGGTGCCGGGACATGCAACCCAAGTGCCCTTATGTGAATCCGGCTCTGACCAGCAGTACTCTTGTCGCGCTTGTGTATACGATGTTTTCTAAATTAATTTTTTTTTAATATATAGCAATGTGTGAACTTAACAATATAACACATACATTGTTCAGTTGTCAAGTTACTGATACACTTTTGTTAAGTTGGTTATTGTTGGTGTACGATAGAAGTGACCTCTTCAGTAACAAACAATAAACAGTTTCCAGTTCCTTTCATCTACATTGCATTGACTAATTGCAATTCATGTCTTTTGTCCAATATTTCTAGAGCCTTATATTTATGAACGGTCATAAATTTTCGAATGATTTGTTTCGATTCGAAGACAAAATACGAATAAACTCTAGGAATGGATTAAAAATTTGAGAAAGATTTTACTATTAAACTAATTATTCTATTAAAATGGTTCCCAGCAGTCTCTTAACTTGTTATCAGGAGCAGATTCGGTCCCCAAATTTTCAATTTAATTTTGATTACCTACATGTGAAAGTAACCAGATTTAAATGAAAGTTGATACTCTCTTTCAGATTAGTAGCAACTTTTCAATTAAGGCACAAAAGTTAAAGAAATGAAATTTCGATTTTTAAGAGTTTGATCTTCCAGGGTACTAATTTTTTTCTACCAGTAAAGCGGAATACCTCATATAAAAGTATCTATCAATTAACTTTATAATCATTCTGTAGCCAATGTACTCTATATTCATAGAATGAGGAATGTTCTTTGTAAAAGAATTTACCGTTTAAAATATCATCAGTAGTATGACAATACACTGTCATTTTTCAAAAAAATTTAAAATTATGTTTCATATATTGTTGTTAATGTACTATTTTTTCCTGTTTTAATTATGACGCTTTTCAAAACCTATGAACTACTGTGTTTTGTGTTTCTGTCCATCTTATTTACTTAAGTTTTACTTAACAATACTTAAGTATTATTTTTTGTTTATTATTACATTGAAAAAAAAAATTCTGTAAGTCAAATGTGATAATGAAAATTTACCGGAAAATTGTAATCGATATTTCGTTGCTACTACAGTTTACCGATTTTCTTTTAAATTCGTAGTATAAGCGAATTTCCCAATTTTTCTCGGAAAACGCAGAATAATGATTCAAAAACCTGTCGTAAATGAATTTTTCCATTCTCTACGATTGTGTAATAAAAATTTCGAAAAACTATTCAAACGCGATCTAACATAAAAAAAATTATTAATGGGGTGCTGCAGGGCTCTGTATTAGAGCCAATACTGTTTTTGTTAAATGTTAATGACTTTTCCTATATTTATGTTAATTCTGTTGATGATACAATTATTATAATAGGTACTAGTTTTCAAAATTTTAAGATTAGCGCTAGTGGTCTCAACTCAACTTAAAGAAAACTCATTTAGTGCACTCATTAGTTCGTAAACCACTGTCTTAGTGTGACATTTCTTTTGATGGTAGGTGATTCTGTAAGATTCTTCGCATCAGTGGCGTAGCGTACCTTGAAGGGGCCCTATATCAAAATTAGTTGGGGGGGGGGGCCCAAATGAAGGGTAAAGATTTTTCACAAAAGAAACAAAAATGCTCATTTTGTTTTGCGTTTACAAAAATCCCGCAATAACCGATGTAGGATGGTTGCCAATTTTTGGGCGCACGCTTAACCCGGGAAAAAAAGATTTTGGTTTTTTGACTTTTGTCATTTCTGAAGTGAAAACTCTATAGGCACGTATGATAGTTTTTTTTTTCCGGGAAGCACGAGATTGGCATTGTGGATAACATTTTACTAATTTTTTCTTACACACGTTAGGGGCCTCTGTAGCCCGGGGGCTCCATATCATTGATACGGCTGATACGACGATAGCTACGCCCCTGCTTCGCATCCATATTGACCGTAATTTAAATTGGGAAACACATTGTAATTTATTGCGCAATAAACTGTCAAAACAAGCCTACGCGGTTCAACACCTTCGATCAGCTTGTAATCACCAGCCGTTATTAAACCTGAAATTAATCGAAAGAGATTTCGAAAAAAGATAAATTTACAGTCAACCAATTTTAATTTGCGACAATAAATTGAGAGAATTTTTTGAGATTAAAGTAAATCCGAAATTTTTAACAATTTCCCCGGCGAATTATTTTCACAAAACATTCGTAATTGTTTTCATTTTGAACTAGGATTAACGATGTACTAACAGATGGCAATAACAGATCAATAGAATCAATAGATTGGCTGCTGATGCCGTTTGATGGACTCTGAAGAATTAAAGTTGCGCTGGCATTTGTGATTGAATTAACCACGTGTGTATTGACAAGTTTACCATTATTTCTCGTGATAGATAAAAACGTTTCGATTCTTTTCAAAAACTTTTTTTTTACCCATTTTGAAATATTTAAAAGGGCACTGGCTCGCTGGCCAGTAATGTTGATTAGGTATTGTTGTGTTTGTATGGCTATATACAATAAATAATGCGTGTGCTTTGCTTTTATTTTCGTTGTTTTTACATTCGATTTTTTGCCGGTTGTTGTTAGAACAGATACATAGGTGCATTGGTTGTGAGTTGTGATGATTTAGATGATACGTACAGTCCGTGTCATTATTTTATGTGGACACTTAAGGGAAGGTTTACTCGAGAGTCTTTAAAAATTATGTATTTTTCTAGAATTTTTTTCTCAAGAACGGAAGTAAATATCAATTTCAAATTTTGTACACATATTTATCAAGTATTAAACTATACAAAAAAAAATTTTTCAAGGAAAAATATAAAAAAGTGTCCATTTTATAGATAGTGCAGTGTGACGATCCGAAAATCCAATGCCTTGTTGGTGGACATCCTAGCGCCGGTAATAAACCACCGAAATCCAAAAACAAAAAAGATTTATAAAATATCTGAAGGGTACCGGCACCTTTACCTATAATATCAATAAATTGCTGAAAGAAAAAAAAAATGGCGGATGTTTGAACTTTTGATTACGATTTTTATCTTATTTTCGCTCTTTAAAGTAAACTTAAAAATAAAATATTGAAAGTGTATCGAACTTAGGTAGAACCCTTTAAATTTTCAACAACTTTTTAATAATTTTAAAAAAAAATATTTTCTTATATTTGTCAAATATAAATGTCAAAAATGCCAAATTTTAAAAATATTTTGATATTTTGTACCCATTTCTTCAACTCTTACAGAATCACCTACCATCAAAAGAAATGTCACACTAAGACAGTGGTTTACGAACTAATGAGTGCACTAAATGAGTTTTCTTTAAGTTGAGTTGAGACCACTGGCGCTAATCTTAAAATTTTGAAAACTAGTACCTGTTATAATAATTGTATCATCAACAGAATTAACATAAATATAGGAAAAGTCATTAACATTTAACAAAAACAGTATTGGCTCTAATACAGAGCCCTGCAGCACCCCATTAATAATTTTTTTTATGTTAGATCGCGTTTGAATAGTTTTTCGAAATTTTTATTACACAATCGTAGAGAATGGAAAAATTCATTTACGACAGGTTTTTGAATCATTATTCTGCGTTTTCCGAGAAAAATTGGGAAATTCGCTTATACTACGAATTTAAAAGAAAATCGGTAAACTGTAGTAGCAACGAAATATCGATTACAATTTTCCGGTAAATTTTCATTATCACATTTGACTTACAGAATTTTTTTTTCAATGTAATAATAAACAAATAATACTTAAGTATTGTTAAGTAAAGCTTGAGTAAATAAGATGGACAGAAACACAAAACACAGTATTCATAGGTTTTGAAAAGCGTCATAATTAAAACAGGAAAAAATAGTACCTACATTAAAAACAATATATGAAACATAATTTTAAATTTTTTTGAAAAATGACAGTGTATTGTCATACTACTGATGATATTTTAAACGGTAAATTCTTTTACAAAGAACATTTCTTCAATTTCTTTTTTGATTACTTCTGCATGATATTTTTTTTAATCGCGTAAGACTAGTCGCTTAAGAAACAACAAAAAACAGAATAGAAATTTCGGTCCAACAAAAAACTGTCCATTAAATTTTGTCAGAAAATTCTAATTTGAGCGTTACAAACCCAACAGTTAGGCGATTTAGATGATAATTCTGGTGAAGTTACTTGAAGTCAACGTGAAAATCATACAAAATTGATTCAGTACTTTCAGGAGGGAGGGGGGAACGGATTGAGACTTCGTCCATTGATAGTATACCTTTAGGGTGTTAACATAGTAAATTATAAAAATGCTTTAGCAACCCATTTTGTAAAAAGCAGCTTCCAAACTTTCAACTTTTCTAGTGCACCCTATCTAACAGTACGGTTAGGCTAGATGACAACGTACCCCGTTCACTACCCGGATGGCGAGGGTTCGATTCCATATACATATTATAAATTTTATTTTTCAATTCCCCAACTGGTGCCATCTCCTTCTTAGAAGGAAAGGGCAAGAAGTCGAAAATTCAAAAAAATCTGAAACTTTGTCAGTATGTAGAGAGTGGCTACCTAATAACATAAAAAATATCAGTTGTTGCTAAAAAACGTTTTTAAGGAGTGAACCACCCCCTCAAAGTTGGAACACAAAAATTTAAAAATCGATGAAATTTTGTTTATACGTACCTTAAAAAATTCTAGTAACAAACATTATTTTTTGGATTTACCCATTTTTAAGGCTTGAAACCACCCCTCAACTGTGTACTTAAAAATTTAAAAATTGATGATATTTTGTTTATATATACTATACAGAGCTCTAATAATAAATATAACATTATTTTTTGCATCTACAAATCTTTAGGGGTTGAAACCACCCCTTCATGTGTGTACTTAAAAATTTATAAATGGTTTCAACCCTTAAAAATGTGTAAATCCAAAAAATAATGTTACATATATTACTAGAACTTTTTAAGGTACGCATAAATAAACTTTCATCGATTTTTAAATTTTTGTGTTCCAACTTTGAGGGGATGGTTCATCCCTTAAAAACGTTTTTCAGCAGCACCTGATATTTTTTATGTTATTTAGGTAGCCAGCCTCTATATACTGACAAAGTTTCAGATTTTTTTGAATTTTCGACTTTTTGCCCTTTCCTTGTTAGACGAACAAAAATTTTCGAAGAATTAGTGCACAAAACGAAAATTTTTTTTTTTGTAAAATCATTTTTGTATGGGCACTGTACGTGTGGACAATGATCGACGGACATCGGCCACGGCCCGCGAATGACCAACGAACAAAACGAGTGACGATAGACTGACACAGACTGACCGGCCGCGGTGTGCCATGGTCAGTTTTTGCTTGTCTACTGCACACTGTTCTCAATCATCATCATCATCGCAAAAGTCAATTTCGTCGTTGTCGTCTGCTACACAAACTGCTATTATTCCGTTGTGTTTGTTGCCCGGTTATTTTGCCGTTTATTTGCCTCGTTCGCTCGATGCATCACCGTGGACGCTCTGCACTCAACTCGCGTTCGCAATACGGCAATATTCTTGCATTGCAAATCGTTCGTACCTGACACGTTAGTTAATAGTTTTATAATAAATTGTTACGTAATATTGGATGAATTACATGTGTAAGATGTTAAGATACGTTCGAAATTTATTAAATAGGTCAACAAAATATGTATCGATTCAAATTTTTACGACCGGTACAATCATGTACGTACAGCTGAATGGTTTTTATGCGATGGATATCACAGTGAAAAAATTTGTGTTAAAATTAACACATTTCACATATTTTGTGTTATTTTAACACAAAGCATATGTGTCGAATCTATAGACAAGATTTGTGTCAATGATTTAACACACAAGAGGACATACATTTTGTGTTAATTTTTCAGATTCATCAGAGTTAGTGGTTAAATTTTTTTATACAATATTTTAATTCCACTGAAACTTAAGATATTTGAAAGTCGTCAAAAATAATAACGATTTTGGTTCATATGTTATTATAAATAAGACTCAAAGAACGCAAAGTAAGCCAGTTCTTTGTAATAATTCTTACTTGTGTCCATATATATCTACGAAAATATATATGATAAAAAAGATGAGAGTAGTTCTTATTATTAAACAAAACCCAAAAATTGTAAGTTTTTTCAGTTATTGACGGATACAGTTTTATTAAACGTTTAAAAATGAAACAATTTTCTTACATTTTAAGGTTATTTTGTTACAGATTCAATTTAAAAAAATCATGGAAGCTTATTTGAGATTGTATTATATAATACACAATCTTACATGTAAGTAAGCTTACATGAATTTTTGTAACTGAATCTGTAACAAAATAACCTTAAAATGTAAATGTTTGATTTTTAAACGTTTAATAAAACAATATTCGTCAATAACTGAAAAAAATTATAATTTTTCGGTTTTGTTTAATAATAAGAACTACTCTCATCTTTTTATTATATATATTTTGGTAGATATATATTCTAATCTAGTTTACATACTTATAACATTCTTTTGCTCTACACAAATATTATGTTACTTCTTTGTTGTTCAAAACAGGTTAACATTTTTATTCTGTTAAATCGAAATTTGTGTTAATATTTTCATTTAACACAAACACGAAATGTTACATTAACGCAAGGTTGTGTTACTTATTTAACATATAAATTTTAACCACTAGTTTTTTTTACGCAGAACACAAATTTTTTTACTGTGTAGGAACCGCATAAAAAAAAATTTCATATAAAAAACAAAACTCAAAAGGCTCAAAGCCTCACGATTTCTTTAAAAGTTGCCTTTCTAAACATAATAAAGTAATAACCTTGACAAGTAATAAGCTTTACAATAACTTCCAATGGGAAGTTGAAAAGAAATTAATGATGCAATAACTTACATTCTTATGCAATGCACTGATTAAATGCTTAAAAACCATCAATAAGTAATTTTATCAAAGTAAATTATTATAATTAATGTTTAGGTTTGTTACTATCTCTTACTTTTGATTCACATTATGTATGCACTTTAATTGACATTTTTTTTAAAACCGCATAAAATCTCAAGAAAAAAATATATTTGCGAATAATTAGTTAACAGTGTAACAGATATGATATCGGAAATCGTTATAATTCGCATTGTCACTTCCTATATCGTTTGTGGGGCCCACCCTATCTACGAATTGAAATTTTAAAATCTTGATATGTATTAAATACTACAATTTTTTTTATTCATATCTAAATGTAAGTTCATAAGTATACCGTAAAATGGACTGACTCGAAACTTGAGAGTGAATTGGAATAAAATGAAAAAAGTTATTCATGAACTTGTTTTAAAAATATAGGACGTAAAAGACGAACGATCTATTTTAAATTATAGGTAATTATTTTTTCGGGTAATAGTAGTAACTAAACTCGAAGGGGACAGAAAAGAGGTCAGTAGAAACAGTACATGGCTTATTAGGGACGCTATAACAAGTAATACGGGACGAATGTGGGGTGATTAGGAATGTATGAAGGATGTATTGGATCATAGAAAAGAGCACTTTTAGAGTTGTCAAGTTATTCGAGATTTTTATAAATATATTAAATAGGACATTTCTATACTTTATAAACTTTACTTTTGATTTTACGTTTATTTCTACACAAAATTACGAAGTATTATTCCTTTTTTGGATGTATATATATACAAAAAATTTTAAATTATATTTCATATGGAATTTTGGGCAATCTTACTTATTGTCCCAATTCACTCTTACACAAAGTAAAAATTACATAATTTCCATTGTTTTTTTTTGTTTGTTTTTTTAAATCAGAAATATTTAGAATAGGTACTCCATAAAAGAAACACAAAAAATACGCTGCCAATGGGGTATGGTACTCGTAAAAGACTCTAAAACAGTATTCTACCAAATATATATACCGTGAAATTATATTTTCGCCTTAAAGTTCATAAAAAATTGTTGTAACTCTATATACTTAAAGGCTAAATTATAAAATAATAATAAAAATATTTTAGAAACTAACCCCCAAAATACTTTAAAAATTTGAGCGAAGCGGGACTAGCAGTAAATAAGATATTGACATTTAATGGGATTTCATGGTAGCGCCGTGGATACTATTACTCCGAATGCAATGAAATTTGTAGGGGACCATCTAGGAACCAGACCGCATAATTTCTGACAATTTCATAAAAAATAATTGAATAGTTCAGAAGTTATGCCACTTGGTGCAATTTGGTATATTAATGGAATGACATGGTAGCGGCGTAGCTACCGTGACTTCGATTTCGATTAAATTCATAGGGGACCATCTAGGAACCAAACTGCATAATTTCTGAATTTATCTGATTACAATGCTTCCGCTACTTTAGTAGTCTCGGAAGCAATACGATGTAAAATTTGAATTCGTACCGATTCATTCCAATTTACGGTACGTAATGTAATGTTGAATATGTGAACGTTTGGGTCATTAGTGAACGGATATGCCTTATTAAGCGACGCACTTTTAAAAAAGAACACTCAGTTACTTCAGTTAGTTACTTCAGACTACTACTATACTTAACTTGAAACCGCGCGCATTTCATTCTGGTTTTTATTCCATATTGTTGTCTATCCTTCTCAGATATTTGTATTATTTAGTTGTTTTTTTTTTTCAAAAACAACTACAACAAACAAAAATACAGATTATTTTTAATTACGAATATGGTTCATTTACTGTTCCATTCCAATCAATAGAAAAAAAATCAATAATTAGATATATATTTACGATCAATCAGCGTGCTGTAGTCCGATTTTATTGAATTGAAAATACGGCTACGTGATCTACGGCACCGAAATTTTCAATTTTGAATTACAAGTCGGCAAACGGCCGATATGAAAACAATAATTTAAAATTTTTATATTGTATACCGAATACATAGGCTATGGCTCAGTATTGTCCAATATTAATATTGAATAGGTACTATAACGTGCGATGCTCAATTTAATAGCGCTTATTCACAGCAATTTCATAAAAATAACTCGTAATAAATAAAATTATTAAATGTCCGTTGTTATTTCATAAATACATTTACAGGGTGTGCCGGATAATATCGTCATATCATATTTTTTAATATAAAAAAATTCGTAACTTTTCTTCATTAACTTTTTCAGTGTCATTCATTGGCGTTGTTTTTTTCGAATTCATAAAAATATTTTTTCAAAAAAACCCTACTGGCAGTTTTTCGTTGGAAAATACAAAAAATTTTATACGAAATATATTTTCTCGTTACAGTTGATCCTTTTTTTGTGCGGTGGATAGGGGGCGCATAAAAAAAATCGCACAAAAAAAATATCATAAATAGCTATAAAAAGTATAGTTCGATCCAGATTGTAAAAAAAAACTTTTTTGATGTGGTTGGTCAGGACCGCGCATAAAGTATTGCGCATAAAGTGAAGTATGCTTTTTCCATTTCAACAATTGTAACTATTTTTAAACATTTTTTTTTACAAAATAAAAAATTGAGTTTTATAATTTTTAGAAGTTTGGGATTACAATTTTATAGATAATTTTTAAAATTACCTGAAACCCATACTCAGCTTTATGGACAGGTCCTTTAGGAATAAAATAATGAAAAAATATTTAAAAAATATTCATTGCTTTTTGAGATATGGCGTTCCCTGTAAACGCTTAAAAACTTGTGAAAAAGGGCCCCCTCCCCCCACAGGAAAGAGTAATGAATGTGTCAAAAACAAAATTTTCTATTTGAAACCATCGCTAATTTGACAAAAATTTCAACAAGCAAAATAATCATATATAAAAAAGTTGCTTCTTTATTTGAACTCCTCCCTTAATGACATTAAAAATAAAAAAAATATTAATAAATGATGAACAAACTCTGTAATATCCTGTACATGAAACAGATTTTCATTGTAATAAAAAAAAAAACACCGGCATACAATTGACCAATTATTAAACTAAAAATATATTTGCTAATATTACCACACTTAAGTACAAAAAAGTAAGGAATTTATCCGAATTATTTTTAATATAAAAATTCCGCTATTTTATTTTGACACAAAAAATATCAAAAATATTATGAAAACACGACACACACTCTAACGGGAAAAAAATAACTAGAATCAATGAATATAAATATCCTTTTTTATCGATCAATATCCGGGCGTTTAGATAAAAAGGATATCCATAATTTTTACATAATTTTCTCATTATCCTTCTAATATGATAGTGTGCTCTATATGGGTTTAAAATCGATTTGATTTTAGAGAGAAAAAAATATCTGTTTAAAAAAACTATGTACATGAATTGAAAATGTAAACTGCAAAATAGAGTTTAATCATTATTACTCCCCCCCCCCCCCCCGCACACACACAAAAAATTATATTAAGGATAATTCGAAATCAGCATTCACTTGTTAAGTTTACAGAAGGTATGATGCTCACATTAAGGGGCTATTTAGAATCAAACAATATAGCGATATTGTTTGAGCGTTTAGTAAAATTTCACGTTTGCGCATGCACCGATTACGATGAATCGCATGGAACCATTTAGTGACCAATCTGATGAAAAAATTATCAAAAAATCGGTGACCGATTGTACTTTTTGTTATAATTTTAGAAATTTGTAATACAGAAATAAATTGATTGACAGATTGAACACAAGGAAACAGAATTTCAAAAAAAAAAATGTTCTAACCACAGTGAGAGTGTCACTAAACACAATAATGTTGCACTGAATTAAACAATAGTTTAATCTAAATTATTTGAAATTAATATAAAAAGTTATTTTACAATTATTATTTATTACAACAGTATTTTTTAATGTTTTTAACGGAAACATTTTAAGGTGCGTCTCCACCGAATAAACGTTTGCCAAAAAAAAAGATAATTCGTTTGCAAATGTCTGTCGTTATTTAGTGATGAGCAAATTGGCAGTCTTGGTCTTAGTCTTGTTCTTGCATTAAGAATCTTGGTCTTGGTCTTGCTAAAGCAGTTTGAGTCTTGGTCTTGGTATTGGCATTGCTAAAGAATCTTGCACTTTCTTGCATTTTTTTTATTAGTGAATTTTTTCCTTCTAAAATCAGAATTTTCTCTCTCTACGGTATTAATTATACTTTTAAACTATTTAAATAATTTAGCAAGAATCTTGCTTTTCTCTTGCTATTGTCTTGGTCTTGCTCACTTGAGTCTTGGCATTGGTCTTGCAGCCATACTTATAGTCTTGGTCTTGGTCTTGCTCTTGGTATACATAGTCTTGATATTGGTCTTGGTCTTGCAAAAAATGCAAGACCAAGACTAATTTTGCTCATCACTAGTTATTCTATGTATTGAAAATTTATTGTTAGTGTCGTGTCTTTCGTTTTACCCAAAATTTTTACCCAATGTCATCAGAAAATTTTAAATTTTAAAAATGCAGAGGTTAGAGGTATTGGAAAAGGCTACATTCGGATGATTGTAGGGCCACAAATTAAACTATCATCGACAACGCTTCGCATTTTCAATCACTGACAAATATTAACAAACATATGCAAACGTTCCCAAACGAATATTTAACATCAATACGTACCTCTTTCAACTAATGGGTCATACACAATCAATGAAATAAGGAATAAGAAATAAAAAATAAGGAAAAAGAAGTATGCCATCTAGTGACGCTGAATGGAACTTTAATGAAATAAGAAATAAGTAATAAGAAATAAGAAATAAGAAATAAGAAATAAGGAGTTCATAAGTAATCATGAACGTTACTTTTTCATGAATTTTGATGTAAAAAAATACCTAATTACAGTTTATACCTATGAGCAGTTAAGTTATAGTTTCATTCAACGTCACTAGATGGCATACTTCTTATTCCTTATTTCTTATTCCTTATTTCATTGATTGTGTATTAAGCCTAATATTCCACACTAACTACGTATAAGACAAATTAGGCCATAAAAATATTTCTAAATTGTCTTTTCACAAAAAAAATAAAAATTCAAACTTACCGCGCATTTACCGACGACGGATTCCCGACATCGTCCACCGATGGTTTTCTGAAACCGAAATCAATAAACTAATTAATATATTTGAAATAATCGATTGTCACACAGTATAGATCAATTCAAATATATCGTCGCTAATTATACACTAACATAAATAAATATGTCGTAGATTTTCGCGTATCGATCAATGCGTGTAGAAATCGATATCGCGATCTTTGAACGTATACGCAAACGTAACGATTTAAATGGTTTTTTATCGGTCAAATAAGTCGATATATTTACATACAACCATAAAACATACGCATATATTTTGTTTTTATACATTCATTATACAATTAGCAACGCACGCGGGCCCGATAATAAAGTAATTGTGCTGCCAATATGTGACACGGCGCTCTTCTTTAAAATGCCAATTTAAACCGTTCGAGTACATAAGCAGATTGGGGAACTGATAATATTCATTCTGTCAAACTAATTTACCTCCCAAACAGTCGATTAATTTTTATTTTATTAAAAACGATTTTTTTTTATCAATGTCATCACTATTATGTACTTGACTGTACTTGTGTTTGTGTATGAATTGATTTAAGGGGGTATTCTAGTTTAGAGAGCAAAAATTTTTGGCATTTTGTTAGGAATTAATAAAAGAAAAACTATTGACATTTTTACCGTTCATTTTTTACCAACTATTTATTGATATTTTAAGAACATATTAAAAATATTCCATCCAAAAAAATGAAAATTCAAGGACTTGGAGCGTTAAGGGGGCGTTAAAAACAACATACTAAAATTTCAAGTGCATATCTCAAATAGTTCTTGAGTTACAGCCATCTGAAGAGCGAATTCTGATTTTCATTGTTAACTTTGAGGTATTGATAAATGTATAACGGTTAATAATTCGGGAGTTTCTGGACGTGGCTGCCAGTCACATGCTATGGAACAGCTTGACCTTGGCACATTTAAACGATTCATCTAGTTTTACTATGACCGTTATACCTAGTGAGTACATCATAAATAATTTTAGTAAAAATTTTCAGTGATTAAAATTAAAGTAAGATAAAGAAAAACATCTTTTATAATATATGTTTCTTTGTGCCATGAACCTCCAGTTTTCCGATCGAATAAAAAATGTAATTTTTGCAGGCCAAAAATCATCAAATTTTCGCGCAAAATTTGAAACTTTTTTTTTAAAAATTCCGCCATTTTCTTAAATTTCAACTTTTTTTTCGATTGAGGTAATAGGCTTTTTGGTTTTTTTGATTTCAGGCACTGTGAAGGTCGCTATCACTGCAGCAGTGGGGGAACTTTTTTTTTGGAGCTTTGGGAGATCTCGAATAACTCACTGAATTTTCATTTTTTATGTCCAAAAAATTTATCTTGAATTTATTATATATTAACGAATATATTCTTAAAATATTAAAACAATCCATACGGTAGTTTTCTTTAAAAAAATTCCCAAAAATCACCTTTTTTTCAGGCGGTCACACTAGTGGTCCCACTTAAATACGACCCATTTCATATTATTTTCTGTTTAAATTTCACGAGTTGATTAAAAAAACAATGACATAAGAACGGTGTGACCCTTACGACGAACAGTAATCTATCTAATCTGTGTATTAAACCCAAGGGCTGCCAAGGTTAACGGTCCGTTTTTCATTATACCGATATTTACAGCAAAGATTCTTTTTATAATACACCCTGATCAGATAGAAATACAATTATATTTCTATCTCTTTTTAAATACAAATACAGAATATACAGGTTGATAACTATGACTTACGATTTCGATATGTATAGAATACAAATGTATATGATAATTGTTTGCAGTATATTTTACTGCAAAATATTTAATAATTAGTCAAAAATTTTACTGTTATAAAAAATAAATGTATTTCGTATTAAAAATGCATTTCATATTTAATACATGAAACATTCTGTGTACAAATTATATATTTGTAGTACATGCTTAAAATGAATAAAAAATATATTTCTTTCTTTCTTAAAAAGATTACGAAATATGTCTCTTTCTTTCTGGCACGTGTATGATAAAAAGAATCCTTAGTGTATTTGGAATTTTGAATGGAAACTTACTAATTCCTCATTACCTACACGACTGTATACAAAGTTGTCTTTTTACTCCTCACAGTACTATTTATATTCTAATGTACACAACTGTACTAGTCATATATATTATGTAACATAACATGTATGTAGTTTATTTTGTGGTGCATATTTATATAAATTTTTGATGAATTTCGAATGCACAAGTTGAATGAAGACTGTTGGATGACGGGAATCGGTCATAAAAAATACGGAGTTGTCGGTGTATGTACCATACAATGTACAAGAAGATAGATGAGCCATCTGAATTATTACATTTTATTGTTTTATTTTTGTGCTTACCTACGCCATGTCGTTCATAAACGTAAGTGGAACGTTCATCTTGTCTTTTGTCTCCGAAAACCATAAAATACCCGCAGGGGAATTGAAATATTTAATATTGCATCAGTGCCATCATAAAACAAAAAAGAAACGGCGATCAAATTAGGATCCCAAAATTATCAACTGAGCATAAAACATTTTTGGTAATACATATACACAGTAACAAAATTTGTGTTCTGCGTAAAAAAAAGAGCCAGTGGTTAAAATTTTTGTATTAAATAAGTAACACAACCCTGTGTTAATGTAACATTTCGCGTTTGTGTTAAATGTAAATATTAACACAAATTTCGATTTAACAGAATAAAAATGTTAACCTGTCTTGAACAACAAAAAAGTAAAATAATATTTGTGTAAAGCAAAAGAATGTTATAAGTATGTAAATTAGATTAGAATATATATCTACCAAAATATATATAATAAAAAAGATGAGAGTAGTTCTTATTATTAAACAAAACCGAAAAATTATAAGTATTTTCAGTTATTGACGAATATAGTTTTATTAAATGTTTAAAAATAAAACAATTTTCTTAAGGAGTCTCCACATTCTCGCCGAGGTTGGACGAAACGAGAATGTAGAGGGTCATTTCGTTGGGTCTCGCGGTTGGTGTTTTAATGCTATTCATATGGCTGAGCCAGCCTCAGCGAGGAACTCGACGAGGAACCTCGTCCAACCTCGGCGAGAATGTGGAGAGTCCTTTACATTTTAAAGTTATTTTGTTACAGATTCAGTTACAAAAAATCATGTAAGCTTACTTGAAATTGTATTATATAATGTACAATCTCGTAAGCTTACATGATTTTTTTTAACTGAATCTGTAACAAAATAACCTTAAAATGTAAGAAAATTGTTTTATTTTTCGGTTTTGTTTAATAATAAGAACTACTCTCATCTTTTTTATTATATCATCTTATTTATATATATTTTGGTACATATATATGGAAACAAATATGAATTTTTACAAAGGACTGACTTACTTTGCGTTCTTTAAATTTCATTTATAATAATCTATGAACAAAATCGTTATAATTTTCAAGCTTCAGTGGAATTAAAATATTGAATAAAAAAGTTTAACAACTAACTCTGATAAATCTAAAAAAATTAACGCAAAATGTTGTCCTCTTGTGTGTTCAGTCATTGACACAAATCTTGTGTAAAGATTTGACACATGTGCTTTGTGTTAAAATAACACAAAAAATTGAGTAGACCGTTCTGGACATGTGAAATGTGTTAATTTTAAACACAAATTTTTTCACTGTGTATACATATTTCAATGTTTTCGTTGGTTAAGTTGGTAGCAAGCATAAAATATTGAGGTTTCTTTCATTGACATGCACACAGAATATGTTATTTTATGGAGCCGGTATCTTTTCGCGACATTCTGATTCCGTGGAAATATCGCTTTTTGGAAATAGTGGAGGATATGGGAAGTGGGTGACCCCCAAAATTTGTAAATGTGTACTTCACGAACGTCACGAAAAGATAGCGAAGTTCTGATTTAATGAAATACTGTTTTTTGGAAGAAATGGAGGATGTGGGAAGTGGTCGGTATTTAAAATTTGTAAAAGTGTATTTTTACCGCTTCACGAGAATAATCGGCCACGTAGGACGACCCCAGATTTCTACACCCAAGCATAGATGCCTTATAGTGGACTCACGAACTTTGGCTGATTAATCGATTAGTGGATTTAGTCGACTATTTTATCCTCGGCTAAACGGCTAAAATGACTAGAAATGACTAATTGAATAATTTTTCTCTGTTATTTATTGATTTCTAAAAGTGGAAACTAAAAAATTATCTGTTTGTGTGATTTTTCACTTTTAGATGACTAAAAATTTAGTCGATTAGTTGACTATTCTGTGCCGGATATTTTCGACTAATGACTAATTTTCTCTTAATGATTTAAATTTGAATTTTTGGGAAATATCGTTTTTCTACTTCAAATTTATTTTTGAATTTTCGTAAAATTAAAATTACCCATATCACCATAGCACCGAATCTTCGATCCACGGTTGAAAAGTTACAATAAAAGGGGGGGGGGGATTAAAAATCGCACTTAACAAGGCTTAAAAATGAAAAATGGTAAAACGGTCCTTCGAGAAACTTATTTTACAACACTTTCAAAACGATTTCTTTGTTCAAAGATTAAAAATTCTTCGATTTTTTTTTATTCTAATCAAAAAAATATTTCTTTGAATTAAAAAAAGATATTTTTTGATTCAAAGAAATATTTCTTGAAACCAAAGACGTTTTTTTTTTAATTCAAAGAAAAAAAGAATCAAAGAAATTTTTAATCTTTGTACAAAAAAATTGATGAGCCTGCACAGGACACATCACAGATATTTAGTCCTGGCGGCGCATAAATTTTGACATCCTTTATCTCAATTAAAATCCAAATCAACAATTATTTCCACCCAAATCTACATTCATTCACGATAATACGCTTGTACTGTATCCCAAATACGTGTTAGTTAAATTCTTATTCGATATAATACATGCAAACAGCGACGTCTAGTTTTGTTGTATGTATTATCATGTATCGTGGGGTGATTGATAATGTCACAGACGTGGATGTCATCGGTATTTAGTTCGTTAAAGAGATCATCTGACATGCCGAAAGAGGCACCTATTCTTACAATCTTTGACACCATTATTGGAATTGTCAAGTTTGAAATGAGAACGTTAGATCCTTATCAGAATGCGATGTGATATCCTTCACTTGTATAAAATGCTAAAGCCACGGCAAGCATTATTAACCGGTATATGTGTATACAGTTGTGAACCTGTTGCGCAAAATACCACGTATCAGAAAATCGACTCAATTCAAATTTTTTTTGATTTTTCAATCAAGAAACGTTTTAATACGTTCTTGGAAACAGTACTGGCCCCAATACAGAGCTCTGTGGTACTCCATACAATATCTTTCTGATGTCAGATCGCGTTTTAAAATTTTTTTTTAAATTTTTTATACCATTGTAAAGAGCGGAAAACGTCAAATACGATAGACTTTGAACCATTTTTCTATATTAACTCTTTTCCGGAAAAAACTAGAAAATTCGCTATGTTATGCACGGGTACATAATTGCTTACACTCATCAACGTATTTTGATGGAAATTTTCATTGAATTTTTGTGACCGATATGCAACATTTTGAGATACATTGTACATGATTTTTTTTCATTTACAAATACGACAATTTTATTTGTTTTGGTTGATGAAAGCCAACTTAGAAATTGTTTTATATTTTCTGTTATTTCGAATTTGATTTTCTAGGTTATTTAACACGCTAAACGGTAATGCATGCAAACGGGGGGCGTATAACTGATGTAGAATAGTAAGCAATGCGAATTTATTTTCTATTCAAAAACGGTTTACTTATCTTTTTATTTGTAATTTAGAAATTTCCAGTGAAACGAATCTTAGAAAAATACGTAACTGAATACAGATATACAGTGGGATCTAATAGTACATTCGATATTATGCTTCTTTAGTGAATGAAAAGTTGTTTTGTTATATATACTATTTAATATGTACAGGGTTGGCCAAAATGGATCATAGAATCTATTTTAAAATAGAAAATGGTAAATGATTTTCACCAATGCAATACAAAATGGAAAATAATTTTGTTGAACATATCAGTAAAAGAAATTATTTAACCCCTTATCGCGTACAAAGCCATATATGGATTCTAAGTTTTACTATTTTTTTTTTTCAACATATTAAAATTTTTTTTTTGAAACTAATGTTAAATCCTAACTTTATACTCCTTCGAGTAACGGAACGTAATTTTTGTTGTCTTTGGTAAGTGCGGGTTTTCAAATTATTTGAAGTTATGTTCAGAGTGTCCGACCGTTACAGTGCAATTAATTGGTGCTAATTTTATTTGTGAAAACTAAACAATAAAACGGTAAGTACTAAAATCAAAAATTTTCAAAACACATTCTTTATATATTCAAAAACATGGAACAGTTGTGATTCGTGTGTGTTTTTTTGTTTCCTTCGATTTTTGGGGCTTATTTTGAAGTTGCCATATTTGGCTTCGTATGCGTTTAATCCAAATTATTATTGGGCATATATGGCTTCGTATCGCTTTTATGGTACATCCCAGCATGTCAATTCTATTCCTGATGATGGCTTCGTGAGTGACGATGATTTTGCTTCTGATTCCCCAGTACTCGCACCAGCCAAGGCAGTCCATCAACTTCGGTGGCCCGAAAACGTACTGCAACAAGCCGAAAAGGTACTCCGTCTAGCTTGCCCGGCTCACCTATACTCATTACAAAAGCATGAAGTCTGTCCCTTTGAAGTCTGTGCGATCAGATAAGGTGACCATTTCCCCGAATGGGTAAAACTAAATTGACAATTATGTCAAAACTGCTCAAAATTCCGTTCATTCGCCAAATGTGGAAAATGTCAAGTTTATTTATGTTACAATGGCAAGTAAAATTGCATACAGATTTTCATAAAATATAATTGTATTTTTTATTTGGCGCATATGAAGTCATATATCGATTATAATTATAATATGTCGATTATAATTATAATACTAAATTTTTTTCTTCACCTCCTTCATAATTCATGCAATAAGGGGTTAAGTAAAAAAAATTTTTCCTAAGAACAAGTTTTAATCAACACATTTTAGTACTAATTTAAAAATTTTCCAGGAACTTAAATTACTAGTCAATAGGTAAAGTTAGGGGATTTTACGGTACCTCAAACAAAAAAGAAAAAAAATAAAATTAAATCATTACATTGTCCATTTAGTCCATTGAAAGGTTAAATCTGTGTGTAGTGAACTAATAAAGATCTTTCCACATAAAACATAATACATTTAAATATCTGGTAAGGTCAATAGACTATACTTAACATGTGAACTTTGCCCTCGAAAGAACAAATTTTATATAGCGCGACTTTAATAAGTTAATTTCATCAATTCATACATAAATGTAAGTTGGACGACTAAGTCAGTGGCGTCTGTTCAACTAGTTCCCTATTAATGAATATTTTTATGATAATCATTCATTACATATACAATGTGACTACAGTAAAACCTACCTTGTTTGGACACTTTCAAAAATTTATAGTGATTTATTGTTAGAACTAAAAAAAAAAATTCGAATTTATTTTTCTCTCAAACTGTCAAAAAGTACGTGGGATGCGCCAGAAGTTCTCGGCCTAACATGATTAAACTTATTTAAAGGTGACGTAATTTATACTCACAGAAAGTATTAAGTCTCTAGTAATCACAAACGCAGTTGACGAATTTACATGTGTTTTATTTATTCTGTTGTAAAAGTGTAAACTCAATATGTCGACCGTTTCAAAAATTGAACATCGTGTAGTCATAAAATTTCTGACAAAAGAAAGACAAACTCTAGAAGAAATTAAGGACAGATTGGATGGTGTATACGGTAAAGCCGTGCCAATGGTTTCGTTTGCGGTACGAGTCCCTCAACGACGATGATTGTTCTGGACGTCCGGCAGATTCGATCACTTCCGAAAACATCGCTCTTGTAGAATCGCTACAAAGAATTTGCTTATTATTATAAAGGCATAGAGATGCTTATACCACCTTATAATAAGTGTGTTGAAATAGAGGGAGGTTATATAGAAAAATAAATTCTTTTCACTGTTCTCTCTGTATTTTTTAAAAATGTTCGTGAAGTGCGAGTTGACAGAGCACTATTCTGATGAAAGTGTGGGGACATAAGGATTTCGTAGACAGTTGTTCTACGAAATCCTAATACTCAGGCCGAGAACTTATGGCGCACCCTACGTATTTATACCCTTAAACTGTATGCTTGTTTTATCATGAATTTTAAGTTGGGGTTCCCAGTCGAAAATCACACGGAGATCAGGAGTAGGGAATGGCGCAATAGTTAAGTATCAACTATGAAAATTGAATCAGTAGTTATGTTTTTATACCCAAAATCAGGGCCGGACCTAACCTACGTGGCGCCCGGGGTAAGGCCACAAAATGACACCCTTGCAGAAAAAAACCGCGCCCCTTTCCTCCTAAAAAACAAGTGGCAAGCAAAAAAAAAGTTGAGATTCCCAGTCGAAAATCACACGGAGATCAGGAGTAGGGAATGGCGCAATAGTTGATGACAATTGAATCAGTAGTTATGTTTTTGTACCCAAAATCAGGGCCGGACCTAGCCTACGTGGCGCCCGGGGCAAGGCCGAAAAATGGTGGCCTTGCAGAAAAAAAACCGCACCCCTTTCCTCCTAAAAAACAAGTGACAAGCAAAACAAAGACGTCACCTACCTAATTTGGGCGCCCTCTTAAATCACTTTTTGACGCCCCCTGAGACCTGCCGCCCGAGGCACGTGCTCTGCCTGCCCTCCTAGATCCGGCCTTGTCGAAAATAATTTTTTTTGGGGGGAAAAAATTACAAAGATATAACAGAGAACTATCGAAGTTGGACAGTTGATTGCCGCAAAGGGTAAAGGACTAGACTCTAACGAAATCATTCCAAATATTCCGATGCCCTAACCCATTGGATGATCGAAATTATGAACTTTTACTGTACTTGTACGAACATTTTTCGAATATATTACTTTCTATTGTGTATTATGTGATTGTCAGTAGTGAGTCAATGTTCGCTACTGTTTAGTTTTTCAAGAAGGTCTCAACTCTCAATGATTGTATGTACATAGCGTAGGTCCACGATATGTGTACGTACATATCGTGCGTCCGTCACATCGTCACATGTACCCTCCTGATGATCGGCCTGCTGATGTATTCAGCCGTGTGTGAGCCTCGTGTGTCCATCTAAATACATGCAAGGTACAGATAGATTGCTGTTATGTGTTTAACAGTGGCTAGTCAGTTACCTAATGGTCAGTCATAGACGAGGAGTCAACGTGAATTTCGTTCTAATACCCGATTTTTCGATGAGTGTTGTGATTTGAGTTTAAACCACATTTTGGATAAAGTTTTAACAAGGAAGTTAAGAAGCCACCTATCAGTTTTACAGTAGAAATCTTACTGTAAATCAATTAAACTCAATTTTACGATAACTTTTTTTTTTATAAAAATATTTTATACAAAAGTAGCTGTGACCGGTGGTTTCATCCGCGAAAAATTATCTAAATGATTGGTCAAATTATTGTTAATTCAGATATTTCAGAATTCGCTCACCAAACGACTCTAATGTAACCATCTTCAGTGTTAGGCCCTTTTAACCAAACTTTCATTTTTTGTCGGAATTTTAGTTTGGACGCTGTTTGATGAACCTGGAGGACAATTATGATCTCACGTTACTTTTAGTATATCTAATTTTCACACCTTTTAATTTTAAACCCTTTCTGAGGTCTCAGGACCCTGGAAAGCAATTTAAACTTACGTTCATTACGTCCATTTTCGGGATTTCAATAATATTTGAACAAAATTTTGTCAAGATCCGTGCAACAACTTATTTTAGGCACATTTTGTGTCCCCAGAACACTGAGGTATAATTTTAAGATCACATTCATTTTTTCTGGAATCTCAATAGTTTTAACTGCGTATTATAATTGGCCGTTTCTGGAACCCCAGGACCCTGAAACTAGTGATGAGCCAAATTAGTCTTGGTCTTGCAGTCTTGTCTTGGTCTTTCATTTTTTGCAAAATCAAGACCAAGCCCAAGACTATGTATACCAAGAGCAAGACCAAGACCAAGACTATAAGTATGGCTGCAAGACCAATACCAAGACTCAAGTGAGCAAGACCAAGACCAAGACCAAGACAAAAGCAAGAAAAAAGCAAAACTCTTGCTAAATTATTTAAATAGTTTGAAAGTATAATTGATACGTAAAGATACGTAACAATTCCGATTTTAGAGGAAAAAAATTCGCTAATAAAAAAATGCAAGAAAGTGCAAGATTTTTTAACAATAACAAGACCAAGACCAAAGACCAAGAACTGCATTTTGCAAGACCAAGACCAAGACTCAAACTGCTCTAGCAAGACCAATACCAAGACTCTTAATGCAAGAACAAGACCAAGACCAAGACTTGGCAGTCTTGGTCTTGGTCTTGTATTTGCGCATCACTAATATCCGCTGATTTTAAGTCCCTAGGACACTGCGATACAATTTTTAGTTCACGTTCACTTTTTCCGGAATCTTAATAGTATTTAGGATCCTGAGGAATAATTTTAACTTTTAATGGCTTGTTTGAGCAAAATTTGATCAGCTATATCTCAGCCTAAATGTAGCCTCGTTCAATAAACTACACTCTGACTCTCAGTCTATCATCGTAAGTGTATCAATCTTCTCAAGACTATCATTCAATTGTCAGCACAATTTTGTTCGGGGACTTGCTTTTGTCTTTTAAAAACGAATATTGGATCAAGACACGTTTGAACGCAACGGAATCAGTTTCTTTTAAAGCGAAATTTAACGGGGACACTGAAAAACTTTTCGGAAAGTCTATCCTGCATATTTTTATGACGTAGTGTATACCTTGTTTATTTTGTTTAGAATACGAACACTATATTTCCTTTTCTGTTTTACAGAATAGTAAAAATGTGCAAAACAGAGAAAGAAATATGGTGTTCATATTCTAAACGAAATAAACAAGGTATACAAACAACGATCACCGTAGATACATATGCATGCACCTAAAGAGAAACATTTGACTGTATGACAATCACCCCGCGTTAAATTGTTAGCGTCACAGAGCAACGGGGCTGTTTCAAAGTTATAAAATAAATGAAAGAACATTACATTTACATAAATTTCTATATATGTATGTATCCCCGATACTATTGAGTCCCTTGCAAAAAAAACATACTGTTTCACAATTTCTAATTATGTGCACAGCGACAATGAAAAACGTTTTACAGACTCGACAAGCGTGCGGTAACGGGCCGTAAAAACTCGTAAAAAACTACAACACCGAGATTATGATTGTTATAATTTGTTAAAATGTAATTTTTGTTTTGTTTGAAGTTAATAGAGGAGAAATTGGTGATTTTGAGATGTCAGGGATAGAACCGGGGGGTTAAATTTTTTTTGATTTTTGTTTAAAAATCGAAGACAGTCTTGATATATAGTCAGTCACTGATTAAAAAAAGAATTATTTTGGATTAAGGGGGACCACTAGTGTGACCGCCAGAAGAAAAGGTGATTTTTGGGAATTTTTTTAAAGAAAACTACTGTATGGAATGTTTTAATATATTAAGGATATATTCGTTGATATATAATAAATTCATTAAAAAGCCTATTAAACTAGAAGATATTGCCCGTGCCATGAACCTCAATCGAAAAAAAAGTTGAAATTTAACAAAATAGCGGCGTTTTTAAAAAAAAAAAAAGTTCCAAATTTTGCGCGAGAATTTGATGATTTTTGGCCTGCAAAAATTACATTTTTCATTCGATCGGAAAATTGGAGCTTCATGGCACGAAGAAATATATATAAAAGAAACTGCAATAAGAATCAATTCGATCGGATGATTTGTATTCGAGTTATAACTGCAGCAAATTTGAAAAATGTAGTAATATTGAATGTTCATTATACGGAACATTATTAGTCCTAGTCCAAATTTAAAAAAAAAAAACTTTTTCGTCACGTTTAAAACTCAGTAAACAAACTATAAAAAAATTTATAGTAAAAATTTTGTTTATTTGGTCTAAAAAACGGCCAACATTAATGTCTCTAAACTAGAAAACCGCCATAACCTCTCATTCAAAAACTGATTTTTGACGATTTTCGCCAAAAGACCTTTCTACTTGTCCCCCTAATCTAATTGCATACTGTTTTATGTAACACAGACTGGATAAAAAGTGGAATTTCAACCAATGTTACAATTTAAAATAGTAAAAATATTTTTCGAAAAAATCAAAACGAAAAAAGAAAAAACAAATCAACAACATAAATGCAAATTAATGAATTGTTTTTCGAACATTTTACGTTTTTTAAAAACAATAAAAATGAGAAAAAATTCATTTTATGCAAATGATACAATTCTTAATTAGTAATTTTATACTTTGTACAGTTTAAAACTTACACTGCATTCGATTACAACTATAACTTTGCTACATAGTAGTGATATTGGATAATTAATCGATTAATCGGTTTAGTCGACTAATTTTGTTTACATTTAGTCATTTTTTAGTCGACTATTCTATCCTCGATTAAATGACTAAGATGATTAAATTTTTTTAAATGGCTAGAAACGACTAATTTAGCAATTTAAGTATATTTGTTATTGGACTTCAAAAAATGAAAACTAAAAAATTCTGTTTGTATAATTTTTCACTTTTATCTGACTAACACAATGTCATATTACATATCTTTCTTTTCTTAAAAGAAAAATTTTAAAAGTCAATAATTAAATTAAAAGGAAAACGTCGTTTTTGAAAGAGTTACATAGATTACCCTATTCATGAATTCGATTAAAAATTTAGTCGCTTAGTCGACTATTATATGCTCGATATTTTCGACTAATGACTAATTTTGTCTGAAAAACAATTTTAGTCGATTAATCGACTAACTGCTTCTTGATTCGACATCACTACTACATAGCCAATATATTATATAAACGGTAAAATAAAAATGATAATGTTCGAGTTCAGACAAACAACGTATCGAAATTGAAAATTTTATAAACGAACGCGTAATATATTGTTTTGAGATTTCACTATTTTTTGAAAAACGTGTAGCATAAACAACATATAAAAGTCAATTACATATTATGTTTTATGGGTGACATCAGATGAATTTTAAATCATACAGACGACACGCGTGCGTCAGTGCAAGCATTCGGTTCATTCCCGACAAGTAAGTCCCCTCGTTCGATGTCCATCATTGGAAACTGGACACTTTCAAAGTGAATACTTGATCAAAACAATTTATAATTATTGATTGAACATGAACGGATTTTTTAATGATTCAACGTCATATTAATTGTTCATTGATTTCATAATTAAATAAATTCAGAAAAAATATGGGATCGTTGCTTTGTCACTTTTCACAACAAAAATCGTATAAACACGAATCGACTTTCGGCCATTACGCCATCCTCAGGTGAAAAACACAAATTTTTAAATTAAGAAAAAAATCGATTGAGCTGATTGCTACAAACTATTTTGTTTTGTATCATTTGAATGCGTTAAATGAACCAAAAAATAAATACATATTTAGAAGTACTATTCAAAAAAAAAGGAATATCGTGGTTCAGTCACCGAAAGTTCCGTTTTTGTTAATTTTGGCAGGAAACACGAAAATGTATAACGATATTACGCGCGACGCGTCTAACGAAGCCCTAGGAGGTGTTTTGGTTAATTTGAAACGATGAGAACGCCTCGTTAGACTATAATCACCGAAAGTTCAAAAATATACCGAAAATGGGAAAAATTCAATAAACATGTTCTGTTTGAGGGATCGTTTATACATATATAACTTGCTGTAAGAATTTTAAAAAAAATACTATGCACATGTTAAGGACTTGAACTTCAACTAGACAAAGAATAATTCCATGAATAAAAACTTTTTATTTTCACGGTTATCTTCAGCGAAAGTGGCTTTCATGAACGAAATCAATGGACTAGGCTCAGTAAATAAAACGGCTTCCGGATATAGTGACCAAACTGTACTACTGTATTCTGGATACAGTGACAATATTTATGGCTTCGATTGACAACTGACGATTTTATAAAAACTGATATGTAATTCTTTTAACTTTTATATTGATGTATGTACATTATTCGTATATATAAACATTCCAATTCCGTTGACGACATTTTTATTTATTTAAAGTATAATTTTGTAGTGATTATTGTACAGCACAAAGACTGGCTCGCGTTATGCTACATCTATGCTGTTATGCCCCGCGATATATGTTTATGTTGCCCCATAGCCCATGCTACAACCCAGGCTACTGACATTGACAATTTTTCCATTTAAGGAATTTCATTTGTTCAAGTTGCAATTTTTAAAATTATATATATATATATATATATATATATATATATATATATATATATATATATATATATATATATATATATATATATATGTTATTTGTTTCAATGGAGTTATATATGGTTAGACGGACGCATGGACCATTTGTATATAAATTTGCAGCACCAGTTAATCATAAAATAGTTATAATTAATGGAATCGAGTACTTTACAGTATCTTAGTACACCTTGATTAGTAGTATATATAAATAATTAGCAATGTAACAACGAATAGCGAATCTATTAAAAATTTCTGTCCACATAATTCAACAAATTTGATATAGGAACGTATAATTTTGTTCCTTTTGTATCCTAGTTCCTACGTGACAGTGGCGCCAACGTAAATTTTTAGTAATTATGGTTTTGCCAAGTCTTTGGTGACTTGTACGGTTCTACGGTAAACTGCTGGTCACCAGTAACGCCCACAGTATTCAAGTACTTAACAAAGATTAAATATTTTCGTACAAAGTATGACGAGAACCTTCGAAAGATCCAATGGACCAAATTTATGCCTCTGTATACCTAAAATCGGGCTTTACTGCCCAGAAAATGGTTTGCTTATGCATGGTAAAGATGTTTCCTAAGCCTTTTTTTAACTTAAAACTCAAAAATGTGTCGTCAAAAAAGGTGCTAACAGAATGATACTTTACCCAGGAACAGTACCAAATTTAGACATGAGCCTTATAGGTTCGAATCCAGGACAGCAAAATTGTTCTTCTTTTATTTTCTATACGAGATATTTCACTGCGTTTTGACTAGACAATACCATGAAAAGGGCTTGGAGAGTAAATCTGAAGCTTTCTGCAAACGTATAATCCAAAATAGTCCCTGTTTTCTTCCCGTAACATGATATTTCCTTCAACGAGTATCGATTGTACATTGAATTAGGACCTATATTTTTTTGGAAAGAAGAACCATTTAGAGAATCAAAATTTCGAAACTGTTATCACGTGACGGGAAACCGCTACCCAAAAATAAAATTTGAGTACTAAAAAAGTGGTTGTGGAAAAAAAAGCGGAACGGAACCGGGACGCAAAATCTTGTTGGACCCATGGCCGCACCAACTAAACTCGACCCAACCGGATCACACAGTACCGTAAGCGTCCCGATGCCCAATTTTCCGTTTGACCGACACACCTGACACCACCACCGCGCGACAACCTTTCCCATATAAAACTAATTTTGACATTATGACTGTTTAATTGAATTCAAAAATGGATACTATCGAATCTCTCTGTCACATTGTACATTTGCCGATTAATTTAAGACAAAGACGACGACACTAAAGACATAATTTACACTTGTGGCTCGATCGTAACGTTTACTATGATACACCCCATCCGCCCCATACATACTGTCAAACACAATAAAACACATCAAAACGCACACTAGCCCTTCTAATTTATGTGTAAAGTTTACCATACATGCCCGGTATATAAGGGTTGTTCAGTGAACACATATGTGCTGCTATCTGGATGATGAAGATGATGTTACCAACTACGAACAATCAATCCGCACACTGTTCGATTATTTTGTTTTGGTTGGTCCGTCTGTCCGGCCGGCACCGGGTTGTCTTCGTTATTCAATGTGGTAATAAAGCACTTGAAATTAGCTTGAAAATTAGTTTTAAATCAAAAATAATCAACGAAATAGGTACACATATACAACATGAGACGATCTAGCGAAGAGTTACGATCGAATATAATTGTAATCTCCACACCTGGCATCAGAACCTTCAAAACTTGATTATCCATTATGGGTTGATTCATAAATATGTTAACGCGTTTAAACAAACCATATGGAAAAATTTTTTTTGTCTCAAAATGCCGCATTTTTTACTGCTAGTGATAAGATTACCAAATACCCCTGTCGCAGCATCCTGCATAGAATAGCGAATTTCCGTTTATAAAAATTAGTTTTTCTCGGGAACTAGTTGACATAGAAAAAAGTTTAAAGACCTTTTTTATGTAATTTTTTCTTCTCTTTTAAATGGTGTAAAAAATTTCGCAAAAATTTTTGAATAAGTGTAAATTCTGGTAAAAAACTAATTTTTTGCAACAACAAAAACCGACAGTTTTTGTTGACATCCTAGCATCCGACGTATCTGGCTGACGAACTCATCCAAGGGTTCTCACCAAGTTTCGTAAAAATTGGATACTTCGTTCGAGAGTTATCGCGCGGATATATATATATATATATATATATATATATATATATATATATATATATATATATATATATATATATATATATATATATATAAATTTAATGAATATTATTTTCGGTTTTAGGGACCTCAAGACAAATTTCTGCCGTAGTCCCGGGCTCAGGTCGCGTCATGACAGTGGCTGTAAAAGCTGAATTCCATTCTGGAAATTCGCTAAAAAGAAAAAGAGCAATTACAAAATATAAATTATACTAAACTATGTTGGTAAAATTGAACATTATTTAGAACTAGCTGTTATCCGCGGCTTCGCTCGAGTGACTTTTGAAATTAAGACATCTAGTTAAATCGTATAAAGTGTAGTTTCATCGCGTCGCTCTTGTGTGTCGAGTACTGCTACTTTTTCTTTGGACTTTTCCCACAGAAGTACAATACTTTCCCCGGGTAAAAAATAGACTATAACATTTTTTTAAAAACATGCCAAGTTCAAATGAAATCAATGATTGTTTTTTATACCATTGTAAATATATTTTCCCACGGGAATATGACTTCCGACAGGATTTAGATATTTTGCCGGGGTAGAAAGTAGTCTGTGTCCTTTTTTGTCCTCGCTGTAAACAATATGCAAAGTCTGAAATCAATTATCCTTTTTTTTAATAGTCAGTTGTTATTTCATTGTTTCCTTTTAAATACATTTTCCCTCGGGAATGAGATATTTTATCGGTGCTTTGTCATCTTTGTTATCGTCATCTTTGTCTATCATCATTTTTTTTTTCGCAGGAATGAAATTTCCCACGGGAAATTTCCCGGGGTATCCGGGGTATAGTTTGTGTCCTTTCTCATCCCTTCTGTTAGCAATATACAAAGTTTGAAATCATTTATCCGTTTTTTAATAGTCAGCTGTTGTAATTTAATGCATTTTCCCTCGGGAATGAATTATTTTCCCAAAATAAAAAGTAGCCTATAACCGTCTCTGGCCCGCAAGCAACGTCTATGCAAAGTTTCAAGTTGATTGATTAAGCTGTTGAGGCGTGAAAGGCGTGAAATATATATAAATGTTAGTGAATATTATTTTCGGTTTCTACGGACCTCAAAACAAATTTCTGCCATGGTGTCCCGGGCTCAAATCGCGTCATGACATTCTGGAAATTTCGCTAAAAGAAGTAATATCAAGGGAATCGGTCGATCCGGCGAGCAACTGTCAATTTTTACCCACTTAGTAATCTATGCCTCAATTTTGCTGTCACCCCCTGTATACATAATTATAATCTGAACGGATAATGAGGCGTTACAAATTGGTGCGGTATTTATTATAATATTATAATATTACGGATAGTCATATACACTCTTTCCGATCAATTTCAGCAATCAATGATTATCAATTGAATGTTATTGAACAAAAAAAAAATACTCATGAAGAATTACTGATCATCTGTATAATTGAAAACAGTTAGATGAATCGTGCATATAGGCGCAGTTGTGTTATACGACTGTGAGTGACTATACGGACGGGTTCAGGAGAATATTGAAGCCGACCGAACTGAGCGACGTAGCCATTTCTTTGATACCATGTAATTAGTGTCCTCTAGACGGATGATTATTTTAGATTGCATTTCTCTGTGAAGAGATGCGAGCGAGCGGAGCGAGCCGAGCGCGCTCGCACTCGGTTAGTTTGATTCGAACTCGGGACCCACATAGATTTTACTATATTACTCCACAATTACCATCATTATAAAAATTTATTCTTTTATTTCGTAATTTTTTTTTTTTTTTGGTCAATTCAATTTCGGTTTTTTTCTGTACACTTACCTATCGGACCAGCACAGCGTTTCATCTCGATACCTGTAACAGAAAAAATTTATGAGTCTTCGATAATTATTCTTTGATTTTTTTGTTGTTGTTTTTTTTTTGGGTCCTCAATACATACAAAAATTATCGATTTAGTGATGATAACGGAACTGGAGGCTTATTTGGTAGCGTCACTTTAGGCGAACTGTTTCAGTTTTAGCAAAATATGTGCTAATAAAAATTATTTTTTTTTTAAATTTACATAAAAATATCAAAAGATCAAAGTACACTTAGTACTGGTGTAACATGGTTAACACTAGAATCATACGTTGGTCTACGAGTCAAGTTAATCATACATCGGCGTCGTTTCGACGAATGGACTTTTTACGGGGAGTTTTAGAGTTTATTTGTAAAAAAGATTTTTTTTACGTAACACTACTACAAAAGCGAACAAAATATTTAAAAAAATTGGATTTGGAAAAATTTCTTAATATAAATATTTATTAATTTTTTTAATCTTTTTATCAAAGCATATTTTCAGGGCCGCGCCAAGGGACATTTGCGCTGGGGTGCAAGACAAAAATTGCCGCCCCTAAAACGCCAAACTTATTTGTAATACATTTTTGATAATAAAATATATGCCTCCCGGCTACAAGTTTACTTACTATATATACTTACTTTAATGAAATGCAAGATTGATAAATGTTTTATGTGTAGAATTCAACGACGGTTTTTATAAAATTAAAGCGTGCAAGAGCATGTTCGATCCCGATCTCGTTTGATCTCGCCGATTACCGCGCAAATGATTGTTGTCGCTGGTCAACAATCGGTATAATCGGATTACCGACGGGTAACAACAATCATAATAGACAAGTATTTAAGCAAAATGCGGGTAACATTTAAGTGTCATCAAAATTACCACATAAAAATAGTAATAATTTTATATTTTATTTGCCGCCCCCAAAGCCTGCCGCCGGGGTACTAGGCACCCCTAACACCCCCGCTTGGCGCGGCCCTGCATATTTTCACTATAAAAATTAAAAAATAGGTAAATACATCAATTGTATCATAAAACATGTCTTTCAAATAATTAATTTATTAATAATCATTATTGAAAATTAACGATTTTCAAAATAAGATTTCTAAATGATTATTTAAATATTTTTCATTTTACAATTAAAATCGAGCGTATTTAATGATAACTCATAGAATTATTTAACATTTAACAGGGCATTTGGTGATCCAAGAGTCATAGATTGTCCAGAAACCTGATATGAATGAAAAGCAATTGATTTTTAAGAATAAAGTATGATTTGTAAAAATGTACTCCCTACTTCTCTAAATTCTTGGCCGTAAACTTATAAAAGTTATTTCTCCAAATCTGCATAAATAAATAATATGGATACACCAGATACTGTTTGAACACGGTTTATCAAAACTTTTTAAAACTTAAATTCTATCAATTTTGTACGGTAAAAATATAAAAATTATAATTAATCATAGAAAATTTAAAGGATAGAATGTTCTTTCCGTAATATTAGCTCCGTAAAATTTGTAAAACAGCACAGTAAAAAGTTCCATTCCCGACAAAAAAATATTTTTTAATTGTTTTTCTTACAAAAATTACCATGCTGTCTTATAATATTTCAAATGCTATCTACTAATAATAGAAAGAAAAAAAGATAAATAAGGTATCAACGCTGTTGAAATGTACCCCTGTCATAAATGCAAGTCGTATAGCCAGGCTGGTGAGTGGTGTGACGACCAACTTGGTCGGACCCGTGGTCGGACCAAGCACCGATTCATTAGACTGTCTTACAAGCAGCAAGCAGTATTCAGTACACTGTCTTACACGACGGACGTCACCGTTTAACATCAAGAATAGTGCATGCATGTACATACATTCATCATTTTGTTACTTCACTATCTTCAGTATTAAAATATATTGTTGCCAATCATTTTTGTATGATTGGCAACAATACGTACATACAGCCCAGTGCGTACAGCCCAACTAACATAAGGTTGCCGGTCAGGTGCGCAAATGAAAGAGTACGACAACAAGAATTAGACTATAACATATATGCATAAGAGTGTGATAGAAGTTGTGTTAGCACATTAAATTTTACCATGCTACCAAATATTTTTTACTTTGGTCGTCGATCGCGCACACATTATAAGAGAGCATGGTAATTTTTCTGAAATTAGAGAAGCTCGAAGAATTAATTGCTTTTTATTCGTCTTCTTTAAGTTCGTTTTTACAAGATCAGTCCGGCAAGGACTCTTAACGGGGCGTCTATCGAAACGGCATATACATATTTAGACAATACAAACAACTTATTATGGAATCCAAGATTAATATTCCGTGTCACCGTGTCAATACGGAGTAACATGTACACCCATCAACCCAAATACACATACATCACACATACTATTTTTGATATATAAATTTTTTTCTGTGCTCGAATGCATCAGTGGGATATATTTACGCATTTATACGGCCACAAATACGGCTATTTATTGTCGGATTTCATCTCGAACCACTTTTTTACTTAAGGGATGTGTTTTTTTACATGTGAGTGCCACCACCATCGCCCGAGTCGACTGCACACATCACATATATACGTATTCCCTTATAAAAAGCTTTTTTCTGTTATAAGACGTCGAAATGGCGACTTATCAGTGTTATTCTATTCTATAACTTGTCTCTCACACCCCGCCTAATATAATAAAAAGCCATCACCCCTATAATAAATAATAGGACAATAAAATTTCAAGGGTGGTAATAATCTATATTACTTACTTAATTTAGTGTAAGTTTAAATAAAAAAAAAAAATAAAAAAATTGGACAACACAACGTAAAAATACCCCTGTCACAGCATTTGCATAACATAGCGAATTTCCAAAGATTGGACACTGGTGGATCTCATATAACAACGTGAATCCATCTAAAAATAGTTTAGCCTCTCTAACAGTAAAAAAATTTTCAAAATCGGTTTGGTAAATTATTTTTGACGCTTTTGGGACTCCCGGACCCTAGCGGACCTCATATAACGTAACTTATACGCATCTAAAATAGTTTAGCTCTCTAACAGTGAAAAAATTTTCGAAATCGGTGACGACGCGTTCGTGAAAAATTAGTTAATTTTTGATTTTGAAAAATGAAACAGATATAAATATTGTTATTGTAACGAAATTCAGCAAATTTCTTAATTTTTCTCAAAATCTAGTTCATTTAGAACAATGTTTTAAAAGCTTGTCTAGTTTTTTACGCTCTTTTCAATGGTCTAGAAATAAATTTTAAAAAAATTTTGTATTCTGGCCAATTCTTGCAAAAAACCACTAAAAATGGCGAAAAATGGCCAAAATTTTGGTTTCCAAAAATCGAACGTATCTGGCTAACGAACTCGTCCAAGCTATTGGGACGTTTGACCTACACACTAAATTTCGTAAGGATTGGAGGCTTCGTTCGAGAGTTATCGCGCAGACACTAGTAATAGAAAACTATCGATAGTACCGACTATCGATAGTTCCGAGTATCGATAATCCCGACTATCGATAGTTACCGATAGTCTTGACTATCGATAGTTATCGATAGTTTTTGATGCTCAAGTTTTTTGACTTGGGCGGCATTTGGATAGCCGACGAGCAAAAAAAAAAGGTCGCCGGAAATTCCCTTAAAATGGTTGCTTTTAGGGTAAGTGCGGGAGAGATGCCGCAGTAGCCTTAGTTCGTCCGTTGATTGATAGATAGCGCTATTAATGGATTATATGTTTAAAATAAGTTACTTATTTAAGCTGTATATAGTAACATTTATGATTAGTCCATCAGTTTAGTAATTATCCAAATTTTTATAATTGAAAAGTAAGTTTTTTAACATAATATTTTATCAAGCATTTAATTCATTAGAATTTAAGAATGTATATTTCATTGTTTTAATGAAAATGAATTTTGTTATTAATTTATAGTATTTATAAGTAAACGAAATGACTGAAAAAAACTATCGAAAACTATCGATAGTTCTTCACCACTAGCAGACACATATATATATATATATATATATATATATATATATATATATATACATATACATATATACCGAGATACAAATTTTAGTGAAGGTCATTTTCGGTTTCCCGAGGCCTCAAAACAAATTTCTGCCATAGTCCCGGGGGCTCAGGTCTTTTCGTGGCACCCGCCGTAATAAGTGAATTTCCAGAATGAAAATTCGCTTTAAAAAAATGTAAAAATTGACGAACCAATCAATAAATCGATACATATTACGATCGCGATGGGTGCATTCCATATTTATTAAACTGATTGCAGAGATGTCTACCAAAGATTGTGGGTCCAGTACTGCTGCAGGGCTCGCTAATCGCTTCTTTTTAATAACATATGTAGTACGTATCTCTAACGAACATTATAAGTTTCATATTATGTTGTACATTTTATCATATACATTATATAGGTGAATACTTTTATGTTCCTGTCTGTTTGTCTATCGATTTGTCCGTCAGTCTGTCCGAGAGTCAGTTTGTGTCCAGTCTGCGGACATTTGATGTTTTGTATTTTTTTTTTTAAATAACTACATCTTAGGTAGTTTAATAGACTTTTTGTCATATTTTTTTTAATTATTGATTTTTTTTTTTTTGTAATTAATAAAATATGTCTTTGGATGAAGAAAGACATAGAGTGGTGGTTAGTTCCTGTCTTAAGCGGAGGTTTACTTGAGAGTCGTTAAAAAAAAAATCGATTTTTTTTTTTGCAGAAATTGGTAGCTAATTATGTGTAGAATATGTTCCCAAAGTGATTTTGCTGAAAGTAATTTAAGGGAAGGTTTACTTGAGATTTGATAAAAAAATCGATTTTTTTTTTGCCGAAATTGATAGCAAATTATGTGTAGAATATGTTCCCAAAGTGATTTTACTGAAAATAATTTAAAAACAAGATTCTTGCGCATTAACCGAATCCAGCTTTCTATAAAAAAAAATTCAAAAAACGTAGTTCACGCAATAATGAGTATTAAATATAAAATTTTGAAAAAATACGTTTCTTTATATATATTTTATAATATCTCGGAACTACATTTTTGGAACTGGCGGACACGATAACTCACAAACTAGTCGATGGATCCTGTTTTTTAATTTTTCATTTTAAAGATAATTCAATTCTCCGGCACCTATACCTAAGTCCGATACACTTTCAATATTTTTTATTTTTTTTTTATTTTACTTGAAAGAGCGAAAAATAAGACAAAAATCGTAATGAAAAGTTCACACATCCGCCATTTTTTTTTTCTTTCAGCAATTTATTGATATTATAGGTAGAGGTGCCGATACTCTTCATATATCTTATAAATCTTTTTTGTTTTTGGATTTCGGTGGTTTATTACCGGCGCTAGGATGTCCGCCAACAAGGCATTGGATTTTCGGATCGTCACACTGCAGTATCTATAAAAATGGACAATTTTTTATATTTTTCCTTGAAAAATTTTTTTTTTGTATAGTTTAATACTTAATAAATTTGTGTATAAAATTTGAAATTGATATTTACTTCCGTTCTTGAGAAAAAAATTCTAGAAAAATACATCATTTTTAAGGACTCTCGAGTAAACCTCCCCTTAATGTGAAAATTTTTCGGGTCAACAGATCAAAAAATGTAAATTACATCTCAAATCGTGTGAAAACTTTGTGGAACTGCTCTGCTCTAACATTGTAGGTTTTTCTAAGTTAGGGTCAGGACTAAAGAATCAACTTAAAAGCTAAAATTTTTCATAGCAAACATCTTTCGTAGCTCCGTTAGCAATAAAAAGATATAATGAAAGAAAAGAAGCTGATAATTTATCCATTTAATAAAATAAAATATTAAAGATATTAATAATTATGCTGTTAAATTGGTTTGTCAGTTTTTTTCATTTATATATATATGACGTCATAAACCAGCGTTTTCCCAAAAAAAAATTTAAAACGAGGTTAAAGAATAATATTGTATCATTTAGTGTCTTTAAAATAATTCCAAACAACTGTTAGAAGAAAAGGTGTTTTTTTTAGTGTATGTGAAAAAACATAAATATAAAATTAGAATTTTTTTTTTTTTAAATGAGTTCACAACATTTATTGTTTGAAAATAATTTCTAACATCTTTTGAAACCGTATTTCGTTCCGCATTGAAGCCTTGAATCGATAATGAAACAAATTATGTTGGCTTCCAAAGCGTTAATTAATAGGTATAAACCAGAGATTTTAATATCCGCAAAGAAAATAATCTATTGGCGACAAATTACGAATTATTACTAATCTAGTTATTTACCCCTATCAAAAATTTTGTCATTCCCGAACAAAATGTATCATGTAATTTCCATAAATAAAGCAACCTAAATTGACTAGACTAAATTTAGTACACCTAAATTTACTCTAGTGTTACTTAAAAATTTGAAAGGTGTTCTATGATGAGAAAATTTTGGGAAACACTGTCATAGACTTATAGCATATACATTATATAAGCACATTAAATAATGTGTATGTAGTTAAAATAGCTAACAGCTATTATTTATTTTAATAAATAAAAATAGGTGTGAAAATAAATATGTAACGATTTAATTAATTTAATTATTAATTATGAATTTATTATTAAAATAAATAATTAATTAATTAATAAACAAATACAAAAGTTACTTACAAAGTTTAATAAATTTCGCATATTATACATGTTTATGTGAAACAGAATGATTTATTAATATAAAAAAAAAAATGTACAATCAGCTTACGCACTGGTGCAGTAATTTACAAAAATGATCGACCGATACCAAATAGAAAACATTGCTACTTAATAAAATAACTAAACCCGGAAAAGTCACGTGTGCTTTAGTTTCACGTCTTGTAACCACCTCCGGTTATTTTGAAAATTATTTGGAATTTGTAGAATTTGTTAAGACCAACTACCGATTAAAAAAATAACTATTGTCAGTAGGCAACGTCTGGGGCATACATGTAGCAAACAATTTGAAGAGAAATATCTGATGCCTTCGTCTTTTTTAGTTCGATTTTCACACAGTTGGGTTTCTTTAAGTTATAATTTACTGACACTGGAAGGCTACAAATTACTTCTGAATTTCACACCAACACATCAGTTTCATTTTGACCTCTTCTGACCCCCCCCCCAAAATTATATTAACGGTCAAATTAATTCTGTTGTTTCAAACGATTTGCTATTTTATTGCGTGTGAGAGTGTATCTTGTGGTATTTTCGCTGTTATAAAAATGTCTAAAGAGTAGGTACTGTTATTACTGTTATAACAAATTATTGTTTAAGAATCAAGCTTATAATGAAAGTGATTTTTTGCCGGTAATTTCATACCGTTTTACTCAGTTCATACTGCAAATAACCCCCAGTGTCACCTATAGATGACACTCCATTTAAAAAAAAAACTAAAGGATATTTCAATTATTTATTTTTTATATGTTGAGTACTTAAAGATAAAAACTAGCACAAAATAAGGATATTTTGTCGATAGATCGCGGCTTGGGAATTGGCAAGTTCAATGAAAGTTGACGTGATCGATCACTACTTCACGTTACTGTACGTACCTTATACAGAACATATTTTTATACGTATCCGTAACCTGTTGCATTTGTATTTAAAAGGGATAAAATACTATTCCACCGATAAATACATAATTCAAATAATAAACACACTGGTACCAAACCTAATGTTAAAATCTTCGAGTGTAATAAGTGGTTGGCCGGTTCGGTTGCGTGATTGTCAACGGTTGATTCGTGCACCAAACACGATATTTCAATTAAACAAACAAGATTTGTAGTTTGTAATGAGGAGGGTCATTTAGCGCCACATAATTAGATATTTAACAAAAATTTATTCAATCAGTGGTACCAGTGTATGTATGTCAAGTTTGACCCAACAATGAATGCGGTTCCTACACAAAATATTTTTTTACTCGAGTGCTTCTTCGCTGCGTGCATATCGGCCAAATGATAACAACAACATATTTGGGAATATGTAATAGGTACGTAAATTAAAATTTGTTGAGATCGGATGGAGAGTGATCAGGGACGTATTTTGGATTTTGGATACTAATTGAATATGCAATTTCGAAAAGGGCACATCTTGCATATTTTGATAAATATGTTTTTTCAAATAAATCAATTATAAATGCTTCCCTCTACCTATTATATGCGAAAAGGGAACATTGTGAGTTTAAAAGGCACTTGCAGTAACTTACCAAGCGAAGAATATCGAGCTTATAATGACAAAGTACCCATCAATAAATTAAAAATTGCAGATATTGCAAAAGTGAAACAATATATACCAACAGAATTCATAGAATTTTATGACGAAATACTACAATGGCCAACTATAAACGAAACAGAGGCTCCAGAAGAAGATTTTTGAAAAAAAGTTTATTTATTATCTTTAATTTAAGTATTATGTTTAATTTCAGATACCTAAAATAAAAATTTCGCCAAATTTATATGGGTTTTTCTTTAAATTATGTGAATTCAATATCATAAATTTCGAAAAGGGCACATCTCACAAATTTAAAATATCTAAAATATACAATATTGTAAGCTTAAGGTCCAAATATTTCTGTGACTTCGATTGCAAATTGGCCCCAGAATCTAACTCAAAATTATTTTTTTTTAAATTCACTATATGTACTTCTTTAAAAAATATTAGTTTCTTTTATTTCCTGAAAAGTTGAAATATTCAGACATGTGCCCTTTTCGAAATTGCGTATTCAATTATTCCGAATGAGAAGTCGAGATAAAAGTGTGCGTCATTGTAATTGGGCTAACTATCTGGCGAAGTATAAAAAGGAGAAAAATTAAAATTGATTCAAAATTGGCAAAAATTAGTCTGCTTTACCCTGTTATCGAAAAAAAGCCACCATGTTGTATCTGTCAGTTAAAATAAACAGTGAGAAACTCTATTCTGATTGCTTTATTAGTAGTAACGAAAAAAATTCCCCCGAAAAAGTCGAATTTTGTCAGTACGTTTTCAAAATGTTTGTCAAACAGATTGTGGAAATCATTCAGTTACCATATACATTATCCTATTTTCGTGAAAATTAGGAAAAATTCAATATATATTTACAAACAAATGTGTAACATAACATCCAGTTGGTGTCACCTGACATTTAAATCAGGTGCGGATACACGAGAGTAGTCATGAGGGTCATAGTCAGAAATGATATAATCAAATTTTTAGGACAATATTTTAGTCTCTTAAAAACCGCATTCTAAAAGGAATTTCGCTATTTTAAGAGTCAAAATAAAAAATTCACACCCGAATTATCTGAATTCAATCAATCACTCTACTTCAGATCATTTCCATAAAGCTTGATTAAAGAAAAAAAAATTTTCAGCTAATTTTTCGGCGCATTGAAAATCGTAAATAAAATGATAAAATGATGAAATTGGAGGTGAACTGTAGGTTTTTGAAGTCGATTTTTCCATTTTTGCCAAAATTAAGCATGTAGGACCACTAGAAAAAAAACTTCTGTCGAAGCAGTGGTATTTCTAAAAATAATTTCGTCATTTTAATAGTAAACATAGGAAGTTCACGCCCGAATTATGTAAATTCAACCAATCACCCTAATTTAAATCACTTTCATAAAGCTTGATTTGAGGGAAAGAATTTTTTCAACTTGGTGACATCATCAAGCTAAGTAAATTACTCAGAAATTATTTCAAATATCGTTATGAAACCATCAGCAAAATGTAACCCTCTTCTAATTCTACAGCTGGCTCCGCTCCTGATTTGTCATAACACTAATATTCAACACTGTGTGTGACGTTACATAACCCCCCCCACCCGAAAATATTGTCGCGGTATGTATCACATCTCTTGCATTTATACCTATCCCGTATATCTACGACTGTTAAAAACGGGAACTGTAAACTTTAACACATTTTTTTATGTGTCGTTTATGGATTGTATTTGGCAATATCACATTTTGCAACAATAACTCGAAAAGTTACACATATGTACATAAAAGTATGTACATACTAGGCTTGCAACGAGCACCCTATTCGGCCGTTAGTCCAATATCAAATGTTCGGCGAGCATCCGAGTTGAACAGTCGAATATTTGGCGAATATATACATAATATATGAAATGTGGTACAAATACCGAAAACAATTAGGTAAAAAATTTAAATAAAAAAAAGTATTTAGTAAATTTTTAAATACGTATACTAAACAATACGCATATCATGACTATGTAGCTGTATGTGCGTGTGTCACTTGTGCATACATAATATATTCATAAATTATAAGCAGTTAGATAATATCAGATTTCGTTTTTTTTCTCACTATTCGGTATTCGGCCGAATATCATAAAAGTGGCCGAATAAGCCGAACACCGAATAGTTGACAAATATTCTTTGCAAGCCTAATATGTATATATAGTATAACCATGTATCTACAGTGTTTTTTTTATAATGTTGAATATTATTACAAAAGGTAATAACCACAAGCTGTGCCATTCACAACAGTTGAACATTTCTCCGTTTGCATATAAACATTTTACATATTTTAATAGCATATTAAATTTGAGTTGAGTAGTCCCGGGGAACGAGGGTTGTGTGTGCTACCTATAAATATATGTAATTTGTAATGTAGACAACTTTGTATATGGGACGTATTTCCTTCTCAGTGTCTTACAAAGTGTGTACAGGGTGTTACGAAAATAGGACATGACTCGGGATATGCGGTCAATTTCAGCACGGAACATTCTATTCAAAAATTAGCAAAAGACGTCAAATAGCGAAAGTTGACGAAAGTTCTAGAATATTCGATTCACCAACCAACAGAAATATCAAAAAATCAGTTGCAATATTGGACATTTTCTAAAATGTTTTAGAAAATCAACTTCACCATTGGATTGGTCATCGAAAAGGAGGCCGAACAATAGAATATTCTAGAACATTTGTTAAATTCCGTTGTTTTGCTTCTTTTCAATGATCAATCCAATAGTCAAATCAATTTATCCATATTTTTGTTTGGTTGTCGAATACAATATTCTAGAACTTCTGTTAAATTGTACTATTCAGCCTTTTTTTTCGAGCTATAAAATCGCTTTTTCGATAGCATTGCAAATTTTGACAATTTCGATACATAAATTTTCATCGACACAGATTTATGTTGATGTATCTGTGAGAGTGGCTGACGTCACTAGGTTAAATCCAAATGTTAGGGTGTCTATACAATCAATGAAATAAGGAATAAAAAGTATACCATCTAGTGACGTTGAGTGGAACTTTAACGTAACTGCTCTTAGATATAAATATGTAGGTACTTTTGTGACTTTAGTGACAAAAAAGTCATCACGAACGTTATTTTTTCATAAATTTTGATGTACAAAAATACCTAAATACATATACCTATGGGCAGTTACGTTAAAGTTCCATTCAACGTCACTAGATGGCATACTTCTTATTCCTTATTTCTTATTTCTTATTCCTTATTTCATTGATTGTGTATGGACCCTTACTGAATTTCCAATGTATTTTCAACAATTTTTTTACACCCCGTACAAGTGAATTTATACATATAGAGTGAATAACTGATACACATACCTATAACATAACATACATGTTATTTGGTTGTCACTTTTTGAATCATTGGGTTACTGTCCGTGGCGTGCGAGTAGGTGCTAACTAAACATCCATTTGTACTAATGGGTATATTATCTACGTTTGCACGCGAGATTAATTTAAATATGTATAAATACACAATATACTCGTCTCTATCATTTGGGTCTGTTAGCGGTCATAATTTAGATATCATTCCGACTTCTGTTTTATATACTGAGTGAGACCAAAATATAAATAAAATAAATCCAACTGAACCAGTTACAGTAAAATCCCACAACGAACATATTAAGTAAAATAAATGAAGTATCAGTAATGATAACCAATTTGACTGTTGCTAGGGATTGTAAATCAAGAAAAGTGCCGTAGAATTTTTAGCGGTAATACGATGAATGATTACTCCTAACTGTACACTAGTGATGAGCAAAATTAGTCTTGGTCTTGCAGTCTTATCTTGGTCTTGCATTTTTTGCAAGACCAAGACCAAGACCAAGACTGTATATCAAGAGCAAGACCAAGACCAAGACTATAAGTATGGCTGCAAGACCAATACCAAGACTCAAGTGAGCAAGACCAAGACAATAGCAAGAAAAAAGCAAGACTCTTGCTAAATTATTTAAATAGTTTAAAAGTATAATTAATACCGTAAAGAGAGAAAATTCTGATTTTAGAAGGACAAAATTCGCTAATAAAAAAATGCAAAAAAGTGCAAGATTCTTTAGCAATACGAAAACCAAGACCAATACCAAGACTGCATTTTGCAAGACCAAGACCAAGACTAAGACCAAGACTCAAACTGCTCTAGTAAGACCAAGACCAAGATTCTCAATGCAAGAACAAGACCAAGACCAAGACTGCCAAGTCTTGGTCTTGGTCTTGCATTTGCTCATCACTAGCCCTGTACCGATTTCAATTTTGAATTTTTTTTTAAAATTTTTATACATTTTTATACTTTTCAAATATCAATAAAAAAGAACTGTTAAAAAATGGATAGTAAAAATATTTACTGTTTTTTTTTTTTTTATTACGTCCGTAAAACACCTCACAAGCGAGTTTCTAGACTAGAAACCCCCTTAAATTAACCGCACATTTTGCAAAACAATTAGACATTATGTTAAATAATTAAATTTTAAGAATAGATACGAGCGGGATTGAAGTAGAAGCTGAATTGGGTTCCTGTTTACGGAATCTAAACGCATCTCTCATACAAGTTTTTGTTTTTACAAGATTCCAAATATATTTGACTGTAAAATTCACATTATAAATCATTCAGCAAGGCCGTAGATAGAAAAAGTTTTCAGAAAGGAATACTTTTAGGGCTTCTTATTTCGTCTTGTCATTCATTTATACTTAGCACCTCACTTGATCTTTAAAATCACCGTTTTATCGCGAGAATGATATCTTTTAATACATTGCACTGTTGAAAGGTTTCACTGTGTTTAAAATATATTACTGCGATATTGAATTCGCGCGAATTCATCATCACTAGTTTTTTCCCTCACAACTGTTTGCTACCAGTGTTACAAAAAAAAATGCAAATTAGTTCTTACAATAAATATTTAGTCTACACGGCAAGTTCAAGTTGAAATAAAGCAACTGGGTCATTTGGCCTGGATTCCATTGGAAAGAAAAACTACGGCGTTTGTTTGTAACCAAATTATTTGGCTACCTAATAAAAATCATAGTTACTTTCGCTCATGTAACGTACAATCTATCTGGGCGGTAATGACAAAGTCAAACCAAAATATAAAAAGATTCAAATTTTCAAAAAAATCTCAGTGTTTTTTTTTTTTTTTACTTTTTACTATATATCTACTGGGAAATTGATAGTGTGGACCTTCCGGGTTGCATCCACACCATGTTGCTTTTAGCATTTATATATATTTATGTATCAGCGCGATAAATCTCGAACGAAATATTTGGAGGAAACGTTGGAAATCCGAAACACTTAGCTACCTAGTAGCACATGGTTTTCTGGACATTTTTCGTCAAAAACGATGAGATTTTTGCTAAAATTTGCACTATCGGAAAGAGTGAAAAAAAATTACGAAAGACAGTTTTCTGAACCATTATTCTAAGTAAACTAATTTTCAACAAAAATTTATTTTCAAAAGTCAAAAGTTTTCGAAATTTTTATTACACGTCATTCAACGTAGATTCCGGGAAAAAGTTTAAAAAACTGATACTATAATTATTTAAATTCTGTCTATAGAAATTTTATACAGGGTTTAGCGAAACTAAGTTTTGAAATTAGTGATGAGCAAAATTAGTCTTGGTCTTGCAGTCTTGTCTTGGTCTTACATTTTTTTTTTTTGCAAGACCAGACCAAGACCAAGACTATGTATACCTAGAACAAGACCAGGACCAAGACTATAAGTATGCCTGCAAGACCAATGCCAAGACTCAAGTGAGTAAGACCAAGACAAAAGCAAGACTCTTGCTAAAATATTTAAATAATTTGAAAGTATAATTAATACCGTAAAGAGAGAAAATTCTGATTTTAGAAGGAACAAATTCGCTAATAAAAATAAATGTAAGAAAGTGCAAGATTTTTTAGCAATACCAAGACCAAGACTGCATTTTGCAAGACCAAGACCAAGACCAGGATTCTTAATGAAAGAACAAGACCAAGACCAAGACTCCCAAGTCTTGGTCTTGGTATTACACTTGCTCATCACTATTTGAAATCCAGAGGGTAGATAGCTCTCATTGTACTAATTAAATTTTGTGCCGATAAGGTAGTGTTCAGTTAGAGGCAAAATAGACGTGTGGTTAGTGAATCTGCTCCGTGTCTTGAGGTTACGGGTGCGAGGCTGGGTCCTTCCAGTAATTTATTAAATTTTTTTTTTATTTAATTTAAAATATTGCAAGTGAAACCAGTGATATTGCAATTCTGGTAAATTCCAGATAGATCTTTGACCATCTACCTATTAGACTAAAGCTGAGTAGTACTAAGGGTAAGATTTTATATAAGAAAAAATTTTTCTATGCGGATTATGCCTATTTTAAGAGTTCAAAATTTTGCTACATTCACTCATATGTAAGTATATTATGTTGTATCATACACATATAGCATATGAACTTGAATTAAGTCACTACCGATAAACAGTCTCTGGTTTGTAAGTAAAGTTCCAATTTAAATCAGGTATTGTTTTACTTCGGCTGGCACAATTGATTTTTCAGTAACATTATCAGTGAGTATTGAGTCCAAGTACCTTAACATTACAACATTGCATTATCCACAATCCATCCATAAGAACGCAAGTTAAAACTGTAGGGTTGACCGGGGTAATTGTGAATTGGGGCAATTGTGAACAGCGCCTGTAATTTCTAAAATAATATTAATATTGTTAAAAATCAACTCTTAGTATGCTTTTCTGCCCTTTCTTAATATGCTATTAAAATTTGATAACAATTCTCCAAGTATTAGTATCGTTTTTTTTATTTTGAAAAAACCCTTGCAAAATTTTATGTATCTTACTTCGACCAATCATCAAAAAAAAATTTTTTTAAATACATTTTATTTTTTTAAAAGGTAAGAAATGGGCTAAACCCTGACAGGGTTCCTTATTAACTGCTAAAGAAATTGGACAATTTATTACCAATTCACAATTACCCCATGATTTTACAATTGTGGGGTAATTGTGAACGTCATTCACAAATGCCCCCATTCGGTCAAAAATTTCAGTAGTGTCCTTTTCGGAGTTGAAAATGTTGATGAAGATGGTGGTGACATTATTGTACAAGTTTCCGTTGTACAAACAATACAAAAAAAAAAAAAAAATGCGTAAAGAGCGATATGTTTTGTGTATCAATCTATGAAATCATTGCTGTGCTCCCTTACCCAAAAACAACTTACAAAAACAAAAAAATTACTTGTTTTCAATGTCTCTGTGAGTGACCAAGGGCAGTAGAATTAACACGAAACCATTTTTTTTTTTCATTTACAGTATTAGGCCGAATAGATTGTTGTTTTTTATTCATGTAAACTAAATGTATTTTCTTGAAAAAGTCTTATTTTCCTTGTTTTTGTGTGAAAATCATATATTATAAAATGGCAAAATATCATCAAAATGTCATTTTTAGCTTATAATAAATTTGTTCCTACAATTTTTGTCATTTTTATTTAACCTTGATTTTTTGTACAAATTTGTGGTATGCATAACTTGCATTAAACAAAGAGAAATTGTGAAAGTATGATGAAAAATTTGAAAGTGGGGTAAATGTGAAGAATTTAAGTTGGGCTTTACTCTGATGTACCTCACTTCTCTTGTAATCCATTCTAAATAATTTTTATGATGGCATTCACTTTTACCCCAAAATTCATAAGATTTGCAAAACCGCACCGGGGAAATGTGAATGGCTTATAAAATTTTTGTTTTTCATATGAACTTGCTCAAAATTTATGTGGTGCATCCTGAATAATGTAGAATTAAAAATAAATCAACCCTGATGTGTTCTATAAAATAAAAAATACTTAAAACAACGCTTTTATCTCAATTCATGAAAATCCATTCACAATTACCCCGGTCAACCCTATGTGTGATGGACCCGAGTGGTGGACAGATCGACCGACACAGATACAGAGACATTCGTCCGTCGTCCATCTATTGTGTCCGGGCAGCACAGGCCGACATCAGAACGTTGCCAACCACAACATTGCGTCCGTTCATCAGTTCATTGTTTGTTAGCGTCGCTCCCCGGTCCCCGAACGTCCCTAACCGCCCCGCGCGCCCGGATCGTATGAAACATTCTTATCCACATGGGACTACTTCTTTTTATTATTGATCTACACTATTTTTTAACAAGTATCGATCAGTCAGTGGATCGATGGATCGATCGATCTGAGTTTTATGTTGTTGTTGTTACTGCTGTATTTATTCGAATTCTGTTTGATCACTCGGTGATTAAAGCAAAACAATTACATGCTATACAAACGATATTCACTGTATTTATATAACAATATATGTACGAATCACTGACTACGCATTGCTTACTTAGCATACTTAACATCGCGTTCATATCATACCGTTTAGTAGTTAGTGATTAGTAATAACTAGCAAGTAGAAATACATAGCTCTGGTAGAAATATTTATAGGTATGTAAAGTGATGAAAATTAACACCTATTTACAGTTACGATACGGTAATAGCCTGTTTTTGGATATATAATTATGCATTCCTGGAGACTATTTATATTTATTAGCGAATTTCCAGAATGGAATTCAGCTATTACAGTCACTCTCATGACGCGACTTGAACCCGGGACCATGGCAGAAATTTGTTTTGAGGTCCCTAAAAACCGAAAATAATATTCACTGAAATTTATATATATATATTATATATATATATATATATATATATATATATATATATATATATATATATATATATATATATGTATATATGTGTCCGCGCGTTAATTCTCGAACGAAGTATCCAATTTTAACGAAATTTGGTGAAAACATTGGAAGTCCCAAACCCTTGGATGAGTTCGTCAGCCAGACACGTCGGATGTCAGGAACATGGTTTTTGTTCTTGCAAAAAGTTAGTTTTTTACCAAAATTTCCACTTATTCAAAAATTTTTGCGAAATTTTTTTACACCATTTAAAAGAGAAAAAATTACATGAAAAAAGTGTTTAAACTATTGTTCTATGTCAACTAGTTTCCGAGAAAAATTATTTTTTATAAACGGAAATTCGCTATGTTATGCAGGATGCTGCGACAGTGGTATAATTTTACATACCTACAAATACGTACCACAGCTATGTATTCTGCTACTTGTTATGTACTAAACATTAATCATTAACTACTAAACGGTCCGGTGTGGACGAAGTTTGATTATTTCTGTGGATGTACCGTAAAACGAAATGGATTGGATCATTTTTGGTTTTTACATTTGGTTTTCAAACATTTCCTTTTATATATTAATAGTTCTTCGTGAAAAAAATAGTTTTTTGTCAAAATTTCCCCTTATTCAAAAATTGTTATGAAATCTTTTACAGTGTTGAAAACAGGAGAAAAAATTTCATAAAAAAGGTTTTTAAACTATTATCCTATGTCAACTAGTTTCCAAGAAAAACTAATTTTTATAAATGGAAATTCGCTATGTTATGCAGGATGCTGCGACAGGGGTATTTTAAATTTTTGATTACTCATTTAAATAAATAGGGGTATTTTTATAATCGAAAAAATATTTTACTATTAATTTCACTTAATTTATTATAAATTATTACACGTAGCTTATGATAAACTCAAATACAACCGTCTTTAAATTAGAAGTTATTGTTTTTTGCAATTCGCTTCATTTTACTGTACATAACTTACCACATTTAACCCCCTTCTATCTAGTAATTCTATTATTTCTATGAATATGATGTACTTAACTTATTGTTAGTTCATAAACTATACGTAACTATGTTCGACAAATAACTTAAGTCGTTTTTTTCCATTCTTTTCAACAACGAACGAGTTAGTAGTAAAAGTGGTTGGATATTGAAAAATGTATAAAGTGTAAGTTAATTCTTTTAAAAATTATGCTCGCTTCAGTTGGCACACACATATCCATGAACGGAAAAAAAGTCAATAGAGATTTCAGAATTTATAGATTAAAAAATATTGCAAGTCACTCCGTGTACAGCCAAGTTCGAGTGTACATACTAAATCAGGTACTATGTACGGCGTATCAGTCGCGTAATAAGAAATTTCATCCAGAGGAACACAAATTTTTATAATTTATTAAAATTTTCTCAGTTGACAAGATTACCGTAAAATAGGACGAATCGGTACAAATATAAACTTCACATCGTATTTTTTTGTATTTCTTTTATGTACGAGTACTTATTCTTTTATGTATTAAAAAAATTATGCCTGTGTGATTACCATATTAAAATAATTAAAAATTTTTGAAAATATTTACATAATTCCTACCGTATGGGTGATTCGGGGTCAAAAGAAACGATAACAGGGTGAATAGGGGTGATTTCAAATTGTCTGTCTATATTTATACACCCCAAAAAAGGAATAATAAGGACATCATAGTTTTGTGTAAAAATAAACAAAATCTAAAGTAAAATTTAGAAGGATAAAATATAGAAATGTTACTATATAAAATTTACTATATTGATAAAATCGGGTCGTAAGGACGCCACAACAAATTTCTATTATAGTCCCGGGATTCAATATCACCATGACACCGAATGTACTAGCTCAATTTCGGTTCGAAAATTTGTCGAAACGGGTCTTACTGACGATGGAGCTAAGACCCGTTACGTAAAACTCGAGTTACGTAAAGGAAAATAAGAATATCAAGAAATTTAAATAGTAATTTGCGATAAAGTCACTTTATTGACTGTTTTTAATCATTTAATCAGTACATTGCATACGAACATAAGTTACTGCATCATTATTAAATTTCTTTACAAATGTATTTTTCTCAGTTTTTGTGATGCTATAAAAATAAAATCATGTTCTCATGTGTAAATCAATGTTTTATCTTGTTTAGAAAAGCAACTTCTAAGAAAATCATGAGGTTTTGAGCGTTTTGAGTTATGTATTTTTTATGAAACTTTTTTATGTGGTCCTGACATATCGTATTAGAAAGGATTATGCTATATTTGCTAATTGTGAACTAATAACATTCTAAAAAATTGCCTTTGTAAAAAAAAACTAGTAGGGTTGACCGGGGTAAATGTGAATTCGGGCAATTGTGGACGGCGCCTATAATTTCTAAAATAACATTAATTTTGTTAAAAATCAAATCTTAGTATGTTTTTCTGTCCTTTCTTAATATGCTATTAAAATTTCATAACAATTCTCCAAGCTGTTTTTTGTTCATGTAAACTGAATGTATTTCCTTGAAAAAGTCTTATTTTCGTTGTTTTTGGGTGAAAATCATGTAATTTTTTGATTTTTTATTTGATAAAATGACAAAATATCATCAAAATATCATTTTTAGCTTGTAGCAAATTTGTTCTTACAATTTTTGTTATTTTTATTTAACCTTGATTTTTTGTACAAATTTGAGGTATGCGTAACTTGCATTAAACAAAGAGAAATTGTGACCACTAAAGTATGATGAAAAATTTGAAAGTGGGGTAAATATGAAGAATTTGAGTTGGTCCTTACTCTGATGTACCTCACTCCTCTTGTAATCCATTCTAAATAATTTTTCTGATGACATTCACATTTACCCCGAAATTCACAAGATTTGCAAAACTGCACCGGGGAAATGTGAATGGCTTATAAAATTTTTGTTTTTCATACGAATTTGCTCAAAATTTGTGTGGTGCATCCTGAATAATGTAGAATTAAAAATAAATCAACCATAATGTGATATATAAAATAAAAAATACTTAAAACAACGCTTTTATCTCAATTCATGAAAATCCATTCACAATTGCCCCGGTCAACCCTATAATTTTAATTTTATGACTTTTTCGATTCATTTAGTGTGGACTAGTGTGGACAATGTTGACCATGACATGACTGTCCGAAACTGCACACAATATATTAATATTATCAGTGACGATATTTAACTGATCAATTGTTAATAATATTTAATCGATTTCGATGCAAGCAACGAGGATGCTTGGAAATTTCAAAAATATTTCATTTTTCAATTGTTTGTAGTGCCCGTTTTTTTTGTGTACATATTCCATTTCAGAAACAATAGAAAGATGTACAGTGGAACGAAATATGACAAAAATGTTTGCGAACCACTCTAATTGATTGGTTGTGGCCCGTTTGTTTGGTCCACTCGATCGACTCCGGCCGGGCCCAAAAAGAACACAATAATTGTTCACAAAACAATTGAAATAATCAGGTGGTGACCAAATATAGATTATTGGTGTATTTATTTTTATACAATCAAATGCAACAGCAATGAATGCACTTCAAGCGACTCAACAACTTCACCAATCATACCACAAAAAAATGGTCAACAATTATTGTGTGGTTCAAGTTGGTTTTTTGTGCGACGGCCACCGTTTCGGCGGCCATCGCGTCCAACCGGCATAATGAAAATAATTTTCGGGCACCCGAAAAAATTTATTATTTAACCCTAGAATTATACCGTACTCGTCAAATTGACTACCCAACTTCTCTACTTGCTCCAGTATTACAACTTGTTGTTGCTTGTCTGTTCTAAAATTTCTGGTATCTAATTTATTTGTTATGATAACACAGCAGATGTATCAATTTTGTATATAGTTGCTGTCGTTTTGTTTATATTAAAATAGTGTGCGTTAATTTGACGACGAGGTATGATTAACATATGTTTTTTTTTAAGATTTTGTACTTTACATATAAAAGTTATTCTAATTTTTCTAAAATTTATTAAAGATATGGATGTTAAAATTAATTTATTCAATGATAATAATAATGTGAAAGATGATTACAGCTATTCGACTTATAGAAACGACATAATACTGAAGTTTTAATATATTGAATCGAAAACTAAAGAATGCGTTTCAGGTGACTTAATAAAAGATTAACAATTTATTTTGTGGAAAATGTTTTAATTTTTTATTATTTTTTGAGATCTTATTCGAAAAATTACTAACAAATTTTAGAAAAATTACAAATGTGCCTAATGGGGACATAATTACATATCTACGGGAATATTTGTGACCGAGAATAGTTCATAAATTAATAATTTGAAAGACATGTCTTATGATACAATTGATGTATTTATCTATTTTTTAATTTTTATAATGAAAATATGCTTTGATAAAAACATTAAAAAAAATTAATAAATATTTATATTAAAAAATTTTTCCAAATGCAATTTTTTTAAATATTTTGTTCGCTTTTGTAGTATTATTATGTAACAAAAATGTTTTTGTGTAAATAAACTCTAAAATTCTCCGCAAAAAAGTCCATTCGTCAAATTGACGACAATTTTATTATTTTTTGAGATTTTATTCGAAAAATTACTAACAAATTTTTGTTTGTAGAAAATTTACAAATGTGCCTAATCAGGAAACAACTACATATCTACGGGAATATTTGTGACCTAGAAATTTCACGTTCTGGAAAGTCACACATGTCCACCGACTCATAATAGTTCATAAATTAATTATATGAAAGACATGTCTTATGATACAATTGATGTATTTATCTATTTTTTAATTTTTATAATGAAAATATGCTTTGATAAAAAGATTAAAAAAATTAATAAATATTTATATTAAAAAATTTTTCCAAATGCAATTTTTTTAAATATTTTGTTCGCTTTTGTAGTATTATTATGTAACAAAAATGTTTTTGTGTAAATAAACTCTAAAATTCTCCGCAAAAAAAGTCCATTCGTCAAATTGACGACGATTTTATTATTTTTTGGGATTTTATTCGATATATTACTAACAAATTTTTGTTTGTAGAAAATTTACAAATATGCCTAATCAGGAAACAACTACATATCTACGGGAATATTTGTGTCCGAGAAATTTCACGTTCTGTAAAGTCACACATGTCCACCGACTCATAATAGTTCATAAATTAATTATTTGAAACACATTTCTTGTGATACAATTGATGTATTTATCTATTTTTTAATTTTTATTATGAAAATATGCTTTGATAAAAACATTTAAAAAAATTAAGAAATATTTATATTAAAAAAAATTTTTAAATGCAATTTTTTTTAAATATTTTGTTCGTTTTTGTCGTATTGTTATGTAACAAAAATGTTTTTTTGCAAATAAACTCTAAAATTCTCCGCAAAAAAATCTATTCGTCAAATTGACGACGATGTATGATTAACGTTCCTCGTAGACCAACGTATGATTCTGGCGTTAAATAAATCGATCTGTACTCGAACTGTTCAACCCTCAACACGATCATATGTACGAAATGTAAAACAATGCAATGGTACAAATTACGATAAGTATATGACTGTGTCGGTGTGGAAAGACGAATAGTCTTGGCGAGCGTTCCGAGCGTTTCTTGGTGCTTGGTTGTTGCTGATCGTGTGCTCCAGGAGGTGATGAAACATGGTAAACCACTAATACTTGCATGTCACGTAGTGCGCTATTGAGACCAGATGCAAGCAGGGCGGCCTGCGAACACCTATATACATTTATTTGTTCATATATTATATTATCCTTGCCACTGAACAAAAATTTCCGCCGAATATGAAATGAAAAGGGTGGTGTTCTGTTCAGGGGAATATCGGGAACACTGAAGCAAATATTGCAAGGTGATATCATATCTGCGGATGGGGTAACAACTGTACGAGAAAGTTATCTGGAATAGTGAATTTACTTTCGGCAAAACCAGAAAAAGTCAGGAGGTTTTTGACGAAATTAGGATGGCCACTTTGGTAATCAGGGAATTTGCCATTGCACTCCTTTTTTGCCTACAGTAGAGGAAACGCAGTACAGCTGAACTCTCTTTTTTTATGCGGTCCTTTTTTGTGAGGTTTGTAAAAAATGGCCATTAAAATGCACAATGTGAATCAAAATCACGAGACAGTAAGAACCTTAAACAATTACTCTAATAACTTTCTTTGATAAAAAATACTTTTTAACGGCTTTTAAGCATTTAATCAATACATTGCATAAGAACATAAGTTATTGCATCATTTAATTTTGTTAAAGATGTATTTTTCAAAATTTTCATAATATTATAAAATTGAAATAAAATGTTTCTACGTGTAAATTAATGCTTTATTTTGTTTACAGAAGCAACTTCTAAGGAAATTTCTAAGTTTTGAGCGTTTTGAGTGATTTTTTTTTGATGAAACTTTTTTTATGCGGTCCCGACCAACCGCACAAAAAAAGTTTTTTGTACAATCTGGATCGAACTATACTTTTTATAGCTATTTATGATATTTTTGAATATATTTTTTTTGTGCGATTTTTTTTATCCGGTCCCTGTCCACCGCACAAAAAAGAGTTCAGCTGTATTCTGAATAAAAAAAAAAAAATAAAAAAATGAAAAATTTGAATCTTTTTGGACTAACAGTTTTATTCGTGGTTGTTTCGGCATTTCGTATTACAAACTGTCTCTACTATACGAATAAACAACACTCAGTAGCTTCTTGTTATCCTGAAAGTTAATAGCAGGCTAACAAATAAGTTACATTATTTTTCAAAAAACTTCAAATTTCACATTGTGTGGGCCAGGTGTTTTAGGGTACCTTAAAATCCTTTATCAATTGTTTAAAATTAACTCTTAGTATTGCCTTTTATTCTATTATTAAACAGAAAAGTCATTTTTAAATTAATTTTAGAGTTACACGTGTTTTATGGGGGTGCTTAATACTTTTGGCCAAGGCTGTATTAAGTTACACAAATTTCTGTTTTCTTCGACTCCAATTTTTTTCTAATAGCAATTTAACTCGAAAAATTTGAAAAGATACTTCTATATTAGACTTTGTTTCTGTTCCACCGTTTTAGTTCAGTGTTCGAAAATTTTAAAGCGTCGACTACTACGGCAATATTGACACGGTTTGGTTCGCTCGAATGTCCTGTTCATATATTCAGTTCGCGTACCGTCCAAAGAGTGGTACGTGATGGACGCTAACTGCAACCCTCACACCCCATCAATAGTAACCGTAGAGTGGTCTGCCCCCTGTGCAACCCCCAAAAATATCCACCAAATATTATAATCCCACATACAACAGCAATGTTTAATTCAAAAAAAAAAAAAAAAAATAATTTTTTCAATAAATTATTCGAATAGCAACAACCGTTGTGAAGGAAATTGATCTTCTTACGATGGACGAAAATCTAATGAATACGTTTATTTCATCTGACTAACCTCGAAATACCTCGAAATAACAGAATATGTAGGTACATAAAGATTGACACAACGCACAAGAAAGTAAGGGTTGTGTTGTTTATAAAGGGTAGTGGATGAAGTTGCCGTGTGCGCCGCCATTCATCAATCCCCGGAGAGAGTGGCAGCAATTTCCGGAGCATGTCACTTCTAGTCCGGAACTTGAAGATCTGTTGATATTGATAACACTGACTGAAAATAGTTGATACAACGCATGCAGTGATAACACGGTATTCGAATGTATCTAATATTTTTGAAAATTAACAAAAAAATATACGTATTTAACGCTAGAATCATATACGTACTCGTCAAAATGACTAACGAACTTCTCTACCTGCTCCAATACTACAACTTGTCGTTCCCTACTTGCTGTGAAACTTCTGTTATCTAATCTATTTGTTATTATAACACAGAAAACGTATTAATTTTGTTTATATTGAAATAGTGTGCGTCAAAAGGACGACGATGTATGATCAACGTATATGTTTTTTTAAAAGATTTTATACTTTACATATAAAAATTTTCCTAATTTTTCTAAAAGTTATTAAAGATATGGATGTTGTAATTAATTTATTCAATGATAATGATAATGTGAAAGATGATGACAGCTGTTTGACTTACAGAGACGACATAATACTGAAGTTTCAAGTGACTTAATAAAAGATTAATAATTTATTTTGTGGAAAATATTTTAATTTTTATTATTTTTTGAGATTTTATTCGACAAATTACTAACAAATTTTTGTTTGTAGAAAATTTACAAATGTGCCTAATCAGAAAATAAGTACATATCTACGGGAATATTTGTGACCGAGAAATTTCACATTCTGAAAAAAAGTCACACATGTCCACCGATTCATAGTAGTTCATAAATTAATTATTTGAAAGACATGTCTTATGATACAATTGATGTATTTATCTATTTTTTAATTTTTGTAATAAAAATATATTAAAAAATTTTTCCAAATGCAATTTTTTTAAATATTTTGTTCGCTTTTGTAGTATTGTTATGTAAAAAAAATGTTTTTGCAAATAAACTCTAAAACTCTCCGTAAAAAGTTCATTCGTCAAATTGACGCCGATGTACGATTAACGTTTCTACGTTTCTACGTTCTCGTAGACCAACGTATAATTCTAGGATTAATGTAGAAATAGTGAAACCAAGAGGCGTGCGGGATGATCTTCACACATAATCCCTATTAAGTTCATATGAAATCTGATATATAAAAAAAATATCAGTATTTAATGTATTTATTCAGTTTACTTACAAATGAAAAGTTATTCCAGTTTCCTTATTCCTTATTTTTAAATATTTCGTAAAAAAAAATTACTACTCGCAAATAAACACACAATTTTCTTAAATACAGTGAAAGCTTTGAATAAAGTCATTCCAAATAATGCCATTTCCTCTACCCAACAATAGGGATCCTATCACCTTCCTCCCCCCAGTTCCGGACAAGATTTTGAATCGTTTCATAAACCACAAATAATAATAATTTTACTTCTCTATTTGGACTTTATTTGTTTAAAATTAAAATTTCATTCGAATTTCCCGCTATTGTTGATACGAAATAATCGTGTTATGACAGTGTCACCTGTACTTAATGGTTACTTATTTACTTACTTACTTTAGTCGTATTTATTCGACCCTTCTTTCACAACTATCGCTCAAAGATCATCTCACAAATGTTTATTAGGACATATTAACATATCGAACGGATGCTTCAAGAAGGGTTTAAGGTGTGGGGTGAAAACAAAAAGATTAAACAGTGTAAACAATAGTGACACCTGGAACTGAATTTTGTAATTATTTCTTTAATTCGCATTTTTATGATCCTCTTCAGTTACTTATTGTTAGTATTTCTAGTCGCAATCTCAGCGGTTTTTTACTACTGCATTTTTGATGTTTTGGCGTCCAAGGAATCCATAAAAACCAAAAATTCGGATGGAAATGTTCTAGATCGGAATTTTTTTGGTGTGTAAATTAATGAATATCTCCGAATCTATTTAGTGATGAGAAAAATTAGTCTTGGTCTTGCATTTTTTGCAAGACCAAGACCAAGACTATGTATACCAAGAGCAAGACCAAGACCAAGACTATAAGTATGGCTGCAAGACCAATACCAAGACTCAAGTGTGCAAGACCAAGACAAAAGCAAGAAAAAAGCAAGAGTCTTACTAAAATATTTAAATAGTTTGAAAGTATAATTAATACCGTAGAGAGAAAATTCTGATTTTAGAAGGAAAAAATTCGGTAATAAAAAAATGCAAGAAAGTGCAAGATTTTTTAGCAATACCAAGACCAAGACCAACACTGCATTTTGCAAGACCAAGACCAAGACTCAAACTGCTCTAGCAAGACCAAGAACAAGATTCTTAACGCAAGAAAAAGACCAAGACCAAGACTGCTAAGTCTTGGTCTTGGTCTTGCATTTGCTCATCGCTAGATCTATTCAAGCTAGAGAAATGAAGTCAGGCATTCAAAAAGTAAAATTTTTACACATTTTGATCATTTTTAACTATTTGGAAAAATCGAAAAATTTTGATTGTTTTCGATTTTCTCCGAGTCTGAGAATATACAAAATCCTCCGATCTTGGAAATTGTTGTTTTGAGCCTGAAATTTACTGATTTTTTTTATTTTTTAAATTTGTTTCTATTAAGGTTCTAATACAGTATACGATAGTAAATCAATACGGTCATTTTGCTCAAAATTAGTTAATTAAAGTGACTTACTTGGTTACTCAAATAAATCAATCCCAAAAAAAAAAATTAAATTAAAATTGAAGTTCAATTAAAAACTATCGATCTTCTTTCTTTTTAATGATTTAACGGGACAGAAAAAAATGAAAAATATTCGTTTACTTTTCAACAAAAAATCTAAAGTATTTTTAGACATTTTTTGTTACACAATGACTGGTCATTTTTGAAACGATTAAATTATCGGACATTGACTATACAAGAAAACATTCTTTGTATTACATTATCATGTATACGGTGCAACTACAGTAGGCGATTGATTCATCAACGTGTGACGATCTATAAGTATTAACTAGCTAAGTAGTGCTGCTCATTGCGTTGCGCATACGCATATATCATTTCACAAATTTAAATATAGATGTCGATAACAGTATCACCACCTAACATTAACATAATATCAAAGACACACGTTTAATATGGATTTGTTTTTACTTGTTATAGGGGGACCACTAGTGTGACATTTTTAAAAAATTGGAATTTTTTTTGCATGTTTCGATAACTTATACCTTTAAAAATAACATACTAAAATTGCAAGTGCATATCTCAAATAGTTTTTGAGTTGCAGCCATCCGAAGAGTGGATTCTGATTTTCATTGTTAACTTTAAGGTATTGAGAAATGTATGAAGGTTGATAGTTCGGGAGTTTCTGGACATGTCTCTGCCAGTCACATGTTGTGGAACAGCTAGACTCTGCCACACTTAAACGACTCATCTAGTTTTACTATGACCGTTATAGTGAGTATATCGTAAAAAATTTTAGTAAAAATTCTCAGTGATTAAAACTAAAAGGTAAGGTAAAGAAAAACTATAATACATTTTTGAAATTTGCTGCAGTTATAACTCGAAGACAAATCCGATAGATTTGATTCTTATTGCAGCTTCTTTTATATATGTTTCTTCGTGCCATGAACCTCCAGCTTTCCGATCGAATAAAAAATGTAATTTTTTCACGCCAAAAATCATCAAATTTTCGCGCAAAATTCGAAACTTTTTTTTTAAAAAACTTCGCCATTTTGTTAAATTTTTAACTTTTTTTTTCGATTGTGGTTCATAGCACGGGCAATACCTTCTAGTTTAATACGCTTTTTGGATTTTTTTGATTTCAGGCACTGTAAAGGTCGCTATCACTGCAGCAGTGGGGGGACTTTTTTTTTGAAACCTTGGGAGATCGCGAATAACTCTCTGAATTTTCAGTTTTTTAGTCCAAAAATTTTATCATGAATTTATTATATATCAACGAATATATCCTTAAAGTATTAAAACATTTGATACAGTAGTTTTCTTTCCCAAAAAATTCCCAAAAATCACGTTTTTTTCAGGCGTTCACACTAGTGGTCTCCGTTAACAAAGGTTAAAAAACATGAAAATTGGTGTCTGCCCGAAATTCTACTGGCCAAGAATGTCTATCAAAATTTATTACGAACAAATTTAATTAATAAAAATTCAACACGCATGGTTTCAGAATACACAGGATAAAATATTTTTTGCTTTGATATTAAAGTTAGCTTTTAATTTACTAATAATATGATTATCTAAACTTTTACTTTCTATATGGGTTTAAAAAATTTAAATAGTCCAATACTGAGCACCTAATGTGATACCAGAAGTGACGAGGTTCATGAGGATTTCATCGTTAAAGCTACACCCTAGCAATCGGTATACATTTTTTTTAAATTTTTAAACAATGTTTAGTCTTTTTTCGAAAGTTATTAATTAACCCTAGAATCATACGTACACGTCAAAACGACGAACGAACTTCTCTACCTGCTCCAATACTACAACTTGTCGGTACCTGCTTGCTGTGAGATTTCTATTATCTAATTTATTTGTTGTTATAACACATAAGATGTATTTATTTTGTTTATAGTCATTGTCGTTTTGTTTGTATTGAAATAGTGTCCGTCAAAAGGACGTCGATGTATGATTACGCGATGATTATGATAATGTGAAAGATGATTACAGCTGTTTGACTTATAGAGACGACATAATACTGAAGTTTTAATATATTGAATCGAAAACTAAAGAATGCGTTTAAGTGACTTAATAAAAGAGTAACTTAATAAAAGATTATTTTGTGGAAAATATTTTAATTTTTATTATTTTTTGAGATTTTATTCTAAAAATTACTAACAAATTTTAGAAAATTTACAAATGTGCCTAATGGGGAAATAACTACATATCTATAGGAATATTTATGACCGAGAAATTTCACATTCTGTAAAGTCACACATGTCCACTGACTCATAATAGTTCATGAGTTAATTATTTGAAACACATGTTTTATGATACAATTGATGTATTTATTTCTTAATTTTTATAATGAAAATATGCTTTGATAAAAAGATTAAAAAAAATTAATAAATATTTACATTAAGAAACTTTTCTAAATCCAATTTTTTTTAAATATTTTGTTCGCTTTTGTAGTATTGTTATGTAAAAAAAATGTTTTTTGCAAATAAACTCTAAAACTCTCCGTAAAAAGTCCATCCGTCAAAACGACGTCGATGTATGATTAACGTTTCTCGTAGACCAACGTATGATTCTAGGGTTAATTAGCAACAAATACTCAGCGAAAACTTTGAGTGTTGAACACAGAAAGTTAGTAAACCGCCTATTATAGTAGGACCATGCATAAATACTGTTAAGCATTTATGCAAAATACGTAATATTTATACATTAATTTCAACGATCTAAATTATTGCTATGTATGTGCAACACAATGCATTACTCAGCGCATATTTTTTAGGGGAGACATGGCAAATTTATATCGAAGCACATATACATATGCACATTTATTTATTACTTATATAATTATAAAATATTTTAATCAGTTTTAATATTTTTCAAAAATAAAGAAAAAAACTTGTTTTAATATAAATTTTAAAATTTGAAAGTACATGCACTACACGTACAGTAATGTACAAAATGATGTGACACAGTTGTAGTATTTCACACAAACTATCAATTTTCAAAATATCTCATACTCAAGGCTGGGAACTATTTAAAATGATTTCATTATGTATTTAAAATACAAAATGGCATTTTACATTTTCTATTTTAAATAAGTTCGGTCAAACCATTTTCCATTTAAAATGAAAATGCATGTACACTCAAATTTATGTGTATATGTATGACATTTATGACTCATATTAATCACAACTCGAATTAAACGAAGTCTAACAAATTGTGTTAAATGTAAGTCGATTTAATTGACTCTTTATAATTCGAGTTTCAATGTCACTTGAGTTAAATTTGTTACTAGAGCTGCAGTTCTCTCAAGTCAAATTGTGTGCTAGTATCTTTAAGACACGTCAATAAAAAAAATGTTTTGGTATTTCGAGCAGATGATTTTCATAATTTAGAAGTCGCAGTTGTAGCGTAATCAAGGTTTGATTATGTTAAGGCTGAATTAAATTTTACAATATTTTTGATTAACCATATTTCAAGAGTGCAAACTTTATAAAATTTTCTCAAAAGACTGCCCTTGTATAATTTCAATACGTTTGATATTTTCTTAACTTTTTTTTTTAGTAATATAAAAAACGATAAAAGATTTATAGTAATGTAAAAGCCCCCATTATGGAACGGTAACTAATACTGGAACAGTTTTGACATTTACACATTAATGAAGTTATTTCTGAAAGAAACGTCTGATAACAAAAATTATTATTAATAGAATGATTGTTTTTCAATTTAAATTCACCTCGCATTTAACATTTCCTTACTTAATTAAAGAAATAAATATGTAAATGTCAAAACTGTTCCAGTATTAGATACCATTCCATAAAAAGTAAAAAAAAAACATTTTGTATTTTATAATCCATTTTAAATAGCGATTTTCAATTTTCTATTTTAAATAAGTTCAGCAAAATCATTTTCCATTTTGTATTTTAAATGCATTTTTGGAAACAATTTTCCATTTTCTATTTTAAATGGTTTCTATGAACCATTTTTTCCAGCCCTGCTCATACTCAGATTCAATAGTTTTCGAGCTTTTCTTCAATTAATTTTTTTTTTTTAAATGAAACATCCTATATATTTTGATATCTTGACAAGTGTTTCCCTATATGAAAAATCAACATTTTGGAAGTTGTAAGTTAACAATCGAGACAGTTATCGTCGATTTTCAGAATGTTTTCTTAGATTTACACTTTTAGAATATCGTAATTCGAACAACAACAAAATCCTTATGTTTTCGTGATGTATGTCGCCACTTTTAGAACCACGCTAGCGCAACATTTTTTTTTTAATTAGTAACAAAAATCAGCCATTTTCAAGGCTTCCGTAGTTAAAATATCGGCACCGTTATATTTCGTTCTATCTGTTATCGTTTATCGAATAATCGAACAAAAATAACTGGTCTGTTAACTGGTCTGTAAAGTAATCATCTGATAACTAGAAAAGGTTTAATATATTCTTGCGTTGTACTGTATTACATTATGTATATATGCAAGATATTTACGTATTATAGAGCAAAAATAATTCAAATACAATATATAAATAAATAATAGCAATTTTTATGAAAAAAAAAAAATTGTGAAATGTAAAAAATTATTATACAAAAAAGGAAATAAGATTTATGTTTAATAACGAGAAAGTCAAGTTTTTTTAATTGATATAATTCAACAAAAATGTGTCTATTTAAAACATTTTTCAAAACTATTCACCTTTCTAAAAATATTATTAATAGCATTTTTATTGGGAGAAGTTTGCGTTTTTTCGAAAAATAAAAATCTTGGGTAGTGTAAAAATTATGAGACCAAATGCACGTTCAAGTTTAATACATACAACATAATAAACAGATACCCTCACTGCAAGCGGTCAGGATCTTTTCCCTCCAAATATATAATTTGATTCAATTTTTGAGTTCTATGCGGAGCTAATTGTATCATTTTATTTATTTTATTCCTAAAGGACCTGTCCATAAAGTTGAGTATGGGTTTCAGGTAATTTTAAAAATTAATTATAAAATTGTAATCCCAAACTTCTAAAAATTATAAAACCCAATTTTTTATTAAAAAAAAAAAATGTTTAAGAATAGTTACAATTGTTCAAAGGGAAAAAGCATACTCCACTTTATGCGCAATATGTTTATGAACAAAATTAAAAATAAATTAAGTCTCTATCTTTTCTAGAACTTGAGATATGATTTTTCTTGTCGGGAAAAACACAAGTTTCGGGAAACGGTAAACAACAAAAATAATAACAAAAGAAGCGGTCTACTCACTGTTTATTAAAACGTCTACAAAGGCATACAAATAAAAGGACATTATCTCAGTGCATACTATAACTCATGTACACACCAAAACTAAATATTACTGATCAAATCGCTAGGGTGGGGGGGGGGGGGCGAGCGTTGTCTGCAAAGGAGCAGCTGGCTGTGCAGCGGCTCAGAAATAAAATTTTTTGGCCATGTTTTATATATCACCATGTTTGTAAAGAACCACAGAACGAAATAAAAACAAAAAACGAGATTCGAAAAAAATTAGTTTATTAGCCGTTTCTGGCGTGAACTCGCCCCTAAAGTTCTCAAAAATTTTTAAAATCAAACCCCGCACCGTTTAGGAACTTTTTAACATCATTGTATCGGATCACGATCCACCCACTGGTATCAAGGGATTCAATTGAAAGTGACTATTTTAAAACGCTATAATTACATATGTATATATAAAAAGAAAAAAAAAAGTCACCCTCCCCCAACCCTAATCACCTTAGCGGGCTGATGTGTAAGGTCACAAAATATCAGCTACTTTATATTTATTTACCACCCTTCGAGAGAAAAAAAAAATCAGACTTGCAAATTTCCTTATTGTGTACCATTAGTTTCTTTGCTGCTAACACCCTGACACTCTATTAAGGGTTATATACATTATCGGGATAGTGTGTACAAGGGATGCGCCCCGAGACGCGCGCCAGCTATAACCAAGAACCATTTAAACCCCATTCAGACATTAGTTCAAATTATTTTTGGTGCTAAGGAATTAGTAACACTTGTAAACAAGTGCCATTTTCTTCCTGCTACGGGAATCAAATTTACATTTTTTCATTTTTGCTCCCGTGTCGTACTTTTTTACAGCCGTTTTTTTTTTTTTTTTGTCTTTAAAATCATTTTTACACTGAACTGAATAAATTAAATTGTTCCTGAACGCTGAAGTGAAACTTCAGACGCGGCGTTTATATTTAGACGGTTTAAGGGGATAGTAACGTATTAAAATTTTTTATTTCTCATTTTTTTTATTAGCGAATTTCCAGAATGGAATTCAGCTGTTCCAGCCACTGTCATGACGCGACCTGAGCCTTTAAAAGTTTGATTTATAATATTGAAAATAAAGTTGAACTGTAGATATCGGTGTAGTCATTTAAAAGGTGATCGGAGTTATGTTTATTTATTTCTATTGCTTCTAGGATTGTTAACTTCTGTCCTTTGTTTGCCTCGTGTAGCACGGTAATTTCCCGTTCTGGTGTGTGTCCGGTGTCAATTAAATGCCTCGCAAAAGCAGAGTCGGATTTCTTATTCCTATAGGATCTGAAATGCTCTGCTCTCCGGGTTTCAAAGTTTCTGCCAGTCTGACCGATGTAAAAACTATTACAGTCTTGGCAGTTTAATTTGTAGATACCCGATTTTTTATGTTTATCAATTTTTGTTTTATTGTTATATATTAAGTTTCCTAGATTAAAGCCTGATTTAAATGCTATATTTATGTTTGATTTTTCTAGATTTTTTTTAATTTTATCCGCTATATTATCCGATAACTTTATTTCAATATTATAATTCAATTAAACTTTTAAAATTGTATTTTTCGGTAATATTGTTTGTTTGTCAATTTCAATATTTTGTCACGTGTTTGCTCGCATTTGTCACATGTAATGTAATCTTGTTTTTCTTGTTTTTCGGATTCTCCCACTACCCCCGCCCCTTCCTTCCACACCATATACCACTCCCCTTCATAAGTATAGGTAGATAAAATTAGTATATAAGGGTATGTATCGCATATAATTTTTATTCTGTTTGAAAATGAACTAACGGTTCGAAACAATATTGTCACAGTTTCAAAAATAAAATTGGTATTTTGCAAAGTAAAATATTTGTTTATTATTTACAAATATGGAACACCATAAAGTAACGCTCAAATCTATTGATATTTTTGAAATTTTTATTACACCATCGGTATGAGCGAAAAAGTCAAATAGATTCTTGAGTTTTATGTAAACTGGTTTTCCAAAGAAATTTAAAAACAAATTAAATCGAATACCTCAGAACGGTACTACATATCGACGGTGAGATACACGTAAATTCTTCAAGTACAGTGGATCACCAATAAAAAAAACTACACTTTTGAACTTCCCCCCAACCCCATCGAGAAGCATCACGAAGAAAACATACTGTCAGCATTAATTTAGTGTTTTTTTTTCTCTCCTTTGACGTATTTAAAATTTACACTTTTTTCGGGCGCTGTGAAAATACGTTTAAGTTAATTACTTTCTTAACGGATTTTTTAATGAATTATATACAAAAAAAAAAAAAAAAAATATTTCACCCATTTGCAAAACCATCTATACAGGCTAACATATATCTTCACGCGTGCCCCCTATTCATTAGACATCAAATTATTTTTAGTCAGTTTTTGTTTATTTGCTTTAATAATATGGTGACGAACGGAATTCAAAATATTTTATGAACCAATAAATCAACTGGACAGGCCACGTATGGTGACTCCGGTGTGTTGTGTTGCAGAATTATAACCGTATATATACGCAGTGGCAATAGTACAGATTGTAGATACATATAACTAAATATTATATCACTGGTATGTATTTAATTAATTAATATTAATATGGTAATTAGCATTAAAAATCAATAAAATGATTTATATAGTATTTATATTGAGAGTTCGTTTGCCGAATAGGGAAAATAAATGGTTGACTGATGTCGGGCCGAGAAGCAGTTAATCGATTAATCGACTAAAATTGTTTTTCAGATATAATTAGTCATTAGTCGAAAATATCGAGCACAGAGTAGTCGACTAATCGACTAAATTTTTAGTCGAATTCAATGTTAGGTAACCTCTTTCAAAAACGAGGTTTTTTTTCAAATTTAATTATGGACTTTTAATATTTTTCTTTTAAGAAAAAGAAAGATATTAAATCACATAAAAGTGAAAAATCATATAGATAGATAATTTATAGTTTTCATTTTTTGAAGTCTAATAAATAATACAGAAAAATTGTTAAATTGGTCGGTTTTAGTCATTTGAAAAAAATTAATCATTCTAATCATTTAATCGAAGGTAAAATAGTCGACTAAAATATGACTAAATTTAAACAAAATTAGTCGACTAAACCGACTAATCGATTAATCATCCGACATCACTACTAGTGATGTGCAACTGAGAAGCAGTTAATCGATTAATCGACTAAAGTTTTTTTTCAGACAAAATTAGTCATTAGTCAAAAATATCGAGCGCAGAATAGTCGACTAATCGTCTAAATTTTTAGTCAAATTCATAAATAAAGTTTTTTTTGTTTAAAATTTTTTTAAAAAACAATTTCTTTCAAAACGATGTTTTCTTTTGAATTTTTTTAACTAATAATTTTTTCAAAAAAAGGTTTTCTTTTCAATTTAATTATCGACTTCTAATATTTTTCCTTTAACGAAAAGAAAGATATGAGATATCATAATGTGTTAATCATATAAAAGTGAAAAATCATACAAATAGATAATTTTTTAGTTTTCATTTTTTGAAATCTTATAAGTAATACAGAAGAATTGTTAAATTAGTCGTTTTTAGTCATTCAAAAAAAAAAATAAATAAATAAATAAATAATAATTTTAGTCATTTAGTCGAGACAAAACAGTCGACTAACAAATGACTAAATGTAAAAAAAATTAGTCGACTAAACCGATTAATCGATTAATCATCCGACATCACTACTAGTGATGTGGTATTTAGAAACAGTTAATTGATTAATCGGCTAAAGTTTTTTTCAAACAAAATTAGCCATTAGTCAAAAATATTGAGTGAAAAGTAGTCGACTAATCGACTAAATTCTTAGTTGAGTTCATAAATAATAAAGAAAGTTATTTAAAGTTTAAATTTTTTTTTAAAATAATTTCTTTAAAAACGATTTTTTCTTTTGAATTTCATTATTTTATATTTCATTAATAAATAATATAAGAAAATTATTATTAGTCGTTTTTAGACATTTCAAAAAAAAAAAAAAAAAAAAATTAATTATTTTAGTCAATTAGTCGAGGGTAAAATAGTCGACTAAACAATGACTAAATGTAAAAAGAATTAGTCGACTAAACTGATTAATCGAATAATCATCCGACATCACTATTGGGTACCCACTATGTATCGTCCTATAACCCATTTTTGGTTAGTGTAGGTGGAGGTATTTTCTTAACTATATCTTCCCATTTATAGTACAATACGTCCTTGTTCTTGGACCACTTCCATGCCTTTTTAATTGGATCCATGTACCATTTTATACCAAAGTTATAATAGGCTCAAGTTACCCTAATCTGAAGGTTATGTTAACTGGCTTATCAAAACCTTAAATTAAGAAACTAAGGAAATAGCTGGCATATGAATGTGTCTGAATTTGCTTTAGTAACGAAGCAAATATGAAAATTATACACTTACCTTACTTTGTGAGCTATCGAAATATTTTTTACAGTTAAAAATTAGCAACATAACAAAAACAGCAACTTCAAATAGAGGTAAACAATACTGGCCTGACGCCTAGTGACAATTTTCAGAACTACCTAAACATAAACACAGTGAACCTAGTACTGTTACCTATCAGATAAACCTGTAACTTACTTTTACTACTGGCTACACTAAGCACAAAACAACAAATAATACTGTATCCATTTTGGGCTCAAGTAATCAGTGTTTACGGTACTGAAATTTTGTTATTTTTTTTTTTGGACGCAAGCGCACATAACCCCTTAATAAATTCGATTCGAACTGTACGTTTTTATATAGAATTAACGGTAAAACATGTTACAAATGTTATGACAAAGATTCCGACATTAGATAATTAATATTTAATAATGTCATAAAATAAAAATAATTTAAATTATGTTAAATCGCCATTGCCATAATATCAATCATTGGGGCATGCATTGTTTTATTGTTGTTTTGAAATCTTGGAACACGGCTCGTTAAATTATAACCAAAAAGTGGTTATACTAAAACCGGCATCGTCTGTAATGTTAATGCCACGCACAAGTACATACGAAATCATAAACTATTTCATCCAGCATAGCTTGACCATATATTATAAATGTAATATGTTATACCGACTGAGAAATGAAAATATTTTGGATGGATAGTGATATCGATAACTTTTTAATGCAATATCGTATGTGACTTATCGATCTGTCATTTATCGTGTAAATCCGCTCATAATTTATGCGTAGGTACTTGGAGTAGATAATCAATGAATTAATACATATATTTTTAGCGAATTTCTAGAATGGAATTCAGCTATTACAGCCACTGTCATGACCCGACTTGAGCCCGGAAAATAATATTCACTAATATATATATATATATATATATATATATATATATATATATATATATATATATATATATATATATATATATATACCGGGTGGTCCAGAATTATGTACCGTAATTGCTAGAGCTGATAGTATGTTCCAAAATAATGGTACCTTTTCATCTACACTTTTTCCCAAAACTCAATAATAAGGGAGTTAAAGCAGAGGGGTAAAATGTAGAGGGGTGGAACGAAACCGACTTCTTTTTTTTTGAATTTTTTTAGCGCATTTGATTACTGGCTTCATATTTTAGGGGCTCGTACGAACATTAGGATAATTAAATTTATAGTATCAATTATTCCTTTATTAATGAATAGGGGATAATTTGGAAATAAATACTTCTACTTTAAATTACTCGAAAACGGTATTATTTATCGAAATGTAACAAGTACACATTTTTTGTGTGAAACTGTCTGAGGAATTATATTGTCAAGAACTTTGTTTAAATAATTACAAATTAAAAAAGAAAAAACGTGATAACTCACACCTGCCACCCAAAACCACCCCTTAATCACAGATGGTGGAATAAGTGTTAACATAAATTTAATCATCCGAATGCAAAATACGTTCTCCTAAAATATCAATCCGTTATTCAAAAGCGTTTGGAAAATATTTAGGAAAATATGGTTTTTGGTTTCACCCCTTATTATTAAGTTTCACAGTGTTGAATCTCCCTTATTATTTATTAAGTTTTGGGAAAAAGCATACATGAAAAGGTACCATTATTTTTTAACATACTATCAGCTCTAGCAATTACGGTAGATAATTCTGGACCACCGTATATATATATATATATATATATATATATATATATATATATATATATATATATATATATATATATTATATATATATATATATATATATATATATATATATATATATATATATATTTATATATATATATATATATATATATATATATATATTTATATATATATATATATATATATATATATTTATATATATATATATATATATATATATATATATATATATATATATATATATATATTGCCAAAATTTCCAATTAATCAACAATTTTTATGAAATTTTTTTACACTATTTAAAAGAGGAAAAAAAATTACATAAGAAAGGTCTTTAAACTATTGTTCTATATCAATTAGCTTCCGAGAAAAACTAATTTTTTATAAACGGAAATTCACTATGTTATGCAGGATGCTGCGACAGGGGATTTAAATTTACCATCAAAACTTCCTGAAAGTAAGTATTCTCAGTTTTTCGTTGGTGGACCAAGTTTGAAAATACCAAAATATTTGACGGGCCAAGAAACGATTTTAAAATAAGGAAGGACACAAAGGAACGAAAGGGGCAAACCGATCGATCCGGATAAAACCTAACGGAAAAATCATATCCGGAAAATAAGTTGCATTTCCTGAACGAACTTGACTATTTTTACAGGAAAAACGAAAATTTGACACTTAGATTGATAACGTCATCGCGTATACGAAATTTTTTTAAAGTTTCAAAAACTGTAACTTTAATGTTAAAAATATAAAATTAATTTGAAATGCAGCCAATTTTTATTGTGGTTTCTTGTTTGAAAGTTGATAATTCGGGGATGGTTCTTAGCCAGGTTTGATGAAAATTGATTTAGCCGTTTCCAGGATAAAAATAAAATTACGAATTTTAAAAGCTGGTAACTGCGGGACTGTTCTTAATCAGATTTGATGAAAATGAGTCCAATCGTTTTCAGAATATAAAACAAAATTAAAAATCCACGATCAAAAGCTTTAAAAAAGTTTCAAATAAAAATTCCTGGAATTTCATATTCCTAATTTCATTGTAATTTAGAAAAAGCAAATTTTCTAATTTATTTTATTACTAAATGATAAAAAAAAAATGGAATATAGAATTCCAAGAATTTTTATTTGGAACTTTTTAGAACTTTTTCGTCATATGGATTTTTAAAACGTTTCTTTAAAGCTAATCCTCCTGCGGACTAACCATAGTTTTCTTTTTCAGTCGAAAGATTGGACAGTAATCCGGTCTGGGAACAAACTCAAAAATTTACTCTTGGCATTAAATCTCTAATGTGTAACAAAGTCATAATATGTAGATGAACTTGAAAAATATATTAACAAAAATTTAAATAAGTAAAACATTTAAAAGCAAAATATCTTCCTTAATGTACGATGCTGAGCCCAATTCACTTAACTCCACTGTTTATATTGTACATGCTTATGTTCTAAATAATATTTGTTTATTTGACCATTAGCAGGATAAACCATTACTCAACCAGTCAATCGACTAAAAAATGTTAAGTACATACACTTATTATACTTAATGTAAGTATTACTGTTACCTATATCGGTGTATGTTATCATTTACTATAGACTGTTTTTAAAGTTTCTTTTCTTAAGGTACCATCACAGTGTGATAAGCCGAAAAATAGCCAATTTTCGCAATTTTTTTTCGGATGGATAGGATGGGGGAATAGGATTGAATTTTTTTTTACGATTAATACCACTATTTAACAATACAAAAATATTTTCTTATAATTTTCAAACCTGTGCTAATAACCGAAATGGTTGATGCACAAAAAAAATTTAAAAAAAAATATTTTTTTTTTGTATGAATTGTAATTTTTATATGAATTTTCTACTTTTAATTTCAAATGTTATCGAGTGCCTGTGAAACATTAATCAATCAAGTAATCAATCAAACACAACCGAACTGAATTGGAGTGGCACTCGAACAAGTGATCGGTGGCCTAGTTGGTAAGGCGCTTGGCTGGTAACCAAGAGATCCGGGTTCGAGTCTCAGCCGATCCAGTTTGGTAATTTTTCAAACACTATGTCAATTTTAATTAACAAAATGAATTGGCCATTTGCCAAAGTACATCGAGTGTTCAAGTATCAGCCAAAGCTGGACATTGAGTGAACATATGAATATTGGTGTATGTTTAAATACGGATAAAAATCCGCCATACACTAATAATGTTTCACAGGCACTCGATAACATTTGAAATTAAAAGTATAAAACTGCATCTCGCATTAGAGAGAGGTTGTGTTTGATTGATTACTGAATTGGAGTGGCACTCAAACAAGTGATCGGTGGCCTAGTTGGTAAGGCGCTTGGCTGGTAACCAAGAGATCCGGGTTCGAGTCCCAGCCGATCCAGTTTGGTAATTTTTCAAACACTATGTCAATTTTAATGAATTTTCTCTCCGTGTAACGTTTGTGATTGTGTCCTATAGTAAAAAGTAGCCTATGTCCGTCTCCGTCAAGCCGGTTATCTGTACGCAAAGTTTTAATTCGAAACAACAAACAGACTCGAATGATTTTGGCAACGTAGTGTATTTTACGATCAAACGTAATCAAATATTTTAATTAACAAGTGTCCGTTGACACTGACTGCTACATATAAGCCTATAGATCTCTCGTATCTACAGAGATGATACAATAATTATTTGAACTTAATTTCAACTACACGTTACAAAATATACATGTCACAACGTCTACGGTCTGTGTCTGTCGTCCCGTCTAAGTCACCCATTAAAGCGTCTGACGTTACATACTTAAAACGACTAGAGTAATAGTAATAAATAGGTATTCTGTTTACCGTTGATACTCACGTAATGCACTTAATTACTTTTGTAAATATATTACTTTAGAAATTTTATTTCTAGATCGACTTCTTAATTCATAATATATTAAGATCTATCAAAACATTTATTTATAACACTCCCTGTCTTTTGTTATACACCAGGGCTGGGAACTATTTAAAATGATTTCATTTTAACCCTAGAATCATACGTACACGTCAAAACGACGAACGAACTTCTCCACCTGCTCCAATACTACAACTTGTCGGTACCTGCTTGCTGTGAGATTTCTGTTATCTAATTTATTTGTTATTATAACACTCTCTTTTTATAACTCTAGTTGCAATGTCACTTGAGTTAAATTTGTTATTAGAGTTGCAGTTCTCTTAAGTCAAACTTTTCTGACGCAAGAAATATTTTTGTATTTTGAGTAGATGATTTTCATAATTTTATTTAGAAGTTGCAGTCGTAGCGTAGTCAAGATTTGAATATGTCAAAGCCAAATGAAATTTTACAATATTTTTAAGTAACAATATGTGAAGAGTTAAGTTTCGTTTTTATATCATGCAGACTTGACAAAATTTTCTCAAAAGACTGCCTTTATGTATTTAATTTCAGCACATTTGATATTTTCTTAACTTTTTTTTTTTAATTAATATAAATAATGATAAAAAATTTATAGAATAAATTTAAAGTGAAAAAAAAAACATTTTGCACTTTATAATCCATTTTAAATAAATATTTTCCATTTTCAATTTTAAATATGTTCAGCGAAACCATTTTCTATTTTAAATGGTTTCTATGAACCATTTTTCCCAGCCCTGTTATACACACATACAAATCATATATGCATAGGGTAAAGTGTCCAAACATTACAGAATTATGATGTACAGCTTCGGAGAAAATTGTTGTTATATGTATTTTGTCGGTCTACAAAATCCTTATGCAATAAAAACTACAATCGACCTTGGAATAGCACACAAAATAATTCCAATATATCCCAATTAAAGTTCCGCATAGGTTAACACCACAGAACATTATAGAAGCAGTCTACATATGTATAAAAATCTGTCGTTCGTAAGGTGCAATGTTGTGCAATTAATACCGCTTCTGATTTAGTATGTTACTGTTCGTCATGGGGTTCACGTCGTAACGAGTATCATTGCTTTTTTAATCAACTCGTGAAATTTAAACAGAAAAAAATATGAAGTGTGTCGTATTTAAATGTAACAAATTCTCAAAATAAATGGATATCTTTCTTAAAATAAATTTTATTTTTAATTGTTGGTTGTTCGTCACATAAGGTCAGTCATGATAGTATATGCGATATATATGCAAGCTGCTTAGTCATTCATGAACATATTACATTAACACATTCGCATGTTTGTGTTGATACAATGATGTGTTTTGTTGTATGTATATTAATCGTTTGCTAGGGGTCCCAAAATTCTTATAATAAAATTTCTACAAATACGTCTTAGAAATAAAAATTTATTTTAGAAATAAAAATTAAAACAAAAAAGGCAAAAAGCTCTTAAAGTTTTATTTATTCTCGTAATCATATTATTTTATGTATAAGCAATATTAGCAACTTCCGTGGATAATTTTATTTTCTTCGAAGCAGACTATATATAACCAAATAAGTTAAAACCAGTTCACAAATTAGTTAAATTAACATTTATTTTTATAGAATATATTAATTTCATACATATTAAATATATCCATAATAAGAGTTCACTACAGGACATTTTCAAACAATAACATAAAATCACAGAACCAATTTAGAATTTTTATCAAATATTAGCGCCACAAAACTATTTTTGGATTAACGGATTTTCACATGTAATATCTCTTAAGGTGAACCGATCAGTACTGACAAATTTGTGACAAATGAATTACTAAGTCTATTTTTTTCTCTATAAATAAATATAATTTATGTGTAGAAAAATAAGTTAAATTTAATTAAATTTGATTATTGTTCAATCTTCTAATTTTAATAATTTTAAAAGTAATGAATTTGATTCTGGTAGTGATGTGTACGCACACATAGTAACTAACACGTACACAAATATGTATATTATGGGTGTATTAGTATAAAATGACATTTTTATAGTTCTTTTTTTCTATTTATTACAATAACTAAACGTCCAATATTCAACAAAATATTTTTTAATGATTCAAAAACATAAAAGAAAATAATTTTCAGTTATTTAAATCTTAAAGTTGGTTTTTACAGACACAACTTACTTAAATACATACCACTGATTCACCTCTGATCATACTTTTGCATTTACTCGTACGTTAAAAATTCTAACTTTGAAAATTTATTTCTACTAAACTACACGTCAGAAATTATTCAAAATAGTGTCAGTGAATGCATCATATCTTTCTCTATAATATAATACTAAAATTTGAAATTCTAAACTTGGAAAATTTCACGTGATCGATTCACCTTAAAGTATTAATTTAGGCGTCAAATGAACTAACTGATTTTAATTGTATGTATACGGGCGAACTCAACACTCAAATTGGGAGAAGGCCACTTTTTATTAATAGTTTGTAAAAATTGTAAGAAACTTTCTAGCGTTGTAACTTAACTGAGTTATGAAAAGCGATTTAAATTAGTAGTACTGGTTAAATTAGTATGATTTGTGTCTGATTTCCTTTTAGAAATATGACTAATTCGAAAAAAACTTTTTAGAATTTTGTAGTTCCAATAACAAAATCATTATTGGAGGTTGGAGGAGGTCAACTTGCACTTCACGAACCTTTTAAAATCACAGTAGCACGGCATTTTTTCTAGTGGTCCTACTTTGCTAATTTTGATAAAAATGACAATAACAACCTCGGAAACCTACAATTCGCTTCCAGTTTCATCATTCTACCATTTTTTGTACGTTATTTACAGTCTTGAAAAATTTTAATAAACTCAGTGACATCATTCAATTAAATTTTTTTGTTTTTACTCAAACTTTATGATTTTCAGTTTCAAATATAAAGTTGTAACTGTTTCTCGCATTATAGAGAGTACATACACACAGGTGATTGAATGTTGTCTGTATCGGGCGCCTGTCGAGCAAAGGATCGATGGTGTAATGGATAGCACACCTGGCTAGTTACCAGGAGATCCTGGGTTCGATTCTCGGCCGATCCGAATAATTTTGCAATCACTTTGTGATTTTTAATTTTTTTACTTTATGGTAGTGATTTAAATTAGGGTGATCGATTGAATTAAGGTAATTTAGATGTGAACTTTCCATTTTTGCCGTAAAAATGACGAAATTCGTTTTTAGAAATATGACTAATTTGACAGAAGTGTTACAAATGAAATTTTTCAAAAAATATGTACATTTTTTCATCATATTTGGTCACTTTTTGTCTTGTGTACCAAACTAATCGTTATCAAGTTATCAAAGCAAATTCGTCTAGTGCGTGTTTTTGACACGCACTAAGTAATGTCACCTCAGTGAAAGTGTTAATTTATGATTTTTTGGCCCGTTTTTTAAGTACAGTGAGAATGCAGCCCTCTTGCGTTTATTCAATATATGCATGTACAACTCTATAATTATTATATTATATATTATTATTATTATTAATTTTTCCCCTAATATAATCACACAACAAGATTAACACTTTCAGTCCCATGGTTTCGGCATCCGAAACCAAACAAAACATCCTCAGAGGCCGACAGCGATCAATATTTAGATTAATAAACAAAACACTTAAAAATACTTATAAAAAAGATTTTATATTATTCTAATAAAAATAATTTATTATGTACTAGGTATCGGACCCTTTTAATTTTTTGTACATATCGTACATATAAATATACATAATTTATGTTTTTGCATCAAAATATCTAGGCTTCATCTTTTATTTACAATAAATGTCAATAATATTTTTATCCACATATTTATGTATGTATGTGTTGTATGCTTGTATGTATATGTGTGTTACTCATCTTTTAACCTGAATAACACATACATGTTGAATCATTTAGTGTTTTGTGGAATCATTTTATGTACTTGTTTACATAAAATTTGCTTAAAAATGTCGGCTCCAGGGAAATTTACTGTGAATGTGCTCGGGCCTCATAGTGTTAATATATCATCCTTCGGTGACATAAAAACCAAAATTTTAGTTATTGGCGAAAAATCGTTGAAATAAAAAAGTTCTACAATCGATTCATTTTACAAATTTGTACCGTTGAAACCTTACGTAACGGTAGAGTTATTGACCGCAACCGATCATTAATAATTATTATTTTTGGTAACGTCACCCTACACCAATGCAAACATACACAATTGGATAAAAGTTGACTTTATTTGTTAATGAAATACAATTGATTACTTGAACGCGATCCGATCCCGTTCTATTCGATCAATATATATTAAATCGATAATACATCAATAATGTATATAAGTTGTTTGTTTTTTTTTTTCAATACTGTTTATCATCATATGAGACAGGCCATTAGTTGAAACAAAATGGCTAATAAATAAAAATCTAATAAAAAAGGAGAAAAAAATCGAAACAGAGACAGAAAAATGATAAATAAATATGTAAAAAAAAAAAATCGAAATAAATCGTAGCAATAATTCTTCTACCGATTACAATGAATAAAATTATATTGGATTCGGTCCGAAAAAAACCGTTTTGTGTGCAATTAGTTGACTATTATGAAGAGAAAAAACTATATTTGTCATAAATATAATGTTCTGTCATCCATGAACTCAAGGCACACGGTCGTCAATATTGTCATATTTCATAAAATTTATTAATGCAATTATACTTTGATTATGAGTGAAAAAAAAATTGACGATCTAACTAACCTAACTAATGATACTACGTTTTCGCGCTTTTAAATTAAAAGAATGGTGTGTTTATTTGAAGCTATATAACAGTGTCTTTCAACCTTTTTCATGGCGCAACCCCCTACCCTCCGCTGTTACTAATTTTTATTTTTAGCGAATTTCCAGAATGGAAGCTATTACTACAGCCACTGTCATGACGCGACCTGAGCCCTGGACTATGGCAGAAATTTGTTTTGAGGTCCCTAGAAACCGAAAATAATATTCACTAAAATATATATATATATATATATATATATATATATATATATATATATATATATATATATATATATATATATATATATATATATATATATGTCCGCGCGATAACTCTCGAACGAAGTATCCAATTTTTACGAAACTTGATGAGAACATTGGAAGTCCCAAACCCTTGGATGAGTTCGTCAGCCAGACATGTCGGATGCCAGGAACATGGTTTTTGTTCTTGCAAAAAATTAGTTTTTTGCCAAAATTTCCAATTATTCAAAAATTTTTGCGAAATTTTTTCACACCATTTAAAAGAGAAGAAAAAATTACATAAAAAAGGTCTTTAAACTTTTTTTCTATGTCAACTAGTTTCCGAGAAAAACTAATTTTTATAAACGGAAATTCGCTATGTTATGTAGGATGCTGCGACAGGGGTATTTTATGTTATAAATATCGAATCCGTTCATCATTATTGGCTATTTTCATAGTTAGGTATCGATTAAATACGTAAATGGACTTTAAATAGGGATATTTTGATATCGACACTGAAGTTGACGACTTATAGTAGCTTCTGAACGCGCGCGTGGCTGTCACCTTTTAACACTTCCGAACGTACTCCATTTGAATTCTTTGAATTGTGAACTCGCGTTAGTGTTTAAATTTATTGAATTGCCTTGCTGTTGAAACAAAATGTTAAAATCCACTTCCTTTCCTGTTTTAACGCGGAAACCGTATTTTCCAAATTATGGCACTTTAACCGAAAATAGTTTTTTGGCTTTTAGCGGCTCAACAGTTTGACCTACATAGATTCATGATCAGCGTCAAAAAATACACAAAATGTATATTTCGAAATTTCGGCACATACGATTTGCAATAAATTGTCCCCAGCACGCAAGATTCAGGAAAAAATCCACTAAAATAATGATATTTAATTGTAAAATGTCTTTTATTTAATTAAAAGATTATATTGAGGAAACTCATAATTTAAAAAAAAAAAAAGGAACAGAATTTCATAATAAAAAATAAATTATTAATTTAGTTGAATATAATAATTAATTTTGCAAATTAAATTATTAAAATATAGATACACGTCAAAATTTGTTATTTTTTTTTTTTAAATGTTCCTAAAGGGTTAATTCTTTTATCGTTTAATCTTTAACAGAAAGCGTTTAGGTATTTATTTAAGTATTGATTTTCGATATGTTTTAGGAATTCCCCTCATTAGCTAACTGCGTGTTAAGTAATTTTTAAAATTTTTTATATCTAGGGTAAAAGCCCCCTTTGTGGAACGGTATCTAATAAAACTATTAACATTTACATATTAATGAAGTTATTTCTGAAAGAAACGTCTGATAACAAAAATTATTATTAATAGAATGATTGTTTTTCAATTTAAATTCACCTCGCATTTAAAGTTTCTTTACTTAATTAAAGAAATAAATATGTAAGTGTCAAAACTGTTCTAGTATTAAATACCGTTCCACAAAGGGGGCTTTTACTCTATAGGTAATAAACCAATACGATCAATACTAAAAATTATTCATTAAGCTTCCGAATGCTCTAATTATTTTCTACAAATGGGAGTTTTCTTTAATTTTTCCAAAGGGAAAAAATAAATCAACTTTATACTTAAATATTTATTTTCTATAATAATTAAAAAAAATTGTCAAGTGCGTGTTTTTGACACGCACTAAGTAATGTCACCTCAATGAGAGTGTTAATTTATGATTTTTTGGCTCGTTTTTTAAGTACAGTGAGAATACAGCCCTCTTGCGTTTATTCAATATATGCAAGCACAACTCTATAATACAGTGAGAATACAGCCCTCTTGCGTTTATTCAATATATGCATGTACAACTCTATAATTATTATATGATTATTATTATTATTAATTTTTCCCCCACTATAATCACACAACGAGATTAATTGGATACTTTTATACCTAAATTAACAAAATTTCAAAAATTTAGAATTAATTTTTTTTGTATGATCCCACTACTTGATTTTTGTAGAACAAAGTTACCTCAGTTTAAATTTTCTTATATTTTTTAAAAATTTATAATAAATTACGAATATAGACAAGAAATTTCAATGTAAGGTAAATACAGAGTTCTAAAAAATGGTCCCTATTTCTACTTTCGCATTATACAGTAATTTATTCAAAATTTGAATTTTGAAAAAAGTTCAGCCAGAAAATCCAAAACCAAAAATGTTTTCTATAAAAATTAAAGCAACATTGCAGAAACATTTTTTTTTATTATTTGTGATAAGAAATAATTAAAGCAGTTGGGTTTGTATACAGCCCAAAAAAAAAGAATCGTCGATTTTTGGAAATTTTTATCTTTGAAACTTTTGAATCTCCTGCCATGTTTCATTTAATTCGACGTTACCAAATCGTCAGCTGCGTATTGGTTTGCACCAAGTCAACTTTTTAAACATTTTTTCTAGATAATTGTTTTGTTAGTTTTGGGCATCGAGGAAGCTGAAACCACTATAAGAAAATTTTTTTTTAAAAAACTCACTTGGTACAAACCAATACTCAACTGACGAAATATTAACAAAATTTAAGTTTGCTGGTTTACTATGGAAAATTTTGGATTTTTAGCACCATTTTTTTTTTTTTGGAATATAATACAAACTGCCCATTTCCCGTAACGTGACGTGTATTTTTCCACATATAAAACATTTTTCTCAACAATAGTATCTGTTCAATTTGTGAGATGAAAATCTTTACAAAATTACTTTTTTTAACACACAGGTAATCACAGAATCCCCAAAACTCATTGAAAACCCACACTTAATCGAATAAATAAACACTTTTTCAAAAACACTTTAACTCTTTAGGAACATTGTGTCAACCATCAGAGCCTAATTTACCTAAGGGAATTTGAAAAACGTGTCCAGAAGCTCCCACGATAAAGGAACCTCCACAAGGTGTCCCTCAAACTGAACGTTGACAATATACTTTTGAATTTTTTTTACCCATGGCACATGAAAAGTGCCCATGGACCTCTCAAAGACAAATCTGGCCTCATACAATGAACTTTCTCAAGTAATTTCAGATTGAACGCGAAAAATTTGATTTTGTAGTTCATTTTTAAGGGGGGAGGGTGCTCCAGACATCAGGATTTTTAATAATTTTTTTTAAGAAACTGGACACATTTATTGTATCAAATGAAGTTACCTAGTATAGTACATGTTATGGTGTATTCACTCATAAATTTTTATGCAAAAATGCCCAGCCTCTTGTAATCAACTGAATTCAATTGGATAAAAAAATTTTATTAAAATAAGTGATTACGCTTTGCATATACCTATTTCTGATGAGAAAATTTCTTTTTCACAATTTAAAACCAAAAAGAAAAAATTTCACTTTTTTTTTTATAAACAAATTGCTATAAACAATATTTGTAGTAATAATTTATGTAAAATTTACGTATATGCAAAGGCCAATATCTTAAAGAATATCTCTACAAAATTTCAAGTTAATACCTTAATAACTTTTTAAGTTATGTTCCACGGCACGGAAAAAAACCTGTTTTGAGAAAAACGCTATTAAAAAGTTTTCGTTCTTGAAAAGTAGAGTTAAAAGCAGTTTATCGTTATCTAAGATAATCTTTCTGTTGGGATTAAAACATTAGAAATATATTCCTTAAGGTTTAAATAAACTTTTAAGGCAAAACAAAAAATTTGAAAAATTTGAAAGTTCTGGAGGACCCTCCCCCCTTAACGTGCTAACCACCTTAACTGTACGCGGTTGAAAGTGATTCAATGACTCAATTTCGAAAAAATGAATGGACTCAGCATAAAAATATCCATATCATTTTTTTTCTTATCAGTCGATTTAAATGTTAATCAATTTATTTTATTGATTTAATGAATAGGTTGATATAATGAGCATGCAATGCTTAGTTAGCTATGTGAATTTGTTTCAGTACCTACTGACGATTAATACGAAATTACGAAGGCATTCTGACACAACCACGACAACCCTTCATTAATTCACTTAAAGTGTTCTTTCTGATCTATAATTAATTGTGTCACTCGGTTTTGATAAATTAACGTGCGCCTTAATGAACACGCTTATCCGACGGTGTCAATCTTTTATTTATATTTAATTATATACGATGTTAAACACGAAGGAACAGGATAAATACCAGAAGGAACAGATGCGTATAGGGTTGCCAGGTCTTAAGACCGAAAAGCCGGACAGATCAGCCAGTTTAGCCGGACATTTGGGTAAAAAAGCCGGACACCCTTAATTTTTTTAAAAGTAAAACAAGGCATTTTTTATTAATTACCATATAAAATTTTCTTCAATTCTAATGATACAACAATAAAATTGAATGAATCAGTTTTTTTTTATTATTAATCATTCAATATTCATTACAATATTGATTTCAATAATTGCATGGCAATAGTAGTTAGCGGCAATTTGCAGTGAAAAACAAAATTAAACAAAACACTAATGAACTAAATAAACTTTAAATTTATTTTTTCAGTGGCAGCAACATTTTGGCTATACATATATAGTATCGAAATTTAATTTGTTGCGTTCTTTTGACCATTGTTGACCTATAAAGCTGAGTGTCCACTAGTTCCAACCTAATGGATGCTCAGCTTTAAAGAAAAAACTCTTTCAACATTTGCATTATAACCCGCAATCTGAAACCAATCTGAATTACTAATCGATTTAAAATAGTCTACCCATTTTAAAAATGATTGATGAATTTTGATTGATGAAAATTAAAAAGGATTCATGAATCAAATCACGGGGGGAGCGGAAACTAACACATGACAAATGTAAAAAAAAAAAATGGTCAAATTTAAAAAGCCCAACAAAAACCGGACAGGCCAAACACTGTCTAATTTGACCGGACACACAGTAAAAAAATTTGTGTTCTGCGTAAAAAAAAAGCCAGTGGTTAAAATTTTTGTGTTAAATAAGTAACAGAACCCTGGGTTAATGTAACATTTCGTGTTTGTGTTAAATGAAAATATTAACACAAATTTCGATTTAACAAAATAAAAATGTTAACCTGTTTTGAACAGCAAGGAAGTAACACAATATTTGTTAGAGCAAAAGAATGCTATAAGTACCTAACTTACATTAGAACGTATAGAATGTATATTATAAATAAGACTCAAAGAACGCAAAGTAAGTCAGTTCTTTGTAATAATTCTTACTTGTGTCCATATATATCTACCAAAATATATATAATAAAAAAGATGAGAGTAGTTTTTATTATTAAACAAAACCGAAAAATTATAAGTTTTTTTCAGTTATTGACGAATATAGTTTTATTAAACGTTTAAAAATGAAACAATTTTCTTACATTTTAAGGTTATTTTGTTACAGATTCAGTTACAAAAAATCATGTAAGCTTACTACATGTAAGATTGTAAATTATATAATACAATCACAAATAAGCTTACATGATTTTTTTTTTAACTGAATCTGTAACAAAATAACCTTAAAATGTAAGAAAACTGTTTCATTTTTAAACGTTTAATAAAACTATATTCGTCAATAACAGAAAAAACTTACAATTTTTCGGTTTTGTTTAATAATAAGAACCACTCTCATCTTTTTTATTATATATATTTTGGTACATATATATGGAAACAAATACGAATTTTTACAAAGGACTAACTTACTTTGCGTTCTTTGAGTCTCATTTATAATAACATATGAACAAAATCGTTATAATTTTTGACGATTTTCAAATATCTTAAGTGGAAGTAAAATACTGAATAAAAAAGTTTAACAACTAACTCTGATAAATCTGAAAAATTAACACAAAATGTACTATGTCCTCTTGTGTGTTAAATCATTGACACAAATGTGTTAAAATAACACAAAAAATTGAGTGGACCGTTCTGGACATGTGAAATGTGTTAATTTTAACACAAATTTTTTCACTATGCCGGCAACCAAAAACCTGACTGTGTCCGGCTTTATCCGGACGTCTGGCAACCCTAGTTGCGTCTATATCTTACAAAGGACTATGTTAGTAGTTCACTAGAACAACTATCACCTTGGGAATAGTTCTTGTACCCTCCTGAAAAACACCACACACACACACAATCGAAAAATATAATTTTTATTTACCTATAGTATGGGAATCCCTGCGGCATATGAAGATCCACGGGCATTGCCGTTGTGGCTGCGCCGGCCACGCCCGAATGTGCGTGTGCATGATGTGCCGCACTCGGATGAGCGTAGCCGGCGGCCACGCTCACATGATCGGCGGATGTGGCTGCGCCGGCACTTGCGGCCGCTTGCATCATGGCCGAATGATGGTGTCCAAGCATTGCCGCAGCCCACGGTGAGGCGGCAAAGCCCCCCGCTGCCGGATGCTCCAGTTCGAAGCCGCGATTCATGCATGCATCGATCAAATAACACTGACGAAAAACACTTTGGTTACTTTTTTATTTTTGGGTTTATTCAATAAATCACACCATTGCGTTATTTAAACACTTTTTACCGGTACAGATCACCATTGTTTTAAACGGTTGCACTGATCCCAGGTTCAAAAAGAACCTGGGATACTTGAATAATTTTTAATGTTGTACACAAATTATTTTGAACAGTTGAAATGTCCGGTGGGGCCACACAGTTCCCTGAAAACTGAACGTACAAAAAATTTTGAGCGAAAAATGTGTCATACGTCTCAATCAATTCGGACTCACCAGACACGTTGAAAATTTCCAATCCAATACCGGCCCCGATATCTAAACAATTTTTGGATACAATTGTTAAACGAAACGCTTTGTTGTAGTGTTCAATTGTCTTATGAAAAGTAAAGTTTAACGTATACTGGACTTGTGTGATGTAACTGAATATGATGCTGGTCAGCTGATGCTGCGACAACACAGATCAAATGAAACAAATATTGTTGTTGATAGCGAAGCAAGATCACGATACTGGGGCCGGTTCGGAGGCGGCGCTCCCGTGCAACCACGTGATCGCACACTGCCATCCTTCGCGCGCACACCGTCAGACACTGGCCCGCGAACAATTTCAATAGGTCGGCCTTAGCGTGATCGCACCCAACGTTCGATATATGTATGTATACACGTTACAATAGTGTCTCGATATGCCGCGATCAGTTCTGTTCACGGTTCATAGTGTTTGGAACGCGTTCACAAATTTTTCAATGAACAAAAAAAAAAAAAGTTCGGTAAGTGCGAGTGTGACTCGCACATCGAGGGTTCCGTATAATAATAGCTGTGTTAAATATTTGAGTTGTCTAGTTTCAAAATCTACTAAATTCAGTTTTCAATTTTTTTGATTTTTTTAGGGCCATTAAGGGAGGAGTACACGCCAGAAACGGCTAATAAACTAATTTTTTTCGAATCTGGTTTTTTTGTTTTTATTTTGTTCTGTGCTTCTTTACAAACACGGTGATATATAAAACATGACCAAAAAAAATTTTTTTTTCAAGTAGAAAAATATTTATTTGTGAGCCGCTGCACAGCCAAGTTGCTGCTCCTTTGCAGGCAACGCTCGCCCCCCCCCCCTCGTGATTTGATCAGTAATATAACTACTTCAAGATGAAGAATCTTCAGGATAAAGAAAAGAAAAGGGAACAAGAGGGGACAATGTATGGGCCTGGAAAGTTTTAATAAACAATGAGTAAACCACTTCTTTTGTTATTATTTTTGTTTTTTACCGTTTCCCGAAAGTTGTGTTTTTCCCGACAAGGAAAATCATATCTCAAGTATTAGAAAAGATAGAGACTTAATTTTTTTTTATTTTGTTCATAAACATATTGCGCATAAAGTGGAATATGCTTTTTCCATTTGAGCAATTTTAACTATTTTTAAATATTTTTTTTTAATAAAAAAGTGGATTTTATAATTTTTAGAAGTTTGGGCTTACAATTTTATGGTTAATTTTTAAAATTACTTGAAACCCATACTCAGCTTTATGGACAGGTCCTTTAGGAATAAAATAATGAAAAAATATTTAAAAAATATTCATTACTTTTTGAGATATGGCGTTCCTTGTAAACGCTTAAAAACTTATGAAAAAGGACCCCCTCCGCCACAGAGAAGAGTAATGAATGTTTTAAAAGCAAAGTTTTCTATTTGAAACCCTCCCTAATTTGAAAAAAAATTTTAACAGGCAAAATAAACATAAATAAAAAAGTTGCTTTTTTATTTGAACTCCCTCCTTAACTTTTAAATGCAATAAGGTATAATATGCCCCCAAACATTTTTTGTAATAATTTTGATTGTTTGTTAAAGAAATTTGCAACTGAAATATAACATAATTTTCAAATCCTGCTAAAATTACATTGAAAACTTCACAAATCCTGCCAAATATACCTATACATAACCTATATTTTAGATTTTAACCGTTCAAATTTTAATTTTTCCACTGACATGCGGGACGTACGGAATATAAAATTATGTTTTCACGTAAAATTTGTATTTTAGTATTTATCTAAAATTTTAAATAATTAAATCGTAGATGTAAATGAATTACTTTGGTTTTAAGTGACAAAATGAAAATAGTTTACAATATTACAAAACAAATTGTATCGTCTAACCCTGATACATCCAATATTGCTGAATCAAGTTTTTTCTTAATAAATTTCCCTTATAATTTCTGCTTTAAAACGCGCTTTGTATAAATTTTACTATCAAAACCGACTAAATCCAAATAATTTTGATTAAAAAAGGGGTAAAACAATAATTTTGTTTTTTGATAATAGTACTAATCATCTTTTTTTCATCTATTAGTTAATATAATTATGACTTTTTAATCGAAAAATTAATTTTGAACTGAGTTATTTAAAACTAATTTTTTTTTATGAAAACTGGCAAAGAAAACCATGTTCCGGGCATCGGACGTGGCTGGTTAACGAAACTGTCCAACGGTTTGGGACTTCTAATATTTTCACCAAATTTCGTAAAAGCAAGACATTTCGTTCGAGAGTTATCGCGCGGACTTCTATCAGTGTACCAAATTTCAGTTCAATGGTATAGTAATAATGGTTGCTGAGAAAAATGGCTGTGACATACAGACGGACTGACATTGAAGTCTCACTATAAGGGTTCCGGTTCCTATTTTTTTTTTTACGGAACCCTAATATTTATATATATATATATATATATATATATATATATATATATATATATATATATATATATATGTATATGTATATATATATATATATATATATATATATATATATATATATATATATATATATATATATATATATATATATATATATATATATATATATCATGTGAGTTTTTTTCAAGACTGAACTAAATTTTTATGATAGAAATGGTACTGGAAAAGATTCTTTTCTTGAATGTAATGGAAATGTAATCAAGAAAAACACTATCGGTTGAAGTAACCTCAAGTACATATGCATATTTTTACCGCCTAACTGATAAATTAAAAAATTAAATTTGGGTAAAAAAATTTTTTTTTGCTCATTTATGTTGTTAATTAATACATTAGATCAGTTTTATCGAAAAATTAATATATAGTCCCATTTAAAAATCTATAAGTTTGTATCATAACTCGAAAACCATAAGAGCTATAAAGCTCCTGACTATAGCAATCGGTTGCCCCCGTCGATATCTACAACTCTTATTTGAACAATTTTTCGATTAAATCAACGGTTTGGCTGTAATAAAAATGGCAACTCTCAAAAAACTCACACAGTATATATATAATTGGTATTTTGTTGCTAGGATTATTCAGTCAGTTGCTGTGTCGCTTTTTATTGCCCATTTCGTTGCCTGATTAACAAGACAATGAACGTACTTAGTGTACAGCAATGGATATCTACGTGGTTCAGATGAACGGAAGCGTTAAGTCACCAACTGTCTTTTCAAAAGATATGTATCTCTGTTTTGTTTACGTATTCATTCACAGCATATTCGCTGTGGCAGAGATTCAAAATGTAGATTTTGATTCGGTTCTCACTCAAAAAAATTACAAAACCAGACAAGCGATAAATAGTTAATTCGAAAGTGTATTTGAATGCACGGAACCTCCACCACCGTAGTCGTCACCATCATTGTAATTAATCGGTTTAAAGAAATTATTTCTTTCAATATAATCAAAAAGAAATTTCTTTACTTCGAACATTTTTTTTTTTAATTTGAGACAAAAATATATTTTTCCATTCAAATATTGAATTAAAAAAATTTTCTTTAACTTAAAGAAATTATTTCTTTTAGTGCAGAAAAAAAATATTTCTATACTTCAAAAATAGTGCAGAGATACAAAATTCAGATTTTCATTGGTTCCCACTAAAAAAAAATTATATTTACAGTTTAAAACAGTTTATTTGAAAGTGTACTTAAGTGCACGGAACCTCCACCACCGTAGTCGTCACCACCATTGTAATTAACGGTTTAAAGAAATTATTTCTTTCAATATAATCAAAAAAATTTTTCTTTACTTCGAATATTTTTTTTAATTTGAAACAAAAATATATTTTTTGATTCAAACAAATATTGAATTAAAAAAATTTTCTTTAACTTAAAGAAATTATTTCTTTTAGTGCAGTCAAAAAAATATTTTTTTACTTCCAAAATATTGCTGAGATACAAAATTCAGATTTTGATTTGGTTCTCACTCAAAAAACTTTAAAACCAGACAAGCGGTAAACAGTTTATTTGAAAGTGTACTTGAGTGCACGGAACCTCCACCACCGTAGTCGTCACCACCATTGTAATTAATCGGTTTAAAGAAATTATTTCTTTCAATATAATCAAAAAAATGTTACTTTACTTCGAATCTTTTTGTTTTGTTTCAGCAAAAATATATTTTTTAATTCAAACAAATATTGAATTAAAAAAAATTTCTTTAACTTAAAGAAATTTTTTCTTTCAGTGCAGTCAAAAAAATTTTTCTTTACTTCAAAAATATTGTTGAGATTCAAAATACCGATTTTGATTTGGTTCTCACTCAAAACAAATTTAAAACCAGACAAGCGATAAACAGTTTATTTGAAAGTGTACTTGAGTGCACGGAAGCTCCACCACCGTAGTCGTCACCACCATTGTAATTAATCGGTTTAAAGAAATTATTGCTTTCAATATAATCAAAAAATGTTACTTTACTTCGAATCTTTTTGTTTTGTTAAAGTAAAAATATATTTATTTTTTTTTATAAAAATTAAAAACGATCTTTCAAAAGTTAAAAATTTTTTTAAATTTTTATTACACCATCATAAACATCGAAAAAATCACATAAAATTGGTTTTTGAGCTATTATTCTATTGTAAACTAGTTTTCGAAAATAATTTAAAAAAATTATTTTAGTTTATTTTGACATATCGTCTACACAGATTCTACAGGCTGTAAGTGAAATAAGTCTCGAAATTCAGAGGGGAGATAGACCTCATTATATTAATTCAAGTTTTGCTGATACATAATATAAATATATACCTATATAGCTCCAATTCAAAAATTTTTAACTGCCAAAATTGAAAACTCGCTTTGTTACACAGAATGCTCCAACAGAGGTATTTAGTCATAAAAGTGGTTAGTTTCATTTAAAATTAACGAAATAATTCAATTATTGACAAAATTAACAACGTTTTTAATTTTCAAAATAAAATGTTTAGCCCTTATACTCCAAAGATGAATCCAATGTAGCCAATTGAATCGTGTATCACCTTAGAGAAACATCCATAGCAAATATTAAAAAAAAAAAAAAAAAAAAAAAAAAAAAAAAAAACTTTTAAGCTTGAAACAATTGTCACAATTAAAAAATAAACATGGTATTTTTTGCTAACAATAATGGGCCATACACAATCAATGAAATAAGGAATCAGAAATAAGAAAATAAGGAATAGGAAGTATGCCATCTAGTGACGTTGAATGGAACTTTTACGTAACTGCCCATAGGTATATGTATTTAGGTATTTTTGTACATCAAAATTCATGAAAAAATAACGTTCGTGATGACTTTTTTTTGTCACTAAAGTGAAAAAAATCACGAATTTTGACGTACAAAAGTACTTACATATTTATATCTATGAGCAGCTACGTTAAAGTTCCACTCAGCGTCACTAGACGGCATACTTCTTATTCCTTATTTCTTATTCCTTATTTCATTGATTGTGTAGACACCCTAAGTCAAATGTTTTTATTATTTTATTTCATTAAAATAATTAAATTCAAATTTAAATCGAAAATTTAGGCAATGTTAACTGCGTTTACGATATGTACAATGTAAAGAAACGAATATTTAAGAAAACAAAATCACATTTTTACTGAAAAATTAATTTTTGTTGTATCAGCGTTCAAGACTGAACAACATATATGAGTAATCTATAAATAATTATTTTTCACAGTGCCTCCACCATAATCGATTAAAGTATTAAGTAGAGCAAAAAGTGAATTATTATCAATTTTTGTAAATCAGCAATTGAAGAGCCCAAAATAGAATTGTAGTGTTTTTAACAGTGGTTCCAAGCACTTGCCAAGAACACTCGGTTGAAATTATTTCGGCTAAATTCTGTCGGTAGCCTTCGAAAATATAAGCTCAATTAAATTTTCGAAAATTCAAAAGGGAATTTGAAATAGAGGAAGTGGTACCCGGGGAATGAAATTGTACATTCGATGCTAGAAAAAATCCACCAAAATTTTCATTTTTCTGGATAAGTGACTCTAAAGGTAATTCCACGTATTTTGAATATCGGGCAGGATATTGTTACAAAGATCTTTTAAAATAAAACTGTGGTTCCCTAAACCTTAATTTTTTCTTTTAAAAGATCATCAATCAAATTATCACGTAATTAATTCGCATAGTAACTAGTTTTATAATAAACCATAAAAATTGTATTTAAATGCCCTATATTAAGGTGAATTGATCATTTGAAGTTTAAAATTTGAAATTTTAGTATATTAGTAGAGAAAGATATGATGCATACACTGACACTATTTTGAATAATTTCTGACGTGTAGTTTAGAAGAAATAAATTTTCAAAGTTAGAATTTTTAACGTACGAGTAAATGCCAAAGAATGATTAGAGATGAATGGGTGGTATGTATTTAAATAAATTGTGTCATTGAAAACCAACTTTAAGATTTAAAAAATACTGAAAATTATTTTCTTTTATGTTTTTGAAAAAAACTATAAAAATGTCATTTTACACTAATACACCCATAATATATTTGTTCATTTTGCTCATATAGTGTAGCATATATCCATTTAACAATATATTATTACATTACATAACTATAGTTTTCGATTTTTTTCTAGGTATGCAAATATATATAAATTATATTTTCTCTCTAAAAGAGCACGTCATATAAAAATTTCCTTTCCATAACGTACTCTTAAAAAATCTGGCTAATTTTAATTTAAAAACATGAGACAGAGCTATTGACTAGCTCTGTCTCATGTTTTTAAATTAAATTTAACTAAATTTTAAATTAAATTTAACTAACTAGCACTTGTTTTATCTAGAAAAAAATTACTAAAACGATGAAGCATTTATTGTAAAAAAATTCAGCTTTCTTAATTTTTCTCAAAGGCCAGTTCACTTAGAACAATGTTTTAAAAGCTTGTCTTATGCAATTTTTGACGCTCTTTTCGATGGTGTAAAAACAAAAATTAAAAAATTTTTTGACTTCTGGCCAAATTTTGCAAAAAACCACTAAAAATGGCCAAAAAATCTACTTCTGGGCATCCGACGTGTCTGGCTAACGAACTTAGCCGAGCGAATCCGGATTCCAGCTCGCATACATACATACATATATATATATATATATATATATATATATATATATATATATATATATATATATATATATATATATATATAGATAGATAGATAGATAGATAGATAGATAGATAGATAAATATATAAATTTTAATTAAGTAGATTTTCGGGTTCTAGAGGCTCTAAAACAAATTTCTACCACAGTCCCGGACTTAGGTCTTACTGTAATAGCTGAATTTCCAGAATCGAAATTCGCTAAAACGAATGTTTCCACGTTTCCATCAATAAGGAAGTTAGACAATCGATTTAACGGTGGTGCAAATCACCGCGTATATATTACTTTTTAATTGAATATTTTGTTGTTTTTTCAAAAATGGATTTGGTCAGTCCCTAAACTTTCCCCCATTATTACATGTTTTTAATTTCTCATAAATTTCAACTCTGTATTTTACCGCAGAAAAAGATTATAGTTAAATTTTTTCATAGATTCGACGATTTTTATTTAAGAAACCGGCTAAACCAGTGCAAAAGGGTGACAACTAAATTTGAATTGTAACCTTGTTGAACTAAATCGTCAATATTAAACAATACATTTTATAAATTGAAATTTTATTGATTTTTTTTTGGAAAATAAAATTGTTTTTGAACACATTTTTTTACTAAAATGTTCTTTTTGGGGCTTGCACCATGAATACAAGTTATTTTTGATTGGTTACCTTAAAATCTTTATCAATTCTAACAAAACCATTGTTACTTACTCTAAAACGGGCATTGAAGAAGTGAATAGCAAAAAAAAACTTGTAATTAATAACTCATAGTTTGAAGATGGTTGTATTTGAGTTTTTTCGTAAGTTATTATTAATAAATAATGATAATTTCAAGTTAAAACTGATTTGATTATAAAACAAATGTGGAAATTTAAAAACAATACAATGGAAAAGTGAAGTTATGAAATTTGTTTCGTAATTTGTTAAAATTTTGTTTATGGTCAAAAGAATAGTACATTTTATATTTCAGTTCCTCTATAAGAATATATGAAACTATTACTTTTCTATTTTGTCTTAATTAATAAACCAAATTGGGGTGAATAGATACTTCTAGAAGATCAGTACAAGTGCAAAAGGGACGAATAAACACGAATCGGGGCTGACCAAACTTTTTAGAATAAATCATAATTCAAAATTTATATAATTTCTGAATTTGTTTACTTTATTAACAGAGTTTCTTTCTCTTCCAAAAATATTAATAACTAATCTCCCCTTAATCCCTTATTCTTATCTACTGACCTCGAATGTAGGGTGAATAGACAATAAAAAAAAAATCGATTTTTAAATTCTATCGAAATCAAAATTAAATTGTACATAAAAAAAGATATACATACTACTGAACGCATTTTTCGATAGTAAAATATCATAAAATGTGTAATTATGTTGTCCTAGGTTGTCCCCCTATTTTGACCACATCTGTACTTACTGTTAGTGCAGTCAGTACGACAAGCGAAACACATAAACAATTATTGCCATACTTTCTTTTATATAGGGGAAGTTCAGCACTTATTATTATAATGTCATTGTATCTGCTAACACGATTTTCATCTTTTATGATCCTATAACATACTCTTACATTACTTACCTATTCTTTGACAGTATTGATTTTTTCCGTAATGTGTTTCAAGCCGTCTTTATGAGAGCTCCCTTCGTAAGGTTGAAGTAACATTTTCGAAACGTATCCGGCCGGAGTCCTTTCAAAATTATTAGTCTTACATATTACTTACGAGCTGAAGATCCTAGCGGCTGCGCCAGTTAGTTTATTGCCGAGATAGCGGTTTTTTTTTAATTGTATTGAAATAATAGCTGATCAATAGTGTGAAAAATCATTTTCCCCCGACAACTTCCAAAATTATTAGTCTTACATGTCTTACGAATTGGTGACCCTAGCGACTGCGCCAGTTAGTTCGTTACCGAGATAGGTTTTTTTTTAATTGTATTGAAATAATAGCTGATCAATAGTGTGAAAAATCATTTTGCCCCGACAACTTCCAAAATTATTAGTCTTACATGTCTTACGAATTGGTGACCCTAGTGACTGCGCCAGTTAGCTTGTTGCCGCGATAGCGTTTTTTTTAATTGTATTGAAATAATAGCTGATCAATAGTAAGAAAAATCATTTGCCCCCGACAACTTCCAAAATTATTAGTCTTACATGTCTTACGAATTGGAGACCCTAGCGACTGCGCCAGTTAATCCGTTGTTAGTTAGAACGTAATGAAAAAAAAAAACTTTATTTTTAAGTGTATTGAAATAATCGCTGATCAACAGTGAGAAAAATCATTTTCCCGGCAACTACACCATAAATATGTATTGCGCGTTCACCATAACTTATTTTTTATTTTCTTCGACTTACGTTGTGGCTTCGGTATACCTACCTTTTTTTAACTCTCTTTAGTGTCATTTTTCTCTGAAATTTTGGGTGGGGGATCAGTAAAGATTTTAAATGAATACATGAAAAAAAAATTACTTAAAAATTTCTTTTATTCAAAAAGATGAATGCTGACATTCACAAAAGAAGCATACATAAAAAAAAAAAATTAATAAATATTTGAAACTAAATACGACTAAATTTTTTTTTCAATTTTTATAAATATTTCTTTTATTCTCATATAAAATAAAATCGTACTTAATTCAGCCTTAGAATATTTTAATGACTTAAGTAGTTAGATATATAAAAATCTAGGATGATACATTAATAATGAATGAGCTCAGTAAAATGATTCCTTTGTACTTGCTTTTAAGACTGAACTACTTTTTTTTTTTTTTTTAAAAAAATAAGTACTGTTAGAAATTTCCTAAAATTCTGGCAGTTTGATTTTCCTTTAAAATAAAGAAAATTCACGCACGGAACATTTCCCAAAAAAATTTTTTTTGACTAGTTAATTAAAAAAAAATTGTGAACGTTGATAAAAAATAAATGCAAAAAATAAATAATTTGCTCCCAACTGGAATTATTTACTTAAATCGGGCACTGTACTACACAGGCACTTCAAAATTACATTCAATATGAATTTAATTTTTTTTTTTTTTTGTTTGTTTTTCGAAAAAGGCAACTTTTATCAAAAAATCATATAGGCACTGGTTTTCAATTGATAAATTCACTAAAAATATTAAAATAGACACACGGTACCTAAACAAAATTAGTTAAACTTATCATACGATAGCAAAAGATATACGACATACAATACTGCGCAATATACACGCGCACAATACAATCATTTACTTAGGTACAAAATATGGAATATTTTTTCCTCCTTTTTTTTGTTTAAACAAAAATTAATTAATTGATACGCTAATTAATGTATGTGATTGGACAAATCATTCTCGTAACATTCCAAAATTTCCAAATAATATTGGCACAATGATCAAAAAGAAAACAATACAAAAATCAATATTTTTCCCCGAATTGTGCCTGACCCATTTCAATCAATTACGACCAAAAAAAAAAAAAAACGCTATGATGTTAAAAACAAAATTAAAAATGGATATTATACGGATGCACTCTCAAAAAAAAACTGATATCCTATTTTCTAACCTTAGCACATACGATTGGCATGCAAAAAAATCTAGGCAAGAGCTGCAAAATATACAAACACGAGAGGTACATACAACAAACACTCCCCCCTGTCGGACAAGATTCAAACAGCAATTGCGATAATTGCCCGCGCCGGGCAATTGTGATTTGCGACGATGCCGAACAACAGAATATATTCAAACTGATTCCCATCAAGTGTACACAATTGGATGCTTCAAACGGGCGGCGGACCTTTGATGTAGCGCAACTGGGGCGTGAACGACATGCTTAAATTGTTGATGCGATCGCAACAGTGTGGTTCCAATAGGCACGCAACACAAAACAGAGCAACGATCGCCAATTGAAAGGGAAATGAGGCACGCATCACGCGCCACAACCACGGGCGACGGTTCGGGTCGTCGTCGTCTGGATCGTAGTCAGTTTCACTTACCTTCGATTTGCCGCCATACTTCCGTTTGCTAATAAAAAAAAAATAAAAATAAAAATGTTACGCCACTGTAGTTTCAGTAAAAGCATAAGCTGACACAACTGAAATCATTAGGTCTCCGAACGGCTGCTTCGAAGCCCTGGAACACTTATAGTGTACATACACAAGAAAGAACTTGGACGCGTTATCGCTTGAGGGCGGATAATCGAAAGTCGAATGTATTAGAAATTCAAATTAGCAAATATGATACATCTGTCGCGGCATCCTGCATAACATAGCGAATTTCCGTTTATAAAAGTTAGTTTTTCTTGGAAACTAGTTGATATAGAATAATAGTTTAAAGACCTTTTTTATGTGATTTTTCTCCTCTTTCTAATGGTGTAGAAAAAATCACAAAAATTTTTGAAAAACGGAGAATAGAGAGAGACACAGAGAGAGAGAGAGAGAGAGAGAGAGAGAGAGAGAGAGAGAGAGAGAGAGAGAGCGTTCATAAAGTTCCAGAACAGCTCCGCAAAAGTTCCGCAAAATCTCAGTTAATATTGACTTTACCGAAAAATATGTCGGACAAAAATTTCATGGGAAGAAATGAGGAACTAGAAAATGACCCCGAATTTGACCTTGACCAACCAGTATCATATTTTTTTTCGTTTTTATGACCTTCACACGACTTTGGGATATGAAGTATGAATATGGTTTTGAACGTAGAATTTCGCGCTCTTTCCACCTCCAAGGTCAAAAATAGGGGTTTCCATTTAAAAAAAGAAAGTTGACCTCCAAATTTTGATCAAGTTCATGTTCAAGGTCAAATTCGAAGTCATTTTTCTAGTTCCTCATTTCTTCCCATGAAACTTTTGTCCGGGTTATTTTTCGATAAAGCCAATATTAACTGAGACTTGCAGCTCTTCCGGAACGTTATATATATATATATATATATATATATATATATATATATATATATATATATATATATATATATATATATTAGTGAATATTATTTTCGATTTCTAGGGACCTCAAAACAAATTTCTGCCATAGTCCCGGGTTCAAGTCGTGTCATGGCAGCTGATTTTTCGATTCGAAAATTAGCAAATAGGAATTTATTTTCTTTTTTAAGTTGGTACTTACCTTTTTATTTTTTTTTTTTGTAATTGTATTGAAATGTGTAAACATAGTTGTAATAAAAGTATTTAATTGTTTAGGTTTTTGTCAGTTTATAGTTATTGTTCCTGTTATTATTTTTTATTAAAAATGTGTATGGTTACACAGAATTCTTCCGTATAAATTTAGTCGAAATTAGACCGAAATGTTCAAGACTATATCATTCAATGGACACTGGCCTACCCTTCCCCCTTCTGCGCGCAATTACGTCGAAGTTCTTTTTCATGTACCTACACTATAAACAACTAACATCCCCGCATTCCTTTGTATGATTTATAGTTTTCATAAAAGGACAATGGAATGTCTAAATCCCCTTCCAACACCGTACATGTACACAAATAATTGACATTCTATTCAAATTTACTCACTTCATCGAAATAATTGGCGCGCTTGTTGTCGTCGATGCGTCCTGTTTGTTCGCGCGTACCTCAGCGCACACCGCCGTTCGCACAATTAACGCGCGACACGTCCGTTGCAAATCACGCAACTCGGTCTCCGTCTGTTCAATACGTTGCGACATCAACTGAAGCGCCTCACTGCCCGGTGCCAATGCGTTTTCCAACTGACGCGCCAAACGACGCAATAGGGCGAGTCGCCGTTCCCGTTCACTTAACTCCTGTTCCGAGCCCTCATCTGATATTCCACTATCAGAGAATGAGCCACACGCGTCCAAATGATGGTGAGCGACCAAGTCACTGGCGTCACCACCACCGGCCAGTTTTTCATCCAATTCTTCGACCTGTTTCTGGGAAAAATTTATAAAATAGGATAAAATAATGAATATACAGCAGGACGGCTTTGCTGAAGAAATTTTTTTTATTTTATTCTCGAAAAAACCGGAAGTACCAGAAAGCAAATTTTTGAAATGGTGGAATCATTGAGAAAATAAATACCCCTGTCGCAGGGGTATCCTGCATAACATAGCGAATTTCCGTTTAAAAAAATTAGTTTTTCTCGGACACTAGTTGACACAGAATAATAGTCTAAAGACCTTTTTTGTGTGATTTTTTGTCCTCGTTTTAGTGGTTAAAAAAAATGTCGCAAAAATTTTTGAATAAAGGGAAATTTTGGCAAAAAACTAATTTTTTTCACGAAAATTGCCAAAAAAAAAACATGTTTCGGGCATCGCACGTGCCTGGTTAATGAACTCGTCCAACGGTTTGGAACTTCCAATATTTCCACCAAATTTCGTAAAAGTAGGACCTTTCGTTCGAGAGTTATATATATCAGCTCTAGGGACCTCAAAACAAATTTCTGCCATGGTGCCGGGCTCAGGTCGCGTTACGACAGTGGCCGTAATAGCTGAACTCCGTAATGTTTTGAATTAGAGATGTCGTTCGGGCGGAAACAAAATGGATTTCGTTGGGATTCAACAGGGAACGGGTTGAATTTACGAAAATTTAATGTAACTGCTTTTCGAGATCCGAAATGAAAATCGAGTTCCGTGGCAAACGGGATTAAAACTAGTAAATAGGGCCGAAGTAGAATTGGGGAAATAGTAAATTCATTTCGGGAATGGGCGGCAACGAAATTATGGATGAGAAAATTTTCTGATTTCAATGAAAATTCTGTTACTTTCCCGACTTTTCCAGAAAGCGATCACCTCTTGACCCTCCCTGATTTTCCCGAGCGTAAACTCACCTTTTCAGATAACACCTTGGCAACATCTCGTACGGACGTTGCCACATCGGCGGATATGGCGCCACCTTGCAACGCTGAGTCGAGCATACGCAACGTATTCTCGTCGGACCGAAGCGCGCCCTGTAACTCCTCCAAGCGCAATTCCAATTGTGACCATAAATTATGCAATCCTTGAAGATTATTAAGTTGTTCGTAAACACTGTAAACGGGAGATGAACGGTCCAATAAAAATAATATAATAAAAATATTAGGGTGAAGTCCACACAAAATAAATTAAATAAACACTGGTGCTCGTGGCCAAATGATCGCCCCGAAGACAAACAGCAATATTAAACGGTCAAGTGAAACTGATTGAGGCATGTTTGTAAACAGTGACCAACGTCCAACGACATCCATCCACTCAATGTCCCAACGGGGACACGTCGTACACAATAATCAAACTAAATAAATTTTTGTCGATACCAGAATAAATAAATATTATTGATATTTACTAATGAACTGTGGCGCTATTTAATTAATATTTTCTTTTTTCGGGACTAAATTATTTGTATACTTACCGATCGTACGTTTCCGTCCACAATCGATACAAATCGGACACACGATCTTTTAGATGTGTGGAACATGCATTAATTGCCTTCATCTGTGTCTCATTGTTTGCCGTGTTGGACTGGGAACGGACACAGTCGGTTAAGAAACGATGTACGGCCACGTTCATGTGTAGGAGAACCCGTTTGCGTTCTTGCAGTATTCCTAATTCCGTCTGTAATATTAATTGTAGACAAATGTATGTACCAATGACACAACAAGTTTGGATATAGAATGGATTTATTGTTGGATTGATAATATTGAATTGATTGATATTAATGGATTGATAAAGTATGTAGTTGGGTTTTTGCATACAACGCTTTTTTAGTCATGTTTAAACTTCGTATGCATGTCTAAACATGTTTACTATGCCAATTTTTAAATTTTTCCTTGGAATATAATAAAAATCCCCCATTCCCGGTAAGAGAACGTGGAATTTTACTCAGGGAGCGGCCATAAATTTCCTAGCGCGATCAGAGGGAGGATAGGTTATGTAGAAAGCTATGCTAGACTACGTGACGGGACAGGTCAGTCCGAGTCGAGCTACGTAATTTTATTTAGGAAAATTTAAAAAAAAAAGCATGAATTTGATTTGAAATTTCATGACTACATAATCCTGAATTACTTGAAATGTGCTTATAGCTTTCTGAAATTTCACAGAACTACCTCAAACGGATTGTGTTACGATTTGGTCACATAGTAAGGGGACAGTAAACTATAAAAAAATTTGATTTTGCTAATTCACAAAAAAATTTCAATAAAGAGAAGGAGGTAGGAGTGGAGGGCGAGAGATAAAAATGGAATTACGTAATTTTTCGAGATTTACGCCTATTCCAATCTACTTCATTTATATTACTATCATTGATTCTCTTAAAAAAATTAATACTAAGGTTTTTAAATATGAAATCTAATTTAAATATTAAAAAAAAAAAAGAAACAAAAGCAACCTAATAAGATAAGACCTTAACCAAATTGATGATTTTTCAAAAAAAATTTTGTATTACGTTCCAAACATTCTTGTCGTAAATAAGAACAAGTTACCTCATCACAACGAAACAAGAAATACTGGATTGAATCAATAAACTTGAATGTAGTTTTATAACAGACATAATGCTGACATCTGTCTTAAAAACACACAATACTACAAAGATACATATGAAGCCATCTATGAACATTGTTCCACATATAACGTATCATTCTATCAAATGGTACAGAACTCTACATTATCAACATGGCGGTTATTGATTTTTCGTTAAGTGGCGCTACTGTGAAATCTAGTTTTTACCGGTAGGTGGTGTCAGAATTAACCCATTAGTAACCACAATATTAAATATAATATCGTGAAAAAGTTAACTTTTAACAGCCATTTCCTTTATTAAAGGAATTTAAAAACATAAATGGGATGAAAATAAATATTAAAATAAAAATTTTTGAAATAGAATTGATAGATATGTACGAGTAACGATTATTAACTACTAGGTTTTTATTCACGAATGAGATCAGCAGATTAGTTAAACAAAGAAGGAATGAACTATATTTGAATATACATCAAGCCGATTTACGAATTGAGTATTAATTTTAACAAACTCAATGTAAACATAAAAAAAGCATCTTTTGTGTGAAAATCTTCCAGAATATTATGAAAAATACAAATGAAAAGGACAGAGTATTAGGGGAACAAAAAAGCTTAGAATAAATCAGTTTAAAAAATATATTAACCTTCTTATCTCTTTTTTATTTATTTTAAATTTCCCGCCAAAATTTTTACTATATATCCCAAACCGCAAATATTAAGGAGTCTCCACATTCTCGCCGAGGTTGGACGAAACGAGAATGTAGAGGGTCATTTCGTTGTGTCTCGCGGTTGGTGTTTTAATGCTATTCATATGGCTGAGCCAACCTCAGCGAGGAACTTGACGAAGAACCTCGTCCAACCTCGGCGAGAATATGGAGACACCTTTATATATACTCTTATCTTGGAAAGTATAACAGGACTTTCCTTTGGAAATTTGCTTAATAATCTGATTCTGATTTCAAATTTTAAAAAATTTATGACTCACCTTTAGTTGATCGATCAATTTTGTCAATTCAGCACGAGATGATATGGCGGACGGTGTGGTCCTTGCAGCCAAATTGATCAATTCAGCACGCATGTCGTTAATTTGACGGTCCAAAGTACGAGCCCGTTGGAAATCGGACGCCTGTACTTGCATTGAGGTCCACGATTCCAATAATGCTGTCAGTGAATAGATAGGTTATGTTTAAGGGGCCTATAAATGTCGGCGCAACAAAGAACTTACCTTTTACATCACGAAGTTCCGATGTGGACAATAGATTGCCTTGAACTTTCAACAAAACTTGCAAATAGTATAAATTTTCACGACATGTTGCCATAATTTCCGCCTGTTGAAGGATCAAAAAAAGGATATTATTGGGTTTTGTCACAGAGAGGGGAGTGCCTAGCCGAGTTGGAGTACGCATGGCGTTCCCAAAAAAAAATTCTAGCATTCGGATCTCATAAACCGTTACTAAGTTATTTGAACTACGCTTGCCTTCATACTTCCCAAATTTCGCGTAATTTCCTCGAATAACTATTTTAGTATGAAATCTAATGTTACTAAAAGGAATGTGCGCTTAACAAACTGACTGAAATTTTCTAAATTTTGTTCAGTGAAATTTGTGCCATTATCAGAAATGATTGAAATTCGTGCCCCACGTTTTATTTTTTTACTGGCAAAAAGAAGCGTGATCTTTTCTTTCAGTAAGTTATCCTATAAAATTAAATTTTATGTTTAATTACCTAAGACTTACCGCGTAATTAGTTTATTTCTCGACTCAAACTTACGAAATTTTACGAAATACAATTATTTTTAAAGTATGGTTGACACTTTTCAAAACAGATATTACATGTGATATATCAATAGAAAGGGACATCCGTTACAGCCCCCCCCCAACTCAAAATATTTTTTACTCCAACTCTGAACGAATTTTCCCCACCACGTGGCTGGACTATACTTACGAAATCGCCTTGTAGTGTATCCGCTTGTCCCTCAAGTGCCGCGATCTGTTTACCAAACACGTCCTCGGTGTAGTAGAGTTGGGCACGCGATTCACGAATCACGTGACGATACTCCTCAACGTCCGACTCGGAGTCCAAAGCGGCGGGCACAGCCGTGCTCGACTCGGACGGTCGAACGTAACGTCGCACGAACGCGGGCGATTGTGAATGTGTTCGCGCCGATAAGCTCGAACAGCAGTCCGATTGGCTATCGATATAGTTACGATAGTCCTCGCCAAATTCCAATAGACGTCTAGCCGCTTCGGAATCGGGAGTTTCGCTGTACGGTTCCGACATATATTTCTCCAGATAGTTATCCCATTCTGAGAGCGATGAGAGATATTCCTCGGTGCCAGTGGTGTTTAGGCTTGTTTTCTCGGGGCTACTATCACGCTCGATCACGACCACGGAAGTTTCAATTGGATTCAAAACTTGGCCTCCCAATTTGAAATCGGGAAGTTTCGGTTCAGTTGGTAGGTTGCTGGTGGTGGTTTCTGTCACGGTTTTATTGACCTCCTCGTCCGATTCAATGCTGCTGGTCTGTGATTGTTGGGAATTCAGTGTTGTCGGTTCACTGGAAATATTTCGTTCGGCGATTGCATTGTGTTTGGCGGCTGCTGCACCCGAAAACGAACCGGATTTATGCAAGGATCTTTGTGGCACATCCGAACCGGATTCACTTTTACGACCGCTCGTGGTATACTTTCGTACGCGCATTTTCTTGCGAGTTTTCGCCGGATTTTCCGTGGCCGCATTAATGGCACCAATACTGTTCACGCTGTGATTGCTAGTACGTAACGAGAGGGAGGCCAATTCGTGTAACGCCGATTCGGAAATTGAGAAATTGTTTAAGGGTTGTTTCTCATCGCACAGCACTTTTCGGGTTCCTTGAAGCGATGAAAGGCAAGCAACACTCCAAGGTCGATTCGATTTTCCTGTATTCCTTTTCGATCGCATATTCACCTAGAGTGGGATCAAACATGTTACAATATTAGCATCCCTAAAATGGGATTTTTATTTCGATAATTCGATACTTTGTTACCTTTGGTGTAGAAGTTTCCACCATAATGACGTTTTCCGATGTTGGGGTCGTTTCCATTTCCGTGATAACTTCGGTCGATGTTGCCTGCGATGCACATCCGCCCACTTGCCGAAATGTTGCCACACTTTCATTGAGATCTTCCGATGATTGCGATTCCTTTTCGGCATCCGATTCGCCGGTTGTGTACTCACCGCTAGCATCGCACGGGTCCTCCGGTTTACTGCACACTTTAATTTCCAAAATGTCGGACGTGGATCGATTCAACCATTCTTTAACGCGACGGTATTTGACGGATTCGATAATCGGTTTACGAACTTTAGCCGGTGTGCTGACTAATTTTTCCGCTTTCTGTACCAATCGATGAATTTCGTCTTTTGTCAGTTTTGGATTGAGTTGTTGTTTGATCGGTTTGCGTTCTGTGGATTCCGTAGCGCCATTTTGTGGCGTGACATTCGATGTGATCATTTCGCCGGTGTTATTATTGTTGGTGGTAGTGGTTTTATTGCTTTCGAATGTCCATTCGTCCTCGGATGATTGGTCCACTGTGACCGCGTCACCAGAATCGGTGTCACGATGTTGACAGTAATATGTCACATTATTCGGGCCATTGTAGTCGATTCTGGAACAAAATTTTCCAAAATTCATTTTGATACCCACCAAATATTACTGACGATTACAGAGACAATCCAGATTTTCAGGTTTTGTTGTGGTATTTGTGTTCTAATTTTTAGGGTTTCGTCGGCAAAACATCGGAACCCCTATGAGATCGTCATGTCTGTCATCGTTTGCGCTATCTTTAAACATATATGTAATGTTTGTTCTTTAAAAATCAAATTGGTTACCTAATTGGTCTAGTGGCCGATTGCACTAACAAAATCTCTGATTATCTGTTGCACGACTAATTTTTATTAACTAATGATTAAATCGTCCGTTAAGTTAATGGATGGATATTGGGTAATTAAATATTTAATCAGCGTTTAGGGATAAATTTTGATGCTAGTTTCCAGAGTATCGCTAATATTTATATTTATTTTCTACTATTGAAATATAATTTTGTACAATTTCAATTAAAATTATATTTTCTTTTTCTGTAAAATTTTGGTATCTGTTTCATTTTTTCATTTTTAAATTGAAAAATGTCTTCACAATCGTCACATTACAGTTTCAAAATGTTTTACGTAAACATAAGTTATATATTTTCTAATATTATATAAATCAAGAGGGCACTATTTATTTTCAAAATATGCAAATTTAAATTTTTCTAACGATGTGATATTATCAACTTACTAGCATTTACCTCTCCGGTGTCTCATTTCATGATCTATAAAAGCAAATCAGACACCGTTGCTAGTCAAAATTGAACGTTAACGTACATTAGTTAACCGTTGGTATATTTTAAATGGTGCAGCAGACAAATCGGGGTTAGTTAATCTCTGATTTACTAATGGCCATTAAGTTCTGATTAAATTAATTTTGGTGCAACCGGCCATAGGCCTTTTTAAGGGTAAATATAACTGCATGACTTCCAAGTTTTCCCAAGCTATAGCAAGTTATGACTTGGTCGACATAAAATCTCCGGACCTATCTAATCGTTTTTTTACGAATTTAAATTTTAAATTATAATTTTTTTTATTTAACCTGAAAAGGCGGTAGACATTCGTGTTTCCAAACTAGAGACACTTTTAGCGAATTTCCAGAATGGAATTCAGCTATTACAGCCACTGTCATAACGCGACCTGAGCCCGGGACCATGGCAGAAATTTGTTTTGAGGTCCCTAGAAACCGGAAATAATATTCGCTAAAATTTATATATATATATATATATATATATATATATATATATATATATATATATATATATGTATGGATATATGTATCAGCACGATAACTCTCGAACGAAATGTCCTAGGTTTACGAAATTTGGTGACAACGTTGGAAGTCCAAAAATCTTGGATATGAGTTCTTCAGCCAGACACGTCGGATGCCAGGAACATGGTTTTTGTTCTTGCAAAAAATTAGTTTTTTGCCAAAATTTCCACTTATTCAAAAATTTTTGCCAAATTTTTTTACATCATTTAAAAGAGAAAAAATTACATAAAAAGGGTCTTTAAACTATTGTTCTATGTCAACTAGTTTCCGAGAAAAACTAACTTTTATAAACGGAAATTCGTTATGTTATGCAGGATGCTGCGACAGGGGTATTTTTTAATTATCTGCTGATCGAAAAATTTGATACTTTGCCTCACGAGTGTACACATGTCCAAACTTTCATCACAAACAAAAACCTGTTAATTGATCAATTATCCGATACTGTTACCAAATTAACTAATTACCAAAAAAAAAAAAAATTAATTAAAAAAAAACTAATTACTTTGTGGTCGGAGCACAAACTTCCGGTGCAACTTGTTTACTGACGCGCGATTTCTTCTTCGGTCGACCAGTGTTAGTGATAGTTGCTGTTACTGGACTTTGGCTGGTGGTGACATCCATTCCCGTAATTCGATTATCCTGTCCGATTGCGATGTCCTTATTCAGATCCTGTACATTATCCACAACCACTAGTACACACGTGCTCTCGATGCCATCTTCAAAATACGATTCACCATCGGATTCGGACGAGGTGGATATCTCGTTATCGGAGCTGGCACTTGAGTAGTTTGATGATGTGTCACTGCTGGTGGTACGACATCCACTGCTGTTGGACGTTTGCGAACTTAATCGGGGCTGCTTTTGGACGGGTTCCTCATCCGATTCACTGTCGTACAGGACACTTATATCGCGGGGACTCTGTAATAATTGAAATAGAATTCATTGATTTAACACAATTCGCTATTGTGAATTGATAATTAGATCGTGGGATTGATCTATTGAATGCATTGCAAAAACCAGTTCGTCTGCACAAGCTAAGTCACAGACCGTTACGCATTCTCTAATATACCAAGTGATATGTGTGTGCATCGTTTCAATGGCTCTGATAATTTTTAGGGCTCTGAACAATAATCACGGAACATTTGTGGTCACCGTTCAAAGCCGTGTGTCCGTTACACATGCCCCCCCATGCCATAACTTCGACATTTTTCGGCCTATAGATTTCAAAAAACATTCCTCAAAAATTAGAAAATATCCTCAATTCATTATGGAAAATACTGAAAAATGAAGAAAATTTTCGTTTTTCACGTACCTCCACTAATCATACGAGATAACGTTAGAAAGATCTTTCAAAATGAAGTTGGGATTCCCTTAACCATTTTTCATTTTTTTTTTTCAAGTTTGTGTTACTTTAAGAAACATAAGGAACACATTTGCAAGCATATATATTTATAAATATATTTATCTGTTTAATATACTTAAATATTTTACATTTATTTCCTACTAAAGTTGTGAAGAACTTTGACCACTGAGTAGCCTTAATTTAATGCGTGTCTAGCACGCACTTGACAAATTTTTTACTATTACAATATCAATTACAGTTACATACCTGGTTTATTCACTCGGTTTTCCTGGGAAATTATCAATCAATATTATAAATATTTTCATACGAAACAGTACGAGTGAAGTTCAAACGAAATTAGTTAGTTTTGATTCGAAATTGATCATGTAATATTTACAGTGAAACGTCGCTAAACGTGGCCGAGTAGCTGGGAAATTAATTCAAATAGGGTATCTGACTGATATATATGTATGTATTTATACATGTATATATATATCCGCACGATAACTTTCGAACGAAATGTCCTATTTTTACGAAATTTGGTGAAAATGTTGGAGAGTCCACACCCTTGGATGAGTTCGTTAACCAAACACATTCAATACTCGAAACATGGTTTTTTGGGTATTTTTCGTGAAAAATATTAAAATTTTCCCAAGTTCAAAAGTTTTTTTTACACCGTAAGAAAAAGGAGAAAAAATCACATAAAAAAAGGTTTTTAAATGATTATTCTACGTAAATTGGTTTCCCAGATAAACTAAAATTCACTTTCTGAAGCAATTCAGATAGATACTTTTTTGGAATAGGGTACTTGATTAAAGTTACAAAAATATTCTAAAAGCATTGTTTTTCTATATCAGTTGTGTTTTTTTTTATTTTCGACAGATTCTGTAAAAAATCATCAAAAAAAGTAACCCTACAATTTTAAATCAGAAAAAGGCGGGAAAAACACCTCACTATAGTGACGTCACAATTTGTGAGCAACTAAACGTCAATGTCAATATTTATAACCTCAAAAATGTATAAATATATTCATAAAATATCAAAGTAAAAACAAGTATTTATTTGAATTCTGGTTTATTATTACTATATATTAAGCTAATAGAAATATTCAAAAGAAAACACAATTTCACGTCACCGATAAAAATTATCAAAATCGACATCTCTAGCTACAAAATGTTACGTCATTTTCAAGAAGTGGCGCGTTTTCACTAATTTAAATATTTGTTGAAAAATGGCGATTTTCAAAATAAAATTTCTCAATAGTTATCAAATGTTTTTATGTTTCATCATTAAAACTGGACATATGTAATGATAATGCATAGAATTATTTAACCCTTTGCGCCGCTTATAAGACATGTACAGCATGACAAGGCGGTTTGTCCATTAACTCTACCATATTTAAAGGTGTTTTGTCTGTTGGATCATAAGACATGTACCACATGACACACTGAATGTTGAACTGTAATGACTGCTCATACTTCATATTACATGAATATTTTATTTAATAACTGCAAACACATTCATTTATTAGAAAAATTGTAAATAAAATAATACAAAATCACGTTGAATTATCTTTTTAAAATTAAAAACTAATAAAAACAGCATTGAGGACGTATTTAGCGCATTTAGTATTCAACTTTGGGGAAACAAGGTTAGAACGTCAAAAGAATCCGTCAAAAAAAGAACGTCGGTCGTAGTCATGTGCTACATGTCTTACCAGCCTATTTACAACTCACTTTTTTTTTGCTTGAGTGCAAAGAGTTAACATTTGACCGAAATTTTAAATACAGTCAAGTACCGTATTTAGTATCATAGTAACTCAATCTCTAGCGCACCAACCACCTTAATGTGAATTGTCGTATTTCAAGGCTCAATTCAAATAACCATACAATTAAACGTTTAAAAAGAAACCAATAAAATTAACACCACAATAAAAGTGATTCAATTAAGTGTACCGATGATGTCATAATTAAACAAGTGCAACCAGAGCACCTATTTAAAAATTTTACAAAAATTGATGATATCAGTCGCGCCATTCAATTCGACTAAAGAATGATTTAATTTATTTTTTTTTTCCTATTTAAAACTAATTTTTTATTGTGGTCAAAAAAGATTAAATAGACGGCTAATCAAAAAACGTTTTATTATATCATTTCCGTTTAGCATTGTAACGATTTTTAGTTTATGGCCTGATTCATAACAATTAACCCATTATAACCCACACATATTTCTATTTCCACGGTATTTCATAACTTTACAACTAAAGACTCGTCAAACAAAAATGAGACTCTTTTTACTAAAATATGAAAAATATTGATTTTTTTTTGAATTTTATTCGTCAATTATTACATAAAAATTGGAATTACTGTAGTGGGTAATAGATTGCTTATAAACATTGTATTTTCATCGTACATATTATTAATAATACGTTGGTTCAATATGGGTTAAGAACACTGCCTGAAACTTATGTACTAGATTTTATATGTGTAAGTGTATAGTTATATCAAGCCGAGATATTCAACTTGATTTGAAATTTCTATTTAAAAATATCCGGAAATGTTCATTTTTGAAACATTTCAAAGCCGTCATCATTTAAAAATAACTTTTTGAACGAAGTGTTATATTATTAAAACTACACAACATTACAAAAAATATACACCCTACACTATTATTAAAATGTGCGAAAAATTTCCAATTTAAGACCAATTTTCGTAGTGTAAGTCACTTTCTGCAATAATTTTGCTCTCTTTCGATACCACAAAAATGCGAAATTCCTCCTCAAGTTACCCAAATTTTACAAACTATTGTAATTTAAACCATGCTTATATGACCATATTTCTAAAGTTTGGGGCTAAATATGGGTTTTTTTTTATATTATTCCTTAACATAATTTCCCTATATTTAAAAAACTAAATGACAAAAACGCCGATTTTTAAGAATGATTAAATTCACAATTCTCTACTAAACTGTGTGTCGAATAGTGATGTCGACTAGTGATGTCGGATAATTAATCGATTAATCGGTTTAGTCGACCAATTTTGCTAATATTTAATCATTTTTTAATCGACTATTTTTACCTTCGACTAAATGACTAAAATGATTAATTTTTTTTTTAAATGACTAAAAACGACCAATTTAATAATTTTTCTATATTGTTTATTGGATTTCCAAAAATGAAAAATAAAAAAAAACCTATTTGTATGATTTTTCACTTTTATGTGATTAACAGATTGTGATTATGTCATATCTTTCTTTTTCTTAAAGAAAAACTAAAAGTTAATAATTAATTTCAAAAGAAAATATCATAGTTACATAGGTTACTCTATTCATGAATTCGACTAAAAATTTAGTCGATTAATCGACTATTCTATGCTCGATATTTTCGACTAATGACTAATTTTGTCAGAAAAACAACTTTAGTCGATTAAGCGACTAACTGCATCTCGACTCGACATCACTAATGTCGACCCGTGGAGCAGTTAGTCGATTAATCGACTAAAGTGGTTTTTCAGACAAAATTAGTCATTAGTCGAAAATATTGAGCATACAGAAGTCGACTAATCAACTAAATTTTTAGTCGAATTCATAAATAGGGTAATCTATGTAAAAACCATAACAAAAACAATATTTTCTTTTGAATTTAATTATTGACTTTTAACACATTCTTTACGAAAAAGAAATAAATGGCATATTATAATCTATTTTAATCACATAAAAGTGAAAATTTATACAAATATATCATTTTTTGGTTTTAATTTTTTTAAAGTCCAATAAATAATACAAAAAAATTAATAAATTACTCATTTTTAGTCATTCAAAGAAAATTAATCATATTAGTCATTTCGTCGAAGGTAAAATAGTCGACTAAAAAATGAATAAATGTAAACAAAATTAGTCGACTAAATCGACTAATCGATTAATTATTCGACATCACTAGTGTCGAATATTTTTGCACACGTACTATATACACAACGATATTAGATTGTATTGAATTAACAAGAAGTCGCAATGAATATGTGCATTTTAACATGTGTACCACAATTACAATTCACCATACTAATAATACGCTTACTGTTACGAAATGAAGTGTAAGATTTTTATTAAAATAAATTATATTTTATTAAATAAAAGTTGTTGGCTCCGTATGATGGTATACGGGGTGATGACTTCTCCGTACAAGTCAAGGACGATTTTATTAAAATTTATTTAAATTTAAAAGCTACCACTTGTAAATATATGTAGACAATTGAAGTAATCGTTCAAATTGAACAATATAGACGAACTATATTGTGTTGCACTGGTCTATATAGCCAATGTTTTTGAAAAAAACAAAAACATATGCCACAGTGCATTTGTTCGCGTTGCATTGAACTCTAATAAACGTCCCCAGTTTTTATAAACTTCTTTTGTATACGATACAAACAAAGAAATTTGATTTCGAAAGGGTGATTAATGGTTATTAAAGATGGGAAAATTTACGTTTGTAGTATGTACTAGTGATGTCGCTCTGAGGGGTAATTAGTCGATTAATCGACTAAGGCTGCGGTTACATTGGATACGAAATCGTAATACGAATTCGTATTTAAATTTAAACTGAAAACCGTTAATATAATATATTGCATGATATCAAACAATGGATCCGAATCTTATTTATTAGAATCATCGTTTTCAAAATTTGTAACTATAGAAAACAGACAATTCTGGGTAAACGATTATTTATTATTCATGTAGAGCAAGAAAAGCTGAGTTATGGAATTGCTTTGAAGAAATTTTCCAAGACGAACAGAAGTTTTTAGAGTACTTGAACATGTCACAAGTCACATTCAATTATATTTTAAAATCTACTGAATTTCAGCTTCAATATTTAGTTAATTAATTTTTCATTACACTTTCTTAAAATGTTTTTGTTAGGTTAGGTTTGTTTTGTTATATCGTAATATATTTAATTAAAAAATTATCTAAACATTTTCTCTGCCACCTTATTCCACAATTTTTTATTTAACTTTCTATTATGATAATATTTATGTTTTTGATCCCTTAAAGACTGCCGTTGTTCAACAAAAATAATTATTTTTTTTTAAATTCATCATTTTTTTCGTACGAATTCGCATCAAAAAACAAAATATGTTGGTCGTATCAAAAAGTCGTACGAGCTCGTACGAAAGAGTCATGAGCAGTGTAACCACCCATGTTTAAATGTATGCATTTGTTTAATTTGTATTAACTCGGATAAATTCGTACGAATGAATTTTCGGATCAATTCGTATCCAGTGTAACCGCTACCTAAAGTTATTTTTCAGACAAAATTAGTCATTAGTCGAAAATATCGAGCATACAATAGTCGACTAATCGACTAACTTTTTAGTCGAATTCATGAATAATGTAACCTATGCAACTCTTTCATAAAAAATGTTTTCTTCTGAATTTAATTACTGATTTTTAACATTTATTTTTCCTTTTTTTAATGAAAAAGGAAAAGTATGACGTATTACAATATGTTAATCACATAAAGATGATAAATTATACAAATAATAATTTTTTAGTTTTCATTTTTTGGAATCCAATAAATAATTCAGAAAAATTATTAGAATTTGTCGTTTTTAGACATTTAAAGAAAATTAGTCATTTTAGTCATTTAGTCGAAGGTAAAATAGTCGACTAAAAAGCGACTAAATGTAAACAAAATTAGTCGACTAAACCGATTAATCGATTAATCATCCGACAACACTAGTACGTACATGCAAATTAGCCATCGATAAAAACGAAAATATATCAACTGACGTCGTAAGACGTCAAGTGAAATCTTACTAACTCTAAAAATAATAACTTCTCTAACTCAACTTTTTGAATGAAATACACGCTACAGCATTTAGAGTACAACAGTCACAATATGTACATTTAGAATTTATTTAAGATTAGAGTTCATGGAACTCTTGTGCGTTCGAAGACGCGGTTTTTCCCTTTTATTCATAACGATTACTCTTACATTCAAACATTATTATTCATAGAACTGATTCATCTGTTTTAATTTTTAATTCAGCGAAGGAAAGATCGAAATTTACAGATTATCCACCATATGGCAACTCGAAGAACAAAAAGAAAAAAAAACGTTAATATAAACACAACCAACCATACAATAACATTTCAGAAAACAAACTGAAAAATTAATTTATAATAGGGGACATCTCGGCTCATAAACAATACACAAAACGCCTACAACCTACAACAAAATACCTAGTTATAAAAATCAAGTTTCAACGTTAAGGGATTGGACTACAGTAGAATTTTTAAAAAATCAAAAAAAAAAAACAAAATTTTATTGAAAAAATCTGTCTTTCAACAATCAAACTTTACGCGCATAGAGATCAATCGCGATCAGTGATCACACATGTGTGCGATATTATTGCGAACAGGGAGTATAGCATGGGTAACACACTCTCAGTGTAGTGATGATTTGTTGTCGTGAATTGTTGACGTGGTACAGCGTTGCGTCAACGTGTTAAAAATATTTCCGGCCCCTGGACAAGTTTACTACATACGTACAAACACCATAAATAAGGAATCGGTGAAATCGCGGGCCACAGCTTTTGCTTGTTGCTAGTGACGTCACTTGTAAGAGGCAGACGCTTTTGTCACGTGGCCACGTAACAAATGTCATAAAATTACACGTTTTGAATTGCAATCAAAATTTTGCGGGAATAATTCGATATACAGGGTGTTAGTGAATAAGTGCGAAATATTTTAATGGGTGATTACTGAGGATTTTTTATGTAAAGAAGTTCATATCAACCCATGTCCGAAAACGCTTAGTTACCAAGATACAGAGTGTTCAGTTTCTCGTCTTTTTTTAAATATATTCTTAAATATTTCAAAAACGTTTTGAGATATTCACATAAAATTTGGGATACGCTACGACAGTAAAATACCCATATTCTGAAGTAGACAGAATATTTCCATTCAAACCAGTGGCGTCCGTACAGCCATATGATGATATATATTTTTGAAGAAAAAAAGGGACGCCAATGATTTTTTCCAATTTGAAAATGTTTTTTTTTTAAATGTTCTATAAATTGTTGACAAAAATGACCTCTTAGTATTTTGTCGTTCATGTGTCCGTTTTCAAGATAAAAAGCAATTTTCAATTACTGTCCTTACTACAAAATCGGTTTAGGTTCTCGTATTAACTGCTGAGGTCATTTTATGAAAAAGTCTTACCAAAAAAAAAGGTGAAGACGCTTCATTTCTACAGTATGACCACATAATTTATTTTTAATTTAATATAGAAAAATATTTTTAAAAAACAAGAAACGGGACACTCTGTATCTTAGAAACTAAGCGTTTTCGGACCTGGGTTGATATAAACTTTTTTACATAAAAAAAAAAAACCTCAGCAATCACCCATTAAAATTTTTCGCACTTGTCGTATTTAAATAATTTATTTTTGACAGTATCAACTACCTTATCAATTTATTAACAAACCTCGCCACATTTCCCCTATATAACACTTTATTCAAACGATAAAACGCTTGCGATAAATCGACTCAGTACCGTACATATGTCTTTAGTTCATTAGACTCAAACTCCGGCAGAGTTTGCCCCGTTTAAAAAAAAAGACCATGGTATTTATAAACATTATGTTAGTTATGTTATAACGACTACCATATTATTATTCACAAGCTAATAACAAGCAAACAACGGCTAGCTAACAACATTATGTACATTTTGATGTGGGTTGAGTGAAGCAATGAACGCGGAAAAAAAAATAAAAACAAAATAATAATATATGAACTTTAATTATATTATTTAATCGTTGCATTTTTTTTTTACATACAACGACATCCGAAAATAATCGTCTATATATCACTCATGCGTGTTACTCAATATGCTTATTTATTTTTTTGTTTTCTGTTTCAGACAAAAAAAAAATTATAAAAATTCTATTTTAGTTGGTTTTTTTTTCGAAAAATAATCCATGCATACCAATGCTCGAGAAAACATGCGGCACAGTACGCTGTCATCAATGTGGGCACACCAAAGTTAAACATTCACGTCAGTTAGAGATTCTTCTGTTTTTTTTTAGCTTCTTTCCGAATTTGAACGAGGCGCGTTCCAATAAGGAAAATGTGTCATCATAATGGATAATGCCACATATCATAACACAATGATTAAATAGCCTATTTAGACAATGCTTTCCCGGTTTACAGTCTTTAAGTTGCTTATTCTAAAAAATTTTCCAACTCAAATTTCAAATTTTTTGGTTTTATTTGCGACAAAATCGGAAATACAATCGAATCATCAGTATTGGGGTTATCAATAGCACCGAAAACTACAAAAAAAAAAAAAACAGTTTCAGTGATTTTAACAGAACGTAAACTAGATTTTTTCTCAAATTTTCACTTTAAAAATTACGAGTATTTTGGCGGGTTAATATATCCACTCCGATCAAAGAATGTTATGATTCCCCGTTTGAATTTTCCACACGTGCGACGAATTTCAGACTCTTACTGTACATTTTTTAATACGATAAATGGATATTTATAAGTGGCTAAAAACGTTCAATGCCAATAAATTCGTAGCGTAAAAGTTAATGTCAACATTTACGCACTATTTTTATACGTCGATATTTTTAGATTTCCAATTTTTTTTTGTTTTAATTAAATTTAAAATAAAATATTTAAGGTGGTTGGTGTACTAGCTGTAACTCTTCTAAAGACGTTTTTTTTAATGTTTAATACACAAAATATGAAAATTTAAACCAATTACAACGTATAGCACATAGCTAGTGGGGGAATCCCCGAAACACATCGAAAATTGAATAAATAAGTACTTTTTTATTTCAAAGAAACTTATTTCAAATGATATTTAAAGAATAAGATCAACAAATTCTGACGTATTTTAGTAATTTAATTTTGAAAATTGAAAAATGTATCGAAATTTATATCAACCATATTTGAATATTGAAAATCTATTCTTTATTTATAAACTTCTCAAGTAATTTCAGATCGAAAAAAATTTTGAAAAAAATTATGACTAACCAATTTCAATTTACGACAAAAATTGATAAACCTTGGTCGGCTTTAGAAGTAATGTGTCATAACAGAGTCGCGATATACAATATTTTGGGTTGAAAATATGCTCATCTGTTTTGAAATACGTATACATATACATATAAAATAAAATATAGATGTCGACAAAACTAACTTTTTTTAAAAAAATATCAAAAATATGTTTATATTTTGCAACAAAAAATAAAATTTATAGCTCCCAGCCTGCCCTAATCAAAAATTTAACTGGACTAGGGGGCCACTTGATCCACTGTCTAACGTGGTAACCACCTTAATCACAACTATTTTCATCCAATTTACAAATGACATGATTATAAGTTCTTTAAAACGATTATACTTTCAAATTATGATTTAAGATGGTAATTAATTTAATATATTTGATTTATATTAGCTAATTTTTACGTCATCGTGTCTATGGAGCGTGTCATCGCCATCTAAATGATTTCAAATGACGTCAACCACAAATTATTAGCATAAATAAACATGAAAATAAACGGATGCCCTTAAGTGAAATGTACATCATTTTGTAAATTGTAATTTTGTGTCATAGCTGAATTTAGAACAATTTTAGATAACTGGTTTGTTTCTAACATGGCAAAGTATGAATTTCTGCGAAAAATTTTCTAGGAAATAGTAATCGTTACTATTTCTTAATTTTTTTTGAGTACTTTTCCCAAAATTTTTTATGTGTCAAATCGTGGGGGATGGAATGTCATTAGAAAAGGGTTCCTTTTACCATTTTTCATTTTTGAACCCCGTTTAAGAAATACTGAGCTTCGAAATAGAGATTGTGAAAAAGTTGATAAAAAGACAATTTTTGGTGGATCAAGAAAAATCAATTGAGAAAACTGTCCTCAGTAAGATCCCTTTAAATAAAAATTAAGTGTAGATTACTAGGAAAAGCGCTTGGAAATGAACAAAATTTTTATTTTTAGCTAATTTTGTAGTGTCTGCGTTTGCGTAATACCACACATTAACATAAATATTTGTTCAATAATCTCTTAAAGGAAGTATCTTTCATTAAGGGCGACATACGGAACTAAAACCACACATATTTCACTCCCATAGTAACATTAAGGGGAGGTTTACTCGAGAGTCCTTACAAATTATGTATTTTTCTAGAATTTTTTTCTCAAGAACGGAAGTAAATATAAATTTCAAATTTTGTACGCATATTTATTAAGTATTAAACTATACAAAAAAAATTTTTCAAGGAAAAATATAAAAAGTTGTCCATTTTATAGATACTGCAGTGTGACGATCCGAAAATCCAATGCCTTGTTGGCGGACATCTTAGCGCCGATAATAAACCACCGAAATCCAAAAATAAAAGATTTATAAAATATATGAAGAGTACCGGCACCTCTACTATAATATCAATAAATTGCTGAAAGAAAAAAAAATGGCGGATGTTTGAACTTTTGATTACGATTTTTCTCTTATTTTTCGCTCTTTAAAATAAATTTAAAAATAAAAAAAATATTGAAAGTGTATCTGACTTAGGTAGAGGTGTCGAAGAATTGAATTATCTTTAAAATAAAAAATTAAAAAACAGGATCCATCGAATAGTTTTTGAGTTATCGTGTCCGCCAGTTCCAAAAATGTAGTTCCGAGATATTATAAAATATATATAAAGAAACGTATTTTCAAAATTTTATATTTAATACTCATTATTGCGTGAACTACGTTTTTTGAATTTTTTTTTATAGAAAGCTGGATTCGGTTAATGTGCAAGAATCTGGTTTTTAAGTTATTTTCAGTAAAATCACTTTGGGAACATATTCTACCCATAATTTGCTATCAATTTCGGCAAAAAAAAAATCGATTTTTTTTATCAAATCTCAAGTAGACCTTTCCTTAAATTACTTTCAGCAAAATCACTTTGGGAACATATTCTACACATAATTTGCTACCAATTTCTGCAAAAAAAAATCGATTTTTTTTAACGACTCTCAAGTAAATCTCCCCTTAATAACATATTGCCGAATATAACAAAAAAATATAAGAAATATAAGTACGCACTTGGTGCTTCTCTTGCTGCGCGCGCATCAACAGTATCGTACAATAATGCGTTTAAATAATATTTTTGACGACGCATTGTAAACGTATAATGCGAATGATTAACTAAAACATCTGCAATATGCGGTACACTGCGTTTTTTTTTTTAATGTACGCCATCTACATATATAGGAAAAAAAACTGATGTTTAAATGAAACACATGTAATAGAAAATAGTGAGCATGTTTCCAGTTCTATAGGTCAATCGATTCTAAAATGGTTAAAACTAGCTAAACATTTCTCGAAGAAATGCAGCAACAATCCATTCACATACGTACCTACACGTTAGGCAAGCAACATTTTATAAATATTTTATGAAATGGACAGAAATTTATGAATCATCTATATATGGTGTACGTACAGTGGTGTATATAAATATTTGAACATTTGCTAGTACCACTAACTTGTTTTGATCTTGATCTATAACTAAAGTTGCCAATTTTTTTTTTGAGAAAAATAAAGTATCTAACCTTTTGAGTAAGAAAAAAATCAAATATTTATCAGAACAAAAGTATTTTCCAAATTTAAATTTTTATTGGCTTAAATACATTTTTTTGTGTTTTTAGCACATGCTAACAATTTTTGTTATCTTTGATCTCATAGCTAGTTTTACAAGTTAAGTTTATATTTAGATAAATAAATAATTCATTTTCTATTAAATCTATGCAGGATCTATTTCTCTCTACACGTCACTTCACATTCATCGCCGAAAAAACTCTCTCAGTGAAAACTAGGGTTTCGGGAATAGAGGGAAAATAAGAAATAATTTAAATATATATTGCCGCTTTTCAGCAGTACGTTTCTTTGCAAATTCTTTATTATTAGTAGATTTTTACTAGATTTCTTTAAGGACGGGGTAAGGTATCAAAATATTTTTTTGCTTTTTTTTATTTTTAACTGAATACATAATATCTCAAGAATATTGTCTCAAAATTTCAAGTTGACTGGAGCAAAATTGAGGAAGTTATAAGCATTTTTGTTGTTACCTGGCAGATGTTTCGCTCTCTATATATATCTCTCTCTCAGTTCTATTATAGAAATTTCAACGCAAGTACAAACATGTTTACACCTGTACTGTATATTTTGTCAGTGTAGGGTAAAAAATTAATTTAGCAGTAAGTATTCTACATCAGTTATATACAAGAATTTTTAAGTGTTCAGAATTTTAAAGCGATTTCCCCACAGCTCACGTTTTCAAAATCGGTGCCCCTCATAACTTCAAAACTACAGCACCGATTCTTTTGAAATTTTGAACACTATTTCTGTACATAATTTACGAGGTAACGCTGGAGAGTTTTTTTCAAATTACTCGTTATCAACGAACCCCTCCTATGGCTCTATATAAGTCAGACTATTACTACAAAAGGAAGGAAGAGACCACCTATCTGTGTAAACAACGATCCCTTTCCCACAAAAGGGACTTATTTAGAAAACATTTTTTTGTCAATTTGTTTAAAATTTTTGAATAAACTTGGTTCAATTCGTGGTATTTGTCCTACATATTCAATTGCCTTATTTTTTATAATTATAACTGAAAAGTTAACTCATTCATCGCCTTTATAAATATAATACCTTACAAGGCGTTTTTACACGATATTACCGATATTACCTATGTACTATCAAGTAAGTCCCTTAAACAAAAATTATCAGCTAATCGATCTCACAGAATCGATTTTTTTTTTTTGGAGAATCGACATCTCTATTCTGGACATGTGATTTGTGTTAATTTTAAAACAAATTTTTTCACTGTGTATAATATTTAAAAGAATGTTTGAAAATCTAATACAAAAATCAAAAATGATACAATTTATTCCGAAAATTCTCGGACAATTTTACAGTTAATTACTAACGTTGATACGGATACTTATGTACATTACTGTACATACATACCTAATATTATTATATCCATAATATGTATTTAATAAAATCATACAATCACTGCTTGGCGAAAAATAACACCTAAAAATAGAGAGCGAATCAAATTGAGTAAAATTAAAATGGTGTAATTATTATTTTATATTCTTTAACGCATGCGTGCTCACACAACGTATTGTCGGTGTTTTTATTTGGTTATTTTACACGGATTGGATTGTATATATGGCCTTGTTTTTGATTAAAATCACGTCTTTTATAATTCCAATTATTTAGATAATACAAAATAGAAAAAAAAATGGGTGTTTTTTCGCTGAAATCATATAAAATTATTAAATTACCTTCCGCGCAAGGTTATACGAAAATTATTTTATTAAATCACCCTCGCAATAAAAAATTACTATGTATGTATTGTATGTATGTGTCCTTGTGAAAAATCTTTTGTTTAAGAAAATTTGGTTTTTATTATTAACACAATTAGACACAACTTAACGGTATCTAAGATATTTTTACTGAGTGAAAAATCATACTGGGGCCTATGAAATTGGTACCATTATCATTTTCAGGGTGGCGATTGAAAACCAACTTCAAAATTCCCTGACTTTTCTCTAACTCTGAATAAAATTCCAGGGCCTACTCCGAAAAAAAAAATATTGTTAAATGTTAATTATTCCTAAAAATAATGTTTTAGACCTTTTTTATTTTTGCTCGCCAGTGGCAAAAAATACAACTGAAAAGCAAAAAAAACGGTCTCGCCGGGGCGAAAACTGAAAAAAATTGCCCGAATTTTCCCTGAGTATTCCAGAAATTCGAAATTCCCAGACTTTTCCAGGTTTTCCAAGATCGATCGCCACCCTGATTTTTTATGAATTATTTGTAAACCCATAAATCGGATTTTCGAGTTTTGTCTCTGATCGTCAGGAAGAAAGCAACTTATTTATTTTTGAAGCTTCAATTAATACGACCTTGTCAAATGTTGCCAGATTTTTGATTAATAAAGTATGATATCACCGAATCTTGACGTTTTGGGACCTAAAGCACCTAGAAAACGAAAAATCCAGATGGAAATTTTCCGGACCCGGACTTTTTGTATGTGTTGTTAGTGTTTAAAACAATTAATATCTCCAATACTTTTGGGGCTAGAAAAATGCAACCACGCTTAAAAGGGTAAAAATGGGACACGCATTAAAAAAATCAAAATTTTAACACATTTTGACACAGTGGGTCTGGACTCTGCAGTTACTGTTATTTTTAACTTTTTGGAAGAATCAAAAAAAAAAAAATTTTTGGTTATTTTCGATTTTGTCGACACTTAGAAGGGTATTACAGAGGGTCCAAATTATTTTAAGGATAAAATTTTGATCCACCAAATCATTTTTAAACTTCGTATACATGTCTAAACAGATTTACCTGTTTCATTACGCAAAATTTTGGATTTTTCGCATCATTTTTTCATTGGAGTACCTATAACAAAAGTTCCTCATTTTCCATAAGAGTATTTTTGTCATATAAAATGCATTATTGCAACTTATTTTATCATACGTAAATACGATTGAAAACACATTAGTATTTTTTAAATTTTAATTTTTGATTTGATATTGAGTGGCATATTGAATTTTATAATGTCTTACGATTTCATTAATATGTTCACTACTTTCAGTTTTAGAAATTACCTCGAATTTTTTTATTAATTGTTAAAAATTTTTCTTTTATAATTCACTCATTTTTAATGTAAGTGCAATAATTGTTAGACCACACACTTATACAAGTGACTGTGACGACACTGATAATTCCGAAATGAATGTGCTTTATAGAAATGAATTTTGTTCAATAAATTATGTAAACATAAAAAAAATTATGTTGACATATTCGTAAATGAAATAAACACGGAAATTTAACGGATATTTTTTTTAGTTTAAATCCATTCTTTTTTTTGTAACAGTCCACCTCCTTAACAATGTTTTGATTTGACGATAAAATAATTTCGTAAATTTTGAAATTCGACTACCCATTATATAAGAATGAAACAAAAAGTGTCGCGGATTCAGTTATCACAAAAATAAATCGCCTTGACTTATTTTTTAAACAACGGTAAATTAATATCGTATTTCGTATTTTTTAAAATGCCTTCATGGATTCGCGATTTTTTATCAATTACATATTTTGTTAACAATAAAACAAAAGAAAACTAAAACTGTAGGGTCAGATAGGTAAATGAACCCAAGGTTTACACTGCTGGAAAAAGATCATTTTTCCACTTTCGTGAAAACCTTAACTTTTCCAAATGGCTTAGCCAGGACGTGGACATATTAATGTGGCTCTTGAAGTAATAACATTGCCCGCCCATGTTTTTTTTTTTAATAAAATATTAAAAAATACTGTATAAAATTTTTAAATATAGAACTGTTGTTCACATTTTGTTATCAATTCCAAGTTATATCTGATAATAAAACATTTCGGGCAGTTGGTTTAGTTGCTTTAGTTGGTTTAGTTGGTTTAGTTGGAAATTTCGGGCAGTTGGTTTAGTTGCTACATATTGCAATAACATCGCTTGTATTAAGGTGAATCGATCAGTACTGACAAATTTGTGACAAATGAAATACTAAGTCAATTTTTTTCTCTATAAATAAATATAATTTATGTGTAGAAAAATAAGTTAAATTTTATACATGTAACAGTATTAATACTTGATTATTGTTCAATCTTCTAATTCTGATAATTTTAAAAGTAATCAATTTAATCCTGGTAGTGACGTGTACGCACATATAATAACTAACACGTACACAAATGTATTATGGATGTATTAGTATAAAATGACATTTTTATAGTTTTTTTTTCTATTTATTACAATAACTCAACGTTCAATATTAAACAAAGTAGTTTTTTAATGATTCAAAAACATAAGGAAAATAATTTTCAGTATTTTTTAAATCTTAAAGTTGGTTTTCAATGACACAACTTACTTAAATACATACCACTGATTCATCTCTAATCATTCTTTGACATTTACTCGTACGTTAAAAATTCTAACTTTGAAAATTTATTTCTTCTAAACTACACGTCAGAAATTATTCAAAATAATGTCAGTGAATGCATCATATCTTTCTCTATAATATACTAAAATTTCAAATTCTAAACTTGGAAAATTTCAAGTGATCGATTCACCTTAAGTGGATACGGGAGCAACGGTATCAGTTGTTAAACGAGTATAACTTTGGTTAACCTCGAGTAACGATTACTTAAACGAATCGTTCGAAAAAAACTCGTTCAAAAAAAAAAAATGCTACAAACATTACGACTCATTAAATGTTAATTTTTTTGATACAAAATATGGTTTTTGTAAAGTTGACTAACTTTACGGGGTACACAAAATGTTTCCATACAATAATTTCAACCGATACAAAACTCTTTTGAATAAAGTGCACGATGGCTCTTGCTCTATACGTACTGATTTCTATGTAGTTAGTACTGTACCAGTGTTATGACATCATTATTGAATATGCCATCGTAAAATAAAAATAAAAAACTTGTTCTACATATTTTACAAAAAAATGCAAAATCGTGAATTGTCAACAGTACAGCATTTTAAAATAAAAATTTTTAAAACTTAATTAATTTTTTACAATTTAAATATTTATTTTTATTGTAATTTTTACTGACATCTAGTGACACACATCATAAAAACAACTTTTTAAAATTTATAACTTTAATGAACTGGTTTAACTGATGAATGTCTTATAACACATAACATCTATGCATATATAAATAGTTTTTTTTTTTTCAGAAAAAAAAAATTAAAACGTTGCGTTGTCCTAAATTACTCTAACATTCATAACTGACTTAAGTATACTCTGTGCGTAATACGATTCGCGCCGATTCCAGAATGTACCATATGAGTGAATTTCTCGCGGTCGATGAAATCGGGTCATTAAAAATAAAGTGCGAATGACATCATCGTAATAATATGAGGAACAAAAAGACTAAATTTAAATATAAAAATTGGCGCCAATTAAATTGTTTTCTAACAGGCAAAAATTATATAATCAAATTAACGTTTACTGTACAATGTTTAAGGCAGTTGACGCATCCTAAAAAGTATTGAATGAGTTTTGGATATTATTCTTTAAAAAATTAAACACGCAACTAATGGGGGAATCTCAAAAAAAATACACCGAAAACCAACACTTCAAACAAATTTTGACGTTCAGTAAAACTGAAAAAAGTATCGAAATATTGGTTGAACGTCCATTTTTTAGGATTTAGTAGCTTTAACCCGGAAATCTTTATAGATTCGTCATGTCTGTTATCGCGTCTACTCGTACTTGACCACTTTGTAATAGTCAGTGTCGAATCCTACGCAGTTTAAGAAACAGTGCCATTCTTTAAAAATTATTATTGAAATTTTTTAATTCATATAGAAAGTAAAAGATTTATACAATCATATTATTAACACATTAAAGGCTAATTTAAATATTAAAAGCAAGAAATAAAAAACTCTAACTACCGAACTACGAAGTCCTGGCTTAATGCGTGTTTAACACGCACTAACCGGTTTTTTAAACGAATTTCCAGAATGGAATTCAGCTATTACAGCCACTGTCATAACACGACCTCAGATTTGAGTTTTTTGAGAGTTACCATTTTTATTAGTCAAATTTGTACGATAGAAATGGTACTGGGAAAGGTTCTTTTCTTGGATGAAATAGAAATGTAACTAACCAGAAGCTGAAGTAGCCTCAAGTACATATGCACATTTTTACCGCCTAATTGATAAATTAAAGAAAAATTCGAAAATTAAACTAGGGTAAAAAAAATTTTTTTGATCATTCATCTTTATTAATGCATTAGATCAGTTTTATCGAAAAATTTTTAGTTTCATTTAAAAATCTATAAGTTTGTATCATAGCTCGAAAACCATAAGAGCTATAAAGCTCCTGACTATAGCAATCGGTTGCCCCCGTCGATATCTACAACTCGTATTTGAACAATTTTTCGAGTAAATCAACGGTTTGGCTATAATAAAAATGGCAACTCTCAAAAAAACTCACACGGTATATATATACATATGAGTGTGTCCGCACGATAACTCTCGAACGAAAGGTCCTATTTTTACGAAATTTGATGAAAATGTTGGAAGTTCCAAACCGTTGGACGAGTTCGTTAACCAGGCACGTCCGACGCCAGAAACGTGGTTTTTTTTTTTGGCAATTTTCGTAAAAAAAATTAGTTTTTTGTCAAAATTTCCCTTTATTCAAAAATTTTTGCGATATTCAAAAATCACACAAAAAATATCTTTAAACTATCATTCTATGTCAATTAGTTTCCGAGAAAAACTAATTTTTTTAAACGGAAATTCGCTATGTTATGCAGGTTGCTGCGACAGGCTTATTTTATTATGAAATATAAAATTATTTTCTGTGCACATTTCATACTTTACTTTTACAGATCAACTACTGATAATACTGACCGCTGTGCGTAAATGACCCACACCAATAAAATAAGCTTTTTCAAGAGATTCTAAATTCAAAAGAATACAATTAATCAATTTTTTTTTGGTTGTATCTTGAACGTGTCCACCACCTTAACAAGAAATTTTATTTGCCTGTCAAAATATTTAATTGCGTGCACAATGTACTCGTTTGTTTCGGGCGGGTTACAGGTTCAAAATTAACCATGAAAGTCACGCGGCAATATTCAATTACACTTCAAAATTTTGACAGATTTCTAAAAACACAATTATGTCCACTAACTAACGTGGAATTGGTTAGAAATGCATTTACAAAATTTAATTTTAAGTTCAAATCGCAGCTGGAACATGAAAAAAAATTTTTTTATGTACATTATTTTGTGGCAGACTATACATATATACCGCGAACATGAATCACATAAACATAAGACATAACGCTATTGTCGATGTATACAAAGTTTCATAAAAAATTAGACAGGTTTATATTGAAAAATGATTTTTTATTATGTATATATTAGAATGACAAAGAAGAGAGTATAAAAATGGCCGATTTTTATACAATTAGCGACAGATAAAACGGTGATTTGTACAGAATACAAAAATAATAATTTACAAAGTGTAAGTCTACGAGAGGGGTTCCTAAAATTTTGCATAGGCGGGCCAAAAATGCAAATCTGACACAAAGATTACTCAAATTTTACTAATTTGCGTAGTTATTCGTCAAAAAAAAAAAAAATTGAACGTGGTGACGTCATCACGTATACGAAATTTTTGTAGACTCCAAAAACTATAATTTTGAAGCTGGAAATATGAAATTTGAAGTTGCTTAAGTTTTCGGTACTAAATCAAAAATTATGACGACAATAGAAATACCACATTTCATAAAATTAAATTATATTTCCTGAACGAATTTGATTATTTTGATATAAGAACCTGATTCATGTAAAAGTAGATCATCGAACAAATTATAACAGAAAAGTAACTTGCATAGTAAAAAAGATTAAACACCACTGATATAGTTTATTAATTTTGTATGTTCTTTCTCCGTTTTGCACATTTTTTCTATTCTGCAAAACAGAGAAGGAAATATGGTGTTCATATTCCAAACAAAATAAACAAACTATATAGGGTTGGGCGGGGTAAAAAAAAGACATACTTATATTAAACTCAACAGTGTTAAATTCAAAAAATAAAAAATATTACAACAAAATACATTAGTATCTTAAGCTGTCTGGGCCAAAAAAATTATTTTTTGGAACGGGCTTTAAACATAAAAAAAATTTTCTCCCAAACCTCTGTTATTCATGAAAGAAAAACTTTCATTCCGCCACGATAAAGTTTTTCAGTAAGTAAAAAATCTGATAAGATAGAGTGCTGTATTTTTTTCTTGTTATTCTACATGCTAAAGTACAAAGTTTTGTTTAAATGGTCCGACTGCTTGTAATTTTTTTTAAAAAGAAAAAAGTGGGGTAAAAAAAGACAAAGCAAGGGGTTAACATTTAGAAAAATTAAAAATTACTGTAAAAAGGATTTTCATTTAAAAAAAAAAGCTTAAAAACGTGGTGGCAGTTTAAAGGATTTACACAGAGTCGTAAAAAAATCTTTTCAAGGAATTTTTTAAATGCCATTAGAAAATAATAATAATAAAATTTAATAATAGTAAAATATTATACCCGCACATAATTTTGTATTTTTCCTAATAGAAAAATACTTAAAAATATTCCAGAATTATGAAGAAATATGAATAAATATAAGTAAGATATCTGGTCATCTGCACATATGGAAAACATTAAGCAAAACTAAAGACATTTTAATAAAATTTATGTTGTAAATTTAACGTAAAAAAATATTCAAAATATGTAATATATAAAGTATTTGATTTTGTTAATACCGAAACCGAAATACCGGTATTTGAAATTTTAATATCGGTTTTTCGGTAGTACCGAAATACCGGTATTCAAGCTCTAGTTTCGATTGTAATCGTTCCCACCTTTCACGAAATCAACTATATACATGATATTTGGATGAATTCGGGCAGAGGTAGGCACTATCTTATCCATGCATGTACCAACCACAATGATGTCACTATTTTCTGAACGCATACGTTCCGATTTATATTTAACACATACCGTGAGATGAATCAATGGCCTTTCGCTCTGACTGAGTTTATTTTGAGTCACACAACACAACACACTGGCATGTTTCCCTTACAACCTTGAATCGACGCGGTGTGTCGTCGCGATGTGTCGGACGCCACTGCGTCCGTACGATGGATGCATTTATGTGTGTATGTGCGTCCCGACCCGTTGCGTTGCGTCGCATCGAACACAACGATTTAACGAGAAAAAATTTTAACGAAACCGGATATTATTATTGAGCGGATGTAACACTTGACATCCAATGCACTCTCTAATGTCCAATGGCTGGTTGTAGTTTTGTATGTGCGTATGCTTGATGTAATGTATTGTTTTAACACATAATAATAATAATAATAATATACATATGTAATTTTTATTATTTACAAAAACATTATGTTGTATTACTATGCTTACAGTTTGTCTCAAACTGAAAGCACTATTAGCACAGTATAAATAAAATATTATTACCATAGGCAGTAGCGAAACGCACTTTCTATCCTTTTTTGATATAAGTACAAACAATTATGTATGTCCTTTTTAACTTCCCATAGGAAGTTATTGTCATGGGTCCGATTTTACGAATCGCTAATTTTGACATATTTCCACGTTTCAAGGTCACTAGAATCCGAATCCATCGTTTTTAGCGTGATGTCTGTGCGTGCGTTCGTTTGTTCGTTCGTTCGCTCGTTCGTTCGTGAATTTTTTTTCGTCTCGCATATCTCGAGAACAAATGATGATATCAACTCCGGACTAATTTCATTAGATGCGTAATCAAAAAATGAAGACCGGATAAAGTTTTCAGCAAATTCGGATTAGCCGTTTGTTTTTTGTGGTAAAAAAACAGAATTAACTTTATTAAGATAAGATAGATTATATGGATTTTTTACCATAACATTATTATATAATGGCCTAAGAACCTTCCTTGATGTTAAAAACGCCAGTATATTATTATAAAATTTAAAAAAAAAAAAAAGAAACTAAATAAACTGTTTTTGAAATATATTTTGTCTCGCATATCTTGAGAACAAATGATGTTATCATTTGTTTGATAAGGGTGGAGCCCCCACCCTTAGGTACAGAAGGCGAAGCCCCCGGTATGGTGGGCCCATATCGGGGGCCCAGGGGAGAAGTTGCCCGAAATGGAAAAAGAATTATTTATGTACAGTAGTCTCTAGTCTTTAAGGACACCCAATGGGAAGTTGACAGTGTGGGTAGACCTGTCTCCCAAATTTTTTACTTATGTGATTGTATGTGTTTGTACATGTGAGACTGAGGGTTGATAATGGTCATGTTAAATTATATGAACAACTAAATACAACTTTCTTCAAAATGAATTGAGCAAACGCGAAACTGATGACAGTATTCAACACGAGAATTTAGATCGTCACGACCTATTAGCACCAACCACTGTCGAAATCGAAAATATTAATTGAATTATTTATAAAATATTAATAATTATTTATTATTTAACGTATTTTTACATAATTATGCATTCAAATTATAATAATACTTACAAATTTGCATCAAACGGCACTCAGAAAAAAACATAAATTGAAATTTGGTTTTGAATGATTTAAACAAAATTTAGCAGCACAAGAGTTATCACCAGACATTTTAAGCCACCATAATAATTAAATACATATCAGAAATATCTTACAGATTACAAAACACACTAAAATTACAAGGAAATATCAAAAATAACTGATGACAAGCTTTAAATAAAAAAAATTTAATGACAGTTAAAATTCCACTGCCATCGTTGTTAAAAATTTTAAAAAAGTCAGTGAAACTTAGACAAAATTAAATAATTGACATAATTACATACTACAATCACTACATAAACTATTTCTTTCTAATCTAACCACATTAGTTGTAATGTTGCAAGAAAATTATGACAATTGGTACATATACACGTACATAATCGTATCATATATACCACACATAGTAATCTATTAAATGACTACAGTATCATCACGATTTTATCAGTAGATAAAAGCGTGGCAATTGTGATAAAATCACATCGATTGTTTACTTGTAATGGATATTGTTACATAACGTCGGCCATCTCACGAATGGTCGTATCTCATTTTTCCTGATTTTTCCATTTATGACGATTTGTGAGCCATTAATCGAAGTCCAAGTGAGAAACGGGTAAACCGTTCATCAATACAGTTTCTAAACGGCTAAAACTAGGGATACAAAGGTTCGCGAGACTTATTTAAAATGCTGAGTAAATATTGTCGGTGTCACAACTCAAAATTTGAATAGAGATACGAAAATGAGATACGACCATTCGTGAGATGGCCGACGATAACCGCAATGGTTTATACTTTTATGATTAACGCACGGAATTTGGCAAGAAATGATTTAAAAGATATCAAAATAAATTGAACAGGTGTTTTTATTTCATTATGGAAAAGTTATTGGCCGCATTTCCTATGGATTTTACAATAAATTTGATTCAATTTTTCCGAGAGATTTTTATCGGAACAAAAGTAATTATCAGTGTGGAAAAATTTTAAAAATCGTTTTGAATCCGATTTCTGAAACGACTTGGAGCGACTGAGACCGCTTAAAAACGCTTTAAACGTCAATAAGTTTTTTTTTAGCGAATTTCCAGAATGGAATTTAGCTATTACAGCCACTGTCATGACGCCATCTGAGCCCGGAACTATGGCAGAAATTTGTTTTGAGGTCCCTAGAAACCGAAAATAATATTCACTAAAATTTATATATATATATATATATATATATATATATATATATATATATATATATATATATATATATATATATGTGTGTGTGTGTGTGTGTGTGTCCGCGCGATAACTCTCGAACGAAGTATCCAATTTTTACGAAACTTGGTGAGAACATTGGAAGTCCCAAACCCGGATGCCAGGAACATGATTTTTGTTCTTGCAAAAAATTAGTTTTTTGCCAAAATTTCCACAAATTGCGAAATTTTTTTGCACCTTTTAAAAGAGAAGAAAAAATTACATAAAAAAGGTCTTTAAACTTTTTTTCTAGGTCAACTAGTTTCCGAGAAAAACTAATTTTTATAAACAGAAATTCGCTATGTTATGCAGAATGCTGCGACAGGGGTATTTATTACTTTATTCCATTACCTTATTTCGTTACTTTTGCTATATTTCCACAAATAACTCAAAAATAATAGGTATTAACAGGTACATTACATGCATTTTTCTCGAAACTACGTTTTCCAAAACGGTGGGCAAGATTACTCTAGCAATTTTCTTCCGACTGACTTGAAATTTTACCTACAGCTTCTTAGATAGATTAACTAAGGCGTGTATTTTCAAATTTTTTTTTAAACTGGTGTCATCTAGCGAAAAATTAATATTTTTTAATAACTGAATCCACCATGAATCTCTTCGAAAAAAAAACGTTTGCATTCGACCTACATCTGCGCCGCCATTTTGTCTTGTAAATTGGTGAAAGAAATTTTTTTTTGGGTAGCCCAAATCACGCATAATATACTCTAAAAAGTTATATATTGATTGTGTTATTCGTTACGGAGAAAAAAAAATCCCGAATAACGCCTTAAATCAACAGTGGCAATTCTCAAAATTCATATATTAATGACACCAGTCAACGTTATAATGAGACCACTTACTGTAAATTAATTAAAGCCTATCGTCAATATTTAAGTAACGAAAAAAAAACTAATCTACGCCTGTTTAGCCCATTACCAATAATATTCATTCAATTAGTTTTAATGTCAGTCAGTTGAGATAATCCTCGAACTTTAATGCACACACGTTATTTAAATAAGTATATTAAACTTACATTTAAATATGTACTTAAGTTAAGTACATTATAATATTTATTTTATTAAATGTCAGTTTTAAATAAAGATTAAAAAGTAAATACTTATAATCTAGATAAAAATGTTTTGTTTTGTAAGACACTACTACCTAATAGTGATCAGACTATTGGAAAATTTGACCCGGAAATTCCAGGGATATCACTGTACAGTGGAATCTCCCATCTAGGACATTCCCTACAAGGGAACAACAATTAAACGAATTTGTTTTTTTAACGTGATCGGTACACTAAGTTATTCAGTGATGACTTTTGAAAACTAAACAATTTTTTCTGTCCAAAATAAAATTTTTTACGCACATTTTACGTTTTAGAGCTTCCTGAACAATTTTGGCTTTGTGTTTGTCCGTTCGTCTGTGTCGCCAGTTTACACCAAGGGGCATAACTTCTGAACTATTCGATTGTTTTTAATGAAATTTTCAGATATTGTGCTGTTTGGTTCGTAGATGGTCCCCTATGAATTTAATCGAAATCGGAGTAACGGTAGCTACGCCGCTACCATGTCTAATATATACTAAATTGCACCAAGTGGCATAACTTTTGAACTATTCAATTCTTTTTTATGAAATTGTCAGAAACTATACGGTCTGGTTCGTAGATGGTCCGCTACAAATTTCATTGCATTCGGAGTAATAGTATCCACGGCGCTACCATGAAATCCCATTAAATGTCAATATCTTATTTACTGCTAGTCCCACTTCGTTCAATTTTTTATGAATCGTTTTGTTTATTTATTTTTATTAATTTGTACACCTATATTAAATTATACAAAAATATATTGAGCAATAAATTATCAACGTGCTTTTACGAATACGAGGAAGCTGTGTGCCACACCCCATTGGCAGCGTATTTTTTAATATTATGTGAACCAATTCTGACGTAGAGTTTGCGAGATAATTACTTTTTTATTTTAACATGTATCTAATGGGAGAAACCCAAATCAACACCGAAAATCAACGTCTAATCGAATAAATAAATACTTTCTGCTAAAGATTAAATGATAAGAAGCTTACTTTGAAGAACTTTAATTCTAGTTTCTTAATAATTTTAAAAATTGAAAAATGTACCGAAAATGTCAGCCATACTGAATATTAGCTGAGCGTCCATTTTTTTTTAGCTGGAATTGTTTTACAATTTAAATTATAAACAAAAAGTAAAGAAAAAATATTTTGAAAATAAAAACTTCACAATTAACCAAATTTCAATTTACGACAATAGTTGACAGACGTTTAGTAACAGAAAAATGTGGAAATTCGAACTGTCCTTTTATCCAAACAAATTTTACAATATTTTCTCAACAGATTTGTATGTGTTTTTTGATCGACTTTTGTAAATTATTTTGTAAAAATGATATGTATCTGTCACCCGTAGTGTTCGCTTAAGGGAGATTCCACTGTAAATCAACACCCATCAGTTTGAGGGATCAACATCATTTCAAATGACATGAAATCATCGAGGTTCAAGTGTACATTACAAATACCGTTTCACCTCCATATGAAACGAATATTGACACTTTTTCAAATTTGTTATGGCATCTCTCGCTAAACAAATAAAAAAAACCGAATGAATGTTAATTTTTACGTATAAAAACAAAAACACACTTATATGACATACAGCCATTAGCCATTACACACGTACAGTTACAGACAAAACAATTGATACGCACACAAAAAAATTAACTTCAATTTTTGTGGACGCAACTGTACCTACGGTTTTTCTATGAAAATTTTGATAAAATTAATTTACGTTTGTAAATTTACTTGTAGCAAATGCGAATGCTTTTAGTGCTTGAACTTGCGTGGCCTTTTTCCTATCACATCTAAAAAATGTCCCTTAAATTCTTTAGAATCGTGACCAAATGAACTTGTTATAGATTCAAGTTAACCTTATAAAAAATTGTTATTCAAAACTTTAAACGCGTTGTTCTCGAAACAATAACTCGAACAATTTTCGATCAATTGACTTCAAATAGCTTCTTTGATAGATTTCTAAGAGAAATATCGAGAATTTTTTCGATTGATTATGGCTTTCTTGACGATATTTTTAAAACAAATCTTATGTACTTTAAAGAATTCTCTTTGTTTTGTTGTCAGATACATTTTTAAGATGTCAACTTACAGTCGCCATTTTGTGATAACATCACTGTCAACATTTACTATCTCATTTTACAGGATTACTATTCGCCAGTTTTTCAAAGAAATAAAATGTGTGTCTAACTTAGACATGTAATTTTTGTCATAATTGTCATATTATATTAATTTTGATATGTATGTGTTCAGAATTTTATCGCGCATCATTTAATGATGTTTGAAGTTATATTCGATGTATATATAAAAAAAATACATGCTATATACATATATCCGTTTAGACCCGGACACATCAGTTTATTACACTATGGCCGCGATTCGCACTGGCTGTAACTTCTACTCTCCATACGTTAATATTCCCAACAGAATTACGCGGTTTATGCCTCCTTCTGGTGTCATATCGCATGTTTACTTCATAGAGAGGCATACTATGTATTGACCCCTCTCCCTGCCCACAAAATATTTTGAAGTCTTTGACAGGTTCAAAGACATCAGACGATATAAAACACTGTCCTAACCCCGACCGGAGAGGTTAGTTTGCATGTTATTACATTATTTAAGTAAGTGTCCGGGTCAAGACCGTATTTGGGGTGTAGACCCGGACACTTACTAATTATCTTATAATGAAACAAATGGGTCACGGATATAACGAATAATATACGCTCTTTCTAATGGTAATACTTTTATTGGTGATATCTATGAAGGAAACATGTATAAACATAAAATTATACCAAAAAATGTAAAAAGACGGTTTTACGGTACATAATCTTGGTCTTGGTCTTGCAAAAAATGCAAAGCCAAGACCAAGACTAATTTTGCTGATCACTAATCTCAGAGCAACTACGTTAAAGAAGAATATAAGTTTCGATCACAGTGTAACGATTATTTTTCCCCTTACTGTACCATACACTCTGATACATTAGACATACATGACTTTTTCTGAATAAAAACAAAGAATTCAAACAACTTTACTATACAGCATAATATACGACGGTTTATTATTACGATAATAATACAATTCGAGCCTTATAAATGAAAGTACTCAACAATTTCAATACGAACAAAAAAAATGCATTATAAAAAAAAAAAAGAAATGACTGTAATTACAGTGTTTGTGTGGGTTTTGATGAATACGAATGATTCATCAATCGACTAAAACAGTATTTTTTCAATAAAATTCAGTTCAGATTAGATAATATTATTTATTCAATTTTATGGACACTACAGTAATAATATCGAACGCAATATGTTGTATATTATGTTTATCTCAAATTGACTATTACACGATATCGGTATAAAATGAAATATTTAATATTCCCGAGGAAATTTTCATGAAAATGTACACGTATTCGACGGGGGACCATAATCTTATCAAATTTTTATTATACAGCCATTCTGTTGTTGCGGACATGACCATTTTCACGCACTGTACACACCTTCTTATAGGGGAAAAAAAATAGAAGTTACTTTTAGCGAATTTCCAGAATGGAATTCAGCTATTACAGCCACTGTCATGACACGACTTGAGCCCGGGACTATGGCACAAATTTGTTTTGAGGTTCCTAGAACTCTCGAACGAAACGTCTTACATTTATGAAATTTGGTGAAAAGATTGGTAGTCACAAACCGTTCGACGAGTTCGTTAACCAGATACGTCCGATGTCCGGAACATAATTTTTTTGGCCATTTTCGTGAAAAAAATTAGTTTTTTGCCAAAATTTCCCCTTGTTTAAAAATTTTTGTGAAATTTTTTTACACCATTGGAAAGAGGAGAAAAAATCACATAAAAAAGGTCTTTAAACTATTATTCTATGTTAACTAGTTTCGAAGAAAAACTAACTTTTATAAACGGAAATTCGCTATGTTATGCAGGATGCTGCGACAGGGGTATTTTCTTATAAATTTTCAATACTAAGCAAATAGACAAATGTGTACACAATATTTGTACTGAATATAAAATACATAACATTATTAGTTTTAATACTAGAGTTAATAAAGTTTTTGTTACGGACGTGAAAAAAAGTGTCCTTTGTGTCGCGTCTGTAACACAACTCTAGCATTAAAACTAATAATGTTACGTATTTTATATTCAGTACAAATATTGTGTACACATTTGTCTATCTGCTGAGTACTGAAAATTTATAAGAAACGAGTAGCTTCTATTTTTTCCCCTATGAAAAGGCGTGTAAAGTGCGTGAAAGAATGGCTCTATATGTATCAGTTTGAATATTTTTTGGGTAATTAATTTTACCTGTCAGTAGATAACAAGTCGGGAGCGAACTAACCTACGACCGTTTTTTTAAGATAAGATTTAAATCTGACCGCGGGAGCGAACTAGTATGCACCATTTTGACTGTAAGGTGTATGTTTCAAAAGAATAGATATATACGTAATTATCGTATTTGTGTATAAAATGTACAAAGTTCTGCGTAAATATGGACGAGAAATATAAAAATTCTGAAAGTTAACACCGTTCAAAATATTATGTTCTCAAAAAGAAATTTTAATATTTTTAATACAGAATAGAGTAGAATAGTGATTCTCAATGTGGGAGTGGCAACTCCCCAGGGGGTCGTAGAAACAACTGACTACAGATTATATACCCATTTTCTACACATTTCTAAATGCTGATGAAAATTTTTAAATGCTGATGGGGATTGCGGACCAAAAAGTTTGAGAATCATTGGAAGAATTGGAAGAATGTAGTCGGTACCATAGGTAATTAGTTTGGTTCAGTGTTTAGCTTCCATCTTCAAGCAACGTTTTTCGCACAACCACTTTTTAGCGAATTTTCGAATCGAAAATTCAGCTATTACGGCCACTATTGCAAGTCCAAAAATCGTGGATAAGTTCGTTTAAACAGACACGTCCGATGCCACGAATTTCAAAAAAATTAATTTTTACCAAAATTTTCCAAAAATCCTAAGATTTTTGAAATTTTTTTAAACTACAGCAAAGAAACCGTTTAAAACCATTTAAAACCTGCGTGAGCGGGTTTTCGAGAAAAAATAATTTCCCAAGACCGGGGTATTTTGACCTTTTTTTCGAATACTATTCAAATAAAATCATTTCTTTATGATCCAAACGTTCGAAAATTGAAAATAATTTTTTTTACGATTAAAAATACTTTAGACTAAAATTCCGAATTTCATTCCAACTATTTCACAATCTTTCTAGTCACAGTTTTCCGTAAAAAACTGATCCATTTTCATTTTCGTTTCACACGCATCTCGGGGAAACTCGTACCATTTTACCGTTTTTTATTTTCAAATGAAATTCATCCTACCTAATTTGCACATATGTTTTCACTTGAAAAATGTACACATTTGCTTTGCATTAAATTAAAAAAAAAATGCATATCTATCTTATCTTTAAATTACTTCACTTATCATAAAAATACAACATAATAAATTCATACCGTGACTCACAAAACTATTCGTTGTTTATTCAGTGTTTGACAACACAATCTTTTTTTTTTTTTGTTCTTTTGCAAAACTCCAAATCAAGCTTCCTTTGATAAAAATACTTTTTAATGGTTTTTAAGCAATTAATCAGTACATTGCATAAGAATATGTATAAGTTATTGTATCATTTACTTTTTTTACAAATGTATTATTCACAATTTTCATAATAGGATGAATGCGGGAGAGATGCCGCACATTTTGAAAACACTTGATAATTCTTAAAGTATGCATTTAATTGATTTGAAATTTGGTACACAATAAATGTAAACATTGATCTTTAAAATTATTTATAAATAATTTTAAATTTTCAGTCATAAAGGATTCATAATTAACATTTTTGTAGAGCCTGCAAAGCGGCATCTCTCCCACACCTATCGGAGAGATGCCGCATCAAAGAAGGTGAGACACCGCATAGTTCATATTAAAAATTTTGCATTTTACACACATCTCCATACATGAGGCATGTCATATGTAACCATTTTTGGCACTTTATATATCTTAACCAGTCAGCTTTTTTTGTTTCTGAGTACTTTTCAAAACATTCAATACACAGGTAATCATCATTATTTTCGTTATCTTCACTAATATGAGAGCTCTTCCTGATCCAATTAATGGATCTTTTATATTTACGTGGCCTAATTTACAGTCCCAAAAAACAGAAAATTGCATAATTAAGGTGTAAGTCTATGTTTTTAACATGTAATATGATGCGGCATCTCTCCTTTTTGTTGGGATAGATGCCGTATGTTGCTATAGCAAGCATAGTGCGGAATTCTAACCTAAAATTTTATACAGTACTTTTGAAATATATCTAAATTAATAACAAAACTCATTAAAACAATGAAATATACATTCTTAAATTCGAATGAATTAAATGCTTGATAAAATATTATGTTAAAAAACTTACTTTTCAATAATAAAAAGTTGGATAATTACTAAAACTAATGCACTGATTAAAAATGTAACCATATACAGCTTAAATAAATAACTTATTTTAAACATATGTATAATCCATTAATAGCGCTATCTATCAATCAACGGACGAACTATGGCTACTGCGGCATCTCTCCCGCGCTTACCCTATTATAAAAATAAAATAAAATATTCCCATGTGTAAATTAATACTTTATCTTGTTTAGAAAAGCAACTTCTAAGGAAATTGTGAGATTTTGAGCGTTCTGAATTTCGTATTTTCGATGAAACTTTTTTTATGCGGTCCCGATCCACCGCATAAAAGAAAGTTTTTTTTGTGCGATTTCACAAAAGGTTCAGCTGTAAATAGAAAAGTAGTAATTTTCTTTCGACGGTGTGTGTTCCCCCCCCCCCCCATTAAACCCCAATAACTCACAATAAATGCCATAAAGAGTGTATGAATAATTTTGTACACATCTGTCATCTATACCAGCATGCAATAAAAAATGCATAACATTAAAAAAAATTTATGTATATTACTTGAATAATAGAAAATATTTCTAAATATGTAATAAATGCTTTTAAGTACATATTCATTTTTCAATTACTAAACATGCACATATACATATGTAGGTACATAGAAAAACATAAAAAAATCCAGTTATGACAGTCGGTGACTTAAAACAAATAACACCAATACCAACTGAAATGATATGTGTGTCGATTAACCTATTTCTTCGGGCCGAATAAATATAAAGTAAAAAAAAAATATTTTACAACTTTATAATTACAGGTTAGAATGGTTACCAATACATAATACATATGCCCACTAACACAATGTCAAGGACATTAATATATTTTGTAGGTTTCTTATTTAATAATTAATTAAAACTAATTAGATTTGGTCAAATTTTGAAACAATGCAATGATTATTTATTATTATATGGTGTGCGTGCGTAAAAACGTTCTCAATTTTAATTCGTTTTATACGCTTTTATCGCATCGGCGCAATTGATATATTATGTACAATGGGGAACCACTTAAGGGGATACTCTCAAGAAAATGGTTTAAAAAAGGTATATAAAGATGGTCAGCGCATTAGATTTCGATATTTTATTTTTTTGATATATTAAAATTTGAATCAAAAAAATGATTTTTTAACGCGCAACTAGTGAGGGGAATCGCAAAAATCCAACAAAAATCACTTCCTCTTAATAATTAAATGATGAAACTGAAATCTTTAGGAATTATTTAAAATTAATGAGTTCTGAAGCCAGTCGCATTATCCTACACAACATTCCCGAAACTCCCGGTTACAAAAATTACTGTTTCTCGAAAAACCACTTTATATAGGATAATGATTTAAAAACGTATCTGATGTAACTTTTTTCGCTCTTTGTCACGGTGTAAAAAAAATCGAAAATTTTATAATTTTACGAAATTTTTGCAACAAAAAACTAATTTTTTTAACGTGTAACTAATATCGTCACCAAGGGTTTGGGGTTTCCAACGTTTTCATCAAAATTTCGTAAATGATTATGATTCGTATACGATTAAGTAACCATTTCTGACCGTGTAGCGAAATTGAAATTTGTCACCAAAGAGATTGCGAAAAAAAATTAACAGTAATTAACACGCTAAGTAATTAAATTAACAAGCTAACCACCTTAAAGTAAAACATTAAAATTCTCCTCTGAAACAGGATTAACTATTTAAAAATTCAAATTAAAAATCACAAAGTGACTGAAAAAAAAAAATCGGGATCGGCCGGGAATCGAACCCCAGATCTCCCGGTAACTAGCCAGGCGTATTAACCATTACACCAACGACCCATGTACTTCGACAGGCGCCCGATACAGAAACCATTCAGTCACCGATGTGTATTATCTGGGGTTCGATTCCCGGCCGATCCCGATAATTTTTTCAATCACTTTATGATTTTGAATTTACATGTGGTTTTTGGTCATACTGTACCAAAAAAATCGAGTGCTTAAAAGTTTCAGTTTAGCTGAACGAGAAGTGAACATATAAATACTGCGTGTGTTTAAATACAAACAAAACTTGGTCATACGTAATAATGTCTCACAAGCACTCGACAATATTTGAAATTGAAAAATTGTAACTGTTTCTCGCATTAGAGAGAGTACCAATACACATAGTTGATTGAATGTTTTCTGTATCAGGCGGCTGTCGAAGCAAAGGGTCGTTGGTGTAATGGTGAACACGCCTGGTTAATTACCGGGAGATCCAGGGTTCGATTCCCGGCCGATCCGGATAATTTTTTCAATCACTTTGTGATTTTGAATTTACATGTGCTTTTTGGTCATACTATACCAAAGAAATCGAGTGCTTAAAAGTTTCAGTTTAGCTGAACGATAAGTGAACATATGAATACTGCGGGTGTTGAAATGCAAACAAAAGTCTGTCATACGTAGTAATGTCTCACAAGCACTCGATAACATTTGAAATTGAAAAATTTAAAAATTCGGCAAGTGGGATAAATCCCAATTAAAGGATAAAACAAATTTAAAACTAAAGTTAAAATTTCTTGAGAATACACCCCCAAACAATTTTAAAGCATGCGTACGTGACTACTACTACTACATCCAACTTACCGTATTCAGGAACCGTTTATGCAAACTCTCGATATGACACTGCCATTCCAAAGAGCGTAAAAACAGTAAATGCCATCGCCTCTCTAATCCCAAAACAGCGCGGCGTAGATTTGATGTGGTCTTTTTATTGGCACGTGATTGCTGCAATTGAGGTTGGGGTGTGGATGACGTAGATGAACTGGCGCTGGTCGATTGCGATGAAGCGTCAAAATTGCCTTTATTGCACAATTTTAAAATTGAGCTCACTATTTTCCCGTGACTCTCAATATCTTTTTGCAACACCTGAAACAAACGGAAATTTTTGTTTAGGACAACAGTTTTGGAAAACATAAAGCGGAAATTGGAAACATTTAAATTATTGAAGAAATTAAATGTGGTTTGTGTGCATATTGTGGGTCCATATACATATAATAATGAAATAATAACTTTTCAAATTTGAATCGAAAATTATGGTCAACATAAGCGGTTTGACTAGAACCGATGTGAGAATTTTATTTGGGAACACCCTGTATTTAGTTAAGTGTTGTGAAACCACACACAAATACGGATTTAATTAATACATATATTTCAAAACTAGCCGTACCCGCGACGTCGTTCGCGCAAAGCATTGTTATAAACTCAATGAGAAGTATGTAAGTGTAATGAATAATAATTTTTGTGTAATGCATGCACATGCTCAAAATGGTTTTTCTATTTTCCCGTGGGAATGAGGAATTTTCCTAGAGTAAAAAAAGTATCTTAAATGTTGACCCAAGTAATAGGTTATCACCACACCAAATTTCGTCAAAATCCGTCCAATAGTTTTTGCGTAATACGTGCACATGCACAAAATGGTTTTTCTATTTTCCCGTGGGAATGAGGCATTTTCCCGGAGTAAAAAGTATCTTAAATGTTGCCCTAGATAATAAGTTATCACCACACCAAATTTTATTAAAATCGGTACAATAGTTTTTGCCTAATGTGTGCACATGCTCAAAATGGTTTTTCCATTTTCCCGTGGGAATGAGAAATTTTCCCGGAGTAAAAAGTATTTTAGATGTTGACCCAGGTAATAAGTTATCATCACACCAAATTTCATTAAAATCCGTCCAATAGTTTTTGCGTGATGCGTGAACAGACGCTGTTTTGGTATCTACATCGATAACTATTTACAGTATCAGTACAATTTTCAAAAAATATTCCATGTACAGAAATGGTCTCGTTACAATTTTATTTATACATATAGATAAAATGGTCGAACAAACTGATTTGAAGATTACCACTTCAATTCAATGTGTTTGTACACTCTGAAACCACCCACAAAAAATTGATGTGTCCGCCAAATATGGAAACCGCTCGAAATGGAATAAACCGCGGCAAACAACGCTATCTATTATCGGTAACACGGACTTACCCAGTGGACTCCCACATCAATTATTATTTCAAACGATTACTTTGAAAAAAAAATTTATTTACCTAACTGTTTTTGTTGAAAAATATTTTTTCTATTCTTTTGAAAAAACACACAACAACACAAAAGACTTAAACTAATTTAAAACGGAAATGTACTCAGTGAACTGTGCTTAGTACGTTTAGTTTAAGTTACATACGTTGTTTATTTACGTGGTAGCGATATATGTTACAGATTTATCAGGAAGTTTACATATACAAACTTGATTTAACGTTTTTACGTTAGTTATAGAAAAATTTTACGTTTTTCCTGTTTAGCTGTTGCACAGATGAATCACTTGCAATGCGATCAGCGTTGGCAGTGAATTAATCAAGTACAGTGATCGACATAAGTATGCAAATTTTAATATGAAAATTTAGTAAGGTTTCAATTAATATCGGATGATTAGCTGTATGTAAAGTATTTTAGGATATAGGTTCAGTGAGTTACCTTTACTGATCGAGAACATGATCTTACTAATATTATAAATGTGAAAGTGAGCTTGTCTGTTTGTCTTGCTTTCACGCCTCAACAGCTTAAGAAGAGGGTAAGGTTAATTCGTACAAAAAAAGGCATGTTTTTGTTATTTTTTTGTGACAACACAGTTAAAATCTCTTTATTAAAACCAGTGGAACACTAAAGTATAACATTCGAACAATATTGTATAAAATTTTCACGAAGAAATATTAAAAAATACAGTAATGGCAGCAATTATTCGAACGTGTTTCAGAAAAAAGTAGAATTGCAGTGCTCCTCATAACTTGGTGCTGGATCATCCGAAATAAAAAAATTAAAGTTCATTCGTTAGATAATAGTTTTCCTCAGGTAACGCTGGGGGGGGGGGGGTTTCGAAATTTCAATTTTTCATTTGTTTGGAACACTTAGAACGGAAAAACACGATTTTTGCGAAAAAAATTGGCTAATTTGTTATTGTAAAATAAAAATTGTTAACAAATTTGAAAAAAACTCTCCAGCGTTACCTCGTAAATTATGTACAGAAATAGTGTTCAAAATTTCAAGTGGATTGGTGCTGTAGTTTTGAAGTTATGAGGGGCACCGACTTTAAAAACATGAGCTGTGGGGAAAACTCTTTAAAGTTTTGAATACTTAAAAATTCTTGTATAAGATTGATATAGAATACTTACTGCTAAACTAAATTTTGTACCCTACACTGACAAAATATACAGTACAGGTATAAACACGTTAGTACTTCCATTGAAATTTCTATAATAGAACTGAGAGAGAGATATATATAGAGAGCGAAACATCTGGCAGGTAACAACAAAAATACTTATAACTATTATTTCTTGATTACCATGGATATAAACAAACATCGATTATTACTGACAGATGTTCATATACTTATGAACACTACTGTAAATTTACATGTAGGGACTGATTATAAATTAATGTGAATATTGTATAAAATTGATGTAGTAATTCAGATAATTTTTATAATGTAAAATCACCGTTTTTGATGTCTTCTCTAACCTCTTGTGCATTCATTATAATATATGACACGCTGTTTATACTAATTACAAGTGAAATTTAACGCAATCATTTCTCAGTTAATTGAACAACATGGGTTATTTAAATATTACAGGGTATTACAGGTAAATGATAATGATATGGACGTGTTCATCGTTAGTATACATAGTAGAGATGTCGATTCTCCAAAGAAAAATGATCGATTTTTGGATCGATTTAAATCGAAATCAAAAAAATCGATTCAAAAAAAAAAAAAAAATCGATTCTGTGAGATCGATCTAAAAAATCGAAATTTTGAAAAGTTAAATAAAATTAGCTGATAATTTTTGTTTAAGAGACTTACTTGATAGTACATAGATAATATCGGTAATATCGTGTAAAAACGCCTTACATTATATTTGTAAAGGCGATGAGTGAGTTAACTTTTCAATTATAATTATAAAAAATAAGGCAATTGAATATGTAGGACGAATACCACGAATTGAACCAAATTTATTCAAAAATTTCAAACAAACTGACAAAAAAATGTTTTCTAAATAAGTCGCTTTAGTAGGAAAGGAATCGTCGTTTGCACAGATAGGTGGTCTCTTCCATCCTTTTGTAGTAATAGTCTGACTTATATAAAGCCATAGGAGGGGTTCGTTGATATAACGAGTAAAAAGTGACAATTAACAATAGAGTTTTTGGTGCTTCATTTTAACACATGTTTCTTTGTAGAATTACAATTAAAATGAAATTATTTTTGGAAAAAATCGGTTATCGATCTCTTACTTTTAATAATCGATTCAAATGAGAAAAATCGAAAAAAGAATCGATTTTTTAAGCTTCGATTAATCGATTTAAAATCGACATCTCTAATACATAGATATCGGGTCTTCAACGCAATCTCTCACAACAGTAAACTAAAAATTACCGCTAATCCCCCCGCCCCCTTTTTGAAAAAATTCATATTCAAATATATTTACTTTAAAATTTTTATCCTGTTATTATTTTGATTTTCAAAAAAAATTCATAACTTCTTCTGCTTTGACTTAAAAAAGAAAATACATGTTACTAACGTATGTGTTCACGTTTTAGAGCTTCTTGAACAATTTTCGTTTTGTGTTTGTCCGTCCGTCTGTGTCGCCAGTTTGCACCAAGGGGCATAACTTCTGAACTATTCGATTGTTTTTAATGAAATTTTCAGAAATTATGCAGTTTGGCTTCTAGGTAGTCCCCTATAAATTTAATCGAAATCGGAGTAACGGTAGCTACGCCGCTACCATGTCATTCCATTAATATACTAAATTGCACCAAGTGGCATAACTTCTCAACTATTCAATTCTTTTTTATGAAATTGTTAGAAATTATGCGGTTTGGTTCGTAGATGGTCCCCTACAAATTTCATTCAATTCGGAATAATAGTATCCACCATGAAATCCCATTAAATGTCACCATCTTATTTACTGCTAGTCTCACATCGCTCAAATTTTTAAAGTATTTTGGGAGTTAGTTTCTAAAATATTTTTGCTATTATTTTATAATTTAGCCGTTAAGTATTTTGAGTTACAACATTTTTTTATGAACTTTACGCGGTATATATATTTGGTAGAATACTGTTTTAAAGTATTTTACGGGTACGAGTATGAGAGAAAGGTTTGTATGTGTCCATTTGTGACACTCGGTATCAATTGTGTGTAGGTTCGATTAGGAATGTACTGTAATTTATTTTATTATATTACGCAAGGCTCTGTTTCTTTTTAAATATGAATTAAGCGTGACCACCAGTTTCACTTTACCATCTGTGCGCGTTCCAATGTGTTTTTTGTTAGTTTTTTTTTTTTTTCATTATTTTTTAATTTTCAGTTAATTCTTTACAATTATACGAATCCTCGAATTGTATTTTTACAACAATACGTCCATAATGCCACTAATAATATTGTTCACGTTGGTGAAAGCAAATTATACCATACAAATCTCTCATATAATATGTGTATTATTTTTTATTGATAGGTAATACTACTAATAGGTAATTAATGAATTATAAAAATAATATTTTTTGTTCGCATTAAACAAAACATCTCACATATCATTAAATTGTATTGTACAGTACCGTTAGAAAGTTTACGGCCGCAACCGCTTAAGCAATCGGAAAAAAATTATAATTACCTGTCAAAAAAAAAAAAATATAAATGAAATTAGGTTATGTAGTTAGGTATGATTTTGCGTGATGCATTTATAATTAGTTTTTTTGTAATACCCACCGGGGCCAAGTTGAATCAAAATTTTGAAAAATTGTTTTTAAATAATGATAGTTTAGGGCCAACGGCTTCAATTGTACCAATTATTTTGAATGAAAATTATTTGGGCTTGGTTCGGTTGAAATTTATAACGGTAGGTACTAATTTCAATACAACGAAAGAAAACCTGTCAAAAATCGTTTTCGAGCATAACCAAAATTAAGGTTAAGTGTTTGTTTGACGGCAACTTACAGAAATAACTGTCGAATATGGCACAATTTTGAGAAAAGTACCAACTTTTTGGATGGTGATTTATACTGATGGAGACCAAGCCTAAGAAGCTTTTGTAATTCAGACTTAAATCTACTACTGAACTGATTTTTCATATTGATGTGGCTCTAATTTTACCCCAACATCTTCAAATCATTAATATTTTTTTCAGTTCATGTTGTAAATTACTGTTTTGCAACAAGTTTCCAAACTTTAGCTTGTATCTCAGAAACTATAAAACTCATAAGTATATTAAATACACCAAACTCTTCTTTTACACGATTTTGAAATAACACGGTTCACCAGTAATAGTGTTGAGCAAAATTAGTTTTGGTCTTGCAAAAAATGCAAGACCAAGACCAAGACCAAGACTATGTATACCAAGAGCAAGACCAAGACCAAGACTATAAGTATGGCTGCAAGACCAATACCAAGACTCAAGTGAGCAAGACCAAGACAAAAGCAAGAAAAAAGCAAGACTCTTGCTAAACTATTTAAATAGTTTAAAAGTATAATTAATACGTAAAGATAGTAAAAATTCTGATTTTAGAAGAAAAAAATTCGCTAATAAAAAAATGCAAGAAAGTGAAAGATTTTTTAGCAATAAAAAGACCAAGACCAAAACCAAGACTCAAACTGCTCTAGCAAGACCAATACCAAGACTCTTAATGCAAGAAAAGGCCAAGACTGCCAAGTCTTGGTCTTGCATTTGCTCATCACTAACCAGTAGGAACAAATACATTTTTTACTCAAATTTTTTGTTCTAGCACGAATCGTCCCAAAAAAATTTTGAAATTCTTCATTTGAATCACAAACCCGACAGTTGTACTATCTGACATACAATACTGATGATAGCATTTTTGGTCCAGTTTCATAGAAAATACGTCATTCAAAACGCTCAAAACCTCACGATTCCCTTACAAGTTGCTATTTTTTAAACAATATAAAGCTAAAAAATTTCATGATGCAATAACTTACTGACTAAATGCTTAAAAATCATCAATAACTAACTTTATCAAAGTAAACTATTATAATTATTGTTTAGTTTTCTTACTCTGTTTGCTTTTAATTCACATTATTCACTTTAATGGCCTTTTTTTTTAAAAAAACCGCACAAGAAGCAGTTCAGCTGTATAACTAAATTAATTTCGTTTTCATTTTCGTTAAATTTAAAGTAAAAATTTTGGGCAATGCTCGCTCAGAATTCACGGTATCGATAAAATGTCGCAAATTTTTCGCTGGTACTGTAAAAAATTTTTATTAAATATAAAAATAATTGAAGGGAAGTCTCTGTTGCATATATGTATGTATGTAAGAAACCATGTGAAGATAATATATTATGTACTTAATACGTACAGAATATATAGAGAAAGCGCTCAACAAATCATTTCATCGATATATTTTTACATTGATCGATTTATTTTTCAATACGTAATTATTACTTATCAGAAATATCAAGAATTGAAAACGCTGAATACTGCCTATTTAAAATAAATGATTTTTTCTATTTAACAATGTTTAAAAAAAAAAAATAATTTCACTACATTATCTGGACTGGTGGGCTGGAATTTGAAATGGTCGATTAGCTGTGTGCTAATTTCCATTTTTATTTTTTCGGTTTTTTGAAACTTAATATGTATATTGGACATTTAAGTTTTTGGTCGAGCGTGTGCGCACGAAATCGGAATCTCGTGGAGCAACCATATGTTTATTGGACCGAATATCAAATGGGTAATTCCATATTACGTTGATTTTATCAGGTCAAAAATATTATTCACAATGTATTAAGGTCTCATTAATTTTTTTTTTTTTTTTTTTTTGGTCTTGTCTACGTAGGGTGCGCCATAAGTTCTCGGCCTGAGCATTAAAAAATACAGAGAGAACAGTGAAAAGAATTTATTTTTCTATATAACCTCCCTCTATTTCAATACACTTATTATAAGGTGGGATAAGCATCTCTATGCCTTTATAATAATAAGCAAATTCTTTGTAGCGATTCTACAAGAGCGATGTTTTCGGAAGTGATCGAATCTGCCGGACGTCCAGAACGATCATCGTCGTTGAGGGACTCGTACCGCAAACGAAACCTTTGGCACGACTTCACCGTATACACCATCCAATCTGTCCTTAATTTCTTCTGGAGTTTGTCTTTCTTTTGTCAGAAATTTTATGACTACACGATATTCAATTTTTGAAACGGTCGACATATTGAGTTTACACTTTTACAACAGAATAAATAAAACACATGTAAACTCGTCCACTGCGTTTATGATTACTAGAGACTTAATACTTCCTGTGAGTATAAATTACGTCACCTTTAAATAAGTTTATTCATGTTAGGCCGAGAACTTATCGCGCATCCCACGTACATACAGATATGCGTGTTCTCTCAAAATTTCAAAATGAAATTCGAATTATTACGGTCGCTACGACCACGGATCAACGGATTCAATCTAAATACAAAACTCCGTGGATCGATTGGTGCCTTTTGGCGGGATGTTATACCACTTTACATTCAGTCTTTCCACAACCAGTGAACGTATAAAGTCAATTGTTATGACCACAGTATCACATTTTTGTTGAAACAATGATTTGAAACAATTTTAAGACAAACTTTAAACGCGTATGTCTCGAAATGCCCTTTTTAAAAACGGTGCACTCTCAGAGGGAAAGTTTCCAAGCTATAAGTTTGAAATTTTGACAGAATATTCTTTATTCCATTCTCCATGTACCTATGGAAGCTTTTTTTTTATTTTTGAAATCTTCCTATTATTTAGTTGAAAAAAAGGCTTAAATTTTGTACTTTTTATTCAAACCGCCGCCATTTTTTCAAATTTCAAAAACAAAACCTCCATAGGAACATAGCGGCTTACCTACAGATTGATAATCTATTTGACTTTTTTTTCGGATGAGAACTGCAGTCGCAATCGTGGGCACCAATAGCCGCCCTTGACACTTTTTAAAAAAAATTATAATACATAATTATAAAAAATAAATAAAAATGAATAAAAAAAATATTTTTGTATTGTTAAACAGTGGTATTAGTCGTAAAAAAAAATTCATCCCCATTCCCCCATCCTATCCATCCGAAAAAAAATTGCGAAAATTGACTATTTTTCGGCCGGTCACACTGGGATGGTACCTTGGTTAATGTACCGATTACAATCTGTTTTAATGAAAAAAATTATTTACTGTATGGGAACAGAGAAAATCGATGTGAAAGTATGCACTCTTACAAGATGGTAAAAAAATTTTTGGGAAATAGTTACTTATATAAACAAAAGCTCCAAGCAATTTGAAAACGATTCACTGTTTAGTTTCTGAAATAATGTTAAAAAATTTGTCAAGTGCATGTTTTTGACACGCATTAACTAATGTCACCTCAGTGAAAGTGTTAATTTATGATTTTTTGCCTCGTTTTTTAAGTACAGTGAGAATACAGCCCTCTTGCGTTTATTCAATATATGCATGTACAACTCTAATTATTATATTATATATTATTATTATTATTAAATTTCCCCCACTATGATCACACAACGAGATTAATATGTCATCCTTCGGTGACATAAAAAGGACTATGCAAATACGTTATTAATTTCATCATTATTTGAAAAAGTGTCCGAGTTATGTTATCCATCAATTTGAAAAACGTGGTTTCGAGAATATGTGTGTAAAATTTCAAAATGTGTTTGTGTTAGAGGTGTTTCGACGATTTGAACACCCTACATTAAAATTCAAGATTGTTTTTCGATACCGTTCGCCTGGAATCACTCATATTTTATCGTATTCTTTACAATTTCGTCTAGAAAACCGCATCGATATGTACATGCATGTTTCAACATGTTTCGTATGGTAACTGGTTTTTTTGACGCAGGTAAGAACACACGTTACCATTATGCAAACGAATCGAAAAGACCAAGATCAGCCAAGCCAGACCCAAGGACCGAGGGCATATATTATGTATTGTATATTTGAACACAAAAAGAAAAAAAATATATAAACATTTTCTATTCAAACAGCTTGCCTTTCTTCACCACAGCTTTGTATTTATCATAGCAGCAGACTCTTTTAGAATTTTTTATTTTCGAAAATTATTAGTCAAGTAAATTCGTCGTTTGGTAACGGATTGGTCATCTCGAAATCAAATTATTAGCAAAACTGTTGCTTGTATGTGAAAAGTGTAAAGTATCTTTTTTTGTAGAGAATTAATTAATCTAGAAATTTTGTTATGATGCCTATTGTCGGCCGACCAATAGAAAACGCGATATCAGCAAAAAAAAAAAAAACCAAAAACGGAGTATTCATTCTCAAATAACTTTTTTTTTTACCGAATACATTTTGAAATCAATGTAAACGTCACTTTCGCTGATCTGAAAGTTATGAGCTTCGACTAATAAATTCTTTCATTCGTAACTTTTTTAATATTAATTGTTCGTCAAAATGTCTCAAATAAAAGTTGTAGATAATCAAATTATCTACAAAAAAGCTGTTTAGAAAATTTTTGTCCCATGTACAGTTACGGATATAATCGAGTAAGCACGATTTCAGTACCTTTTGACTGGAGTATATAAATCTTCAAGCATCATCAATTGAATAAATTCAAGGAATTATTTAATAAGACAAACGGTAGGGATAATAAGGGGCTTCTGGTGCCACAATGTGGCGGTAGCCTTCGATAATATATTAATATAATTATAACGCACCGAATAATTTTTATACAATTTCGTGTGTTCTAATACGTTTTAGTTGAACCTTCTGTCGGCCACCGTCATTGAATTCGTATCGAAGTATACACAATAATTATAACCGGTAAGACACGTGACCAAAAAAAAAAATCTCTCCGTATACAAAAATTGTGATAATTAAATTCCAGTCAATTTAAAAATCTTTTAAAACAATCTTAGTTGGCTATTCAACTGAAATGTATAGTTTACATACAGTAACGTACAAAATAATTAACGTAGTTGCTCTGAGATAGGTACAAAAGTATGTAAAAAAAAATTTCCTTTTATCAAAAATTAAATAATGTATTAATATTCTTCAGTTATTATATTTATATACCACTTGTTTTTTTTTTAACCCTAGAAATATTTAGGGGACCCAAAGGGGGTTATTCCGCCCTGTCGACACTTTTTTTTGCATTAGAGAAACGTTTAAAAACAGTTCTTTAACACCGAATAAATTTCTTGTAGACTGGAATCATTTCCGCTATTAAACGTAATATTGGATCGTGTAATATGAAATGTCGTTTTGCGGCCACTAGGCCGATCAAATATTTCAGACAAATATTGCTACTTTTTTAAACATTAGAGAAATATTTAAAAGCAACTCTTTAATTTTGAATAGAATTCTTGTAGCTTGGAATCATTATAACCATTAAATGGAGTAACATTAGGTGGTGTAACATGAAATGTCGTTTTCCGACCACTTGCTCGAAAATGTAATTCAGATCAATAGCGACACAATCGGTTAAACAAATGAGACAAATGGCTAGGGACCGATTTTTTTTAAGCGTCCAATTAAACTGTCTATTTTGAATAATGGAATCAATATTTGAGTCTCTTGAATTATACAAATTTTTCAACATTTTTTTTTTTTTTTTTACTAGTGTCATAACTATTTTGTCAGCAACTGTAATTAGACAAGTGTATAAGCTAGATTGACGCTGATTGGCACTTTTATTCTCTTAATTATTAATCAGCATATTTTTAGTTTCATAACAATTTAGCTATTTTATCTTTCCTAACGATTATGTTGTATAGCATACAAGTTAACCAATGAATATGATTGGTCTATTCATTGCCTCTTATAATATTAATTACTAATTAATTAGTAATTAAATTAATTAGTAATTAAACATAATTTACCTAATTATTATAATATTATAAAACTAAGTTGAATGCGATATGAATCATCAAAAAATAAAGATTGCCTAAGTAAATACTTATGTATCTTTTAAATGTTTATAATGTATAGTAAATAAAGTCTCAAGCTTGAATTAACACTGTATCGAATTTGAACCAACGATCATAATCTATACATATAATAAAATTGTAACGAGACCATTTCTGTACATGGAATATTTTTTGAAAATTGTATTGGTACTGTAAATAGTTATCGATGTAGATACCAAAACAGCGATTTTTAGAGTTTTTGTCTGTCTTTCTGTTCACGCATCACGCAAAAACTATTGGACGGATTTTAATGAAATCTGGTGTGATGATAACTTATTACCTGGGTCAACATCTAAAATACTTTTTACTCCGGGAAAATTTCTCATTCCCACGGGAAAATGGAAAAACCATTTTGAGCATGTGCACCTATTAGGCAAAAACTATTGGACGGATTTTAATAAAATTTGGTGTGATGATTACTTATTACCTAGGGCTACATTTAAGATACTTTTTACTCCGGGAAAATTCCTCATTTCCACGGGAAAATAGAAAAACCATTTTGAGCATGTGCATGCATTACGCAAAAATTATTGTTCTGTGCAAGTTCTGTATAATTATTATACTTATACATATACTTCTCATTGAGTTGATAACAATGTGTCACGCGGACGACGTCGCGCGTACAGCTAGTTTCGAATAAATCTATTTATCTAATTAAAATTGTTTCCGTATTGGATAAATCTATCAATAGCCAAGTGATTAAAAATCGAAAAAAAAAAACATCAATAAAATTCCAATATTAAATCAGTAACACTAAAACCATTCAGTATTACGCATGTGCGGGGTAAATGTATGTACACAATCTATCAATCAACGATTAATTTTTTTTTTTTTTTTTGGTAATTTTACAAACTATAGAAAAAAATTTATAAAATTAACTCTCTGTACGCTTATAATGAATAAAGTGTACAATTTTTTTTTTTTTTTGACGAAAAAATACATTATTTTTAATGAGAAAAAACGCAATGCCTCCGGGCCGTTTAAATTGAACTGCTAAAAGAAATTCTTAATACTTTTTATTTGTACGGTAAGAAAGAGGAACGACGATTCTACGCTAACTGTATTTTATATAAAAGTTGCAAAAAAACAAAAAAAACGCCATTATTCTCAAAACATAGTAAAACCGAATTAAATTGAATTATATTAAAAGATATGTTTGGTAAATATTTATAATATGAAGTTTTAAAATTCATCCATATTTTATTTGATCGAAAAATTCTAAACACTATTCACCCCACACTTGGTTTGTTTGTGTCTTGTTTCCGTGCTTCAACAACTAGACTAATCGACGTAAAACTTTGCACAGAAATAGTTTGGCAAACAGAGATGTTTATAGGCTACTATTCACCCCGAGAAAGTATTCTATTCCAATAGAAAAATTCCCAAAGGAAAAATAGTAACTCTTAGTGGTTAATATGATATCATATTTTCAAACATATCGCATGCGAAGCCGCGGGTAAAATACTAGTATGTATACAAAACCTTGATCAGCCCGGGTACCAGCCTTTCGTTTCTATTCGCCCCAAGTATGTTTCAATTTGACATTAGATTATTAATTTAGATATATCGAATATTTGCAAAAAGTTAACATTTAATTTTTAGGGCTACGAAGGGTCATTGACCTTCGTAGCCCTTATGCATTTACCCTGGAACGGAAAGGTCGTGATGCATGTACGGAATACCAAATTGCCGTTAAAAATAAAATTTTTGTAATATTACCAGTTTAAACACTAACTAAATATTATTTATTAATAGCAACTTATGATAAACTTAAATACAACAGTCTTCAAAATACAAAACTACTGGCATTTACCCGCGGCTTCATCCGTAGGGTGTTTGAAATTAACGCATCAACTTAATATGTATAAAATATACTTGTATCGTGTCACTATTGAGAGTAGTTAATTTTTCTGTTGGGAATTTTCCCGCAGAAATAGAATGTTTTCTTCCGGATGAAAAGCAGACTATCTCCGTGCAAAGTTTAAAGTCGATTAGTTTAGCAGTTGAGGCGTGAATAAAAGACAAAGAAACAAACTCACTTTCACATTTATCGTATTGGTTAGGGTTAATTACAAAATACCCCTGTCGCAGCATCCTACATAACATAGCGAATATCCATCTACAAAAATTAGTTTTTCTCGGAAACTAGTTGACATAGAATAATAGTTTAAAGACCTTTTCTGTGTGATTTTGTCTCCCCGTTTCAATGGTATAAAAAAATGTCGCAAAAAATTTTGAATAAGGGGAAATTTTGGCAAAAAACTAAATTTTTTTTCATGAAAATTGGACGTGTTTGCTTAACGAACTCGTCCAACGGTTTGAGACTTTCAATATTTTCACCAAATTTCGTAAAAGTAAGACGTTTGGTTCGACAGTTATCGTGCGAACAGTGAATATTATTTTCGGTTTTTAGGGACTTCAAAACAAATTTCGGCCATAGTCCCGGGCTCAAGTCGCCTCATGACAGTGGCTGTAGTAGCTGAATTCCATTCTGAAAATTCGCTATAAATATTAATTTTTTTTCTATTCTATACGAAACATAATTTTCCAAAAAAAAAAAGTGTTTCACTGCATAAAATGTCAAAGAAACCCTAAATGAACGTTTCCGTATTTTAGAAGGGAAATACGGTCAAAAGCACAATTAAAATAATATTTTGATCCGATAATAATATTATCCATGGAATTTCAAATAAATCCCATTCATACTGACTTTTGACTGTTAAAACAAACCAAATTTATGTCAAGGGGAAGTCGATTTAAATTAATTAAAATTAAAACCATCGCTCTAAAATTATCTAATTTGCATTAAAAGTTAATTAACTTATTTATTTTATGTTCGGTATAACATATTTTTAGTGTATCTATTGATTTTAAATTTCGACAAAATGGTTTATTTGGTAATTTGAGACGTTCAAGGAAGAACTACAGCAGATTGGTTCCTCCCGATCGTCTTACATATTTAAATATGTGTGTATTATTTTGTTATACATACATACATACAGTATCTCACAGAAGTGTTTAGACAAAAGTTTCTTTAAAAATTTTATTTAATTTTTTACGAGATCTTTTGTACAGAAGAAAATAGAAATAAGGGAAATAAATTCTTCAAAATCCTCGGTTTTCATCCACACTGTCAAACATGGTCATACGTCTATCATGGGGTAGGGGTAGGGTTGCCAACCATACTTTATAATAAAGTGCAACACAAACATACTTTATACATTTGCATAAAAATAAAGTACCGTAAAACCGTCTAGACCCGGACAGGGAGTCTAGACCCGGACACTTTGCAACAATCGTCAAAGTAAATAATTTCTACATTAACCGGCAACAATAGACATTTGTTCTTGACGTCATTAGAGAGAAAAAGACATCCTCTAAACAGTTGTACCAATAAAAACTACCGATTTCAACATTTACTATCTCATCTTACAGGATAACTATCTTACAGTTTTTCAAAAAATAAAATGTGTGTCTAACTTACACATGTAATTTTCGTCATAACTGTCACATTGTTTTAATTTTGATATGTATGTGTTCAGAATTTTATCGCGCAACATTTAATGATGTTTGAAGTTATATTCGATGTATATATAAAAAAATACATGCTATAAATGTATATCCGTTTAGACCCGGACACATCAGTTTATTACACTATGGCCGCGATTCGCACCAGTTGTAACTCCCACTATCCATACGTTAATATACCCAACAGAATTACGCGGTTTATGCCTCCTTCTGGTGTCATATTGTATGTTTACTTCACAGTGAGGCATACTATGCATTGCCCCCTCTCCCTTCCCACAAAATATTTTGAAGTCTTTGACAGGTTCAAAGACATCAGACGATATAAAACACTGTCCTAAACCCGACGGGAGAGGTTAGTTTGCATGTTATTACAATATTTAAGTAAGTGTCCGGGTCAAGACCGATTTAGGGCGTAGACCCGGACACTTACTAATTATTTTTTATTTTTTTTTATTTTTACTTATAATGAAACAAATTTAATGTTATCAATGCCCAATCGCTTGCAAGCAATAATTAAAGAAAAGGAATGTGTAACGAAATATCAAAAATATTTATTATCGTATGTTCCGAACTTGTAATTTTTTTTGTTTACTTTTCTGTCTAAAGATTTTTGTGAGTGCTATAATACATTTCTTAATTTAATTTTATTTTTTTAAACAGAGTTATAATATTTGCTGTGACTTTGTACTACAGATTTTGAAGAATTTATTTCCCTTATTTCCCTTATTTCTATTTTTTTTTTTTTTTTTTTTGTACAAAAGATCTCGTAAAAATTAAATAATTAATTTTTACAGAAACTTTTGTCTAAACACTTTTGTGAGATACTGTATTATATTATCCTCTTTGTAAAATTCTAGTCACTATAATCTTTACTTTACATAACGTCATATTCGAATACATTTTTTGTTAAAAGTAATAAAATATTGCTTAAGGTCAATACTTAACACAATCTTAAAATTTTATATGAATAATTGTTACTAACCGACAATAAAATTTACAGGATACAGTGAAAATCCAATTATATGAACAATAATTTGTTACGTACACCATGCAATCAGTATTGTTAATTTTACACGGATTACGTCACAGACGTATTTACCAGGAACGGGGCTGTAACAGCAAAAATGGAAAGTTCACATCCCAAGTTCTTTAATTCAAATCATTTCCATAAAGTTCGATTTGAGAAAAATGAAATTTTTTGACCCGATGACATCATAAGATGATATAAATCATGCAGAACCGGCCAGAGAAAGACTTCAATCGAATTTTGAATTTTGTCAGAAAAAATGAGAAGGTCACACACAAATTCCTACTATCTTCCGGGAAACCAATCTTGTGCAAGGCACAAATTTAACATATCAAGGAATTTGTAAACTTTGGGCACTGTGATGTCTAAGATAAAGTGTACCAGCTCATTCTAAAAATTAATGAATGATTTTTGGATATGTTAGTGTTTAGTATAATTTTGTTTAATACACAAAATATCAAAAATTGAACCAATTCTGACGGATAGTTTGTGAGATAACAATTTTTTAACGGACAACTAATTGAGGAATCCCCGAAAAATTAAACTCTTTAGAAACATGTAAAGAATCAAAGCAATAAATTCTTATAGATCAACTTTTCTGAAATTTAATAGTTACCTAATCTTGGACGCGGCAACCACGGTAATATAAATACAAAATACAGTAAAGCACAGTTTCAAATTATTCTTTTCAATAACAATCTCGGTTCATAAATTTATATTGCTACTGTAACAGTAATGAGGTTTGAATAATCTAAAAATTGATATATTTTTAACACGATTGGAATTATATATACATAATGTCACGTAATTGCGGTTTTAAAAATTCATTTTTTATGGAATCAACAAATAAAATTTCTATAAATTTTATATAACCTTAAGTCAAATGGCTTAAACTAGTTACTCTACTTTAGATACGAACAATTTTTTTTCTATTCAAAAGCAAAATAAAAAAAAAAATCAAAAGCAGTAGAAAGTTTTATGTCAAAAGGAAATCCTTACACAAACCAATTCCGAGATTAATTCCGAGAAAATCAAAAAATTGTTTTACCTAAGTAATAAGTTGCAATGAACTTCACGAAAAATCTCGGCAAAAAATAGTTGAGACACTCAATTTCAAAAAAAAAAAAAATGCTCAAAACACTCTCCCGCACATTACTTAAGTCGTGTTTAACCAAAAAAAAACGCGCTTGTGGACGCAACGTGCCTTTTTTTCTACATCACACCATTCGAAAAAATTCGAACACGACACACGATTCGAATAACGACGGACGCTTCGGATATGCGTTCGGCTCCGTCTTCCACCAGATCGAAACGGATTTTGATGAGCTCAAGAAAAACTGTTTAAGCAAAATGATCACTCTATCAGACACTCAAACTCAGCGCACGCAACATGCAATTGTACGTTGCTAATGACTCGGCAACGATGCTCGAACTACTATTAAAACATGTGTAAAAAGAGTTTGGTACCATACAATATGTGTATGTATCTGCGACTATAGTCGCACGAATACTCACGGAAACGGACGAAACACAGGTGCTTAATACTTATATTAATACCACAAATCTGTTAAAATGTACATTTAAACTAGATATTTGGATTTTTTGGTCGAGACAAAATGGAAATAATTTTTTTCATTGGAAATTTTCACAAAATTTTCCATACTATCTCGTGAAATTTTGTGAATTTGTGTTAAAATATTGATAAATCGCTAATTGAAATTATTACGTACGCGATAAGTTTAACACTTCATTCAAAAAAATAAAACAAAATAAAGTACTACGTAATTTAAGTACGTACCCCCCCCCCCCCGCCCCTCATAGCCTTTAAATATGAATTGCTAAGAATGTAATGCCTCATATATTGGACAGACATCAAAGTCTCAGATTAAATCGACTGGAAACTAAGAATTGTCAAATTAAATAAGGACCTATTAAATAAGGATAAAATTATTTTAAATACATAAAATAATTATTTGCTATTTCCAAATTCCTACAAGATACCCGACACGTTTTCATGAGCAAAGTTTTATGCGCGGTGGAGGCTCTTAGTAATACCGAATTTGTGCGGTAGAGGAGTAAAAATCTTGAGAAAACTATACCCTCACACTAGTTCCCGCGTTCTTACGTTAGTATGTGTAAGAATTACGACATTACTCAGAGGGAGCGATTCAAAATGTCGCACGGAGCTAAACTGTCCAAATATGTTAAACACAATAAAATCATGTAACTTTTTTATTCAGGGGCGAAACAAATTCTCAAATGCCACAAGGACGTGTCACATTTTTTGGGTTTATAACACTTTTTTTACATTGATAATTTTTAAAAAAAAAGTACTTAATTTAGCATAAAAAAAAAACTATACCAGAATTCTTGGCAAAAATGAAAAGGATTTCGGAAACCTGTAATTCATTTCATTTACGGTTTTTAAGGCGCTAAAAAATTTTAGTGAATTTGGTGACGTCATTATGTTAAAAAAATTCTCTTTTCTCAAATCAAACTATGAAAGTGATTCAAATTAGAGCGGTTGGTTGAATTAGGGTAATTTAGATTTGAACGTTTCATTTTTACTATCAAAATCACAAAATTCCTTTTCGAAATATGACTGACGCGACAGAAGCCCAGAGTACAGAGGTAATGCAACCGTCTCAATCGTGTAATCTGCAGTGTGCAGTTTTGTGCAAGTTAAGCTCTCTCCGTAGCAGTGGATGAGTGTAGATCAATCACAAGTCAATTGTGTTGATTGTTGTTGGCATTGTAGAGGTTTTATTGGTTACACTGGTTTCAGTAGTATAGAGATAGATATGTTTTCTCTGGTACTCTGTAGACCGAAGTCTGTTTTTCAGTAGCCATACATGCCTAATTTTGGCAAAAATGAAAATAATGGCTTCGAAAACCTATAATTCGCGTCCAGTTCCATCATTCCATCGTTTCATTTACGACTTCTAAAGCACTGGGATGTGAATTTTGTGAACTTGATGACTTCGTGAAACTAAAAAAATTTTTGTTTTACGAAAAAATTTTCCTTCTACAACTTCAAAAAGCGATTCAAAATCTTGCTCGGAACGAAAATGTACAGTGGAAATGGTAGAATCGCTACTGAAGCGTGGCAGAACTAGGGATGATCGATATTAGAAAAACATCGATGTTAACATCGATTTAAGAGTATCGATATACGATATATATCGAAAGAAAGACATCGATGTTCGAAAACATCGATGTTTATGTAGCAAAATAAACAACCATTATAATCTATTATTTTATTTATTAAAAATTAACATTGCCAGTATTTATTTGGTACACTTTGCAAAAAAGTCACTTTGTTAGAAGTTTCCCTTTTAATATGTTCCTTTGTTGATACAAATGTTGCCCAGCTTTTGAAAAAAGTCTCTCTGAAGCTGTTGAAGTTACTGTGCAACACAAATATTTAATGGCAATTTTTTTTAAGTTTGGATAAGTGGATCCTAGAACTTGCCATAAAAGTAATGGATCTTGTTTTAAATCAGCTACAGGATTTCTAAATACTGGATAGCTTAGAGTAATATCGATGTTTCGATATTATTCTCGTAACATCGATGTGTCGATATTATCGAGGACATAACATCGATGTTTTCCCCTTAAACATCAATGTTTTTCTACCATCGATGAATATCGATCATCCTTAGACAGAACTACATATTACATCCTTACATATTTGGAGTGGCACTACCCGAGAACTTTGACTGTAACGAAACTTCCAGATAACCCCAACTGTGCTACCGTTTCAACAGATGTTCTTGTACTGATCCATTAATCAACAATCAATTAACAACACTGCCACAATCAATAAATCATTAATATGATCGATCTAGATCGTATTTTATATTTTAATGATCTATTGAAAACACCACAACCAGGTGATATCATAAATCCACATGTATGTATATAAATGATGACGAAATGAAATGTTTGCAATTCCCGGCACAAGTTACGGCCTCAAGGACGCTGTTGGTAGCCGATACGCTACATCAAACTAGAAAATCATCTCTGATTTCTGAACGTCGCGTACTCTAGCTAAGAAATACAACAAATCGAATTTCAATTCCAGCAACCATTTATAGAAAGAAGTAAATAATCGGATATTTTACAATGTATAATTGTTTTTGTTGCTTTGTACAAAATGGTTAATGGCCTGTTGTGGCGGCTATTGTGATTAGATTTACCGTGGATTGCGTTGGTTGCCTTTACAAATTTTTTTTTTTTTTGATTAAAATTGAAATTAACCTAAATTTTCTAAAAATAAATAAATGGCCACTCTTTCACAAACAATAGTCAATAGAGTTTTGAAATAATTATACCAGAACAAAAAAATGTTATCGAATAAATATATAAAGTCGATATTACACCAGTATATTTATCGAGAATGTTTGCACGTTCAGCTCCAACCAACATAAGGATGCCGGTCAGAAGCGCAAAGCCGCAAATGAAAGAGTGCGACAACAAGAATTAAACATATAACATACATATATGCATAAAAGTGTGATAGAAGTAGTGTTTGTCTACTGCGCGTACAACCTTGACCGGCAACCTTATGTTGGTTGAGCTGTAAGGTGAATCGATCACTTGAAATTTTCCAAGTTTAGAATTTGAAATTTTAGTATATTAGTAGAGAAAGATATGATGCATTCACTGGCACTATTTTGAATAATTTCTGACGTGTAGTTTAGAAGAAATAAATTTTCAAAGTTAGAATTTTTAACGTGATGCCAAAGAATGATTAGAGATGAATCAGTGGTACGTATTTAAGTAAGTTGTGTCATTAAAAACCAACTTCAAGATTTAAAAAACTAAAAATTATTTTCTTTTATGTTTTTGAATCATTAAAAAACTATTTTGTTTAATATTGGACGTTTAGTTGTTGTAATAAATAGAAAAAAAAACTATAAAAATGTCATTTTATACTGATACACCCATAATATATTTATGTACATGTTAGTTATTATATGTGCGTACACGTCACTACCAGAATCAAATTCATTACATTTAAAATTATTAAAATTAGAAGACTGAACAATAATCAAATATTAATACTGTTACATGTATTATAAAATTTAACTTATTTTTCTACACATAAATTATATTTATTTATAGAGAAAAAATAGACTTAGTAATTCATTTGTCACAAATTTGTCAGTACTGATCGATTCACCTTAAAGTTTAGATATGTGATATAGTTAAAGTGACCAGATTTGTAAAGAGTCAAAAAGGGACAGCCAGTACGGAGTACCCCCACGGGAAAAGGGTGGTGCGGGGGCCCTTCCCCGGAAAATTTTTGAAAATTTAAGTCAATAATTGAAAAGTTAAGTCAATTAATTTGGTGGCGGATGATTCCACCACCACTGACTGTAGCATAGACCTTTAATAATGAAACAATAATTTGGATAGAATAATTTGTGTTAGAAGTAGGAAGATAGAAAAACAAAAGGATATTATCAAGAAAATCATAGCCAAACTTCTTACACCAGTGATAATATTTTATTCAGAATATTAAGTTCATTTTATCATCAAAATATGAATAATACAATTAGACATCTTCTTCCCAGCTCAATACTGCCAAAATGAATACGTCCTCTCATACGGCAGTTAAAAATTATTTCAAATAATGAATAAAACTTTTCATAAAATAGCGTATAAGTTCAAATATTGCTAAAACGGGACAAATGGGCGTCCCGAGAAGTTTGGCCGGGACACCGGGACATGTCTTCGAAAAACGGGACTGTCCCGTTGAAAACGGAACGTCTGGTCACCTTAGGTATAGTATTCAATTGGATCAAACTTCTATCCTTATTTAGAAACCGAAAAATTGGTCACATTTCCTAAACGGATTCCCAAATTATTAAAAATTCACCAACAGATCTAATTCATTTCAATTTTGTAGCCCTTAATGGAAAAAAATGAACTTAATGGCGTCATCACGTATACTAAATTTTTCAAAAAAAAATATGAAAATTGAAACTACTTGTCGGTTTTCGATACTTTTTTTCATTTTTGACAAAATCAGAACTATAAAGGCAACAGAAAAGTCACATCTGGAAAACAAATCACGTTTTCCGAGAGAATTTGATTGTTTTGACCGAAAAATTCTTTATAGGGGTAATTTTAACTATGTATTTTTCGTTAAAACTGAAACATGGCTTTCAAAAAAGTGTCTTAATTAGAAAAAAAAGTTCCCAGTTTTTGGGCAAACAACCAAGTTGCCAGCGTATATTTCAAACATACCATAAAGTTTCTTTGTACAAAATTTCAATCGGTAACTCTTTGAATAAAGTGCCCACTGACTAATAGATGGCTGATGATCAATCGACTAATTCTGTTTAAATTACGTCATTTTTCAATCAACTATTTTACTCTTGAATAAAAATTTAAATCAATAATTAAATTCAAAAAAAAAAAAAACGCCGTTTTTGAAAGAATTGAAAAAAGTTACCTTATTCATGAATCTGACTAAAAAATTAGTCGATTAATCGATTAACTACTCCTAAGTAGTGATGTCGGATAATTAATCGATTAATCGGTTTAGTCAACTAATTTTGTTTACTTTTAATCACTTTTCAATCGACTATTTTACTGTCGACTAAATGACTAAAATGACTAATATTTTTTTAAATGACTAAAAACGACTAATTTAATAATTTTTCTGCATTATTTATAAGAGTCGAAAAAATGAAAACTAAAAATTATCTGTTTGTATGACTTTTTACTTTTATGTGAATAATACATTGTAATTAGTATTTTTTTTTTTTTTAAGTAAAAATAAAAGTCAATAATTAAATTTAAAACATTGTTTTTAAAAGAGTTACATAGGTTACCCTATTCATGAATTCGAATAAAAATTTAGTCGATTAATCGACTACTCTATGCTCAATATTTTCGACTAATGACTAATTTTGTCGGAAAAACAACTTAAGTCGATTAATCGACTAACTGCATCTCGACTCGACATCATACTCCTAAGTACGACATCACTAATAGTCATAGTTAGAAAAAAAGAATTATTTTTTAGTCGATTAATCGATCAATATTTTCAACTAATGACTAATTTTATCTAAAAACAATTTTGGTTGATTAATCGATTAACTAACTAATCCTAAGCTCGACATCACGAATTGTAACATTTAGAAAGAAGAATTGTTTTCAGTCACAAAAAAAATTATTCGAAAACAGACATTAAACGATAAATATTTAATTCATTACTTATGATCGTATAATACTGACATTACAATAAATAATTACATGCAGTTCGACAGGTGGCAACGATGTCATTTATCATTTATTTTGAAGGGTTGCGTACATTTTTATAATTCAACTTTTACTTAGGCCATCGACATCAAAACAATATCCACAATAACTCAAACTAATGTATTTCAATTCTAATTATTAACGCCGCACCGTCGTCATCAGGGAAAATTGAAAAATCAATTGTTTTATGGAAAAATAGATACTAGTTTTTTTTGTTTGTGATTCTTCGAAATAAGAATATATTTAACACTGTCACGTTACAGTCACGTACAAAAAAACAGTAACATATTTACTTAGAGATAAGTTTACTTTGTGAAAATTTTCTTTGTCTAATTTTCATTTAAAAAAAAAAAAAAAAAAAAAACATCAATTTTTTTTTTAAATCAGTAAATAAACAGATCGATTCATAAACTCCGAGCAATCTCCGTTTTAAAAATATCGGACCCGGAATTAAAGTCAGAAATGAAATTGGAATCAAAAGTTCCGATTTTTCGGAGTCAGAATCGAAGCTCCATAACATTCCTAGCACAAATAAGGGTAAAATATGATTGACAAACTTCATCCGGAAAAAATAAAATAATTCATATTTCGGCAAAACTCTTTACAACGTTAAAAGTGGAAGTTTATTGTCAAGGTTGCTCCGAATGTAATGCCTTATATACTGGACAGACATCAAAGTCTCAAATCTACTGGAAACTTTCGGAATTGACAAATTAAATAAGGGCCTAGTAAGGATAAAATTATTTTAAGTATATAAAATAATTGAAGAGGTGGATTCCAAAAGGTGCTAAGTCATTTTTTGTCTAATGTGAGATTTTAGTTGATGCAGAATGTTCAAGTCCAGCTCTACACGATTTTCGTAGTGCCACCCTTTAAAATGAGCTTAGTCTACTGTAAAATGAATGATGAAAAATGGAATGTTTTCCAAAAAAGCGCTAAGTCAGTGACAGTTTTATTTCAAAACGCTCTATATCAAATTTACTCGTAAACCATTGCATTTTTTTTTTTTAATTTGCTTGTAGACAGATTTTCTGTTATGTCAAACACATGAAATAGCTAATAATGCACTGTTTGAAATGTTTCTTGAATAAAATATATCTGTATTTAAACAAACTAGGTTTATTTTAACCAACTCAACCCAACTTTTTAAAGGTTTGTTTTTTTTAATATAATCTATTGAAAATTATATGTATAAATAAGAACAAACAAATAACATCAATAATAATTATTATCTAAGAACTTGAAAATAATTTAAACAGATTACTACATTTGCCTACCTAGATAGTTTTTTACATTCCTGAAAAATTGCAAAAAGTGACTTAGCGCGTTTTGGAATCCACCTCTTCAATTATTTATATCCAACAAAGAATAAAAATTTGTTGCTATTTCCAAATATCTTTTGTACATTTTAATTCAAAATTCACTTTCTTTCATAGTTATTTGTTATTATTATATCATTAATGACGAATACAATCCTGTATATACTTGTTATATGGTCTTTCCTTTACTATCAATTTTATTTTATTTATACATGTCGACAAATCAATGATTCAAAAAGAGCTATGTCATATTTCTTTTGTCGATGAGTGTACGAAGTTCTTTGTTTAAAAATGCCTAAGTACATCCGTGTTTATTTCGACAATAATGTTCTTCTAATACAGTTATAACATTTCCCCAAGGAAGGGTAAAGTTTCCCAATCTATTCCAAGAATACATTTATAATTCGATATGGATAGAAAGTTGCATGTTTCTTATCAGGTCAGGGGCGTTGCACATCCGGTGATAATTACGCGATGTCCTGTCAGATAGTAAAACAAACAGTGGCTAATGATCTGTGTCGATTTTGAAATTTAGGCATTTAATTTTTTTTAAAAAAGGACCAGGACAGTAACAAAACAAGGTGTGGGGTCGATTCGGCACTGGGGGTTACATGCGATCTTTAAGGCCCTAGATTAATGACAAAATTAATACTGATCGAAAAATTTTCAAAACACTGGGAAAGAAATTTGAAAAGTGATAGCAAAAGGTGAAGAGATTCGCAAAACTTGTTGAATAAGAACGCTTAGGTTATGTATTTTTTCTATTCAAACCAAAACTCATATAAAAACTTCCTAAACCACGCTTAAATTTAAAATTCCGATAAATATTCGAAGCCACAAGTTACTTTTTGGAGTTTTCAACCTTAACCATAGTTGCTCTGAGATAGTCAGGTACAAAAGTATATCTCAAAAAAAAAAATTTCTTTTATCAAAAATTAAATAATGTTATTAATATTCTTCAGGGATTATATTTGTATTCGACTTGTTTTTTAATTTCCGCGGGCTTTTGTTGTAGCAATAGAAAAACATTGTTGAAAAAGCGTTGTAAAAACGTTGTAATATGATGTTTATAAACTATATTGCAAAAATGGCGTGGTGAATAATTTTTATTTCTTATTAAATATAGTTTGTAACGTTGTATTTTATAACATATTAAATTTTTATCAAATTCCTTTGACACGTTTTGATTTTATTAAAAAAAAAAATAGAGTTTTCCCATAAGAGCCCGTGTTAAAATTACAAAACTTTGAAATCGTTTTTCTCAAAATTGGGGTGGTCAAATTTTTTTTCGGTAAGGCCTGTATTACTGGTATTGAATTAAATAAATATCTAGAGTTTCGTTAAAACCCTTTAAAAAAATCGTTTTATCGATCAACTACCTCAACTTACCTGCAATATTTAAGGGGAGGTTTACTCGAGAGTCCTTAAAATTATGTATTTTTCTAGAATTTTTTTCTGAAGAACGGAAGTAAATATCAATTTCAAATTTTGTGCACATATTTATTAAGTATTAAACTACTCAAAAAAAATTTTTCAAGGAAAAATATAAAAAAGTGTCTATTTTATAGATAGTGCAGTGTGACGATCCGAAAATCCAATGCCTTGTTGGTGGACATCCTAGCACCGGTAATAAACCTCCGAAATCCAAAAACAAAAAATATTTATAAAATATATGAAGAGTACCGACACCTCTGCCTATAATATCAATAAATTGCTGAAAGAAAAAAAAATGGCGGATGTTTGAACTTTTGATTACGATTTTTGTCTTATTTTTCGCTCTTTAAAGTAAAAAAAATAAAAAAAAATATTGAAAGTGTATCGAACTTAGGTAGAGGTACCGAAGAATTGAATTATCTTTAAAATAAAAAATTTAAAAAAAGGATCCATCGAATAGTTTTTGAGTTATCGTGTCCACCAGTTCCAAGAATGTAGTTCCGAGATATTATAAAATATACATAAAGAAACGTATTTTCAAAATTTTACATTTAATACTCATTATTGCGTGAACTACGTTTTTTGAATTTTTTTTTTTATAGAAAGCTGGATTCGGTTAATGTGCAAGAATCTTGTTTTTAAATTATTTTCAGTAAAATCACTTTGGAAACATATTCTACACATAATTAACTATCAATTTCTGCAAAAAAAATTCGATTTTTTTTAACGACTCTCAAGTAAACCTCCCCTTAATGAAACAATTGTTTTCCGCGAACATTACGCTTTGTTTCACTTGCTTCGGTCATCCCTAATTAAGTATTATTACATACAAGGAACACTTAAAATGCGGTTGCCACTCGTCCAAGTACATTTTTGCCTAAATACTTCCCTGATCAATTAAGTCATTTGAAAATAATGTATGAAGTTATCACACGCAAGTAAAAGTAACTTAATCATTATTTCAAATCTTACCCATGATACTTTCTATTTTAAATACGTTGGCTACCGCTATTTTTATTAATTTATTACTGTAAATCAATTTTTTTTCTTATTGTTTTAATTAGACGGATTTTTTATTGCATTAATTAACATTCAAATATACCTATGTGAATTAACTATATTAGCGAAATCGTATTAAAATAAATATAACTGGCTATGTACTCGTACCGATTTAATTGCTACCGCACTGAAAAATTTATTATTTTAATTGCACGAATATATATTATATTATTGTCGATTGTGTTTATAAACAATTAAAAAACAAAACAAAAAACAACAAACTTTCATACGATTTATTTTGAGTTAAATTAAATCAGAATATCTGAACGGTAGAGTGGGTCTTAAAATACCCCTGTCGCAGTATCCTGCATAACATCGCGAGTTTCCGTTTATAAAAATTAGTTTTGCTCGGAAACTAGTTTGATATAGAACAATAGTTAAAAGACCTTTTTTATGTAATTTTTTCTCCTCTTTTAAATGGTGTAAAAAAATTTCACAAAAATTGTTAATTAGGTGGCAATTTTGACAAAAAACTAATTTTTTGCAAGAACACAAAAGCATGTTCCTGGCATCCGACGTGTCTGGCTAACGAATTTGTCCAACGGTTTGGGACTTCCAACAGAGTTTTTTGAGAGTTGCCATTTCTATTACAATCAAATTTTTATGATAGAAATGGTACTGGAAAAGGTTCTTTTCTTGGATGTAATGGAAACGTAACCAAGAAAAACACTATCGGTTGAAGTAGCCTCAAGTACATATGCATATTTTTACCGCCTAACTGATAAATTAAAGAAAAATTAAAATATTAAACTTGGGTAAAAAAATTTTTTTGCTCATTTATGTTGTTAATTAATGCATTAGATCAGTTTTATCGAAAAATTAATATATAGTCCCATTTTAAAATCTATAAGTTTGTATCATAGCTCGAAAACCATAAGAGCTATAAAGCTCCTGATTATAGCAATCGGTTGCCCCCGTCGATATCTACAACTCTTATTTTAACAATTTTTCGATTAAATCAACGATTTGGCTGTATAAAAATGGCAACTCTCGAAAAACTCACACAGTATATATATATATATATATATATATATATATATATATATATATATATATATATATATATATATAAATTTTAGTGAATATTATTTTCGGTTTCTAGGGACCTCAAAACAAATTTCTGCCATAGTCCCGGGCTCAAGTCGCGTCATGACAGTGGCTGTAATAGCTGAATTCCATTCTGGAAATTCGCTAAAAAAAAATCTAAAAAATGTAACGGGTATGGATACTATGGATGGAGTCGAATTTCCACGTCGAAAATATGAAAATTTTAAAATATCTTACAATTTCTTCAACAAACCATTCAACTTTTACGAAATTTAATAAAAATGTTTCGAAGTCTCAAACCTTATCTTGGATGAGTTCGTCAATCATACCAGTCAGCTACTCGGAATCGAGTATTTTCGGTTACTTTTTAGTAAAAAAAAAAAAAAAAGAAAAAAAAAAATGAGTATTCTGACAATTTTTTTGACACCATCATAGAAAACGGGTAAAATTACCTACGACCGACTTTGTGTTCTTTTAAAAAAATTTCCGTCCCTCTTAAAAAAATTCTAATCCAACTCACTTTTGATTTTGGACTTCGAAACAACTTCGAAAATCGATCTTTATTTTCACTTTTAAAAGCACTGAAAAATTTTATTAAACTTGATGACTTCATAAAAGTAAAAAAATTTCTTAAACTTTACGGAAGTGATTTGAATTAGGGTGATTTCGGTATGAACTTTTCATTTTGCTACCCAAAATAACAAAATTCCTCTAAGAAATAAATGTGTTTGATTCGACCGAAGTTCTTTCTTCGAATGGTTTTAAAAAAATATATAATTAAAAAAATTTTTCCAAAAGGATGTACTTCGTTGCCTCAGTGACAATAATTTGACTGGAACCCTTTAGGAGTTGCGTGTCAACTTACAAAAAAAAAATTGTATTTAATCCATCAAATATTTTGTGGTTATTTTTTAATTGAATTTACTACATACAGTACACTCCAAAAATAAAACATAACCCAAAAAATATAACCACTGGATTGGGAAGATTAAAAAATGAAATTACCATCAGAATCAAAAATTTGGGATCAAAATTGAGTGAAAACTTAATTTTCTGTTAATCACTTATAAAACAGTGCTTGTCTCTATAGTTTTTAATACGTACAATTCAAAAATAATCATCAAAAAAGTGTAATTCCAAGGGAACATTCTGTATGATATCGAAATATATATGGCGTTCCATTTAAAAAATGAAAAAATGAATTTTGTATAATAAACAAAATTTTTTGCCCATCTTGTCACACTATCCAATAGAGTATTAACAGGGCCGAACTTAGCCTAAGTGGCGCCCGGGGCAAGGTCAAAAAAATGGCGACCCTGCAGAACAAAAATTTCCTTTCTCCCTGACAAAAAACAAGTGATCTTAAATCACTTTTCGGTGCCCGCAACACCTGCCGCCCGGGACATGTGCCCCGCCTGCCCCCACCTAGATTCGGCTCTGAGTATTAATAATAATTTTCAACGGAATTCTTACAAAGTTAAAATGGCTCAAAAATTATTGCGTTTAGACGTAGAACATCCCAACGAAACTGGGGCTTATAATATAATACAATATAAATGTACTATTGAAAACATCACATTCAATTTTTGGTGTGAATTATGAGATAAAAATTCAATTTGAAGAACTATTTGAATTAAAATAATTGGTTTTTTTTTGGGTATGTATTAATTTTTTTTTTTTTTTTTTATTAGTAATGTAAATTTATAGCCGGGAGCGGCTTATTAATAAATTTTTTTCGTACATTTTTGCATGATATCCACCCCCGTGTTCATACCCCCACTTCACCTATCTATCCATAGGTGTCAGGTGCTATGTTAAATAATTTCGTGTGGTTATGTAACTCTTTTTATTTCAACAACAATAGCTTGAATGACGAAAGGTGTGGTGATGTAATTCGTGTCTATTGACACGGCAGGTGTAAGTACAATTGGCTCTCGTTTTCCCCGGTACTTACTGTTATATAGAAAATCGGATGTTTAAAATATTAAAAAATACTGTTTTGGGGATTCCCCTATTAACTGCATGTTAAAAAAAAGTTATCTCACAAACTATACATTCGAATTGGTTCAAATACAGCAAAAACTGTTTTTATGCGATTTTTAAAATTTGTTTCTTAAAAAAAATGTCCGTCAAAGTGCATAATGAGAACTTATTGTTATATAGAAAATCGTATATATAACCCTAGAATCATACGTACACGTCAAAATGACGAACGAACTTCTCTACTTGCTCCAATATTACAACTTGTCGTTGCCTGCTTGTTGTGAAACTTCTGTTATCTAATTTATTTGTTATTATAACACAGCAAATGTATAAATTTTGTTTTTGTTTGCTGTCGTTTTGTTTATATTGAAATAGGGTGCGTCAAAAGGACGACGATGTATGATTAACCTATGTTTTTTTTAAAGATTTTGTACTTCACATATAAAAGTTTTCCTAATTTTTCTAAAATTTATTAAATTTATGAATGTTATAATTAATTTATTCAATTATTATGATAATGTGAAAGATGATTACAGCTGTTTGACTTATAGACGACATAATACTGAAGTTTTAATATATTGAATCGAAAACTAAAGAATGCGTTTCAAGTGACTTAATAAACGATTAACAATTTATTTTGTGGAAAATATTTTAATTTCTATTATTTTTTGACATCTTTAGAAAATTTACAAATGTGCTTAATGGGGAAATAACTACATATCTATAGGAATATTTATGACTGAGAAATTTCACATTCTGTAAAGTCACACATGTCCATTGACTCATAATAGTTTATAAATTAATTATTTGAAACACATGTTTTATGATACAATTGATGTATTTATCTATTTTTTAATTTTTATAATGAAAATATGCTTTGATAAAAAGATTAAAAAAATTAATAAATATTTACATTAAGAAATTTTTCCAAATCCAATTTTTTTAAATATTTTATTGGCTTTTGTAGTATTGTTATGTAAAAAAAATGTTTTTTGCAAATAAACTCTAAAACTCTCCGTAAATAGTCCATCCGTCAAAACGACCTAGATGTATGATTAACGTTTCTCGTAGACCAACGTATGATTCTAGGGTTAATAGTACAAAATCCGTTTTCTGATAACGTATCTTTTTGATACGTTAATAAATTTATAATTACTGTGATAATTTTTAAGTACTATTTTTGTTTAGGTGCTAATTATAATTATTGTATCTATAATAAACTATTACGTATTACCTGTTAAGACACTTAACACCACAACTAAGTAATTAAATCAACAAAAATAAAAAATTAGATCACGTAATAATCACTGTAAATGATCCAGATGTCGATGAGGTGCGTCGAACGTTCGACATCGAAAGATTTCTAGGTGTATACGATACGTTTACGATCTGAAAAATGTTATCGGAACGTGTTGCATGTAAAATTATTTTTACCCCCTTACTAGTAAAAAAAAAAAAGTGGTTATACCGTACGATACAGTACACGGCAAAATAAACAAGACAAAACAGATCGTTAGAAAAAATTAATTTTGATTCTGGCTAGCCAGAATTCCGTATTTTTTTTCATTTGCCGTCGGGGTCAATAGAAACGAATAGGTTTATTCTCTCTTTACACTCTTAAATTTTCGGGAAAAAGTTGCCGCCTAGTGGGGCGCGCTTGGTTACAGTCCCTCCAGAGATCAAAATTTGTAGTTACGCCTCTGATGAAATAGATGCTTACGTTTTGAAAAACAAGCAAAATTTTAATAATAATTTTTTTTTTTTGTAACCTAACCTAACAATTTTAACATTGATTTGAATTTATTTATTAATAGTAGTTTATGTTAAACTCAAATACAACCGTCTTGAAACTATAAAACTATTAACTATGCACCACCGTTTTTTTTTTGTTTTTTTTTGGATAACCTCTTCTACACTATTAAAAATTTAAAATTTTGCACAGAACAACGAAGTTTAAAAGACTAGCGGAAGCGTTGCTGAAAAAATATTCTTGGAATAAATGAATTATTAATAGTGTCCGACCGAAACAGGATTTGCAGTCGAAACGGAAACTTCGACCTCGGTCTCATAAGTTTTGACCGAAACCGAAACTTATTTAGACATGTTAAAATATCAATTGTATGCAGAAATCTAGTGTATGTATGGGACACGAACTCGCTCGAACGAAGCGCGACAATTCACGAACACTGAGTTTCGATGCGGCCTAAACTTCGGCTGATTTTTGACCGAAACCGAAGGTTCGGTCGGTCACTACTTATTAATCTAAAATCTGTCAACATTTGGCAACGTCACATTAAATCAAGCATGGCATGAAATTCAAAAATAAAATGCAAATCATATTAGTTACAAAATGCTGTTTAACAAAAAAAATTTACAAAAATCACAAATAGCTTAAAAGCCCCTATAACGAAACGCGATCATATGTCCGAACAGTTTTGACATTTATATATAATGAAGTTATTTCTGAAAGAAACCTCTGATAACAGAAATTATTATTAATAGAATGATTATTTTTCAATTTAAATTCACCTCGAATTTAATGTTTCCTTACTAAATTAAAGAAATACATATATATATATTAAACAATTTTTGTTGAATACAGTATTTTCATCCTTTACTTACGTCTGATACTTAAACGTCATTCTATGTTTCCTACTCTGACGTCTAGATGTCCCTCTATGTGTCATATTACTCATATTACACGTCTGTTTGTATATCGGCTCCCAACTCCTAGTGTCATTAATATTTCTTTGTTTGCATATAGACGCCGACATTTTGTAAAAAGAAAACATTAATAAATAAAAATTTTTGGATTGTATTTTTTTAAAAACATATTCATTGGATTAAAAAATGGGTGTTGAATGTATTTGTCAATGTTTATAGGCTAGTTTAATTATACATCTAAAAATAGTGTTCCGGTATAGGGGTTTTTATGTTACTACCGCTTTGTGACAAACCGGACAATTTTATTTTGTCATAGCCTGTACTTACGTATTAAATAAAACTGGAATGAATTAGGGAACGGTCAACCGCATTCGTATACAATGAAAAGAAAAAAAAAAACAACCCCCAATCAGTTCATAACCTATGATTACATTTCACCTCCTTTATTAGTAAGTAGGTGGCCGATAGGTGCGCTAGTGACGACGACGCGATAGCCATTGCTACCATGCACCTCAATTTACTCCTGTTGTACTGGGGGGTAATAGATTCATGGAAATAGTGTAATATTCATGGAAACAATTTACTATTATATTATGGGAAGCGAATTAAAATTGGGTCGTTGATCGGCTGATTTCACCGTTCGTGTTATTAAATGGAAGAGCGTTCTTCATATTTTTTGTCATGTGACAACCATACCATTGTGGTTTTAGTCCATCATTTTTAATATTATTTTTAATCAAAAAAAAAAAAAAGTAATAATAGAATTTTTTAATTAATTTTATTTTTACCATTTTTGTGACATACAAACTTATTGTGGGACGTTGACCCAATATCGAAAAAATAATATTCGATACTGATTTCTGGTTTGGAGTTATTACTAAATTTTAAAGTAGTTGGTCGATAAAACGATTTTTTCAAAGGAATTTAACGAAACTTCTCTAGATATTTATTTAATTCAATACCAAATTAACCACCGTAAAACCGTCCAGACCCGGACACTTTGCACCAATCTTCAAATGTAGAGATGTCGATTCTCCAAAAAAAATATCGTGTTTTGGATCGATTTAAATTGAAATCAAAAAAATCGATTTAAAAAAAATCGATTCTGTAAGATCGATCTAAAAAATCGAAATTTTGAAAAGTTTAATAAAATTAGCTGATAATTTTTGTTTAAGGGACTTACTTGATAGTACATAGGTAATATCGGTAATATCGTGTAAAAACGCCTTACATTATATTTATAAAGGCGATGAATGAGTTAACTTTTCCATTATAATTATAAAAAATAAGGCAATTGAATATGTAGGACGAATACCACGAATTGAACCAAGTTTATTCAAAAATTTCAAACAAATTGACAAAAAAATGTTTTCTAAATAAGTCGCTTTTATGGGAAAGGGATCGTCGTTTGCACAGATAGGTGGTCTCTTCCTTCTTTTTGTATTAATAGTCTGACTTTATTATATAGAGCCATAGGAGGGGTTCGTTGATATAACGAGTAAAAAGTGACAATTAACAATAGAGTTTTTGGTGTTTCATTTTAACACATGTTTCTTTGTAGAATTACTATTAAAATGAAGTTATTTTTGGAAAAAATCGGTTATCGATCTCTTACTTTTAATAATCGATTCATGAATCGATTCAAATGAAAAAAATCGAAAAAAGAATCGATTTTTTAAGCTTCGATTAATCGATTTAAAATCGACATCTCTACCTTCTAGTTTAATAGGCTTTTTGATTTTTTTGATTTCAGGCAGTGTGAAGGTCGCTATCACTGCAGCAGTGGGAGAACTTTTTTTTTGGAGCCTTGGCAGATCGCGAATAACTCACTGAATTTTCAATTTTTTTGTAAAAAAATTTTATCATGAATTTATTATATATCAACGGATACATCCTTAAAATATTAAAACATTCCATACAGTAGTTTTCTTTACAAAAATTCCCAAAAATCACCTTTTTTCAGACGGTCACACTAGTGGTCTCCCTTAAATACATAATATTTCAAACAAAATGCACTTCCCAAATAGAAGTAATTATTGATACAATGAGCTGTTTTAGATTTAATATTATCTTTGCTGTGATTACATTTTGAAAACAAAATATCAGTTTTGAATATGGAATTTGTATTTTATAATTAAATCCCAAGGCTACTTAAGTCACGTACACGCGATTACGAAAATTACAATTATTTTGAATAAAACTAAGAATTTTTTCTTTAATTAAATCGCCATTGACCTTTAAAATTTAATGAGAGGCCTCCATTGAAATGGCTCAAGGGATATATTATGTATGAGATAATGAGCGATTTTATTAGCAAAATTGAACATGCACGCACATACCCGGAATAGAGAATTAACGATCATAGATCATTTCGTATACATAGATCATTTGTATTAATGATCATTAGAATCAAAATATTTGTAGATTTGATTTCGTCGAATAACTGGATTTTAATAATACACCCAGAAATACCACATTTTCTACCGTGATTATTCCAATTCATAGTTTATAATTTGAAAACGGTTGTACTTGAGTTTGTCTTAAGTTAGTATTAATAAATAATAGATTTGTTCTTACAGTCAATTCTGAACTGGTTTAGTTTGAACTAATTCAAGCTGGTTTTCGAACTACATTTACAGTTCTAGCTAAAAAGTGAATATTTCAAGTCTGCACATGCGCACTGTTATATAACGGTCATTTTAATTCAATGTACAAAAATGAATACTTTGAATTATTTATTTTACAATTAGATGGTATCACAAAATAATTATTTAATAGTCAAAAACAGGACCGACGAAAAAGTGGGGTAATCGGGGTTACAGTCCCGGGGCGCCCGGAGCTTGAAGAGAGGGCCCGTATCTGTCGGCAGACGACGCGGGAACGAAGTTAAGAGTTTTTTTTTGTTCACCACTTATCTTTTTGGAAAAAAATTTTTAAAAAATGCGATTTCTCTCCGCGGCCCTAGTCAAAAATTTGAAATGATTGCATTTGAACTGAACTGTAATTCAAATATATAAATTTGAATTTGCTGCAGAAATTAATTTAAATTAACATTCAAACTGATTATTAAAAAGAATCAAATATGAAAATTTTGTAGTGACACAATGCAAAAATTAAGCTAGATTAAGTTGTTTCGTAATTTAAATTATGTTTACACTGAAAAGGATAGTAAATTTGGTATTTTAGGTCATTTATTTATCAAAAATATGTAAAATAATTCGATTATTTTTCTATATTCTGTTCAACCGGAAGATGCAATTTTGACAGGCGGAATATTCATTAGTAATAAATCATTATTCAAAAATGAAAATAATCCTTAAGGAAAAGAACAAATAATAAGAACGTCCGAAAAACGAGAGACTAAAAAAAGAAAGACAGATTATACAATTAACACGAATTGTACCCTATGTCTCTTTATTTTTAACAAGAAATACCAAAAGTAGTTTATGATCAGTATTCACAGATGTGACAGATCAAGCCTACCTATAAAAAAGTGAAATCTTAAAGTTGCAATAAGTAGCAATTTATACCACTACTACTTTAGTCTGTTATTGACTGCCGTGGTGTTCACATCAAAATAAAAATCATGTTTTTTAATCAACTCGTGAAATTTAAACAGAAAAAAATATGAAGTGTGTTGTATTTAAGTGTAAAAATTCTATTGAATAAAAAATTTCTCAAAATAAAGGGATATCTTTCTTAAAATAAATAAATTTATTTTTAATTGTTGATTACTTGTCAAATATGTTGGCCATCATAGTATATAGTGTATGTATGCGAACTGCATATATCATCATCAAAATATATTACTAACACATTGGTATATTTGTGTCTATGCATCGTGTGTTGTGATTGTATGTGTGCTGTATTACGTCACCCATTGATTACAGTGGGAACAATTTGGTAGACATTCTAGTTTGACCCCTTGTCAGTATTATTCTACCCATCTTCTATTACTAATATAATTGTATGTGTTTACCTACATACTTTAGTATCTTTTTCATTTAATCTTAGTTTAAAGGCGTGCGAAATGAATATTGATATGATTGTATACGGCAACACGGCATGTTCTAAGACAAGAAAATGTTTTGTGGAACGTAGACAATTTAATTGAAAATACCCAAGAACGTTTTATAATTGATTTAAATGAATCTTCCTCAACAGATTCAACTGATAGTTCTGATTGTGACTAATAAGAACAATAAATTAATAAATATTGTTTCTTTAAATTTGTTAACGTGTTTTCTTCTACATCACTATTTTTTAAATAGTTTTATTTAGTAATCAAATATATTTTTCAAATAAACTAATCGAACAGTAAAAATGTTCAAATTATTTTTTTGGAAGTTGTTTCTATTCATTTTGTATTATAATATAAATATCTGCAAAATATTCGTTTCAAGTAATCGATTGAACGTGCACTTTCGTACGGCTGAAGTGCTAATGCAGTCATAAAATCTCAAAATTGCACCTTTCGGCTGAACAGAGAAATAATCTACATCAAACTATGGGGGGAAATTGCAACACCCATTGGAATGCAAAGAGTGCTAATACGTGCAAATAAAAGGGGTGAATAGACGTTGTCGTACCAGGACTGATAAAAATTCTTCAACGGGGTCCCTATTTTATAATATTAAAAATGGCGCACGTCCCTTTTTTAATGTTTAAAAAAAAAATTTAAATACTCACAGCATGTTCTAACGCTTTGCCTTCAAGTTCCTGAAGAGTCCAATCGCGACGAAAACTGAGCGGCCCCAGACGTGATTCCATTTCATGCATCCATTTACGTAAACAGCGGACTTCATGTTCCACATCTAAACGAGAAACAATATTTCAAATCGTTAGACCGGATACGGTTCAATTTTCGAAATTTTTTTTTTTTAAACTTAATTCAAACAAACACTAATTACATTTTTTAATCCAATACGAAACAATTTTTACCAAACACCATTTTTTAACAAAATTTATAATTTTGATAAATTTTGACACGAATGGACTGTAGTGGTTTTGCAGATAATTTATGGTGAAGCACATTTTCGTCACTAATGATCGTTTATGGAAATGTGCATTTAAATGTGCAAATTACATCAGCGTAAAAATTTATAGCCGTTGATAAGAGTGTTTGGCCCAAAGTAAACATTTAAAAGTACACAAAATTTTTTTTTTGTAATTCAAACAGACAAACATCTGAAGTTAATCTCTAAATAAAATTTACTTAGCGTTAGTGATTCAGTAATTATTTAGTATATAAGTAAGAGAACACACTATTTTGCTCTTTAACTGTCCTCTCGCCTGGTCTTTTAGACTTTTTTTTTTCAAAAATATTTGTTCTAAAACATTTTCAACTTATTAATCGATTAATCAGTTTAGTCGACAAATTTTGCTTACATTTAGTCATTTTTTAGTCGACTATTTTAACCTCGACTAAATGACTAAAATGATTAATTTTTTTTTAATAAATAAAAACATTTTTGAAAGTTACATAAGTTACCCTATTCATGAGTTCGATTAAAAATTTAGTCGATTATTCTATGCCCAATATTTTAGATTAATGACTAAATTTGTCTGAAAAACAATTTTAGTCAATCAATCGACTAACTGTTCCTTGGCTCGACATCACTACTGTGTATTATATTTAGATGTATCTTTCACAAAATACTTTGCTTGTTCAGTTTTTAGAATTTAGAAGCCCTTTTTTATTTTATACTTTTTAAATATTATTTTAATTGTTAAACTGTTTTATTTTAAAATAATAATTGTTAAAAATTTTGTAAATACATATTATATTTTACGAAACAAAAATGTTATAAAAAAAAAAAATAATAATTTCACAATCAAAAATAGGCGTTCAACCAAAATTCAATATGGCTGATATAAAGTTTGATACATTTCTCAATTTTTAAAATTAAATTGCTAAAATACGTCAAATTTTTTTGATTTTATTCTTAAATATCCCTAAAGAATTAAAATTTGTTGAAACAAAGTTTATTTTTTTATCCTTGAATCTTTATCAAAATGTATTTATTAATTCGATTAAATGTTGGTTGTCGTTGTGTTTTGTGGATTCCCCCATTACTTGCTTATTCTTATAAACTATGCGTCGGAATTAGTTTAAATTTCAACATTTTGTGTATTAAATACTAAAAAATAACATATTAAGATCATTCATTAATTTTTAGAATGTTTTAAGTTTGTAATAAGAATATTTTTAAAAAATGGGTAAAACTTTTCTAAACATAAATTAGATCTGGACTTAAAATAAGATCTAGAATTAAAATTTTAATAAAAATATTTTAAAAAGATAGGTAGGACTTGTCTAAACATAAATTTACCTGTGTGATTTAAATTGTTTACAAAAAATCTACAATTTTCCAACATTTTTTTTTTTTTTACTGAACTGCGATTTTATTTTTGGATCTACTGTCATGCTTTATTTAAGGTGGTTGGAGCGCTAGAGATTAAGTACTACTAAGTTCGAAAAAGTCTATCATTTATTGTTGAAAATTAATAGTATTTAATTATTAAATCTCTTTTTCTTAATTTAGAATTGTATTGAGAAAACTCATTTTGTAATAAAAAAACAATTTTATCATAAAAAATCATAATATAATATAAATTTGACTAGTGGATTTTTGAGAGTAATAAAATCTGGCAACATTGCGTAGCTAAAAAAATATTTAAATATTTATCAACATTTTTCACTGGAATATAATAATAAAAATTCCAAATGTTTCAAAAATTACGCGAATTTTTTTTAGTTTATACAATTTTTTTGGTTTCAACTGATTTTCATCATTTCCAATGGCAGTTAACCTGTTTAATTGCAAACCTTGTGTTAAAATATAATTATTTAAACATTTTTTACTTTATTTTTTAAAAACTACTAATTATATAGTTTTATTAGCTAATAATGTTACTGCAAATGCATAAATTCATGCAATTCTACCATATATTTTGTTGAAATAAATGAACGCTTTATAACAACAAAATAATATTTTTAAAACAAAAATAGTGTATAATTGATTTAACTAATACTGTGTGTTGTTACAATGATTTCGTATAATTGAAATGCTAAATTAAAATTGGCAAAATAGCAATCTCTCTTTGTCGATACAACAACGAAATATTTTAATAATTCGAAATATTTTATATTGTTTTTTGAACCAAACGATTTTATTGTTTATACAGAACAATACCATTTGGTTGAAACTTGTGATGTCACTGTAAATACACAAATTTATTCAATTCTATCATATATTTTGCTGAAATAAATAAACGCTTTATTACAGTAAAATAATATTTTTAAAGCAATAATACAATTGATTTAACTAAAATTGCGTGTTGTGACAATGATTTCGTATGAATGAAATAACTAAATTAAAATGATTAAAATCACAATCTCTTTTTGTCAATACAACAACGTAATTCGAAAACTTTTATATTATTTTTCAAGCTAAATGATTTTGTTGTTCATACAAAACAATACCATTTTGTTGGAAATTAATTTTAAAAAATAAAAAATTTAATTTTTTTATGATTGTGAACTTACGTGCTCGAAAAGATTATACGCAATTCACAAATAAAGAACTGAGTTTTAAGCTGTTTTTTTTTTTTATTTTTCATTTTTAAATTAAAACCTTACAAATACAATAATCAGTCTTATTCTAAATCGTCCATACAAACCTTGATCACAAAGAAACGCTATCGCTGAGCCATATTTTGAGTTTAGTGTATTTTTACGGATTTGGTTATTTTATTTTACACTGTTGCTACAATTTTTTTTTTTTTTTTTTTGAATTGAGCAATTTTTCACTAATTTTTGTAAAATAAGTCAACTCTGACATTATAAAATTTTTAAATACCTTAAAAATTTTAAATAAAATGACAAAATTATGAAACTGGAAGCAAATTATAGGTTTCCGAAGTCGTTTTTTGTATTCGTACAAAAATTAAATATGTACAACTACTAGAAAAAGGACTTTGGTCAAATTAGTTATATTTCTAAAAGGAATTTCGCCATTTTGATAGCAAAAATGAAAAGTTCACACCCAATTTACTCTAATTTCACCAATAATTCAAATTAAAATCACTTCTACAAAACTTGATTTGAGAAAAAAGGAATTTTTTCAATTTGGTGACGTCATTGCGTTTACTAAAATTTTTTAATGTCTTAAAAACCGTAAATAAAATGACAGAATGATAAAATTGGAGGCGAATTACAGGTTTTGCAAGTCGTTCTTTTCATTTTTGTCAAAATTAAGTATATAGGATCATCAGAAAAAAACTTCTGTCGAATCAGTCATATTTCTAACAGGAATTTCACCATTTTCACACCTAACTTTCCTGAATTCTATCAATCACCTATGTTTTAGGCCCAAATTAGGCATGTGCGCTGAAGCGCCGATACAGCAGGTGGTCTTGGGTGGTCCATTAATCGTTTCGTATTTGAAAATAGTGGAGTTGCTAACCATTAGACCAACTCGAGGTGTTTAATAAATTATATTTTATAATTAATTAATTAAAACATAAGTAATTTCAACTTATTAATATTTCATTTTAAAAATAACTTTCTTTCATTTGATTTATCATCACAAATTGGTACCAGTTTTGTTTAATGAAATAAATTATTCAACACTTTAACAAAAAAAAAAAAAAAAAAAATTGGACAATTTAAACAACAAACCTACAACGCTCATTCAAACGTATCAACTTTTACGTTATTTGTTTTATTTGTTTGAATTAAGTCTTGTTCAGGTTTCGTTAAAACAATTACGCACCAGTTTGTGCTTCTTGCGGATCGGCCAACGAGATCGCCTGTTTTACCGCGTCCCATTTACTATTCAAATGTGTAATACGCCAACTGACTTCATCTTTAATTTCCGGGTACACTTGAACCAGGCGTGTCGCTTGATCAATGAATGCTGTACGTCGATAGCTTCGACGCTCCATTTCTTCAAGCTGACGCTAAAAAAATGTTTATTTAAACAATTAAATACAAAAAAAAAATTGTTGATTAGTCTCAAAAATGTTTAAATATTACGAAAATTACGAATAATATTCGGTATTATGATTGATTGTGACAGTAGGCCGCACAGCACTAGTGATTATGTTAAAAATATTCAAATGTTCAAGGATTTTATGTGGAAAAATGTTTATTTAAACAATTAAATACAAAAGAAAATTGTTGATTAGTCGCGAAAATGTTTAAATATTACGAAAACTATACACATATATTTTTTGGGATTCTGAAGCAATAACATCTTCGGAACTCTAATGCTTTTGTGCTTTAATGTAAATGGAACAAATATATAAAAAAATCTTATTCAATTGAGAGAAATAAAATATAGCTAAATCGCTACCTTGGATTGAGACAGAAACATGAGACAGAAGTAATTTGACTGTGAATGCGAGTGTAATGGAAAATGATTTCTTTCAATATATTTCCTAATTTTTCTCAAAAAGTAATTTACTTAGAGCAATGGTCCAAAAACATTTTTTACGTAATTTGCCTTTTTCTTTCGATTGGTGTAAAAAAAATTTGAAAAATTGCTTAATTCCGCCCGCATTTTGTTAAATGCGGGGGCTGCCTTGAAAAAAACATAATATTCTAGCTGACGTTTTTCATAGTCTTCGTCAACGTGTTAAAACTATTAATCGATTTATTAGTCGATAGATGGCAGGCGGCTTATTTATAGATTATAACGAAAATTCCAGAAATTCGTGGATACAAATATATCAAAATAGTGAAATTTAAATTTTCTTTACCTCCATAAAATGAAAAACTGGTTTTATGCCACTAATCTGTACCATTTGGTGGTATACTATGAGTACTTTAAATGCAATCACTAGTGCTGTGCGACTTACTGTCACAATTAATTAGATTTAACTTGACACTGTACAACGGTTGCAACTATCAACATAACCTAATAAAATATGTACAAAACGTACAAAAATGTAACCTCTGAGTAAAATTTACTTGGTCAAGTAAATTGCTCGATAAGTTAACTTCCTTAATAAATCTACTGATGCTTCATAATACTAATATTCATAAATTAAATTTACTTTATAGTAAATTTACTAAACATTCGGTTTACAGTAATGAAATTTTGATTTATTTTTTTCGAAAAAGTTTAATTTTGCCATCAAAAATGCGTTCTGAAACACATTTCTAATCATTTAGTGCAAAAAACTACAGAACGATTTATTTAACCCGAGTTTTACTACTTCAAAAGTTCAAATTTTACGTAATTTGAGAAAAATACTTTACTTTATATCGTTTATATGTTACTAAAACTACTGCTCCACTTTTAAACAGAATATTTGGAGGACAATTCTGACACAAACATTTTTAGAATATCATATTTCTTCCCATTTTTAAAGTAATTTTAATAACAACAAAAGGATATACCTTTAAATTTCCTTCATCCTTAATGTAAACACTCTCCTGAATACTATTCAACCAGGAATAGAGTTCGGAAAATTGTGCGGCCAAATCACGGAAGCTACACATTTCACCAACCAAATCTAACAGTTCCACTTTTGCTTCCTAAAACACACAAAAAAAAAATGGTTTCCAATTAAAAATTGATTAAACAAGAATATATGCCCCGATGGGTTTTAGAAAACATAAAAAATTGAATAATTAATTAATTTTTTTCGTTGAATTTTATTAATTTTCAATTATTTTCCTAAGATACGTGTTTACTCTACGGTTTTATGAATTGATATTTTGAAAATGGCGGGGCTGCGCCATCTCATTTGTTTAAAAGTAGTTTTAAACGAACTAACTAGCTAATAAAGTTTTCAAAGAAATAAAACAATGAAAATAATTCGAAATAGTACAAAACTAATTAAAAAGATTTAGTTTATGAATATTTTGTCACTTTTTCACTAAATTAAAACTAGTCGATTACGAGCACTATGAAGCTTTTCGAATTCTTCCATGATTAAATGATTATTTTCATTCTGTTTAAATGAATCAACGCCCTCTAATACGTTTTCTAAATCTACCTGTTTGACCTGCGTAAAAAAAAACTCGTCAATTGTCTTATATCAGATGATGAATTAATCCTAGAATCATACTTTGGTCTACGAGAAACGTTAATCCATACATCGTCGTCAATTTGTCGAATGGACTTTTTACGGAGAATTTTAGAGTTTATTTGCAAAAGACATTTTTTTACATAACAGTACTACAAAAGCGAACAAAATATTTAAAAAAATTGCATTTGGAAAAATTTTTTAATATAAATATTTATTAATTTTTTAATCTTTTTATCAAAGCATATTTTCATTATAAAAATTAAAAAATAGATAAATACATCAATTGTATCATAAGACATGTCTTTCAAATAATTTATGAACTATTATGAGTCGATGGACATGTGTAACTTTACAGAATGCGAACTTTCTCAGTCACAAATATTCCCGTAGATATGTAGTTATGTTGTCATTAGGCCCATTTATAAATTTTCTAAAATTTGTAAGTAATTTTTCGAATAAGATCTCAAAAAATAATAAAAATTAAAATATTTTCCACAAAATAAATTGTTAATTTTTTATTAAGTCACTTGAAACGCATTCTTTGGTTTTCGATTCAATATATTAAAGCTTCAGTATTATGTCGTCTCTATAATTCAAACAGCTATAATTATCTTTCATATTATCGTTATCATTGAATAAATTAATTATAACATCAATATCTTTTAAATTTTAGAAAAATTAGGAAAATTTTTATATGTAAAGTACATCATACATCGTCGTCAAATTGACGCACACTATTTTAATATAAACAAAATTGATACGTCTGCTGTGTTATCATAACAAATAGATACCAGAAATTTTAGAACAGACAAGCAACGACAAGTTGTAGTACTGCAACAGGTAGAGAATTTTGATCGTCAATTTGACGAGTACGTATGATTCTAGGGTTAATCACTCGGAAGTTAGCTCGTAACCAAAAATAATTTAATTTACAGTGAAAAATGACAAAGTATTACATACCGTACAACTCTCGATCAAATGATTATCCATAATATAATTATAATTTGGTTGTAGTGCCGCCCAAAAATCATCCTTATGTTCGTCCCGGCACGCGATCGATGTGGATCCTTGCGATGGATTGCAGCACCGAAACCATTGCGCCTCACTATCGTACTGTTTACGTTTCTTCGTCAGACTGTTGTACGGTCTTGCCGGTGGTGTTTGAGCGGGATTTGGTCCTCGCAACGAGGACAATGAGAAACTTGTTTTCAACATATTTGTCGTCCCGGCTCGCGGATTTTAAAGATGTGTTGTGATGAGATAGAGAAGAAGCTACAGAAGAAGCAAAAGTGAATTAAAAAATATAAATTGTATTTGTAATGTAAATTGAGTTACACAATTAAGTGAATCCTTACAAAGGAACAGGATCGTTGACTCCGCTCCTCCGTGTGTGTGATAGATACAATTGTTCGTTTTGCGGGTAATGTAGAATTTATTGTGTTAGGCAGTCCATTGGAATGTGTATGATGTGATTTATTGATGGATGAAGGGTTGCGTTCGGTGCATCATATTAATACAATCGATATGCGGACACATACTGATTGTATTGTGAAGTCAACCGGGGGGTGGAAGGGGGTACGCAAGCTAAATAAACTGAAACAGAAAAAAAATCGTAATTATTTACTAGAAAAATATCTGCGCTGAAAAAAATATAAACACAATTACTGGGTAACATCAGTGTTTTAGGACTAGGGTTGGCCGGGATAAAAAAAAGACAAAATCAAATCTTTTCATTTTTCATGTAGAAAATATTTGAATTTTTCAACAAAAAAAAAATACTGTATGATGTTAAATTGTTTGTATTTTAAGATTTTGCATGTTTTTTCACTCAAGCTAATGACACAAATCTATAAAAAAATAAAAATCTTGTCTTTTTTTACCCGCCAAATGGGGTAAAAAAAAGACAGTGGAGGGTAAATAAAAGACAGACGTCTAACTAATAGGATACTGCAAGTACATGATTGGAAGGGTAAAAAATAGACAGCTTGAGTAATTAGCAGTACAACACTTTTTATTTCACAACTCTATGTCTACTACAAAATTTTTTATAGATATATTTAAATTTTATGTATTTTATACCAAAAACTTTAACTAAGATTAAGCAGTAACAAAAGTCAGAAAAAGTTAACTGATGCAAAAGCTTGACTCACAGGAAATTTCTTTGGACTTGAAATATTAAAATTTTATTTCACAAACGTACAACTAATACAAAATTTATTGTAACTCATTAAAAAACCAAATATGTTAATATTTGATATGCTGTCTTTTTTTTACAGCACTTTACATAAAGTAAAAAAAAAAAAATAAATCAAAATAATCTATGAATGAGTTAAAAATACTAAATGTGTGCAGTAAAGCATAGTTATACATTATAAAAACATAAATTTTCGTGGGTCAAAAATACAAATTTTCGATTAAACTGAAATTGATATCCAGGAAAACTGTCTGCTCACTAACAAAAAAATTGTTTTATTGAAGAATCTATATTTTTTTAATCCATAAAATATACATAAACATGCCATTATATAGTTTTAAAATGAAAATCCTTGTCAATAATTTTTAATTTTTCTAAATGTTAACTCCCTATTTTGTCTTTTTTTACCCCACTTTTTTCTTTTTTTTTTACATATAAAAAAAAATTACAAGCAGTCGGACCATTTAAATAAAACTTTGTACTTTACATTACTAAAGCATATAGAATAACAATAAAAAAATACAGCACTCTATCTTATCAGATTTTTTACTTACTGAAAAGTTTATCGTCGCGGAATGAAAATTTTTCGCTCATGAATAACAGAGGTCTGGGAGAAAATTTTTTTATGTTATAAAGCCCGTTCCAAAAAATAATTTTTTGGTCCAGACAGCTTAAAATACTAATGTATTTTGTTGTAATATTTTTTATTTTTTGAATTTAACACTGCTGAGTTTAATATGTCTTTTTTTTTACCCCGCTCGAGCAGTGTCTTTTTTTACCCCGTCCAACCCTACCAAATTTTCCAGATTTTTTACGAAATTTTGTTTTTATCGACCGGAAACAGTAAACGTTTGACAATAATTCACTAATGTCGAATCGCAATAAATTATATGATACCGCTATTGCAGCATCCTGCATAACATAACAAATTTTCGTTTTTAAAAATCAGCTTTTATCGAAAACCCATTTACATTGGACAATGGTTCAAAAACGTATCTTATGTAATTTTTTCCGATCTTTGTTATGGTGTAAAATGATGTAAAAAAATTTTGAAAATCTTTTGAATTTTAACAAATCTTTGCAAAAAACATTTTTTTGAGATTGCTGGCATCGGACATGCTTGACTAAAGAACTCAGCCAAGGTTTTTCGATTTCTAAAGTTTTCACCAAATTTCGTAAAAATAGGATATTTCATTCGAGAGTTATCGCACGGATACATAAATACATACATATATACATATGTATAACATATATAAATTTTAGTGAATATCATTTTCGGTTTCTACGGACCTCAAAACAAATTTCTGTTATATTCCCGGATTCAAGTCGCGCGATGACAGTGGCTGTAATAGCTGAATTGTCGATTCGAAAATTCGCTAAAATATACATATTTGCTGAAACGACTCGCAAGTCACCTATTGTAAAATGGTTGTACTAATTCAGAAACCTTTACGGGCGTGCGCACAACAGCTCACTAAAGTTTCATCGTAATCGGATGAATGGTGTAGGAACACGTATACGGAACAAACAAACATTCAAAAACTTTAAACGTATTTTTCTCGAAACTATATTTTTTAATGTGGCTGGCACGATAGGGATTTAAAAAAAAAAAAAAAAAACTATTAAATCCCAGAAAAAGTCAAATAATTATTGCCGCAAATCAAAATTGTTCAACTGAGAAATTTTTGTTTTCTTTTTCTGAGAAGTTTTTTGAAATAAGCAAAAGTATATAGTTTTGGGGATTCCCCCATTTTAGCTACGGATTTATTTCACAAACTACATATTCGAATTGCTTCAAATTTTAACATTTCATTTACGAAATATTAAAAAATAATATCGAAAAATGATTCAGTAATTTTTCGAATGCTTTAATGCGCCAACGACCTTAATAATCGGGATTTTATATGCGATGACGTCATCCCCGTATTAAACGATAAAATAACCAACAAAGAGTTCATGGTTTTCGGTGATCGTTTAATTAAATAATTAATGAAAAAAAAATATATTGTCCCCAATTTCTAGACATTAAAAACGTTTATTTAGAATGATTTATCAATTTTTATTTCGATAATAAAGTGGTTTATTGTTAGGGGACTGTTACATTAAGTGTTAATATATGATTAAAAACTGTCACCAGGATGTTTTTTATTTGAAATAATTTTCAAAATTTACACTATACTTATAACGTAAATATTATCGTTTAAAAATATTTTATAAAACGTTAGTTTATACATAAAATTTAATTACATTGTTTTATATGTTATTTTATTTTTAACCTTTTGACGACATTTTAACAAATGTTCTTGTGAAAATTTATTTCTTTTACGCTTTTGTAACGTGAAAATATTACACAATTGAAAATTTTGGCGTCATTAGCACGTTTTTTCGTAAATTATAGGTCAAATTACGTTAATCCCCAGATGATATACGACAAAAAAAAAAACGTTATTTAAAATGGTGAGAATCGACTAATTTGAAAAAATATTTAAAACGCAAATTATTACATCACTTGCATCAGGTCATCCGCAACTTTTGGTGAATTACGTAATACATGCAAATTTCCAAATTTTTCATTTTGATAATAAATCATTAATCAAATAAACGGCGAAAAAAAAACTGGTTTTTAAATGTGTTTTTCGAGGTTTTTCATCTTTTTTAAGTATGTATTTATAAAAATTCAAACTGAATTCAAAGATGTCCGACTGTTAAACTGTTTATCACCTGTTTATAAACATGACCATTGGCACAAATCATATAAAAAGGTACGCAATTTGCCAGGAACAAAATTATTCCATTAATATACAGATAAATTTGCCCTTGATTTTATGACGCAGAGACAAAATTTGCCTGAAATTTATACCACTGAAATGTGCATGGTTTTTTTTAAGGTACCCATAGCAGTGTAATCGACCGAAAAATAGTCAATTTTCACAATGTCTCTTCGGATGAATAGGATCGGGGAATAGAGATGAATTTTTTTTTACGATTAATACCACTATTTAACAATACAAAATTTTTTTTTATTAATTTTTTTTTTTATTTTTTATAATTATTATAATTTTTTTTTGAAAAAGTGTCTTTAAAAAAGGAGGATATATTTGGTGTCCATGATTACAGCCGCAGTTTTTATCCGAAGAAAAAAAAATCAAATAGATTATCAATCTGGAGGTAAGTCTTCCTATTTTTCCACGCGAAAAACTGTAAAAAAAGCCTCCATAAGAACAAATTGCAAAAAAGCCTCCATAGGAACATAGCGGCTTACCTATAGACTGATAATCTATCTGATTTTAGCGAATTTCCAGAATGGAATTCAGCTATTCAGCTATATATATATATATATATATATATATATATATATATATATATATATATATATATATATATATATATATATATATATGTGTCCGCACGATAACTCTCGAACGAAATGTCCTAGGTTTACGAAATTTGGTGAAAATATTGGAAGTCCCAAACCGTTGGCCAGTTGACCAGTTCGTTAGCCAGACACGTTGGATGCCAGGAACATAGTTTTTATTCTTGCAAAAAATTAGTTTTTTGCCAAAACTTTCACTTATTCAAAAATTTTTGCGAAATTTTTTTACACCATTTAAACGGGGAGAAAAAATTACATAAAAAAGGTCTTCAAACTATTATTCTATGTCAACTAGTTTCCGAAAAAAACTAACTTTTATAAACGGAAATTGCTATGTTATGTAGGATGCTGCGACAGGGGTATTTTTTTTTTTCAGAAAAAAACTGCGGCCGTAATCGTGGGCACCAAATATCGCCTTTTTTTAAAGACACTTTTTTCAAAAAATAATAATTCCAAAAAATAAATAAAAATTAATAAAAAAAAAATATTTTTGTATTGTTAAATAGTGGTCTAAATCGTAAAAAAAATGCATCCCCATTCCCCCATCCGAAAAAAATTTCAAAAATTGACCGATCACACTGTGATGGCACCTTAAATAACATATGTTATTTTTAACGAGTAGAATGAATCTTTTTTTTACAATGGATTACTTAGAGTAAATTCGCCAAAAATTACTATTCATATTTGCAAACAGTAAAATTAACAGTTTTTGTAATGATTGTACATTTAATTGACTATTTCACGCCAAGATTTTATTGAATAAAGAAAGAAAAAAAACAGTTGTCTGGTGACATTTCACATAAATTTCGCATTGAGAATATTAATTATTTATATACTTTTACTACATCAATAAAATTTTCACAATTTGACCGAATTTTTGTTCAACTGATTGATAACGAGAGACATTAGAAAGAAAATTTCCCTTTTTTGCTAAAAAATGCTAATAGGTCAAATAGTGAGCAACGGTGGTTTAGGATATTTCACTAAAAAAAAAAACATGGGTAGGTAAAGTTATAAATTCGTTGACATCTCGTATTCGGCTATTTCAAATTTGAATGGAAAATGAGGATAACGGTAGGTGTCTCCACAGTATATTCGAATCTTTAAATTTTACTTATTGCTTTATTGAAAATATATACATCTATTCCGAAACACATATACATATACGTATAAAATAAAATGAAGATGACAATAAAATTGACTTTTTGAAAAAAGATTTTACACCCCTGTCGTAGCATCCTGTATAACATAGCGAATTTCCGTTTATAAAAATTAGTTTTTCTTGGAAAGTAGTTGACATGGAATAATAGTTTAAAGAACCTTTTTTAATGTAATTTTTCCTCCTCTTTTAAATAGTGTGAAAAAAAATTTCGCAAAAATTTTTAAATAAGTGGAAATTTTGGCAAAAATCAAATGTTTTGCACGAACAAGAACCATGTTCCTGGCATCCGATGTGTCTGGCTGACGAACTCATCCAAGGGTTTGGGACTTCCAATGTTTTCACCAAATTTCATAAAAATTGGATACTTCGTTCGAGAGATATCGCGCGGACATATATACATATATAAAAATTTTAGTGAATATTATTTTCGTTTTCTAGGGACCTCAAAACAAATTTCTGCCATAGTGCCGGGCTCAAGTTGCGTTATGATAGTGGCTGTAATAGGTGAATTCCATTCTGGAAATTCGCTAAAACATATATTTTACATTTTATAACAAAAGCATAAAATTTATAGACCCCCCCCTCTTTTCATCAAATTGTCATTGTGGACCCAAACTTTTGAGTCTAATTGTTAAAAATATTTAAAATAAAACATAAAAAAATGTATGCAAATGTCAAATAATTTTTTTTTTTTTAGAAATTTTAATCAAACACTTGAGCTTCCTAATCTCCTTGAAATTTTACCCACATCTTATTAAATATCTGAAAAAATTTACACTCAAAATTTTATCCGATCAAAGCATATATTTGAAGTTAATCTTCACTTGTTTGATAATGGTCATACTGATCGAAGCACGTCATAAGTTTTAACACAATAAAAGTGGTATTTTGTAAAGTGTTTTATTAATAGCAAATGAAGAGGTGGATTCCAAAACGCGCTAAGTCACTTTTTGCAATTTTTCAGGAAATGTAAAAAACTATCTAGGTAGGCAAATGTAGTAATCTGTTTAAATTATTTCTGAGATAATAATTATTATTTTAAGATTATTATTAAATTAAGTTCTGAGATAATAATTATTATTGATGTTATTTATTTGTTCTTATTTATACATATAATTTTCAAAATAGATTATATTGAAAAAAAAACCTTTGAAAGGTTGGGTTGAGTTGGTTAAAATAAACCTAGTTTGTTTAAATACAGATATATTTTATTCAAGAAACATTTTAAACAGTGCATTATTAGCTATTTCATGTCCAAGCAAATTTGGGAAAAAATACCAGCTATTATTGGAAAAAAATGCAAATGTTTATGAGTAAATTTGACTTGGAGCGTTTTGAAATAAAACTGTCACTGACTTAGCGCTTTTTTGGAAAACATTCCATCTTTCATCATTCATTTTACAGTAGACTAAGCTCATTTTGAACGGTGGCACTACGAAAATCGTAGAGAGCGGGACTTGAACATTCTGCATCAACTAAAATCTCACATTAGACAAAAAATGACTTAGCGCCTTTTGGAATCCACCTCTTCAAATATGGAATACCTTGAAAGAAACGCTCAAATCTATTAAATTTACTCGTATTTCAATACGTCAAAATTTACCGGCAAATCAAATAAACACAATTGTACTGTAAAATTACAGTTATTTCACTATTGAAATTAACTGGGCGAGTATAATTTCTTTATAACCGTTATCAAAACATATTTAAACAATTTTTTATTTGCATATCTCATCTAGGCAGTTTTTTATAAACAATTTTTAATTTAATTATCTAGTTAACATATTTACCGAAAGCGAAAATTTTTTTCCAAAAATAAATAAATAAAAAAAAAAAAACAGTTACACCAAAAAATTTATAAATAGAATTTTTTTAAAAAAAACTAGTTCCAATAATCACCGCACCGAGTCACTCACACACCAGTAAAAATTTTACTAATAACGGTCACCCATCATAAAATATTTCATTGATAAATCCATGTAAATCACTCGAATCAAATAATTTCTTAATCGTCGTTAGTGATGGGCACGCGATAAACAATCGATATTATTCACACAATAACTTTCAAAACAGTTTTTTTGCACAGAAACTGGTGATAACATTTTACTGATATGATTCAAATTGTTTCAAAAGTGGGGGCCTTGACTTTGTCCCGTACGTACTACACATAAATACAGTGTCGTAAGAAAAATCTAAAAATGCATTCGAGACGAATCAAAAAAAAAAAACTATCCGGAAGTTTTATTTTCGAACAGGTCATTAGCGCTGTTGCATTTGAAAATTGAATTGAATACGTTTGTGTTCACGAGAATCTTGTCGGCGCTGTATCTTGACGTTATTGTTTGGAGGGAGGGGGGAGATATACTGATATATGTCGTTCCAGTTTACATAGAGACGATGTTGGTTATTTAACACGTTGATATACGAGCGTTTGTTATTTTTTTTTTTTATATTTAAATCGTGAATAAAATAAATAATAATTAATATGTAAATTATATGGGTATGATGGATATTAAAAATTTCGTGTGTAAAATAGTCTTATATGAAGTAATTATATATGTATATACACAATGCGATCTAGTTATTAATAACAATTATTTATTGGGTGGCAAAATATATGTTGCAAATGAGTGTTGGACAGGTACAGTTGTAGGTAATTTAACTAGAACCGTTTAAAATAAACCACAAAAAAATAATGTAAATTAGAAAAATTAAAAATTTTCAATAGCGCAATTGATATGTAAAGCGTTTTGAATTTATGAAGAAAAATTTTGAACCTAAAGCTTTTATTGTACTTTTTTTCGCTTAACGATAATTAGTATAGGCAGCGACTGTCTATGGGTTCCAAGCTATCACCGTTTCTAGCTAACTTCTACAAGAACTACTTCGAGAATATTATGTTTTCCTCTAATCAACCTTTAGTAGGCAAAGTTCTAGTATGGAGACGTCTCCTGTAGAAGTTAGCCAGAAACGGTGACACCTTTGAACCCATAGGTAATCCAGAACACTGTCTGTAGTAATTATCGTTAAACGAAAAAAAGTCATATTTTCTCCCAAAAGGAAGATACAATGTTCTAGAAGTCTATTAAAATATACAGTATCATTTCTCAATACCGTCGCGTGCCCTCTTAAGGGGGTATTCTAGTCTAAAGAGCAGCAATTTCGGCTCTTTTAAGGATCTATTAAAAAGAAAATACCCCTGTCGCAGCATCCTGCATAATATAGCGAATTTCCATTTATAAAAATTAGTTTTTCTCGGAACCTAGTTGACATAGAAGAATAGTTTAAAGACCTTTTTTATGTAATCGTTTCTCCTCTTTTAAATGGTGAAAAAAAATTTCGCAAAAATTTTTGAATAAGTGGAAATTTTGGCAAAAAACTAATTTTTTGCAAGACTAAAAACCATGCTCCTGGCATCCGACGTGTCTGGCTGACGAACTCATCTAAGGGTTTGGGATTTCCAATGTTTTCACCAAATTTCATAAAAATTGGATACTTCGTTCGAGAGTTATCGCGCGGACATATATATATATATATATATATATATATATATATATATATATATATATATATATACATATATATATATATATATATATATATATATATATTAGTGAATATTATTTTCGGTTTCTAGGGACCTCAAAACAAATTTCTGCCATAGTCGCGGGCTCAAGTAGCGTCATGACAGTGGCTGTAATAGCTGAATTCCATTCTGGAAATTCGCTAAAACCGAATTTTAAAAAATTCTACACTAGAACTGTTTTAATTCACAGAAATGGTATGCTATGGTGGCGACGAGAAATTTAATCGCGGCAGTATTGAAAACTATGATACTGTACTTTTTATGGGTGTACATTTAATTTATCCGCAACTGTCAATTGATATACAAAGTTTACACAAAATTTTTACAATTAACCTTAGGTTTTCTGTTTTAAATACATAAATACAGTCCCAACGTATAAAACAATTCTAGTGAAATCAAGGTTATTAGTATATTATTTGAACAAAAAAAAAAAAAAGATTGTACCAATTTTAATGTGAGATTATTAACAAAAAAAATCAATTTCCGCCTTTTCCGCAATATGCAAATTACTCGACAATTATTTTTTATCATACATTCGGATATATTTAATTGTCTAAAAATGACAAATAAATTATAATTAATTGCCGTATGATGTTGATGATGATGAAATGGGCACACATAATTGGTCGGTCACTGATGAAAATGAACAAAATTTTACTTTCAAATTTCAATTAAACGATGAAATACTTAGAACATATTATTTAAATATTTTAATATCGTCAACACAACACACAAACTGATTGATTTTTATTAACAAAATCAAAATAATATTAATTCAATTCCTTAGGGCGTAAGTGAATTTGCCATCACTTGTATTTTCACTGGTTTGATTCGTCACGTGCGTGCTAGACACGCAATCAGAGCCGGATTTACGTGAGGACATTTGGGGCACGTGCCGCGCGGTCCTCACAAAATTGAATAAAATCTCAAAATTAAGGAATGGAATAGAAAGGATTGCTCGCCAACCCTATTTTTCGGGAATATTTGAAAAATTTCAAATATTCTCCAACGGGGGTCGCCAAATTAGAAGCGTCCCGGGGCCTCCACGCAGGTAAATCCGGCCCTGCATGCGGGTGGATGATACGAGTTATCAGTGGTTAATGGTTTTTCACAGCTTTCCACATTTTTTTACAGCACATGCGCAACTAGCACATGTCTTACGTGAGAGTCAATTACATAACAATCAAGTTTTCTGTGTCTACTTATAAAGAAAAAATTCTCAAACGAGGCTTTAAAACTGAAAAGTGGTGCACAGAACCTTAATTTCAGTAGGATGTGTAGAATTATTTTTATTAATCCTAGAATCATACATTGGTCTACGAGAAACGTTAATCATACATCGACGTCGTTTTGACGGATGGACTTTTTACGGAGAGTTTTAGAGTTTATTTGCAAAAAACATTTTCTTTTACATAACAATACTACAAAAGCGAACAAAATATTTAAAAAAATTGGATTTGGAAAAATTTCTTAATGTAAATATTTATTAATTTTTTTAATTTTTTATCAAAGCATATTTTCATTATAAAAATTAAAAAAATAGATAAATATATCAATTGTATCATAAAACATGTCTTTCAAATAATTAATTTATGAACTATTATGAGTCAGTGAACATGTGTGACTTTACAGAATGTGAAATTTCTAAGTCATAAATATTCCTATAGATATGTAATTATTTCCCCATTAGGCACATTTGTAAATTTTCGAAAATTTGTTAGTAATTTTTCGAATAAGATCTCAAAAAATAATAAAAATTAAAATATTTTCCACAAAATAAATTGTTAATCTTTTATTAAGTCACTTGAAACGCATTAAAACTTCAGTATTATGTCGTCTCTATAAGTCAAACAGCTGTAGTCATCTTTCACATTATCATAATCATTGAATAAATTAATTATAACATGCATATCTTTAATAAATTTTAGAAAAATTAGGAAAACTTTTATATGTGAAGTACAAAATCTTTAAAAAAAAACATCGCGTAATCATTATATCGACGTCCTTTTGACGGACACTATTTTGGTACAAACAAAACGACAATGACTATAAACAAAATAAATACGTTTTATGTGTTATAACAACAAATAAATTAGATAACAGAAATCTCACAGCAAGCAGGTACCAACAAGTTGTAGTATTGGAGCAGGTAGAGAAGTTTGTTCGTCGTTTTGACGTGTACGTATGATTCTAGGGTTAAAATTAGAAGATTGAACAATAATCAAATATCTGTTACATGTATTACAAAATTCAACTTATTTTTCTACACTTAAATTATATTTATTTATAGAGAAAAAAATAGACTTAGTACATTCTCATTTGTCACAAATTTGTCAGTACTGATCGATTCACCTTAAGCGCGCCGAATCACTAGAAAAAGACTTCCGTCGAAATAATACAACTTTTTTAATTCAGTTCCCGGCATTCGTGTGTTACACTCGACTAAAATCCTTCGAATTTTAACGGGACGGTAATTTTCATTTCGCGTGTTACAAAAATTGCATATTACTTACTCACAATCTATGAATTAACCCATAGTAATTGCTGATTGTATGGCGCTAAGCAAACAGCTGATGCGAGCGATCACTCAACTGCAGTACCGCTCATTACACCAAATCCACACCAATCATTCCGTAGTATGTAATTTTTGTTTGAAAAATAAAATGATTTTTGTCGACCTAAACAACGCAACGGTTAAACAATTATTTATTTTCTATTAAAAATTATTTATTGCCGTTAAAACAAAAATGATTAGTGATTACTCAAAGCTGGTGGCTATGAATTTTTAATATTCGATTGGCAAACCGATTGAGAAGAAAAACAATTAAATGACTCATTTTTGTTTTATGTATATAGCGTGATTAATACCTCTGGTCTACAAGTTCAGTGAAAGAGAATCTGAGTGATGAGAACTGTCGAATACAGTTCATTAAATAATCAAGAAAAAAAACACGTCAACTCAGAGATAGAAGATCACACGATGTTTTTCTGTCTCAGTTGTTTCGAGTTACCCAATTAACGCGGCGTATTCTAGTCTAAAAATTCGAAATAATCGATATTTTTACATATTCTTGAAGTTTGAACCTCAGGTAATCGCACCGAATTAGCGTAATAGAATTATTTAAAGAATAAATATTTATATCGATATAACCCGTATCCTGATCAAAACGCCGAGGTTTTGGCGGTTAATCTATGCAAGTACACATAAAAAATCACACTCTTACATACCTATTCATATAATAAAATTATAACGAGACCATTTCTGTACAAGGAATATTTTTTGAAAATTGTACTGGTACTGTAAATAGTTATCGATGTCGATACCAAAACCGATTTTTAGAATTTTTGTCTGTCTGTCTGTCTGTTCACGCATCACGCAAAAACTATTGGACGAATTTTAATGAAATTTGGTGTGATGATACCTTATTAACTGGGTCAACATCTAAAATACTTTTTACTCCGGGAAAATTTCTCATTCCCGCGGGAAAATGGAAAAACAATTTTGAGCATGTGCACCCTTTAGGCAAAAACTATTGGACGGATTTTAATAAAATTTGCTGTGGTGATAACTTATTACCTAGGGCAACATTTAAGATACTTTTTACTCCGGGAAAATACCTCCTTTCCACGGGAAAATAGAAAAATCATTTTGTGCATGTGCACGTATGACGCAAAAACTATTGGACGGATTTCCATGAAATTTGGTGTGATGATAACTTATTACCTGGGTCAACATCTAAGATACTTTTTACTCCGGGAAAATTCCTCATACCCACGGGAAAATAGAAAAATCATTTTGAACATGTGCATGCATTGCACAAAAATTATTATTCTTTGCAAGTTCTGTATAATTATTACATTTACATACTTCTCATTGAGTTCGCGCGAACGACGTCGCGGGTACGGCTCGTTTTTAATAAACTGTGACACATCAATTGTCGTAAAACTATTACATAATCATTGTAATAAATCATACAAAATCGATACTCTATTATCATTTCATAAACATAACAGTACTAGAAAATCATATCGAGAAAAACAAAAACGATACGCATCATTACCCAACATTAATTTAATTATGAACAAGTGTACACGGCTATAAAAAAAACATGTTTTCTGCGTATTGACTGATTGATTGTGCGATGCCAAAGTGTACGCAGGCCACAGAGTGACATCATTGAATTCTGTGCACATACATATACAACGGACAGACCTCCAAGTCGCTACACTATTTGCAACTATTAACCATTGCACATTGATTTAACTAGTAGAGAAGAATTCATTAATAAATGGCTCGTATCTTCCTGTTTCTGCTGTGCCGTGATTGTATTTATAAGGTAAACGGAAATTGTTGAAATAAAATTTAAACGAGCAATCGTATAGAGATACTCGCACTAATGGATTGTAATGAGGCATTAAGTTGAAAAATCGCGCGATCAAAAATCTCCTTTAAGGGATTACACAGGATTAGAATTGAATAAGACTGAATACTAGTGATGTCTAATAATTAATCGATTAGTCGATTTAGTCGACTAATTTTGTTTACATTTAGTCATTTTTTAGTCGACTATTTTACCCTCGATTAAATGACTAAAATGATTAATTTTTTTTAATTGACTAAAAACGACTAATTTAATAAGTGCGAAATCGAAAAAAATTATCTATTTGTAGAATTTTTAACTTTTATATGATTAACAAATTATGCTAGAACATAATGAATAAAAAAAAAAACGTTGATGCCATCAATTATATTCCAACCTAAACGCCGTTTTTGGAAAAGTTATGTACGTTACCCTATTTATGAATTCGACTAAAAATTCGATTAGTCGACTACTCCATACTCGATATTTTCGACTAATGACTAATTTTGTCTGAAAAATAACTTTAGTCGATTAATCGACAAACAGCTCCTTGTCTCGACATCACTACTGAATACAGCTGAACTCTTTTTGTGCGGTGGAAAGGGATCGCATAAAAAAATCGCACAAAAAAATATATATTCAAAAATATCATAAATAGCTAAAAAAAGTGTTCGATCGAGATTGTACAAAAAAAGTTTTTTGTGCGGTTGATCGGGACCGCATAAAAAAAGTTTCATCGAAAAAACATCACTCAAAACACTCAAAACTTAGAAATTTCCTTACAAGTTGCTTCTATAAACAAGATAAAGCATTAATTTACACCGAGAAACATTTTATTTCTATTTTATAATATTATGAAAATTTTGAAAAATACATCTTTAACAAAATTAAATGATGCAATAACTTATGTTCTTATGCAATGTATTGATTAAATGCTTAAAAGCCGTTAAAAAGTATTTTTATCAAAGAAAATTATTATAGTAATTGTTTAAGTTTCTTACTGTCTCGTGATTTTGATTCACATTATGCATTTTAATGGCCATTTTTGACAAACCGCATAAAAAAGAGTTAACTGTATATTTATTAGTGATATTTTCGATTCGAAATAACCTCTCTCTACAATTATAACATGATCCCAATTTGAAAAAGTCTGTTACGGGGCTACAGCACAGAGTTTCAGTGAGCGATCTGAAATCGAAAACTCAAACGGGATTTTGGCAACCTAAACCAAAAATTATACTGAGACAGCAAAAAAGATAAAAATTCGAAAAGTCGGCTGTTTTCGTTTTTTTGTCTTTAAAAAGGAACTCAGAATTTAAAGAGGATGAAATTTTTTAGCTTTAATGACTCGAAAATATTGTAACGCTTTAATAGCATTATTAAAATTTCACTGTCGTAGCATTCTACACAACATAGCGAATTTCCGTTTACAAAAATTAGTTTTTCTCGGAAACTAGTTTTTCTCCTCTTTCTAATGGTGTAAAAAAAGTCGCAAAAACTTTGAAACTTGGGGAAAGCTTGACAAAAAACTTTTTTCGGCCACCGGAAGTGTTTGGCTGAAGAGAACACATCCAAGATGTTTGAACTTCCAACGTGTTCACCAAATTTCGGTCAAATTTAGGCCATAAAAATTTACTAAATTTTGGAAAATACTTTTTTTTCTGACAAATACTTTATTTTTTCTTATTCAAAAGATTAGATACTTTATTTTTCTCAATAAAAGTTGGCAACCTACTTGCATGCTAAAAAGTATATAAAGAATTGATGGGTGATTATCGAAAAATTGACTTTGAATGACTCGTAACATTAAAATTGTCCCGTTAAATTTTTTCACAATTCCGGGAACCGACACCAAATGTCACCGAACGGATTACAGTGAATGAATTCGTGATCAAAAACCATAATAACGAAAAAAATTGCATTTCACACGAAAGTTGCAGTCAGTAAGCAATACAGTTAGAGCCCGCCTGTCCACATTTTTAACGTGTGTGCGTATGTGTCGTTCGTGTACGCGGTGTTGAGTGCGTGTACGCATGCGTACTGAATTTTAAAACACCAAATAAGTTCAATATACTGTTTAGTTTATTATCATGTCAGGGACAAACGTTAATATTCTTGCTAAACCAGCGACTTATTTACATAAGTAATGATGATTTTTATGTGCACAAAAGTAAATGCAATTAGCATTTGACAAGTTGTTATGAGTATGGTGAGGTTGAAATCGAGTCAATTTTGAACCCTTTAATCGCACCGAAGTACGAGAATATTGTAAAAGAACAAAGAATGTTATCGATGTGCTTTGTATTTTGTTCAAACGTTCGCCAGACTTAATAATGTTTACAAAGCACATCGATTACACTGAAAATGAAAATATCCCTGTCGCAGCATCCTGCATAACATAGCGAATTTCCGTTTATAAAAGTTAGTTTTTCTCGGAAACTAATTGACATAGAAGAATAGTTTAAAGACCTTTTTTATGTAATTTTTTCTCCTCTTTTAAATGGTATCAAAAAATTTCGCAAAAATTTTATAATAAGTGAAAATTTTGGCAAAAAACAAAAACCATGTTCCTGACATCCGACGTGTCTGGCTGAAGAACTCATTCAAGAGTTTGGGACTTCCAACATTTTCACCAAATTTTGTAACAGTAGGACATTTCGTTCGAGAGTTATCGTGCGGACACATATATACCGTGTAAGTTTTTCGAGAGTTGCCATTTTTATTACAACCCAACCGTTGATTTAATCGAAAAATTGTTCAAATAAGAGTTGTAGATATCGACGGGGGCAACCGATTGCTATAGTCAGGAGCTTTGTAGCTCTTATGGTTTTCGAACTATGATACAAATTTATAGATTTTTAAATGGGACTATATATTAATTTTTCGATAAAACTGATCTAATGCATTAATTAACAACATAAATGAGCAAAAAAATTTTTTTTAACCAAGTTTAATTTTTTAATTTTTCCTTAATTTATCAGTTAGGCGATAAAAATATGCATATGTACTTGAGGCTACTTCAACCGATAGTGTTTTTCTTGATTACATTTCCATTCGATCCAAGAAAAGAACCTTTTCCAGTACCATTTCTATCATAAAAATTTGGTTGTACTAGAAATGGCAACTCTCAAAAAACTCACATGGTATATATATATATATATATATATATATATATATATATATATATATATATATATATATATATATATATATATATATGAATTTTAGTGAATATTATTTTCGGTTTCGATTTCTAGAGACCTCAAAACAAATTTCTGCCATGGTCCCGGGCTCAAGTCGCGTCATGACAGTGGCTGTAATAGCTGAATTTCATTCTAGAAATTCGCTAAAAATGCGACTAACGAATAGAAATCGGTGGCCTAACAGTCCGATACCAGGAACCTCAAAAAAATGTTTTTTGAAAAAATTTGCTAAAATTTAAAAGTTTTTCAAAATTCTTTGAAAAACCGACCATGAGCGTGTTGACCTAGCACACACCGAGATCTGCACTGTTTTGTTTTATGATCCCCCCAATCCAAAATATTCTGTACCCCGCCTCTGTTCGGTTACAATTACAACTATACAACCACCAAGGTTACAATTAAATCGTTCACTGACAGTTTTTCTGGCCAATTAAACGACAAAATAATAGTTTCCTTACTTTTAGTTCTTTTATGGGAGGAAATAGTCCAATAAATTGGCGTCACTGTCAACAGTGCTGAAGGTCACAAATTCGAAACCTATCCCAAATAACCTAGCAATAAGTTAGGGTAGGTTACATTACAGAATTTTAGTTTTTTTTTTTTCTTTTTTATCATTATATATATATATATATATATATATATATATATATATATATATATATATATATATATATATATATATATATATATATATATATAGTACTTGTTGTACAACTTGGTTGAGTTGTATAACATGATGAATCGTGTGTGGGGTAGTTGAACAACAAAACCAGTACATATATAGTGTAAAGGGTGTAAATCAACAAAATATTTACAGCGGTAACAATTGGAAAGTTTAAATATTTGATTTTGTTTGTTATTTCCAATAACTTGCGGTGATACCGCACTTGAAAATTTAACTTCAAAAGAATTTCCCGTTGCAAGAAACCTTAATGTAATTCCCAAGCGTGTTTTTGCAGAAATTGCATCACGCATAAACGTATCTTCTTTGTTTATTAAAGGTGTTATTTTTACTAAAATATCATTAAAAATTTCTTCGTTCATTCGCATATAATTTTTATAATCGTCTGGTTCACATTCACTAATTTTTTTAAATAGTTTTTCATTAGAAAATTTTTTTCCCAACCACTCTTTGCTCTATTTTCTTTTTTTCGTTTACTCAAGCTTTCTTTACTAATTTCTGCAATTACTGCTAAGGCAAGAATTTTATCCTTAATTTTAACGAAGTTCTCTTTTTCAGAAATTGTGAATAACTGAAGTTGGACAACAAGTTGAATGAATAGTTTAATAGTGTATGGCAAACAGTTCAACTTGTAGTACAACTAGGTAGTACAACAAGTTGAACCGTGTATGGGCCGCATTATAGTAACCATTAACTTAAAAATAACCGATTTCTAATAACAAACAAATATAATTATGCTAATATTATTACACAAGTAAATTTAAAGCCTTGAATCAAGTGGTTTATGTAGGTATGATTTTCAAAAAACGCATTCCTGTATATTATTTATTGTTAAACGAATAAAAAAAATGTACATAAAATATCTTACAAAACAGTGACTCTCAAACAATACACATATATTATGTTCACTAAACAGTTAATATCACACACCTGTAGTTTTGAGCAATGTACAATAAAAAAGAAATATTTGAAATTTTTATTCAATAATCCGACAATTAAAATAATAAAACTTCTCTAAAAAAAAAAATCAGTGTTGTGCAGACTAAGTAAACAATTTTGTCGTACATTAAGGCCGGGTATTCTAGTCTAAAAAATCTTGGATCGATTTACAAGCAACGTCGACTTAAACTCTTGGGACTGTTTGAAATTTTGCGTAAAACTTTAAACACGATTTTCTCGAAACTATATTTTTCGATTTTGTCGAGACAAAATCTCGGATTCTATTCAACCGATTGTCTTCAAATTTGATATGCACCTTCAGTAGATGTTTCACTATTGTCCGAACCTTGGAAAAGTACCCTTTTCTTCAAACAGTCGCCATTTTTCGATTTTTTTTTTTTTTTTTTGTTGCTAGAATATCGTTTTAAAGAGATTAAAGAAAATGGATGATATTTATCAAAGGAAGTATGATAGTATGCTCATGTTTAGAGTGCTCATATTATAAATAAATTGTCAATTTTGGAATTAAATATTGACCCCGCACCCAAACCCTTACGTAGATAATAAATTTTGAATAAAAAAAAAATATTAATACAGCGGAACCTTTTTTATGCGGTCTTCTTTTGTGCAGTTTGTAAAAAATGGTCATTAAAATGCATAATGTGAATCAAAATCACGAGTCAGCAAGAAACTTAAACAATTACTATAATAACTTTCTTTGATAAAAATACTTTTTAACGGCTTTTAAGCATTTAATCAATACATTGCATAAGAACATAAGTTATTGCATCATTTAATTTTTTTACAGATGTATTTTTCAAAATTTTCATAATATTATAAAATTGAAATAAAATGTTTCTACGTGTAAATTAATGCTTTATCTTGTTTATAGAAGCAACTTCTAAGGAAATTTCGTTAGGAAGGAAGGAAGGTAATAAGGAAGTTTTGAGCGTTTTGAGTGATGTTTCTTCAATGAAACTTTTTTATGCGGTCCTGGAAGGACCTAATTTTTTATAGCTATGATATTTTTGAATATATTTTTTTTGTGTGATTTTTTTTTATGCGGTCCCTAGCCACCGCACAAAAAAGGATCAATTGTACATGTTTTGGTCAAGTTGTTAGGTCAAGTATACCATACAATAAAAGAATAATATAATTTATTCAAAAATTAACAGTTTATTTATGATATGAGCACTCTAAACATGAGCATGCTAGCATCTTAAAAATTATTATTAAATCCGAAAGAGGTTGCCACTGTAGTGTTGCATTATTTTCTTCAATGCTTTCAGTTCGGAAAAACTAATAACAAATGGTGACAAATTTTCCCCGAGGCCCCTAAATACCTACGTGTGACGTGTAAAATTATAACGAATCCAACCGTGAACACAGTACATACATGCGAAATTTAATCCGGATTATTTCACGCAACGCACATTTATTGCGAAAAATAAAATTCTCAATAACACACTAATTACGGATAGCAATATTTTTTTTTTTTGACGAATTTAAATAAAAGACCTTACAATTGTCGTAGAAACTGTACTCTAAAGTACTCTAAAAGGTAAAGGGGATTCTATAGAAAAATTATACATTAAATGAACAAATTCCAAAAATATTTTTTTTTTTCGGAGTTCCTAAGTATTCCTTCTTAACACAGGAACTTGTAGAATAACACGCTCCAATAAAAACCTTCTGCAGCCGCCATTTTTATATATATTGAAACAAAAAAAAAAAATATGCTGACAGACCTTACCGTCACAATAAATAAAATGCCTAAAATTTCTGGAAATTGTCTTTATTTTCACCTGTCTAAAAGTATTTCTCCCCTTACGTGTTCCTAAAAAAAAAGGTTTTATTATTAAATCTTTAGCAGAAGGCGCTTATTTATTCGATTGTCGACTTTCGATGTGTTTTGGGGATTCCCTCCACTAGAGCGTGTTAAAAACATAATTTTTAACAATTTTTATCTTCCTAACAAAACTCATTCATTAATATTTAAGGGGGACCACTAGTGTGACGTTTTTAAAAAATTGGAAAATTTTTTTTTACATGTTTCAATAGTCTATACCTATAAAAATAACATACTAAAATTTCAAATGCATACTTCAAATAGTTTTTGAGTTACAGCCGTCCGAAGAGCGGATTCTGATTTTCATTGTTAACTTTGAGGTATTGAGAAATGTATGAAGGGTGATAGTTCGGGAGTTTCTGGACGTGGCTGCCAGTCACATGTTGTGGAGAAGCTAGACCCTGGCACATTTAAACGACTCTTCTAGTTTTACTATGACCGTTATAGTGAGTACACCGTAAATAATTTTAGTAAAAATTCTCAGTTGATTAAAACTAAAAGGTAAAGAAAAATTACATTTTTCAAATTTTCTGCAGTTATAACTCGAAGACAAATCATCCGATCGAGTTAATTCTTATTGCATCTTCTTTTATATATGTTTCTTCGTGCCATGAACTTCCAGTTTTCCGATCGAATAAAAATTGTAACAAAAATCATCAAATTTTCGCGCAAATTTTGAAACTTTTTTAAAAAGTCCGCCATTTTGTTAAATTTCAACTTTTATTTTCGATTGAGGTTCACGGCATGGACCATACCTTCTAGTTTAATAGGCTTTTTGGTTTTTTTGATTTCAGGCAGTGTAAAGGCCGCTATCGCTGCAGCAGTGGGGGAACTTTTTTTTTGGAGCCTTGGGAGATCTTTAAATAACTTACTGAATTTTCAATTTTTTGGTCCAAAAATTTTATCATGAATTTATTATATATCAACGAATATATCCTGAAAATATTAAAACATTCCATATGGTAGTTTTATTTAAAAAAATTCCCAAAAATCACCTTTTTTCAGGCGCTCACACTAGTGGTCCCTCTTAATCTTTGAAGTAGTTGGTCGATAAAACGATTTTTTCAAAGGATTTTAACGAAACTTCTCTAGATATTTATTTAATTCAATACCAATAATACGAACCTATTCCGATTAAAATTGACTACCCCAATTTTGAGAAAAACGATTTCAAAGTTTTGTAATTTTAACACGGACTCTTAAGCTCTATTTTTTTTTTTAATAAAATCAAAACGTGTCAAAGGAATTTGATAAAAATTTAATATGTTATAAAATACAATGTTACAAACCATATTTAATAAGAAATAAAAATTATTCACTACGCCGTTTTTGAAATATAATTTATAAACATCATTTTACAACGTTTTTATAACGCTTTTTTAACAATACTTTTATATTATTACAACATAAACGCGCGGAAATTCAAAAAAAAAAAAAGCAAGTGGTATACAAATACAATAACTGAAGAATATTAATACATCATTTAATTTTTGATAAAAGCTAATTTTTTCATTGAGGTGCTCTAATGTGTCAACCGCCTTAAAACATTTCACCATTCAAACGTCAATATACTCAATTGAAACCAAAAGTAACTGCAGCCACTGCAGGCTATGTGACGCTGGCGAAGGGCACACAATTTTATGGCACACTATTTTAGAGAGCACTTTTTATTAAATGATATTACAATCATAATTACTTATCGATCAAAATAAAAATAAAATATAAAATATTGATATGACCTATTAAATTGTAGGTGGAGCTTCTACTTTCTCTGATAAAATAAATAATTCGATCGGCTGTGCGCTAACACGCCGCGATTAAGTAATAAATAAAAAAAAATTACTTGAGTTTGAAAACGCTGAGCAACAAACAACAGATTGGCAGAAGCCGGTTTTATAAAACAATACTAAATATGGAGTAAACCAAATGCCATTACGATAGTACATTTCCTCGTTAAAACTATATACAAAAATTCACTAACTCTTAAGGGGTTATACCCAATCATAAATACAAGAAAATCATTAGTTTTTAATTTGTTGCAACAGTAGCTTGTAAGATTATACTTTTTCGAAATCATACCAAAAACGATCCTGCTAAAAATTAAAAGATAAAAAAACTTATTTCAACACTTTTTTTTAGAAATATTTGGCGAATAAACTCAACAAATTCTAACGTGTTGTATTTTAGTAATTAAATTTTACAAACTTTTCAATTGTATTTCTTAAAATGATATTTCTAAGTTTTTTAAAACGAATAAAATACATATAGCTTCTTAATATACCGAGTGATTAATGTGTTCACAAATTAATCCAAAAATATGGAAAAATGTAACGACTTAAGGATGTTTGGGATATGGGAGGTACAATCGGAGATAAAAGTACATGAAATTAGAAATTCATGAATAATTGCGTTGTATAACAAACTATGAGGTAAATAAATAGTTATCTTTGTTAAATAATAGCTATCAGTACAACTGATTGTACAATACATCAAACTATAGCTCTCAGCTGACTACAAGAGCTGAGTACATTCTGAGGATTTTTCGGAGAATTTCAAAATGCTACGAGACGATTGAAAATTTAATAGAATGTTCCTCATTAAATACTAAGACCCCTGTGAAAATTTCAAACCGATTCACTAAGCCGTGAAGTAGATGAAAGAAATTCGTTGATCAATCTATATATCGTTGACAGAAAATATGACTTAATTTCTGCATGAAATTTTTCTGTTATCCTTACAATTCTGACTTTGTCAAAAATGAAAAACGTAAAGCACTTCAAATTTCATATTTCTAGTGTCAAAGAACGGTTTTTGGGGCTTTAAAATTTGAGAAAAACGTGATGACGTCATCAAGTTCAATTTTTTCGTTTTCTAAATTAAATAGCTAAAAATGATATGGGTCAGATCTCTTGGTGAAAAATTCGTATTTTTTCTGTAAAAATTTGACATTTTTCTGTCAGGTTGTATCGATATTTTCAAAAATCGCTCGACAATCGACAGATTAAACGCCATTGTTATATAAAGACGAAGCTTAAGTAAACAGACGCATATTTTATTTGTGTGTTTCCTTATTTTAAAATTTTTTGTTAGCCCACCGATGTAAAACTTCGGAAACCCTGGTCAAACCCTAAGTCAGAAAAGCAAGTTTTCCTTTCTGGAAAACGCGACAATATACATATATTATAACTACAGTATGCGTACATGGAGAAGGACATTGACGCCCCGTTATCTCTCTTATCGTCAGTGATATTTATAATAAACAATTATTTGAATGTCGAGGATTTATAAAACACAAAAAATGATTAATTAACCGACTTCAAAAACGAGGAGGTTCTCTCAATTCAATCCGTATGTTTTAGCGAATTTCCAGAATGGAATTCAGCTATTACAACCACTGTCATGACGCGACCTGAGCGCGGGACTATGGCAGAAATTTGTTTGGAGGTCCCTAGAAACCGAAAATAATATTCACTAAAATTTATATATATACATATATATACATATATATATATATATATATATATATATATATATATATATATATATATATATATATATATATATATATATATATATATATATGTGTCCGCGCAATAACTCTCGAACGAAGTGTCCAATTTTTACGAAACTTGGTGAAAACATTGGAAGTCCCAAACCCTTGGATGAGTTCGTCAGCCAGACACGTCGGATGCCAGGAACATGGTTTTTGTTCTTGCAAAAAAATTAGTTTTTTGTCAAAATTTCCACTTATTCAAAAATTTTTGCGAAATTTTTTTTACACGATTTAAAAGAGAAGAAAAAATTACGCAAAAAAGGTCTTTAAACTTTTTTTCTATGTCAACTAGTTTCCGAGAAAAACGAATTTTTATAAACGGAAATTCGCTATGTTATGAAGGATGCTGCGACAAGGGTATTTTTTTTTATGTATGTACACCGATTTCTTCTACATTTCTGAACCAATTTGCGCCATTTTTTGATTAGTAGATAAAGTTCTCCAGATGGTCCCATCAAAAATTTTATTGACATTGGTTGAGTAATTTTTTAACAATCTTCAATAATTATGAATAATTATGGCAATTTTAAAAGTATATGTAAAATTATTTACTTTAAAAACTATAGTAACATATTTTTTAGTTTATGTTGATCCAATTATCCTAAAAATAATTTTCTATCAGTATACCTAGTTTAAAAAAATTCTTTGATGACTTGAAAAATTGGTTGATTTTCATCGATTTTTTATTTTCCTAGTAATTACTACTTTAAAGACTATGTTCCAAATTTTAAAGCAAAGTCAGTGAGTGGCCAAAATTATGATCTTTGAACACTGGTAACAATAATATTTTGTAAGGGAAAATTTTTCTGTATTAGCATTTATGGATAGTTACTCACTTTGCAGGCAATACATAACCCCTTAACAACACCACTTACTCCATCCACAATTGACACAACTATGGCGGAACTGACGGACGTCGCAAAACAAAGCAAACACGTTAAAAAAAATGATTACTTTGCGCTTCAAATGCTCACATGCTCACACTTAGCCGTGGTATCACGTTACTTAACCGGCTTGCTTAAGTGTTTACGTGGTAATAGACTATGACGAACCACTATCAACCAGTACAATAGAAATCCAATTTATGAACATTCAACGGTCACAATTGCTCGTAAAACGTAACGATAACAATTGGATGATTTATGTATGACGTGCTCGGTGACAGACAGACAGACAAACAGACAGACAGAGTCGCGGTGAATGTATTAATGTCCCACTTTTTTGATGTGCCACTAACATAGAGGGCGTTAATGTTGGAGACAAATGGGTAAAGGGACGAGCACAATGGTATGAAAGCTCGTACAAACTGCCCGAATGGTTATAAAACTATAATGTAATTGAAAAAAACGTGATGTATTGATGGGAAATATGTATTGGGACAATTTATGGTCCAGAAATTCAAAATTTACATCGTTCTGGTCTCAAAATTTCGATTGATTTAAATATCAAAATTAATTTCTATTTTTCTTAACGATTTTCAAGAAACTCTCTTCAGAAAAATATTTTCCCTTTAGCGAATTTTCAGAATAAAAATTCAGCTATTACAGCCACTGTCATGACGTGACTTAAACCCGGGACTATAGTAGAAATTTGTTTTGAGATCCCTAGAAACCAAAAATAATATTCACTAAAATTTATATATATATATATATATATATATATATATATATATATATATATGTGGCCGCACGATGACTCTCGAACGAAATGTCTTATTTCTTCCAAATTTGGTGAAAATATTGGAAGTCCCAAACCGTTGTACATGTTCGTTAACCAAACACGTCCGATGCCCGGAACATAATTTTTTTGACAATTTCCCTAGAAAAAAATTAGTTTTTTGCCAAAATTTCCCCTTATTCAAAAATTTTTGCGACATTTTTTTACACCATTGAAACTGGGTGAAAAAATTACACAAAAAAGGTCTAAACTATTATTCTACGTCAACTAGTTTCCGAGAAAAACTAATTTTTATAAACGGAAATTCGCTATGTTATGCAGGATGCTGCGACCGGGGGTATTTTAAATTAATTTTAGGGTTACGTAGTCAAAACCACAAATAATTCTGTTCTTCCGTTACAACCTCATATTTTCCACACGTGTGGGACAAATGAATTTAAGTTTGGGAAATTAAACCACCAATAAAAGATAGAGAGAATTAAAGTATCATGTAATTGACCCACATAGTAACATTGATAGCCAATGAGTACGCATTCGCACGCAAGCACACTATCAAAAATTATCTATTTTTATGAAAATTGTGAAAAATTTTAACTGCTCACTACGAATTCTTGAATGAATGCGTGTCCAACACACCCTTGACGATATTTGGGGGACAATTTTCGTCCAAAGTTCCAAAATAATTGCAATAAAGAACAAAAATAATGATACGAGTGACCTCTGTTAAAGATCGAAGGTTAAAATATTGAATTCACATTTCTCAAATAAGTACAGTGAACGCTCTATATAAACAACTCATTTGAACCAATTTCAATAAAAAAGTTTCTTATTGGGAAAAGTTGCTTATAGGGAAATAAGGAGTATAAAAACACCGTCTGGAAAATATTTTTACTTATTTCTTATACTAACTAAACTGTGTAGAATAAATAAATTCAGTTTTATTTTGCAAAAGAAAACATTTTATTATTATTATCATATAGGTACCTAAGCGTAGTTATTAATTATATTTAAAAAAAAAAAATTAAACAATCAAATTTTAATAAATCTTTGGTTTAGTACAGCACTAACTGCCAAAACAAACAAAAACAATTATACATAATATTTGTTCATGATAGCTTTGTCTCTTATTCTTTGTAACAAAAGAACCTCATTGCAGGGTAAGTCATCTTCTTTAGCCCATTCTATCACCAAATTAAAAGAATTTATAACACCATTGATGTTTTTATCGGAGTCATCCGACGTTTTATCATTTTCTTCAACAGGAATAGTTTCACATTCTACTTCAGGATTGTCTTCAAGGTTAAATGGATGCCATATACGTAGGTTTACAGTGATGACACATACATGTTGAATAATTTTATGTTTTGTTTATATAATAGTTTCTTTAAAATATTGCCGGCTTCTAGGGAAGTTTATTGTGAAAGTGCTCGGGTCTTATAGTGTTAATTAACAAAAACTAACAGAATTCAAGTAACTATTCTATTTAACAGAAATTCACTTCAATACTAGCAGCACAAAACACAAACATATTCCAATAACAGAATCTTTTACAATTTGAAGTTATGTTGTTGTGGCCTAAACTTAACTCAAATATTTAACTTTAAAAAATAAGTTGCTTATATAGAACAGTTGAACTAAAAAAGGTTGTTTGTATAGAGGTTGCTTGTAAAGAATGTTGCATATAGAGAGTTTGCTTATATAGAGCGTTCACTGTACTAAAATTAGGACGAACTGAGCGAAATACAAACGCACACGCTACTCGTTACGTTCTAATTAACCGATCATTCCCGACATCCACCGATCGTAATAAACACGTGTTCAAATTATGAATGGTCTCTCCGCCACGCCGATAAGACCGGATATGTCAACATAGACGACACATTCATCGAATTCTAATCTAATTAGCATAACAAAAGAATCAAAGATTACATATCTGGACAAGGCGCCAATATATATTAAAATCATTAGAGACATTTTAAGGTAGTTCTATAGATATGTAAGTACACAAAGTTGAGAATTAATATTACTAACGTAGGTATTGGAGTGATGTTGCTGTTATCATTTTTATGTCACCGAAGGATGACATATTAATCTCGTTGTGTAATTATAGTGGGGGGAAAATTAATAATAATAATATATAATATAATAATTATAGAGTTGTATATGCATATATCGAATAAACGCAAGAGGACTGTATTCTCACTGTATTATAGAGTTGTACATGGATATACTGAATAAACGCAAGAGGGCTGTATTCTCACTGTACTTAAAAAAAAAAAAAAACGAGCCAAAAAATCATAAATTAACACTTTCACTGAGGTAACATTACTTAGTGCGTGTCAAAAACACGCACTTGACGAATTTTTTTATACATACAATATATTTGTACTGGTAAATTGTGTACAAAATAATGATAAAATAACATTTTTGTGTAGATTTTTTACATTATTTCAGGAAGTAAACAGTGAATCGTTTTCAAATTGCGCGGAGCTTTTGTTTGCACAGCTGACTGCATAAAAAAAATCGCACAAAAACAATATATTTTCAAAAATATCATAAATAGCTATAAAAAGTATAGTTCGATCCAGATTGTACAAAAAACTTTTTTTGTGCGGTTGGTCGGGACCGCATAAAAAAAAGTTTCATCGAAAAAACATCACTCAAAAACGCTCAAAACCTAGAAATTTCCTTAGAAGTTGCTTCTATAAACAAGATAAAGCATTAATTTACACGTAGAAACATTTTATTTCAATTTTATAATATTATGAAAATACATCTTTAACAAAACTGAATGATGCAATAGCTTATGTTCTTATGCAGTGTATTGATTAAATGCTTAAAAGCCGTTAAAAAGTATTTTTATCAAAGAATGTTATTATAGTTATTGTTTAAGTTTCTTACTGTCTCGTGATTTTCATTCACATTATGCATTTTAATGGCCATTTTTTACAAACCGCACAAAAAAGGACCGCATAAAAAAGAGTTCAGCAGGATTATATCTAATTATTTGACAAAATTTTCTGTCAACGTTGTAAGAGTACTTATTTTACCCGAGATAGGACCACCTTAAAATCACTGTAATAACGTACTCATGTCAAAATGAGGGAAGAAATGTTATTATTCATTCACATACTACAGAATGTTATTTTAAAGACAATACGCAATATTAAAAAAAAATTGAAGAAGTAGTTATATGTGAAAATTTATTGATGAAAGTCGAAAATCGTCTGTATACGATCAGTATTTCGAAATATTGACAGTATTACTGATCGTGTATTGACAATACTGAAGTACTGTCAATAAATATTGACAATTCTCGCATTATAGAGAATACATACACATAAGTGATTGAATGTTGTCTGTATCGGGCGCCTGTCGAGCAAAGGACCGGTGGTGTAATGGATAGCACACCTGGCTAGTAACCAGGAGATCCTGGGTTCGATTCCCGGCCGATCCGGATAATTTTTTCAATCACTTTGTGATTTTTAATTTAAATATTGACAATATTACTGACTGTGTGGACAAAAATAGGCTATAAATATAAATTTACATAAATTTTTTTCGGCTGCTGTAACTCTTCAAGTTATCAGTCGAAGTTCAACCGTTTAAAAGTTACACGATAAGGGGACACGAAAAAACCGTACTTTTATGCTCAATATTTCTCAAATGGTGCTTGAAAATGGTAAAAGAACCTCTTCGAACCCCTTCTAACGATATCCTACACGATAGGGTACGCGGAAAAAATTTCCATCCCCACTTTCCAATACGGAAAAGTACCCCAAAAAGGGAAAAAACAATTACGAACAAACGAACAACCCGAATCCCGAAACTTTTCTTCAAAAAGTTCACAGAGAATTAAATATGGCATACGAAATGTCCGCCATATTGTGCGGATGATGTAAGCGCATATATGAGAAAGAGAGATAACCTCTGTTTAATGGGCTATTACGTCACAAATCATTTTGGCGCCACTTTTGAAAATGAATTACACATATTATATTTAGAACTACAATTATTGCGAATAATATTTTAATCCTTTCAGATTGTCCTCAATTCATTTTATGTAAATCATGTATATACATAGATTACAATCATTTTTCATAAACTAACTATATTTTACATTGTTAATCGGACTTTGTACTTTAACATATGGTCATACATACCTTAATTGGTTGAAAACAATTAAAGTGTACGTAAAAAAAAAATCATTTATGTATTTTTTAACCTATGATCGAACCACTGATTTCAAGGTTACAAAATATTGTAACTTTTTTTAAAAACATAATTAAATATTACTAATTAAAGTTTTTTTTTGTCCAATTATTTGCACAATATATCGGTGTAGTCACAATTAACCCTATAGAATCATACGTACTCGTCAAATTGACGACCAAACTTCTCTACCTGCTGCAGTACTACAACTTGTCGTTGCTTGTCTGTTCTAAAACTTCTGGTATCTAATTTATTTGTTATGATAACACAGCAGACGTATCAATTTGTTATATTAAAATAGTGTGCGTCAATTTGACGACGATGTATGAGTAACGTATGTTTTTTTTTAAAGATTTTGTACTTTACATACAAAAGTTTTCTTAATTTTTCTAAAATTTATTAAAGATATGGATGTTATAATTAATTTATTCAGTGATAATGATAATGTGAAAGATGATTACAGCTGTTTGACTTATAGAGACGACATAATACTGAAGTTTAAATATATTGAATCGAAAACTAAAGAATGCGTTTCAAGTGACTTAATAAAAGATTAACAATTTCTTTTATGGAAAATATTTTAATTTTTATTATTTTTTGAGATCTTATTCGAAAAATTACTAACAAATTTTCGAAAATTTACAATGAGGAAATAACTACATATCTACGGGAATATTTGTGACCGAGAAATTTCACATTCTGTAGGGTCACGCATGTCCATCGATTTATAATAGTTCATAAATTAATTATTTGAAAGACATGCCTTACGATACAATTGATGTATTTATCTATTTTTTAATTTTTGTAATGGAAATATGCTTTAATAAAAACATTAAAAAAATTAACAAATATTTATATTAAAAAAATTTTTTCCAATGCAATTTTTTTAAATATTTTGTTTGCTTTTGTAGTACTGTTATGAAAAAAAAAATGTTTTTTGCAAATAAACTCCAAAATTCTCCGTAAAAAGTCCATTCGTCTAATTGACGACGATGTATGATTAACATTTCTCGTAGACCAACGTATGATTCTAGGGTTAATTTACTTAAAATAAAAATTATGAAGAAGTCCGAGAAATATTTAAATTATGGTATGCAGCCAATGGACTTTATAAAAAAATGAATCAGTGTTTAACAAAACAAAAATAAATTTTACAAAAAAATACCGGTATGATTAACACGATTAGTATGTGAATTAACCAAAGATCGAAAAATGGCCGCAAGCTATAGTTCTTGGTCATTTAATTAGGATCACTAACGAGGACTGTGAACATCGATTTTTTTCCAAATTTGGTCAAAATAAAAATAAATACATCTTAAGACGCAACTCTTTACAATGTTTTGTTTTTAACACTTAATAGTTTAACTTTTTGTTAAATAACAATATCAAAAAACTAATTTAATGTTTAAAATTCGAATTTTTAAAATCAGAAAAAACGTGTCAGATCTACCGTCAACAATTGTATTATTAATCCGTTAAAATACGAGATGTTCACTATCGAAAATTTTCGATATCCATAAATACATAATTTCACATTTGAAATATACTTGTATAAAGTTCCCATATCTTACTATTTCATAAATTTTCTTATTTTTACTGTAAGAAGTAAGTATTCATTACGAGTTGTTCCCTATCGATAATTTTCGATATCGATAAATCTTTTATATTCTACAGTTTCATAAAATTTGGTTATTTTTTTCACTAGGCCGCACCGTTTACGAGATATTTGTACTCAAATCAAATACTGATACTGTCAGCAATTATAAAAAAATGTAGGATATACAGGTTTTAAATTACTGAAACCTTAAAAGGTCAGTAACTTTCTTTGAAACGATCACTGTAAGGATCCACATCATAATTTTCAAGTAATATATATACCAGATTGTTGCGGAAAAGTTGAAAATTTTGATTTTAAAATTCTTATTAAGTGTGAAAGTTAAATTAACTATGTAACTACTGGTTTCTTTAATAGCCACACGTTTAGAACGATTTACCACCTACAGTCTGACTGTAATTAATTACTCATAAAACATGTGTGTTATGTGATCTAGTTTTTTTATTTCTCAAAAAATTTCTTCCGGAAACACGATCGTATCAAAACAATAACCAAATTAATCATCAAATTTAACTATTTAATTTAATTTTTCAAGATAAATTTGAGAATTAATTTTAAATAAACATACTAATTTTCACAATGGTGTATATTGTACAGTAGTGTCTAAAAAATTTGACGACACGGAACATTTATGGAAGGAAGAGGGTACAAGGAAACACTTCGGTGTCTGTCCATTTGTCACATGTGATTTTCTCCGACTAATAATCGTTACTGTGATGTAATAACAATTTTTATTTTTGCTTTGAAAACAAGAAAATGGCGGGGTTAGCTTTATGAGAAAAAGGTTTTAGCACAATAGAGCATCGCCTTTTTGTTCAAAAAAAAAAAATGGCGGGGCTAACATGGCGGGGATATATGGTAGACGAAGTGGTCGGAACACGGCATTTCATATTACACGACAAATTGTTGTTTCAACTAATGTAAATCGAGGCCAATCGGCTCGAAACTATAGAAAAATGACGAAGAGGCCCAGAACAACCCAGAACAAAATTTTTAGTGCGAGAACACCAATTTAAAGTGTACTTTACTCTTGTTGATAGAAAAAATTGTTGTTTATTTCGAATTTTTTGATCGAAAAAGTTGGGCGATCGGCTCGAAACTATAGAAAAATGACGAAGAGTGATGAAAATAATTTCAGGGTACAATAATTCTATTTAAGATGAAAGAATGGTTTTTCAACTTTTCTCTAATGCTTAAAAAAGTGTCGATATTCATCTGAATTACATGGTAGACCAAGTGGTCGGAAAACGACATTTCATATTACACGACCTAATTGTTATTCCAATTAATGACGGAAATGATTCCAGAATATAGTAATTCTATTAACGATTAAAGAATGGTTTTTAAACATTTTTCTAATGTTTAAGAAAGTGTCGATACTGACTTTTTAGACCGTCGCCATTTTACGTCAATTTTTAGCGAATTTCCAGAATGGAATTCAGCTATTACAGCCACTGTCATAACGCGACTTGAGCCCGGGATTATGGTAGAAATTTGTTTTGAAGTCCCGAGAAACCGAAAATACAATTCACTATGCCCGCACGATAACTCTCGAACGAAACGTCTTACTTTTACGAAATTTGGTGAAAATATTGAAAGTCCCAAACCGTTGGACGAGTTTGTTAACCATACATGTCCGATGCCCGAAACATGGTTTTTTGGCAATTTTCGTGAAAAAAATTCGTTTTTTGCCAAAATTTCCGCTTATTCAAAAATTTTTGCGACATTTTTGAGAAATTTGTGAGAAAAAATCACACAAAAAAGGTCTTTAAACTATTATTCTATGTTAACTAATTTCCGAGAAAAACTAATTTTTTTAAATGGAAATTCGCTACGTTATGCAGGATACTGCGACAGAGGTATTTTTGTCTTTGTTTAAATAGTTCTAACGTTTCTTACACTATACAATATTTTAGTACGTGTTACCATACTTATTACCATTACTGTACTGCAATATAAAATTGAATTAATATTAAAACAATTTGATTCGACCGCAGACCTACCTATTTCATATAGCAAAAATAACTGAATTAACATATTTTTTTTAAACAGTTGGCCAAGATTTATTAAATCAAAAATTTAACAACAACTTGAACACCAGAATTCATAAACCAGTTCCATTATGAATAACAATTTATTAGACGCATGAATAAAAATATAATTAATTTAAATTTTAATAAAACTTAATTGCGTAATTGACTTATTACACTTGTATTATTATATTTAATTAACGCGTTATCTAAACGTACAAGAATTACTGCGAACGTTTGTTTATATGTAACATTACGATTACGGTAAATTGAGAGTGTTCTGCGTACACACATCGTCTACAGGGTGTAACGAAACTAGTGCGTACAAGTTGATTGGATGAGATATTACTGAACACTAATATTTAGTGGATCCGTCTCAATTTCCTGCTTTTATTTAATATTAAAACTTCAACAATAGTTTTAAAAAAAAAATTGGGGGACAGGTCTACCCACACTGTCAACTTCCCATTGGGTGTCCTTAAAGACTAGAGACTACTACTGTACATAAATAATTCTTTTTCCATTTCAGGCAACTTTTCCCCTGGGTCCCCGATAGAGGCTTTGCCCCTTCCACCATACCGGGGGCTTCGCCTTCTGTACCTAAGGGTGGGGGTTCCACCCTTATCAAACAAATGATAACATAATTTGTTCTCAAGATATGCGAGACAAAATATATTTCAAAAACAGTTTCTTATTTCGTTTTTTTTTTTAAATTTTATAAATAATATATTGGCGTTTTTAACATCAAGGAAGGTTCTTAGGCCATTATATAATAATGTTATGGTAAAAAATCCATATAATCTATGTTATCTTAATAAAGTTAATAATGTTTTTTTACCACAAAAAACAAACCGCTAATCCGAATTTGCTGAAAACTTTATCCGGTCTTCATTTTTTGATTACGCATCTAATGAAATTAGTCCGGAGTTGATATCATCATTTGTTCTCGAGATATGCTAGACGAAAAAAAATCCACGAACGAACGAACGAACGAACTAACAAAGACATCACGCTAAAAGCTATGGATTCGGATTCTAGTGACCTTGAAACGTGGAGATATGTCAAAATTAGCGATTCGTAAAATCGGACCCATTACAATAACTTCCAATGGGAAGTTAAAAAACGATACTGTCTATTAAATTGTGTAAAGTCCGACACTGACTATTGTAACATAAAGGTTTCATTGTTAGAGCTACGAAATCGTGCCAAAAAATTCTGTATAACTCCCGCTGATAACAAAGGTTATGATCCGAAAAGGAACTCTTCAATTATGTTTTACCTATGGATGAGTTAATTACTCGAAAGCTAGCTCGTAAACGAACGTTTAGTGACAAACAACAAAATAAATTATTCTCATAATTTGTAAAAAAAAAAGGTTTGAACGATAGAAAAACATCTACTGAAGATTCATACCAAATTTAAAGTCAATTTTATGTCGACCAAATCGAAAAAACGTGACGAAATGGGACGAAATCGAAATTTCGTTCCATTCATTCCGGCGGAGATTTTGGGAATTTTAAAATTTCCTTTTGAGAACATATTCATAAAAGTCTAAACGTTCAATTTTTTTTTTAAATTTCTAGATTATCGACTTTATTAATACGAAAACATAACACACTTAGAACTATTAAACATTTTTAGCGTTCTTACGTTGGGACACTCTGTACTTTACACTGCAATATGAGTGATTATTACCAGTTCAATTAAAAAAATGTCTATTTTCAATTTAATTTTTTTTTTTTTTTATATGATGATTCTTCTCACAGTTTGAGATAAACATCATTTGAAAAATCATATTCAACTAAAAGAGAAATCGTTTTGAAAATACTAATAAGGAATTAACAATGACTACAATATTGGTTATTGGATTGATATTTTTAAAATATCAAAAATTGAAATTTTAAAAAAATAGTCATCACTTCAACAGTAAAAGTTTTTAATGACCCAACAAAAAATTTAACGCCTTTTAATTCGATTTGAACTGATACAAAACTTCGATCGAAGACCTGTGCACAAAATACCATCCATTAAAACATTTCAGTCTGGAATTTTAGTCAACATTCACGAAATAATCGATCACCGAGCGTCACAGATTAAGTCCAGCGTAATACGGTATTTGACGGTATACATATATATATATATATATATATATATATATATATATATATATATATATATATATATATATATATATATATATATATATACACTGTGTGTTTTTCGAGAGTTGCCATTTTACTTACAGCCAAACCGTTGATTTAATCAAAAATTGTTCAAATAAAAGTTGTAGATATCGACGGGGGCAACCGATTGCTATAGTCAGGAGCTTTATAGCTCTTACGGTTTTCGAGCTATGATACAAACTTACAGATTTTTAAATGGGACTATATATTAATTTTTCGATAAAACTGATCTAATGCATTAATTAATAACATAAATGAGCAAAAAAAATATTTTTTACCCAAGTTTAGTTTTTAATTTTTCTTTAATTTATCAATTAAGCGGTAAAAATATGCATATGTGCTTGAGGCTACTTCAACCGATAGCGTTCTGGTTGGTTATATTTTAATTACATCCAAGAAAAGAACCTTTTCTAGTACCATCTCTATCATAAAAATTTGGTTGTAATAGAAATGGCAACTCTCAAAAAACTCACATGGTATTTAATAATTTTATTTTGAAAATCGTTAATTTTCAACAATTCATACAACTGACAACGCGCCATCACTTGAAAATGACGTCACAATTTGTAAACAAACATGTCTATTTTGATAATTTTTAATATTTCTACATATTAGCTTGAACACACAGTAAGAATAATTTGACTTCCGATTGTGACGTCATTACAATGAGCGGTTTTTCGCGGCAACTTTGTCATTTAAAATTGAATTTTTTTTTTTGATGATTTTTACAAAATTTATCAAAAATACGGCTTTAAGAAAAATTTATTTTTTCAAATCGGCTACGTCCAACTAATTCTACAGCCTTGTTTATTAAGAATTAACTAAAATTTTATGTTTCAAATCACCAGGAGAGTTGGAGTCACGTCAACCAGGAGACACCTTTTTGTTTGAGTGCTCACTTTGCCGGCCTGTACCGATTTCAATTTTGAATTATTTTTTAATTTTTTATACATTTTTATACTTTTCAAATATCAATAAAAAACTTTTAAAAAGATGAATACTAAAAATGTTTACTGTTGTTTTTTATGTCACCGAAGGATGACATATTAATATCGTTGTGTGACCATAGTGGGGGAAACATTATTATAGAGTTGTACATGCATATTGAATAAACGCAAGAGGGTTGTAGAGTTGTACATGCATACTGAATAAACGCAAGAGGGCTATATTCTCACTGTACTTAAAAAACGAGCCAAAAAATCATAAATTAACACTTTCACTGAGGTGACATTACTTAGTGCGTGTCAAAAACACGCACTTGACGAATTTTTATTTTTTATTACGCCCATAAAATCACCTCAAAATCGAGCCTCTAGACTAGAATATCCCCCTTAATTACTTGACGTCTTACAACGTCAATGACCGATCATATTTTCTTTGATTTCAATTCTACAAAATTTTTTCACAAAAACGTAAAAAATTTACAAGAAAGTGAATAGGTATAATGTTTTGATAAGATCCGTCACTGTTATTCAACTGAAAGTAATATTTCTAGATTTCTATTGATATTATCGTTGATATGATATCTTTTCGGTGACGGGATCAACACCAACTATATACATAAAAGAGCTGCTAAGTATCGAACTGGTTATAAATACATCTTTTTTTTTTATAATATTCATTATTGTTCAAATGAATCAAAGTTTAGAGATCGAATAGCGCGATTACTACTCGATATGATGTGTATTGATCTTTTGAATTGATCTTTTAAGTCGGTGGTAATCAATACAATAATTGTGAAAGGATGTCTTAAGGCCTCTTTATCTCGCGAATTGGTGAAATACTTATTTATTTTATATACATATATATTTAATTTATATAATATTTATATTATTTATTATTTCGCACAGGTGTACAGATGCGTATAAAAATATTTAAACAATTGTTTGTTTGACTTTTGTCGAAGACTGTATCTGATAAAAGTATACAGATTAAGGGGTTACGGGTAGTCAACAATCTGAGAAAATTGAGTATTTTAAATAATTTTGTTTTTTACAGTAGTTTAAATTATTTTATAAAACAAATAATACGGGGGGTTTATTATATTAAGTTTTAAGGGGGACCAGTAGTGTGACGTTTTAAAAAAAAAGTGGAAAATTTTTTTTACATGTTTCGGTAGCCTATACCTTTAAAAATAACATACTAAAATTTCAAGTGCATCCGAAGAGCGAATTCTGATTTTCATTGTTAAGGGGAGGTTTACTTGAGAGTCGTTAAAAAAAATCGATTTTTTTTGCAGAAATTGGTAGCTAATTATGTGTAGAATATGTTCCCAAAGTGATTTTGCTGAAAGTAATTTAAGGGAGGTTTACTTGAGATTTGATAAAAACATCGATGTTTTTTTTTGCCGAATTTGATAGCAAATTATGTGTAGAATATGTTTCCAAAGTGATTTTACTGAAAATAATTTATAAACAAGATTCTTGCACATTAACCGAACCCAGATTTCTATAAAAAAAAAAAAAAATCAAAAAACGTAGTTCACGCAATAATGAGTATTAAATATAAAATTTTGAAAATACGTTTCTTTATATATATTTTATAATATCTCGGAACTACATTTTTGGAACTGGTGGACACGAAAACTTAAAAACTATTCGATGGGTCCTTTTTTTTAAGTTTTTTATTTTAAAGATAATTCAATTCTTCGGCACCTCTACCTAAGTTCGATACACTTTCAATATTTTTTTTATTTTTAAATTTACTTTAAAGAACGAAAAATAAGATAAAAATCGTAATCAAAAGTTCAAACATCCGCCATTTTTTTTTCTTTCAGCAATTTATTGATATTATAGGTAGAGGTGCCGGTACTCTTCGTATATCTTATAAATCTTTTTTATTTTTGGATTTCGGTGGTTTATTACCGGCGCTAGGATGTCCGCCAACAAGGCATTGGATTTTCGAATCGTCACACTGCACTATCTATAAAATGGGCACTTTTTTTATATTTTTCCTAGAAATTTTTTTTTTTTTTTTTTTTGTGTAGCTTAATACTCAATAAATAAATATGTGTACAAAATTTGAAATTAATATTTACTTCCGTTCTTGAGAAAAAAATTCTAGAAAAATACATAATTTTTAAGGACTCTCGAGTAAACCTCCCCTTAACTACTTTTGTCTACCTGCGCTAGATGTAGTAACTACCCAAACTATTCTATTAAGTAAAACCGTCCTTTCGTGAAGTGACCATGAATTGGTCTAGTGGTTAGTTAGCATCTTCGATCGAGGGTGAAAATTCATATGACCCCAGCTGTTACCGTTTGTCACGCAATACTTTACCTTGAACCGTACAAAGATGACGTCAACATTATTATAAAAAGAATCACTGACTGTAAAATACAAAACGGAAACGAAGTTTTACCTTAATTTTCCAAAAAAACTTCATAATAATTCTCAATAGTTTCGCCCGCCTCCAATATCCGGTAAAAGTTAAACTAGATTTCACGATAATTAAGGGCATTAAAACCCGGACACAACCCGAAAACTTTTCCCAAACATGATTAAAACACTTTTTACTAGAATCACTTACTTAAGTCATTGATGACTTACGTACATGCAATTTGAATATGATTCAACCTTGCACGCAAGCGTAATCAGGTTAAATACACACAACCATGTGATCGCTAGTCGTTTTATACATATACCGGGTGTCCCAACGAAAATTTCTAACTTGAAGATCTCGTAAACGGTGAAGACAGAGTTTCAGTTAAACCTTGCAAAATAACGTCATCAAAACTGAACAATATTTTCAGTAACGCACGATTTCCTATTAGTATAGTATATTATGCAATAAGTGCGGGAAGTTGTCGATTGCCCACGAGAGCAACATTGAGCGCACGATCGTAGTGAGTGCATTCATTCACTCGAGTGGGTAATCGACAATCCTGCACGAGTTGCATATACTATTTTTTATTACGAATTTCACATACTTTTTTCCATTATTATTACTATTTTTTAATCTTTTTTAAAATAATATTTTTGAGTGTTTGTCTTTTTTTTTAAATTAAATATTGTTTACTTTGTTGGTGGTTTCTATAGAAATAATTATGAAATATTTAATAAATATAAAAAATCAAGAGGCGGCTTTACGTGTTTTATTGTCAATTTGCGTGCGGAAAGTATACTTTCCGCACGCAAAAAAGTATGTGGAAAGAGTACAGTTAGTACTTCTCCCGCATGAGTAATAAAAAATTATTTTATGACATTAGATCAATCCAAACAGAGGAAAAATTTCTGAAAATACAATTTTTTTTTAAAATTTTCGGGACACCCTGTATAATTAGACGTACAGACGCTAGTAACATAATGACCGAGGTAGTAAAATAGTTACAAAATGTACCGTCCATGCTCGGTTAAATAAAAATTTTCATAAATTTAAGACCTTTATTTATGGCTCGCTTATTTGCTTAATTATACAATTAATATGCTAAATATTTTTTATGTAAGATACAAAACACTGTTGGTTAATTTATTACATTCAAGTATATCCTGTTTTAATTCATTCCAAAAAAACATGTTCCATTTCCTGGAATGCATGAAAAATATATTTAAGATGTTTCAAAAATCCCACAATTCAACCAAAAATACTAATTTAAGGTCATGTAATGGATTTAATACTGGAACATTCCCGTATATGAACATAATACCCCTGTCGCAACATCCTGCATAACACAGCGAATTTCCTTTTATAAAAGTTAGCTTTTCTTGGAAACTAACTGACATAGAATAATAGTTTAAAGACCTTTCTTTTGTGATTTTTTTTCCTCTTTCTAATGGTGTAAAAAAATTTCACAAAAGTTTCTGAATAAGAGGAAATTTTGACAAAAAGCTAATTTTATTCACGAAAATTGCCGGAAAAAACATGTTCCGGGCATCGGACGTGTCTGGTTAACGAACTCGTCCAACGGTTTGGGACTTCCAATATTTTCACCAAATTTCATAAACGTAAGACGTGTCGTTCGAGAGTTATCGCGCGGACACATATACATATATATATATAAATTTTAGTGAATATTATTTTCGGTTTCTAGGGACCTCAAAATAAATTTCTGCCATAGTCCCGGGCTCAAGTCGCGTCATGACGGTGGCTGTAATAGCTGAATTCCGTTCTGGAAATTCGCTAAAAAATCAAATTCTAAAATCTACTTAAAAAAATACCCTTGTCGCAGCATCGTGTATAACATGGCGAATTTCCGATCACAAAAATTACATTTTTTTGAAAATTAGTTTTTAAACTTTTGAAAATTTTTGCAAAAATAAAATACATTTTTATAGGTTCCTGGCATGTCTCATCCAAGTCATCCAACTCATCCAAGATTTTTAGACTCAATATTTTCATCAAATTTTGTAAAAATAGGATGTTTCCTTCGAGAGTTATCGCGCGAACATATATATATATATATATATATATATATATATATATATATATATATATATATATATATGATATTTTTTATTGCGAAAAAATATCTCATTTCCACAAAATAAGAAAATCGGTTCAAGTAAAACTTACGTGGAACGTTACGAACGACAAATTTCGTGATTTTCACCGTAGGAAATTTTTCGAATCCACGAAAAAAATTGATTGGTTTACGCGGTAAAACTGAAAGTCGTAATTTATATTATAAAACATATCATTATATAAATTACTCTTGTACAGTATTATTACTTTATTACAAATAGGTATTATTATATTTTATAAAAATAATTAATTAAACAATAGGATATAGGTATTAATTACGAAACGTAATTATTACAAATTAAAATATAAAACCGTACAACATTAATACACCTTTCATCAGTGTGATGTCGCCAATAATTCAAAAATTTACACCGGAAAATGACGATAAAAACGGTGTTTCCGTTCGAAATTTCGAAACGATTTTCTTCAGATGGTATGAAAACTGTAACGGGAAATCGAAGAAAAATTTATGGAGTTGTATTATGTCAGGTCTTAATTTATGCGATTTTAAATTTTATTTTTTTTTTTAAACAATGCCCATCAAAGTACAAAAAGAGAAAGAAAAGTAAGAAAAAGTAAGAAATTTGAATATTAATTTACGATAAAGTTACTTATTTATTATTTTTAAGCGTTCTATATAAAGAATATAAATTATTACATCATTAATTTTCTTTACGTATGTATTTATCACAATTTTTATAATATTATGAATACCCCTGTCGCAGCATCCTGCATAACATAGCGAATTTCCGTTTATAAAAGTTAGTTTTTCTTGGCAACTAGTTGACATAGAATAATACTTTAAAGACCTCTTTTATGTGATTTTTTCTCCTCTTTCCAATGATCTAAGAAAATTTCATAAAAATTTTTGAATAAGGGGAAATTTTGGCAAAAAACGAATTTTTTTCACGAAAATTGCCAAAAAAAAACATGTTTCGGGCATCGGACGTGTCTGGTTAACGAACTCGTCCAACGGTTTGGGACTTCCAATATTTTCATCAAATTTCATAAACGTACGACATTTCGTTCGAGAGTTTTGGCGCGGACACACATTATATATATATATATATATATATATATATATATATATATATATATATATATAAATTTTAGTGAATTTTATTTTCGGTTTCTAGGGACCTCAAAACAAATTTCTGCCATAGTCCCGGACTCAAGTCGCGTCATGACAATGGCTGTAATAACTGAATTCCATTCTGGAAATTCGCTAAAATGAAATAAAATATCTTTGCGTGTAAATTAGTACTTGATGTTGTTTAGAAAAGCAACTTCTAAGGAAATCGTGAGATTTTGAGCGTTTTGAGTTCTTATTTGTAACAAACTAGATTTTTCAAGATTTCAAGAAAAATGTTTTTTTTATGGATTAAAATTTCCTATTATTTTCCAAAAAGATAAATTCATCAAAAAAATTCTACATGTATTTCATAAATATTTTGATCTCTTAAGATCGTTGTCCCTTAAACATATTACGCTGACCATAGTACAGTTGCGTGATAAATCAATTCGGAACTTGTGTACGTTATAATTATTGAGCTGGCGTGTTTCTATCATGACTCATTATCAAAAAATTTCAAAAACTATTTCTTTCATTCTCAACACAATGTCGAGATTCAATCAATTTTATGTACCCGTACAATTTACTGTTAACATTCTATTTCATGGCCCCTAACTAAATACCAAAAATATTTTAATTGCTCTTTCACATCAATTTTGTTCAACCCTCACTGTATGTATAAAAACAGGGGTATGATGTTAATGCGTACGCCTGTTTCGCTGTGCGTGCATTTGTTCACGATTTAATGAGTCAAATTAAATTGAAGGTCAAGTTTTCAAAAGGTTGATTCAAACCGACTTGAAAAAAAACTGACCAGGTTGTCATGAACTACAGATAAAGGGTAACTTCAAAAATGTAAAGTTTACCGCATCGATGCAGCATCACGACTTTTCTGATGCGTCTAATACTACATGATGCGCTGCTGATGCTTTCTTGAAATTTGATGCACATTAGATGTTTTTGAGCGGGATATTGGCATCATTTAGCCTCTGATTTGGCTACAGATAGACTATAGATAATATAGCAATACAGTCCTTGTATAGGTATATTATCTTTGAATTTCAACTTGAACTTACTTGAAATTGAAAATATTGAAATTATTTGAATAAAAAATATTACATACCTATTTTGAGTGCAAGATGTATTCCAATAGTTTAAACAATTTTAATCAAAGCTAAATCTTTTTCAACAATTTGTTTTTCGGAATTATTCCTGTTGGTATTAATACCTACATAATATGGCAAGTAGTTATAATTCTACATCATTCACATGACATGCATCTTGGATACGCATCACCAAATTTCTTGATGCATTGTTTTAACGCATCAAATGCAAAAATGAACTTTTGATTTTTCGTTGTGATGCGTCTGATGCGTTTTTGAACTTTTGACTCTGTCTCATGCAAGCAGTGATGCATTTTTGAAGTTAGCCAAACCTTTTTTATGCGGTCCTTTTTTGTGAGATTTTTTTTATGCGGTTTTAAAAAAAAAATGATCATTAAAATGCGTAATGTGAATCAAAATCAAGAGAAAGTAAGAAACTTAAACATTATCTATAATAACTTTCAATGATAAAAATACTTTTTAATGGTTTTTAAGCATTTAATCAGTACACTGCATAAGAATATAAGTTATTGCATCATTTAGTTTTTTTTTTACAGATGTATTTTTCATAATTTTCATAATGTTATAAAAATGAAATAAAATGTTTCCACGTACAAATTTAATGCTTTATCTTGTTTAAGGAAATCGTGAGGTTTTGTGCGTTTTGAGTGATGTATTTTCGATAGAACTTTTTTTATGCCCTATGTCCCTATCCACCACATAAAAAAAGGTTCAGCTGTATTATAGAATTATAAAATATGAGATAAGGCTTTGGTTACTATGTTTTGAATTGAGACTGAAAGATACTGAACATTTTACCATAAAAAAGTAGTAAAAAAAAAATTAGGCCAAGTCACCAATACAGTTCTGATGACGCCATAAAGCGTCTTTCCATGGAATAACACCACTATAGTCAATTTTATCTTAATGTTTACTGATTAGTTTCAGCCTACCTGAATATAACTAGTTTTCAACTTGTATAAGTACTGATTTAAATATGTCATGTCACTATTGAGAGTAATCGATAGTTTTTGATTTTACACAAAGGTTTGAACCAATTTTGTCAAAATTATTGAATATGAATCTGTTAACGTAATCAGTGAACGCAGACATAACTATGAATTTTAGAAAAATCAACTGGCTTTTCAAAAGCAATCAAAAATGGCGAATCTTATGAATGTTTAAGCTCCCCCCCCTGTAAATCTTCAATCATGGATACAAGAAATTTTAAAACTATCGAAAAAACACTTGTTAAGAACGCTTAATTACCATAATTTCGGTTAAGACAATCAAATTTTCGAAAATTCACAAAGAAATTTGAAATAAAGAAAATCGTCCCCAAGAAATAAGATTTTGGATCGAGGTACGTTTCGGTAGTTAGAAAACATTTCCCAAAAATTCATGTCCAAATTATTATAAGAAATTCCGGAAAATTGGAGAAAATATTCATGCAAAAAATATACATACTTAAAATACGTATATTTTATCTCGAAAGGTATGGTAAAAGCTCTGACCACTGAGGAACTCCAACTTAATGCGTGTGTAACACACATTTGGCTGATTTACAAACATTGCATTTTTTTTTAAACCGAACCCAAAAAAATAATTTAACTTTTTAAAACAACGTATCCACCAAGTGCACAAATATTGGCAAATGTTTGCAAATGTTGGCAAACGTTCACAAACGTTTGTCAACATTTATTAGTGTTCACCTTTACAATTTTAAATTTGAAAAGATCATACATATCATTATTTGATAATACACGAATGTACAAAATTAAGTGTTCAGATTTAAGGCAAAAAAAAAATGTGGAAATCCGCGACCGTGGAAATAAATCGATGACGGAACACACGTTATTTACATTTCCCGATTCACGATGAATTCCGATGTGTGTGTATATTTCGTAATAATTATTAATGTTAACTTTAATCAATTAATAATTAACATTTTAGTTCTGATTTATTCTTCAAACACTGAAAAACAAGGTCGTTACGACAATTTACTAAAAATATTATGATTTATTAACTTGTTTAGGTGATATTTTCCGGTATGTGCGGGTACATGTACAGTAACTGCAAAAATTATAGAAACATCAGCAAAAAATTGAGTTTCTGTTCGGGTAATAAGTCCTTGATAAAATTAGGTACATTTCAAATTAACAAAAATAAATTTTTAAAGTTGGTCGATAAAACGATTTTTTCTAAGGATTTTAACGAAACTTCTCTAGAAATGTATTTAATTCAATACCAATAATACGAGCCTATTTCGATTAAAACTGACTACTCCAATTTTGAGAAAAACGGTTTCAAAATTTTGTAATTTTAACACGAGTTCTTATGGGAAAACCCTGTTTTTTTTTTTTTTAATAAAATGAAAACGTGTCAAAGGAATTTCATAAAAATTTAATATGTTATAAAATATAAAGTTACAAACCATATTTAATAAGAAATAAAAATTATTCACCACGCCGTCTTTGAAATATAATTTATAAACATCATTTTACGTTTTTACAACGCCTTTTCAACAATGCTTTTATATTGCTGCAACATAAACGCGCGGAAATTCAAACAAACAAGTGGTATACAAATATAATAACTGTAGAATATTAATACATTACATATTTAATTTTTGATAAAAGAGAATCTTTTTGCTGAGACATACTTTTGTACCTAACTATCTCAGAGCAACTACGTTGAGGCGACTAAAATAAAATACCTTTTTGAGGATTCTTTCTTATCGTAATGGCAGAAATCAAAAACATACACCCTAATTTTCTGAATATCATTAAGATTTTTAAAAAAAAAAAACCAAAACAATTTTCAACAAAAATAAAGAAAGTACGGAGTGATTCGAGAAAAAACCGATAATTTCTTGTGGTTATTTTGGTTAATAGTTTATCATTTTCAAGACGGTTGTATTTGAGTTTATCATAAGCTACTATTAATAAATAATAACAAATTTAAATTAATGTTAAAATATAGTCAAACAGTGCAAGAATTGAGTTAAAGAATTTGTTTTGTAATTTATTTAAATAATATTCGTTCCTATTAACCCTGGGGTGATTTTCCGATTAAATATAAAAGAACACGTAAAAAAATGTATGAAAATCGAATACAAAAGTCAAAAGTGATCCAATTCAGTTACTTTTACGGTAATAAAACGAAAATACCCCTGTCGCAGCATCCTGCATAACATAGCAAATTTCCATTAAAAAAGATTAGTTTTTCTCGAAAACTAGTTGACATAGGATAATTAGTTTAATAATTTTGTTTATGTGATTTTTTCTCGTCTTTTCAATGATGTAAAAAATATCGCAAAAATTTTTGAGTAAGGGGAAATTTTGGCAAAAAACTATTTATTTTTTTTTTTCACGAAAATTGCCAAAAAGCCATGTTTCGGGCATCGGACATGCCCGGCTAACGAACTTGTCCAACGATTTGAGACTTCCAACATTTTCAACAAATCGCGATAAACTAATTAATTTTATTTAAATTCCCAATTTGTTTTCAAAGGGTTAACTATTTTTGTAGATTGTAAACATAGCACTTGTGTTTATCACACATTTTTGCTGATATGGACAGATTTGATAATGGTTGTACAGGTGGACGCCAAATTACACAATTATACGGAATTTTTTTTTGAGTCAAATGTACAGCTAAACCTTCTTTTATGCGGTCTTTTTATGTGCGTTTTTTGTGCGATTTTTTTATGCGGTTTTTAAAAAAAAATGGCCATTAAAATGCATAATCTGAATCAAAATCACGAGACAGTAAGAAACTTAAACAATTACTATAATAACATTCTTTGATAAAAATACTTTTTAACGGCTTTTAACCATTTAATCAATACATTGCATAGGAACATAAGTTATTGCATCATTTAATTTTGTTTCAGATGTATTTTTCAAAATTTTCATAATATTATAAAATTGAAATAAAATGTTTCTACGTGTAAATTAATACTTTATCTTGTTTATAGAAGCAACTTCTAAGGAAATTTCTAAGTTTTGAGCGTTTTGAGTGATGTTTTTTCGATGAAACTTTTTTTATGCAGTCCCGACCAACCGCATAAAAAAGTTTTTTGTACCATCTGGATCGAACTATACTTTTTATAGCTATTTATGATATTTTTGAATATATTTTTTTTGTGCGATTTTTTTTATGCGCCCCCTATCCATCGCACAAAAAAAAAATTCAGCTTTATTTATGACATTTTTGAACATAATTTTTTTTGTGCGATTTTTTTTTTATCCGGTCCCTGTCCACCGTATAAAAAAAGGTTCAACTGTATACCTATACGTGAGTTTCGAGAAAAAATTTTTATTTTTAGATAATTTCGATTGTGCTCGTTCGAGTTACACAAATTAAATATATAAAAAAATTTTTTTAAAGATAACCCCACAAGTTAAATAGTTTACTTACTGATAAGATCGGTTTTATATTTCAAGGATACCAATTTATTATTAACACCGTTTACTTATACACTATAACACTATAAGTCTATAATATTACTAGCTCTATGTATCTAGTACAAGTACCGTACTGCGCAAAAGTATTCGTACCGATTATTTTACAGTACCGTCAACACTCCTAACTTTACCTATTGAACACTTTCATGGTTTATAATATTTATAGCATTTTTTTAGTGAAAGCTATTTCTAACGAACTATTAGTGTTCTATAAATTTTTCTGACAGTACCAACCGCCATTTTTTTTAGGATTTCGTAGAAAAACTATCCACGAAATCCTTATGTCGTAGCATTTTACACGTTCTAATGTGTGACCAATTTGCACTTCACGAACAATCCTGCTAATGACAATTCCGCATTACTTTGCGGTAAAGGGGGTATTTTTCTTTATTTATAATAATAAAAAAAAAACATACTTAAACAAGTAATATATTCGAATTTACTGCTAGTTATTTAATAGTTTAACTCACACTTATTAATTTTTACATTCATTCGTCTTTTTGTTATTTTACAAGCAATTTTTTAATTATCGGGATGAAAAGTAAATGAAAAAAATATATGGGCACCAATGATTGTTATCATATGGATATTTATGAATAATTTATAGAATATTCCAATATTCTTTTCTCTTTTTCTGTTGTATATAAACATGTGTATATATACATCTCGTCTTATCCGGATTAACTTAATTCAAAATGATTTTTTTATTCTCTTCTATTTTATACAGACATGAATATTATTTCAGTTTATCTATAGTACATTTATGTTTTCAAAAAGTATGCAAACTTTAGTTGATATTTCAGGAGCTATAAAACTCAGGTAGGCAATTTTATCCTATGAAAAATTACGTAATGTCATAAAGTATTTAAAAATAATTTTAGCTATTAGGTATTATTACACGAAAGGTTTGTGAATAAATTTTTGGTCTGTCTAATGAAAATTTGTTGCCTAACAATTTAACGAGAAGACGGCGGAAGCTGAAGCGTTTTTGGGTTGACACTTCTTCTCGTCAAATTGCTTTTAGGTAAGAAATTTGAGTTGTAAAAAACACAAATTTATTCAGAAAAAAATATAGAACTCAAGTGTAATACGGTAAGATAATTTAACGAATAAATTAAATTAGTATAATTCATATTATTATTTAATGCACTGTCACCATGGTTCTGAAATCAGTTGAATTTATCAATACGAATTTTTGTTTCATTTTTATCGTGTTTACTTACAATGAAATGTTTTTTACCATTTCTTTCGCTGTAAAAATCTGTCCTTTTTTTTGCCTTTTTTGCCATGGTAAAAGTGAAGAAACTACAATATTCTTAACTTGATACACATATCGAATAATTCGTTTAAGAATGCTTACTATAGGTTTGGTCAAGTTAGAATCATTTAACAATTCATAACATTATCAACGCACGCCCCCTGTATTTTAATGTAAATATGTAACAACTAGATTTGCCGTTCAAAGTTTCCAGTCTACGATGTTTTAACAACGCAATGTAAACAACAGTTGTTTATTTAACAATTTTACAGCATCTTTTAAACGTGGTTCGGTAAAATTATGAATTCGTTGACAACTTAATCTATGTATTACATTTTTTTGACTAGTAATTTAAGTTTCTGGAGTTAACCCCTTATCGCATACAAAGCCATATATGGATTCTAAGTTTTACTATTTTTTTTTCAACATATTAAAATTCTTTTTTGAAACTAATGTTAAATCCTAACTTTATACTCTTTCGAGCAACGGAACGTAATTTTTGTTGTCTTTGGTAAGTGCGGGTTGTCAAATTATTTGAAATTATGTTCAGAGTGTCCGACCGTTACAATGCAATTAATTGGTGCTAATTTTATTTGTGAAAACTAAAAACAATAAAACGGTAAGTACTAAAATCAAAAATTTTCAAAACACCTTTATATATTCAAGAACATGGAATAGTAGTGATTCGTGTGTGTTTTCTTGTTTTCTTCGATTTTTGGGGCTTATTTTGAAGTTGCCATATTTGGCTTCGTATGCGAGTAATTTCTATACAATAAGACTTAATTTTTTTTCCTTAATTTGACTATTAAAATAAAAGAAGTGAAAGACATTTTCAGTAAAAAAAATTTTTTTCTTCACCTTCATAATTCATGCAAAAAGAGGTTAAATTTGAATCGAAAGTTATGGTAAAGTTAGGTAATTTAACGGTAATGAAAAACATATATACACTAAAGTCAAAAAAAATGATTACACAATAAGTCAATTCAGGATCAAAAGTTCAGGGCTACAAAAGATAAAAAAAAGTAACAGAAACGATAATTAATCAGTAAAATTAACTTTTGATCAAAAACTATCATCACTGTTAAGATTTGAAGAATAAATTAGCAGTTCTGTAGAAATTACTCCCGGGCGATGGATCAAAAAATTTATGACTGTAGACTTTCAACAGTTTAGAACCGAAATTCACGGAACCGGAGATGAATCGAGGTTAGAGTCGAAGATGGCCGAATCACAAATAAACAAAGTGTAAACAGAAAAAAGCATATATGTACCAAAACATTGATAAACATAATGAAATTATAAGGGTTCCGAAGATTCTCTTCGGAGCCCTAACAATTGTATTAGATATGTATTATTAAAATAATACCCATGTCGCAGCATCCTGCATAACATAGCGAATTCCCGTTTAGAAAAATTAGTTTTTCTCGGAAACTAGTTGACATAGAAGAATAGTTTAAAGACCTTTTTTATGTATTTTTTTTCTCCTCTTTTAAATGGTGTAAAGAAATTTCGCAAAAATTTTTGAATAAGTGGAAATTTTGGCGAAAAACTAATTTTTTACAAGGACAAAAACCATGTTCCTGGCATCCGACGTGTCTGGCTGAAGAACTCATGCAAGAGTATGGGACTTCCAACATTTTCACCAAATTTCGTAAAAGTAGGACACTTCGTTCGAGAGTTATCGTGCGAACATATATATATATATATATATATATATATATATATATATATATATATATATATATATATATATATATATATATATATATATATATATATATATATATATATATATATATAGTCCCGGGCTAGGGTCGCGTTAGGACAGTAGCTGTAATAGCTGAATTCCATTCTGGAAATTCGCTAAAAAGGAATATGAGTGGCACATAGCTTCCTTATTCCCAATATTGTAAAAAAAATTGCCATTTAAATAGTTCTGGAGTTATGCACGTTGAATAATTCTACGAACTAGACAACGAACAAAATGATTCCAAACAAAATATATGTATATGTATAAATATTTTAGAACAGATGTACATATTTTCAAAACCCATAATCAAAAAAATATCATATACCCCAAATTCTGTTAACGACCAATGTAACCCCGTTCATTGACAAGAACCAAAGAGGTGTGGCACATAACTTCCTCGTACTCGTCTTCACAAAAACGAATCCTAAGTACAATTTAAAATTTCGTATTTTCGTATTAACTGTTATTGTAATACGAAATTCACAGAAATGTGACTGTGGAACAAAACCAAATAATTTTTTTTTTTTGATTACTGACAGCAGTTGTATCTGAGTTTGTCATAAATTACAATTAATCAGATTTAGTTAATGTTAAAACTGGTAAGTAAGATCATAAAAAAGCGTGAAACAGTGCAAACGTTAGATTATTAAAAGTTATTTCATAATTATTTAAATTGTATTTACGTTTAAAAGGATGATAGTTTTAAACACTTACTTCCTTTATTTATTAAAAATATATAAAATTATGTTAATCTTTTACAGATATCCTATATTAACAGGAACAGCTATTAGATCAGCAAGAACGGAAAGGCTGAATGGAAACAATTGAATAGTGAGTAGAAACTAGCGTACCAGGGCTAACCAAAGTTTTAAAAATAAATCATTATAATTCAAAATGTATACATTCTCTTTATTCATTTCCCTACCAGAAAAAACCCTTATTCACTTCCTCCCACGTCCGCGCTTACGATTAAGTGCAAAATAAGTGCAAACACCCCTGTCGCAGCATCCTGCATAACATAGCGAATTTTCGTTTACAAAAATTCGTTTTTCTCGGAAACTAGTTGACAGAATAATAGTTTAAATACCTTTTTTGTGTGATTTTTTCTCGCCGTTTCAATGGTGATTGAATAAGGGGGACATTTTGGCAAAAAACTAACTTTTTCACGAAAATTGCCAAAAAAAACATATACTCGTCCAACCGTTTGGGGTTTCCAATATTTTCACCAAATTCCGTAAAAGTAGGACTGTAGTAGAGTGTATATTATTTTCGGTTTTTAGGAACCTCAAAGCAAATTTCTGTCATAGTCCCGCGCTCAAGTCGCGTCATGACAGTGGCTGAAAATCGAGAAAGTTGAACGGTGCAGATTCCGTTTCACCCTGTTCTACACAGTACCCGGCAAATATTACAATTCGTTACAATACTTTTTTACAAAACTGTACAAAAACATTTTTTTTGGTGGTTCATGAATGAACTACTAGTAAAATCAAATTAATATTTAATAAATGAACATTAATCGATAAGTGACTCATCCATCCCTGGTCCGGAAGAATGAAATTCGTTTTTTTTTTTTTTGTTTAAATTATTTATTTAAATACGATATTTCGATCATATGCTGTTTATGTAAAAGTAATATGTAAAATACCTGCTAAATAAATGAACCTACTAGCTGAGTAGGTCAAAGTTTCCTTTTCTTAAAACAATCTTAGACGGTTAAAATGCATAAATTTCATTTTTTTTGCCCATGTTTATTTAAAAATATTAGTTTTTTTTTTATATTATTTGTTTAATAAAAAAATTTTTATAAAAGAAAATATTTGTAACAAGAGTCAGTTACAAGTTGCAGTTCAAGAAAACCGAATACGATTGTCATATACGGTCTTCAAAAAACAAAAATGTAAACTTGTTTTTTGATTCAATAATTAAAAGAACTGGTTGTGTCGATAATGATTTTGACGATTTACGCCGAGAAAACAAATAAATTCGTTATAAAAGATAACCAATAAAAAAAAAAAATTGTATAGCGGTTATGTCTGGCTCGAAATAACCAAACTCGCGAGTGTGTATCGAAAAATCGATCAAACATTTCGTAAAAATAGTATTAAAATAAAATTTTTAAATTTTCATTACCACTGGAAAATTGACAAAATAAAAAAAAACAATTTACACTGATGTTACCATATACAACACAATCCAAAACGAAACACAAAAATTCAAAGCGAAACACAAACACATTTTTGAGAAAACAACACAAAACAAATTTTGGTTAGATCATTTTCTTTTTGTTTTTTGAGATTTTTTAATCAGTATGAATCATTCATTCATTACTGGAAAAACTGAAAATTTTTTATTTCCCCGATCGATTCGATGAACGCCCCCCTTACGTCGTACAATTGAAAATTTTTTTTGAAACGATTAAATATAATAACAAATTTTTTAATTTACTTACAATAATAAAATAAAAATTTTATTTATCTTTTCGTTTGAAAATTATTTAAGGTATTCATTACTTCAAACTCGTAGTAAGTACACAGTCTTCTCTATAACACGGGAAAAATATGTGGAGGGGTATACGGTACGGCATGCATACACGTCGCGTATTGTACGCATGCGCACCATGTAATGTGTATATCTCGTATACGAGAACCTGCGGATTTTTAGGGTTCCAAAGCAAAATCTTCGAATGCTTATAGTTTTTTAATCTACAAACATGAAATTTAACGCTTTAAATGATTAAGACGAGTTAACTCGTCCTGCAATATGGCGGCTCAAAATGCTGTGATATGTATATATTCACTGGTGCAGGTGCCGCCATCTGTGACAGATTTTCCGAAATACGGTATAATTCTAAATAATATTCAATTTTCTTAAACATAGTTTAGTATAATCTATATTTTGTAAATTCCTAGGGTTCACTTTTTTGATGTTGGAATCTTTGATTTTTTTTCATTTTCTTTTTTTGGTAACCTTATCTATTGTACTTATCATTGGCAGTAAAAAGTCTGGCATTTTGAGACAAAAAAATTTTTCAAAAATTTATAATAAACCGCATAGCCACTAGTGATGTCGGACCGAGAAACAGTTAGTCGATTAATCGACTAAAATTGTTTTTCAGATAAAATAAGTCATTAGTCGAAAATATCAAGGACAGAGTAGTCGACTAATCGATTAAATTTTTAGTCGAATTCATGAATAAGGTAACCTATGTAACTATTTAAAAAATGAGATTTTCTTTTGTATTTAATTATGGACTTTCAATATTTTTGTTTTAAGAAAAAGAAAGATATATGAAATATCACAATATATTAATCACATAAAAATGAAAAATTATACAATATATTATAATTTTTTAGTTTTCAATTTTTGAAGTCCAATAAATAATACAGAAAAATTGTTAAATTAGTCGTTAATCATTAAAAAAAAAATCTATCATTTTAGTCATTTAATCGAAGGTAAAATAGTCGACTAAAATATGAGCAAATGTAAACAAAATTAGTCGACTAAACCGACTATTCGATTAATCATCCGACATCACTAATCACTAGTAGCCACTGAGAAGTAGTGGTATCGGATGATTAATCGATTAGTCGGTTTACTCGACTAGTTTTGTTTACATTTAGCCATATTTTAGTCGACTATTTTACCTTCGATTAAATGATTAAAATGATAAATTTTTTTTTAATGATTAAAACGACTAATTTAACAATTTTTCTGTATTATTTATTGGACTTCAAAAATTGAAAACTAAAAAAATTATCTATTTGTATGATTTTTTACTCTTATATGATTAATATATTGTGATATTTCATATCTTTCTTTTGCTTAAAAGAAAAATATTTAAAGTCCTTAATTAAATTCAAAAGAAAACCTCGTTTTTGAAAGAGTTACATAGTTTACCTTACCATGAATTCGATTAAAAATTTAGTCGATTAGTCGATTAATCTGTGCCCGATATTTTCGACTAATGACTAATTTTATCTGAAAAACAGTTTTAGTCGATTAATCGATTTACTGCTTCTCGGTCCGACATCACTACTAGTGATGTCGAATAATTAATCGATTAATCGATTTAGTCTACTAATTTTTGTTACATTTAGTCATTTTTTAATCGACTATTTTACTGTCGACTAAATGACTAAAATGATTAATTTTTTTTAAATTACTAAAAGCGACTAAATTATTAATTTTTGTATATTATTTATTAGGCTTCAAAAAACATAGAAAACATTGTTTTTGAAAGAGTTGCATAGGTTAGACTATTTACGAAATTCGACTAAGAATTTAGTCGATTAGTCGACTACGGTTCGCTCGATATTTTCGACTAATGACTAATTTTGTCTGAAAGACAACTTTAGTCGATTAATCGACTAACTGCTTGACAGCTCGACATCATTAATCACTACTGAGAAGCCTTAATTTAATACGCGTTCAACACACGCTTGGTGAATTTCTTTTTTAATTCGTTGACTGTGGAAGAAGACGTATGGTTTTATAGTTTATTTAACCTGTAGTAAAGTTATGGAGACTGCTTGAATTACAAAGCAAATGCATATTTAATAAGATGCCGTCAATTGGTACTATAGAATAAATAACAGTACCTCGATCGGACGGTATCATTTGATTTGAAATTATATTTACAAAATTATCAGTTATCGTTACAGTATTTGATTACTTTAATATAATTATCCACACTGAAAATCTGTTTTTTTTTTTTTTTTTTTTTTGTTTCAACCAAATTGTAATTTTACACTTGTTGTTACGTTGTTTTGTGAATATTTGATATATCTGATACAACACTTTTTTGGAGGGAAAAAAATGGCGGGCTAAAGAGATTTACTAGGGCTACAACTGGGATGTTCATAGTTCATACTCTCAGTTTTGCTGGATTTGAATTAAATTTTAAAATTTATAGTTTTGTCTGGAACGCTGCAAAACGGTGTCCCCTCCCAGGGCACACCTGCCAGGGATTTTTTTTGATCAGTGTCCTTAGGGGTTTGAAATTGGGGTCGATTAGTCCCATTTAGGAGAAACGGTAATCTAAGTCGACCCCTTTTGTGCTTGTCACTTTTATTTTTTGGGAAAAAGTCTAGAAATTAAGTCCTGTGTACATCTGTTCTGAAATGCAAATACATATAAAATAAAATGTGAATTCGTCGATTTGGACAAAAAAGATTATAGAATCGATTTAGATTAGAGAAAATGGAAAATAGTTTCTAAGGATGCGTTTAAAATACAAAATGCAAGTTGATTTAATTGAACATATTTAAAACAGGAAATGGATATTAAAATTTCAAAAGTTACCGCTGATAATTTTTAGGGTACCAAAGAAAAAATATATTAGCCCTAGAATCATACGTTAGTCTACGAGTCAAGTTAATCATACATCGGCGTCGTTTCGACGAATTGACTTTTTACGGGGAGTTTTAGAGTTTATTTGCAAAAAACATTTTTTTTTACATAACAATACTATAAAAGCGAACAAAATATTTAAAAAAATTGGATTTGGAAAAATTTCTTAATATAAATATTTATTAATTTTTTTAATCTTTTTATCAAAGCATATTTTCACTATAAACATTAAAAAATAGATAACTACATCAGTTGTATCATAAAACATGTCTTTCAAATAATTAATTTATGAACTATTATGAGTCAGTGGACATGTGTGACTTTACAGAATGTGAAATTTCTCAGTCATAAATATTCCTATAGATATGTAGTTATTTCCCCATTAGGCACATTTGTAAATTTTCTAAAATTTGTTAGTAATTTTCGAATAAGATCTCAAAAAATAATAAAAATTAAAATATTTTCCACAAGATAAATTGTTAACCTTTTATTAAGTCACTTGAAACGCATTCTTTAGTTTTCGATTCAATATATTAAAACTTCAGTATTATGTCGTCTCTATAAGTCAAACAGCTGTAATCATCTTTCACATTATCATAATCATTGAATAAATTAATTATAACATGCATATCTTTAATAAATTTTAGAAAAATTAGGAAAACTTTTATATGTGGAGTACAAAATCTTTAAAAAAAATATAGGTAAATCATACATCGTCGTCCTTTTGACGCACACTATTTCAGTATAAAAAAAACGACAATAGCTATAAACAAAATTTATACGTCTTATGTGTTATAATAACAAATAAATTAGATAACAGAAGTTTCACAGTAAGCAGGTACCGACAAGTTGTAGTATTGGAGCAGGTAGACAAGTTCGTTCGTCGTTTTGACGAGTACGTATGATTCTAGGGTTAGTTCCCTCCTGTAACTTTTCAACTACAACCCCTAGAAGTTTGTAAAAATTGTAGATACTAATAATTAGCATTTTACATTTAATAACAAATTTCCTGAAACCAAAAAATATGATTCGGAACTGATTTCGAAATTTTAACTTAAATCGTTAAGGGGAACCCCCGTGATTAAACGCGGTCCTAGGCCGCAACCCATCGAGCCCATATCTAAATCCACCCCTACTCATAGACGACTAATCCCAATCATCATTTTCAATTCGCGGGAAAAAGCTCTATGGAAATATTCCGCACAGACCCATATGAATGGATGATTCGCCATAAAGCAAAAGTATTCAACTTCTAATTACGTTTGTTTCATTTTCATTCGATTTCTGGAAATTACACATCCGAACAATCACACCAACAGGTATGGACAATATGCGCAGATACCGTATATGGACATGCAGTGTACTGGCATAAAACGGTTAAGAGAACAACCAGATTTGAAATCTTCCTGTTCTTGTATACCGTTCAACGAGTAAAACAATAGCCAGACACGTAGCAAAACAGGGGCCGGGCCGCCTCTGTGGTACCAGAAATTTCGATTTTGAAACTATTACAAGAAATTCCGCAAATACTATAATATTTTTAAATACATATTACAAAAGGTAAATATCAATAAAGGTATCGGGGCAATTGAAAGCGTAATGTGAATTGCATATATTCAGGAGGAAAGTAAGAACATTGCCGATATCAGATTTTAATCTACCCTTTTAAACTATCTTTTACCACCCCCCCAACTTGCTTAAGAATTCTAGTAAACCTGATGACGTCACTAAATTAAAAAAAATTTCCTTTTTTCTCATGAAGCAAGCGCTATCGAAATGATTTGAATTACGGTGATTGGTTAAATTCAGGGCTGGGAATTATTTAAAATGATTTCATTTTAAATATGTATTTAAAATACAAAATGGCATTCTGCATTTTCTATTTTAAATAAGTTCGGTCAAACCATTTTCCATTTTGTATTTAAAATGGAGATTTGAATCCATTTTGCATTTAAAATGAAAATTCATGTATACTCAAATTGATGTGTTATATATATATATATATATATATATATATATATATATATATATATATATATATATATATATATATATATATATATATATATATATGACACTTATGACTCATATTAACCACAGAACTCGAATTGAACGCAATCTAACAAATTGTGTTAAATGTGAGTCGATTTAATTGACTCAGTTTTTTTATAATTCGAGTTTCAATGTCACTTGAGTTACTAGAGCTGCAGTTATCTCAAGTCAAATTTTTCTGATTCAAATCGTGTGCTATTATTTTTAAGACACGTCGATAAGAAATGTTTTAGTATTTCGAATAGATGATTTTCATAATTTGGAAGCCGCAGTAGTAGCGTAGCCACGGTTTGATTATGTCAAGTCTGATTTAAATTTTACAATATTTTTGAGTAATAATATTTCAAGAGTTAAATTTTGTTTTCATATCATGCAAACTATAAAATTTTCTCAAAAGACTGCGGTGCCCTTATTTAATTTCAATACGTTTGACATTTTCTTAACTTTTTTTTTAATATAAAAAACCATAAAAGATTTATAGTATAAAAAAGTAAAAAAAGCATTTTGCATTTTATAATCCATTTTAAATAGCTATTTTCCAGTTTCTATTTTAAATATGTTCAGCAAAACCATTTTCCATTTTGTATTTTAAATGCATTTTTGGAAACCATTTTCCATTTTCTATTTTAAATGGTTTCTATGAACCATTTTTCCTAGCCCTGGTTAAATTAAGATAATTTGGGTGTGAAATGTTTATTTTTACTATCAGAATAACCGAATTCTTTTAATAAATGTGACTGATCCGACGAAACACTCTTTTCTGGTGGTCCTGTTTGCCAAATTTTGGTAAAAATGAATAGAATGACTTCGAAAACCTATAATTCGCTTTCAGTTTCATCATTTTATCGCAAATAAATCACGATAAAATTTTATCTCCGTTCAGACGAAGGGAGTCTTGATTAGGCCACAACCCGCCGATTGATTAACTATTCTTCATAAATAAACAGAATAAACTGATATTATCGAACACCCCCCAAAAAGAAATGCCTGATGACGGACATGACAGCGACAGACAACAGGTAAATGCGTAAAAATAAAAGTGCAATGTGCTTGTATGTTGAGCGACAGTTGCACATGCATTGCATTGAATTGCATTCATATCTAGAATGCATCGAATGCACCTGATTTCAATGTACACAATAGATTTTGTTGTATCAATCAGATGTTGTGTTACTTTGAGTTTTGAAAGTAAATATGAAAGAAGCAAATTTTTCACACGGTCTAATATACAATATTTAACCCTAGAATCATACGTTGGTCTACGAGTCAAGTTAATCATACATCGGCGTCGTTTCGACGAATGAACTTTTTACGGGGAGTTTTAGAGTTTAGTTGAAAAAAACATTTTTTTTTATATAACAATACTACAAAAGCAAACAAAATATTTAAAAAAATTGGATTTGGAAAAATTTCTTAATATAAATATTTATTAATTTTTTTTAATCTTTTTATCAAAGCATATTTTCACTATAAAAATTAAAAAATAAATAAATACATCAATTGTATCATAAAACGTGTCTTTCAAGTAATTAATTTATGAACTATTATGAGCCAGTGGACATGTGTGACTTTACAGAATTTGAAATTTCTCAGTCATAAATATTCCTATAGATATGTAGTTATTTCCCCATTAGGCACATTTGTAAATTTTCTAAAATTTGTTAGTAATTTTTAGAATAAGATCTCAAAAAATAATAAAAATTAAAATATTTTCCATAAAATAAATTGTTAACCTTTTATTAAGTCACTTGAAACGCATTCTTTAGTTTTCGATTCAATATATTAAAACTTCAGTATTATGTCGTCTCTATAAGTCAAACAGCTGTAATCATCTTTCACATTATCATAATCATTGAATAAATTAATTATAACATCCATATCTTTAATAAATTTTAGAAAAATTAGGAAAACTTTTATATGTGGAGTACAAAATCTTTAAAAAAAAATATAGGTTAATCACACATCGTCGTCCTTTTGACGCACACTATTTCAGTATAAAAAAAACGACAATACCTATAAACAAAATTTATGGGTCTTATGTGTTATAATAACAAATAAATTAGATAACAGAAGTTTCACAGCAAGCAGGCACCGACAAGTTGTAGTATTGGAGCAGGTAGAGAAGTTTGTTCGTCGTTTTGACGAGTACGTATGATTCTAGGGTTAATATCCATACATATCATAAATCTGTAACAGGGTCGGGCCGGTATTGCAAATTTTGTAACTATTCTACAATTGATAGGTCGAAAGATGTAGAAATTATACAAAATTAAATTGTAATATTTGTAAATTATATTTTCTTGGCTTCCACTGACCAATCTTTTAGGGTGTCTACACAATCAATGAAATAAGGAATAAGAAATAAGGAATAAGAAGTATGCCATCTAGTGACGTTGAGTGGAACTTTAACGTAACTGCTCATAGATATGAATATGTAGGTACTTTTGTACGTCAAAATTCGTGATTTTTTTCACTTTAGTGACAAAAAAGTCATCACGAACGTTATTTTTTCATGAATTTTGATGTACAAAAATACCTAAATACATATACCTATGGGCAGTTACGTTAAAGTTCCATTCAACGTCACTAGATGGCATACTTCTTATTCCTTATTTCTTATTTCTTATTCCTCATTTCATTGATTGTGTATGACCCATTACAGTTGCAATAAATAAAATATGGTTTTGGTAACAATAAACTCGAATTTTACGAATTCTGATTTGTAATTCGCTGTGTCAGTCCTTTTTGGAAGGAAACAACTTTTCCTGACTAAACGATATCCGTAATTTTCAAAATAATAGGTTTCTATGAATTTTAGAATCAAATTTTTAATCAAAAACCACAAATTTATTTCAAACAAAAAATATCGTTATTCAAGATGAAACTTCTTAATTGCTACAATCTACAATACATTAATGTAACAGCTACAAGCTAATGTAAAAAAATTGTTTTAAGGTGGTGCAGCATTTTTAGATTTTACAGAATTCTAAAGATTAATCGGTAAAATGATTTTTAGATATGTTAAAATTTGAATTAATTCTGAGGTATAGTTTATGAGATAAAAATTTTTAAAAATTACTTTTTAAACACACAGCAAATGGGAAAATCTCCAAAATACATGGAAAACTAACGCTTAATTGAATTTTAAATACCTTCTGCTGAAAATAAAACCATTAAAAATTTATTAAAAAAAAAAACAAACTTTTAACTCTAAGAACATTTAACAGGGCTGGGAAAAATGGTTCATAGAAACCATTTAAAACAGAAAATGGGAAATGGTTTCCAAAAACGCCTTTAAAATACAAAATGGAAAATGGTTTTGCTGAACATATTTAAACTTGAAAATGAATAATAGTTATTTAAAATGGATTATAAAATGCAAAATGCTTTTTTTACAAAAAGTTTATTCTATAAATTTTTTATCATAATTTATATTAGGTTTTTTTAAAAAAAAAAAAAGTTAAGAAAATATCAAACTTACGGAAATTAAATGCATAAAAGCAGTCTTTTGAAGAAATTTTGTAAAATTTTCATGATATGAAAACGAAACTTAACTTTTCAAATATTGTTACTTAATAAAATTCGTCAAGTGCGTGTTTTTGACACGCACTAAGTAATGTCACCTCAGTGAAAGTGTTAATTTATGATTTTTTGGCTCATTTTTAAAATACATACAGTGAGAATATAGCCCTCTTGCGTTTATTCAATATATGCATGTACAACTCTATAATTATTTTCCCCCACTATAATCACACAACGAGATTAATATGTCATCCTTCGGTGACATAAAAAATATTGTAAAATTTAATTCGGCCTTAACATACTGAAACCTTGACGACGCTACTACTGCAACTTCTAAATAAAATTATGAAAATCATCTACTCGAAATACAAAAACATTTTTTATCGACGTGTCTTAAAGATAATAGCACACAACTTGAGTCAGAAAAATTTGACTTGAGAGAACTACAGCTCTAGTAACAAATTTAACTCAAGTGACTTGCAACTCGAGTTATAAAAAATTTGAGTCAATTAAATCAACTTACATTTAACTTACAATTTGTTAGACTTCAAGTCTTTCAATTCAAGTTCTATAATTAATATTGTATACACATAAATTTGAATATACATGCATTTTCATTTTAAATGTAAAATGGATTCAAATTTCCATTTTAAATACAAAATGGAAAATGGCTTGACCGAACTAATTTAAAATAGAAAATGCAAAATGCCATTTTGTATTTTAAATACATATTTAAAATGAACTCATTTTAAATAATTCCCAGCCCTAACATTTAAAACAGAGGTTTCCAAACTGTGCGCCGCGGTTAAAAGGGAAGGAATAATGTTAATAAATTCAGGTTCAGTGAAAGTAAAAAAAAAGTGGCTGTGAAACGTTTTCTCTTTTTTTGCTTGTCGCTTATATTTTGGGGAGTTTTTTTTTTTTTGAGAAATCCGGTTTTCGTGACCAAAGAGCACCGCCGAAATTGATTTGAACCTCTGATTTAAATAGATGAAATTAACAAATTAAAAACTGAGAAATATATTGAAATTTATATCAGCCTTACTGAATATTTTAGCTGAATGTCCATTTTTTTTTTTTATTATAAATTTATTTTTTTTATAAAATGAGCTTTCTTAAGTCCAAATGCAAAATGAAATTGGGAAAAATTGAAAATACCAACAGTGAACGTCTGGTCGTTTTTACAAATTTTTCACATAAAGATCTAAGTTTACAAAAAATTAATCACTTTTCAAATATTCTTTTGCCGAAAATTAATAATTTTCCGTTACGTCATCACACGATTCAGACAAAAAAAAAAGACACAATTCAACAAACGTAATAGGTAGATAAATAATTTATGCAAATTCAATGGTCCAAAATTTGAATGAAGTAATAATAATAGATTATAAAAAAAAAAGTTACAACATTCTTTTGAATGACAGGGTTGTACTATACGCTTTTTCGGTAAATATAATGCAGCTTGCGTTCGAAGCACAAGTGCTTTGTTAATTTTTCACCGTTTTCAAGGTCATGCAAGGTTAAATCGATATTGTCCCGGTGTTCGGACCGTGTAACTTACACTAGCGTGTTTCTGTGCTCTGATTGGAACGCGATAAAAAGTGTTTACATTTATTTTTAGTAAATAAAACCATTCTTATCGATAGTTTTCTCACTCTGACGTCATCATGTACATTAAAAATTTAAAGATGTTGAGAGATACACTAGCGGAAATAATTAAAAGATCAAAAAAAAATTCCAAATTTTTAGTGATTTTTCGAATGGCTGTATCTTCGTGCAAAATGGTCGTATCGGAGTCGTAAGCAGAGCAATTTAAAGCTGGAAGTTTCTAGTTTTCAGATCGTGCGATAAAAAAATTTTCAAAGCAACGTGTATCGTTCAATCCTAATAACTACACTGAAAAAAAAATTTCCGAAATTTTTTCGGTTTCTTTTTTTGGTCCACGGAATGGAAAAAAATTTTCCGACTTAACCACCATTTTGGACCGGATAACTTGTTCATTCAGCTTTAATTTGCTTTTCTTTAGACCTTTATACGACTACTTACCGCTGAGATATCGGACTTTGAATGGAAAAGGATCGTTTCGCCTTTGACCATCGATATCTTAGCAACCAATGATCACACAGAAAATTGAAGGTGTGTTTCGAAAACTCGAATAAATTCTCTACAAGGATTAGCCATTGTTTTTTCAGAAAAAAAATTTTTTGCATACTCGACATGAATATGAAAAATCAAGAAAAAAAGAGCTTTTGGGGGCTTTTTAGAAAATCAAGCGCTGAATTAAAGATTTCGAGAAAACCCTTGATGTTAAGTGTGCCTTTTACAGTTCAATATACCCACAAAAACCCCACCGAGTTTCAATTGAATCCATCCAGCTGTTTTTTTGTTTCATTCTATTGAATTTTTGAAAAAATTAATGGATCATTTTTTTACTCTAAGGTCTAAAGAAAAGCAAATTAAAGCTGAATGAACAAGTTATCTGGTCCAAAATGGTGGTTAAGTCGGAAAATTTTTTTCCATTCCGTGGACCAAAAAAAGAAACCGAAAAAATTTCGGAAATTTTTTTTCAGTGTAGTTATTAGGATTGAGCGATACACGTTGCTTTGAAATTTTTTTTATCGCACGATCTGAAAACTAGAAACTTCCAGCTTTAATTTTCTTTGCTTACGACCCCGATACGACTATTTTGCACGAAGATACAGCCATTCGAAAAATCACTAAAAATTTGGAATTTTTTTTTTGATCCTTTAATTATTTCCGCTAGTGTATTTTGTAGATTCGAAAAAATATTTAACTAATGAATAATATGAATTTTCCTTCTCGAAACCAAATTTCCCTGATTTTACCCGGTTTTCCAGACAATGTTTTACATGTTTTAACTTGATTTTACCGAAAAAATGTTTGTTTTAGTTTCGACGTAACCATGAATGCAATCGCATCAAAAATTTTTAGGTCATGACCTAAAGCCAACATGTTGGCAAGGCTTAAGCTAGAATTGATTTTTAAAATAGTAGAATTATCGAAAAAATAATACTTCCTGTCGCAGCATCCTGCATAACATAGCAAATTTCCGTTTATAAAAATTCGTTTTACTCGGAAACTAGTTTACATTTTTTATCAGAAACTTTTTAATTTGGGAAAATTTTGTCAAAGAACTATTTTTTTCACGAAAAATAACCAAAAAACCATGTTCCAAGCATCGGACATGGCTAGCTAACGAACTTGCCCAACGGTTTTCATCAAATTTCGTAAAAATAGGGCAATTCGTTCGAGAGTTATCGTGTGGACACACATATATACATAAATTTTAATGAATATCATTTTTGGTTTCTAGGAACCTTAAAACAAATTTCTACCATAGTCTCGAGCTCAAGTCGCGTCATGACAGTGGCCGTAATAGCTGTATTTTCAATTCGAAATTCGCTAAAAATTAGACGAGTTTTAAATTTCTTTTGACATCAACTTTGAAAATATGTAAATATGTATGCAGACAAGAAATTTTTCCAGTAAAATATTCAAATTTTAGGTCCCAATTTTTTTTAATTTTTTATTCTGGTTACTACGTTCCGTCACAATATTTTGAATATTATGGATGAAAAATTGAATGGATCGAAAAATTTAAACAAAGTGTTTCATTTTTGCTAAAATGGTTTTTGTCTGGTCCACTCGTCCACAGTGAGGGAAAATTTTCTATAGGAAAACAGGACACATTTGTTTTTGTTGCTCAAAATGGCACTAATTCAACTACACACATCGGCATAATTAGCGAAACATACAAAATATCTGTAAAAATCAAACAAACTATTTAATTTCAAGAAAATATTAATCTTATTTAATTATTCACTTAAAATTACATGTTCACAAGTCGATATACTTTTATTTTCGGTAGCAAAAACAAGTAACCATATAAAATGGCAAATTTTCGAAATCTTATGTCGTCTAAGAATAATTTAAGTTAAAGATTATTTAACAAATCGAAAATTAAACACAGCGTTTTAATACGGCCTGGTTCCTCCCGTGCTCTTATCAAAGCTTCCATTCGTCTTTCTATATTCAGAATAATGTTATCTATAGTCTCCTGGGAGTACAGTCTTTGCCATTCGTCAATTACGGCAGTTTGAAGCTCGACCATATTGAGAAAAAGCGGCATTTGAATTCGAATGTGACAAACCTCTTAAAAAGATTTCCATCAATAATAAATAAAAACAATTCTATGGAAAGTCAATTCCTTACTGCAATATTAAGTAAAAATGAAAAAAAACCGCCAACTTTGTTTAATAAATAGATTTTTATATATTATTTCATGTTCCGCTAATTATGCCGGTGTGTGTATGACGCTTCTAATTTTATTTTTATTCCGCTACTGAATAATTGTTTAAACTTTTGAAAATATTAATTGTAAAAATTCTTTTGAATTGAACAAACAATAAAAGAAAATCATTATTTTTCTTAAATCTTTGTGTTTTAAAACAAAAACATAATATTGACACACACCCTATGGGGTACACATTTCAGTATATAAATCGGATACCCCAAAACCTTTAGCAATTATTTCGGAGTAAAAATGTTTCTAAAGTTGTTATCGGTATTGCTTTTCGCTACATTATTCTGGAGTTGCCAAGGTAAATTTTATTTGCATTATTACTAGAGAGCGAAATCTACAATTATTTTACATATTAATTAATTTCAGTAATCATAAAATTTCGTATTTATCAAAATTAGCTCGTTTTGAATTGACCAAGACTCATTAAACTTTGTATATTTTGCATTTTTTACAAATTTTTCACTTTCTTAAAGTTATACTGCGTGAGTTTTTCGAGAGTTGCCATTTTTATTACAACCAAACCGTTGATTTAATCGAAAAATTGTTCAAATAAGAGTTGTAGATATCGACGGGGGCAACCGATTGCTATAGTCAGGAGTTTTATAGCTCTTATGGTTTTCGAGCTATGATACAAACTTATAGATTTTTAAATGGGACTGTATATTAATTTTTGGATAAAACTGATCTAATGCATTAATTAACAACCTAAATGAGCAAAAAAAATTTTTTTTACCCAAGTTTAATTTTTAAATTTTTCTTTAATTTACCAGTTAGGCGGTAAAAATATGCATATGTACTTGAGGCTACTTCAACCGATAGTGTTTTTCTTGGTTACATTTCCATTACATCCAAGGAACCTGAAAATCCTTGTAATAGAAATAGCAACTCTCAAAAAACTCACATGGTATTCTAGTTTTTATACTGACGATTAAGGGGAGATTCGCCAAAAAAAAAAAACATCAAAAATCGACCTCTTTTATTATTTTTTTATACAGAGTGCCCCAAAAGTCAACGATATCCCTTGGAGGGATGATAGACCAGCTCATGCCTGACCAGAATATCAAAATATTTTCTGGTAAAATGTCGCTGGTTTTCAAGATATTGGCATTTTTATGAATTTCGAGAAGATCGACAATTTTGATCAGATTTTCGAGTATCACAGCTGCAAGGCTAGATTTTCTGAACTCAAATTTTTCTTACGCAACCCTGAAGAGTCCTTTTGTAGATCACAATCCAAAGTAAGGGTAATATACCTATAATCTTGGAAAAAATGAATCTTTTTTGCCGATTCATAAATAATTTTTTTTTATGAGCTAAGTTTGACCCTTCATCCTGTAAAAGAAATGTACCACCTTACCCGGGCAAGTTATGTTAAAAGATTGTTCATTTATTGTAGTTTTTAAATTGGTCTAAAATTTGCTTGGCTTTACTTTAGAAAAAAAGATATTGCTATTTTACTGCAAAAAAATGTCATTTTGAAATTATTTCAATAATTACTTTCAAATTATTTCGATTACTTGCAGACACTTTTTTGCCTGCGTAAACCGAAGATAGATGATGACCGAAGACAGAAAGTTGGACAGGCAGTAGATTTACATTGGTTAGAGTGAGATAGATAGAGACAATTAAAAAAAATAGGAATTCGAATGAAAATATTTATTAAATTAAAGTAGGTGATGGTTCCGCGTGTTCTGAAATCCTCAGTGAACCAAAATCAAATAATCAAGAATTTTTTGAAAATGCACATATGCGCAGCTATGATACTAAATAGGATCTCGACTTTTTTCTCGACTCTAAACCGTCGTCACTTTGAAAATATACTACGGAACCAAAAGATCCTAGTTTCTGCCAAAATGACAGTATCTAGGAATAATATGCACTTTGATTTATGTCGATACCTCAAATACTTTTTGAGATACACGAGGAACCATGTCAAAAAATATACTTTCGAGAAAAAAGCATTTAAAGTTTTTTTTTTTTTAAGGGGAGGTTTACTCGAGAGTCCTTAAAAATTATGTATTTTTCTAGAATTTTTTTTTCAAGAACGGAAGTAAATATCAATTTCAAATTTTGTGCACATATTTATTAAGTATTAAACTACACAAAAAAAATTTTTCAAGGAAAAATATGAAAAAGTGTCCATTTTATAAATAGTGCAGTGTGACGATCCGAAAATCCAATGCCTTGTTGGTGGACATCCTAGCGCCGGTAATAAACCACCGAAATCCAAAAACAAAAAAGATTTACAAAATATATAAAGAGTACCGGCACCTTTACCTATAATATCAATAAATTGCTGAAAGAAAAAAAAAATGGCGGATGTTTGAACTTTTGATTACGATTTTTGTCTTATTTTTCGCTCTTTAAAGTAAATTTAAAAATAAAAAAAATATTGAAAGTGTATTGAACTTAGGAAGAGGTGCCGAAGAATTGAATTATCTTTAAAATAAAAAATAAAAAAAAGGATTCATCGAATAGTTTTTGAGTTATCGTGTCCACCAGTTCCAAAAATGTAATTCCGAGATATTATAAAATATATATAAAGAAACGTATTTCCAAAATTTTATATTTAATACTCATTATTGCATGAACTACGTTTTTTGAATTTTTTTTATAGAAAGCTGGATTCGATTAATGTACAAGAATCTTGTTTTTAAATTATTTTCAGTAAAATCACTTTGGGAACATATTCTACATATAATTAGCTACCAATTTCTGCAACAAAACAAAAACGATTTTTTTTAACGACTCTCAAGTAAACCTCGCCTTAAATTAAATTATAGTAAAGTGCGCGCACTAAAATGCCCATAACTTTTTGATTTTTAATTATTTTAAAATAAAATTTTAACAGAATATTTTCAACACCTTAAAGAACATAATTATGGAGGAAAAAAGTCGATTTCTTTTTTTTTAGCGAATCTCCCCTTATTATTTCTGGACAAAAAAATCTTTCAAACACATTATTTCAGTTTCAGGAATTTTAAAATAAAAATAACTACCTAAATGAAAAAAACAAAAAATCTTTTTGGATTTAAAATTGAATTTTTTTAGGATTCCGTAGTCAAAAAATCGAAATAGAAAGAGAAAGAAACATAATTTCATTTCTATCTATTATAACTAAATTTCTGTATAATTCCACTCGTTAATTACCACACTATACACACATAAACTCAAAATTTATATCAAATATTCAACAGGACGTCGCGTCAATGGCTGCCAGACGACCGAGGGACGCCCGGGCGTCTGTATATCCGCGTCACGATGTCCATCGTTAAGCACCTACATTGATTTTAAAGTGCAAACGGTCGAGGAAAGTGAAGCCATTATCAATCGTTCCATTGCAATTTGTGGCCGTAACAGTCAAAATGAATTGATCGTTTGCTGTTCGCAAGATTTCTTCCGTCACTTGAAACCGGTGATAATTTATAAGCCCGACGAGAAACTCTACACGCTGCCAAATTTAAAAACGTGCGGTCGAAGTACAAAACAGAATCCGAATACAAGAGTCGTTGGCGGATTCGATGTGGACGAGGGAATGTTCCCATGGATGGTCGCGTTAGGCTACGGCAGCATATACGATTACTACAATATCGATTGGAAGTGTGGCGGATCGTTAATCAGTGAGGTGCACGTACTAACCGCTGCACACTGTATATTACCCGATTTGTACGTACCTATATATGATAAATCAAAGAAAAGGTCCCTAACAGAGTCGCCATATAAAATATTTTGTACTGGCGGGCTACGAATAAAACTGGAAGGTTGTCATAAAACGTAAAAATATTATCAATCTTTTTAAAAATCAGTTTTGTGACGTTTTACTATTAATACCACATCGTTAATGTTGTTTTGTGTCTGTTTGTGTTTTTTATTTGCCAATATTATGAATCATTTTGCTTGTTATATGTACATACATATCTTATATTTTTCTAATGCAAAAACAAAACCATGTTCAATCTTGTGAGCGACCTACTAGAGTGATACAATATACTAATACAATCAATTTTGTTTACATTAAAACAGGTATAAAGAAGGTGACATTATTTAAATAATCTAATCACAAAGGATATAGAGATATTGTTTATATTATAAATGTTTTAAATTCGTCTAAATTAATTTCTATTAGGCTGTATACACAATCAATGAAATAAGATTTAAGATTTAAGAAATAAGATTTAAGATTTAAGAAATAAGATTTAAGATTTAAGAAATAAGATTTAAGATTTAAGAAATAAGATTTAAGATAAAATTTTTAAGATTTAAGAAATAAGATTTAAGATTTAAGGAGTATGCCATCTAGTGACGTTGAATGGAACTTTAACGTAACTGGTAATAGATATAAATATGTAGGTATTTTTTTACGTCAAAATTCGTGATTTTTTTCACTTAGTGACAAAATAGTCATCACGAACGTTACTTTTTCATGAATTCTGATGTACAAAAATACCTAAATACATTTACTTATGAGCAGTTAAATTAACAGTTTCATTCAACGTCACTAGATGGCATACTCCTTAAATCTTAAATCTTATTTCTTAAATCTTAAATCTTAAATTTTAAATCTTAAATCTTATTTCTTAAATCTTAAATCTTATTTCATTGATTGTGTATACAGACTTACAGTCGATCACTTATTTATTCAACATAAATTTTTTTAAATTATTTTTAAAATTAAAATTCTATATTAAATTATGAAAAATGGGTAATTTTTGATTTTTACTGATTTGTTCTTTAAAGCTTTCTTAGGCTAGTCATCAAATCCAGCGCAAAATCCTCAGCCTTGTAATAAAATTTATAGCCCCCCAATTCAAAATATTTTATATGGCGGTTCTGTTAGGGACCACTGTTTTCCCAAGTCCGATGATAATAAGCAGGGCTGGGAAAAATGGTTCATAGAAACCATTTAAAATAGAAAATGAAAAATAGTGTCCAAAAATACATTTAAAATACAAAATAGAAAATGGTTTTGCTGAACATATTTAAAATAGAAAATGGAAAATAGCTATTTAAAATAGTTTATAAAATGCAAAATGGCCATTAAAATGCATAATGTGAATCAAAATCACGAGACAGTACGAAACTTAGACAATTACTATAATAACTTTCTTTTATAAAAATACTTTTTAACGGCTTTTAAGCATTTAATCAATACACTGCATAAGAACATAAGTTATTGCATCATTTAATTTTGTTTCAGATGTATTTTTCAAAATTTTCATAATATTACAAAATTGAAATAAAATGTTTCTATGTGTAAATTAATGCTTTATCTTGTTTATAGAAGCAACTTGTAAGGAAATTTCTAAGTTTTGAGCGTTTTGAGTGATGTTTTTTCGATGAAACTTTTTTTATGCGGTCCCGACCAACCGCACAAAAAAAGTTTTTTGTACAATCTGGATCGAACTATACATTTCATAGCTATATATGATGTTTTTGAATATAATTTTTTTGTGCGGTTTTTTTTATGGCCCCTCTATCTGTCGCACAAAATAGAATTCAGCTGTACTTAGTTTTTTTATCATTATTTCTATGCATAAAAAAAAGTTAAGAAAATTAACGTACTGGAAATTAAATAAAAACAGTATTTTGGGAAATTTTTATAAAGTTTACATGATATGAAAATGAAAATTAACGCTTGAAATATTTCTCAGAAATATCGCGAAAACATATTACTCAAAAATATCGCAAAATTTAATTCAACCTTGACAGATCCAAACCTTAACTATGCTACAACTGCGATTTCTAAATTATGAAAATCATCTACTCAAAATACCAAAACATTTTTTATCGACGTGTCTTAAAGATAATAGCACACAACTTGAATCAGAAAAGTTTAACTTGAGAGAACTGTAGCTCTAGTAATAAATTTAACTCAAGTGACATTGTTACTCGAGTTATAAAAATTTTAGTCAATTGAATCTACTAATATTTAACTTAGAATTTATTAGACTGCGTTCAATTCGAGTTCTATGATTAATATGAGTCATATAAGTGTCATACATATGCACATGAATTTGAGTATACATGCATTTTCATTTTAAATGTAAAATGGATTCAAATTTTCATTTTAAATATAAAATGGAAAATTGGTTTGACCGAACTAATTTAAAATAGAAAATTCAAAATGCCATTTTGTATTTTAAATACATATTTAAAGTGAAATCATTTTAAATAGTTCCCAGCCCTGATAATAAAGCCCTGTTTACACGAGCATTACAACAATTCCATGTTTCGCAAGCAAAAGATTGACTTGACTGTCTTCTGCCTGTGGATCACGGAATTCACGTTAATAACATATTTTTTGTCACAAATTCTTTCAGGGTCCGAGTTCGTGCAGGTCTTGTCAATATTTGGGATCTTCCGGAAAATGAGGGTATTGTTGAGGCCGTGTATAAACATGAAAATTTCAGCACTAAAACGTTCGTGAATGATATTGCCGTTTTGAAAATTCAATGGGATGAACCATTGGTTTTATCGCCAACTTGTAAGTATTTCTAGCAAATTGATACCACGGGTTGAAACGCATGTTCCGTGCAATTCGGGTTTCGAGCAATTTACTCCCCTTCTCACCTAGATTGACGTCTGCCGCCTTGAGTTCCGTGAAAATTCTTTCCAAGTTTACTATTTGTTGGATTAAAGAATCTCTTTTCTTGTTCCGTATTTTCGGCAATTTACGTCCTAAAAATACCTTGGAAAGCACTTTTCTCTTTTTAAAATTATTTACTAAGAATATTTGACATCACTTCAAATAATCACCCTAAAAACAACTTACAAATTTAATAATTCCTTAAAATAACTACTTTAAATAATGCTCTGCTACCATTTTTTTTTATATATAAAAAAACAATGCAGTTGTGAATATAAATTCAAGAATAAAAAAGTAAATTTTTATTATTGCTTCCGACACTACTAAAGTAGCGGAAGCAATGTAATCACTTTTGAAAAATAAAAATTTTTTTCCCTCCGAAATAAAATTTTTTACGCACATTTTACATTTTAGAGCTTCCTGAGCAATTTTGGTTTGGTATCTGTCCGTTTATGTGTCGTCAGTTTGCACCAAGTGGCATAACTTCTGAACTATTCGATTGTTTTTAAAGAAATTTTCAGAAATTATACAGTTTGGTTCCTAGATAGTCCCCTATGAATTTAATCGAAATCGGAATAACGGTAGCTACGCCGCTACCATGTCATTCCATTAATATACTAAATTGCACCAAGGGGCATACCTTCTGAACTATTCAATTCTTTTTTATGAAATTGTTAGAAATTATGCGGTCCGGTTCCTAGATGGTCCCCCCTAGAAATTTCATTGCATTCGGCGTAATAGTATCCACGGCGCTACCATGAAATCCCATTAAATATCAATATCTTATTTACTGCTAGTCCCACTTCGCTCAATTTTTTATGAATCGTTCTGTTTATTTATTTTTATTAATTTATATACCTATATTAAATTAGACAAAGATATATTGGGCATTAAATTACCAAGGTGCTTTTACGAGTACGAGGAAGTTGTGTGCCACACCCCATTGGCAGCGTATTTCTTTTTATTTCTCTCTTTTATTATCATGACTGGCACCACATATATCAACAAATTTCAGGACGGAAATGAGATAGATTGGAAAATGGGAAAAACTTTTCTAGAACATCGTGTAGGGTCTCAAGAAGCACGAATTCAGCAATACATTATAATTAACCCTTTCCAATCTTTTTTTTTGGCTAAGGTGTTGTCAGCAGGTCTATATTAAATCTAATCTGACATACATCCATCTCACTTCGACACTAACATGCCACCTGTCCTTCAATATTGAAAATTATTGATTTGGAATTATTAAATCAATAAAACTATAAAGTGCCATCTATTAAATATCAAAATAAAATATTCCTATTTTACAAAATTCTAAATACAGAAGAAATTGATTTGCATAAATATAATAACTATATAATTATTTAATCAAAATTTATATTTCTCATGTTTACACAAAAAAAAATCATACGATTATATAACGTGTGTACAACGTGCAATCTAATGGCTAAACATGAAACTAACTCAAAATAGATCGGCAATATAGATTTCAGCGAATAATAAAACTAATAAAGGAAAGAAAACGATCAAAACGATGTCGGACATGTTCCGACAAAGGATAGGAACGGGAAAAAGACAATGTCGGAACACGTCCGACACATGATTGGAAAGGGTTAATGCATTTTTTAAAAACATTTTTCGAGAAAATTTTAGCCCAAATCACATCAAATCTATGTTTAAAAATTTTTTTGTACGGAACACTATTTGCATAAATACACTTGTTAACCTGCGCATAACCAATTTTTTGTTTAGCTCTTATCGGGATAATTTGTTTACCCACCACGCAAGAGATGCGTGAGAATCGATACGTGGACTATTATCCATTTGTGGCCGGATGGGGCCTCACCAGTTACGGCGGCGAACGAAGTGACCTGTTACAAGGTGTCCAAGTACGTGTCCTGACCAATCCTCAATGTAAAAAGAAATTGAAGAAGATTCAAACGAAAAAGAAGATCACCTACTATCAGATCTGTGCCGGCTATCAGGAAACGGAAAAGGATTCGTGTAAAGGTGACTCGGGCGGCCCGTTAATGATACCCACCCTGTCGGAGGACGGCGACACACAATTCATTCAGATTGGTGTTGTTTCGTGGGGTCACCGGTGTGCGGTCAAAGGTCTACCAGGCGTCTATACACGAGTTTCTGACTATATTGAATGGATCCAGTCAAAATTGAATCTATAATTATGTTGACGAGAATAAATAAATATAAATTTTGAAATAATTGATTTTTTTTTATTTGATTCAGAATCGTCTTTCGATTGATATGTATATTTCGAAAAGGAATTTCTTTTCTTTTTACGGGGGTATTCTAGTCTAGAAGCTCAATTTTGAGGTAATTTTATGGGCATAATAAAAAAAAAAGTAAACATTTTTAGCATCCATTATTTTTAACAGTTTTTTTATTAAGGTGAATTGATCAGTACTGACAAACTTGTGACAAATGAATTACTAAGGTGTCTACCATAGTGTCTACACAATCAATGAAATAAGGAATAAGAAGTATGCCATCTAGTGACGTTGAGTGGAACTTTAACGTAACTGCTTATAGATATAAATATGTAGGTACTTTTGTACGTCAAAATTCGTGATTTTTTGCACTTTAGTGACAATAAAAGTCATCACGAACGTTATTTTTTCATGAATTTTGATGTACAAAATTACCTAAATATATAATATACCTATGGGCAGTTACGTTAAAGTTCCATTCAACGTCACTAGATGGAATACTTCTTATTCCTTATTCCTTATTTCATTGATTGTGTATGACCCATAATCATGAACGTTACTTTTTCATGAATTTTGATGTAAAAAAATACCTAAATACATATACCTATGAGCAGTTAAGTTAAAGTTTCATTCAACGTCACTAAATGGCATACTTTTTATTCCTTATTTCTTATTCCTTATTTCATTGGTTGTGTATTAAGCCTAAGTCTGTTTTTTTCTCTATAACGTAAAAGCCCCCATTATGGAACGGTATCTAATACTGGAACAGTTTTGACATTTACATATTTATTTCTTTAATTAAGTAAGGAACCATTAAATGCGAGGTGAATTTAAATTGAAAAACAATCATTCTATTAATAATAATTTTTGTTATCAAACGTTTCTTTCAGAAATAACTTCATTAATATGTAAATGTCAAAATTGTTCCAGTATTAGATACCGTTCCATAATGGGGGCTTTTACGTAAAATAAATATAATTTATGTATAGAAAAATAAGTTAAATTTTATAATAACTACATGTAACAGTATTAATATTAAATTTGATTATTGTTCAATCTTCTAATTTTAATAATTTTAAAAGTAATGAGTTTGATTCTGGCAGTTGATGTGTACGTACACATAATAACTAACACGTACACAAATATATTATGGGTGTATTAGTATAAAATGACATTTTTATAGTTTTTTTTCTATTTATTACAATAACTAAACATCCAATATTAAACAAAATAGTTTTTTAATGATTCAAAAACATAAAAGAAAATAATTTTCAGTTTTTTAAATCTTAAAGTTGGTTTTTAATGATACAACTTACTTAAATACATACCACTGATTCACCTCTAATCATTCTTTGTCATTTACTCGTACGTTAAAAATTCTAACTTTGAAAATTTATTTCTTTCTAAACTACACGCAGAAATTATTCAAAATAGTGTCAGTGAATGCATCATATCTTTCTCTGTACATAATATACTAATATTTCAAATTCTAAACTTGGAAAATTTCAAGTGATCGATTCACCTTAACATTTGAAAAGTATAAAAATGTATAAAACTTTAAAAAAAATTCAAAATTGAAATCGGTATAGGCCGGCAAAGTGGGAACTCAAAAAAAAAGGTGTCTCCTGGTTGACGTGATTCCAACCCTCCTGGTGATCTGAAACATAAAATTTTAGTTAATTCTTAATAAACAAGGATGTAGAACTAGTTGGACGTAGCCGATCTGAAAAAATAAATTTTTTCATAAAATGGCGTCCATTTAAAAAAAAAATAATAATTTTTTCGCCTCCTTTTTTCAACTTTGGAATTTTTTTAAAAATATTAAAATAGAAGAATTCAAAAAACCCCTACGTCGAACCAACTTTGATAGTATTAAGAAGGTCTGTACCAAATTTCAAGTAAACCGGTGCATGAGAACTTGAGATATCATGTCAACCGTATCGAAAAAAGTAGTTTCGAGTAATTTATATCAAGAATTTGAATTTAACACTGAATTAATACACAGTATACAGGGAAAAAATAACCATAACTCCGAAAATAATTCGAATTTCCGTAAATTCTTTTAGAGGCTTATTTTTAAAGGTCTGAACTGTTTCGAATTTCTAGACTAGAATACCCCCTTAATAGCAAAAATGAAAAGTTCACATCCAAATTACTCTAATTCAACCAATCGCCATAATTCAAATCACTTCCATAAAGCTTGATTTGAGAAAAATAAAATTTTTTAATCTGATGACGCCACTGAGATTCTATCAGTTCAAAAAAACCAAAATTAAATGACATAATGATGAAACTGGAACCGAATTATAGGTTTTCGAGATCGTACTTTTCATTTTTAACAAAATTAAGTATGTAAAACCACTAGAAGAAAGACATCTGTCCACAAAGTTATATTTCGAAAGGGAATTTCGTTATTTTGATAGCAAAAATGGAAAGTTCACACCCAAATTACTCTAATTCAATCAATCACTTTAACTCAAATCACTTCCATAAAGCTTGATTTGAGAAAAATAAAATTTTTTTACTCTAATGACGTCATAAAGTTTAGTAAAATCTTTTCAGTGTTCTAAAAACCGTAAATTAAATGATATAGTGATGAAATTGGAACCGAATTATAGGTTTTTGAGGTCGTACTTTTTATTTTTATCAAAATTAAGCATGTGGAACCACTAGAAAAGGAACTTCTGTCAACGCAGAAGTATTTCGAAAGGGAATTTCGTTATTTTGATAGCAAAAATGAAAGATTTACATCCAAATTAGCCCAATTCAACCAACTATCATAATTTAAATCGTTTCCATACAACCTAAATTGAGAAAAATTAAATTTTTTAGCTTAGTGACGTCATCATTCATCAAATGGCTTCCGCTGCAGAGTCCTCTATGAATTTAAAATATAACAAACATAAAAGTTCAACAATTATCAGACTTCAAAACCATAGTATTCCAACATGTGCCACAAAAGTACACACTTTAAACAACAGATGGCATCATTACCGTTATTCCCCACGTGTTTAATAAATTTTACATGGCATGTATGTAATAAAGACGTATTTATTGTTTTAGTTTCGAAAAAATTGTTAAAAACTGCACACTTTAAGTAATTTTGTAAATTATTATGTCATTTTTTATACGAGAAAATTCGAAGCCAGTTAATGGTATAAAAAGAAAGGTACGTTTCTTCCAATTTTTACTAATCCTAATAATGTCAAATTTCAAAATTTTTGGTTATTTATCCGAGATATTCCGTAAAATTTTATTCCATTCTGTATTTAATAGTACAAAATTCATTGTTAAAATTAGAATATTGTATTTTAAACTGTATGGCTTCTATCCCGACAGAATTATTCCCGCGAAAACTTATTTGCCAAAAACCTTATGCTTCGACACTTCCTTTTTTAGTGTTCGGGTAATACGGGTAAAAGTGAAATTTCTGTGCGACGTTTTTCGGCTACAAAATCGAATTGTAATATTTGAAGTTATAATATTCATAAATAATAAACAAATATTTTACTTCGCAAAAATACCACTTTTATTTTGAAACAATATTGTCACAGTTTCAAAATAAAAGTGGTATTTTTGCAAAGTAAAATATTTGTTTATTATTTACAAATATGGAATACCATAAAGTAACGCTCAAATCTATTAATATTATAATATTCACTTATTCTCGCCAATAAACAGTTTTCAGGCAAAAAACCGACCAAAAAATTCAAGAAAAATGAAGAAATATCATCCGAATCGGAATCCGAACATTCGGTCAACGATAACGGTATTGATGACGCCACGAGTGACGAAGATGAAAATATAACCGCACAGGAAAAACGTTTGAAATTGGCGAAAATTTATCTGGAGGAAATAAAACGGCAAGAAGAGGAACGTAGCGATCGTAAAGAATTCAACGAATTGAATATATCACAGCGACTAAAAGAAGATTTGTTAGAACAGAAGGGGCGTTTACATCGAAATATTGCCGATCGAATCGTGGGCGTCGATACGGAACGTATTCATCGATGGCGAACTAAAAATCGAGATGGCGTTACGGTTGTAATTATATCGCGTGACAACGATACAATTTACAGTGGGACAAAAAGTGGTGTCATCTATAAATGTTTGTATTTCTGATTATTTTTTTTTTTAATTTTAAGCCCCTTCCCCGTTTAAATTTGAGTTATCAACAAAATCGTTAGTTGCTTTTTTATCTTCGTAATGGAATATACAACTTAAAGGTGCTCGTAAGCGTGTTTTATGCGCGTTTTATGTTAAGGCGTTCTTCAGGGTTACAAAAAAGTTTTTTTCGTCAATAATTTTGTTCATTTATATCCCAACGAACGTCAGTTAAAATTTGACAGCGAAATATTGAACGGTTGTCGAGTTGTATATGTATAGGATGTAAAACTTTAAACGCGCTTTATGTAATACTGTTTTCAAAAACAGAACACAGGCTAAAGTCCATAGTAGTTTGATTAATTATAACGTATGAAGTCGCGTTTGAAGCGTTACAATTTTTTTCGGGCCGCTAAATCTAGAAAAATTCATTCTTTTTAAATTTCAATTCCTTTTAAAGGGCAGACAGGAGCGAAAAGAAACCGATTTTTCAAATTTTCTTTTTCAAAAATTTTTATTTGTGCATTCCCGTTTAATTTTTTTATTTCAGACCACTCACTGGAACTCTTTAACGCAATTGAAAACGTTTAAAAGAAAAAAATTTTATTTTTGTACTTAAAAGAATACTTGATACTGGGTAAAAGATTTCAGACCATTTAAATATGAGTTTTCTTTAAAAACAAATTCTTAAAAATGTGTTTTTTTAATGAAAAAATTTTTTATTATTATTCATTTTACCTGCAGTTGGATTCTAGTAATTTGTGTTTTTTTAAGTTTTCATATTTCTAACCCCGGAATCCTTATGTATTCAGTTCGTCCGTCATTGCAGACGTGATCTACCCGCACTTGACCGTACTTTATAAATATCAATTTCTCCCCGCGACATTTTTTTAACTACCATTTGAAATCAGTGGGGCTATTTGAAACAAAAAAAAAAAAAGATTTATACTCTTAAAGAAGAGTTTTAAACAAGATTTAAACTCTTAAAGAACATCCCCTATTAAAGACGCATTAACGTTATGAATACGTTCAGAAATCAAACAGATATAATAAGAGCTTAAATCTTTCTTTTTTTGTTTCAAATAGCCCCATCTATTTCAAATAGCCTCGTTTGATGGTATTTAAATGATTAAGACGAGTTAACTCGTCCTGCAATATGGCGGCTCAAAATGCTGTGATATGTATATATTAACTGGTACAGGTGCCGCCATCTGTGACAGATTTTCCGAAATACGGTATAATTCGAAATAATATTCAATTTTCTCAATATAGTTTAGTATAATTTATATTTTGTAAATTCCTAGGGTTCACTTTTTTGATGTTGGGATCTTTGATTTTTTCTTTTTCTTTTTTTTTTTTTTTTACCTTATCTATTGTGTTGGCAGCAAAAAGTCCGACATTTTGAGACAAAAAGATTTTGCCATATGGTTTCTCGAGGCGTGGTTGTGTTAAAGACGTTCGAGCGCGTCCACAAAACGCTACAGAATAATGTTATGTAGTTACCACAAAACACTACCTGTATGTTATGCATACAGAGCTTGTACTTGTTCATGTGTCATATCGTGTCGTGTATATGGGTGATTGCTATACGTACCACCTATATACTGATCTCGGACATCAATGCATACACAGTTGTTGATTGAAATTTAGTAGTCTGATTTGACCTTGTGTGTATATTATGTACGTGTACACATCAAAATCTACCCGAATATTAATTTCAATAATTAATATTTCATTTTAACGTTCGTCAACACGATTTTTTTTGTGCAATTACTTATATAAATTGCATATTTCAAAGAATATTTTTAAACGTTTTTTATTATGGTATCTACTCTTATAATATACTTACTATAATTTTTAAAATGAAAAAATTCTGTTTAGAAGGTGAAATATGTGTTTAAAAAGATGAAACTGCTAACGCCTGAATAATCCTTACGCAACATTTTTAACGAAATTAAATCAATCCAATACAGAAACGTGGATTAATAAATATTTCTCAATTTGCAGATTCGTTAAAAACCAAACAGAAACTGCAAACACTTACGCCCGATAAAACGGTGAAAACATCAACAAAAAATCTCACAATTAACAGTCTTTCAATCACGCACGACAACAAATATTTGGCGGTGGCGCAAGGAAATAATATAATAATTCGAGATGGCACCACATTAAAGGAACTCCATATATTCAAAGGTCACACAAACATAGTTACAGGCGTCACCTTTCGCCGTGACACCTATCAACTATTTTCGTGTAGTAAAGATCGATCGGTAAAAGTGTGGTCATGCGACGAAATGGTCTACGTGGAAAGTTTGTATGTGATTGTAATCGTATTGTGGGGATTCCCCGTTGTTATTGATTAATTTTTTTTTGATTTAGATTTGGTCATCAGAATGAAATTACAGCTATCGATTCGTTACAACGTGAACGTGCTATCACATCGGGCGGTTTCGATTCAACGATTCGCGTTTGGAAAATCGCCGAAGATTCACAATTAATTTACAATGGACCGCCATCTAGTATCGATTGTGTGAAATTGCTCAACGAGGATCATTTTGTTTCCGGTGCAAATGATGGGTAAAGTTTTTAGATACTGATTCTCTAAGATTCCGTAGTCAAAACCACGAAAAATTACAATATTTTCCAAATAGTGACAGAGTTTTCTTTGAAATGACTACGCAATCCTAATTTTACATTGTCTAACACGCACTTAACAATTTTTTCTATTTGTTGTAGATCAATCCACGTTTGGAGTAGTATGAAAAAGAAACCGTTAGTGGTTGTTCAAGAAGCACACGGTTTAGATAAAACGAATAATCTACCGAATTGGATTGTATCGGTGACGCCACTGTTAAATTCGGATTTAATCGCGTCCGGTTCGTATGATGGCGTGATACGATTATGGAAAGTTTCAAATGGATACCGACAGATGGATCAAATATTAGAAATACCACTAGAGGGCTTTATAAATAGTATATGTTTTTCACAAAATGGCGACCATTTAATTGCAGCCGTTAGTCGAGAACATCGATTTGGACGATGGTGGGATCTTCATCAAGCGATTAATTCCATTGTTCTAATACCATTGTTGAAAAAAGAATAAAAATAATATTTTATTTATATAAAAAGAATACATAATTATATTTTTTAAGATCATTTTTTTTCTACTTTTCTCCCTCTAAGTAAATTGCAAGTGTGGATATCAAAACTAACGCCTTTTTCATGTAAAAAGACTTATTCGATCACTTGAAAACAAATAAAGGAGTAAAAGAGAAACCTAACCTAAACCCAAAATTTCCTAACCGAACATAAACTTAACCTAACTTTATTAGAACGAATCAAAACTTTTTTTTTTTAAATTTATAATCTTGAAAATATTTTCTGAAAATTTCATACCAATACGATTTAAATTTCAAGTCGATAAACTAGATGTCAGGAGTAGTTATGCCGCTCGTTTTCAAAATTTACTAAACAAGATCAATATAAAAGCAAATGAATTTGGCGCCCTAGAGCATTCTAAAGATTAAAAAGTAATTTTTAGATGTTATTTTTTAGTATTTAGTACACAAAATGTTAATATTTGAATAAATTCTAACGTATAGTTTGTGAGAAAACGCGCAATTCTTTAGGAAATTCCCAAAACCCACCGAAAACCAACATTTAATCGAATTTATTAACGATTAAAATACAAAAATATATTTCAAAAAACGCTAGAAAAATTTTGACGTACAATATTTTTATAATTTAATTCGCTAATAATACTTCGCAACTAGTATCTCGCTGTCATTGATACAAGTGGAATTCTTATTAGACACACGGTATCAATAATAAATCCTAAATTTTAGTAATTTATTTTCGTAAGATATTAACACATTTTTTAATTCATGATACGTTTCTGTTGCTTAAAATCGATTTAAACGTAAACGGAAACCTGTGAAACGAAATAATTTGGCAATTTTTCATCAATACCGTTACATATAATTTTTAAATACGCGGTATTTTACAAAATGTAGATATAATTCATAAAGAGCCCAACATATTTTTAAATCGGTCGCGATCGTGCAACATCGTGTACAAGTGAATACGCATGCACTCTATTAAAGTCGATCAACTAATATTCGTAAAGTCAACCATTGTATTCGTTTTTGATGAAAAAATGTATTGAAAATTTTTCGATAAATATCATCGTTAAGTGGTGATAAAATTCATGTTTTTAACATATACATTATTTTTACGGTTACGTTAATCATTTTACAATCATTTTCATCGTTTTTAATTGTGATAAATTAATGAATTTATTAAAATTAAAGTGCAGTTTTATTGAGAAATGCAGTGATCCGGTTTTGTATGTCTCTAGTTTTTCTTATTGTACATTTCAAGCATTTACAAAATGATGTGTTAAATATCATAATAAAAATTTTGACTCGAAAAATCGTTATATTGAATCAAATAAAATGTTCGTAACGGGTATATGGTTGAATTATTTGGTGAAAAACCGATATTTTCAACAATTTTTTGTGAAATAGGTGACGAAAAAAAATGCGAAGAAAATGTTGTTTTGTGAATGTGACGATTTTTAATGTCGTGTATATTTTGTAATACTATGACTCAATGTACTTAATAAAATTATGATGGACAAACATATCAGTTTATATTTGAATACATGAAAAATTTCCAAATAATCATTTTTCACAAATTACTGTGATGTTAACTCGTTACAAATATGTATTTCGTATTTTCTTAAACTGTTCTTGTGTTACAATAAGGTAAATGTCAAATATTTTTTTATAACCACTTTCACTGTAAAAATCATTTATGAGTGTTTCATGTTGTTTAAAATATATTTTTCTGTTATTTTTCAATTTTTTTCTTTCACAAATTTGTGAGAAAATATTTATTTTTAATTCATAATTTTGTTTATTTTGAGTTGAACACAAAAACAATTTTTATCAATTTTTTTTTTTTTTTTTTTTTTTGATAGTGATTTTGTAGGTATCGTGACCTTTTTTGTTTTTGAAAATTCTCAGCATCAAATAGCACACATGTTTTAATTATTTACAGTTAATTAGTGTAAAATTAATCGATTAATAAATGTGTATTGTAACTTTACATCCCTGATTTAAAATCTGAGCAAGTTTTCGTTCGTTCAAAATCTACGTTTTTTGCATATTTCAGTAACAAAAAAAAATCGGTTGTCTGGAATTTATTTATATATTTAAAATATATGGTACTACTATAGTACCTACTCGATCGACAGACGTTTTGTTATTAATATTTAAAGTTAAGGTTCGTCTACACGCTCAAGTTTTACCATCGTCAACTTGTGTAAACGTTGTATTGTTGAAGATTTTAAGGGATTATATTCACTTGTAACACTTTTTTTTTTAACAATATTTTAATTTTTACTATAAAAAAATATTAAAAGACAAAAATTTACGTCTTTTTTTTGGGGGGGGGGATGCAATGTTTATTTGTTATATGTATGGAGATCGGTTCGATAAATTTTTGAATGTCGCACTTTTACCAAAATGTTATCTTTTTGTTTCTGTCACAGAAACAAAATCCTCCGTTTTTGTTTCTGTGTTCTCGGGAAGAACGCGTTTAAAGTTTTGAATAGTGTAATTTTTTATAAATGAAAAATTCACTGATATTTTTTTTAACTTACACAGAATAATCAGTCCTAGGCCGTACAAAATAGCTCTATTCAACAACGACAGCCATTTTTTAGCAACTTTTTACCGATAATTTTCCGATTATTGTGAAATTTTTTTTGGAAATATTTTTTATATGATTTACTTAAAGGGATGCAAGAAAACAGGTATTTTTTATTTCCAAATATCTCGAAACGTTAAATTGTCCCAGTAATTAACAGCTCCGGTCTTGTTTGGTAGATCGTAAATTCAAATTCATTAGTACTTCACTAAACGATACACGTGATCTTAGCTATTGTGTGATAATCATTAGTGAGAGTTTAAACATCTTACTTTTTTTTCCTCGAGGCTATAAATTGTACATCTGTTCTGAAATACATATACGATAGAAAACAATGGGGTCTGTAGTGTTCTGGTTCAAATTCTGTGTGTTCTGGCTCTGTTAGGGACCATCTTGTCCACTTTTCAACCACAACACAATGTATAAGAGAATAATTTTTTGATCTTGTATAATAAAAAATAAAAGAAGTAATTACTGTTTATTGAAGGATTAGGATAATTTGGTATACGGCATACTATAGTAGCACCCTAAAATAATAATTCAATCCTGATTGTCATTATTGTAGCATGCAGCGAAGCTTCTTTCGAAATATTAACAAGGACAATAAAGTTTATAAAACTATAGAAGCAAAACAGACTAAAGGAAACGATATATCTTCGAAATTATGACCTTTGGACAAATTTTGGGTAAAAAAAAGTACCTGCCAGTGAGCAGCAACCAAAATAATTCATCATCTAGTTTTGATTCCCGAAAAAAATCAAAGTTCTTATTCTTTATAACTGTTAGTTATGAAGTTATTCCGATTATTCTGATTAAAACCGGATTTAATCGAATGAGTTACACATAATAACAAAAATTTCCCCTTAAGGACCCACAAATGTTTGAAATACTCTCGTTTGAGACTACTCTTTATCCCGGGAAAACATTCTATTCGAGTGAAAAAATTTCCAAAAAAAAACAACTCTTAGTAGTGACACTGTGCAAATATTAATTTGAGGTTATAATTACGAATACCACGCGGGTAAAGTCGCGGGTAAATACCGATTATATACAATCTAATCCACAGTTCAACTCAATATAATAATTTGACAGATGAGTTAGACAAAATACTGATAGTAAATTTTATTTATATAAAAAAAAAATTGCGTAACAGAATTATTAATCTCCTTGTCTCCAACCACGTGGACTCACTGTGCTTCTAATTCTGTTTTTGACTTCGCGAAAATGAATTTGCGTTTTTCTTTAATTGGTATTTTCCGTGTCGTTAATTAAGTAATTAACATAATGTCTGCGTTTGAAACCTTTTGATATTGACATTTTGATATACGTAATTTGTGTTAAAGGGATGGATATCGGGTGTTCAAAAAGTATGTGTACGTCTTTTAAGCGAATTTCCAGAATGGAATTCAGCTATTACAGCCACTGTCATGACGCGACTTGAGCCCGGGACTATGGCAGAAATTTGTTTTGAGGTCCCTAGAAACCAAAAATAATATTCACTAATATATATATATATATATATATATATATATATATATATATATATATATATATATATATATATATATATATATATATATATATATATATACTTTGTGAGTTTTTCGAGAGTTGCCATTTTTATTACAGCCAAACCGTTGATTTAATTGAAAAATTGTTCAAATAAGAGTTGTAGATATCGACGGGGGCAACCGATTGCTATAGTCAGGAGCTTTATAGCGCTTATGGTTTTCGAGCTATGATACAAACTTATAGATTTTTAAATGAGACTACATATTAATTTTTCGATAAAACTGATCTAATGCATTAATTAACAACATAAATAAGCAAAAAAAGCAAAAAAAAAAAGGCGGTAAAAATATGCATATGTACTTGAGGCTACTTTAACCGATAGTGTTTTTCTTGGCTACATTTCCATTACATCCAAGAAAAGAACATTTTCCAGTACCATTTCTATCATAAAAATTTCGTTGTAATAGAAATGGCAACTCGCAAAAAACTCACATGGTATATGTATATATATGTGTCCGCACGATAACTCTCGAACGAAATGTCTTACTTTTACGAAATTTTGTGAAAATATTGCAAGTCCCAAACCGTTGCACGAGTTCGTTAACCAAACACGTCCGATGCCCGGAATATGGTTTTTTTGGCAATTTTCGTGAAAAAAATTAGTTTTTTGCCAAAATTTCCCCTTATTCAAAATTTTTTGCGACATTTTTTTACACCATTGAAACGAGGAGAAAAAATCACACAAAAAAGGTGTTTAAACTATTATTCTATGTCAACTAGTTACCGAGAAAAACTAATTTTTGTAAACGGAAATTCGCTATGTTATACAGGATGCTGCTACAGGTGTATTTTAAACTTGTGATAGGAGATACATTATTATTGTTGGTTAAATTCACTTTTGTCACTTTTTTTCCGTAGCTTTACGACTTCTCGGACACCTGTAGATTTGAAGTGACAATTTTGTATTTATTAAGAATTTAATTTCTCCATTTTAATTGGTAGTCGATTATATTAGGGATTACAATGTATTCCGCTTTCTTATATAAAATTGAATTATTTAAAACGAGAAATTTAAGGTCGAAAAAACATGACATGACCTTTTGAATTTAAAATGTCTACGGAACCTTAATTTATGTGTGGTTCTACTTACACGCATTTGATGAATTTTTTACCAATACAATCCATAATTAATTTTGCTGCCGATACTACTAAATTAGCGGTTAAGTATTGTGATCACTTTTTGAAAAATAAAAAATTTTCCCTCCAAAATAAAATTTTTTACGCACATTTTACGTTTTAGAGCTTCCTGATCAATTTTGGTTTGGTGTCTGTTCGTCTGTGTGTAGCCAGTTTGCACTAAGTGGCATAACTTCTGAACTATTCGATTGCTTTTAATGAAATTTTCAGAAATTATGCAGTTTAGTTCCTACATGGTCCTCTTTGAATCGAAATCGGAGTAACGGTAGCTACGCCGCTACCATGTCATTTCATTAATATACTAAATTGCACCAAGTGGCATAACTTCTGAACTGTTCAATTCTTTTTTATGAAATTGTCAGAAATTATGCGGTCTGGCTCGTAGATGGTCCCCTACAAATTTCATTATATTCGGAGTAATAGTATCCACGGCGCTACCATGAAATCCCATTAAATGTCAATATCTTATTTACTGCTAGTCCCGCTTCGCTCAAATTTTTAAAGCATTTTGGGGGTTAATTTCTAAAATATTTTTACTATTATTTTATACCTAACTTAGCCTTTAAGTATTTTGAGTTACAACAATTTTTTATGAACTTCAAAGCGAAAATATAATTTTCACTGTATATATCTTATAATTTCGGAATGTCTCTTCGTTTATTAATTACATTCCCTCTCCAATAATTCCTACATCTTTCGATCTGTGAGCATGAAATTTTACATGTAGGGTAAAAGCCCCTATACTTGAACACGATTCAATACTCGAAAATTTCTGATATTTTATAAATTAATGAAGTTATTTCTGAAAGAAACCGATAAATATCAAAACTGTTCGGGTATTGAGTCGCGTTCGAGTATAGGGGCTTTTACGTCACATACTAGTGATGTCGAGCCGAGGAGCATTTAGTCGATTAATCGACTAAAGTTGTTTTTCAAACAAAATTAGTTACTAGTCGAAAATATCGAGCATACAATAGTCGACTAATCGACTAAATTTTTAGTCGAGTTCATGATAGTGATGTCGGATGATTAATCGATTAATCAGTTTAGTCGACTAATTTTGTTTACTTTTAGTCACTTTTTAATCGATTATTTTACTGTCGATTAAATGATTAAAATGACTAATATTTTTTTAAACGACTAAAAACAATTTTTAATAACTTTTTTGCATTTTTTTACAAGACTCGAAAAAATTAACCCTAAAAATTATCTGTGTATGATTTTTCACTTTTTTGTGAATAATACATGTTTTTTTTTTTTTTTAATGAAAATAAAAGTCAGTATTTAAATTCAAAACATTGTTTTAGAAAGAGTTAGATAGGTTACCTTATTCATGAGTTCGACTAAAAATTTAGTCGATTAATCGACTATCCTATGCTCGATATTTTCGACTAATGACTAATTTTGTCGGAAAAACAACTTTAATCGATTAATCGACTAACTGCATCTCGACACAACACTAGTTCATGAATGGGGTAACCTATGTGACTCTTTCAAAAACTATATTTTCTTTTGAATTTAATTACTGACTTTTAATAAATTTTTTAAGAAGAAGAAAAATATGGCATGTCACAATCTTTTAATCACAATATAAAAGAGAAAAATTATACAAATAGATAATTTTTTAGTTTTCATTTTTTTGAAGTCCAGTAAATAATACAGAAAAATTAATAAATTAATCGTTTTTAGTCATTTAAAAAGAAATGAATCATTTTAGTCAATTAGTCGGAGGTAAAATAGTCGACTAAAAAATGACTAAATGTAAACAAAATTAGTCGACTAAATCAATTAATTATTCAACATTACTATTACATACAGGGAAAAACTTCGAACGGGATGGTATAATGTACTTAAATTCCTATTTTTTATCCCGAAAGTTACCAAAAATTTGCTACTGAAAAACCGAGAATTAATAACGCGTATCCAACACGCACTTGACAAATCTCAAGATTATTTAACTCTCAGTTCAGTTGTTCGAGATGTGTACAGATAATTTCTTCCCGAACTGTACATACGTGTACAATTTGATAAGCGCAATTACTTATTGGAAAATTACGCTGATAACCACCAGGAGTCATAATATTGATATCAGTTTTTCTATATTTTTGTTTTTTTTCGATGATTCAGAGATTAAAAAAAATGTACAGTGGAAACACGTAACTTGTTCGTGATTTTCGATTTAAATTTTAAGAAAATGATTACGAAATTTGTTTAATTGTTTTAATAAAATAAAATAATAATAATAATGTGTTTAACGTCCGTTTTTAAGATTTTTCTATCAATGAAATAAAATGATAAAAATATTTGATTTGACTCATAAATAAAATTTTTCAAATTATTAGTCAAAAATAAAGAAAAAAAGTAATATTTTAAAATGTCAACGAATTCATAACTTTACCGACCCATGTTTTGTTTTTTTTCTTTTTTTAGTGAATGTCAAATTGTTAAATATACCACTGTTATTCACACTTTGTTTTTAATTTTAAGTAGGGGAGATCCTGGTACTTTGGGACACTTTCGTTTAAAACTTCATAACTTCACAATAACATCTTAATATTATGATACAATATATCACGATATTGTGTTTCATTTTTGCGAAAACTTGAATTGAATAATCGAGGATATTTGTCCCAAGGCACAAGCTGTGATTGGTTGTACCTTGGAATAAACTATGCAAGACATTTTAAGCCCTGAAAGCAAAATATATATATATATATATATATATATATATATATATATATATATATATATATATATATATATATATATATATATTAAACAATTTTTGTTGAATATAGTATTTTGATCCTTTATTTACGTCTGATACTTAAACCATTGTATGTTTCCTACTTTGACGTCTAGATGTCACCATATGTGTCATATTACTCATATTACACGTCTGTTTGTATATCGGTTCCCAACTCCTAGTGTCATTAATATTTCTTTGTTTGGATATAGATGTCGACATTTTGTAAAAGAAAAACATTAAGGCTTAATACACAATCAACGAAATAAGGAATAAGAAGTATGCCATCTAGTGACGTTGAATGAAACTTTAACTTAACTGTTCATAGGTATATGTATTTAGGTATTTTTGTACATCGAAATTCATGAAAAAGTGACGTTCATGATTACTTATGAACTCCTTATTTCTTTTCCTTATTTCTTATTTCATTAAAGTTCCATTCAACGTCACTAGATGGCATACTTCTTATTTCTTATTCCTTATTTCATTGATTGTGTATGACCCATAATAAATAAAAAATTTTGGGTTATATTGTCTTAAAAATATATTCATTGGATTAAAACAACTTTCTTTCATGCTTATTAAGAAAAGTGAAAATGAGTGTTTAATTTATTTGTCAATTTTTATAAGCCAGTTTAATTACACACCTAAAAATAGTGTTCCGGTATAGGGGCTTTCACATTATTTCAAAAACGGCGTAGCGAATAATTTTTATTTGTTATTAAATACCTATGATTTGTAACTTTGTGTTTTATAATATATTAAATTTTTATCAAATTCCTTTGACACGTTTTCATTTTATTCAAAAAAAAAAAAGTTTTCCCATAAGAGCCCGTGTTAAAATTACATAATGTTGAAATCGTTTTTCTCAAAATTCGGGTAGTCATTTTTTTTTTCGGTAAGGGCTCGTATTATTGGTATTGAATTAAATAAATATCCAGAGACGTTCGTTAAAATCCTTTGAAAAAATCGTTTTATCGACTAACTACCTTAAGAAAAAATGGGTGTTTAATTTATTTGTCAATTTTTATAAGCCAGTTTAATTACACACCTAAAAATAGTGTTCCGGTATAGGCGCTTTTTTACGTTATTTCAAAAACGGCGTAGTGAATAATTTTTATTTGTTATTAAATATGATTTGTAACTTTGTGTTTTATAATATATTAAATTTTTATCAAATTCCTTTGACACGTTTTCATTTTATTCAAAAAGAAAGTTTTCCCATAAGAGCCCGTGTTAAAATTACATAATGTTGAAATCGTTTTTCTCAAAATTGGGGTGGTCAATTTTTTTTTTTTTCGGTAAGGGCTCGTATTATTGGTATTGAATTAAATAAATATCTAGAGACGTTTCGTTAAAATCCTTCGAAAAAATCGTTTTATCCACCAACTACGTTAAGGAAAAATTAGCACGAAATTATTAGTCCTCCGAAGAATGTTTGTTCGGAGTCCTAATTATTTAAAAATATGTGCTTATGTTATACGTACGGGCAATGAAATTCATTGTGAATGTACGTATAACATGTAACAGTGTACGATCACGACGAGCTGAAACATTCCTTTGTACGTTCAAATTACACATACACTTGTTTACCGTATACGTTCGGTACACGGTTTGGTACACACTGAAGAAGAAATGATCAGCGAAACATTCATCAGTACTTACGAAAGTGTTAAGGTGCTGCTGCAGATGTGTGCGGAAACTAGCCGACATCTGATATGATGAAATGTTACGTAGGTACATGAATTCTGTTACATTTATATTTCCTTGATCGAAAATATTGAGGTTCATTTCAAAAACCGGTATGGGTATTTTGATATTGACGATTTTCTAATGCAGTTTCTTCGTGTGGGATATCGATTGTTTTTTTTTTTTTGGGTATCGTATAAATCTATTCGAAATTTACTGTCTTATACTTCGAATTAGAGATGTCGATTTTAAATCGATTAATCGAAAATTGAATCGATTCATGAATCGATTATTAAAATTAAGAGATCGATAACTGATTTTTTCCAAAAATAATTTCATTTTAATAGTAATTCTACAAAGAAACATGTGTTAAAATGAAACACCAAAAACTCTATTGTTAATTGTCACTTTTTACGCGTTATATCAACGAACCCCTCCTATGGCTCTATATAAGTCCGACTATTAATACAAAAGGAAGGAAGAGATCACCTATCTGTGCAAACGACGATCCCTTTCCCACAAAAGCGACTTATTTAGAGAACATTTTTTTGTCAATTTGTTTGAAATTTTTGAATAAACTTGGTTCAATTCGTGGTATTCGTCCTACATATTCAATTGCCTTATTTTTTATAATTATAATTGAAAAGTTAACTCATTCATCGCCTTTATAAATATAATGTAAGGCGTTTTTACACGATATTACCGATATTACCTATGTACTATCAAGTAAGTCCCTTAAACAAAAATTATCAGCTAATTTTATTAAACTTTTCAAAATTTCGATTTTTTAGATCGATCTCACAGAATCGATTTTTTTTTAAATCGATTTCTTTGATTTCGATTTAAATCGATCTTTTTTTTGGAGAATCGACATCTCTACTTCGAATAGACTATTAGTTATAATTAGTAACATTTACAGTTATGAATTATTAATACAAATGCAACCTCGTATCATAGGAATAGTATATTTTGCTTCCGAGAGACTACTCAAGTAGCGGAAGCATTGTTATCACTTTTGAAAAGTAAAAAATTTTTTCCGTCCAAAATAAAATTTTTTACGCACATTTTACGATTTAGTGCCTCCTGAACAATTTTGATTTGGTGTCTATCCGTCCGTCTGTTCGTCTGTGTGTCGCCAGTTTCCACCAAGTGCCGTAACTTCTGAACTATTCGATTGTTTTTAATGAAATTTTCAGAAATAATGCAGTTTGGTTGGTAGATGGTTTCCTATGAATTTAATCGAAATCGGTGTAACGGTAGTTACGCCGCTACCATGTCATTTCATTAATATACTAAATTGCACCAAGTGGCATAACTTCTGAATTATTCAATTCTTTTTTTATGAAATTGTCAGAAATTATGCGGTCTGGTTCCTAAATGGTCCCCTACAAATTCCATTGCATTCAGAGTAATAGTATCCACGGCGCAACCATGAAATCCCATTAAATGTCAATATCTTATTTACTGCTAGTCCCATTTCGCTCAAATTTTTAAAGTATTTTGGGGGTTAGTTTCTAAACCCCTGGGGGGTCGCGACCTCCCACTTTGAGAATCAATGATATAACAGCTTCCCCAGCTGTGTATTTCAGTTAAGAAAGCTTGTACAGCAATTTAAAAAATTAATATGATAAAAATTGTATAAAGGTTACCACCCTACCAAATTTTGAGATTATCATGCACCTCCTATATTATTCTTATTCCGCACCTGTAAAAAGGTCGACAATTAGCACGTTGAATGGAGTCAAACGAAAATTTTACAAAGATATAAGGGCTACCACCTTCTCCCTCCAAATTTTGAGATGGTCATGCACCCCCGCAAAAATATTCTTACTCCGCATCTGTAAAAAAATCGACAATTAGCACGCTGAATGGAGTCAAACGAAAAATTTTACAAACAAAGACCGCACCGTTGTTTGTTCTTCGAAACGCGTCAACCTTTCTAATAAACCCAGACTAACGAAAATTAACAGTAAAATTAAGTAACGTAAAAGCCCCCATTATGGAACGGTATCTAATACTGGAACAGTTTTGACATTTACCTACATATTAATGAAGTTATTTCTGAAAGAAACGTCTGATTACAAAAATTATCATTAATAGAATGATTGTTTTTCAATTTAAATTCACCTCGCATTTAATGTTTCCTTACTTAATTAAAGAAATAAATATGTAAATGTCAAAACTGTTCCAGTATTAGATACCGTTCCATAATGGGGGCTTTTACGCTATATTGATTTTTTTCGGTAAAAAAAATTATATATTCAAATCTTGATAACAAATTACATATGTATTACAGTACTATGCAAAAAAAGTGTTTTTAGTGTATAATTTCGTTGATTCATTGGTGATAAATCGGGTCGGATAAATTTTAACCAACCCGGTCGGTCGGCCTCACACGGTATTATTTCTAAACACGCGATCTTGGCAACGATTATTTATGTCGGGTACGGTGTGTGATTAAACAACATAGTATGTACAACCGTTGTTGAACCGTTTGTCCGTATTTGGGACGTCACCGCTCGGGCAAAATTGGAAAAATGCGTCACAAAATTGTCTATAATTTTTTTTTCTTTTGGGGGGAGGGGGTTGGTGGTGGTAAAGGAGGGGGTTCTACAATAATATGCCGTTTACCTTTCATAATTTTGTATTTTTTATGTACTTGAGAACGTTTATTTCAGTGTTTTAGACATTCCTCCATTAGCATTTTTAAAAATTCTTATATTTCAAACTATTGACGTCGGCAGTATTGGTCCAAATTTTAACATTTTGTCTATATTAAATAATAAAAAATAATATCCAAAAACTATTTATTACCTTAATTAACCATTTCCCACGAGAAAATGTATTAACGTAATTGCTCGGATTCAGAATAGTCAGGTATAAAAGTGTATCTCAGCGAAAAAATATTGTTTTATCAAAAATTAAATAATGTATTGATATTTTCCGTTCCGGAATTCATCTATTACAGCCACTGGCATGACGTGACTTGAGCCCGGGACTCATATTGAGCATAATTGAGGATAATACTCACTAAAATTTATATATATGTGTTTGCGCGATAACTCTCGAAGTATCCAATTTTTACGAAACTTGGTGAAAACATTGGAAGTCCCAAACCCTTGGATGAGTTCGTCAGCCAGACACGTCGGATACCAGGAGCATGGATTTTGTACTTGCAAAAAATTAGTTTTTTGCCAAAATTTCCACTTATTCAAAAATTTTTGCGAAATTTTTTTACACCATTTAAAAAAGGAGAAAAAAATACATAAAAAAGGTCTTTAAATTAAACTATTCTTCTATGTCAGCTATTTTCCGAGAAAAACTAATTTTTATAAACGGAAATTCGCTATGTTATACAGAATACTGCGACAGGGGTATTTTAATTTCCGCGCCCTTATGTTGTAGCAGTATAAAATCATTGTTGAAAAAGCGTTGTAAAAACGTTGTAAAATGATGTTTATAAATTATATTTCAAAAACGGCGTAGTAAATAATTTTTATTTGTTATTAAATATAGTTTGTAACTTTGTATTTTATAACATAATAAATTTTTATCAAATTCCTTTGACACGTTTTCATTTTATTAAAAAAATAGAGTTTTCGCCTAAGAGCCCGTGTTAAAATTACAAAACTTTGAAATCGTTTTTCTCAAAATTGGGGTAGTCAGTTTTAATCGGAATAGGCTCGTATTATTGGTATTGAATTGAATAAATATCCAGAGACGTTTCGTTAAAATCCTTTGAAAAAATCGTTTTATCGACCAACCGACCTTAAGCGATAGTGGCGGAGATGTAGAAGGACATAGGCTACTTTTACCATGGGTCAAACGTCTTATTCTTGATGAAAAATGTATTTGAAATGAAACAAAAATTTATGAAAATTGATTAGTTAAAAGAAACGAATTATCCACTTGGGGAAAACATTTAAAATAGACGAAGCCGTGGATAAAAGCTAACATAACTTGTTTAAAATTTTATAAAGGTCGAAAAAAGAGCCATAATTTATTACTAGCAAATATTGATAGATTATTGTAAGTTTTTAAAGATTGGAATAAGTTGGCACATTGCGTACTATAGTAGCACCATTTTTTTTTTCATTCTCTATAAATAGGTATTTCAAAATTGACTGAATAGACAAGGTTTTACTGTAATTTAATTTTTCCCATTTGTTGTTTCACTTGAAAATCGAACAATTTTCCTTTTTTGTGGAAAATATTTAAGAAACATTTAAAATATGGCAATAACGAGATTAAATTTGGGTCTTGTACAATTTGGGAAACGCGACCTCCGTAGAAAATTCGTATTTTTATACGTTCAATTGTTATCGTTTAAGAATCAGTTTGAGTGTGTTACTTGGTTTCATTTCAATTTTTTATATTTATATTTCTTTCAATTTTGGTTTCAGATAGCGGTGGTCATGGACCGTTTTGGTTCCGTTTGGCGACTGTTTCTCATCTCAACTGTGATATGGATTCCGAGTTCATATTCTCGAAGTCCTGGTGGTTCGTACCTTACTTTTTTTTATCAAATTATTATATAATTTGTCTAAAAAGAGCATTCCAGAATAATTATTTTAAAAGGAACGCTTAAAAATTATTTAAAAACTGGCGCAGTGGGTAGGATATTGCATTAAATGCGTTTATGCAATAAATGCGCTCTTTTTAGACAGTGTTATAATATCGATAATTGTAACAAAAATAAATTTTCTGTTTAGATTTGCCGCGATATGAGACTGCATACGCGTGCGAAGGCAAAACGTTAAAAATTCAATGTGGGGATGGGGAGCGAATTCATCTGATTCGCGCCAATTATGGCAGATTTTCCATCACAATCTGTAATGACCACGGCAATACGGACTGGAGTGTTAATTGCATGTCCCATAAATCGCTGCGGGTTCTTCATAACAGGTTTTTGAAAATTTTATTTTTATTTGGGATTTTTTTTGAGTACCTAATACATACAGTAAACTTTTTGCCCAAAATGGGAATTCATCAAATGGGTCATTTTTATGGGGTGTAAAATTATTTTTGGTATACATAATTGATCTGGTTTTTCGATTTATTAGTAGTACTAATTTTTTAACTCATTTTGTTTCTACTTGGAGCATTTTTATCTAAGAATTGTTTACAGAATAACAGTAAAAATCCGTATGATATAAAACATGCTGTCGATTTTAAAATTTTAATAAACTGGTTATAAACATAACGTTCTCATAGTTGGTTTATTCACACCTTGAAAATGAAGGTTGTGGGTTCAATTCTCGCTTCAGTAAATAATTTTTTTTTATAGTAGGACAATTCCATGAAATGATGGAATTTTAGTAAAAATTAAAAAATGAAAGTAATTAATACATATCATGCCTAATTGATACTCAAAAGACTAAATAACTGATTACAACGTTTTTATATTTTATTTTTTATCTGTAATTGTTTTTATTCTGAAAATTTAGCTTAAAAATATTTTACTTAATAAAAAAAATACCGTAACTTGTGATTTTTTTCAAGAGAATATTAAAATACAGCTAAATTTACTTTTTTCTTTCTGCTGAAATAATCATTGTACTCGTTTTTTGAGTATTATTTTGATTTTTTGTCAAGCTACGAATTCGAGTAATGGAGGTTATCAAAACCGACAGAAGTTTTTTTAATTACTAAAAATAAACTTTTAGCTTTGTTATCTATCATATTTTCCAAAAAATCAAACTAATAAACTACTTACTTTTTAATAAAACTTGTTGACTACAAAGTGACTGTAATGTAAGTGACCAAAAAGGATGTAATGTAAGTGACCGACGAAAAGTTACATTTTTATCAAAAATATATAATATTTCATGAAATTTCTTATTAAAATAATTTATTGAAACATTATTTCTTAAATTTATTTAAATGAAGCTGTTTGTTATCAAAACAGAGCAGAAAATTTTCATTGTATAAAAGATGAAAAATTATGTTCCTTTTTGACAGGGCTGGGGACTATTTAAAATGATTTCATTTTAAATATGTATTTAAAATACAAAATGACATTTTGCATTTTCTATTTTAAATAAGTTCGTTCAAACCATTTTCCATTTTGTATTTAAAATGAAAATTTGAATCCATTTTACATTTAAAATGAAAATGCTTGTATACTTAAATTTATGTTTATAGATATGACACTTATGACTCATATTAATCATAGAACTAGAGTTGAATGCAGTCTAACAAATTGTAAGTTAAATGTAAGTTGATTCAATTGACTCAAATTTTTTTATAACTGAAGTTGCAATGTCACTTGAGTTAAATTTATTAATAGAGCTGCAGTTCTCTCAAGTCAAACTTTACTGACTCGACAGAAATGTTTTGGTATTTCGAGTAGATGATTTTTATTTGTAATTTAAAAGTCGCAGTTGTAGCGTACTCAAGGTTTGAATATGTTAAAGCTGAATTAAATTTTACAATATTTTTGAGTAACCATATTTCAAGAGTTAAATTTCGTTTTCATATCATGCAAACTTTATAAAATTTTCTCAAAGGACTGCCCTTATTTGATTTCAGTACGTTTGACATTTTCTTAACTTTTTTTTTATTAATATAAATCAAGATAAAAAATTTATAGAATAAATTTAAAGTAAAAAAGCATTTTGCATTTTATAATCCATTTTAAATAACTATTTTCAATTTTAAATATGTTTAGCAAAACCATTTACCATTTTATATTTTGAATGCATTTTTGGAAACCATTTCCCATTTTCTATTTTAAATGGGTTCTATAAACCATTTTTCCCAGCCCTGCTTTTATCTTGTATAAAAAAATTTTTTATGCATTTTTTGTTGTTTGATTTCCTTTGTTTAAAAGTTCAAATCGTATTCGATTTAATTTGAGTAGTGAATTTTAGTTAATTTACTCAGTAAATACGAAAATATCCAAAGATTTTAATCTCAATTTTAAATCAATTGTTATGTAAGTGACCATAGAATTGCCCAGTAGTACTCTAAGTTGTTTTTCCTTTTTGAATGAATTGAATTTAGAACAAATGGAATATTTTAAAAATGGGTTAATTTTGATACTTCAAAGTTTACTGTATGTGTATTCAATATCAATGCTCATATTTTTTTGCGAGATCACTCAAATTTGAAACCACAATACAAAATTCTAAATTTGACTGATCTCAAAACTTCATTTGTACGTTCATCACCTGTGTTTTGTTAAAACATTGCGCTTTTCGAACATTGAGCACTTCTGTTTTAATTGGACATGCGCTGTTGTGTGAATTCATTTTTCTATGGCATTCGAATTTTCCCGGTTCATCATAATTGCTTTGTGAATTGTGTGATTTCATTGGGTCATCATTTTTTCTCACATGGATTCATCATAAAACTCGTTTGCCGGAATCAATTTTCTTTTTATATTTTCAATTTTCAGCTGTGATGGTAAACAGAGATGTTACCTAAATGCTACTAACGCAAATTTTGGAGGTGATCCATGTCCAAGCACTTATAAGTATGTCGAAGTACAATTCCGTTGTGTTCGGTTTATAGGTTAGATTTTTTGTTGTTTTTGAATTTTAACCGTTTTTTATTTTTTTTACTAACCACTCAAAGCCATAGAGAAATAAATTGACAATTAAACGCAATGACAAACTGACACAGGTGATGAAACATGGGAATCCCCGTATTATATAATGTAATTGTGTATTCCCATGTTCAATCACAGATGTACGAACAACCAGAACTGCAGCATTCCTGCGAGCACCAGTATGTTTGGTGATCCTTGCGTTGGAACGCTTAAATATTTAGAAGCCCATTATCAATGTGTTACCGGTAAGTGTTCGCATCCGTTTAGTAGTCGATTCAAGTGCCGTCAACTCATTAAGGTGGATATTCTAGTCTAAACAAAAAAAATTTTTGGGAATATGCAACAAAATTGCCGGAGCTCTTTTCGTAAATTTGGCTTTTTTTCTTTTTTTTTTTTAAATAAGAACTAATGTCGTTCTGATCTGAACCAAAGGGAGAGGAAAAAATTCGTAAAATGGCGGCTATCAGAAAAATAAACCGGTTTTTTCACTTTTTTGTTTTTAATTTTTTTCAAATAGTAAATAGAAACGGTTTTGAATTTTCCAGGGTTAGGACCATAGAGAAACATCTATTGAAGCTTCATACCAAATTTGAAGGCAATCGGTTGGATAGACTTCGAGATTTTACGACAATCAGGTTAAAAAAAAATAGTTTCGAGAAAAATGTGTTTAATTCATTTCGGCGCTACGTCAGTGCTATAACTTCGTAAATATTGGAAATTTTAAAATTCTCTTTTGGGAATTTATTCGTAAAGATTTAAACTTTAAGGCTGTCTACACAATCAGTGAAATAAGGAATAAGAAATAAGAAGTATGTCATCTAGTGACGTGGAATGGAACTTGAATAAGAAACAAGGAGCATGCCATCTAGTGATGTTGAATGGCACTTTAACGTAACTAGTCATAGACATAAGTATGTAGGTATTTTTTTACGTCAAAATTCGTGATTTTTTTCACTTAGTGACAAAAAAGTCATCACGAACGTTACTTTTTCATGAATTCTGATGTACAAAAATACCTAAATACATTTACCTATGAGCAGTTAAAAGTTAAAGTTTCATTCAACGTCACTAGATGGCATACTCCTTATTTCTTATTCCTTATTTCATTAAAGTTCCATTCAACGTCACTAGATGACATACTTCTTATTCCTTATTTCACTGATTGTGTAGACAGCCTAAGAATATGCAAAAAAAGTAGGTTATGTTAAATTTCTAGACTAGAATACCGCTTTAATATATTGTAGACTGGCATCAGTGGCAAGACCATACTATAATAATCGATTTTTGAGATCAAAAAGGTGTAGACCTGGTGCAGAATTGGAGACTAACAGTCTCTGTGTATGTTACAGCAAGTACAACGACATCAACAAGTCGTCCTAGTCCCCCGTGGTTGATCACATCACAACCACCCAGTGTATGGAGTACGTTAAAGCCGACGGTACGGCCGCCGGTGCACAGTACGACGGAAACGTTGTTAGTCGCTGGCAGCGATCACACGAGCGATCAGCCGAGTTCCTCCGTACAAGTTACCAATGTATCATCGTCGGTTGGATCGGTTACTGCGTTTCCACCTGCAGCTCAGCCACCGTTCTCATCTGCGGACGATTACGACGAAGTGATCGATCAAGGTGTGGTTGACGTTTCCAAAGATTTAAATCCTTCAACCACTTCATCTAGTACCGTTTCATACTCAAAAACAACTTGTAAGTGTGCGAGACTATCGGCAGTGTTGGGTATAATTAATTGAATTTGTAAGGTTTAGTTTAATACCATTTTCGAGTTTACTTGGCGGAAATGGTCGATTGGATTTCGATTAAGGTAGTTACCGTGTTACATGCTAGTAGAAAAAATTTATAAAATCTATATTAATGGATAGATGTTGCCACCTACTACTTTTCATAAGATCATGTATGCATACTTTCAAACGTAGCCTGTGTATACACACTTATACCATCAAAGTTTTTTATGATAAGTACTTTGGCATCATTGTAATTTACCCAACAAACATATTGTTTCTCTATCCATACATACCACTGAGTAAAGTTTTAATACATATATAATTTTCAATACATGATGGTATTCTGTGTGACATCTGTGGATACTATATACAAGTAAATATCAATAAACCAGTTATTTAAGTACTTATACGTTTAAATAACCTTTTTTAATTTAAATAATTTTATTTGTAATAATAATCGACGTATTATTTATAATCTTGAGTTACAAATTAACGGTATTTAATATTTTTATTAATATCTTTTTTTAAAAGATTTTGTAATACAAAAAAATATTTATTAATAGATTTATAATTGAAATTTTGAAATTCGCTGTAGTGCCATATAGCGTTGCCAGACTGCTTCGGTTCAGTTATTTGAAACTGGTGTCGATGTTAAATTCTTATTAAAATACTATAATTTCTCTGATGATATCTTCAATTCAAAACGATCAATAAATAATTTAATTTTTTCTTTACATTCAGGACTTATTCCCTAGTTTTTTATTGATTTCTGTCGAGTCATTATATTGTTAAATACAAAATAAGCGTACGTAGTCAGAATTTTGAGATCTAATACATGGACTAGATACAAACTTTAACCCTAATTATCTTAACTCAGAAGCGATCAATCTTTCTCAAATTACAAGGACAATTTGAAGCTATTCTGTCGAAAAGTTGAATGTCGCTGTAACTACCTTAATTGGTTACCGAATCATACAAAATTTTAAGTTTTGTGATGCGTTTTCCTTTGTAACTATTTTTTACTATACCTAATCTGCAGCTACCTTACGTATTATTTGTTATTAAAAATTTTCGATATCGATAATTGATTGATAATAAAACAACTAAAAATTTGCCCAACACTGTCTATCGGTGGCGCAAAAATCTCGTTAAAATTTCTAATTTATTTCTTGCAGCAATTATGACAGATGTGTCAGTTAACGAAGTAAGTCAAACGCCTAGTGGCTCCTGGTTTCAAGAAAACAATTCGTGTAGTCCAGTCACCGAACGTAATCTACACTGGAATTGGACACGGGTGGGCGAACGCGTTGTACAATCGTGTCCAGGTGGCGCAACTGGTTTGGCGCGATGGCGATGCGTCGAAGGACCAAACAATGAGCCAATGTGGTCGCCAGAGACGCCAGATCTGAGCGAATGTCGTTCCGTTTGGCTCACCAGTCTCGAATCTCGAATCAACGAAGGTGATTCATTGATCGCAATCACTACAGATTTAGCGTCGGTTACCAGTTCAAAGACCCTCTACGGTGGCGATATGATGATCACCACAAAAATTATTGGCAAAATGGCGCAGAAGATGGCGAATGATATTCAATCGTTTCCCGATACGCGACAACGGGAGGCGATCGTTACCGAGCTGTTGAGTGGCGTCGTGCGGACCGGAAGCAATCTGTTAGATTGTTTGCAGCATCCGTCGTGGAAGGATCTCGGTCACAAAGAACAGATGCAGGTGGCCACGTCGTTGCTGATTGGTCTGGAGGAGAATGCATTTTTGCTTGCCGACACTGTCGTTCGAGAAAAGACTGTCATTCAAACTGTAAAAAATATCAGTAAGTACAAACACAATAGATCAGGGTGTCCACTTTCTAGAAAATCGAGGAATTTCAAGAATGTGAATCAGGGTGAGCGTAGATTATTAATTTAGATAAATATATCATACATATTTTTAATAAATAAAGGAACTATAGTTGAAAAAATATTCCCAGACACTTTTAATAGTTTCTTTGTCAACGGATAATTGTCTTTTTCTAATTCCAGTCAAACAAATAAATAGTGCATAGGGTGCTAATTGAACATTAGGTTACGAAATAATAATAAATAATAAGTTAATAACACTATTTTATATTTTTATGTAAATTCTGTTTATTCAATAATAATTTGATTACAGAAGAATATTTCTTAAAGAAACCGAAAACAAATGACATTATATATTATAACTTAACAGTAAACATATACTTAAAATAACTGAATGACTAGATTCATTGCAAAATATTTAATACTATTAAAAATTTGAAAAACATAAATCAGTGGATGTCAATATGTACTGCTTAGAATTTTCAAATCAGTTAAAATCAAACGAAAATAGTTTATTCTAATTGAAAATAACATATTTCACTTTTCTTTACAGTATTGCATCGTTTTTTTAACTTTGTGAAGATGAAATATTATTATGTCAAATATTTAAAAAACTAAATAAAAACCACTGATTAAGGACACCGGTGTAGTGTTAAAAAGTGTACGACAAGGACAAAAAAGAAGGAAACCTACAAAAGTGTCTGAGAATATTTTTTCAACTATAAAATATGAAAATTACTTTTAAACGTACATAATTGAAGAGGTGGATTCCAAAAGGCGCTAAGTCTCTCCACCTCTTCAATTTTTTTTTTAAATAATCTTACCAATTTATTATTATTATTTATTAATAGTAGCTTATGGTAAACTCAAATACAACCGTCTTTAAACTATAAACTACAGTAATCACAACAAATCATCTAAATCACTATTAGTGGCGTCACTGTTATTGTGAATCTTTGAGGCAAAGTAGTGGACACCTCCTCGAATACACGGTAACTCCTAGTTATTAACTCACACACTCTTAATTCTAGTGTTATCCGTACGTGTTCTCGAAACGCATAACATTGGAAACGAAATATTTCCACGACCCGGCTCCACAAACGAAATGTGGTCGGTGAGCGACGATTGGGTACAAATTCCACGCAGTGCGCTACGCGAAAACAGCGAAGGTGGTCTGGTGCGACTCGTATTCGTTGCATTCGATCGTCTCGAAGAAATACTGGAATGGAATGCGGAATCGTACGATCAAACGTCTCGACAAAACATTTCGCGCGTACTAAATAGTAAAGTGATCTCGGCCAGTTTGGGCAAAGGACGACACATTCAACTGTCCGAGCCAATTCGATTGCAATTACGACATATCAAAACGGAAAATGTTAGCAATCCGTCCTGCGTATTTTGGGATTATACTATGAGGTAAATTTCGATAATTCGGATGTCAAAAATCCAAATCATTTTCTATAAATACAGTATAAACTCTTTTTATGCGATTTTTTTGCGGTTTTTAAAAAGAAACAAAACAATTTGAACACTAATTTGCGATAAGATTAATTATTGATTGTTTTTAAGAATTTTATCAATATATTACATAAGAATATAAATTATTGCATCATTTTCTTTACATGTGTATGTATTTCAATTTTTGTAATATTATAAAAATTATATACGTGGCTGGTTCAATAAGTACCCGTGTTTGACGACAGAGGGCGTTCCTGAGGGAATTTGGTGTTATCATCGTGTGCTGCCATCTATCAAGCGACGGTAGAAGAAATTTCAGACTGATTGATAGGTTAGTTTGGATTTGGCAGCCATTCGAGTAAGAAGACGTGTTCCGTGATTTTCGCTAAGATGGAAAAAGAGTTGTTCGCGAGTTGTTCATGCAGTTTAGCGACGACAACTCCAGATACTGCTCTTTTTTCATCTTAGCGAAAAGTCTTACTCGAATGGCTGCCAAATCCAAACTAACCTATTAATCAGTCTAAAATTTCTTTTACCGTCGTTTGATAGATGGCAGCACACGGTGATAACACCAACTTCCCTCAGGAACGCCCTCTGTCGTTAAACACGGATACTTATTGAACCGCCCACGTATTTAAATATGTTCTTATGTGTAAATTAATTCTTTATCTTGTTCCGAAAAGCAGCTTCTACGGAAATCGTGAGATTCTAAACGTTTTGAGTTATGTATTTTCTATGAAAGTTCATGTGTGTGGTCCCAATCCACCGTATAAAAAGAGGATATGCTGTATTTCATTTATTTTATAATTTCTTCTTTAATTTAGTCCTTTCTGTCCGTTTTTAAATTAATTTTATTAATTATCTTTGAACAATTCCCGATAATTTTTCTCGCAAACGTACACTTAACCTGAATATTTGTTATGTTTCAGTGCTTGGTCGGAAGAGGGATGCCGTGTCGAAACCACCAATTTAACGCATACAATGTGCCAGTGCGATCATCTGACCAATTTCGCGATACTCATGGACATTCATATGACCAGTCTGTCGGCCGGACATCAAATGGCATTACAAATTATCACTTATGTGGGGTGTATTATATCAATTATTTGTTTAATATTAGCAATAATTACATTTCATTCCTTTAAAAGTTTAAAGGTGAGATTAATTAGAAATTTTTTTGGAGAGGTCCAATTCAAATAACGTCATTTTTTCCCGTCTCTTTTTTTAGTCTGATCGTACAACAATCCATAAAAATTTATGTTTTTGTCTCTTAATTGCCGAAGTGCTGTTCGTGGCCGGAATTGGGCAGACCGATTACGTGATCGTGTGTAGTATCGTTGCCGGGCTTCTTCAATTATTTTTTCTGTGTGCATTCGCTTGGATGTTTTTGGAAGGTAATTATCATTGCTTCTTTTTCTGGGCTCATGATTCTAACTTGTCGTTTTTTTTTCTGGACAGGATTTCAACTGTATGTTATGTTGGTTGAAGTATTTGAAGCGGAAAAGAGTCGGGCACATTGGTACTATATATTTGCGTACGGTTTACCGTTATTGATTGTGTCAACTGCCGCGGGAATTGATCCATCATCGTACGGCACACCCAACTATTGTTGGCTACGGGCCGATAATTTATTCATTTTCACATTTGTCACACCTGTCGTACTTGTAATACTTGTAAGTGTCAAAATTTGGGCTTGGGTCGTCCATAAAATCATATCCGATTGATATCTGAAGGTTGTTTACACGTGTCAAGTTATTAAATGATTAATGAAATTGTGACTATTCGATCGTTTGTGACTGAATTGAGCATGTGCAAACGTATCGAGTAAATGGCCACGCCCATAACTATCGAAAAATATACTACAAATTATAATAAGTGTAAACAACCTTAAGATGGAGCCTTGCAATACTCCTACCGTTTAAATTTTTAAAATTTATCGATTTTTTTTCCAGACAAATCTAGTTTTCTTGAGTATGGCCATATTTATCATGTGTCGCCACGCAAATGCGTCCGTGTCGATGAAGAGTAAGGAGCATTCTCGATTGGCGAGTGCAAGGTAAACTTTCTTTTTGCAGCTCTCCCAAAAAAAAACTAACATTGGTTTTGGTTCCCTAGAGTGATTTTGCATGACTTATTTGAAGTGTGACGTCAATTTAGAATGTTAACACATTTTTTACCGCAATTTTTCAAAATTTGGCGGTATTTTAGGTGTTAACAAATTTTTGTCGACTGATAAGACTTAATTGTGTGTGTCCATGAAAGTCTTATTGCTACGTTTTAGCCTTTATTTATTTTTTTTTTTTTTTTGAGAAAAGCGTGGATAAGTCTAGGCTGCTTAAGTCTGTGTACCATGTGACCCGAATTGACTGAGTCAAATATTCACATGGTCGACAAACACCTCAAATGCACGCCATTTTTTGATTTTAGTTTTTTTCTTAAAATGATTTAAACACTGAAATTTAATTTTAAACACAACACAAATTATTCTAATTATCTATGTTTCTCTTTTTTGCATGGGCATTCTCTCTCTCTATCTCTCTAATGTGGTTGGTTGATGCTGTCTCACTCTTATGGCTTCTATTACTATCACTGTGTCTCATGTCTGTAATCTTCTAACCAAAACCTTAAAAAAAAAACATTAAAATAAAAAACCATTATAGCGGGAAAGAAGAAAATGTTCTCCAATACAAATTACAATCTCACTTGTAAGATATTCTCAAAATCACTAACATATTTTTTTTTTAGTTTATTTTTTTTTTTTAAATATTGACCTAAAATTTTGCTTGCTGTACTAAAAAACTGCTTGATAGTTTGTTATTTGTATTTAATGTCTCTTCAGTGAATACTTTAGTTCAGTAGTTTTAGTTTAAGTAGCTTTAAGGCACTAAAATCAAGCAGTTCGTCATGTTTTCTCACATTTTTATACGTGTCCAGTTGATTTTAGTGCCTTAAGTCCTTAGGGATCCACGGAACAAAATTGAAAATATTACTTTACAGGATTACCAACTGTCAATTTATATTTTTGTTACGTGGGTCCCTAATCGGAAATTTTATTAATAAGTATTTCAATTCAGTCGAGTAATTTATTGTTTCACAAAAACTTTTTTTTGCTTGTATTAAATTGTAATTTGAAATGTGCAATTTTTCAGAGTCTGGTTGCGAGGAGCAGTTATCCTTGTATTTTTATTGGGACTTACTTGGACGTTTGGCTTACTATATTTAAATGAAGAAACTGTAGCAATGGCGTACATATTTTCAATTTTAAATTCTTTACAAGGACTCTTTATATTTATGTTCCACTGTGTTCAAAATGAAAAGGTTGGTTTTCGTCCAAAAAAACGATTGAAATACAGTGAATTTCGCTTATAACGAAACATTTAATTTCGTAAACAAGTTGAAGGAACTATTCGTGATGTAATTGAATCATTTTTAGAAAATAGAAAACAGTTATTCGAATTGAAAAGTTATAGACAAGGGGATACTACAGGGATCTAAGTTAGGTCCACTGCTGTTTTTTTTTTTTAGTTTTATAACAAAGGGGTACTACAAGGATCTATATTAGGTCCACTGTTCTTTGATTTTTCTGAATTTAAATCAATATTTGGGCGAATAGTTTCAATTTTACAAGGATGTTTCACACTAAATTGTGCCGAAGTTCTGATGTTATAACTGAAATACACTGTATGTTAAACCAGGAGCTAGGGTGCGCTTCACTCAATTACACGCTGGTAATTATTTAATTTTATACACCATTTAGGTTCGTAAAGAGTATCGTAAAATAATTCGACGGCACTCGTGGTTTCCAAAAATGGCGGGCGGTAGTAGTTCAACGGAGAGTGGTCGCATTGGGGGCACCGGTCGTGGTGGCGGTACCGTTGGAGGCGCCGATAATTCGCACACGCAAACAAATAGTCAATCATTGTGTAAAGAGCAACGAAGTTCATTGTACACGGCAGCTAATGGGAGCCCCGCGACGCATTCAACCAGTGCCGGTGGTGATAATTCACTCTCATCAAATGTGGGTACCAATTGCAGCAGTACAATAATCATTGCCAATAACCTCCATAATAATCTGAATTCACATATACATGCGAACAATGCTAATTTAACATTAAATGCATTGAAGCACCCTCCGCCTCCCATTCCACTCGTCCAGAACCACCATGGACACGTGGGGGGCATTGCGTCACAGACAGGTCATCATACAAGGATCAACTCTCATAATATTATTACACAACAAGGTACTGCAATCGTCCCCAGAAATTTTTATTTTTATTTTTGACAAAAAGTCAACAAAAAAAATACTTTGATTAAGTGTGTTTACTTTTTTTTGATTTTTGATATTGAAAGCTGAAGAAGTCTAATCATACCATTATTTACGGAAGATCTCAGAGGACAGATTGAACTACGTTTAGAGATTTAATCAATTTACTTGCATGCATTTTTCAATTGCCTTTATCGTGTAGATCAAGAGCGGTTTTGTATCAGTTGAAATTTTGTAAAAAAAAATATGATTCGCAGGGTGAATAGGAAAAACATAGTAGTTTATAATTTGAAAACGGTTGTATTTGAGTTTATCATAAACTACTATTAACAAATAATAATAAATTAATGTTTGAATTGGTAAGACAGAGTGCAAAACGTAGATTCTTTCAAAATTTACTTAAATTATGTTTATTTATTAAAATTATAAATTAATCTATGTCAATATAGAAGGGGTGAACCGTAACGACTGCCCCAAATTAAAAGTGATGATAGACCATGAAAAACAGCAAAAAATGCTAATACGACCCTTTTGTATGGTGTCTAGTTTTCGAAAAAATTAATGTTAAAAATTCGAGACCACTGTTTTAGAATCACTGGTGTAACTGAACATATATTGAGATTTAACACAGATATATACACACTTTTTGCTGTATGTATTTACGGTATTTACCGTATGACGTTTTCTAGTGATACGTATCTTTTGTTTTTGATATATGGTTATGTCGCATATTTACAGATATTAGAAGTTTAATTCTGTTTTTGGGTTTTGGGTTAGATTTTTCATTTTAAATTTTTTGTTTTGCAACAATATTTTTTTTGGGATATATAAAATTCTTCGTGAAATTTTTTGTTTTGTGTAATATTAATTATTTTTTAGTATTATCCATCGTTAGTTTTATTATTTTGTGCTTTTATGTGTTTTTGTTGTAATTTATAAGTGTTAAACATTCAGATTTTTAATGTATTTATGAGTAGCTTTTTTATTTTACAGTTTTTGGTGTAATTTTTAATTTTAACTTGAAGTTAAATTACATTACATATTATTTAATACCTATTTGATTATTAATACTAAGTGCGTGAAAATGTTGGTTATATGATACAACATTACTGGTAGAGATGAGCTAAACGGTTATTTTCTAATAACTGTTATTGCAATTACAGTTATTAGAAAATAACTGTTATTATAATAACTGGTATGGTATTTGAATATTTTAACATATTGTAAGATATTCGATATGCGTATAAACGGTTCTGTTAGTGAAATATGCACAGATCTATAATACTGACGGATACTAAATAACATTTTTTGCTTTATTGTACTGCAATATCTGTTCAAATACTTGTCTATACAAGGATTTAGGCTTTGTATACACAATTTTAACAATTTTATGGATACAAAATTACAAATACAAATAGATAACTGTACAATAGACAATAGTTCATTTTTAAGGGTTCTTGAAATGTGCTACAATAGAAAATGTGTAACTTGCTTGGGGCGTTATTATTTTGAAATTCTCCGTAGGTGGTTAAAATAAATTACTGTGATCCTTACTTTCGAATATATTAATATTGACCTATGTTATCGATATTTCTAAAGGAGTTATTTAAGTAACCAGTTACTGGGTATTCCAGCTATTGACGATAACTGTTATCTTTCTATACTAGTTATAAAATAACAGTTATCGATATATCGATCATCTCTAATTACTAATGAATCAGTGGCTGTCAAAATTTTTTAAGAAGTTATTTTCTTCGATGTTATACATCCAAGCTACAAGGTATATTAAGGTTTCTTGTTTAGTTTGTCATGAATTATTACTTAGTGTAATTTGGGGCAGGCGTCATATAATTTGGGAGAATAGGAATACAAAGGTGGATTAATAGGCACGGTTGACGGGTGAATAGGATTTGACTGATCAGGACTTAAGTTATTATAATTCCTATTAACTCATTCGTGTCTATTGCTTCCATTTTATTATATGGTATTCATTGAACCTTTGTACATACATTTTTACTAAACTTGATGGGGATTCCCCGATCGACATTTTTTTATATAATTTCAACTGGTACAAATGTTTGAATAAAATATTGAATAGCTCTTGAATAAGGTGATGATCCATTTACTATTTCGTTACCGAGCAAAACTTTTCAAACCGGTTTGGACGATCGTGGTTCTGTTCGCATTAATCACTACACTAGTGCTGTGCGACGTACTGTCACAATTAATTCAGATTCGTGATCGAATCGAGTGGTGCGCACAGGACCACAATTGCCGAAATTGGTCTGGATAGTACAACACCTTACGGATACATGGATTTTAATAAAACTTATTTAGCTGTTAATCCAGACGATTCGCTTTCCTACCAGCTGCTTCACTAACAAACTATGCTTGCCATGTGATGCAATGCCTCTCATATATCTGTGGTGGTGCCTGATACGCAATTTGAGTTCCAAATTCTATTTGTTGGTCTACTTGGAAAATACTTCGCTTCTGACCCGACTATACAATATACTTTAACCGATCCATAGTTGTTTTATTTTTGGGCATGTTTTTTGTTTTTCAAAAAAAAAAATCACTTAACACCATAATTATGTAATTCGTTTTTGGAATACGTTGCTTTTCAGCAAGGACATCAATACAATTTACAAAGAGGCTGGAGTTCACGCAGTTGTAACACAATCGGATATGCTGCGGGTGGTGGCGGGGGTGGTACAACGGCAACAATTGCGCCACCGAATAGTTTGAATAATTTTCGATTTTCCTCAAATAAACGTTTAACCGATTCCTCATCCTCAAACGAGAAGTCGGTACAGGAAAATCTCACACCGTCGGCACCAAATGACGATACGGCCGATAATCATTTGTCAACGGCAACATTGCCATATGCCAAAACACATAGCAATAAATATATTATAAACAACACATCTCCTACCGCTGACGACAATCCTAATCTTTTGACTTCTGCATTTCCTAAATCTGCTACAACGTGGGGGGCACTTAACAAAACTTTGCAATGGAAGGTGAGGGGCCTTCCCAAAAACAAACACTAATATTGCATGCGAATTATTTTTTTTGTAGCTTATTTATTTACCATTTAATTTGTTCTGTCTCTAGTACCTAGCTGGCTTGGTCAAAATTGAAAAATTCCCTTTTGACGTGACAATGTCTCTTTCTCTTTTTAATTGAAAATTATCAAATGAAGTCATATTTTGTTGAATTAAAAAAAAAAAAACTTTCAGTAGCTTCCTAGAAATTTAACAATAAGCATGTGCTTATTTGTTCTACTGTATATTATTCAGTGACAGTTTAATAATGTGATTTCATTAAATATCTGCAGAAACGATGGAAATTAAATATTGATAGTAGATTTATTGTTTTGAACAATTGCAGCGCAGTGAGTAATGATTAATACGATTATTTAAGGTACCGTCACAGTGTGATCTGCCGAAAAATAGTCAATTTTCGCGATTTTGTTTCGGATGGATAGGATGAAAGAATGAGTATGAATTTTTTTTTACGGTTAATATCACTATTTAACAATACAAAAATATTTTTTTTTTATTTATTTTTTATAATTATTATAATTTTTTGAAAAAAGTGTATTTAAAAAAGGGCGAAATTTGGTGCCCACGATAGCGGCCGCAATTTTTTACTGAAAAAAAAAAAAATGCATGATCAATTTGTAGGTAAGCCGCAGTGTACCTGTGGGAGTTTTTTTTGAAATCCTCCTATTTTTCCCCACGGAAAACTATAAAAAATTTTGTACTTTTTATTCAAACCGCCGCCATTTTTTTCGAATTTAAAAAAAAAAAGCTCCCAGAGGTACATAACGGCTAACCTACAGATTTGATTTTTTTCACAAATGAAAACTGGGACCACAATCGTGGGCACCAATATCAGCCCTTTTTTAAAGACACTTTTTTCAAAAAGTTATAATAATTATAAAAAATAAATAAAAATGAATAAAAAAAAATATTTTTGTATTGTTAAATAGTGGTATTAATCGTAAAAAAAATTCATTCCCATTTCCCCATCCTATCCATCCGGAAAAAAAATCGCGAAAATTGACTATTTTTCGACCGATCACACTGTAATGGTACCTTAATTGGTTGTCGTTTTAAATAATTTGTATGAATTAATAACCGAATTTGCAAACGAATTATTACCGTATCAGTTAGAGGTGTCACCAAGAATCAAATCTCGCCCAAACTTGATGTGCCCCTTTTCCAAAAAAAAAAATCAACCCGTTCCCGTCGAGACCCGGTGTCCGCCATTTTTTACCGTCCGAACGACATCTCTGATTTGATACGTGCAATTTATAAACAAGTGTCACTCGCGCGCAGACGTTGTCACGCGCAAAATATTCACAGTTGTGTAAACGACACAGCGTCTATTTTTTTGATTTTTTGATTTTTGAAATTGAATAATGGTATTGTTAGAAAATTTTTGTTGATTAGTACTAGAAATCAGTGGTGGAATAGATACGACTGATTATGGCTGCATCTGCATATCTATACCATCACCGCAGTAAAAATTAAAAAGGACCCCGCACAAATCTTATGGAAATTTGGTCCCGGTTAATTTCTTCGAAACTTTGGGAATTAATAGTTCTTGACCTGTAGAACAAAAGTCTCCGTAGGCGCAAAGCTCAATAATCGACAGATTTTGAGATATATGTAGTTAAATATACGTATACTGTCAAAGTAATCGATAAATGGTGTCGGCAATCGATTCTACTTTTACATATACGTATATTTAACTACATATATCTCAAAATCTGTCCATTATTGAGCTTTGCGCCTATGTAGACTTTTGTTCTACAGGTCAAGAACTATTATTTCCCAAAGTTTCGAAGAAATTAACCGGTACCAAATTTCCATAAGATTTGTGCGGGTTCCTTTCGGCGAATACTAACTAAAACCGAATTTTATTTTTCTAGAACATTTCTTCTAAGTCATACAGTCGAGATTCGGGTCACGGTGGCTCGGAACAGGAGAATTCACCGCGCGCATACAATTCCGGCATCGCTAGTTTAGCTAGCGTTCAACCGAACGTGGTGAATCGGCCCAATAACGTCAAGGAGTTAAACTATCGCAAACCGTTCCTGTCATCGACCACGCCCACCACCGAATTTCACCAGTACTCGCCGACAAGCTCGTGCAGCAAACAATCCGATCTGGACTTCTGCAACGCCACCCAACAACAACAACAACAGCAACTGGCCGATCTCACGCACCAGATTCAACAATTACCGCGATACACGGGCAACAGTTACTCGCACCAACGTAAAAAACCGCCCGGGGGTGGCGGCGCCGCGGGCAACATATTTCGCACGGTGAGCCCGTGGAATCACACGTACACCGAGATACACGACAACAACGCCCGTCTCCAGCATCACGTGGTCGGCCAGAATATGCTGCTCAACGACGATCCGGTGTACGAGGAGATCGACCGTAACGAGATCCAGGTGTCGGACATGAGCGACGAGGATGGCCGACGACAGAGCGACATGAGTCGACAATCGTCCCGATCGTACGGCGATCATCGTCCGTTGATCCCGTACAGTCCCGCGATCGAACGCGGCAACGTACAATCGTCGTGTATGGAGCACCGTTTGGGCAACGCGCGCTCCCTCGCCGCCGTGCTCGACGGCGAAACGGTCGTGTGTCATCTGGAACCGCCTGAACTCTATCCACAGGACTCATACAATGCGAGAACAGTTGTGTTACCTTCGTACACTGAGTGTTAATCAATAAAAAAAAAATAATATATTGTGATAGGAATTTTATTCAAGTGTCATGTGGAAAAATTTTTGGGTGGCATCTCAAAAAAAATAGGGAGATTACCGCTCGTAATTTAGTGCAGTTCAGTTTTTTTGTTTTTGGTTTTTTTTTTTGTAATTTACGAAATAAAAAATATTTTCTATATCCCTATTTATAATAGCGCCCACCTAAAACACATTTCTTTAGATGCAATAAATTTTTTTATGGAGAATGGAAATGAACGACTTCAATATTTTTTATTTTTCAAAAAAAAAAGAAAATCTTTCAGTAACTTGTGATGTAGTCATATTTTTTATTTGGATAACTTATATACACTGTGTAAAACATTTAATCAATTCCATTGGGACATGTTTTATTAGACAAATCGATAACATTTAATTGCGATGTTAGATTTGCGGATCTAATCAACATTTTTAACAAAAAAATTTTTTTAAATATATTTGTATTTATCTGTTTTATACGTATTTATTATAACTTAATTGTTTTTAATGAAAATTTCGACGTTTTTTTATTTATATTTCTCACGTCCAGTATCATAAATGATCACCAATAAATTAACGAATCTGTTCGACTAACTTTGCAGATATCACTTTTTTGGGGTTTCGAAGCAACATCTGTTTCCGAAAGCCTTTTGTTTGTTTTCGTGCAGTATGTAGTTTTTAACCAATCACCGAACTATCCGTGTTACCCTACACAGAACTACCCGCATTTTTTTTCAGTTGGGGCACTATTTTTATTTTGGGACGAGTCGTTTTGATCTTCGTATTTAACCCTAAAATCATACGTACTCGTCAAATGGACGAACGAACTTCTCTACCTGCTCCAATACTAAAACTTGTCGTTGCCTGTTTGCTGTGAAACTTCTGTTATCTAATTTATTTGTTATTATAACACAGCAAATGTATAAATTTTGTTTATAGTTGCTGTCGTTTTGTTTATATTGAAATAGTGTGCGTCAAAAGGACGACGATGTATGATTAACATATGTTTTTTTTAAAGGTTTTGTATTTCGCATATAAAAATTTCCCTAATTTTTCTAAAATTTATTAAAGATATTGATGTTATAATTAATTTGTTCAATGATAATGATAATTTGAAAGATGATTACAGCTGTTTGACTTACAGAGACGACATAATACTGAAGTTTTAATATATTGAATCGAAAACTAAAGAATGCGTTTCAAATGACTTAATAAAAGATTAACAATTTATTTTGTGGAAAATATTTTAATTTTTATTATTTTTTGAGATCTTATTCGAAAAATTACTAACAAATTTTCGAAAATTTCCCAATGTGCCTAATGAGGAAATAACTAGATATCTACGGGAATATAATATTTATATTAAAAAATTTTTCCAAATGCAATTTTTTTAAATATTTTGTTCGCTTTTGTAGTATTGTTATGTAAAAAAAAGTTTTTTGCAAATAAACTCTAAAACTCTCCGTAAAAAGTCCATTCGTCAAAATGACGCCGATGTATGATTAACGTTTCTCGTAAACCAACGTATGATTCTAGGGTTAATTTTCAAATACGTTGTCACAAGTTAGACGATTTAGAATAGACAAATTTTAATCTCGATGACTTGTATTTAATTTTTACCATTATAACCAATTTTTTTGCAGTGTTGTTTGTCTAGTAACTTTTCAAATTTTGTGTAAAACTAAATACAACTGTCTTCAGACTACAAATAATCAGTTACAATAATCACCGCGATTTTAAAAAGTGATATCTACAGTTAAAAATTTAGATTTACTTATTAATCGTCATTTATGATATTGGACGTAAAACGATTCACGCGATCGATGGCATATTTTTTTTACCACAAAAGGAGGGGGTAAAAGATTGCCCAGTAGTGGTTTCTGATAGTTTTTGGTTGTGCAGAATTCAAAAATAATTTTAAAAAGTATACCTAACTGCCAGGAAACAATTACAAAAGAGACCTGTATAAAAATATACAAGTTTACAAATACATCTCACATTAGAGTCATTGTTAACAAGTTAAAACATGAACAAATATACCTAACCTATATAAGTATACATACGTACATGCCATCGTCATAAAAAATTTATCCGGCTATAAGGGGGGGGGGGGTGTTTTTGTATATTTTTGAAAATTAACAATCTATTTCTTTTCTTTTTTGTGACTTTTACTGACTACACTAAATTTTTCTTAGTACCAATCAAAATTTTCAGTGCACCCTAAATTTGCTTTGGACTAAAAAAGCCTCCCTTCGATTCCTTCAACGTTCAACACAAATAGAAAACTGTGCGATTTGTTCTACTGCATTGTCTATGTCAAATGTTCGCTTGTAATTTATTCATTTTTTTTTTTTTTGTTAATTCTGCGCAATGCGCAGCAAAACTATTGTACTTTCGCAATTTATTCGGTAAAAATCGTTAATTTTTTACCCGCTCCTTTGTTCAGTAACGCATCAAATATAATTGTATATAAACGAAAAAAAATTTGCCATACGAATCGACGATGATAAACGAGTACGACCCGAATCGGTCTCGTTCAAAATGGCGGATTATAAAACATTTTCAACACGACTGGAAATTTTATCGTAATTGACAAGTACGTTTTCGCACGTATTTCGTAAACGCTAGTGGAAAACCGTTTACGAAATATTCCCGAAAACGCGTATTATAGCTTTACACTGTACGGGAGAATATTCAGTCGTGTGTTAATTGACAAAAATATTGACAAACTCGCCACATTTGCGCAATTATATGTTGTCCATGCGTAGATAGGCCTTTCCCCAATTGTATATATTTTGCACATAAATTTTTTTAGATAAGACCTCGTGTGAATTGACAAAAAAAAGATAGGAAATTTTCGTACGACTGAATGAATCATAATTTTTTTTTGATTTTTTTGAATGGAATAAATTTTTAGTAATAGAAACCTAGCATTTAAAAAGAATATTGTTTACAATGCTATGTAATAATTCAAAGTACAGTTAAAATATTTATAATTCGTGTATAAGTGAGCTTGGAAAATATTTTTACCCTTTGATTTTTGGAAATTTTTTTGTTTGATCGAAACGCTTTCCCTGAATATCCAACAAATTCAATTATAAATCAAGATTATAGTTTTTTTTGTTTAATTTTGTATATAATTATATAATTAGATATTTTTCAGTACCGTAAAATAGTGAAATTTAATTTTTTGTCCGTCCAATAGTTAAGGTTGTTTATTAATGACGTTTTTACCGTAATTTTAGTTGCAATTAGCATTCGTTAAATAGTTTTATTTTGATTTTCGCACGTTGGCAGCTTGAAAACGAAATGTTTCATATTAATCTTTCAAAAATTTATGGCGTTTTGCTCAAAAATATCATCCGAAAATACGCCAAATTTGATGACGTAATTCGAGAACTCCACGTACTTGAATACACGTCATTGGTTAAAGAACAGGGCTGTCACAAACCGGGAAATACACGCGGGAAATCGACCAGGGTGGGCTCTTACCACGTACGGTAACAATTTTAACACCATTTTGGGTCCCTCGCAAGCACATTGCATCGGAATTTATGTGAACCATCCATTTTTGGCAGCTTTTTAAAAATTGTGAAAATGAAATTTCGAATATATTGGTTTTTAGCGAATTTCCATTCTGGAAATTCAGCTATTACAGCAGCTCTTATGGTAAGACCTGAGTCCGGGACTATCGCAAAAATGTTTTTTTGGAGCCTCTAGAATCCGAAAATCACCCTCACTAAAAGTGTGTGTATGTGTTTATGTGTGTACGCGATAACTCTCGAACGAAACTTTTAATACTTATGAAATTTGGTGTGCAAGCTGGAATCCGGATTGGCTCGGCTAAGTTCGTTAGCCAGACACGTCGGATGCCCAGAAGTAGATTTTGTTGGCCATTTTTTATTATCCGATCGTATCATTAGACAGTTCGATTTTTTTCGTTTTAAATACGAATTTTCAAACTATCCAAATATTTTCGCATAACTTCTAATGTATTTCTGCGTGCGAAGTCCTGGATTTTCATCTAGAATCCTGTGGCATCCCTAAAAACGTACCTCACTAAAAGCGTCCATTTTGCATTTATTAACAAGCGTGTAGCTAAAAGCTCATTTAGATGTTTTGATACGAACGAAAGTGAAGCCCAAGATCCTGAATCTGGTCCTGTGATATCATTTTTTTGATTATTATTGACGTCAAAACGTGTAAATGAGGTATAAATATTTTTTTTTACTTTTATAAACTATTGCATTCCTACACATAATCTTGATTTATAATTTATTTGATCATTTAAAACGAGAAAATTGACAAAAATTCAAATGCATTGAATTTTGTGTTTTATGTGTCATGTCGGGGTGATCGATAAAGGTTCGGCTACTATCTGTTCTCACTTTCAAAATTTTCGAATTGCTGTTACGCCCGACTTGTTTGTTGAAATCTCTGTATCGTTCAATCGGAATCAAAGTATTTGAATTTTTTTTTCACACACAGAGCTCTGTTGGTAGCAATATAAAACATTTTTAAACAGAACTGCCATTTTTTCAATTCATAAATTATTTTATTAAACTTTTTACTCCAAATAAGAAAAAATAAACTTTTTAAAATATAAAAAAAAAATATGAAAAAGTAAAAAAAAAAATAAAAATATTTAAAAAAAAAAAACAGTATTGTGCCATTCGTTACAAATTTTTATAAAAACAAAAAAATAAAAATAAAAAAAAAATTGTAGATTATTCTTGAAACAAATGGACGAAATACGCTTTTGTATAAAATTTATTTAATTATTTTAAGTAATAGAGTTATCATATTTTAAAAAATTCCTGGCCCAAACTATTCCTGATGTTTATTTTTGACGGATAACAAAATTTTTGAAGCACTCGCCATTTTTATTTTCTTATTAACCCTATACGGTCCTTGCATCTACGCAGTAAACTTCCCCAAGGGGATAAAACTATATAAATTAATTCACGAAATAATTTAGCATGTGTAAACATACACATATTTAATAAAAATAATAACAGGCAATACAATAACAATAAATTGATAAAAAAAATATTTAAAAAAAGACATGCTGTGTACTTGGATCGTAGTGTTAATGTTATTTCAATTTTTTAGGGCTACGAAGCTCACTGACCTTCGTAGACAATTTCTTTGCGGTTTTTTTTTTGTTTTCAAATCTTTTAAAAACGAGTTTGGCTAACACAAATCAAAAATAGTCGAGATCAGATAGCCTAGCGCCATTAAGAAAAACGCGGTCTTTTTAAATAATAATGTTTCTATTACTAAAAACACTTAGAGATAGTTTTTTTTAAATAAATAAAAATTCATGTATGTTAAATATTGTAATGTGATAACTCTATTTCATTTATTATATAACTGTATATATTTTTTTTACCGGTTTTTGAATATTTTTGGCGCCCAATCACTCGTTTGACGATAAAATTTGACGGGTTCCGTAGCCATAAACGCAATCGTCGCTCGAATAATTGGACGCTCCGAATATTTAAAATCCTATTTTACTTATAAGAAAAATTTTAGTGTCCCCAATGAATGAGCAACCAATTGTGGAAATTTGTATATATTTAATGTTCTTTTTTAAAGGATATTATTCCAAGGATAATCAACAGACTATTTATAAAAGTAATATACTGAGTTTGTATTTAAAAAGAGATCTAAGCACAACTGTAGCCTTAGCCTTTATCCCATTATGAGAATACACTGTATACAGTAGATATGATTTTTTTGAAAAAAAAAAGAACCCAGTCATTGAAATTTTGATTTTGACAAATCGAAATAAAAATGTAAATAAAATATGAATTATTTTATTTGAATAAATTTTTCATCACTAATTTTTTGCAGATTTTTTTTTTTATTTGCGTTTTCCGTTGTTCGGAAAAATTGAAAATTCCATCAGACCAAGGCGGCCAGCTTTTTGATTAATCAGTATGGAACAATAGAACAGTTTTGGATTTTAAAAAACTCCAAAAAAATACAATATTGATGATTTAATGAACCGAATTAAATATTTTAATTATTTCCAATTTACGGAACTTCCGGGACTATTTTAATATGGGACAGCCACTGCTTTCCGGCTGTAAATTCGGGACGAGTGGCCGCTTTACATCAGTCGAATGATTTCAAACGAAAAAAAAAAATTAACAAATTCGTGGTTAAAAGATTCTGCCCAGCGAAATGGAATACTTGAACACAAAGTCTAAATTTCAAGATCCTTATATTTCGAAAAATCAAGTTCGTTTTGAAACTACAATAACAGAGATTTTGTATTTTTTCCAAAAATTTATGAAAAAAAATAATTTTCAAAGTTTTGTAGACAAAAAATTTGGTAAGTACGTGTTAGATACGTTTTAAATTAGGATTTCGTAATTCAATAGTTTTTCAGTTCTCGGGAGAAAACATTTCAACGTTTATTTAATATTAACGTCTTGACGGTCATAACCTAAAATGACAAAACGCCCAACTGGTATACTATTTTGACAGCTGATACATTGTAGATGAAATTGTTGACGTTTTACGACGTGGTGTGTGAATTAATAAGGTTTCATTTAACGTCTCATGACGTCAAACTGTTAAAATTAGGCTGTAAATTGTTAGTATAATCTAAACGTTCTCTGTGAATCAAAAAATCAATAATACCTATTAAAATAACCCTGTCGCAGCATTCTGCGTAACATAGCGAATTTCCGTTTAAAAAAAATTAGTTTTTCTCGGAAACTAGTTGATAACGTAAAAGCCCCCATTATGGAACGGTATCTAATACTGGAACAGTTCTGACATTTACATATTAATGAAGTTATTTCTGAAAGAAACGTCTGATACCAAAAATTATTAATAGAATGATTGTTTTTCAATTTAAATTCACCTTGCATTTAATGTTTCCTTACTTAAAGAAATAAATATGTAAATGTTAAAACTGTTCCAGTATTAGATACCGTTCCATAATGGGGGCTTTTACGTTATAGAATAATAGTTTAAAGACCTTTTTTGTGTGATTTTTTTTTTCTCGTTTCAATGGTGTAAAAAAGTGTCGCAAAAATTTTTGAATAAAGGGAAATTTATGATGGTGGCTGTAACAGCTGAATTCCATTCTGGAAATTCGCTAAAAATCAAAACTACTTGCTCATAAGGTACGACACTGATTATTTAAAAGTGGTCAAGTGCCGGTAGACCACCTAGTTGAATGACAGACATGACCGAATGTGTAAGGACTACGAAATCCTAATACTTAACCCCGCAAGAATCTTTGACATTAAGAGAGTGAATAATCTAGTGAATAGCATCACATAAGGCAGTCACAAATTCAAATTTTAGCTTTAGGGAGCTCTACTGGAACCAGTTTTTCGAATTTTACAAGAAAAATTGAAATTTTTCGATAGGTTAAGGTGAATCGATCACTTGAAATTTTCCAAGTTTGGAATTTGAAATTTTAGTATATTATAAAGATATGATGCATTCACTGACTATTTTGAATAATTTCTGACGTATAGTTTAGAAGAAATAAATTTTCAAAGTTAGAATTTTTAACGTACGAGTAAATGCCAAAGAACGATTAGAGGTGAATCAGTGGTATGTATTTAAGTAAGTTGTGTCATTAAAACCCAACTGATTTAAAAAACTGAAAATTATTTTCTTTTATGTTTTTGAATCATTAAAAAACTATTTTGTTTAATATTGGACGTTTAGTTATTGTAATAAACAGAAAAAAACTATAAAAATGTCATTTTATACTAATACACCCATAATATATTTGTGTACGTGTTAGTTATTATGCGTACGTACACATCAACTACCAGAATCAAATTCATTACTTTTAAAATTATTGAAATTAGAAGACTGAACAATAATCAAATATTAATACCGTTACATGTATTACAAAATTTAACTTATTTTTCATTGTCATACTGGAAAATTGGAACGTTTTGAACAGGGAAATAATTAGGACACATTTTTAGGGCTACGAAGATCATTGACCTTCGTAGACCTTATGCATTTGCCATGGAACGGCAAGGTCGTGATGCATGTACAGAACATCACAATGCTCGTTAATGGTAAAATTTCTTTGCGGGGTTTTTTCAACACGACCTAGGAAAATTTTTCGTACCGGTTTTTTTCCGTAAGGACAGACTGAAGTATAAAAATAAAAAACACGAATTTAAATACAAAAACAAGTTTTTCCAATTTTTTTTTTCGTACAAATTATGTACATAAAATTTTATATAATCTATTTTTTGCCCTTCTTAACTTCTTTCGCTACTTTTGCAATTTCGTCTGGATTTTCGGCGGCGTCCTTCAAACGTTTGGCTCGAACACCGACTAATTTTGCATCAGCACGGGCCTAAAACGACAAATCAAAATGATTGAACACTTCCGCATTCGAAGAACCAAATCCCGTTCGAAAATTAACTCACCTTGCGTAAGAAACTGAACGCACTGAACCGTTTCATACTTCTGGTCAACACTTGGGTACGTAATTTAGCCGCGGGCTGTTTAACTGGCATCACGGGCGTTTTCAATTGTGTGACCACTTTACGCTCTTCCTCGGTCGCCTCACCTTTACGGACTCGTTTATTACTCAACGGGAATAAGATTAATTTACTCTTATACTCCTTTAATCGTTGCACATTTTGTTGTAACGATTCCACCGATTTATTTCTACGACGATAGTCGACAGCAATTCCAATAGTGCGCGCAAACGCGGGACTTAATCCGGCCGCCTGAAAAAAGAATGTAAACATTTGCATGTAAATGAACAAGTAATATTCGAAACAATTGTCACTGAGGGGTTAGTTACGTTCAAAATCAAATTTTTTTCGGTTTTATAGTTGAAAAAAGTTTTAAGTAGTTATTTCAACGGGGCGTAAATTTCAAACTGGGAAATTATTGAAAATGTAAGTATGAAAAACCATAAAAGCAACAAAATTCAAAATTGTGCTACTTATAGTAGGCGGGCTACCATTTTATTGTCGCCCAAAGTTTCATTCGGGCAATAAAAACTAAAATACCCCTGTATGGTGGCCACAGATTTTTAAAGATCAAATTCCCTCACTTTTCCAGGTCTTCCAGAAATTTTATTAAAAACTTCCCTGAATATTTTGTGAAAAATGTCGCCCCAAAAAGCTAGAAAAAATTTCTTAATAAGTTTTTAACACTTTTTCTTAAAAAAAAAAAGTAGATGAAGAGCAAAAAAAAATGAAATCCGCGCCAGTTTTTAAATTTAAACTCAAAACAAGTGAAAAATATTGGTTGAAGTTTTATCCCTAAATAAACAAAATTATAAAAATCAATTTTTTTTTTCCAGTCTTCTGGTAAAATTCCCTGACATTTCCAGGTTTTCCAGTAATGCGGCCACCATGCCCTGTCACAGCATTCTGTATAACATAGCGTATTTCCTTTACGAAAATTAATTTTTCTCAGAAACCAATTTACATAGAATAATGGTTTAAAAACCTTTTCTATGTGATTTTTTTCTCCGCATTCCAGTAATGTTGCAAAAACTTTTGAATTTGGGTAAATTTTGCCAAAAAAATTATGTTTTTCACAAAAAATACCTAAAAAAACATTGTTTCGGGTATTAGATGTGTCTGACTGAAGAACTCATTCAAGATTCTTGGATTTTCAATGCTTTCAGCAAATTTCATAAAAATAGAATATTTCGCTCGAAAGTTATCGTGCTGATACATAAATACATAAATGTATACATATATAAATTTTAGTAAATCATTTTTAACTTCTAAGGGACCTCAAAACAAATTAGTTTTGGCTGTAACAAATTAGGCTGCAACAGCTGAATTTTCGATTCCAAAAAATTTGCTAAAATGGAATCACAAAACTTATTTACAATAATTGCGATATAACTACAAGTTTGGTTGGTGGTTATACGAGCTAAAAACTCAACGGTACTTTACTAAACGATGTATATATACATGTTGATTTCGATTTTCACTACAGAATCATTATCAAATATTTCGAATTTTTCGAAAATATCGACAAATCGATGAACCGCTTACTATAGTAGCACCTTCACACAACCGGGATCAGTAAAATAACCACAAAACGCAACAGTTTCACTGTACTTTTGAAACAGATTCAACCAGACGGACAAAAATTAAACACCGGTACACAACCTCAAAAAAATTTCACTCACTTTAATTTCATCTAAGGTGAATCCTCGGCCGGCCCGAATTTTCGTATGATATCTAAACGTTGGACAGCGTACAACTGGTCTCAACGGTCCAGCTGCTGGTCTTGGGGCCACTGCACGCGCTTTCTTGACACGTTTCTGTTTTCGACGATATTTACGAGCGGGCTGATTAAACCAAGTGTGGACGAATCGTTGCCAATCTTTATGGAAATGTCCATTTGGAATCATATTATTCCGTTTTGGAGCCATTGTTCGATGTTATTTCCACCAGGAAGCAGCCCCTTCAAAAATAAAAAAAACCGTGTTTTAGGTTACGTTGTTTTCTCGGGTACACTTTAAAAACAAAATATTTTTCAAACAGAACAACACAAATAATTTTTTACGATAATAAAATTTTTAAATAATACACTTTTCGTAAGTTTGGTCGAGTGATGTTTGTGAAATAATTAGATAAAAATTTATGTTAGAAATTTGTTGTACATCCTCACCTTTTCACAAATAACTATAGAAAAGAACAACACAATTCAACTACATCAATGTCCAACACACAAACGAACATGAGAATAAGTTCGACAAAGAATTAAATCGATTTATATAATTCCGACTGACGTGTGGGTATTGTATCTATTGTACCATGCATTTGGTAGATTAGTTAAATTTCAGTTCGCAATTAATGTGACACTTGAAATGGACACGACAAATTTAAAACAATTAAAATTTTTGTCTAAAAATTTGATTAATTTATTTAAAGGAGTCTTTTTATGATATTTATCAACTTTATGACGTATATTTTTAATTTTGTCTCAAACTAGTGCCTCAAAGCAGTAAAGCTAATTCTGTAGGGTAAAACTGTGATTTTTGAAATATTTTACCAATTAATTACAAATGTAAATATTCACATCAGTATTCGGGGATTATCAACGCCACGAGTGGTAAAAAAAGAAAGCCTTATATGTGCTATTTTCGTGACCAATTTTGTCAATTCCTCCCATATAAGATCTCCATCTTACAATACTCCATTCAATTAATATTGCCCCTGTATTTATTTTAACCCAATTTACCTTATGTGGTGTAATTTACTTTTTCGATGACGTCAACGAACGATGCAAACAAACTTGTCATAAAAACTGATTTGTAAACCATTTTAATTAGAAAAAATTAAAAAAATTGCAAATATACAAAATTCCATTAACTATACATAATAATTATTAATTAATTTATTTATTTTATATAATATTTACGATTTTAATATGTTTATGAGTCATGAAATTTGTGTAAAAACTATTTATTACGATACAATTCAAGGCACTCAAGCCATCTTTTTACATACACTTTCAAGATCATTATTAATTGTGTACGATTTATAAAATTTTTGTGAATTTGTGTGCGTTGTATGTGTGTGAATTTTTTGAAATTAAAATGATTCGAAAAATTGAGTGATTTAAAAAATTTATTTATTTATTTTTACTTAACTATACATATGTTTACAACAATACATTTAAAATAACAATCATGTAACTCGTTTCAAAACGAAAAAAAAAACTACGTCGAATTATATTTTTTTAATTGATACGTGAGTGATTTTAAACGCCCAAATTGTGATCCAAATCATGGATCAATACTGTAAGGATATTTTGAGAGTGGTCGTTGCCCAAATATGCCAAACGGTGGGATGGCACCGTATCCAATCGACACCAATGGACGTTATGGTCGACATACTGAGTCGCTATATCAAACAAATGGCCGTTATCACGCATCGATACTCGGAACACTGTAAGCTTCCACAAAATGTTTGAGTTTTAAGTTTCTTAGCCCCCTATCCGACCGGAACATCATCCCTAAAAGTTCGCGAGAGACTAACAGGTTGGCCACTTTTTTCAAAAATTAAATTTCCCTGATTTTTCCCGGCTTTTTTTTCCCGGACTGGGTTTGAGTTTGCGGAACACAAATCCGGAAGTGGAATCAGAGTTCTCAGTGGGACTTCAGATTCTAAAGGAGTCTCCATATTCTCGCCGAGGTTGGACGAATCGAGAATGTAGAGGGTCATTTCGGTGTGTCTGGCGGTTGGTGTTTTAATGCTATTCATATGGCTGAGCCAACTTCAGCGAGGAACCTCGTCCAACCTCGGCGAGAATGTGGAGACTGCTTAAAGAAACCCAAACTTTTATTCAGCTGTTTTGGTATAAATTCAATACCGTAAGACTACCTAATTTTTCCTATTTACGATAACTTGACAAAATCACATTAAAATTTCCTGGTTTTTGGATGTTTGTAGGGGCATTGCTAACCAATCAGGGGTGTTATGTAAATTTTTCTGGTGCTGAAAGCCGCGATTTCTTCAAATTACACTTGCCAATGGGGTGTGACACACAGCTTCCTCGTCCTCGTAAAAAACTAAAACAGTATTCTACCAAATATATATACCGTGAAATTATATCTTTGCCTTAAAGTTCATAAAAAAATTGTTGTAACTCAAAATACATAAAGGCTAAATTATAAAATAATAGCAGAAATATTTTAGAAACTAACCCCCAATATACTTTAAAGATTTGAGCGAAGTGGGACTAGCAGTAAATAAGATATTGACATTTAATGGAATTTCATGGTAGCGCCGTGGATACTATTACTCCGAATGCAATGAAATTTGTAGGGGACCATCTAGGAACCAGACCGCATAATTTTTGACAATTTCATAAAAAAAGAATTGAATAGTTCAGAAGTTATGCCACTTGGTGCAATTTAGTATATTAATGGAATGACATGGAAGCGGCGTAGCTACCGTTATTCCAATTTCGATTAAATTCATAGGGGACCATCTACGAATCAAACTGCATAATTTCTGAAAATTTCATTAAAAACAATCGAATAGTTCAGAAGTTATGGCACTTGGTGCAAACTGGCTACACACAGACGAACACACATCAAACCAAAATTGTTCAGAAAGCTCTAAAATGTAAAATGTGTGTAAAAAATTTTGTTTTGAAGGGAAAAAATTTTTCATTTTTCAAAAGTGATCACAATGCTTCCATTACTTTAGTAGTCTCGGAAGCAAAATGCCAATAATTTAAACAAATTCAAAAAATTGAAGTCAATGTAATATCACAAATTTGTTAAAAATGCCACTGGCACTAAAAAGAAGTGCCACAAATATCATAAGACACGAAATTTTGATTTATTTAACTGAAAAGTTATCGTAAATGGGTAAAGTTTAGTAGTTTGGCGGTAAGTCAGAATTTTTTCAAAATAGTAGAATTATTGAAAAAAATAAAAAATAAGGGGGTGTTTTGAATCTCTTTTTACGCATAACATTTCCGAAAAAAAGATTCAAATCCTTTTCATTGCACAAAACCTTTCAGAACCCTTATAATTTTATGATGCGTGTCAATATTTGTGTGGTTCGACACGCACTTGATCATTGAAGTGAAAAAATTCTCAAATTACTTAAATTTTCGTAATTTTTCCAGCGAGTGGCCAACCTGATTAATTTGATTAATAAATTAATTTTTTTTTTGATAATTTACTTTGCTAATACCACTTTATTTAGAGTTTTAATTGTCTGTGACATGTTTCGGCCTGTATGGCCATTGACGGGCCGAAACATGTCACAGACAATTAAAACTCTAAATAAAGTGGTATTAGCAAAGTAAAAAATTGTCTTTTTAAATTAAATTTTTGGTGATGGGATATGACATTTTTCAATTATAGTTGGAATGACCGAACCAAATTTGGATCATGTGGCATTGATGATGCGCGATATGCATATAAATACGCACGAAATCGAAGAATATATCAATTGGGTGGAGCCGGTACCATGTATAGTGTCCGTGCCGAAATTACCGGTCACCAAAGAATCCCAATTGAATTTTTTGAAACCGGGAAGTCGAGAAGTGGTAGCGCGACCGGTCCATGTACACGAACATTTACCGCCGATGTATCCAGAACTAGAGGGTAATCGAAAAATATATTATCCAGTCATTTTCAACTTATTTTTTTTTTTTTTTGATTCTTATATTATTATCCAGCCGAAGAGAGTTCGCCAATTATTGCAAACGCGAACGAGTCGTTAAACAATATGGCCACCATGTTATCGCCCACGCTGTCAAAAGTATCGTCCGCCATATCGTCCGATGTCACTGACGGCGAAAATGTGTTCAAACGACCCGGAGATCCGATATCCGACAATCACATAGCGAAACGACCCAAGTAAAAAAAATTTTTCTTTAATTACTGTATTTGTTTCGCCTTAAGGTGAATCGATCAGTACTGACAAATTTGTGACAAATGAATTACTAATAAGTCGATTTTTCTCACTATAAATAAATATAATTTATGTGTAGAAAAATAAGTTAAATTTTATAATACATGTAACAGTATTAATATTTGATTATTGTTTAATCGTCTAATTTTAATAATTTTAAAAGTAATGAATTTGATTCTGGTAGTGACGTGTACGCACACATAATAACTAACACGCACACAAATATATTATGGGTGTATTTTTTTCTATTTATTACAATAACTAAACGTTCAATATTAAACAAAATAGTTTTTTAATGATTCAAAAACAAAATAATTTTCAGTTTTTTTAAATCTTAAAGTTGGTTTTTAATGACACAACTTATTTAAATACATACCACTCAATCATCTCTAATCATTCTTTGACATTTACTCGTACGTTAAAAATTCTAATTTTGAAAATTTATTTCTTCTAAACTACACGTCGGAAATTATTCAAAATTGTGTCAGTGAATGCATCATATCTTTCTCTATAATATACTAAAATTTCAAATTCTAAACTTGGAAAATTTCAAGTGATCGATTCACCTTAAGAATCAATAAATAATACACGGAATGTTTGATCTTCAACTCGCCTGTGACGTCACGTCTCCGCATAACCGAGCGCCGAGTGTCTTTTATGCAAAAAAAATGATTTTTTTTATTATATATTTCTGAATTTTTTGGATAATTTAAAAAATAACAATTTAAAACGTCAAAATTGTTAATAATTAATAATATCCATAGTAATTAACGTAATTACCAGCTCTAAAAATTGAATAAAAGGAGCTCGCCGCTCTGTTTACAACGTCGTAGGAGAGATAACGTCACACGATCTTATAATTTTGTTAGTTGTTGAGATATCTAAATTGTTCTTTCTTTAATTTTTGTTTATCCTAAAAAAATGTGGGTCCTTAAGGTACCATCACAGTGTGATCGGCCGAAAAATAGTAAATTTTCGCGATTTTTTTGCGGACGGATAGGATGGGGGAATGGGGATGAATTTTTTTTACGAGCGATTAATACCACTATTTGACAATACAAAAATATTTTTTTTAATTATTTTCCCTATTCCCCATTCTATCCATCCGAAAAAAATCACGAAATTTGACTATTTTTTGGCCGATCACACTGTGATGGTACCTTAAGAGGAAATCTTATTATGTATAACTTTTTTACTAAACCATACACCAGTGTTTCTCAGTGTGGGGCACATGCCCTACGGGAAACAAAACGCCCGCCGAACTTTAACGAAATGTACCGAATTTTCTCAAATCACAATTTTGGCGGGACACCAGGATATGTTGAAAAACACTGATGTATAGTCATTCGACCTGCCCTCTATTGATGTGTATTATAACCAAATTCATTGCAGATTATCATTCGGCGAGGAGGGTCGCCCCACTCGAGAAATTAGTAGCGTCATGATGACGTCATCCGGTTTCCTTTCGCCGGCACGCGAGGGCAAATTACCCGAGTCGCGAACTCCACAAAATCTGAACGAAACGCAAAACCCATCGTCCCAATACCCGACCGTTCCACCGGAGCTTCGCATCGAGAAGAAAGTGAAAAAGATCAATATCGACACGGTCAAACGGAAAGAACAATTCAAAGCCTCGGACATGTTCCGACCCGACAATAAATTACCGATTGACATTAACAATAAAATCAAGAAACTTTCAATGGTGAAAGAAAACGCCAAACTGAAACCGTTCAAATCGAAATCCGGTTTCACAATTCCAAACACCTCGATCGAAATCATCGGCGGCAAAGGTTTGACCAATTTGGCTGCCGTACAAAAACAAATCCCGAGCGAAACGAAAATACAAAAAGTTCATCACACGCTCGTCACGAAACCGATCAAAATCGAGGACCCACCAATCGCCACAATCACCACCCAACCAGAACCGGGCGTCACCATCATCGAAATCGACGATCAGGGCGTTCGAAAACTGTCCAACGAACCGGACAAAGTCAAACTGAACATATTCAAAAAGATCTCATCCAAACTGAAAGACGACAAAAACGACAAATCCGAAAAAGGTGACAAAAAGTCCGAGAACCACTTCGATTTAGCCGCTGCGGCCTCGTCGCGCGATATCCACGCCGTCGACATCATCCCAATCCACGAACCGCTCGGCAAAGTGAAAACGGAAATTAAACCGGAAAAATCCAAAACGCCAGAAATCACAATCAAAGAGGAACCAATATATCCAAACTCGCTGCCCTTAAATCGCGATCAATTCACATCAATATCAATACTGAAACAGCAAAACGATCGACACTCCAATCTCTACGATCTCGATCTATCACCCCCGGGCACTCCACTAACACCTAAAACACCTGAGCTACAAATACCGTTACACACACCCCCGAAAAAATTGGAAAAAGAAAAGAAGAAACGTAAGGAGAAGACCAAAAAGATTAAAACCCACAAATTAAAAATCCCAAAAGTGGAACAGATGAGCCCGCGCGTCTCAAAATTCGATCCCGACTCCTCGCCGCAATTCTTCGACAATCAACGACCCAAAACACCGGACGATCCAATCACGATCACCGCGAAAAATGAACCGTCACCCGGCCTAATCCCACCAATATTTTCAATGTTCCCGAGCGGGCCCGGACTAATCCCGAAACCCATGTATCCACCGTTCCTACCCCGTGGCATGGGTAAACATGGATTCGGGCAACCACCGCTGCTCATATCGAATTCCCTGATGACTGTCACCCCAACCGTTGCTCCCATCATTAAAACTGAACCCCCCTCGCTCAGTATAACCGCAAATAATGAGAATAAAAAATCGCTTTCGAATAATATTATGGCGTCGAGTAAAATCAAGGAAGAACCCATCGAAACGGTCGATATTATCCCGATTAAACCCGAGAAGAAAACGAAGGAGCACAAAAGAGAGAAAAAGGATAAATTGGAGAAGAAAATACGAAAGAAAAAGGACAAAAAAGATAAAAAGAAAGGTAAAGACAAAGCGGAGAAGAAATCCGATAAAGTTAAAATCAAAAAAGAGAAGAAAGAGAAACATAAAGACGTAAGTTTTTCCTCGAAACTTCAAGAAGGACAACTGAGTGACATCTACAGTCTTTTAATTAAATTATTTATGTTTCAGAAACAAGCTGAGTCAGTGCCAAAATTAATTATGAAATTGGGCGTGCAAAATCAACGGGAAGCCACCCCCGATGGACAGATAACAAGAAAAATGTACTATATCGTTTCATTGTTCGGTTAATTTCGAAAATTAACCCTCTTGTTTTCTAACCAAAGACAAAAAAAACAACAGGGTTAAAAGTAGTCAAAATAGATTTATATTTTTTTATAAGAATAAATTCGTTTAGATTTTTTTTTAAATTTGCCGCTTTATTATTAGTGTGTTGCAATTTCCTATTCTAATCGAAAATGTTAGATATTGAAGATACACTAGCCGGCTTGAACTTAAGGGGCAATATCTCACTTTGTGTTCACAAATTCACATAATCCGTCATAGTCTCACATATAGAAAGTACAAGTTTTAAGGTGAAAATTTTTCGAATCGAAAATTCAGCTATTATAGCCACTGTTATGACGCGACTTGAGCCCGGGACTACGACAGAAATTGGTATTGGGGTCTCTAGATGCCAAAAATGATATTCATTAAAATTTATATATATGTATGTATTTATGTTTAATTTATATGTATGTATAACTCTCAAACGAAACATCCTTTTTTTACGAAATTTGGTAAAAATGTTGGAAATCCAAAAATCTTGGATGAGTTCGTTAGTCAGACACGTCCGATGCCCGGAACATCGATTTTTCGGGCATTTTTCGTGAAAGTGAAAGTTTTTTGCTAAAATTTTTCCAAGTTCAAAAGTTTTTGCGACATTTTTTTACACCATTAGAAAGAGGAGAAAAAATTACACCAAAAAGATTTTTGAACAATTATTCTATGTCAACTAGTTTCCAAGAAAAACTAATTTTTATAAACGCGAATTCGCTATGTTATGCAGGATGCTGCGGTAGGGGTATTTTGTGCTTTAAGACTTGCACTTCTATGTCTACTTGTTCATTTATTTTGAGTAAATTTGAGAATATGGCTATGTAAATTCGTCAACACAGCGATATGACCCCTTAAGAGCCCCTTTTTATTTCATTTTCATTTCACAACTTTCACGGGAAAATTTCCGAATAAAATTTCAAGTATTTCAGATTTTATACCCTTTAAATTTGTGTTTACCATCTTCCGGTAACACAAGTGGGGTTATAAAATCGAAAATACTTGCAAAGTGTACACTGAAATCTACACCAGATGGCACCGTTTGAGTTTTATTTGAATCACATGCATGAATGACATTCATTTTATTAATCGCCTGAAGCTTTTTTACCTTGCCTTATAATCAGATATCGAGAACCACGGTCCAGAGTTCGAGCGTACAATATTTTTGGACTGGGGGGTTATAAATTGTAATACTTTGTTGAAAATATGTACCTCTGTTCCGAAATATTCAAAATATTTTTACTTTCTGTAACAAAAACAGTGGGATTTATGATTCCCCGGTCCAAATACACTGGATGCCTCGGCTTTGAATTGGTTTGCATGGAATGTGACCCTTACAACTTACAGATATCTAAGAGTTGGGCTTACACAATAGATTAATCTGGTTGCGGTACTTACCCATTACACAGCTGTTTTCATTTCCAAATCAATCATATCTAGCGCCGTCATAAGTAATCATAAAAAGTTACCCGACAGTAGCACTGATATCCACTTTCACCTGTTTCATAGTTTTTTTTTTTTTTAAACAATTTTGCACATCCCTGGTGTTGGAATCACGTAAATATCAAACTATTTGAATTATTTTAAATATTTCCTTTCTTACCTTGTGAATTAGATAAATTAGATAACAAAAATGTATCAAATTACCGAGATACAGCTGAACCTTCTTCTATACGGTAGATCGGGACCGCACAAAAAAGTTTCTTATGAGTACACATGCGTACAGTAACTTATATTCTTATGAAGTGTACTGATTAAATGCTTAAAAACAATCAATAAGTACTTTTATCGATAAAGTATCACAAATTAGTGTTTAAATTTCTTACTTTTTTTTGCTTTTTATTCACATTATGCGCTTGAATCGCGTAAAAAGGTCGTACAAAAAAGTCCGTATAAAAAAAGGTCTTGCTGTATTTAAATTCTTTCAAAAAAATTATTAAAGTAGAGAAATTTTTTAAATATTCCCAGAAAGCGGATACCGAGAGGTCCAAAAACGTGAGTTATTGACAATTGTTCGCTACGCTTGTGCATGCATGAATTGCGCTATCTATCGATACAGTATTACACTATTTGCAGTTTTGCAGTAACATTTTTTTATAAGGTTCTGCAAATGCTGCTGCAAATCGGCTAAATTTAATATATTTAATACATTCGTGAGACGAGTTTATTCTCTTTTTTAGTCGACGAGTCGAGGGTACCCGAACGGAGCCGAGCGAGTTCGTCGATGAGATTTTACAGAAAAGGTAGTATTTGATTCATCGGTGGTAGTGTTGTGTTTTGGTGATATTTCGAAAAAATATTGATTTTTTTTGGGGGGGGGGATAAAACATACGATTTTTGAAATATTTTTACATGTTAAAAATTCACAATCATAAGTTAGTGATGGGATTTGAATTATTTTAAATACAGTACTTGACTGAAATTAAAAAACGATTCTAAATGCGGTATTAATTTCGTATTAATTAAGTCATTTTTGATAAATTTTGTAAAAATCGTCAAAAAATAATTCAGTTAGTTTTAAATGAAAAAAATTGGCGCGAAAAACAACTCATTTTCAATTATTTAAATTGTCATTAGAAATAAACGATTTTTAAAATGAAATTTCTAAATAATTAGTAAATATGTAAAAAAAAAACAGGGCTGGGAACTATTTAAAATGATTTCATTTTAAATATGTATTTAAAATACAAAATGGCATTTTGCATTTTCTATTTTAAATAAGTTCGGTCAAACCATTTTTCATTTTGCATTTAAAATGGAAATTTGAATCCATTTTGCAATTAAAATGAAAATGCATGTATACTCAAATTTATGTGTATATATATGACACTTATGACTCATTAATCATAGAACTCGAATTGAACGTAGTCTAACAAATTGTGTTAAATGTGAGTCGATTTAATTGACTCAAGTTTTTTATAATTCGAGTTTCAATGTCACTTGAGTTACTTACTAGAGCTGCAGTTCTCTCAAGTCAAATTTTTCTGATTCAAATTGTGTGCTATTATTTTTAAGACACGTCGATAAGAAATGTTTTAGTATTTCGAGTCGATGATTTTCATAATTTAGAAGCCGCAGTAGTAGCGTAGTCACGGTTTGATTATGTCAAGTCTGAATTTCGAGTAACAATATTTCAAGAGTTGAAGTTTGTTTTCATATCATGCAAACTTTATAAAATTTTCTCAAAAGATTGGGCTGCCCTTATTTAATTTCAATACGTTTGACATTTTCTTAACATTTTTTTTTTTTAATTTAAAAAACGATAAAAGATTTATAGTATAAAAAAGTAAATTTTGACATAAAGACATTTTGCATTTTATAATCCATTTTAAATAGCTATTTTCCATTTTCTATTTTAAATATGTTCAGCAAAACCATTTTCCATTTTGTATTTTAAATGCATTTTTGGAAACCATTTTCCATTTTCTATTTTAAATGGTTTCTATAAACCATTTTTCCCAGCCCTGAAAAAAAATATCTGAACGTATCCTGACCCGAAAGTATCCCAAATATCTAAAAAACGGTTCATTACGAAAAAAAATTAGGCACCAAATTTTATAATAACATTTTTTAATGAAAAATCAATATTTTTCGAGGTATTTACAGAGAACGTTTTTGGAAATTTTGAGTGAGTTACTTGAGTCAATTTTTTGAATTCAAATAGATTCTTTCAGTTTTAGTTATATTAACTGTTTGTCTTTTTTTTTTTAATTTGAAAGTAGAGTGTGCCACTGACTGTTCTTCCACGCTCGACTAAACTCGCCTCTTCAACCCGAGTTGACCCGAACGAGCGTTTCACTCTGGAGCGTGACTATCAACGGAAATTATTCAGTGTTCACAGAAGCAAGTGGAAGCCATAAAGCTTCTTCTTCTAAGCATACTTCATGGTTTCATGGTATTCGTAATACTCATTTTCCTGTGTTGCTTTAAAATGACACCAATAGATGTCGGTGTTAGGCTGCTTAGAAGTGCTTCCTTCTGTGCATACTCCTGATGACTCAAATTATACAACTCAAGTCCCATCACTAATTTCGTTTGTTTATGTTTTCCAACTAATCGGTCAAGTTACACAAATTTTTGTAAATTTTGAAGTGAAATTTTTCAAAGTGCCACCGATGGATCAGATTTCTGTTGGATTTTCATTGTTAATAGCAAAGAACCGAGTACATTGATCCCTACAGAGTCGCAATACGTAATATTTTAGACTGGGGGACCACAAATTTCATTACTTTGTTACAAACGTTCACTGGGCGACGAACAGCCAACTTAAATTTTTCAATTTTCACGAGTGTCAATCGTTTTTTTGAATGTATGTGACACTTTCAATTTCGTTTGTGCCACATTAGTTAATTATGGCTTCCGGGTACTCAGTCAATCGAAAATCGTTTGTGAATTCCGAATATGCCCACAAAAATGTCTGTGACTGTGTAGTTTTCAATAGTATGCCAATTTTTGTAACCACTGAAGAACATTGAAGGAAAAGAATTATTAACAAAACCAAAATGCATTTGTGAAAATTGGAAGTTTTACTTCAATTCTCAGTCTAAAATAGTGTATACCTCGACTCTGCTTTGGTTCATTTGATCCACAATTTGATAATACTTTTTCTGAAAATTTCTTCGACCAACTTCTGTGGGTGCCATTTATAAAAAAAAATTTTTTGAAGAAAAATTGTGGCAGACTTGCAATGTATGCCAGAAACGGGATTTTCGAAATTTGTACGAAAAAACGAACAAATATTAGTGGAAATTATTATATTTGTAAAGTTAAACTTGGGCAACACTTTTTTTAAAATCACTTTATCAGTATTCACAATGTATGTTGATAATGGATGGCACGGTATATCGCAAATTTTTAAAAATTGATGGAATAAAAAAACAACTAAATTGAGTGTAAAAATTCGAAAAAAAAGCCCTATAACCTTAACCTAACTAATTTTTATATCGAAGTCGAAGTATACTGTTTAAACTAACCTAACTTAACCTTAACTAACTTCACCACCTAATTTTTATATCATCTACTATTTGATCGATCCAAATAATATGTTTCTCAGGCTTAATTTTTTAGGTACAATAGTTTTCACGGATTTACGTTCGTTTTTAAATGGCAATAGTTTAAATGTCAGCGTCTGGCATATATTGCAATTTAGCCGAAAAATTATATAATTAATTAATTGTTTATTAATAATATTAAATTCAAACGACTTGCTGCAAAATAAATTAAACAAATCTATCGATCAAAGATCTAAATGTCAAAATTAAAATTATGGCAGAAATTTGTTTTGAGGCCCCTAGAAACCGAAAATAATATTCACTAAAATTTATATATATATATATATATATATATATATATATATATATATATATATATATATATATATATATATATATATATATATGTATATGTATATATATATATATATATACCGTGTGAGTTTTTCGAGAGTTGCCATTTTGATTACAGCCAAACCGTTGATTTAATCGAAAAATTGTTCAAATAAGAGTTGTAGATATCGACCGGGGCAACCGATTGCTATAGTTAGGAGCTTTATAGCTATGTGTGCCCGCACGATAACTCTCGAACGAAATGTCCTAGGTTTACGAAATTTGGTGAAAATGTTGGAAGTCCCAAACCGTTGGACAAGTTCGTTAGCCAGACACGTCGGATGCCAGAAACATGGTTTTTGTTCGCGCAAAAAATTAGTTTTTTGCCAAAATTTCCACTTATTCAAAAATTTTTGCGAAATTTTTTTACACCATTTAAAAGAGGAGAAAAAATTACATAAAAAAGGTCTTTAAACTATTCTTCTATGTCAACTAGTTTTCGCAAATAACAATGCAGGATGCTGCGACAGGGGTATTTTGTTTAATTTTGACATTTAGATCTTTGATCCTTTGTTCTTTGATCTAGAGATTTGTTTAATTTCGTTTGCAGGAAGTCGTTTCTATTTATTATTATCAATATTACCTGCAGTTTGGAACATTCCAAAATTTATTTAATCGTTTATTAATTCTAGTACAATTAAATCGGTGATGAAACGGGCTGAAGAAGCTATCAATGATGGTTTAAACGAGCGCGAAATGTCACCGGAATTGGCACGTATCAGTGCATTGGTCACACGACCGCCGAAAACGTCAAAAGTGAATCCAAGTAAGTTCGAAAAATATTACACACACTTTTTTTTCTCTGAGTTAGAATTCTTTTGGTTGTTTATGCATGCTAATTATAAACTGAACACGCTCAGGCGTTACGCAGTCTGGCAATGGTCAATCGGCCGTGTTAGCTTCTAGTTTTAGTAACACCACCCAGTTGTCACCACACGCATCCGATGTAAGCTTTCATGTCAAACTAAAGAAGAGCATGTTCAAATCTATACCAAAAATAAAAGCGAACGATTTGATGCGAAGAATGGCCACGGATGTGGCCGAGGTTGAGTCCTCGGACGAAGTTGACACAAAACGTGATATAAATCAAATGCCTACATCAAATCCAATACCCGATCAACAAATGCCCATCAAGGAGGCGTTCTACATTGTAAGTAGTCGACACAATCGAAATCCATCATTCGCAATCCATTGTGAGTGTCGTCCGTCCAAAATACAGTTGATCCTTTTTTTGTGCGGTGAATAGGGGACGGCATAAAAAAAATCGCACAAAAAAATTGTATTCAAAAATATGATAAATAGCTATAAAAAAGTATAGTTCGATGTAGATTGTACAAAAAAAATTTTTTTAGGCGGTTGGTCGGGACCGTAGAAAAAAAGTTACATCGAAAAAACATCACTCACCTCGCTTAAAACTTAGAAATTTTCTTAAAGTTGCTTCCTTAGAAGATACAGCATTAATTTACACGTAGAAACATTTTGTTTCAATTTTATAATATTATGAAAATTTTGAAAAATACATCTTTAACAAAATTAAATGATGCAATAACTTATGTTCTTATGCAACGTATTGATTAAATGCTTAAAAGCCGTTAAAAAGTATTTTTATCAAAGAAAGTTATTATAGTAATTGTTTAAGTTTCTTATTGTCTCGTGATTTTGATTCACATTATGCATTTTAATGGCCATTTTTTACAAACCGCATAAAAAAAATCACACAAAAAAAACCGCATAAAAAAAGTTCAGCTGTAATCGCAGTCCAGAAACATTTTCGGGACGGATTTCGATGTTCTGAGCAAAAAAAAAAATGAACGAGATTTTTCGATATTCCGTTTAGTTTTTAGGGACAAAACAATAACGAACTACGAAATCCTTATGAATTCTTGATGTCTGTCATTGCATCAGGTGGACTACTGTCGTTTTTTTTAAAAAAAAAAATATGATTAATTTTTTTTTACAACTCATTGTGCAACGCAAAGATTCTCACTCACGCCTCTGGTGGTAAAATTAGAACTAGTATCATGTAAAAATATACATATACGTTTAATCGGTGATAAATAAAATCTAGTAATCCGCACATAATTTCTGTACTACATATTTCTATCGACAATTAAACGTTTACAAACATTTTTACTTGATACAACTTTTAATTTAAAACACCAGAGGTGCTAGGTAAAACCGTAAAAAGTTCGAATAATCATATTACTAACAAATTAAAAGCTAATTTTAATGTTAAATAAAAGCAAGAAATATTTTATCCCGAAAATTGTGTATAATAATAGTGAGAGAGCTACTGAAGACGGCTACAAAAGTAACCGAAACCGGTCTAGCGAATATTTTATATTTTTTGTGGGTCCTTAAGGAGAAAAACTTTATTATTGTGTATAATCCAGGCCCACAGTACGGCTCAATATAGTGATTTAACCGAGAATCGTGAAAAATTCTAGCTAATGACTACGAAATCCTGACTTAATGCATGTTTAAAACGCACTTGGCGATTTTTTTTAAAATATCTGCACGTATCCTAACTTGAGTCAAGTGAAACCTTACCAATTCAAACACGACGTCGCACGACGTCAACAATTCCATATAAAGTGTATTAGCGGTCAAAATAGTGTACCAGCTGGGCGTTTTTTTATAGGTTATGAGCGTCATGATGTTAATTTTAAAAACAGGGAAAATTAATATCTGATATAAATTTTTGGACTCATTCTAGTTATCGACGAAGACAGGACTTACTGAAAATTTGAAAAAAGATACGTGCGGATTTAATTCAGTAAAATCGATATATGTATCTCAAAAATTAAGCAAAATATCGAAAAATTCGATTCTTCCTATTTTGTTCAGCACATTGAAATCTTTGAGTAGCCACACAGTCATTTTCGGGCCACAACCGTAAAATCATACCACATTTTCCAATTTTCCATACCATTTATTGTTGCGCCATTTTCACTCGTTCATGTTCAATCTCTCAAATTCAACATCATTTCGACGTGTGGAAAATTCGTCAGAACACTTGCAAATTTTTTGTAGACATTTTAGTATCATTTTCATTTTTTTTTTTTCACTCTTCTGTTCTTATTTGGGCTTAATTATTTTTTTTTAGCAACTTTAACGTATTTTTTTTATTCTTGTTTTTTATCGAAATCTTTTAAGCAAAATTATAGTTGAAGAAAACTCCGCAAAGAAATTTTACTGTTAACGGCATTGTCATAAAATGTACGTCCAATACGACCTTGCCGTTTTGTGGTAAATGCATAAGGGCTACGAAGGTCAATGACCACCTTCGTAGCCCTTAAAATCGATCCAGTTTTAAAAGTAAGTTAAAAGTTGAAGCTTTCATGTTGCGTAAACGTAATTTCAACTATAATGTCGCATAATCGATTTGAATTTTTTACTTTCTTGCACAAATTCAACAGTTTTTTTTCCAGTAGATACACAATAATTACGAACGTGATAATTCAGTGTTTAGTGTAAATTCGAATTTTAGTGTTTTATTGTTAAGCGCCATTTTTATTGTTACGTAGAATTAATATCTAATTATTGCTGTTGCTTTAAGTGTTGTTTTAATTGTGTATTTTTGTCGATTTTATGCGAATCTGTTATACGAACGAAAGTTTTACGATCAGATAGAATGAGAATTTAACCCGTTATGACCCGAATGTATTATACATAATACTGTGAAAAAGTAATAACCTTACAAGTTATTAGACTAGTGCAGTTGTAGTACCGGTTGAAATTTTGTAAAAAGACATTTCATGTATACTTGAAACATATGCCGAAAACTTTGAATGGTGAATACGGGTGGGTTTTAATGGGTTTATTTATTTAATTTTTATTATCTATTGTTTTTAGCAGGGCTGGGAAAAATGGTTCATAGAAACCATTTAAAATAGAAAATGGTTTCCAAAAATGCATTTAAAATACAAAACGGAAAATGGTTTTGCTAAACATATTTAAAATAGAAAATGGAAAATAGCTATTTAAAATGGATTATAAAATGCAAAATGCTTTTCTTACTTTAAATTTATTCTATAAATTTTTTATCTTGATTTATATTAATAAAAAAAAAAAAGTTAAAATATCAAACGTACTGAAATCAAATAAGGGCAGTCCTTTGAGAAAATTTTATAAAGTTTGCATATAAAAACGAAATTTAACTCTTGAAATATTGTTACTCAAAAATATTGCAAAATTTAATTCAGCTTTAACATATTCAAATATAAACATAAAGATAATAACACAGAACTTGAGTCAGAAAAGTTTGACTTGAGAGAGCTGCATCTCTAGTAATAAATTTAACTTAAGTGACATTGCAACTCGAGTTATAAAAAATTTGAGTCAATTGTATCAACTTACATTTAACTTACAATTTGTTAGACTGAGTTCAACTCGAGTTCTATGATCAATATGAGTCATAAGTGTCATACATATACATAAATTTGAGTATACACGCATTTTCATTTTAAATGTAAAATGGATTCAAATTTTCATTTTAAATACGAAATGGAAAATGGTTTGAACGAACTTATTTAAAATAGAAAATGCAAAATGCCATTTTGTATTTTAAATACATATTTAAAATGAAATCATTTTAAATAGTTCCCAGCCCTGGTTTTTAGTTTGTTTATAAATGTTTTGAGATTGTAGGAAAAAAATTTTGAACCTTGAGTTAATCGACCTAATTTCAGCCCTTACGTAAATTTAAAACAAAATTTACACATAGTTTGTAAAATGGTGGCTGTTTATACCAAATTTCAAGGCAATCGATTTGATAAAACTCGAGATTTTATTTCGACCAGTTCGGAAAAATGTAGTTTCGAGAAAAGTATGTTTAAAATTGTTAATAAAATTTTAGACAATCGCAATATTCTAGGGCTACGAAATTAAACTGACAAAACTAATAGCCGTACCGTTTCTTAGATACAGTGGAACCTCTCTTAACCAAACAGCATTTCCACGCGAAAATTACCATTGAAATATGGAAATGGCTAATTTTTAGTGTTTTAGCGAACGAAGTGAACCACTATAAATAACTGAACTTTTATAGAATTTCGGAATATTTTATTTAAGGTAGTTGGTTGATAAAACGATTTTTTCCGAAAGGATTTTCACGAAACTTCTCTAGATATTTATTTAATTCATTACCAATAATACGAGCCTATTCCGATTAAAATCGACTACCCCAATTTTGAGAAAAACGATTTCAAAGTTTTGTAATTTTAACACGACCTCTTATGGGAAAACTCTATTTTTTTTGAATAAAATGAAAACGTGTCAAACGAATTTGATAAAAATTTAATATGTTATAAAATACAAAGTTAAAAATCACATTTAATAAGAAATAAAAATTATTCTCTACGCTGTTTTTGAAATAAAATTTATAAACATCATTTTACAACGTTTTTACAACGCTTTTTCAACAATGCTTTTATATTGCTACAACATAAGCGCGCGGAAATTAAAAAAAACAAGTGGTATATACAAATATAATAACTGAAGAATATTAATACATTATTTAATTTTTGTTAAAAGAAAATTTTTTCACTGAGATATACTTTTGTACTTGACTATCTCGAAGCAACTACGTTAAAAGAAATTATCGCGTGAAAATACTACCTAAAATGGATATCTAAAAACAACCCCGCAAAGAAATTTTACTTTTAATGGCATTGTGATATTACGTGCACGCATCACGACCTTGCCGTCCAATTCTAAATGAATGCATAAGGTATACGAAGGTGATTGATATGGACCGTATACATGGATATCCAACTCTTCCGGAAGAATTGCCGAAATTGGTCACGAAAATGGCACATATCAGGCTTTCCTTTGTTACCATTCGTGGCATAACACGGATAAAACAGAATGTAAATACAGTACTTATTCTCAAATGGAAACACGTCGGGACTGGGGAAGTGAGTGTTTCCATTTGACAGTCATCAATGTCGGTTGCTGATATTTAATAATAAGGAAATACATAGAAATTACATATATGTGAAATAAACTCTTATAGTTTAAATTACTTTATACGGCGAATATCCAATGGTACTGACTCCGATTTTACATAGTGACGTCACCGAATTATATAATATACAATGTAAATGATGCGACTCAAAATAAAAATTATTAAGTTTTTTTTAAAAACAGTCGAAAAACCCACTTTATAACTGAATTGAACATTGAAAAAGATTTCAGAAGATTCTATTCAAAAGCTAATAAAGATAATATAGAAGCTCGCGTTTCAATTTGAGAGTGTTCCATTTGAGAATAAGTACTGTACCGCTTTGGTGTCTAAGTCACACGAATGCCCTCTTTTGTTTAAACACTTTTTTGAATACATTGAGTTGGGTCACCTTGTCTAATCACCATATTCATTGACCTTCGTAGCCCCAAAAACTAGACGTAATACAAATAAGCTATAAGTAATACTAAACTATTACAGCCATTTGTTTTAAGGGTAATCACTGTAAAAAGCTTTAAATGTAGTATGACAGATTCATGTAATCTAATTTATACTAATATTTTCAAAAAACAAAACTGAAACGCACTTTTTAATAACCAAAAAATAGGTGTTGGATAACATGTCGCGAGCTTAGTGTTACACTGTTCCATGTCGACTTTTTTGAGATTTGCACTTTTTCACATATTTGAGTTCTCCATTTCATTGTCTATCTGTATATATAAATTTAAATTTAATCAAAATTCCTTAAAGAACGGTAGAAATCAACAAAAAATCAAAATTGCATCTCCTAAAAGTATAAATAATTTTATTAAAAGTTCTATGTTTCACATAAAATTTAATGTTCTAAATTATTTCACATTGTATTTTGATATACTGTAATTTGTCTATACCTGCTTCTTTGGAAATTAAAATTAATTCATATTATATAAATTACATTTTCTCTGGAGATTTTAAAAATCGACATGGAACAGTGTAACACTAAGCTCGCGATATGCATGTGATTAGAAAACACAGCAACACCATCTACTGATTAATTGCAATACTAAATGTACCTTTTCTAAAAAAATAATATTTAAATAACATCGTAAATTTTTTTTTTAATTAATAAAAAATTATTCTGTGCTAACTGTTTGGATCATTTAAATCTTCTCCAACAGAGGGCCAGAGCGGTAGCCACGACGAGAAAGATATTGGGGCTGGTGCCGGAGTTGTCGCGCCAGCCCCAGCTCCGCTGCCGCCACCACCGCCACCGGCACGAACGCACGCCGGCCCGGGCAGACCCCGAGGTTCGACGAATGCAGCGAAAGCAGCGGCGGCGGCTGCCGCAGCTGCTGCCGCAGCCGCAGCAGCAGCCGCTGCGTCCGCCAATCAGATCACGAATATGACAGGTTCGTCCACCGCGAAACATGCTGCGCCGGCAGCAACAAAACAAAAGGCGGCTGCGTTGAAATTGGTAAGTTTTTCGTATTGGGCTTTTTAATTTTCAATTTTTTTTGTTTTTGAAGTGTGAACCATTATTTTGATCTAAAAATCGAAAATTTAAAGTCTCAAATAAGAACAGTACTCAATAAATTTGCTTGTCCAATCAACATTTCGAATCATAATCATTCTCATGGTATCACTTCAGTTTTCATCATCTCGATGATTTTTCGATCCACAAATCCACAATTTTTGAGTGGTTTTTTTTTAGGATAAAGATGGCAACAAAGTTTGGTTCTGTCCAGCGTGTGGTCGTCAAGATGATGGTAGTCCGATGATCGGTTGCGATGATTGTGACGCGTGGTATCATTGGTAAGTAAATTTTTCTCATTAAAATTAGGTATTCTACATGTCTAAACATACACATTTTTAATAAAAATAATAACAGTTTAAAAATAGTTACAAAATGTTTAAAAATAGTTACAATTGTTCAAATGGAAAAAGCATACTCCACTTTATGCGCAATATGTTTATGAACAAAATAAAAAGAAATTAAGTCTCTATCTTTTCTAGAACTTGAGATATGATTTTCCTTGCCGGGAAAAACACAAGTTTCGGGAAACGGTAAAAAACAAAAATTATAACAAAAGAAGCGGTTTACTCACACTTTATTAAAACGTCTACAAAGGTGTACAAATAAAAGAACATTATCTCAGTGCATACTATAACTCGTGTACACACCAAAACTAAATATTATTGATCAAATCGCGAGGGGGGGGGGGCGAGCGTTATCTGCAAAGGAGCAGCAACTTGGCTGTGCAGCGGCTCACAAATAAATATTTTTCTACTTGAAAAAAAAACTTTTGGCCATGTTTTATATATCACCGTGTTTGTAAAGAACCACAGAACGATATAAAAACAAAAAACGAGATTCGAAAAAAATTAGTTTATTAGCCGTTTCTGACGTGAACTCCTCCCTTAATAAAAATAAATAAACAAAACGATTCATAGAAAATTGAGCGAAGTGGGACTAGCAGTAAATAAGATATTGACACTTAATGGGATTTAATGGTAGCGCTGTGGATACTATTACTCCGAATGCAATGAAATTTGTAGGGGACCATCTAGGAACCAGACCGCATAATTTCTGACAATTTCATAAAAAAGAATTGAATAGCTCAGAAGTTATGCCACTTGGTGCAATTTAGTATATTAATGGAATGACATGGTAGCGGCGTAGCTACCGTTACTCCGATTTCGATTAAATTCATAGGGAACCATCTAGGAACAAAACTGCATAATTTCTGAAAATTTCATTAAAAACAAAACAATTTTTATTTTTAAAAAGTGATCACAATGCTTCCGCTACTTTAGTAGTCTGGGAAGCAATATAATAACAGTATGGCCATCTATGATCGTCTAACAAAAACAAAAAACCGTTTAAACAAAATATAAAACAATTTTTAAAATTTTCAGGGTATGTGTGGGTATTCAAGTGCCACCGGACGATAACGAAGACTGGTATTGTAAGATTTGTCTCAACAAGAAACAGGAGAATTTCAACACGGATAAAAAGAAGAAACGTAAGAAGCAGAAAAAGGAGCATTAAGTCTTAAGACTTTAATTCAATTGATACAAATAATTATTCAGTAATTACGTGCCGGATGACACACATCAAACCCATCAATTGTAGTCGGAAAATTACGTCTTCAAAATTTGATTTGATTTCAATAATTTTCTAGTGCAATAATAATTAGGTATCGGACATTTTTCGGATCAAACAGAATTCGTGTTTTGTGTATGCAGGTATATCGCACTTGATGTGATCAATGTGAATAAAAACAAATAGATATTTTGATAAAACAAACATATATACAACTCATACATATTATCTGTCTATTTGCCTGCATATACAAAACACGATATTGTTTGATCCTGAAAAATGTCCGATACCTAATAATAATACATTATTGTATCAATTTTGATGTTTTTTTTTTTTGAACGTATACAAATTCAAAAATTTCCAAATTCGTATTTCAATTGTACAAAACATATTTTAATGTCTCTGTTATACTATTAATTGTAAATATACGGAACTTACAAAGCATTTGGTGTTGAGTTCTAATCGAGAATTTCCGTACAACAAAATTTGGACATTGACGGACGCATTATAAAAACAATCCCAGTTGAGATATTATGTTTTTTTTTTTCAGATATACAGGGTGGAAAATATATAAGTGTCGTACAGTGGGGCCAAATACCATTAAAGGTGGCAAAAATACAAAAAATTCCCCTTAAATAAATAGATAAAATATTCTAGCAACGACCTCTGTAATTAACTTATGTAAAATAGCGCGGGCCGTGCAAATATATCGACTATTATTTGTTATTTCTATAAATTGATTGTTTTCTAAACCATATCATTGTATGTAAAGTAACGATTTGCGGGACGCTTATTTAAGTTATAAAAAATAAATTAAAATCGGTTATAATGGACGATGTTCCTCATGTTATGTTATTTTTTTTATGTATCTTGTTTGTTAAAATCAGTACTCGTATTGAGTATTGAATGAAACAGGGTTGAATTATCTAGAAAAATTCTGTAACAATTAATTTCTCAAAGAATTTTAGTTATGTATCCAATCGAATGCAACGGATATATTTGTGGCATTTGATAAAGCAATTAGTCTATTTTGGTATTATGATTGCAGAGTTTGCATCAAATTGCACCTTTTTTCAAAATTTGCTGATTTTATTTTCATTTTGTTTGAGAAAAAATAATCGATAAGAAGCTTAGAAAGTTCATATAAGCTCTCAGTGGTGCATAAAAATATTAAATAATTAAATAAAACACAAAAATTTATTAGATTTATGTAGGTACCGAATATTCCAGTTAAGTTAAAGTTAAAATTAAGCGTATCATCGAAATTCGTTGTCAAAAATTCCATATTCCATTTAAAATTTATAAATTGATACCGCGTGGCTAGAAACCAGTAACCGGAAATTAAAAATCGAGTTGTATGAAAAAAGTCTCAACCTAGGGTCAAACAAGATCTGTAAATTTCAAATTCATCCGACGAATGGTTTTTGATATATCATTTGACTAACCGTTATGGGACACCCTGTATAGTGGGACACCCGGTATTTTATTAATAAATATTAAGTAAAAGTAAATCTTTTACTTACTTTGGCCCCACTGTGTGTCGCTGCGAAAACAGTGGGTAAATATCACGTATGTGATGATAATTATGAACATAATTTCTTCCGATACGGTTGTATTTGAGTTTGTCATAAATTAGAATCAATAAATAAGGTTTCAGATATACAGGGTGGAAAGTATATAAATGTCGCTGTGAAAACAGTGGGTAGATCTCACCCATGTAATTAATATTTGGCAATAAATTTGAATCCAAAATCTCAAAATGTCGGATCTTTTACTGCCAGTGGCAAGTACAATAAGTAAGATTACAAAAAAGGAAAGAAAATCAGTGATGCCAACCCTAGGAATTTGCAAAATAGAAATTATACTAAAGCATGTTGGTAAAATTGAACATTACTTACAATTATGCCGTATTTCGAAAAGTTTGTCACAGATGGTAGCACTTGTACCAGTGTGACGAGTGTTAAATATACTAAAAAAAATTTACGCAAGCATGGTTATTTTTATACAGTAATCAAAAATTTTTGGTTTTTGAAAAAATAACAAAATTATCTAATTTCTACTCTACGGTAAGTTGGGGTCAAAAGAAACGATAAAAGATATTTACCTAATAGTAACTAAAACAATGATTTCTTCTGATACGGTTGTATTTGAGTTTGTCATAAATTACAATTAATAAATAAGGTAAGAAATAGTGCGAGAATTAGCTTAATATCAAAATTTGTTTGGTAATTGATTTCAATTGTGTTTATTTTTTAAAAGGATAGTGAATTTCACTGAAATAGAAATCTAGGATTTACAAAAAGAAAAAATCATCAAAAATTTTTATTAATAATTTTTATTGTTATTTTGCATTTTTTATTTAAATCACATTAACAAAATTTACAGATTTAAATTAAATAAAAAAATATATTTTTTTTTTCATTTTAATTAGTAGTAAAAAGGCGCTTTCAATTTTCTCACATTGAAAGCTTGTTTACACTTTGAAATGTTTTGAGGTAAAAAAATCATTTTTAAAATTTACAATTTGAAATTAAAAAACAAAACAAAAAATTTGGTACTAAAATAAATAATCACTCAGTTTTGATCCTGATTGTTTTTAAGTCTACGTTGTATAAAATACTAAAAACTGACCTCAAATTAATTTTTTAAAATCACTTTCAATCGATTCGCGTGACAAAGAATGCAAGAAACTATTCAAAAATGTCAATTACTAAGTCAAAGTTTTGTTTACAAACTTAGCTTTCTTTATCCGGTCGAATTATCTTGCAATATTAATCGATTAAAAGTGAATTTAAGGGGGGCACCCACTTTATAACGCGTTAAACAATGGTAAAAATAAGAGATCCCAGCATGGAACTTTGAAGTACACCGTAATTACGAATTGCGCAGAAGCATACGAGCCAATCGACCATCGTGAAAATTTCTGGACATATTTTTCACATCCACGACTGTTCGTAAACGTCGAATTTGCGAAAAATTACGAATTTTATGCCACCATAACTGAGATCATTATAAATAAAGTATCCACGGTAGGTCCCACCCCCTTAATTTAATTAACTATACATATTTAATTAGTACTTTTAAGCAATGTTTTACCATGGCCATTAAATATATAGAGAATATAATTAATAATACTTGGAATGCGTTATAAGGGGACTCAATCAAAATTTTTGCGTAGAATCATGAACGGTCCCGTAAAATGATAAATTCAAAATGAAATACGATCCTCTAAGTTGGTGGAAATTATTTTATTAACAAGTGTCTTTTTGGTTATGACTAAATTTTATTTAAAAAAGGTGCTAGATTTTTGTTTTTTTTTGAGTATATTGATCTATGGACTAGTTATTTTGTAAAATGGACATTTTTTTTTTAATTTCTAAAAATAAAATACATACTTTTAACAATTTTTTTTTTAAAGCTACACTAAGAATAAAAAAATTAAGGAGTTCTGCTTAAATTAAAAAATTAAGGGGTTATTTAAGTTAAAGAAAATGTTTATGTACAATGACATCTTTTAATGATACAAAAGTGTGTGCGCAAGACTTAAAATAATTTCAACAAAATAAAAACTAAAACAAAAAGAAAAATCTGGAAGATTTATCGATTTAAAATTTGCGTACAGTGTGATTCAGGAGGTTTAATAAACATTGTATACAGCTGGATCATCCTGTAAATTGCGAAAATAAACAGTGAATTAAAAGCTAAACGAAACAAAAATCGATTTAAGGTTTCAGTTTGTTTTTTAGCGTCCAACTTTTGTAATTAGATCATCACAAATACGTGTTAATTCCTCGCATTCCTTGGTTCGCTGCTCTACCGTTTGTTTAAGTGAACTATTTTTCAATTCCAATTTTTGAATTGTCGCTTTCAAACGGATTATTTCATCTTCATAATTCTTTTTGATTTCAATTAATTCATTGTTGGCCCTGAAAAAGAAATTCATATCGGATTTTGTAAATCCAATAAAAAAATACCGAATTTGAAAAATATCAAATTGTTACGCAATCGGACACTTTATTTGCTTACAAAGAGGCACTTAAAGTGTACCATTTCGGGGAAAAAATTAATTTTAACGAAAATAAAATTTTTGGAATGTTCCAACTGCAGGTAATATTGATAATAATAAATAGAAACGACTTCCTACAAAAGAAATTTAACAAATATAGATCAAAGATCTAGATATCAAAATTAAACAGAAAAATCAGCGATCCATTGTCAATGTAACATGTTTCGGTCAAAGGATTGGCCATCTTCAGAGATGTTTAAACATTGTTGTTTCCCACAACATATAGTTTTTGCGAAAATCACTGAAGATGATCAATCCTTTGACCGAAACATGTTAGACTGACATTGGATCGCTGATTTTTTTATTTAATTTTGACATTCTAGATCTTTGATCTATAGATTTGTTTAATTTATTTTGCACGAAGTGGTTTCTATTTATTATTATAATATGTAACAATTTGATATTTATGGTGTTTTTTTTTTTTGTGGCGGTATTTTCAAAATTACTTCTCTAGTTGCCCCATAGCATGCGTTTTCAACGCCTCGTATTTATTGTTTTGCTTTAAAATTTGTTCTTCGTTCGCTTTTATTGTTTCTTTTAAGATAATTTCATTGTTTTTGAAACCTTCTATTACACTTTTACAGCGTTCATATTTTCTAGAACAAAAATAGAAACATTAGTATTTTTTGAATTTCGAAAAAAAAAAAAATTTTTCAATTAAGGAGGTATTCTAGTCTAGAAATTCGAAAAAATCCATTTTTTTCCATATTTTCAAAGTTTAGACCTTTAAGAATAAGCCTCTAAAAGGATTTATGGAAATTCGAATTGTTTTTTGGAGTTATGGTTATTTTTCCTGTGTATTGCGTATCTTTTCAGTGTTAATTCAAATTTTTAATATAAATTACTCGAAACTACTTTTTTTTTTGATACGGTTGACATGATATCTCAAGTTTTAATGCACCGATTTACTTGAAATTTGGTACAGACCTTCTTAATACAATCAAAATTGGTCCGACGCAGGGGTTTTTTGAATTTTTTTTTTACTATTTTTAAAAAAATTTTCAAAGTTGAAAAAAGGAGGTGAAAAAATGATTTTTTTTAAATGGACGCCATTTTGTGAAAAAATATTTTTTCAAATTAGTTACGTCCAACTAATTCTACATTCTTGTTTATTAAGAATTAACTAAAATTTTATGTTTCAGATCACTAGGAGAGTTGGAATCACGTCAACCAGGAGACACCTTTTTTTGTTGAGTTCCCACTTTGCCGGCGTGTACCGATTTCAATTTTGAATTTTTTTTTTTTAATTTTTATACATTTTTATACTTTTCAAATATCAATAAAAAAAACTTTAAAAAATGGATACTAAAAATTACTGTTTTTTTCTTTTTATTACGCCCGTAAAATCACCTCAAAATCGAGCCTCTAGGTTAGAATACCCCCTTAAGTAGCAAAATTTTGCTACTTTAAACCACAAATAAAACTTGAATCATCACTTTTAAGTGCTTAATTTAATTTTTGTTACAAAAAAAATATTGAAAAATAAAATTTTGACAGTTAAAGTTGTAAAATATCTTTTTTGCGGGGTTTGTGGTAAATATATAATTTGTCAAAAAATCATTTTTTGATACGGACTTTCATACAGTAGTTTTGAGCAAGCTTCAAGTTTTGAATGAAATTTTTTATAAGGAAAAAATTACCAATATTTATTTTAACTTAAACAAAATCATTAGTCTCAAGGTCACTTTTTAAATGCCAATTAAATAATGATCCGATTTTGATGAAATTTGGTGGGAATATTCTCGATATGATTTACTCAACGAAAATGGAATAAAATAACCCTGTCGCAGCATCCTGCGTAACACAGCGAATTTCCGTTTACAAAAATTAGTTTTTCTCGGTAACTAGTTGACATAGAAAAATAGTTTAAAGACCTTTTTTGTGTGATTTTTTCTCCTCGTTTCAATAGTGTAAAAAAATGTCGCAAAAATTTTTGAATAAAGGGAAATTTTGGCAAAAAACTAATTTTTTTCACGAAAAATGCCCCAGAAACAATGTTCCGGGCATCGGACGTGTCTGGTTAACGAAATTGTCCAACGGTTTGGAGCTTCCAACATTTTCACCAAATTTTGTAAAAGTAGGACATTTCGTTCGAGAGTTATCGTGCGGACTTTCTAATTCGAAATATACCTATAACTTTTTAAATAATGACCCGATTTTGATGAAATTTGGTGGGAATATTCTTGATATTATTTACTCAACGAAAATGGAATAAAAAAAGAAGTTTAGCGTTTCGAATAACCGGAAAACTAGCGTAATACTTTCTAATTCGAAATATGCCTATAACTTTTTTAAATAATGATCCGATTTTGATGAAATTTGGTGGAGATTCTTGATATGATTTACTCAACGAAAACAGAATAGAAAAGGAAGTTGAGGGCTTCAAATAACCGGAAAACTATTGTAATACTATCTAATTCGAAATATACCTATAACTTTTTAAATAATGATCCGATTTTGATGAAATTTGGTGGGAATATTCTTGATATGATTTACTCAACGAAAATGGAATAAAAAAAAAGAAGTTTAGCGTTTCGAATAACCGAAAAACTAGCGTAACATTTTCGAATTCGTCTACTTACTGATGTACATCGGAGAATGCCGCTTCCACGTTCGCCAGATGCACCTGAAACGTATCTCTCTCTTTAAGTATACACGCGTTGTCCCGTACTAATTTTGATATTGCTTTTTCGTACTCGGCCATAACCACGCTACAAAATCATAATCGGCAAATAATTAACCATTTACCAATGTACACTATCGTCCAAAAAAAATCAAACAAACAGTGACATACTTAAGTTTCTCTTCATTTTTTCGTTTTGAACTTAACGCCTCTAAAACTTCTTGATTTAATTCGTCCGATTCTTTTTGTGACGAATTTATCGCCGTGGTGCAATTCTTTTCATCGATTCGGTCTAAAATTTTTTGCACTGTATCGAGTTTACTGGTGATCTAAAAATGACAGAAAAGTTTGAAAAAATTTGACGATTTTTTTCCGCGACACGATATTACTCTCAGTATACTAACTTCACGTTCGCTATCTTTATCTAAATTTTCACGGATTTCATTTAGTACGGATAACACGTCCTTGAGTGATGGTATATTTTCCGAGTCCCTTCGACGCATCGATTCATTCAATTTGATTGTGGATTCGGGCGTTTCGGTGCGTAAAATTTTCGACAATTCCGTTTCCTCCAGGGATTTTAAATTTCCTTCGTTATCGGCCATTTGATTACACTGTAAGGAATAAAAATATCATTTGGATTATGGCCCAAATTTAAAAATATATTGAAGGTTAATTTTTGCACAAGTTTTCTTCACTAATGTTTTATTAATTTGGTTAAGCCCGTTTTTTCTTTATTGTGATTACATAAATTGTATTATTTTTGGGTGAAAATTTTTGGTTTTTTTTTTTTTTTTTGTTGGTCTCGAATAAAAGTTCAGTTTGTAACTGCAGTCGTTAGTTGTCAAACTTATTTGGTTCGTTTGTGTTATGATTTGATTTTTGATAGGTTTTTTGAAAATTTTCAACGTGTTGTCACCAATTTTCATATGATTACCTGTTTTTTCGATATATATAAATAAATATGTTTGATTAAATTATCACATGTGCTTGGCCGTACAAATTTTATAAAATTACACTTTTTGAACGATTCGTGATTTATTCAATACTGTGAAATTAGTTAAAGACTGCAAAACATAATGCCATTGTACTTGTTTCACATGAATGTGTCATACTAGGTACCATAGAACAGTAGAAGCGAACTAATATCAAAAAAGTGTAGCTCGCTTGGTGTGATTTGTAGGTCTATCACAGATTAGACAGATTAGGTGATTCAGTCGTCCACAGCACTTGTAGCAGTTCGGACATTGATTGTTGCAACAATGTAATACATGAATGCGTAACGCTTAGGGTGTCTACACAATCAATGAAATAAGGAATAAGAAGTATGCCATCTAGTGACGTTGAGTGGAACTTTAACGTAACTGCTCATAGATATGAATATGTAGGTACTTTTGTACGTCAAAATTCGTGATTTTTTTCACTTAAGTGACAAAAAAAGTTATCACGAACGTTATTTTTTCATGAATTTTGATGTACAAAAGTACCTAAATACATATACCTATGGGCAGTTACGTTAAAGTTCCATTCAATGTCACTAGATGGCATACTACTTATTCTTTATTTCTTATTTCTTATTTCATTGATTGTGTATGACCCATTAGAGTACATACATATTACACCAGACATTAAGTGTGCAATGTGTGTGTACCACTGTGGTACCGCGTACATAGCATGTATCAGCTCCCTCCAGCTACCGAGCTCACACACACAAACACCAACTACACCACACATACACACACAAACTCTAAATATGTATATAACCGTAGAAGCTGCTCCCATTTTTGGGACGTAAATTTTTCGCGACAAGCGGTATACTAACTAGTATACAGTATGTAGTTTGGCCCCTTGCATACTACTCATGCTCATACACAGTTGTTTAGTATAGTTCATTTCACATGAGATAGATTTACGCAAAAAAATATTCATGGTCATCTTACAATGTATTTTTTAGCAGTCGGTAGAGCATTCGGAATTGCATTTTTAGCACGATCCATTTTTTTTTGCAATTGATTTGTGTACTTACAGGGAGTGTAAAACGAAATTGGCGTCATCCTAGAGAGTGTGCTGAAGCCTCCATCTTGGAAAACGTGTTTTCCCAAATATCTCGTGAACGGCTGGGCCTACAATAAAAGTACAACAAATATTTTTCATAGAAAATTGAATTTCCCATCTTTTTTATATGAAACTTGTTTTTCTAAAGTAATTATTTCAAAAATTATGATGCTTTAATAAAATCAATTTTTGGTTTTTGGTAAATAATTTAAAAATAGTTAGCGCTACGTTGGTTAAAGTTATTATGAAAATTGTAGAGCGTACAATTCTCTACAAATTTTGTCTTAAACATTTCTTTCCAAAGCTTTTAGTTTACGAGATATTATGTACGAAAGACTTAAAAGGGCGGTAAAAATGAAGATTTATATAACTTATTATAGTTAACACATCTTTTGGGAATCGACGAGATACTTTCGCAGCCCAGCACACAGACTACGGATCGGCGGTTGACAAACACTGACCTAGTGCATTATTTCTGTGAATATTATCTTATCTGTTATCTAAATTTTTATCTAGATAATGGTTGTTAAATTATCTGTATCTTTATCTAGATATTTTAAATTATGTTATCTATTATCTATTATCTAGATAATAAAATTCAGTATCTTGCCCAACACTGGCTTGCAACTCATATAATTGAAGGCGTGAGTGGATGAAGGTGTTATGTAACATTTTTTTTGTAAAATTTTGAAATATCCTATGCTGAAGTATCATATACCATGTGAGTTTTTTGAGAGTTGCCATTTCTATTACAACCAAATTTTTATGATAGAAATGATACTGAAAAAGGTTGTTTTCTTGGATGTAATGGAAATGTTACCAAGAAAAAAAGTATCGGTTGAAGTAGCCTCAAGTACACATGCATATTTTTACCGCCTAACAGATAAATTAAAGAAAAATTAAAAAAAAAAACTTGGGTAAAAAAATTTTTTTGCTGATTCATGTTGTTAATTAATGCATTAGATCTGTTTTATCGAAAAATTAATATGTAGTCCCATTTAAAAGTCTATAAGTTTGTATCATAGCTCGAAAACCATAAGAGCTATAAAGCTCCTAACTATAGCAATAGGTTGCCCCCGTCGATATCTACAACTCTTATTTGAACAATTTTTGGATTAAATCAACGGTTTGGCTGTAATAAAAATGGCAACTCTCGAAAAACTCACTCAGTATGTACTAAAATTTGGTTTCATTACGTCAAATAGTTTTGTAGAAATTTAGTAATAAACATGAGCTTTTGCATGGGAAGTATGTATATGTAAATTAAAAGCTTTCAAACGCTTCTATTGTAAAATTATAAAAGAAAAGCTACATAACACCTTCATCCACTCATATCTTCAATTGTAGTGATTTTGGCGAATATCGACTATTACGCACGCTTACGAGGCGAATAAGCGAATATTCGACGAATATTTTGCAATATTTTTATTGAAATATTGTAGCACTTAGCTATCAAAATTTGTCAAGTTACGTTCAGTAGGTAAAGTTAAAGGTACTGACATACACTTTTTATTATTTTTCTTTATTTTCAATATGAATTACAATGAAATATTTAAAAATAATTCAATCCAATCGAAATTCTGTCAAGAAAAGAATTCAATCTAAATTTTCTCGGTGTATGACGTTAATATTGAGCATAGGGTGATCGTGAATTTGTTTTTAAGTAGTAGACTCCACGAGCGCTAAAACAAATATCAGAATTTATTGATTATTAATTTAATATAACGTAAAAGCCCCTATACCGGAACATTATTTTTAGGTGGGTATTTAAACTGGCTTATAAAAATTGATAAATAAATTAAATACCTATTTTTATGTCATCAAAGGATGACATATTAATATCGTTGTGTGATCATAGTGAGGGAAACATTATTATAGAGTTGTATATCCATATTGAATAATTATAGAGTTGTACATTCATATTGAATAAACGTAAGAGGGTTGTAGAGTTTACAACTATAGAGTTAACAAAAAATCATAAATTAATACTTTCACTGAGGTGACATTACTTAGCGCGTCTCAAAAACACGCACTTAACGAATTTTTTTTTTTTAATAAGCAGGAAAGAAAGTTTTTTTAATCCAACGAATATGTTTTTAAAAAAATACAACCCAATAATTTTTATTTATTAATGTTTTTCTTTTACAAAATGTCGACATCTATATCCAAACAAAGAAATATTAATGACATTAGGAGTTGGAAACCGATATACAAACGGACGTGTAATATGAGCAATATGACACATAGAGTGACATTTAGACGTCAAATTACGAAACATAGAATGGTTTAAGTATCAGACGTAAATAAAGGATCAAAATATGTGTATATTCAACAAAAATTGTTTAACATATATGTGTATTGCTTTAATTAAGTAAGGAAACACTAATTGCGAGGTGAATTTAAATTGAAAAATAATCATTCTGTTAATAATAATTTTTGTTATCAGAGGTTTCTTTCAGAAATAACTTCATTAATATATAAATGTTAAAACTGTTCGGACATATGATCGCGTTCCGGTATAAGGGCTTTTACGTTACTCATCGGGAAATTCTTAATTAATATTTTGCTGGATGGGTAGAGAAATACAAGATGTTTCAGGAAAAATAATAAATATTTTGGGAGAAAATGATAATACTGACTATTTATTTAAATATTTACCTTGTTGGTGTCCAGTAACCCATATTTATTCGGGGATTTGTCGCACACAATCCACAAAAATAATCCAACGCTGACGAACATTTTGTGCCCCAAAAACCAATTGGACTGTTAATCGATTCGGTAAGATATTGGATAGCTCTCGTGTGACTGCAAGATACTAAAAAATAAATAATTTTCATATCTGAAAGAGTTACTCTGTCAAAATTCACATTACAAAATATAATAAAATCTCTTTTTGCTGGAAGTAATTTAAGGGAAGGTTTACTTGAGATTTGATAAAAAAAAATCGATTTTTTTTTGCCGAAATTGATAGCAAATTATGTGTAGAATATGTTCCCAAAGTGATTTTACTGAAAATAATTTAAAAACAAGATTCTTGCACATTAACCGAATCCAGCTTTCTATAAAAAAAAAATTCAAAAAACGTAGTTCACGCAATAATGAGTATTAAATATAAAATTTTCAAAATACGTTTCTTTATATATATTTTATAATATCTCGGAACTACATTTTTGGAACTGGTGGACACGATAGCTCAAAAACTATTCGATGGATCCTATTTTTTAATTTTTTATTTTAAAGATAATTCAATTCTTCCGCACCTCTACCTAAGTTCGATACAGAGCGAAAAATAAGACAAAAATCGCAATCAAAAGTTCAAACATCCGCCATTTTTTTTTCTTTCAGCAATTTATTGATATTATAGGTAGAGGTGCCGGTACTCTTCATATATTTTATAAATTTTTTTTGTTTTTGGATTTCGGTGGTTTATTACCGGCGCTAGGATGTCCGCCAACAAGGCATTGGATTTTCGGATCGTCACACTGCACTATCTGTAAAATGGACACTTTTTTATATTTTTCCTTGAAAAATTTTTTTTTTGTGTAGTTTAAGACTTAATAAATATGTGTACAAAATTTGAAATTGATATTTACTTCCGTTCTTGAGAAAAAAATTCAAGAAAAATACATAATTTTTAAGCACTCTCGAGTAAACCTCCCCTTAATGATAGTCTGCATAGGCAATAAACGCTGTATTCACTATTCAGAATAAAAATATTGATTGTGTGTAATACTTAGGCAAACGTTTTTACATATATGTTGTGTAACTTGCATATAGTGGTCTATTTACATACTTGCGGATAATATTGAATAGCATCCAGGTTGTGGAATTATGCCATAATTTGGATAAAAATCAACATGGCCGACCGCACTTACAATACCAAAACCACCGACAGCCGTATGAATGACATCGACAAATTCCGCATCACTTGCATCTAAACGGAAGGATTTCGGCATTTGTACCGGCCAAAATTCAAATAATGGACCAGCTGGATCTAATCCTAAAAACGGAATTTTGTAGGAAATTTGTTCGGTTATTCGTTTAATGAATTTGATTTTCATATACCTGTAATTCGGGAAATTTTCCCGTCAAATTGTCGACCAATTAGGCTAGCAATTTGAGCACCTAAACTGTGTCCAATCAAATGGAGCGTATCGATTTTTATATATTTCAATTTTTCTAGATATAGTATAAATTCTTTCAAAAAGTTGGCTACTTTATCAATACTGAATGCAGCCAGTGGATAAAAGTGACTGGAAAGTCGTCGCCAGTCCACCATAATTATATTCAAGTCCAAACTTTTGAGTAATTCTGTTTTCAAAATCGAAAAAACAAAATTATTAAAACATCGATTTTTTGAGAATATGTTCGAAAAAGTATGGCTATTTAAATGAGGCAGCAATTAAAGTTGCGGCTATTTAAAAATTTATTCAAAACTTTAAACGCGTTCTTTTTCGAATCTAATCGACTGCCTTCAAATTTGGTACGAATCTACCGCCCGAACCTTGGAAACATTAAAACTATTTTTAGCGAAATTCCAGAATGGAATTCAGCTATTACAGCCACTGTCATGACGTGACCTGAGCCCGGGACTATGGCAGAAATTTGTTTTGAGGACCCTAGAAACCTATATATATATATATATATATATATATATATATATAGGTATATATATATATATATATATATATATATATATATATATATATATATATATATATATATATATATATATATGTCCGCGCGATAACTCTCGAACGAAGTATCCAATCTTTACAAAACTTGGTGAGAACATTGGAAGTCCCAAACCCTTGAATGAGATCGTCAGCCAGACACGTCGGATGCCAGGAACATGGTTTTTGTTTTAGCAAAAAATTAGTTTTTTTCCAAAATTTCCACTTATTCAAAAATTTTTGCGAAATTTTACAGCATTTAAAAGAGAAGAAAAAATTACATAAAAAAAGGTCTTTAAATTTTCTTTCTATGTCAAGTAGTTTCCGAGAAAAACTAATTTTTATAAACGGAAATTCGCTATGTTATGCAGGATGCTGTGACAGGGGTATTTTTTTACTGTTTTTGAAAGCGACACCATCTGACTGGTGATAGATATTCAATTGACAGTATACGTATATTTAACTACATATATCTCAAAATCTGTCTATTATTGAGCTTTGCGCCTATGGAGACTTTTGTTCTACAGGTCAAGAACTATTATTTCTCAAAGTTTCGAAGAAATTAACCGGGACCAAATTTCCATAAGATTTGTGCGGGGTCCTTTTCGAACGGGTTTGAATCATGTCAAACCCTGTAAAACGATGGTCCTTAATGCATGCCTCCAGACTATAGAATATCGCTTTAAGTACATAGTAATCCCATTAAAAATTTAGCAATGTCTCAAAAAATTTTTTTGGTTACCTGTGACCAATTGCTTAAATACTTCACGTTCAGAATTATCACACCATCCATGAATTATCAACACCGTATTTCTCGCGGGCGACATTGGCGAATTGCGCAAATTTGAGTCATCATCAATATATAACTGATACGGTAATTTCAAATTTGATCTAAAATATATGATAATCGGATAAACTGTTGTTGTTGAGTTTTCACTGTGCTTAAGAGGTTATATGCACTTATTTTTTTCGGGGATGCTGTCTTTTTTTAAAATTGTATTTAAACAAAGTGTTAAAAGAAGTAACTGCATACGTCTAATTGCAGGGCTGGGAACTATTTAAAATGATTTCATTTTAAATATGTATTTAAAATACAAAATGGCATTTTGCACTTTCTATTTTAAATAAGTTCGGTCAAACTATTTTTAATTTTGTATTTAAAATGGAAATTTGAATCCATTTTACATTTAAAATGAAAATGCATGTGTATACAATATTAATTATAGAACTTGAATTGAACGACTTCAATTCTAACAAATTGTAAGTTAAATGTAAGTTGATTTAATTGACTCAAATTTTTTATAACTTGAGTTGCAATGTCACTTGAGTTAAATTTGTGTATTACTATATCTTTAAGACACGTGGATAAGAAATATTTTTGTATTCGAGTAAATGATTTTCATAATTTTATTTAGAAGTTGCAGTCGTAGCGTAGTCAAGGTTTGAATATGTCAAGGCCGAATTAATTTTTAAAATATTTTTAAGTAACAATATTTGAAGAGTTAAGTTTCGTTTTCATATCATGAAAACTTTACAGAATTTTCTCAGACGACTGTCTTTATTTAATTTCAGTACGTCTGATATTTTCTCATTTTTTTTTTTTTTTTATAATTAGTTAATTAAAATAATAATAAAAAATTTATAGAATAAATTTAAAGTAAAAAAAAGCATTTTGCATTTTATAATCCATTTTAAATAACTATTTTCCATTTTCAATTTTAAATATGTTCAGCAAAACCATTTTCCATTTTGTATTTTAAGTGCATTTTTGGAAACCATTTTCCATTTTCTATTTTAAATGGTTTCTATAAGCCATTTTTCCCAGCCCTGTCTAATTGTGATTGGCCTTGAGATTGATGATTCTGTTTAAGTTAAAAGTATCAGTGTTTGTTTCTCGAAAACACAGTTTCCTTTATGGTTTCGTAACTGAACTAAAATAAATTTCACTGTCGTTTTTTACAAGATCACTAGATGGCGAAACCTTATTTGTAGAAAATACAGTATTTTTATCCTTTATTTACGTCTGATATTTAAACCATTCTATGGGCCTATTCGTATCGCTATTAGTCAAAGTGTCTTGCTCTTACTTTTAAGAACATTATACTTGTTTTGAAGTGTACTCTCCTTACTTTTGAGATATTTGTATATTCCTGTCTCACTTACCATGTTCTTGAGAGAAGGGTATTCGGTATACATCGTATACATACCTTCACCTTAGCGTTCGGTATACATCGTATACATACCTTCACCCTTCTCTCAAGAACATGGAAAGTGAGATAGGAATATACAAATATCTCAAAAGTAAGGAGAGTACACTTCAAAACAAGTGTAATGTTCTTAAAAGTAAGAGCAAGCCACTTTGGCTAATAGCGATACGAATAGGCCCTATGTTTCCTACTTTGACGTATCCAATTTTTACGAAACTTGGTGCGAACATTGGAAGTGCCAAACCCTCGGATGAGTTCGTCAGCCAGACACGTCGGATACCAGGAACATGGTTTTTGTTCTTGCAAAAAATTAGTTTTTTTCCAAAATTTCCACTTATTCAAAAATTTTTGCGAAATTTTTTTACACCATTTCAAAGAGAAGAAAAAATTACATAAAAAAGGTCTTTAAACTTTTTTCTATGTCAACTAGTTTCCGAGAAAAACTAATTTTTATAAACGGAAATTCGCTATGTTATGCAGGATGCTGCGGCTGGGGTATTTATAACTTCCGTAGAATCACCTCAAAATCGAGCCTCTACACTAGAATACCTCCGTAAGTTTAAAAAAAAATTGTGAAAATTTGCTATTTAAAAAATTACATAAAAAAGGTCTTTAAATTATTCTTCTATGTCAACTAGTTTCCGAGAAAAATTAATTTTTATAAACAGAAATTCGCTATGTTATGCAGGATGCTGCGACAGGGTTATTTATAACTTCCGTAGAATCACCTCAAAATCAAGCCTCTACACACTAGAATACCTCCGTAAGTTGAAACAAAAAAAATCGTGAAAATTTACTCTTTTGCCCTCGATGCAAGTGCATATAACCCGTTAAATTACGTACCGCGTTATTAAATGGAATGTTATATCATTCTCAATCGGTATTTTCGAATCCACAAACAGCATATGTTCAATCATTACTTTTAAATGATACATGAACCGCGTTAAAAAATTGTACGGCAATATTCCCGATTCTTCTGGGTACACGGTGATCTGATTCATTTTGAATTGTGGCTGTGTTACGATATTTTCCGAATGGCCGATGATATCGTTCTCCTGTGGCGTTACAGTATTCTTTGGCCATGCACTGGCCCCGTTCGATATCGTTATGGTCGATTTTTCCACATATTCGGGATAGATGAAGGTTTTGTTCGTTCGTAGTTCAGTTTTTCTCGGATTGATATTGATTACGTTCGTTACTAGCGATGTGGGTATTTGGCCTTTCGAATTTTGAGGGGGTGCAAAAAAATTTTTATTAAATTTTTACAAACAATTTTTAATTGATATAAAATATATATTTTTTTTGATATACTTACGGTATGTTTGTGCGGTCTGCGCTAACACGACAAGCAATAAAATTGTGAAATGTTTGTAGGACATTTTATGATCGACTCAGTTTTTGGCAATTGTAAAATTTTTAGTGTCGCGTTTGAAGTTGCCATTTATTTATTAAGTGGCCAGGTGGGTTGGTTAATTGTGCATAAAAATATAAAAAAATAATTATATTGTGCATTGGGGGAGTTTGAGATTAGGTAACAAATACAGTAATCGCCACTGATTGTGAATTTTATATTTTTATTACGATTCGACTTAGGCGCCTATAATTTCCAAAATAACATTAATATTGTTAAAAATCAACTCTTAATATGTTTTTTTTTGTCCTTTCTTAATATGCTGTTAAAATTTCATAACAATTCTCCAAGTATTAGTATCTTTTTTTTATTTTGAAAAAACCCTTGCAAAATTTTATGTATCTTACTTCGACCAATCCTCAAAAAAAAATTTTTTTAAATACATTTTCTTTTTTTAAAAGGTAAGAAATGGTTAAAAGTACTTCTAAAGAAGTGGTCTAAACCCTGAGAGGGTTCTTTATTAACTGCTAAAGAAATTGGACAATTTATCACCAATTCACAATTACCCCATGATTTTAAAATTGTGGGGTAATTGTGAACGTCATTCACAAATGGCCCCATTCGGTCAAAAATTTCAGTAGTGTCCTTTTCAGAGTTGAAAATGTTGATGAAGGTGCTGGTGACCTTATTGTACAAGTTTCCGTTGTACAAACAATACAAAAAAAAAAAAATTGTTTTTTATTCATGTAAACTAAATGTATTTCCTTGAAAAAGTCTTATTTTCCTTGTCTTTGTGGGAATACATGTAATTTTTTGATTTTTTATGTGATAAAATGACAAAATATCATCAAAATATAATTTTTAGCTTGTAATAAATTTGTTCCTACAATTTTTGTTATTTTTCTTTAACCTTGATTTTTTTGTAGAAATTTGAGGTATGCGTAACTTGCATTAAACAAAGAGAAATTGTGACCGCTAAAGTATGATGAAAAATTTGAAAGTGGAGTAAATGTGAAAAATTTGAGCGGGGCTTTACTCTGACGTACCACACTTCTCTTGTAATCCATTCTAAATAATTTTTCTGATGGCATTCACTTTTACCCCGAAATTCATAAGATTTGCAAAACCGCACCGGGGAAATGTGAATGGCTTATAAAATTTTTGTTTTTCATACGAATTTGCTCAAAATTTGTGTGGTGCATCCTGAATAATGTAGACTTAAAAATAAATCAACCATATTGTGATATATAAAATAAAAAATACTTAAAACAACGCTTTTATTTCAATTCATGAAAATCCATTCCCAATTACCCCGGTCAACCCTAATTAAAAAATTGTTCAGATAATGTCCCTGCCCCAGTATTATAAAAGACGAATAAGTAAATTAGTATTTTAATGTAAAAATAAATTTACTACCGAAGTCAATCTACTTAGTAATTTATCAAATAAATTTTATTCCGAAATTTACTTGATCGTTTTGTATGTTTTATACGTATATGCTTAATTTTGATAAAAATGAACAAAATTACTTCGAAAACCCATAATTCGCTTCTAATTTCATCATTCTAATAAAGTATTATCGACTAATAACTAATTTACTTTTAAAATTCTTCTATTATAGTGAATGTTACTTTACTTTGGAAGTTAATTTATTAGTTGAATAGTAATTTATTAAATTTAATAGATTTGAGCGTTACTTTATGATATTTCATATTTGATATTAGTAAATAAAAACACTTTACTTTGCAAAATACCACTTTTATTGAATATAAAATTCTTATGGCATGTTTCGGTCAATATGACTATTCTCAAACATTGTAGTCAAGTAAATTTACTTTATTCATAGATGTCAGCACTATGAAACATAAATAAATTTATCGATTAATTTACTCTCTAGAAAATCAAGCAAGTAATTTAATAGATTTGAGCGTTACTGTATGATATTCCATATTTGATATTAGTAAATAAAAACACTTTACTTTGCAAAATACCACTTTTATTGAATATAAAATTCTTATGGCATGTTTCGGTCAACATGACCATTCTCAAACACTGTAGTCAAGTAAATTTACTTTATTCATAGATGTCAGCACTATGAAACATAACTAAATTTATGGGTTAATTTACTCTCTAGAAAATCGATCAAGTAAATTTTATTCGGAGATAAATATTTTATTTTGCAAAACTGCGATTGGAGTTCGTTTTTGCTGATTTGATCATAATAGGCGGCGACTACTGTAATCGGAAAATTCAGTGTTTGCAAAAAGCAAAAAATATGGTTTCAGTTATTCTCATATTTTAATAATTTTTTTTTCAAGAGTTAAACAATAACTAATTTTCAAATTTTCATTCAATTTATTAATAATCTTCAATAAAATTTTTTAATAATAATTTGATAAAAATATAATTAATATAAATTTTATTATTTTTTTTTTTGAGCAAATAATAATATATATTATATATATAACTACATACATTTATAAATTTTAAAAATTTTTACAAAATTCTTTGAAATTTCATAAAAACTTTTACTTGTATTTCTTACAAAACTTTCTCCTAAAGTATTAGTCCTTATGATCATAGCTTTTTTCGTTTTTTATAACAGTAACTATAATTTATTTATTTATTTATTTTTTTTTTTCGTAAACAGTAACACATTTTTATAAAATTTTTAACTATTTATTGTATAAAAAAATTATTTAATTCTATAATAATTACTATTTTGTTTGAGCAAATAGTAAAATTTTGTTATAAATAATTTTTAAAAAGTTCTTAAATTCGTCATAAAGAAATATTATTTAATTTTTTAATTTTCATCAACATAAACTATTCATTCATTATTATTATTTTTTTCCATATCCAAATGATTTTGATTTTGAAGCTGAATAAGCTCCTCCAGATCCAAAACTAGATGCTGAACTTGAGGCAGAGGAGAAACTGCCGCTTGCCCCACCACCGCATCCACCGGCGCAACCTGAGCCACCACCGCCGGATCCACCTCCATGACCTAATCCAGCACCGCCTCCCAAACCGCCGCCGTGGCCACCGCCTAAGCCAGATCCACCTCCTAATCCAGACCCACCGCCTAAGCCGGATCCACCTCCTAACCCAGACCCACCGCCTAAGCCGGATCCACCTCCTAACCCAGACCCACCGCCTAGGCCTCCTCCGTGGCCACCTCCGACGCCTCCACCGAGGCCTCCACCATGGCCAGCACCTAGGCCTCCGCCTAGGCCGCCTCCACTACTGCCGCCGTATCCACCTCCTCCACTACTGCCGCCATATCCACCTCCTCCACTGCCTCCAAATCCACCTCCGGCACTGCCACCAAATCCACCTCCGGCACTGCCCCCAAATCCACCTCCTGAACTACCGCCGTGGCCACCACCTAGGCCGGATCCACCTCCTAATCCAGATCCACCGCCTAAGCCTCCGCCTAAACCTCCGCCGTGGCCACCACCGAGGCCTCCGCCTAGGCTACCTCCACTGCCTCCAAATGCACCTCCGGCACTGCCACCATATCCACCTCCTGAACTACCGCCGTGGCCACCTCCTAGGCCGGATCCACCTCCTAATCCAGATCCACCGCCTAAGCCTCCACCAAGGCCGCCTCCAGAGCCACCTCCTAAGCCACCACCGTGGCCTCCGCCTAGACCGGATCCACCTCCACCACCTAGGCTTCCACCGTGGCCACCACCAAGTCCGGCGCCGTGACCTCCACCAAGACCTCCTCCGGCACCACCACCAAATCCACTTCCAGTGCCACCGCCAAGACCATTTCCTGAACCTCCATATCCACCTCCTGGTCCAATAATTAGGGCGCCACCGGCTCCGCCGCCAACTCCTTTACCACCTCCTAAACCACCACCGCCACCAGATCCACTTCCGTATGATCCCGATATGCCGCCCGCAGAGCCGTGGCCACCACCCAGTGATCCACCTCCAGGACCACCTCCACAACCTCCACTACATCCTTTATTACCAAATAATCCGCTTAGGCCACTTCCATCTCCTCCCCCAAATCCACCTCCACCACCACCACCGCCTCCACCAAAACCTCCTCCGAATCCTCCTCCAAATCCGCCACCACTGCCTCCGCCGAATCCTCCGCCACCTCCAAATCCGCCTCCGCCACTCTTTATCTTTCCGCCACCGTACGGGTTGGCCGAACGGATTGAACGATAAACTGGCACTGGTAAAGGTAGTGAAGGTTCCGTGTCTAAAACGGGTAAACAAAAAATTGCGTTATTACAGTGCAAAAATAGCTAAATATCCAGAATTCTTTCTGGAAATTCGCTCACAAAATAAATAATATTGTTCAGTACTACAATATAGTCCGCAAGCATACTGAAGTATTAACATATTTGAATTATTGTCAATAATATTGTGTGTGTAGTTAAATAATTAAATATTTCAATATTTGTTGTACTCAGTAATTTATATACAACGTTATTGTTTAAAATCGGGTACTACTTAATTTATCAATGTTTCATAATTAGGATTAATTAAAAAAATAATTTTAATTTTTAAAACAAATACAGCTGAACTCTTTTTTGTGCGATTTTTTTTATGCGCTTTGTAAAAAATGGGCATTAAAATGCAAAATGTGAAACAAAATCACGAGACAGTAAGAAACTTAAACAATTACTATAATAACTTTCTTTGATAAAAATACTTTTAACTTTTAAATACTTTTACTAAAAATACGGCTTTTAAGCATTTAATCAATACACTGCATAAGAACATAAGTTATTGTATCATTTAATTTTGTTAAAGATGTATTTTTCAAAATTTTCATAATATTATAAAATTGAAATAAAATGTTTCTACGTGTAAATTAATGCTTTACATTGTTTATAGAAGCAACTTTTAAGGAAGTTTTGAGCGTTTTGAGTGACGTTTTTTCAATGAAACTTTCTTTATGCGGTCCCGATCAACCGCATAAAACAAGTTTTTTGTACAGTCTGCATCGAACTATACTTTTTATAGCTATTTATGATATTTTTGAATATTTTTTTGTGCGATTTTGTTTGTGCGACACCTATCTACCGCACAAAAAAGAGTTCAGCTGTACTATAATTTTATGCATTAAGTTTTCAGTTTTCAAAATTCAGTTATTTTAAATTTTCAGTTGTTATTATTGAGTGTCAGTACAAGAAAGCGAATTATGTATTTTTTAAACTTTCTTTTTAATTTCTTCAAACCTTTTATTTAGTGTCGAAGTTACCCAAAGAAGTTTAATGAGGAAAGAATAAAAACTGAAAGGACTTTACAATGTACTTTGTCCTAAATTAAAACAAAAAACAAAATTTAATCAACATTGTAAATGAATTTAAAAATATTTAAATGTTATAAAGTGACCATTTTTGGATAATATGTTGTTTTGTAGAATTTAATATACAAAATATCAAAATTTGAACCAATTCTAACGTATAGTTTGCAAAAAAACAATTTTTAAAAGTTTGGCAAGTGCCTATAAGCGCTCTGAGATAGTCAGGTACAAAAGTATATCTAATTAACTAAGTATATCTACTAGGAAATTGGTAATGTGGACCTCCCAGAGGTGTGCCCACACTACACTATTTTTTTAATACCTAACACAAGTCCAGACACTATTCCACCAGGGTCAGGAAGGCCCGAAACAAATTCAGGCACCATTATGGGTCCTACGGACCTAATGGTACCTGGCAGGCATGGCTTTAAGGTAATTGGTCGATAAAACGATTTTTTCAAAGGATTTTAACGAAAATTCTCTAAGTATTTATTTAATTCAATGCCAATAATACGAGCCCTTACCGGAAAAAAAAAAACTGACCACCCCAATTTTGAGAAAAACGATTTTAAAATTTTGTAATTTTAACACGGGCTCTTATGAGAAAACTCTGTTTTTTTGAATAAAATGAAAACGTGTCAAAGAAATTTGATAAAAATTTAATGTTATAAAATACAGAGTTACAAACCATATTTAATAAGAAATAAAAATTATTCACCACGCCGTTTTTTGAAATATACTTTGAAAATATCATTTTACAACGTTTTTACAACGCTTTTTCCACAATGTATTTATATTCCTACAACATAAGAGCGCGGAAATTAAAAAAATATAAGTGGTATACAAATATAATCAGGGCTGGGAAAAATGGTTCATAGAAACCATTTAAAATAGAAAATGGAAAATGGTGTCCAAAATGCATTTAAAATACAAAATGGAAAATGGTTTTGTTGAACATATTTAAAAATGAAAATAGAAAATAGTTATTTAAAATGGATTCCAAAATGCAAAATGCTTTTTTTTACTTTAAATTCATTCTATAAATTTTTTATTATTTATATTAATTAAAAAAAAAAAAGTTAAGAAAATATCAAACGTACTGAAATTAAATACATAAAGGCAGTCTTTTGAGAAAATTTTGTAAAATTTGCATGATATGAAAACGAAACTTAACTCTTCAAATATTGTTACTTAAAAATATTGTAAAATTTAATTCGACCTTAACATATACAAACCTCGACGACACTACGACTGCAATTTCTAAATAAAATTATGAAAATCATTTACTTGAAATACAAAAACATTTCTTATTGACGTGTGACTTAAGAGAACTGCAACTCTAGCAACTGACTCAAGTGACATTGCAACTTGAGTTGTAAAAAATTTGAGTCAATTAAATCAACTTACATTTAACTTACAATTTGTTAGACTTTAAGTCGTTCAATTCAAGTTCTATAATTAATATTGTATACACATGCATTTTCATTTTAAATGTAAAATGGATTCAAATTTCCATTTTAAATACAAAATGGAAAATGGTTTGACCGAACTTATTTAAAATATAAAATGTAAAATGCCATTTTGTACTTTAAATACATATTTAAAATGAAATCATTTTAAATAGTTCCCGACCCTGAATATAATCACTGAAGAATATTAATACATTATTTAATTTTTGATAAAAGAAATTTTTTTTTTTGAGATATACTTTTGTACCTGACTATCTCAGTGCAACTACGTAAATAAAACATACCTGGTACATTTAGTAGCCAATAATCACCGTAAACAATGGGCACAATACCGAGTAACAATATAAAATAATGCCGTAGCATTTTGACGAAAAATTGTTTTGTTTAGACGTAACTTAAATCACATTTATTTTGTAACAATTAACTAATTATTTAAGTAGCTTTAATTGATACACCTGAACTGTCTGTGATGCTGTTCGTGGATGATGCCACTGTTTTTATATGAATTGGCCAAAGTATGAATTCAATGTCAGTTATCGGTTCTTTCTTTTGGTATCTCCATTTTTCCATTTAAACAGAAATAATCGTAGAATTCATACAGGATACAGTGTTTTTGTACAATTAATTGCAAAAGTATTCATTCAATCATCAATCAATTATCAGGTATCGCGTTTCGTGTGAATCGGGACGATCCTTTTCCATGTATTCGTAACACGATTGGAAATTCCCATTTTTAAGGCGATTTTATGATGATGGTGGCAATTTTGCCGATTAATAATTAATAAATTTTCACAGTAAGTCATCAATATTTTATTCGCATTTCAGGCAATGTGTGACATTTTTGTGGACTGGAAGTTACAAAAGCGGCAATTTTTTACGATTGCACGTTCGATAAGCCACGCCCTGTTTCCGTTTGGGTTTATGTACCAAATTTTGGTTAAAATGAAAAGAATGACGTCGAAAACCTATATGTAATTTGATCCTAGTTTTAAAATTCGTAACTTAACGTAGTTGCTTTGAGATAGTCAGGTACAAAAGTATATCTGGGCGATTCTCGCGTGACGCACGGGACATTTTTGCAACAAAAACATTTCTTTTAGAAAAACGAAATTAATAAGAAACAAAACAAAAAGTTTATAACACGGGGCAACTGGATTAAAATTTTTTGAGCATATTTTAATTTCTATCTGAAATGCAGTACTCCAAATATACGACATAAACTTCGTTTCATACGATGTCCCGTGCGTCACGTGAGTTTATGCCTTGTATCTTGAGTACTGGACTGCAGATGAAAATTAGAATATGCTCAAAAAATTTTAATTCATTTTCTTCGTATTATAGACATTCTGTTTTGGTTACTATTAATTGCATTTTTTATAAAAAAATGTTTTTGTTGCAAAAATGTCCCGTTAGTCACGCGAGAATCGCCCATCTCAGCAAAAGAATCTTCGTTTATCAAAAATTAAATAATGTATTATCTAATATTTTTCAGTTATTATATTTGTATATCACTTGTTTTTTTGAATTTCCGCGCGCTTATGTTGTAGCAATTTAAAAGAATCGTTGAAAAAGCGTTGTACAAACGTTGTAAAATGATGTTTCTAAATTATATTTCAAAAACGGCTTGGTCAATAATTTTTATTTCTTATTAAATATGGTTTGTAATTTTGTATTAAATAACATATTAAATTTTTATCAAATTCCTTTGACACGTTTTCATTTTATTCAAAAAAAAAATAGAGTTTTCTCATAAGAGCTCATGTTAAAATTAGAAAACTTTGAAATCGTTTTTCTCAAAATTAGGGTGGTCAATTTTTTTTTTTCGGTAAGGGCTCGTATTATTGGTATTGGATTAAATAAACATCTAGAGAAGTTTCGTTAAATTCCTTTGAAAAAAACGTTTTATCGACTATCTTAAACCACACTGTCTTAAAAATTTCAACAAACTTGGTGAAGTAATAAAATTAAAAAATTTCTTTTTTGTCAGGTCAAGCTTTATTGGAGTTTAGTTAAGGGGGTATTCTAGTCTAGAGGCTCGATTTTGAGGTGACTTTACGGGCGTAATAAAAAAAAACAGTAAACATTTTTAGTATCCATTTATTAACAGTTTTTTACTGATATTTGAAAAGTATAAAAATGTATGAAAATTTAAAAAAAAAATCAAAATTGAAATCGGTATAAGCCGGCAAAGTAAGGACTCAAAAAAAAAGGTGTCTCCTGGTTGACGTGATTCCAACCCTCCTGGTGATCTGAAACATAAAATTCTAGTTAATTCTTAATAAACAAGGATGTAGAATTAGTTGGACGTAGCCGATTTGAAAAAATAAATTTTTTCACAAAATGGCGTCCATTTAAAAAAAAATCATTTTTTCGCCTCCTTTTTTCAACTTTGGAAATTTTTTAAAAATAGTAAAAAAAAAAAATTACAAAAACCCCTACGTCGGACCAGTTTTGATCGTATTAAGAAGATCTGTACGAAATTTCAAGTAAATCGGTGCATTAGAACTTGAGATATCATGTCAACCGTATCGAAAAAAGTAGTTTCGAGTAATTTATATTAAAAATTTGAATTTAACATTGAAATGATACACAGTACACAGGGAAAAATAACCATGACACCGAAAATAATTCGAATTTCCGTAAATTATTTTAGAGGCATATTTTTAAAGGTCTGAACTTTCAAAATATGAAAAAAATCGATTTTTTCGAATTTCTAGACTAGAATACCCGCTTAAATTATGGTAACTGCATGAACTTTTCATTTTTGCTATGAAAATAACGAAATCCTTCTTAGAAATATGACTTATTGCGCGAAAATATTTTTCCTAGTGCATCTGGTAAAAATGAACAGAATGTTTTCTCAAATTAAACTTTATAGACGTAATTTGAATTAGAGTAAAGTACAAAGAACGATAGATACATCGACGTATTTTAGTGTGATTTTGTTTGAAAATGAACAATTAATATTTGAAATAATTGTCACAAATTCAATAAATATAGTGGTATTTTGTAAATGAAAATATTTGGTTTGCTATTTACAAATATGAAACATTAATATAGTTTTTGAATACACGGTAAATATTATTATAATAATTAATAAATAAAATAATGTTTTTTTGCACTTATCTTTTAACAGATCTTAATACTTTTCAGTGTTTTTTGTTCTATACTTTGTTTCAGATGGGGAAACATTATATCATACACTTTCAAACGTACCCTATTGGTCAATTAATTTAATAATTACCGTATACTGGGCTCAATCGACACGAATTCAAACTTCACATCGTATTTTTTTTGTATTCCTTTTACGCGTACCTAATTTTTAATTTCACTAAAAATTTATGCTAACATGGTTACCTTAATACAGCTAAACCTTTATTTATGCGGTGGATAGGGACCGCATAAAAAAAATCGTACAAAAAAAATATTTACAAAACTATCATAAATAGCTATAAAAAGTTTAGTTCAGTCCACATTTTAAAAAAAACTTTTTTATGCGGTGGATCGGGACCGCTTAAAAAAAACTCAAAACGCTCAAAATCTCACGATTTCCTTAGAAACTGCTTTTCTAAACAAGATAAAGCATTAAATTACACGTGGGAAAATTATGAAAAATACATCTCTAAAAAAACTAAATGATGCAATAACTTATATTCTTATGCAGTGTACTGATTAAATGCTTAAAAACCATTAAAAAGCATTTTTATCAAAAAAAGTTATTGTAGTTAACGTTTAAGTTTCTTACTTTCTCTTGATTTTGGTTCACATTATGCATTTTAATGACAATTTTTTAAAAATCACATAAAAAAGTACCACAAAAGAAAATCGCATAAAAAAAGGTTTAGCTGTATTTATATATCCAAAAAAGGAATAAACACTTTATAACTTTATGTAGAACTAAACGTAAACTCGAAAGTAAAGTTTCGTCTTTATGTCTAGTATTTTTAAATCAACTTCATATCCCAATTCACCTATAAGTCTCGATTCGTTCCAATTTACGGTACATATTTGTATGTGAAAATTTGCTTTAGTTACTACACAGAATATAAAAAACAGGTTATTTGAATTATTTGGAAATACGGGTGTAAAAATATCGTGCAATTCAAAAAAAAGATCAAAATCAGGACCAATTATTACGATTATTATGTATATATAGAATCTTATACTGCATAAATCTTACCGGTCTCTGATTTCATTGGGAAAAACTGGTCATTATCAAAGAGTAAAGATTGTTCTTTTTTTTTAAGTTAATAATTATTGAGATTTAGGTTTAATTAAATACTTTAGGGTATAGTACAGCACAAAAATATTCGGATACGCAAGAAAGTTGATCAAATTGTTTGGTTAAATTGAACCCATTCGTGTCCGCTTTGATAGTCAAGCAATCGGGAAAACCATGTGACTTGCGTTATGCGGCCCATACACGGTTCAACTTGTTGTAAAACTTGGTTGAGTTGTACAACATGTTGAATCGTGTGTGGGGCAGTTGATCAACTATTTTGATGGTTGCATAAACGGTTGAAGTAAAATCAAAAAATTTTGATTTTACGTGGACGGAGCAAATGGTCTATGAACATGTTGTACTGTGTGTGGGGTAGTTGAACAAGAAAACCAGTACATATATGCCGTAAAGTGTGTAATCAACAAAATATTTACAGCGGTAACAATTGGTTCAAAATATTGGTTACGGATATATAATAATATCGGATAATGTTTCGGATACGGTTATGGTTACGGATAATTTCTTTAAATGAACAATTTTTTTAGAAAAAAAAGGGGAAAATTGTACCAAAAAATGTAAACGCCAAACACGAATCAACGAACGTCTATCAAAAGAAACATGCTAATAATATTTTAAATTATTTTCTTCGATTTAAACTCAATTTTCCAGCGGCAGTTGTCTGTCTTTATCCGAAACAAATCCGAAACAATTATTTTCGGATACGGTTTCGGTTACGGATAGTGAATTATTTCGGATATCTGGTAGTTTCGGTTACGGTTACGGATATCCATAACATCCCTAGTTCTTATGCAGTGTATTGATTAAATGCTTAAAAGCCGTTAAAAAGTATTTTTATCAAAGCAAGTTATTATAGTAATTGTTTAAGTTTCTTACTGTCTCGTGATTTTGATTCACAGTTTGCATTTTAATGGCCATTATTTACAAACCCAATAAAAAAAATCGCACAAAAAAAAATCGCATAAAAAAGGACCGCACAAAAAAGAGTTCAGCTGTAGTAAATACATAAATAGAACGCATTATCTAGTAGAACCGATGAATACATAGCTCTGGTAGCTATATATAGGTATGTAAAGTAATGATTACTGTATCGATAGTAACCTCACTGTATCCACGCTTTAACCCAAGTACCTAATTTTGGTGAAAATGAAAAGACCGACTTTGAAAACGTATAGTCCAATTTCATAATCCATTTCATTTATTTATGATTTTTAAAGTACTGAAAAATTTTAGTACCTAACCTTGGTGACGTCATTACATTAAATTTAATGAAAGTGATCTGAATAAGAGTCTGAATTGGGGTGATTTGGTTGTGAACTTTTGATTTTTGCCATAAAAAATCGAAATCTCTTGCAAAAACGTAACTGACGCGACGCGTCAGAAGAAGGTAGAAATCGAACACTATCAGTTCTTGTCTCAGACTTTTTTGTAGAATTCTGATGAGAAATGAAGGACCCCGGGGACAAATACAAAATTTGACGGGCATCGGGCCCCCTTTTCGAACCCAGACCTCGAAGCTGCAGCCCTGGCTGTTCGCTCTTTCGTTCGTCCTGCCTTTTCGAGGAGTAGAAGTACTTAAAAAGTGATGTTAATGGTTTTTCGATTACAAGTAATTTAAGTTACAGAAGATCTATCTATCTTACTGATAGTTTGAAATTTTAATTGATTGTGAGTGAGGAATCATTTTTAAAACTAACTGTACATTTTATATGTTTATAAAATTTTGTAATAATAAAATATTACGTATTTTCCATTGGTTCAACTGATTTATCATAATTAATTACTACCAATCTCAATTTACAACAGAAGGCCAAGGACACTGATTCCTGAAACAAGCTCATCTATGTTATTAAGGATTCAGTACACACCTAAATCGGCATATCTGACCAGGAAACATTTAACAACAAAGAGGAAAGAAATATATAAAATTTGAAGTTCAATATTGAATGAAAAGTTCCGGTTTTTAAAGGAACCTTAATTACGCGAAATTACGAATATTTCTGAAGTTAGTTATGAATAACGAAATTTTATCCATTTTTCAACATCTTTAATTTTTTTTTTAATATTTTCTGCTTCAGATTTCTTTAATTTGGTTGCCTATGTCTTCGAAAGTTACTGACACAACTTTACTGAAGTAATTCTAGTTTAGTGTTCTTAGCAAATTCGTAGCTATAGTTAGTATTTTAATTTTTACAAACTTTTTGGATCCATAGTTGAAAAACATTAAACGGAACCTCAATTTTATTTTAAGAGTCCTTTGAAACGATATATCACATGATGTGATACGTGCAAAAAATTTCCCAAGAAATTGAGAACCATTTTCTTTGTGAAAATTTCATGTTCGTGGGCCGAAAAATGCAGGAATAAATGGAAGGCGTGACAGACGGACTGATAGATAGACAAATTCAACGAAAACTTGAAGGGTTCTGAGTAGTGATGAGCAAATGCAAGACCAAGACTTGGCAGTCTTGGTCTTGGTCTTGTTCTTGCATTAAGAATCTTGGTCTTGGTCTTGCTAGAGCAGTTTGAGTCTTGGTCTTGCAAAATGCAGTCTTGGTCTTGGTCTTAGTCCTGGTATTGCTAAAAAATCTTGCACTTTCTTGCATTTTTTTATAAGCGAATCTTTTCCTTCTAAAATTAGAATTTTCTTTCTTTACGGTATTAATTATACTTTCAAACTATTTTAATAGTTTAGCAAGAGTCTTGCTTTTTTCTTGCTTTTGTCTTGGTCTTGCTCACGTGAGTCTTGGTATTGGTCTTGCAGCCACACTTATAGTCTTGATCTTGGTTTTGCATTTTTTGCAAGACCAAGACAAGACTGCAAGACCAAGACTAATTTTGCTCATCACTATTTCCGAGGAAGTTTAGGTTTCTGAACGAATTATAGTTGCTGATTTTTTTTCGAAAGTAGTGCCTACAATTTTTTGGGTTGCACAGGGGAAGAAGCGTACCGGACGAATAATTCGAATGTTTTGTTAGTTTCGTGGTAGTTAACATTAATCATACATCGACGTCAATTTGACGAATGGACTTTTTACGGAGAATTTTAGAGTTTATTTGAAAGAAACAATTTTTTTTTACATAACAATACTACAAAAGCGAACAAAATGTTTAAAAAAAATTGCATTTGGAAAAATTTTTTAATATAAATATTTATTAATTTTTTTAATCTTTTTATCAAAGCATATTTTCATTATAAAAATTAAAAAATAGATAAATACATTAATTGTATCATAAGACATGTCTTTCAAATAATTAATTTATGAACTATTATGACTCGATGGACATGTGTGACTTTACAGAATGTGAAATTTCTCGGTCACAAATATTCCCGTAGATATGTAGTTATTTTATCATCAGGCACATTTGTCCTGGTATTGCTAAAAAATCTTGCACTTTCTTGCATTTTTTTATAAGCGAATCTTTTCCTTCTAAAATTAGAAAAAATTTTTTCTAAAATTTGTTAGTATTTTTTCGAATAAGATCTCAAGAAATAATAAAAATTAAAATATTTTCCACAAAATAAATTGTTAATCTTTTATTAAGTTACTTGAAACGTATTCTTTGGTTTTCGATTCAATATATTAAAACTTCAGTATTATGTCGTCTCTACAAGTCAAACTGTAATCATCTTTTACAATTATAATATCCATATCTTTAATAAATTTCAGAAAAATTAGGAAAACTTTTATATGTAAAGTATAAAATCTTTAAAAAAAAAACACGTTAGTCATACATCGTCGTCAAATTGACGCACACTATTTTAATATAAACAAAACGACAGCAACCATAAACAAAATTGATACATTTTCTGTGTTATCATAACAAATAAATTAGATAACGGAAGTTTCAGAGCAGGCAGGTAACTGCAAGTTGTAGTACTGGAGCCGGTAGAGAAGTCTGGTCGTCAATTTGACGAGTACGTATGATTCTAGTGTTAAAATTTTTCGCACTTATTCACTAACACCCTATATACAAGAATCCGATTATGCCCGTCACAAGCTTAAAACTATATATTTTCACAATTTCCCGTAATTTTTTTCCTGGTAAAGACTTTTTCAAGAAATGAAAAACGTTATATTCTTTCGAATCAAAACAACTTTTTACTTGAAAAATGTCCGTAAGTTAATTATTGTTTTGTCTAAATCAGAAACGGAGTATTGTACTTCAATCAAAACGTTTGAAAAAAACCAACTATGATGTAATACGAGGTACAAACGAGTCACGTTTCGACGTTCGCAGAAACAAACCTTCCGGTGATTTTGTGATATCTGATTTAATTATAAATAGCAAATGATTGTGTTGATTGGCGATCATAAACTATTGATTTTTTTATTTGATTTATAATTAATTTTGTATATTTCTATTAAATCATTCTTTTGTGAACATTTAAACATTTTCAAGACAGTAGTACTCATAAGTAGGGACGGATCAATCCATTTTGGAGCCCAATATATTTTCTAAAACTGTGATTATTTTGATTTAAATATTCAAAATAGACAGTTTCATCGTGTTCCCTTAGAAAAACCGGGTCCAAAAAATTTCACCAAATTTCGTAAAAACAGGATTTTTCGTTCGAGAGTTATATAAATTTTGGTGAATGTCATTTTTGGCTTCTAAAGATTTCACAATAAATTATTTCTATCATAGTTCCGGGCTGAAGTAGCAACAAGACAGTGACTCTAATAGCTGAATTTTCGATTTGAACATTCGTTATAAAAAACCTACTTAAGCCACATACTACATTGCAAAATATTTGACTGTGCGGCCCGCTAAAAATTATTTTTTTTAAAAATGGCTCGCCATTCAAAAAAGGTTGCCGACCCCTGGTGTAAATGATTCCCGGCTACAAAAATTCTATTTAAAATTAAATAATTGCTTTTAAACATTTCTCTAATGCTTAAAAAAGTGTCGATATTTATCTGAATTACACGGTCAGTCAAGTGGTCGGAAAACGACATTTCATATTACACGACCTAATAGTATTCCAGATAATAGTGAAAATGATTCCAGGCTACAAGGATTTTATTTAAAATTAAAGAGTGTTATGAAAAAAATGTCGACAGGACGGACTAACTCACTTTGGCGCCTTGAACGTTATGCGGCCCATACACGGTTCAACTTGTTGTACAACTTGGTTGAGTTGTACAACATGTTGAATAGTGTGTGGGGCAGTTGGTCAACTATTTTGATGGTTGCATAAACGGTTGAAGTAAAATCAAAATATTTTGATTTTACGTGGGCGGAGCAAATGGTCTATGAACATGTTGTACTGTGTGTGGGGTAGTTGAACAACAAAACCAGTACATATATGCTGTAAAGAGTGTAAATCAACAAAATATTTACACCGGTAACAATTGGAAAGTTTAAATATTTGATTTTGTTTGTTATTTCCAATAGCTTGCGGTGATACCGCACTTGAAAATTTTAAATCTTCAAAAAAATTTCCCGTTGCAAGAAACCTTAATGTAATTTCCAAGTGTGTTTTTGCAGAAATTGCATCACGCATAAACGTATCTTCTTTGCTTCTTAAAGGTGTTATTTTTACTAAAATATCATTAAAAATTTCTTCGTTCATTCGCATATAATTTTTGTAATTGTCTGGTTCACATTCACTAATTTTTTTAATAGTTTTTCATTAGAAATTTTTTTTCCCAACCACTCTTTGCTGCATTTTCTTTTTTTTTTCATTTACTTGCGCTTTTTTCACTACTTTCTGCAATTACTGCTAAGGCAAAAATTTTATCCATAATTTTAACGGAGTTCTCTTTTTCAAAAATTGTGAATAACTGATGTTGGACAACAAGTTGAATGAATAGTTTAATAGTGAATGGCAAACAGTTCAACTTGTAGTACAACAAGTTGAACTGTGTATGGGCCGCATTAGAGGGGAAAGCCCCATTTACAAAATATTGAGCTTCAAAGTGAAATTTTTTTGTCTCCAATCCTGTAACTTTCCAACCGTGGATACAAAAGAATCAATTAGAGTTAGCTCGACTAAATTGTGTCGTTAACTTTCGGAGATATAGGCAATCAAATTTTCAAAAATTCGAGATGAAATTTGAAGTAGAGAAATTTTGTATTGAGCTACGAAATGCTGGAAAATCGATTCAGTTCAAAACGATTCACGTCATCAATTAAAAGAAATAGGAAAATCTAAGCTAAAATACCATATCTGTTACATTATACATAATTATAAATCTTACTGAGGTCAGGGTTAAATCAAGATTGCAAAAGGTTAAATTAATTATGAAGCTAAAAATAAATGAACGTTTTGTATAGTGTAGCTGCAAATTTTTAAATGGAACAGGACTTGATAGTGCTTACTTTAATTACTTAAGGGAGTTTAACTTAAAGTAAAGCTTTCACACTGACAGTCATTAAAATTGATTTCGTGGTCAAAACATCAGAATCCTTATAATTTCGTGCATTCCGTCATCGCTTAACCCTGAACCAAAACCATCACTAATAAGCATTACAATACAGAATGCGACAGATTAATATACAGCTGAACCTTTTTTTATACGGTCGTTTTTTGTGCGATTTTTTTTATGCGGTTTATATGGCCATTAAAATGCATAATGTGAATCAAAATCAGGAGGCAGTAAGAAACTTAAACATTTACTAGAATAACTTTGTTTGATAAAAATACTTTTTAATGGTTTTTAAGCATTTAATCAGTACATTGCCTAAGAACATACGTTATTGAATCATTTAATTTTTTTACAGATGTATCTTTCACAATTTTCATAATATTATAAAAACGAAATAAAATGTTCCCACGTGTAAATTAATGCTTTATCTTGTTTAGAAAAGCAACTTCTAATGGAATTGTGAGGTTTTGAGCGTTCTGAGTTATGTATTTTTGATGATGACACTTTTTTTTGCGGTCTCGATCCACCGCATAAAAAAGGTTTTTTTACAATCTGGACCCAACTAAACTTTTTATAACTATTTATGGTATTTTTGAATATGTTTTTTTTTTGTGTGATTTTTTTTATGCGGTCCCTTTCCACCGCATAAAAAAGGTTCAGCTGTATATATATAAACAAAATAATAAAAATAAAAATAAAAAAATAAAAGTAAAAATAAAAAAAATAAAAAACCCTTTTTAAGAAAAAAAAATAAAACCGACTTCAAAATAATAATTAAGAGCACTAAAAAGTATAAAATAATTACGTAATTAATCAAGACATAAATATAAAAATACCCCTGTCGCAGCATTCTGCATAACATAGCGAATTTCCGTTTATAAAAATTAGTTTTTCTTTAAAAATCTATAGTTTAAAGACCTTTTCTATGTGATTTTTTCTCCTCTTTCTAATGGTGTAAAAAAATTTCACAAAAATTTTTAAATAAGGGGAAATTTTGGCAAAAAAACTAATTTTTTTCACGAAAATTGCCAAAAAAATCATGTTCCGGGCATTGGACGTGTCTGGTAAACGAACTCGTCCAACGGTTTGGGACTTCCAATATTTTCACCAACCTACATGGTGTGTATGATAAATTGATAACTGCAGACATAATATGCAATACATATCGATGTACAATCATTTTTCAACTTATTCGACCCTCATTTTGCTTAAAATATTTTTTATATTCCGATTTCATTTGTTTTTTTGGCAAGTTTTATATTTAACATATAGAAATTAATTTATTTTTTAATATTATTTTTGAGAATCTTATGTTGTATTCCATTGGTCACACCCTGTACAGTACTGTTTGATATAAAATACACAGAGAGAGAGCCACGTTTGTTTATGTATCATATATCAGACACAAAGTGTATTTTTATTTGTTCTGTACATTTATCAAGTATGTATCAAAAATCGGGAATCATCACTTCAACACCTTTGTCATTATGAAATTTTGTCGTATATCTCCGAAGTCCCTGGTTAGATTTTACTCAAATTTATATGGGGCCACCCCGGAAGTACATCCTTTCAAACAAAAAAAGAATCATCCAAATCAGTTTCCATATACCGAAGTTATGAAGTAACATACCCAAAGAAAAAAAATACAGTCGAATTGAGAACCTCCTCTCTTTTTGAAGTCGGTTAAAAACAGAAGACAAGACCGGTAATTTGATTATATATTTAATTGTTTTATAAAACGTGTTCTCTAATTAATTTTTAATTCGATTATAATTATTGACATGTGATTGACTAATGCGACCAAAAGAGGACACTGGGGCACGTGTTCAGCGCATATCTAAATTTTAAAAAATACCAAAATCATCAAAAAAAAAAAAAAAAATTAGCAAAAAAATGTGTGTTGTCTTGGGACAGTTCCAAAGATTTGGGTTTTTCAGTATACCTTAATAAAACCCGTTAATGAAATGACAATGGAAGAGAATTATTAGTATTTTAATAACAACGTGCTTACAGTAGAACTTCGATTAGTCGTAGGGATGATCGATATTAGAAAAACATCGATGTTAACATCGATTCAAGAGTATCGATATACGATATATATCGAAAGAGAGACATCGATGTTCGAAAACATCGATATTTATGTAGCAAAATAAACAACCATTATAATCCATTATTTTATTTATTAAAAATTAACATTGCCAGTATTTATTTGGTACACTTTGCAAAAACAGTTACTTTGTTAGATGTTGCCCTTTTAATCTATTTCTTTGTTGATACAAATGCTGCCCAGCTTTTGAAAAAAGTCTCTCTGAAGCTGTTGAAGTTGCTGTGAAACACAAATATTTAATGGCAATTTTTTTCAAGTTTGGATAAGTGGATCCTAGAACTTGCCATAAAAGTAATGAATCTTGTTTTAAATCAGCTACAGGACTTTTTAACTACTGGATAGCTAAGAGTAATATCGATGTTTCGATATTATTCTCGTAACATCGATGTGTCGATGTTATCGAGGACATAACATCGATGTTTTTACATCGATGTTTTCCCCCTAAACATCGATGTTTTTCTACCATCGATGAATATCGATCATAAATAATAAACAAATATTTTACTTCGCAAAAATACCACTTTTATTTTGAAACAATATTGTCACAGTTTCAAAATAAAAGTGATATTTTTGCGAAGTAAAATATTTGTTTATTATTTACAAATATGGAATACCATAAAGTAACGCTCAAATCTATTAATATTAATATCGATCATCCCTAATTAGTCGTCACTCGATTATTCGTCAGTGTCTGACATTATGTATACATTGTCATTTTCGTCCCAAAGCTAGTAGTAAAATCAATTTATTAAGAAATTTCTGCTATCCGTCTAATTCGTCTAACCGACACTGACGGTTAATCGAAGTTGAACTGTACATTTTTTTGAAAATATACAATAAACCTACGATCCCCTCTAATTTGAAAGCTGGATCCACACCAGCAATTTATGCAAATATATATATTAATTTTCTCCAAACATTTTCATTCTAAAAAGTATTGTTGTTTCTCTCCCTCTCACACACATTGTTGTTCAATACTTTTCAACTTACAGCGTCACGTTTAGAAAATACCGTGAACTACTAATAAAGTTAACTACTCATATTGGTACTAATTTCATACACAAACCATTCTTTAGTTATTCGTTACTACTACAGATGGCTCGCTAGTTACAATATTATCATTGTGCGTATTTTGTTAACAGATGTCGCAATGCGACATGGGATTAAAAAAAATTTACGTACGGAATATTTCTATTAAAAATTATTGTATTTAATATTCCAATTATTGGTTACAAATTAAAGATTAGAATTTTAATTTAAAATAAAATATAATAATTTTTATGTCTGTCTTCTTTTATTTATTGATATTTTTTGTTCTTTTATTATTATGTTTTAAATAAAAAAATGTATCAAATGTTTTTTAATGTCTGATTGCTTTAAAACAAGTTTGATTTGTAGGTCTGATTCTATGTATATTATATAATAATAAAACTATATAACATTTCTATCATAATAAATCAAATGGAATAACTTAAATCATTTTAAATACCTCAATTTTTTCCGTTAAAAAAAATTTTTTTAATTTGAATCATATAAATTGGATTGCCTTCTTTGGAAAAACGGAAAATACATTTTTTATCACTGTTATATTTAAAATAAAACTATATATTTTGATTAGATATGTTCCTTTTTTGGAAAAATTTGATAAATTTGTTGTCCAAAATATTGTTTATTTAAAGTAATTAAACAAAAAAGACAAAAGAAATATAAATGATAAATTAACAAAAAAAAAATTATTCGAATTTTCTTCAGAATGTACCGGTCCATGTTCATCAAGGATTATCCAGCGTGGAGTCCGACTTATTTTGGACTCTTCCAAGGAATGAGGACCTGTAGTTACTCTAGTGACAAAGTTAGCCCCTAGATAATTTAGATATTCCTTTTAGAAAGAAATAAAGTTGAATAACTGAAACCTTCTCCAAGATGCTTCCTTGTGGAACCCTCTTTAAAAAGCATCTCGATAGTCTATACATATTCAGTTGAGTTAGCAGATTCTTCTCTGACACTCATATTTAGTGGCAGAACTAAATATACTTATTTAGTGTCATATTTAGACCATCATATTTAGTGGCAGAACTAAATTTAGTCACTAAAGTTTTGAATAGATGTTTTGAATATAATGATTTTTTGGATAGGTATGTTATTTTCTAGCATATAATGATATAATACATAGAATATCAAAATGTGAACTATGTCTGACGGCAGCTTTTAAATGGCAGTTGATTGGGGAATCCCCGGAATACATGGAAATCACAACACTTCATTGAATAAATAAATACTTTCTGCTAATTTAATAAAAACTTTAACTTTTAGAAACATGTAAAGAATTTGATCAACGAATTTAGTAATTTAATCTTTTTAAAACTGACTAATACACAAAATTTATGTCAGCCATATTGAATATTAGTTGTACCAACGTCCATTTTTTTTATATCAAAGAATGTTGAACGTCTAATTTCAAATTAAAAACAAATTTTAAAAATTAAAAATTTCACAATTAAGGAATTAACTTTTTTTGGATTTAATAGTTTCTTAACCCCTTCCGTTCGTACCCACCACTTTAAAAAATAAACGAAACTAAAAAAACAAAAACAAAACCAAAAATTTCAAACACGGATATTATATTTATAATAAAATAAATTAAGAAAGAAATATTTTAGAATCGTATCAATAAAATTGTTTGTATGTTGGGATGAATACAGGACGAAATATTCGAACATTGAAATGATTTGTCAATTTTTCCATTTATTCTTATTAATTTTTTGTCTGATTGAGCGTCCCCCACTGCGTGCATTAATGGATCGAGTTCAGGGTATGAATATATTATTTAATATTTTTAAGAGTAATGAAAAATCAGTTTGAAAACAATGGCAACCCACGTCTCGACATTCCTCAACAAAAATTTTTAAATAAATTAATATATACAACAATATTCGATTAAAATGCTTGATTTTTTTAAAATCTATTAGTTTGGTTTTATTTGTCAAGGTTTTTTCTATATTCAAAAATGAATTATACATTTGTTACAAATATATATACATATATATATATATATATATATATATATATATATATATATATATATATATATATATATATATATATATATATATATATATATATATATATATATATATATATATATATATATATATGTTTTAATAACTTATTTTAATTAATAAAAATATTATAGCACCTTTTGTCTTTTGAAAATTTTATATTTCAACATTACAACGTTAATTAGTTTTATTAGTACACTAATATTTTTTTATATTAACAAAAATTCTTTATTATAATTAATTATGTGTCTACACATTAAAAAAGTTTGTGTTCTGCGTAAAAAAAAAACAAAAAACTAGTGGTTAAAATTTGTGTTAAATAAGTAACACAACCCTGCGTTAATGTAACATTTCGTGTTTGTGTTAAATGAAAATATTAACACCAATTTCGATTTAATAACAGAATAAAAATGTTAACCTGTTTTGAACAACAAAGAAGTAACACAATTTTTGTGTAAAGCAAAAGAATGTTATAAGTACGTAAGTTACATTAGAATATATATCTACCACAATATATATAATAAAAAATAAAAAAGATGACAGTAGTTCTTATTATTAAACAAAACCGAAAAATTATAAGTTTTTTTAGTTATTGACGAATATAGTTTTATTAAACGTTTAAAAATGAAACAATTTTCTTACATTTTAAGGTTATTTTATTACAGATTTAGTTACATATATATATATATATATATATATATATATATATATATATATTCATATATATATATATATATATATATATATATATATATATATATATATATATATATATATATATATATATATATATATATATATATATATATATATATATATGGAAACAAGTAAGAATTTTTATAAAGGCCTGACTTACTTTGCGTTCTTTGAGTCTAATTTGTAATAATCGTTATAATTTTTGACGATTTTCAAATATCTTAAACTGCAGTGGAAGTAAAATATTGAATAAAAAAGTTTAACAACTAACTCTGATAAATCTTAAAAATTAACACAAAATGTATGTCCTCTTGTGTGTTAAATCATTGACACAAATCTTGTGTAAAGATTTGACACATATGCTTTGTGTTAAAATAACACAAAAAATTGAGTGGACCGTTCTGGACATGTGAAATATGTTAATTTTAACACAAATTTTTTGACTGTGTAATATTTTTTTGTATTAACAAAAATTCTTTATTATAATTAATTATGTGTCTATGTAAAATTGATACGGATACATAAAATATTACACACGTTCAAACTAATTAGTCAAAATTCAAATTACGAATAAAAATTGTTTTAAATATTGCGGTCGACTCTGATTAATAAACTAATTGATCACGAATACCTATTGGAATACTGTACTGAAACACCTAATCGTTTGGTTAAACAGAAGATGGGTAAGCTTCGGTCATTTTTCGCCCATCAATCCAAGTGTGGACGCACATTTAGACGTGCATGAGTACATGCACGAGATGCTTCACTTTACTATTCGAGAAAAACTGAATATTTTGTGTAAGGGTGTATTTTGCCAAACGCTCTGGCTGGATTTTCGATTTTTTGGGGCTTGTTTAAAGATTTTTTTACAGTGGCCATTTATCCAAATCAATTTAGCCATATATTCGTTTAAATAGTACAAGAGGATTAATTAAATTTTTTTTTTTTAATAATTTTGATAACTTAAAAGATGTTATTACTAAGAAAAATCATTAATATTACGTAGGACGCTTCTAACAGAGCTCTAGGAGCTATTTTGTTTTCAGTAAATCCCCCCAAAGAGGCACAATCTTCGTTTGAATAGTACAAGAGGATTAATTTAATTTTTTTAAAATAATTGTGATAATTTAAAAGATGTTATTACTAAAAAAATAATAAAAAATACTACAAAAAAATCATTAATTTTACGTACGACGCTTCTAACAGAGCTCTAGGAGCTATTTTGTTTTCAGTAAATGCCCCCAAAGACGCACAATCTTCGTTTGAATAGTACAAGAGGATTAATTTTTTTTTTAAATAATTTTGATAACTTAAAAGATGTTATTATTAAAAAAAATAATAAAAAATACTACAAAAAAATCATTAATTTTACGTAGGACGCTTATAACAAAGCTCTAGGAGCTATTTTGTTTTCAGTAAATGCCCCCAAAAACGCACAATCTTCGTTTTAATAGTACAAGAGGATTAATTTAACTTTTTTTTAAAATAATTCTGATAACTTAAAAGATGTTATTACTAAAAAAATAGTAAAAAATACTACAAAAAAATCATTAATTTTAAATAGGACGCTTCTAACAAAGCTCTAGGAGCTGTTTTGTTTTCAGTAAATGCCTCCGAAGAGGGGCAATCTTCGTTTGAATAGTACAAGAGGATTAATTTAATTTTTTTTTTAAATAGTTTTGATAACTTAAAGGATGTTATTACTAAAAGAAATAGTAAAAAATACTACAAAAAAATCATTAATTTTACGTAGGACGCCTCTAACAAAGCTCTAGGAACTATTTTGTTTTCAGTAAATGCTCCTAAAGACCCACAGTCTTTGTTTGAATAGTACAAGAGGATTAATTTAATTTTCTTTTTTAAATAATTTTGATAACTTAAAAGATGTTACTACTAAGAAAATAATAAAAAATACTACAAAAAAATCATTAATTTTACGTAGGACGCCTCAAACACAGCTCTAGGAGCTGTTTTGTTTTCAGTAAATGCCCCCGAAGAGGCACAATCTTCGTTGGAATAGTACAAGAGGATTAATTTAATTTTTTTTTTTTTTTTTAAATAATTTTGATAACTTAAAAGATGTTATTACTAGAAAAATAATGTATGCATCTCCGTTTATACCATATGCACATACATACATATTTCTATAAAAAACTGCATACTGTACGTACCACCGATTTATTCTTTTACATTATGTACGGGATATTAAAGGGGAATAAATTCCCCTTTATTACATAAACATGTAATAACGAAACACGTATAAATACATTGAAGATAAAAAAAATGAAATATCCATAAACTGACGCACCCACTTCAAATATCAAAATGTATATTTTTAAACTATTTCAATTTTAGAAAAAAAGGGGTGAGCATCATTGATTAAAAGGGCTTCCGGGCTTATACGATACATTCTTTTTATAAAATTTAATTATACACATAGTTCGTATTATTCTGGATGTGAATGTTTCAAAAAAAAAAAAAAAAGTCATACTTAGACCAGAAACCAAGAATAGAATTATTTTATAAAATGTTGAACAGAAAAATGACATGAATTTTAAAAAATTTTAATCCATACATATGTGTTCAATGTTTTATTTTGTGGGGGTCTAATAATTCTGGATCGTACTGCGAAGGACACATGAAGGTGTAGGCTCGCGGGGAAGTAGAAAACTCACAAATTTTATCGGCACTACTGATATTGGCCTTACAAATTGTCACCATTTTCATACTTTGCTTGCAGCTGCTAGTGATGAGCAAAAGCAAGACCAAGACCAAGATTTGGCAGTCTTGGTCTTGGTATTGTTCTTGCATTAAGAATCTTGGTCTTGGTCTTGCTAGAGCAGTTTGAGTCTTGGTCTTGGTATTGCAAAATTCAGTCTTGGTCTTGGTCTTGGCCTTGGTATTGCTAAAAATCTTGCACTTTCTTGCATTTTTTATTAGCGAATTTTTTCCTTCTAAAATCAGAATTTTCTCTGTTTACGGTATTAATTATACTTTCAAACTATTTAAATAGTTTAGCAAGAGTCTTGCTTTTTTCTTGCTTTTGTCTTGGTCTTGCTCACTTGAGTCTTGGTATTGGTCTTGCAGCCATACTTATAGTCTTGGTCTTGGTCTTGTTCTTGGTATTTAGAGTCTTGGTCTTGGTCTTGCCAAAAATGCAAGACCAAGACAAGACTGCAAGACCAAGACTAATTTTGCTCATCACTAGCAGCTGCCTCAGTTAATTACCAATTCTTGTTTAAAAAATCCCTTTGCGTAAAATAACTTATTAAAGGCTTAAAAAATGATTTCTTTTTTGTCAAATTAAGCTTTATGGAAGTGATTTGTATGAAGGTGATTGGTTGTATTAGGATAACTTGGGTGTAAACTTTTCATTTTTCCTATCAAAATGGTGAAATTCCTGCACAGTAAAAAATTTGTGTTAAAATGAATATATTTCACATGTCCAGAACGGTCCCATTCAATTTTTTTTGTTATTTTAACATAAAGCTTATGTGTCAAATCTTTACACAAGATTTGTGTCAATGATTTAACACACAAGAGGACATACATTTTGTGTTAATTTTTCAGATTTATCAGAGTTAGTTGTTAAACTTTTTTATTTAATATTTTACTTCTACTGCAGCTTAAGATATTTGAAAATCGTCAAAAATTATAACGATTTTGTTCATATATTATTATAAATGAGACTCAGAGACGCAAAGTAAGTCAGTCCTTTGTAAAAATTTTTATTTGTTCCATATATATCTACCAAAATATACATATATAATAAAAAAGATGAGAGTAGTTCTTATTATTAAACAAAACCGAAAAATTGTAAGTTTTTTCAGTTATTGACGAATATAGTTTTATTAAACGTTTCAAAATGAAACAATTTTCTTACACTTTAAAATTATTACATTTCTCAACACCTCAAAGTTAACAATGAAAATCAGAAACCACTCTTCGGATGGTTGTAACTCAAAAACTATTTGAGATATGCATTTGAAATTTTAGTATGTTATTTTTAAAGGTATAGACTATCGAAACATGCAAAAAACATTTTCCAATTTTTTGAAAACCTCACACTAGTGTTCCCCCTTAAGACTATGAAAAGTTTCCGTGAACTTGATGGTATCATTAAATAAATCACGATAAGACTTAAATGCATTCCCATTTGAGTGCATGATCAACTGAATTGATAGTAAACATAATTACATATTATGAACGGTTTTAGAAGTCTTCCGAAGGTGCGAAATACTAGAAATACTACATATACAATCTAAATATATATAAACCCTGTTTTGTAGTCAGTGTCCTTGATATAGTCAAGTTTTTCATTTCAAAAATTTAAAATAGTAATAGTCGATAAAAAATTTCAATTTTATTTGAAAAAATCAATATGTGCCTTGATAAAATGCCAAGGAAATGGCAAAAATTTTTTAAAAGTCACTTATATCAGTAAACAAGGTCGAGATGATTGGAATCACCATATACATATTTTATAATTCACGCTGGCTGTTACAAAAATTGTTTAATTGTTTCGTTGATTTTTTTGTGCATGGTTTTTAATTAATAGAAACAAATAGAATTGAAAAAAAAACTTGTCCAGTTCAAAGAGGTGAGGCACAAGTTTCCGTTTTTAGGGTTCCGCGCAAAAAATTCAGCGTCTGGTCATCCGTCCGTTTGTCACATGCTACAGTGTAACGATTCCAGACTGATAAACAATAAAACGTAAAGATGAAAAAGGGAAGCCCCGTTTGCGAAATATTTAATTTCAAATTGCGTATTTTTGTGCCCACCCCTCTAATACTAACGTACTAATTAAAAAGTAAAAATACTAACACGGTAAAAACTTTTTTTTGCGGTCTTTTTCTGTGCGTTATTTAAAGTTTTTAAAAGAGAAACAAAAATAAGAAATACCCCTGTCGCAGCACCCTGCATAACATAGCGAATTTCCGTTTATAAAAATTAGTTTTTCTCGGAAACTAGTTAACATAGAACAATAGTTTAAAGACCTCTTTTATGTATTTTTTTCTCCTTTTTTAAATGGTGTAAAAAAATTTGGCAAAAATTGTTGATTAAGTGGAAATTTTGGCAAAAAACTAATTTTTTGCAAGAACAAAAACCATGTTCCTGGCATCCAACGTGTTTGGCTAACGAACTTGTCCAACGGTTTGGCATTTCCAACATTTTCACCAAATTTCGTAAATCTAAGACATTTCACGTTCGAGAGTTATCGTGCGGACACACACACACACACACATATATATATATATATATATATATATATATATATATATATATATATATATATATATTATATAAATTTTAATGAATATTATTTTGTGTTTCTAGGGACCTGAAAACAAATTTGCAAAAATATCATTATTATTTAATTGACTGTATGACTTGTCCTTAATTAAATAAATTCAACATTTTTGTAAAGTAAATTGTTTTTAACAAAAGTACCTTCCAAATTTAAAATAAAGTTGAGGTTTGTTTAATCACTTTTCATTTTTACGCCTCGTCTATGAACCGTGGATCCAATGACAAATTAAAAAAAAAAATTACAAATAATATAAGCATCTGTTTTTATGCTAACCACAGTGAACATTTTTGAATTCCTAATATTTTATAGTCTACGGAACCTAAATTTAATGCACGTTCAACACGCACTTGATAATTTTTTTACATTTACAAAAATTATTTTCTTTAGTTCAATCGTCATTACAAATTTTAATTAGTAAATAAAAAAAAAGAAAAAAACATTTTGAAATATCATAAATACATTTTCTGTAATAAATGAAATACAAACGTCCATTATAAGCAGATATCGGATTTCTTTCGGATCAGACAGTTTCGTCTTTAGCATATGCAGGTATACATATTGCACTCAATGTGACTAAAAGTTCAAAATATTTTCATAAAAACAACGTACACAAGTTACATACACACACATACATATGTGTATCAAAATATTATTTATACGTATTTTATGTAAACATTCTTTTTTTTCTTTTATTTATTACCTGCACAATTGAAAAGTGCTACTGTAATTTTAATTGACTATCAAAAGTATTTTTGTTTATATTATGTATGTGATTTATGTGAAATGTCATTTAAATTAAATAAATTCCTCTTTTTTTATTGTTTTCAATTTTGAGAGATAGAAGTATAGTTGCTTGTTAAAAATTTGTTTTTCAATAATAAAAAATCTTAGTAAATACGTACGTCTTAGCTATTATAGTGGACCGTCTAAATATTCAACAAATTTTCAATATATTTTACAAAAAATTTTTCCGATTTTTTGAATTTTCTTACTTTCGTCAAATAAAAAATGCTGTTAAAATGGTGAAAAATGTAATTTTTGACCAACTATATTCATTCAAATGTGCATAATTTAATGTAATTTAGTTGCAAAATTTTATTGAAATAAGTACGGTCCTGACCTATCCGAAGAAACCCGGTACCTAATTATAAGATAAAGATCTAGTAAGTATTTAGTAAATTAGTAAGTAAATTTTACAAAAATTGATTGTTTTCCTTGTCTTCCTCAATCCTTTATCAGTTACTGATTCCAACTCTTCCCCTCAGAAGGTTTCAAAAAGTAAAAACGAGACGGGAAAATCCTACAACTGCGTTGGTAGCTTTTTTATTTTAATTTTTTTTTTTTTTTTTTTTTTAGAGCATCCTGTACAATAATTTAACGTATTTACCATATACTTATATTTTTTATCTGGTGAATTTATATTCAATTTGGAAAGCTCAATGACCTGCCCCTATAATTCTACGATTTAATATATTTGAGAAAGAGTAACTCGTACATACTGTTTCGCAGTTAATTCCATTTTGTTTCAAGTGATCTTATTTTGTCTTAACCTATTAAGGCCTGCCCTTACTCTTACTGTTCGAACCCCGATACTCTTTGTAGGGTACCAGTAACGGCCTGTATCAGACAACGGAAAAGAAACTGCAAAAGAAATTTGTAAATATGTTCAGTATATCTATGTAGGTTTTGAGGTATAGTAGACTCTCGTTAGTTCAAACCTGCGATAATTCCGAAACTCTCTATAATTTAAAGGTATCACAAGTTCCCGACAAAATCTCTTTATATTTCGAACTAAAACAATACATTTTTATACGCTTGGTAATTTGAACGAAAAAATCATTGACACGTAACAAAACGACGCCTTAATTCGAACTCATCGGCGTCAAACACTCGACAATTCAAAGTTTCAGAGAGAAAGAGATAGAAAGGTTGTAAGCACATTTTGAGACAAGTTCAAGTTCATTCATCGCAAATGCGTAAAAAATTAAAATTGTTACCTGCGATAATTCGAACCTCTCTATAATTCGTAATATTTTAAGAGTCCCTTGACTTTCGAATTAACGAGAGTCGACTGTATTTTATTTTTAAGGTCACGAAAAAAAATCTTGGAACTATTGTAATTTCGCTATCTAATTTATCGCCACTTATTCGCTGGCCTATATTCAACACTTTTAAAGAAAATATCTTTCTTTAAGGTAGTTGGTCGTTAAAACGATTTTTTCAAAGGATTTTAACGAAACTTCTCCAGATATTTATTTAATTCAATACCAATAATACGAGACGAGCCTATTTCGATTAATTGAGAAAAACGATTTCAAAGTTGTTTTGTAATTTTAACACGGGCATTTATGGGAAAACTATTTTTTTTTTAATAAAATGAAAACGTGTCAAAGGAATTTGATAAAAATTTAATATGTTATAAAATACAAAGTTACAAACCATATTTAATAAGAAATAAAAATTATTCACGACGCTGTTTTTGAAATATAATTTTTACAACGCTTTTTCTACAATACTTTTATATTGCTACAACATAAGCGTGCGGAAATTAAAAAAAAAAACCAGGGGTATACAAATATACTTTTGTACCTGTTTAGCTCAGAGCAACTACATTAAGAAAGATTTGAACTAATAGTTGTGAAAAACTTTATGTAATTAGTGAACAATCCTAATTTAGTATGTGTCCAGCACGCACTTGGTGCTGTGTTGGACAGATGAAAAACAAATTTCAAGTATGAATAAAACATATTATTCCATTGCTACTTTGTTCAAGTTTCGTGGAGAAGAAAGTTCATCACTTATAAAGATGATTTTACCACGGTATTATATGTAATACGTTCGAATATAATGGGTTAAAACAATACCAATGTGCAGGATATATTAAATTTTCTTAAATATTACAACCATGTTTCTTCACTTCCTTCCAATAATATTAGTGAATGTTATTTGGTTTGTGCGTAAAGGGTTAAAATTCTCACGACAAAAAACATATGTTTTGATTTTTTTTCGGTGCTTCCCATGTAAAAAGATGCTTTCAAGTTGTTTTTTTCCGTTTGGGGATTTATTTATAATGAATTCATCTTAATTAGAGTTTCTACATTTATTTGAAATATGTGACATTAAATGTGAAGGATAAATAAATATGTATTAACGAAATTAGATATATTTTTAATGATGGTGTACTTGAACTGATACCTCGAATTTACTGTCAGTTTATGGGAAATACTTATTATAGGAAATGTTATTTGTCGACCAGTCCCTCGTCCTTTTAACTACATTTTTAAAAATTTCGTACACTCGAAATATTTATTTATCTTTTAGTTCTTTACTAACTTTGACCTGAGCCTTTGACCGCTTTAACACTTTAAATGATTACGATGAGTTAACTCGTCCTGCAATATGGTGGCTCAAAATGCTGCGATATGTATATATTCACTGGTACAGGTGCCGCCATTTGTGAGAGTTTCCGAAATACGGTATAATTCTAAATAATGTTCGAATTTATCAACATAGTTTAGTATAATTTATATTTTGTAAATTCCTAGGGTTAACTTTTTTGATCTTGGGATCTTTGATTTTTTTCTTTTTTTGTAACCTTATCTATTGTACTTATCACTGGCAGTAAAAAGTCCGGCAATTTGAGACAAAAAAATTTTTCCATATGGGTTTGTTTAACCTTAAAATCATACGTTGGTCTACGAGAAACGTTAATCATACATCGGCGTCGTTTTGACGAATCGACTTTTTACGGAGAGTTTTAGACTTTATTTACAAAAAACATTTTTTTTTTTACATAACAATACTACAAAAGCGATCAAAATATTTACAAAAATTCGATTTGGAATTTTTAAAATTTTTTTTTTATCAAAGCATATTTTCATTATAAAAATTAAATAAAAAATAGATAAATACATCAATTGTATCATAAAACATGTCTTTCAAATAATTAATTTATGAACTGTTATGAGTCGGTGGACATGTGTGACTTTACAGAATGTGAAATTTCTCGGTCACAAATATTCCCGTTACAGATATCTGGTTATTTCCTGATTAGGCACATTTGTAAATTTTCTAAAATTTGTTAGTAATTTTTCGAATAAGATCTCAAAAAATAATAAAATTAAATTATTTTCCACAAAATAAATTTTCAATCTTTTATTAAGTCACTCGAAACGCATTCTTTGGTTTTCGATTCAATATATTAAAACTTCAGTATTATGTCGTCTCTATAAGTCAAACAGCTGTAATCACCTTTCATATTATCATTATCATTGAACAAATTAATTATAACATCCATATCTTTAATAAATTTTAGAAAAATTAGGAAAACTTTTATATGTAAAGTACAAACTCAAAAAAAAAAAAAAAAACATCGGTTAATCATACATCGTCGTCCTTTTGACGCACACTATTTCAATACAAACAAAACGACAGCAACTATAAACAAAATTTATACATTTGCTGTGTTATAATAACAAATAAATTAGATAACAGAAGTTTCACCGCAAGCAGGCAACGACAAGTTGTAGTATTGGACCAAGCAGAGAAGTTCGTTCGTCATTTTGACGAGTACGTATGATTCTAGGGTTAAAAGAGTTAAATTCAATTTACACTGTCATTAAAATAAACAATTATGTTTTGTGGGTAAATTTATTAAGAATAAATTTTCGTTTTTGATAAAGTTAAAAACGAAGTGATTTTTGCGATATTTATTTCCAAAGACATAAATAAAAACTTTTAACTTATTAACACTTACAAAGTGTGTTAATCCGTTCGTGTCGAAAATTTTTTAAGAATTAGAGAAATGTTTAAAAGCAATTATTTAATTCTAAATAGAACTATTTTAGCCCGGAATCATTTCCGGCATTAATTGGAATAATATTAGGTCGTGTAATATGAAATGACGTTTCCCGATCACTTGGTCAACCATGTAACTCAAATGAAAATCGATCCTTTTTTAAGCATTAGAGAAATGTTTAAAAGCAATTCTTTAGTTTTGAATACTTATATTTCCTGTAGTCTAGAATCATTTCCGCCATTAATTGAATTAACATTAGGTCGTGAAAATGTCTCTACTAGGAATTTTCTCTCTACTAGGAAAAATCGGTTATATTTCAGTTCACATATGAACCATTTACCTCAAATTTTTGGTCCAAATTTCAACATCAATAAAAATTATGGGAACATTTCAAGCTGAAACATAATTTAAAATGGCAATTTGGCATGATTTGACAATATTGGAAAGGGTTAAACGTTCTGCGAGACAAAATCGATTTAATAAAGTAACATAATTTTCAAAAAAATGCAAAAAATCTTTTCCGATTTCCATTAAAAAATCTTAAGAAAGTAAAAAAAAAAAATTAATGGTAAAAAAACATAAAAAACTATATTTGGTGATCAATCAAAGTTTTTTTCGAAAATGTCCTTTCATTTTAAAATGATAAATTGATCAGGAATATCAAATAACATATTTTTTCAATAAAATTAAGAAAAAAAAGAATTAATAAAAAAGAAACGTAAAGATTAAAAATAAAAATTCTCACACGGGCAGGTATATAAAGTATCCGATCGAAGGGGTGAATTTTTTTATTTTTCAAAAAATTTTTGGAAATAAAAATTAATAATTACAAATAAAGAAATTTGATATATCATTAATATATTGAGAAATGTATTATGTAAAAATATTGGGGTTCGATAAGTTGAGGGTTAATGCACTTGCAACCACTTTTTTAAACGACGTTCATTTTCACTTGGATTTCGCTAATACAAAAAAAAACCCTTTCAGAATTTCTTTTGACTATTTTTTCGTCGTTTGTTTAACAATGTAATACAATAACCTGGAGGTTTTTTAATCCGAGTTTATCGCCTATAAGGTTATCGCAGCTTACAAGTAGAATTCGATTAGATTGAAACAAAGTTACCAGTTATCAGATAGTGTTGCTATAAATGTCGTGGTGTTTCAAAAAATTCGTTTTTCTCGAAAACCTGTTTACATAGGACAACAGTTCAGAAATGTATGTGATTTTTTTTCGTTCTTTGTTATAGTGTAAAAAAATTTTGAAAAACCTTTGAATTTTCGCAAATTTTTGAAAAAAAAAACATATTTTTTTGAGGTTCTTGGCATCGGATGTGTTTGGCTGAAGAATTCATCCAAGATTCTTGGACTGTAGTGATGAGCAAAATTAGTCTTGGTCTTGCAGTCTTGTCTTGGTTTTGCATTTTTTGCAAGACCAAGACCAAGATCAAGACTATGTATACCAAGAGCAAGACAAAGACCAAGATTATAATTATGGCTGCAAAACCAATACCAAGACTTAAGTGAGTAAGACCAAGTCAAAAGCAAGAAAAAAGCAAGACTTGCTAAACTATTTAAGTAGTTTGAAAGTATAATTAATACGTAAAGATAGTAAAAATTCTGATTTTAGAGGAAAAAAATTCGCTAATAAAAAAATGCAAGAAAGTGCAAGATTTTTTAGCAGTAACAAGACCAAGACTGCATTTTCCAAGACCAAGACTCAAACTGCTCTAGCAAAACCAATACCAAGACTCTTAATGCAACAACAAGACCAAGACCAAGACTGCCAAGTCTTGGTCTTGGTCTTGGTCAAGCGAATGAGCGCACGAACGTAGTGAGTGCGCTCAACTTCGCTTTCGTGGGCAATCGACAATTTCCTGCACTTATTGCACAATGTACTATTATTTAATTATAAATATATATATTTTTTTTTTTTTTTTGTTGAAAGAAACGTTAAAATTTCTCACTATTTGCAGAACAAAAAAGTATCAAACCGGAAGGATTTGTTAATCGATTTTCTGTAAGTTTTCTGTTATTCCATTTACGATAATTTCGTATATGTTTCGTCTAGACAAAAAACCGAAACTAAACTCCCTCTCTTTTTTATTACAAAAAAATAAGATAAATGACATAAATGATCGATGGAATTTTTGATTCTTACTATTTTTTTTTCTCGAAAATGGTAAAAAAACGAACGAACATGATTAATTGATAATCGTGTCAAAATAAATTGTAAGAAATTATCAAAAAATGTATTTACCAACAATTTTTGGACATTTTATGCTAGAGTTAACTTAACTGAACAACAATACGAGAAATTTTTTCATTTGTCACTGATGGTGGTAAACGGGTAACAAAAACATTTGGTGCTGATGGGAATCGAACTTAATGACTTTTTTCTTGGTGGAGTCGCTTGTACGATTAAATTTCGTTAGCTGTACACAGAATCGAAAATTAAATTCGACTAAAGCGGGGTCTAGAGGTTTGTAGTATTACTTTATCAATACCAATATTCTGATTTCTATATTTATTATATTTTATGCTACTGAAGATGGGTACAAAAGTAGCCGAAACCGGTCTAGCGAATATTTTATATTTTATGTTTTGTGTGGGTCCTTAAGGGGAGGTTTACTTGAGCGTCGTTAAAAAAAATCGATTTTTTTTTTGCACAAACTGGTAGCTAATTATGTGTAGAATATGTTCCCCAAGTGATTTTGCTGCAAGTAATTTAAGAGAAGATTTACTTGAGATTTGATCAGAAAATCGAATTTTTTTTTGCCGAAATTGATAGCAAATTATGTGTGGAATATGTCCCCAAAGTGATTTTGCTGAAAATAATTTAAAAAAAAGATTTTTGCACATTAACCGAATCCAGCTTTCTATAAAAAAAAACTCAAAAAACGTAGTTCACGCAATAATGAGTATTAAATATAAAATTTTGAAAATACGTTTCTTTATATATATTTTATAATATCTCGGAACTACATTTTTGGAACTGACGGACACGATAACTCAAAAACTATTCGATGGATCCTTTTTTTAAATTTTTTATTTTAAAGATAATTCAATTCTTCGGCACCTCTTTTCGATACGCTTTCAATATTTTTTTTTTATTTTTAAATTTACTTTAAAGAGCGAGAAATAAGACAAAAATCGTAATCAAAAGTTCAAACATCCGCCATTTTTTTTTCTTTCAGCAATTTATTGATATTATAGGTAGAGGTGCCGGTAGTCTTCATATATTTTATAAATCTTTTTTGTTTCTGGATTTCGGTGGTTTATTACCGGCGCTACGATGTCAATCATCAAGGCATTAGATTTTCGTATCGTCACACTGCACTATCTATAAAATGGACACTTTTTTATATTTTTCTTTGAAAATTTTTTTTATGTAGTTTAATACTTAATAAATATGTGCACAAAATTTGAAATCGATACTTACTTCCGTTCTTGAGAAAAAAATTCTAGAAAAATACATAATTTTTAAGGACTCTCGAGTAAACCTCCCCTTAATAGAACCGCTTACGATTTCCAAAGAAACAAAAAGGCTGCTTACTCGAAATGTGCGGCCTTATTACCTCTTGACTGGCGTAAATACATTCTGTGACGCATTCTGATACGTTTTGATGAGTGTGCATGTAATCTTAATGTTTTAAATATGAATTTTAATACACAGCGAACGAGTGGCAACCCTTTTGGATAATATTTGCCTTGTATGTGTTTGTATTTGTGTAATAAAACATATTACGGAAAAAATATATATTAATACGCCAGACAACATACAAAAAAATTTTTTAGTTATAAATATAGTAACACAAAGTAGTTTGGACGTAAAAAATTACACACAGTAGAGCATATGTTAATCCAGAATAGATTGAGGACGGATTTGTTGGCTACGTAAATCATTTTATAACTTACGCTATCAATTACAGGGGTGGGGGCGGAGGATCAAATTTGGAAATCACGAATTTTGAAAAAATTAATATAGGGTTGACCGGGGTTATTGTGAATGGATTTTCATGAGTTGAGATAAAAGCGTTGTTTTAAGTATTTTTTATTTTATATATCACATTATGGTTGATTTATCTTTAATTCTACATTATTCAGGATGCACCACACAAATTTTCAGGAAATTCGTATGAAAAACAAAAATTTTACCGGGGAAATGTGAATTCCCCGGTGCGGTTTGGCAAATCTTATGAATTTCGGGGTAAAAGTGAATGCGATCAGAAAAATTATTTAGAATGGATTACAAGAGAAGTGTGGTACGTCAGAGTAAAGCCCAGCTCAAATTCTTCACATTTACCCCACTTTTAAATTTTTCATCATACTTTAGCGGTCACAATTTCTCTTTGTTTAATGCAAGTTACGCATAATTGTAGGAACAAAAAATTGTAGGAACAAATTTATTACAAGCTAAAAATGATATTTTGATGATATTTTGTCATTTTATCATATAAAAAATCAAAAAATTCCATGTGTTCACACAAAAACAAGGAAAATAAGACTTTTTCAAGGAAATATATTTAGTTTACATGAATAAAAAAAGACAATTTTTTTTTTGTATTGTTTGTACAACGGAAACTTGTACAATAAGGTCACCAGCACCTTCATCAATATTTTAAACTCTGAAAAGGACACTACTGAAATTTTTGACCGAATGGGGGCATTTGTAAATGGCGTTCACAATTACCCCACAATTTTAAAATCATGGGGTAATTGTGAATCGGTGATAAATTATCCAATTTCTTTAGCAATTAATAAGGAACCCTCTCAGGGCTTAGACCACTTCTTTAAAAGTACTTTTAACCATTTCTTACCTTTTAAAAAAAGAAAATGTATTTAAAAAAAAAAATTTTTTTGAGGATTGGTCGAAGTAAGATACATAAAATTTTGCAAGGGTTTTTTCAAAATAAAAAAAGATACTAATACTTGAAGAATTGTTATGAAATTTTACTAGCATATTAAGAAAGGCCAGAAAAACATATTGAGAGTTGATTTTTAACAATATTAATGTTATTTTAGAAATTATAGGCGCCGTTCACAATTGCCCCAATTCACAATTACCCCGGTCAACCCTAAATGAAAGAAATATTTCCTGAGAATTATGAAAAACTGTAGGTACCTACTGAACTACAAAATCCGGACTTAATGCGTGTTGAAGACGTACTTGTCGAATTGTATTTACCTACAAGTATTAATGATTTTGGATTAAATTTAATATTTTACGGAAATTGTTTAAAACAAGAAATATTTTTGTATGACATACAAAATTAAATGACAAAAAACAACAGCGTAGTGAAAAATTTCTGTTAATCAGGATAAATGATCAAGGATTATTTTTATATTTCCTCATCTAATTAACAAGAGTTGTTTTGTTACAATAAAAATTAATAGTAGTGAACAATTTTAAGAAAAAATTTTGTTAAAAATATTACAACACCTAATTCTTTCATATAAGGGTGTAAAAATAACATAATTATAATTTATAATATATATTCCGGCGTACGGAAGAAGATACGATGTGTTTGAGTGAAGTAAGATGGAGATATATGAATTGATGGAGATGTGTTTGTTTAACAGACGCCACTGTTTCAAGGTGAATAAATAATTTTTAATAAATACGTGTAACATGTGTGATTTAGATGATAAATACTTGCTTTTTTGTGGAGTGGATTTTTTTCTCCAAAAAATATATTCCGAAATAATTTCATATTTTTGTTCTAAATATAAAAATATTTTTCAATAAACCGTAGTCTAGTCATGTCGGGACAAGAAGCAGTTAATCAATTAATCGACTAAAATTGTTTTTCAGATAAAATTAGTCATTAGTCGAAAATATCGAGCACAGAGTAATCGATTAAATTTTTAGTCGAATTCATTCAAGAAGGTAACTTATGTAACTCTTCCAAAAACGAGGTTTTTTTTTTTCGAATTTAATTATGGACTTTTAATAATATTTTTCTTTTATGAAAAAGAAAGATATGAAATATCACAATATATTTTAATCACATAAAAGTGAATAATTATATAGATAGATATTTTTTAGTTTCCATTTTTTGAAGTCCAATATATAATACAGAAAAATTGTTAAATTAGTTGGTTTTAATCATTTGAGAAAAAAATTTTAATCATTTTAATCATTTAATCGAAAGTAAAATAGTCGACTAAAATATGACTAAATGTAAACAAAATTAGTCGACTAAACCGACTAATCGATTAATCATCCGACATCACTAAACCGTACAGACTAGTGATGTCAAGTCGAGATGCAGTTAGTCGATTAATCGACTAAAGTTGTTTTTCCGACAAAATTAGTGATTAGTCGAAAATATCGAGCATAGAATAGTCGATTAATGGACTAAATTTTAAAATATTTTCATGAATAGGGTAACCTATATAACTCTTTCCAAGACAATGTTTTTAATTTAAATTTTGACTTTTATTTTTAATTTTTTCTTTTTCGAAAAAAAATTACTTATTACAATGTATTATTCACATAAAAGTAAAAAATCATACAAACAGATAATTTTTTTCATTTTTTCGAGTCTAATAAGTAATGCAGAAATACTGTTAAATTAGTCGTTTTTAGTCATTTAAAAAAATATTAGTCATTGTAGTCATTTAGTCGAGGGTAAAATAGTCGACTAAAAATGACTAAATGTAAACAAAATTAGTCGACTAAACCGACTAATCGATTAATCATCCGACATCACTACAGTGTACTGGTGTCGAGTTCGAGAGGAGTTAGCCGATTAATCGACTAAATTTTTAGTCGAATTCATGAATAGAGTAAGTTTTTGTAACTCTTTCTTTTGAATAATTATTGACTTTTAAATAGTTATGACGTTTCCTGGAGTTTTTTCGTCATGATATGCGACGTTAGTCGATTAACAAAATTACCGATTACACACCAATTAATATAATTGAGGTGTAATGAATAACAGATAATCAATTAAAAAAAGTGACAATAAAATTGTCCCAAAAAATCACAAAAAATCCAAATTTACAGGACCATTCCATTCAAAGGTCACACAGAATGTTTAATTTGCGATTTTAGGGTTAGGTGGGGACATTTTTAAGGGAAATTGTCACGTAAAACTATTATTAAGCGTAACTTGAAGAAAAAAATTATTTTTATGGTAGGTATAAGCTAAATTTATTATTGTTTCTGTTACGAATTCTAAAAATAAGTTTAATTAATTTAAAGAACAGAAGGAGTACTGCATACGAATGCCACGAGTACCACAGTTCTTCAACGTTAAGAGTATTTGTTATCTTTATTGTTACGTTAAGGGTTCCAGTTCAAATTCTAATTGATGTAATATCTTTTAATAACCATAATTTTTAAAAAGTTAGAACTAAATTGTACTTGGGTTTATTTTTGAAAACTGAAACCACAGATGAGACAGATCAAGGCTACGTATAAAAAAATGAAATCTTAAAGTTGCAGTAAGTAGCAATTTACACCATTACTGATTTAGTCTGTTACTGACTGCCGTGGTGTTCACGTCAAAATAAAAATCATGTTTCTTTAATCAACTCGTGAAATTTAAATAGAAAAAAATATGAAGTGTATCGTATTTAAGTATAGAAATTCTATTGAATAAAAAATTTCTCAAAATAAAGGGATATCTTTCTTAAAATAAATAAATTTATTTTTAATTGTTGATTAGTTGTCAAATAGGTCGGCCATCATAGTATATAGTGTATGTTTGCGAACTGCATATATCATCATCAAAATATATTACTAACACATTGGTATATTCGTGTCCATAAATCGTGTGTTTTGATCGTATGGGTGCTGTGTTACGTCACCCATTGATTACAGTGGGGACAGTTTGGTAGACATTCTAGTTTGACCCTTTGACCGAAACTGTCCAGTTGAACGGGTTGAACAATTGGCGTGTCAAATTGTAAATATCGAATAATCCTAAAACCAATTTGTTAATTTAGATAGAATTCTTGTAGCCCGGAATCATTTTTACCATAATCTGGAATAATACTATGGCGTGTAATATGAAATGTCGTTTCCCGACCACTTGGTCAACCATTTAATTCAGATAAATATCGACACTTTTTTAAACATTAGAGAAACGTTTAAAAGCAATTCTTTAATTTTAAATGGAATTCCTGTTGTTCGAAAGCATTTTCACTATTATCTGGAATAATATTAGGTCGTGTAATATGAAATGTCGTTTCCCGACCACTTGGTGGGGAAATTCAAATTCGGATAAATATCGATGCTCTGGGCTGGATCATCGCATACGCAAATGAGACAAATGGCTAGGGCGCGGTTTTTTGAATGGGCCAATCAAACTGTCTATTTTGAATATTTGAATTAATATTTGAAATTTCTGCTTTGTATCTTGTAGCGGTCTAAGGCCCCAAAGTGGGTTAATCCGTCCCTGAGTTGATAATATTTGCTCAAACGTATAATATTTTCTAGTCAGGAAGTACAGTGTCGATCAGTTTGCAGAATACTTTAAGCAAAAAAGGATAAAACTGTCTTATCATTTGATTTTAAACATCTATTTATAAAATTTTAACAAAAAATCAGAATCAAAAGAAATAGTTTTATCTTAAACCCGAGATTTAAAAAAAAAAATTGTATAATATATAATATTTGTTAAAAATTATAATTATACCTGTGACGGAACTACGATTTTAAATACGAAACAGCTGTGTTTAGTTAAAAAAGAAAAAAAAACACACATATTGGTACATACACGCATACTGCTTGGATCCTATTTCAGAGATTTACCCTATTTTAGCGTAAAAAATTACACTCGGTAACCCTATCTCAGTGTGTTGTTGATGATTATATTATATGGTGGCAAAGGGGTAAAAAAAGGGTTGCTAGTTAAGGAAACTATTGGCAGCCGTTGTGAGAATATTTCTTAAAAACGATTTTTTTACGCGAAATAATAATTCTCGACTCTGGGAATTATAAGACATATGTTTTTAAGAAACATTCGACAATTCCAGGTTGTTGTTGTTTTTTATGGATTCTGTAATTTTTTTTGCCGATGTATAAACATTCAATTTACATAACTTAGGTATGTTTTAAATGGATTTTTAGGGATGTTTTTCACCAGTCAGGTGATGTATGGTTGAGTTTTTTGTTTAGATGCATAACTGCCAAAATATGTTTAAATTAACATTTTTTTGTCAACCCTTCTTTACATGAACGTCTCAAAAAAAAAAACAACTAAATTGGAAAAATTTATTATTTGAAAATAATAGAAATATTTACATGTTACAAATTTACTTTCAAAGGGTCGGATCAGTGGCGTAACAACAGTGGAGCAAGTGTAGCATTCGCTTAATAAACGTGAAAAATTACTAAAAAGTTCAGAAAAGTTTGAAAAAACAGGTCCACAAATGTAACGCGATTGCCATAATCCTCTCCCACAAATTGTCAAAAATTATTGGCACTTATTTCTACTGAAAGGGCCAGAGTACGCAAAGTTAACTTAAACGACATAATTTTACAGTTTACTTCTGAACAAACAACTTATAACTTACTCTGGCTTCGGGCGTAGAAGATTAATAGGGTGACCCAAAATCGCTCCAGAAGACAATGAATCTAGTTACGCTACTGGGTAGGACTGAACGATATGTCGGCATTTTCAATGTGAAATTGTGCCCGGAATCTGATAAAATTATTTGCAAAGAGGCGTAAGCACAGGCTACAACTGGATCGTACTTTTGCTTATTCCATGGAGGTGAATAGCTTCCAGACGATTGATTTGGTGTCCAGATTTGCATGAAAATTTTGATACAAACTATTTTTACCTTGAACTAATACACAGGTTCCTGTGGGATACAAAACCAATTACTTAATCACGTCTAAATGACTAAACTGAATTCGATGAACTTTCGTATACAGACATTACTTACTTTGAATTACACACAAGATAATTTTATCATGATTGAAGGTTACTGTGGGATATAAAATTGAACTAACTTCGATTGGGACATAACGACCAAATTTCAAAATTTACAACGTTCACCTTTTATACTGCGAATATGACAGTACACAGAGATCCGATGATAATCCTTTACATAAATCAGAGTTCGCTTAGGTTAAAACACCGAAATTTTACCTTGGGAACTCTTTTTTCAAAACAAAACCACCAAAGTATTAAATTATATTTCAAAGACATTGTTTACTGAAACAAATCAAAAAGATTTTTTTTATTTTTATTTTTATGACGAAAAAAAAAATGCATTTTTTCAAATATATTACATAATCCGTGTCTTAAATAACATATACCCTTTTTCTAAATATTACATTTTTCCTTAAAAAAAGCAACGTAAATATTAGTTTTACCCTTTAATACCTGCTTTTTGGGGGATGTTTTTAAATATCACGATCAGATTTCTTTCAAATTCGTCTCGTATGACGTAAAAAAATCATTTTTATTAATTTACCTGAAGTTTGTCCAAAAAATGTTTTCTTACAATTCCTTTTTTTTATTTTTGCAAAAAAAAAGAAAAGAATCAAAAATGTCATAATTGGTAAATACAGCTGTTAGAGTTTTTGCTAGACAAACGTACATATACATGTCATAACAATGAAAAAAGATAAAAATAGTGCCGGACATGTATTTATAGCTAGTCTATTCTTGTTTAATGGTTGCGTCGTATTGGATTGTGTAGTCGCCTATTAATACATTTAAATGCTATTTTTAAGAATTAAAAGGATAAAATAGAAATCTCCTTTGTAAAAGGGTTATTCAATTTTTTTTTTTTTTGTGTGTGAATTCGTGTTTTATGCAGACGTGTATTTTTAACATCAAACGTAATTTCGATTCGATCGTAATATTTCGACGTGAATAGAATTAGACAGTCTATTTTCGTAAATAGAATTATTCTTTTGAACTATTGTCATTTATACTTAAATCACCGTATGTATGCGTACGTACTAGTGATGTCGAGCCCAGAAGCAGTTAATCGATTAATCGACTAGAATTGTTTATGAGATAAAATTAGTCATTAGTCGAAAATATCGAGCATAGAATAGTCGATTAATCGATTAAATTTTTAGTCGAATTTATAAATACGGTAATCTATGTAACTATTTCAAAAATGATGGTTTTTTTAAATTTAATTATTGACTTTTAATATTTTCTTTTTTTTAAAGTTATGACATATCAAATAAAAATGAAAAAGTTAAAAAATGAAAATTTTTCCGAGTTTAATAAATAATACAGAGAAAAAGGAAATTAGTCAGTTTTAGTCATTTAAAAAAAAGTTAATCATTTTAATCATTTAGTAAGTGGTAAAACAGTCGACTGAAAAATGACTAAATTTAAACAAAATTAGTCGACTAAACCGATTAATCGATTAATCAGCCGACATCACTAGTACGTACTAGTGATGTCGAGCCGAGAAACAGTTAATCGATTAATCGACTAGAATTGTTTATCAGATAAAATTAATCATTAGTCGAAAGTATCGAGCATAGAATAGTCGATTAATCGACTAAATTTTTAGTCGAATTATTCGAAAACGAGGTTTTCTTTTGAATTTAATGATGGACTGTTAATCACATAAAAGTGAAAAATCATACAAATAAATAATTTTTTAGTTTTCAGTTTTTGAAGTCCAATAAATCATACAGAAAAATTGATAAATTAGTCGTTTTTAGTCATTTAAAAAAAAATATACTCATTTTAATCATTTAATCGAAGGTAAAATAGTCGACTAAAATATGAATAAATGTAAACAAAATTAGTCGACTAAACCTATTAATCGATTAATCGGTTTAGTCGACTAATTTTGTTTGCATTTAATCATTTTTTAGTCGACTATTTTACATTCGATTAAATGACTAAAATGATTAATTTTTTTAAGTGACTGCAATAACTAATATTTTTTCTTTTTTTTTGTAATATTTATGTGACTTTAAAAACTAATAATAAAAACTAAAAAATGATCTAACTGTATGATTTTTTCTTGAAAAATATATTAAAAAATAATAATTTAATTTAAGAGAAAATATCTTTTTTGAAAGAGTTACATAGGTTACCCTATTTATGAACTCGACAAAAAATTTAGTCGATTAGTCGACTATTGTATGCTCGATACTTTCGATCAATGACTAATTTTGTCTGAGAAAGAATTTTAATCGATTTATCGACTAACCTTTTCTTGGATCGACAGCACTAGTGCGTACGCAGTGTGTCTGCGAAAATTCGCATCGTAGCAAAAATTTTACGGTGTTACACTGGTGGGACACGTCAGGGCAGAATTTATAGTTCTTACACCGATGGGCCCAACAAAATCTGCACATTCGTCTCTTTCTCAGGGTTTTGTAGTAAACAGAAAGCATTAGTAATAAGTTGAACAGAAAAATACATAGCTCTGGTACGTAAATATAGGTACGTAAAGTAATAAAGAAGAAAAGCCTCCAGGAAATTATTGTCTATATATCCAAAAATAGACTAAAGTAGGCAATTGCTTAGGGGCAATATGGTAAAAATCCGTTAGAAAGGGGGCAGTTTTTGGAAAGAACGGGATTTTGAAGTTATGTTACAAATATAATTAATTCCGTTGTCGAAATCACGGAATCCTTAGAGCAGTGTTTTCCTCTAGAGCAGTCAAAGGTTAAACTCAAATCAAGCTTAAAAAGTGTTCCACGATAAAAAGTTTAGTTACATTCATAAAGTCCACGTCTCAGGACCGACGAAGATGGAAATTTTTTTAATAAACTCTAGCCACTCCGGAACTCCGATTTAATGCGTGTCCAACACGTACTTGATGACACTTTTTTATGGTAAAATATATAAAAATTCGAACCTAGTCGCTATACGTTTATCAAAAAATCCATTAAATAAAAAAATTCGTTTTTTTTCTTATTTTTACATAAAAATATTTATAAAATAATTTTGGTGTGCAGTTTAATGGGGAATTTTTTTTTTTCATTTAAATTTCGCAGAAATGCATTTTTCGTGCATATTCAATTAAAACTAGTTTTAGAATTCAAAACAACTTTATTTTAAGCAATCCAGTTTTTTAAAAAGCTACTCAATGTAATATATACAGCTAGCGTACATATAACGTATTCGTAAGTGTGATTGTCTGATTGGTGTACCAGTTGATTATTGAAAAATACGACATAAATCAAAGTGCATATTATTCCTTGATACCGTCATTTTGGCAGGAACCAGGATCTTTTGGTTCCGTATTATATTTTTAAAATGACGACTGTTTATAGTCGAGAAAAAGCGGTGATTTTTGAAAGTTTACACTTTTGACTCGTTGTAAGCAACTTGAAATAGAATCATGTCTTACTTTTTTTTTAGATAATAAAATTCGTATATACCTACAAAGAGTAAGGTATGTGATTCTATTTCAATTCTGATGTTGCTTATAATGAGTAAAAAGTGTAGTTTCAAAATGCCATTTCTCGTTGGTTTTTTATAATATTTTTTTCTTAGATCCTAGTTTAGTTAGTGCCATAATTACTGTCTATGTATATTTTCAGAAAATTCTTGATTTTTTGATTTTGGTTCACTGGGGATTTCAGAACGCGGGAAACCATTAAGGCAGAAAAATCTCGCAGTGTCGATTTCAAAGCCATTTATATAATATATAAAATTCAAAAATGAGCTATATTATATTAAGCTCATTTTTGAATTTTTTTTTTTTGTAATCTCAAAACATGTAGAAACAATGTTGTGTATTTAGCTTTTTAATAAAATATTTATTTGTATAAAAAAATTATTAGTGATGAGCTAATGCAAGACCAAGACCAAGACTTTGGCAGTCTTGGTCTTGGTCTTGTTCTTGCATTAAGAATCTTGGTCTTGGTCTTGCTAGAGCAGTTTGAGTCTCGGTCTTGGTCTTGGTCTTGCAAAATGCAGTCTTGATATTGGTCTTGGTCTTGCTAAAAATCTTGCACTTTTTTGCTTTTTTTTATTAGCGAATTTTTTCCTTCTAAACTCAAAATTTTCTCTCTTTTCGGTATTAATTATACTTTCAAACTATTTAAATAGTTTAGCAAGAGTCTTGCTTTTTTCTTGTTTTTGTCTTGGTCTTGCTCACTTGAGTCTTGGTATTGGTCTTGTAGCCATACTTATAGTCTTGGTCTTGGTCTTGGTCTGGGTATACATAATCTTGGTCTTGGTCTTGCAAAAAATGCAAGACCAAGACAAGACTGCAAGACCAAGACTAATTTTGCTCATCACTAAAAATAATAAAAAAGGTAGATTTTTGATGTTTTTTTGGGGAATCTCCCTTTAAGGACAGTATGCATATTTTTAGTAATTTATTTATAATACATAGGTACGTAATATTTTATATATAGCGAAGACTTACCTTCAAAGTTTACTCATACCATTTTAAATAAAATTATTATTTAAAAAATAAGTATTAAAAAAAAGAAAAAAATATTTGTGTTAATTCTGTTAATTAACTTTGTGTTAATTCTGTTACAAATAACTGTTAATTCTGTAATTTACTTAACTTTTTGGAAATGGCATTATTCAGATTGGCCAGATTTACCTAGAGTTGAACTTTTTTCACACCTTATATAAATGACACATTCTATATCAATTATTTTGGTATATGCATACGATCATACCACAGTTGACAAAACTTAATCTTAACTTCAAATACGAAACACAATAAATCCATTTAAAGCCGGTCTCAGTTACGCATAGTAATACCGTGTAAAGTCCACACGTTCGTCGTGTACAATCGACAATCGATCGATGATCCATACAAAACAGACTACTATAATAATGATCTATTAAATTATTTATCTACTGAATATACATGTATTTATACATCGATGGAACGTATATTCAATAGTATGTGAATTTGTTATAATATTTTTTTTTTTTCATTTTTTTGTTATTTTATGAGATTGATCAATAAATTTGTTCGCTTGTATAAATTAGTAAATCAACGAATTTGGAAATTCCGTTCAGTATAAATCCATAAATCGATAATTGTCTGCCATATTATTGATTAAGGTGTTTGGTGCATTAGAGCATTTGAAAAATTAACTCTTTGCACTCAAGCAAAAAAAAAAAAGTGAGTTGTAAATAGGCTGGTAAGACATGACTACGACCGACGTTCTTTTTTTGACGGATTCTTTTGACGTTCTAACCTTATTTCCTCAAAGTTGAATACTAAATGCGCTAAATACGTCCTCAATGCTGTTTTTATTAGTTTTTAATTTTAAAAAGATAATTCAACGTGATTTTGTATTATTTTATTTACAATTTTTCTAATAAATGAATGTGTTTGCAGTTATTAAATAAAATATTCATGTAATGTGAAGTATGAGCAGTCATTGCAGTTCAACATTCAGTGTGTCATGTGGTACATGTCTTATGATCCAACAGACAAAACACCTTTAAATATGGTAGAGTTAATGGACAAACCACCTTGTCATGCTGTACATGTCTTATAAGCGCAAAGGGTTAAATTAATGAAATTTATATGTTATTTTTTAGTAGGTACCATTATAGAAAATGTTAAAATTTGAACCAATTCCAAAGTGGATTTTGATCATATTTTGCTGGAATAACAGTTTTACTGTAAATGAAACAAATAAAAATTCAAAAGGGTATAATTTCCGAAATACGTTTTTTAAAAAAATTTTTATAAAAATTTCTACGTGATGGTATTTATAAGTATGTATATTATTATTAGTACACACAGTACAATTGAAAAGTTTGGCCACATTCTAGTTTTTTTTTTTAAAGTACTATTCCCAAAGAAATTTTAGTCTCTTTTATTTTGAAAAATTAAGAATAGGTTCATTGAGAAATGTGGGTCGGAATTAAACTCCACACTCGCACGTAGACTATTAAAAGCAGGTCCATTGTCCTTACGTGATCTAGTTAACGCCCAGTTCCCAGCAGGATGTCAGAAGTTGCCTCGAAACACAGTATCAGAGATCATAGATACGTATATTGCACGTACTCTTTCTCAACCTCGTATATCAAAAATTGCATGTTTTAGGACACACAAAAAACATTAAATATTGTATTTATATATATATATATATATATATATATATATATATATATATATATATATATATATATATATATATATATATATATATATATATATATTATATATGTAGGTAGCCAACATCAAAAGGTGTAATTAGCATAAATTTTAAGTTCATAATGATTAAAACACAGATTTAAATACGTTTTTTTTGTGTCTCCAAAAATTGGGAATTTTCAGATACGAGGTTGAGAAAGAGTACGCGCGATATCTCAAGGACGGCAGTATTTTGTAAAAATATAGAACATAGACAATAGCCAGAAGCTAAACAATTTTGAATTTTAGAAATTTATAAAAAAAAAAAAAAAAAAAAAAAAAAAACACCATAAAATCCCACGTTTATTATAGTTAATTACTACCAAATTTTTGAATTGGTAGTGTATATAATCTTTCAATATCAATTTACTTTATAATGTGGAATACTGTTGTGATCTTTTATAATGTATAATAATATTTTTGGTCGATAAAATTATACACAATGCTCGAAATAAAAAGTAAAATTTTACATTTGTGTTAAAAATTACATATCTATAAAATTTTTTTTTTTAATTTCGACTTTTGTAATAAAATTTTATAATATAGCAATCGACAAAAAATTCTTGAACAAATAAATATTAACGAACTTTTTGTTGTAATGCTATTATTGATAATTATAGATGGGCTGACTGATGGCCGATTAACTGTGCTAACATTATTTCATTTATCCAAGACATTACTAAATTGTACTTAATGTAATCAAATGTTACAGGATATCCAAATTGAAAAAAATAAAAAAGGAGTGCCACAGGGATCACTGCTTGGTCCGTTACTATTTATCGTTAAATTTACTAACTATGGCAAAATTTTCAATACAAGTAACAATCTAGTGTGTATATTTTGTAGATGTGGAATCCATTTTAAGTTCCATCGAGTTCGGCCGTTCAAAACTGAATGATTCGAGTTGTAGACGGTGTAAACTATTGTTTTTCCGCGTGCGGAAAATTTTCACCATCTTTAAATTATTACTGTTGGTATGTAATTCCAGAAGTGTTTGACCACTTCTCTGACTCAAAAATTCATTCAAGAATCCAACGTCTATGTACATATGTACGTATAACAGATTACGCAATAACGCAGTAACAAAACAATTATACTGGAGGTATTTTTGGATTGAAACAAGTAGTCTAGAATGAATGTGGTAGTGATTATTAACAGTGGTGACCGGTGACCAATGAATGACCAATGAAATGACCAAGCAATCAAATAAATATACCTACCAAAAACATATACATATGTGATAGAAACAATGGAAATAAAACTAAAAAGACATACATATACGCATAGAATACACTGATAACGAGTTTTTTGATCAACATTTTTATTTGACTATCATCGACTAACATCTCTAATTAATCCATTTCTTTTCATATTAAAATAATCGCCATACGTTCGTCTTTGTTCAACAATATTTTATACAAAAAAAGTATAATGCATAGGTACTAATAAAATTTAGATGTATACAATAATTCATATTTGAAACCATTTTTCTGTTCTCGAACAAAAACAAAAACCGAACGCTAATTATTGGTTTGTTTCAAACAGATATTACCCGTCTACGTCCCGCACCCGCACCAAATTCGGTATATACATACGTGATTATAAAGTGTTTGGACACGTTTAAAGCATGGTGCCACCATAGTATGCCGTCTGACTAATTAGTTCGAAATTTATCCGAAACATTTTTTTAAAAAATTTGTAATTGTATTAATCAAGAGAGAGGTATTGGGGAAGTTAGTTTAAGTACATGTGTGAGTTAAGAATGGCTTCAGGTCTCTCCTAAAGTAGTTAAAAATCGGATATTTTTATCGGAAATTAAATTAGAAAGAGAAATCAAATACAACTGAAGGCCGGACTTCAAAAATAGGCTAACAAGGAAAGGTATCCAACTGTATCTCTCAGAAATTTTTGAAACTTTAGCGGATTATAGATCTTATTAAAACTAATCACGAGCCATATTTCGTTCGTGCCCATAAGCGGTTTAAGGTGGTGAAATTCACCCCTGAAAATTTGAGTTTTTGTCAATTTTCTTAAATATCTTGGAAATGGTAAGAGCTTTGATAGGGAAACTATATATATTTGTAAATGGCACTTTAAGATATTTATTATGATACCAAAATTAAAGTTACAAAGTCATTGGGGTTTCATCCCCCACCCCAACCCCTTAATTTATCAGGTATTTTTTGGTAAAAGAGGAGGTTGTTACAGTTCTGGGCAAAAAGGATGTATTGGAAAAACGGGATTTTGCGTCCATATAACTTTTATAGCATAAGATTTTCGAATTTGGACCTTCCGGAAGATTACCTAAATCAGTTTCTGGGAGAGTAAAGCCAAAGTTTAATTAATTTTTTAAAAAAAGTGCTGGAATTACTCAGAAGGAGTGAAACGAAATGTGACGGCGAAGGACGGAATTAGAGTAGGAGTATAGTTTTCCAAAAATTTTATTCCCTTACACAGAGAAAAAATTCCAGTAAAAATTTCTGAGCTGCCTCCGGTAAACGAGTCTTAAGTGACTAGTCCGTAGGAAATTATTAAGCAAAAATATAAAAAATGCGTTTCAAACATTATTTTTTACGATTCATTTGAAAATTTTTCCTGTACACCTTAAGAATTTTTCCTATACACCTTAAGAGTTTTTCCTATACAGCTGCGTAAAATTCGATGGGCTAGTAAAATTTCAAGTGGACACCTGGAAAATTTACTTAATTTTTTGTAAAATATACTGGACATATGAATAATTTTTACTGAGTCGTTGTGCATTTGTTATTTGTCACACACCACTGCATAGCCAAGCATCACATAAACTGAGAATAAATAAAACAAGCATGCGCAATAGCACCGAGCATGCGCAATAACACGACCAACACGACTTCAGACTGCAACTAACCAGGACTGGTTCATTTAGTTGTTCAATAACCAACGTGACTGGATGTTTATATAGTGTTTTTTTTTTTATAATAAATTTTTAAAACAAAAAATTGTTGTTTCATGAATTTTTGTATAGTTTTGATATGTTAATTGAAATATGTTTTTATACAAATTATTGTAATGTGCTTATTGTTAAAAATTTTTATCATGTAATACCTATGTCAAATAAAGAATTTATATATTTTTTTCCACAAATAATAAAAAACCACAAAAATTTTTTTCTATATTAATAATTTGATTTTAATGCTTACCCTTCTATCAATATCCTTTTAAACTATTTTAATTCAATTATTTATTAATAAATAAAAAAAAAGCCTTATTTATAAATAATACGGTAATTTTTACTGAGCTATAGGATAATTTAAAATTTTTACTATAAATTATCGTATTTTTTGCTTAGCCTGTCACTTATGTCCGCATTACCAGAGAGCTCAGTAATTTTTTACCAGAAATTTCAGTAAAAATTACTGTATTTTTTTCTCAGTGTACAATTCAAGAAAAATTATAATAATTTTAAAAATTAAAGATATTAAAAACAAAAAAACTTTATTTAATCAACACATCGTTAGAAATCTCAGACTTATTCCAATTTTTTTCGAACCTCTAAGGAGGGAAAGTTGCCTCCCTGTGCCCTCTTGTCCCTAACCCTTGGTGATGCCCATGCTTCTAAAGACTCTATTCTGAGTAACAATAAATTGTTTACAGGGTTTATTCTTGAGTAAAATAAAATCTTTAGTTGTATTCGAGTATAAGCAGTGTAAATAACAACTGCTACCCAGTGATCTCCAGTATTGCCAACTTAGTGGTTTTACCACTAAAACTAGTGGTTTTGAACGTCCCACAGTGGGGAATAGTATATTGTGCAATAAGTGCGGGAAATTGTCGATTGCCCACGAAAGCCAAGTTGAGCGCACAAACGTAGTGAGTGCGCTCATTAGCTTGAGTGGGGCAATCGACAATCCCGCACGAGTTGCACATACTATTTTTTATTACGAATTTCACATACTTTTTTCTATTATCATCACTATTTTTGACATTTTTATTACTTTTTAAAATATTATTTTTAAGTGTTCGTCTTTTTTTTTTCTGAATTAATTATCGTTTAAATTACTTTGTTGGTGGTTTCTACAGAAATAATTATGAAATATTTATTAAATGAAAAATTAAGAGGCGGCTTTGCTTGTTTTGATTAAATTTTGCGTGTTTTATTGTCAATTTGCGTGTGGAAAGTTACTTTCCACACGCAAAAAAGTATGCGGGAGGAGTACAGTGGGCAAACAGCTATTTTACGTACAGAAATGTGTGCGCCAAGTTAATACTTCTCCCGCATGAGTAATAAAAAAATTTTTTCTAGTGGTTTGTGGTTTTCAGCGTTACCATCTTAGTGCTTTTATCACTAAAACTGCTGGTTATTTCATTATTAATTTATATAATATTGTTCTATTGTTCTATTTTGTTATAATTAAATCATAAAAATTAAATTATAATAATTTTTATTTTAAAAAAAATTTTTGTTTTCTTTTTTTTTTTTGACTGTCTGGAAGAGCTGGTGGTTTTTAGTGGTTTTTTAACGGTTTCAAAGTCGAATCTAGTGGTCTCTGGAAAAAAAAGTTGGCAACACTGATGATCTCTCAGACGGTGCGATGGGGTGAAACTTAAAAGTCGACTCGTAGTCATATCAATTATTTATTGATAAAAAGTAACAAAAAAAAAAAAAAAATTGGGATATTTTCAAAAAATTAATTTTTAAAAAAAATTGTTTTTTGATTTTTGATATTTTTTGGTGTGACTCAATAATTTTATGAACACCTGTTTGATTAAAATGAACGAATAGCCACAACTATAACCCGCTGCTATAATTCTTTATTTGGAATTTTGAATTATTACTTTTGTTCTTTCTGGCTATAAGTTGAAAACCAGTTTTTTTTTTATTTCGTATCAGTCTTTATTCTTGTATTTTATTGGTATATTGGGTAGAATAGAAACTTAAGGTCAGTAATTTTCAATAGATATTTCAAAATTATCGATATTATTTAGACATATAGATAACAACTTTTTATAAAAACTCAACTTAAAACTTGGGTCGCTCTATTCTCGATACGCCCATAAAACAAAAAAATTTATTATTTATTTCAAACATATTACATTTTTTTTCGGTTAATATCCATGATTCTCATAAGAATCTCTAGTAATCAAAACTCCTATTTTCCCAGACAAATGAAAAAAAAAAATATATTTTACATCCAATTCGATCGAATACGTGTAAATTCAAAATTAAATATATCTTGGAGTAAAGTAAGATATTTAAGTCCATTATATTTTGATCCGATGCGAATTTGATAACTTCCAAGGAAGTGGCAAGAAGTCAAAATTTTAAAAATTTTGAAACTTCACCGGTACGTAAAGGCTGACTAACTAATAACATAAAAAATAGCAGTTGTAGCTAAACTTGTTAAGGGGGGAGTTCACGCCAGAAACAGCTAATAAACTAATTTTTTTCGAATCTCGTTTTTTGTTTTTATTTTGTTCTGTGGTTCTTTACAAACATGGTGATATATAAAACATGGCCAAAAATTTTTTTTTTCAAGTAGAAAAATATTTATTTGTGAGCCGCTGCACGGCCAAGTTGCTGCTCCTTTGCAGACAACACTCGCCCCCCCCCCCCTCGCGATTTGATCATTAATATTTAGTTTTGGTGTGTACATGAGTTACAGTATGCACGAAAAAGGAACAAGAGGGAACAATATATGGGGCTGGAGAGTTTTAATAAACAGTGAGTAAATCGCTTCTTTTGTTATTATTTTCGTTTTTTACCGTTTCCCGAAAGTTGTGTTTTTCCCGACAAGGAAAATCATATCTCAAGTTCTAGAAAAGATAGAGACTTAATTTTTTTTTAAATTTTGTTTATAAACATATTGCGCATAAAGTGGAGTAACTATTTTTAAACATTTTTTTTTTTAAATAAAAAATTAGGTTTTATAATTTTTAGAAGTTTGGAATTACAATTTTATAGTTAATTTTTAAAATTACCTGAAACCCATACTCAGCCTTATGAACAGGTCCTTTAAAAAATATTTAAAAAATATTCATTACTTTTTGAGATCTGGCGTTCCTTGTAAACGCTTAAAAACTTGTGCAAAAGGGCCTCCTCCCCCCACAGGGAAGAGTAATGAATGTTTCAAAAACAAAATTTTCTATTTGAAACCCTCCCTAATTTGAAAAAAAATTCAACAAGCAAAATAATCATAAATAAAAAAGTTGCTTTCTTATTTGAACTCCTCCCTTAAAAAACGATTTTAACGGGTGAACCACACATCCCCTTAAAGTTGGAATCCAAAAATTTAAAAATTGTTGAAATTTTTTGCGTCCACACATTTTTAAGGGATGAAACCACTCCTTGTTGCGGTTTCTTTGTTAGTATGGTACATAGTGATCTGTTGAGGAACCATTTCCTGATTATTTCTTCCTGTATCTTGTTGAGTGAAAATGCTCTTGTACCTAAAACGTAAACTGTGTGATAAAAATGAACTACTTGCGTTTTTTCACCGGTATGTGTCGTCTTTAATGATATGGGTTACTAAAAATATACCCAATACACTTGAACAAGTTCATTATCGTAATCTAAATATACATATGTATCTACAAGTCTTCTCATTGATTTGATGACCTATGAAACTAATGTGTACGAGAAGGAAACAATGTTTAAAAGCGACAAAGAAATGTTTAAAAGCGACTCTTTAACTCTGAATAGATTTCTTATAGCCTGGAATCATTTCAGCCATTAACTGGAATAACATTAGGTTGTGTAATATGAAATGTCGTTTTCCGACCACTTGATCGACCAAGTAATTCAAACGAATATCGGCAATTTTTTTATCATTAGAGAAATGTTTAAAAGCAACTCTTTAACTCTGAATAGATTTCTTATAACCTGGAATCATTTTAGCCATAAATTGAAATAACATTAGTAGGGTTGACCGGGGTAATTGTGAATGGATTTTCATGAGTTGAGATAAAAGCGTTATTTTAAGTATTTGTTATTTTATATATCACATTATGGTTGATTTATTTTTAATTCTACATTATTCAGGATACACCACACAAATTTTGAGCAAATTCGTATGAAAAACAAAAATTTTATAAGCCATTCACATTTCCCCGGTGCGGTTTTTCAAATCTTATGATTATCGGGATAAAAGTGAATGTCATCAGAAAAATTATTTAGAATGGATTACAAGAGAAGTGTAGTACGTCCGAGTAAAGCCCAGCTCAAATTCTTCACATTTATTCCACTTTCAAATTTTTCATCGTACTTTAGCGGTCACAATTTCTCTTTGTTTAATGCAAGTTACGCATACCTCAAATTTCTACAAAAAATCAAGGTTAAAGAAAAATAACAAAAATTGTAGGAACAAATTTATTACAAGCTAAAAATGATCTTTTGGTCGCAGTAAGCTGCATAAAATTTTGCAAGGGTTTTTTCAAAATAAAAAAAAGATACTAATACTTGGAGAATTGTTATGAAATTTTAATAGCATATTAAGAAAGGACAGAAAAATATACTAAGAGTTGATTTTTAACAATATTAATGTTATTTTAGAAATTATAGGCGTCGTTCACAATTGCCCCAATTCACAATTACTCCGGTCAACCCTAGGTCGTGTAATATGAAATGTCGTTTTCGGACCACTTGACCGATCAAGTAATTCAAACAAATATCGACACTTTTTTAAGCATAAGAGAAATGTTTAAAAACAACTCTGTAACTCTCAACAGATTTCTTGTAGCCTGGAATCATTTCCGCTATTAATTGGAATAACATTAGGTCGTGTAATATGAAATGTCGTTTTCCGACCATTTAATCGACCATGTAATGCGGATAAATATTAACACTTGTTTAAGTATCAGAGGAATGTTTAAAAGCAGTTCTTTAAATTTAAATAGAATTCTTGCAACCTAGAATCATTTTCATCGTTAGTTGTAATAACATTAACTCGTGTAATATGAAATGTCGGTTTTCGACCACTTCGTCGACTAGGTAATTCAGATAAACATCGGCAACAAACAGTTTTTTGAGCATTAGAAAAATGTTTAAAAGTATTTCTTTAATTTAAAGTCGAATTCTTGTAGTCTAGAATTATTTCCGCCTTTAACTGGAATAACATTCGGTGGTGTAGTATGAAATGTCGATTTTTGTACTCGAACCAATAAAATTACTTATTAGACTAATAGTATTTTTTATTTAACTGTCTAAACATATTAGATATTTATTACAATAAAAATTCGGATGAAACAAATATAGAAATAATTAATTAATTAATTAAATCGATAAATAAATTAATTATGTATCAAACCATATTTGCAATAAATCAATTTAATACATTTTGAAATTAATTAAAATATTATTCAATATCGGAAAGTGATAATATGTAAAATAATTATGATAATTTCTTTTACAATTCATTAGCATAAAAATTTGTTGTGAACATACAAGGGGTCAAACTAGAATGTCTACCAAACTGTGCCCACTGTAATCAATGGGTGACGTAACACAACACACATACGATCAAAACACACGATGTATGGACACGAATATACCAATGTGTTAAGCGGGTTCTACACGATGCTACGAACGTTCCTTCCAACGTTCGATCGAACGTTTGAGGCAATTAAGTTCGATAGTTGATGCGACGAATGTATCTGCTACACGGTGAATCGAATGTTTGATCCAATACGAATGATGATGTGTTGGTACTCAGTCGACAACGCTGTTATCTGTCTGATGTTATCTCTAATGTTATACACTGATGTTGTCTCTCTTCACATGAACAAATCGTGCGCAACCAACGAACGCAACCAACACTGACCTTCAAACGTTCGAAGCATCCCTTTGACTCGGTGCAAGAATACCGACATCGAACGGGACACGACCAAATGCGAATGTTTGACGCTCGACATTGGACACTCGTAGGTTCGAACAACGGCTACACGATGCTATGAACCATCCAACGTCGAATGTTGGAAGGTGTTCGTAGCATCGTGTAGCAGCGGCATTAGTCATATATTTTGATGATGATATATGCAGTTCGCATCAATACACTATATACTATGATGGCCGACCTATTTGACAACTAATCAACAATTAAAAATAAATTTATTTATTTTAAGAAAGATATCCCTTCATTTTGAGAAATTTTTTATTCAACAGAATTTTTACACTTAAATACGACACACTTCATATTTTTTTCTGTTTGAAAAAAAACATGATTTTTATTTTGACGTGAACATCACGGTAGTCAGTAACAGACTAAAGCAGTAGTAGTGTAAATTGCTACTTATTGCAACTTTAAGATTTCACTTTTTTATACATATATGTAGGCTTGATCTGTCTCATCTGTGTGAACATAGAACACAGGAAGGAATACAACTATCCCTTTTCTGCAATCACTTATGGGCCTTTATGTGCATTTTGCAGAACTATGTTGTCATTCACTTAGTAGCTACCAATGGGCGTGTTTCAATTGTTGTCATATTGTTGTCGTTGTGTTGACACGGTATACGTGGTATACGTAATGATTTTTGGCCTGCAAAAATTACATTTTTTATTCAATCGGAAAACTGGAGGTTCATGGCACGAAGAAACATATATGTATAAAAGAAGCTGCAATAAGAATCAAATAGTCTTCGAGTCTTCGAGTTATAACTGCATCAAATTTGAAAAATGTAGTTTTTCTTTACCTTACCTTTTAGTTTTAATCACTGAGAATTTTTACTAAAATTATTTACGATGTACTCGCCATAACAGTCATAGTAAAACTAGAAGAGTCGTGTAAATGTGTCAGGGTCTAGCAGCTCCACAACATGTGACTGGCAGCCACGTCCAGAAACTCCCAAACTATCAACCTTCATACATTTCTCAATACCTCCAAGTTAACAATGAAAATCAGAATCCGCTCTTCGGGTGGCTGTAACTCAAAAACTACTTGAGATATGCACTTGAAATTTTAATATGTTATTTTTAAAGGTATAGACTATCGAAACATGTCCACAATTCCAATTTTTTCAGAATGTCACACTAGTGGTTCCCCTTAATATATTATGTCTAAAATTTACCAAAACGTCAAATCTTGTTTGCCAAAAAATCAATACTTTTCAGGATATTTACCAAAAACTGTAATCTCTTTTTCCGAGTGTAAAGGCTGCCATTTTTTTTAAATTTTATTAATTGCCCGTTAACCATTTCCGCTTTTACTAAGTGAATCCATTTCGTGTCTACAACAGGTTAAACGAAATGACCCTACAATGATTACCAAGGCCGAATGTTTGTACAATGTTGGTACAAGGGATATGCACTTTAACGTTTGAACACTTTCCATTTCAAACGTTATTGTCGTAGGTAGAACAATTTCGTTGCACTAAACCTAGGCCAGTGTTTTTGTTCATTTATTTTCAAGGATTATAAACTTCGAAAATAGAATTTCTATTTTATTTTACTCTTTTAAAAGATTTATTATCAATTTTGTAAAGGCCTCTATCGGGTAGAGGCTCCACGGCGAGTGCCCCAAATGCCCGACTCTGCTTCTCTCAAATGGAAACGTTTTTTCTTCACAAACTTAAATAAATTTTTGAAATCGAAATCGAAATTGAAGTTTCACAACGTTGGAGTTGAAAGTTGTTCTTTCAAAACTGCATATGTGTTAATTAGAACTTTTACAAGAGTGCAAATTATTATGCGACTATAAAAGCCTTATTCTTGTAAATTCCAGCACTTGAGACACTCATTAACCCTAGAATCATACGTTGGTCTACAAGTAAAGTTAATCATACATCGGCGCCATTTTGACGAATGGACTTTTTACGGGGAGTTTTAGAGTTTATTTGCAAAAAACATTTTTTTTATATAACAATACCTACTACAAAAGCGAACAAAATATTTAAAAAAAATTGGATTTGGAAAAATTTCTTAATATAAATATTTATTAATTTTTTTAATCTTTTTATAAAAGCATATTTTCATTATAAAAATTAAAAAATAGATAAATACATCAATTGTATCATAAAACATGTCTTTCAAACAATTAATTTATGAACTATTATGAGTCAGTGGACATGAGTGACTTTACAGAATGTGAAATTTCTCAGTCATAAATATTTCTATAGATATGTAGTTATTTCCCCATTAGGCACATTTGTAAATTTTCTAAAATTTGTTAGTAATTATTCGAATAAGATCTCAAAAAATAATAAAAATTAAAATATTTTCCACAAAATAAATTGTTAATCTTTTAAGTCATTCGAAAAGCATTCTTTAGTTTTCGATTCAATATATTAAAACTTCAGTATTATGTCGTCTCTATAAGTCAAACAGCTGTAATCATCTTTCACATTATCATAATCATTGAATAAATTAATTATAACATGCATATCTTTAATAAATTTTAGAAAAATTAGGAAAACTTTTATATGTGAAGTACAAAATCTTTAAAAAAAAAAAAAACATAGGTTAATCATACATCGTCGTCCTTTTGACGCACTCTATTTCAATATAAACAAAACGATAGCAACTATAAACAAAATTTATACATTTGCTGTGTTATAATAACAAATAAATTAGATAACAGAAGTTTCACAACAAGCAGGAAACGACAAGTTGTAGTATTGGAGCAGGTAGAGAAGTTCGTTCGTCATTTTGACGTGTACGTATGATTCTAGGGTTAATTCGCTCAACGTCTCCAATTCTCGAGGGAATTGTCCATACCCTCCGACAAAAAAAAAATCATTTTTGTTATTAATTAAGCAAAAAGAAGCAGCTATTTTACAATAATATAAAAATATTATTACGTCTTTTTTGAAAAATAAAAAAAAAAAAAAAGAAATAATCAGAAACGCTTTAAATGCGCATAAGAAAGGCCCGCGGAGAATTAAAAAAACATAACTTTTATTATTAATACCATGTATAAAATTATTGAATACTACAAAAAGATACTTAAGTCAGTGTAAAACAATGTCCACCATATACAATGTCAATATGCGTAACAGAGATAGAGTGTGATTAAAATGAAACGGCGCAGCGTACAATTGGTCTGTGTATGGGTTTGATAGTCATCTGATCGGTTCAAAAAAAATGAAAGATGACTTTGAAAATATTATTTTATTTTAATATTTTTAATTAGTGGGTTTAGGTATTTTATATTATGTACATGCATTCATGCCTCTGCCATATTGTCTTTCATATTTGTTTTATTTATTATCCGATATTCCCCTATTATCCCGCGTTTCGTTTTTTGATATTTATAAAACAAAGTAATGAACAACAGAACGAAGAAATAAATAATTTTTTTTTTTATTTATTAATAATTCTTAAGTGTATCTTATCGGTTTTCTTTTTTCTTTTTTATTGTACATTTGTTTCATTTATTTCGTCTGTTCGGAAATTTCACGTTAATTATCAAAAAAATTTTATAATATATTAAATATTGTTTCGAAAAATTTGTTTAAATGGAGGAAATTTTGACTGGTACACAAAATATTGGATTTAGATAGTGATGAGCAAATGTAAGACCCAGACCAAGACTTGACAGTCTTGGTCTTGGTCTTGTTCTTGTATTAAAAATCTTGGTCTTGGTCTTGGTATTGCTAAAAAATCTTGCACTTTCGCAGAATCAGAATTTTTTCTCTTTACGATATTAATTATACTTTCAAACTATTTAAATAGTTTAATAAGAGTCTTGCTTTTATCTTGGTTTTGTCGTGGTCTTGCTCACTTGAGTCTTGGTATTGGTCTTGCAGCCATACTTATAGTTTTGGTCTTGGTCCTGCTCTTGGTATACATAGTCTTGGTCTTGGTCTTCCAAAAAAAAAATGCAAGATCAAGACCAAGACTAATTTTATTCATCACTAGATTTAGATTAGGATTATCAATTAGTTGGAATTTCCGTGATGGTCTCAAAATTTGTTTGGCTCGAAAACTTCTTCGGCCGGTCTTTTGGACTAGTGATGAGCAAATGCAAGACCAAGACCAAGACTTGGCAGTTTTGGTCTTGGTCTTGTTTTTGCATTAAGAATCTTGGTCTTGGTCTTGCTAGAGCAGTTTGAGTCTTGGTCTTGGTCTTGCAAAATGCAGTCTTGGTCTTGGTCTTGGTATTGCTAAAAAATCTTGCACTTACTTGCATTTTTTTATTACCGAATTTTTTCTTTCTAAAATCAGAATTTTCTCTCTTTACAGTATTAATTAAACTTTCAAACTATTTAAATAGTTTAGCAAGATTCTTGCTTTTTTCTTGCTTTTGTCTTGGTCTTGCTCACTTGAATCTTGGTATTGGTCTTGCAGCCATACTTATAGTCTTGGTTTTGGTCTTGCTCTTGGTATACATAATCTTGGTCTTGGTCTTGGTCTTGCAAAAAATGCAAGACCAAGACAAGACTGCAAGACCAAGACTAATTTTGCTCATCACTATTTTGGACGTTAGTGAGGACCATTTGCACTAGTTTGCACCTTTACTATATGGACATAGTGGCCATATATGATCGACAGCCAAGACGTTACAAGCCTCGAATTAGAAAGATTTCTCCCTAAAGACGTTTCTCATATTTACACTCTCGGAATTTTGGAAGTATTATCTGAATGGAGCAGCTACGGAGCGTTAGCCCTACCTAGATTAGTTTAAATATTTTTTGATTTAAATACCTACATATCTCGTTCAAAATATGACAGAAAAAAGGATGTTTTTGCAAAATTGCGTTGCTAAAAATAACATAACTACACAATACTTTTTCATTTTTTATTTCCGTAACCAATAGAACCCCTGAAGGATGATTAAATCCGTATCCTGTATGAGCAAATACTAGATAACTGAGATAACATACCAAAAAAAAAAACTAGTAAATATCTAAAATATCAATGTATGTTTTTTTTTTCAAATTCTTAAATAAAAATTATTTAATACGTATTGAATTTTCAAGGCCACAAAAATATAAAAATTTAATAACAAAAATATCAAATATTAAAATCAATTATAAAAATCGAACGAATCAACTTTTCAAAAGAAAAAAAATGAAAAAACACAAAACAAGATATTAACAAAACAATATTAAAAAATAAAAAAAATTTTATCATTTATATATAAAAATATATTATTTAAAATAAGATTTATTTTAAGAAATAGAAAGAATCAAGGCATAGCAGGCATGGAATGGTATAACATACCACATACAACCGTACACATATAGGGGACAGTTGGTTCTTAGGAACCCCCGAAGAAAAAATGCATGAATTGTTCCATATTGTACGGAAATGTTAGTAAATACAAGATCTATTTTGTGCCTTGCCCCTTGTTATTTAAAATATTTTTTCGACAGCTATTACACTGCGCAAAAAACCCGTAGTTTGTCAATAATCTATGACTCAATATCTACTAACTCTATTAAAATCAGAATTACAGTTTTGGAAACCTTGGAGATAAGAGAGGGGAACGCTCAATTCTAGCAAATTTTGTTAGAAAAAGAAATACTTTTACAATCCTTAGAGGTAGTTATTTCAAATGATGCTTCACATGAATTAATTAAAACTTTTTTATTTTTGGACCAAACTAACTCCCCCCCCCCATTTTAATCCAAAATACTTTTTTCGAATCATTGACAAGCAATATATGTGCGCGTCATCAAAACCTAACATTATGTCAAATTTCAAATTTATACGTTACGTAATTTTTGAGAAAAACCTCTGTGACAGACGGATACACGAACACAGGAGTGATCTTTTAAAGATGTTATTTTTCCTTTTTTAAGGTACGGAGCCATAAAAACAACATGCATAATATCAACATGGTAGCATTCTCTTGGTTAAGGGCCCTTTTAGACGGTCATAGGAGTTCTTAGTTCAGTTTCAGTTTCCGTTCTCGTTTCATTTCAGTTCGGATGAAGGTTTGTTTTTACACGGTCCGTTCATTTCTCACTGTTCTCAGTCGTTTCAGTTCTTTGTATAATCTGAGTTGCCCTAAACAAAGTGTTTCATTTTAAAAGTCTTCAACTTATATTCTTATACTAGTTTAAAAGTGCTAATATAACAACTTATCGATGAAGACTATTTCACTGCAATAGTGTTAGCTTTGGTGCTGAAGAAAGAGCGGAAGAAAAGAAGCTAGTGGGGTAAAGCTCGGCTTCTTAAAAGAAATTCATTGTCGCATATAAATTTAATGAAGGCACTTCGCTTAGAACCATGTGATTGGTTGAATTATTTACGAATGAATAAGGATACGTATCTCCTATTCCTTCCTGATTTTCATCCTTGCCGTTCATGGTACTAACACTTTTTACAGTCGGCTGTTGGTCGCTGACGAACGAAAGCAGACCATAATACCATAGTGATGGTTTGTATACTTCCCCAGTTCCTGCTTCACTTCTTTCACTATCCGTAACTTTCTTATCTTCTTTGTTGTAAGTTGAGCGTAGGCTATTTATTTTAGATTTTACCATAGCGATTTACCATCGTATCCTTTATATTTCTTTAATATAAGAGTCTAGGCAGCTTCCCTAATATTTACATTGTGGTAACGTACATCTGTTTTATACCATGAACATGGTAAGGTTTTATAAATTTTAATAAATTCGACAACAAAATCGTGATCCTTGTTGGACATAGCGACAGTTGCCTATATAAAATTTGCACTTTTTCAGATTTTCATTTCATTTGTCAGTTGAAGAAAACAAGTCTATAGAAGTCTGAATCATGTTGTAACATACAAAATTTTAAAATATGGCACCCACATTTGCGATTACAGGATTGGTTGAAATGGACTTGATACGTTTTGAAAATAAAGACGTCTGAATTTGGCTACTATTGAAATCAAAACTGAAGATAAATTTATATTTTACATGCTTATGTATGAGATTTTATTAAATTTGAAAGTCACAGACTATGAAGAATGATATTAAGTACCATCTACCACTTTCAGTTCAGAAAATAAGCTCCTGTTTTACTCTGTTATATGTGTGTGATTCTACCGCGGACGGGTACCGTGGGTAACACACTCCCAGCATAGTGATGATTTCTGTAAACGTTATAGACGAATCAAGTTATTGGTATACGCTTTATCGTTGCGTCAACGTATTTAAAATACTGCCAGCCCCCGGGGCAAAGCCTATGCGTAAGTCCGCTTTTGCCCATCGGTCCAAATTACCCCGACCGTCCCCCACACATCCACTCATACATAAATACAAGTGTTCAATAAAAAAAAAAAATCCGAATTTAAATAATTACTATATTGTAACAATATATTCTGTCGATATGACTCGGCATTAACATTTGACAGCATTTCAAAAAATTTTTTAACTGGTACAATATACAAAGGAAATATGCTTTGTCATTATACATATAACATATATATGTATATAAATGGTTTGTATGTATGGGTTTATGGCTACAATCCTACAGTATACATATACTGACTGATTGAATACAGATTAGAGATTGAAGACGAAGTCGAAACCGGCTCCAAGATTAGTAGCAAAATCTCAATATACATCTCTCATATTATGTATCTTGCGTTTGAGTCCTCTTAATGAATATGAATCAAATATTTATACGTTTACATATACTTCGAAAGGTTTCCACGTACAGTATAAGAGTGATAGGTTTAAAACGTTTTGCCATCATGTTAATCTGTAAATGTTTTAGATTCCCAATAAAAATTTCATTCCATTTTGCGAAATCAGTTAACCCCTAATGGGGGTTAACTGGGGGAGGACTCAGGGCCGTGGAGAGAAATGGCGGGCCCTGGGAATATCTGGGTGCATCTCTTAAAAATTTCTCCCCGAAAAAATAAGTGACAAACAAAAAAAAAGATTTTACTTTTTCCCGGGCCTCTAGTGACCGCTGCGGGCCACTTTTTTCAAGCCGAGCCCCAGGGCTACAACCTCGGCTACCCCACCCTCTCGTCGAGCCTGGGTGGACCAAAGATGAGCTCAGCTCGTCATCCTAATTTTTAGAAAAAATTTGACTGACGAGTTTGTCTAATTTCCGTAACTGGAGGCTGTTTAGTAAAGGGCGGTCATACTGTAAATAAATTAAGCAAAATGTACCAAACTTGCAATTATATCTATAGAGATATTACATTTTTTATTTAAAAAACTGGAATGTATGGCGGTACTAAACGGGTTAAAAGGAAAAGGTCTTGTATTGTGATTTAGATCAGAATCTAAGCGAAACCCTCTGTTATCATTAAAGATGTTGGAGATCAAAACCAGTTGAAACTAGTGATGAGCAAAATTAGTCTTGGTCTTGCAGCCTTGTTTTGGTCTTAAATTTTTTGCAAGACCAAGACCAAAACTAAGATTATGTATACCAAGAGCAAGACCAAGACTAAGACTATAAGTATGGCTGCAAGACCAATACCAAGACTCAAGTGAGCAAGACCAAGACAAAAGCAAGGCTCTGGCTAAACTATTTAAATAGTTTAAAAGTATAATTAATACCGTAAAGAGAGAAAATTTTGATTTTAGAAGGAAAAAATTCGCTAATAGAAAAATGCAAGAAAGTGCAAGATTTTTTAGCAATACCAAGACCAAGACCAAGACCAAGACAAGACTCAAACTGCTCTAGCAAGACCAAGATTCTTAATGCAAGAACAAGACCAACGCCAAGACTGCCAAGTCTTGGTCTTGGTCTTGCATTTGCTCATCACTAGTTGAAACCAACAAAATCCGCTGAATCCATTGAAGGATGCGAGTAAATGAATTATTTCACCTAAAATGTGGTGACATTTGGCAACGTCGCATTAAACGTTGAACAAATTAAAAAATTGCAGTTCAGTACAAAGTATTTTTAATAGTTTAATGAATATTTTTAGACTGTACTAACCTAACTTCATACAAAAATATTTAAGAAATTTTTTAGGGAAGGAACAGGATTGCGATGAAGTATAACAGGCTAAGGAATCGGATGGGAGCACCTGTAAACGTTTCCTTGTTAGGCAAAATTCTAAACCAGTAAGAAACCTTTAAGGATGTTTAGCCATTTGCAGGTCATGAGAGTTTGGTTTTGATTTGGTTTAAGTGAAGAAAGGGAAATTTTAAATTACCTATTTTTTCGGTACGGAAGTTCTTCATATCGGGATTCCCATATTAGAAATCTTATTAGGAACAGCCTGTATACAATAATATTTATACGTATACGAAAAATGATTGATTATATCTATGATGCATAATTGTCATTCATAGTTTTTTTTTCGATGACCTTGACATTTAGGCAACAAAAGTAGTTGCTAATTTTTAAGCACAAAATTACAAATTTATGAAGTGATATCTACTAATACCTGCTGATACCTACATACGATAAATTAGCATAGAAACAACACCGAACGGTAGCAATGAGACTACAAATTTTTTAATTTATTTATTATATAATATTTGAGGGTGACCTTTGCCGGTAACTATATTGGATTGAAGTCTGTAGACGTAGAGGAAAACACTTTATTAGGCTCAATAGGTTATTCTCAATGGGCTTTTCACTGATTAATCCTAATTTTGTTTATTTTAAAGTAATAAATAAATATTAAATAATAAGGGACCAAGAACAGATCCTTGTGGTATTCCTACTACTATAACCTTCGCTATACCAATATGAAGTATTTTTATGTGAAATCATGAATTCTTGGGCTTTAATTGGACACTTTTAAGGAAGCTTGAACCCCTTAATTGATCCATTGGTTGACAGTATAACAGTTAAAGTTATAAATTACAATGTCCAAGACAGTAAGTCTGAAGAACGGACGTCAAAGCCCAGTTACTACGACCATCAAATAAAATTTGATTGAAATTGAAATTTTTTTCAGGATATTATAATATTATACTAATAACAATAACAATAACAAAAATTGAATAATTTAAAATATAAATTTATTCATGCAGTGAAGCGATTAAACACACTTAAACTGAAGCATTTTTAATTGACCCTAAAATTGTAACATAATAATGAGAAGGCAAGTACTGTTTGGTAGATTTGTATTAATGTGGTGAAGTCTGCTGCGCGTATATACTCTTCATAGTCTCCGTCCTCTGTCCCCCATACAGCCGAGTATATTATTCTTCTAACAATCTGTAAGTACAGTGAAACCTCCCGTTTCTGACACTCACCGTAAACGGACACTTCTGGTATACGGAACCAGAAAATTTTATGTCGGTTATGGGGAGAAATATCTTTAGACAGGTGAAAATAAAGGCAATTTCGGGAATATTTTTAACAAAGAAAAGATTGATCTATATTTTTGAGATTTGGAATTTTATTTACTATGATCTTAAAGTATTACATTTTTTTTTCAATATATATAAAAATGGCGGCTAAAAATGGCTATTTTTGTATTAAAATTTTTTTTTGTACGAATATTGACACACGGTTTATAATTGGCATAAATTTTAAAAAAGTTGGTTGAATAGTCTTTGAATGAGAACGCCAGCCAATTGCAAAAACGCTGTTTCGAGAAAAATGTGTTTAAATTTTCGGTATGTAATAATCAAAATGAAATTACTACATTTACATATTTACGGCGCAGATATACGAAATAAGCTACAGATGCTATCTCATGTTGTCGAAAGCGTTTTATGTTCAGACTTTACGAGCAGGCGCGTATACAACTAAGCTTCTAAGAAATGAAAGAGTGATGAGCAAATGCAAGACTAAGACCAAGACTTGGCAGTCTTGGTCTTGTTCTTGCATTAAGAATCTTGGTCTTGATCTTGCTAGAGCAGTTTGAGTCTTGGTCTTGGTCTTGGTCTTGCAAAATGCAGTCTTGGTCTTGATATTGCTAAAAAATCTTGGACTTTCTTGCATTTTTTTATTACCGAATTTTTTCCTTCTAAAATCAGAATTTTCTCTCTTTACGATATTAATTATACTTTCAAACTATTTAAATAGTTTAGTAAGAGTCTTGCTTTTTTTTTTGCTTTTGTCTTGGTCTTGCTCACTTGAGTCTTGGTATTGGTCTTGCAGCCATACTTATAGTCTTCGTCTTGGTCTTGCTTTTGCTATACATAGTCTTGGTCTTGGTCTTGGTCTTGCAAAAAAAATGCAAGACCAAGACAAGACTGCAAGACCAAGACTAATTTTGCTCATCACTATACAAAACATTTCCCATGCGTCTCTATAATTATTGTAATTTTATCAATGTGATGTTCAAAACTAAATAATTCCTAGGGTATATATTAATTCTGGGGGCGGGGGGTCTCATGACCCCTTTACCCCTCCCCCCCACCCACCCACCCCCTTTCATTGTATACGTGCTTATTTCGGAGTATATCCTTGAAATATTTTACCAACACTTGATGGTAAGAAAAAACTGAGTCCTAAATGTAGTTCCCCTCAAAATACTGCCAGTATCTCTTATGAATAGAGGGCAGAAACTGTCACCACTAGTGTCCACTTAAGGGAGGTTTTACTGTATTCATATTTTTATGGGGGTTAATGAACTTTGTTTTAAAATAATAAATTCAATATAATACTAAAAAAATATATATAAATCAGAACATAAAAAATACACGTATAGTTAATTTTTGTTTTGGGTATACGCTGTAAACTACGGTCGAATATATGTACATAGACTGGCCGCGAACACATTTGATTGACTGTCTACGCGATTGATATTGTCGCTACGGTTGTAAACGTGGTGTTGATCAGTTTAGTATTTCCATGTTTTGCCATACCTTACGTACCTTACGTACACAACAAGTACATTTCCAAAAATCTGTGATCGACACTAGTGATGTCGAGACGAGATGTAAAGTAGTCGATTAATCGACTTAAGTTGGTTTTGCGACAAAATTAGTCATTAGTCGAAAATATCGTACACACAGTAATCGTCTAATCGACACAAATTTTTAGTCGAATTCATAAATAGGGTAATCTATGTAACTCTTTCCAAAACATTGCTCTGTCACTTTTCACAACAAAAATCGTATGAACACGAGTCGACTTCGGCCATTACGCCATCCTCAGGTGAAATGGTCGAAAGTCGACTCGTGTTTATACGATTTTTGTTGTGAAAAGTGACAAAGCAACGATCCCATGTTTTTTAATGTGGATTTTCACAAAGTAAACCTTTCCAATATTAATTATTTACAATGTGTTGAATTTAATTATTGACTTATTTTTTTTTACAAAAAAAAAAAATTACATATTAACTACAATGTATTATTCACATAAAAGTAAAAAAATATATAAAAAGAAGATAATTTTTAGTTTTCATTTTTACGAGTCTTATAAATAACGCAGAAAAATTATTAAATTAATCGTTTTTAGTAATTTAAAAAAAAATATTAGTCATTTTAGTCATTTAGTCGACAGTAAAATAGTCGATTAAAAAGTGATTGAAAGTAAACAAAATTACTTGACTAAACCGATTAATCGATTAATCATTCAATATCACTAGTAGTGATTAGTGATGTCGGATGATTAATCGATTAGTCGGTTTAGTCGATTAATTTTGTTTATATTTAGTCATACTTTAGTCGACTATTTTACCTTCGATTAAACGATTAAAATGATTAATTTTTTTTTCAAATGACTAAAAACGACTAATTTAACAATTTTTCTGTATTATTTATTGGACTTCAAAAAATGGAAACTAAAAAATTATCCATCTATATAATTTTTCACTTTTATGTGACTAATATATTGTGATATTTCATATCTTTCTTTTGCTTAAAAGAAAAATATTAAAAGTTCATAATTAAATTCGTAAAAAAAATCTCGTTTTTGAAAGAGTTGCATAGGTTACCTTACCATGAATTTGACTAAAATTGCTCGAAATCCTTTTTGAGATATAAATGTCGGAATTATTAGGGGGTGACAGACGGTCGGATTGACAGACATGACCTAGTTAATGATCTTGGACTCTTGGTGTTCAGAAGCCGTTCATACAGCAAATCGTAGTTCTAAGTCACAATTTGGCAAAAATTAACACTACGTTCTATTAGTGATGAGCAAATGCAAGACCAAGACCAAGACTTGGCAGTCTTGGTCTTGGTCTTGTTCTTGCATTAAGAATCTTGGTCTTGGTCTTGCTAGAGCAGTTTGAGTCTTGGTCTTGGTCTTGGTCTTGCAAAATACAGTCTTGGTATTGGTCTTGGTCTTGGTATTGCTAAAAATCTTGCACTTTCTTGCATTTTTTTATTACCGAATTTTTTCCTTTTAAAATCAGAATTTTCTCTCTTTACGGTATTAATTATACTTTTAAACTATTTAAATAATTTAGCAAGAGTCTTGCTTTTTTCTTGCTATAGTCTTGGTCTTGCTCACTTGAGTTTTGGTATTGGTCTTGCAACCATACTTATAGTCTTGGTCTTGGTCTTGGTCTTGGTCTTGCAAAATGCAGTCTTGGTCTTGGCCTTGCAAAAAATGCAAGACCAAGACTAATTTTGCTCATCACTACGTACTATCCCTACAAAATTTTTGGATATTCAAAAAAAACAGTAAAATCTAGTCTTTCTTTTAAATCGACCGTGTGTTATAATTACTAATAGATATTAAAATTATGGTTAATTACATCTCCACTTTTAATTTTTATGTTGAACATAAAAAAAAAATTTTATGGGTTTGACAACACACAGGATAAGAAACAGCTTCAAGCAATTTATAACATCTTTTTCGTATAAAAATCGAATATATTTTAAATAAATTATAGATACATTCTTTTTTTCACTAAACATTTAAAGTGAAAATTCCAAAACCGATCCAATAAATAATTATTTGGCTCGTTTATTAATTGGTTTTGGGTCGTACACAATTTTAAAGAAAAAAAAAAAAAAAAAAGAAAAAACAAAAAAACAACTGAATATACCTTCCTAATATATAATAATTTCTATTTATATTTATAATTTAATGCGTTTGAAATCTGGCAATTAAAGGGTTTAAAAAACACAAAAAAACCAAATCTACATATTTTGAATAATACGGTCATTTTAAAACATCTCCCAAACGCTTATACATTAGAATACAAACGCGTGCTGAAATGAGACGGAGAATTTCAGGAAATGATTTAATGGAATGAGATGGATGAATAATACTTTGGTTTTCATCAAAAAGACGGAATTTTAAGACAAGAATTTTTTTCTCGTTTTGGGTGTGTTCACTTTCTGTTATTTTTGTGTTATATTATTGTTTTCTTTAGTATTTTTTTTTTCAAAATATTTTATTTATTTTGTTTACGATTTATTAGTGTCGAAATGGAATAAATTAAAAATTCATCAAGTGCGTGTCGGACACGCATCAGTCAGGGTCCGTCAGTAACTAGAATTTTATAAAAATATGGAACGTTTGAGGTAGTCCTATCGAGAAAATGGTGTCCGGACAATCGCCTCCACTGACAATCGCCTCCAGTTTTATATTTTCGATGGCTGTAAAAAGGGTGTCTGGACAATCGCCACCACTGATCATCGCCCCCAATGACAATCGCCCCCAGTTTTATATTTCCGATGGTTGTAAAAAATGTACCCTGTCAATCACCACCAGTTTTATTATTTTAGATCGTTGTAGCTAGAGGAACTTGTCCCTACATATTATTTAACGAGAGGACATTTGTAATAAAATTTTACAAGTTAGTTTTACACTGGAACAAAATATTATATTAAAAAATATATCAAATATTTTAAAACAGAAATGTCATAATGTTTTTATTTGAAGGTTTATATGAATTATCACTAATCCATACAAGGAACAAAGTAGTGATGAGCAAAATTAGTCTTGGTCTTGCAGTCTTGTCTTGGTCTTGCAATTTTTACAAGACTAAGACCAAGACCAAGACTATGTATACCAAGAGCAAGACCAAGACCAAGACTATAAGCATGGCTGCAAGACCAATACCAAGACTCAAGTGAGCAAGACCAAGACAATAGCAAGGAAAAAGCAAGACTCTTGCTAAATTATTTAAATACTTTAAAAGTATAATTAATGCCGTAAAGAGAGAAAATTTTGATTTTAGAAGGAAAAAATTCGCTAATAAAAGAATGCAAGAAAGTGCAAGATTCTTTAGCAATACCAAGACTCAGACCAATACCAAGACTGCATTTTGCAAGACCAAGACCAAGACTCAAAAAGCTCTAGCAAGACCAAGATCAAGATTCTTAATGCAAGAACAAGACCAAGACCAAGACTGCCAAGTCTTGGTCCTGGTCTTGCATTTACTCATCACTAGAACAAAGTGTGGAATTACTTACAAATGTGGAACAAATGTTATAAGTTCAAAAATGTTGCAGCTTTAACTATCGGGTCCAGGAAGCCGCATTTCTTTTTACGTATGTCTGTATAACTTTTTAAATGACGTCAGTTAGATAAAAGTTAATTTATTATTAAGTTAATTAAGTTAATTTACTTTTGACATCTACCTGTTGGATGTAAACACAGTGAGTCACACGGCCAGGTATAAACAAGCTAATATAATGGGGGCGATTGTCACTGGTGGTGATTAACATTTGGTCAATTATAATGAGTCATAGAGCCAGGTATAAACAAATTTATGGGTTGGGGGCGACTGTCATATATTCGAGAAAATAGTTGCATAAGCATACAAAATTTCAAGTTTATAAATCGAAAGATGTAGAAATTATGAGGGTGTTCGGAATCCCAAAAAAATCTCATCTTTTTTTTCCATAATTATAGCGACGACCGTGACATCGCGAAAAAAAAGAAAACTGAAAAATTTGATTCTTAAAAAGTTGGGCTAAGAAAGTCTCCCAAAGTTTTGCAAAAATTTGCATGGTTTTCAAATGATCCCAAGACCCATATGCTATCACCTAGTAAGTATATTTCCTTACCGTAAAATACCCTTAGTTACGAGATAAAATGTATACTCAATAGAAATTCTGACAATCTCTTACACATAATCATTTGAGTATGAAGACCAGTTCGAGGTCATGTTTATTTTGAATCCAATAAACCCAATTCAAACTACGCATACATTTATGAATAAATTATATATTGATTTAGATATCTAACAGCCTCTCTGACTGATCTTTCAATATCACAAGATAAAAAAATCTAACACTGAAACTTGTTTTACATTTTCGTCCAAATAAATTTGTCTTATTTGTAGTAAGACCTACTGAATTCAACAAAAAAGAATGTTAAAAATGTCGACTGGTGTCTCCACGTATCAAAAGGTACCGTAAAAGTGGACAACATTACCATAATTATCGATTGAAATTTAAATAAAATGACGACGTAATTAATTTAGTTACAATTAACTGTTTTTCATGAAATAAAATGATACAAATCTTTGATTTAACTTATAAATTAACTTCCAAAGACACAATCACAGGTGAAGATATCAACCAATTTTTAACCTCGTCGCTACCGGTGAACACTATATTGTACATCAAATTTAGGTTACGTTAACATGATTTTTAAATTGAGAAATAATTAAAAACTATTTAATACTATTTAAAATTACTAAATTACGCTTATTTAAAGACCTAAGATTAGAAATTTTAATTAAAATAAACGCTTGTTTAACCCTAGAATTATACGTACTCGTCAAAATGACGAACGAACTTCTCTACCTGCTTCAATACTATAACTTGTCGTTGCCTGCTTGCCGTGAAACTTCTGTTATCTAATTTATTTGTTATTATAACACAGTAAATTTATAAATTTTGTTTATAGCTGGTGTCGTTTTGTTTGTATTGAAATAGTGTGCGTCAAAAGGACGACGATGTATGATTAAACCATGTTTTTTTTTTTTTTTTTTTTAGAGAGTGTACTTTACATATAAAAATTTTCCTAATTTTTCTAAAATTTATTAAAGATATGCATATTATGATTAATTTATTCAATGATAATGATAATATGAAAGGTGATTACAGCTGTTTGACTTATAGAGACGACATAATACTGAAGTTTTAATATATTGAATCGAAAACCAAAGAATGCGTTTCAAGTGACTTAATAAAAGATTAACAATTTATTTTGTGGAAAATAATTTAATTTTATTATTTTTTGAGATCTTATTCGAAAAATTACTAACAAATTTTAGAAAATTTACAAATGTGCCTAATCAGGAAATAACTACATATCTACGGGAATATTTGTGACCAAGAAATTTCATATTCTGTCACACATGTTCACTGACTCATAATAGTTCATAAATTAATTATTTGAAAGACATGTTTTATGATACAATCGATGTATTTATCTATTTTTTAATTTTTATAATGAAAATATGCTTTGATAAAAAGATTAAAAAATTAATAAATATTTATATTAAGAAATTTTTCCAAATCTAATTTTTTTAAATATTTTGTTCGCTTTTGTAGTATTGTTGTGTAAAAAAAAATGTTTTTTGCAAATAAACTCTAAAACTCCCCGTAAAAAGTCCATTCGTCGAAACGACGCCGATGTATAATTAACTCGACTTGTAGATCAACGTATGATTCTGGGGTTAATGTGAAAATTATTTCTAAATACGTATAAAATTTAAAAATTCCTATTTGAATTTCATAGTTTCTAAAATACCAGAAATGTGCTAAAGTGAACTGAAAAAAAAGTAATTATCTGAAGAAATCGTGGCTGCTAATACCAGAAAAATTTTTATTAGAAATATCCCTGTCACTAAGAGAAATGATATAAACAATACAAACTATGAAATTTTAATTTTTTTTTTTAACAAAAACTGTGATATGGTAAAGTTGTCTACAAATAGATAAACTTTTTACATTTTACGGTATTAATTTTTATCAACACAACTCGAAAATTTAATTTATTCGCCGTTTGAACGTCTAATTTATTACAAAATTGTGTCCAAGTGTCGTTAAACATAAAACAGATATACAATTTATGTATTTTCATAAAAATTTTTATTTTTATTAATTGTTAAAAATATTTATTCTAACCGAAAAAAAAAAACGAACTTGACAAAAAAACAAATAATTACGAATAAAACTTGCTTCTATGTTACTCATCGTGGATAACAGGTGTGACTTTGTGTGACTTCCACTATACATAAGTTCAGTTTTAACAGAAATTAATAATTTTTGTTGACACTTTTAAATAAACATGAAATATTTTATGAATTTTTTTCAAATTTTTCTCTACAAATATTTATTTTATTTCGTTTTTTTTTTTTTTTAAAAAGGAATGAATAGACTGAATGACTTTGACTCTGTACTTTTATGTGAGTTGTGTTTGTGTCACAAACATTGATTCAGACTTACTGAAAAATTATTGGTGTACGAATATTGTTGACATTTTTATAAAGAAATACAATAATACCAATCTTCGGCGTGAGTGATTGATACGCATTGAGTTTTCGTTGACTGTTTTGAGCTTTTTAAAGTTGACAGTCGGTAAGCAAGGAACCAATCGTAAGTTAAAATTTAGATCCATTGGTCTCAAAACGGAATTCTAGTCTGGAGATGTGAATTTCCGTTGATTTCTCAAACAAAAAATAAAAGTCTCGGTCTTTTTACAGTTTGTTGATATTTCGAAACATCCGAAAGGAAATTTTCTGGACTTGGACTTTTTATCTCAACGAAAATTAATAAATATGTCCAGATTTACTGGGTGGGGTCAGAGAAATGAAACCAGGCTTAAGGGCCTTTTAGACGGTCATATCAGTTCTCAGTTCAGTCGAACTGTCAGTTTTTTCTACGTGTAAAAACTAAAATCTGAAAGGAGAACTGAAACGGAGACTGAGAAATGATAGGATGGAGAGACCTATGTAAAAACAAACCTTTTTCCGAACTGAAATGAAACGAGATCGGAAACTGAAACTGAACTGAGAACTGATATGACCGTCTAAAAGGCCCTTTAAAATAATTCTGTATATGGGACATTAAACGGAGCAAAATTTTGACACTTTTTGGACAATGATTTTGAAGTTATTGCTGTTTTTAACTTTTTAGAAAAATTGAAAAATTTTGGCTTTTTTTTCGATTTTCTTTGGACTTTGCTTATGAAAATCGATGAAATTTAGCCAAAAGGTATAACAAAAGGGTCCAGTTACTTTCAGGGCAAAATTTTTTTCGTAAGTCCCGTGAAAGTCATTCCTTTTAAAGGTGTTTATTTTCCTTCCATAAATACGAGATGGGTAAGTTCTACAACTATAACTAGAAAAAAAATTTTTGAATTTCTCAAGGTTCGGACCATAGAGAAACATGTTGAAAGCACACATTAAATTTGATGGAAAAAAGTAGTTTCGAGAAAAACGTGTTTAAGGTTTTGTGCAAAATTTCAAATTTTGGGACTATTAAAATTTCCTTTTCAGGAAGTCCTAAAGTTTAAGAATATATAAAAAAAAATCATATTTCCAATTTTTTTTCTAGAATACTCCCTTGAGAGTGGTAGGTTACGAAGAAATTTAACATTGGTATTTAATCTAGAGCAGAATGGTGTAAAAGTAACCCTTTGTTTCACACAATTTTAGACAACAATTTCTTATAGGCGGACCCAACTAATTTAACTTTTATACTTTTAACATTCTAGTTGGAGTATGGAACAGTTATAGAAAAACATCACCTGAAAGAAATTCTTGAGGCTAAATAAACGGTAATAACAACAAAAACGTTTACCACGTTTACATCCATATACGTCGAACGAAATGTAAAAACAAAACAGAAAATGATTACTTTCAAGTGTGAAGTTTAAATTTTTTTGTGTTTTATTTATCTTTTTAATAAATACATGTATTGAAGTTGACAATCACAATGTTGACTGACATATGTACAGTTTTTCATTGATCGTATCATTCATACATGTTCCATCAACTTACCATCAGAACACTGAATTACCAATCGACATACGATAAACGTATTAAACGATCAAAGAAGCTTCGCGAGATACCAATTGCACAGCTTTCGAAATATGTAATTAACACGGTGACGGTTTCTTCGTCATTATAGGTTATGTGCGTTAACGTGTCAAATACAGATTTGTGAGGATAATGGGCGTGGCTGTTCTTTTTGACGAGGCTTGTCGACTACAAAAAATTCATTTCCGGAAATTTTTTAGTTCGATATTCGGAATTTGGATCTACGCAACGGAATAGACAATAATGCTACACTTAATTATTAGCAGATGTAAAACTTGGGCATTATGTAAAATTTTAAATTGAGATTCTACGTAGTTAAAGTAACTTTTATCTTGAAAATTGTATTAATTAACAATTATCTTTGGTATGTGTATACTTTTAAATTTTGTCTTGGCTAAAGTCATAACTAAAAAAATTGATTGAAGACTTTAAACCGTCCTGCAAGGGTTCGTAGTTCTGTTTCCTGAAACAGGACGTCTTAGAAAATCTGGGACAGCTAGTGATGAGCAAATGCAAGACCAAGAACAAGACTTGGCAGTCTTGGTCTTCTTCTTGCATTAAGAATCTTGGTCTTGGTCTTGCTAGAGCAGTTTGAGTCTTGGTCTTGGTCTTGCAAAATACAGTCTTGGTATTGGTCTTGGTCTTAGTATTGCTAAAGAATTTTGCACTTTTTTGCATTTTTTTATTAGCGAATTCTTTCCTTCTAAAATCAGAATTTTCTCTCTTTACGGTATTAATTATACTTTTAAACTATTTAAATAATTTAGCAAGAGTCTTGCTTTTTTTGCTATTGTCTTGGTCTTGCTCACTTGAGTCTTAGTATTGGTCTTGCAGCCATACTTATAGTCTTAGCCTTGGTCTTGTTCTTGGTATACATAGTCTTGGTCTTGCAAAAAATGAAAGACCAAGACAAGACTGCAAGACCAAGACTAATTTTGCTTATTACGGACAGCTACCAATCCTATTTCTAACCGTTAAAATACTTAAGGAATCAAACAGACTTTGTGAATCTGAATCCATTTCTGGGTAAATAATCTTTGTTACAACTTTATAACTTTAGTTGCTGGAAACCGAATTGTTGGTGTTTTAAAAGGATCCCATTTCTAACTGTCTGTGTATTTTCTATTCTAATTATTATCTCTTTTGCTCGTCAAGACATTTGTATCACAGTTAAAGGTTTGACAGTATGAAAAATCATCATCTATCTTTGCTTGTCTTTTCATTTACCTTTGGTTACTGGGAAAACATGGGACATCATAAACAACCTGCCTGGAAATTCTTGGTGGATTAAAATCAACCAAAATTTTTGAGGACATAAAGCTGAAATTTATATATAATTCATTTGCAGACTTCAAATGGATCACTCATATACAGTTATAGACTCCCCATCCAAGTTGACCCATCTTCACCGAGTTAGATTTCGAACCCAACGTGAAGAAACGTTTAGAACTACCTAACACGCTACCGATGATCAACACTGTATTATTCGTATTATTGATCCATGGATCAATTTCGGATTCCGAATGTAAAGATCCACTAACTGTACACGCATATGTACATATATCATGTATTGAAGAAGAATGATGGACAGGCCGTTGCATGTGTATACAGGAAACGCGGGGTGTGGTGGAACGATGAGGGACATCAGCTGTGATGTTTAGATCCGTGCCATTTATATGTCCCGTCCATCATTCAACCATAGAACATCTTAACTAATGTTGTTGTTTATAATCAGTGATTCTAAAATTGTACACATATTTATACGCACGCGGACCTGTTTGGAATAATAATGGTAAAAATGTTAATTTGTAACAAATTAATTAACTGATATCAATAAATTGAAATTATTGAACATACGTACATATATATGTAGTATGAATGTACATACATGCGTCAATATTGTACGCGCATTGTGCACGCATGCTCATTAATGTCGACGTTAAAATACTTCATTTATTCAACATATGTATTAAGACGTTACATTACTATGAAATTTTTTCCTCTTAAAAAATGAATTAAGGTGAATCGATCACTTGCGATTTTCCAAGTTTAGAATTTGAAATGTTAGTATATTATAGAGAAAGATATGATGCATTCACTGACACTATTTTGAATAATTTCTGACGTGTAGTGTAGAAGAAATAAATTTTCAAGGTTAGAATTTTTAACGTACGAGTAAATGCCAAAGAATGATTAGAGATGAATCAGTGGTATGTATTTAAGTAAGTTGTCATTAAAAATCAACTTTAAACTATTTTTTTTAATATTAGACGTTTAGTTATTGTAATAAATAGAAAAAAAACTATAAAAATGTCATTTTATACTAATACATCCATAATCTATTTGTGTACGTGTTAGTTATTATGTGTGCGGACACGTCACTACCAAAATCAAATTCATTACTTTTAAAATTATTAAAATTAAAAGATTGAATAATAATCAGATATTAATACTGTTATATGTATTCTAAAATTGAACTTATTTTTCTACACATAAATTATATTTATTTATAGAGAAAGAAATAGACTTATTCGCATTATTTATAACGGACAAAAATTTTTAAATAAATTGAAACTAAAAATTAATAACCGACAACTTTGCAACTTTGTACCAAAGTTTTTTTGAAAATTGATAGGTTTTTGCGTTGCCAGTGCACCAAATTATTAAAACTTCTTTAGAAAAATAACAATATAAACTTACAAATGTTTTAAATCGTATGAGTATTGCGTAAAACGTAAATATGAATTGCAGACAAATATGTCCCATTTACGTTAAGGGGGTTAAAACACTAAAAACTAAGGAATCTCCAAGAAGAACCTGGAAAACTACACCATCGACAGATCACATTATATTTAATCCGCAAAATATTTGTAACGTTTGATTACCACTGACGTTCAATTCACTGATTTATTAAAGATGAGACGATTCTTGTGGATTGAAATATACAAATAAACATTTACGCTTAAATATATATACATTTATTTCAATAAATACATATCTGTCAAAATTATGAAACTCGTAATTTGACGCGTTTTACAATATGTAGAAAAAATTCATCGGAAAAAAAGACTAAAATTTTATTTTACTTAAATCATCATATGAATTGATGCTATTAATAAATTATCAAGCAAAAAAAAAAAAAAATTATAAAATATTTAAGACGCCATAACGCCCATAAGTATGTACCTATAACATATTTATTTAACAGAAGCCTAGTCAGCGATTCAGCGATATTTCTTAAAAAAATTTAATTTATGCTATTATGAGCATTATGAGATTATGAGCCTATGATGAACTTCTGAAAAAATATTTTTTTTAGTTTATTATGAAATTTATTTTTGGATTTAAGGAGATTGAATTGTTACGAAAAAAATGGTGAAAATCAATTAAAACCTCAGAGTGCATACGTAGTATGATCAGAGCTAGCTATTTGTTCATTTATTAAGGGTGACCACTAGTGTGACACTTTTTAAAAAAAGGAAAAATTTGCATTTTTCGATAGTCTATACCTTTAAAAATAACATACTAAAATTTAAAGTGCATATCTCAAATAGTTTTTGAATTACAGCCATCCGAAGAGCGAATTATGATTTTCATTGTTAACTTTGAGGTATTGAGAAATGTATGAAGGTTGATAGTTCGGGAGTTTCTGGACGTGGCTGCCAGTCACATGTTGTGGAGTAGCTAGACCCTGGCACATTTAAACGATTCATCTAGTTTTACTATGAGTCTATGACCGTTACAGTGAGTACATCGTAAATAATTTTAGTAAAAATTCTCAGTGATTAAAACTAAAAGGTAAAGTAAAGTTATACATTTTTCAAATTTGTTCATCAAAATTACGCGTACTCTTATGGGAAACGTGAAATCGTGGTAATGTCGTAGGGATCTAACCTCCTTAACTGTGTACACATGCTTATTGTATCAAGTTAACAGAAATTTGAAAATTTGCTGATTTTATTTAATATAATTTATTTAATCGTCTGATGATAAAAGGTTAAATGGCACTAAACAACAGGCTCTTTAGTTTTAGCATATTAATAATAAGTTTTGTTTTAAGTATGACTGTTCTTATTAAGTCTGCCTTCGTCTGCAATTTTACAAAATGATTCTGTTACATATTAATGTAAAATATAAAAATTAAACACAATTTTAAATAAAATAATAAACAATAAACACCGACTTTATTTTGAATTCACTTATGTACATCGGCGGTAAACCATAGCTCTACACTTCGAAAAGTTTTCAGGACACTGAAAAGTTTTAGTGAATTCTTTTTCCTCAAATCAAAGTTTATGGGAATGATCTGAATTAGGGTGATTTGTTGAACTAAGGTAACGGTGTCCGGATAATTGCCCCCACTGACAATCGCTCCCAATGACAATCGCCCCCAGTTTTATATTTTCGGTGGTTGTAAAAAAGGTACCCTGTCAATCACCACCACTGACAATCGCCACCAGTTTTATTATTTTAGGTCGTTGTAGAGAGGAACAAGAGGACATTACCTAGTAATAAAATTTTACAAGTTAGTTTTACAATAGTTATATCAAATATTTTAAAACAGAAATCTCACGTTTTTATTTGAATGTTTAGATGAATTATCAGATCACTAATCCATACAAGGAACGAAATGTGGAATTACTTATAAAGTTATAAAATGTTTGTAATTACTTACAAATGTGGAACAAATGTTATAAGTTCAAAAATGTTGCAGCTTTAACAATCGGGTCCAAGAAGCCGCATTTCTTTTCACATATTCTGTATAACTTTTTAAATGACATCAGTTAGATAAAAGTTAATTTATTGGGATCTTTATATTTGCTTTTCTTACATACTGACACACAGTATTACCATCTAAATTTACTATTTTCCATCTACCTGTTTTATGTAAACACGGCCAGGTATAAACAAACTAATATACTGGGGGTGATTGTCACTGGTGGTGATTAACATCTGGTTAAATATAATGAGTCGTACAGCCAAGTATAAACAAATTTATGGGTTGGGGGCGATTGTCGCACTTTTTCAGTTGGTGGCGATTGTCATATATTCAAGGTAACTTCGGTGTAAACATACCTGCTAAGCTCAACAAATTGTTTACAAATGTTTGCATTGAGTTTCACCATTTTGCGGGTAAAATTTTAAATTAATAGTACCTATTTTTTGTCGGAAGCGGGCTGCCAGTTAGCTGCCAGTTGGTAGCTTTTCTACCCTACGTAGTTCGTTAAATCAAAATTTTTTTTTTGTGCATCCCCGGAATAAATATGCAAAAACATAAGAATCCTGGCCCCAAATTGTCACTATTTCCTTTCAATGTAACACACTTAACGCAGCGTTCAAGTGAGATAACCAAAAATTCTATAACCACCACAAAAGAAGACAACGAAGCATAATATAATGTAAGTCAAATGAAAAATATACTTAAAACAAATAAAAAAAAAAAATCTTAAATATTAACTCGAAAAAAAAGAATAAATATATTCTACTCTTTATACGTATATACATAAACCTTGATTTTTTAAAAAATTACACTTCAAAAATTTGAATGCATATTTACGTCGATACAATCGGCAAAATATAAACAATATATTTGTCTCATTTTATTTAATAAAATATCTGATATGTATTATATGTAACGTATGTCGTAGATATAATGATCAAATATAAATCTTTCAAGTAATATGAAAGATAATTTTTCATATTCAAATGGAGTGACTTGGCTCATTTTTTTCTGAAATGTTTCGTTTTTTTTATTATTTCGTTTTTTCTTTTTTGTTCAAAAGGCATCGGTACGAGATTTTTTTCATTTTGAATGAGACTTTAAGATTTTTATACGTGTATTTATTGTATTATAGCCACCATGATGCAGAACGTTTGAGATTAAGAATTACATATTGTGTGATTTGTGTGAAAAGAATGCGCATACGCGGTGAATAATGTAATCTTCACATGTCTACATATTTTATATTGGTGTACTGCAAGGTTCAGTGTTTGGTACACTTTTGTTCGTTTGAAATTCTTCTAATTAATTTTGCTTAAATAAACAATAAAATAATTGTGTAGGTTTTTGAAAAAATTTCATTTACTGACTAATGTTACTTAATAAGATTTTTATTAAATTATTTTGCACGTATCGCACTTAAGGCGATATTCTGGGTCAGTGGCGTAGTGAATATAACCGGCGCCCGGGGCACGACACTTTATTAGCGCCCCTCAGAGCCGGACCTAGCCTAAGTAGCGCCCGAGGCAGAGTCAAAAAATGGCGTGCCTGTAGAAAAAATATTGCCTTTTTCCTCCCAAAAAACAAGTGACGAGCAAAAAAAACCTCACATACCCCATTTTTTTGGCGCCCCCAAAGACCTGCCACCCTTTGGGGCACATTTGACACCCCTCTTTGGCGCACATTTGGCGCCCCTCTACGAGTGGCGCCCGGTGCATGATAGACCCCCTTGCACCCCCGTCGCTACGCCTCTGTTCTGGTCTAGAATTTGAAACAATTGTTTTTCTTTTTTTAAGATATTCTTAAAATCTAGATCTTATGAATACATATATCCTCAAAAGGAAATTTTAAAATTTTCAGTATTTATGAAGTTATAGCTATTTAAAAGAGGTAGAAATTATATCGCCCCGGAATAAATCGGACCTTAGCCTACGCCAGATGTAGTTAGTTTAGTTCAATGTTCAGTTGAACTTCAATCTTCAAGCAATGTAAAGTTAGTCTGTTTCGTCTGAGGGAAATTTTACTCAAAATTTTAAAACAGCTTCTTTTCGAAGTTACTTTTTTTGACTTGATCCGACATAGAATCTCAAGTTCTATCCAGCCAATTGCTTTCAAATTTAGTACGAACTTTCAATTGATGTTTCTTTATCGTCAGGACCTATTTTTACTATTTTTTAAAAGTTTAAACTTTGAGAAAAGGGTAAAAATATTGATTTTTCTTTTCAGACTTTATTTATTTTATGATTTTTTTTCTCTTTAGTACCAGTTTCCCAACCATAACGACGTTAATTCTTATCAGGAAACTGTGTATATTTAAATTTAAATCTGAAGAAACTAGATCGAAATTCAACATTTCAAATTTCCGCTAAATCGGAAATGAAATCCGAGTACAAAAAATAGACAGTACTTTGGATCATTAGCGTGCAAGAAATTTCAAATTTATCTCCTCTAAATCTCCAAACTTTTTCCGAGATATTACTTGATAAAAACATGGCGAGACGAAATGACGTTAATTTTCGGCGACCACAATCCCCTAAATTTTGCCGCTGTCTATCTGGACCTATAAGGCCGACCTATGCCTAAATTTACACCTGATTGTAGGCAACTAAACAACAGAACATAAATTCTTGTGCAGGTTTTCCTTAAGTATTAGCCAAACGAAAGAAACTTTGATGATTGCAATAACCAATAACCTAAGGGAAGCCCCAATATTGATTATTGCAGTAATATTGGACGTAATATTATTTGCACCCCGAGCTGATCTAGTGTCTAGCAACTCCGATCTTGGTTGATAAGATCGTGAGTTCGGTACCAACCGGGGGAGATACGTCATCTACACTACCGTACCGCATTATCCATCAATAACCATTCCAACCTCAAAACTCAATAGCACATTACAAGGGTACATATGACCTAAGCTGTTGCGTACCAAAAACCAATAGAAAAAAAATTATTTGCTTAGCTCATTGCAATAACCTAAAATAATAGAAAGCTTCTTACCAGCGCTGCTAAACCAACGCCAATATTAATTTTTACGGGCGCCTAAGCCAATGTTTCCTGTGATTTGTAACAAGATTGACTGTAATAAGAAATATAACAAGATTTTGCGATTTTCTAGAAGAAACGATGCATTTCCATGGAGATAGACAATGTTCGAGTTCGACAGATATCGATCAACAACACGGATCAGCTTCTGGTCAATGGATAATTATTTTTCAAATCGATTCTACCTGTTCCAACCCCAATACACGAGTGTGATATTTAATCTGTTTTGGTGTTATCTTATTGTTTAACTATTTTTAGAATGAGTAGACGGAGACGGTCAAGACTGATGGAAAACTTTTACTTTCATTTCGAGAATACCCGTACCGTATATGTTACCTAAAACGTAAATGTTACAAAGGTGCACCAATCGTAAACGTACACCAGTATCTGCGATACGATAACTAATTAGTAACGGATCATTATACAAATTATTTGTAGTAAATAGTAAATTTACACACAACTAAATGACTATAATAGAACGTAACGAATTAAATTGTTTTCCTTTACGTTATGTCCCGCATATACATATGAGTCGATGAGTTTCAAAACCATCTAATCAATGCAACTAAAAATGTTCGGGAAACACAAAAAACTGTTTTCTCACTTATAATAATGATTTTGATGTGGTTTTTACTATTAAATTTTTAGGAAAAATCATACAGTTCTTATAAAGAAATAATGACAACGATACCACTCTTCAATAATTAACTCTTTGCACTCAAGCAAAAAAAAGTGAGTTGTAAATAGGCTGGTAAGACATGTAGCACATGACAACGACCGACGTTCTTTTTTTGACGGATTCTTTTGACGTTCTAACCTTGTTTCCCCAAAGTTGAATACTAAATGCGCTAAATACGTCCTCAATGCTGTTTTTATTAGTTTTTAATTTTAAAAAGATAATTCAACGTGATTTTGTATTATTTTATTTACAATTTTTCTAATAAATGAATGTGTTTGCAGTTATTAAATAAAATATTCATGTAAAGTGAAGTAATAGCAGTCATTACAGTTTAACATTCAGTGTGTCATGTGGTACATGTCTTATGATCCAACAGACAAAACACCTTTAAATATGGTAGAGTTAATGGACAAACCACCTTGTCATGCTGTACATGTCTTATAAGCGCAAAGGGTTAATAAATAAGGATTAAAAATTATAATTAGCTACTATTGTAGCAGTTTGCTTTAATTAGATGGTTTTGAAACGGTTGATTTTTTAATTAGATACTTTTGCAGCAGTAACACTAACAATTACATACTTTTGCAACAGTTTATTGTTCTTTCAATATGCTTTAAATAAAACAACATTCGTACAAATCTATCTATTTACATCGTACAACGTCGTTTTTATTATAACCTATGAAAACTAAGAATATTTTCTTATAATTTAGTAGAATATCTTCCCATAAAACAAGTCTCTTTACTATAGTTTAACAGTAAAACTCAAATCAGAACCACGATGTTTCACACAATTTTATTCTGTACACATTCACAGCCTGACAATTCCACAAGTTTCTATATATTTTGTTCTAGTTATTTCCATAGTAAATATTTTTTTTTAGAGTAATAAAATTATCACATACAATTACTTGATCCTCTCCAGGCTCTAACCATCTAATATTGACCACCTAACTAGCTACTTTTGTTCCAGATTTTTCTAATGACGCCATTTTTATATAAGTAATTGGATAGTTTTGCAACTGGTTTGTGTTGCTTGCAAATCCATGTTTTTACAAAAGGAAAATATTGCAATTAGCTACTTTTGAAACAGTTTCGTATTTTTGTCATTAAAACTAAAGTGAAAAAAGCTGTCTTTGCACCGTCTAGTTGATATTTTTGGGTGCAGTTTATCCTCCGCAGATAATAAACCGTATCTAACTCAATTTTGAAAAAATCGTCAATTAGATGGTTTTGAAACTCATCGACTCATATATCTCTAGCGGATTGCCATGGCTGGGCTGGCTGCACTCTATGTAGACGCTTTTTGTGAATAGCCATTCTATGGGTATACGTTATTCAGTTCTATGTATAGCAGGCAACAGGTTTGCAGCTACAGGTACCGGATGATTCAAACTGATAGAAAAAGTATTAACACTTTCACGATATCGCCGAGTACGGTTACTTTACTATATGGCCAATTACGTGATATCGCGTGACAAATATAAGAACCTATTTATTTAACATAAAATATTTGGCCACCTCACAAAGTCTACATTTTTATTTTGGCAATGAACGTGTGTTAATCACAGTATCGTGCGTAGAAAGAAAAATTTTCTAGGTTTTCTGGGAAAACAATTAATATAGAGTATGTGATTTTTTTCACTCTTGGCGACAAACAATTTTTGATACAAAAAATTCGTTTTTGATTTCTCTAGAAAACTGATTCAGTTAGAACAATGATTCAAATTTTTTTTCGTTCTGTTCGTTCGGATTTCCGATGTTTTCACCTTTCTTAACAAATTGCCAACACTGAGATCTCATAAATGGTGAAAGATAGAGTCTCGATTAAATTAAACCGGACCGTATTAGGACCGTACTTATTACAATAAAATTTTGCAACTAAATTACATGAATTTGTGCACATTTGAATGAATATAACTGGTCAAAAATTACATTTTTCACCATTTAGAATACTAACGGAATTTTTTATTTGGCGAAAGTAAGAAAATTCAAAAAATCGGAAAAAATTTTTGTAAAATTTATTGAAGAGTTGTTGAATATTTAGACGGTCCCCGATAAAACCTAACACGTACGTATTTGCTAAGATTTTTTATTATTGAAAAACAAATTTTTAAGAAGCAACTATAGTCTATACTTCTATCTCTCAAAATTGAAAACAATAAAAACAGATGAATTTATTTAATTTAAATGACATATCACATAAATCACATACATAATATAAACAAAAATACTTTTGATAGTCAATTAAAATTACAGTGGCGCTTTTCAGTTGTGCAGGTAATAAATAAAGGAGTTAAAAAGGATGTTTACATAAAATACGTATAAATAATATTTTTATACACATATATATGTGTGTTGTGTAACTTGTGTACGTTGCTTTTATCAAAATATTTTGAACTTTAAATCGTATTGGGTGCAATATGTATGTATATCTGCATATACTAAACACGATACTGTCTGATCCGAAAGAAGTCCTATACCTGATCATGAAATACGTTTATAATACTGAATCGATATTTAGTTCACAACTATTTTTATTCCTCGAACTGTTATTCGTGGAGTTCGTGGATTTATTTGTCCTTTATAATACTGGACTAAAGACTACTCAAAAGACTTTGTATCACTTTGTATATACAGATTATACATATGCATAGATATTATGTACCAGAATCCAATCGGAGAAACGTATGCAAGAAACAATCAATATTAAATAAAGATTAATAATATTTGTATCAGATTTTAATTTTTTTGTTTGATCGGAATTGAAAAATATGTACGGCCAGTCAAGTTAGAGCGACGCAGTTTTTAAAGTGGTTATAGTAGCCCTTTAAAAAACAGACAAAAATAAGATAATGTTTTTTTGAAAAATGAACTTGATACATATACACGTACAGTTGCATTTACAGTATCATACAAAATTATCGTACACTTCGTGTAAGCTTTTATAATCGTCATTTGTAAATAAATTTTGTTATTGATACTTCTTATAGACGATGTGCTAGGTGACACTTACAAGGAAAGGTATCCAACTGTATCTCTCAAAAATTTTTGAAACTTTGGTGGATTGTAGATCTTACTAAAAGTAATCACGAGGAATACTTGGTTCGTGCCCATAAGCGGTTTAAGAGGGTGAAATTCACCCGTGAAAATTTGAGTTTTTTTTTTAATTTTCTTAAATATCTTGGAAATGGTAAGAGCTTTGGCACGGAAACTATATATATTTGTAAATGGCACTTTAAGATCTTTATTATGATACCAAAATTAAAGTTATAAAATCATTGGGGTTTCATCCCCCACCCCCAACCTCTAATTTTAACAGGTATATTTTGGTAATAGAGGAGGCTGTTATGTGTAAATAAAATAATTTTTTAATTAATATATTTTACATCACATCAGTTTATTTCTTTTCGCATAAATACACCCTTTGCTAATATTAACTTGGGAAAAAATTTAACTTTTTGATTTAATAATGAGCAAAAAGATGGTCAAAGAATCTCGTATTTTAGTAATGAATTGTTACAAACTTACGATATACTTTAAAGTACATAGTTTAGAAAGAAAAAATACACTGCACCCCCCCCCCCCCATGCGTTACTGATATCTATACAAATCTTATATTTTGCTTACTATTGATCGTAGACTGATAATTTTTTTTTAATTTGTTTGCAATGAAATGATCTAAAATTTATGTTATATACAAATTTTTGATATACCTAACGGTTTTCGTGTAAAAAAATGAAAATAGAAGGCAACGTTAAAATTTAAGTATTGTTAGTATACAGGGTTAGTCAAAAGAATAAAAAAGTCAAAAATCTCAGCGGGAAAGCATTTTTGGAATAAACGATCAAGACAGAAGTTTCACCATTTGTTACGGCGCATCCGATGATGACCTTCACCTTGACCTCAAAGTCAAGGTTCAAGGTCACATCAAGGTCAAGTCGGTTTTTTTATATGGCAACCCCCACTTATGACCCCGGAAATGGAAAGAGCGGAAAAATCTGCATCCGAATATGACCTTGATTGTGATCTCAAGGTCAATTATTAGGGTCAATTTAAGGGTAAATGTTGATTTTTACTGTCCAGGCGCTAGCTGACATTAATTATGCACCGAAAGAGTTATAGAATTTAACTTGACCTTGGCTATTAGGGTATTTTTCGCTTGCTATATAATTTTAAGCTCACACCTAAGGTAATATTCTAGTCTGGAAATGTGAAACAATAAATTCTATGTCCAGAAATTTTAGAATTCCAAATATTTACGAAGTTATAGCTAGTCAAATGAGGCAAAAGTTCGGTGGCGTTCATGAAAGTCTACAACTGGAGATTCAGTTTAGCTTGAAATTTTCAAGCACGTATACTTCGATTGTTGCTGTTACCTGAAATTTTATTCAAAACTTTAAGCACGTTTTTCTCGAAACTTTGTTCTATCCAAGATATAAACTTTCAATTAACCTCAAATTTTTTTTAGATAGCCGCCATTTTATGAATTTTCTTTTTTTCTTCTCTTTTGTTACGATCACAGCGACATCGTTTCTTTCGTACTTTCTCAAAACATCAACAAACAAACTCTAAAAAAATGGACAGTAAAAATTTATTTGTATCTAATCAGAAAAAACGGTCGAAAATCACTACATAAATATCGCCATACGATATTCAATAAAATCATAGTAAACATAATTACGTGGCGCCTTTTCGAATTCGTCACACAAGGTCAATGAAACTGTGGGTGATATTAAACGGACTTTATACTTATGACGTGGACCATACACGAAGACTTCTGACTTCCAAGAAATTACCATTAAGTTTTTAGAACAGACGATACACGTATTCATCATTGTCTATTATTTTTGAAATATTTATATAAACAAAGAACTTAATTTTGGTATCAATATTTAAGTGATGTTCTACTTTTGCAGACATGGTACTTTTGGTACCGTAAAAATATCCAATAATGATCCAAATTTTGATGTAAGAAATGAATAATGAACTGTGGATTGGTTTCTAATTTCAAACGTTATCGTGTGCCTGTGAAACATTATTAATGTATGACGAACTTTTGTTCGCATTTACACATACACCAATATTCATATGTTCACTTGATGTCCAGCTTAGCTGATACTTGAACACTCGATTTACTTTGGTATGTATCGAAGCAAAGGGTCGTTGGTGGAATGGTGAACACGCCTGGCTAGTTACCGGGAGATCAGGGGTTCGATTCCCGGCCGATCCGGATAATTTTTTCAATCACTTTGTGATTTTTAATTTACATGTGGTTTTTGGTCATACTATACCAAAGAAGTCGAGTGCTTAAAAGTTTCAGTTTAGCTGAACGATAAGTGAACATATGAATACTGCGTGTGTTGAAATGCAAACAAAAGTTTGTCATACGTAGTAATGTCTCACAAGCACTCGATAATATTTGAAATTGAAAAATTGTAACTGTTTCTCACATTAGAGAGAGTACCAATACACATAGTTGATTGAATATTTTCCGTATCGGGCGGCTGTCGAAGCAAAGGGTCGTTGGTGTAATGGTGCACACGCCTGGCTAGTTTACGGGAGATCAGGGGTTCGATTCCCGGCCGATCCGGATAATTTTTTCAATCATTTTGTGATTTTTAATTTGGTATGTATGACCAATTCATTATGTTAATTAAAATTCACATAGTGTTTGAAAAATTATCAAATTGGATCGGCTGGGACTCGAACCCGGATCTCTTGGTTACTAGCCAAGCGCCTTACCAATTAGGCCACCGACCGCTTGTTCGAGTGCCACTCCAATCTGATAATCAATCAAACAGATTCTCTCTAATGCTAGTTCTCTCTAATTGGTAAGGTGCTTGGCTAGTAACCAAGAGATCCGGGTTCAAGTTCCAGCCGATCCAATTTATATATATATATATATATATATATATATATATATATATATATATATATATATATATATATATATATATATATATATATATATATATAATATCTTCGGTTTCTAGGGACCTCAAAACAAATTTCTGTCATGGTCATGACAGTGGCTGTAATAGCTGAATTCCATTCTGGAAATTCGCTCGCTAATATATATATATATATATATATATATATATATATATATATATATATATATATATATATATATATGCATTTATTTTTATTTTTTTCTGAAATGCCTGCTTTTAAAATGTCAAATCATTCTTTTGTATTTTCATATGATCGTGCTATCTCATTCTCACTCGCATACATTTACATTTGTTCATTGTTCACGAGATCCTTTATCGAGTGATTAACGCCGTGTGTCGCATTCTCGCGCAATTCATCTACATATCTATTTATTTCATTCTAACTTACATATTAAACAGTACATATACATACATTAATGTACATGGTGTTTGGTAGTCGTAAGTCGATATATTGTATTCATGATTGATTTTGCAAAGTGACTAAGATTGGTCAAGTGTATGTGAAATAGTGATGTCGAGTAATTAGTCGATTAATCGATTTAATTGACCGTAGTGATGTCGAGCCGAGAAGCAGTTAATCGATTAATCGATTAAAATTGTTCTCCAGATAAAATTAGTCATTGGTCGAAAATATCGAGCATAGAGTAGTCGACTAATCGACTAAATTTTTAGTCGAATTCATGAATAGGGGAACCTATGTAATTCTTTCAAAAACGATTTTTTCTTTTGAATTTAATTATGGACTTTTAATATTTTTCTTTTAAGAAAAAGAAATATGTAGGTATATGAGATGTCACAATTTCTTAATCACATAAAAGTGAAAAATCATTCAAATAGATAATTTTTTAATTTTCTTTTTTTAAAAACCAAAAAATAATACATAAAAATTGTTAAATTAGTCATTTAAAACAAAAATTAATCATTTTAGTCATTTAATCGACGGTAAAATAGCCGACTAATATACTCAATGTAAACAAAATTAGTCGACTAAACCGATTAATCGATTAACCCTCCGACATCACTAGTTAACTGATTTTGTTTACCTTCGTCTAAATGACTAATTTGATTATTTTTTTTTTTCTAAAATGACTAAAAACGACTAATTTATTAATTTTTCTGTATTATTTATTCGACTTCAATAAATCAAAACTAAAAAAATTATCTATTTGTATGATTTTTCACTTTTACGTGATTGACACATTGTGATACGTCATATTTTTCTTTTTCTTAAAAAATAAGTATATTAAAAATCAATAATTAAATTCAAAGGAAAAGATCGTTTTTGAAAGAGTCACGTAGGTTGTCCTATTTATTAATTCGACTAAAAATTTAATCGATTAGTCGATTATTGTTCGCCCGATATTTTCGACTGGTGACTAATTTTGTTTGAAAAACAACATTAGTCGATTAATCGACTAACTGCTCGTCGCGTCGGATCGACATCACTAATGTGAAACTTGTATGGGCGGAATTCTTGCGGGTACATTTTTGAAATTCACTTTAACTCGAGAATTCAAAATCAAAATTTTTGGGTTATATTTTCTTAAAAACATATTCATTGGATTAAAAAAACTTGGTTTCATGCTTATTAAGAAAAAAAATGGGTGTTTAATTTATTGATTAATTTTTATAAGCCACTTTAATGACACACTAAAAAATAGTGTTTCGTAACGTGGGCTTTTACGTTACCTAAAGATAAAAACTAGCACAAAATAAGGATATTTTGTCGATAGATCGCGGCTTGGGAATTGGCTAGTTAATCCTCAGGGTCGTGGACATATGTAAATGGTAGGCCCCCGGCGAAAAAGACACATTCTCCCCCAAAAATGTGACGAGCGTCCGGGACTACAACCGCGACTACCCCGACCCTCTCGTCGCGCTTATACAATCGTCAAGCGTAGTTTTAATCCGAGATACCCTGTATATTTGTAATAAAATATTATACACCGTATACATCTATTTCACTTTAATACACATCACACTAATACCCATCATGCATTGCCCGTTTTATGATTAATCATCTTTGGTATAAATAAAACAACATTCCATTATTTAAGATGTATATTTCATTTAAAATTTTTGTTTTTTTTATTTCCATTTAAGAATTATTCCTCATTTTTCGATACAATCCATTATATTTTATCAAATATGTTCCCCCGTACCCCGTGCCTCGCTCCACCGGTGCACTGCATAAGTATCCGCCGCGGGTTAAGTCACTACCCTTCAGTTTGTTCGGTCTATTTTGCTTTATTATTTTTTTTTTACTTTTATTTTTTTGTATTTATTTATAATAAGCGTATACAAGCGAACATTTATGTGTGTAAGTGTATAAACTTCGTTCATACAACGTACTTGAAGTAATTTTTATTCTGTTTTTTTTAATTAATTGATTAATTACTGCAGGTAGAGTGGACTTTATATGTATAGATTTTAATTACAGTATGCATTTGCGTGTTTACTGTGCATTATAAGTATGAATTGTGCAAGGATTTTGCATAAAGAAATAACGTTTTTTTTTTTTTACAGATTATCCCTTTTTGTATAACCAAATCCTTATGTATTTGTGATTTCTGCAGAGGCGGCCCTACATAAAGGCGAACAAGGCGGCGCCTGGGGCGTCGCGCTTTTCAGGGGCCCCGCGCTTTGGTAAATGAAATAACGCCAGTTTAGCAATCAATCAAGAGCCCCGCTATTGAACTTCGCCCTGGACCCCGCAATTTTTTAGGGCCGCCACCGGATTTCTGTCATCGCTAGCAGTGGTATATACGCACTTGATCATCTAATCAAATTTAAGAGACAGTGTTGTTGTTTAAAACACATTTATTGAAATTTTTGAAACTCATAAAAAGATTTAGATAATCATATTATATTGAGGGGGACCACTAGTGTGATCGGCTGACAAAAAGGTGATTTTTGGGAATTTTTTTAAAGAAAACTACTGTATGGAATGTGTTAATATTTTAAGGATATATTCGTTGATATATAATAAATGCATGATAAAATTTTTGGACCAAAAAATTGAAAATTCAGTGAGTTATTCGCGATCACCCAAGGCTCCAAAAAAAAAAAAATTGTTCCCCCACTGCTGCAGTGATAGCGACCTTCATAGTGCCTGAAATCAAAAAAACTAAAAAGCCTATTAAACTAGAAGGTATTGCCCGTGCCGTGAACCTCAATCAAAAAAAAAAAAAAAAAACGTTGAAATTTAATAAAATGAGTTTTTTAAAAAAAGTTTGGTCTGCAAAAATTACATTTTTTATTCGATCGGAAAACTGGAGGTTCATGGCACGAAGAAACATATATAAAAGAAGCTGCAATAACAATCAAATCGATCGAATAATTTGTCTTCGAGTTATAACTACAGCAAATTTGAAAAATGTAGTTTTTCTTTACCTTACCATTTAGTTTTAATCACTGAGAATTTTTACTAAAATTATTTACGATGTACTCACTATAACGGTCATAGTAAAACTAGATAAATCGTTTAAATGTGCCAGAGTCTAGCTGCTCCACAACATGTGACTGGCAGTCACGTCCAGAAACGCCCGAACTATCAACCTTCATACATTTCTCAATACCTCAACGTTAACAATGAAAATCAGAATCCGCTCTTCGGATGGCTGTAACTCAAAAACTATTTGAGATATGTATTTGAAATTTTAGTATGTCATTTTTAAAGGTGCAGACTATCGAAACATGCAAAAAAAAATTTTCCAATTTTTTCAAAATGTCACACTGGTGGTCCCCCTTAAAGTGAAACAGAAAAAATCAAATTCATTTACCGTAGCAAATATTTAAGAAGTGGAATGAATTTGTTCTATACCGTTTTCTGAGGTGTGTTTTAAGAACAAAGTCGATCGATTTACAGATATTTTACAGAGCTTTTGGTATGTTTAATAAAAAATGTTGCTTTTACAAAAAAAAAAATCTTAATGCCTAACTAAAATCGTGAAGTTTGAAGCTTAATCCATCCGAGAAATTTTAATATAACTACAATAATAATATATGCGCCGTTAAAAGTATTGTACACAGCTGTCTAATCTTACATTACGTATTCAGTAAAACGTAATGCAGCAATAATTTATAAATTACACTTTATTAAATAAATTAGTTTAAAGAAAAAGCTAAAATATCCTCTAAATTCAATTTGTATAGTTCACAGACAATAGTAGAATAAAATTATTTTAAAGGGACCTTATAATAACATATTTATTTAAAAGACATACATATATGTACATACATTATACTTCCATGTGTACAATTTATTAAATGATAAAATTGTTATACACGACGTTGTCAAAATTATTCGAAACCGAGTGTTCAGTACACTTTTTTTTTGTTTTGAATCAAAGGAGCTGCTTAAAAATCAGTCTTTTTTGCATTCTACATTCTACGTACCGTAAAACCGTCTAGACTCGGACACTTTGCACCAATCTTCAAAGTAAATAATTTCTACATTAACCTGCAACAATAAACATTTGTTGTTGACGTCATTAGAGAGAGAAAAACATCCTCTAAACAGCTGTACCAATAAAAACTACGGATTGCAACTTTTACTATCTCATTTTACACGATTACTATTCTCCAGTTTTTCAAAGAAATAAAATGTGTGTCTAACTTAGTTAGACATGTAATTTTCGTCATAATTGTCATGTTGTTTTAGTTTTGATATGTATGTGTTCAGAATTTTATCGTGCATCATTTAATGATGTTTGAAGTTATATTCGATGTATATCTAAAAAAATACATGCTATACATGTATATCCGTTTAGACCCGGACACATCAGTTTATTACACTATGGCCGTGATTTGCACCAGTTGTAACTCCCACTATCCATACGTTAATATTCCCCCCAGAATTACGCGGTTTATGCCTCCTTCTGGTGTCATATCGTATGTTTAGTTCATAGAGAGGCATACTATGCATTACCCCCTCCCCCTTCCCAGAAAATATTTTGAAGTCTTAGACAGGTTCAAAGACATCACACGATATAAAACACTGTACTAAACCCAACGGGAGAGGTTAGTTTGCATGTTATTACATTATTTAAGTAAGTGTTCGGGTCAAGACCGATTTAGGGTGTAGACCCGGACACTTACTAATTATTTTTTATTTTTTTTTTATTTTTACTTATAATGAAACAAATGTATCATGGATATAAATAATGGTAATACTTTTTTGGTGATATCTATGAAGGAAACATGTATAAATATAAAATTAACCAAAAAATGTAAAAAAGTGTCCGGGTCTAGAGGGTTTTACGGTACCAAAATAAATAAACGTTTATTAACAATTGCGTTGATTCTATTATTTGAAAAAAAAGGAATACCGCGATTCTTGCGACGTCTCATTAGATTTTAATCATCGAAAAATGGCAAAAAGTCAAACAAATATACTCTGTTTGAAAAGTGGTTTATGTATCAGGTCAGTCCATAAGTTCATGCGTATTTTTTTTTTTTGGTAAATTTTTAAATAATATAATCACCGTTTTTGCGATCTGATCCACTGTTAATTGTGACGCAGACTCCACAAGTTTTCGAAGAATGCCATCATCAAAATTAACAGGACGTCCTGAACGGAGTTCATCGTCAATGCTGCTTTTCTCCAACTTAAAATTTTTTAAACCATTTCTGGGCAGTCCTTACACTAATAGTGTGTTCAATTCATCTTCTATGGGTACTAAATTGCATTCGATATTTACGAACGTTTGTGATGAACTGAATAATATGTTAGTCAAACGATGACAAGTTTCGACATGTTCAAAATTGTATTGGTTTAGTAAATGAGTCATAGTGAATTCCATGCATGCTATTAATACGCACGAACTTATGGACTGACCTGATAATTTGCTGTGATTTTACACTTCAGTTTGAATAAGAGCTTTTAATTTTCACGGTTAGTTTAGGCGAAAAATGGTTGATCTTTGTAACACAAAGAAGTATTTTTCTTTCTTCTTCACTCAAGTAAGGGTGGATTTACAGTCGCAGTTTTTCCCGACCCAGTCCCCGAAGGTGTTAGTCCGCCAATGATACTAGTAGGAAATTCAGTGGAGGTGAATGGTGGGCAAAGTATTAACCTCCAGACAGTACCTAGAGGGGTGTGAAAATTTTTTGGTAATTTACAATAGATTTTCTTTGGAAATATACATGATTATGAAAAAATAATTGTTTACTATCGCTATTTCGATAGATAATCGATTCAAAAAGTTGCAGTTAAAATTTAGAGTCGAGCGGACAAAAACTGACCGAGTTACGTTGTGCACCAATTTGAAAAACGTGGTTCCGAGAAGTATTTTAGGATTGCATAACATTTCTAATTTAAATTTTGCTCTTTAGTTACGTTTCTAGCCGATGCAAGATGCGAATTGGTCTTTTCAAACAGTTTGAAACGCTCAAAGGCGCATTATTTTGAGATAAATTACCTAGAATGTATAATGGGTCTATTAAAGGGGGGAGTCCTCGAGGCAACAGGATTTTTAATAATTTTTTTTTAAAAACTGGATACATTTATTGTATCAAATGAAGTTACATAGTATAGTACATGTTATGATGTATTTACTCATAAATTTTTTTGCAAAGAAAAGAAAAAATGGCGGCGCTACAGCTGTTCCAAGTTGACTCTTTTAATTTGCGCCGTGGAATGCCCAGCCTCTCGTAATCAACTGAATGCAATCAGACAAAAAAATTTTATTAAAATAAGTCATTACGCTTTGCATATACCTATTTGGGATGAGAAAATTTTGTTTTAACAATTTAAAACCAAAAAGAAAAAATTTTACTTTTTTTTTATAAACAAATTGTTATAAACAATATTTGTAGTAATAAGATCAGGGCCGTGGAGAGAAATGACGGGCCCCGGGAATAAACGGTATTTTTTAAAAATTTCCTCCCCAAAAAATAAGTGACGAGCAAAAACCCTCTACCAACAGCTACAGGCTCCCAACTCAAGCTCGAGCCTCGGGGCTGCAGCCCCTACTATCCCACCCTCTCGTCGGGCCTGTCTAAGATAATCTTTCTGTTGGGATTAAAACATTAGAAATATATTCCTTAAGATTCAAATGAACTTTTAAAGCAAAACAAAAAATGATAAATTTGAAAGTTCTGAAGGACGCTCCCCCCTTAAGAGGAGATTTTTTGCTAATGGACTTGTATATTCAAACTGTTTACACCGTAGTGTAATACAATACGTACTTCGTAAAAGACATTACGTTTAATGTAATCATATTATCTCGCTCTGTTCCATTAGTACTGGATACTGTTCACTTTCTGTAGTGAACTTGTTGCATGGGACAAAAGACCATTTCATTTTTTCTTCAATCAAAACCAATTAGACGGAATATGATTTTGTAAATAGGAATTATTGATTAATTCACCCAATTCTAGACTTGATTCTCTCAGTGAGTCAGTCACTGAACATTCAAATAAAACATACTTACATATAAGTTGACATGAGAATTCTTTTTAATACGCTTAACACAAGTAATTTTATTTATTTTTGCTTTATTGAAATTTTAACCCATTCACAGCAAAACCTGGCGTCTGAGCCGGTAGCCGCGTGTATTTTACAATCCGAACATTTTTAAACTTAAGGCGGTATTCTAGTCGGGAAATTCGAAAAAATCGATTTTTTTTCATATTTTCAAAGTTCAGACCTTTAAGAATAAGCCTCTAAAAGGATTTACAGAAATTCGAATTGTTTTCGGAGTTATGGTTATTTTTCCCTGTGTACTGTACATCTTTTTAATGTTAAATTCAAAATTTTAATGTAAATTATTCGAAACGACTTTTTTCGATACGGTTGACATGATATCTCAAGTTCTAATGCACCGATTTACTTGAAATTTGGTACAGACCTTCTTAATACTATCAAAATTGGTTGGACGTAGGGGTTTTTAGAATTTTTTTTTTTTTTACTATTTTTAAAAAATTTCCAAAGTTGAAAAAAGGAGGCGAAAAAATTGTTTTTTTTTTTTTTTTTTTTAAATGGACTCCATTTTGTGAAAATAATTTATTTTTTCAAATCGGCTACGTCCAACTATTTCTACATCCTTGCTTATTAAGAATTAACTGAAATTTTATGTTTCAGATCATCAGAAGGGTTGGAATCACGTCAACCAAGAGACACCTTTTTTTTGAATTCTTTTAAAATTTTTCTATATTTTTATACTTTTCAAATATCAATAAAAAAAACTGTTAAAAAATGGATACTAAAAATGTTTACTGTTTTTTTTTTTTTTTTTATTACACCCGTAAAATCACCTCAAAATCGAGCCTCTAGACTAGAATACCCCCTTAAATAATTTCAAAATTGTGCAATATTAGAGTGCTCTGCTCTATGGAGTGCTAAATAAACTGTCAATTTTTTAATCAGTCAGAAGGTGTAATAATTTTTGAATAATTAAAGTCAAGTAGATACTGGTTTTGGATCTACTTCGTCAGTGTTACAATCCTGACTAATATTATAAATATGAAAGTAAGATTGTTTTCAGTCGCTTAACCGATTGATGTTAAATTTTGCACAGAGATAACTTGAGGAACAGAGAATGTTACAGGCTACTTTTTACTCCCGCGAAATTTTGTTTCTGTGGAAAAATGCCCCCCAAAAAACAACTCTCAACGGTGACTTGATGTCATAATTTCAAGCACCACCTTGATAATAAAAAATAAACTGGTGCAATTATGATACAATCATTCTTATATTTTTTCTTACTGTTTCAAGACTTTTTTACAGTACTGTACCTACATACGCGCATTATATGACTGTCTAAATATTATAATTTTAAATAAAAGTAACCATTTCACCAAAAACCTTTGATGTATTCGAACAAAACGCCGTGTTATCAAACTCTCCACTGAACGAAGCACTTTAATATTTTATATTTAGTCAAAATTTATCAACATAATACACATAAAATTAATAAAAAGCATCATTCACCCAGTACACATGGTTTTTGTTAAAATTAAATATGTACACTTTCAAAAAAAAAAAAATATATAAAAAGATCTGCTGCTCTGATGCGGTGTTAATATCCTTACAACGTGTTATTTTATGAAAGAATTATAAATTGAAAAATACATCTGTGTTCTTCATATTTTATTCGTTTTAGCGAATTTCCAGAATGGAATTCAGCTATTACAGCCACTGTCATGACGCGACTTGAGCCCGAGACTATGGCAGAAATTTGTGTATATGTATATGTGTACATATGTATATATGTATCAGCATGATAACTCTCGAACGAAATGCCCTAGGTGTACGAAATTTGGTGAAAATGTTGGAAATGCCAAACCGTTGGACAAGTTCGTTAGCCAGACACGTCGGATGCCAGGAACATGCGTTTTGTTCTTGCAAAAAATTAGTTTTTTGCCAAAATTTCCACTTAATCAACAATTTTTGCGAAATATTTTTACACCATTTAAAAGAAGAGAAAAAATTACAAAAAAAAGATCTTTAAACTGTTGTTCTGTGTCAACTAGTTTCCGAGAAAAACTAATTTTTATAAACGGAAATTCGCTATGTTATGCAGGATGCCACGACAGGGGTATTTCAGAAAAAAATCCATATTATATCAGAAAAAAATCCATATTATATAATAAACTAACCGTAGTCATATATAGATTAATATAGGTACTGAATTCCCTATCCCAAATAAGTGTGTCGCCTAGTATCAAAATCTACTAAATGCACTTTTCGAATTTTTTGATTTTCTAGGACCATTAATTTTCAAATGCAACAAGGCATATTCCTCTTAACATTTTTTGTTGTGATTTTAACTGCTTACTAAAGAAATCTGCAACTGAAATATAACATAATTTTCAAATCCTGTTAAAATTACATTGAAAACTTTACAAATCCTGCTAAATACCCATACATAACCTATATTTTAGATTTTAACCGTTGAAATTTTAATTTTTTCACAGACATGCGGGACGTACGAAGTAGAATAAGAATAGAAGAATAAGAATAAGTTTATTTGTTTCAATCAATTTGATTATACAAATAGAGTACAGGTATATATAGTGCAATATTAATAAACAATAAGCATACTTAATAATATTAATATGTAAAATGCAAAGCTTATTTTAAAATCTGAAAATATAAAATATCATAAAAATGTCAACAATAATATAACAATGTAACTAACAATTAATAAATGACAATATAATAATTATAGTAACTTGATAACAATAATAAAGAAAAAAAAAAAAAAAATCGAGTTGTACACTACTTACATGAAAAAAAAAGTAATAATAATAATAATGATATTAATAACAATAATAATAGTAACAATAATAATAATAAATAGATAAACGGATAAAAATAAAATAACAAATATTACAGCCTTATAAACTACATAAAAAAAGAGAAAAGAAAAAAAAAATGTAACAAATTATAATAAAAACAAAGTATAAACATAGTCTGTTTTTCCCTTTTCTTCCTTTTTTTCTTTCATAGAGTTTTGATTTTGAAAGTTAATATTTTTTTTTTTTTTTTTTTTTTTTTTTATTCATTTAAGATAAAGGATCTTGTTTTTAAGGCGCCAGTTGTGTAATAATATAAATCCATCAGTTTTTGCTCTGAATCTATCATCAGAAGATTCTCAAAAAATAAGTTAGAACTTATGTATTTAGTTATATACTGGTTTCGAAGTGCTGTATAAATTGGGCATTGAGTTAGAAAATGTTCGAGAGTTTCTTCGACTTTCATATTACAAATAGTGCAGATTTCACTTGGATCCCATGCATAAGAGCAGTTTTTAAAGTATATCTTGACAAATTTTTGACCAGCTACTCTTAATTGACATACCACCCGTAAAATACCAATATTTTTGTACATTTTTAGATAATTTTCGGTAGTACACTCAGTTTTAATGTTTTTATAAATTAAACTATAGGTCGAATTAATCATACTATTTACGTCCTGTTCTGCTAATAGATTTCTATAAGCTTCGACAATGTTTCCTTTTTTTGATTTTAAAACATAAATATTTTGCGAGTTCCATAGCTGCTCTTCATTAACTGCTTCTATCATGTTCTTTAGTTGCGTTGCCCAGTTGAATTTGACTAAATTCGTAGACTCCTTGTCTAGACAATTTAAACGCTCAAAACATATTTTAGGATATCTTGTATCTGACATTTCTAATAATTTCTCCCACCAAGATATTGCAGCCTTCAGCACTGAAACACTGAGTTTTTGCTGACCAGTTTCCAGTCTTACCATATAATTTGGTGTGTTCCTAGGGAGGTACAATAAGGATTTGAAAAATTTCATTTGTGTTTTCTCTAGTTCTTCTAGGTATCTAAGGCTCCAAATTTCACCAGCGTACAGTAGTGATGTTAAAATGATTGTATTGTACAATTGTATTCTTGCTTCCCAACTTTTCATTTTCGATTTTATCATTAAGTCTTTAGCGTTTGCTAAAGCACAATTGGCTTTTTGGAGTGATTTTTTTGCTGCTTCATAATATACGCCCGAAGAACTAAATAATACACCTAAATATTCATAAGTTTTGACTACTTCTAGATTTTGTGATTTGTACTGAAAATTGTCTTGTTGTGACAAATGTCCTCCTCTTCTAAATACCAGAACTTTTGTTTTTTTACTGTTAACTGTCAAATCATTTTCATCACAGTAGTTTTCCAGAACTTTCAATTTCCTTCTTAAATCAAACCGATTTTTCCCAAATATCACTAAGTCATCGGCATATAACAATGTTAAAATGTCTGTCTCTTGATTTATGGATATTCCTTCCATCCCTTTTCGTCGGAAGTAATTATCTAAATCGCTTGTATAGAGAATAAACAGGGTTGGTGATAATGAGTCGCCTTGTAAAACTCCCTTTGTTATTTTTATAGAAGATGTTTCATCGCAACCTACTCGAACTTTCATTGTAGCGTGTCTATAAAGATTTTGTATAGTGCGTATAAATTTTCCGCTTACCCCTATATCGAATAATTTAGATAGCAATTTATTGTGATTAATTGAATCAAAAGCCTTCCTAAAATCTACAAACACGGCATATAATTTGCGTTTTGGTGATCTTAAACTTATTTGTACAACCGAGTTTAGAGTGAAAATATTATCTAAACATCCTCGTTTCCTTCTGAAGCCACATTGTCCTTCTGGGTACATATTAAAACTTTCTGCCCATACGCTTAACCGATTATTTAAGATTTGGGTATAGATCTTCGTTATACAGTTCAGCAACGCAATAGGACGATAATTTTCTGGATTAGATGGGTCTCCTTTTTTGTGCAACATGCACAGTGTAACTTCTGACCATTTTTCTGGTAGATTTTCAGAGTTGAATATACAATTAATTAATTTAAGTAAGTATTCTAGCCAATTTTGCGGTAGGTTTTTATAGCATTCATTTATAATCATGTCGTTCCCTGGTGATTTGTTATTTGAAGACTTTCGAATTGCATTTGTTAATTCGTGGAATTCAATACTGGAATCTAAATACGGGTGACGTGCGTCTAATATACAACAGTCAAAAGTTTCTGTTACGGAATAAATACTTTTAAAATAATTTTCCCATGTAGCTTTTTCTATTTCGTTCTTGTTCCATTTTCTGTTTCGATAACTCTTAATTACTTCCCAAAACTCTTTTGTGTTTCTAACATTTTTTAGTTTTTCTTGTATTTTTGTAAAATGCTCCTTTTTTGTTTTTTTTACATAGTTTTTATATTTCTGTTTTTTTTCTAAATATTCTTTTGTGGTTTCTACATTAAATCCCGTTTTCTTACACTTTTTTAGAGTTTTTCTGATATCTTTTTTTAATTTCCGACAGTTGTTGTTATACCATGGTTTGTTCCGTAAGTCAGAATGATTATGATTTTGAACGGTTTTTAGAAGATTTAATTCTGTGGCTACTTTTAATATAGAGTCTATTAATAACTTATAAGCATTATTCGGATCTTCTAGATAATTAACACTCAAGAATTCATTGTATTCTTCTGACATTTTCATTGTATAGATTTCTTCTTCCCCGTGTTTCCATATTAGCTTAAGTTTTGCTTCGTTATAAGTTTTATTCCTATCTGACTGTTTTATTTCACTACCAATAACTTCAAGAATGCATGGAAAGTGATCAGAAGTCACTATGTTGTCATCAACGTGGAAGTCTATAATATCACAGATCAATTGCGTATTACACCATATTAAATCAATTATACTTTTTCCGCTGTTGGACATATAGGTAAAGTGGGCTGGTGTATCCTTTAGACTTCGTCCATTAACGACATAGAAACCATAATTTTCCATTAGTTCGGTTAATATTTTACCACTTGAGTTGCACGCCTTGTCCATTGTTAACCTTTCTGGTGTGAGATAGCTTTCATTAAAAAGTTCCCCATAGCCTTGGTTTAAACTGCCGATTCGAGAGTTAAAGTCACCTACAATTACAACCCTATTGTTAGGAAATGAATCACTAATATCACTTATAATGTCTTCAAACATTTCAAACATAATTTTAAAGTCTGTTGTTGGTTTAAAATACACTAAACATACAATGAGACTCCACCTTTTGTATTCAATAAGTATAATAAGCCACCAGTTTGTTTCACTAAGAACTTTGATCTTAAAAGTATTCTTTATTAACACTATTAGACCACCGCTAGCCCTTCCGAATGACTTTTCTTTAACTGCTAAGCTCTGCACTAAATTAAAATTGTTGAGGAAGGGTGGGGGTATTGATAGTTTGTAATTTAACCATACTTCATTTAAACATATAACATCCATTTTCTTTACGAATTGTTGATTCTGATGGTCTAAATCGGTGAAATGACTCCATCCTTGGCAGTTCCATAATAATAAAGAAAAATTCGTATTTAGTTTTTTTTGTTTTTTAATACTTGTTGTTCCTTAGTAAATTCAGTTAACTTTGTCTGTGAGTGTGATCTTAGATTTCTATCAATTTTCGTTATTTTATCTGTTTTTGTGTTCTCTTTGGGAGTAGATGAAGGGCCAGGCGTGGAGGGTTTTCTATTTTTCAGTAGAAATTGAAATTTTTCTCGATTTGGTGAATTTTCATCAGGAGTTATTTCCTGTATTTCGGAAAACGGTTTTTGTTTACTGGATTCTTGTTTATCATTGCTTTCCTGGATTGTAGTTGTTTGAATAACTTCGTCTTTATTGTTATTTCCGAAAAGTTCATCATCATATCTTGACACATCTTCTTGTTCTTGTCGGAGATCCTTGATATTGTAGGCTTCACCGTGAATAAACAGTTCATTTCTCCGTAGAGTTACTATTTTCCCCTCACTGCGCAGTACTTTGGCATGTTGCAATAGTTCTTTCCTAATTTCTCTATCCTTTTTTATAAGGTCATCGTTGATAAAAATATTGCTTCCACTCAATTTTTTTCGACCGGATATAATCTCCATTTTTCGACGGTAAGATATAAATGACACCACCACAGGTCTAGTTCTGTTTTCCACTTTTTTACCAATTCTGTGCATGTAATTTATTTCAGATAAAGAACAATCAGTTTCGAGTTTTTCCTTAAATATTCGCATGATTTTCTTTTCTAAATCATCGATGGATTCCTTACTATCTGTTTCATTAATTCCTTGTATTATAATATTATTTTTTTTAAGTATCCTTTCTTGGTTATCTAATCTAGTATCTTGTTCATTTAAAATTTTTTCAAACTTTTCTTGCTTCTGTATAATTAGTTTCATTGAATTTTCAAAACTTAAAAATTTTTCTATTACATTATTGCAAGTTTGTTGCACCTTTTCGACATCTTTTCTTATTTCTTTCATTTCCGTTGTTAACTCATTTTTCAAAGTGTTAAGGATTTCGATAAGAGACTGATCCGACATTTTGATGAAAGTTACTTTTCAATTATTATACAATTAGAAAAAAAAATTGGAACTTCTGAAGGACTCGAACTCACTACTATAGGTTTATTGCTCAGATGCTTAACCGATTGAGCTATTACAGATATAATAATTATCTCTTTAATTCTTTTAAGTATACACCAGTAATTAGAACAGTATGTTGATAGAAATTTAATTGTTATTTATAATATTTGTAGTAAAATTAGGTTACAATTTTTAGTATTAGAACTTCACTTATATTTAATTTAATGTTTCTTTTTTTTAAATTTATTGATTTTTTTATTCAATTAAAGTAATAATTCTAATACACTTATTATTAGCTAAAGATTATTTTTATTTGATTACTTGTTAAGATATCAATATTCGAAAGTAGTTTAACAATAACACATACACTCCATTTGACAGTCAAACCTGTACTAAGTATAAAATTATGACGTACGAAGTATAAAATTATGTTTCCACGTAAAATTTGTATTTTAGTATTTATCTAAAATTTTAAATAATGAAATCGTAGATGTAAATGAATTACTAAGTAAGCACTTTGGTTTTAAGTGACAAAATGAAAATAGTTTACAATATTACAAAACAAATTGTACCGTTTAGCCCTGATACATCCAATATTGCTGAATCAAGTTTTTTTTCAATAAATTTCCCTTATAATTTCTGTTTTAAAACGCACTTTATATAAATGTTACTATATCAAAACCTAATAAATTCAAATAATTTTGATTAAAAAAGGGGTAAAACGATAATTTTGTTTTTTGATAATAGTACTAATCATCTCTTTTACCTTCGAAAAATTAATTTTGAACTGAGTTATGGTTTTTTGCGATTTCCCATGATCTTTATAAAGTGGAATTAGTAGATTTTGATACTAGGCAACTCAAATATAACATTTACGCTCAATTAAAAAAATTTTCAGATGATTTGCAAATCTGGGCTCAAGTAATCCGTGTTTACGGTACTTTAAGATATTCTATCCCGAAACTGTGAAGGATCATGCCACCTGACGCATCACATCATGCACTTGGTTCCGTTCATATCTCGAAAACCTTCAAATGGTGTAAGCCTCAATACTTTCGGGCGTCCAAATACATATTTTGCTGTTAAACCGTTAAACCGTTCTATTAAACACCGTGTATGCACGTGCGTGGCCCACCAAGGATGCTAATCAGTTTTCAACTGAAAACTATTAAAAATGAATTGAATTTAAAATAAAATATTTAAATGCCTAATTATAAACTCACAAACAACGTAAAAAACAAAAAAAAACTAGACCATTATAGGTTTGTTCTGATTTCTGATAGCAGTTGGTTGCAAGCAAACATTCATGTAGTTTCAAGAACTTTTCTTATATCAATCTTGTGGTTTATATTATGTGCTATAGTATATTGGTATACTGTGCTGCTGCTGCTGCTATGCTACTGCGATACAAATGTATGTGGGAATTTGTTGGCTTGCAATACTTCTGTACACGGCTCAACTAACCATCGATCAAATAAATTACGAACCGTTTTGCAGATCCGGAATTAGAATATAATACTAATAAACATGTATAGATCAATAATCTTTTACTTAACCAGTACCTAAGTATAAAGTGTATTTGATTTTTGGGGTTACGTAGCAAGTGAGGAAACTTGTGTGTACGCTGACAAGTATTGATAATGCAAAAATGGAAAATGAAAACTGTTTTAACGATAGCTACGCAGGGGCGGACGTAAGTTTCAAACTTGAAAAAACAAAAAAACCTTCATAATCGTTTTTTTCGAAAATCACGCTTTATGAGAGTGATTTGACATAGGATGGTTAATTGTATTAGAGTAATTTGGGCATGAGCTTTTTATTTTTAATATAAAAATGACTCATTTGTTTTTATAAATGTGACTGAACCAAGCACAAGACCCTTTTCTAGTGGCCACAGAACAACTTTGAAAATCTATAATTTACTTACAGTTTTTACGGAACTGAAAATTTTCGGAAAAAATGACGTCATCGAATTAAAAAAAATTTCTTTTCCTTAAACCAAGCCCTATTAAAATGATTGTGCAAGCCCTATTAAAAATGCACAAAGGTTAAGATAAAATTCGGATTCTGTTTCGTTTTTAGTGTCCCATTGAAAAACTCGCAAAACGGAACAGGAGATTTTTTATTTCCGTTTAAGAAACACTGAATTTCAAATTAGTGTGCGGATTCAAAAATACTCCTGTCGCAGCATCCTGCATAATATAGCGAATTTCCGTTTACAAGAAATAGTTTCTCTCCGAAACTAGTTGACATAGAATAATAGTTTAATGACCTTTTTTGTGTGATTTTTTCTCTTGGTTTCAATGGTGTAAAAATATGTCGCAAAAATTTTTGAATAAGGGGAAATTTTGGCAATAAACTAATTTTTTTCAGGAAAATTTGCCAAAAAAAAATCAATGTTTAGGGCATCGGACGTGGTTGGTTAACGAACTTGTCTAACGGTTTGGGACTTCCAATATTTTCACCAAATTTCGTAAAAGTAGGACGTTTCCTTCGAGAGTTATCGTATATATATATATATATATATATATATATATATATATATATATATATATATATATATATATATATATATATATATATATATATAGTCGAATTACGAATTATAGAGAGATTCGAATTATCGCAGGTAACAATTTTAATTTTTTAAGCATTTACGATGAATGAACTTGAACTTGTCTCAAAATGTACTTACAATTTTTCTGTCTCCTTCTCGCTGCAACTTTGAATTGTCGAGTGTTTGATGCCGATGAGTTCGAATTAACGCGTCGTTTTGTTACGTAGCAATGATTTTTTCGTTCGAATTACCAAGTGCATAAAAATGTATTGATTTAGTTCGAAATATAAAGAGATTGATATCATCATTTGTTCTCGAGATATGCGAGACGAAAAAAAATTCACGAACGAACGAACGAAGAAACTAACGAACGCACACACAGACATCACGCTAAAAACGATGGATTCGGATTCTAGTGACCTTGAAACGTGGAGATATGTCAAAATTAGCGATTCGTAAAATCGGACCCATTACAAAACTTCCAATGGGAAGTTAAAAATCGTCTCGGTCTGGTAATAAAATTTAAGAGATCACGTAATTAACCCCCATTGTAACATATCACAGTGATTACGGAATCCTAAACTTTCCACACCCTTAAAAAAAACCTACTAAACCACAAAAAGACAATTTTTCGGAACCACTTAATAGAAATTTTTGATGAATTATTAATATTTTTTATGCTTACCATTTTAAAAACAGTTAAAAATAGGTAGTTTTTTTAAAAAAATCGCCTGAAGTGCACAGCGAAAATAGCCATACATATGCATAAGCCTTTAAAAGCATTCCATTAATTATGGAACACACAGTGAAGCTTGCGTTAAGTTTGAAATTATATCTATATTCACAATAATTAAACAGCTATAGCCAAACCCATATTGTTAAATTTTTCAAATTAACTACATTTCTTAGAAAAAGCAATCAATTGCCAAGCAAATACAAAACTGCAAACCGCATTAAAAATCAGTGATCAAGAATATGTGTGCAGGTATAGTCCGTTTTGAAATAAATGAAATGACTTTTTAATGTACGGACGGCTATGAACAGTTGTTGTGGTGCTCGCAGTAGCAAAGTAGATAGAGAAAGGTACGCTACATCTGAGTCCAAACTAAACTTTTTTTGTGCAGTTCGCCATCTACATCATAATTACGTCACATATTTTAAATTATTATACACCAATACCTCAATTTGCGTCGTGGTTACGTTCCAAAAAAACACGACGCAAAGTGAATTATGATTTTCTATAGCAAACCATGTAAAGATCGAAGATAGGTTTCAGGGTTACGAAAATACTGCTTTTTAAAAAGAAAATTGAACAAAGTAAACATTTAAAAAACAAAAATAATATAAAATTTTATTACATACATACAAAAAAAAAAAAACTCAAATAAAACAAAATAAAATAATCAATTAATTTATAAAAATTAAAAACAAAGTAAAAATTAATCACTGTCTGATGAGTCCATAGTGGCTGTTGTCGTAAGTCGGCTTTCTTTCACAAAAAATTGGTCCAAGGTTTGCGTTTGTCCAAAAAATTAAAGACTCGAACCCAAAACAACGCAACTTCGAAAATCTAACGACGCACAGTGAAAATTAGTACTAATTCAGCAGCGACGCCACTCCGAAAAAACGCAAACCGAAACGACGCAAAGCGAGGTATTGGTGTATTTATATAGCATGAGTCTTTTGAGAGTTACCATTTTATTACAGCCAAATCGTTGATAAGAGCTAAGACCATAAGAGGTATAAAGCTCCTGACTATAGCAATCGGTTGCCCCCGTCGATATCTGCAACTCTTATTTGAACAATTTTTCGATTAAATCAACGGTTTGGCTGTAATAAAAATGGCAACTCTCGAAAAACTTACACAGTATATATTTATATATGTAGGTAGCCAACATCAAAGGGTGTAATTAGCATAAATCTTAAGTTCATAATGATGAAAACACCGATTTAAATACGTCTTTTTTTGTGTCTCCAAAAATTGGGACTTTTCAGATACAAGGTATAGAAAGAGTACGCGCGATATGCAATATCTCTTGTTATTACATAGATTTTATATATACCAGTGGTGCTCAAACTTTTTTGCTATACCCTACGTCATCTACTTTTACATAAATCAAGTTCCTAATTCTCGAGTGTGATTTTTCTGTTGTCTATACTATTCTGATTTTGTCGAAAATAAAAAAGCAGTATCGAAAATTTATACGTAGCTTCAAATTTCATGTTTTTAGCATAAAAATTACCATTTTCGGGCCCCTTAAAAAAGAAACTGGTATATGTTATGACGTCACAAAGTACAATTTTTATCTTTTCTAAATTAATAACAACAAAAATGAAATAAATTAGATCCGTTGATGAAATTTGGTTAATTTTAGTGCGAAATTTTCATTTTCCATATAAAAAAGGCCGCCATTTTGTTTTTTTTTAACAGAAAATTTTTTGTATACCTAAATATAATATATAGAATAAACCATAGAGCAACTAGAGAGAAAATACATATTTCTATACTACTGGAACCTGTGTAACCACTTGAGATAGAAAATATGTTGTATACGTGCACGGTGTTTACTTTGTATTTGTGCGGTAAACTCTGTTTGTGTGAGTGGTGATAGCCGTCACGTAACCTTTGGTTCGCATACATGTATGTGATGTGTGTGATACCACAACGCTACTTGTGCCGGTTCAACAATAAAATTTATTGTTGTTTGACTGACTTACACTGAGCGACGGGTACTGAGCAACTAACACTAAGCAGCCTAAGATGCACATACTTGCACATAAGTGATTGCAGAAAAGAGACAGTTATATTCGTTCTTTGTATTTGTTCTGTGGAATAAACTCTTAGAATCTCATTTTGTTTGTTTTTCACATTCCCCCCCCCCCCAAAAAAAAAAAAATTCTGAAGTCTGAAGTTTGATTTCTTGGGAAGCCAATTAAATGTAAACTTTATGCGTTACTACGTCCTTCTTAAAAAATCAATTCATTTACCTTTAAACGAACTATACCAGTGTAGCCAACATAAGTAAATGAACACTGAACGTTTTTCGTATATGACACACCTTTAAATGAATTAAATAAAGCCAACCACATACGCACTTACATCCATCAAACAGAGCACAAAAATATATTTATATCTATTTTAAATTTTATAAATATACATATTACATACTGTATATTGCATTCACTTATGTAATTGGTCGAACAGAGACAGTGAAATACGATCGATTAGTTGGTTGAAGTGAGTTAACAATATAAACAATCTGCAATTTTAAAAGAAATGATATGTCAGTTCTTTTTTATGCACAGTTCAGTTTTGCACATGTGTTTGTATGTACGTGTATGTGTGTGCAAAGTTACTTACTTAAACGCGATATATTATGTTTATGTATGTAGTGTGTAGAACAGAATCGAATTGGTGGTGTCCGAAATCGGACAGTCCATACTAAGTTGGTCAAGTAAATCAATGGTTTTTAACTGGAGTGCCATAGCTGTTACGGAAAATTCCATTTTCTGATTTTTCACTCTACTCTATTCGGCTGTTTGCCGAGTATCGAATATTCGGCCAGCATCTTCGTCAAATTGTCGAATATTCGGCGAATACTATTCGTTATTTTGTATACACTATAACAAGACCTTTTAAACGACATCCCGTACGGTTATGAAACTAAAAAAAATTGAAGTAGATACTTTATTGCCTCTTTTCAAAATTGTCGTTATATATGAAAAAGTAAAATAGGGCACAAATGTATAAAACAATTAGATAAAATATTTAAAAAAAAAAAAATTATCAACAACACATTTTTAAAATATTCTTTCAATTTGTTTAAATTCAGTAGTGAATTTTAGCAGTTAATGGTTTTTTAATTGGTCAATTTTAAATACGTATACTAAACAGTACGCATATCATGACTATGTAGCTGTTTGTATGTTGTGTATGAGTGCTTACATATACATACTTTAGGAATATCTTTTTTGTCTACTTTAAAGAGAGGGTAAGGTTAATTCGTACAAAAAAAGGCATGTTTTTGTTATTTTTTTGTGACGACACAGTTAAAATCTCTTTGTTAAAACCAGTGGTACATTAAAGTATAACATTTGAAGAATATTATATAAAATTTTCACGAAGAAATATTAAAAAATACAGTAATGGCAGCAATTATTCGAACGTGTCTCGGAAAAAAGTAGAATTGCGGTGCTCCTCATAACTTGGTGGTGGAGTTATGAAGGGCACCAACTTTGAAAACGTGAGCTGTAGGGAAAACGCTTTAAAGTTTTGAACACTTAAAAATTCTTGTATAAAACTGATATGGAATACTTACTGCTAAACTAAATTTTGTACCCTACACTAACAAAATATACAGTACAGGTATAAACAAGTTAGTACTTCCATTGAAATTTCTATAACTGAGAGAGAGATATATAGAGAGTGAAACGTCTGCCAGGTAACAACAAAAATGCTTGTAACTTCGTCAATTTTGCTCCAATCAACTTGAAATTTTGAGACAATATTCTTGAGATATTGTCTCAAGAAAAACAATTATTTTAATACCTTACCCTGCCCGTAAGTAAATAAATACGTCAAACTTCGTTTTTTTCTACTATTCTTTCCCTATTCGGGATTCGAGTGAATACCAAAAATAGTCGAATAGGCCGAATACCGAATAGTTGCCGAATATTCAGTGCACGCCTCAATATCCGTTACATATCCGGATCTTTCTAATGTTATTGTTATCTACACTCAAGCTTGTTTTAATGCGGTGAATAGGGACCACATATAAAACGCATTTTTGGTATCCTGCTTGTACAGCGTGTGCTGTTTCAGCAAACGCAAAAATCGTGCTGTTAAAGCGAAAAGAAAAATGACACTATCAAACTGCAACCTCGTATCTTTTGGAAATAATGTTCCTTGAAATGTTATAGTTCCTGAGATACAAGCTTGCGTCAGAGGGCTAACGATATGTAAAATTTAAAAAAAAAAACAAAAAAACACGTAAAACCGATTTTGTCAAGTAGACTGCTGTTCGCCGTCCAATTTCGGTGTTCGATAAATTGTTACCGATCATTAATAAATGCATTAAAATGAGATAGTTATTTATTATATGATGAATACGCGAAACAAAGATAGCAATAATCATTTCAAATCTGATTTTGCATATGACCACCTAGTGTGAAATTCTATGCAAAATAATACATGATTTTTATCTGGCGAACAGGACGAAAATTGTATTGTTTTTAATACAATTATTATTATTTGCAATCTCAAAGTGAATAAAATTATTCGCGAGTTCAATCGCTTCGAGAACTTTACCAACTTATTGTATCTGTATCTAAGTGTATTCATTGTAAGTTCAAATAGTTACCAGTATGTGATTGTAGAATTCAGACAAAAATAATTGAAATCCAAAATTGATCATATTTCACGCGTTGGCTGTCGCTACCTCGTATATCAAAAGTTACATGATTTAGGACACACAAAAAACATGTTAAATACTGTATTTACATATATACTTATCTATATATATATTTATATATATGGGTAGCCAACATCAAAGGATGTAATTAGCATAAATCTTAAGCTCATAGTGATGAAAACACGGATTTAAAATATGTTTTTTTTTGTGTCCAAAAATTGGGAGTTTTCAGATACGAGATTGAGACAGAGTACGCGCGATTTGCAATAATTTCACTGTCAAAACGATTTCTTTGTTCAGAGATTAAAAATTTCATTAACTTTTTTTCTTTGAGTGAAAGAAAATGTTTTTTTGATTCAAATAAATTTTTTTTTTTTTTTTTTTTGATTTAACAAAAGAGAATTAAGAAATTTATTAATCTTTAAACAAAAAATCGTTTTGAAAGTGCTAAGATTTTGAGAAATAAAAAAGAACAATTTTTAAAAATTCCTCCGAACACTTCGCAATGTTTGAAAATTTAGCGTACGTTCAATTTTTTCAATTGTTGATGAAAATCTGGTTAACCTGAGTGCCAGATTTTCATTTTCCTTGGAAAAATTATCAAGTTCCGGATGTAGATTCTCCTGCTTATGACATTTTTAAATTTGTCAAAACTATCTTAAACGTATTGTATTACCATTTGGTCACACAGTTTTTACAAACTATCTTCAGTTAAAGGGGGAGAAAGGGTACAAAACAAAAGCCACCTGTAGTCTAAGTGGCAAGAGGAGGTGTGTTTAAAAGAGGTTAAAATTAAACTACGCAGTTTATGGATGGTCCCTAACGACAGACTGAAATCTTCGCTCAGTTCTCGAAGCCCGTTATAGCTACAAAAAATATTCTTCTCTTAAAGAATTATTTCGTTATCCAGTTAATGTACAAGGCTTACCTTCACTATCGAAATTTCCACTTAAAAAAAATAATTTATTAGTTTCTCTAGAATCTGTCCCTGGAAATGAGTAGGTACAGAATCTGATTTATGTAAAACAGTAAGAAGCTCCTGTAGTAAAAAAATACCCCTGCCGCAGCATCCTGCATAACATAGCGAATTTACGTTTACAAAAATTAGTTTTTCTCGGAAACTAGTCGACATAGGATAATAGTTTAAAGACCTTTTTTACATGATTTTTTCTCCTCTTTTCAATGGTGTAAAAATATTTCGCAAAAATTTTTGAATAAATGGAAATTTCGGCAAAAAACTAATTTTTTGCAAGAACAAAAACCATGTTCCTGGCATCCGACGTGTCTGGCTAACGAACTTGTCCAACGGTTTGCAACTTCCAACATTTTCACCAAATTTGGTAAAAGTAGGACATATCGTTCGAGAGTTATCATGCCGACATATACATAATTACATATGCATATGTATTAATTTTAGTGAATTTTATAATATTATTTTCGGTTTCTAGGGACCTGAAAACAAATTTCTGTCATAGTTCCGGACTCAAGTCGCGTCATGACAGTGGCTGTAATAGCTGATTTCCGATTCGAAAATTCGCTAAAAACGTGGAACATCAGTAGTAATCAGCAAACGCAAGACCAAGACCAAGACTTGACAATCTTGGTCTTGGTCTTGTTCTTGCATTAGGAATCTTAGTCTTGGTCTTGCTAGAGCTGTTTGAGTCTTGGTCTTGGTCTTGCAAACTGCAGTCTTAGACTTGGTCTTGGTCTTGGTATTGTTAAAAATTTTGCACTTTCTTGCATTTTTTTATTAGCGAATTTTTTCCTTCTAAAATCAGAATTTTCTCTCTTTACGGTATTAATTATACTTTCAAATTATTTAAATAGTTTAGCAAGAGTCTTGCTTTTTTCTTGCTTTTGTCTTGGTTTTACTCTCTTGAGTCTTGGTATTGGTCTGGCAGCCATACTTATAGTCTTGGCCTTGGTCTTGCTCTTGGTATACATAGTCTTGGTCTTGGTCTTGGTCTTGCAAAAAATGCAAGACCAAGACAAGACTGCAAGACCAAGACTAATTTTACTCATCACTAAACACCACTAACTGATATATCGGAAAGAAAACTATTCAATTTCAATTATTCTACGTGTCATGTGAAGTCCCCTGGTGAAGTCACGGTCAAAACTAAATGGTTCTTGAACTTTATGCTACACTGATCAACAAAATTCAACCATAAACGTTTCCCTTAACGTTCCTTGTTTGCACCAAAATAAATCTGATAAATTTTTTGTAATTACCTACCGAAATACGCACACACTATTAATCCCAAAATTAAACAAAAAAAAAAAAACAAATTCGAAAAAAAAACAATTGATAATAATAACGACGATTTAAAATGAAAAGACAAAAAAAAATCAAATGATCAAAATTTATGACTCTGTTTAATGTAGTCACACTGCACCTATTTCCGGCAATTTTCTAAAATTCATTGTTCTGCCCGTGCAGTCGGCCGATCGGACTATTGTCCCCGTTTCTGAGGTGTGGTTATGTATACATTGTTCTGACAGCAGACACCACTATGTGATATTTCCTATAAAAATCAAATTACTCCATACAGAATGCCAATTATTCGTGATATTTATAGGTGTTTTAGAAATTTTTAAACATACAATCCACTGATCTGTAACGCGGTTAACGGAGCGAACACACCAACACGAACTGCCCGGATGGCCATAAAACGATATTATATAAACTTGACAAAAATTCACCGAAATATGTATTCACTTTGTAACGAATTTCCAGAATGGAATTCAGCTATTATGTACAGCCACTGTCATGACGCGACTTGAGCCCGGGACTATGGCAGAAATTTGTTTTGAGGTCCATAGAAATCGAAAATAATATTCACTAAAATTTATATATATATATATATATATATATATATATATATATATATATATATATATATATATATATATGTATGTATTTATGTATATATGTATCAGCATGATAACTCTCGAACGAAATGTCCTAGGTTTACGAAATTTGGTGAAAATGTTGGAAATGCCAAACCGTTAAACAAGTTCGTTAACCAGACACGTCGGATGCCAGGAACATGCGTTTTGTTCTTGCAAAAAATTAGTTTTTTGCCAAAATTGCCACTTAATCAACAATTTTTGCGAAATTTTTTTTAGACCATTTAAAAGAAGAGAAAAAATTACATAAAAAAGGTCTTTAAACTATTGTTCTATGTCAACTAGTTTCCGAGAAAAACAAATTTGTATAAACGGAAATTCGCTGTTTCAAAAATTTGAAAACAAATAACTGCGGCTTATTTTCAATAACAGTAAATCCGAGTTTTAAATAATTGTCGTCATATAGAGGCTTTTGTTTGCTTTTCTTTCATTACGCTCATTGGAATTTGAAGTTGACGGTTGTGCATGTCTTTCCAGAAACTCATCCATTTTCAGTAATTACAATGAGCACAGAATTTTGGATATTAGACAATAAAAGACAGTGAGCAACTACTAAATAAACAACAAGTCAATTCAATAAATTTAAACACAATTCAAAGTGAATTCACAATTCAAAGAATTAAAAAGTGTCATCCTTTACTCGCTTGATGCTCCACGCAGCGCTCATCACGTTACGCTATGTCTCGCTCACACAAGTCACGTGGCGCGCTCAGAAGCTACTACTATAAGTCGTCAATTTCAATGTCGATGTAAAAATATGCTTTTTAAAGTCCTTTGTTACGTATTTAATTGACATCGAAACTGAAAATAATCAATAATGATGAACGGATTCGATATTTATAACATAGAAGAAAAGTTAGAAATAGTAGAGGGTAGGGCTCGCGGAATATTTTTTTATACTAGGGGGGTCGCGCCATGAAAAAGGTTGGAAAACACTGGTATAGATGATTAAATGCATCGAAAAAAACTGGTATCGTTTTCATAATCGCATCAAAGTGTTAACCAAATAAAGGTATACCTAGTATTTTTGTAAAGTTCGAAAGTTTTTGTAAAGTGTTTGTAAAGGCCGAATTAGTTACAAGTACTAGGCTAGTTACAAGTAGGTATAGGTATGGTATTCTCGATTTCCTATAGTTATTACAGATGTTTGAAGAATTGATTTAAATGGTGCAGAAATTTATGATCATCTGTATGCACAGATATTTTTATAATTATTATTGTTGTATAATTACAATTTTAATAAAATATTATAGTTACGTCTGTTTAACGATGTGAACAATTTGAAGCAATAAAAAGTTATTTGTATTCGATATAGAGGCTGTTCAATAAATTTATTGACAAAAAAAAAAAAAAATAATAACATTGGGTAAAGTATATGCACAGTGGCACCCCTGATTACTTTGTCGAATAAATTAATCGATTTCTGTTAAGCTTCCACAAACTTACAAGTATTTCAATGAGTTTCGCGCTTGGTTTTGGGTATTAAGGTGAATCGATCAGTACTGACAAATTTGTGACAAATGAATTACTAAGTCTATTTTTTTCTCTATAACGTAAAAGCCCCCATTATGGAACGGTATCTAATACTGGAACAGTTTTGACATTTACATATTAATGAAGTTATTTCTGAAAGAAACGTCTGATAACAAAAATTATTATTAATAAAATGATTGTCTTTCCAGTTTAAATTCACCTCGCATTTAATGTTTCCTTACTTAATTAAAGAATAAATATGTAAATGTCAAAACTGTTCCAGTATTAGATACCGTTCCATAATGGGGGCTTTTACGTTAAATAAATATAATTTATGTGTAGAAAAATAAATTAAATTTTATAATACATGTAACAGTATTAATATTTGATTATTGTTCAATTTTCTAATTTTAATAATTTTAAAAGTACCTAATGAATTTGATTCTGGTAGTGACGTGTACGCACATATAATAACTAACACGTACACAAATATATTCGTGTCATTTATAAAAATTTGACATTTTTGTAGTTTTTTTTCTAAATGTCCAATATTGAACAAAATAGTTTTTTAATAATTCAAAAACATAAAAGAAAATAATTTTCAGTTTTTTAAATCTTAAAGTTGGTTTTTGGCGACACAACTTACTTAATACATACCATTGGTTCACCTCTAATCATTTACTCGTACGTTAAAAATTCTAACCTTGAAAATTTATTTCTTCTAAACTACACGTCAGAAATTATTCAAAATAGTGTCAGTGAATGCATCATATCTGCCTCTATAATATACTAAAATTTCAAATTCTAAACTTGGAAAATGTCAAGTGATCGATTCACCTTAATTAACATTGTTAAGAGAAGGGTTTCCGAATTCCGAAAATTTTTCTCTTGGGGGTTCTGTATGATTTGCTTTTCGATGAAAATTTTTTTTATATGCTCAAGTATCGCAATATGTTTTAGTCTCAAGAGTTTTGTACAGTCGAATTTCTGTGTACCGCCAAAAAAAGGACAACATTTTTTGGAAATTTTATTGTGGTGAACGGCAGTTTGTAAATTTGCATATAAATTTATTTCATTTTTGAATCTCTGGTCATGCTCTATTTAATGCGACATTACCAGATGTTCAATTATTTGAAAAATTAATCATTTTTGAATTTCGTGTCAAGCGTGAATACAGAGAGGAATAGCTATGGGGGTCATTATCACCCCCAACCATCCTGAAGACAGATAAATTTAAATTTTATCGGGTCAGTGCCTTAAAAAGTGCGCATACAAAATAATAGAATGATAAAATTGAAAATTAATAATAGGTTTTCAAAGTCGTTCTTTACTTTTTTAACAAAATTGGGCATATAGGACCATTAAAAATCTTATAACCTTTTTTATACGGTTTTAAAAAAAAATGCCCATTAAAGTGTATAATATGAATAAACTATAAGACAATGCAAGCAATTTAAATATGTACAGGGAAGATTCTTTTTATAATACACCCTGATAAGAGAGAGATAGAAATGCAATTATATTTCTATCTCTTTTTAAATACAAATTCAGAATATACCGGTTGATAACTATGATTTGCGATTACAATGTGTATAGAATACAAATGTATATAAATAATTATTTGCAGTACATTTTAGTGCAAAATATTTAATAATCAGTCAAAAACTTATACTATTATGAAAAGTAAATGTATTTCGTATTAAAAATGCATTTCATATTTAATACATGAAACATCCTGTATACAAATTATATATTTGTAGTACCTGCTTAAAAGGAATAAAATATATATTTATTTCTTTTTTAAAAAGATTACGAAATATGTTTTTTCCATCTCGCACATGTATTATAAAAAGAATCCTTGGTGTATTTTTACAGATGTATTTATCGCAATTTTATAATATTATAAAAATGAATTAAAATGAATTAAAATGGTGTGATTTTTTTTTATACGGTCCCTGTCCACCGTATAAAAAAATTCCCCATTTTCCATAAGAAGTTTTCTCAACGACAGACTTTCCATTGAACATGAAAATTTTAATTTTTTTTTATTCTAAAATTTCTTCAATATTATTGGTTTCAACGAATTTTTGTCATTTTTTCCGTAACACTTCCTTCCAGAACTGACAAGAGGGTGGGATAGTAGGGGTTGCAGCCCCGAGGCCCGGATTTAAGAAGGGGACGCATAGCTGTCCATTGAGGACCCGGGAAAAAAGTTAATTTACTCAGGACTTATTTTCTTAGGAGGAAATTTTAAATACGCTGCCAATGGGATGTGGCACACAGCTTCCTCGTACTCGTAAAAGACTTTAAAAGAGTATTCTACCAAATATATATATATATATATATATATATATATATATATATATATATATATACATATATATATATATATATATATATATATATATGTATATATATATATATATATATATATATATATATATATATATATATATATATATATATATATATATATATATATATATATATATATATATATACCGTGAAATTATATTCATAAAAAATTGTAACTCAAAATATTTAAAGGCTAAATTATAAACTCATAGAAAAAGTATTTTAGAAACAAAGCCCCGAAATACTTTAAAAATTTGAGCCAAGTGGGACTAGCAGTAAATAAGATAATTGACTTTTAATGGAATTTCATGGTAGCGCCCTGGATACTATTACTCCGAATGCATTGACATTTGTAGGGGACCATCTACGAACCAGACCCCATAATTTCTGACAATTTCATAAGAAAAAATTGAATAGTTCAGAAGTTATGCCACTTGGTGCAATTTAGTATATTAATGGAATGACATGGTAGCGGTGTAGCTGCCGTTACCCCCGATTTCGATTAAATTCATAGGGGACCATCTAGGAACCAAACTGCATAATTTCCAAAAATTTTATTAAAAGCAATCGAATAGTTCCGAAGTTATGCCACTTGGTGACATAAGTTACGCCAACTGGCGACAGACACCAAACCAAAATTGTTCAGGAAGCTCTAAAACATAAAATGTGCGTAAAAAATTTTATTTTGGAGGGAAAAAATTTTTCATTTTTCAAAAGTGATCACAATGCTTTCGCTACTTTAGTAGTCTCGAAAGCAAAAAATGCGGTTTATTCCCGGCGCCCGCCATTTCTCTCCACGGTCCTGCTCCCCTACCCCCTCAAAATTTCCCAAAAAAGAAAAACATTTTTCAGTGTACACGAACTGAACCAAATAAAAACCTTCAACTGACTAAAATGATAAATATTAAAAAAAAAAATTATTAAAACTAATTACCCGGGCAAATTAAAATAAACATTTTAATTACAAAAAAAACAACCTTACCCACTAATTTTCAACCAAATAATTAAAAAATTCTTAATGTCGTGTGGCATATAAGAATTTTTAGAGGTGGGATCCACATAATTAATATGAATGTAATATACAATGTGATGTTGACGTTGTGTTGAACAATAGAACTGTTAGATTTGCTATTTGGAACGTGTTACGGACATCCACTCGTGCACGATTGGCCCGTTCAATTTACTGGGCGCCGCCCAATATCTATTTGAACGGTGCGGATTGGTTCGGTGATGTGATCGGTTCGACGGTGTAGAGGTGCATACATACACGGGGCCTGAAATCAGTTTGAAACGTCGCCGTTGTTGTAAGTATTGTGGCAGAGAACGCACGAGAACACGTGTTCGGTCACTGAAAACGTCAATTCAAGAAGTTATCATGACAAATACCCTGTGTCTGAGTGTGTATCCATTCACTGAAATGTTTAACGTTTGTACACATAAATATTTGATTATTACGTAAATTTATACACGTTTTAACTAGGTACATAACCACATACGTATTAGTGATGTCGAATAATTAATCGATTAATCGATTTAGTCGACTAATTTTGTTTCCTTTTAGTCACTTTTTAATCGACTATTTTACTGTCGACTAAATGACTAAAATGACTAATATTTTTTTAAATGACTAAAGACGATTAATTTAATAATTTTTCTGCATTATTTATGACTCGAAAAACTTAAAACTAAAAATTATCTTTTTTTCTGATTTTTTACTTTTATGTGAATAATACATTGTAATATGTAATTTTTTTTCTTTCTTTTTTTTCTTTTTTTTTTTTTTAAATAGTTAACAATAATAAAAGTCAATAATTAAATCTAAAACATTGTTTTTGAAAGAGTTACAAAAGTTACCCTATTCATGAATTCAACTAAAAATTTAGTCGATTAATCGACTATTCTATGCTCGATATTTTCGACTAATGACTAATTTTGTCGGAAAAACAACTTTAGTCGATTAATCGACTAATTGCATCTCGATTCGACATCACTAATACGTATAAGTTGACTAATATGAACCGGTTTAGTCGACTAATTTTGTTTACATTTAGTCATTTTTTAGTCGACTTTTCTATCCTCGATTACATAACTAAAATGATTAAATTAGTTTAAATGACTAAAAACGACTAATTTCATTTTCTATATAATTTATTGGATTTCAAAAAATGAAAAATAAAAAATTCCCTATTTGTAAGATTTTTCACTTTTATGTGACTAACGCAATGTCATATCTTTCTTTTCTTAATGATAAAATTTAAAAGTCAATAATTAAAAAGAAAACCTCAGTTACATAGGTTACCCTATTCATGAATTCGATTAAAAATTTAGTCGGTTAGTCGACTATTATATGCTCGATATTTTCGACTAATGACTAATTTTGTCTGAAAAACAATTTTAGTCGATTAATCAACTAACTGCTCTTCGGTTCGACATCACTAATACGTATTAGCGATGTCTAGTTGAGAAGCAGTTAATCGATTAATCGACTAAAGTTGTTTTTCAGACAAAATTAGTCATTAGTTGAAAATATCGGGCATAGAATAGTCGACTAATCGACGACAGTTTTTATTCGAATTTCCGAATAGGGTATCCTACGGAACTCTTTCACAAATAACGTTTTTTTTTTTTTTTTGAATTTAAGTACCTATTGACTTTTAATATTCTTTTTTTTTTTTTTTGTAAGAAGAAAAAAAACATAATGTCATAATGTGTTAATCACATAAAAGTGAAAAATCATATAAATAGATAATTTTTTTTTGAAGTCCATTAAAAAATACAGAAAAATTGTTAAATTAGTCGTTTTTAGTCATTTCAAAAAAAAATTAATCATTTTAGTCATTTAGTCGAGAGTAAAATAGTCGACTAAAGAATGACTAAATGTAAACAAAATTAGTCGACTAAACCAATTAATCGACTAATTTTGTTTACATATGGTCATTTTTAGTCGACTATTTTACTTTCGACTAAATGACTAATATGATTAATTTTTTTTTTAAATAACTAAAAACAACTAAGTAATTTATTAATTCTTCTGTATTGTTTATTGGACTTCAATAAATAAAAAATTATCCATTTGTATGATTTTTCACTTTTATGTGACTGACACATTGTGATACGTCATGTCCTTCTTTTTCTTAAAAAATATATTACCTAAAATCAATAACTAAATTCAAAAGAAAACATCGTTTTTGCAATAGGTTACCCTCGACTAAAGTTGTTTTTTAAACAAAATTAGTCTTTAGTCGAAAATATCAAACACGCAGTAGTCGACTAATCGACTAAATTTTTTGTCGAATTGATAAATAGGGTATCATAATATATGTATATCTTTAAAAAAAATGTTTCCTTTTGAATTTCAATAATGAATTTAATTTTAATTTCAATGAATTTTATATAAATAATAGAGGGAAAAAATTACATTAGTCGTTTTTAGTCATTAAAAAAAAATTAATCATTTTTGTCATTTAGTCGACAGAAAACTGACTAAATTTAAACAAAATTAGTCGACTAAACCGATTAATCGATTAATTATCCGACATCACTACCCTATACTTATTCATGAATTCGATTAAAAATTTAGTTGATTAGTCGACTATTGGTCGCTCGATATTTTCGATTAATGACTAATTTTGTCTGAAAAACAACTTTAGCCGATTAATCGACTAACTGCTTGTCGGTTCGACATCAATTGTTACGTAAATTTATATACGTTTTAACTAGGTACATCAACATATATGTATACGTATGCGTTTTTTTTGTACAATATCCATGTATATTGACAGTTTTGGTATAACTGGTGGTTCAAATCTGTTTTTTCTGGAGGGTTTTTTGGTTACTTTTTCACTGGAAATTGACGTTATTGTTTGATTAAATGGATAATTTTTGTACGTATGAATGTCAAGGGCATTTTTGCGAAAATTATTTTCACAGAAAAATCTAACATTACTGTGAAAACTGAAAACATTCAACTTTACTATAATTTTCGATTTAAATGACGACGAAATCAATTTCGTTATATCGAACCATTTTAATGAAATAAATTAATAAAAATCTTCAATAATAATAATGGGGTTTAACCCTAGAATCATACGTTGGTCTACGAGAAACGTTAATCATACATCGGCGTCATTTTGACGAATGGACTTTTTACGGAGAGTTTTAGAGTTTATTTGCATAAAACATTTTTTTTTACCTAACAATACTACAAAATTGAACAAAATATTTAAAAAAAATTGTATTTGGAAAAATTTTTTAATTTTTTTAATCTTTTTATCAAAGCACATTTTCATTATAAAAATTAAAAAATAGATAAATACATCAATTGTATCATAAGACATGTCTTTCAAATAAATAATTTATGAACTATTATGAGTCGGTGGACATGTGTGACTTTACAGAATGTGAAATTTCTCGGTCACAAATATTCCCGTAGATATGTAGTTATTTCCCCATTAGGAACATTTGTAAATTTTCTTGAATTTGTTAGTAATTTTTCGTATAAGATCTCAAAAAATAATAAAAATTAAAATATTTTCCATAAAATAAATTGTTAATCTTTTATTAAGTCACTTGAAACGCATTTTTTGGCTGCCTGTACACGATCAGTAATACTGTCAGTATTTACTGACAAAAATAATGAATCATTATTTTTATAATATAAAATATATATACGAATACTTTAGTATTTTCAGTGCACGATCAGTAATAATGTCAGTATTTGTAAATACTGACAGTATTACTGATCGTGTATAGGCAGCCTTTGGTTTTCGATTCAATATATTAAAACTTCAATATTATGTCGTCTCTATAAGTCAAACAGCTATAATCGTCTTTCACATTATCATTATCACTGAATAAATTAATTATAACATCCATATCTTTAATAAATTTTAGAAAAATTAGGAAAACTTTTATATGTAAAGTACAGAATCTTAAAAAAAAACATACTTTAATTATACATCGTCGTCAAATTGACGCACACTATTTTAATATAAACAAAACGACAGCAACTCTAAACAAAATTGATACCTCTTCTGTGTTATCATAACATTCATAACAAATAAATTAGATAACAGAAGTTTCAGAGCAGGACAGCGATTCTTGAAAAGTGAAGTGAAGTGGAATGGAATGAAATGAAATAGCTGAGAACAGAACCAAAGGAAATATATTTTTATAAGTTGGTAGGTATACATTATTGTGATAATTGGTACTCTATCGACGAAATTGATTACTAATAAGAGGAGGTATTATTTATGGTAGGTACACAGGCTACTGGAGCACGTAGAGAAGTTTGGTCGTCAGTTTGACCAGTACCTATGATTAACATAACTATGTAGCAATTAAGATTATCTACCCGAAAATTCCATTCTACTTACTACGTTCTATTATTAGATATTACTTGAAATTAAGAACAAAGTGTGAACAATAGTGATATATTTGAGAATTTTATAATCTTTAGAAATATTCTAATGCGACAGTCGTGAACCACTTTAACGCCAAAGTAATTTTACAGTTTTTTTTACAGCACCACCCGTAACCTTGTCGCCTAACGATCACTTTTGTACATTAAATTTTTACAACTGTACCCAGTAACACATCATAAAACAGGGGTGCATATGTTCAATGAGAATTTATTTGTTTTATATGCAAATCAGTTGCGTTTATATTTTAAAAAATATTACATTTAAAAAGGAGTACACACTATGCAAATTTTTGATTCCGTAAAAAAAAACCAAACACAAAGGAGCAAGCACTCCACCATAATCAATAAAAGATCAATATCAACGTACATATATGGCACACATACGAAGGGAAATGCGGGGAAAATTATTATATTTATTTGTATAATTTATTACGTGAGAGACTTCGTTCGTTGATATGGATGAAAATTTGCATATTAAAAAAAGATCAAATAAATTATTGTCATTTAAAAAATCATTTGAAACGTTCACAGTTGAATTTGTTCCTATTTCGAATTATAAGCTAATTCAAATTTGTTGAATAACTGTCAAAATTTATAGGTTATGTAACTAGGTGTGATTGTTCAACGAAACGTTTTAAATTTATTTTTGAATCGTACATGTTAAGATTTCTTTATGAAGCCATGATCTCTACACGTTCAATAATATTGTGCAATCAACTTGTGCAATTTATTGAAGTTTACTGCAGACAATTGAATAATTTGCAAAAAAATAAATACGCCTGTCGCAGCATCCTGCATAACATAGCGAATTTCCGTTTATAAAAATTAGCTTTTCTCGGAAACTAGTTGACATAGGAAAAAAGTTTAGACATTTTTTATGTAATTTTTTCTGCTCTTTTAGATGGTGTAAAAAAATATCGCAAAAGTTTTTGAATAAGTGGAAATTTTGGCAAAAAACTGGTTTTTTGTAAGAACAAAAACCATGTTCCTGGCATCCGACGTGTCTGCCTGACGAACTCATCCAAGGGTTTGGGACTTCCAATGTTCTCACCAAGTTTCGTAAAAATTGGATACTTCGTTCGAAAGTTATCGCGCGGAGTTATATATATATATATATATATATATATATATATATATATATATATATATATATATATAAATTTTAGTGAATATTATTTTCGGTTTCTAAGGACCTCAAAACAAATTTCTGCCATAGTCCCGGGCTCAGGTCGCGTCATGACAGTGGCTGTAATAGCTGAATTCCATTCTGGAAATTCACTAAAAAAGAAAAAAATTGTGCAATTAATAGAGGAAATTAGGAACTGAGAAATGTAGGGATTGTACAATAATTCAGTTATTGTTTAATTCAAACAAATAAAGTGGTATTGTGCAATTTCTCACAGAGCCCACAGACGTTACAACATTCATTTATTGCACAATATATTTCAGACTGTTTTTAATGGACACAATATATTGTACAACCCTTCAGTATAATCTACAGTTCTACAGACAATCCATAATATTGTACAATATTAGATTCTGTATAATATTATTGAACGTGTAGGGACCACTTTAAGAAATGTAACAGATTTTGTATATGAAAAAATTTGCTCTGTTTTTTTTTTTTTTTGAGATTTTTTGGACTTTGAGTGGATAACATGGACTTTTCATATCATTTTTTTGGTATTTCCTTTCCACCATTTTGAAATTACGTGAATTACATTATGATGTGGGTGGAGGAAAAGAAAAATGGTGTCGAAATTTCATGCAATTATGTATTATTAAGAAATTTTTGTACCTTTGAGTTATGTATACTGATGACACTGGTCCATTTTTCTTTCGGGGTTAAGTCCTGGAAGCTCCAGAGGACGGCATATCACTATAAGTATTGATGGGCACTGCACATTTTACCTTAAGAGGCAAATTTATTTTTTTTAAAATCATTTATACAGTCATATCATGGATGTATGTCTTATTTTAATTTAAATGATATAAAGAAAGTCATTGTTTCATAATTAAAATAAGAAATTTTTTTATTAATTAAAAATTATTTGTTTTCTTTTAACTTTTGAATATCGAGGCTTCTTAAACCAGACAGAGTCAAATCGATAGTAGAAATAAATAAAAATAACAAATCAAAACCAGCGCTAGGTTGATTGGGATAATTCATTTTCTGTAGTAGACAACAAATCAAATAGTACTTAACAGGGTCGGGGCATAGAATATTTTGGGGGGCTGTAAACTTTATTGCTTTCTCAAGGGCTCCTAGAATTTGAAAATTACATTCACTGAATTTATATATGTATGTAGGCATGTATGCGTACGATAACTCTTGAACGAAACATGCAATTTTTACGAAATTTGCTGAATACGTTGGAAATCCTAAACCGTTGGATGAGTTTGTCAGCCAGACATGTCCAATGTCCGGAACTTGGTATTTTCGGTATTTTTTGTTTGGTAATTTGAATTTTTTGCCAAAGTTTGCCGTGACAAAAAGCGGAAAAATCATATAAGATATGTTTTTGAACCACTCTCCTATGTAAGAGAGATTTTCAGTATCATTTTTGAATTTGACGCATCGAAAACAGAGGCATAACTACGAAAAGTTTACTTTTTCCCGAAAAATAAAAGTGGTGAGCCAAAAAAAGAAACAATAGATTTTCCAAATTTTTTAAAGTTATTTCTTCCTCTATTGCGCCTTAGAATGGCTGCCCCACTTATTCCATTGTAGTTACACATCTGATCAAAAACTATAAAAAACTAATGCCATCTAGTGATGAGCAAATCCAAGACCAAGACTGTCAAGTCTTGGTCTTGGTCTTGTTCTTGCATTAAGAATCTTGGTCTTGGTCTTGATAGAGTAGTTTGAATCTTGGTCTTGGTCTTGTTCTTGCATTAAGAATCTTGGTCTTGGTCTTGATAGAGTAGTTTGAGTCTTGGTCTTGTTCTTGCATTAAGAATCTCGGTTTTGGTCTTGATAGAGTAGTTTGAGTCTTCGTCTTGGTCTTGGTCTTGTTCCTGCATTAAGAATCTTGGTCTTGGTCTTGACAGAGTAGTTTGAGTCTTGGTCTTGGTCTTGCAAAATGCAGTCTTGGTCTTGGTCTTGGTACTGCTGAAAAATCTTGCACTTTCGTGCGTTTTTTTTATTAGCGAATTTGTTTCCTTCTAAAATCAGAATTTTCACTCTTTACGGTATCAATTATACTTTCAAACTATTTGAATAGTTTAGCAAGAGTCTTGCTTTTTTCTTGGTCTTGCTCACTTGAGTCTTGGTATTGGTCCTGCAACTATATTTATAGTCTTGGTCTTGGTATACATACAGGCCCGACGAGAGGGTGGGGTAGCCGGAGTTGTAGCTTTGGCGCCCGGGCTGGAAGAGGGGACCCGTAGCGGTCAATTGGGGCCCGGGAAAAAGTAAAATCAGTTTTTTTTTTTACTCATCATTTATTTTTTGGGGAGAAATTTTTAAAAAATGTGCTTTTTTCTTGGGGCCCGCCAGTTCTCTCCACGGCCCTGTATACATAGTGTTGGTCTTGGTCTTGCAAAAAATGCAAGACCAAGACAAGACTGCAAGACACAGACTAATTTTGCTCATCACTAATGCCATCCACTGGACGAAAATCTTGAAAATCTTGAAACTTTTCCTGGTAAGAGTGAAAAATGACTGCACGAGGAATATCCAACCATACAAATAAATACATAATATATAGATGTAAACCTCTTTCAAATTTGCAACGAGTCTACTAACCTTATTAGCATATCATTTATGAGTTCTATTTGTATGAATGGAATATTGGGACATTGTATTTGAATAAAAATTATTTTTTTAATCTGCACTACCGCATATTGGTTAAAAATTTTATAATAATTCACACCGCATAGTATTTCAATCAAAAAAATATTCAAAATCCTTTTTATTTTGTACGGCTTTGATGTGGGTTATGGCTGTTATATGATATTTGAATTATTTCGATTTTTTTTTTTTTTAGGGGGGGGGGGTATTAAAATAATTTGAATAATTGTCACAGTTGATTAAGAAATTTCATTTTTACGTACGCGTATATGTATACAACTCTGTATGTACATTTAAAAAAAAATTTATGCTCTAATAATATTGTTTGCTTAGTTTAAACAAATATTAGATAGGACATATGAATAGTATTAATTTTACATAATTTAGTTTGTGGAAAAAGTTTACTTAATATAAGCGTATCTACCAGTGACGGATTCACATAAAACAGATTTTTATTAGTACAAAATTCCGAATAACTAACGTACATTTTCGGTTAGCACTGTACATTCGGCCACGCCCTGGCCGAATATTCGGCGAATACTATTCGGTAATTTGTATTTGTCTTTTTCTTGTATCCCAACAAGAGTTTTTGACGGAGTATTTAATTTTCACATTTCAAAATTTCGGTATTCGACCGAATATCAAAAAATGGTCGAATCCCGTCGAATACCGAATAGTTGCCGAATATTGGTTACGAGAGAACTATTCGTCATGCTGTTGCGTGGAACAAAAATTTATTAATTTCCAGAAGTTTTAACCAGAGTGATATTAAACCGTAGGTTTACAGTAGATTTTAGCGAATGGAAAGTTCAGCTATTACAGCCACTCTCATGGTGCGACTTAAGTTCGAAACTATGATAGAAATGTGTTTTGAGGTCCCTAGAAGTCGAAAATGATATTCCAATGCTCAGAACTTGATTTTTTGAGTATTTTTCGTTAAAAAAGATGAATTTTTTGCCAAAACTTGTAAACAATTCAAAAGTTTTCCAAAGTTTTTTTTTACAGCATTGAAAGGAGCGAAAAAATCACATAACACTGGTTTTTGAACCATTCTTTTAAATAAGTTGGTTTTCGAGAAAAATTTAAAAAAACTGATTTTTGGTCCTTTTGCTAAAATTCACGTTTTTTTGGATTTTTTATTACACCATTATAAAGACCGAAAAAAACTACTAATTTCTGTAACTGGAAATTCGTTATGTTGTGCAGGATGCTGCGACAGGGCTATTTTTAACACCTTGACGGTCATTGATATCATAAGACGTCAAGTGAAACCTTACTAACTTATACACCTCGTCGTACAACGTCAACAATTCCATATGAAGTGTATTAGCTGTCAAAATAGTGTACCAGTTGAGCGTTTTGTTACCCTAATTATAGGTTATTATCGTCATGGTGTTAAATTTGAGTAATGGTCCAGTATTTTCCCTTTGAATGGAGAAATATACCAAAAATATTGTAATTTTTGTAATTACCTATACAACTGAACCTATTTTTATGCGGTCTTTTTTTGTGCGATTTTTTTATGCGGTTTGTAAAAAATGTCCATTAAAATGCATAATATATGAATCAAAATCAAGAGACAGTAAGAAACCTAAACATTTACTATAATAACTTTCTTTGATAAAAATACTTTTTAACGGCTTTTAAGCATTTAATCAATACATTGCATAAGAACATAAGTTATTGCGTTTCAGATGTATTTTTCAAAATTTTCATAATATTATAAAAATGAAATAAAATGTTTCTACGTGTAAATTAAGGCTTTATCTTGTTTAGAAAAGCAACTTCTATTAAAATTGTGAGGTTTTGAGCGTTTTGAGTTATGTTTTTTCGATCGAACTATACTTTTTATAGCTATTTATGATATTTTTGAATATATTTTCTTTTTATGCGGTCCCTATCCATCGTACAAAAAAAGGATTAGCTCTATTTAACTGATCTAAATGAATAGTTTGAAACATTTTAAAGAAAATTTATTAATTGCTCTATTAATTTACAAAATATGTTTTTAGTGCTTACGTGGACAATTTTAATAAATGAAATTTTTAACAGGAACTGGTTTGTTAATTTGATAAAATGTTTTATCTATACTGAGTGTCTCGGCCGGATGTAGACATACGATTTACATGTTAATTTTTAACATTGAATTCCCATAAAGAGTCCAATGTCACAAGTAGGATTGCCACCTTTTTTTAAGACAAAAAAAGTATTTTTCGGTTTTTTAGCAAAAATAAAAAGTACAGTTAGTAAAAAAGAAGTAAGCATTAAATTTTTATATTATTTATCGAAAAATTTGGAATTTAACGTTTTTTTCACTTTATGTTTACTAAATTTTTTCCCATAAAAAAAGGATTTTAGCGTACTTTTATTCCTTTCTAAAGTACAAAGTACGTTTGTCTAAAAAAAAGTACAATACTTTTTAAAAAAGTACGGGTGGCAACCCTAGTCACAAGAGTGTTTTGGATAAACATATTCCTATTTTTGGTAATCTTCTTTTATAAAATAATTTTTTTCCACCAAATTATCTGCACTATTTCTTCAACAGAATATTTTTTTGGTATTTTTATTATTTTAATATTTATTTTTAAAAAAATAAAAAAATGCCTGTATGAATTTACAGCAGATGACACAAATATTTATTATGCAAATATGTGAATTGCTTGAAAATTGCGACATTCATTTCTTTGTTTTACTGCATTATTACTGTTAACGCTACAGTAACAGTAGTTATAATATTAAATTAATATTATTAGTTTGTTCAAAGCACTCTTGTGACATAACTTTTTCCTTATGGGAACCCAATGTTAAAAATTAACATGTAAATCGTATGTATACATCCAAATGGGACATCCTGTATAGTGTATATAAACAGTATATATAAAGAAAAAAAGCCTAGAAAACATTTTGAAATTTAATCCAATAAAAGAATTTATATGTTGTTGCCGATAATATGTACGTAAGAAGAACTAAATTACATACTTTGTTATAAATAGTACAATTTATAAAAACAATGAAACTATGTACACCGTATGTATATTCTGTGTAAGCAAAAATTTAAGATGCTGAATGGAATAATCGATTTACCCACATATTATTATTAAAATTCTACTGCCATAAACTAGTGGGTCTATCGGGCCCAGGAAACTGTACGAATGAAACGAAAGGCAACACTATTTGTACGTTTAATTGAATTGTTGGATGTTAGTCCTAACTTAGCCTGTACGAAATATGAAAGTGGGAGAAACGTACACTTTGGTACATGTATTATTTTATTAGGTATTAGTAAAGTAATTTTAATTTTCATTTGATTTTTAAATACGCTGCTAATGGCACACAGCTTCCTTGTACTCGTAAAAGACTTTAAAACAGTATTCTACCAAATATATATGTATACCGTGAAATTATATTTTCGTCTCAAAGTTCATAAAAAGTTGTTGTAGCTCAAAATACTTAAAGGTTAAATTATAAAATAAGACCAAAAATATTTTAGAAACTAACCCCCAAAATACTTTAAAAATTTGAGCGAATTGGGACTAGCAGTAAATAAGATATTGATATTTAATGGGATTTCATGGTAGTGCCGTGGAAACTATTACTCCGAATACAATGAAATTTGTAGGGGACCATCTAGGAACCAGACCGCATAATTTCTGACAATTTCATAAAAAAAAATTGAATAGTTCAGAAGTTAAGCCACTTGGTGCAATTTAGTATATTAATGGAATGACATGGAAGCGGCGTAGCTACCGTTACTCCGATTTCGATTAAATTCATTGCGGACCATCTACGAACCAAACTGCATAATTTCTGAAAATTTCATTAAAAACAATTGAATAGTTTCAGAAGTTATGCCCGTTGGTGCAAACTGGCGACACACAGACGGACGGACAGACACCAAAGCAAAATAGTTCAGGAAGCTCTAAAACGTAAAATGTGCGTAAAAAATTTTATTTTGGAGGTAAAAAACTTTTTATTTTTCAAAAGTGATCACAATACTTCCGTTACTTTAGTAGTCTCAGAAGCAAAAATAACCAAGGAAACGGTAACATGTCAGCAGTATGATTTGTTGCTTTTACGGATTGGTAGAATTCTTATAGCTAGTTTAATAGATGGACATTGCACATTGTGTTAATATTGTTTGAACATGCAATTATTCTGGTTATAGTTTACGTTAAAATTACGTATAAATGTAATAATATTTGAAGTATGAATTCTAAGAATTAAGAATGAAAATGCGACATTTTTATAAATGTAATGTTTATTATGACTTCTTTTCATTTATGTATTTTTCATTTTTGAGATAAGGTATGTTTGAATGTGTATATTTGAATTGAGTTTATTTAAAAAAAAAAAAATTCGCTAATTCAGTTAAAAATATATAATATGTACATAATAGTGAAGACGTAATATATTTTGGTTTCCTCATACGAGTCATACATATACTTCATACATATTTTGTAGGTGCCATTAATGCAACATTGTAACCATTGTAACCACATTGTAACATTTTAAAGTCGTTATTATTATTTTTAATGTTTTATTAATTATATTTATGTAGGTACATATAAATTAATTTAGATATGTGAATAATATTTGAGTTGCCTAGTTTCAAAATCTACTAATTCCACTCTATAAAGATCGTGGGAAATCGCAAAAAACCATAACTCAGTTCAAAATTAATTTTTCGATTAAAAAGTCATAATTATATTAACTAACAAGGTAAAAAAGATGATTAGTACTATTATCAAAAAACAAAATTATCGTTTTACCCCTTTTTTAATCAAAATTATTTGGATTTAGTAGGTTTTGATAGTAACATTTATATAAAGCGCGTTTTAAAACAGAAATTATAAGGGAAATTTATTAAAAAAGACTTGATTCAGCAATATTGGATGTATCAGGGTTAGAAGATACAATTTGTTTTGTAATATTGTAAACTATTTTCATTTTGTCACTTAAAACCAAAGTGCTTACTTAGTAATTCATTTACCACTACGATTTCATTATTTAAAATTTTAGATAAAAACTAAAATACAAATTTTACGTGAAAACATAATTTTATACTTCGTACGTCCCGCATGTCAGTGAAAAAATTAAAATTTGAACGGTTAAAATCTAAAATATAGGTTATGTATAGGTATTTAGCAGGATTTGTAAAGTTTTCAATGTAATTTTAGCAGGATTTGAAAATTATGTTATATTTCAGTTGCAGATTTCTTTAGTAAGCGATTAAAATTACAACAAAAAATATTAAGGGGCATATGCCTTGTTGCATTTAAAAATTAATGGCCCTAAAAAATCAAAAAATCAGAAAAGTGGATTTAGTAGATTTTGATACTAGGCGACACATTTAGTTAACTATGTATTAATACGTTGACGGACATGGACGCTGTAAGTGTTAGGTGAAACTTGACTAACTGCAACACAACACTGTACAGCGGTAATAATTCCATATAAAGTATATTAATTGTTAAAATAGTGTACTAGTTGCATGTTTCGTCATTAAAGGTTATGATCATTAACGTGTTAAAGAGTACACGTATAGTATAGAGAAGACATACCATAAAACGGGATAAATCGAAACATTTCCAACCATTGTATTTGATTTTTATACATTTTTTTATATATTAAATTCTTACATAGTAGACTAATTTTTAATTTCTTCTCAAATTGTCGTCAGTTCTTACTTACCCCACTGTTAAAGGCAGGAGTCCCAAACCCGGGGGGGGGGTATGTTAACAAGAAATTTGTACAAAGCTGACAAATTTGTTTATTGAGTAGTTTTAGTTAATAGATGGGTATCTTTTGAAGAGAAGCACTAGTAAGTACTTGAGTACTTGGTAAGTACCAGGTATTGTCAAGTAATGTCACTGCATATATTCAGGAGCAACTGAAAATATCGTTCCTACCAATCCCCTAAATAGTGGCAATTAACATAGCTTTGGCAATCACTTCGATATCTATCGATTCTATTCTGAAGTAAGTACCTAATAGTGATTATACATATAATATAAGAATTATAAAGGGTTACTCTTATGCTTCTAGTCAGCCCTGGTACCTCATACGTTCCTCATAGGTCAATATTGATCAAAAAATTAACATTTTAGATATTTTTCAATAAACAAAAGGAACAATTTATTAACTAAAATAATCGCAAGAAACTAATGGTTTTTCCCTTCTCACCCCGCGTTTCCTAGACATTCCAGTTTACGGTATTTACGTGAGGACACGTATTCGAATTTTTTATTTTTTATTATGAACTTTAATTAAAAACTAGTACTTAAATCAAATAAAAAATTTTATAGTTGTAAAAATATAATAAAATACCGGAAAAAAAGTTTATTTACACAATTGTGTGTAAAAAATTCGAATACTTTAAATAATACCATTGTTTTTAATTGAATTTTTAGTTTTTTTTTCGTAATTAAATTAAAATTAATAATAACAAACTAGAAAAATATGTTATTTCCGGCTTGTTTTGTTAGATATACGATAATTAAAATATGTTTTAATCTGTTATACAATTAAAATAATTAAGATTATTCGTTATTGTTTGGTCAAAGTGTGAAGTAGTTTGGATTTGTATCAATTAAAAAAAATCTTTTTTTCCGTTTGAATAATTACACTAGAACAAATGGAAAAATGTTTTTGGTCAGGGACGTATTTGAAAAAATATAAGATAATATAGGCTAACTTCAAAATTGTATCACTGCTTGTATGAGGCAGAGTCAAAAGTTCAAAAACGCATCAGACGCATCACAACGAAAAATCAAAAGTTCATTTTTGCATTTGATGCGTCAAAACAATGCATCAGGAAATTTGGTGATGCGTGTCCAAGATGCATGTAATGTGTGTGTATAATGTAGAATTATAACTACTTGCCATATTATGTAGGTATTAACACCAACAGGAATAATTCCGAAAAACAAATTATTGAAAAAGATGAATGTATTTACCTTTTATTAAAATTGTTTAAACTATTTGAATACATCTTGCACTCAAAATAGGTATGTAATATTTTTTATTCAAATAATTTCAATATTTTCAATTTCAAGTAAGTTCAAATTGAAGAGAAAAAAGAAATTTTTTTAATTTGATGACTACTTTGAAACCTTGGCGGGCATGCGTACGAAATTTCATCGCAATCGGATGAATGGTGTAGGAATCAGTGCTGGCATTTTTGTTTTTAAGTTATGTGATCAGGCTCTCCAAATTGGAGTATTTCGTAATATTTCTTGAAAAATTATGAAACAGGCCCAGAATACAGTTAAAGGAACAAGAAAAAGAAAAAATTCTTTCTAATGTTTCATTGATAATTATGTCAAGCGTACTATAATTATGTTACAAATGCCAACACTGATAGGAATCAAAATTAAACCCGTAGAATCATTCGAAAAAAGACTTCTATCGAATCAGCTAGATTTCTAGAAAAAATTTCGTTATTTTGATAGTAAAAACGTCACCAAGTTGACTAAATATCTTCCTGTACCCGAAAACCGTAAATAAAATGTTACGACTTGCGGCGCCATCTATTATAAAATGATTGTACTAATACAGAAACCGTCGTGTAGGCATGCGCACAACAACTCATCGCTAAGTTTCATCACAATCGGATGAATGTATTCATATATGTAGATAGATGATGCCCTCTTAAATGACGAAAGATTGTTGTTATACAGTTTGATAAATGAATATAGCTGCAAGGTGATATTCAAAATGTACCGATATTTTTAAATTATGTAAATCTATATAAAATTGATTTGATGGTCGGTAATAACAGATTTTTTTCTATTCAAGAAACTACATATTGAACAAAATGACATGAGTACTCACACATGCGTATTAATTTCACATATTTTTATAATCCCACGGAAATGTGGAATTTTTATGAATTTCTTGTTATTTTTTTTTTTTTTATTGATTAATAGATTGATATTATGTATATGTATCAATCAGGTGGGTGAGATTCTGAATTATTAAACAGTTGATGAGAGAAAACATTATTTACCGGGTGTTTAAAAAGTGTTGTATGAATCGCTTGTAGGTCACTTATATTTTGGATTGTGTCCACAGCAAAAACTGTTTTTATGCGGTCTTTTTTTTGTGCGATGAAAAAAGAAAGTAAGAAATTTGAACATTAAATTGCGACAAAATTATTTGTTGATTGTTTTTAGCGAATTTCCCGAATGGAATTCAGCTATTATAGCTACTGTCATGGCGTGACTTCAGCCCGGGACTATATATATATATATATATATATATATATATATATATATATATATATATATATATATATATATATATATATATATATAAATTTGGTGAAACTGTTGGACAAGTTCGTTAGCTAGACACGTTCGATGCCCGGAACATGGTTTTTGGGGCATTTTTCGTTGAAAAAATTAGTTTTTATTCAAAAATTTTTCCGAAAAGAGGAGAAAAAAGCACATAAAAAAGTCTTAAAATTATTATTCTATGTCGACTAGTTTCCGAGAAAAACTAATTTTTCTAAACGGAAATTCGCTATGTTATGCAGGGTGCTGCGACATGGATATTAAGTATTTAATCAGTACATTGCAGTAGAATAAGTTATTGCATCATTAAGGTTTTTTTCTTTTACAGATGTATTTGTCGGAATTTTTATAATATTATAAAGTGAAATAAAATATTCTTATGTGTAAATTAATGCTTTATCTTTTTTAGAAAGGCAACCTTTTAGGAAATCTTGAAGTTCTGAGCGTTTTGAGTTAGGTATGTATTTTCTATGAAAGTTCTTTTTTACAATTTGGAGCGAACGAACTAGTGATGAGCAAATGCAAGACCAAGACCAAGAGTCTTGGTTTTGGTCTTGTTCTTGCAAAATGCAGTCTTGGTCTTGGTCTTGGTCTTGTTATTGCTAAAAAATCTTGCACTTTCCTGCATTTTTTTATTGGCAAATTTTTTTCTTTTAAGATCAGAATTTTTACTATCTTTACGTATTAATATTACTTTCAAACTATTTAAATAGTTTAGCAAGAGTCTTGCTTTTTTCTTGCTTTTGTCTTGGTCTTGCTCACTTGAGTCTTGGTACTGGTCTTGCAGCCATACTTATAGTCTTGGTCTTGGTCTTGCTCTTGGTATACATAGTCTTGATCTTGGTCTTGGTCTTGCAAAAAATGCAAGACCAAGACAAGACTGCAAGACCAAGACTAATTTTGCTCATCACTAGAACGAACTATACTTTTTATAGCCGTTTATGAAGTTTCTGAAAGTTTCATTGGGTGGTCTATTGATTGCTCACGCGTAGTATTGATACGGGACCCTAAATGTGCGAGTCTGACTCACTTTCTATCAATTTTTTCCAATTTTTCGAATAATTTGAATTTATATTGGTACGAAATAAAAATTTTGACATGGCCGGTAAAAATAAATAAATGATAATATGCTGAAATAGCAAAACCAGTTTTCTGTAATATTTTAACAAGGAACTAACTAATCTCACCGAGATCAGATTACAAGATCTCAGCTATTACACATATTAATATAATTATAAATACCTGTTGTTGTGTAAAACTGTCTTATTTTTCAATAAATATAGGTATTTTCAATTGATTATTATAATATTTTATCGAAATTCAGCACTTTTGCACTAGGGCAATAAAACGCAACAGTTATTCATGGAAGTAATTGCCATTGCTTTTTCATTTTAAGCGGAAACTAACTTTTATGGTATAAGTTTAATTTTTTTGATGTTTCTTTGTTAGGTATTCGTAGTGATGAGCAAAATTAGTCTTGCAGTCTTGTCTTGGTCTTGCAAAACATGCAAGACCAAGACCAAGACCAAGACTATGTATACCAAGACCAAGACCAAGACTATAAGTATGGCTGCAAGACCAATACCAAGACTCAACTGCGCAAGACCAAGACAAAAGCAAGAAAAAAGCAAAACGTTTGCTAAACTATTTAAATAGTTTGAAAGTATAATTAATACCGTAAAGAGAGAAAATTTTGAGTTTAGAGGGAAAAAATTCGCTAATAAAAAAATGCAAGAAAGTGCAAGATTTTTAGCAAGACCAACACCAAGACTGCATTTTGCAAGACCAAGACCAAGACCGAGACTCAAACTGCTCTAGCAAGACCAAGACTAAGATTCTTAATGCAAGAACAAGACTAAGACCAAGACTGCCAAGTCTTGGTCTTGGTCTTGCATTAGCTCATCACTAGGTATTCGAATACCAAAAATTGTACACTCAAAATTATCACAGTTTTTCTCATCTATTCGTGGAAAATCTCATTTTTCAAAACTTTCTTCAACACTGAGGAAAAAAATTTTTTGATCCGAAGAAACAATTGCTTTCAATAGTGCCAAAAAAATATTTCTTTGCTTCAAAAACAAACCAAGAATAAATTGTTTTTATTTTAAAAGGAAATATTTTGTTTTAATTTTTTCTACGTTACACTTTTTGTACCAGAAAAAAGTTTTTTGATTCAAAAAAAATATTTCTTTACTTCAAACTATTTAATTCTTTTTATTTAAAAAAAGAAAATTTGCCTTAATAATTCTTCTTAAAGTAAGAAAACATTTTTTTGACATTATTGAAAGAAATAATTTCTTTGATACTATTCAAAGAAATCATTTATTTGTGTCAAGTCATTTTTTTTTCCAATATAGTACTAACATGGCGCAGTCGTTAGGATTCGACAGACAACAATTCACATCCACTTTTACTTTCTTGTGCAGCCAGTTGAAATTTCTAAAGTGATTCAGTAAATTCTCAACCAAGCAAAAAATGAAATTTTCAATAATTATTTATAATTTTTTAATAATTTCTAAAAAAAAAAATCGACAAATAAATATACAATAATAATATTGATCAGTTGATCAATTATTGTCGATAATGATTGATCGATTAGTTGATAATTGAATGAAAAAAGTGCGTTATCGACGCATTTACTACTCAGCAACGGTTACCGTATTGTATATGTATATGTATATATGTGTATACTAGTGAAGTTTCAGTGTAAAAGTAAGCGCTCATTTCTAATTGGTATGCGCTATGGCACTAACTTAATACTGTACAACTCACATGCACATCCGGATCTTTATTTATTACTATCTTCGTCTAATATACCACATTCTTCACATTTCTTAAATATTCCTTTTCACTTCACGAAGTAGAGTTCGGATTTAAATGTACATAATATACATTTTAAAAATTGAAAATTTATATGATATAAAAAAGTCGTCGAGTGCCTGTTTGACACGCATTAAATATAGGTCCTCAGTGATTACTGTTTCTCAATTTTCAGGATAAAGTACATAAAGCATTTAAGTACATTTTTACGTTTTATTAAAGAAATAGATGAATATGTTTGACCATAGACATTAGAAATGAAAGGACCAGTAATTTATATTACGTACGAAAGATAATACGTACACGTTAAAAAGAGACAAATATTATAAATAGTATGTAAAATGCCAATATATATTTCTTTTTCTAGGATACCCCAAACTTTAAAATTAAAATTGAAGCATAGTCAGCCATGTTTGCATTAAAAAATTTGAAAAAGTTATGTAAAAATTGTCACTATTTTCACTTTTTAAATTGTGTTTTTTGTTATATTTTTTTAAAGAAAATATTATGGCAACAAATTTTGCAACTACAAAATATCAAATCAAAAGATAGAAACTATATTTTCTAATTCAACAAAAATTGTAAAATAAATTTTTTTAAACACTTTTTTATTAAAATAATGATAGTGATAATTCAAATCACTATATTGAGCCGTACTGTGGGCTGGATTATACATAATAATAAAATTTTCCCCTTAAGGACCCACAAAAAATAAAAAATATAAAAAATTCGCTAGACCGGTTTCGACTACTTTTGTAGTCCTCTTCAGTAACATAAACAATAAATAACCATAAAAATCAGAAATATCATAAAATTCGTATATGGTATTTTTATTTTATTTTTATTTTTATTATTGTTTTTATTTTTACATTTACATACTTTTACTATTATATTTATTTTCATTCTTATTGTTGTTTTTTATTTTTATATATTTCTACTTTTATTTCATTTTAATTTCATTTTATTTTTATTGTTGTCTTTCATATATATTTTATTTCTATTTTATTGCGGTTTTTTAAATTAATTTTTTCATATTTATATATTTCTACTTTTATTTTATTTTTTTATATTTATTGGTTATTTATTATTATTATTTTTATATCTATTTAGGTATTTTTAACGAAGGAAAATATTTTTTCCTAATCCTTTATTTATTTTTTATTATATTTATATTTCTGATTTCGTATATTTATATTTTCTAATTTTATGATGTTTCTGATTTTTATGGTTATTTATTGTTTATGCTACTGAAGAGGACTACAAAAGTAGTCGAAACCTGTCTAGCGAATTTTTTATATTTTTTATTTTTTGGGGTCCTTAAGGGAAAAATTTTATTATTATGTATAGTGATAATTAAAAATACGTTGAACTCTATTAAATAAATATAATAAATTTAACTCAATTTAAATAAAAAATAATAACAAATATTATGTTTTTTAATAATAACGAAAAATAATAAATTGCATTAAAATCAACAATGTATAACAATTGCAAGAATCGATTCAAAACCTGTAATATAACATGCGTAGGTAAATTAATAATACTTTAAGATAAGCATACAATATGACGATACATGACCAGGATATTGGTTTTGGGTAAAAAAATTTAATAAATATTTTGATCAGTATGTCATGTTTTCCTCTTTTACGTCAAATGTACAGTATAATTACTTTATGGCTTCATAACTTTGCATTAAATTTTTTTTTGTTCAGTGGTTTTATTGACCGGACGGTTGATCGTACACAAAATGTGACCGTACTAACTCGATCGGATTGGTGTGAATACGTACATGTATTGAACTGACCGTACGGTCTACCGGACCGGTCTGTCCATACACTAATTCCTCAATTAATGTTTGAATTTTTGTTTTTCAGTAGGATGCCAATTTGAAACACTATGTTTATTGTAATACCCAATTATCCAATTTCTAATTATTAAATAAAACATATTTATAATATAAATAAGCAAAAGAAAAAATATTTTCAATAAAATGTCCATACGTGTCACGTCGTTTCCACAAAAGGTGTTAAAAAATTTATATAATTATAATAATTATTTGTACATACGTACAGCATGCATATTAAAACACACACGAATATATCTATTTCAACTTGTTCAATATATTTTTACCATTTGATACAACAAAGATAACCATATAAATGCATTTGTATACAGTGTGTCCCACGAAACGCATTATTTGGACGAAACTGTACATAATTTCCTCACATCAAAAGTATTTTATTAAGATATTACAGATCAAACTGTATCTAAGTACATATTTGTTTGTTTTTACTTTAGTGTGATTCAGGTTCAACGGTTCAGTCTACTATTTGTCGACAATACTGACATATGACGTCAAAACAGTGTTTTAGCGGGACATTTAAAATATAAAAAGGCTTTTTTCTCTAGTGTATTACTATTAACGTTACATATAAATAATTTGAATCATTTTTTGAAGAATTGAAAAAATTGCAAATTTCACTTTACCTCTAAACGTGATTTTTTTGTAATTTGTTTTTAATTTTGCAAATTAAAAATTTTAATATTAATTTACACAAGACTGAATCATTTTTTGTTTTATTTTGATATTAAAAACGTGGAAATTAGCATAAATCAAGTTTTATAATTAATTTTCTTCAAGAATTTAAGTTCTTTTAATAAAATGTCATTAATTCATTTTGTTAAATCTGCAATTTAAATTATTAATTATATATTTTACTGATTTAAAATTAGTTGGCTTTGCACAATCTGATTCATGTTTACAGTTAGCATAAACATATACGATCTACAAGGTTTGTAGGACCACTAGAAAAAAGACTTCTGTCGGATCAGTCTCATATTTCGAAGGGGAATTTCGTTATTTTGATAGCAAAAACGGAATGTTCACACCAAAATTTCTAAAAATTTTGTTTCCAAATAATTGACAAAATTATGAAATGTCGAAAAAACGTTATAAAATTGTTAAAAAGTTCAGAGCTGTCGTCGAATTTGCGGGTTGAATTCGCTGCTGATATATTTCAAAAAAATTTAATTCTCACCGCAAGTATAATTGGTAAATTTAAATACATACATATTTACCAGAATACGAACTTTTACAGTAATTTATTGCTTCCGAGACTATTAAAGCAGCGGAAGCATTGTGATCACTTTTGAAAAATGAAAAAATTTTTCCCTCCAAAATAAAATTTTTTATGCACATATTACGTTTTAAAGCTTCCTGAACAATTTTGGTTTGGTGTCTGTCCGTCTGTGTGACGCCAGTTTGCACCAAGTGGCATAACTTCTGAACTATTCGATTGTTTTTAATGAAATTTTCCGAAATTATGCAGTTTGGTTCGTAGATGGTCCCCTATGAATTTAATCGAAATCGGAATAACGGTAGCTACGCCGCTACCATGTCATTCCATTAATATACTAAATTGCACCAAGTGGCATAACTTCTGAACTATTCAATTCTTTTTTATGAAATTGTCAGAAATTATACGGTCTGGTTCCTAGATGATCTCCGACAAATTTCATTCCATTCGGAGTAATAGTACCCACGGCGCTACTATGAAATCCCATTAAATATAGTATCTTATTTACTGCTAGTCCCACTTCGCTCAAATTTTTATAGTATTTTGGGGGTTAGTTTCTAAAATATTTTTGCTATTATTTTATACGAGGAAGCTGTGTGTCACATCTCATTGGCAGCGTATTTTTTATTTATAAGCAAATATGTACATATTTATGTATATGTAGTTACTTTATTAAAAAGTACTGCGTAATTTGAAAAAGAAATACATAATTAAATAAAATATTATATATTATATAAACAAAATATTTTTTAGTACATATTTATTTAATTTGATGTGAAAGATGTTGACCATTTTATTAATGAGAAAAATCAGACTAAACAAAATTTTTTTTTACTGATTTTATGTGACATAATAATTAAATTAATAAATAATTGACACAAAGAACATACATATGTCCATACATGTTATGGAACGTTCAGTTAAGAAAATTTTTCACATAACATTTGACCTCGAATGCGCATTGTGCAACAGCGCACTGACTAAGTATAATCCAATTAGTGATGAACAAAATTAGTCTTGGTCTTGCAGTCTTGTCTTGGTCTTGCATTTTTTGCAAGACCAAGACCAAGACTAAGACTATGTATACCAAGAGCAAGACCAAGACCATCAAAGCAAGAAACAAGCAAGACTCTTGCTAAACTATTTAAATAGTTTGAAAGTATAATTAATACTGTAAAGAGAGAAAATTCTGATTTTAGAAGGAAAAAATTCGCTAATAAAAAGATGCAAGAAATTGCAAGATTTTTTGCAAGACCAAGACCAAGACCATGACTCAAACTGCTCTAGCAAGACCAAGATCAAGATTCTTAATGCAAGAACAAGACCAAGACCAAGACTGCCAAGTCTTGGTCTTGGTCTTGCATTTGCTCATCACTAAATCCAATAAAGATGGGTACTGGTAGGGTTTCGGGAAAAAGTAAAATTTTTTTCCGGGAGAAATTTTTAAGAGATGTGCTTTATTCCCAGGGCCCGCTATTTCTCTCCATGGTGCTGATAAAAGGCAAAACGGTTTACTCTACAAGTAAAATTAAATCTATGTGCATTTTTACATGAACACTTCTCTCAAATTCGAAATTTTAAATTCATCATGTCATACAAAAAGTACTGGTTACGTCAGAAAATAAGAATCACGTACGCATTTGATATGCTTTGTTTATGTGTTTATGTTATGTTTATGTTTATTTAGTAAGTCGGGTGAATCGTCTAAAACAACGTTTATAAATTTATTAATTATCAATATTATCATAAAATTAAAAAAATAAATAATTTTAAACTAAATTTGAACTTTGCAACTATTATATAGTTAATTTGTTTAATTTTACAGCAATTCACATAAATGGGTTCCGAAGTGATGGCGAACTGGAGTCTGAAATATGGACTGCGTAATAATATGAACTTAAATAATTCTATGTAATGGAGAATTAAAAGGATTAAGGTAGTTGCTCGATAAAACGATTTTTTCGAAGAATTTTAACGAAATTTCTTTAGATATTTATAGGGGTTGAAGAATTTATATAACAAACCATTGGGTCTAGAAACGTGAAATTTTGCAGACGAGTTCTCTGTGTAACGTAGGGGAGCACCAAGAAAAATTTTTGGAAATTCATCCCCTAAGGGTATAAAGTAGGGGATGGAAATTTATGAAAGGTAAAATTTTGCACAGGGCCACAGAGGTCCTTTAGTAATATAGATGAGTATCTTTTTGTAAAAATTGATCCATTAAACAATTAATCAAACAACGCTAAAAAGACCTAAATAAAAAAGTCAATTAAAATAAAAAATCAAAAAACCCGACTGCAAAAAAGCAAACTAAAACGGTGGAAACAAGATGAAAATATAGAGCAAGAGAAAAATTTATACAGTAGAACCCCGTAAACTTGCGCTCCATAAACTTGCTGTCTCTCTAATATTGACTGGATAATTTCTCTACTCTCGACAATATTTTCACCCACCATGATTGTTCCGTAACCAATTAAATTCGTAATTAATGACGCATATAACGTATATTTGGTATCCTTCTCTACCTATCTCTTTTTTTAGATTTAAATTGCGTATGTTGTGCATTCAGTGCGCATAGTGGAAATATCAAGACTAGAGAATGGTCCTGGACATGCTTGTCAAAATTAGGGAGCTTTTACTGTAAATAAAAAAGTTAAAAAAATCAAAAAACCCGACTGCGCTTAAAGTAAACTAAAACGATAGAAATAAGATGAAATAGAGAAAAAGAAGAACGAATAAAAAGTAAAGCAGTCGGAGGCATACCTGTTGTACCACGTTAAACAGAACAGTTTGATGCCTGCGACTGCTTTACTTTTTATTCATTCTTCTTTTTCATTAACTTCATCTTGTTTCCATCGTTTTAGTTTACTTTAAACGCGTTTCTCTGGTTTAGTCATTTTTATTTCAAATGACTAAACCAGATTCGCACCCGTTAACGATCATACCGCTAGTAAACAAACAGTATATTAAGTTTTTCTTATAATAAATTGTCTTGAAACTCACGCCGATTTGTTTGTTCATTGTGGAAAAACTGATTTGCATAATAATGGTTGTGCATGTTTTTCCAACGTACCAACTAAAACTTTTATGCAAATCCCACCACTTTCCAGTTTCATATAATGATCAAATATTAAAATAATATGTTAACGTATATTATACGATGTGTATATTATGTACGTACAGTAAATAACTGTTTCTGATTTGTTAATAGGTTAGAAAAACAACGATATTACGGCATTTAACCAACCAAAAACATTATTTGAACGGTTCTCGACAAGCGAACGAAACGGTTACGACAAATCGCGATAATATTTACTTGCTACAGTGGTGGCGGGCGGCGAGGGTGTTGAATTGGGGGTGAACGATATACAATGTTTGTCGGGTTGAAAAGGAACAACCAAAAATATTTTGTATAATTTAGTAATTATTAAGTTTTCCATTATGTTAATTGCATTGTGAAACATGCGCTGGGCGGTTACATATCAACACTGCCGTTGACATTGACTAATTGACATTTGTTTCAGTATTTTATTAGGAATTTTTGATAATATAATATAAATATACGCACAGGGTGTAATAGAAATGGATGATTTTGATATAATGGTTCCATAACACTAGAATCATACGTACACGTCAAAATGACGACCAAACTTCTCTACCTGCTCCAATACTACAAGTTGTCTTTGCTTGTCTGTTCTAAAACTTCTGGTATCTAATTTAATTGTGATAATAACGCAGAAAATTTATCAATTTTGTTTGTAGATGCTGCCGTTTTGTTTATATTAAAATAGTGTGCGTCAATTTGACGACGATGTATGATTAACGTATGTTTTTTTTTAAAGATTTTGTACTTTAAATATAAAAGTTTTCCTAATTTTTCTAAAATTTATTAAAGATATGGACGTTATAATTAATTTTTTCAATGATAATGATAATGTGAAAGATGATTACAGCTGTTTGACTTATAGAGACGACATAATACTGAAATTTTAATATATTGAATCGAAAACCAAAGAATGCGTTTCAAGTGACTTAATAAAAGATTAACAATTTATTTTGTGGAAAATATTTTAATTTTTATTATTTTTTGAGATCTTATTTGAAAAATTACTAACAAATTTTAGAAAATTTACAAATGTGCCTCATGTCCACCCATGTCCACCGACTCATAATAGTTCATAAATTAATTATTTGAAAGACATGTCTTATGATACAATTGATGTATTTATCTATTTTTTAATTTTTATAATGGAAATATGTTTTGATAAAAAGATTAAAAAAAATTAATAAGTAAATAGTTATGTTAAAAAATTTTTCCAAATGCAATTTTTTACAATATTTAGTTCGTTTTTGTAGTATTATTATGTAAAAAAAATGTTTTTTGCAAATAAATTCTAAAATTCTCCGTAAAAAGTCCATTCATCAAATTGACGACGATGTATGATTAACGTTCCTCGTAGACCAATGTATGATTCTAGGGTTAAGGTGAGTCGCAGATTAGAATATAGCGCAAAAGGAAATTTTGAAATTCTCAGTATTGGACTGTCTACATTTGTCAGTGTATATTTAGTTAACTTTAGTGTTCAGTTTTGCTTCAATTGTCAAGCAACGTAAACTTAAATTGTCATGATTGTCTGAAATTCTACTTTAAACTTTAAACAACGTGTTTTTCTCGAAATTACTTTTTTCGATTTAGTCGATACAAAATCTCACGGTCTGTCCAATCGATTGCTTTCAAACTTAATGTGAAGCTTCAACAGATGGTTCTCTATGGTCCAAACCTTGGAAAATTCCAAATTATTTTTTTTTCACTTTGAAGAAAACGGTTTCCTTCTAGGCAGCCACCATTTTTATTTCTCTTTTTCGCTCTTTTTATCAAGAAGCCATGTCGAAAGGGTTCTAGTCCCAGCGATCAGCCCCCCTTTTTTCAATAAACAAACTATTATTAAATCGCCTTAACTTGGTACGTCAAGCTGTTACAGCCCCTGTAATAGCTCCTGATTTTCTTGATAGTGACACCGAAATCTGATCCGTGTTCCGAATACTTGACACTCGGGTATCAGATTCAGAAAATCGATTGCTACCACTCTTACGAACAAAGGAGTTTTAGAGCCTGATGTGGCAAGCAGTAATCTTAAGGCACAACATTTTTGTGACTCGATGTACGAACGTCTTTATTCGACCATTATTCTTTAGTAAGAATCGTAAAAAAACACTATTTGTCAGTAAACAATAATACGTACAGTAAAGCCGCAATTATTAGTGCGCCAAAATGGGGTTATGGAAGTCAGTTGTTATGGAAAATGTGTCGTTTCATAATCGAGACTTCGAGAGAATAACAGTGATCCAGTGACGCTAGTGTGAAAAATTATTAGGTACTTTACTTTTTTTTTTGAGGTGAAGTTCAGTGATGTAGTCGTGAATTTTCCAGTGACGGAACGCTAATATTAACGATAGGAAGATACCCCTGACCAGAGATGTGACAGCTCAGGTGATCTTTGTTACTTAGAACACTGTGATTTGCACTGAGCAGAGAACATACTGCTCTGCTCTTTAACTTAACTGTTCTCTTAAGGATGTTGGGAGGTACAATCGGAGATAAAAGTACATGAAATTAGAAATTCGTGAATAATTCCGTTGTATAACAAACTATGAGGTAAATAAATAGTTATCTTTGTTAAATAATAGCTACCACTACAACTGATTGTACAATACATCAAACTATAGCTCTCAGTTGAGTACAAGAGCTGAGTACATTTTGAGGATTTTTCAGAGAATTTCAAAATGCTACGAGACGATTGAAAATTTAGTAGAATGTTCCTCATTAAATACTAAGGCCCCTGTGAAAATTTCAAACCAATTCACTAAGCCGTTAAAAAGTTATTAAAAAAAAAAAAAAAACTAATTTTACACGTACTGTTATGGAAATTCGAAAACAGAACAGATTAAATAATTTTTTAACGGCTTAGTGAATCGGTTTGAAATTTTCACAGGGGCCTTAGTATTTAATGAGAAACATTCTACTAAATTTTCAATCGTCTCGTAGCATTTTGAAATTCTCCGAATTCTCATAAATAAGAGCAAATAAATAACATCAATAATAATTATTATCTAAGAACTTGAAAATAATTTAAACAGAGTACTACAATTGCCTACATAGATAGTTTTTCACACTTTCTGAAAAATTGCAAAAAGTGACTTAGCGCGTTTTGGAATCCACCTCTTCATATATTTATGTACAGTTTGCACTACATCCCTTATCGTTTACTCAATACCCCTTTGAAAATGGCGATTTTTAAAATAAAATTTCTAAATAGTTATCAAATCTTTTTATATTTCATCATTAAAATTGGACATATGTAATGATAATGCATAGAATTATTTAATATTTGACACAAATTTTAAATACAGTCAAGTACCGTATTGTAGTTACACTGTACTTATAATGTACTGTAGCTGTTTCTGCTAATAGTGTTACTTTCTTAGCACATAACTGGTGTCGTTCGTTCTTAGCCGTCTTTTGTTTCAGTTCAAAAAACAACAAACTTATTATTTATCGCCGTTTAAATAGGTGGCGCTACGCCACCGTTTTCATATCACCGTTTTTGAACGTCTTTCTTGTAAATAATTACAAAATTATACGATATAAAATTTATTTTCAAAATCAACATAAAACAAAAAGCGTATTTTTCTTTATCAAATTTTTTATCGTGGATATTTGTCACAAATTTTATCAATTAAGTTATAATATGTGTTGTCTGTTGAAAAATATAGTTCATTTCAATTTGTAGAAGAATCACGGTTGTATTTACAAGTGAATTATGGGTATATGTCCGCCTTTACGTTTGGTTCTTTAAGTCAAGTCTATGTTTCTTGAATAACATTTTTCATTTTGCTCCTATTCACCTTTCTGCCCCGATTCAATCCTGTTCAGGGTATATTAGTAGTATAAAGAATAAACACTTTCATTTATCTATACACGGAGAGAAAATTCCTATAAAAATTACTGTGCTCAGCACTACAATCGACGTGTAAAGGACGAACATATTAAATTCTGTAAGGTAAAAATATAAAGATTATAATTAATCATAAAAAATTTAAAGGATGGAATGTTCTTTTCGTAATATTATCTCCGTAAAATTTGTAAAACAGCACAGTAAAAAGTTCCATTACCGACAAAAAAATAATTTTTAATTGTGTTTATTAAAAAAATTCCCATGCTAACATGCTAATAATAGAAAGAAAAAAAACAGAAAGAAGGTTGGTTGTGTTGAGATCGCTCTAATGAAATGTACCTCAATCAGCGAGTTACATGGGTTACATGCGAACCATATTCGCACCAGGCACCTTGATGCAGCTAGTTGTCAGTTGCTTTTACACTCTCTTAGGATGATGTCATCGTTTAATTCATCTTTTTGTTATTTACCTATCTTTAGTATATGTATTAAAATTATATTGTTGGCCATCATTTTTGTATACATGTTTTTACAGGTACAGTGCAACCAATATAAGGTCGCGAGTCAGATGCGCAAATGAAAGAGTACGACAACAAGAATTAAACTATAATATACATGCATAAAAGTGTGATAAAAGTTGTGTTAGCACCACATTAAATTTTACCATGCTAGCACATATTTTTTATTTTGGTCGTCGATCGCGCACGGATTATAGGGGAGCATAGTAATTTTTCTGAAATTTTCTCTACAAAAATTATAGGATTTTTCTTTCCGTGTACATATAATAAAACTGTAACGAGACCATTTCTGTACATCGAATATTTTTCGAAAATTGTACTGGTACTGTGAATAGTTATCGATGTAGACGTCAAAACAGCGATTTTTAAAATTTTCAAGGTACTTTTTTAAGAATTGTTCTCAGTAGTTCAAATATAATATAGAAACAACTGGAAGAATATTAATTTTTTCTAAAATGGTCGAGCAACCAACTTTTTTTTAGACCATTTGATATAGACCGACCTAGTATGATTTTGCCGCCCCCTGAAACTGACGCCCGGGGGCCCGCTTTCCCCCCCCCCCCCTTAGATCCGGGCCTGCCTGTACCGATTTCAATTTTGAATTTTTTTAGAATATTTATACATTTTTATACTTTTAAAATATCAATAAAAAAACTGTTTAAAAAATGGATACTAAAAATGTTGACTGTTTTTTTGTTTTTATTACGCTCGAAAAATCACTTCAAAGTCGAGCCGCTAGACTAGAATACCCCCTTAATGTACACTAAACAATTTTGACATAACGCCCAACTAAAATGAAATAAATTTAATCAAAAAGATTTAATGTAATGATCATTCACATTAAATAAAGTATTGCCACTAAAGTAATGTAATTTAAGTACACATTAAAACGCAGGTCAAACTGACTTAGTATGGTTCATTTCAGTTAAATTTAACCATGCTTCGTCACTTTGAATTTAAATAATTTCCGTTTTCTTGGATTTATCTCTTTCATTATTGCCTTTATGTAAATTTTAAATTTGTAGTTTGCTTTTAGAAAAGAATAGAAGATTGATTTGTTTCGAATATAAGAATTATTTTATTTCTTAACGAAAACTTATGATCAATTGTATCTGAAATGAGGTATACCTGTATGTATATCTAAAACACTAAACGTTAGGAAAGTGCATACGAAAACATGTACATTCATATGTGTATTTGTAATTATTTCCGAACAAATGAATATTTAAATATATGTATTTTTAATATGTTGATTCAAACGGGTATATAAATTACGTTGCTGTAATTTTATACACTGTTTAACAGTATATGAATTTGATGCGTTAATTCATAAATAGCCACGCACAAGAACGAACTATGGACATAATATGTATGTAATATTACGAGTATGTATGTACAATACCATCATATCGTATTATAATCATTTAAATAACAAATTGCCTGACCATTCATACTTGGCGATTTCTAAGTTACCGTGCGTTTACGAATTGATGTAAGGTGTAAATATGAAGTGACTGAACGGGGAATTGTGAAAGAACACCCGGTTTTTTATAATTTTTTACCAGTGGCGATTTTAGTGGGTGGGCCAAGTAGGCCCGGGCCTATCCAAAAATGTTGAAAAAATGAAAATAGTGGATTAATCGAATTCTTTAACCCTGAGTAGATTTCTTTTAGTCTGGAATCATTTCCACGGTTTCCTTTTTGAAAAAAAAAACAGGTTGTCTGAAATTTTATTTTTCTGACAAGCAGGACAGATGGTCTGTACCTATCATAAATATGTTAAAAAAGCTGCCTTCACCTTACCGTACTCCAAGTATATCCCGTACAGCGTCTTTGTTAAGCTTTAAATACGATATTATAAAATATAGCTTAGGTTATTAAAATACTATTTTTACTTTTGTCTCATTCACAAAAATTTTTAAAGCCGAAGAGTTATGTTTTCTTTATTTTAGAAAATTCTAATTTTGTTATGTTTTTTATACTTTGATATAATATTAAAATATTAAATTTTAATTGTTGTAACTTTGGACAGATACTGTGAATAAAATATTATGAATCATTTTTATCTTATTTAAACTCAACTTTCAAAACTGCCCCCACGCATTTCAAAGCTGCCCCACCAAGGGGGCACATTTGAATAAAATGGAGTTTCTTTAAAAAGTTAATAGAGTTATATTTATGGAGTTAAATTGTGTAAACAGCACTTAAATAGTTTAAATTAAACCTTAAAGAAACTTTGTATGCAACAATTATATCGATATACCATTTCGTAACATATATACATGCAATTAAAACAAAAGCTATCAAATGTGCCCCCCTCTCGCCTACATTCTTAAGACCTAGTAAGTATCTTAGCCAAAAAAAATACTAATCTCCGTTTGAAAAGTTTCTGACAGGAATCACTTCAGCTGGAGAGGTAATTATTTTTATCAATTGAAAAAAAAAAATTGCAGCAGAAAATGTTCATAAAGCTCACATTAACACTTTGACTTAACAGTTGAGCGTTTTGTTATTGTAGGTTATGAGATGACTGTTAAGATGTTACTGCTTCAAAAGTGAACATATTTCACGACTAGTTCTAATAATTTTTAAGCTGCTAATGTTTCTAACTTCCATTTATCTAAGATTTGACTGTATACAATTTTCTGAATGAACTCAAAATCATTCAGATGTCCACTGAACTTTAACGTCATACTAAAAATTTAATATTCATCACTGGTACGTGAACGAACACACCCAACCGAATTAACACATACACACAAATAGCCTCATATTTATTCGTAAATATATGTACATACACCGTTTAGGTATCATTTAATGCAATAAATATCTCTTGTAAATAGTAAAGAATTGGTGATACTTCCTCACATGTCTCTAGTAATAAAAATATTTGTCAATAATCTGCTAATAATGTAGTAAAAAAATATTTTTATAAAAAATAATCTATCGTCAATTGACTACAAAACTGGTCTTCAACCCGTCGATTGCAGAACGAATTTTGGTTCATCTGCGACTTTACACTAGTGATGTCGAGTCGAGATGCAGTTAGCCAATTAATCGACTAGAGTTGGTTTTCCGACAAAATTAATCATTAGTCGAAAATATTGAGCATAGAATAGTCGATTGATCGACTAAATTTTTATGATATTTTCTTTTGAAATTAATTATTAACTTTTAGTTTTTCTTTAAGAAAAAGAAAGATATGACATAATCACAATCTGTTAATCATGCATAAAAGTGAAAAATCATACAAATAGGTTTTTTTTATTTTTCATTTTTTGAAATTGAATAAATAATACAGAAAAATTATTAAATTAGTCGTTTTTAGTCATTTAAAAAAAAATTAATCATTTTAGTCATTTAGTCGAAGGTAAAATAGTCGATTAAAAAATGATTAAATGTTAGCAAAATTAGTCGACTAAACCGATTAATCGATTAATTATCTGACATCACTACTTTACACTAGTGATGTCGGATGATTAATCGATTAATCGGTTTAGTCGACTAATTTTGTTTAAATTTAGTCATTTTTTAGTAGACTATTTTACCCTCGACTAAATGACTAAAATGACTAAAAACGACTAATTTAACAGTTTCTGCATTATTTATTAGTTTCGAAAAAATGAAAACTAAAAATTATCTGTTTGTACGATTTTTTACTTTTATGTGAATAATACATTTTATTTTATTTTATTTTATTTTTTTTTTTTAAAAAAAATTAAAAATAAAAGTCAATAATTAAATTCAAAACATTGTTTTGGAAAGAGTTACATAGGTTACCCTATTCATGAAATCGACTAATCTATGCTCGATATTTTCGACTAATTACTAATTTTGTCGGAAAAACAACTTTAGTCGATTAATCGACTAACTGCATCTTCACTGGACATCACTACTTTACACTGTATCTGACTGTATATTGTAAATGGGTAGTATAAAAATTATAGATCCATATTTAAATGCACGTTCAAGTGGTTCAAGTGTATATAATTTAATTTGATTTTTGAGTTCTATACAGAGCTAATTGTATCTTTATTGAATGTATTAAAGGTATATATGCCAAATTCGACGTCGATTGGATAAATAGAACTTGCGGTACCATGTCGACGGGCTTGAAAAACGTAGTTTCAAGAAAAATGCTTTTAAAGTTTTGAAGTATAATACCTGAGATCAGGACCTATCGTGTTAAAATGGCTATAACTTTGGAAATTTTCGAAATTTTTAAATTTCCTGTTGGGAATATATTTTTAAAGGTTTATACTTGTAGAAAATGAAACAAAAAAAAAAATTGAATTTTAAAAATTTCTGGATAAGGATACCACCTTAATACAGCTGAACTCTTTTTTATGCGGTCCTTTTTTGTGCGATTTCTTTTATGCGGTTTGTAAAAAATGTCCACTAAAATGCATAATGTGAATCGAAATTACGCGACAGTAAGAAATTTAAACAATTACTATAATAACTTTCTTTGATAAAAATACTTTTTAACGGCTTTTAAGCATTTAATCAATACATTGCATAAGAACATAAGTTATTGGCATCATTTAATTTTGTTAAAGATGTATTTTTCAAAATTTTCATAATATTATAAAATTGAAATAAAATGTTTCTACGTGTAAATTAATGCTTTATCTTGTTTATAGAAGCAACTTCTAAGGAAATTTCTAAGTTTTGAGCGTTCTGAGTGATGTTTTTTCGATGAAACTTTTTTTATGCGGTCCTGACCAACCGCACAAGAAAAGTTTTTTGTACAATCTGCATCGAACTATACTTTTTATAGCTATTTATAATGTTTTTGAATATATTTTTTTTGTGCCATTTTTTTATGCGGTCCCTATCCACCGCACAAAGAAGAGTTCAGCTGTACTGAATTTCTTTTCGTTTAACTGCTCATGGATCACTAACAAATATTTTACAAGTCATGTGATTATTATTTCTATAAAATATTGGAAAGAAAAAAAAACACTACAAATATTAATTTTTCTTTCTAATTCCATTTGATTGAATTATGATTAGATTTGATACGTGCATATGTATATTGGTTATATGTACATGACATATACATACAATTGTGCATAATAATTCGTAACACGTCGCATTGATTTGACCGTTTTCTATTTTTTGTTCTTTTTTGCCACGTTTTCACTATATAAAGTCACTTAATAAACAGAACACTATGCCTATTTTTTTTCATCAATAAACGCATATTTATATTTATTTTATTTATTATTAATCACATTTCGTCATTTCCTGTATCGAGAATGTTTAAACAATAAAAAAATATGATTCGCATTTAAATTCTTTTTGATATTCATATTTTAAATGATGTACGCTTTTTGCATTTATTAAAAATAATAAAAAAAAAAACACTTCACTTATGTTTGTCAGTTTGGTGCTAAGTTACTTATTTTGTTTTTGTATATAGTTAAGTTATTTATGCGTAATTATTTTATATATTTGTAAAAGAATGTAATAATAAAAAAATTTCATTTAAAAATAAATCTTTTAATACTTGTATGTAGGTACGTAAGTTATGAAAATAACATCATTGGTCATTGATATGATAAGGTAAGGGACCTTATAGTCAGTTGTATACAGTGGACATTCTGAATATTTCCGCTCTCAATAGTTCCGCTTCCCCAGTTTGAGACTCGAGCGTTACCCCCACTTTACCACCTATTATAAATTTTATAAAATTATTTCATAAGAGCTAAGAATCAAAAAGTTTGTTTTGTTTATATTAAGTGAAAGAAAAATTACCTAAATTAAATAAACATAGTAAGACAACTTAAGTTTGTAACATCATTATTCGACTAACTAGTCAGCACTACTTATATTCTTCCACTGCATCGCTGATCTGCCGTGTCATACTAATCTCACGTATCTCAGAAATGATAGTTTTGATAAAATTTGATTTGAATAAAATATCGTATTATCTTAATTCGCTCAAATATTATTAAATATCTAAGATAATTGATTTTTATTATGCGTTATTGATTCAATGTTCCAGTATTGATTTATATAAATATATTATTTGAAAATATAAGAAATAAGGAATGTGATACAATCAAAATAAAATTTAAAAATACAATAGATTAATTATTATATTATTATTAACAAATTAATTAATTTTATTGTCAATATATATACTAGGAATTGAGTAGAATCCTTTAAACGTTGTTACGCGAAATTGTTGTATCTAAAGATATATGACATTCGTGTGACACGGCAGTGATATGTATCAATTAGTGTATTCAGGTATTTTCTTTGTGTAAACAGTTAGAGATAAATCTATGTTACCCAAGTTACCCAGTATAAAGCAGTCTCCACATTCTTGCCGAAGTAGGACGAGGTTCCTCGTCGAAGTTCCTCGCTGAGGTTGGCCGAGGCATATGTACAGCATTAAAACACCAACCGCGAGACACAACGAAATGACCCTCTACATTCTCGTTTCGTCTAACCTCGGCGAGAATGTGGAGACTCCTTAAAAAAAAAAAATTGATTTGTTTATACAAAACAAAAATTATGATTTTATGAAAAAATATTTAGAGAAACGAGCGTAGTCTGGCAATATTTTATGAGGAGTTAATCAGTAAAAGAAAAATGTTACACAATAGACAATACTTTTTAATTAGATTTTAAATAATAAAATGCAATAAAATATACTTGTTAACTGCGTACAAAAATAGATGATTATATGTAATGAAAATGATAGGTATATCATTAAATGATTATATATGTACCTAAGTCCAATACTGTTTACAGATACATTATACGCACATAGAATAATTATATTAATTATGAATATCCATGTATATACATATACATATTAAACGTAAACCACTAGAGTTTTGTTAAAATGTTATACATATAAATAGTAATTTAAATTTTTAAGTTACATTATTATTTTTAGACCCCCTTACTTGTTTTGACGCTCCTGAAAAATTTTTAATTTTGACAGAATCATAAATTATTGAACTCCACAAAAAATTCTGAATCTAGACGTAAAGAAATTTTATACGGACTTTGGTGGGGGAACAACATTTCCTGGAAAAGCTGTTCCCCTTGTTTCATTCTGCGGAACTATTGAGAAGGATCACATCACTGTAATTGAAAAATCACAATAGCAGGCACATACAACGTTATGACTTGCTTTTTAACAATATTGAGTGTGGGAGCCGTCACAGAGTCTGGACGGTCGGAATTTTAAGGGTGCAGGTAAACACCAGCATATACAACGCTTTACTGCAAAAAAAAACCTATTCAAGTTCGTGTGGCACTTACAACGTTATGGTTTGGCATCCCTCAAATTCAATTCGTAGTAACTACGAAATCCTAAAAAGAAATAAGCCAATACGCGTCGTGTACAAAAGAAAAATGTTGAGGAACGGACGGGGGGAAGCTGATGGCAACATAATACGTACATGAAAACTACATAAATTCTAATAAACTTTATTACGCATGTCTTAAGTAATAGTAAATAAGTGAAATAAGAATTCTCTGTGACTAATGCCGTATTTACACGTGTTTAGTAGCTAAAGCAGGTTACTTAATCAAGTTAGTAAATTTAGTTACTTTTGTCATGTAGACAGTTGTATTTAGTGCAAGTGCAAGTAAGAAATTTAGTAACCTGTTTAGTCAAGTAAATAGAAGCCTGTTCTATTTATTTGCGCAAGTAGCTTATCCCCACTTTATTTTTTTGAACTTGCTGTTATTTGTATCAGTGTAAACACATTAGCTTAGTAAAGTGTTTAGTAGATTTCAAATATACAAATATAGGCGCGTAAATATTTATTTATTGCAAATATTTTTTTGGGAATTTTTGTACTTATTGTATTATATAAATTATAAATATCAAAAAAAGTCACTGAAGGCAACTTGATAAAAAATTAAAGCTCGTCTGACAACCACTCTTCATCTAATAATAATAAAAAAAATGTATATATATAACGTTTTTTTTTTCATTTTTATGGGATACATTTGGAACAAATCATATATAAATATGGATAACTTAAAAAATTAATCACTGCTTGCATGAGGCAGAGTCAAAAGTTCAAAAATGCATCAGACGCATCACAACGAAAAATCAAAAGTTCATTTTTGCATTTGATGCGTCAAAACAATGCATCAAGAAATTTGGTGATGCGTGTCCAAGATGCATGTCATGTGTATAATGTAGAATTATAACTACTTACTTGCCATATTATGTAGGTATTAACACCAACAGGAATAATTCCGAAAAACAAATTGTTGAAAAAGATGAATGTATTTACCTTTGATTAAAATTATTTAAATTATTTGAATACATTTTACACTCAAAATATTTTTATTCAAATAATTTCAATATTTTCAATTTCAAGTAAGTTCCAGTTGAAATTCAAAGATAATATACTTATACACGGACTGTATTGCTATATTATCTATAGTCTATCATGCTACATTATCTGTTTTATCTATAGCCAAATCAGAGGCTAAATGATGTCAATATCCCGTTCAAAAACATCTAATGTGCATCAAATTTCAAGAGAGCATCAGCAGCGCATAATGTAGTATTAGACGCTAGTGATGAGCAAATGCAAGACCAAGACCAAGACTTGGCAGTCTTGGTCTTGGTCTTGTTCTTGCATTAAGAGTCTTGGCATTGGTCTTGCTAGAGCAGTTTGAGTCTTGGTCTTGGTCTTGGTCTTGTTATTGCTAAAAAATCTTGCACTTTCTTCCATTTTTTTATTAGCGAATTTTTTTCTTCTAAAATCAGAATTTTTACCATCTTTACATACCTATTAATTATACTTTCAAACTACTTAAATAGTTTAGCAAAAGTCTTGCTTTTGTCTTGGTCTTGCTCACTTGAGTCTTGATGTTGGTCTTGCAGCCATACTTATATTCTTGGTCTTGGTCTTGCTCTTGGTATACACAGTCTTGGTCTTGGCCTGAGACCAGAAAAAATGCAAGACCAAGACAAGACTGCAAGACCAAGACTAATTTTGCTCATCACTATTAGATGCATCGGAAAAGTCATGATGCTGCATCGATGCGGTAAAGTTTACATTTTTGAAGTTATCCTATATTAAAAGGTCGAATCAACAAGTCAATTCAAACATAAATGTCACATTTTTTTCTGATTAAATCGCCTATTAGTATATCTGATACATTTTTGTAGTGCACAACGAATTTATTGGCGACTATGTACCATTTTTAATTTAGTTTTACTAGGTTACGTATTATTACTTCAGCTAATACTAAATCAATTTACTAAATTGTGTGTAGACAGTCACTAAACAAAAAGACTATTCAATAGCTACTTGCGTTAGTTACCTGCTTTAGTTACTAAACCCGTGTAAATACGGCATAAGAACAACTGCAAGCGATTTAATGCCTCCTGTTACAATATATCTTGGAACTGTGCGCAAGCATATAATAGGTTGTCATCTAAATTATCAACCGGTTCCCAGTATATGGGTCAAGCGGTCAGTTACAGACTGTTGATATTCGCAAATAGAATTTATCAGAAGCACTGTATATACAAGTTACCTTTATTACGTATTGTTTTATTGTATGTAATTAAAGTTGATATTGGCTTGCAAGGCAAGCGCGGTGACAGAGAGGTGGTCATTTGGGTCACATGACCCTTTAAAATGATAAAATGCTTAGCAACTTAGCAACTGATAAATTTAGTAACATTTAATTCATAATAGTGTTAGTTAATTTGGACCCTACCATGTTTATGGGGTCATTTTATGACAAATTTTTTCATTTTGCCACCGAGACTACTAAAGTAGCGGAAGCATTGCGATCACTTTTGAAAAATAACAAAATTTTTCCCTCCAAAATAAAATTTTTTACGCACATTTTACGTTTTAGAGCTTCCTGAACAATTTTGGTTTGGTGTCTATCCGTCCGTTCGTCTGTCTGTCCGTCTGTCTGACGCCAGTTTGCACCAAGTGGCATAACTTCTGAACTATTCGATTGTTTTTAATGAATTTGTCAGAAATTATGCGGTCGGATTCCTAGTAGTGATGTCGGACCGAGAAGCAGTTAATCGATTACTCGACTAAAATTGTTTTTCAGATAAAATTAGTCATTAGTCGAAAATATCGAGCGCCGAGTAGTCGATTAATCGACTAAATTTTTAGTCGAATTCATGGTAAGGTAATCTATGTATATATAACTCTTTTAAAAACGAGGTTTCTTTTGAATTTAGTTATGGACTTTTAAGATTTTTCTTTTAAGAAAATGAAAGATATGAAATATCACATTATATTAATCACATAAAAGTGAAAAATCATACAGATAGATAGATAATTTGTTAGTTTCCATTTTTTGAAGTCCAATATATAATACAGAAAAATTGTTATATTAGTCGTTTTTTAGTCATTTAAAAAAAAAAAATAATCATTTTAATCATTTAATCGAAGGTAAAATAGTCGACTAAAATACGACTAAATGTAAACAAAATTAGTCGACTAAACCGACTAATCGATTAATTATCCGACATCACTAGTTCCTAGATGGTCCCCTATGAATTAAATCGAAATCGGAGTAACGGTAGCTACGCCGCTACCATGTCATTCCATTAATATACTAAATTGCACCAAATGGCATAACTTCTGAACTATTCAATTCTTTTTTATGAATTTGTCAGAAATTATGCGGTCTAGTTCCTAGATGGTCCCCTACAAATTTCATTGCATTCGGAGTTTTCTAAAATATTTTTACTATTATTTTATAATTTAAATAAAATAATAGTAAAAATATTTCTAAAATATTTTTACTATTATTTTATAATTTAGCCTTTAAGTATTTTGAGTTACAACAATTTTTTATGAACTTTAAAGCGAAAATATAATTTCACGGTATATATATTTGGTAGAATATTGTTTTAAAGTGTTTTACGAGTACGAGGAAGTTGTGTGCCACACCCCATTCAGAGCATATTTTTAATTCAAATGATAAAATTTCACCATGAAGATAAGATTTCGGTTAATTTTACACTTCCAGTTATGTCAAAAATAAAAAAAAAAAAAATTAAACCCATTATCTTCTCTAATGCTTGCATTATTAAAACTTTAGATTTTATCATGTTCATTTTAAATTTAAAATTAAAAGTATCGGTCAATTTTATTCGTGTGTAAAAAGAAATCCAGAAAAAAATCGTCCAAAATTTCGATTTAAAATCAAAATGGATAAAGCGAACTGTTTTGAACGAAAAAGAACGCATAAAATTATGAAATAAAAATTTTTAACAAAACCGAAAAAAAAAGAATTACAAAAAGATTATTGTTAATAAATGAATAAAAAAAAAAAAAATTTTAAATGTATAAGTAAATTGAAAGTGCCCTCTGAAAACGAAATTCTTACGTTTTTTTATTTTTAATATAATAAATATTTTTATGCATTAGTCTGCTAAATTTTTATGGTTTTTAAGCTGGTACTGTCGAAATAAAAATGCATAGAGTTGTATATATATGTATACATATTGTTATGGTATATTAAAAGCTCAAAATGTCCCAAAATATATTTGATACTAGTTCGTTGAAATATTAATAAATAATATTTTTATGATGGAACGTGTTTGCAATATTGATAATATATTTTGGAACAAAAAATTTTTAAGTGGTAACAACAATCGAAACTTATGTGGTGAAACGTTATATGGATGTCTAACATTAGTACCGTGATATCGACAATAGTGATGTCGAATCGAGATGCAATTAGTCGATTAATCGACTAAAGTTGTTTTTTGACAAAATTAGTCATTAGTCGAAAATATCGAGCATAGAATAGTCGATTAATCGACTAAATTTTTAATCGAATTCATGAATAGGGTAACCTTTGTAACTCTTTCAAAAACAATATTTTAAATTTAATTATTGACTTTTATTATTATTATTTTTAAAAAAAAAAGTTACATATTTATTATTCACATAAAAGTAAAAAATCATAAAAAATCATAAATAATGCAGAAAAATTATTAATCGTCTTTAGTCATTTAAAAAAATATTAGTCATTTTAGTCATTTAGTCGACAGTAAAATAATCGATTAAAAAGTGACCAAAAGTAAACAAAATTAGTCGACTAAACCGATTAATCGATTAATTACTCGACATCACTAATCGACAAGCGCAGATCCAAGGAGATCATTACCGCTCTGACCCTCCCTGCACGAAGAAAAATTCTCTGCTAACTTAAGAGTTGAACGTGCCTTTGTTTCTAACATGTTTAATTATTGTGTAACACATTTTAGTTGCAATTTCAACGAAAATCTTCCACCCTGTACAGATGCAAATTTTAAGCTGGTCGTACACTGTGTTTTTTGAACGAGGTCGAAGTTTTCGACTTATCTTCGAAGATCAAAAAACTCCAATGTAAACATAAATATATTCGATTTTAGTTTCTTTTTGAAAATTCAGTTATTCTCCTCAACCGCTGTACTGGTGGGACTTGAGCCCGAAACTGTGATAGAAATGTAATTTATGTGCCAGCAAGATAACTCTCGAACGAAACATCCTATTCTCATGAAATTTAAGAAAAATGTTGGAGCCCCAAATTTACTGATACGTTTTTTAGCCAAATATGTCCGGTACTGTGAGTGCATGATTTTTTGGGAGTTTGCTATCGTAAGGAGCGGAAAAATTCACATAAAACAGATTTTTGGACCATTATTCTACGAAAATTCGTTTCCGAGCAAAATTAAAGAGACTGATTTTATTTTATTTATATTTTGTTACGGATAAAAGAAAAACAAGCTTCGAAATCTATGTGTCAAATCTATACACAAGATTTGTGTCAATGATTTAACAAACAAGAGGACATACATTTTGTGTTAATTTTTCAAATTTATCAGAGTTAGTTGTCAAACTTTTTTATTCAATATTTTACTTCCACTGCAGTTTAAGATACATATTTGAAAATCGTCAAAAATTATAACGATTTTGTTCATATGTTATTATAAATGAGACTCAAAGAATGCAGAGTAAGTCAGTCCTTTGTAAAAATTCTGTAAGCTTACTTGAGATTGTATATTATAATATTATAATATATAATCTCAAGTAAGCTTACATGATTTTTTGAAACTGAATCTGTAACAAAATAACCTTAGTATGTAAGAAAATTGTTTCATTTTTAAACGTTAAATAAAACTATATTCGTCAATAACTAAAAAAACTTTTGTTTAATAATAAAAATTACTCTCATCTTTTTTATTATATATATTTTGGTAGATATATATTCTAATGTAACTTACGTATTTATAACATTCTTTTAATTTACACAAAGATTGTGTTACTTCTTTGTTGTTCAAAACAAGTTAACATTTTTATTCTGTTAAATCGAAATTTTGTGTTAATATTTTCATTTAACACAAACACGAAATGTAACATTAACGCAGGGTTGTGTTACCTACTTATTTAATACAAAAATTTTAACCACTAGTTTTTTTTACGCAGAACACAAATTTTTTTACTGTGCATTTCCAAGATACGAGATTACATCAAAAAGCCATCGACTGCTCTGTTTTAGTCAAACTACTGTACCGGCATATCTACCAACAAACTAAAAGAATTTTAATGTATTGACGAAAAAAAAAAATTCCCAGCCATTTAATAATTGATATTCTCGATCAATATTAATCAATAATCAATTAATAACAGATTTGCTACTTCATTTCTTCAACACTATTCATAAAGAGTATATTAACCAGCTTCAGTGATAGAACTTGATTAGAAAATCATCAAAACAATATCGTGAAAAAGAATATTAAAATTTCACAAAAGAGTATTACATTTTCAAGTAAGAAAATAATTATTTTCAAAGGAAGTGACTAATGTAAAAAAAAGTAGAATTAATCGTTTATATACGCAAATTCCGTGAATCACGCGGTATAACTATATAAGTAAATAGATTAATTTGGAAGGACTATTTTTAATTAATTCATTTAATTATTTGAATACTAATCGAAAAAAATTAACATATATTACTCATATAAATTTTAATAAATATTTATCAAAGAACTATCAATAACTAATTTTGTTTTTACCAAAAATTTTTCAAACTTGTTTCAAATAGTTTATTATGTAACCAATATATATTTACCTATGTATTAAATTTTAATTTTAATTAAAATTCAGAAAAAAATTATTTATATTTATTTTTTTAAGTTATCATTACAGTGTGATCGGTCGAAAAATAGTCAATTTTCACAATTTTTTTCGGATGGATAGGATGGGGGAATGGGGATGAATTTTTTTTACCATTAATACCACTATTTAACAATATAAAAATATTTTTTTTATTTTTATTTATTTATTTTTTATAATTATTATAATTTTTTGAAAAAAGTGTCTAAAACAGGGCGAAATTTGGTGCCCACGATTGAGGCCGCAGTTTTTATCCGAAAAAAAAAATCAAATAAATTATCAATGTGTAGGTAAGCCGCTATGTTCAAAAAATGGCGGCGTTTTGAATAAAAAACAAATTTTTTTACAGTTTTCCGGATTGATTGATTTTTACAGATTAATAATCCATTCGATTTTTTTTTATTTTTAGATAAAAATTGCGGCCGCAATCGTGGGCACCAAATTTTGGCCTTTTTTAAAGACACTTTTTTCAAAAAATTATAATAATTATAAAAAAAAATATTAAAAAAAATATTTTTGTGTTGTTAAATAGTGTTATTAATCGTAAAAAAAATTCATCTCCATTCCCCCATTCTATCCATCCGAAAAAAAAATTATGAAAATTGACGATTTTTCGGTCGATCACACTGTGATGGGGCCTTAAATTACAGTATATCCTTTTTTTATACGGGGGATAAGGATCACATAAAATGGTTTCATGGAAAATACATAACTCAAAATGCTCTAAACCTCACGATTTTCTTAAAAATTGTTTTTCTAAACAAGATAAAGCATTAATTTACACACGAGAACATTTTTTATATTCTTAATTCATAAAAACAATTAATACATAACTTTATCGCAAATTAATGTTCAAACCGTTTTCATTTTGATGGGCATTTTAAAAAAAAATTAAAAAATCATACAAAAGCGATGATCGCATAAAAACAGTTTTTGTTCTATTAAATATTTTTTTTAAATAATTTGGTATTTTTTTTACAAAATTGTTTTTTTTTTTTTTTTTTTTTCAAAAAGAAATTACGAAAATCAGCTGCACTCAGCGGAATTTTGACAGATTTTAGTATAACAAAATATGTGTGAGAATTCGTTAGAAGGGAAGCTTCTTTCGCCATTTTCCATTTTTAAGCCCCATTTATGAAATAGTCAGTCAACCAAATTTTTGCCCAGTAGTTAAAATTTTGTATGGTGATATCTTTTAGTATTAGAAGACGCCCCTTAAAAAATCAAGTCTTAATCATCCGGGAAAATGCTAGAAAATTAATAAAATTTTCTGTTCTCGTTATTATATATCTTTTGCTGTTACGGGTATTACGTTTGGTTAACTTCGCTGGTCTATATTCAACACTCTTAAAGAAAATACTTTTCTTTAAGCCACTCTAGAACCCTGACCGGGCCTGACCTAATGCGTGTCCAAGACATGTTCGAACTGAGTTTGAGCTATTCTAACAAAAATTAATTTTTGAAATGTCACAGTATCTACTCGGCGTCATTTAAAAACCAAATAACACTTTCAAAACGAACATATCCAATTTCCAAATTATATAAATTAAAAAACTGAAAATGAATAAAATTAAAATTCATTACTATGTCGGATCTTTTAAAATAATTAACGTGTGGTAATTACATTTATTTGATTTTTAATTACAGGTTATTAAAATTTTTTTATTTATTCATGTATTTTGAAAAGACATTAACTCACCATTCAAATTTGAATTGCTAATCAAAATTTGAACGCACTTTTTTTAACCGAAAATTTCATATATAATTTTTAAAACTATGCAAACGTAAACAATAATTAACCTAATATTATTTTGAAAAAATTTTCTGTTGAATTCCGTCCATATTATTAAAATTATGTCTAAATGTGAGAGGCAGTTATTTTAATTTTAACTGAAATTGACGAGCTTGTTAACGTGATCAAGTATGGTAGGGCCTAGAACCTAGATGGTAAGGCACTTAATTGGTTATCAAGATATCCTGGGTACGAGTCCCAGCCGCCGATTCAGTTTGATAATTTTTTAAACAGTATTAATTAAATGTCAAAAAAGGTACTACATTTTGAACATCAATACTACAGTACGAGTCAGGGTTGCCAAATTGGGCTACTTATCGCCAAAATGGCTACTTTTGAAGTTTTTTGGGCGACAAATTTTGTGGCTGGGTTATTTTTAACAATTTGAATCCTATGAACCTAGAATCTAGAAACAATGAACTAGAGTCCAAGAGGTTGTAGAGAGTTTTCTCCTTTTTTTTGCTCGTTAATTTTTTTAAGGTGGGGGGAAAAAAGTGATCGGTCTTCGGCGACTTTTCTTGCCAAACAAGACGAGTGTTTTCTTTTTGGTGGTCAATTGTTTTTTCGACAAAAAATGAGGACCGATGTTTGGGGTATTTTTTACTACAAATGGCAACTTTTTAGTCAATACGAAGCGAGTTTTGAAAATACCCCTGTCGCAGCATCCTGCATAACAGCGAATTTCCGTTTATAAAAATTAGTTTTTCTCGGAAACTAGCTGACATAGAAAAAAAGTTTGAAGATTTTTTTTATGTAATTTTTTCTTCTCTTTTAAATGGTTTAAAAAAATTTTACAAAAATTTTTGAATAAGTGGAAATTTTGGCAAAAAATTAATTTTTTGCAAGAACAAAAACCATGTTCCTGGCATCCGATGTGTCTGGCTGACGAACTCATCCAAGGATTTGGGACTCACCAAGTTTTGTAAAAACTGGATACTTCGTTCGAGAGTTATCGCGCGTACACACACATATATATATTCATTCCCACTTTCCAATACGGGAAAATATCGCCAAAAAGGGAGAAATGTTTTTTGTTGGCAGTAACAGAGTCAATGCACATCAAAAATTTCCGGTTCATAGACCGAAACGTATAGAAATTGTGGAAAGTGTCACTAACGAACAAACACTTTTTCAATAATCGTGAAATCGACTTTAATTTTTTTGTTTTAGTTCTTTTTAACGACAAATCGATGGTTTTCGAGAAAAGTGACATAAGTCCAAAAACGGCTTTTCACGTTTTATGTGAAAAACAAACTTCCAAATATGTATATTTTTATGTGGAAAAATGTCATAAGTGTAACTTGAAACATGGCTAAGAGAGAACGTAAGTGTCGTTTTGGTTCGAGACCGAATCGCATCGAGACATATCAAGAAAACTGTCATAAATCAGTTGTGTTTTGGTGTTGGTTGGGTAAGCATCGTTTTCTTTCTAGATAAACGGCATATCTAAAAAAGTGTCTAATAAAATTAAAATTTCATAGTTTTTTTTTTCAGGAAAAGTGACATATATAAAAAAAATACTGGTATCAGATACATTTAATTTATCAGGAAAAGTGTCATATTCTTAGTTGTGACGTTTTTCATGATCAATATTTTTTTGCAGCCTAATCAAAATTTGCAACATAATAAAAATTTTAAAGAAAAATGTCACATCTGGGAAAAAAATAATTTTTATTTTCTTAAACTGCAAAAAGAAATATATGAAACTAGAAGAAAAGTCATTTTCCAATATATTATTTTATAACAATAGCACAAATAAATTAAAAGTTTACAAAATTAATAAAGATGATGAAAAAAACTTAATAGTTTGTTCAAATAATTTTAAAAATGATTTCCTGCAAAATCAAGTTTTTTGACTTGTGTCAGTTTTCTGGAAAACCATCGAAATATAGCTTTTCTATCCCGGTATCTCAGGTCCTGATCTCCTTTAAGTAAAATCGAAAAATGAAACAATTGAATCGAAGTAAGAAATAAAGGCTGTTACATTATTTAACCCTTCCAATAAACACAATATAAATATATCCTAACACTTTAAAAAATTAAAAATCTTATACATTAAATAATAATAATACATATAATTTTGAATAATAAATTAAAAATTTTGTATACGATTCCCCCTGGTAACTGATTCGATAAATATTGCGTCCATCATTGTCTATTATAATTGATCGAAATGAGATGAATGATTGCGTACGACACAGTTATATTTATGGGTATTGTATTTCGATTGTTTTAATCGTTTTTTATTTGAAACTCTGGTGAATTTTTAAAAACCAGTCCCCGCTTTGTATACATACAAATACACAACAATACAACTGGTATCAAAAATATTGTATCATCTACGATTTGAATTTTTGAAACGTTGATTTCGATAATTAACTAAAGTAACGATAATTACTGGAAACTCGTTTTAAACAAAACTAAGGTCACACTAAAGTCCTCCTTATTTAAGTACGACTGAAAGGTCGGAGTTTAGTGATGAGCAAAATTAGTCTTGGTCTTGCAGTCTTGTCATGGTCTTGCATTTTTGCAAGACCAAGACTATGTATACCAAGAGTAAGACTAAGACCAAGACTATAAGTATGGCTGCAAGACCAATACCAAGACTTAAGTGAGCAAGACCAAGACAAAAGCAAGAAAAAAGCAAGACTCTTGCTAAACTATTTAAATAGTTTGAAAGTATAATTAATACCGTAAAGAGAGAAAATTCTGATTTTAGAAGGAAAAAATTCGGTAATAAAAAAATGCAAGAAAGTGCAAGATTTTTTAGCAATACCAAGGCCAAGACGAAGATCAAGACTGCATTTTGCAAGACCAGGACCAAGACCAAGACTGAAACTGCTCCAGTAAGACCAAGACCAAGATTCTTAATGCAAGAACAAGACCAATACCAAGACTGCCAAGTCTTGGTCTTGGTCTTGCATTTTCTCATCACTATCGGAGTCTGATTCGCAAAACTGGCTGTCCTCGTGAACAATTTTCTAGAGTTTCTCGTAGGTCTCAAGCCGATCCTTCGACCTCCACTCGCATCATAATTATGTATAGACAGTGGATAAAATGATTCCTAACAGAGTTGACGTATAAAATATTCTGGATTAGGGGCGGGACTACAAAAGTTAGTACTATATTATTGTCATCTAAATTTATTTCAGAACAGATGTACATATTTTCGGCAAAGAAATAAAACTTGTTGACCCCCGACCCCGTGCTGGTCGCAAATATATATTGCGACACTGTTAGGGACTCTTCTGACCCTTTTTGTTTCATGGAATTAAAAACTTAAAAACCTTTTCTGTATTTATATCATTCATTGTGAGCGAATTCTAGTTTCTAAAATTGAACCTAAGCATGCCAAATGGATTGTCTAGTTCAAAATAAAAATTTCCAATAATTAACATTTGAAAGATTTCCTTTGTAATTCACTTTGTCACATTTCACTAAATTAAACTGTTTGGTTACGAGCTAGCTCTCGAATAATTGATTCATCTTTCATCATTTGATTATGAGTGAATAACTCGAAAGCTAGTTCGTAACTGAGCAGATTAATTTAGTGAAATATGACAAGGTACCGTAAACACGGATTACTTGAGCACTAAGGTGTAACTTGAGCCCAAAACGGAAAAAGTATTATTTATTGTTTTGTGCTTAGTGTAGCCAGTAGTAAATAATAATAATAATAATAATAATAATAATAATAACTTTATTTCCATAGATACATAAAGTACATAGGATCGTCAATAAATAAATGCTTAAATATAATAGTTACATAAGATGCAAGTCTAATATTCAGTAAAAGTCAGTTACATGTTTATCTGATAGGTAACAGTACTAGGTTCACTGTGTTTATGTTTAGGTAGTTCTGAAAATTGACACTAGATGTCAGGCGAGTGTTGTTTACCTCTATTTAAAGTTGCTGTTTTTGTTATGTTGCTAACTTTCAACTGTAAAAAATATTTCGATAACTCACAAAGTAAAGTAAGTGTATAATTTTCATATTTGCTTCGTTACTAAAGCAAATTCAGACACATTCATATGCCAGCTATTTCCTCAGTTTCTTAATTTAAGGTTTTGATAAACCAGTTAACATAACCTTCAGTTTAGGGTAACTTGAGCCCATTATAACTTTGGTATAAAACGGTGCATGGATCCAATTAAAAAGGCATGGAAGTGGTCCAACAACAAGGACGTATTATGCTATAAATGGGAAGATATAGTTAAGAAAATACCCCCACCTACACTAATCAAAAAAAGATTATTCTCTTTAGGTAGACTAAAAGACACACTCTAACTCATAAAAATAATTTGGTATCCAAAACAATTTTTGTTTGAAAATTTTTATTCAGTTTTGATACCTATTCATGTTTTTTGTATAAATACATGTTTGTACAATCTGTTTTAGTTAGTAACCAACATCCTGCGTGGTCTTAAACTGTTTTCAAATGGAAATCACTTGGAAATTCAGGTTTGGGCTCAACTAACTCGATCTTGAGGTTAACTTGAACCAAAATCTGAAAATTTATAAAATTTATGAACCATCAGAAAAAAATCCATATTAAGTAGGTATATAATAAACTAACCGTAGTCATATACAGATTAATATACAGCTGAACTCTTTGTTATGTGTCATTATGAATCAAAATCACGAGACGGTAGGAAACTTAAATAATTACTATAATAACTTTCTTTGATAAAAATACTTTTTTAACGGCTTTTAAGCATTTAATTATAATACATTGCATTAGAACATAAGTTATTGCATCATTTAATTTTGTTAAAGATGTATTTTTCAAAATATTCATAATATTATAAGATTGAAATAAAATGTTTCTACGTGTAAATTAATGCTTTATCTTGTTTATAGAAGCAACTTCTAAGGAAAGAGCGTTTTATGTGATGTTTTTTCGATGAAACTTTTTTTATGTGGCCCCGACCAACCGCACAAAAAAAGTTTTTTGTACAATCTGGATCGAACTATACTTTTTATAGCTATTTATGATATTTTTGAATATATTTATTTTGTGCGATTTTTCTTATGCGGTCCCTATCCACCGCACAAAAAAGAGCTCAACTGTACTGTATTCTCTACCCCAAATAAATATAATAGTTACGCTAAATTTTAAAAATTATCAGATCATTTACAAATCTGGACTCAAGTAACTCGTGTTTACGGTAATTTATTTGTTAAAATTTCTTTTGTATATTTTAAATCAACCAATATTTTTGGCATACATTGTATATAGACCAATTTTTGTTAAAGTTAGTAGATGTGTTTTGAGGCTTGCTATAAAACTACGTTATGTATATCGTATTCGAATTTCAGCTCTGTAAAAATTCTCAGACAAAATAAATCATAAAACTCGTTATGACCAAGCAAAGAAGTTCAAATGAATTTTTGGTTTAATTCTTCACTGCTGCATATATATATATATATATATATATATATATATATATATATATATATATATATATACATATATATATATATATATATATATATATATATATATATATATATATATATATATATATATGCATTCTGGTTTTTTTTACAATTTTTACAGAAAGTTTTGCGGTACATCGATCTGTCCGTGCGCCACACTATTCGTTTCGCGGTGTACCCCTCTCGCCCGACTCCTACCCGTTTCACCACAGCTCCCGCTTTTAACGAATAACAAAATTTATTTTCGTAAAAATAATTTATTTAAACAATTTGCTTTTTTTGTTATTAAATAACTCGTATCTTCTTAATTCATTAGAAATATTCGTGCAAATAACTAAAATTAAATACAAACTTTTTTTTGATTGCATTTTGTCGTTAATTCGTCTAATTAGATGTGTTTTAACAATTCACGATATAATGAGCTGATTTAATAAAATATTATTTTAATTTATAATACCTTTTATGTATACCGGTTGTTTAAATATTGAGCGGACGGATATTATTAGGGTAAGTGCGGGAGAGATGCCGCAGTAGTCATAGTTCGTTCGTTGATTGATAGATAGCGCGATTTATGGATTATATGTTTAAAATGAGTTACTATGAGTTACTTATTTAAGCTGTATATGGTAACATTTATGATTAGTCCATCAGTTTAATAATTATCCAATTTTTATTATTGAAATGTAAGTTTTTTAACATAATATTTTATCAAGCATTTACCTCATTAGAATTTAAGAATGTATATTTCATTGTTTTAATGAAAATGAGTTTTGTTATTAATTTAGGTATATTTTAAAAGTACTGTATAAAATTTTAGGTTAGAATTCCGCACTATGCTTGCTATAGCAACATGCGGCATCTATCCCAACAAAATGGAGAGATGCCGCATTTAAAGTTGGTATAGATGCCGCATCATATTACATGTTAAAAACATAGACTTATACCTTAATTATGCAATTTTTTTTTGGACCGTAAATTCTGCCACGTAAATATAAAACATCCATTAATTGATCAGGAAGAGTTTTCGTATTAGTCAAGATAACGAAAATAATGATGATTGCCTGTGTATTGAAGTTTTGAAAAGTACTCAGAAACAAAAAAAAGTTTACTGGTTAAGATGTATAAAGTGCCAAAAATGGTTACATATGGCATACATCATGTATGGAGAAGTGTGTAAAATGTAAAATTTTTAATATGAACTATGCGACGTCTCACCTTCTTTGATGCGGCATCTCTCTCATAGGTGTGGGAGAGACGCCGTTTTGCAGGCTCTACAAAAATGTTAATTATGAATCCTTTATGACTCAAAATTTAAAATTATTTATAAATAATTTTAAAGAACAATGTTTACATTTATTGTGTACCAAATTTCAAATCAATTAAATGCATACTTTAAGAATTATCAAGTGTTTTCAAAATGTGCGGCATTTCTCCCGCATTCACCCATTCATCGATCTATAATATTTACTGATCTAAACATATCCAAAACATATTTACAGTACAATTAAAACTTAGAGTAATGTCCCTATGAATAATGCCGTTCCTTATAATCTATTTGATTTCTTTTCTTTTTTTCAAATAAAAACTGCGGCCGCAACCGTGGGCACCAAATTTCGCCCTTTTTTTAAAGACAATTTTTTCAAAAAATTGTAATAATTATAAAAAATATTTTTGTATCGTCAAATAGTGGTATTAATCGTAAAAAAAAATTCATCCCCATTCCCCCATCCTATTCATCTGAAAACAAATTGTGAAAATTGACTATTTTTCGGCCGAATCACACTGTGACGGTACCTTAAGAAAATTGGAAAAATGGGGACTCGTACCTACGATAGTAGTTTTAGGAAATTGTAAAATTCTTTATTCAATACCGAGTAATTTCGTGAATAATTCTCATTTATACGTAAATGTCAATATATACATTACAAAAAGTACAATGCACTTCCAAGTTCCAATACACCCGTTTCATTTCAATTTTCAATATATTCGTATTTGCTATTTCACATTCAGTGTCGCTGTTTTAACAGACGCTATTAAAACTTATATTGTTTTTAAAAAAATTTTTTTTTTTGTTTTGTTTTTTCCAAAAAAACAACCCAAACACAACCAAATACTTAAAATTTGTTTTTGAATCGATAAATAACTACCAACTAACTGCAGCACACACCGGGACACACGGCATATACTATTTCCAAAGAACTATGTAAACTGGAAATGAAAGAATTAAAAATGTTTTATAAGAAATATGTATATTATTTTTGGTTTGACTGTTTTGGTTCATTTTCGGCTGTTGTGCGTTTTTGTATTTGATGGATATTATATATTTTTAATATTATGTACGTGTACAATATATTTTCAGTTTTTATTTTTTGATTTAGTTGGCAAATTTTTGGTTTTTGTTTTGTTAATAGTTGGGGAGCTGCTGGTAATTTTGTTATACAATTTTATTGTCATTGATAGTAATACGTTATGTAGTACGGTTAAGGATGTTTGGGAGGTACAATCGGAGATAAAAGTACATGAAATTAGAAATTCGTGAATAATATTGCGTTGTATAACAAACTATGAGGTAAATAAATAGTTATCTTTGTTAAATAATAGCTATCACTACAACTGATTGTACAATACATCAAACTATAGCTCTCAGCTGACTACAAGAGCTGAGTACATTCTGAGGATTTTTCGGAGGAATTTCAAAATGCTACGAGACGATTGAAAATTTAGTAAAATGTTCCTCATTAAATACTAAAGCCTCTGTGAAAATTTCGAACCGATTCACTAAGCCGTTAAAAAGTTATTTAATCTGTTCTGTTTTCGAATTTCCATAAGAGTACGTGTAAAATTAGTTTTTTTTTTTTTTTTTTTTTTTTTTTTTATTAACTTTTTAACGGCTTAGTGAATCGGTTTGAAATTTTCACAAGAAATTTCAAGTCAGAAATTATTTAAATGGTGTCAGTGAATGCATCATATCTTTCTCTATAATATACTAAAATTTCAAACTTTAAACTTGGGAAATTTCTTGTAATCGATTCACCTTAAGAGAGCCTTTTTTGTTAATTTTCAAAATTTATTTTCGAAAAGTCAGCACCATTTGAGCTCCGCTCTAGTTTTTTGTCTTATTCGAACATTAGTAATCTACATAACATATTACTGTCAAGGACGATGAAATCATATACCGAAATTGCCACTAGCTCCCTAGCTATAACTCTTTCGAGTTGACGTTTGTACGTTACCAGATTGTTAAATAGTTCTAGAAAACTATTTTGACGCTTATAGTTCCGAAAATACTAAAAATTTGCCAGAAAGTTTCAAATTAAATTTATCTACTGGAAGTTTACTATTCCAAAGAGGCTCTTTCCAAAATTGGCGTTCTTGAGCCCGTTTGAAGGTTCACAAATTTTTGATTCACTTGTGGTGAATCACAAAAGAAATTTAGAATTGAATATCAGAAAATTTTTAAAGTCTAAAAATTCGAAACGGTTTGAAACTCCCGGTTCCAGCTTCATCTCCGATTCCGACTCTGGTTCCGATACTTTTCTATACGAAGGTTTTCGGAGTTTAGTAATCGATTCGATCATCCGTTTGGACTAAATCATCATTCTATAGTCATGTAATGATGTTCTAGATATCAAATATGAAGGTTTTACGGACGAAACTTTGTTTACTCCACATTTCTATCAACGGTGCTACTAATTTAATATTCAGCATTATCTACTCCAATTATATCAAAATTAATACCTACTTTCGATTAAAACAATTTTCACACTTTATGATAAAAAAGTTTTTTTTTTTTGTAAGCCCAACTTTCACCAAATAATTCTCATAAATTTCAAGTAATTGATTTACATAATGATCTAATGTGCACAAAAAAGTGGATTGGACGGTAAAAATTGAATAAAAGAAGACAATCCATTATAAAAATATTGATCTAAATACCTTTCAAGAAGAATATCTCAGCTTGACACCAGTTTTATTGGGGTTACCACTGTTTTTTTTTTTTTTTTTTTTTGAGAAAAGTAACTTTTTTATGCAAGGGAGATAATTTTTTATCATTTTTTTAATATTCACATATTAACATATTATTGATACCTAAAAAAAATTTACCAAATGGCCGTTTTTTAAGATTTTTTTTTAATAAAATTTATTGAAAAATATATCCCTCTTGTGTCCCTAATTTGATGACCCATATCAAAATAATCGAACTTGTAGATGAATGTGATACTGAGAAGATATTTCACTTTAAAACGTTTAATATTTTTTAAAATATTGAATTTTTAATCTTACAATTTGCTAATGATCTTTTCTTTTCAGGGGGAGGAATAGAAATTTTATAAAAAAAAAGAAAGATTAATATTTTATTGTTATAAAAAAAATTATATGAAGATGAAATATTGTTGTTTTTTAGTATTCGGTACCAGAATTGGACAAAACGGAACATTTATGAAGTAACTTTGGTGTCCGTTCGTCGCTCAAGAAATGGTCGCCCAAGAAAATCGGAAAACTTCATGAATATTGAGAATTATGTGTACAAATTAAACCAAAATTATCAGGATTGAAAGATTCCAGTGCGATCAATTGTTTTAAGGTAGTTGGTTTTATTTGTACAGTCTGATTTTTGCCTACAATCATCAAAAAATCTTTTAAAAAAATCACACTTCATTTAGCGTTACAATACCAAAAGTTTTTCACATTTTTAGGTATCATATTTAGTCATTTATTTTTTTATAACTGTTGAACCACTGGTTTTAGAAAAAGAGTTTTTCGGTGAAAAATATTTCTCACGATGTAAGGAACAGCTTCTGTCCTTACACATTTTTCGAAATTTTTAATTTAGCTCAGTCGAAACATTTCGCTCTTAGACGTCACCTATAAAATTCGGAATCACGATGTGTCTCATTATTTATCTACTCTCACACGCTGTTAAAGGAAATCCCTTTTTAGAAACAATTTACTGTATGGAACACCACTTGCGAAAGTCCGACTCCCATTTAACTGATTTTTTTTTATCTCTTTATGAAGTATGTTGACTTGACGGAAGGATACCTTCTAATAAGAGTTTTTAAACGCAGAACTACATAAAGCTGTCTTTAAGTAAGTCACATTGCGCATGTAATAGCATGCGCAGTAAGATATTTTTATAAATACATCTGCATTTAGTTTTTTGTTGAAACACAAACGTTCATTTGACAAAAATGGCATTTTTAATTATTTGTAAAATGTCAAAAAATAAAAAAATATATATTTAAATAAAAATGAATAAAATTGCATGTCTGACGTACACAAAATTTTGAATAAAACGACTTTTGATATATGCACTTACATTTTATATATGCAATATAACTAATAAATTATTTGATATGATACACTAGCACACCAAACTGAAGCTTTGTGTATATTTACGTAAAAAAGGTTTATGCCTTCGAGTACAGTGGAAGCTTTGACCTTTTGAGAGATTATTTTGAGTAATCTTAAATTTTTTTTTTAAATGAATAAAATAAATTCAGAATAATTGCATTATGGAGAATAAAATATTCTAGATCATTTCAGGGCACCTAAGGATATAGACATGGCTTGCCAAAAAATCATTTTCGCGATGTTCTAGTTTGATATTCAAGAGTAGGATCTATGTCTGTCGCAGGATACACTATAATACTACTTAAATGATTTTCATCAATTTTAAATAAGTATTAATAAGGGTCAAAATACAGTCATCTTTAAATAAAAAGAAAGAAATATAAGTTAAATTTTTTTTATAACTATAATAATAAGGAAACAATTTCAAATAAAGAAATATCATATTGAATTTCTGTTACGGTTTTGAATCAAAATACTGATAAGATCTAGAATTCTAGAACACTAAAATTCTTGGTGGCCACAGATCTACGGAATCAAAAACGATAGCTTTTAAACTTTACCTTTGCTGAAGGCATTGGAATCCGTCAGATAGGTGTGGTTTAAAAAATATACAATAATTAGTACGATATGAAGAAAAGATAATAAATATTAAAACTATTTGTGTTTGGGTCGACACAGGTCTGAAACAAAGAAATTTTGTTGAAGGAGGAAGAATTTGATTTCTGGAACAATTAGTGATGAGCAAAATTAGTCTTGTCTTGGTCTTGCATTTTTTGCAAGACCAAGACCAAGACCAAGACTATGTATACCAAGAGCAAGACCAAGACCAAGACTATAAGTATGGCTGCAAGACCAATACCAAGACTCAGTGAGCAAGACCAAGACCAAGACTATAAGTATGGCTGCAAGACCAATACCAAGACTCAGTGAGCAAGACCAAGACAAAAGCAAGACTCTTGCTAAACTATTTAAATAGTTTGAAAGTGTAATTAATACCGTAAAGAGAGAAAATTCTGAGTTTAGAAGAAAAAATTCGCCAATAGAAAAATGCAATAAAGTGCAAGATTTTTAGCAATACCAAGACCAAGACTGCATTTTGCAAGACCAAGACCAAGACCGAGACTCAAACTGCTCTAGCAAGACCAAGACCAAGATTCTTAATACAAGAACAAGACCAAGACCAAGACTGCCGGTCTTGGTCTTGCATTAGCTCATCACTAGGAACAATCAGTATCCTGTACGGACCAGTATTCTCCAAAAAACCGGGGACGTCCCGGAAAATTCTAAACAGTTTCCGATTCCGTATTAGAATTCTACTGTATTTGCACAACTTTTCAACTTTATAAACAATTCCTGTACATTGTAATTTAAATCTAGCAATCGCGCATATATCTACATATGTCTTTGTGTATGCGTACAGGCTCTAGAGTTGGTCATACATACATACTATGCCATTGCAATGAATAATTTTTTGCAATTGTATAAGTATTTATGAAAATTTTAATAACAATATAATAATAATTTGTGATATATTTTTGAATCAGTATCTTTGAACAGAAATAAATAACGATATACATAATATATCTGATATGTTTAAGAATGTGGTCAGACAAGCTATACGTACAATTTCAAACGCGTATCTTTCACTGATACACTATTCAATTAATTTACTATCTCATCTTGGTACGTATACGGTGAATACGGTGTATGTTTGGAGAATTCGTAGGTGTTTTTGCTTTGCCATACATGGATGATTATAAAAGCTGACTGTGTGCCATAGAGATAGTGAATAATAAATAATAAGACGAATTTGTCTCGATGCGCCAAACAAGATAATTTCCTGAAAAGTTTTTTTTTTTGTCTGGTGTAACAAAAGGACGTACACCGTATTCAATTGTTGTCGAAAAATTGTGTTGTGTAGTTTTTTTTTTTGAAAGTTATGATTTTTGGTGGTGCGGTTAGAATTTATAATCGAAAAAAATTGAGGCTAATTGTCTTGTGAGATGATTTTCAAAGGATTGGAAATTTTGTTTTTATTCTTGTATTAAGGGGAGATTCGCTAAAAATTTCTTCATAATTATGTTCCTTAAGGTGTTAGCAATATTCTCCTAAAATTTTATTTAAAAAAAATGAAAAATCAAAAAGTTATGGGCATTTTAGTGCACGCACTTTACTATAATTCAATTTAAAAAAAAAAAACAAAAAAAAACTAAATACTTTTTTCTCGAAAGTACGTTTTTCAACATGGTTCCTCATTATCTCAAAAAGTATTTGAGATATCGATATAAATCAGTGTGCATATTATTCCTCAATATCTACCATCGTTTTGGCAGAAACTGGGATTTTTTGGTTCCGTAATATATTTTCAAAATTACGGCTGCTTGTAATCGAGAAAAAGCGATAATTTTTGAAAATTGATTTTCAAAATACGATTTCTCGCTGGTTTTTTGTTTATTTATTTTTTTTTTTTTTGATCCTAGTTAGTGCCATAACTGTATATGTATTTTTTCAGAAAATTCTTGATTTTTTGATTTTGGTTCACTGGGGATTTCAGATCGCGAGGAATCATCAAGGTGGAAAAATCTTGCAGTGTCGACTTCAAAGCCATTTATACTCAGCTCATTTTTAATTTCTTTTTAAAACATTTTTTTTTTTTTGTAATCTTAAGACATATAGAAACAATGTTGTATATATTTAGTTTTTTAATAAAATATTTATTTGTATCAAAGAAAAAAATAAAAAAGGTTGATTTTTGATGTTTTTTTGGCGAATTTCCCCTTAAGATTGAAAATTAAGACCAAAAAAGAAAAAAATTAAAAAAACTATGAAAAGAAAGTCTAACATTAAACTAACTCGAACAATTTTTTTTTTTTTGCTATCTACTACCGTTTTCTCCAAACAATTCGGCGCAGATAAATAAATAAATAGTCATTCTTATATATAAATATCTGTATAATCGTTTAATTTCTATTACTTCTAATACGGCCACTTTATTATAATGTTTACACGCCGATGCGTACAGATTGAAAAGAATTAAGAAAAGAACATATTTAAGTATCATTATAAAATATAAATAGATTTTAAAATCACCCATATTTTAATAGATACTATTTTATTTCTAAATTATAGAATTTAGTTTGTATTTGTACTGAATTATATTTGATATTGATGTATGTATGTTGCAAGACAGTGTGACTAAACAATGAAAATCACAAGTTACGTTAGTCAAAAATTATTTAAATTATATTTTTTTTTTAGTTGTCATAAAATCAAGTTTTTTGACAAAAAAAAAAAAAATGAATAAAATTAAAATGTTTAAATAAAAATTCAATGCTTTTATATCTTTTTTTAATCGTTCTGATAATTATTTTTAAAAAGACGCCATTATAAGTTGATGTTTTAAGTGTTTTTTAATAAATCATAAAATCGGAGTTATTTTTTTTTTTTGAAATTCCTCTAAATTTTTATGTTATGAAACAACCAAAAAGAAAAAAAAAATCGTTCCGAAGAAATATGTAAATTGAATTTTTATTGGATTGGACCATAAATGTGTTCAAATGTGGGAAGCGAGTTATTGTCTACCCGAAAAGTTCTTAATTATATTACGCACACTAGTTGTGTCAACGTTAGAAGAAATTAACTCATTCTTGAATTATTAGCTGCGATAATATGTGGGTTGTTTTAACGTAGATAAAAGTCTTTTTCATTAAATATCGTGCAATCTGGTTGACAGAAAAGAAAGATTTTGTAAAGTAAAGTAAAGCTCCCTAATCTTGACAAGCATGTCCAGAACCATTCTCTATCTAGTCTTGACATTCCCACTATTTACTACCCCTATGCGCACTGAATGCGCAACATACGCAATTCAAATCTAATAAAAGAGATAGGTAGAGAAGGATACCAAATATACGCTATACGCGTCATTAATTACGAATTTAATTGGTTACGGAAGAATCATGGTGGGAGAAAATATTGTCAAGAGTAGAGAAATTATCCAGTCAAGATTAGAGAGCAGCAAGTTTACGGGGCTTCTACTGTAATTTATTCTGCAATCTATTCCCTTCCCTTGAGATTGTATTATATAACATACAATCTCGTAAGCTTACATGATTTTTTTTAACTGAATCTGTAACAAAATAACCTTAAAATGTAAGAAAATTGTTTCATTTTTAAACGTTTAATAAAACTGTATTCGTCAATAACTGAAAAAACTTAAAGTTTTCGGTTTTGTTTAATAATAAGAACTACTCTCATCTTTTTTATTATATATGTATATTTTGGTACATATATATATATATATATATATATATATATATATATATATATATATATATATATATATATATATATATATGTATGGAAACAAATAAGAATTTTTACAAAGGGCTGACTTATTTTGCGCTCTTTAAGTCTCATTTATAATAACATATGAACAAAATCGTTATAATTTTTGACGATTTTCAAATATCTTAAGTGGAAGTAAAATATTGAAAATAAAAGTTTAACAACTAACTCTGATAAATCTGAAAAACTAACAGAAAATGTATGTCCTCTTGTGTGTTAAATCATTGACACAAATCTTGTGTAAAGATTTGACACATATGTTTTGTGTTAACACAAAAAATTGAGTGGACCGTTCTAGACATGCGAAATGTGTTAATTTTAACACAAATTTTTTCACTGCGCATAGTGTCATACGTTAATTCCGCAAACACACACCAGGGAAATTTAATCGTCACCAACAGAATTTTCAGTTCCTTAACGTCTTGTATCATTTTCACTTGCGCTACTCCAGGTTCACAAATTCCTCAACCCAACCAAAAAAATAAATATCAAATTTTGATTGACTGTTTTATCATTTCATCATATTTTAGCAGCGTTAGCGTCACATTGTGTATCATGTGATCCAACAGTTCCACGTATCACCAATTTCGACCAATCAAAAATTTTTAAACAAAAAAAGAAAAAAAAAAACACATTTAAGAAAAAAAGATATATAATAATAATAAAAATTTTTATAAATTCCATTAAAAATTTTATTATTTTATTGGGGATATTGAACCTGAAATAAAATCAACGACAAAAATAAATCTCCCAAATGTTTGAGTCTTTGGATGCGATACTCTCCAACTACATATAAGATTTATTATTTATATAAAAATATATTATTTTACCGAACTTTTCGAATCTTCCATTCGAAACAAATAATAAAATACACAGTGAAAAAATTTGTGTTAAAATTAACAGATTTCACATGTCCAGAACGGTCCATTCAATTTTTTGTGTCAATGATTTAACACACAAAAATTAACCGATTTAGAATGTAAAAGTTTACTCAGTAAATGTGTTGGTATATTATTTTTTTAAGTTAGTACCTATGTATTTTTTTATTTATTTAGATATTATATAAATGAAAGGAAATAGTAAAGAATAATTTTTCAGTACTTAAACTTTTTTATCTAATATTTCTACAAAGTTGTGCTCTGATGAAAATAATGTTAAAGCAATGACCAAAAATTGTGATGATCGTTGTCAAACTGAACGTGAAAGGCAAAATGGATCTTACCTGATCTTCTTTACCGTTTGAATGTGTTCTGGAACGCCGAATATTCGATAATTTTTTAATTAATTGAAGTAAATTCTGCAAACAAAGAAACTAAATTCAATCTATAATATTTTCAATTAACTTACCAATATTTAATATCTAAATAATTGAAACCAATTTAACCTTAGGAATACGTTTTTGATTTTGAAATATTCCGTCTGCTTGTATACATAGATATGTTTCTGTTGAACGCACGTTGCACGATGTGCAATATGTACTTTAATCTCCAATGATTATGGCAATGATGCTACCGATGGTATCAGTTACCACTACCCCCGCTCTTATAACTAAAGCAATAGATGCGAGCGAAACCAGTTTTTTGGTGTAATAAATACACAAGTAAGTGTATTTATGACATTCTTTCGCATTTTACATAAACATTGTGTTATTTGTGTGTTGTTTAAAACAGATTAACATTTTAATTCTGTTAAATCAAAATTTTTGTTAATATTTTCATCTAACACAAACACTAAATGTTACATTAACAAAGGGTTGGGTTACTTATTTAACACAAAAATTTTAACGACTAGTTTTTTTTTTACGCAGAACACAAATTTTTTCACTGTGTATTTAAAAAAAAATCCGAACTAACTTAAAATTTATATTCTTGTTTGAAAATTATTGTTCTCGTTTTAATAGATCAAGTGAATTAAAAAAGTACATAAAATACGAAAAAATAGAAATATAAAAATTTAGTTTCAATAAACAAATAATCGATAATTAAAATACATTGCCAACGGCAGGGAAAGGGGAAGGGAGAGGGCACACAGCTTCCTTGTACACGTTTTCATTTTATTCAAAAAAAAAAAAAAGAAATAGAGTTTTCCAATTAGAGCCCGTGTTAAAATTACAAAACTTTGAAATCGTTTTTCTCAAAATTGGGGTAGTCAGTTTTAATCGGAATAGGCTCGTATTATTGGTATTGAATTAAATAAATATCTAGAGAAGTTTCGGTAAAATCCTTTGAAAAAATCGTTTTATCGACTAACTACCTTAAGGGGAGGTTTACTTGAGAGTCCTTAAAAATTATGTATTTTTCTGGAATTTCTTTCTCAAGAACGGAAGTATGTAAATATCAATTTTAAATTTTGTACACATATTTATTAAGTATTAAACTATACAAAAAAAAATTTTTCAAGGAAAAATATAAAAAATTGTCCATTTTATAGATGGTGCAGTGTGACGATCCGAAAATCCGATGCCTTGTTGGTGGACATCATAGCGCCGGTAATAAACCACCGAAATCTAAAAACAAAAAAGATTTATAAAAGATATGAACAGTACCGGCACCTATAACCTATAATATCAATAAATTGCTGAAAGAAGAAAAATGGCGGATGTTTGAACTTTTGATTACGATTTTTGTCTTATTTTTCGCTCTTTAAAGTAAAATAAAAAATATAAAAAACATTGAAAATGTATGGGACTTAGGTATAGGTGCCGGAGAATTGAATTATTTTTAAAATAAAAAATTAAAAAAAAAGGATCTATCGAATAGTTTTTGAGTTATCGTGTCACCCAGTTCCAAAAATGTGGTTCCAAGATATTATAAAATATTTATAAAGAAACGTATTCTCAAAATTTTATATTTAATACTCATTATTGCGTGTACTACGTGTTTTGAGTTTTTTTTTTATAGAAAGCTGGATTGGGTTAATGTCCAAAAATCTGGTTTTTAAATTATTTTCAGCAAAATCACTTTGGGAACATATTCTACACATAATTTGCTATCTATATTTTTTTATCAAATTTCAAGTAAACCTTCCCTTAAATTACTTTCAGCAAAATCACTTTGGTAACATATTCTACACACAATTAGCTACCAATTACTGCAAAAAAATCGATTTTTTTTAACGACGCTCAAGTAAACCTCCCCTTAAAGAACAGATACTCGTAAAAGAAACACTAGCAATATACAATATACACTTCACGTTCGTCCCAATTCATCCCAATTTACGGTATAAATAAGTATTTTTGTATTACATAAATTGTTTACACAGGCAATTAACACGCTTAAAAGTGGCGGAAGGTTTACCTAGTCTCATCTTTTCTGTGCGAAACTTTCGTAGGTATATAGCAGCACGGTCGATTGTATGCTTGGTATACTGTGGCTAGGTATCATAACCGATGTTTATAGTGCCATAATTGTGGTATGTGTGCGTGTACACACTGTCATCAGTACTGTGTGCACTTTTGTGGTGTGCACATTGCGCTGAGGATGACACAATTCCGCGTTGTATGTAACTTTACTTTTTACGTACCAACAGATTACGTTTGTTTCAATGCATCGTATAAATAACGGTTATTCCATAATACTTATTCACATTGCACAGTATAGGGGTAGAGTCATAAGTATTCGTACACCTGCAACTAGACTTGTAACAAATATTCAGCAAGTATTCGGTATTCGGCCGAATAGGTCGAATACTTTCACAATCAAATTTATTTTTTTGATACTGAATTGCTTACGATGATTCACGAATACATTAGGTATGCATAAATACACATATATACAGGCATACAGTCTACATGGTCATGATATGCGTACTGGTTAGTATACGTATCTAAAAACTTTTTATATTTGAAATAATTTAAAACATCGTTAACTGCTGCAGTTAAATAAATATTTTAAAGTATTTGTCGCTGAATTTTTTGAAATATTTCGTTTAAGAGGGTGTTCTAGTCTAGAAATTGGAAAAAATCGATTTTTTTTCATATTTTTAAAGTTCTGACCTATAAGAATAAGCCTCTGAAAGGATTTACGGAAATTCGAATTATTTTCGGAGTTATGGTTATTTTTTCCTGTGTACTGTGTATCTTTTCAGTGTCAAATTCAAATTACTCGAAACTACTTTTTTCGATACGGTTGACATGATATCTCAAGTTCTAATGCACCGATTTACTTGAAATTTGGTACAGACCTTAATACTATCAAAATTGGTCCGACGTAGGGAATTTTGGAAGTTTTTTTTACTATTTTTAAAAAATTTCCAAAGTTGAAAAAAGGAGGCGGAAAAATGATTTTTTTTATGGACACCATTTTGTGAAAAAATTTATTTTTTTCAAATCGGTTACGTCCAACTAATTCTACATCCTTGTTTATTAAAAATTAACTAAAATTTTATGTTTCAGATCACCAGGAGGGTTGGAATCACGTCAACCAGGAGACACCTTTTTTTTTAGTCCCCACTTTGCCGGCCTGTACCGATTTGATTTTTTTTTTTAAATTTTTATACATTTTTATACTTTTCGAATATCAATAAAAAACTGTTAAAAAATGAATACTAAAAATGTTTACTTTTTTTTCGAGCCTTTAGAGTAAACTAGAATACCCCCTTAATTTATATGTAATGGATAATTTTGAAAAGGAAAAATTAAGTACTTCAAATTTTTTACTAGTTTTATACATTCGTTTGAAAGGTCTTGTTGTAGAATAAAAAAAAAAATACAAAATTTTTTTTAATTTAATTAATGTTGTTCTTGACACTTGAAACAGTAGCTTCAATAGCAAAGCTCAAATAAATTCATTTTAACGAAAAAATTAAACACGCTTTAGACTTAATTTCCAAAAATGTCGGTATCATTTCGTGACAATAAAATTGTAGAAACGTTTTGTACTTTTTTTTCTAAAACCTTAGAGTGTATTTTAAAGAAATAAAAAAATACCCCTGTCGCACCATCCTGCATAACATAGCGCATTTCCGTTTATAAAAGTTTTTCTTGGAAACTAGTTGACATAGAATAATAACTTAAGCACCTTTTTTATGTGATTTTTTCTTCTCTTTCCTATGGTATAAAAAAATTTCACAAAAATCTTTGAGTAAGTGGAAATTTTGGCAAAAAACTAATTTTTTTCACGAAAAATGCCCCAAAAACCATATTCCGGGCATCGGACGTGTCTGGCTAGCGAACTTGTCCAACAGTTTGGGACTTCCAACATTTTCACCAAATTTTGTAAAAGTAGGACATTTCGTTTGAGAGTTATCGGTTATTTTCGGTTTCTAGGGTCCTCAAAACAAATTTCTACCATAGTCCGGGGTTCAAGTCGTGTCATGACAGTGGCCTGTAATAGCTGATTTTTCGATTCGAAAATTCGTTAAAAAGTAGTTGATACCACTCTGCGATAAAAGTACGCATACTTTTGAATACCACTGTACATATTACATTAATATGTTATGTACTTATACAACACCACTGAATTGTCAATTGTGTTGTTGTATGTTGTGTTTTTTTTTCGCTTTGTATTTTGGACAAAACTGCTATGTCCATTTTCATCACAATTTTGACACAGTTTTATACGAAATGCGTATTGTAATGCTTTTTTGGCCTTTTGTTTCAACAAAAGGTTAAAATATTTTGTAAATTAATGTACAAGTGATTAGTTGTTCAGTTTCGAGCCGTTACCTTTGATGCGACTGACAAAATTTATGAGAAAATCAACAATTTTATGGTCAATTATAAAAAAAAAAGTTATTTCCAGAATTTTCTAGTTCGATATCCGAACACTGTAATAGGTACTAGGTACGGCTAATTCTAGGATGCGAACTAAAGTACATGGTTAGACTAGTGATGAGCAAAATTAGTCTTGGTCTTGCAGTCTTGTCTTGGTCTTGCAAAAAATATAAGACCAAGACCAAGACTATGTATATCAAGAGCAAGACCAAGACTAAGACTATAAGTATGGCTGCATGACCAATACCACGACTCAAATGAGCAAGACTAAGACAATAGCAAGAAAAAAGCAAGACTCTTGCTAAATTATTTAAATAGTTTAAAAGTATAATTAATTACGTAAAGAGAGAAAATTCTGATTTTAGAAGGAAAAAATTCGCTAATAAAAAAATGCAACAAAGTGCAAGATTCTTTAGCAATACCAAGACCAAGACCAATACCAAGACTGCATTTTGCAAGACCAATACCAAGACTCAAACTTCTCTAGCAAGACCAAGACCAAGATTCTTAATGCAAGAACAAGACCAAGATCAAGACTGGCAAGTCTTGGTCTTGGTCTTGCATTTGCTCATCACTAGTCAGGCAGAAAAAATAGTTAGTAGGAATTGAAATTGAAAATAGTAAATGTTTCTCGCATTAGAGAGAGTACCAATACACATAAGTGGTTGAATGGTTGTCGGATTGGGGCGGCTGTCGAACAGAGGGTCGTTGGTCTAGTGGCGAAGACATCTAGCTAGTTACCGGGAGATTCTAGGTTCGATTCCCGACCGAATCAGTTTGATAATTTTTTCAATCACTTTGTGATTTTTAATTTTAATTTTAAGTTAGTAGGATAATAAGGACGGGGCGTTCCGGAAAGTCCAGGACGACTGATAATCCTGGCCATAATGTCTTATTGATACAATCCCTTCTATAAATAATTATGCCAAATGGTATACACAGTGTTAATCAATTATATAAATAGGGCCGGATCATTGCACAGACAAATGATGCGAACGGCTAAGGCCCCGTTTTTTGAAGGGCCCGGTCAAAGTGTCTATTTTGAATACCTATTTGAAAAAATATTACAGCTTTTCACATTATTTAGTTTTGTTTTATTTATTGTTTCAAATTTTTTGTGTGCGCTGTATCTGGTGTGTTGTGGGAATGAGGGGGGGCCCGGTAAGAAAGGACCCCTCAAGTGACTTAATCCGCCCTGTCGACACTTTTTTAAACATTAGAAAAATATTTAAAAATAATTTTTTAATTCTGAATAGATTTCTTGGAGCCTGGAATCATTTCTGCCATTAACTAAAATAACAGGTCGTGTAATATGAAATGTCGTTTTCGGACCACTTGGTCGACCATGCAATTCAGACAGATATCGACAGTTTCTTAAGCATTAGGGAAATACTTAAAAACAATTATTTAACTCTGAATAAATTTCTTGTAGCCTGGAATCATTTCCATCATTAATTGGAATAATATTAAGTCGTGTAATATGAAATGCCGTTTTCCGACCACTTGGCCGATCATGTAATTCAAATAAATATCGATACTTTTTTAAGGGGGGAGGGTCCTCCAGACAACAGGTTTTTTAATAATTTTTCTTTAAGAAACTGGATACATTTATTGTATCAAATGAAGTTACATAGTTATAGTACATGTTACTGTGTATTTACTCATAAATTTTTATGAATGCCCAGCCTCTTGTAATCAATTGAATTCAATTGGACAAGAAAATTTTATTAAAATAAGTTTTCATAAATTAAAATAAGAGAAAATTTTTTTTTCACAATTTAAAATCAAAAAGAAAAAAATTTCACATTTTTTTTTATAAACAAATTGTTATAAACAATATTTCTAGTAACAATTTATGCAAAATTTTAGGTATATGCAAAGGCCAATATTTTAAAGAATATCTGTACAAAATTTCAAGTTAATACCTTAATAACTTTTTAAGTTATGTTCCACGGCGCGGAAAAAACTTGTTTTGAGAAAAAGGCTATTAAAAAGTTTTCGTTCTTGAAAAGTAGAGTTAAAAGCAGTTTATCTTTATCTAAAATAATCTTTCTGTTGGGATTAAAACATTAGAAATATATTCCTTAAGGTTCAAATGAACTTTTAAAGCAAAACAAAAAATTAAAAATTTGAAAGTTCTGGAGGGCCCTCCGCCCTTAAGCATTAGAGAAATGTTTAAACGCAATTCTCTAATTGTAAATTGAATTCTTGTGTGAAGCATTGTGTACTTTGTATCTTGTGTATAAAATTATAAAGGTTGTAATATCTGATGATGAATTAATTACTCGAAGGCTCGAAGGAATTTACCGAAAAGTGACAACCAAAAATTATTCGCAACAAGGTAAATCGTTCAAATGTCAATTATTTAATATGTTTTTAATTATTTCGTCAAGTGCCCGTTCCTTTTGTTGCACAAAAAAAGGATAATCTTATAAACAGGAATCAACAAATAGGTATCCATAATGAATTTTCAATTGCTGACAAATTTGACTTAAATTATATCAATGACCTGCATATTTAACAAGTTTATTTACAAACATTGAATGAAATCATCTTATTTTGAGCCCTCAATGTATTACCGTAAACAAAGTATTGGCCACCTTTCATCTCTCAATCACTTCACGTATTGTCAATACGGTCCATTTGTTCAATGGATGACAATGGATGACTTAAGTAAGAATGACCGGTGCCCTTCACGCATAACAATAGAATATCTGTACTACCCTCGTTGCTTCGAATATGTGTACCATTATCTGGCACAATATCAGTTCAATTTCCAGACGAGCATTGTTTGATTATTTTGGGGATAAATGTGAGTGAGTGCACTAGTTATTTTTTTTTTTTGTGTGGAAGATTTAAATGCGTTAAATTGGTCCATTCTTTAAGGAATAGTTGTGTGGTCAAATGGTCAAGTATGTTCACACGAGCGTGAATACCGTCTATTGTAAAAAGTTATCCACAAAGTACACAAAAAATGGTAAATAAATAAAAAATAAATTAGGTCAATTTTGGGGAAAAAGTAATTTTTTTTTAAAAAATAAAAAAAAGGAACGTTTTTTTTTTTTTCAAATTAGTTAACCGTTACGTTCACATGTTTGCAGCAATTTTTTTGTTCCCAGTTTTTTTGTGCGATGATTAAGTACCCAAAATTCATATATTTGCAAGCCGGGAAATAATATCATAATAAAAAACGCAAATACCCCTGTTGCAGCGTCGAATTTCCGTTTACAAAAATTAATTTTTCCCGGAAACTAGTTTACATAGAAAAATGTTTCAAAGATCTTTTTTATGTAATTTTTCCCCTCTTTTCAATGGTGTAAAAAATGTTGCAATAACTTTTGAACTTTGAAAAATTTTGATACAAAATTAATTTTTCTCACAAAAAATGTCCAAAAAAACTATGTTTTCCGGGCATCGGACCTGTTTGGCTGAAGAATTCATCCAAGATTTTGGGACTGTATAGAAATTTTGGATATATGTATATCTAGTCGCACCATGAGAATGGCTGTAATAGCTGAATTTTCGATTTGAAAATTCGCTAAAAAACCGATTATTGACGTTAGTGATGAGTTACGTTAGTGATGTATACCAAGAGCAAGACCAAGACCAAGACTATAAGTATGGCTGCAAGACCAATACCAAGACTCAACTGAACAAGACCAAGACAAAAGCAAGAAAAAAGCAAGACTCTTGCTAAACTATTTAAATGGTTTGAAAGTATAATTAATACCGTAAACAGAGAAAATTCTGATTTTAGAAGGAAAAAATTCGCTAATAAAAAAAATGCAAGAAAATGCGAGATGTTTTAGCAATACCAAAACCAAGACCAAGACTGCATTTTGCAAGACCAAGACCAAGACCAAGATTCAAACTACTCTAGCAAGACCAAGACCAAGATTCTTAATGCAAGAACAAGACCAAGACCAAGACTGCCAAGTCTTGGTCTTGGTCTTGCATTTGCTCATCACTAATTGACGTGAAGACATATCGGCCACGAATGGATCGATCGAATCGAACTGCCGGGTGAATATTAATCCAAATATACAAAACAGATAGTTTGACTGGACCCTTTAAAAAGTTCGGCCCAAGCCGTCTCATTTGCCTATGCGATGATTCGGTCCTGAGTGTGTACATTTATCTGAATTATATTTTCGACCGACTGGTCGAAAAACGACATTTCATATTACACGACCTAATAAGATTCTAGATAATGGCGAAATTGACTCCGGACTACAAGAATTCTATTCAAAATTAATGAATTACTTTTGAACGTTTCTCTAATGCTTAAAAAAATGTCAATATTTGTCTGAATTACATGGTCAACCAAGTGGTCGGAAAACGACATTTCATATTACACAACCTAATATTATTCCGGTTAATGGCGGAAATGATTCCGGACCACAAGAATTCTATTCAGAATTAAAGAATTGTTTTTAAACATTTATCTAATAATGCTTAAAGAAGTGTCCACAAAGCGGATTAAGGGGGACCACTAGTGTGATATTTTGAAAAAACTGGAAAATTTTCTTTTGCATGTTTTGATAGTATATACCTTTAAAAATAACATACTAAAATTTCAAGTGCGTAACTCAAATAGTTTTGGAGTTACAGCCCTCTGAAGAGCGAATTCTGATTTTCATTGTTAACTTTGAGATATTGAGAAATGTATGAAGGTTGATAGTTCGGGAGTTTCTGGACGTGGCTACCAGTCACATGTTGTGGAGAAGCTAGACCCTGGCACATTTAAACGACTCATCTAGTTTTATTATGACCGTTAGATTGATTACATCGTAAATAATTTTAATAAAAATTCTCAGTGATCAAAACTAAAAGGTAAAGTAACGAAAAACTACATTTTTCAAATTTGCTGCAGTTATAACTCGAAGACAAATCATCCGATCGATTTGATTCTTATTGCAGCTTCTTTCATACATGTTCCTTCGTACCATGAACCTCCAGTTTTCCGATCGAATAAAAAATGTAATTTTTGCAGGCCAAAAGTCATAAAATTTTCGAACAAAAACTCCGCCATTTTGTTAAATTTAAACTTTTTTTTTTCGATTGAGGTTCACCGTATGGGCAATACCTTCTAGTTTAATAGGCTTTTTGTTTTTTCTTTTGATTTCAGGCACTGTGAAGGTCACTACAACTGCAGCAGTGCGGGAACTTTTTTTTGGAACCTTAGAAGATCTCGAATAACTCACTGAATTTTCAGTTTTTTTGTCCTGAATTTATTATATATCAACGAATATATCCTTAAAAGATTAAAACATTCCACACAGTAGTTTTCTTTCAAAAAATTCCCAAAAATCACCTTTTTTTAGGCGGTTACACTAGTGGTTCCCCTTAACCCCCCACTTTGGCGCTCTGGACATTTTCTTCTTACCGGACCCTTCTTACCTCCAAGATATACAAAACTAAATAATGTGAAAAACTAACACAAATCTCAAATATTGATTCAGAAATCTAAAAATCTCAAAATAGACTCTCTGCCCGAACTTTTCAAAAAACCGGACCCAAGCCATTTGTCTCAATTTGTCCGTGCGATGATTCGGCCCTGAATCTGATAAATGTCCACCTACGCCCGAACCCCTGTCATAAAATTGAGTGATTTTGAGAAAAAACTTTTTTCTTACCAAAAAGTTTCTTACCAATTTCTTTATTTTGATTTAAAAAAATGGATATAGAAAAATGCCGAATAAAAATTATAAAACAATATTTGATTAAATGATAAGACGAATTTTGAAAAGTGATACGTACAGGTAAATCGTATTTGAAAAGGGCGCATACAACATCCGTATACACATCTCGTAAGGGTTGAACCCTTCTAAGATACGTATTACATACTACGGCGATTGTCGTTGCTCTCAAAAAAATCCGCCGAAAATTGAAAACACAATATAAACCTAGCGTGCGAGTGAACACGCAATACACCTCACACAAATGTATCCGACAGAAATAGCAAACACATTTCTTAAATCATTCAAAAAAATTTAAAACATTATTTTGTGTATACATAATACATAATAGTGTACTACACGAAATAAAGTGGGGATCCAACAAAATATACACAATCCAAGCAATTTGAATTGTGTTTCACGCGTTTGTGTTGCTTTTAACTTTGTCGCGCCGTTCAGTACGGACTCGACAGCCCTGTCGAATACTTCCGTTTAATATTTTCAACCAATTTGTAAATTGAACAACACAACAATTAAACCACACGCATTCCGTAAACAATCGACTAACGCACACACACGCACCCAACGCAACATTTCCCACAAAACTGACCAAGCAACAATTGAATTTGAAACGTGTGCGCTACCCCGGCATTCGTACCGTAATGTGCGTTCGGACCGTTATAAAATTTTGCAACAATTAAAATCAGTTGAAGTTGTGTGAAAGAGTTTTTTTTGGGTTTTATGTTTTGTTTGTTTTTTTGTTTTTGTTTTTGGAAGAATGTGACTTGACAATTGTCAAAACAAAAAAACAGTGTTTATTCGAGAAGAACTGTTCTAGAATTTTTTTGTTTAGTTTTTTTTTTTTTGTTTTGGTTTTGAAAGAATAATGTCAATTTTTGTGCCCTGTGTTGGCCGACGATGCTATTACCATGTAAATTGTTCAGTCTTTATGATTTATTTTAATAAATGTGTGAAATTATTCAATTAACAGTTCAGTGTTACTTTGTCTTCGAAATGTATTATTAACTATTATTTGTTTATTTATTTTAACGTTAAAAAACGAGGTTAGTTAACATCAATTTATTACTTTACATTATACTGTAAAAAAAAATTCGTTTGCCGTGTAGAAAGCAACAATTAGTGTGTAAATGAAGTGAAAAGGCAAAAAAAAATTTGCGTGAAATTTGCCCATTGTTATGTAAAGGGTTCAAAACTATTTTTTTTTTTAAATGTAAATATGACCCAGTTAATAGTACGACAATTGGCCCGTAAAACAATTGATTGAAATTTCCCAATTAGTTCCAAAAAATTATTGTAAGTTGAGAGGTCAGTGAGATAGCGGTCGAACAATTGCGCTTTACATTGTTTGAAAGTTTTCAAAGTTTCGGTATTACAATGGGTGGCATGTTGTGACCCAATTTTGTACTTTGTTGAAATGATTGCGCAATTGTTCTGCAATATATTGTCGGAGTTTGTTGTTTCGAATAAAGTTTGAGAATATTTTCGCGTTTTAAACGTGCATAATTTTGCGCCTAATTGAAAATTTCTACGAATCAAATTTCATCTCGAATTAAAACAGTTCGAAAATTCAGGCGCGAAACGGTCAAAAATTGTCGTGAGTTTTACGACGCTTTAAGCGGATTTGCGCGTTACGAGATTAAACAATTACTAAATCCGAAAAAAGTCAGTTTTTCAAAATTAAATTACAAAAATTATTCTTAACATGTTCCGAACGATTGAAAATTGTTTCAACTTTTAATAAAACTGTCAGTTTCTGGTGTGTTTTGGGGATTTCCCCATTAATCGCAAACTAAAAAAGTAATTTTTAAAAATTTTTATCTCATAAACTACTTCAAAACTTAGAATGTTTTAGTGCAGCAAGTACCTTAAGTCAGTTTCCTCGAAATCATTCTCGTTTCTGTCAGCAACATATTGTGAAAATTTCTTTTAAAAATTACTGACAATGAGGTACATTTTCCATGAGGATTCTAAGTTTTAATAAATTATCTCATCTAAAGAACAAGTTTTGAAAATCTATGAAAAGTTCAAAAATTAAAATTTTCCAGAATTATCCATTTACAACAAGATTTTAAAATTTGGGTTTGATAACAATTTTTAATTGTACACAAAGTAGGTGATTAATTTTTTGAACTCTTAGAAGTAGCTATATTAGCTATAACATATCTGATTTTTACAATTAATTTAACCATAATACAGGAAGAGGAAAATGTTAATAAAACTTAAAACACACGAATTTTAACTATTAACCATGTATCGATAAAACCAGTAATCTTCAAGCATTTCCCAGATGTTTTTTTTTACCCAAAACTGGATAAATAATAACCGAATTAAGATAAAAATTCATGGACTTTCTTCGGTTTTTAAAATTTCCTAACGATTTAAAAGTTTGTTCAAAAAATGAAAGCGACCAACAAAACGATCATCAATCAAAAAGTGAGAAAAAACATATTTACATCTTCGTCTGTTACATAAATTACAGTTATATGCATCTTTGTCATTTACAAATTTTTGTTGGAAGCTTCCATTTGTGAATAATCTTTTTTCTTGTTTAGCTTGTTTAGCTTATTTTTCTATTGCTAATTTATTATATTTTATAATCAAAAATTGCCACCAAAAACATTCGACAAAATATGAGAATAATTTTCTCTGTTACTTTTCATTAAATTAAATTGCTGGATTACGAGCTAGCTTTCGAGTAATTAACTCATTAAAGAGAATTATTTTCATATTTTGTAATATGGATTTTCATCAAGTAAATATTTCAAATGTTAACTATTTAAAAACATGTGAATTTTGCGATGATGTAACTTGAAATGTCGAGAACTGCTAATATTTTGTTAATTTTAATTGTAAAATTAATTAGACAATTTGCGCACTACATAGAAAAATTTATGTATTTGAATTTTTCAATTATTTTTCTAAAAATTAAAACATTTTTGGCAATTGGACATAAAACATAATACAATTTGCACGCAATAAGCTTAATTGCATCCACGTTTTTCATTGACTTGATTCGTTCAATCAAATTCTACATTAGCTTTTCGTCATTCAAGAATTATATCATAAGGTTTTAACTAATATTTTTAGCGAAATTTAATTTTCTGCATGTTTAAAATTTTGGAAGGTTTTGTGTGGGTAAATTTCAGCCAAAAAGTTTCAAGTAAGCATATTACAATTAAAATATACAAAGTTGAATTGTAAAAAATGATTATAGTTTTTTCTGAAATAAAAGTTCAGCGTAGATTCATAATTTAATGGTGATTATTTATCCGTCGAATTTAAAAAAAAATCACTTGAAATCTTTCCTTTTTTTGTAAGTTTTATTTAACTTGTTAAATTTTGTAAAAATTTGGCAGTTTGTAAATTCGAAAATCAGTTTATAGTCAAATATATGTATATATACTTTACAAAATAAACTGCGTCGGTTATAAACGATGCACATTATATATGTAATTAAGAAAGGTAATATATCTCAAATCTTGCACAAATATTAAGCTAGGCAAAAGATTACAATCCCCTATAGATGAAACAGACTTTAGGTGAATAAATTTTGGACTAGTAGGCTTTAAATTTTATTGCTTTTGCCTATAAAACGTTCAGTAATTAGTTTCAAAACAACCAATAAAAAAGAAATGCGCCTGCTGATGCTTATTCATTTTTGTTTTACAAATAAATTTGGAAAAATTTGGCGGAATTGGATACAATTCCGCTCTCTAGTGACAACATATTCGAATGAAAAATATTGCCACATAACTTTTTGGAATTTTCAAAATTTTTTCTTATTTTTAATAAATAATCTAAAATTTTTGCATACTTATTCAGAATAAAATTAATTACAACTAATTGAAACGACTAAGTGAAATATAAACTTCCTTTCTACTGACGATTTTATTTAACGTTTTCGTTTTGTTGTGCTAATTGAAACATCTTCTAATTCATCAAATTATTTATAAATATTTTATATTCACGGATGTAATCAATAAATTAAACAAATCACTAAATATGAGAAAAACTGAAATTGTTTAGGTAGGTACACTTTCAAAACGATTTCTTTGTTCAAAGATTAAAACTTTGTTTAATTTTGTTTTCTTTAAACTAAAAAAATATTTCTTTGAATCAAAAACATATTTGTTTGAATCGTAAAAATATTTCTTTGAACCAAAAACATATATTTATTGAATCAAAAAAATATTTCTTTGAATCAAAAACAATTTTTTTTTAAATAATTAATACTAGACAGGTTTACTTTGTGAAAATCCATATTAAAACATGGGATCGTTGCTTTGTCACTTTTCACAGCAAAATCATAGAAAAACGCGAGTCGACTTTCGGCTTTTACACCATCCTCAGGTGAAAAACATAACTTCAAAGTTATGTTTTTCACCTGAGGATGGTGTAAAAGCCGAAAGTCGACTCGCGTTTTTCTATGATTTTGCTGTGAAAAGTGACAAAGCAACGATCCCATGTTTTAATTTTTTTTTTTTACAAATAAAGAAATATTTTTATGAATCATAAATTTGTTTTTTTGATTGAAAGAAAAAAACTCAAAAAAAAATTTTAATCTTTGAGCAAAGAAATCATTTCAGTACAATCGACTCAATCATTTCAAAAATTGATAACCACGCCTCCTTGTTTAAGAATCACGATTTTTGTTTGAGAGTCACTCTATTTGGCCCAATTCCAAAAATCATAAAATTTGCATTTTGTAGTGGTTATATAATCGGAGAAAAGTTTGATTTTCTTTTTCACGGTATAATTTTTATTTAACTTGGTGTAGTGCTTCCCTTGACTCACGTAGTATTTACTTGTATACAATTAAAGTATAAAAATTTTATTCAAAATAGAAAAATGTCACTTTGAATTTTGAATAATTGGTTATACCAATCATATAGAATAAAAATATGTGTGGTTATAATATTTTTATACGTAGGAAGTTTCACTTCGGTCGCACGTCCCGGTAGTGTAAAATTGTATGTACAATAAAAGAAACGAAGGGTTAAAAATACGCACATGCTCAATAAAGTATCTTGTTTTCAAAAATCTTATACACATGTTATAATATATGCCTACTAGTGATGGGGCTTGAGTTCAACTTTCTGGTTCGAGTAACTTGATAGGTACAGTTTTCATGGTGACTCAAAAAACTTACTTATTTCAGTGTCGGCTTCTTCAAACGTTGACTACCATGTCTGTATTGTGTAAATTAAGTTTTCTTTACCTTTATCTTAAACCTTTATTTATCCTTAGTAATATATTTTCTGAGTTTTAAAAAAGTTGTATTTTGTTCCTTACGTCAATAGGCTGGTATTTCTCGATTAATTTTCATTCGACTCTTTTTATTCGAAAATTTCCAGTCGGAGGAGAAAATAAAATATTAAAACTTAGGGCCGATCCACATTATCGATCCGCTCTCGGTACGATATCGCTACGCTCCCGATTCAATAAAATATTTCTACATAAGAAACAACGAGTGTATTCACATCATCGCTCCGATACCGCTCCGATATCAGTCGCGGTCCAGTTCCGCTCCAGTACTACTCCAATACCAATGCCACTTAGGTAATAATTTTATCAGGTAATAGTTGTTACGAAAAAATGTTTGTATCGAACTGAGACCGAATTGGTAGCGTATTGAGAGCGGCATTATAATGTGAATAGGTACCAGCATGGTATCAGCACTGTAATGTGAAGCGACCTGTAAGACCTTAAGGCCGGTTTCATGCTTCTTAAGAAGCATGAAAATAGAAAAAATTGCTCTGACATTGAAAGGACAATATCACCATCTTTGAAATGACAACAAATTAGTCAGGATCGAATGGATATACGATACATTGGTGTTGTTATTCAATAAAAATAGTTTTGGTTTTAAATTTAATAGACTTGAGTGTTATTTTATGATATTCCATATTTGCAAGTGTTGTTAAACAGTAAAAGTGGTATTTTTGCAAAGTAAGGTGTTCTATTTATTAATAGTTTTGCTTCTGTGGGATTTGTAGTTAGTACGTATCCCTGTAGGCGATTGTGTTGCTAATTGATAATTAATTATAATCATAACTGATATATCTCGAGATATTGACATATAACAGAGATGTCGATTCTCCAAGAAAAAGATCGGTTTTTGGATCGATTTAAATCGAAATTAAAAAAATCGATTCAGAAAAAAATCGGATCGATCTAAAAGATCGAAATTTTGAAAAGTTTAATAAAATTAGCTGATAATTTTTGTTAAGGGACTTAATTGATGGTACATGGATAATATCTTGTAAAAACGCTTTACACTGTATTTGTAAAGGCGAGGAGTGAACTTTTCAATTATAATTATAGCAAATAACGCAATTGAATATGTAAGTAGGACGAATACCACGAAATGAACCAAGTTTAATCAAAAATTTCAAACAAACAAAAATATTTTTTTTTTAAATAAACCGCTTTTGTGGGAAAGGGATCGTTTGCCAGATAGGTGGTCTTTCTTCCTTTTGTATTAATAGCCTTCTACTGGACAAGATAGTGCATATATGTATGTATACTAGTTATATAGAGCCATATGAGGGGTTCGTTGATAACAACGAGTAAAAAGTGACAATTAACAATAACGTTTTTGTTATTTCATTTTAACACATGTTTCTTTCGGTTATCGATTTAATAATCGATTCATGAAACAATTCAAATGAATAAAATCGAAAAAATAACCGATTTCTTAAGCTTCGATTAATCGATTTTTGATTAATCGATTCAAAATCAACATCTCCATTTCATAATCGAATGATTCCCGTTCACTGTTCATTTCTCTATTTCATAATCGAATGATTATCGTTCACTCTTCATTTGAATCGAATGAATCGTATTGTATTCAACTCGAGTCTCATCACCAATATTTATTATGTACATTTACACATAATTGCATTTTGGATCTATGTAACATAATATTATAACGCGACAAGCCTGTGATTTTAATTTGTAGTTAGCAAGAGGTTTTCACTATAAAAAAAAAAAAATGGTAATATTTGTAACAAGAAACGGTTAATAATATTAATTTGAATATAATTATCATAAATAATTTGTCGTCAAAGTTATTGTGGTCCAAAAACTCAAAGGTCACATTTTTTTTTTTTTTTTTGAAAAAATATTTCAAAATTTTTTTTTGTAATTGCAGTTTAAAAAAATTACTGTTTGCATAATAGTTTTGACAAAAAACGCTTACGTAGCAGTAATATTATGTATATTTTTATATTCCACGAAAAAATCACTGAGTTTGACAAAAATTTTTGTTAAATAATTCACAAAAATATACAAAAAACAAAAAATGGCAAAATGGATAAATGTTGCCTAATTGCCATTAAATTTGTTAATTTTAACCTGTTGACGACAAGTTTTATTCGAAAATGTACTCTTATTCATGGGTTAAAATATTGAATTCTATGTTCATCAAGTCATGTGGTGCGTAAATGCCAAAATTAATCTACTTATAAAAAAAATTTCGAATGTATTCTTCATATCTCTAATATTGCAACTCTTCACAGCTGATAGCGTGCGAGAGTGAGCGAGACAAAAAACAGGTAAAAAGGGTAAAAAGGATATTAGTTTCAGCTACTACCGCAGGTGACATAGTGTCAGGGTATTCTAGTCCGCCCAGGACTACGACAGAAACCCGAAATAACATTATACGTATAGGTATGTGTTCGCACGATAACTCTCGAATGAGATATAGGGTAAAGTTGCCTATTATGAGATAGCAGGTTATTTCGTTTATATGACCAGATATTTACAATTATGTTCCTCGCACAGATAAGAAGAATCGAAACATCAAACTTTTTGCTAATTTCCCTAAATTTTCGCCGAATGGACATGTTCCAACAAAAATTTGTTTTTTAGTGCCAAAAATAAAAATTACATATTGTGTTTTTATGTTATGTATTGCCTTTGTTTATCGTATAATTATTGGTAACTTTTTTTCACGAAAAGTATTAAAGCATATTGTATTAATGATTTATCACGTATTTCTGTAAATACTTTGCCTAAGAAAAAAAAACATGACCTAAAAACTTGTAGTGTTAAATATTTCCTAATACGAGACACCCAACGACTCCGAATATGAGGTATCTCATTTTAGGAACTAGGTGTTTCATATTAGGAAATTATTAACTTTAGAATTTGAGCGCACGTTATTTCAATTATGCAAAGAGTTAATTATATGTAAATTTCCCGCACACCTATATATGATCGAAAGATAATCGATAGATTTAATTTTTAAAATCAGAATTATTACTTATTTTTTATACAATAAAGTAATTGTAAGTATGACGTACAAATAAACCATTAAAACTGAAGTCTGTTATTATTTTCATTTAATATTAGTTAATAAAAGTATTGTTTATAAATTGTTTTCTTTGAGTTTCCTAATATAAGACCGTATCTCATATTAGGAAACCTTTTTTTCGATGACGAAAAATGACACTTTTGACAAAATCGTTTGCCAACAATAAAGTCGTACTACTATCAGATTTTTACTTTTGGCAGTAAAACTAGAATCTATTTTCCATAGACTAGAGGTGATTTTAGTAGCTAAAGTCGAATATTTTTAGAAAAACACGGCTTTAAAAAAAGGTATCTCATAATAGGCAACTTTACCCTACTGCTTTTACGAAATTGGGTGAAAATTCCTTCGTTAGCTAGTCTCGTCCGATTTTTGTTACGTCATCGGAAAAAGGGGAAAAATTGACAAAATTGGTTCTAAGTAAACTTGTTTTCGAGACTTTTTGTTTCAAAAGTTTTTTGAAATTTCAATTATACCATTGCAAAGAGTGGAGAAAATCACATACGAGATAATTAAGTTCTCGAACCATTATTCTGTTTTTCGAGAAAAACTAGAAAATTCGGAATGTTAAGCTTATAAATCAATGAAAATTTTGCAAATGCAGAAAATTTCAGATAAATTTGATCAGAACTACAAAAAAATTCCATGAAAATAATCGTGATCCCACTTGCATCTGTTTTTATTTCACGGAAACAAAAAAAAAATTATTTGAAAATTAATCCAAAAAAAGCAAAATAATTTAATTGACCTATAAAAAAAAATCAGTTAAAATGGTAAACAATTGTTCACGAAAGTTATCATATTACGAGATAATTTTTATATTAGAACTGATAATTTTAATTATTTTGTTTGCAAAATTTTATTTCAGTTTTAGTCGAAAAATTTTAAAAGATAACAATAATTTCCTAATTAAAGAAATTCAGTTTATTTATGTATACATAGTTGCTAGTTTTATAATATCGTATGACGTTACTGTTAATATTTAAAATACGAAACTGTTTACACGCATGCGTCATTACACGCTGAAACCATGTACGCATGTGCGCGTACAATTTTTTAATTGAATTCACTTTGAAGTGTCATCATCGGTACTTTACTTATTACAAGTTATTTTGTGTTCAAGTTAAAAAGATCGTGGTATTACGTAGAAAAACTTATAAAAAAATTTATTTTAAAATGTCATAAAAACTCCATAAAACGTGAAAATAAATTTTTGATTATTTTTAAAAAGTGATGTAGTTAATCAAACCAATATTATTAATAGTATAATACTGGTAATTATATGTTTCCCAATAATTATTAAAAGTCAAATATCAAATACAGTTTTAAGCACAAAAAATTTACAATATTGACTAATGCAAAAAAAAATGTATTGTTTGGCCACGCGTCATGTATTATTATAAAAACTAATTTTTCACTTAAAATAAAAATCCCAAAATGTTAAATTTTCCTTAATTCTTAGAAATATTTCAAACTGAGACACCACTTTTTTTTATTTTGTTATGAATAATATGCAAATTTTTGAAATTCGTGTTTCAAAAATGTCATTAAGTTAAACAATTGACGTTTGTTTTTTTTTTTTACTATTTAAATTTTACTTTACTGTAAGTTTTATTTTCTTTTTTGATATCTTACGATTAGGTCTACACGCGTCTAAATCAATCATAGTAATGTGACATAATAATTTTTATTAACCAATCATTATTTATCAATATGACTTGAACATTTGAACGGTTAATAAATAATGCGTAATAATTTTATAAAATCTCTCGAATAAAACATATTGTTTACGCATACACAATAAGTAACCGGGGATTACCCGAATCGGGTATTTGAAGGTGGTCGACGCCTTAAAGTTAAATTAAAATTGGTTAATTGCGAATGGTTTTTTCGAGAACTCTTTTCTTTTCTTTATAGTTTTTAATTTAAAATTACTTGGGTCCAGCTGTCCAGCTAATATTCAGTAGGGCTGGTATAAATTTCGAAAATTCGCTGATTTTATTCTTTAAATATTCCTAAAAAGAGTTAAATTTTTTTGAAATATGTTTTTGATCATTTAATGTTTACCAGAAGGTGTTTATTTATCCGTTTAAGTGTTAGTTTTCGGTATGTTTGGGGTATTCCCCTATTAACTGCTTGTTGAAAAATTATTTTCTCACAAACTGTAAGCCCGAATTGATTTAAATTTTGACATTTTTGATATACTAAGACATAAAATTTGATATACTAAGACATAAATTACTAAGACATAAAATATGCAAAAATCATTTCATTTTTAGAATGTTCTAATATTTAGTTTTTGTATTTTAGTAATTTTTAGATTTTATTTTGAAAAGAATTGACAAAATGATTTGTCAGTTTTCAGTTATTTGTAAAGTTGAGATGTTATTTATTTTTTTAAACGAATTTTAAATAGGGTGATTGAGACTATATTTAAAATTTGTGTTAAATATTAAAATTATTCTCTTATATATTATCATTAAAACCACGCCAATACTTCAATGTGATATCACATAATTCATAAACAAGCACGTCGGTTCTGATAATTTTCATTTTATTTTCAATAATTCTTTTAGCTTAAATATACTATAGAATTCAAAAATTTTGAACTTATAAAGATTGACATTGACGTTTGTTTGTTTTCAAATTGTGACGTCATTAGGTTTTTCGCGATAGTTGATTTTTGATTATTTTTACAAAATTTCTCAAATATAGAAATTTAATCGGTTAATTTGTTAAAACGTCGTTCATTTAAGTCAATTTCATTTTCTCAGATAACACGAAAAAAAACGGGTTCTGTGGTGTACATTAAGGAACTCTAAAAATTCTTCAGTGAATTTTAGTTACTTCTCTTTTTAAGTGCATCCTTATCGTAAGGTTAATAAGTTTCAGAAATTAGCAAAAGCAAAACAAGATTAAAAGACCGTAGAAGTTAAAATAATTTTTTTTTATCAAATTAAACACTGTCCATTTTTACTTTTCAGAGCTTTTTTTTTTGAAATTGGTATTTTTTAATCTATTGTATAATTAATTAATACGTGATAAAATTTTAAAATTTCTTTGATGGGTCAATAAACTTAAAATTTTAATGATAAATCTTTATTTATATTAAACACAATAAATGAAAAATTTAAAAAATTCACTTTTTTAAAGAATGCAAATACTTTAATGGGTATTGTTGCGTTAACTGTTCGTTTATTTGAAGTGGTTAGTCACTCGATAAAAATCATGGGGAAGTTTAAAAGGGTGGTAAGGAGTTCTGAGCGAACGTGTAAGAAATATTTTGAAGTATCATTCACACGTAAGAGTATCAGAAATTTTCCCATGATTCGAATATTTTCGCATAGATGAGGTGCAAAATTGCGCCTTAACGTAGTTGGCTCTGAGATAGTCGGGTACAAAAGTATATTTCAGCGAAAAAATTTTCTTTAATCAAAAATTAAAAAATGTATTATATTTTTGTATATCATTTGTTTTTTTTTTTTTTTAAATTTCCGCGCGCTCATATTGTAGCAATATAAAAGGCATTATTGAAAAAGCGTTGTAAAACCGTTGTAAAATGATGTTTATAAATTATATTTCAAAAACGGTGTTAAAATGTTTTTATTTTTATTTTCTTATTAAATATGGTTTGTAACTTTGTATTTTATAACATATTAAATTTTTATCAAATTCTTTTGACACGTTTTCATTTTATTAAAAGCAAATAGAGTTTTCCCATAAGACCCCGTGTTAAAATTACAAAACTTTGAAATCGTTTTTCTCAAAATTGGAGTGGTCATTTTTTTTTCGGTAAGGACTCGTAGTATTGTATTGAATTAAATAAATATTTAGAGAAGTTTCGTTCAAATCCTTTGAAAAAATCGTTTTATCGACCAAATTACCTTAAACAACAGTTCGAGTAAGTTCTTAAGACTAAATAAGTAAAAAAACTGAAAAAAAAAAAATGAAAATTGCAGGTATTATTTTTGTTATATTTCGTCGTAAACGGAAACGGGCTGAGCCCGACATGACTGAAACACTTTCGTAAATCTGGAATAAAAATCGTACACAGTTTCTTGAGGAGAACGGATCAGTCTTTTATCGTTGAAATGTAAGAAAGAGAATATTCGCCAAACGGCGAACTTCTTATAAGTAGTAAAAAAATAGTTTTGACTATTCCAAAGTTCGAAGCATTGAGAAACATTTATTGAAAGTTCGTACCAAATTTATCAAGCAGATCGTAAAAAGTAGTTTCGAGAAAAACGTGTTTAAACTTTCATACAGTCGCAACAGTCTACGTTGCTTGAATTAAACTAACTAATATATACTGACTAGTGATGTCGCTCTGAGATTTAATTAGTCGATTAATCGACTAAAGTTATTTTTTAGACAAAATTAGTCATTAGTCGAAAATATTGAGCATACAATAATCGACTAATCGACTAACTTTTTAGTCGAATTCATGAATAATGTAACCTACATAATTCTTTCATGAACGATGTTTTCTTTTGAATTTAATTACAGAGTTTTAAAATCTATTTTTTCTTTTTTAAATGAAAAAAAAAGTATTAATCACATAAAGATGAGATAAATCATACAAATAGATAATGTTTTAGTTTTCGTTTTTTGGAATCCAATAAATAATTCAGAAAAATTATTCGAATTAGTCGTTTTTATTCATTTAAACAAAAATTAATCATTTCAGTCATTTAGTCGACGGTAAAATAGTCGACTAAAAAATGACTAAATGTAAACATAATTATTCGACTAAACCGATTAATCGATTAATCATCCGACATCACTAATACTGACTAGATAGTCGAGTGCTGTGCGTAAACTATCATTATAACTTTCTTCATATTCTTTCTTCTAATCATATTCTTAAAAGTTTCAAATTGTTAGGCTGAAACATCGGTTTAGTAAAGTCATGGTTGATTCTGCCGGCTTGGTAATGCGGTAACAACACCCACTTGTTTTTAGGCCTAATTTAAACGATGGACTATAAACATAGTTTTTGAAATCGTTTTAAAAGAAAATTTCGACGGCTTACGTCTAAAACCACTTATGTTTAAAAATGTTACTTTTCAGGAGAAACAAAAAACATTATAACTTCTTTATTTTTGAAAGTTTGAACTTTGTTTTCGTTTTAAGTACAAAGTTATTTTTTTTCTTATTATTAAAATAAAAATATATGTCAAAATAACTCAGTGTATCTTGATCGTGGCCATCTAGTGGTGGCTTTTAAATCGACCGGGAATAATTAAAATTCAAATATTCCCGATTGATGTAAGATATTACTATATGGCGACACTTATGATACACTAAATTATTTTGATATAACTGAATACAGTGGAAATAATACTTATGAAGTTATGAATGAATAAATTAATTCAATAAAAAAAATTAATAATTAAATACGCAGACTTTTATAGAAGGTATTTATTATTTTTAATCAAATTTCACAATTCCGTAAAGATTCAGATGAAATTTTTAGTTTTCAAATTATTGTTTAACAGTGTTATTTATACAAAAAAAAAAAAAAAATCAGGTAGTTATAATAAATTGCATAAATTGATAAATATGTAATAAGAAAAAAATAACTGAGCACCTATACCAACTCTCGCTGGTGGCTCGCATGGTTATGACATAATTTGAAATTTGGAGATACGAGGTGTTATTATTGTTGATAACTTTCATTCTGATAAATAAAATGAAATTTTTATTAGCCTATCATCAGTATAAGATGATTCTTAACATTTATATCTAATTATCTCAAAACAGTGAAAAATCGACTTACGTGGTTTTAGAAGTAAGCCGTCGATTTGCTTTTTAGAAATCAGATTTTCCCAAGTGAAAAATGTACAGTACTAGTTTGTTTGGAAACAGCGGCGCGAGAGGAAAAGCAATATACTTTTTCCTAGTCATTTTAAGTCATACTATGAACACACAAAAAAAAAATTCATAGCTTCATAAATAACTATTAAAAACTGTAGTTGGCTTCAAATTGTCAAAAAAAATTTTATACGGTGAATCAAGACCGCATAAAAAAAGTTTCATCAAAAATACATAACTCAAAACGCTCAAAACCTCACGATTTCCTTAGAAAATGTTTTCTTAAACAAGATAAAGCATTAATTTACACGTGAGAACATTTTATTTCATTTTTATAACATTACAAAAATTGCGAAAAATACATATATAAAAGAACTTAATGATGCGCAGTGACTTATATTCTTATGTAATGTACTGATTTAGTGATGAGCAAATGCAAGACCAAGACCAAGACTGCCAAGTCTTGGTCTTGGTCTTGTTCTTGCATTAAGAATCTTGATCTTGGTCTTGCTAGAGCAGTTTGAGTCTTGGTCTTGGTCTTGCAAAATGCAGTCTTGGTATTGCTAAAGAATCTTGCACTTTTTTGCATTTTTTTATTAGCGAATTTTTTCCTTCTAAACTCAGAATTTTCTCTCTTTACGGTATTAATTATACTATTAAACTATTTAAATAATTTAGCAAGAGTTTTGCTTTTTTCTTGCTATTGTCTTGGTCTTGCTCACTTAAGTCTTGGTATTGGTCTTGCAGCCATACTTATAGTCTTGGTCTTGGTCTTGCTCTTGGTATACATAGTCTTGATCTTGGTCTTGGTCTTGCAAAAAATACAAGACCAAGACAAGACTGCAAGACCAAGACTAATTTTGCTCATCACTATACTGATTAAATGCTTAAAACCCATCAGTAAGTAATTTTATCAAAGTAAATTATTATAATTAATGTTTAGGCTTCTTACTTTCTCTTACTTTTGATTCACATTATGCACTTTAATGGACATTTTTTTTTAAAAATCGCTATGGTTCATTACTATTTTATTAAAAAATCTAAAAAATTACGCTGATAATTACGATAACGAACGATCGTATCCCGTTCGCATGCGCGTTCAGTTCGCACGTCAGAGTTAACATTGTGTATATCAGAAATTTCCACTTAAAAAGAGAAAGAGAAATATAATTCTATTTCTGTTGCATGGCGCCACCAGCATGCATTTAATTTGAAATATGGGTTAATATAAGTAATTAGTCGTTTAATTATGTAGCAATTTTTTTTTCTGTATCGATCACCGATCTATATTTGATATCGATCGAATCAGGTTCACTCAATGAATGTCATAAATGTAAAGTACATAATCTTGGTTGATAAACAATATAGTTATTTACGATACGCACAGCAAATTTTACTTGCGGTCGCGAATAAAGTGTACGCCGCAACTGTGCAACATGGTGTACTTGTTTTTGTACAGTGTGATTTGTCGAAAAATAGACAAATTTTCGCGATATTTTTTCGGATAGATCGGATGCGGGAATGGGGATGAATTTTTTTTACGATTAATACCACTATTTAGCAATACAAAAATATTTTTTTTATTCATTTTTATTTATTTTTTATAATTATTATAATTTTTATATAAAAGTGTCTTTAAAAAATGGCGGAAAACGGTACACACGATTGTGGCCGCAGTTTTCATCCGAAAAAAAAATCAAATAGATTATCAATCTGTAGATAAGCCGGTATGTACCTATGGGAGCTTTTTTTTTTCTTGAAATTTAAGAAAATGGCGGCGGTTTGAATAAAAAGTACAAAATGTTTTAGTTTTTCGTTTGAAAAAAATTGGAAGATTTGAAAAGAAAAAAATCTCCCATAGGTACATAGCGGCTTACCTAAAGATTTATAATCTATTTGATTTTTTTTTCGGATGAAAACTGCGGCCGCAATCGTGTATACCGTTTCCCGCCTTTTTTTGAAGACACTTTTTTCAAAAAATTATAATAATTATAAAAAATAAATAAAAATGAATAAAAAAAATATTTTTGTATTGTTAAAGAGTGGTATTAATGGTGATGGTATCTTAATAAAGTTTTTATCAGATTTAAATATGTTTAACTCAAAAAAAAAAATTATTACTCATGCGGGAAAAGTACTAACCTAGCGCACACATTTTTGTACGCAAAATAGCTGAAATAAAGTATGTGAAATTCGTAATAAAAGTATGTGCAACTCGTGCGGGCTTGTTGATTGCCCACTTGAGCGAATGAGCGTATTCACTACGATCTTGCGCTCAACTTCGCTCTCGTGGGCAAGAGATGTTTTTATTTCCAACATTCAATAAGGTTTTTGTCAGAGAAATATGAAATTAAGACTCATAGTGAGATTTGTAGCATTCTTTGTGATCGTATAAACCTTAAAAAATTAGCCTCAAGCACATGCTCAATTTTAGATAAGCAAATGTTACGTCAGAACCGAAACCTCCTAACTAGATGTTCCTAACAAGAACTCTGGCTTCCGTACGGTTGATTCTTGCAAAAATATTCCGAATTCAGTACTATCAGTTTGATGTTCTTTTAAACGTATAAATTTGTATTTTAAATATATAAATTTGAATTTACTGTGAAAACAAACCTACGGTCTTCAACAAACTAAAGACCTTCAACTGTTCAAAACCAAACAAAAAAAAAAAATTGTTGACTTTTGAAATTTGGGAAAGGTAAAATTGATCGTGTATACTATTAATTAATTATTTATTATAATTTTAATAAATAAATATAATAAATTTTCAGAAATGTTATTGAAAAAAATAATTTTAACAATACCATTTCCTCTTTCATGCATTCAAAATGGCGATTACTATTTAAAATCCAACTTGACAATCCTGTTTAAATCATAGCACCCTATTTATTGCGCAATTATCTTGATTGAACTGATACGGTACATTGTGTATTTCTTGTGGTACTCGAATGCCGGTTATTATGTAACAAGAAGACACACACATGCGAACTGGTATGGAATATAAAACACCATCTAACGTATAGTACACAAAGTATTATCGTACAATTTAACGTGACTTCCGAACGCATGAATGCCTTGCGCGTTTTGCTACTGACTTAACTCAATCGTACTTAAACATTATACAACTATTTTATGCTATTCAATAATTTTTTACTGATTATGATACTATACGCATTGTATTGAGTGCAATTGTAAAGATTTTTGCATAAAACGCCTTCATTATCTGTATTAAAATTGCTATGGAACAGACGAAGGCACTCAGTAAATTAGATTTTAGGAGTAACTTACACGTGTATTTTAGTTAAATTGATTACCACGATAGCGCCACTTGTCAGGACAAATTATTAGAAATTTCGGGTAATTTGTCGTTACCTGACAAATTGAATGTTAGGTCGACGTTTGCTTACTGTTTAAGGAATTTCTGTAGGAATTTCTTTTGGTAGGATAGATCAATAACCAATTTCTTAGGCGTCTTTTAAATTCGTTTACTTTCTTCGGCAAATATATAAATTTTAAAAAAATAACCTTAGGAATTATTAAATTTTGTGTTTATTTATGCAATTTATTTTACAAATTGCATATACAGCTGAACTCTTTTTTATGCGGTCCTTTTTTGTGCGATCTTTTTTATGCGGTTTGTACAAAATAGCCATTACAATGCATAATGTGAATCAAAATCACGAGACAGTAAGAAACTTAAACTATTATTATAATAACTTTCTTTGATAAAAATACTTTTTAACGGCTTTTAAGCATTTCGTCGGCCATCTCACGAATGGTCGTATCTCATTTTTCCTGATTTTTCCATTTATGACGATTTGTGAGCCAGTAATCGAAGTCCAAGTGGCAAACGCGTAAGCCGTTCATCAATACAGTTTCTAAACGGCCAAAACTAGGGACACAAAGGTTCGCGAGACTTATTTAAAATGCTGAGTAAATATTGTCGGCGTCGCAACTCAAAATTTGAATAGAGATACGAAAATGAGATACGACCATTCGTGAGATGGCCGAGGATTTAATCAGTACATTGCATAAGAACATAAGTTATTGCATCATTTAATTTTGTTAAAGATGTATTTTTCAAAATTTTCATATTATAAAATTGAAATAAAATGTTTCTACGTGTAAATTAATGCTTTATCTTGTTTATAGAAGCAACTTCTAAGGAAATTTCCAAGTTTTGAGCGTTTTGAGTGATGTTTTTTCGATGAAACATTTTTTATGCGGTCCCGACCAACCGCATAAAAAAAGTTTTTTGTACAATCTGAATCAAACTATACTTTTTATAGCTATTTATGATATTTTTGAATATATTTTTTTTTGTGCGTTTTTTTTTATGCGCCCTCTATCCACCGCACAAAAAAGAGTTAAGTCGTATGAGTAAATATGCTGTTGTACGAATACGAGTGTGACTGACTGTATGTGCCCGTACGATAACTCTCAAACGAAACATCCTACTTTTACGAAATTTGATGAAAACGCTGAAATTTTCAAGCCGTTGGTTGAGTTCTTCAGATCAGAATTTCAGATCTCAAAAAAAGTTTTTTTTTCAACAGAGGTCGCAGTACCTCCATCAACTTCAAGGGCTAGAGTTAAGATCTTTCCATTGTGGACCGTTTTTAACATTAAAATTGTCTATGAATCTATGATAGTCTTAAGGGGGAACACTAGTGTGACGTTTTCAAAAAACTGGAAAATTTTTTTTGCATGTTTCAATAGTCTATGCCTTTAAAAATAACATACTAAAATTTCGAGTGCATATCTCAAATAGTTTTTGAGTTACAGCCATCCAGAGAGTGGATTCTGATTTTCATTGTTAACTTTGAGGTATTGAAAAATGTATAAAGGTTGATAGTTCGGGAGTTTCTGTACGTGGCTGTCAGTCACATGTTGTGGAGAACCTAGACCCTGGCACATTTAAACGATTCATCTAGTTTTACTATGACCGTTATAGTCAGTACATCGTAAATAATTTTAGTAAAAATTCTCAGTGATTAAAACTAAAAGGTAAAATTATGAAAAACTACATTTTTCAAATTTGCTGCAGTTATAACTTGAAGACAAATCATTCGATCGATTTGATTCTTATTGCAGCTTCTTTTATATACATTTCTTCGTACCATGAACCTCCAGTTTTTCGATCGAATAAAAAATGTAATTTTCGCAAGCCAAAAACCATAAAATTTACGCGCAAAATTTGAAAACTCCGCCATTTTGTTAAATTTCAACTTTTTTTTTTCGATTGAGGTTCACGGTATGGACCATACCTTCTAGTTTAATAGGCTTTTTGGTTTTTTTGATTTCAGGCACTGTGAAGGTCGCTATCACTGCAGCAGTAGGGGGAACTTTTTTTTGGATCCTTGGGAGATAGTGAATAACTCACTGAATTTTCAATTTTTTGGTCCAAAAATTTTATTATGAATTTATTATATATCAAAGAATGTATCCTGAAAATATTAAAACATTCCATATAGTAGTTTTCTTTAAAAAAATTCCCAAAAATCACCTTTTTTTCAGGCGGTCACACTAGTTGTCCCCCGTTAAAATGCCTTACTTTTTCACGCGTGTATATTCAGTATTGCAAAAAATATTGTCTACAACACGTGCAAAGTATATGTACTATTACAGCACGTAAAAAAAAACACAGTAGTCGCAACAGTGCAGGCAACATTCGCGCATGCGAATTATGTAAATCGAACAAAAAGAGAATCTACGCAACGGAACATATCTTTAGTCCTCCGTATCAAATCGAAATCATGATCTACGATCGAACAATTTAATTTAAAACGCAAACATCGAACACGTGGACGAGATAATAAGATTTTTTTCTTTCGGACAAAAAAAAAAAAAGAATTTAAAAATAAAATTTATTAGAAATAACATTGGACGATGTGTTAGTTAATTTGTCACTATTAACGTGAAATTGTATATTTTACGCTTGTACTTTCAAACGCTTCATGTAAGTCTCCTATTAAATGGATAATTTACCGTCTGTGTGGTGCGGCCATTCGGTAGGCTTATTATTGAAACTATACTTGTTTTCGTATATGTTTAGCATTCGACACCGTGTAACTAACTGGTTTAGAAACAAGAGCTGCTAAGTACAAAAATATTTATGTACATATTATGTACAATATGTGTATATTTACTAAGTGATGGGCATAATCGTATTCATTTAATACAGCTGACCGTTTTTTTATGCGGTCGATAGGGACCGCATAAAAAAAAATCGCACAAAAATATACCGTAAAATAGTCTTGACTCGGTCACTCATGTCGCGATTGGTAAAAACGTTTGTTATTAACCCTAGAATCATACGTACTCGTCAAAACTACGAACGAACTTCTCTACCTGCTCCAATACTGTGACTTGTCGGTACCTGCTCGCTGTGAAACTTCTGTTATCTAATTTATTTGTTATTATAACACATAAGGCATATAAATTTTGTTTATAGCTATTGTCGTTTTTTTTATACTGAAATAGTGTGCGTCAAAAGGACGACGATGTATGATTAACCTATATTTTTTTTTAAAGATTTTGTATTCCACATATAAAAGTTTTCCTAATTTTTCTAAAATTTATTAAAGATATGGATGTTATAATTAATTTATTCAATGATTACGATAATGTGAAAGATGATTACACCTGTTTGACTTATATAGAGACGACATAATACTGAAGTTTGAATATATTGAATCGAAAACTAAAGAATGCGTTTCGAATGACTTAACAAAAGATTAACAATTTATTTTGTGGAAAATATTTTAATTTTTATTATTTTTTAAGATCTTATTCGAAAAATTACTAACAAATTTTAGAAAATTTACAAATGTGCCTAATGGGGAAATAACTACATATCTATAGGAATATTTATGACTGAGAAATTTCACATTCTGTAAAGTCACACATGTCCACTGATTCATAATAGTTCATAAATTAATTATTACAATTGATGTATTTATATATTTTTTAATTTTTATAATGAAAATATGCTTTGATAAAAAGATTAAAAAAATTAATAAATATTTACATTAAGAAATTTTTCCAAATCCAATTTTTTTAAATATTTTGTTCGTTTTTGTAGTATTGTTATGTAAAAAAAATGTTTTTTGCAAATAAACTCTAAAACTCCCCGTAAAAAGTCCATTCGTCGAAACGACGCCGATGTATGATTAACTTGACTCGTAGACCAACGTATGATTCTAGGGTTAAGACACCAGACAACCTAACCTTTCACAACTGGTCTTAGTCCAAGCAAATTACTGATTAAAACCTTGTTTTTTGCCAAAATTAGTACCTGGAAGGGAAAATATGGAAAAGATAGGAAAAAATCCGTAGAATTCGATGAACTGTTTTTAAACAGCTGAATCATGTGGGAAGTTCCTCAAAATGGCGACCAAAGAAGGCCAAAAACAGTTTTTTGCATTTTTCAAAAAGACTGAATTTCGTACAAAAAAATATTTCGTACAAAAGTTGTAGAACTATTTAATTTCAACAGCATGAGACCAATTTCATGCAAATTAGTGCATAAGCAAATTAGTTATCGCAAAAAAATCGCCAAAAATCGCGATTTCTTCAATTGCTTATACCTTAAAGAGATAAAAATATTTTTTTATGAAACTTGGCAAAAGTATAGTCCCTGGCAAGTAGAAGAGGAACGTTTTTGAAAAATTGCAAAACATTTGGTAACTTTTGCAAAAATCAATTTTTTTGAAAAAAAGACGTTTTCGCAGAATTTGATTTAACCAGGTTCTGGACCACCTGCAGACACGTTTACGAGCTTAAAATTTTCTTAAAGATTTGTAGTAACGTATGCAATAAGTGCGCGCATTATTAAGTTACTCAAAGTATACAAAATAAATGACCGAAAGATTAATGATTTTTATAAATCCAGCAAACTTAATGATTATTTTTCATATTTTGAAATTTTATTTTTTTGATTATGTTTTTAAAAAAAATCATTAGGTTAGAGCTGTAAATAGGTTGAAAAGTATTACTTATGATTCTCCAGCCCCATTTTTTGAGATAACTAATTTGTTTATGCACTAATTTTGAGGAACTTCCCACGTGATTCAGCTGTTTAAAAATAGTTCATCGAATTCTACGGATTTTTTCCTATCTTTTCCATATCTTCCTTTCAAGGTACTAATTTTGGCACGTAAAAATTTAATTTGTTTGGACTATCTTGTTTTCATCGTTTATAAACACTCTAAGCAGCTGTAAATGTCTTTTAACTCTGATTAGTTTGTCTAAAATATAATACCAGGTTGACCATCGGACATTGAATAATAAATCGAAATGAGACGGTTTTATTCGATTATAAACTTAATCGATGTCGGTATTTCGATTGGTGTACAATTTTAAGTGGAAAGTGAAATTAGTTCAAAAATGATTGTAATTATTTAATTACAGTGGCCATCCAATGGTACGTACTCCGATTTTACGTAGTGACGTCAGCGATTTAGTGGGATTCTCCTCTCACAGATATGTTGTTGTTTGTCTGTGTTGGTGAAAATTTATGTACCAAGCCAGAGTCAGGGCCGTAGGTAATATTGTCTGAGGGTCTCGTAGCCTTTAAAAATTTTAAAATTTTACTGCAGATATATATGCACATATTCTGTATACGTAATATGCAAAATGCAAATGCAAAATGAGTAACGTAAAATTCTAGAATATTCTAATCGTCAACTAGCAGAGATATCAAAAAACCGACTTCACCGTTAAATTGGTCATTAAAAATGAGATTAAACAGTGTAGTTTGACAAAAATTCTAGAATGTTCTATTTGTCAACTAGCAAAGGTATTGAAAAATCAATTGTATCATTTAATTGTCCATTAAAAAAGATGTCAAATTACACATTTTGACAAATGTTCTGGAATATTCTATTCGTCAACTAGCAGAGATATTCAAAAACAGACGTCGCCATTGAATTGGCTACCAAAAAAGAGACCGAATAACACATTTTGAGAAATGTTCTAGAATATTCTATTTGTCAACTAACAAAGATATTGGAAAATTACTGTACCACTTAATTGTTCAACCGAAATTAAATTAATGTAAACCAAATGTCCGATTTTGACAAACTTTTTTTTGCTATTTGACGAATAGAATATTCTAGAACATTTATCAAAATGTGCTATTCTGTCTTTTATTCGATGACCAATTAAATGGTGCAATCGATTTTTCGATATCTTTGTTAGTTGACGAGTAGAACATTCTAGAATTTTTGTCAAAATGCGCTGCTTAATCTAATTTTTAGTGCCCAATTCAATAGTGAAGTTTGTTTTTTTATATCTTTGCTAGTTCACGAGTAGAATATTCTAGAATCTTTGCAGCTTCCGCTACTTGGCGTCTTTTACGCTGATGAATGCGATAGTGAAGTTGATTTTTCGACAGTTTTCTAAAAGTCGTCACTCATATTCATTAGTATAACATTCGATTTCCTTTGTCTCTACAACCGAATTTTAGGTGTAAATTGTCTCTTAAGATAATTTTGTTTTAAATAAATTCAGATCAGTAATATTTACCAACCCCCGAAACAAAAGTTTACCGACGCCCCTGATCTTCCGATTTTACGTACTTCCCCTTAAATTTGCACCGACCACTACGTAAAATTGGATTTGTGGTGTATATTGAAATTAAAAGTACAATTCTTTCAAGATTTATGCTAATTACACCCTTTGATGTTGGCTACCTATATATATAAATATATATAGATAAGTATATAAGTATATAAATACAATATTTAATGTTTTTTGTGTGTCCTAAAACATGAAGTTTTTGATATACGAGGTTGAGAAAGAGTACGCGCGAAATGCTATGTTAATTTAGAAACTACAAATTTGTTTCTGACCGTTTCATAATGTTTTCGTTTTGGCTGCATAGTTGTAAAATCTAGTTTCTAGTCAGTCAATTCAAAAAAAAAAAAATTTGAAAATGTAGTTTTAGGGTGAGTCAAAGTATTCAAACAGTTCAATGATCAGTGATGATTTGATCTTATTGTTTCGGAAAAATTTCCGAAATTTTTCAAAGAATTGTCAAAACGACAAAAGAAATTTTCCAATTTACAAAAGATGGAAATATCTTCATTTTTATACTTTGGATAGTCAGAAAATTCCATTAAATCATAACATTTTTTTAAAACTAATTGAACTTTGACGATAGGGGACGCGAGCAATGTGTCGAGAAGGGTTGTAATTCTTGCTAAGCCAGTTTTTAATTCATACGAATTCGTGGATATAAAATAATTACAATAAATACGAATATTAAATGCTGTTGGCGAAAAATTCGCTTTAACTATGTCTGTTGTTGGTTTCGTTTTCGTAAAAAATATTGACTTTGCACGAAAGGAAACCATAATTCCAACCAATATAATTCGTCGTTCTTGAAAGGACTTGTAAATAATAAAGTTTTTTAATGTTTTTTTAATAAATGTTCAAGTGCAGCTGGTTTTTTTAAATAATTTGAATGGTTTATTGGAGTACATAATGGTATTTAGCGTTTGAGTAGTTAGTTCATGTTTTTTAGCAACATTTTATATATCACACGAAGATTGCAGTGATGATAATTTAACCACCGTTGGTGTACCTCAAGTTTACCATAAGAGGCCAGCAGGAGAGTCCAGTTTGTACGTGTTTTAAACCGTATTGACCCTAGAATCATACGTACTCGTAAAATTCACAACCAAACTTCTCTACCTGCTTGTCTGTTCTAAAACTTCGGGTATCTAATTTATTTGTTATGATAACACAGCAGACGTATCAATTTTGTTTATAGTTGCTGTTGTTTTGTTTATTTTAAAATAGTGTGCGTCAATTTGACGACGATGTATGATTAACGTATGGTTTTTTTTTAAAGATTTTGTACTTCACATATAAAAGTTTTCCTAATTTTTCTAAAATTTATTAAAGATATGGATGTTATAATATTATGGATGTTATAATTAATTTATTCAATGATAATGATAATGTGAAAGATGATTACAGCTGTTTGACTTATAGAGACGACATAATACTGAAGTTTAAATATATTGAATCGAAAACTAAAGAATGCGTTTCAAGTGACTTAATAAAAAATTAACAATTTATTTTGTGGAAAGTATTTTAATTTTATTATTTCTTGCGATCTTATTCGAAAAAATACTAACAAATTTTAGAAAATTTACAAATGTGCCTGATGAGAAAATAGCTACATATCTACGGGAATATTTGTGACCGAGAAATTTCACATTCTGTAAAGTCACACATGTCCACCGACTCATAATAGTTCACAAATTAATTATTTGAAAGACATATCTTATGATACAATTGATGTATTTATCTATTTTTTAATTTTTATAATGAAAATATGCTTTGATAAAAAGATTAAAAAAATTAATAAATATTTATATTAAAAAATTTTTCCAAATGGAATTTTTTAAATATTTTGTTCGCTTTTGTAGTATTGTTATGTAAAAAAAAATGTTTTTTGCAAATAAACTCTAAAACTCTCCGTAAAAAGTCCATTCGTCAAATTGACGCCGATGTATGATTAACGTTTCTCGTAGACCAACGTATGATTCTAGAGTTAATCGGGATGTTGCAAGTTGGACGAAAATCAGTGAGACGGGTAGGCAAACGTTGTCACTAAAACGTTTGGAAAAGTGCCTGAATCGATTTAAGTGTGTGTGGTATTGTAAAGTCAGCAAACTTTGTTAACGGAACTAATTTTGCCTGCTGATGTTATATCAATTCTTCTGGCATTCTGGTAGCCCCAATTTCGTTCGGTTCATGTGGTAAACTGGTGTTTGCAACGTGTCTGCAAACTTTATCCGGTATGTCAGAAACTATAAAACTCTTATAAAAAAATTATATAATTTCATAAATATTTAGAAATAATTTTTACATTTATTTATTCGCCCAAATTCGGTTGGGCAAAGTTACCTAACTAGAACAATTGTCCAAAATTTTCAATCTGCTACGTTTTTTAATATTATATATTACTTATACTTTAGTAAAAAACATGGATAGGCAAAGTTACTAAATCGTTGACATAATTATGTTACTTTCTCTCTTTTAACTAGTAATTTAAGTCTTTTTGGAAAATTGATTTATCGGTCAGATCAAAAAAAGTTATCATTTTATTTCACTAAAACAGTTAAATATAACTAGTTTCGTCTTCATTTTATATCAAATTTACATCGAAAATTTAGGCAATGTTGGCCGATTATAAGGTACCGCTAAAATTCTTGCTTTACCCTGGGTAATATAGAATAGATGACGTCTTAGTAGAATCAGCACGATGCGTAGACAAGCGCTGTCATTTTAAAAAATTTCCAAAAAACACGACTGTCATGACAAAAAGTGAGCTGATAACTCCAAGAAAACATTTATTACTGAATCTTTATCGCAGGTGGGGGACACTTTTGTTTAAGGAGCATATTTTTGTAGATGCCCCGACTACGATAGAAATTTAGTGATAACTTATTTTTTAATTCTTAATTCACTTTTTGCCACAGCAGTCATGTTTTTTTTTTCAAATTTAAATTATTCTGCGCGCAAGAATTAAGACACTATTAAACAAGAGATTTTAAGACTTAATTTAAGCAAAACAAAATTAAGTAGACTTAGTAAATAGTAAAGTGTTTATATTTAAGCGTTCTTCATCATTTTTTTTTTTTTTTTTGTTCTCGATAGGGTATTCCCCTTTAAACCACGGCGCATTAGTTTATATAAAGACGTTTTCTATACTTAAAACGTACATTAGTTCAACCCGTTTTCAACAGATGGCTGGTAGGTCTAGTTAAACGTGAACGAAAAGGGTAGAATTGATCATATTTTTAAGTTAATATTGTGCTATGGAATCTCCCGACAAAATTAATTGCACATTATTCAGTTTTTACACTTTGCCCGTGACACAGATTTTAATTTTGGTTAGCTAGCTAATAGTTCGTTTTTGTACAACGGATTATCTTAACACCATCTAGAATATTAATCGTATTAAATAATAAGGCATTGTGTTTATAAAGTAATGCGTTCACATGGATCTGTTTTGAAATACCGCCGGCTTTTGATTCAGACAAGAAACTATTCTATTTAAATTTTCTTTTTACTTTCTTCGAAGTATTTCCTTGTTCATATGTTAATCAGTTTACATTTATGAATTGAAGCATTGATCAACTTTGGATGATTCGTAGAAGTAGCTTAAAAATTTTTCATTATCCCACCGAAGTTTTGAATACGTCAAGACCGAATTAAATTTTACAATATTTGAAGAGTTAAGTTTCGTTCTCATATCATGCAAACTTTACAAAATTTTCTCAAAAGACTGCCTTTATGTATTTCATTTCAGTACGTTTGATATTTTCTTAATTTTTTAATTTCCCATAGGAAGTTATTGTAATGGGTCCGATTTTACGAATCGCTAATTTTGACATATCTCCACGTTTCAAGGTCACTAGAATCCGAATCCATCGTTTTTAGCGCGATGTCTGTGCGTGCGTTCGTTAGTTCGTTCGTTCGTTCGTTCGTGAATTTTTCGTCTCGCATATCTCGATAACAAATGATGATATCAACTCCGGACTAATTTCATTAGATGCGTAATCAAAAAATGAAGACCGGATAAGATTAGGAGTTTGTTTTTTGTGGTAAAAAAACAGAATTAACTTTACTAAGATAACATAGATTATATTGATTTTTTACCATAACATTATTATATAATGGCCTAAGAACCTTCCTTGATGTTAAAAACGCCAGTATATTATTATAAAATTTAAAAAAAAAAAGAAAAAAAAGCGAAATAAGAAACTGTTTTTGAAATATATTTTGTCTCGCATATCTTGAGAACAAATGATGTTATCATTTGTTTGATAAGGGTGGAGCTCCCACTCTTAGGTACAGAAGGCGAAGTCCCCGGTATGGTGCAAGGGGCAAAGCCTCTATCGGGGGCCCATTGGAGAAGTTGCCCGAAATGGAAAAATAATTATTTATGTACAGTAGTCTCTAGTTTTTAAGGACACCCAATGAGAAGTTGACAGTGTGGGTAGACCTGTCCCCCCAATTTTTTTTTTAATTATTATAAATAATGATAAAAAATTTATAGAATCAATTTAAAGTAAAAAAAAAAGCATTTTGCATTTTATAATCCATTTTAAATAACTATTTTCCATTTTCAATTTTAAATTTGTTCAGCAAAACTATTTTCCATTTTGTATTTTAAATACATTTTCGGAAACCATTTTCCATTTTCTATTTTAAATGGTTTCTATGAACCATTTTTCACAGCCCTGGTACTAACGGTAGCAACTAACCAGAGGCGTAGCGAGCATAACTGGCGCCCGGTGCGTGACACTTTCTTTGCGCCCCACTTAACTTGTAAAATTTTAAAAAATTTAAGTAGTGAAACGGTGTATTTAAAATTTCGGAAAAAATTCGTTCTCGTAAATTTGTATTTTAAATTTTTCCCTAAAAGTTGCCTTAACGACCTTTTTTTACTCACCAATGCATTGTTTGTGTATCTATATATTTGAAGTCATAACCTGGAAGTAATTTCGTAATTTCGCTACACTTTCATGTAACAAAATTCTAATGACAAACACAAAAAAAATTAAAGTAATAGCGCCCCTTCTACTAACTTTTTAGGCTCCTCTTATTAGCTTTTGACGCCCCTCTCAGAGTGGCGCCCGGGTCATTATAGTACCCCTTGCACTCCTCTCGCTGCGCCACTGCAACTAACTTCAATTACTACGAGTGGAATTTAAAGAGTTTACGTAACTCTGAAAAAATTATTCAAGTTTTAAAATTTCAGGTATCTATTAAATATTCGATCATAATGACGCCAACTTCAAAATACATAACATACAGTGATTTAATATGATAATTATTATGTACCTATTTCGAAAATCGAAAAAAAAAAATTATTTACATACTAAGTGACAAATGGCTCATCTGTCCACGGTGCCCCGGTCCCAAATATCTGATTAGTGTGCGTATTAAAATTTGATTGCGTTGTTGTCGTGTATATAGTAACGGTTTCCAAAAAAAAACTAATTCCATAGGAAATTTAAGTTAATTTCATTAGATTATAGACTTTACTAAAATGGTACGATATTTAAATATTGTGTATAGAGAATTTTTTGGTTGTTTGATGTGTTTTTTTTAATTAATTTTTTTTTCTTCGGTTTTCATTACCGCGGGCTTAATAGCACGCGGGTCCTACATAGTTAAGAATGTGGTGTTGTTTGCCTCTCCTCTTAAACGATGCCCATTATAATAAAATCGATACAGATTTTTATGTAAAATACCACAATTTTATGTACAGTAAAATTTGTTTAATGTTATCGGGGACAACGTTTATGTTGTTTTGATACCGTCAGTTGGAGCGAATCTGAACGATTTTTTCAGTTGTTTGGCAAGAAATTGTTTAGAGTGTATCTAAAAAATTCTAAAAAAATAACAATGTAAATGCTTTAATATCACGAGCATATAGGGCAGTAATAGAAATATCAAAATTGGTACTACATTTTTTTTTTTGGTTATATATCCAATACCAAGAGATCCGTGTTCGAGTCCCAGCCGATCCAAATTGATATTTTTTCAAACACTATATGAATTTTAATTAACATAATGTGTTATTATATAAAATTTTTTGAAGACAAGAGGAGATACATTAAATAAACAACGTATTTAAAAACATTTTGGTCACTTGATTCCTTACTGTACGGAACCCTAATTGTCTTCGCCCGACTTGCTCTTCGCCAATTTTATTTCTAATGTCCACACCCAGGGCCGGATCATCGCATAAATAAATTTTTTTAAGCACTAAAGAAAAATTTAAAAGTAATTTCGTTTAAATCTGAATCGATTTCTTGTAGCCTGGAATCATTTCCCGCATTAATTGGAATAATATTAAGGTTGTGTAATATGAAATGTCGTCTTCCGACCACTTGGGCGACCATGTAATTCAGACAAATATTGACACTTTTTTAAGCACAAGAGAAAATTTTAAGAGCAATTCTTTAATTTTGAATACAGTTTTTGTAGCCCGGAATCATTTCCGACATTAACTGGAATAATATTTGTTTGTGTAATATGCAATGTCGTTTTGCATATAAATATAGACACATTTTTAAGCAGTATACCTTAGGAGCATATTATATTAAATTGTTTTAAAGAATATTTTCATTTATAACAGAAGTTTTACTGTATAAATAATAATTTAATTATAATTATATATTAAGAATTATTTAAATTTATGAAAAATATTTTTTATTATAAAATTATTATAAAAGTATCAAATCACTTCACCACGTCCGTTATTGAGTTTTTTCGATAATCACTCAAAAAAAAAAATTATTTTTTAAAAGTTTTTCAAGTTAATTTTAATATTAAATAACAACTAGTTTTTTACAGATTTTTTATTATAACAAAAATTATTTAAAAATACTATCAATTATTTGAAAGGCCACCAAGTACACTGGTTTTTTCTCATAATAATTTAATATGTGAGAACTTACAAGTAAATTTAATGTTTGTGGGGTAGTTTTAAATAATTTATGTAAAATTTTTGATAATTTTTTTTTTTTTTTTTATAAAACTGGAATTTAATTAAATTAATGAAGGGGCGCGACTGCAAATACTCTGATCTAGTTTTTGAATTAATTTTAAAATTGTTACTTCTTAACAAATTTTAAGGTGCCTTTAAGGTGGTCAAATATTGCCACTGGATTGAAAGAGAGAAATATTTGGAGAAATTCTTGGAAAAGCTATACCTTTACTCTAGTTTCGTGTTCTTCACCGTTACATTTCGTTTCACTCCTTCTCAATAATGCCACCGATTTAAAAAAAAAAAGATTGTTTAATTTTTTACTAATTTATTCAACTTTTAATTTAGCTGCAGCATCTGTTTTTCTAATGTCATTATTCACATAAAGTTAATCAAATATTAATCATTGTTACATTTCACTCTCCTTCTGAATTATACCAGAAATTTAAAAAAAATTGTGAAGTTCGTGTTAGACACAGATTAAGTAATTTTTAATATGATTATCTAAAGAGACCATTTCTGTACATGGAATATTTTTTGAAAATTGTACTGGTACTGTAAATAGTTATCGATGTAGATACGAAAACAGCGATTTTTAGAATTTTTGTCTGTCAGTCTGTCTGTTCACGCATCACGCAAAAACTATTGGACGGATTTTAATGAAATTTGATGTGATGATAACTTATTACCTGGGTCAACATCTAAAATACTTTTTACTCCGGGAAAATTTCTCATTCCCACAGGAAAATGGAAAAACCATTTTGAGCTTGTGTACCGATTAGGCAAAAGCTATTGGACGGGTTTTAATAAATTTTGGTGTGGTGATAACTTATTACCTAGGGCAACATTTAAGATACTTTTTACTTTGATTGGATAGAAAGGAGATACAACACGACTGCCAGGGCTGGAAAAAATAGTTCATAGGAACCATTTAAAATAGAAAATGGAAAATGGTTTTGCTAAACATATTTAAAATAGAAAATGGAAAATAGCTATTTAAAATGGATTATAAAATGCAAAATGCTTTTCTTACTTTAAATTTATTCTATAAATTTTTTATCTTGATTTATATTAATAAAAAAAGTTAAGAAAATGTCAAACGTACTGAAATCAAATAAGGGCAGTCCTTTGAGAAAATTTTATAAAGTTTGCATATGAAAACGAAATTTAACTCTTGAAATATTGTTACTCAAAAATATTGTAAAATTTAATAATTCAGCTTTAACATATTCAAACCTTGAGTACACTACAACTACTATTTCTAAATTACATATAAAAATCATCTACTCGAAATACCAAAACATTTCTTATTGACGTGTCTTCAGGATAATAACACAGAACTTAAGTCAATTGTATCAACTTACATTTAACTTACAATTTGTTAGACTGAATTTAACTCGAGTTCTATGATCAGTATAAGTCATAAGTGTCATACATACATATATACATAAATTTGAGTATACACGCATTTTCATTTTAAATGTAAAATGGATTCAAATTTTCATTTTAAATATAAAATGGAAAATGATTTGAATGAACTTATTTAAAATAGAAAATGCAAAATGCCATTTTGTATTTTAAATACATATTTAAAATGAAATCATTTTAAATAGTTCCCAGCCCTGACGACTGCATAATGATTCCGTTGTTGCTGGAACTACACGAAACCATAAAAGAGGCAAAATTGTTGCCCCAAAGTGGTGTAACACCGTAAAAGCAAGCAAATACCTCACGTGTACTGTTGCCTATGGTGACAAAATTTTTTGTCAAAAATATAAAAATGAAAAATCATTTAGTGTACAACACACATTATTTTGACGTAACCGTGCTTTTTTTTTCAATTACATTACATGTGTAAGTACACTGGTCTATTGTTTAAACATTTGAAAAAAATTTATACATAGAAAACAATTTGAATATTTTTTTTTTTAAAATGTAGATACATATACATAATTTTATTGTTTGGAGGTGAATAACCAGGCGGGCAAAAGAAAAATAATGTAATAAGTGTAAAAATATTATTTTGCAATAAATTAATAAATAAATACAAAATATTTCGGTGCAATGAACTTCCGGTCAGTCAAAACTCAAATCAAAAAATCAAATATTTAAATTTTATTCGATATAAATTTCCTTGTAAATTTTGCAATATTCGTACGAAATAACATAATACACGGACATTCACCCAAATTTCTGTATTTATGAAAATTTTTGCTGATAGAGTAAAAATCCGTATACCGGAACGCAATCATATGTCCGAACACTTTTGACATTTATATATTAATGAAGTTATTTCTGAAAGAAATCTCTGATAACAAAAATTATTATTAATAGAATGATTATTATTCAATTTAAATCCACCTCACATTTAATGTTTCCTTACTTAATTAAAGAAATACGTATATATATTAAACAATTTTTGTTGAATACAGTATTTTGATCCTTTATTTACGTCTGATACTTAAACCATTCTATGTTTCCTACTTTGACGTCTAGATGTCACTCTATGTGTCATATTACTCATATTACACGTCTGTTTTTATATCGTTTCCCAACTCCTAGCGTCATTAATATTTATTTGTTTCGATATAAATGTCGACATTTTGTAAAAGAAAAACATTAAATAAAAATTTATTCATTGGATTAAAAAAACTTTCTTTCATGCTTATTAAGAAAAAAATGGGTGTTTAATTTATTTGTCAATTTTTATAAGCCAGTGTAATTACACACCTAAAAATAGTGTTCCGGTATAGGGGCTTTTACCTTACTCAAAATATTTACCGAAAAATTTTTTTAATTTTTTCAGAGTCCCTAACATGACAATAATTAGTGGCGAACACAAAAGGGGGGGGGGCGAATGTAAAAATTGCACATCTGTTCTGAAATACCTACATTTGATATACACATGATGTAGATGGCAGTAAAACTAACCACTGTTTTGTAATCAAAATTTTTAGCACGAATTTCAAATTTTCAAACTTAAATAATCCAAAAAAATTAACTATAAGTCGTATAAGATAAGTCTGCAACTTTCGTATACCCTCTTTGGTATAACCGTTACAGTGGTTCTCAAACTTTTTAGTCCGCGACTCCTCTTTGCACCCAAAATATGTAGAAATGAGTAGGAAATGTGTAGAAAGTGGATATGTAATCTGTAATCAGTTATTTCTGCGACCCCTTCAAATAGATTTCGCGACCTCCCTATACAATAGGCTTCCTAATCAACGTGAAACTGCAACGGAATTTTTTTTTATTACTCATGCGGGAGAAGTACTAACTTGGCGCACACACTTCTGTACGCAAACTAGCTGTTTGCCCACTGTACTCTTCCCGCATACTTTTTTTGCGTGTGGAAAGTTACTTTCCACACGCAAATTGACAATAAAACACGCAAAGCCGCCTCTTAATTTTTCATTTAATAAATATTTCATAATTATTTCTATAGAAACCACCAACAAAGTAATTTAAACGATAATAATTAATTCAGAAAAAAAGACGAACACTTAAAAATATTATTTTAAAAAGTAATAAAAATGTCAAAAATAGTGATAATAATAGAAAAAAGTATGTGCAATTCGTGCGGAATTGTCAGTTGCCTCACTCAAGCGAATGAGCACACTCACTACGTTCGTGCGCTCAACTTCGCTTTCGTGGGCAATCGACAATTTCCCGCACTTATTGCACAATATACTATTCTTATAGAATCTGTTCAATTTTATTGGTTTCAGCTATGTAACTGGTGTTTCTTTAATACAAAATAATTATGCACTCAGCTTGCAAACAGGAAGAAACAGTTTGATATACATTGCAACAATGTATATATTTTTTAAATATTAAATAAACAAAATGAAAAATTATATACAATTAAGTTTTGTTTCATTATAAATAATTAAATTTAATAATAATTAACAATTGTATACACTGAAAGTAATTACTTTTTTATGAATTGTTTTCTTTTTTATGACTTTTGCACCGTATGTACACTAAAATTATTCATTTTCTGCTGAGAAAACTCACAGACTTGGCGAAGATTTTAAAAATTTCATCTCAAACGGATCACACACACACAATAAATTGTTCAGAATAATAAAAATTTAAAAATATCAAAATCTTAGCAACGCATCGAATTTAATTTTTTTTATTTTAATTAGACACAATATGCATTTTCCCTTTCAGTCAGTGTGGTGCACAGGATGGATGAATGCTTGTTAATTTATCATCCCCTATCATCCCCCTTTACAGTTTGTTACACCCCTTCGATGTGCACATCACTATCGGTGGATGGAAGGTTCGTTTTTCATTCTGATAATGATTAAAAAAAAAAGTGTATTCTATTTTTCGAATAGTCGGGATTATTGTCAAATGATATGCAAATCTTATGATTTATTTGGTATGATATTTATCTGAACGTCTGAATGATTTCATCAAAAATTTGTCAAATGTTTTTTGTGGATTATTTTTGGGTGTATATTTCTTCTTATCAAGACCTTGCAGACATTATATCAATCATAAATTGGTTAAGTAGGATTTGGTTTTTGTGATTATGGAACTGATTAAATACTATTTGGAATTTTAAATTGAATTTTGTCTGTTTTGAGTTTGCACGAAATTTGAATTATTAACCTAACACTATTGTGATGGGTAATAGAAACACGATCATTATTATCGGGTATATTTAAAGTGACCAGACGTCCCGATTTTGGCCGGACAGTCCCGCGTCCCGCTTGGGTCAACATCTAAAATACTTTTTTACTCCGAGAAAATTTCTCATTCCCACGGCAAAATGGAAAAATGAGCATGTGCACACTTAAGGCAAAAACTATTTGACGGATTTTAATAAATTTTGGTGTGGTGATAACTTATTACCTAGAGCAACATTTAAGATACTTTTTACTCCGGAAAAATGCCTCATTCCCACGGGAAAATAGAAAAACTATTTTGTGCATGTGCACGTATTACGCAAAAACTATTGGACGGATTTTGATGAAATTTGGTGTGGTGATAATCTATTACTTGAGTCAACATTTAAGATATTTTTTACTCCGGGAAAATTCTTCATTCCCACGGGAAAATAGAAAAACCATTTTGAGCATGTGCATGCATTACACAAAAATTATTATTCTTTGCAAGTTCTGTATAATTATTACACTTACATACTTCTCATTGAGTTTATATAACAATGCTTTGCGCGAACGTCTACGCGGGTACGGCTAGTCTACAATAAATAGTTAAAAATTAAAGTAAAAAAATGTTTTTTAAGAAAAAGCTTTTATTTAAAAATGAGCTAAAAAAAAAATAAAATAACTTTTTAGTGAAGTTTGAAGCAATATGCAACATAATTTATAAAAGCTTGAGGCGTTATCATTAATTTTTACTGTTTTGGATGTTTTGGATATAAGTGTAGTTATTTTACTTTTCAGTAGTTACTAAACTTAATTAAACGCCTCAAGATTTTATAAATTATGTTGCATATTGCTTCAAACTTCACTAAAAAGTTATTTTATTTTTTTTTTTTTAGCTCATTTTTAAATAAAAGCTTTTTCTTAAAAAACATTTGTTTTACTTTAATTTATTTTCTACATTTTAGTCTGATCACAATTAATTTTAAAACAATTAAAGTAATTTTTTTACCTATAATATTTTAATCGGCTAACTTACCCTAATCAAATATAACTATGGAAACAAAAAATTACAATGTAAAATCAATGGACAATATCTGACAATTCGAAGTGTCAAAAAGTTCACAGGACTAAAACTTTAGGGCAAAATTAATCATACAATATTGCATTGTCATCAGGATTAGATCGGTATGTAAAATTTGAAACCTCTAGCTCAATTAGAACCTAACTAAATTTTGATTGCAAGATTTGATCTAAACCAACATACTAACATAGCAAGTTAAATAAAAGCTTTTAAAAAGAAAAAAAAATTATACATCCCATTTAAATGTGATATTTTACTATTACGAGGAGTATTACGACAATTGTCGCAATAATATAGAATCCGGTCTGTCATTTTACTTTAAAATAAAAAATGAAACATTAGAAAATTATAAATAACATGCACAATGCCAAGCGCAACAAACAAAGCGAAGGGGGAAAATGAAATTTTAAATTATCAGAAAAAAAAAAATTATAAAAATATAATATGGTCATACGAACGAGATTGCATCAGGGTTTTTCACAGATGGCTTAAATTTAAAATATGCAAATTTTACACACAAGTAAGATCACAAAGCCTAAAAAAAAAAAATTGATGACTCCCACCGTTTCCCACCCTATCCCGAACTGTCCAAATATCACCCCACTTGCTTTTACATTTCTTACCCTTTTATTAATATTGTTTTCTTTATCTAATTTATATTTTCTGTTTCATCAAATCGATTGTCTTTGTTTTCGGTGAATTTTTTGTTTAACGTGTAGTAGCTATAGGATGATTTTTATTTGCCGATTTTCAAAATTTTTTCGATTCGGTTATCATGAATGTTTTTGAATGAATTCAATCGTAGGATATTAAGCGAGAAAAATTTTGAGTACAGCTTGAAAATCGATAGTTAACGTTCAATGAAATGTTTCTGATTCATCACATTTTTGAGGGATTTTCTGTAGGCGAATTCATGGAGTATATATGTATTACCACAGAGTAGAAATATTGATAGAAGTATTAATACTACCACAGAGTAGAAATAAAGTTGATAAAAACCAAATTAACCGTATGTATTTATTCATACAGTGTGTCTAAAAATGTTTCCACCATATTTAAAAAGTAAAATTTTTTTCCCAAAATTTCCGTGTTGCTACGTGACAACCGTTTTTAAATGTTTTTTGGTTCAATGCGAACAAATATTATGTCAATAAACTTTTTCCGCATATTTTCATCTATTAAGGGGAGATTCGCCAAAAAACATTAAAAATCGACCTTTTTTATTAGTATATTTTTTATACCAATAAATATTTTATTAAAAAACTAAATATATAACATTGTTTCTACATGTCTTGAGATTACAAAAAAAAAATATTAAAAAAAAAATTCAAAAATGAGCCGAGTATAAATGGCTTTGAAGCCGACACTGAGATTTTTCCTCCTTGGTGGTTCCTCGCGTTCTAAAATCCTCAGTGAACCAAAATCAAAAAATCAAGAATTTTCTGAAAATATACATATGCAGTTATGGCACTAACTAGGATCTAAGAAAAACAATAAAAAGCCCGCGAGAAATCGCATTTTGAAAATAATTTTTCAAAAGTCACCGCTTTTTCTCAACTATAAAAAGCCGCCATTTTGAAAATATACTACGGAATCAAAAGATCCTAGTTCCTGTCAAAATGACGGTATTGAGGAATAATATCCACGTTGATTTATGTCGATATCTCAAATACTTTTTGACATACATGAGGAACCATGTCGAAAAACATACATCGTTTTTTTTTTTTTTTTTAAATTGAATGATAGTAAAGCACTTTTACACTAAAATTCCTATAACTTCAATTCAATTTTTTAAAACAAAATTTTAGAAGAATATTTCTAACACCTTAAGGCACCATCACAGTGTGATTTGTCGAAAATAGACAGATTTTCGCGATTTTTTTTCGAATAGATAGGATGGGGGAATGGGGATGAATTTTTTCTTACGTTTAATACCACTATTTAACAATACAAAAATATTTTTTTTTAATTTTTTGAAAAAGGTTACAAAGGCTATGTACCCATAGGTACATAGCGGCTTACCTAAAGATTTATAATCTATTTGATTTTTTTTTTTTGGATGAAAACTGCGGCCGCAATCGTGTGTATCGTTTCCCGCCTTTTTTTTGAAGACACTTTTTTCAAATAATAAATAATTATAAAAAATAAATAAAAATGAATAAAAAAATATTTTTGTATTGTTTAATAGTGGTATTAATCGTAAAAAAAATTCATCCGCATTTCCCCATCCTATCCATCCGAAAAAAATCCCGAAAATTTGTCTATTTTTCGACAGATCACACTGTAATGGTACCTTAAAAAACATAATTATGAAGAAAAAAAATCGATTTCATTTTTTTTAGCGAATCTCTCCTTAAGGAACAGGTATTCGTAAAAGATATACAAAAAATACACTGTGATATTTAAATTCGTGTCGATTCACTCCGCTTTACGGTATTTTTGAAACAGTAAACAAATGATCTTTCAAAAAAGATAGATGCATCGCAACTCTTTTATACAATTTTTTATTTTAAAATATTATGAATGACTCATAGTTCTCACCACCATCACTACGAAAACGAAAATTGATCGAATACGTACATATATATATATATATATATATATATATATATATATATATATATATATATATATATATATATATATATATATATATATATATATATGCAGATAGCTCCGCTTTGATTGTTGCTTAGGTTTCCAAGCTCTTTAATTTGAGCTACAAACACAAATAAATGTACATATACGGTACAATGTAATGTATAAACACAATTTGAAATAATATAAGGGGAACGCTTTTTTTTATTTTGATTTTTTTTAATAGTGAAATTTTTTAATATTAATGGTTTTGTATCAGATGCATTCATGTTAATATTACTTATATGTCTTCGAAGTTTTGCATGTATGTACATATATATGTATTTGTATAATTATATTTCTCAATTGAATTGTGCACCCCCGGTTTTAAATATGCCAAATGGTATTTTCGACTCTTTTTACATTTTATTTTTAAATATTAAATATTTAAAATTGATTGATGAGAAGCGTCGTTTTTGTCTAATCTTGTGTCGATCTTTTTTCTTTTTTTTTTTTTTGTTGAATATATTTTATTAACAATGGTAAATAGAAAAATTTCGTTAATCCTTTGTGATTTGAATTGTTTTCTTTCTGTATTTCACCTAATTTAATTCGAACAAGTACAGTTTGATCCATAAAATTCTAATAAAATATACACTAATGTTCAGATTTTCTTAACTCTAGAGTAATACGTACTCGTCAAATTGACGACCAAACTTCTCTACCTGCTCCAATACTACAACTTGTCGTTGCTTGTCTGTTCTAAAACTTCTGGTATCTAATTTATTTGTTATGATAACACAAAAGACGGATCAATTTTGTTTATAGTTGCTGTCGTTTTGTTTATATTAAAATAGTGTGCGTCAATTTGACGACGATGTATGATTAACGTATGTTTTTTTTTTTAAAGATGTTGTACTTTGCATACAAAAGTTTTCCTAATTTTTCTAAAATTTATTAAAGATATGGATGTTATAATTAATTTATTCAATGATATATTCAATGATATTTTAATTTTTATTATTTTTTGAGATCTTATTCGAAAAATTACTAAAAAATTTTAGAAAATTTACAAATGTGCCTAATGAGGAAATACCTACATATCTACGGGAATATTTGTGACCGAGAAATTTCACATTCTGTAGTCACACATGTCCATCGACTCATAACAGTTCATAAATTAATTATTTGAAAGACATGTCTTATGATACAATTGATGTATTTATCAATTTTTTAATTTTTATAATGAAAATATGCTTTGATAAAAAGATTGAAAAATTAAAAAATATTTATATTAAAAAATTTTTCCAAATGCAATTTTTTTAAATATTTTTGTCGCTTTTGTACTACTTATTTTTATGTAAAAAAAAAAAAATGATTTTTGCAAATACATAAACTATAAAATTCTCCCTAGAAAATCCATTCGTCAAATTGACGACGATGTATGAGTAACGTTTCTCCTAGACCAACGTATGATTCTAGGGTTAATAATGTCGTTTTCCGCACGTACTCTAACATCTTCAATTTCTCTTGATTAAAGTTCCCTGATAAATGACTGTGCACGTCAGAAATCGTTTCAATAGTTTTCAAAAAAACGGAGAAAATAGTTAAAACATCTCGTTAACTAATTAATTATTAATTTGACTACAACCGTATGAGCATGTTAGACGACAAATATCGTAGATAAATTGCGTGATAACAACACATATATTTATATAAAAAATATAAATTTTTCTATTTTTTTTCTAAAATAAAATATAACTTTGACATGCATAATTAGACCTATGGAAATAGGATGCGCAGTAAATTGTTTAATTTGTCAGCATTTATACAATGATTAATCAATAAATTTGTGTATTTAAGAGATTATATACACTTTTTTCTTCTGAACCACCGTTTTTTATTGCGTTTCTTTTGATTTAGTAGATTAACATAAGTAAAAAATTATCAAAATAGTAAAAGAAAAAACTTTAAGGGTCCGTCCACACGACACAAGCTTTACCACCGACTTACTTGCGCAAACCAGTTTGTGCAAGTAAACATGTACGTATGGACGGGAAAAAACGTAGCGACTTACTTGCACAAACCTGGTTTGCGCAGGTAAGTCGGTGGTAAAGCTTGAGCGTGTGGACGGGCCCTAATGTGAAATTTTTGTCTATTTTTACATTAAAAAAAGATTTTTTTGCACGGATTTTGACATATCTAGTGCAGGTGGACAAAAGTAGTTAAGTCCATTTTTGACTTTTTTTTATTTAATAATAAGGTCCAAGAGAGTCTTTCCAAAAGGGCAAAAGTCAATTCCACCCCCAATATCATTTTTATGTATTATAAAAAAAATTCTTTTCAGAAACTGACAAAAGAAGTTCTTAAAATTCTTAATGAAATAACAAATAAGTACATAGTTTAGTTAAATTGGATGTGTATTTTTATGACAACAACTACCCGCTAAAACAGGTTAATATTTTAATTTTTATTATTTTTTGAGGTCTTATTCGAAAAATTACTAACAAATTTTAGAAAATTTACAAATGTGCCTAATGGGGAAGTAACTACATATCTATAGGAATATTTATGACTGAGAAATTTCACATTCTGTAAAGTCACACATGTCCACTGACTCATAATAGTTCATAAATTAATTATTTGAAACACATGTTTTATGATACAATTGATGTATTTATCTATTTTTTAATTTTTATAGTGAAAATATGCTTTGATAAAAAGATTAAAAAAATTAATAAATATTTATATTAAGAAATTTTTCCAAATCCAATTTTTTTAAATATTTTGTTCGCTTTTGTACTATTGTTATGTAAAAAAAATGTTTTTTGCAAATAAACTCTAAAACTCCCCGTAGAAAGTCCATTCGTCGAAACGACGCCGATGTATGATTAACTTGACTCGTAGACCACCGTATGATTCTAGGGTTTCAGTATTGATGTAACCTCACAACTAATCTCATGTTAGTTATAAATATTACGCGCTAATCTGTATATTTTTATTCTCCATTTGCGCAGCTTCCGTGACAATTTTATTATTGTCAATGTTTATCTAACATTTTTTTTTTTTATATGAAAATGTAAGTATTATAAATTAAGTTATCTAGATAGAGTGTCGAGTGCCTTACAAACAGTAGCAATTAAACACAGTGAGAAAAAAGAATCCGAAATTGAAAATTACGTTTTATTTACCGTTTAATTTGTGTTTGAAATTGCCGCCGTTATTTGTTAAGTATTATAATATTATAATGATATTATAATAAAAAAATACTAAATTATCAAAAAAAAAGAACTACAAACAGTTGATAGCATAAATGTGTGTCGTTTAAATATTTTTGTAAAAGAAATGTATTTTAAACTCTTCTATAAAACTGGTTTTGACAAAATGATATTCATTCAGTATTCGGTAACGCACGAACAGAACTTGGGATAAAATAGTAATCCTTTTTTAAAGTTTGAGAGTTTTGCAGCAATAAAATTGCAATCGTTGGTAAAACTAAAAATTTACACCCCATTCAAATAGTTTATTTCAGTATCGATAATAATACGGTGGCTGCGTAATGAACTACTAACGTACAGAATTAACAAGTATGTATAATAACAAAAGCATATAGTAGAATTGTTCTGTGATTCCAGTCTGGCTTACTTTTTGGAAACAAAATATTTTCAAAATCGATCAGTGAAATTATAACTTATTCAGACAATTTTCCCAAAAGTTTTTTCTCTAATTTCATTAAATGTTTATATATGTACAAACGATGAAAATAAAATAGAAGCTACTTTGTTTACTTAGATGTTACTACGCAACATATTTGAAATTAAAAATTGATACGTATACATAAAACAAAAGCCAGCCCATTGAATAATGGTTAATACGGTGATTTCATTGGTCAAAAAGGTAGTGAGTAATGAAAATTCCTCCACACCTTTGAATAATGCCTAACTTTCTCAATAATGTTTGTAATATGCAAATAAAAATAAAATATGTAAGTAAACTACTTTTGTTTAAAATACCTACTTATTTTTGATGTATTACAATTTTTTATTAAAACTACTGTCGAGTAGCTGAGTACCCGTACTAAAAAATGGTTCGAGTGCAAAGGATTCATACACAAAATTGCAAATTTTTAACCAATTCTGATATAAGGTTTGCAAGATACTAAGGGGGGAATACCCAAAATACACCAAGAACCAACACTTATTCGAATAAATTCATTCCAATCTCTGCCTGAGGATGGCTTAAACAACCGAAGGCTGTCTCGAAGAAGATTTTAAGTCAAAATTAAAAAAAAAAAAAAACTATTTCACCATAATTAATAAAAAAAAATTATTTCAGAAAACTTTTAAGTGGTTAAGGACATATAGTATCTCACTAATTTAATTTTGAAAACAGAAATAGAATGGAATTTATGTCAGCCTTACCGAATTGTGCGTCCATTTGTTTGAGCTTTTACAAGTATTTTACTTAACCTCTAAACCTTTCAAAAATCTGTGAAGCTTTCTATATTTTCTATTGTGAATTAATGCTAAATAAATGAAATTATGTTAATATATCTATGTGATCTACTGTATATCATTTACATAATATATATACATATATATATAAAATAAATATGGATTAAAATAGAGCGACTTTATTTTAGTTAAGATAGTAGTTAAGTCATCTTAACTATAAAGTTGACTCCAGTTTTAATTTTTCTGTTATTATTTAATAAATAAAACATAATTTCCTTTGATGTTACGAACGAACCATTGTATAGATTGTGTAATGTTTATTTAACAGTTGGTATGAATTTTACAAATAAATTTACGTAATTTTTACAATATTTACTTTTCGTATTTACATTATCTTTTGTAAAAATTTACAATAGGAAACCGCGGTAAAATGGATAATCATATTGTAATAAGTGGATAATTGTAAAGATTTAAAAGAAAAATAATTAGAACGCCAGTTTCACCAGTACTAACCCATTGGTTATAGGGACACCGACATTTTAGGATGTATGGTGTTTAAAATCCAGAATGTTTTGAGTATTCTGCTACAGATGCCGAATGTTGCTTTCTGTCACTTTGTGAAAATGTTTCAACTGATACCTTACCAAATAAGGACCTTAGTTTCAGCTGGTAAATCCATGGACTTGGTTCTTCCTTTCACTGTTCGTTCTAAATCAACTATTAATTCTAAGCGTTAATCGAAAGTTCGGATTTTCAGATTTTATAACATGCTTAGTCAGTTAATATTTATACTGTTTAAAAAAAAGAAGGTTTTAAATTATGATATTTAATAAAAAACGTCCGGTCCAACCAATACAGACATCTGTATATTTGTCCGCAATAGTTATAAAATTTAACTGTATCACTTAAGAGTAAATCCAAACCTAAACTGAAGCAGCCGACACATGTTTTACTTAATTTGTCCTTTGTTATGCCCGGTTTCTAGTAAAACCGGGCCTCATAACACTTATTTTGAAAGATGAAGTAAAGAAGACGGTACACCAACACGACAAGACCATATCGATTAAAATAATAAAACCATAAAACCTAAATTGAAGTGTGTCGACGCTATTTAGCATCCTTTTGTTCAATTTTGTAACATTTTTCCAACATTCGAGTGACAATACTTAAGCTTTTAGAAATTTTAATACACCTGATGACGTCGCTAGGTTTAAATTTTTATTTTGGTTAACTGAATGCCATGAAAGAATTTTTTTTCTTAAAATAGATCTGAGGGTTGTTTTATAGAGTCCATATTTACTATTAACAAATGAAACATTTTGCTTTACATTTTGTGACATGTTTCAGTATGATCATTGTCAATGGTAACGGTTATATTGATCGAAACATGTCACTGTCAGATTTTTAAAAATAGAAATGGTACTTTCAACGTGTTTTTGTTATTAGTATTAAAGTAATTAGGCCAGTTTTTTGAGAATTTTGGTGTAAAATTTTCATTTATTCCTTTCAATATATTACCTTTATCTTTGATTCGACATTTCAAATTTTGACAAAAATACAATGAACACCATCAAAAATGTACAATTCATGAAATTTTATTTTGAGTAATACTCGAGCATTACGAACAGTGACGAATTAATAAAAATAAAAAATAACGAAAGCAACGCACAATTTAAATATTAAAAGCGGTGTGACGAGTAACCATGTAACGATTGCAAGCATTTTTAATTCATATTGCTTCATAATATCATGCTGACCCAATATCATAAAAAAAGCGATCGTGTATATGCGCACATAAACACTTGTACCGTCACTAGCAAAACAATTTTAACACATGTAACAAAAATCGCATGTTTTATCTTCAAGTGTATACAATTGACTTGTACAGACATGACACACGGTTAAAAAGTTACTTTCTGATATAAGTAAAGAAAATTTTCGATTCGGTAAGTCAAATTTTTTTTGTACAGTCTGAAAATATTCGTTAAAATATTGAAATTTTTTGCGCTGAATCGCGATTTTCGAATCTCCTACCATACATTATTTAATGCAACGTGGCTAAATGTTGCTAAATTTTAGGTTAATAATTCTTTACTCTTTTTTTTTCAATAACGCATCTTCTAATCATTCTTTAAAAATGCTCAAATAGAATTACTACCGTAAACACGTGTTACTTGAGCCCAAAATGGAAAAATATTATTTTTTGTTTTGTGCTTAGTGTAGCCAGCAGTAAAAGTAAGTTACAGGTTTGTCTGATAGGTAACAGGACTAGGTTGACTGTGTTTATGTTTAGGTAGTTCTGAAAATTGACACTAGCTGTCAGGCGAGTGTTGTTTAGCTCTATTTGAAGTTACTGTTTTTGTTATGTTGCTAACTTTCAACCGTAAAAAATATTTCGATAGCTCACAAAGTAAGGTAAGTGTATAATTTTCATATTTGCTTCGTTACTAAAGCAAATTCAAACACATTCATATGCCAGCTATTTCCTTAGTTTCTTAATTTAAGGTTTTGATAAACCAGTTAACATCAACTTCAGATAAGGGTAACTTGAGCCCATTATAACTTTGGTATAAAATGATAAATGGGAAGATATAGTTAAGAAAATACCTCCACTTACACTAGTCAAAAAAGGATTATTTTCTTTATGTAGACTAAAAGACTTTAACTCATAAAAATAATTTGGTATCCATAACAATTTTTGTTTGAAAATTTTTATTCAGTTTTGGTACCTATTCATGTTTTTTGAATAAATACATGTTTGTACAATGTGTTTTAGTTAGTAACCAACATCCTGCATGGTCTCAAACTGTTTTCAAATGGAAATCACTTGGAAATTTAGGTTTGGGCTCAAGTAACCTGATCTTGAGGTTAACTTGAGCCAACTTCTAAAGATGTATAAAATTTATGAACAATCAGAAAAAAATCCGTATTAAGTATATAATAAACTAACCGTAGTCATATACAGATTAATATACTGAATTCTCTATCCCAAATAAATATAACAGTTACGCTAAATTTTAAAAATTATCAAATGATTTGCAAATCTGAGCTCAAGTAACCCGTGTTTACGGTATCTGAAGTTTTAATTTTTGGCTTGAAGAGTACCTGTAATTTTGCTATATATTTTTTTAACAGTAGGTTTCCTAATCAACATGAGAATTTAACAGAATTTTTTTAGGATTAGAAAATAACAAATTTTGGAACCTTTATGCCCTACTTTCTTTAAAACGCATGCAACATTTCTGCATGTACATGCTCAATTAATCCGAAGCAAATTTGTTTCCCATTTTTGAAATACTCTCTCGTACTACATCCTCTGGGATATCACTAAAAAAAGGGTCTTAAAATGATGTTTTGTCAACTACTTTTGATCTTTAAGCCTCGTTTACGAAATATTGAACTTCAAAATTTGTGTGTTTCTAAAACGATCCTCAAATAACAATGTAACAAAGTAACAAGTATGCATTTGTGAGATTAGATTATCAGTACACTGGCACGTTCTTACTAGACAGTCTATAATATTTTTATGAAGATTTAAATTAAAAAAAATAAAAATTGCGTCGATTTTACTATTCACTACTGTACATATTTTAAACTGCCATGAACAGCTTTACATTTTTTGGAATCAAGGGGTTACGATTTTATAAATGTACCCCTTATTATTTGTATTAAATTAAATCAATGTCCCCTTTACTCCTGCACATTAAAAAAAATTTTATACATGTATAATCATATAAATACAGGTTGACACAAAAAGGATGACGGATAATTTGCATATTTTTCTAAAAAACTGGTTATTTATTAAAAAAAAGAAATAGTGAATTTATTTTTTGAAATAAATCTTGAACACCGGGTCCCGGATAATAAATAAAAATAGAGGCAAAACGAATTTTTTTTTAAAATTGGGGAATGTTTAATTGGATATTCAAAATGTGGGGGAAACTGAAATAATTGTAACAGGGTTGATGCAGACGAAGTAATTTGAATATTTCCGTAAAAAAATGTGCGTAGATATTCTGCGTATGTATTAATTTGTCAATTGTCTAGAATTAGGTGCCTTCACCCGATTGAATATGTTAAATATTTATTCGGAAAAAATTTTAATAAATAAACATCGTTACCTTTATGGTAAAGTTACAAAAAAATTACAAGTACTACAAAAATTACAAAAAAAAAAAAAAAAATTATAGATAAGCGTGGACTTGAACCGGCATCCTACCAATCGCTAGTGCCCTAAACACTTAGCTACGTGTTAAGGCTGTGAACGGTATGAAATAATTATCATATACTGTGTGAGTTTTTCGAGAGTTGCCATTTTTATTACAGCCAAACCGTTGATTTAATCGAAAAATTGTTTAAATAAGAGTTGTAGATATCGACGGGGGTAACCGATTGCTATAGTCAGGAGCTTTATAGCCCTTATGGTTTTCGAGCTATGATACAAACTTATAGATTTTTAAATGGGACTCTATATTAATTTTTCGATAAAACTGATCTAATGCATTAATTAACAACATAAATGAGTAAAACATTTTTTTTTACCCAAGTTTAGTTAGGCGTTAAAAATATGCATATGTTCTTGAGGTTACTTCAACCGACAGTGTTTTTCTTGGTTACATTTCCATTACATCCAAGAAAAGAACCTTTTCCAGATCCATTTCTATCATAAAAATTTGGTTGTAATAGAAATGGCAACTCTCAAAAAACTCACATAGTATATGACACATACTACGCTTTTCGCAGTTTTTCGGGCTATCAATTTTCTAAACACGCGCGCGTTTGGGAAAACAATTTTCGCAGATTAAAACACATACAACGTATAATTTAAATTTCTACTTGATCCTGTACTTGTAAGTCTGGTCACATTTCCATTAGAGATGCATCGTAGAAAAGGTCAAACTAAATTGTTGAAAGTATGCAAATACGAAAAAATTACATAAACAAAATGGCGACCGCGCTCTATTCAATTTTTCAAAACCCATAAAAAAAGAAACCACATATTTATAAATTATACAATATGTAAGAGGTTTACTTACACTGTTACAAATTATGTTAATATCGTTTTTGAAATTTCTATTCCACAATAAGGGAAATCATCATTATTAAAAACAGACGAAAAAAAATGCATCGAACATACATGCGCACCATTTGTCTCGCTCTCTCTCTCTCTCTCCGTTCAATATACTTAAGTATTTATTATAATCATACTTATACTATCTAATTGTACGTGAATACATATTTTCATATTTAAATAGTCATCTCGAAAAAATACGTTTACAGAGAACAAGTCATTGTTTTCAATTTAGATGAAAAAAAATTTAATAATATTGTTTCAAGAGGTTGTACTGTGTTTTAACTCATATTTGCAATTCAAAATTATTAAAATTATTGTTAAGATATACATATTATTCTTTCAAAGGACGGTAAACGATATCGCAATCGGGTAGAGGCATGTACATATGTACACAAAAAAATTGTATGAAAGTTGCAAGCGAATCGTACGGTCCCCGTATATGGATATGATAAAATCACTTCCTGGAAATATGGCAGAAATAAAGTATCACGATGTCGGTCGAGAAAATCGACGATTTTCACCTAATATTACTGCTTTTATTCCAGAAAATTATTCGGTATTTCGTTGAAGTTAAGATGGTTACGGCTATGTTGTTATAATGAGGCGCCGTGTGAATCACGATATTCCTTCTTTGGCGAATTTCCAGAATGGAATTCAGCTATTACAGCCACTGTCATGACGCGACTCGAGCGCGGGACTAGAAATTTGTTTTGAGGTGACGAGGTCTCTAGAAACTGAAAATAATATTCACTAAAATTTATATATATATATATATATATATATATATATATATATATATATATATATATATAATGTGTGTGTGTGTTTGTGTGTATGTCCGCGCGATAACTCTCGAACGAAGTATCCAATTTTTACGAAATTTGGTGAAAACATTGGAAGTCTCAAACCCTTGGATGAGTTCGTCAGTCAGACACTTCGGATGCCAGGAACATGGTTTTTGTTCTTGTAAAAAATTAGTTTTTTGCCAAAATTTCCACTTAATCAACAATTTTTGCGAAATTTTTTTACACCATTTAAAAGAGGAGAAAAAATTACATAAAAAAGGTATTTAAACTATTTTTCTATGTCAACTAGTATCCGAGAAACTAGTCGATATTCAATTGATATTCATGAAAACCGTCTCCTCACTAATCAAAAATTGTTTTATTGAAGAATCAGTATTTTTTTAATCCATAAAATATACATAAACGTGTCATAATATAGTTTTAAAAAGAAGATCCTTGTCAATAATTTTAAATTTTCCTAAATGTTAACCCCTTGTTTTGTCTTTTTTTTACCCCATTTTTTTGTTTTTTTTTAACATATAAAAAAAATTACAAACAGTTGGACCATTTAAATAAAACTTTGTACTTTACATTACTAAAGCATGTAGAATAACAAGAAAAAAATACAGTACTCTATCTTATCAGATTTTTTACTTACTGAAAAAGTTTATCGTCGCGGAATAAAAGTTTTTCGCTCATGAATAACAGAAATTTGGGAGAAAATTTTTTTTATGTTATAAAGCCCTCTCCAAAAAAATAAATTTTTGGTCCAAACAGCTTAAAATACTAATGTATTTTGTTGTAATATTTTTTATTTTTCGAATTTAACATTGTTGAGTTTAATATAAGTATGTCTCGAGCAGTGTCTTTTTTTACTCGGCCCAACTCTACCTCGATAGAAAACTTTCTTCGAATTTTTTGGAACCACAATTGAAAAATCACCTTCCTCCCAATATAATTATGCGTCATTACAAAAACCCACTTCAATATTAATTACATAATAATTGAAACAATTAACGAGGAGTCACACGCCACAATAAACATAAAAGTAAATTCGATAAAAATTTCAAGTCAGTTAATCGATAAAATATAAGAATTCTTTCAGTTTCCACGAATTATTTGAAACTTGCAAAACAGGTAAATATAAACAAACAAACGGACAAAATTACAAAGAACGTGTGTCCGTAATTGTTAATTAATTACATTAAAATAATTATATCAGTTGATCAATAAAATAATGGAGCATAAACGAAATTATTTGCAACCCGTCAACCCGTGTTCGCGAACGATTAAGTAAAAGAATTTGTGCGGTTATTAAAAAAAAAATCTGTACACTTGTATTCAAGTGATAAAAACTGGTAGTAAAGATATCTAGAAGTCTCTGGTTAAATGAATTAAGGGGTCACCTCACTTTAAAATGTCAATAAATTAAGTTTTATTTGAGAATTTTTCTCTCCGTAACGAATAACGCAATCAATACTCCAAAAAAGTTTTGTTGCCAATTTACAAAATTGTGGCGTGGGTTAAAAGTATTGATTTATCGTTAAATGGCACCAGTTTGAAAAAAATTCGAAAAGCGATGATTGTAAAAAAAATACAGAGCTAAGAAGCTGCAAGTCAGATTGCGAATCAATCGGATGAAAATTACCGGAGTTATTTTATCCACCGATTTGGAAAACGTAGTTTCAAGAAAAATGCGTGTATTGTTTCAAAACATATCTATCGTTTTGAATGTTTATACTTATAATTTTTGAATTATTTATGGTAATGGAATAAAATTATGAAAAATAGTTATGGGTCATACACAATCAATGAAATAAGGAATAAGAAATAAGGAATAAGAAGTATGCCATCTAGTGACGTTGAATGGAACTTTAACCGTAACTGCCCATAGGTATATGTATTTAGGTATTTTTGTACATCAAAATTCATGAAAAAATAACGTTCGTGATGACTTTTTTTGTCACTAAAGTGAAAAAAATCACGAATTTTGACGTACAAAAGCACCTATATATTTATATCCATGAGCAGTTACGTTAAAGTTCCACTCAACGTCACTAGATGGCATACTTCTTATTCCCTATTTCTTATTTCTTATTCCTTATTTCATTGATTGTGTAGACACCCTTATTGACCAAGCTGAATAAGTTATTTGAGAAATCGAGTAATATAACGCCTTAAACAGTGAGAATGTCGCCTCATGAAACTTGAACGAATTAAACATAAAATAATGATAAAAAAAACTTAACTATAACACTGTACTTTAAAAAAACTTAACTATAACACTGTACTTTAACTCAGTCGATCCTTCTAATTTAAATCCTTTCCATAGCGCTTCATTTGAGGGGAAAAAATTTTAATTTTATGACATCATAAAGTTGACTAAAATTATTCAGTGTCTTACAAATCGTAAATAAAGTCATAAAATGATGAAAGTGGAAGCAAATTATAGGTTTTCGAAGTTGCTCTTTTCACTTATACTAATGGTGAGCAAAATTAGTCTTGGTCTTCCAGTCTTGTCTTTGTCTTGCATTTTTTGCAAGACCAAGACCAAGACTATGTATACCAAGAGCAAGACCAAGATTACAAGTATGGCTGCAAGACCAATACCAAGACTCAAGTGAGCAAGACCAAGACAAAAGCAAGAAAAAAGCAAGAATCTTCCTAAACTATTTAAATAGTTTGAAAGTATAATTAATACCCTAAAGAGAGAAAATTCTGATTTTAGAAGGAAAAAATTCGGTAATAAAAAAATGCAAGAAAGTGCAAGATTTTTTAGCAATACCAAGACCAAGACTACATTTTGCAAGTCCAAGACCAAGACTCAAACTGCTCTAGCAAGACCAAAACCATGATTCTTAATGCAAGAGCAAGACCAAGACTGCGAAGTCTTGGTCTTGGTCTTATATTTGCTCATCACTAACTTATACCAAAATTAAGCCTGTAGGATCACTAAAATACCCCTGTGGCAGCATCCTACATAACATAGCGAATTTCCGTTTATAAAAATTAGTTTTTCTCGGAAACTAGTTGACATAGAGTAATAGTTTAAAGGCCTTTTTTATGTAATTTTTTCCCCTCTAAAAGAAATCGCGCAAAAATTTTTCAATAAGTGAAAATTTTGGCAAAAAACTAATTTTTTGCAAGAACAAAATCCATGTTCCTGGCATCCAATGTGTCTGGCTGAAGAACTCATCCAAGGACTTCCAATGTTTTCACCCAATTTCGTAAATATTGGATACTTCCTTCGAGAGTTATCGCGCGGACATATATATATATATATATATATATATATATATATATATATATATATATATATATATATATATATATATATATATATATAAATTTTAGTGAATATTTATTTTCGGTTTCTAGGGACCTCAAAACAAATTTCTGCCATAGTCTCGGGCTTAAATCGCGTTATGACAGTGGCTGTAATAGCTGAATTCCATTCTGGAAATTTGCTAAAAGATACTTCTGGAAAGGAATTTTGTAATTTTGATCGCAAAAGTGAAAATTTCATACCCACATTACCCTAATTTCACCAATCAGCTTAATTTCAGAAAAATAAATTTTTTAATTTTGTGATTTTTAATCAAGTTTACTAAATTTTTTTTCAGTGTCTTTGAAACACCAAGGAGTTTCAAATTGAAAATTTACCAAATATTTTTACGAAAAAACTCGATTTGTTGACCTAACAACGTAGAATCTCGTAATATTTCTCTTTTATAATTTTGACAAAAATATATCCATACTTTTTTATCATTAATAAAACCAATTTAACTAAGAATTTCTTTGCAAAAAGAAACCAATAAAAATTATAATGTATACCTATACACGTATATATACAGTTACTCACAAAAGTATTGATTCACTTGTGTTTTTCGGAAACTTAATACATTTTTGTAAACTTTAATCGAAGTCAATAACAAAAATCAATCATGCATACAAACATAATTAATTTAATGTACTTCAAAATCTTGTATGGAAAACAATAGAAAAATAGTTTAAAACGTGTCCCATTTTAAGTACTAAGTAACAGTTCGAAAACTCGCCAGAATAGCGCTAGAGTAGCGTATAGTGATTTTTTTGTATCGAGTTTTATAAAAATTTTTAAAATAATAAAACTATTATATGTAACAATCATAATAATAAAAAAAAACAATAATTACATAACAACGCGGATGTTTTTCCTCCCTTATTTACTTCTCTAAATTTATCCTTTTGCTACAGTAGCGCCGCCATTATTTACGCCTTTCTATGGACACTTTTTGATACAGAGATGGTGCTCCTGATATCTACCCTCCATAACATAATAGAAAACAAAAATTAATTCAAATTCAAACCGAAAAACACAAGTGAGTCAATACTTTTGTGAGTAACTGTATACATATGTATATGGTAATTTTTTTAAAAAATAAAATTTAAATCAGAATTATATACTCAGTTATAGTAAGCTATAAATTACCAAGAATTTATTATTAACACTTAAATTGAAAATCGTCTCAAATACCAAGAACTGATGGGACCTTTTTTTGTAAAATTACAATCATACCCATCAACATAGGTGTGTAGCCAAGCCACATGCACTGTATATGATTGACCGGAGCTATTTATTTAACTATTTCATATAGCTTGCATGTATATTTAGTTAACTTTATATTTAATTTTGAATTACCTAATCGGGCCAATTAAACAGACAAGGATGAGAGATACGATTTTAAAAAACTCAATTTTTTTTTTAGTTTAATTAATTACTTAAGTAGTTAATTTTATTAATCGGAATTCTGAAAAAAAAAATATAACTTGCTAATTTGAACTCTTAACAATCCAGGTAGTAATTATGATGTATTTTAGCTACCGTATAAAACCTCACTTTGCTGTTTTCAACTAATTTTTAAATTATATAACACGTAACGAAATTGTAGAATTTCCGACATTCCATGTACCTGGGAATTTTCAGAGATGTTACCGTTCCTGACGAAATTTTAAGCCAACTTGACACGTGAAAATACACAATTAAAAAACTGAGCGTGGAAAGCAATTTGCGATTACGTACAAAATATTGCGACAGTTGCGCTGCGCTGTTTTTTTCATTTTCTAATTAAATTTGCACAATATTGAGCTTTAAATTTTATGTATTACTTTTAGAGATGTCAAAAACCAAATTATCACCTTAGGACTTTCGAAAATCTCTAGCGATTCAGTCTTAATACACATTTTAACTAGTGATGAGCAAATGCAAGACCAAGACCAAGACTTGGCAGTCTTGGTCTTGGTCTTGCTCTTGCATTCAGAATCTTGGTCTTGGTCTTGCTAGAACAGTTTGAGTCTTGGTCTTGGTCTTACAAGATGCAGTCTTGTCTTGGTCTTGGTCTTGGTATTGCTAAAAAATCTTGCACTTTCTTGCATTTTTTTATTAGCGAATTTTTTCCTTCTAAAATTAGAATTTTCTCTCTTTACGGTATTAATAATTATACTTTCAAACTATTTCAATAGTTTTGCAAGAGTCTTGCCTTTTTCTTGCTTTTGTTTTGGTCTTGCTCACTTGAGTCTTGGTATTGTCGTGCAGCCATACTTATAGTCTTGGTCTTGGTCTTGCTCTTGGTATACATAGTCTTGCAAAAAATGCAAGACAAAGACAAGACTGCAAGACCAAGACTAATTTTGCTCATCACCAATTTTAACGAATTCTTTTTTAGAGTCTAAACGCATTATTTTTTTTTTCTTAATAAGTAACAACTTTTAGTAAACTATAAAAGTTTGTTTATTAATTTTTAAAACCACTTTATAAATATAAACGAATTTTAAAAAATCATTAAACCGGAAAGTTATTTCGTTTAAAAAAATGTCAGAAGACGTACAATTTTTTGAAAAAAGAATACAAAAATATTTTCGGTTATAAATTGACAAGACGATACGAAATATCATTCAAAAATAATCTTAAAAATTCTTTAATTAAAACAAAACTAGATTTCAGATTAATTTTTTCATTGTGTCTGCAAAATATTTTTGTCTGTATTGTTTGCCCAAACGGACTAACTACAACGACACACGTCCAATTTGTGTGGTGATTTTCGTGAACGCATCATATCCATTGCAAGTGGTAAACAGAACAGCAACTGGTAAAAATCAAAATTCGCGATAAAAAGTAGTTCAATTCAATCAAAAATAAAAAAAACAAAAAAACATGGCGAATAAAAACAATCGTATTAAATGGCTTAGTTTGTGGCCATCTGACTCTCGATGTATGTAGTTTGGCCATTCTAGGAACGACCATACACCATTAAAAGAGTTGAATTAATTGCACTAAAAATACAGTTGTGAGTTGAAAAGTATCAGGTCAGTTCATTTTTAAATAATATAAAGAAAGACAATTAAACATAATCCTTTCTGCGATCTGATCCACTGTTAATTGTGGCTCTGACTCCACAAGATTTCGAAGAATGTCATTATCAAAATTAACAGGACCTCCTGAACGGTGTTCATCATAGATGCTGCTTTCTCCAACTTGAAATTTTTTAAACCATTTCTGAGCAGTGTACACTATTAATTTTTATCGCTGCATACCTTGCAGATTCACCACACAAAAATAAAAAATGTAGCACAGCACGTTTGTACTGATTATCTATATTCATCTTCTATGGGCACTAAAATGCGTTCGATATTTACGAAAGTTGGTGATGAACTGAATAATATGTTAGTCAAACGTTGACAAGTTTCGACAGGTTCAAAATTGTATTGGTTTAGTAAATGAGTCATAGTGAATTGCATGCATGCTATTAATACGCACGAACTTCCGGACTGATCTGATATTTTGGTAACCAATTTTTCATTTTTAACTTTAATTAAAAGCTTTTATTTAACTTACTGTGATAGTATGTTTGTTTAGATCAAATATTGCAATCAAAATTTGGATAACTTCTAATTGAGCTAGAGGTTTCAAATTTTGCGTATGTCTATAACTTTGATGACACTGTAACATTGTATAATTAGTTTTGTCCTGAATTCCCTCAAAACTAGAATTGTTGATTTTTAGTCTTGTGCAACTTTTTGACATTTCGAGTTGTCAAATATTATCCATTGATTTTACATTGCAGTTTTTAGTTTCCATAGTTATGTTTGATTAGGATAAAATAACCGATTAATAAAATATAGGTAAAAAAATTACTTCTTTAATTTTTTTTAATTGTGATCAGACTAAAAAGTATAAAATAAATTTAAGTAAAAAAATAGTTTTTTAAAGTAAGCTTTTATTTAAAAATGAATTAAAATATATAAATTAACTTTTGAGTGAAGTTTGAAGCAATGTGCACCATAATTTACAAAAGCTTGAGACGTTTAACTACGTTTGGTACTTACTAAGGAGTAAAGTAACTACTCACATCTGATACGAAAATAATTAATAATAACGCCCGAAGATTTTATAAATTATGTTGCACATTGCTTCAAATTTCATTCAAAAGTTAATTTATATATTTTAGTTCCTTTTTAAATAAACGCTTGCTTTAAAAAACTATTTTTTTACTTCAATTTTTTGTATTATCAACATCGATTTCTCTTGAAAATTGATTGTTATGTCTTTAAATAATTTTATAAGGTCATTATGATAAATTTAATTATTTTTAGCGAATTTCCAGAATGGAATTTAGCTATTACAGCTACTGTCATAACGCGACCTGAGCCCAGGACCATGGCAGAAATTTGTTTTGAGGTCCCTAGAAACCGAAAATAATACATATTCGCTACAATTATATATATATATATATATATATATATATATATATATATATATATATATATATATATATATATATATATATATATATATATATATATATATATATGTGTGTGTGTGTGTCCGCACGATAACTCTCGAACGAAAGGTCCTATTTTGACGAAATTTGGTGGAAATATTGAAAGTCCCAAACCGTTGGACGAGTTCGTTAACCAGGCACGTCCGATGCTCGGAACATGGTTTTTTTGGCAATTTTCGTGAAAAAAATTGGTATTTTGCCAAAATTTCCCTTTATTAAAAAAATTTTTGTAACACTTTTTTATACTATTGACACGAGGAGAAAAAATCACACAAAAAGGTCTTTAAACTATTTTCCTATGTCAGCTAGTTTCCGAGAAAAGCTATTTTTTTTGAACGGAAATTCGCTATGTTATGCAGAATGTTGCGACAGGGCTATTTTTTTTTTAAAATTTGATCGTGGGACAACTTAGGGGATGAACTTTACCAAAAACAGTACCAAAAATTTACAGCTTTTAATTAAGATTTCTTAAAGCTTGGGAATGGAGAAATCTAGTTGGCAAAGTTGAAAAATTCGAATATTTTTAGGATTCTGTAGTCATCACATTTGAACCCTTGTAATTTCTTCACGTCTGTTATAGGTTAGAGTTTAGCCACTTGTTCGATACTTATCAAAAGACTCTCTTAAGCAGATTACTGTTACACCGTTATTTTTTAATGCTGGCTAATAAAAATTGCTTACAAATATTTGTACTTTCAAATGAACAAACTATCAGAAATAAAACGAAATTTTTATAGTTTTTAAAAAAAAAAAAATCGTCAAAAATCTGTATTTTTGCGATTCTTAACAAGGTGTTCCGTTCCCCGGTTAAATAAATATCTAAAAAGAAAAAAAGAAACAAATATGAAAATTGCATTAAAAATATTTGAAAACTATCAAATACAAAATTAGAATAAATAATGAAATTGTCGAATGAAATTTTGTTCGTCAAACACGTGTTTTCAATTTGAAAGTAACACGAAGTGCAAATAAACATTTTGTTTTCTTTTTTCATATAATTGTTAATAATTTTTACTTTTGGTACCTATATATACAATTATTCATACAATACGATTTAAAGCCACGAATAACTAACCGTTGCCAAATATAAAATGCTCATTGACCATCGATTATTTATTTGAAAAATTCTGTTCTCAATAGTCAGTTTAGATCAGTGTTTATCTTCAGGCAACGTGAACTTAAGGGGGACCACTAGTGTGACCGTCTGAAAAAAAAAGTGATTTTTGGGAATATTTTTAAAGGAAACTACTGTATGGATTGTTTTAATATTTTAAGGATATATTCGTTGATATATAATAAATTCATGATAAAATTTTTGGACCAAAAAATTGAAAATTCAGTGAGTTATTCACGATCTCCCAAGGCCTCAAAAAAAAGTTCCCCCACTGCTGCAGTGATAGCAACCTTCACAGTGCCTGAAATCAAAAAAAACCAAAAAGCCTATTAAACTAGAAGGTATTGTCCGTCGCACGAAAAAGTGGAAATTTAACAAAATGGCCGAGTTTTAAAAAAAAAGTTTCAAATTCTGCGCGAAATTTTGATGATTTTTGGCCTGCAAAAACTACATTTTTTATTCGATCGGAAAACTGGAGGTTCATGGCAGGAAGAAACATATATAAAAGAAGCTGCAATAAGAATCAAATCGATCGGACGATTTGTCTTCGAGTTATAACTACAGCAAATTTGAAAAATGTAGTTTTTTTTTTACCTTACCTTTTAGTTTTAATCACTGAGAATTTTTACTAAAATTATTTACGATGTACTCACTACAACAGTCATAGTAAAACTAGATGAGTCGTTTAAATGTGCCACGGTCTAGCTTCTCCAAAATCAGAATCCGCTCTTCGGATGGCTGTAACTCAAAAACTATTTGAGATATGCACTTGAAATTTTAGTATGTTATTTTTAAAGGTATAGAGTCTATACCTTTAAAAATTACATACTAAAATTTCATGTGATCGATAGTCTATACTATAGGCTATCGAAACATACAAAAAAAATTTCCAGTTCTATCAAAATGTCACACTAGTGGTTCCCCTTAAACTGTTATGAGAACCGGAAACTTTTTTCAAAATTTTAAACGCGTTTTTTTTCGCTAAGTTCTACCTAACTAATTACCATATTAATGTTAGCGATGACGTATCTCCATCGATTCATTTCGAGTTGACGTTTTACCAGAAATGGCCGGAACTGCTTACAGTCATCTCAGTTCATATGGTGGCAGCGCAACCTCCGGAGCACCTCGGCTATAACAGAGCCATATCCATACATACAATTCCTTGTATGATATGGCCTTGTTACTGCCGAAGTACGATATATTCCCGTTCTCTCTCGATCATTTACACCGTTTATAGACCACGTTATTCATGTCAATAAATCTGTATTACATAGCTGCGCGTATTAAATGATTTTATAAGCATAAACGGTGTTAACTCATAAATATTAATGGTTGAAACAAGCCATTGGTATTGTCAAAAGAAAAGATTGGACTTTGTCAAACGAAATCATCATATAGATTTAAAATTAAACGATTTAATTACGAATTAAGCCGAATATTTATTGCCAGCGGTTTGACAGTGTGTTCGCAACTCCCTCTTGTATGCTGTACGCGTTCACTGTACATATACATAGATGTATATAATATTTAGACAGGGCGGTGGCATCAGTTTGGGACCTTCGTATGTCGACAGAACACTGTAAGCAAATAGAAAGAGAAATTTATTGTAGTGTATATAGACCAGGGATCGGTAACCTTTTTTGGATGGCGGGCCATTTTAAAAAAAAATAATTTTTAGCGGGCCACACAGTCAAATATTTTTCAATGTAGTATGTGGCCTAAGCAGTTTTTTTTTTTTTTTTTTTTTTTTTAACGAATTTTCGAATCGAAAATTCAGTTATTAGAGTCACTATCTTGACGCTACTTGAGCCCGGAACTATGATAGAAATAATTTATTTTGAAGTCTCTAGAAGCCAAAAATGACTAAATCACTAAAATTTATATAACTCTTGAACGAAAAATTCCGTTTTTACGAAATTTGGTAAAAATATTGCAAATCAAAAAAGTCAGATACGTTCGATGGCCCAAATGTACGACGAACCTGAGTGAAATTTTACTTTTCCATTATTTTCTTTATTTTTAATTTCCCATTGGAAGTTATTGTAATGAGTCCAATTTTGCGAAACGCTAATTTGGATATATCTCCACGTTTCAAGTTTTTAGCGAGATGTGAGTTTTCTTTCGCCTCGTATATCTCGAGAACATATGACGATTTCGACCCAGAACTAATTTCATTAGATGCGTAATTAAAAAATGAAGACCGGATAAAGTTTGCAGAAAGTTTTAATTAGCGATTTGTTTTTTATAATACAAAAAACGAAATTAAAAAATTTTTATGAAATATTTTCTTCTCGAATTTCTTTGTTTAAGGTGCAGTTAGTTTGAGGTGCAGGTAGACTGCTTCAATAATGTTCTGTGGGTGAGATTTTTCAAATGGTGGCAGCGGTGGGATTCTTCTTTCCTTACCATCTCTAATCTTGACTTAACATAACCATTATTTTAACATGTTACGCATAATTTTTGACACGGTACGGTCCCGTAACAATAATGTTGTGTATCATCTGTAATAGTGTTCGCTCGCCTTTAATTTCAATTGTTTTTACGATCTTATAGGTGTGACAGATGTCCAATACATTCACACACTACACACAACCACTTACACACGACTGTAAGTGAACAAATGTTAAATTAAAAATTCGAATTATATGTATATTGACTCTGTACGTCATTCGATCAAATTGTGAGAGACGAGTAATAAAAATATTTTAATATTTGTCTAATGTTCATAGATCAATCAATTAACAATCATTTTTGTTTTTTTATGACGTAATGTAAATATATTACTTTAGGAAGAATTTTATTAATTTTTAACAATTGACTTTTCCGGGAAAAACATTCAATATGTATATATATCATCAATGTCGCATTTTAATTGAACAATTTTTTAATAAATACGGTAAAATTTAACAGAAATATCCGAAAAAAATTTTGCTAGAAAACTTATTTATTTTTTATTTTGTTTTGAATAGCCCGCGGCAACACTTTTGAAAATGTTTTAGGTACGGTTTGATATATTTTGGTACTTTAGCGCAGCCAACATAGCGATTTTAAATAACTGAAAGAAACACAGTAAAAAAATTTGCGTTCTGCGTAAAAAAAACTAGTGGTTATAATTTTTATGTTAAGTAACACAATCCTGCGTTAATGTAACATTTCGTGTTTGTGTTAAATGAAAATATTAACACAAATTTCGATTTAATAGAATAAAAATGTTAACCTGTTTTGAACAACAAAGAAGTAACACAATCTTTGTGTAAAGCAAAAGAATGTTATAAGTACGTAAGTTACATTAGAATATATATCTACCAAAATATATATATAATGAAAAAGATGACAGTAGTTCTTATTATTAAACAAAACCGAAAAATTGTTTCAGTTGTTGACGAATATAGTTTTATTAATCGTTTAAAAATGAAACAGTTTCCTTACATTTTAAGGTTATTTTGTAACTGAATCTATAACAAAATAACCTTAAAATGTAAGAAAACTGTTTCATTTTTGAGCAAAATTAGTCTTGGTCTTGCAGTCTTGTCTTGGTCTTGCATTTTTTTCAAGACCAAGACTATGTATACCAAGAGCAAGACCAAGACCAAGACTATAAGTTTGGTTGCAAGACCAATACCAAGACTCAAGTGAGCAAGACCAAGACAAAAGCAAGAAAAAAGCAAGACTCTTGCTAAACTATTTAAATAATTTGAAAGTATAATTAATACGGTAAAGAGAGAAAATTCTAATTTTAGAAGGAAAAAATTCGCTAATAAAAAAATGCAAGAAAGTGCAAGATTTTTTAGCAATACCAAGACCAAGACAAGACTGCATTTTGTAAGACCAAGACCAAGACTCAAACTGCTCTAGCAACACCAAGATTCTGAATGCAAGAGCAAGACCAAGACCAAGACTCCCAAGTCTTGGTCTTGGTCTGGCATTTGCTCATCACTAATTCAGTAGTTAGGATACTTAGACACTTGTAATAATTAACATACCATCCTCAGAGCCATATTAAAAACGAGCAGTGTAATAAAAATATAAATAACATAAGATAATGTAAGTTCTAGCGGCAATTTTATGTATTTTGAAAAAAAAGCCGTTAATATACTTGTAATTATGGTAATGTTATAACGTCGATTACTAATAGATTTATTAGATGAAAATTTTTGAATTAATTTTACGATTTTTATGACGTTTCCTAACCGCCAGCGTTCGAAAGACATGTCCAAATAAATTACTTGCACCATGTTTAACAAAATTTCATAAAATTGATTGCGTAAAAAGTTTATACGAACGATTATTATACAAAAATTTCTGGTATCTAAAATAACAACACCGTAGAAAAGTGTTGACACCATAAAAAATTTTTCTAAAATATTACGAATTTCAATTGTATTTTTTAATTTTAATTCAGAATTGCAAAGAATATTGTTTGCAACACGTGTAAAGTACGTGTTTGTTTTTACTAGTCGTAATTGTCCAAAGAGGCTTGTCTCGTAAATACACCTTAAATTATAAACAAAATGAAATATTTATTTAATTTGTAATTTGAAGTTAATAAATAAATATTTAGAAAACAAAGTTTTAAAGTGTAGTTCATCGAAAACTTGGTAATTTCAAAAAAATAAGCACAAACGTAAATATATAATTCGAACCGTTTAAAATCGTTCAAACGACAACTACATAGTAACCTTTCCATCAAATTTGTCCAACAAAAATATAAAAAATAACCATTTTGGCAGCAATGTAACCTGATCTGGTAAGGCGGTTTACCACCCTTCTATGTCCGAATCTCAATTATCTTTGATATAATTAAGATCTTGTATAAATAAACAAGTAAACAATAAATTGTTTTTCTTTACCTGCATCTTTAAAAAAAAATGCCATTAAAAGTAATATTTTTTTGATCTCCTAAATCAAAAACTGATTATTTTACTTTAATCGAAATACTCAAAAATGAATATAAATTCAGTTTGATTTAAATATCCGTTTGAAAATTACATTACGTAGCCCCATATACACAGGTACAGTCGGGGATAATTGAAAAAGAACAACTGACGCCGATTATTTCATCGTTCAAAATCATTTTAAGGGGATTTTGGGAAAAAGGTGATTTTTGGGAATTTTTTTAAAGAAAACTACTGTATGGAATGTTTTAATATTTTAAGGATATATTCGCTGATATATAATAAATTCATGATAAAATTTTTGGACCAAAAAGTTGAAAATTCAGTGAGTTATTCACTATCTCCCTAGGCTCCAAAAAGAAGTCCCCCTTACTGCTGCAGTGATAGCGACCTTCACAGTGCCTGAAATAAAAAAAAAACAAAAAGCCTATTAAACTAGAAAGTATTGCCCGTGCCATGAATCTCAATCGAAAAAAAAGTTGAAATTTAATAAAATGGCGGAGTTTTTAAAAAAAAGTTTCAAATTTTGCGCGAAAATTTGATGATTTTTGGCCTGCAAAAATTACATTTTTTATTCGATCGGAAAACTAGAGATTCATGGCACGAAGAAACATAAATAAAAGAAGCTGCAATAAAAATCAAATCGATCATGATTTGTCTTCGAGTTATAACTGCAACAAATTTGAAAAATGTAGTTTTTCTTTACTTACCTTTTAGTTTTAATCACTGAGAATTTTTACTAAAACTATTTACCATGTACTCACTATATAACGGTCATAGTGAAACTAGATGAGTCGTTTAAATGTGCCAGGGTCTAGCTGCTCCACAACATGTGACTGGCAGCCACGTTCAGAAACTCCCGAACTATCAACCTTCATACATTTCTCAATACCTCAAAGTTAATAATGAAAATCGGAATCCGTTCTTCAGATGGCTGTAACTCAAAAACTATGTGTGATATACACTTGAAATTTTAGTATGTTATTTTTAACGGTATAGACTATCGAGACATGCAAAAAAAAAATTCAAATTTTTTCAAAATGTCACACTAGTGATCCCCTTAACGAATAGTTTGCGGTACGGTGGCTTGATGGTTGTCCAAGCGTATTTCTTCATTACAACAAATTATTACATATTCCATCATCCAGATTGTTTTTTTTATACGTTCTCAAAATCGTACTCAAACGTTTGCCGTGAACTGTACTTGTTGTACGTACGTAGATTTAAAACAACACAATGTAAAATAGTGCCGGCGGTGTTAAAAAAATAAGAATTTAATATTTCAAAACTTCTTAATAATTATGCATGTATCCGATGTACATTTTATGTACACATGCATGTAAAAAAATCCTACATAAATATAATAGATATCCACGGGTATTCAGAGATGTTTTAATATTATTTCTTAAATATTATATATAGATATTTTATTTATTAATAAACTTCAATTCAAAATATTTGACTACTAAAAAAAATTATTGATACATTGTATTAATGAATTTATATAAACACTAATTAATTTTACAATAATTAATAAATATCGTCTTATTCATTTTAATTTAATGCAATAATTATACCTTATGTTCTAAAACAAAAACAAGATTGTAATTATAATCTGTTCTTAACAGTTAGTTATGCCAGTTCTGAACTAATTGAGTTTGCGCAGAGTAGAACACAGCGTGTTCTCTGATAATAACTCCGAATTCAACAATAATTGAACTAATTCAAACTGATTCTAGAACTATATTTACAATACCAGCTAATAGAGCCAGTTTTTTTAAATTCACACATGCGCATTGTTATTTTAAATAAATTCTCTCTTAAGGTAGTGGTCGATAAAACGATTTTTTCAAAGGATTTTAACGAAATTTCTATAGATATTTATTTAATTCGATACTAATAATACGAGCCCTTACCGAAAAAAAATTGACTACCCCAATTTTGAGAAAACCGATTTCAAAGTTTTGTAATGTTAACACGGGCTCTTAATCGAAAAACTCTATTTTTTTGAATAAAATGAAAACGTGTCAAAGGAATTTGATAAAAATTTAATACGTTATAAAATACAAAGTTACAAACCATACTCAATAAGAAATAAAAATTATTCACTACGTCGTTTTTGAAATATAATTTATAAACATCATTTTACAGCGGTTTTACAACGCTTTTTCAACAGTGCTTTTATATTGCTACAACATAAGCGCGCTGAAATTAAAAAATGTAATTATTTAATTTTTGATAAAAGAAACTTTTTTCGCTAAGATATATTTTTGTACCTATCTCAGAGCAACTATGTTAAAAAAAATTTGGTGGGAATTTTTCCGCTAAAATAGAAGGTTTTTTGGGGATAAATGGTAGCCTATATCCTTCATTGTTCCCCAAATTATCTCTGTGTATTGAAGCTTGAAAACAAGAGCATTTATAAATATTAGTTAGGATAATGCTGCAAGGGAATTGTGTCAGCTTGTATGACAGTGGTGTGTTGTATGAAACAGATAAATAAAGGTCGTGATCCTTTTTTCAATTAATATTAATCAAGTTTTTTTTTAAGTTAAAATCGCAAACTGATTGTTAATTAATTTTTATTACTTAAATTATCAGTGATCGTGTAATCACGCAATAATTTTATATGCATATTTATCCTTAAATTTTTACCGCAGTGTGCAAAACCGAATTTCCTATTGAAATTCAGTTATTGTCAGAAAAAATTCATTAAACATATTACACAATTTGTAATTAAAATCACTAAATATTCCCACTGCTTGTAGCACAGTTACGCTTTTACAAACATGATAAAAGGTGTGAAATCAGAATAAAAATTTTAAATTAAAAAATTCCTGATATATTTTCAATTACATGAAAATATTTACGATTTCTTCGTTAAAAATTCTATTAATTATAAAAAAATTTTCGTCTCGTTTATTTTATGTATTTTTCTTGGCGATTTTCTATTAAAAAAAAAATACTTCGACACCAAAAAATAAATTTTCTTCACGGCTGATTACAAAAAATCTTAACAGTCCCTTGTAGGTTTTAAAATGTTTTTTTGTTTTTTAAACAGAGACCAGTGAAACGTCCGTATTTATAGTTTTTTTGAATTTATGCTAAAATGTGCAAAGGGGTTCACCATCTTACACAGAGGGGTAAGTCACATTTTTTCAACGGATTCATAATACGCTTCTGTACCCTAAAACAGCAAAGATTTTTTTGTAATACACGTGCGAGAAAGAAAGAAACATATTTCGTAATCTTTTTAAGAAAGAAAGAAATATATTTTTTATTCCTTTTAAGCATGTACTACGAATATATAGTTTGTATACAGGATATTAATTTAATGTATTAAATATGAAATGCATTTTTAATTCGAACTAAAACAATACATTTTTATACACTTGGTAATTCGAACGAAAAAATCATTAACGACGCGTTAATTCGAACTGATCGGCGTCAAACATTCGACAAGTCAAAGTTGTCGCGAGAAGGAGACAGAAAGATTGTAAGTACTTTTTGAGACAAGTTCAAGTTCATTCATTGCAAATGCTTGTAAAATTAAAATTGTTACCTGCGATAATTCGAACCTCTCTATAATTCGTAATATTTTAAGAGTCCCTCGAGTTTCGAATTAACGAGAGTCGACTGTACATTTATTTTTTTATAAAAATATAAGTTTTTAACTAATTATTAAATATTTTGCACAAAAATGTCTTGCAAACAATTATCATATACAAATCGCAAGTCATAGTTATCAACCTGTATATTCTGAATTGGTATTTAAAAAGAGATAGAAATATAATTGCATTTCTATCTGATCAGGGTGTATTATAAAAAGAATCCTTGCTGTATCTTTATTTGCAGTTAAACGACGGTAATAGTTGAAAAACTGACGAAATTTGAATGTATCTTGGTTCAGGGGGTGGAATTATGAAGGAACCCCTGTGACCATCACCAACCCTGTACCCGCCTCTGATCCGATTCGAAATTGAGTACGTTCAGGGCCAGTCGTATTTTCCTGGCCTTTGGAAAGTAAGTCTATTTAGTCATAGCGTTTAGAATTTATGTATTTTTTAATGGCAGCACTTCAGTGAGTCATTCGGTATAGTCGATGTAGTTGTTATTAAAAATTGTTTAGAGACTAAAAGATCGTTTATATGTATATAAAAAACGGTAATGGAATTACTATATGTAACTTTATTTTTTTTTATGCAAAGCAAATAAGAAAGAAAATCTTGAAAATTTTTGAATGTTTCTGAAATAAAATACATGTGAAAAAAAATTTGTTTTATATTATTTTACGTTTTTCAAAGTTAAATGTTTCATAAAACACAGAAATTCTTTGTGATAAATTCCTGCTCTATTTCAACTTGACTTTGTCTTAATTCACAGCTGTTTTTATAATAAATATTCCTGAGAAATTCACATCCAACTTTATATATGTGAATATTGTCCACATGTACAACGCACATGTACAGTGGTGGACATAAGAATTGAATTAACTCAGAATGTGAAAGTTATTTTTTACTAGTTCATAATTTATTCTGTATTCGAAAAGTAACTCTTTGTTAATTTTTTATTAAGGTGGTTGTCGCATAAGTACAGGTGTTTCTCTCATAACACGGTTTTCTACATATAGCACGGTAAGGCAGACTGTGAAAAATCGAAGATGATGAAGTTTTTCTTTTTTCACTAAATCCACCACTAAACTCAATTAAAACTGTTTCAATAGAGTAGAATTCCAAAGTTTTCGTTCGCTAAAATTTTCATTTGTGTGACTGTAAGTAGAAATCTCACATTGTTATACAAAAAACATATTATACATAACGAACAGACGGACTAAAAACAGACAGACAAACAGACTAAACAAAACAGATAGCCACCATATAAATACATAAAACCATAAAACGAGAACTATTTAGCATTTTTAGCATTTAAAAATATTGTTACATATTTTTCTGATATTTTTTCGTTAAAATTTTTGTGTTTAGAAGAATATAATTATTTTTATTATAATTGTTATTATTTAGTTACATGCAAATAGATTTAATTAACAAATTGGGAGGAACAATTGTATCAAATTTATGAAGAAAAAAATTGTTAAATATATAATTTTTTACGAGAAAAAATTGAACTACGTATATTCACTTTATTGTTAACTTCTTACTAAATTAGTTACAGTGGTGTAAAAAAATTTTCGTGTACTTACGTCAAAAACTCGACCGAAGCCGTATTTTTAGTTTCGGCCGAAACCGAGAAAAATATACAAAAATTCATCAATTACCTACAAAATCTCGGCCATCGTTAATAATTTCGGTACTTTTTTGCCGAGAAAGAAACCAAAATTTCAATTAAAATAGGACTGTTTAGCTTAAAAAAGCAGCTGAAATGAGTGAACAACTACCCAGTGTAGACACTTTCCTTGTTCTTACTTGCTCCTGAATGTAGGCAATGTACATAACACCTCCAACCGTTCAAATACCTATTCATTCAACATAAATACTAAACTGGTATTATATATGTAGCTTCGTTCCAACCGATCACTCTGATTGTCAGATGGACGTCACACGCATGCGTATTACGATCATAGCGTTCCAACCAGACATTTGGTCGTCCGGTCCGTCTGATGATTACAAAATTGTTCCAACCGACCATGGTTGAGTACTTGAACTTATAAGTGAACTATCAGAATCGTCCGTTGGTTAGTACCAGGGACAATTGACCAGAGACTTGAGCAGCGCGTGTTTCTGTCAAAATTCATTCAGTTTGTGTAATCATTTTTGTAATTTAACTTCTTCGGTACTGGCTTTTTAAAAACTTCGTACGTCAATGAGTATACATTTGTCCAGCATACTGGACCAAGATTTAAACAAGCATTTATTTTAATTAAAATTTAAATTTAATCTTACAGCTTTAAATAAGCGTAATTTAGTAATTTTAAATAATATTAAAAAGTTTTTAATTATTTCCCAACTAAAAAAAAAAATGTTATCACAGTTAAATTTAAAGTATATTCCATTTAGAAAACACAGACAACATTTTTTTTTCACAAAAAGACTAATTTTTAAAAATTTTTTTTTTTAATTTTATTGTCAGACTACCCTTTTAGTTAGTTTTAGTAACAATTAAAAGGTTAGTTTTATAAAGTTTCATTACTGATACAAAATATACCTGCCTTACCAAACGAAATCGATATTATTTCTTCTCAAAATCATAATTCACTGATATTATAATTTTATTGTTAAAAGTAAATTTTCTTAGAAGAAGCTTTGAGCTAAATTATATTTAAAACGCGCGAGAAAACTTACGTCATCTACATTTCTATTTTATATTTAAAAGTAAATTTACATGACAATGGTTTTGATTCAAATAGTAGAGTAAAATGCGCGCGCAGCGCGCGTCGTAAGTTTCTAGTATTTTTAAATTTAAAAAACGCATTCCAATAAATAAATAATTCTGATGCGTTTCTGTATTGGATACGTAAATATGACATGCGCACTTAAGTGTTCATGAACTAACACATGAACTAATCAGAAAAGTACGGTTGGAACGAAGCTATTATAAAATGTCTGTGCACATATACATAACTCAAATTACACTAAACGGTACGAGGTATTTGAAAATTTTTACCTTACCTTATACTAAGAATACTTTTTAAACACACTGTAGCATGTTTTTTTAATATAGTTTCTGGTAATTTTTTTAAATGTAAATTAGTATTTTATTTCCGTTTATAACTGAAATTATTTGTTTTTAAATATATTTAAATCAGTTCAAACTTTTTTTTTTATGAAATTTTTTTCTGTTTAATTAAACTATTGTTTTTTTTTGGTAAGTTAAAGTTAATTATTTTCAAAAAATGTATTACAATTGTAATAAAAATTTATTAAAATCGACTTGGTGCACGAATAATTTGTTTAAAAGTCCTTTCATAACTACTTTTTTTGTTTCATGTTAAAAATTCTATTTGAAAAAACAAATTGAACTGGGTGTAAAAATTAAATACATAATAAATTCTCATGCTTCGGTGTCAGTGAAATAATATGATAAATGCGAAATTATTAAATTTAAAATTTCTTGAAACAAAATTTATCAGAAGTTTTAAACTACCGTTCATCTTTTTTCAAGATTTTAATGATATTTGAGCGAAATTTGATCAAGATCCGTTTCTCTTTTTTTGGACCGTAGGGCGATGGGAAACAATTTTGATCTCACATGCACTTTTCACAGATCTCAGTAGTTGGAATCAGTCCCATTTTTTTATATTTTAGTTCGTTAGAACTTGAACGATGCAAAATGTGAACAGTACGATTTTGGCGGAATTAGTTGGCGGGAGTAGTCTTATATTTATGAACGAATTCCTGTTTTTCAAAAATCAGTTTCCCTCGAAAACCCACTTACATAGGATAATGGTTCAGAAACGTATCTCATATAATTTTTCCAATTCTTTGCCATGGTGTAAAAAAAATGTTGAAAAACTTTTTAATTTTGGAAAATTTTTTGGAAAAAAACATTTTTTTAAGGTTCCTGGTATTGGACGTGTTTGGCTGAAGAATTTATCTAAGATTTTTGGACTTCTAACGTTTCCACTTTCCACCAAATTTCATTTAAATAGGATGTTTCGTTTGAGAGTTATCGCACCGACACATAATACATACATATAGGGACCTATAGGGACCTCAAAATATATTTCTATCATAGTTCCGGGCTCAAGTCGCGCCATGACAGTGACTGTAATAGCTGAATTTTCAGTTCAAAAATTCGCTAAAAATTGATTTTAAAAAATTATCTCCAAAACAAAAATTTGTAATTGCTTCACTAACTGAGTCCAGGGAAATCCCGCTAAATTTTTTCGTTTTTCGACCCCGATTCCTGTTCTTGAAAATTTTCTAATAAAAAGATATTTTATAATCCTACTTATTTTCACGAAACTGTCAAAATACTTTCGAATAACTTCTGATGAAATGTACCCACTTCCTTTGGGAATTTTGATAATTTAATTTCGTCAGATTTCGTACGAACAAAATCGCATAAATTCTGATATAATACGCCTACGCGCACTAATTGAATACAAGCGTAAATTTATTTTTATCAATATTATTTATTATTCTATTTCCTAGAATTATACTTTCTGACTGTTCTACTACTGTAAACACTCCACTACTTCATCAAAGCACCGTAATTATTTAATAGTCTAACACCGTCGACCCTTAAGAGCCATATTTGAATTTCGTTAAGTATATAATTATCAGCAACAAAAAAAAAAAAAAAAAAAAAAAAAACTAAAATTAATAAATTTAAGACTTTTAACTGTAAAACAACATATTTTTAATTATTTTTATTAGTATATTATTTCCGGAAAAGAATTGTTATTAATTAAATTTTGTTTAAATATTTTATTTAAATTAAAAAATATGAGTATTAAACACTAATACGCATACCCGCTTGGGGAACTCGGAATGTTCATATATTATATATGGGTGGATTTATTGTAATAAAAATTGAAATATTTTATTTTTGAGACACGCAATTTTTCAGTAAAATGTTAATTTTGTTTTTTTTTTTTAAAACAATCCCATTCAAAAATCAAATTTATTTTTTATGATAATTTTCATAAATTTAAAAAAAAAAATGTGAGTTTGGGTTGGGACGAAAATATTTTATGTTTAATGTTTGAAAAAAAGTAATATTTTTGTGTTTAGATTGTGTTTTGGTAATTGGTGATTACAGTACGATACCAAAAAACCGAATTATTTAACCGAAATATCAGGTTAGGCATATGTAGTCATTCCTGAAATCTTATAAAAATGATTTCTGTAGTTGCTCATATACTCCATAACGTTGAATCTGAATGTTATGATTGTAAATAGAGTTAAACGAAGTTGTTTTCGAGAAGCGAGTCTGAATTTGAACTAGACAAAATGGTCCGCATTAGATCACACAACCCCAAAAAATTCAAGTGATATAGAAATATTAATAGATTTGAGCGTTACTTTATCGTATTCTATATTTGTAAATAATAAACAAATACTTTACTTTGCAAAATACCACTTTTATTTTTGAAACTGTGACAATATTGTTTCAAAAATAAAAGTGGTATTCGAATACGAATAAATTAAAAAATTCGTATAATTAAAAAATCGTGTACTGAATACGAATAAAAAAAAAATAATGATTCATTATTTTTGTCAGTAAATACTGACAGTATTACTGATCGTGTACACACAGCCTAACTGATTTAAAACAAGATCCATTACTTTTATGGCAAGTTCTAGGATCCACTTATGCAAACTTGAAAAAAATTATCATTAAATATTTGTGTTGCACAACAACTTCAACAGTTTCAGAGAGACTTTTTTCAAAATCTGGGCTGCATTTGTATCAACAGAGGAACAGATTAAAAGGAAAACTGCTAACAAAGTGACTTTTTTTGAAAAGTGCACCAAATAAATACCGACAATGTTAATTTTTAATAAATAAAATAATAGATTATAATGGTTGTTTATTTTGCTACATAAACATCGATGTTTTCGAACATCGATGTTTTTCTTTCGATATATATCGTATATCGATACTCTTGAATCGATGTTAACATCGATGTTTTTCTAATATTGATCATCCCTAATGTACACTGGTTTCTGGAGAAAACTAATTTTTCTAAACGGAAATTCACTATAAATTACGGTGATCGCCATTGTTTCAAAGTACATAAATTGTAGGACACAATATTGCGTCTGTGCAACACAAGCGTACTGGAGCGTCAAAACAATTAAAAAAACACAAAAAAGATGTCAGTACTATACGGCCAGACATACAATATATATAAATTTAACAAAAAAAAAAAAAAATAAATAAATAAAATAATACGAATACTGTCTGTCAGTGTAATTTCTAATCTTTTGTTGTTCTAAAAAAATGAACAAATATTATTATAAGAAGTACTTACCAACCAAACTAATATAATAATCATATTTTAATATTTTATTTTAAATTGAAACCAGGTCGGTAGTATGTTTTTATTTTATAGCCGTTCATGTCCGTTCCAACATCACATTGTTGTGTTGGGCCACAGTTAGCGCGATGGACTCGCCGCGGAGCACTTCAACTAAACCGTCAACTACCAAACAGTTTGCCGATGGGCAAATAAACTTAACTCTTTTTTTTGTGTTATACATTTTAAAATATTATTACATTTGTATAAAAAACTATTATCATATAGTCATTTTAAAAATTACCATCTAACCCCATTTATCAATGGAAATATTGAAGTTTGAAACGAGTTATTTAAAAATTCATAACTATTTTTATGGTTATATAAGATTTTTATTTGATTTTTTTTGGTCTTGTTCAACAACCAGAGGCGATAATTTTTGTCCGGAACAAAATGAACGGTCAAAGCTAAACGACAAAATTTTGGAATAATATTCACGTTTTGTTTGTTGATTCTTCAATAAACTAAAAATTTGGGGGACAGGTCTACCCAGTACCCACACTGTCAACTTCCCATTGGATACCCTTGAAGACTATTGCAAATGAATAACTTTTTTTTAATTCAGGGGACTCCTCCTTTGGACCCCCGATAGAGGCTTTGCTCCTTACACCACACCGGGGACCTCGCGTTCTGTACCTTATCAAACAAATCGATGGTTTTCCAGAAAACTGACACAAGTCAAAAAACTTGATTTTGCAGGAAATCATTTTTAAAATTATTTGAACAAACTATTAAGTTTTTTTCATCATCTTTATTAATTTTGTAAACTTTTAATTTATTTGTGCTATTGTTATAAAATAATATATTGGAAAATGACTTTTCTTCTAGTTTCATATATTTCTTTTTGCAGTTTAAGAAAATAAAAATTATTTTTTTCCCAGATGTGACATTTTTCTTTAAAATTTTTATTATGTTGCAAATTTTGATTAGGCTGCAAAAAAATATTGATCATGAAAAACGTCACAACTAAGAATATGACACTTTTCCTGATAAATTAAATGTATCTGATACCAGTATTTTTTTTATATATGTCACTTTTCCTGAAAAAAAAAACTATGAAATTTTAATTTTATTAGACACTTTTTTAGATATGCCGTTTATCTAGAAAGAAAACGATGCTTACCCAACCAACACCAAAACACAACTGATTTATGACAGTTTTCTTAATATGTCTCAATGCGATTCGGTCTCGAACCAAAACGACACTTACGTTCTCTCTTAGCCATGTTTCAAGTTACACTTATGACATTTTTCCACATAAAAATATACATATTTGGAAGTTTGTTTTTCACATAAAACGTGAAAAGCCGTTTTTGGACTTATGTCACTTTTCTCGAAAACCATCGAAATGATAACATAATTTGTTCTCAAGATACACGAAGCAAAAAATATTTCACAAAAGTTTCTTATTTCGTTTTTGGGTTTAATTTTTTTTTTTAATTTTATTAAATTTTACAATAATTTACTGGCGTTTTTAACATCAAGGGAGGTTCTTAGGCCATTATATAATAAAGACATGGTAAAAAATCCATATAATCTATGTTATGTTAATAAACCTAATTCCGTTTTTTTATCACAAAAAACAAACCGCTAATCCGAATTTGCTGAAAACTTTATCCGGTCTTCATTTTTTGATTACGCATCTAATGATGTCCGGAGTTGATATCATCAATTGTTCTCGAGATATGCGAGACGAAAAATAATTCACGAACGAACGAACAAACTAACGAACGCACACACAGACATCACGCTAAAAACGATGGATTCGGATTGTAGTGACCTTGAAACGTGGAGATATGTCAAAATTAGCGATTCGTAAAATCGGACCCATTACAATAACTCCCAATGGGAAGTTAACTAGAAGGATATTTTGAAAGGACCAAGTGGTTGTTTCTTTCTCGGTTTCTAGGGACCTCAAAACAAGTTTCTGCCATAGTCCCGGGCTCAAGTCGCGTCATGACAGTGGCTGTAATAGCTGAATTCCATTCTGGAAATTGACGGTTACGCTAAAATGTGAAAATGTGTTGTATTAACGATAAACTAAGCAGTTGCTATAACTCGTTAATTAACGAATTTTGGAGAAAAACATTAACACTGCTTGGCCCGTTACAGTTTCTCAATCTCAAAATCTCAATTTCGATAAAAGTGTCGCTTACGATAAATCGGCGGTAATGGCTCGATATACAAAACACGAATGTTGTTTGATCCGAAAAATGTCCGCTACGTAGTTACAAGTAGGGATGTTATGGATATCCGTAACCGTAACCGAAATTACCGGATATCCGAATTAATTAAATATCCGAAACCGAAACCGTATCCGAAAATAAAAGTTTCGGATTTGTTTCGGATAATGAAACAAACACAACTGCCGTTGAAAAACTGCAGTTAAATCGAAGCAAGTTTTTCTGCATGTATTTCTTTTAATAGATTTCCGTTGATTCGTGTTTCACATTTACTTTTTGGAGTAAAATTTCCCCCATTTTACTAAAAAAAATTTTCACTAAAAGCAATTATCCATAACCGTAACCGTATCCGAAACATTATCCGATATAATTACATATCCGTAACTGAAAAAAATGTTTTATAAATATTCGTATCCGTATCCGTATCCGAAATTTCATATCCATAACATCCCTAGTTATAAGCTTCAGAACTTTTCCACTCTCTCCCGGCAGAGAAAATGATCAGTCTTTAATTAGGCGTCGTAATAATTATGATCTGACAAAAAAAAACTGTTCTAAACGCGAGAACTTGATTTTACAATTTACAATTGAATTACGTTAAAATTCCGGTAATTGGACTGTTTCAGTCAAAATTAGTTTAGATTTTATGAACGAATCGTGTGAATGCTAACGCTCAGTATAAATTAATTAAACGAACATAAAAAGACATAATAGCGGTAACATCTTCAATATTAAAATTTTTCAATAAAAGAGAACTTTCTAAACATTTTTACGAAGGCATAAAATAATAATTTCATAAATTTTAATTTTAAACTATTTTAATAAATGCGTAAATATAAAAAAAATATTCTCAGGCTTTGTGTAATTGTGTTACATTTAACAGTAGTTTTGTCTTATTTGATGGGAATCTAACAACATATAAAATTAGTTATTTAATTAATTAAAACTTCATTACTAATTACGAACATAATTTTTGGGTAGCGTTAAAATTATGAGTCCATGTTCAAATGTACGTTCAAGTGGTTCAAGTGTATATAATTTGATTTGATTGTATCCTCATGTATGTCAGAGTCAAAGCGGGTTTTTTGTGTTTGACAAAAAAATTGTTTATAATTACTAGGAAACTTGTACAGACACGTAACTTTACCATAGTCTTCGATTAAAATTTGAAAAAAATTAAGAAAAAATTAAGTATAACTACATTTGAATATATTTTTAAATATGTATACTAAATGAAAATTATAAATACCTCTGTCGCAGCATCCTGCATAACATACCGAAATTCCGTTTATAAAAATTAGTTTTTCGCGGAAACTAGTTGACATAGAACAATAGTTTAAAGACCTTTTTTATGTATTTTTTCTCCTCTTTTAAATGGTGTAAAAAAACTTCGCAAAAATTGTTGATTAAGTGGAAATTTTGGCAAAAAACTAATTTTTTGCAAGAACAAAAACCATGTTCCTGGCATCCATGTGTCTGGCTAAGGAACTTGTCCAACGGTCTGGCATTTCCAACATTTTCACCAAATCTCGTAAATCTAGGGTATTTCGTTCGAGAGTTATCTTGCGGACACATATACATATATACATATATATATATATATATATATATATATATATATATATATATATATATATATATATTAGTGGATATTATTTTCAGTTTCTAGGGACCTCAAAACAAATTTCTCAAAGTCGCGTCATGACAGTGGCTGTAATAGCTGAATTCCATTCTGGTAAATTCGGTAATATTATGTAGAAGTATGCCATTTAATTATTCCTCTTTATTTTATAATCATTTAGTAATATGTATTTACACGTAATATTTATATTTTCCATAAAGATACAATTAGCTCCGTATAGAACTCAAAAATCAAATCAAATTATATACACTTGAACCACTTGAACGTGCATTTAAACATGGACTCATAATTTTTACACTAACCGATCAACCAAATTTTTTAGTTTTAATGTTTTATCATTTTCTGTTTCAGAGCTACAAACCAAAGTACAAATAACCCACCACGATAAATGTCTATTGGCAATGTCGACATATATCAGTAATGCTCCCCAAAATGAGCTCCGTGCTGAGGGAGCACATACTACTGCAGTCCATCTTTGTACGGGGGGAGCAACACCGTCACGTTCGCAACTGGACGATATTGAACATCCGCAAATCTATAGTCAAGATGAAATTTGCGCGGCGGTCAAAGAGGCGGCGGCCGTTGCTGCGGCAGCGGCTGCCGCAGCCGCCGCCGTCACTTCAACGCCCACCAAACGCAATAAACGGAAAAATTTTAAGCCACGCTGCTCGAACGTGCCCGAGGAGGAGCAAGAGGAGGACGCTGACGGTGGCACGAACGAGAACGAGGACGATTCGGATTCGAAAAGACCGCGAAGCGAGTACGACGACGAACCGTCAAATCCGCCGCCGGATTTCAGCGGTGACGATGACACAAGCGTACAGAATAGTGACGTGGAACCGGAACATTCTACCGCGAATAATAATCACCTGAAATGTATACGACGACGAAAAACGGTAGCAACACGTCGAGTACTGTCGAATTATTACGAGCGGGAACGCGGTGGCATCGACGGATCAGCGTTAAATTTATCGCAAAAGAGTGACACCGAGTGCAGTGATACGGACGACACTGTGACGCCTGTGTCAAATCAATTTAGTATAGACAATTTATCGAAATCGGCGACGGCGATCGGTGCAAGATGGCATCCCGGACTGGAACATTCCAGAATGTATGAGGAGATGGCTGCGGTCAGTGAACAACATCAGCATTTACCACCGGGCATACGGGGCAATTACAATGCAAACGAGATACGCGAATTTGCCGTTAGTACAATGCGAGAATTGTTAGGAATCTATGGCCTCACGTCCGAAGCGGAATCAATATCGAAACAGTTGCCGATTGGCGTTTTTCAAAGTGGTAAGTTGAACGACAATCAAATAGATATTTTTATCGATAAAGAAAGTAGCATAAGGCCAGGCGCACATTGAACTGCGTCACGCAGTAAACGCAGGGCAGGGCAGAGCAGAGCAGAGCAGGAAAGCACGTGTGGTCGGGCGCACTTTGAGACGCAGTTAACGCAGGCAGGGCGACGCATTTTCTGTGACTCTTGTTGTAGAACGAGATAGCACGAATTTAAAAGCAGAGTAGAGCAGAGAAGCACTATTTTTTTTCAATTTCTTCAATTGTTTTCATTTCGACGAAATAAAACCAACTAACACGCGAAGACGAGTTACAATGTCGCGCAGCATTGCGCAGTTTCTGTCACATTCACGAGTGCCACATTGGTCTCGTGCGACGTAGTGCTGCTCTGCGTTTCAATTCGTGCTGTCCCGTTCTACAACACAAGCCACAGAAACTGCACTGCCCTGCTTGCGTTAACTGCGTCTCAATGTGCGCCCGGCCTAAGGCCCGATTTACATTAACGCTTCGCTCTCGATACGCTCCCACTCCACTCTCGCTCCGATATAATCTTGTTGTTTTCACATTACAGTGTTGATAACATGCTGGTACCTCTTCGTTCTCCATTCACATTATAATGCCGCTCTGGGTAGGCTCCCAGTTCGGTCTCAGTCCTATACAAACATCTTTTCATAACAACTGAATGCAAGCGGAGTGGAGTGAAATCAAAAAAGTGTTTACACTATAGGTACAAGCCATAACAAGACTGATATCGCTCCGATAAAATTGGCATTGGAACGGGAGCGAACCGCGACTGATATCGGACCGATATCAGAGCGATGATGTGAATACACTCATCGTTTCTTGTGTAAGAATATTTTATCGAATCGGGAGCGGAGCAATATCGTACCGAGAGCGGAGCGTTAATGTGAATCGGGCTTTAAGTGGGATGAATCGGATCATTTTTCACCTTTACACTCAATTTTCTAACTGAAAGTTGGATATTTGGGAATTATACCTTTTGAGTTTAAATTTTCAGTTATCAGTTGCTTGGTACCAAAAGTGAAAGTCGTCAAATTCTCAGATGTCCCACTTTCATACTAGCAAAACGATCAAAAACAGACTTATTTTGGATGTGATAGCTTCCTCCTTATTTTTACCATTTTGAAAATTCATTTTCTTTTGTTCTTTAACGGAAAAAGCCTAAAATATTATCAATACGAACGAATGCTGTAAAATTTGTACACCTATTTCTCCCACATTTTTGGCACAATTTTCGCCATTCTTTTTTTAGTTAGTAAATAAAATCCTCCAGGTGGTCCCATAAAAATTTTGTTGACATTGGTTGAGTAATTTTTTAACCATCTTCAATAATATGAACAATATGAATAATTATGGCAAATTTAAAATTTGTATATGCAAAACTATTTACTTTAATATCTGTAGTAACATATTTTTTTAATTTATGTTGATCCAATTATCCTAAATATAATTTTCTGTCGGTACCTAGTTTATAAAAATTCCTTGATGATTTGAAAAATTGGTGGATTTTCATTGATTTTTTATTTTCCTAGTAATTATTACTTTAAACATTATTAATGTTCCAAATTTCAAAGCAAAGTCAATGAGTGCCCAAAATTATGATTTTTGGACGCTGGTATTTTGGAAACTATTTCACCTAAACGTATAAAATTTGGAATAAAAAAAAAAATTTTAAAAACCAAATTAAAAATGGGGTGGACTCATAAGCATTGTCACTAAAAGGTATAAAATAAAAGCTCTTTTAAAAAACCGACTTCAAAAAGTGAAAAATAATTAATAGTACGAATTTTGAAGTCAGGCGGGAAGTAGTATAAAAAAAATGTAGATCTTGAAGAATTCATAAATTTTTCAAGCACATCCGATCGGAATCTTTCATTCGACGCCCCGCCTGACTTCAAAATTCGCACTGTTCATTATTTTTAAATTTTTGGAGTCGGTTTTTTAAAAGAGCTTTTATTCAAACTGATCTTTTTTTATAGCTAAACAATAAATTTTAAAATATTATTGTTTAAACTCTTTGATTTTTTTGGATCAGTTCAAGAATTCAAAATTTTTAATCATAATACCCACACTTTATCAACTTGAAGAAGTATTTCAATATATTTCTAGATATATTTCAGCATTGTTTGTCTTCTTCAGTGGAGTTTTATTTAAATTACTATGGTTTTAGATTAAATTTGGATATTATGATTAAAAAATTTCGATTTGGTTATCATTTATTAACAGTAACTTATGATAAACTCAAATACAACCGTCATCATCGTTAACCACAATAATTACAAGAGCTTATCGTACCCCTGCTCACCCCGATTCTTTGTTTAATTTCTAACGTTTTTAAGAGACTTACGAGAACAATTTTCAATTTTCCCATCTCTCCGATCCAATATCAAATCCTTTTTTTGGCTGATAATTCAATATGATCCTCTTTTGAAATGTAACACGATGCCCAAATGTCACAAGTTCACATAATTTTGGTAAGAAAAAAAAATTTCATACAATTAAAAATAATACCTGCCCTTACATATTAACCCTGTGAAATCGTCGGTGAAAAATTGTTCAATTTTGTGTAAATATACAAAAAAATAAAAAATTGAAAAAAAACTCTAAATATCAATTTCATTATACCTGTGATCTATGAAGATGGATAAATATTAACTGAGACCATCTCCATTCTCAGGTACACAATGTATTATAGGCCACGACCCCACTCCTATAACATTAAAACGTGCAATTTTACCCCAAAAACGGGAAAAACGTAAATGCGATGACACAATAGAGTGTTAAGTTAATATATCTGTAATGCTATTGTTCAATATAACCTTTTTAGGTTAAATACCCTAAAAAAAAATTACTCGGTTTATAGTAAATTTCACACGGATATAACAGGTATGTAAAAAAAACGATATTTTTATTAAAAAATAAAAAACTACTATAGAAATTTACCCGTTTACAAAAAAAAAGAAGATATTTAAACCCTTACTAATATAACAAATATTAGGGGAGATCGAATTTCAATTCAAAGACCTGACTCCAGATTTCTTCCTTATTTCTTTTTTCTTTTTTTATAAAAAAACTTAAAAAAATAAATAGGGACTTTTTTTTTGAATAAAGAGTTGCTTCTACGTTTTGTTTTTTTTTACCTAAAGAATTTTTTCTTAAAAAATTATTAGAATAGTAAGATTCTTATATTGGTGGTGAATAGTTTCTTTAAAAAAATCTTGTGCAATATTACAAAAATTTTGTGCATTGTTGAAATTAATTTGTGTGAAAAAATGGATGTCCAGTGTTGATCAAATATGAAAAGAGGTAAATTTTTGATTTAATTAACGTGATCAGTGCATAACTAATAGGGGAATCCCATCGAAAATCAACACTTAATCACTCAGTGATAAAAAAAAAATTGACGTACAACAAATATTTGGTTAGTGTAAAAATTATGAGTCCATATTTAAATGCACGTTCAAGTGGTTCAAGTGTGTATAATTTGATTTGATTTTTGAGTTCTATACGGAACTAATTGTATCTTTATTGAAAATATAAATATTACGTGTAATTACTACTAAATGATTATAAAATAAAGAGGAATAATTAAATGGTATACTTCTGCATAATATTTATAATTTTCATCTAATATACGTTTTTAAAAATATATTTAAATGTTAGTACTGTAACTAAATTTGGTAAAGTTACGTAAAGTTACGTGCACCAGTTTCCTAGTAATGATAAACAATTTTTCTGTCGAACACAAAAAACCCTCTTTGACTCTGACATAGGTACATGAAGATACAATTAGCTCCGTATAGAACTCAAAAATCAAATCAAATTATATACACTCGAACCCTTTGAACGTACATTTGAACATGGACTCATAATTTTTACACTACCCAAACATTTTAATAATTTAATTTTAAAAACTACTGAATATTAGTTGAAAGTTCCGTACCTTAAGTCGAAAACGGAACTCTTATAAGATCATTCTTGTGTCTGTCTGTTACAAAGATTTTTGTCGAAAACTATATTCATTTTAAAATAAAATGGAGGAAGGAGGACAGTTTAGTCCAAAAAAAGTTTTAATTAATATATCGTGTGGGGTATCATTTGAAAGAAGAGCTACTGGTTCTTAAAAATATTTTTTTTTGTAAGTCTTGGTTTTCATGGTATTGTTCAAAATTTACTAAAAATGACCGCCGTCCCGGATCTTCTAGGTTTCTAAAGCTAAACCAGATCGGAAAACTGCAAGTTTTTTCGTAAGCGGTTTAAGTTCAATGTGAAACAGTTCATGTATTTTTCAGTTATTACAAGCAAATTTGAATAAAATTTAAATATACATAGATTAAAAAAAAAAGTTTTATTTGGTCTATTGATTGCTCACTTTACGGAATCCTAATTATGGAGCCTCACTGGCTCTTGAAGTCTTGACTAATCTTTTAATTATAAAATATCCTGCCTTATGTAAGTTAAAATTAAAAAAATAAACGGAAGAACGCGCTCAACACCTTATAAGTGAGATATCAGTCGCTTTTTAAAATCATTTAAATAAAATATTTTAAAATGTTAATTTTTTTTTAAATAAAAAATAAAATTTATTGAGAAATTAATTTTCATTGATATAAATTTGACTACTTCACTACGGACTAATCTGTTTAATTGATTTTAAAAAAAAATTTAAAATATATTCATAATCACATATTTAATATGGTTTTATGTTTATAAAATTTAAAAATATTTTTATATAATTTATTTGTAGAAGACTCCTCTCTTGAATGGTCATTAAAGTAATTGAAAGCGCAGTATAGGCAGCATAATAATGACCACTGGTATCCACAATATTATACACGTTAAATGTGTTGTCATTTATTATTCATCCATATTAAAATATATAACGTTTTGTGTCGATATCACACCGAAAGAGTTCTTATAGAATTATAAAAATAAAAATCCATATAATTTTGTCGTGACCGTCTAAGAGAATTCTCCTGATTTCCTGAAGGACTCTCCTGTATTGGAAAATGAGGATGCAAAATTGTGATTCCTTTTAACATTTTTCAATTTTCAGCTCCATTTGCGACGTATTGAGTTTTAAAGTGAGGTTAATTTTGTGCACGCCCCTATGACTTTTTAGCCTCGGAATCAAGAAATTTTGAAAAAAGATACTGATACACTAACATTTGCTAAGTATATTCAGTTAAAATTCTTTCGATTGAATAGTTAATTCAATTTTCGAAAATTCAAAAAGAAATTTGAAGTAGAAAATATGGTACCGAAAAATTTTGATTTTCCACAAGGAACCCCAGAAATAATTTCACATACACTCTCGTGTAGAATATCATTAGAAAGTCATCGTTAACCATTTTTTTATTTTTAAACCTCGTTTTCGAAACACTGAACTTCCAAATTTACGCGTTTCTTTAAAAGATATAGGAGACGAAATTATCACATAATTGACCTTCTAGTAACATTGTCGAACACGTTTATTAATTTTTATAATAAGCGGTAAAATTGCGAAGAACTCTAACCACTGATTTATGTAATAAGTGTCCAACCCGTACCCGAATGTGTTATCCTAAGTATTCACAAATATGTAACTGGTTATTGGGGAATTTTCTGTAAAAACTGCTACTTGACAGCTTTGCACTGAGATAGCTTACGGAGTAGAGAATGTTATAGGCTACTTTTTATCCCGGGAGAATATTTTATTTTTGGGAAAAAATTTATAAGAAAAAAATAACAGCTCGTAGTAGTAGTGACACGATGATTTGATGTCATAGTTTCAAATACCACCCGGGCGAAGTCACAGATAAATTTTAAAACTAACTTTGTTTTTAATAATACCAAAATTATACAGTGTGATATTGGCATATGTTCAACGAACCAGTGTTGTCTATAAAATGAGTGATGACAATCTTTTGTTAGATTGGTCTATAAACTATTAAAAATAACTGTTTAAACATTAAAAAAATAACTATTCTAATATTTAAGCGTATACATGGGAGATTTATACGTTTCAAATACAATCCTTCACAAAATTTTTGGGCAGTATAAATAGAAGTCAGTATGATTACGTTGTACCTGGTATTTCGAAATAAACCATATAGATTACATAATTATATATTCGACAAGCCTAAAACCGAAAACTAAAAACTAACACCAAGATAAATTGATTTTATTGAGGTTTATAGACCTCACTGACATGCATAAGGTTTTTAGGTGCAACTTGACCTTAAAAATTAGCTTTCCTTAATATTCTGCGTACGGTTTCTACGCTAACACATGTGTCTGTCCTCCGAATTGCTTGGGCATTAATTATTATTTGTCCATCTCTTACAGATAGTAACTTTTTACGTACCGTTCCAGGCCTACTACATACTGTATCACTGGTTTTATTTTTTTTGATATATTCAATAGTTGAAGACTTCCCAAATAATTAAACCGAATTCGATGAAATTTGGTACACAGACACTGAATTGACACTGAAAACACATAGAATAATTTTATTCCGATTGAAGGTTCCTGCGGGATATAAAAACAGTTACTTAACCACAGTGAAATGGAATGTTATCCCGACTGAAGGTTCCTGTAGGATACAAAATCACTTATTTGGTCACAGTGAAATTACTGGACTGAATTTGATTAAATTTGATATAAAGACACTAAGGACTAAAGACTTGAATCGATTTCAAGGTAGGCGAAGCCGCGGGTAACAGCTAGTAATTAATATAACAAAAATGTAAAGTTTATGACTTTTTGTGTACTAGATTGGGTTAATCTCGACAATTACTCAACGAATTTTAAAAATTCTTTCACTAACGAATAGGTAATACCCTATGTTTTAATATCGGCCACATTATCCCGGCCAAAATTATCCCGCAGGACTTCTATTTACACTGTCCAAATAATTTTGTGAAGGATTGTACCTACATATTCACATAAAACGCATATACATATTATTATTATATTATGAAAACGTTAAAAAAATTAAAGTTTAAAAACTGAGTTCACTTGTCAGAAGGCATCCATCCGTCTATTCCATTCGAACGATGAGACAAATGAGCGCGGAGATCCCCTTCAGAAATAAACGTACGAACGTATAAACGTCTCACAAAGCAACAGAGACAATTTCTGGTCATTGAACTTAATTATTTTAAAAATTATATTTATTGTAATTGTTCTAATTAATGTTGTATTATTAAAAAGATTTCAATTGATTTTTTGTTTTGTGTTGTATTTTAATGTATCAGGGACGTAGTCAATCAGTATTTTATGGGGGGATGTAATAGTGATGTTTACGAAAAATCGATTTGCGTGTGTCCAAAGAAGAAAGAACGAAAGAATAGTGTTTGAGGGAGGAGCTTTGGTACTATTTAAAAAACATTTTTCTAATCATTTTATCAGGGACGTGGTTGATAAATCCACTGTGGGGGCGATGTTACACTCGCATCTCTAAATACTCATGTTTACGCTTATATTATTTGAAACCAGTACTGCTGTAAAAGAAATTATTTTATCAAAATTAAGGGGCTCTAGATATCTATAAAAATCAATAATATCTTTTGTTAACCAGAAAAAACAATTTGATTATTTAGTCTAAATTGCTGACCAGAGAGGTATCTTAAAATATTAAGCGAAAGTCGACATTTCACACTTTTAATTTAAAAAAAAACTCCCCACAGTTAAAATCAACAGTTTAGGTTCATCGAAGCTCTGATCAATAGAAGATTTCAAGGAACTAAAATTAGAATTTGTTCAAATAAAACTTACGCCATCTTTTAATACATTAAGTACCTATCTGAATTAATTTTTAGTATAAAAAATATTAACATACGTAGATAGAAGCTTTTAACAGCCGGAGTACTAAAGCGGTACGATAGAATTCTCATTTAGTTAAAAAAAAAAAAAAAAATGTGAAATTTTAAAACAACAAATGTAGTCATTTTTGAGAAATCATGCTTACTGTATCTTGTGTTTAAAAAAAAAATGTTGTTCAGGGAAACGCATTTAAAATTGTGAATAATTTTTTATAAGCAAAAAAATACTGATATTTTTTTATATCATCAATTCCAAGGCCAATCGTACACACACGCATGCGTATACAATAGCTCTATTCAACAGCGACACCTATTTGTTACGGCAGGGATGCACGTAACTTTTGAAATAATATTCCGATTCGTATAAAATTTCGTGGAAAATACAATAAAAAATACACTGCCATTGGGGGGTGGGACACAGATTCCTCGTACTCGTAAAAGACTTTAAAACAGTATTCTACCAAATATATATACCATGAAATTATTATGAAATTATTCGCCTTAAAGTTTATAAAAATTGTTGTAACTCAAAATACTTAAATGCTAAATTATAAAATAATAACAAAAATATTTGAGAAACCAACTCCCAAAATACTTTAAAAATTTGAGAGAAGTGTGACTAGCAGTAAATAAGATATTGACATTTAATGGGATTTCATGGTAGCGCTGTGGATAATATTACTCCGAATGCAATTTGTAGAGGACCATCTAGGAACCAGACCGTATATTTTTGGAAAATTTCATTAAAAAGAATTGAACAGTTCAGAAGTTATGCCACTTGGTGCAATTTAGTATATTAATGGAATGACATGGTAGCGGCGTAGCTACCGTTACTCCGATTTCGATTAAATTCATACGGGGCCATCTAGGAATCAAACTGCATAATTTCTGAAAATTTCATTAAACACAATCGAACAGCTCAGAAGTTATGCCACTTGGTGCAAACTGGCGACACACAGACGGACGGATAGACACCAATTAAAAATTGTTCAGGAAACTCTAAAACATAATATGTGCGTAAAAATTTTTATTTTGGACGGAAAAAATCACATTGCTTCCGCTACGTTAGTAATCTCGGAATCAAAACGATATATTCGAAAAAAAGTGCACATAACCCCTTAATATGACTTAATAAAATCACAATTGGAAGAAATAGAAACACCCTATGACGCTACCAGACAGGCAATAGGTGCTATTTAATAGAAAAATTCTTTTTACTTAATTCATATAGTTCAGTTTTTTTTTTCTCAGTTTGAAAAAAAAAAACAACACTTTTTTACGATTCGAACAAACAATCGAATAACAATGATTGGCCGTCATACGTCCGATCGAATCAATCAAATGGTTGTTCGTTAACGCTCCACCGCTGGATATAAAATATTTAAACATGTGCACCCGCTGATCTCCAACAAATTTATACACGTACATACACGTACATTCATACACGTACATACCAATTATTAGCTTTTAATTAAAAATTGATCTATCTATGAATAAATATGTGTCTTTTAACGAATTATTATTATGTTCGTACGTTCGTCTATCTGCGTCATCGACGCTCGTCTGTTCTTTTCTAATTTTTAAAAATGAACAAAAAAAAACATAATATTAGAACCGCTTGCTTGCTCCTAGGCCATTATTCTTCGATTCGAATAATCAACGTACATACGTTTGGTCTTTTCATATGTTAATTAAATTTATTTTGAAAAATTTCCAAATTGAAAAAAAAAATAAATTGAATCCTTTCGATGGGACATAATTCTTCCTCAGAAATATAAATGGTTTTGTTATATTGACAAAGATAGCATTAGCAGTGTTAAAAATTTACCTTATAAAAGCTTAAAATTTTCTTGAGAATTGCTTAACATAGTAAAATAGTTTAAGAACCTTTTTTTAACAATTTTTGTTCACTCTTGAATGATTTTCAAGTCGAACTTGTACCATGACGAAAAAGAACTTAACCCACGACTTTAAGAAATTTGACTTCGGGGCCAGTTTTCTATATATTACAAGAAAAAATATTTAGTTATGAAAATATATATATATATATATATATATATATATATATATATATATATATATATAATATACAGGGTGTTAGTGAATAAGTGCGAAAAATTTTAATGGGTGATTGCTGAGGTTTTTTTTATGTAAAAAAGTTCATATGAACCTATGTCCGAAAACGCTTAGTTTCCAAGATACAGAGTGTTCAGTTTCTCGTCTTTATATATATATATATATATATATATATATATATATATATATATATATATGTATATATATATATATATATATATGTATATATATATATATATATATATATATATATATATATATATATATATATATATATATATTGTATATAACACCCTGTGTATATATATTGTGACAATTATTTTAAATTTAAAAAAAATGCAGTATGGATCCCAGAATCGAACCGTGGCCATCCAAAAAGTAAACAATTACTCTACTGTCTGGTCTGTCTGCCTTACGACCCCACTGAAAGTTTAAGACACTTAATTAATATATAAGTGAAGGTATGCCATTGATGTACAGTTTTTACTAAGCTAACTAAAATTTGAAGTAAATTGTTCCTGTTAATATTTCATAGTTCTAATAACGAAATCCTTGTGCATTTACGTTTTCAGTCATCACATAGGTGGTCAACCAGCACTTGGTCACATTGAATTTAACAAAATTCCGTATTTTTTCCAATCTTTTATCGACATCGCCAACTATAAGGATTCTAACGTTATATTCCGTTTGTCTGGACTCGAAACTATACTCAAGTAGGTAATAATAGTATCAAAATTCCTTGACACAGAATTCCCAAAAACAAAATTCAACACTCCCGAACAAAATGGATACGTATCAATTTATTTTTTATTAAGTATTTGAAAAGACCTTGGTATTTTTTAGACAGTTTGTTAATAAAACTGTTTATTTAAAAAATTACTAATTTTATATCGTTCAAGGAATTAATATTAATTATTCGTTTCCTTAAATATTGAATATATGATTAATAGTAATAATTTTTGATAATTTATGAAAAAATACTTAATTATGAATTAAATTATATTTACAATGATTTTATGTTAAAAAAAATTATGCAAATTCGTTTCAGTAAAAATACATCTATAAAAATAATTTTTAATTACCTAATCAAATATTAACAACGTTTATTTTTGAGTGCAGACAGATCCGTAAGTTCCATTAGTGACAAACGTGTCACCACCTCTTTCAAAAGTATTTATTATTCTAGTAATAATTTAAGTGAATTAAATAAAAAAATTTTCGTTCGTAACATGTGACAACCTACTACACAAAACTGTTGAAAAATTTGAAGTGTGCATAATAATTTTGAAAATTATTACTATCTTGTGTGGTATGATTACTTAATTTAATTAGAGTTCCGAAGAATAATCTCGGAACACTTATTCGAACCATTTATTTCGGTTAAATTGTGTGAGTAATTTTTTGGGGGGTATAAATTTCACATCGAGGTATATTTTGGTATTAGAAAGGTCTAGAGAAAATTTTCGTTTTTCTTAATGATAACGTTCGAAAGTTGTTCTGTCTCAAATGAAGTTAAGGTTCCTCTTTTCCGTTTCCGAAATATTTCTTTAAAAGATACAGGAAATACGTGTACAAGTAACATAATCGTATAACTATTCGCAGAATTCTTGAGGGATCAAAGTCCAACAAAAAGGAAAGATATATTTTTAGTAAGAGATATATGTACATATTTTGTTACATTAAGAAGATAAAATACTTTTGCAACAAAGATGGATACAGAGTAATTGTATCTAAACTCTCACTATTAGGTTTTATATCTCTCACTCAGGTAATATTGCACTGTATATACAATGTATAAAAATACACTACGTTGTAAAAAAAGTAATAGATCTTGAAATAGTTTGCTTATTTATATAGTAATACAATGATATACCTATTTAAATAAGTAATTTTAAGTTAATAATTTTAATTAATAAGTAATTTCATTTAGGTATTTATAAATACGATTTTTTTAATGGTGTAGACCCTTACTTTCATTTATTTAACGGAATACTGTAAAGTGGACTTTGATCCCTCAGAAACTTTGCATTTACAAATTTGTAAAAAACTATCCGCTGAGGAGCCCGAACTTAATGTGTGTCCAGCACGCGCTTGGCGATTATTTTAAAATAAAATGACGAAAAATTTTAGCGATTGGGGGAATCCATGTCTTGATAGTTTTTTAAAAGAAAATCTTAATTTATTCAATGTAAAGCCCTCGTAATCTGCTGTGTACTTTAACGCAAATGTTTACCTTGCGTTTATGAGCAAATATTTATTACTGATACTGTATTTTGTCACCCTACCAAAAACACAAACTCAGACACAAATATCTATTGATTATTTATTATTTTTATGTAAAAAAGGCATGACAAAATTTTCAAAAATGATCCTGCTGTTATTGAAATAAGCAATTAACCAACAAACAATTTAGGTTAATAGATAAATTTTAACGTAACTGATCAAAAATCAAAAAAAAAATAAAATATTCATATAATTAATTTAATTGCCGTTGTAAACCTTCGTCGTATTACAGAAAATTTATAGTTATCAACGATCGATCAGCAATTAATCATATTTGGATTTTTAATGTCAACCCAAAACTAATTGGACAATACGCAAAATGATGTAGAAAATTATGAATTTATTTAAAAAAAAAAAATACACACATACTACATATTTCAACATAAATGTAAATTAGTGATGGGCACAATTGGATTCTTTCAATAATCGAATGATCGAATTCGAATTATTTATCATCCGTTTGCAAGAGCAACTAATACATTTCTCCCACTTTCATATTTCGTATAGGCGAAGTTTGAACGAATAATACTAACTTTAACACAGTATAACAATTTACGCTAATACAGCACAACCTTTTTTATGGGATGAATAGCGACCGCATAAAAAAAATTTCATAGAAAGTGCATAATTGAAAAGGCCTAGAACGTTACTATTTCCTTAGAAGCTATGTATATTATAAAAATTGCGATAAATACATCTGTTAAAAAAAGAAACAACTGAATAATGCAATAAATTATATTCTTATGCAATGTACTGATTAAATACTTGAAAATAATCAGTGAATAATTTTATCGCAAACTAAGGTTTAAGGTACCATCACAATGTGATTCTGCCGAAAAGTAGTCAATTTTCACAATTTTTTTCGGATGGATAGGATTGGAGAATGGGGATGATTTTTTTTTTACGAATGATACCAATATTTGTCAATACAAAAAATAATTTTTTTATGTATTTTTATTTATTTTTTATAATTATTATAATTTTTTGAAAAAAGTGTCTTAAAAAAAGGCCGAAATTTGGTGCTCAGGATTGCGGCCGCAGTTTTTATCTGAAAAAAAAAAAATCAAATGGATTATCAATCTGTAGGTAAGCCGCTATGTTCCTATGGGAGCCTTTTTTTCTTTTGAAATCTTCCTGTTTTTTGCACACGGAAAACCGTAAAATATTTTTGCACCTTTTATTCAAACCGCGGCCATTTTTTCAAATTTCAAAGAAAAAAAAAGCTCAAATTTCAAAGAAAAAAAAAATTATAGAAAATTAATAAAAATAATTTAAAAAATATCTTTGTTTTATCAAATAGTGGTATTAATCGTGAAAAAAATTCATCACCATCTCCCCATCCTATCCATCCAAAAAAAATTGTGAAAATTGACTACTTTTCGGCAGAATCACACTGTGATGGTACTTTAAATTTCTTACTTTTGCTTGCTTTTTAATTAGGGATGTTATGGATATTAAATTTCGGATACGGATATTTAAAAATATTTTTTCGGTTTCGGTTTCAATTACGGATATGTAATAATATCGGATAATGTTTCGGATACGGTTACGGTTACGGTTACGGTTACGGATAATTGCTTTCAGTGAACATTTTTTTTTTTAGAAAAAAGGGGAGAATTTTACCCCAAAAAGTGAACGTCAAACACAAATCAACGGAAATCTATCAAGGGAAATATATGTAGCAAAAATTTGCTTCGATTTAACCTCAGTTTTCTAATGGCAGTTGTTTGTTATTATCCGAAACAAATCCGAAACTTATTTTCGGATACTTTAATGGATATTGTTTTTAAAAACCCCATAAAAAAAATCGCACAAAAACGTGTTTATTGAGTGTAAAAATGCGCATCCTTTCACTTATACTCCCAAAAAATTGTAAATACTGTTTTTAAAAAAAAATCAACAACCATAATTCGTTCATCCTGTATTCCGTTTTTCCTGTATCGCATTATTTTACCTGAATTATATGTAATTTGAATTATTTCTTAATTCATAATTCGAATTATCCCATCGCTAATATAAATATCAAAAAAAAAGATTATTTACTCTTTAAAAAACGAAAAAACCAGATGTCATTTACAAACAATATTTTTAGATTATGTTTAGCCCCGCAGGTTTGATAATTGATCAACGTTTGTTATTGAACGATTAAATTGCTGTAATTACTGGCAGTTTGACAAGATGCTCGCTCAGTTTTTTTTTTCTTTTTCTGAATTCATACTTTAATTAGACAACACGATTTACAATATGTGTGTGACAACTGCAACGTTACTGCATTCTAAATATTTATTATTTGACTAGCCGTACCCGCGACGTCGTTCGCGCAATCGATTGCTATAAACTCAATGAGAAGTATGTAAGTGTAATAATTATACAGAACTTGCAAAGAATAATAATTTTTGTGTAATGCATGCACGTTTTTCTATTTTCCCGGAGTAAAAAGTATCTTAAATATTGACCCAAGTAATAGGTTATCACCACACCAAATTTTATCAATATCCGTCCAATAGTTTTTGCGTAATACGTGCACATACACAAAATAGTTTTTCTATTTTCCCGTGGGAATGAGGCATTTTCCCGGGGTAAAAAGTATCTTAAATGTTGCCCTAGGTAATAAGTTATCACCACACCAAATTTTATTAAAATCCGTCCAATAGTTTTTGCCTAATGTGTGCACATGCTCAAAATGGTATTTCCATTTTCCCGTGGGAATGAGAAATTTTCCCGGAGTAAAAAGGATTTTAGATGTTGAACCAGGTAATAAGTTATCATCACACCAAATTTCATTAAAATCCGTCAATAGTTTTTGCGTGATGCGTGAACAGACAGACAGACAATAATTCTAAAAATCGCTGTTTTGGTATCTACATCGGTAACTATTTACAGCACCAGTACAACTTTCAAAAAATATTCCATGTACAGAAATGGTCTCGTTACAATTTTATTATATGTATAGATGAAAATTTTTAAAGGACCGTGCCAGGTGCGCGTTTGACACGCATTAAAGCAAGTTTTCCACAGGTTTCGGGATAAAATATTGGGGATTTAGGAACACTTTTTACGATTTAAATGTTACTTGTGTTATTAGGATTTCTTAAGTTAGTAATTCGAAATACTGACATTATGAGTGATCGTGTATTGACAGTATTGAAGTAATTATCAGGTAGCGGGTTTTTTTCGGACAGGTCAGGACCGTACTTATTACCATAAAATTTTGCAACTAATTAACATGAAATTGTGCACATTTGAATGAATATTATTTTTCACCATTTAGAATACTAACGGTATTTTTTAATTGACAAAAGTAAGAAAATTTTAAAAAAATCGGAAAAATTTTTTGTAAAATTTATTGACAAGCTGTTGAATAATTAGACGGTCCACTGTAATTCGTAACACGTACGTATTTACTAAGATTTTTTTATTATTGAAAAACAAATTTTTAATAAGCAACTATACTTCTATCTCTCAAAATTGAAAACAATAAAAAAAGATGAATTTATTTAATTCAAATGACATATCACATAAATCACATACATAATACAAACAAAAATACTTTTGATAGTCAATTAAAATTAGAGTAGCACTTTTCAGTTGTGCAGGTAACAATTTAAAGAATTAAAAAGGATGCTTACATAAAATACGTATCCATAAATAATATTTTTATACACATATGTATGTGTGTGTTGTATAGTTGTATAACTTGTGTACGTTAGTTTTATCAAGATATTTTGAACGTTTAATCACATTGAGTGCAATATGTATATCTGCATATACTAAACACGATACTGTCTGATCCGGAAAAAGTCCGATACCTGGTAATTATGTACTTGTCAACAAATACTGACAGTATTTCTGGTCATGTACAGGGCGTCTTAAAAAAAAAAGAAAGAAAACAAATTTTGAAGTTTAATTTTTTGTAAACGAGGCTAAAAAATGAAAAGTGGTTAAAAGACTCTCAACGTCATTTTAAAAGATCTTTCTAACGATATCCCCCACTTTGCAGAAGGGCACAATTTTATCCACTTTGGAGCATTTGACTTAATGATTTGGACTTGAATTTTTTTGGGGGGGAGGGATGTTTTTCTAATACCGAAACATACCTGGATAAAAAATTTGATTCAATGAGAACCATTCTGTTTACTTCATATTTCTTTTTGAATTTTCGAAAATTTTGTTGCCAGAAAATCTCACTTTAAAGCTCAGTATGTATTTGGCAAACGCGGCCTAAGAATTTTTCCATTCTGGAAATTCGCTAAAATGGTTTAGCAGAGCATCAATTTTTCAAAATCATTTGGGAAAGAAACAGTGATATTGGTGACAAAACACGAAAATGTATATATTTTATGTCAATCGTAGATGTTTCATGATGACATTCTTTAAATCGACGCTTTAGACAGTTTAGACGATGAAAGGAACCTCAGCTTTGATTCTAAAGCTTTTAAGGCATCAGAAATATTCATAAAAGAATAAAAATTTGCTAGACCTACTTTTTCTAGTTTTTTTGTTTAGAAATAAATGAGTGGTTGTGTGTAAACATACCAAAAAATTTTGACAATCGTTTACTGAAGATCATTTAATTTGTCTACAAGTGTACATTACAACTCGTACGATATGTCTTCTATACAATAAGAAAATATTATGAACAAAAATTCTAATTGTTAGACAATATTTTATATAAAATCATATTTTAATATAAAACATATGGTAACGCAACTTTACATTAGTTTTATTCAAACGAACGGGCCACGGAAACAAGGACGCGAGAGGAGATCATCAGTCATAATGATTTCACGCATGCGTAATAAATAAAATATAATGACGTTGATGGTATTTTTTTTTTAAATTTTTTTGTATTGAAACGAAAAAAATGCCTATCATTTATTTATTCAAAGCAAGAAATATTTTAAGTAGTTTTCAAGTTGTGTGAAGTCCAGTCACTGAATGCATCTGAATAAAACACATTAATATTGAAAAATTATGAGATTTTTTCTAAAAATATGATTTAACGATCTTACCATATCATTTTTAAAATGTGAACTTTTTAATTATTTTACAACGCAATATCGTTACAGTGAACTCGAAATTATTTACGCAGCATTCATTTCACGTTTGTTTTTCTAGTTATCCCGTCCCGTTCTTCCTGGAATCCAGGAATTCATGGATCTTTTAAAAGTTTTGTTTCGTGCATTAGTAGTGGATTTAAGGTTGCAACTATTCCACAATAGAGACTAGGGCAGATCCGGCTTTTAGAAAGGGGCGGAATTCACACCCAAATTATCACTTTTCGAAAGCTCGGTCGTTTGTTAAAGTAGAACGATTCGAAAAATACTTCTATCAAATCGGTCATATTTTTAAAAGAAATTTCGTTTCGAAAAAAAGCAACATGTGGCCAAAGTAACCCAACTTCGTCGTCTGACTTTGGCCACCCTTATTTAAAAAAAAAAAATATTTAGAATGTATTTAGCTTCCTGTCCATTTCAAAGTTAAAAGTACTAATACAGACCTATAAAACGTAACTAGAAACAAAAATTAACCCTAGAATCATACGTACACGTCAAAACGACGAACGAACTTCTCTACCTGCTCCAGTACTACAACTTGTCGGTACCTGCTTGCTGTGAGATTTCTGTTATCTAATTTATTTGTTGTTAAACACATAAGACGTATTTATTTTGTTTATAGTCATTGTCGTTTTGTTTGTATTGAAATAGTGCCCGTCAAAAGGACGTCGATGTATGATTACGCGATGTTTTTTTTTAAAGATTTTGTACTTCACATATAAAAGTTTTCCTAATTTTTCTAAAATTTATTAAAGATATGCATGTTATAATTAATTTATTCAATGATTATGATAATGTGAAAAATGATTACAGCTTTTTGACTTATAGAGACGACATAATACTGAAGTTTTAATATATTGAATCGAAAACTAAAGAATGCGTTTCAAGTGACTTAATAAAAGATTAACAGTTTATTTTGTGGAAAATATTTTAATTTTTATTATTTTTTGAGATCTTATTCGAAAAATTACTAACAAATTTTAGAAAATTTACAAATGTGTCTAATGGGGAAATAACTACATATCTATAGGAATAGTTAGGACTGGGAAATTTCACATTCTGTAAAGTCACACATGTCCACTGACTCATAATAGTTCATAAATTAATTATTTCAAAAATTCAAACACATGTTTTATGATACAATTGATGTATTTATCTATTTTTTAATTTTTATAATGAAAATATGCTTTTATAAAAAGATTTAAAAAAATTAATAAATATTTACATTAAGAAATTTTTCCAAATCCAATTTTTTTAAATATTTTGTTCGTTTTTGTAGTATGGTTATGTAAAAAAAAAAATGTTTTTTGCAAATAAACTCTAAAACTCTCCGTAAAAAGTCCATCCGTCAAAACGACGTCGATGTATGATTAACGTTTCTCGTAGACCAACGTATGATTCTAGAGTTAATATCATTTGGTGTAAAATTTATAACAGTGTAAAGTTCAAAAGTGGACCAAAGTCATCCAATTTTACGGTTTCAGTTAATATTATTTTGGATAATTTTGATCGTTAGAACTGGATCCGTTTGTAAATAACATGCCTGTAGTATGGTCTAAAACGACTAAGAAACATATTTCCGCACCTATCGGTACCAAACGAAGCCAAGCTATAATATTTTTATATATAAAAATTGTCCGGTGAGGGCATCCTTAACTAATAAGTCAATATTTTATTGACAGAACACGATTTCTTACTTATATTTTTAATATACTGGTTGATTCATGTATTACCGGGAATTGTTCTGTATTATTTGTAGAATTCATTGAACACAATGGAGTGGATTAATTTGTTAATATAAGAATTCTAATAGTTTCACGAATTATGAAACAATAAAATTATAAATTCGTTATAAATACAGAATTGTCCTTGGAATTTTAATATAAAACTGTTTTTTCTTTTTACCAAAATGATATAAGATAATGAAATAAAAAATTCATAATAAAATACATATAAATAAAAATTATCCCATATTGAATTTCAATTTTGATAAATTTTTTTTCGTAGTTTAACATTCACTCGATTTTATAATCTAATGTTACTTTTTTGGAACGAAACAAAAAACAACAAAACGCATATTTAAAAATAACTTTAGTGGATTTTTTTCGAAAATCATATATTTTTAGAAATGATTGATAAGTTGAAATATTGAATGATATTTGTGTTTTAAAAATTATAATATTGTAGAACTGAATGAAATTTTCAAACGTAATTGCTTCCTTGTTTGTGCAAGTATTCGACACTAGGGGGCCATACAAGGTCGACATTTTTCGTAATAGTGTCTCTTTACGGACACAATTTTTTTAGTCTTATTTTGAAAAAGGATATTAAGATATTCTTTTGGAATTTATATAAGAATCCAATTCTGGGACCTTGGCAAGTGTGAGAAGGAAGGGACTCGAATTTTTCCTGTAACTGTAATTCGAATCTGTATCGTTACTGTATCTTCATGCCAATGCGAGTTCATGTTTCGTGGTAAGGACTAGTGATGTTGGGGCGAGAAGCATTTAATTGATTAATCAACTAAAATTGTTTTTCAGATAAAATTAGTCATTAGTCGAAAATATCGAGCACAGAGTAGTCAACTAATCGACTAAATTTTTAGTCGAATTCATGGTAAGGTAACCTATGTAACTCTTTCAAAAACGAGGTGTTTTTTTCGAATTTAATTGTGGACTTTTAATATTTTTCTTTTAAGAAAAAAAAAGATATGAAATATCACAATATATTAATCACATAAAAGTGAAAAATCATATAGGTAGATAATTTTCCATTTTTTGAAGTCCAATAAATAATACAGAAAAATTGTTAAATTAGTCGTTTTTAGTCATTTGAAACAAAAATTAATCATTTTAATCATTTAATCGAAGATAAAATAGTCGACTAAAATATGACTAAATGTAAACAAAATTAGCCGACTAAACCGACTGATCGATTAATCATCTGACATTACTAGTGAGGACTAGTGATGTCGAGCCGACAAGCAGTTAGTCGATTAATCGACTAAAGTTGTTTTTCCGACAAAATTAGTCATTAATCGCAAATATCGAGCGAACAATAGTCGATTAATCGACTAAATTTTTAATCGAATTCATGAATAAGGTAATGAGTGTGACTCTCTTAAAAACGATATTTTCTTTTGAATTTAATTATTCGACATCACTAGTGAAGACTAGTGATGTCAGCTAATTAGTCGATTAATTGGTTTAGTCGACTAATTTTGTTTACATCTAGTCATTTTTTAGTCGACTATTTTACCTTCGACCAATTGACCAAAATGATTAATTTTTTTTAAATGACTAAAAACGACTAATTTATTAATTTTTCTGTATTATTTATTAGACTCCAAATAATGAAAATTAAAAAATTATCTCTTTGTACGATTGTTTACTTTTATGTGATTGACACATTGTGATATGTTATATTTTTCTTTTTCTTAAAAAATATATTAAAAGTCACTATTCAAATTCAAAATAAAATATCCTTTTTGAAAGAATTATATAGGTTACCCTATTTATGAATTCGATCAAAAATTTAGTCGACTAATCGACTATTGTTCGTTCGATATTTCCGACTAATGACTAAATTTGTCTGAAAAACAACTTCAGTCGATTAATCGACTAACTGCTTGTCGACTTAACATCACTAGTGAGGACACAATCTAGTGCTAGTGATTGTACACATAGACGAGAAATAACTAACAGGGAAAGTTAACGAGAGGCTACTGTAATTTTTTTTTAAACTATCTAAACACCGTGTAAACACAGAACTAGTTGTATTAAACAATTGATTTAAATCTCCGCATACCTCTGATATGGACAATCAGACCGATTTTTATATATAATAAATTTTTTTTAATATTTCTGATTTGATTGATTGCATTTAAATGAAACAAAAACCGGAGAACTGAGTTTATCCGTTTGAAGATGTGATGATAGACGGTGGCCCCGTCAAACACGCCCCACCTCGCCGCATTGCTCTATCATTCGTCCCAGCCGTTAATCACATATTGTTTTTTTGTAGCTAAATAATTAATACAAAACCAAATATTAATTAATTTCTATGTGTAATTACGATCTGATAACGAAATGTGATGATATTATTTAAATCTTAATTACATTTTCAAATAAAATTCTATTTCCTTGTAATAAGAAATGCCAATATTATTAATATATATATAAAAAAAAAAAATAGAATTTATTTTGTATAAAATTGCTACTAGGCATTTGGCTGTAATTTTTTTGTTTCAATTATTTTTTTTTCTAATGACAACAAAATAAAGAAAAAAACCGTACAAATACTTATTTCAGTATTTCTAACACAGCGTCTCCCAATCGAAGTCGAAGTGTCCATCGCTTTGCAGGTGAATTTTTTCAGTATCTATTTTTATACTTTGTTTATTCGTCCAAGGTGTGCGCCAAATTGAAAAGCAATCGGTTGGATAAAACTTGAGATTTTGTGTCAAGCAATTCGAAAAAATGTTTCGAAGAAAACGCGTTTAAGGGGAACCATTAGTGTGACATTTTGAAAAAATTGGAAATTTTTTTTGCATGTTTTAATAGTTTATACCTTTAAAAATAACATACTAAAATTTCAAATGCATATCTCAAATAGTTTTTGAGTTACAGCCATCCGAAGAATGGATTCTGATTTTCATTGTTAACTCTGAGGTATTGAGAAATGTATGAAGGTTGATAATTCGGGAGTTTCTGGACGTGGATGCCAGTCACATGTTGTAGAGAAGCTAGACCCTGGCACATTTAAATGACTCATCTAGTTTGACTATGACCGTTATAGTGAGTACATCGTAAATAATTTTAGTTAAACTTCTCAGTGATTAAAACTAAAAGCTAAAGTAAAGAAAAACTACATTTTTCAAATTTGCTGCAGTTATAACTCGAAGACAAATCATTCGATCGATTTGATTCTTATTGCAGCTTCTTTTATATATATTTCTTCGTACCATGAACCTCCAGTTTTCCGATCGAATAAAAAATGTAATTTTCGCAAGCCAAAAACCATCAAACTTTTTTTTTAAAAACTCCGCCATTTTGTTAAATTTCAACTTTGAGGTTCACGGTACGGACTGTCCCTTCTAATTTAATAGGCTTTTTGGTTTTTTTGATATCAGGCAGTGTGAACGCCGCTATCACTGCAGCAGTGGGGAACTTTTTTTTTGGAGCCTTGGACAATCTCGAATAACTCATTAAATTTTCAATTTTTTTGTCCAAAAAGTTTATCTTGAATTTATTATATATCAACGAATATATCCTTAAAATATTAAAACATTCCATACAGTAGTTTTCTTTAAAAAAATTCCCAAAAATCACTTTTTTTCAGGCGGTCACACTAGTGGTCCCCCTTAAAGTTTCGAGCAAAATTTCAAACAGCAACAACAAGTCTATGTTGCTTGAAGATTGAAATTAAACTGAACACTCTTAACTTATTACTGCCTCATTTTATACCTCTAAACTAGAAACGCACCCTCTCACTGGGATTTGTAATCCCATACAAAATCTAACGTAATTCGACACTACATAATCACGGTTAGTTTCAACTGGGACATTCTGTATTAATTATTCATTCAAATAATTAATAAATTTCGATTGATAATTAAAAGATTTTCTATATTTGTGCGTTGAACTACGCTACTGTTTTGTTTAATTAGTTTCAAAAAAAAAAAAAATTATACGTATTCGAAAGTTCAAATCTCAGCACGAAAAATTAGAATTTTCCTTTGTTTGAAATGATATTTACGAATTAATAAGTAAAAAAATATTATTTATTGTTTGAACTTGAATCGCTTTTTGGTTAATACTCAAATAATATCAGTTTATTGATTGGTATTGATATTTTGCAATCACTTTATTAAGGGGGACCACTAGTGTGACTGCCTGAAAAAAAGATGATTTTTGGGAATTTTAAAAAGAAGAAATATTGTATGGAATGTTTTGATATTTTACGGGTATATTGGTTGATATATAATAAATTCATGATAAAATTTTTGAACCAAAAGACTGAAAATTCAGTGAGTTATTCGCGATCTACCAAGGCTCCAAAAAAAAAGGTTCCCCACTGCTTCACAGTGCCTGAAATCAAAAAAAAGCCCATTAAACTAGAAGGTATTGCCCGTACCGTGAACCTCAATCGAAATAAAAGGTGAAATTTAACAAAATGGCGGAGGTGAAATTTAACAAAACACAACTGTGTCTTTCACCTGATGATGGCGTAATGGCCGAAAGTCGACTCGTGTTTGTACGATTTTTGTTGTGAAAAGTGACAAAGCAACGATCCCCTATCTTTTAATACGGACTTTCACAAAGTAAATCTTTCTAATATTAATTATTTAAAACAGTAAAATTTATAAAATTATTTAAAACAGTAAAATTTCTTCTGCCCCCCAATCTAAAATATTATACACTCCGACTCTTTTATAGACAATGTACCCTTCCCACTGAATGAATTACAAAAACAGTTTAAATACTGATATTAGTTTGAATCGAAATGAAAAATACGAAATAATTTCAATAACTTCCGTTAGTAAAACAAAAAATTCAACAGATTTATCGAACTAAAAACAATAATCAGATCAGTAAAATTAATGACTTACGAATAAAACTCGAACAGTTATTGATAAAATTATTACAATTTTATTATAGTGTATTTAGACAGGCATCGAAGCTTATGGGAACAAATACGATGATTATTGTTTGAAAAATCGAATGTAGACTGAGTGCTGGCGACCGATTTACTTTACGTGTTTTAGCAATGTCGAAAAAATTAATCACAAAAAGGTTATTCTTAAATTTTTTGAGTTTTGAAGCGAAAACTTCTGTATCGAGGGTCATTCGGTTTGAGGGCGTAGTGAAATCTGTAATGATTCAGCGTGTTTTTTGTCGAACTAATTACTTTCAAAAAATCATTCATTTGGTCCATTGTAACCTGACAAAACACAAGGCATTTTTTAGCGAAAATCATTCCAGGGCGCAATAAATTTAGTTACACCACTGGTACCAGCCAATAAAAAATTTGACCGACCATCATCAAGTATACTTATTAGGAAAATTTTAGTCATCAGGAAAAACTGAAAAAATTCCCTGAAAGTGCATTTAATTAAGAACAATATAACGTTTAATTGGCCGTTAATGAAGACGTACTTATAACTAACTGGGAAAAGCTAAGAAAATTTCTAATATTTTCCTCTTAAACACGTGAAAAAATTATTTAAAATAAAATAAATGAAATGTTTAATATAGATTACCTAAAGTTATCTTGTATTTAAATGTCTTTTAAAACGTCATTCTTTATATGATTTTACGATACTTATTAAATTACTACTTCAGAAAAACATTATCAGTCGCTGAGATGTCGCTTCATAGGAAAAATATTTTTCATCCTGGTGTACATTTCATAGTAGATATATTGAGTGGTGCAAAAAAATCGGCTATAACGCTCTTAAAAATATGAAATTTGTTAGAACGTCCAAGTTAAAGGTGTAAAATCTCTTGCAAATTCACAGTAAAAAAAAATTTGTGTCAAAATTAATACATTTCACATGTCCGGAACGGTCCATTCAATTTTTTGTGTTATTTTAACACAAAGCATATGTGTCAGATCTTTACATAAGATTTGTGTCAGTGATTTAACACACAAGAGGACATACATTTTGTGTTAATTTTTCAGATTTATCAGAGTTAGTTGTTAAACTTTTTTATTCAATATTTTATTGTCACCTAAAAAATTTGAAAATCGTCAAAAATTATAACGATTTGGTTCAGATATTATTATAAATGAGACTCAAAGAACGCAAAGTAAGTCAGTTCTTTGTAAAAAATTTTATTTATTCCACATATATCTACCAAAATATATATAATAATAAAGATGAGAGTAGTTCTTATTATTAAACAAAACCGAAAAATTATAAGTTTTTTCAGTTACTGACGAATATCGAATAATATATAGTTTTATTAAAAATTTAAAAATGAAACAATTTTCTTACATTTTAAGGTTATTTTGTTACAGATTCAGTTACAAAAAATCATGTAAGCTTACGAGATTGTATATTATAATATACAATCGAGATTGTATATTATAATCTAACTTACGTACTTTTAACATTCTTTTGTTTTACACAAATATTATGTTACTTCTTTGTTGTTCAAAACAGGTTAACATTTTTATTCTGTAAAATCGAAATTTGTGTTAATACTTTCATTTTACACAAACACGAAATGTTACATTAACGCAGGATTCTGTTACTTATCTAACACAAAAATTTTAACCACTAGTTTTTTTTTTACGCAGAACACAAATTTTTTTACTGTGTTCTTCTAACACATCAGACATTAGACACCTGTTTTCTCTATTTGAAAAGTGGAAGCTGTTGTTCAAAAGTCCCGACTACGAATTAAAAAAAATGAAAAAACAAGATGAAATCGAAAAATTGGTCGCTTTTTCTCTCGACTTAAAATGATTACGATGCAATTTTGTTGATTTCAACTGTTTTTTTCATTATTTTGGTCCTGGGGACTCCAAATCCTTAAGACACGTCATTGCAGCATTTGACCACTCTGTACTCGATAAAAAACGCACTGATTAATCTGGTATAATTACAAAACATTTGCACACTTGTACAATATTTTTTTATTCTTAATAATTTCTTATCACAATTAAGAAACGTTACGGTTAATTTCGAGTTTTAGATTACAATGAACGTCTTTATAATTTTTTTAAATATATGCATTATACAATTATGTACCTCTGCGTATCTCGAAGCTTAACTCAATGAATCAGATTGATCAGTGTGCAGTATGAGTTCGGTAATGAATTTGGTGAATTGGTTTTGTAAGCGGTGTTAACGATTTTACAGTAAATTTTGATGAAATTGAAAATGTTTGTGCGTCCGTGTGTACCCAGCCATGGAAAATGGTATCGTCCCGTCAATTTCAATATAGGTATGGAAATTTTTAGTCATACAAATAATTTTGTTGTTTTAAGTAAGACCTTCCATTTTTAAACTTTTTTTTTTTTTTTTGGATACATTAAAAATCATTAAAAAAAAAATTGAGAAAAAGGTTTATCACTTATTCTCGCAAATATTTTATTTCGTCGGTTTGGTGTGAGAACTCATTAAGTGACAAATTTTTCAAAAATGAGTTTTTTATATTTTTCAGCTGACTTTTACTTTCTCTTTTGATTGATAATACTCAGTAGATGATGAGAAAAATGAGATTTCCTCATTTTGCGTTTGCAAATAATGGTTACTTAATATTTACCATTCTGTTGTAGAACTGAAAATCATTAAAGTCACTTACTGACTTCTTTGCATTACAAAATACTACAACAAATATTAGAAATATGAGATATAATACTCATTAGACCGTTTTCTAGGCAAAATAACAAAGAAGTTATAACTTGTTTTTTTATAATTTCGTTTTCTCATATTATTTCATTTAAAGTTTTGTTATTCTAAGGATATACTTAAATAGTTGTTTGTTTTTTTTTTGTATTTTTTGTATGTTTTTTAATAAATTGATGCGTTCGGTTTATTTTGTTATATTCGTAAAGTTTAATTATTTTTGAATTGTTCAAACATAGTTTTAACAATGATACTGTTAATTTGGAAGATTAAAATTGAATGTTCCTATGGAAAGTACTGATCGTACTGATGGCGAAGTTGAAGACTAACTCTTGTAATTTTGGTCTATAAAAAAAGTAGTGCCTCTAATATTTTTGTGAAATTCGTTTGCTTATATAAAATTCTAAGGCCCGCCACACACGCACAGTTTCAACTGACAGTTTGAACTGAACAGTTCAACTATACAGTTTAAACTCTACGTGTGTGGGTACTTCAGTCTCAGTTCAACGCAACTGTACAGTTAAACTGAAACGGTTGAAATTTCAATTTTTTAAACTGAAAGGTTCAACTGATTGTTGCGTGTGTGGGGGTTCAACTGTACAGTTCTCAGTTCAATTTGTGTCAGGAGCACAGACCAATGAACACTATTATTATTATACTACTAGACAAAGCGTAAAGCCAGTTTGTAGGCATTTTTCTTGTGGCAGGTAACGGGGTGAGACGGATGAGATTTAAGGAATATAATATATTGTCCACTTTTCCGCAAATGGAACTATAATTAAAACGAATACCACTCTTTTTCTTTCAAAATTTTGCAGTTTTTTCTCAATTACAGAATACTATTAAGTCGTATACTGGCCGTATCTGGCTGCTTCATTTATAAATTGATAGAGTGAGTCTATAGGGTATACAGAATATGTTCTTTGGTCTGTTGTCAGGAGCAAGTGCGTTTGATTTTTTTTTTTTAACAATATAATTTCCGCGGAATCAAAGATGTTGCTAGGTGAAATCGTCCTGCTGTTTCTAATCCATTGTAAAAACTGAAGAATTGAACTGTACGTGTGTATGCTTCTACAGTGTACAGTTTCATCTGACAGTTTAAACTGTTCAGTTCAAACTGTCAGTTGAAACTGTACGTGTGTGGCGGGCCTAAAACGTTTATTTTACAAAAATTTTTTAAAATGTTATATTTAGATGAATAACTAGAGTTATATTTTTTTGTTAACTTATAAGTCAATATGATTTTCATTTAAATAAAATGTCATTATATATTCAGTTGCAGTATTTTTATTTTGTGCAAAAATTCATTAAGTACGAAAAACAAAGTTTGTGAGATGCCTTTGAAAATTTTTTGACTAAATCTCATTTAAAATTTTGATTTTCTTATATCTCTGGCAGTTTTAACAACTTAAACAAAACAGATCTGTTGCTTAAACACTTTGGACAAGCAAACTTAATTAACAATTTTTCATTTCCACTTATCTCTGAAACTTAAAAATGTTACATAATGAGTTTTCGCACCAAACCGACTTCTACTAATAATCAGTATACCTGACATAAATTTCGATAATTTTTTCAATTTTTAAAATTAAGTTATTTCTTTTAATCGATTGAGTAAGAGTTTCCGGTGTGTTATGTGGGATTCCCCCATTGTTTCAAATACTAGAAAATAATTTCTAACCACCTTAAATAATAACGATTCATAGATCAATGTCTACTCTTAAAATTGGTCAAACTAAAAAATCTTTTAAATATGCGGATTCAAGATACCAAGGGACCCGGTATGTTTCGAAATCAACCGCTAAGTTTGTCATAATTTTCCGGAGGTATTCCTGCTCGTAATAAAAACAAGAAATGGTTTCCTCACTTCTCCGTAGGGTTCCTGTTGCCTACGCCACACATTTTCTCTCCAAACATAGATTAGCCAAAAATATTCCAAAAATGCAAAATGATAACAGAATTGTAAAGGTATTCCAGTAGTAACTCTATCAGCTTAGAGATAACTCATTTTATCGTAAAAAAAATCAAATTTTTTTTACAGTTAAACGATTAATGAACGTAAATGCTTCAATAAAAATTACATGTGAATATTTTTGCTCGGAGAATTATAACAATACAATAAAAATTATTCTACTTGGTAATTTATAAGTATTTTTTTTTATTTTTTTGGGAAGGGTTTCCGGATATTAATATTTTATTGTCAAGGGTTCATTTGCTTTGCTGTTTAGTATTTGGAAAAAATAGAAAAAAAAGATTATTAGACCCTTTTACCGCATATTAACCGATTTTTGCCCTTTGTATTAAACTATATTGAACGTTCTGAATGAAATTGTTTAGACAGGTAAAAAATCTTACATTTTTTAAATCAGTCCAATATGGACCCCAGTTTTTTCTCTATTTATTTACATTTTTTTTTATTTCAATTTTAATCAAATATAGAAATGTGAAACAAAAGAATCAAAAAATGTTTGAGAGAAGTTTCGTTTTATAAGAAAAAAAAAAACGTTTGCGTACTTTAAAGTGATCTGATCAAAAAAAATAAAAGATTTTGTACGGATTTTATGCATCTGTCAGTTTAGTCACATGACTAGACGAATTTATTTGATTTTCAATAAATCATCAGATTTTGAACTATCCTGTTAAGAGTCATACGGATGTAAAGGGGTGCACTAAAGATAACTGAGTGATTTAGAAGCCCAAGCGACTAAATCCATTTTTTTAAAAAATTTTTTAATACAAAAACATAACGATTTTTATTTAGGATAATTAAAGGATAAAAAATACGGGGTGTCACTTATTCGATCCTTATGACCAAAAATGATGCTGTCTAAATTTGAAGACACATAGGTCTAAATGTACAATCCATATTCACGTGGAAGAAATATTTCTGCAAACTCTTTTTTAAATAAAGAAAAAACAGTTAATTTCCAATTTGTGATTTTGTGGACATACGTATACATAGCTGCTTTGACTTCTTAACTATTCAGTTATAAATCGAAGATTTGCCACAGAATTTTTGAATTTTCAAATTTTTATGATACTTTAGATACTGTGCTTTCATACCAGGAATTAGTGATGTCGGATGATTAATCGATTAATCGGTTTAGTCGACTAATTTTGTTTACATTTAGTCACTTTTTAGTCGACTATTTTACCTTCGACTAAATGACTAAAATGACTAATTTTTTTTTAAATGACTAAAAACGACTAATTTACTAATTTTTCTGTATAATTTATTGGACTTCAAAAAATAAAAACTAAAAAATTATGATTTTTCACTTTTATATGATTTACACATTGTGACATGCCATATTTTTTCTTTTCTTAAAAAATATGTTAAAAGTCAATAATTAAATTAAAAAAAAAATTTTTTTGAAAGAATTATATAGGTTATCCTATTTATAAATTCGACTAAAAATTTTGACTAATTTTGTCTGAATAACGATTTTAGTTGATTAATCGACTAACTGTTCCTCGGCTCGACATCACTACCAGGAATTATTGCTACACTCTTCCCCTATTTAATACATATTTAGGTCAGCGGTATCCGGACACTTGCGAATACTTGTGTCGAGTGAGGGCCAACATATTTGGACCACGGACATTTGTGTACACTTTCAATTTGACAAAAGTTTGGCAAAATAAAGTGAACACCCGTTTTTTATTATATTTCTCGCTGAAAATATGATATTTAAATGAATTTTAAGTAAACAATAAAATTGAAGAATTCAGAAAGTTCGTATTGTAGGGTTGACCGGGGTAATTGTGAATGGATTTTCATGAGTTGAGATAAAAGCGTTGTTTTAAGTATTTTTTATTTTATATATCACATTATGGTTGATTTATTGTTAATTCTACATTATTCAGGATGCACCACACAAATTTTGGGCAAATTCGTATGAAAAACAAAAATTTTATAAGCCATTCACATTTCCCCGGTGCGGTTTTGCAAATCTTATGAATTTCGGGGTAAAAGTGAATGCCATCAGAAAAATTATTTAGAATGGATTACAAGAGAAGTGTGGTACGTCAGAGTAAAGCTCAACTCAAATTCTTCACATTTACTCCACTTTCAAATTTTTCATCATACTTTAGCGGTTACAATTTCTCTTTGTTTAATGTAAGTTACGCATACCTCAAATTTCTACAAAAAATCAAGGTTAAAGAAAAATAACAAAAATTGTAGGAACAAATTTATTACAAGCTAAAAATGATATTTTGATGATATTTTGTCATTTTATCATATAAAAAAATCAAAAAATTACATGATTTTCACACAAAAACAAGGAAAATAAGACTTTTTCAAGGAAATACATTTAGTTTACATGAATAAAAAACAATTTTTTTTTTTTTTGTATTGTTTGTACAACGGAAACTTGTACAATAAGGTCACCAGCACCTTCATCAACATTTTCAACTCTGAAAAGGACACTACTGAAATTTTTGACCGAATGGGGACATTTGTGAATGACATTCACAATTACCCCACAATTTTAAAATCATGGGGTAATTGTGAATTGGTGATAAATTGTCCAATTTCTTTAGCAGTTAATAAGGAACCCTCTCAGGGTTTAGACCACTTCTTTAGAAGTACTTTTAACCATTTCTTACCTTTTAAAAAAAGAAAATGTATTTAAAAAAAATTTTTTTTTTGAGGATTGGTCGAAGTAAGATACATAAAATTTTGCAAGGGTTTTTTCAAAATAAAAAAAAAAAATACTAATACTTGGAGAATTGTAATGAAATTTTAATAGCATATTAAGAAAGGACAGAAAAACATATTAAAAGTTGATTTTTAACAATATTAATGTTATTTTAAAATTATAGGCGCCGTTCACAATTACCCCGGTCGATCCTATGCATATTATGTTTACGAAAAGTTCTTATGTTAGTATGAACACGAACTTTTCAATACAGAAGTCCATTTTTCGCTTGACATTTAAAATTTTTAAGACATCAAATACAAGTAAAAGTAAAAAATATTAAATTGAACAATCGAAAAAGTTAGCAAACAATCACGAATGTTAAAAAAACATGCAGTAAATCGCTGCCGTTAAACGGTTAACCGTTTCCAATTCCAACTGCAATCATTCAGCCTACCGATTGATAATTGATATCGCACGATTACTTCGCTGCGCAGTGGCGATTGCGCGAATTTTATGTACAATTAAAGTGAATTAGAAATTAATCAAAAGCAAATTTTCGAGTCAAATCGATTTTGTAAATTGTACATTTGATAAATCATTTAAAAAAAGACAAATTCAACAAAAAAAAAATGTAATAAATAAAGATGGAAAAATTGAAATTAACTGGTTTTATGTACATATTTCTGACAAGCTAAGTAAGCAACTTAATACACAATATGTTTATTGAAGTAACCAATACACGTACACCGAATACACGGTACTAAACCAACTATGTACGCATACATACTTAAGTAACATCTTCAATCACTCATGCGTACTCACTTAAACGTTAAATATACACCGATAAAAGTGACGGAGATAGCGATAACGTTTGAATAGGTGATGAAAAGTTCACTATAATTAATTTTATGTTTAAAACAATACAAAGCGTTTGAACGTGTTTCGATTTTTACAATAATTGCAAAACAAATTATCATTATCTTGCTCTAAGGTGTATCGTTGTGTATACAGTCATCCTTTTTTTACTATTTATTCAATTGTTTTTAATAAATAAATAATTTATTAATTCTTTTTCCATTTAATAATTTCATTTATTTTTGAAACGTCGTATACGAAGACTCAAAGTACGTACTGATTGAACGCAATCATTAAATCGTATGTATATATGCGTACACGTTATTCAAATAGCACACGTGTCATCTGATTATACAGATGTACACAGGGAAATGTTAACAATTTAGTAGTTTTACATTTACACACTCTTAAAACGATTTCTTTGTTCAAAAAATTAAAAATTTCTTTGAATCAAGAAAATAAATTTTTTGATTCAATGAAATATTTCTTGGACTACTGAAAAAATATTTTTTGTATCAAAAAAATATTTTCTTTGATTCAAAGAAATATTTTTTAAGAAGAATTTTCTTTGAATCAAAGAAAATATTTTTTGTATGAGTTTTTTTTCAGTTGTCAAAGAAATATTTCTTTGAACCAAAAAAATTATTTTGCATCAAATAAATTTTTAATCTTTGAACAATCTCGCCGCTTTGTTTATTTAAGAGTGATGGCACTGTTCACTAAGATCATCTACACGAGGATTCATATTTTTGCGGGAAATTTGTTTTTCAAAAATGTAAACTTCCGCAAATGTAAACACACTTTTAAAACGATTTCTTTGTTCACAAATTAAAAATTTCTTTCACTAGGTACTGAAAAAAAAATAGAAAATATTTTTTTGATACAAAAAATATTTTCTTTGATTCAAAGAAATATTTTTATAATTCAAAGAAATATTTTTTTAAGAAAATTTTTCTTTGAATCAAAGAAATTTTCTTTGAATCAAAGAAAATATTTTTTGTATGAGTTTTTTTTCAGTTGTCAAAGAAATATTGCTTTGAGCCAAAAAAATTACTTTGTATCAAAGAAATTTAAAATCTTTGAACAATCTCGCCGCTTGTTTATTTAAGAATGATGGCACTGTTCACTAAGATCATCTATCTACACGAAGATTTATATTTTTACGGGAAATTTGTTTTTCACAAATGTAAACACACTCTTAAAACGATTTCTTTGTTCACAAATTAAAAATTTCTTTGAATCAAAAAAATAAATTTTTTGGTTTAATTAAATATTTCTTTGACTAGGTACTGAGTATCAGTTTTTTTTTTTCAGTTGCCAAAGAAATATTTATTTGAACCAAAAAAATTATTTTGTATCAAAAAAATTTTTAATCTTTGAACAATTTCGCCGCTTTGTTTATTTAAGAGTGATGGCACTGTTCACTAAGATCATCTACACGAGGATTCATGTTTTTACAGGAAATTTGTTTTTCAAAAATGTAAACTTTCGCAAAGGTAAACACACTCTTAAAACGATTTCTTTGTTCACAAATTAAAAATTTCCTTGAATCAAAAAAATAAATTTTTTGGCTCAGTGAAATATTTCTTTGACTACTGAAAAAAAAGATTTAGAAAATATTTTTCTGATATAAAAAATATTTTCTTTGATTCAAAGAAATATTTTTGTAATTCAAAGAAATATTTTTTAAGAAGAATTTTCTTTGAATCAAAGAAAATATTTTTTGTGTCAGTTTTTTTTTTCAGTTGTCAAAGAAATATTTCTTTGAACCAAAAAAATTATTTTGTATCATAGAAATTTAAAATCTTTGAACAATCTCGCCACTTGTTTATGTAAGAATGATGGCACTATTCACTAAGATCATCTACACGAGGATTTATATTTTTACCGGAAATTTGTTTTTCAAAAATGTAAACTTTCATAAATGTAAACACACTCTTAACACGATTTCTTTGTTCACAAATTAAAAATTTCCTAGAATCAAAAATATAAATTTTTTGGTTCAATTAAATATTTCTTTGACTAGGTACTGAAAAAAAAAAAATAGAAAATATTTTTTGATACAAAAAATATTTTCTTTGATTCAAAGAAATATTTTTTTAATTCAAAGAAATATTTTTAAGAAGAATTTTCTTTGAATCAAGAAAATATTTTTTGTGTCACTTTTTTTTCAGTTGTCAAAGAAATATTTCTTTGAATTAAAAAAAACTATTTTGTATCAAAGAAATTTTTAATCTTTGAACAATCTCGCCGCTTGTTTATTTAAGAATGATGGCACTGTTCACTAACATCATCTACACGAGGATTTATATTTTTACGGGAAATTTGTTTTTCAAAAATGTAAACTTTCGCAAATGAAAACACACTCTTAAAACGATTTCTTTGTTTACAAATTAAAAATTTCTTTAAAAAAAAAATATAAATTTTTTAGTTCAATTAAATATTTCTTTGACTGGGTACTGAAAAAAAAATTAGAAAATATTTTTTTGATACAAAAAATGTTTTCTCTGATTCAAAGAAATATTTTTGTAATTCAGAGAAATATTTTTTAGAGAAGAATTTTCATTGAATCAAAGAAATATTTCTCTGAATCAAGGAAAATATTTTTTGTATCAGTTTTTTTTTTCAGTTGTATTAAATATTTCTTTGACTAGATACTGAAAAAAAGTAGAAAATATTTTTTTGATAAAAAAATATTTTCTTTGAATTAAAAAAAAATTCAAAGAAATATTTTTTTAAGAAGAATTTTCTTTGAATCAAAGAAAATATTTTTTGTATCAATTTTTTTTTTCAGTTGTCAAAGAAATATTTCTTTGAACCAAAAAAATTATTTTGTATCAAAGAAATTTTTAATCTTTGAACAATCTCGCCGCTTGTTTATTTAAGAATGATGGCACTGTTCACTAAGATCATCTACACGAGGATTCATATTTTTACGGGAAATTTGTTTTTCAAAAATGTAAACTCGCAATTAACCGCGATAACCATTTCAAAACAATTATTAAAAAAAAAATCTAAAAATATTTTTTTTATAATTGTTGTTTTCTAAGGCTGAAATTTTCATTTTAACTGGGTTCGTCGATACTGAGTTATAACAGGAAAACTGCAACATTTTTCGAAATAGTTGCTAAAAAAAATGACAAGGGGACACACAGTAGTAAACAGGGTATTGTATTTACTAATGTTTCAGTACAAAATGTATGATTTTTTCACTTGTACCTTTCACTGAGATTACTTTAGGTAATATTATTTTTCCCGTTCAGACCCCTTCCGTTAAGTTCAATTGACTTTACGAAATATAGACAGTAAAATCTTTTACAGTTTATAAATAAAATTCTACAACTACTGAAATTTTTGTTGAATACGAATTAAAATATTGAATATTTAATATAATGTATATTTTCTGTTTTTTTCCTTTTATGAATAATTACAAAATTGTCGATGGGACGCCCGCGGTAGGGTGGCCGTTCGCCCTAAAATAGCACCCTGTTGTGTCTTCTTCGATGAACTAAATCGATAATTTCATTTTTAATATACTTTGCACTGGATGAGTTTACGATATGTACAGTAAAATAATATTATAACGATATATTTTAGAAACAGTTACAAGAGAGAAATTTAACCCCAGAATCATACGTTGGTCTACGAGAAACGTTAATCATACATCGGTGTCGATTTGACGAATGGACTTTTTAGAGTTTATTTGCAAAAAATATTTTTTTTTTACATAACAATACTACAAAAGCGAACAAAATATTTAAAAAAATTGGATTTGGAAAAATGTCTTAATATAAATATTTCTTAATTTTTTTAATCTTTTTATCAAAGCATATTTTCACTATAAAAATTAAAAAATAGATAAATACATCAATTGTATCATAAAACATCTATTTCAAATAATTAATTTATGAACTATTATGAGTCAGTGGACATGTGTGACTTTACAGAATGTGAAATTTCTCAGTCATAAATATTCCTATAGATATGTAGTTATTTCCCCGTTATGCACATTTGTAAATTTTCTAAAATTTGTTAGTAATTTTTCAAATAAGATCTTAAAAAATAATAAAAATTAAAATATTTCCCACAAAATAAACTATTAATCTTTTATTAAGTCACTTGAAACGCATTCTTTGGTTTTCGATTTAAAATATTAAAACTTCAGTATTATGTCGTCTCTGTAAGTCAAACAGCTGTAATCATCTTTCACATTATCATTATCATTGAATAAATTAATTATAACGTCCATATCTTTAATAAATTGAAATACAAAATCTTTAAAAAAAAAAACATAGGTTAATCATACATCGTCGTCCTTTTGACGCACCCTATTTCAATATAAACAAAACAACAGCAACTACAAACAAAATTTATACATTTGCTGTGTTATAATAACAAATAAATTAGATAACAGAAGTTTCACAGCAAGCGGGCAACGACAAGTTGTAGTCGTGGAGCAGGTAGAGAAGTTCGTTCGTCATTTTGACGTGTACGTATGATTCTAGGGTTTACCTAGTTCGATTCACGATAATGGAATCTGATTTTACTGCATATCAAATTCATTTTTCATTTACAAAATATTTTTTCCATACGACCAAAAAATTTATGTAAATAAAAAAAAAATATCGTGTTTGATGAAAATTTCATTAATCATATAATCTTTTTTACATTTTTAGTACAATTTTAAAATTTTTTTCCACTCATTCGTTGCTACGACGCGCGGCGCTACAACCCGAACAACGAACGCTCCGACCGACGGTAACGGGGGATTGGTGATCGGTGACCGTAGGGGGCACAGGGCCCTTGGTTGGTTAGTTTTATATTAATAACAGAAAAAAAAACCATAAATCATAATAAATATATAGCGTATGAACTTTTGCCAAAAAAAAAAAAAAATGAAATAAAAAAAATATGAAATTCATGTAATATCCATGATACTTATAATGCGATGAATTTGTAAAACACGCAAACACACGTACATTATATCGGACAAACAAAAAATGTAATGAATATTACAATATATTCGAATGTAGCGAGCGCAACGATCAGTTCAGTGCGCCTCACTATATTGCGGCTCGACGTATACCTTTATCACAACAATGTGAGACCATCCAGTGAGGTGGTGTATGAGACGATTGGAACTGTTGAGTTTTTTCGCTGCCGTTTAAAATGAACGAACGGCAACGGTGAATGCCTAACCAGACACAGACACTGATCCAAACACAGTCGGGGTGTACACGGCTTACGATTGGGGCGCTAAAATTTTATTAACTCACCCAAATTTTTTTTCAAATTTCGTTTCCCTCTTAGTATTTTGTTATTTTGGGTGTAAATAAGAAGTTTTTATTGTTTCTATTTTTTTTTTTTTTTTTACTTATATTTATAAAAATTATAGCACGTAGTCAAATGTCGACAGTGGGCATCGACGGGTACAGAACGTAAATGTCAACAAGATCGATAGTGAGTATGAACTGATTTGTAAATGCACAAAAAATATAGGCTAACTTCAAAAATGCATCACTGCTTGCATGAGGCAGAGTCAAAAGTTCAAAAACGCATCAGACGCATCACAGCGTCAAAATCAAAAGTTCATTTTTGCATCTGATGCGTCAAAACAGTGCATCAAGAAATTTGGTGATGCGTGTCCAAGATGCTTGTCATGTGTAGAATTATAACTACTTGCCATATTATGTAGGTATTAACACCAACAGGAATAATTCCGAAAAAGAAACTGTTGAAAAAGATTAATGTATTTACCTTTCATTAAAATTGTTTAAACTCTTTGAATACATCTTGCACTCAAAATAGGTATGTAATATTTTTTATTCAAATAATTTCAATATTTTCAATTTCAAGTAAGTTCAAGTTGAAATTCAAAGATAATATACCTATACAAGGACTGTATTACTATATTATCTATAGTCCATCATGCTACATTGGCTACATTGTGTGTCTATTATGCTACATGCATCATGATGCCAATATCCCATTCAAAAATATCTAATGTGCATCAAATTTCAAGAGAGCATCAGCATCGCATCATGCAGTACTAGACGCATCAGAAATGTCATGATGCTGCATCGATGCGGTAAAGTTTACATTTTTGAACTTACCCATAATTTTTTAATTAATATTAACAAAAAAATATGTCGCTATGGGCAAAAGGGGTCGACTTTTTTAAGTCGTAATTGAATAGATTTTCCCTCGGGAATGAAATATTTTTCCGAGTTAAAAGAGGACCTATAACCGTCTTCGTCTCCCAAGCTATGTCTGTACATAAATTCAAGTTAACTGGTTAAGCCGTTGAGGCGTGAAAACCAGTCAAACAAACAAATTTCGCATTTATAATATTAGTTAGGATTAGGACTTACACGTTAAGAGAATGAATTTTTAACAATTTTAAAATCACCAGCATACCATGCCATACCAGTTTCCACATTTCTAATTGTAAAAATGACAGACTTCCGTTTAAAGTTTCTTCCTCTGTTTCACCTCCCTAAGGAATGAATTTTTACAAGCACTGAAGCTTTTGTTTTCAAATTAGTAACCTAACACCAATTTCTGTATTTCTAACTCAAAAAATTACAGATTTCCATGAGTATTTTCACCCCCTATTTTACCCCCTTGGAGGGTGAATTTCCAAAAATCCCTTCTTAGTGCTCACCTACGTTATACAAGAGATCTCTCTTCAAAATTTCACCTTTTTAGGCCCAGCGGTTTGGGCTGTGCGTATATATATATATATATGTAGATAGATGTATGTGTATAATGTACGTGTAGCCCCGCAGTCCAAAATATTGTATCCACCGACTCTGTTACGGACCATTTGATCAGCTGTATGATTGCCTACGTATTACATTTTTGTAGAGAATGAGTAAAAAGTAAAATATTTGAATGCATTTAATGATTTATTGAATTTAACCCTTTCATATCGCGCGAAAATTTGTACTAAAGACAATATATTGAAATACTGACAGAGAAAATTAATCATTAGTGGAAAATATCGAATATCCAGTAGTCGAGTAATCGACTAAATGTTTAGTGAAATTCATGAATAAAACAACAGTCAACATCCATTCGAGTGGACTTACTTTTCTTACTTTTTAAATCAAAATAATTATGTTACTTTTCAGCCGATTATTTTACCCTTGACTAAATGATTAAAAACGACTAACTTTTTTTCTTCTTTTGTATTATTAGATATTTAGTCACATTTGAAAAATTAGAAACCACCAAAATTTTTTTCATTAATATGATTTTTCATTTTTATGTCAATAATATTATGTGTGACTGTTACTATAATCATGAATTCAATTAAAAATTTAGTCGATTAATCGACTAACTGTTTACTGACTCGATATTAGTGGTATCGGATGATTAATCGATTAATTCACTTAGCCGACTAATTTTGTTTGAATTAGTATTTTTAAAATTAGTATTTTTTTTCGAATGATTGAAGACAACCATTTAATTTTTTGTTGTTCTTTTGTAAGAAAACTGTATCTGAAATATATCGAGTCGAGATGCAGTTAGTCGATTAATCGACTAAAGTTGTTTTTCCGACAAAATTAGTCATTAGTCGAAAATATCGCGCATAGAATAGTCGATTAATCGACTAAATTTTTAGTCGAATTCGTGAATAGGGTAACTTTTGTAACTTTTTTAAAAACAATGTTTTAAATTTAATTATTGACTTTTATTATTTAAGAAAAAAATAAAAAATAAAAAAAGTTACATATTACAATGTATTATTTACATAAAAGTAAAAAATCATAAAAAAAGATAACTTTTAGTTTTTCTTTTTTCGAGTCTTAAAAATAATGCAGAAAAATTATTAAATTAATCGTTTTTTAATCATTTGAAAAAATATTAGTCATTTTAGTCATCTCGTCGACAGTAAAAGAGTCGATTAAAAACTGACTAAAAGTAAACAATATTAGTCGACTAAACCGATTAATCGATTAATTATTAAACATAACTAATCTGAAAGAGTTTCAAAATGTAGTCGATTAATCGACTACTGTATGCCCGATATTTTCGACTAATGACTACTTTTATCACTAATAGTTACCTTAACGAATATTTTTGTAACAGCACTGTCAACGTACATATTCCGACTAACAATAGTTGATAAATTATTGGGTAAAAACATTGAGACAATAGAAAATATTCATATGACAAATAAAATGCCTATGAAAACTAAACAAAAATAAATCCTTGTCGTGCAACAAACTTACATATTTTAATTTTTTGATTAAAATTTCAAAAAAAAAAAAAAAATACTTTTATCCAACAAATATGATTAATCATCCTGAACCAAGTTCATTTGAGCCCGTTGCGTTCAACGTGTATTATTATCAAAGTAGTGAACTAAAATCGACGGTTAAGTGGACGATAAGGTTCACATTGAACAGAGACCGAACTATGTCAGCGACTATTGTTGCGTCGTTTTAATATTCGCGCACATACCATAAGTGTTGAAGAGAGAGGGAATGATTTAAAAACGTATTTGTAGTTTCAAAGGCGTATCGATAGAGGAATGTAAGTGAATTTTTTAAATAAATGGAATATTTTTATCGATTCGAGTTTAAGGCTGGTCGTCCATTGGTTGCGATTAACTGCGATATTTGATTCAGACAATTACGCACGTTTGTCGTTCGTCCAAAATGTGATATGTCTACTGTCCGTCCACTAACCGTCAGTATTTTTCTTTTTAATTTTCTTTTTCTCAAGCTATAGATGCTATAAAAATACGTAAAAAACAATTGAGTTGCTTAGTATCAAAATCTACTAATTCCACTTTATAAAGATCGTGGGAAATCGCAAAAAACCATAACCCAGTTCAAAATTAATTTTTCGATCAAAAAGTCATAATTATATTAACTAACAAGGTAAAAAAGATGATTAGTACTATTATTAAAAAACCAAATTATCGTTTTACCCCTTTTTTAATCAAAATTATTTGGATTTAGTAGGTTTTGATAGTAAAATTTATATGAAGCGTGTTTTAAAGCAGAAATTATAAGGGAAATTTATTAAAAAAGAAAAACTTAATTCAGCAATATTGGATGTAATCAAGGTCAGACAATACAATTTGTTTTGTAATATTGTAAACTATTTTCATTTTGTCACTTAAAACCAAAGTGCTTACTTAGTAATTCATTTACATCTACGATTTCATTATTTAAAATTTTAGATAAATACTAAACTACAAATATTAAAGAAAGAATAATGCCAAACAAATGCAAATGTTTGAACCAAAATTGATATGCTGTATGAAAATTATGTGGGAAATTAAAATTTTTCTATCAGCTCATGTCAGACTTTAGGGCTATATTTTGGGCAATTTTCATTTTATAAAAAAATTTAGTAGACATTGAAAAAAACGATAATTTTAAGAAACTAATTACTAGATCTTTTGACCTCCTTTTTGTATATCTACAATTTTCACATGAAAATTTTCTTTCAAACACACATAACAAAAAAAATTTTGACTACCCAAACTCTCAAATGGCTCACACGGTATAATTTGATATACCAAAAGTGCATTTTGTTGATACGCCACTGTGTATTCAACGTGTATCTTATTTCTGCCTACATTTATATATAAAATATTATTAGTTACATTGATAAATAAATAGCCTCTAAGTATTAATGTTATTTGTAGTATTGAATAAATTGTTTCTTTTGATTTAATGAAGCAATTTTTATTGGGATCGACGTAAATCAGAAAACAATTCGGTTATTTGTTGGGGAATTTCTTGGGGAAGTCATTTATATACTTCAGAAACGATCCTCACATACTACCTGTTTACGTACTGAAGGCGTTCTTATTGTAGGTAGTAAAGTATCTAATGATGGGATAACTCGAATTGACAATAATCGATTATTCGATTTTTTTAATAATTAATAACATTCAATTGTATAATATACAGTTGATCCTTTTTTTGTGCGGTGAAGGGGACCGCATAAAAAAATCGCACAAAAAAATATATTCAAAAATATCAGGTCTTGCTAGAGCAGTTTGAGTCTTGGTCTTGGTCTTGGTCTTGTTATTGCTAAAGAATCTTGCACTTTCTTGCATTTTTTTATTAGCGAATTTTTTCCTTCTAAAATCAGAATTTTCTCTCTTTACGGTATTAATTATACTTTTAAACTATTTACATAATTTAGCAAGAGTCTTGCTTTTTTCTTGCTATTGTCTTGGTCTTGCTCACTTGAGTCTTGGTATTGGTCTTGCAGCCATACTTACAGTCTTGGTCTTGCTCTTGGTATACATAGTCTTGGTCTTACAAATAATACAAGACCAAGGCAAGACTGCAAGGCCAAAACTAATTTTGCTCATCACTATTTTTAAGCTCCGTTTGTGAAATACTGAACGTCTAAGTGATATTTGTTAACTAACTTGTATTTTAGTAACTTTCGGCAGTGTTATGGGTAATCAAATTTTCAAAAATACAAAACAAAATTTATCCCGCAACTTGCGAAAAATTTCAGCCATTAAGGACCCCTGACTTCATGCGTGTTCGACACGCACTTAACGATTTTTATTAGAAATTCATTTCGTCCGCATCAAAACGATCACTGCACACCTATTTTTAGAAAACTGATCATTATTTTCGAAATTTTCGAATATTTTTCCTTTTGATTTGACAAGCATTTTCGTTTTAGACAAAAAGACATATACGCCAAATTAATGTTTTTCTTCTCACCGTAAACAACAATTCTGTTTAACAATCTTTTCATATGCAAATGAACCATTAAAGAAGAAGCTCATTAATACATCTAGTTTATTAATATAATTAAACAGTGTTGTCTGTTGCCCAAATAACATTTTGTTAAATATTTAATACCAATACATCAGTGTAAAATTGATCGAAAAAGGTTGTTGCGGAACAATATGGTTGAAATAAACACAATACAGCTGAACTCTTTTTTGTGCGGTGGATAGGGACCGCATAAAAAAAATCGCACAAAAAAAATATATTCAAAAATATCATAAATAGCTATAAAAAGTTAGATCGAGATTGTACAAAAAACTTTTTTTGTGCGGTTGGTTGGGACCACATAAAAAAAGTTTCATCGAAAAACATCACTCAAAACGTTCAAAACTTAGAAATTGCTTCTATAAACAAGATAAAGCATTAATTTACACGTAGAAACATTTTATTTCAATTTTATAATATTATGAAAATTTTGAAAAATACATCTTTAACAAAATTAAATGATGCAATAACTTATGTTCTTATGCAATGTATTGATTAAATGCTTAAAAGCCGTTAAAAAGTATTTTTATCAAAGAAAGTTATAATAGTAATTGTTTAAGTTTCTTACTGTCTCGTGATTTTTATTGACATTATATGCATTTTAATGGCCATTTTTTACAAACCGCATAAAAAAAAATCGCACAAAAAAGGACCGCATAAAAAAGAGTTTAACTGTACTGTGATAATGCAACTTCATGAGTTTATTTAATATTTAAAAAAAAAAAAGTTTCATTTCTAGACTCTAAGAAATGATTATAGTCCGATAGTATTTGGGTATAATCAAAATGACGAAATTTCTTTTAGAAATACGACTGATTCGACAGAAGCTTCTTTTCTGGCGGTCCTACATACTGACAGTTTTGTTAAAATGGAAGAGAACTACCTCGAAAATCTATAATTCGCTTCCAGTTTCATCATTGTATCATTTTATTGTACTAGAATAAGATTATTACAAATACTTTACTTTGCAAAATACCACGTTTATTTTACGTAAATAAACGTGGTATTTTGCAAAGTAAAGTATTTGTTTATTATTTACAAATATGGAATACCATAAAGTAACGCTCAAATCTATTAATATTAAGATTATTACAGTAATAAATGGTGGCAGAGTTGGTTAATGCACAGTAAATTTCGCTTATAATAATCCCAATTATAAGGACGTAACAATTCAAACGGGATATTTCTCATGGCGGAGTAGTAGTAGTACTTCTGTCGAAATTTTCCGGAAGAAAATAGAGTTAACAAGCAAAAAAAAAAAAAACGCTTATCGTTTCTATTTTACAATCCTACCTCTGTTGTGAAAGATTCATTATAAATTTTGTGGGGAAAAAGACAGAAATAGGGCGATGATGCGGCCCTGAATATACTTAAACAGTGTTCCGTCATTTAATCTTTAACAAAACGTATTTATTTATTCAAATAAGTATTGACTTTTAGCGTTTTGGGGATTCCCCGATTAGCTGCGTGTTAAAAAATTAATTTCAAAAATATTTGTCACACAAACGATACCTCAGAATTGGTTCAAATTCTGACATTTTATATATTAAATATTAAAATACGCTGCCAATGGGGTGTGGCACACAACTTCCTCGTGCTCGTAAAAGACTAAAACAGTATTCTACCAAATACATATATACCGTGAAATTATATTTTCGCCTTAAAGTTCATAAAAAATTGTTGTAACTCAAAATACTTAAAGGCTAAATTATAAAATAATAGCAAAAATATTTTAGATACTAACCCCGAAAATACTTTAAAAATTTGAGCAAAGTGGGACTAGCAGTAAATACGATGTTGACATTTAATGGGATTTCATGGTTGCGCCGTGGATACTATTACTCCGAATGCAATGAAATTTGTAGGGGACCATTTAAGAACCCAGACCGCATAATTTCTGACAATTTCATAAAAAATGATTGAATAGTTCAGAAGTTATGCCACTTGGTGCAATTTAATATATTAATGGAATGACATGGTAGCAGCGAAGCTACCGTTACTCCGATTTCGATTAAATTCATAGGGGACCATCTACCAACCAAACTATTTAATTTCTGAAAATTTCATTAAATACAGTCGAATAGTTCAGAAGTTATGCCACTTGGTACAAACTGGACGGACAAACACCAAACCAAAATTGTTCAGGAAGCTCTAAAACGTAAAATGTGCGTAAAAAATTTTATTTTGGGGGGGAAAAAATTTTTTATTTTTCAAAAGTGTTCGCAATGCTTCCGCTACTCCAGTAGTCTCGGAAGCAAAATAAATTCATTAATCTTTAAAATACTCTAATGCATCAACCTTTTCTTTAACTAACAAAATCCTTTTTAGTGTTGTATTGCGTAATTCACTTTTTTAAACGAATCGAAATCAATACGCAACTCACTTCACTCAAAACGTACATCGGGTTATTGATAAAAAAAAATTATGGAATGATATAAAATGAAGAGAGAAAAAACTGGATAGCAATTAAGTAATAAATACCAGAATTAAAAAATGAATAATTTGGATTTATTCAAATATCTTCAATCCATCAATCACTCAAGCATTAATACATGAACAAATAAAACTTGATTCGTCAAGAGGCTCTTTTTTATTTCATTTATTTATTTTATATTTCGCTTTGTTTAATATTTTTATAGGAAAAAAAATATTGTGTACAATAAAAAAAGAAAAATACACCGGTGGCAAAATTAATTTTTTTTTTCGTACAAAGAAAACCACATTTCAAAAAATTGATTAATTGATCCGTGTATTATGAGTTCTTCGAGAATTTTAATGGATTTAAAAATTCCAAAATTACCAGTCTTTTCCTTTTTTTGAAAAATCAAATTAGAATACTCTAAAACAGAATAGATACGCCTTTTTTCTAACATAATAAAGTGATGGAAACATAAAAAATGATGGAAACAAGATGAAATCGAAGAACAGAAAAATTAATAAAATGGTAAAACAGTCGGTGGCATCAAATATTTCTGCTCAACTTGTTACTACACGTATACCTCCAACTGTTTGACTTTATGACAGTCACCATATAATATTCCTTAACATTTCATACATCCTATAATCACTCTCGGTATTAAGACAAATTAAATGACACCTCATTCATTCAAATCATACGCGTGAAATACATAACACCAGTCTAAACGATTTGGTTTTTTCAAAAGATAAAATACATCAAATTTAGATATTTTTACTTTAAAAATATGAAACTGCAGTAGGTGAATAGACAACCACTTCTGCATTAATTATAATAATGACAAAAAACCTGACCAAAACTACTTATGGATAATTTCAATTAATCTTATAAAATTGTATTTTTACAAAAAAAGCAATATTTTTCTACACGCATTTACATAATATACACGGATGCCGCGCAAAACGGTACTCCAAGAAAGGTTTGTCTCTTTCTATGTTACTATAAGTGAAGCGTATATAAGGTGTTCAAAATGTACTCATATATAGATATACACATAAAGGCAATAAAGGTAACATAAGTGTGATAAAAATAAAAAATAAAATAAAAAATGTTTTTTACATACCAGATCCGTAATAATAAATGCACATATAACAATATCATTTTTTTAGAGTTGAAAATATTTTTAAATATTCATGTTATGATATCGTTTCTGAGAAAAAAAATCGTGAAAAACGCACATATTCTGTTCAAAACTAAATATGTATTTAATTATCTAATATATTATTTTGTATAAAAAATTCATAAACATATGACAATTTGAAGATTTGAAAATGATATGTACATATGTGACTAAAAGCCTATCAATTAATGTTTAAATAAATCAAAATATACATATGACATATCTTACATGAGGATACATAAATTATGTACGTATTTCTTTTATTTAAAAAGTTGCATTTTAATGATATCATTTTTGTAAGTAAAAATTTTGAATTAAAATATCTAAAGGAACATACTGTATATACTACATTTTAGCAAAAAAAAACTTGTGATAAGGTAAACAAATAACGTTCCATCTCTTTCTCTGTATTCAATTTGTGAAGTAAACTTATTGCGAAGCAAACGTGTACATAATTTGAATATAAAAATTTTTAATGTTACATAATAAAAAAAAACTTTTTAGATCAATTAACACAAGTAGAAATCATAAAGACAGTAGCGTACATGGAAAATGTTATAGCTGTCGTAAATTATTAATAGCACTCGATTATAAAATCTATTTAGGGTCTTCCAGTAATATGAGTTCGTTGACCATTTGAAATTTTTTATAAGAATTGTTTCTTACCATTTTTTTTTTTTAGTTTTTAATAGAGAAGGGACACTGAAAAAATGGTCAAAGTTGCCCAGAGGACGGTAAATAAAAAATAGTGATTGTTTTTTTTTTAATTTCTGGTGCGTAGAATTCAGAAATAACAATTAAAAATGTAACTCCAAGGCAACATTTTGAAAATTGATGATAATTAACATTGCCGAAATGTTAAGGGTGTTCAATTTAAAAAAAAAATTATACAATGAATAGGTTACGCAAGCTGAGATACCAGTTAAAATAGCTCGAAAACTGGGACATTCTGGAGAAACTGGTGATTCAATATATACAGTCGACTCTCGTTAATTCGAAACTCGAGGGAATCTTAAAATATTACGAATTATAGAGAGGTTCGAATTATCGTAGATAACAATTTTAATTTTTGATGAATGAACTTGAACTTTTCTCAAAATGTACTTACAATCTTTCTATCTCTTTCTCTCTGCAACTTCGAATTGTCGCGTGTTTGACGCCGATGAGTTCGAATTAACGCGTGGTTTTGTTACCAAGCAATGATTTTTTCGTTCGAATTACCAAGTGTATAAAAATCTATTGTTTTAGTTCGAAATATAAAGAGATTTTGAAGGGAACTCGTGATACCTTTTAATTATAGAGTTTCGAATTATCGAAGGTTTGAATTAACGAGAGTCTACTGTAGTACGTAAGTGCTATTAAACACACTTCAACATCATTAAATAGAAAATTGTGAGTTTTGTCTCGCCATATCGAGTTTTCTTATACCAAAAATTAATATTTTGGAAGTTATTAGCAACGATCAAAATATTTTTTTGGTCTCTTTTGGACTCGCCAATTTAGTCCGCCATTGATGCAAGTGTCAAATGGTTGATGCGCCACTGTGTCAGTGTAATAACAGTGAAAAGCATACGTAGTATATATAATTTTTCGAAATAGTTTTTTTCTTTTTTTGACTTGCTGCATGCTTAATATTTTTTTTTTTAGATTTATTTTATGATTGTTTCAAATAAAAAAAATTATATTTTTAAAATAATATTTTAAAATAAAACAGATGGCAATTAATAAAATAAAATTCTTCTTATGTATCGAATGTTTGGATGTTTTTTATAACCGCCACTAGTCAGTCGTTAGCGTTTTTAAATTAAACGTAAAGAGATGATTCGAAATTATTTTTAAATATTATATATATAACCTACCTTAACAGAATAACACTGACGCGATGTTGCGCAGATAACTAAAAAGATATTTATGGATAACTAAAATTTTACAAATAGGTATTTAAAGTTGAAAAAACAGTAACAGGTTGAGATGTTAACGAATTAAGGGGAGGTTTACTCGAGAGTCCTTAAAAATTATGTATTTTTCTAGAATTTTTTTCTCAAGAACGGAAGTAAATATCAATTTAAAATTTTGTACACATATTTATCAAGTATTAAACTACACAAAATATAAAAAATACGAAAAATATAAAAAAGTGTCCATTTTATAGATAGTGCAGTGTGACGATCCGAAAATCCAATGCCTTGTTGGTGGACATCCTAGCGCCGGTAATAAACCACCGAAATCCAAAAACAAAAAAGATTTATAAAATATATGAAGAGTACCGGCACCTCTACCTATAATATCAATAAATTGCTGAAAGAAAAAAAATGGCAGTTGTTTGAACTTTTGATTACGATTTTTGTCTTATTTTTCGCTTTTTAAAGTAAATTTAAAAATAAAAAAAATATTGAAAGTGTATCGAACTTAGGTAGAGATGCCGAAGAATTGAATTATCTTTAAAATTAAAAATTTAAAAAAATGATCCATCGAATAGTTTTTGAGTTATCATGTCCACCAGTTCCAAAAATGTAGTTCCGAGATATAAAATATATATAAAGAAATGTATTTTCAAAATTTTATATTTAATACTCATTATTGCGTGAACTACGTTTTTTGAATTTTTTTTTATAGAAAGCTGGATTCGGTTAATGTGCAAGAATCTTGTTTTTAAATTATTTTCAGTAAAATCATTTTCGGAAAACATATTCTACACATAATTAGCTACCAATTTCTGCAAAAAAAAAAATCGATTTTTTTATCAAATCTCAAGTAAACCTCCCCTTAACAGTTTTGTCTAGCCATATTTCTTACTAAAATATCAAAAAAAAAAAAAAAAATTATAAAATTCTTAAATATACCACGGTATTGGAATAATAAAACTTAGTGGAATGGAAATTTTGGGCAGTTAGTCTAGTTGAAACATAATTATATCGTTTATATTGAGTGTACACGAGCAGTGTTACCAGTTGTTAAAGGATTGTAATTTTGCCGAACCGATACTAACCATTTTCATAAGATTATGTAATTTTTCGTATGATAAAATTACCTATCTATTTTTCTAACATTTGCAGTCTCGTTGAAAACACTAACTTACCACATGAACCCAAAACAAAAAAAATAAATGATTTGAAAAAATCGGGGCTGCCAGAACCAAAAAAATTTATAACATCATCAGTTTATTCGAAATAATTCTGTCACTAAAAATACTACGGACATTATGAGCCATTAAGTGTGGTATGGTAACGTTGGCTTACTTTACGATCCTAAAACAAAATTATTCCCGTCAATTTGATATATACGTTTTTCTAATATTTTATATTTGTATATCTACACATATTTATATATTGGTAACACTGAGTAATGTATGTCCATTTTATTAGATTTTTTTTTTGAAATATGTGATTTCAAATTTTATATTCTCGTAAACAATGTAAACAATAAATTTCATATTGTGAAATTTATGTGATTTCAAAATTTTCCAATGTGTCATTTTTATGTAATTCTATATTTAGAATTCAGATGGCAATGTTAATTTGTCATATACATTTAACTTATTAAAAATTTTTCAAATTAGATGAATGATTTTCATACGTTTTTTTCGTCACCGACTTCATTAATATCGTTGAAATGTTGAAAGCGGCAATTTTATTTTGCCACACACGTAGAATTCTGGAAAAGTTGAGTTCTGTTAGTTTGTACCTTGCACAATATGGATGTGATTACATCATTGTATCGTTAGACAAAATGTTTGATTTTTAGACTCCAAGAAACGATTATAGTCCAAGGTAGAGATATCGATTTTAAACCGATTAATCAGTTATAACTCGAAGACAAATCATTCGATCGATTTGATTCTTATTGCAGCTTCTTTTATATGTATTTCTTCGTACCATGAACTTCCAGTTTTCCGATCGAATAAAAAATGTAATTTTCACAAGCCAAAAACCATCAAATTTTCGCGCAAAATTTGAAACTTTTTTTTTAAAAACTCCGCCATTTTGTTAAATTTCAACTTTTTTTTTCGATTGAGGTTCACGGTACGGACTATAACTTCTAGTTTAATAGGCTTTTAGGTTTTTTTTAATTTCAGGCAGTGTGAAGGCCGCTATCACTGCAGTAGTGAGGGAACTTTTTTTTTTGGAGCCTCGGGAGATCTCAAATAACTCCCTGAATTTTCAATTTTTTTGTCCAAAAATTTTATCAGGAATTTATTATATATCAAAGAATATATCCTTAAAATATTAAAACATTTAATGTAGTAGTTTTCTTTAAAAAAATTCCCAAAAATCACCTTTTTGTCAGGCGGTCACACTAGTGGTCTCCCTTAAATTCAGCTTTATAACAGTGGTTGCATTACGGTAATTTTGATGTAAAGTTTTCATTTTTGCGTTCAACATGACGAAATTCCTTTTAGAAATATGACTAATTCAATAGAAGTCGTTTTTTTAGTGGTCCTTCGTATTTAATTTAAAATGAAAAGAACAATCTCGAAAACCTACAATTCGTTTCCAATTTCATCGTTCTGTCATTTTGTTAACGGTTTTTACGGCACTGAAAAATTTTAGTAAACCTAACGACGTCACGAATTAGAATAATTTGGATGTAAGCTCAGTTTATTTTTATTATAACAATGACAACTTTCTCTTCGAAATATAATTGATTCGACAGAAGTTTTGTTTCTAGTCGACCTACTGGTTTTCCAGGATATTTCAATTTTATAAAAATCCACTTTAAAAAGTGGTGATTGCAGGAGCTTTTTCGTCGTGGATTCTAAAACTTTTTTTTTAACAATAATAACATATATTGTTTGATATAGAGTAGGGCGGGGTAAAAAAAAGACACTGTTCAAGTGGGGTAAAAAAAAAGACATATTAAACTCAACAGTGTTAAATTAAAAAAATAAAAAATATTATAACAAAATACATTAGTATTTTAAGCTGTCTGGGCTAAAAGATTATTTTTTGGAGAGGGCTTTATAACATAAAAAAATTTTCTCCCAAACCTCTGTTATTCATGAGTAAAAAACTTTCATTCCGCGACGATAAACTTTTTCAGTAACTAAGAAATCTGATAAGATAGAGTGCTGTATTTTTTTCTTGTTATTCTACATGCTTTAGTAATGTAAAGTACAAAGTTTTATTTAAATGGTCCAACTGCTTGTAATTTTTTTATATGTTAAAAAAAAAGAAAAAAATGGGATAAAAAAAAGACAAAACAAGGGGTTAACATTTAGGAAAATTAAAAATTATTGACAGGGATTTTCATTTTAAAACTATATAATGGCATGTTTATGTATATTTTATGGATGAAAAAAATACTGATTCTTCAATAAAACAATTTTTTTGTTAGTGAGGAGACGGTTTTCATGGATATCAATTTCAGCTTATTCGAAAATTTGTATTTTTGACCCATGAAAATTTATTTGTTTTTATAATGTATAACTATGCTTTACTGCACACATTTAATATTTTTAACTCATTCATAGATTATTTTGATTTATTTTTTTACTTTATGTAAAGTGGTGTAAAAAAAAGACAGCCTCAAATTAACATATTTGGTTTTCTAATGAGCTACAATAAATTTTTTATTAGTTGTAATTTTGTGAAATGAAAACTATTTTAATATTTAAAGCCCAAAAAAATTTCCTATGAGTCAAGCTTTTGCATCAGTTAACTTTTTCTGACTTTTGTTACTGCTTAATCTTAGCTAAAGTTTTTTGGTAAAATACGTAAAATTTCAATATATCTATAAAAAATTTTGTAGTAGAGATAGAGTTGTGAAATAAAAAGTGTTGTACTGCTAACTACCCAAGCTGTCTATTTTTTACCCTTCCAATCATGTACTTGCAGTGTCCTATTAGTTAGAGGTCTGTCTTCTATTTGCCCTCCACTGTCTTTTTTTTACCCCATTTGGCGAGTAAAAAAAAAACAAGGTTTCTATTTTTTTATAGATTTATGTCATTAGCTTGAGTGAAAAAACATGCAAAATCTTAAAATAGAAACAATTTAACATCATACAGTATTTTTTTTGCCTAAAAATTCAAATATTTTCTACATGAAAAATGAAAAGATTTGATTTTGTCTTTTTTTTACCCCGCCCAACCCTATGTATATATTCTATCTAATGTTATTCGGTATAATATACCAGGAATTATAATAGTTCTGATATCCATTTTTCTCTTCAGAGAAACTCGTCAACTTTACTGAGAAATCATCGCATTCGTTACACATATTATATCTTTTTTTTCGTTGAAAAGATCGTTAATAGAGCTATTATTTTGTTATATATATTTTTATATTAGATTTTTTTTTTAGATGTAGTTAGCTCGTTAATTATCGCTTTTAAATTTCAACGTATAATTATTTTATGAGCGTTTCAACTGTGTAAATTTTATTTGTTTTTTTTTTTCTTTTTTTTGAAAACAATTAATTTCCAAATAAATAAAAAAATGTTGATTTTAAATTTGAAAAAAAGTGTTTTTAACTTTTAGTATTAAATGAAAAGGTGTGAAGTTATAAGTTCTACTAAATCCGGAGAAACGTTTACGCGAATTAGTGTCGCTAACTGTGAATTTTTTTTCGAAATCTCTTTCCTCTCATTTATTTATATATTTTTACTCTCGAGGCGACTAAAGTAGCAAAAGAAACTAGAGCCTCTTGAGCTTCCTGAACAATTTTCAGTTTTTAAAATTTGTTGATTTTATACATTAAATGTGCATAAAGTCGAAATTTTTGAAATAAGTTTTTTTTATCATTTAATGTTTACCAGAAGTTTCTTGATTCGATTAAGTGTCGGTTTTTGGTGTGTTTTGGGGATTCCCCCCTTAGTTGCGAGTTCAGCGTAAACGCTTGTGCGAAAAACAGTTTCCCACAAGCTGTACATCAGAATTTATTTGTGTACTAAGTACTAAAAATTATTTATTAATATTTAAAATACATTAATGCCCTAATCATTTTAAAACATAAACAATCTAAAATACATTTGAAAAAACAGTCGACTATCAGATTTTGAACATTCGTGAAGTCGGAGAGTACTTGGTGTAGGATAGTTTGTGAAGGCCTTAATTTCGAAATCGAAAAAATGGTTACCTGTTAGACGTTTTTAATCAGATAAAGCCTCACTGACACATACGCATATCAAAAAACAAATTTCGTTTCGAATTAAAAATTAAATTTAAAACTGATTTTTTCAAAAAAAAAAATTATACAATGTTAAATTATTTTGTAATGATATTAAAAACACTTTAATAACGAAAAAATTATTTTAAAATTGATAAAAATAATTAAACTCAGCAGGTAAAAATAAAATTATTTAAAACAATAACAGAAATAGTTTTTTAATATGTTGATTATTATTAAAAAAAAAAAAAAAAAAGAGTAGAAAAAACAGGTCTAAAATAAGCCACAATTGTTTCTAACAATGAGTAAGTTAAAATGCGATCGAATTTTAATAACACAAGCATTTAAAGTTATCTGTTGCGTAACACAAATGGAATTAAATAATATCGAGCGCCACCGCAAGATGGCAGTTCGATTAAAATATTATTTAACTGAATCAATAATAGCAAAATGTAGATTTATATCTTAATTATTTAATTTTAATCGTGCAATTAATTAATAATTAATACTTCATTTATATAATTATAATAAGCGTTACAATAATCAAGCAATATCCTCTTGACACTTTAAGGCAGAATTGTAGTCTAAAGACGTGAATTTTGGGCGTTTTTTTAGACTAAATAAAACAAATATTCTTGTTATCCTTTTTTACAGTTTGTATATTGATGTTTTGAGAATATTTGAAAAAAAAAACGGTACTCTGGTCGATACGATTGGAACCTTTTCGAAACCAGGCGGAGTTTCTTAATTAGTCACGTGACTTATAAAAAGAATTTTGTCCTTAAAATAATCAGAATCTTTTATTATACCTTTCATGAACAAGGTTCGAAGAAAATTGAAAAAAAACCAAAGTTTTTCTATTTTTTCAAAAAATTAAAAATGGTGGTTACTCCAGAAACACTGAACAAAATACGTCAAAATTTTGCTTCTTTTAAATATCGTATATGTTTATCGAATTATTTTGACCCTAGCTTCATTTCTCTGGTCCCAGTAGATCATGGAGATAGTCATTCATTAAGAACGTTCGGAACATTTTCATGTGAATTCTTTTTTCTGGGTTTTTAGGCCCCAAAACGTAGGTGCTCAAATTGGGTTAACTACCATAACCTTTCTTCCTGTAGCAACAATTTCGCTATGTAGCCTACATGGACAGGAAAGTTAGAAGCCAGACAAAATTTATTCATTTAGAAGCTTCCAGTATTCATCGATTTCCGATATCGCTTTGATAATGTCTCATTAAGTAATTGTACACTATCAGTTCGCATAAATTATACGCATATCTATACTACTAATATATACTATATGCATATAGTATAAATATATGTATATACTATATAGATTCGGTTTGAAAGACGCTTTATTTCTGTAAATTATAATTAATAGCATTTTTTAAATATTTGACACATGCTTTGTTCTTTGTTTAGTTAAAGTAAAATAAAATATATATTTATATAACTCCATCTCTGTTTTACACTGAAATGATTAATTATCCATTCGATATAACCAGATGAGATAGAGTATGAATGGTGTTTTCTCTGTTTAATTCAAATATGATTTCTTTTCTTCAATCGAATATATGCATATAGGTGTATATTGTTTATATCATATTAAACTAATTTCCCTTTAGGAGTGATTAATGTAAAATGAGATAGATCGATTTAATTGCCGTGCACGGGACAAAGATCGATGTATATAGAATAAAATGGGTATAGAAAAAATTGTTTTGAAAAGTTACAATTTAAATATATTACACATAAAATAATATATTATTTTTTATTTTGTTTATTACTGTATTTTTTAATATGTAGGAGCAACAAAGACGGCAAGAGATCATATATGTATATCGATTGACTACTAAGTCACTTGAAATTTAAGTACATAACTGTATGACGGATGCATCGTATTTAGGCTTAGGCGCCGCTTAGATCCAGATTCTTTATGAAAGTGATTTAGAGGAATTTGGGTGTCGAGGATAGCAAAGTTCAAGAGAAGTATTTTTTCTGGTCTGGGAAATCTTTTTTCGTTTTTAATTTTACCATCCTTTCCTCGAATTTACGGTTTTAAAAGCACTGTTTTTTCGGCATTAAAACATTTTTAATAAATTATAATTTTTATTCAGTTTGAAAAAACGACTGAAGTGGTTCATCAATAAACTGGTTAGTAAAATAGGAATTCTCTTTAAAATAGAATTTTTTTCCGTAATTCAGCCGCTTTTTTCTGTAGAGATTCATAGTCACTAACATAGCAAATTTTAAACAGTAACCAGAATATAAAAAGAATTTTTTCATTACTTGCATTAGTTTTACTAAGGCGGTACACAAATTTATTAATTTTTCGCTGTGACACCAGTTTGAAAAAAAAAATTTTGAAAATCGATGAAAAGTCAACCTTAAGGTAGTACTCTGGTAACTCGCGCTGTTTTTCATGCCTATTTTAGGGGCATTTTTTTTTTTTTTGAGAAAGAGCAAATGAAAAGTTTTGAATTTTTATTATGTTTTTATTTACATCTTAAGGTTAAAATTATCACTTGAAGTTGGTGCCTCAAAAAAAAGCACGTGGATAGCCCGGGTGATTTTGACTCTTGGGGGCATCTGAAATCAAAAATAAATTCTTAATTAGCCTTAATCTATAGATATGTCATTCTGGTCCGAACTAGAATTAAGTTTTTTCAGCCCTAACTTTTCATTTTACAACCCTTTTGTGCGCCATTTTGTTATTTTTCGATAAAATTTCGTAATTCTCGTTCCGACCAGAATGACATATCTATAGATTAAGACTAATTACGAAATTTTTGATTTCAGATGTCCCCAAGAGTCAAAATCACTCGGGCCATCTAGTGCTTTTTTCTGCGACGCCGACTTCAAGTGATAATAATAATAACTTTGAATTAATTTATTCAAAAAAAATTTTTTTGTTACCTTAAGATGTAAATAAAAACATACTAAAAATTCAAAACTTTTCATTTGTTCTTTCTCAAAAAAAAATACACCCCTAAAAATAGGCATGAAAAACAGCCCGAGTTATCAGACTACTACCTTAATTTGTTAACCAATTTCAAAATTCGTGTGTACCGCCCTAAGATAATCGATCTAAGAAACTACAGCTAAAATTTCAAGTTAATCGGATGAAAACTGCTAAAGTTATCTTGCCCATCGTTTTGAAAAATGTAATTTCGAGAAAAACGCGTTTTTACGCGTGTAAAATTCCAAAACTTTATTTTTTGTGTGTTTACACCTATCATTAACGCCATCTATGGGTCATATATGCAAAAAAGTTATCAACCAAGCCAAGAGACACCAAAATTTTACCTTTTGGATATTATTCTAGAGAAATTAACATTTCATTTAAACCAATAAAAGCAACAATTACCTTGATAAAAACGTGTACAGTGACTTTTAAATCATCAATATATATTTTATACACTCACTGTACAAATAATATTTATTAGACCGTTCTTTTCTTACATAAAATTAAATATTTCAAATATTAATAATTTAAAGATTATTATTTCTTGTTTAAAAATACATTGTTCTCGTTGTCTTTATAGAATTTTAACTATTTAAAATCATTCCTTTTTCGGATATAATGTTCATTGTTTCTGAAATGTTTTTGATTTTGTGTCTTTTTTTATTTTATTACGAACTGCGGTCTTGTTTTTGACTTTTTATTTTTTATTTTTTTGGATCAATTTTTGTTAATGTGTCTCGTCGATATATTATTTGATGTGGTTGTGGAACATGAAACTGTAGCGTGAACGGGCGTAAAATAGTAGTCGTGGGCATTTGAGTCACAGCTAGTGGCGTTCGTTAATGGTCTGGTTTATTAGATGACCACAACATAGACAATATTAATTAATAACGAGTTGTGAACAGATTTTATTTGGGGCGTCGCCTCGAGCTGATTGTCCGCGACTTGGGGGCACGTTTACATGAAAACAGAACTTATGCAAGATTTCCACCAGCAAGCATATATACTTTCAAGTAAAAATTACGGCTACTTGCTCGTGTAAGCATCATTTGCATGCAAGTATATAGTGTTACTAGCCGTATGCCCGATGGGATTTCCCATCGACAACATCTTTTTATTAGGTACTCACTTTCCGCTCACTTTTAATGTTCTTCAAAAGCCTAAATCAATATCCACGTTTCTAACTTCAAAAATGATGAACTTCCCATATGAACTTTCATTTCCTGTTTTAACCCCTTAGGGAATAAATTTCCAGAAACGTTTACACAACTGACTTTTATTTATAAATAGAAGCTTAAATGCCAATTTTATTTTTATATCCCCTGTGCTAAATTTTGTCCTTCTAAACCCAACAGTTTAGGTTGTGCATTGTCTGTCAGTTAGTATCAAAAATTTATTAAAATAAGATATTAGATATTTATTTTAATAGCCATAGTAACATATTTTTATATACCACTAATTTCAAAAATAACGAATTTACATAACAAATTTTCATCGCCTATTAAACCCACTTACTGGACGAATTTTCAAAAATCCTTTCTTAGTGCTCATCTACGTTACATAGGGAACTCCTATGCAAAATTTCATTCTTCTAAACCCAACGGTTTAGGCTGTGCGTTGTTTGTCAGTCAGTGTTAGAAATTTATTAAGTAGATATACAAATTTACTTGTATAAGTAAAAATATTTCTACTTTTGCTGTTAAAAGTAACCCCCACTTAAATTAAAAATGGCGAAAACTGAATAAGGTGAGGAACTGTCAAATAAACTGTTTAATAATATTAAACAATAAAATTAATAAATTTATAAGAAGAAAATGAAGATTTATGAAACGTTTGAAATAAAAAGTACTGAAATTATAAAAGAAAATACTTATAAGAAAATTGTACAAGAAATGAATTGAACCCCAGAGCAAATCAAAATACAGATTGTATCATTCCGGAGAAAATTTTTTTTGGAAAAAAAAATGATCTAAACGGACTGGGATCGGGAACTGATATCGGGAATTTTTAAAATCTGTTGTGTTTAATGTTTCTGTTAATAAAGTATCTTCTATATTAAAAATATATTTATAAAGTTGCTTTTACGCAAAACTGTCTTTTTCCCGAGTATTTTTATTTATTTATTTATTATTTTTTTTTTTTTTTTAGTTTGATATAGTTAGCAGTACCAGAGCAAGGCATTTTTTTGATATGATATTTTTATTATTGAATTAAAAAATCAAATTTTAAAAAATGTCGTGTTTTGACGCGTACCTACTTTCATGCAAGTGTACTTTTACATGGTTTACATGTAACAGGTCTTGCAAGTATACTGTTATAAAAACTTGGCCACGCCCCCTAAAAACATTACTTTCATGCAAGTGTAGCTTTAGAAACAGAAACTCCCAAAGTTCGGTCTACGAATTGCAGAAATGCGGCCCGCGGTGTCGAAAATATCAAGTACCTATTATATGGAATATATCTTGTTATTGTAGTACTTTTGGTGATCTATTTTTGGTGATATAAATCCGGTTCTTCGGTCAAAATTCGTTCCGGAAATGTAATTTAATTTCCGCATGTGATTTTTCTATTGCTTTTACAATTCTGATTTTATAAAAAAAATGAAAAAAAAAAACAGTATCGAAAACCTATGAATACCTTCAAATTTTATGTTTCTGGCATCAAAATTACGGTTTTTGGAGCTTTCGAAAAATTTTGTATACCAAGTGACGTCATTAAGGGGGGAGTTCAAATAAAAAAGCAACTTTTTTATTTGATTATTTTGACCGTTGAAATTTTTTTCAAATTAGGGAGGGTTTTTCACTTAGGGAGGGGGCCCTTTTTCATAAGTTATTAAGCGTTTACAAGGAACGCCATATCTCAAAATGTAATGAATATTTTTTAAATATTTTTCCATTATTTTATTCCTAAAGAACTTCTCCATAAAGCTGAGTATGGGTTTCAGGTAATTTTAAAAATTAACTATAAAATTGTAATCCCAAACTTCTAAAAATCATAAAACCCAATTTTTATATAAAAAAAAAGATGTTTAAAAATAGTTACAATTGTTCAAATGGAAAAAGCATACTCCACTTTATGCGCAATATGTTTATGAACAAAATAAAAAAATTTAAGTCTCTATCTTTTCTAGAACTAGAGATATGATTTTCCTTGTCGGAAGAAACACAACTTTCGTGAAACGGTAAAAAACAAAAATAATAACAAAAGAAGCGATTTACTCACTGTTTATTAAAACGTCTACAAAGGCATACAAATAAAAGAACATTATCTAAGTGCATACTATAACTCATGTACACACCAAAACTAAATATTACTGATCAAATCACGATCAAACTACAAAAGCCTAAAGAACGAATACTATGCGTACAAATCGTGAATCCTCGTGGAATGATCCAACAGTTACGAATGTCTACAACAGATCAATTAATTTGTTACAACGCTGTACCGAAAATTCCCAAATAAATCAATAATATTTTTTGAAGGTGTTATGTCCTTGAATCGTTTAAAAATGTCATGTATCCATTAAAAATAATTATTTAAATTCTGTTTTGATAAATAAGGAAATTTTGAATTCATTATAAGATTAGAAATTGTTAGAACAATTCACATTAATTTTAACAAAATTTTTTTTGTTTAAATCAACCAAAAAAATTTTTAGTTTTTTGTTGCCAATTAATCATTTTTATTAATATGTATTATTAATGATTTTCAGTTTGTCAATATTAATCAAAAATTTTATGAATCTCATTCATGTGGAAATTTTACTTTGAACAGGATATTTTTTTTCTTTTTGATAAACTGACATAATATTTTGGATTGTTACATATTTATAATAAGTCACGCCGATGGAATAAAAAAGTTCAAAGATATCTCCTAATGTACGCCCCTAGAGGATAAAAAAATTCGCCAAGTGCAGAATTCGTAAGAATCTCGTAGTCAGTAGCGAGAATTTTTCACAATTTTCGGAACAAAATACTTTTGGTTTCCATTTAATGTTAAAATTAGCTTTTAATTTGTTAACCCTAGAATCATACGTTGGTCTACGAGAAACGTTAATCATACATCGGCGTCAATTTGACGAATGGACTTTTTACGGAGAGTTTTAGAGTTTATTTGCAAGAAACATTTTTTTTTACATAGCAATACTACAAAAGCGAATAAAAAATTTAAAAAAATTGCATTTGGAACAATTTTTTAATATAAATATTTATTAATTTTTTTAATATTTTTATCAAAGCATATTTTCATTATAAAAATTAAAAAATGTGTAAATACCTACATCAATTGTATCATAAGACATGTCTTTCAAAGAATTAATTCGTGAACTATTATGAGTCGGTGGACATGTGTGACTTACGCACATTTGTAAATTTTCTAAAATTTGTTAGTGTTTTTTCGAATTAGATCTCAAAAAAATAATAAAATTAAAATATTTTCCACAAAATAAATTGTTAATCTTTTATTAAGTCACTTGAAACGCATTCTTTAGTTTTCGATTCAATATATTAAAACTTCAGTATTATGTCGTCTCTATAAGTCAAACAGCTGTAATCATCTTTCACATTATCATAATCATCGAATAAATTAATTATAACATCCATATCTTTAATAAATTTTAGAAAAATTAGGAAAACGTTTATATGTGAAGTACAAAATCTTTAAAAAAAAAACATACGTTAATCATACATCGTCGTCAAATTGACGCACACTATTTTAATATAAACAGAACGACAGTAACTATAAACAAAATTGATACGTCTGCTGTGTTATCATAACAAATAAATTAGATACCAGAAGTTTTAGAACAGACAAGTAACGACAAGTTGTAGTACTGGAGCAGGTAGAGAATTTGGATAGTCAATTTGACGAGTACGTATGATTCTAGGGTTAATAATATGATTTTTTGCGTATCGTTGAAGTTTAAACTTTCAAGTTTTCGACTAGGAAGCCACCTTAAACGGATATAATCATTCCAATAACATTAAAAAATTTAATTATTATTGTTTAAGAAAGCGATTTTCTCATTTGTTCACTCTCTTACTTTCAAAATATGCAATGTTCTGAAGGTGTTTATTCAAAATTACTATTCAAATTTTTTTTAAATAAAAAAGCATTAAGTTTTGATTTACTAACTACTAATAACAGTTCTTAACGTTGCAAATAATATGTGAAAATAGTCATCTAACAAATTTGACTTATTTTTCTAACCTAAAAAAATTTGTTTATAATAGAATTAATTAAAATTAATTATAATATATTAAAATTAGATGTAAAAATGTTAGTGTAGACAATTGTATAATTAACTGAACTTTATAAAATCTATCCAAAAATGATGTATTGTTAATGTTACCTATGTGTACTTTGTCTATTGTTAATTTTATTAAACATTAAAATATTTAATCGTCTTGACACCATACTTTAATGTAAATTAATTAAATTTCCTGTTGCTGTGGCAACGCAAATCTGAAAGGTTTTTTCAATGATCCAAGATAAAATGCGGGACACAGTTTGGTCCTGATAAATTAGGGTATTAAAATATGTTTCTTCAGTTATAATAATGTTCCTGATGACGGGGTAAAACTAGAAAGTCGACTAGTAATATTATCACTTATTTGAGGAGATATTCTAGTCTAGAGGCTCGATTTTGAGGTGATTATACGGGCCGGGAGTAATAAAAAAAAACAACCGTAAACATTTTTAGTATCCATTTTTTTAAGTTTTTTTTTATTGATATTTGAAAAGTATAAAAATGTATAAAAATTTTTAAAAAATTCAAAATTGAAATCGGTACAGGCCAGCAAAGTGGGGACTCAAAAAAAAAAAGAAGTCTCCTGGTTGACGTGATTCCAACCCTCCTGGTGATCTGAAACATACAATTTTAGTTAATGCTTGATAAGCAAGGATGTAAAATTAGTTGGACGTAGTCGATTTGAAAAAATAATTTTTTTTTACAAAATGGCGTCCATTTGAAAAAAAAAATCATTTTTCGCCTCCTGTTTCCAACTTTGGAAATCTTTTAACCCTAGAATCATACATACTCGTCAAAACGACGACCGAACTTCTCTACCTGCTCCAATACTACAACTTGTCGGTACCTGCTTGCTGTGAAACTTCTGTTATCTAACTTATTTGTTATTATAACACATAAGACGTATAAATTTTGTTTATAGCTATTGTCTTTTTTTGTATACTGAAATAGTTTGCGTCAAAAGGACGACGATGTATGATTAACTTATATTTTTTTTTAAAGATTTTGTACTCCACATATAAAAGTTTTCCTAATTTTTCTAAAATTTATTAAAGATATGAATGTTATAATTAATTTATTCAATGATTATGATAATATGAAAGATGATTACAGCTGTTTGACTTATAGAGACGACATAATACTGAAGTTTTAATATATTGAATCGAAAACTAAAGAATGCGTTTCAGGTGACTTAATAAAAGGTTAACGATTTATTTTGTGGAAAATATTTTAATTTTTATTATTTTTTGAGATCTTATTCGAAAAATTACTAACAAATTTTAGAAAATTTACAAATGTGCCTAATGGGGAAATAACTACATATCTATAGGAATATTTATGATTGAGAAATTTCACATTCTGTAAAGTCACACATGTCCACTGACTCATAATAATTCATAAATTAATTATTTGAAAAACATCTTTTATGGTACAACTGATGTATTTATCTATTTTTTTAATTTTTATAGTAAAAATATGCTTTGATAAAAAGATTAAAAAAATTAATAAATATTTATATTAAGAAATTTTTCCAAATCCAATTTTTTTAAATATTTTGTTCGTTTTTGTAGTATTGTTATGTAAAAAAATGTTTTTTGCAAATAAACTCTAAAACACCCCGTAAAAAGTCCATTCGTCGAAACGACGCCGATGTATGATTAACTTGACTCGTAGACCAACGTATGATTCTAGGGTTAAAAATAGTAAAAAAAAAAATTCCAAAAACCCCAACGTCGGACCAATTTTGGATAGTATTTATGAAGATCTGTATCAAATTTCAAGTAAATCGGTGCATTAGAACTTGAGATATCATGTCAGCCGTATCGGAAAAAGTAGTTTCGAGTAATTTATATTAAAAATTTGAATTTAACACTGAAAAGATACACAGTACACAGAAAAATTACCATAACTCCAAAAATAATTCGGATTTCCGTAAATCCTTTTAGAGGCTTATTCAGGTCTGAACTTTGAAAATGTGTAAGAAAAAAAATCGATTTTTTCGAATTTCTTGACTAGAATACCTCCTTAACTGGTAAAAAGTAGTATGGTATTTTTTTTTTAAATTATGATATTGTTAGTTTTGTAGGTGCTAACATTATTATCATAGCCAATAAAACAAAGGTTAAACATTTGTATAAAATTATAATTTTCAAAAAATATCACTCATATACATAATATTTTCGATAAGTTATGGTTTTTGTTTGTAGATCAAAAAAATAAAATTTGTAATTAAATCAGAAGTCAAACCAGACACTCTCAAACAAGATCAGTAATATTCAATAAATTATATTTAATTATTATATTTAATTATAGCTTTTGTTTTGACCACACCTCAGATATATTACTCATAATTTTAATATATTTAGTCAATAAATTTGAAAAAAATACATATAAGCTTGTTGAAATAAAAAAAATCATTTTCTCCAATATATTAAATTTAAATTATCATCTATTAAGTTGCCTAATAGCCGACAGAATCAATAATGAAATACGGGAAAAAATTTTTCAGAAAATGAACTTTTCTAAGATCAAAACTTTAGTAAAAGAAGCTTTTTATTGGATGATGAGTTACATATATTGTTCACCAACAAACAGCTTTTTTTCGAGGTGCCTCCGAAGATTTGCTCCTGTTGGCTTAATTATTTATGTTTTAAAAAATTACGGAAATGTTTTTCGTATGTTGTATTATAATACTACGATCGATTAATTAAATTTGTTTTATCTGTAACGTCTGAAAAAATTCTTAAAAATGGGCGTTTTTTATCCCGAATTAACGTTACCATCCCCTTAAGGAGGGAGTTTACGCCAGAAATGACTAATAAACTAATTTTTTTCGAATCTCGTTTTTTGTTTATATTTTGTTCTGTGGTTTTTTACAAACACGAAAAATATTTATTTGTGAGCCGCTGCACAGCCAAGTTGCTGCTCCTTTGTAGACAACGCTGCCCCCTTCCCTCGCGACTTGATCAGTAATATTTAGTTTTGGTGTGTACATGAGTTATAGTATGCACGAAAACGGAACAAGAGGGGTCAATGTATGGGGCTGGAGAGTTTTAATATAAACCGCTTTTGTTATTATTTTTGTTTTTTACCTTTTCCCGAAAGTTGTGTTGTTCCCGACAAGGAAAATCATATCTCAAGTTCTAGAAAAGATAGAGACTTATTTTTTTTAATGTTGTTCATAAACATATTGCGCATAAAGTGGAGTATGCTTTTTCCATTTGAACAATTGTAACTATTTTTAAACATTTTTTTTTTTTAATAAAAAATTGGGTTTTATAATTTTTAGAAGTTTGGGATTACAATTTTATAGTTAATTTTTAAAATTACCTAAAACCCATACTCAGCTTTATGCACAGGTCCTTTAGGGATAAAATAATGAAAAAATATTGAATGGGGAAGAGTAATGAATGTGTCAAAAACAAAATTTTCTATTTAAAACCCTCACTAATTTGAAAAAAAATTTCAACAAGCAAAACAATCATAAATAAAAAAGTTGCTTTTTTATTTGAACTCCTTCCTTAAGGCGTGTATAATAGGTACTTGCCATTTTTTTTTTTTAAATCACCCGCCTAAATTAGTCTTTTTCCCTCTAATTAGTAAATATTTAAATAAAAAAATCGTTACCGCAATTTTCTTAAACTAGGAATCGATTACAAAATCAAGAATTGTCGATTAATTGATGAGAAATTGACAATAAGTTTAAGGGTGATACAGATCAAAAGACAACCACGGCAAGTTTACCATCATTTCTACCGGAAAATAAAGTCGATGACTGACGATCTTTTCATGAGATCATGAAGATTTGAACGGTAGTTATGTATATTCCACGATCAGTTCTATCAAAACCATTGCGTTTTAAAACGGACTTCAGTTAATTAATTATCCAATTCAAAATTTTTATTTGAAAAATTTTTTCATAAAATTTTTGTGATTAATCAAAGTCAATTCTTGACATTAAAATAGTTTTTTTTTTAAATATTATATGCCATACAGAAAGCTGATTGAAATAATTGTTGAACAAGTTTTTGAAAAAATATTCTTATTTATCGTCAGATATAGCCAAGGTCACATAAAAAGGTTTTATCTCTATTATGGGATCACACAATATTTCGTGTTAACTGCTATAAAAATGTTTATGTTTCTTTATTTCGCTACGACGTTTATTAATTAATTGATATATTTACGTTTGATGCATTCGACTGTTCAAATCGAATCTTTTGGGTGATTAAAAAGACGGAAAAAACCAAAAAAAATAATTAACTGCTTCACGTCTCCGTTTCAACGAATATGAATACACGAATTAAATGATAACAAGCCGAGTATTTTATCATTTTTTCGTTGTACCAAACAATTTAGTTAATTAAAACAATAGTGATTTTTGATTCAAACATTTTTTTTTGTTTCGTATTTAGTTATTTTGCTTGAGAGGTTACAGTTTCAACAGAAATCCGGTTTTGATTATTTCATTTTGTTGCAGTTTATTTACAAACTAGGTTTTGATCGTGGCTTTACACCCATAATATTAAGAATAATAAAATATAAGTAGCAGGTATGGGGTCACTTGACAACGCAATGTAATTGTCTATGTTCAGGAGGACTCACGTCAGCTAGTTATTTTTGCTTTACCCGAGCAGACTATCGTCCGATTCATTCCGACACGGCAATGTTGGCAAAAATTATTTAGTCCTTTTATTGACTACAGAATAGTTATCCAATAATATATTTTACTTATACTTGATATTTATTAATAAAATACTAGGTGTCCCATTATACAGAGTGCCCCGTAACGGTTAGTCAAGTGATATCTCAAAAACCATTCGTCGGATAAATTTGAAAATTGGAGATCTTGTTTGACCCTAGGTTGTGTGGCTTTTTTCATCTAACTCGATTTCATTTCCGGTTACTGGTTTCCAGCCACGTGGTATCAACATATAAATTTTAAATGAAATATGGAATTATTGACGGGGAATTTTGATGATTCGCTTAATTTTAGCTTTAACTTAACTGGAATATTCGGTACCTACATAATCTAATCGATTTGAGTGTTTTTTGAGTAAGTTTCTTATTGATGATATTTTCTCAAACAAAATGAAAATAAAATCAACAAATTTTGAAAAAGGTGCAATTTGGTACAAACTCTGCAATCATAATACCAAAATAGACTAATTACTTTATCAAATGCAACAAAGATATCCGTTGGATTCGATTGGATACGTAACTAAAATTTTTTGAGAAATTAATTTTTATAGAATTTTTCTAGATAATTCAACTATGTTTTATTGAAGCTTGATAGTATCAATACGAATACTGATTTTAAAAAAAAGTACATAAAAAAAAATTACATACCATGGGGAAGATTGTCCATTATAACCCATTTAAATTTTTTTTTATAACTTAAGTAACGGTCCCGCAAATCACTACTTTACAAACAATGATATCGTTTAAAAAGCAATCAATTTATGAAAAAAAAAAAACCAATAACAGTCGGTATATTTGCACCCTCCGCGCTATTTTACATGAGTTAATTACAGTGGTGGTTGCTAGAATATTTTAGCTATTGATTTAAGCAGTCATATAAATTGTGGCTTATAATTTAATTTTTTGTATTTTTGCCACCTTTAATGGTATTTGGCCCCACTGTCCGACGTAGAGAATTTTCGGAATTTGAAAATTTCCTTTTGAGGACATGTTTTTAAAGGTTTAAGCTTGACGAATATGCAAAAAATCAATTAAATTGCTTTTTCTGATTCTTAAATATAAATCATGCTTTTATTTCATATTTCAGGGAATCGTTTAAGTGCACCGGCTCGACCACCCACGGAACATCCGAGTAGCCCGTTATCGCAACCGCCGACGCCGCCCCGCACACCCTACAGTCCCGAAAAATCGCCAATGGTTGTCGATGTGTCCAACAACATTCCACCATTGAGTGAGGGTTCCGATGTACAGTCGCGTCTAACATCACCGCAACACAGTGCACTGTCCAGTTCGTCCAGTTGCGGCACGTCCGCCAGTGTCAGTGGTGCAGTGTCCGAACGTTTTCGTGATCTCCAATTTCAACAACAAAATGAACAATTAATTGAACGTTTTCAACGTCACCACAGTCGGACGTCGTCGTGTAGTACGGCGACCGTCACCACCCAACAGAGTTCGCAACCAAAAAAGCCGTCATTTCAAAGTGAATTTGAAAAGGCACAGTTACAAAAAATGTATCCAACTAGTGTGATTAATTTAGCGACGAATAACAATGATCCAATTCAAAATGACACGTCAACCGGCACGACTCTAGTGTCATCAATATTTAATCAATGTTCCTCACCAACGACTCAACCTCAAAATTTAACTGTAACGAAAACCGCCTCGACACCATCCAGTGTCACCACAAAAACTGTCACAGTTAAAACTGTAAATAGTGTTAATAGTAGTGTAATGTGTTATAGTGGTGAAAATTCAAACTCAAATTTTGAATTAGATCAAATACGGCAAAAAATGGCTGATTTAGTAGCACCAAATAAGTCAAATAGGGTAAGTAGAATTATGCCTGTACCATATTATCGATTAAGTATTTATTAGTTTCCGGTCGGAGCTTCGGTTTCGATGAAAGAACGACCGAAACTTCGGTTAAAATTGGTTGGTAAAATGTTATTGCTCTTACTGTTAACTCTTTTAGTACCGCCATATACTCCAATATTTTAGATAAAAAATTTAATATCTCTATACATAACTGCAAGTTTGGTACGTTTTGCTTAATTTATTTACAATATGATCACTCTTTATTGTACAACCTTCAGTTACCGATATAAGACAATATATATTTGTCAGTTAAATTTTTTCTAAAAATTAGTATGACGAACTGAGCTCGTCATGATTATTATTTATTTTTTTATTATTTATTATTAATGTTAATACTAAAGTTGGGAAAACAGTGGTCCCTAACAGAATCGCCATATAAAATATTTTGGGTTGGGAGGGCTTTAAATTTTATTACAAAGCTGCGGATTTTCCTCTGGATTTGAAGATTAGCCTAAGGAAGCTTTTGAGAACAAATCAGTAAAAATCAAAAATTACCCATTTTTCATAATTTAATATATAATTTTAATTTTAAAAATAATTTAAAAAAATTAACGTTGAATAAATGAGTGGTCGACTGTAATAGAAATCAATTTAGACGAATTCAAAACATTTATAATGTAACCAGTATCTCTATTTCCTTTATGATTATTTAAATAATATGTATATCTCACCTTCTTTATACCTGCTTTAATGTAAACAAAATTGATTGTATTAGTAGATTGTATCACTCTAGTAGGTCGCTCACAAGATTGAACATGGTTTTGTTTTTGCATTAGAAAAATATAAGATATGTATGTACATATAACAAGCAAAATGATTCATAATATTGGCAAATAAAAAACACAAACAGACACAAAACAACATTAACGATGTGGTATTAGTAGTAAAACGTCGTAAAACTGATTTTTAAAAAGATTGATAATATTTTTACGTTTTATGACAGCCCTCCAGCTCTATTCGTAGCCCCCCAGTACAAAATATTTTATATGGCGACTCTGTTAGGGACCTTTTCTTCCCATCTCTTATACATAAAAATGTTTACATAAGTCAGGAAATAAAATAACAATATTAAAAATCACACAGAATAAAAATTTAAATTGAAATAATCATCAATATTATAGATACAACTTCTGACCAAAAAGCGTTTTATTCTAGATTTAAAAGAAGAAATTTCTACAGATCAGAGGCAGTTTATTAAAAATTTTTGGGGCATAGTATTTAATCCCAGTTTTGAGTTTATTAGTACGATAAAAGTCAATGTAAATATTATTTTTATTGCGCGTATTGTGAGAATGTATATCAGTAAAATCAGAATACTTATCTATGTGTTCTTTTACATACATAAGACATTGCATAAGATACATAGATGGAACAGTTAAAACATTATGTAGTATATAATGACTCCGGCAGTCTTCCTGGTATCCTAGTTTAAAAATAATTCGAATGGCCTTACGTTGTAATTTAAAAATTCTTGACACGCTACTCACGTGACTCCAGGTTAAAATTGCATACGGTATTTGGCTCTGTATGAGTCCATGAAAAGCCGTTAAAAGTCTTCGCAAAAGAAAGATACAGGATGTTAAACGGTTGCTCACGGCATTTATACGATTATTCCAGCTAAGTTTCTGGTCAAGGATAACACCCAAGAATTTAACAGTTTTTACATTATCATCACCCTCATTAAAGAAATTTACAAGTGCAGTTTTTGCGACATTTAAGCTTAAGTTGTTACTTACAAACTAATTGGTTAATAAGTTCAAGTCTTTAGATGAATTAGCCACCGTCGTATCGTCAGCAAACAGTACGAATTTAGCCTCAAACATACATGCTGGTAAATCATTTATGTAGGTATATTAAAAAAAAGAATAGGTCCTAAAATTGATCCTTGAGGTACACCATAGTATACAGTGTTTAAATCTGAATTAACGCCTTTAAAACTGGCAAACTGTTTGCGTCCTCTTAAGTAGGATTTGATAAGATTTACACTGGCACGCGAAAAACCATATTTTGGTAACTTCTCACAAAGTATATCATGCGAAACGCAATCAAATGCTTTAGTGAGGTCACAGAAAAGCACACTTGTTGACTTACCGGTTGTTGATTCGTTAAGTATGTATTCGATTAGCTCATTTATTGCCATTATCGTAGACCTTGAGCTTCGAAAGCCGAATTGTTCATTAGAAAATAGTGATTAGTCCTAAAGGAGTTAACATCTACTTGTCGGATGTCACTATTCGGTGACATTCGGGTTTAATTCAACTGCAATTCAAAATACATCACTTTTTTCTAGAAATAAAATGTTCTCTTTATGTACGAGTAAGAGCGGACTTTCAAAAAAAAAAAAATCGCACTTTCCAAAAAAAAAAATCAGTGTTAGACCCAAATAGGAACTAAATTAAATTTTTATACTTTAGTAAAAAAAAAGTATATCAACATGTCTCGCGTTAATAAATTAAAATTTATGATATAAATAATTATTGAGATGAAAAATATTTCACTATTTTTGTATAAAAAGATATTTTGAATTAATTTACATACGAAATCAGCAATAAGTAGCAACCAGCAGAAGGAAGTAACAAAAATTCGTATTTAAAATACGAAAGTGTATTCGTATAGATTTAATTGAACAGACTTAAGTATTTGTTTACGTCAGATAGGTTTAGTTACAGGATACAGTTAACTTGAGTAGCGATCTTTTTACGATAAACTTGTAAATTTAACCTTAAAATTGTCGCCGCAAGCATTGATTCTGTATGACTATTATATTATGTATACGGATACAGTGATGTACAGTAGAATGAAAACACAATTAAAATATGGTACCTTCATCAGAACCATTACATTTATTTTATTAGTAACCGTACTCGCGAAGTCGTTCGCGCAAAGCATTGTTATAAACTCAATGAGTATGTAAGTATGAGTATGTAAGTGTAATAATTATACAGAACTTGCAAAGAATAATAATTTTTGTGTAATGCATGCACATGCTCAAAATGGTTTTTCTATTTTCCCGTGGGAATGAGGAATTTTCGCGGAGTAAAAAGTATCTTAAATTTTGACCCAAGTAATAGGTTATCACCACACCAAATTTCATAAAAATCCGTCCAATAGTTTTTGCGTAATACGTGCACATGCACAAAATGGTTTTTCTATTTTCCCGTGGGAATGGGGTATTTTCACGGAGTAAAAAGTATCTTAGAGTAGTTCTTATTATTAAACAAAATCGAAAATTTATAAGTTTTTTTAAGTTATTAACGAATAGAGTTTTATTAAACGTTTAAAAATGATTAACAATTTTCTTACATTTTAAGGTTATTTTGTTACATATACATATATATATATATATATATATATATATATATATATATATATATATATATATATATATATATATATATGGACACAAGTAAGAATATATGAACAAAATCGTTATAATTTTTGACGACTTGCAAATATCTTAAGCTTCAGTGGAATTAAAATATTGAATAAAAAAGTTTAACAGCTAACTAACTCTGATAAATCTGAAAAATTAACACAAAATGTATGTCCTCGTGTGTGTTAAATCATTGACACAAATCTTGTGTATAGATTTGACACATATGCTTTGTGTTAAAATATCATAAAAAATTGAGTGGACTGTTCTGGACATGTGAAATGTGTTAATTTTATTACAAATTTTTTCACCGTGTGTACACAAAAGTCAGACCGTACGAGCCCAACTAATTTTTTCAGCATAAATGGATCACCTAACTCAGTTTTAACAGGTCGCGAACTCTTTTCAATACACCAATACCTCAATTTGCGTCGTGGTTACGTTCCAAGAAAATTCGACGCGAATTGAAATGACGCAAAGTGAATTATGGTTTTCGAAAATCTAACGACGCACAGTGAAAATTAGTACTAATTCAGCAGCGACGCAACTGCGAAAAAACGCAAAACAAAACGACGCAAAGCGAGGTATTGGTGTATAGATATTCTTTTTTGATAAGTTTTTTTTTTTTCTGTTAGTTTTCGATGCTACCGTTCCAATTATGATATCCACTACTGTAACAACTAGACACGACATACACTATCAAAATATGCCAGTACATTGGTCTATCATTGTTTAACGCGTACGATTGTAATCTATATCTATCTCTCTGCGTACGTGTATAGAAATAAAAATTGTTTATTTCAATTTATAAAATGGGTGTTTCCAATTGAGTCGGAATTTCAAAAACTAAATTTACAATAATAATAAAAATAAAAAATAAAAAATTGTACCGATAGTTTTTTGCAGTACGCGATACGACGCGCTATGCCTATGTGCGCGAGAGGCGCGTTAGACCGCCACAAAATATTTATTTTATTCAGCGTGTACAGCTGGATTTGATAAACTGGTTTATTTGTTCTTTTGCTTCTGGCACTCTAAGTACATCATCAAAAAAATTACTAAACAAAATAAGAATTCGTATTTATTTCGAAAATGAACAAAAAAAAAAAAAAAAAAAAAATATGAATAATAATAATATTGTCCTTATTTCGGTTTGATATTTTTTATTTCTTTTTTATTTTGGACCACAGAACATTATAGAAACAGTCCACATATAAATATCAGTCGTTCGTATGTTGCAATGAGTTGCAATTTACACCGCTCCTGATTTAGTCTGTTACTTTTCATTACAGTCTATTACTGTTCATCACATCACATTTAAAGAGAAAAAAATATGTGGTGTGTCGTATTTAAGGTGAAACGATCACTTGAAGTTTTCCAAGTTTAGAAATTTTAGTATATTATACTAAAATGTGTAGTTTTGAAGAATTAGGTGTAGTTTAGAAGAAACAAATTTTCAAATATTAATAGATTTGAGCGTTACTTTATGGTATTCCATATTTGTAAATAATAATATTTTACTTCGCAAAAATACCACTTTTATTTTGAAACAATATTGTCACAGTTTCAAAATAAAAGTAGTATTTTTGCGAAGTAAAATATTTGTTTATTATTTATAAATTTTCAAAGTTAGAATTTTTAACGTACGAGTAAATGCCAGCGAATGATTAGAGATGAATGGGTGGTATGCATTTAAGTAAGTTGTGTCATTAAAAACCAACTTTAAGATTTAATAAACTGAAAATTATATTCTTTTGTTTTTGAATCATTAAAAAACTATTTTTTTAATATTGAACGTTTAGTTATTGTAATAAATAAAAAAAAAAAAACTATAAAAATGTCATTATTATACTAATACACCCATAATATATTTGTGTATGTGTTAGTTATTATGTGTGCGTACACGTCAACTACCAGAATCAAATTCATCACTTTTAAAATTATTAAAATTAGAAAATTAAATAATAATCAAATATTAATACTGTTACGTGTATTATTGGCGACGCAAAGATTACGCGAGCGCTCCTGGTTTTTTAAATTAGAAGCTGTATCAAGTAAAAATTTTTGTATACGTTTAATTGTCCATAGAAAAATGTACTATACAAATTATGCGCGAATTACTAGATTTTATATCGCCCATTAATCGTATACGTATATTTTTACTTGATGCTAGTTCTAATTTTACCACCAGAGGCGCGAGTGAGAATCTTTGCGTCGCCAATAAAATTTAACTATTTTTCTACACATAAATTATATTTATTTATAGAGAAGAAAATAGACTTAGTACCTAATTCATTTGTCACAAATTTGTCAGTAGGTACTGATTGATTCACCTTAAGTGTAAAAATTCTATTGACCAAAAAAATTCTCAAAATAAAGGGATATTTTCTTAAAATAAATAAATTTATTTTTAATTGTTGGTTGTTAGTTATAAAGGACGGCCATGATAGTATATACTATATATATGCAAGCTTCGTAGTCATTCATCACGATATTACATTAATACATTCGCATGTTTTTGTAGATACATGATGTGTTTTGGTTGTATGTATCATAATATATCTTAACTTGGGCAATTGTTATCGGATTTATTTAAAATTTTAACTGCAGTTTCCTAGATAGATTATCTATTGAGCTACCTACGATTTTTAGATACTTCCAATGAAAAACGAATGTGTGTTATGAAAAAAATTTTCACCCCTTTAGTTTTCGTTTCTCGGGGCCAAACGTTTTCACATTACCTACTATCACAACGCTATTTATAACTTAAATTTGTTCGTAATGTTTTGTGTGACCAAATGGTAACATAATCCGTTTAGGATAGTTCTATGAAATTTCAAAATATTAATTGTACCAAATAAAATCACATAACTCGATTCTGACCCATTCCTCCCGTCATATAATCCAGTGTACGCTTGTATTATATAACCTCTCCTTCCCTTCAGTAAGGCTACTTAGTTTACGGACGCTCCGTGAAGAAAAAGATTCCTAAAATTCAACACGCCTAAATAGCAGAATCTCTTCAAATATGTCGATTATTTACTATTTGTATATAAAAATACATAAACGTGTACATATATTGTGCTTCTGTTAATTAATTATACCGCTATTAACATAAATAATTTTAATTATTTTTAATAAATTATTAAATAACGTAAAAAGAAAACAAAATTCGAAACCATAGTGCTCATTAATAGTCATTTTTCATTTTGTGTTAAAATGTGTTCGACAACCACACCCCTTTCAAACTGACACAATAATAAAATTTCAAAAGAAATTCTACGATGAATAGAATAAAAATCTGGGTCAAGCAATTGCCATTTATTTGTGCAAAACTATGAAAATTATTATAATACTCGATTATTTGATAAATATAAAATAAAGAAAAAAAATTATCAATTGTAGAAATAGTTCATTTTGTAAGTTCTCGTACGGTTTTTATACAAGCACAGTAAGTTACAGTTGCGTAAAAAAATGTTTGAACAAACATCAAACCTAAAAACATTATTTATAGATGAGGAAATCAGGGGCGTAGCTACCGCCGTATCAGCCGTATCAGTGATACGGGGCCCCCGGGCTACAGAGGCGCCTAACGTGTGTAAGCAAAAATTAGTAAAATGTTATCCACAATGTCACTTAATCTCGTGCTTCCCGGGAAAAAAACATAAAAAAATGTCATACGTGCCTATATAATAGAGTTTTCACTTCAGAAATGACAAAAGTCAAAAAAGCAATCTCTTTTTTTCTCGAGTTAAGCGTGCGCCCAAAAGTTGGCAACATGGGTAACTTCAAAACTTCAAATTTGATGGGGCAGGAGCGGCTATCAGACTTGTCACTATTATCTGTAGAGGCAGAAATTTTAGAAAAACTGAAACCGTCTTCAGCGATAAATGATTTAGTAAATCAATTTGCCGAAAAAAAGGCAAGAAAAGTGTATATTTAATTTGAATTGTTTGCCTAGCTCAATCTCTAGGAGGAAGCAATAACTTAAAATCAATAAATATTTATTTTAATTTAATGCAAGCTTTTTTGTTTCTTTTGTGAGAAATCTTTACCCTTCATTTGGGCCCCCCAACCAATTTTGATACAGGGCCCCTTCAAGGCACGCTACGCCACTGGAGGAAATATTATCATTGTGTCGTTTTATTTACGGTTTTTAAGACATTGAAAAATTTTAATGACCTCGATGACGTCACTAGATTAAAAAATTTCTTTTCTCTCAAATCAAGCTTTATGAAAGTAATTTTTAAGTCACTGTGGATTCGCTGAATTAAGGTAATTTCGGTGTGAACTTTACAGTTATGCAAGCAAAATAACGAAGTTCATTTTAGAAGTACAGCGGATTCGATAGAAGTCTTTTTTCTTCTGATTTTATATGCGGAAACATATAATTTTTCTAATTTCAACATTCTGTCATTTTATTTACGGTTTTAAGAGGCACTACAAAATTTTTATTTGATGAAATATCAATTTAAAAAAATTCTTCTTAAAAAGTAGAAAAATTCTTTTTTTTCATATTATTATTTATCGTAGCTTAAAACGTGTCACACTATTAACACTATGAGACCCGAGCACTTTCATAGTAAACTTCCCCGAAAGCCGACAATATTTAAAAAGAAAAAAAACTTTATATAAACAAATACATAAAATAAAATGATTCAAACACTGAATAGATTCAACACAGATCAACATGTATGTGTAAAACTGTAAACATACATACGTGATACGTACATACTACATATACACTGATATTCAAATCAATTTTATTTAAAAATATAAATTATGAATTTAATATAATAATTATCTTAAAACTTTTTATACATAGAAACCAAAAGAGTAGTGTGTGTTGGTATGTATTTGTGTGAGTAGGAACACATCCGTGTGATGAATGATGATAAACATCATAAACATCGCACACATAATGCGTAACCAACTAATCAATAAAATCATTGATTGCGGTCGGCCTCTGGGGATGTTTTGTTTGGTTCCGGATGCCGAAGCCATGGAACTGAAAGTGTTAACACATGTCTGGAATTTGGGTATTTGAAATACTTATTTTGTAACAAAAATTTCAAAAATTAATTTCAGTAAGTTTATAATTAAATTCAAAATTCCTTCCTAGTTGAAACAGTAAATTAATTTTGCACATAATAAAACGACAATTAATTCAAATCCTGTATTTAGTTAACTAACAAAATTTCATTGTTTAAAGAATTTTTCCCACTACTGTAATTACATAAACGCTAAGCATGTAAACTTATAAGTGGTATTGTAATATAAATATGTTTTTTAATATGCGAGTTAAGTGCATTCAAATTTGTAATTAATTGGCATGTACAAAATATTATTTAAATGGAGAAATTTAAATGTAATTATTCTGAATTTCTTTTGTTTAAAATTTATTTCATGTTTGCAATTAGTTTTTAATAATTAATATCATTATATGTACCTATAAACAAGGAAGCAATTTGTAAAAAATTGTCGAATTTCTGCTTATGTCAAGTGGATGTAACACTTTAAGCAACGTAGTCTTAGGCTATGGTTACAGTGCTAGCGACTTTATGCTTATTTCGAACTGGTCACCATAAATTCTCGGGTTTTAGCCAATTTTTTTGCTTCAAATTTGATGAAAATTTCAAAACTCTTTTAATCCTAGAATCATACGTTGGTCTACGAGTCAAGTTAATCATACATCGGCGTCGTTTCGACGAATGGACTTTTTACGGGGAGTTTTAGAGTTAATTTACAAAAAACATTTTTTTACATAACAATACTACAAAAGCGAACAAAATATTTAAAAAAATTGGATTTGGAAAAATTTCTTAATATAAATATTTGTTAATTTTTTTAATCTTTTTATCAAAGCATATTTTCACTATAAAAATAAAAAAATAGATAAATACATCAGTTGTATCATAAAACATGTCTTACAAATAATTAATTTATGAACTATTATGAGTCAATTGGACATATTGTGTGACTTTACAGAATGTGAAATTTCTCAGTCATAAATATTCCTATAGATCTGTAGTTAGTTATTTCCCCATTAGGCACATTTGTAAATTTTCTAAAATTTGTTAGTAATTTTTCGAATAAGATCTCAAAAAATAATAAAAATTAAAATATTTTCCACAAAATAAACTGTTAACCTTTTATTAAGTCACTTGAAACGCATTCTTTAGTTTTTGATTCAATATATTAAAATTTCAGTATTATGTCGTCTCTATAAGTCAAACAGCTGTAATCATCTTTCATATTATCATAATCATTGAATAAATTAATTATAACATCCATATCTTTAATAAATTTTAGAAAAATTAGGAAAACTTTATTATGTGGAGTACAAAATCTTTAAAAAAAAATATAGGTTAATCATACATCGTCGTCCTTTTGACGCACACTATTTCAGTATAAAAAAAAACGACAATAGCTATAAACAAAATTTATACGTCTTATGTGTTATAATAACAAATAAATTAGATAACAGAAGTTTCACAGCAAGTAGATACCGAGAAGTTGTAGTATTGGAGCAGGTAGAGAAGTTCGTTCGTCGTTTTGACGAGTACGTATGATTCTAGGGTTAAGCAACGTAGTCTTAGGCTACGATTACAGTGCTAGCGACTTTATGCTTATTTCGAACTGGTCACCATAAATTCTCGGGTTTTAGCCAATTTTTTTGCTTCAAATTTGATGAAAATTTCAAAACTGTTTTTATTAAAACTTCAGAATTGACGTTTTCTCTGAATAAACGACCAAAATTCGCGTCTTGACACTACAGTGCCGCTTTAAGTAAGTGACTCAACTCAAAGAATTTTAACAAAAAAACGCATTGAAATTAAATGCTAACAAATTTTTAATTGTTACTAATTTTATACTGAATACAATAGGTCCGCTATTTGCATTACGTAGTAATATAAGATTGTTATCAGTAGCTACATTACCATTTTATTAAATATTAATAATTTTGTATTATTATTATTTTATATTGACATAAAAAATTAAACAAAGATCGACATACATTATACGGGTGTTTTATTAATTTTATAGATCAAAACCAAAAAAGTGTACCGTAAACACGGATTACTTGAACCGAAATTTGCAAATCATCTGATAATTTTTAAAATTGAGCGTAACTGTTATATTTATGTGGGATAGGGAATTCAGTATCTTATTCTGTATATGACTAGGTACGGTAAGTTTATTATATAATATGGATTTTTTTGTGATGGTTCATAAATTTTATATATTTTTAGATTTTGGTTCAAGTTAACCTGAAGATCGGGTTACTTGAGCCCAAACCTAAATTTCCAAGTGATTTCCATTTGAAAACAGTTTAAGACCATGCAGGATGTTGGTTACTAACTAAAACACATTGTACAAACATTTACTTATTCAAAAAAATATGAATAGGTGCCAAAACTGAATAAAAATTTTCAAATAAAAATTGTTATAGATACCAAATTATTTTTGTGAGTTAAAGTGTGTCTTTTAGTCTACCTAAAAAGAATAACCCTCTTTTGATTAGTGTAGGTGGAGATATTTTCTTAACTATATCTTCCCATTTACAGTACAATACGTTCTTGTTCTTGGACCACTTCCATGCCTTTTTAATTGGATCCATGTACCATTTTATACCAAAGTTATAATGGGCTCAAGTTACCCTAATCTGAAGGTTATGTTGACTGGTTTATCAAAACCTTAAATTAAGAAACTAAGGAAATAGCTGGCATATGAATGTGTCTGAATTTGCTTTAGTAACGAAGCAAATATGAGAATTATACACTTGTACCGGCACAAGATTGCCGTGAATATGCAAATTTTATAATTTTGAAAATTCATACAGGTTGCCGTGTAACGCAAATGACTCCAATTAACTCTTCGAAATGAAAATACAAATATCTCGTTCAAATGCCAGAATTCAACTGACTTTTTTATTTTATTATTCTAGTTGCTAGGAGAACTCTTTTATTCTTATATTTACACGGCAACCTGTATGAATTTTCAAAATTATAAAATTTGCATTTTCACGGCAATCTTGTGCCGGTACACACTTACCTTACTTTGTGAGTTATCGAAATATTTTTTACAGTTGAAAGTTAGCAACATAACAAAAACAGCAACTTCAAATAGAGAGTAAACAGCACTCGCCTGACACCTAGTGTCAATTTTCAGAACTACCTAAACATAAACACAGTGAACCTAGTGCTGTTACTTATCAGATAAACATGTAACTTACTTTTACAACTGGCTACACTAAGCACAAAACAAAAAATAATACATTTTCCATTTGGGCTCAAGTTACACCTTAGGGCTCAAGTAATCCATGTTTACGGTATATCACTTGTTTTGATAATGGTAATATTGATCGAAAAATGTTACAAGACTTAAAATTAGTGTCTTTTTGTAACGGTTAGTAATACTCACATCTACTAGATTTAAAATTACATGGTTTATGATGTCTATAGCATTCTTTTTTAGCGATAGGGGCATTTGTAACAAATCAGTGGTATTATATCAATAAATTCTATTGGCATTAACAGCCGCAATTTTTTTTTTCAAATTACACTCATTTTATGTTCATTAGGATTTAGGGTAGCATACGGTTTCGTCATGTTCACAATTGTCACTCGAGATTAATCTCAGAAATTCATTAGGATTGTTAACATTCATACCTTAGAACTTCGAGAATTGAGATGTTTTATATCATTTCTTGAAAGACAGAAAAAACTCCGGACTTGGAATTATGGCAAAACTAGCGTTTTATCAGTTTGCGTACAAGTAAAGAAAATTAAAGAAATCTTTAGAGAAATCTAGTAAATACCTTGATTAACAAAAAAAGAAAAAACAATACCTATACAAAAGTAAAAAAAATTACTTTAATGCATTATGTCTCATGTCCATTTAAACTAATTTCAATAATTTTCAGAATAAAAATTAATAGCTAATCAAGATTTTTAATTCAATAAAAACGTTTTAAAATGAAGCAAATAATTCCACACCCAAAAGATTTTTATTTTTGATAATGTATAAATTAATACGTATTATTTCAGAAAAAAATTATTGTTATTTTGACAACAAAAGAATTAATGTCTGTTGCTTTGAACCACTTATGACCCTGGCTGGCATTTTTGTTTTATTTGATTTTTTTTATTAATTCGACAATAGTCCAATTATTTATTGTCGGCAGGAAAAACTGCGTGAAATTCAGTTTCATAATTTAATTACGTACCAATAACATCTGAAGTAAGAAGTCCAAGTTTTCCATTTTAAAAAGCTTCTGCATTTAATATAGTTCTATCAGGAAAATAGTTGTTGTTTTTCTTTTGTTTGGAAAATTTTCAAATCTCGTGTACTTATTAAAATAACAAATCGTTTTTCTTGCTTTTGTCTTGGTCTTGCAAAACCAAGACAAGACTGCAAGACCCCAAGACTGATTTTACTCATCACTATTGGAAATCTAGATGGAAATTGTGATATGGAGGCGAGGAGCAGTTAGTCGATTAATCGGCTGAAATTGTTTTTCAGACAAAATTAGTTATTAGTCAAAAATATCGACCATAGAATAGTCCAATTCATGAATAGGGTAAGCTGTGTCACCCTTTCAAAATTGATGTTTTCTTTTGAATTTAATTATTGACTTTTAATTTTTTTTTAAGAAAAAGAAGGATATGGCATATCACAATTAGTGATGTCGAGTCTAGAGCAGTTAATCAATTAATCGACTAAAGTTGTTTTTCCGACAAAATTAGTCATTATTCGAAAATATCGAGCATAGAATAGTCGATTAATCGACTAAATTTTTAGTTGAATTCATGAATAGGGTAACCTATGTGACTCTTTCAAAAGCAATACATATTTTGAATTTAATTATTGACTTTTATCTTTTTTTTACAAAAAAAAAAAATACATATTACAATGTACAGTTGATCCTTTTTTTGTGCGGTGGAGGGGACCGCATAAAAAAAATCGCGCAAAAAAATATATTCAAAAATATCATAAATAGCTATAAAAAGTATAGTTCGATCCAGATTGTACAAAAAACTTTTTTTATGTGGTTAGTCGGGACCGCATAAAAAAAGTTTCATTGAAAAAACATCACTCAAAACGCTCAAAACTTAAAAATTTGCTTAGAAGTTGCTTCTATAAACAAGATAAAGCATTAATTTACACGTAGAAACATTTTATTTCAATTTTATAACATTATGAAAATTTTGAAAAATACATCTTTAACAAAATTAAATGATGCAATAACTTATGTTCTTATGCAATGTATTGATTAAATGCTTAAAAGCCGTTAAAGAGTATTTTTATCAAAGAAAGTTATTATAGTAATTGTTTAAGTTTCTTACTGTCTCGTGATTTTGATTCACATTATGCATTTTAATGGCCATTTTTTACAAACCGCATAAAAAAATCGGACAGAAAAAACCGCACAAAAAAGACCGCATAAAAAAGAGTTCAGCTGTATTATTCGCATAAAAGTAAAAATTCATAAAAAAGATAATTTTTAGTTTTACTTTTTAGTTAAAATTATTAAATTAATCCTTTTTAATCATTTAAAAAAATATTAGTCATTTTAGTGATTTAGTCGACAGTAAAATAGTCGATTAAAAAGTGACTAAAAGTAAACAAAATTAGTCGACTAAACCGATTAATCGATTACTCCATCCGACATCACTAATCACAATGTGCTAATCATATAAAAGTGAAAAATTATACAAACAAATAATTTTCTAGTTTCCATTTTTATGGTCCAATAAATAACACAGGAAAATTACCAAATTAGTCGTTTTTAGTCATTTACAAAAAATTAATCATTTTAGTCATCTAATCGGGGGTAAAATAGTCGACTAACAAACGACTCAATATAAATGAAATTAGTCGACGAAATGGATTAACTGATTGATCATTCGACATCACTAGAAGGAAACAATTTGCTCAACCGTATATTTGAGTAAAAGTGGGAATGCTTTTTAAATGAACTGTATATACATATTTGAATGTTAATAAAATTGATTGCAATCTTTTAATATAAATTTTTAACATGTTTACACATTATTGTTGAAAATATTAATTGCAAACGTATTAAAAATAATTTTATTATAAATATATAATAATTTTGTTTTTATAGGTATGTGACTATATGTGTATAAATTAAATATTGCTTAACATTTAAATAAATCAATAAACGACTTAATTAATCACATGTAAAATTTTATTTGCGTGCACAAATAATCACGCAAAATATCACAAACACAAAACAATTTAATACACTTGAACGGGAATAATTTTATTTTGAAAATAATGTGTGCAGTACTCATCTTCAAAATGTCATTCTTGTTTAATTGTTTGTGAGATAACTTTGGAATTTTCAAAAAGCTAAAAAATGTACTTGAAATAAGTCTTTTAGTCATGTCAAGTACATTTACTGTTAGTCGATTAATAGGCTCAAGTTGATTTTTTAAACAAAATTTGTCATTAGTCGTATACAGTATTCGATTAATTGACTATTTTTTAGTTGTATTCATGAATAGGGTAACCTTTTGTGACAAATGAATAATTTAGTTTTTAATTTTTTTAATCTGTGATAAATAAAAAAATATTACGAATAAAATTAGTCAACTAATCCGATTAATCGTCCAACATCACCAAAGTCTTCTTTAAATAATCCTAGTGTACATGACAGGTCAAGAAACTCTCAATTTGCACTCGCGAACTCGAAGAATGGGAACAAATCATCGGGGTTATCCTGATCCCGATTTACTGAAACCTCAAACTTTCCAAAGAATAATCTGCTACATTACTACAAAAAAATGTCTCTTTCAAAATTCCGAAGAAGGCTTTAGAAATTCGTGTGGCATTATCCAGAATTTCCGGAGCTGTGTGCTCCAATGGTTAATCTATGTTCTTTCTCTGTTATTTATTTACGCAACTTGAAGGCAAATTTATTTTTATTAAGTTATACACATATTTCAAATGTTTTTTTGTTGATAAAATCCACTAATTTTATTATTAATAATAAATTTTTTTAATTATTTCAGTTAATTATTAGTTACATATGATTAATCCTTTCCTTTAAAAGATCTTTTTGTTTTAGTATTCCCTGATAGAGCCTACCTTAACCAAACATTGATCAATTCAAGTGTAAAATATTTCGAAAAACTTTTTTAGAGGAAGTGTTTTCGCCCAAGTGTATCCAGAAATTGTCAAATGTTTTCTAATACGTAAAATGAAGCATGTTGAAAAGCATCTGCGTCTTTTTATTTCTGTACCAGTTTTGAACAGACCAATTTTTTTCTAAGATACAATTTTTTTACAATTTTAATGAATAAAAATTAATAAAAAACAATTTTCAAATTATTTTTATGGTCATTTTTGTTAATTTGTACTAATTAAACCATTTAAATGATAAATTTTTAGTAGCAAAACGACTTAGATGTCAATTCAATTTTTATAATTAGTACATATTATATTTTTAAAATGTTAATTAATATTTTTATAAATAGATGCCCCACTATTTTTAGAAATGAAATTTAATAGTACATATTAAAAGATGCGATTTAATTATGATACAAATATTAAGACGGACAGTGACACAATGCCGGTCAAATATCAAGGTATTTTAGGCAGAACGTTTTGTATACAGCATAAACTCTTTTTATGCGGTGGTTAGGGACCACATAAAGAAACTACATATTTCAAAACCTCATGATTCCCTTAAAAATTGGTTTTCTAAACAAGATAAAGAATTAATTTACACATGGGAATATTTTCAAAGATTTAATTTCATTTTTATAATATTGCAATAATTGCATTTCATTCATATGTAAATGCTTGTAAATGCTATGATGATAAAATGTTTAGAAACAATCAGTAGCTAACTTTATCGCCAATTAATGTTAATTTTTTTTTTATTTTTCCATACTTTTCATTCTCATTATGCACTCTGATGGTCATTTTTTTAAAAACCGCATAAAAAGAGGTGATGTGGTATTTGGAAGATAATTTCATTTGTGAAAATATCATGAATATTTTTAGCGAAATTCCAGAATGGAATTCAGCTATTACAGCCACTGTCATAACGCGACCTGAGCCCGGGACCATGGCAGAAATTTGTTTAATACGTCTCGAACGAAAGGTCCTATTTTTACGAAATTTTGTGAAAATATTGGAAGTCCCAAACCGTTGGACCAGTTCGTTAACCAGGCACGTTCGATGCCCGGAACATGATTTTTTTTGGTAATTTTCGTGAAAAAAATCAGTTTTTTATCAAAATTTCCCTTTATTCAAAAATTTTTGCGACATTTTTTTACACTATTTAAACGAGGAGAAAAAATCACACAAAAAGGTCTTTAAACTATTTTTCTTTGTCAACTAGTTTCCGAGAAAAACTAATTATTTTAAACGGAAATTCGCTGTGTTATGCAGAATGCTGCGACACGGGTATTTTACTGTCTGTCCTTTAGAAAGTTTACTTAAAATGCATTATCCAGAAAAAACAACCATTGGCTAGAACTTCAGAAGTGCCCTTGTGCAAAAAGTTTTCTCCAACTTATTAACAAATAAATTTTTTGTCATGCAATTTTTTTCATATTGGCGTCGTTTACTTCAATGGCGGTGTCAAATAATTGTATTTTGATAAATATGGCGTCAATTAATTACGTATTTGTAATAAAATAATATAGATTGTAGCAAAGTGCTACTTTTAATGTATATTGTTAAAACGTTTTGCCAAGAAAACAAATTATTTTTTGCCAAGGTCAATCATATCGTACAAAAAAATGGTTTGAATTACTGCAAAAAAATTTTTTTGATCGTTATTATATAAAAAAGAATTTTATGTAAATGACGAAACAAAATACTAATGAAATACACACTTGGAATTAGTTTTTTGAATATTTTTAATTTGTTCATTTGTAAAATAAATAAAAACACTGATTAATTTTCTAATTGAAAATTTTCCATTGATTTTGTTTGATTTTAATGGGGAGACGGGGACTCGGATCTGTTGGATCAGAATTACACGAATCCAGGAAAATAGTATGATTTTATCTTTATTACTTAAGTAATGTTTAGTACGCATGCGCGTCATATATCAAATAATATGAAATTACTTATGTATATTTTATATTTATTTATACATATATGAGACCGATTTTGTATGTACAATTGAGAATTTTTTATGTCCTTTTGTCGAGGCTTTTTTTTTTACTTTATAAACACAACTCTTAAAATTCAATGGCGAAAATTCATATCTCTAGTTTCAACAAAATATTAACGTATGTTGAATCTTGACTAAGTATTGTACGAAATTTAGAAAAAAGGAAAAACAGAATTAAAAATGATTTTAGTGAAATGAACCTTAAAAACTAACGGACTCTGCAATGCTCCTTACGATCGTCAATAAGTTTATTACATTTTATGGCTTCTGAAATAGTCTTCCCACTTTTTTTTTTAGCAGTTTTTTTTAACTAACTTTTTATTTAATCTATTGTTAACAAAAAAGTAAACTTTCCTCTTTTACCTGCTGCTTTTTCGGTGAAAATGTCTTAAAATTTTGAAAAATACGTATGCCCAGTTTCAAGGTGCATATGTCTTGTATCAACAACATGAAAACAGTATTGTGAAAATTTTTTAAGTATAAATGATCCAGAAAAATTTGAACCTTTTTTTTCTTATATCTTCATCATGCAAAATTTTAAGAATTTTAAAATATACTTAACTGTTTCTTCTCGTTTACAGATTAACTAGTTGAAAATTTAACTAAAATAAAAGAAACTTGCAAAAAAAAACGTTTGGACAGCAAAGTTTTGAGAACATTTTGATTGAAATTTAAAATTTAAATTTTTATTAATGTTTTTAATTATATTTTCTGTTTGTTTCAGGGTATTTATCCGTCAAATAGTTCAGAAATATTAGGAACCACTGGTCCATCACAGTCGAATTCACCAATTCAAGATAAATATGGTGAGTACAAAATAAAGTTCATTAAAGAACTTTTATCTAAGAATAGGTTCGAAAATAGAATATTCTAGATGATTTTATCAATTTGTATCATTGCTAAATCTTATTATTTTATTAATTGTGTTACTGAAAGCCTTTCTAAGATTCATTAAATGTATAGATGTTATAAATCCAGTGAAAATATTAGAATTTATTATCCAATACTAAATATATGAGTTTTATGAAATTTAGACGTCGTAATTGCAAGTGGCGGAACTTAAAGAGCTGAACAAATTTAGCAAACTGGATGATGTTATCAAGTCCAACAATGAGTTTTTTCTCAAAACAAGCTTTATAAAAGTGATTTGAATTAGAGTGATTGTATAAAATTTCCATTTTTGCTATCAAAATGAAGAAATTCTTTCCAGAAACATGATTAATGTGACAGAAGTCCTTTTTCTAGTAATTCTACGTGCCTAATTTTGACTTTGGAAACATATAATTCCCTGCTAATTTAATTATTCTGTCATTTTGTGTGCGATTTTAAGGTACTCAAAAATTTTAAGGAACCTAATGACGTCATCAGCTCAAAATCTTCTTTTTTTTAAAATCAAGTTTTATGGAAGTGATTTGAGTAAGGGATTATTGGAGTTACTTAAATATTATGGCTAACTTCAAAAATGCATCACTGCTTGCATGAGGTAGAGTCAAAAGTTCAAAAACGCATCAGACGCATTATAACGAAAAATCAAAAGTTCATTTTTGCATTTGATGCGTCAAAACAATGCATCAAGAAATTTGGTGATGCCGGATGCGTGTCCAAGATGCATGCCATGTGTATAATGTAGAATTATAACTACTTGCCATATTATGTAGGTATTAACACCAACAGGAATAATTCCGAAAAACAAATTGTTGAAAAAGATGAATGTATTTACCTTTCATTAAAATTGTTTAAACTATTTGAATACATCTTGCACTCAAAATAGGTATGTAACATTTTTTATTCAAATAATTTCAATATTTTCAATTTCAAGTAAGTTCAAGTTGAAATTCAAAGATAATCTACCTATACAAGGACTGTATTGCTATATTATCTATAGTCTATCATGCTACATTATCTATCTTATCTATAGCCAAATCAGAGGCTAAATGGTGCCAATATCCCGTTCAAAAACATCTAATGTGCATCAAATTTCAAAAGAGCATCAGCAGCGCATCATGTAGTATTAAACGCATCAAAAAACTTATGATGCTGCATCGATGCGGTAAAGTTTACATTTTTGAAGTTACCCTATCTTTTCGTTTTTACTACCAAAATGGCGAAAGTCTTCTTAGCAATATTTGGCCCCACATAGCATTCCGAAAATTACGCCATTGTTTTCATCAACGGACATACTAATCGTACAACACCAACCAGTGCACTGTAAACATAATTTAACATACCGCCACTGACAATAATCACTGCAGGCCACACGTATGTACATACATATTATGAACAATATTCATATTTATTACAACAGGCATCAGGGAAAAAATTTTTATATCTTATTGTTTTTCAGTTTTAATAGTTCCTTATAAAACATTAATCAGCCTATGTACAGTATCGTCGTACTGAACAGAGAACTAATTACACGAATCCAGTAAAATAGTATGATTTTATCTTTATTACTTAAGTCATGTTTAGTACGCGTGCGCGTCATATATCAAATAATATGAAATTACTTATGTATATTTTATATTTATTTATACATATATGAGACCGATTTTGTATGTACAATTGAGAATTTTTTATGTCCTTTTGTCTAGGCTTTTGTATCTGTCTAATAAATCTGTACGTTAATATATGTAATGTATGTGGTAGACTGTTTTAAATACCGTAAATCGGAATAAATCGGCATAAATTCAGACTCCCCATCGTACTATTTGTATTTCATTCACAAGTACTTATTCGTTAACATGTTAAAAATTTATGCCATGGTTGCTTTATTATCGCAATCAAAAATTTTTGAGATAACGAAATTATGTTATTTCTATTCTGTGGTAAATTGGAATCAAAAGAGACGATAAGAGGGTGAATGGGGATGGTCAGTAAGGTTCACCAAAATTGAAACCAAAATGTAATTTATATTATTTTATACATCCAAAAAAGGAATAATACTTCATAATTTTGTGTAGATAAAATTTGGAGGGACAGATCTACCCACACTGCCAACTTCCCATTGGGTGCCCTTAAAGACTAGAGACTACTGTACATAAATAATTGTTTTTTTATTTCAGGGGGCTCCTCCCCTGGGCCTCCGATAAAGGCTTTGCCCTTTGCACCACACCGGTGACTTCGCCCTCTGTACCTAAGGGTGGGAACTCTTATCAAACAAATGATATTATCATTTGTTCTCAAGATATGCCAGACAAAAAAAAAAATTGATAAAAAGTTTCTTATTTCGTTATTTTTTTTTTAAATTTTAAAATAATTTACTGGCGTTTTTAACTTCAATTAAATTTTTAGGCCATTATATAATAAAGACATGGTCACAAATCTATATGATCTATGTTATGTTAATAAAGTTAATTTCGTTTTTTTATCACAAAAAACAAACCGCTAATCCGAATTTGCTGGAAACTTTATCCGGTCTTCATTTGTTCTCGAGATATGCGAGACGAAAAAAAAATTCACAAACGAACTAACGAACACACACACACATCACGCTAAAAACGATGGATTCGGATTCTAGTGACTTTGAAACGTGGACCCCTTACAATAACTTCCAATGGGAAGTTAATAAGCGTAATATCTCAAGTTTTTAACCTTGAAAGTGCTCTCTCTGTTTTATATTCCAATATATTCTTTATCCGCCCCTCATCATCCCTAATTAAAAATTTCATTTTAAGCAACAATTTATTCATAAGAACACTAAAATAAATTGTGTTTAGATAAAATTTTAATAGGTAAAAAATAATACTATCTGGGGACATTAATTTAAATTGATTTTTTAATATTTCTCATCCAACATCAAGTTTCGTCACTATTGCTACCCAAAAGAATTATTCTACTATAGTTTAAGAAAGATATATATTGGTCTTTACGTCTAGTATTTTTAAATCATGTTTATGAATAATTTTTTTTCGATTTGTTCCAATTCACCGTTAAGTTCCGAATCATCCCAGTTTTCGGTACAGGCTTTTTAAAGAAATTTTATTATTTACAATCAGACTTTTGTGTTAAATAAACAACGTTTGAACATTATGAATACACATAATATTGAGTCAACTGTAAATCTAAAGTGACAATTTAAATGCGCCGGCCGGGATACTACAAGCTGCGATTTGATCGGGGAAATTATTGAAAAAGAATTGCAGTTTGCGATTTATAATGTTGCCACTTTTTGCCAAGCTTTTATAAATTATGTTGCATATTGCTTCAAACTTCACTCAAAAGTTATTTTATTTTTTTTAGCCCGTTTTTAAATAAAAGCTTTTTCTTAAAAAACATTTTTTTACTTTATTTTATTAGTATTCATTTTTTAACAGTTTTTTTATTGATATTTGAAAAGTATAAAAATGTATAAAAATTTAAAAAAAATTTAAAACTGAAATCGGTACAGGCCGGCAAAGTGAGGATTCAGAAAGGTGTCTCCTGGTTGACGTGATTCCAACCCTCCTGGTGATCTGAAACATAAAATTTTAGTTAATTCTTAATAAGCAAGGATGTAGAATTAAATAGTTGGACGTAGCCGATTTGAGAAAATAAATTTTTTCACAAAATGGCATCCATTTAAAAAGGAAAATCAATTTTTCGCCTCCTTTTTTCAACTTTGGAAATTTTTTAAAAATAGTAAAAAAAAAATTCCAAAAACCCCTACGTCGGACCAATTTTGATAGTATTAAGATCTGTACCCAATTTCAAGTAAATCGGTGCATTAGAACTTGAGATATCATGTCAACCGTATCGAAAAAAGTAGTTTCGAGTAATTTATATTCAAAAATTTGAATTTAACACTGAAAAGATACACAGTACACAGGAAAAAATAACAATAACTCCGAAAATGATTCAAATTTCCGTAAATCCTTTTACCAGCTTATTCTTAAAGGTCTGAACATTGAAAATATGAAGAAAAAGAAAAATAGCTTTTTTCGAATTTCTAAACTAGAATACCCCCCTTAATTAATATACGGAAATAAAATACAAAACAAAAACGATTTTTTATACAGTGACAAGCAAAATCAATAAATTTTATTGAATCGGATACGTTGATATTCATCTAAACTTCTAAACAGGTCTACGACGCGGCGCGTTCACAATTTGACAATACAACAATTTGTCAAGTTTTTACAACTGAATACATGCTTGTCGTCTAATCTTAGTGATTTTAACAATTCTATTACCCGGTAATCATATACATGTAATTAAACTTAATTTAAATAATCCAAAACGAGTTTAAAATGAAAAAAAATCCACCTTTCAGAGATAAGAACGAAATTTATTTCTTACTGGATGGGTACCGTGTATTTCAAAAATGGAATGTTTTTTTATGAAATGGAATAAATTGAACGGTGGTCCAGAAGCTTATCATGCACGGGGGTAATCACTATAACGATAAAAAAATTCAATTCACAGGAAGTCAAATTTTTTCCGGATTGTATATCACCTGAAAACAAAGAAGTATACAGCAATCCCCCGAAGAACACGATTAATTGGTTCCGTGTCCTTTGAAACCGTGTTGTTCGAGACCACAAGAGATAGGCATTTTCTATTACCAGTGTGAAAATAAAAAAAATATAAAAAAAACGTTCGTTGAGCATTCGTTAGCTCTGAAGTTGGTGTATGATAAAAATTTATTGAAAACTTAGATCGTAAATATCTCGGAAACGGTGCGTCGTAGCGAAAAAATAACGAAATTTTTGAAGGTTTAAGCTTAGCAAGTTGTGGGTATTCCAAATATATTGGGACTGTCAAAACTTACTTTTCGTTATCGAAAATTAGGCATCGATACCGCGTAACTTATCATAGATTGGTTATAACTGGTTAATTTAGGCTCTGTTAGTCCCATTGATTTAGTCTTCGATACTTTTCGTAAACGTAAACTTTTGATCGTAAATATCTCGTAAACGGTGCGTCGCAGCGAAAAAATAACGAAATTTTTGAAGGCTTAAGAGAGGCAAGTTGTGGGTAAATGTCGAAAATAATGATATTTTCAAAATTTAAATATGTAAATTTCTACATATTCGTTATCATTTCTATTATAAAATTCTCAAAAATTGTAGTAGTTTTTATATCCAGAAATTTTTGTTTTATAATGACAGATTCAATTTACACGATTTTTATTCGTGTAAATCAAATCCACATGGAACTGATATGTTCGCGTACATTGAGGACCGATGTAACTTTATATCAAATATATAATATATGTATTTTATTCTTTTTCGGAAGAATTACTTAAAAATCGTGTTGTTTGAAACCGTGTAATTCGGGGGAAGGGTACCCGTGTTCTTCGAGACCCGTGTTCTTCGAGTACCGTGTTCTTCGGGGGTTACCTGTATAGACCTAAACACTCGTAAACATATCGTCACTCTAATACTGATGTTAATAATATTAATTCACAACTTTGTCTATTTACATATCCCAATTGAACTACATTAATTAAAGAAATCAAAAATGTTATGGTGGCGGCGCCGGTGAATGTTATTTTAGACCGAGAACTAGTGCTTCAGAGTGAAAAATCAATATGGCGGATAGTATGGTATTTGATAATGTGTTTAAAACAGTACGGAATAGTTCAACAAATTCAGCAAGTACGTATTAAACACACATTTCGTCAGTCAGAATTTCGTAGTTCAGTAGCTCGAATTTTTCACAGATCTTTTATTAACTTCCCATCGGAAGTTATTGTAATGGGTCCAATTTTACAAATCGCTAATTTGGACATATCTCCACGTTTCAAGGTCACTAGAATCCGAATCCATCGTTTTTAGCGTGATGTCTGTGTGTGCGTTCCTTATTTCGTTCGTTCGTTCGTTCATGAATTTTTTTTCGTCTCGCATATCTCGAGAACCAATGATGATATCAACTCCGGACTAATTTCATTAGATGCGTAATTAAAAAATGAAGACCGAATAAAGTTTTCAGCAAATTCGGATTAGTGTTTTGTTTTTTATAATAAAAAAAAAAAAAAAAAAAAAAAAAAAAAAAACGAAATTAAAAACTTTTTTCCTCTTTCATATCTTAAAAATAAATGATGATATCATTTGTTTGAGGAGGGATGGAGTCCCCCACGGGATACACGGGGCTAAGCCCTCCAGTGGGGTGCAAGGGACAAACTCTCTTTCGGGAGATCGGGGGCAGGAACCCCTGAAATTAAAAAATATTGTAAATAATAAACAAATACTTTACTTTGCAAAATACCACTTTTATTTTTGAAACTGTGACAATAAATAAAGTATTTGTTTATTATTTACAAATATCGAATACCATAAAGTAACGCTCAAATCTGTTAATATTAAAAAAAAAATATTTATATACAGTAGTCTCTAGTCTTTAAGGGCATCGAATGGGAAGTTGACAGTGTGGGTAGACCTGTCCCCCCAGATTTTTTAATATTAAAATTAGCCTTTAATTTATTAATAATTATCTTCTATAAGAACTTCAAGAATTTCAACAATAGTTTTTAGATACCCCTGTCGCACAAATCTGCATAAAATAGCGAATTTCCGTTTAAAAAATTAGTTTTTCTCGGAAACTAGTTGACATAGAATAATAGTTTAAAGACCTTTTTTGAGTGACTTTTTCTCCTCCTTCAAATGGTGTAAAAAAATATCGCAAAAATTTTTAAATAAACATGTTTCTGGCCTCCGACGTGTCTGGTTAACGAACTCGTCCAACAATTTGGGACTTCCAATATTTTCACCAAATTTCGTAAAATTGGGACGTTTCGTTCGAGAGTTATCGTACGGAATATTATTTTCGGTTTCTAGGGACCTCAAAAAAAATTTCTGCCATAGTCCCAAGCCCAAGTCGCGTCATGACAGTGGCTGTAATAGCTGAATTCCATTCTGGAAATTCCCTAAACGAGGACACTGTATCTCGAATTGCGTAAGACCCGACAGTATTTGGTATAAAGTGGTCAGGTGCGGGTCAATTCCATAAGGATTTCGTTATATTAGAACCACTATTAGAAGGACAACTAAACACAGTTTTACTGTAAAATATGCACAAAAAAAAAGTAAAATACATAGAAATTCTAATTGATTTAAAAGGATTAAGGTGGAGTTTATAGAGATATAAACAATTTAAACTATTATTAAACACAATTGGCTGATGAGAGTCATAGTGGCCAAGTGTCACTGGTCTAATGTGGTCAGTTCGTAGCCGATGCTCTCACCAGTCAGCAGCCAACCTTCTTTTCAGTGTTCTGAACACTGTACAAGTATACACAATATTAACAAACATTGATTATATTCTATTAAAACCGAACTCACTTCAATACAACGATTCATTCCCATTGAACGGTCCGTGTGGCTCGGTCAGTCCGTTCGTCCGTCTCTATTCGTCTATCTGTCTGTCAGTCAGTCGTCACTGACTACTTTACATCAATTGAATCAAATAGACGTGAGATTCTCTATCACTACATACAAACACGCATACATGCACACATAAAACAAATTCATCTCATTCCGCCCTCGTTTTAAAAAATTAAATATTATCTATGCATATATAATATGTCCATAATGTGTATATGTAAAGTACAATGTAAACCAAAAATGTATGAACAACTTCCGAAATGATTACAACACGCGGTATATTAACTCGGGAATTCCCAGTGTCACCTCTAGGTGACAGCGATATGTGATTTCTTTTACAGTCAATATAACAAATTTTAAAAATAAATGTGTTACGACTAAAATGTTAACCCTTTGCGCTTATAAGACATGTACAGCATGACAAGGTGGTTTGTCCATTAACTCTACCATATTTAAAGGTGTTTTGTCTGTTGGATCATAAGACATGTACCACATGTCACACTGAATGTTGAACTGTAATGACTGCTCATACTTCACATTACATGAATATTTTATTTAATAACTGCAAACACATTCATTTATTAGAAAAATTGTAAATAAAATAATATAAAATCACGTTGAATTATCTTTTCAAAATTAATAACTAATAAAAACAGCATTGAGGACGTATTTAGCGCATTTAGTATTCAACTTTGGGGAAACAAGGTTAGAAAGTCAAAAGAATCCGTCAAAAAAAGAACGTCGGTCGCTGTCATGTGCTACAGGTCTTACCAGCCTATTTACAACTCACTTTTTTTTGCTTGAGTGCAAAGAGTTAATACTTAATAGGATTCATGGTTTTAATTTGGCAACACTGAAGTTATGTTATCGGTCAAATTAATTCTGTTGTTTCAAACGATTTTCTATTTTATTGCGTGTGAGTGTATTTTGTGGTATTTTCGCTGTTATAAAAATGTCTAAAAAGTAGATACTGTTACTATTGTTATAACAAATTATTATTTAAGAATCAAGTTTATAATGAAAGTGATTTTTTGCCGGTAATTTCATACCGTTTTATCCGTTCATATTACAAATAACGGCCCGTATGACCTATAATTGACACGCCATTTAAAAAAAAACTAAAGGGTATTTTTTTTCAATTATTTATTTTTTATATGTTGAGTACGTAAAGATAAAAACTAGCACAAAATGAGAATATTTTGTCGATAGATCGCGGCTTGGCAATTGCCGAGTTAATATTGTCTCACTGTCACGGTGAGACTTGAACCCAGGACTGTGATTTTTAGAACCCGAAAATGATCGTTACTCTTGAACAAAACATTCTATTTTTATCAAATTCGGGGAAAACGTTGCAAGCTTCAAACCGTTTGATGAGTCTTTCAGTTAAAAGTCCCCTTAATTTTTTTGCACAATCGGAAAGAGAAGAATATGCAAATAGATGGTTTTTGAATCATTCTTCTAAATAAACTGGTTTTGGTTAAAAATTAAAAAAACGAATTTTCAAAAATCAGTAGTTTTTTTGAAATCCCTGTTACACTATCGTAAAGAGTGGAAAGGCATTATTCTGTGTTAATTACTTTCCGCGAAAAATTAAAAAAAAACTGATTTTAGTTTGTTTACATTTTGTCTGTATAAGTTTTCGAACGGGAACCCGTGACATCAAATGTTCTGTTATCGCGGTTTTAAAAAAGTTATGTAAAAATTGGTAGTTCGAAGAAATACAAACAAATTGAGCTCGGTATGACGGGGCAAAGCCTGCCGAAAAGTAATTTAATTATCATCAAAAATTTTTAGTTTTTTTCCGTCATCAGAAATTTTAATGAAATTTATGGTGTGACAAATCTTCTCTTGGCGAAAATATCTGTCATACCGGTCAGAAGGGGATGACAGTTCCCAAAAATTTCCCATCATCACGGGTTTTGATAAAATTTATGGAATACTTAAAATATTATATTCACCTTCAGAAAAAATTGTTATGACAAATCTTCTCCGGCGTTTAAAGTTTCGTGTCTGAATTGCAATTTATACTTGTGACAAACCTAGACAGTCCAAGAGTTTTAAAATTCCCTTTTGTATTTTTAAAAGTCTAAGCTTGATTTTTTCAAGTTTCCAGATTAAAATACAAATATGTATGCAAAAAAAAAAATTAGAGTTAACATTAAAATTATTTCATCTATTCCTTTAAATTTTGTAAGTCTCGCCCTCTTTAACACCCTTGATATGATTTTTGTGTCTTTCTACGCTTACGACTACTCAATCAGCAAAAGGCAACACAATATTAAATAAGTCAATACGAAATTTATGGGCAACATTGTATTTATTCAATCAGTGGTAAACCAAAATTTTTTGAGCAAATTTTTTACAATTCTGTCAAATATTACATGACTGTAAAATCGAGATTTCTCGAACAACATTTTTATAATCGTGATACAATGAATGATTTTAAAAAAAGGATAAATTAAATCGTTAAAAAAATTATTTGAAGTTGAATTGAATAGAATATTCAAGATATTCAACACTCAACAAATGGACGACAATACATATGTTTTATATAAAGATTTAATTCAATAAAAAAAAATATTCTTTAATATCCTAATTTAAAAAGATTTTTTTAAACCAATTGAATGTACAAGGTGTCATAAAAATTGTCATATCAATTCATTAACGTAGTTGCTCTGAGATAGTGAGGTACAAAAGTATATCTCAAAAAAAAAAAATCAATAATGTATTAATATTATTCAGTGATTATATTTGTATACCACTTTTTTTTAATTTCCGCGCACTTATCTTGCAGCAGTATGAAAACATTGTTGAAAAAGCGTTGTAAAAACGTTGTAAAATGATGTTTATAAATCATATTTCAAAAACGGCGTGGTGAATAATTTTTATTTGTTATTAAATATGGTTTGTAACTTTGTATTTTATAACATATTAAATTTTTATCAAATTCCTTTGACACGTTTTCATTTTATTAAAAAAAAAATAGAGTTTTCCCATAAGAGCCTGTGTTAAAATTATAAAACTTTGAAATCGTTTTTCTCAAAATTCGGGTAGTCAATTTTTTTTCGGTAAGGACTTGTATTATTGGTATTGAATTAAATAAATACCTAGAGAAGTTTCGTCAAAATCCTTTGAAAAAATCGTTTAATCACCTTTTCAAACATGTGGTCATTTTTTTACAGTTTCGTTGTCAAAACGTCGGAATCCATATAATCTTGTTCTGCCTGTCATCGTTTAAAACTGACTAAATGTGTTCCCGCAAAATATAGACGGACAGTTTTGTAACACGCTGTATTCAAATAAACATTCTCACATTGCTTGTATCTAAATTATAAATGATTAAAATAATTTTCTCACAAATATTGTTTAATAATTTTTATGTTTTTTTAAAGCTTAATTTGTTTTTTATGTATCGTCATCAATTTTTAAATTGTTAAAAATTATACAGTAATCTAAATGTACTGTTTGTCATCTTCGAATATTTTATTCACTACAATCGATAACTACTGCTATCTAGTGGCAAATATTTGAACTAACGTTAACAATCGACGTTAACGAATCGTTAACGTTAATGTCGAGAACTTTCAGTAGCGCTCACATTTATTAACGATGTAGTTTCAATTGTGCTTAAAATCAATGAAAATATGACACTTTTTTGATCAAATTTTGATTGATAACAGAAACTTAGACGCAAATAAGAAATTTTAGTGTATATTCCCCAGCGTCGCCACCATCATTGTGTACAGAAAGAATTGACAGTTAACAATAGATTAAGACATTTTAGTAAATAAAAATTTGCTTGTATTCTAAGTGTGTGTACAATGACATAGTAATGGAGATCATGACTCCCCCTCCCTGTACGGCGGGAAATTCAAATTTTGTCATCAAATTTACAAAATATACATTAAAAACTGTAAATTAAATGATAGAATGATGAAATCAAAAGCGAATAATAGGTTTTCGAGGTCTTTCTATTGATTTTTACTAAAATTAGGCACATATTCTGGTGTACTAGTCAGATTTCTAATAGGAATTCCATCAATACACCAATTTGACAAATAACGTTCGACTTAATGGCGTCATGAAGTCTTAAAATTGGAAGTCCTTTCCAGTTATACAAAAATGGACTCCGCCCCTCTTTACCACAATATAAATAGTTAAGATTTACAACTTTTAAAATTCGATTTAACCCTAGAATCATACGGACTCGTCAAATTGACTACCCAACTTCTTACCTGCTCTAGTACTAAAACTTGTTGTTGCCGGTCTGTTCTAAAACTTCTGGTATCTAATTTATTTGTTATGATAACACGGCAGACGTATCAATTTTGTCTCCAGTTGCTGTCATTTTGTTTATATTAAAATAGTGTGCGTCAATTTGACGACGATGTATGATTAACGTATGTTTTTTTTTTTAAAGATTTTGTACTTCACATATAAAAGTTTTCCTAATTTTTGTAAAATTTATTAAAGATATGGATGTTATAATTATTTTATTCAATGATAATGATAATGTGAAAGATGACTTATAGAGACGACATAATACTGAAGTTTTAATATATTGAATCGAAAACTAAAGAATGCATTTCAAGTGACTTAATAAAAGATTATCAATTTATTTTGTGGAAAATATTTTAATTTTTGATTATTTTTTGAGATCTTATTCGAAAAATTGCTAACAAATTTTAGAAAATTTACAAATGTGCCTAATGGGGAAATAACTACATATCTATAGGAATATTTATGACTGAGAAATTTCACATTCTGTAAAGTGACACATGTCCACTGACTCATAATAGTTCTTATAAAAAGATTAAAAAAATTAATAATAAATATTTATATTAAAAAATTTTTTCAGATGCAATTTGTTTTAAATATTTTGTTCGCTTTTGTAGTATTGTTATATAAAAAAAATGTTTTTTACAAATAAACTCTAAAACTCTCCGTAAAAAGTCCATTCGTCAAACTCTCACCGATGTATGTTAACGTTTCTCGTAGACCAACGTATAATTTTAGGGTTAATACGAGATTGTTGATCAATTTCAATATGGATGTTTCAAGTAAACAATTTTAAATAAAAAATTATCTAATAAAAAAACAAGGAATACTGTAAATTGAATGCTACACTAATTTAATAGAATCAGAGATTCAATTGTATTAGATTGCCTTCAATTACATACATATTTCAACTACATACAACTAAACTATGCTATTTTTATTTTTTGAAATATTTTAATAGATAGCACCACTGTACAAACAACAATAACTCAGTCGACTGTTCGGTTTTGTATAATTTTATTATTGTTCAGTACCTTCGTGTTTATTTAATGGGCGCATACCTCTGCTCTGTCTTCATTCGCTGCCGTAGAGACATGTAAGACAAGAATAAAAAGCATTTGAATGTACAAGATATTCAAATTTATTAAATCATCATAATATACATATATGTGTATAGTATGTTAAATTTATTAACTAGGAAAAAAAATTTAAATAGATATAAATTGGTTTTATAATGGGAGCAAACATAGCACAGTTGTCTAAATCACGGTATTAATATAACACTCGTCTATTTTGGCCAATTCAATTCAATTTATTCACAACTTGTACGTTGTGAACGGTTCGTCGCTGGTCGGTCGCTGTTCGTTCGATCGTTACATATGAAAAACGATGTGGCGCGATACTACCGCACGCTCAATTGTCCCCCTACCGTCCTCGCACGAAAACATTATCATATTAACAAACCAAATAAATGTGCAATAAATATGTAGTGCGACGTTGTAAGGTAGGTGTGGGTATTTACGTTCAGGTGTGAATAACATTGGACATATTGTATGCCTTGCGGTACACCATACAACCAACTCACCAAAGTGACGGAGACGGTAGCTTGTTTACGCACCCACGATTCGAAAAGGGTCATTGAGAAGGCTGTTGCAGAAAATTTTGAATTTTTCGTGTTTTTTTGAGGTATTTTTCTATATTGGAAAAGTGTATTTTCCATTTGCAAAACATTATAGCACATTAAACTGAAATAAAAAAATGTATGATTTAATTTAGAGACAATTTTTTTTTGTATTCGAAAAATAAATTATCACTTTTGACTAAATTAAATTCTTCAGTTACGAGCTAACTTTTGAGTAATTAATTCATCTTTAAGTGAAGAGCTCGTTTGTGGACATTTTTTTCATGAAATACTAGCAAAACGTCTCAGGAATATATTCCCAAATTTTCAAAGCGACATTGCAAGTCCTTCCTAAATTTTAGACTCTGAACGTAAAACAGGCTCGAGAACATGAAATAATATCTTATATAGGCTTATTTGTGTGTCCACCTCCCCTTGTGTACCGAAGTAATTTCATTTTAATTATTATATAGTGAAATTTTAAACACATTTTTCTCGAAACAACCGTTTTTGACCGATTTTTTTGAAATTTATCCCAAATATACTTTATATTATTACGTTCTATGTGAATCATCTTACATGTCAATATCCGGGCAAAAAGTATTTTTTTTTTAATGCAAAAATAGATTCTTTACTTTTTTGATATTTTTTGGCTTACTGCAGTTAGAGCGTCAGTCATTCAGGAACTCGTGGAATAACACGCTCCAATAAAAAGGTTTCTGCAGCTGTTATTTTTATTCATATTAACAGGAAATATGTTGCAACACTTTAAGGTTATAGTAAATCATAAAAACTATTACCACTCAACAACCCTAACTAAATGTGTGCCCAACACGCACTTGACAATATGCCACTAAAGTGTTTTGGATTTAATGATACGTTTTTTTTGTACGTTTTAAATGATTTTTTAAACGTTAATTCCATCTCTGTCATTTAAACGTCATTAACTGTTCGAGTCGAATTAAATCATTTCAGTTTAAAATCATTGCTTCTATTTATAAGGAAACTGTTAATCAGCATCTCTGTGTAGATATATACAATTTATTAAAATATACACATGTAAATGCATGTTTTTATCTACTTTATATAATATGAATATCATGGGCGGTTATTATTTATTTTTTATAAGTAATCAACTTGTTTAAAATATTAATTTGATTGAAACGCTCTTATCACGACGTTTTTTTTTTTTTAGACTAAATAAAAAAATTTACTATCCAGTTTTTTTGCAATTTGTTGAAACTGATGTTTCGAGAATATACAAAAAAATTTTTTGAAAAAGAAAAACGAAAATTCAAGATGTTATATCACTTGTCGTAAAAGAAGGATTGGGCTGGTCAACATGACTGAAGCCTTTTCGTAAATTTGAATCTCATGTTTTTTTCGAAAACTGTGTAACGTCGGAATTTTAGGTCTTGTGCACATGTCTAGTCAACGATTAGAAAAGTTTTTTTTGGGTTAGAATAGAGAGTCAGTTTGTTCAAAAAAAATTTTTAATTAAAATATAGTGTGAGGTATTATTTAAAAGAACTATCTCTAAAGATTCTAAAAATATTTTTTTTTTATATATAATTTTTGGTCCAATGATTTTAATGATATAGCTCAAAATTTGCTGGAAATTACCGTCCCTCCCTGATCTGCTAGGTTTCTAAAACTAAAATTTCGATTTGAATAGGGTAAGTAGATACTGAGTCATAGATTACCGGAAAACTACGGGTTTTTTCGATAGTGTAATAGTTGCTGAAAACAATTTACTTATGTTTCAATACAATGCGGAACAATTCATGCATTTTTCAGTTATCACAAGCAAATTTGAATAAAATTTAGATATACATAAATAAAAATAATACCCCTGACGCAGCATCCTGCATAACATAGCGAATTTCCGTTTATAAAAGTTTTTCCGTTTTTCTTGGAAACTAGTTGACATAGAATAGTAGTTTAAAGACCTTTTTTATGTGATTTTTTCTCCTCTTTCCAATGGTGTAAAGAAATTTCACAGAAATTTTTAAATAAGAGAGATTTTTTTCACGAAAATTGCCAAAAAAAACCATGTTCCGGGCATCGGACGTGTTCGGTTAACGAACTCGTCCAACGGTTTGGGACTTCCAATATTTTTATCAAATTTCATAAACGTAAGACATTTCGTTCGAGAGTTATCACGTACGAATCCGACTCGCTGTTGGACGATTTTTCATTAAACATGAATATCTGAATTACTTTAAACATAATGGTTGGTCAGTAAATGGTTTTGTTGTGTAGTTTGTGGAAAATTTTTTTGGGTGAAAACCGCCAGTGATCAAAGCAACCTGCGGCGGAAACCGATAATTATTTTTATATTGTCGCTTAATATAATATTCATATTGTGTTCTTATAATAAATCCTTAGAACTAAACATCTAAGAGTTCTGTTTTGAGTTTCCTGTGAGTTCTTAACAGTGAATTTTGACAGAAGTGGTTTACAACAACCACCGTTCCGTTCTATCGAGAATCCTGCGATTATTTTTGCGATTTTAACAAAAAATGACTACTTGATTTCGTTGCTAGGCCCCAAGTGAGCTGCTGTGCTGGGCACTGTGATGTTTGTGGATGGTTTCAATACGTTTATCACACGTTTGCCGCCACTGTCGTCTACCGTTAGTGATGCTGTAACGGCTGCCTACGTGAGAAATACGACTTTCTTATTGGTTAACGGTTAAATCTATCAAAGAGACAAGCTCGTCAAATTCTGCCAACACTAGTTCTAGTAAACGGTCTTGCATCGTTTGATACAGGCATCATATACATTTTTGCAATTTTTCAATGTACATTTTGTCCCAAAAAAAATAAAAAATTCGACCTTGACTTGTGCATGCAATTATTAAGTATTATCTGAATGAAGTTAAGTACAAAAAAAATTAACATTTTTTTATGTTTTGACACAATTTTTTTTTTTCGATGGATAATAAAAATATTGAAAAAATCAGTTATTTTATGTCAAAAAGTTTATCATTATTAATTTTAATGTGAAGAATTGGTGTCAGATTTTTTTTAACATAAAAAATTTTTATAATCGTTTTCGCAAATTTCCTTCCAAGATAATTTTTTTATTAACAAAATGATATTTTGAAATCAATATTCGATTTTTTTGTTTTTATTAATGATTTTACAAGAACATTAATTTATATTTTTGAAAATACAATAATTCAAAATAAAACTGATACACTGGTTAACAAAATTATTTATAGCAGATTTCAAAAGTGAAATCTCGGAACCCTTATAATTTCGTCATGTCCACCCGACCACCCGTTCATCTATCACACACCCATAAATATCTAAATTTCTTGAGATACATTTCCGGATTGGAAACTGGAATTAGAAAGAGTCCTTAAAGTAAAGGTAAGATTCCTGTTACCATTTTCCGTAAGTTAGTGAAATTTTTGACTGCCCCGCTTTTATCATTTTCAACCATGACTCCAAAAAATCTGAATTACAATTATTTCCGAAACAAATTGTATAGGTAACTTTCGAAAAGTAACCAAAATTTCGCCAGTCTAGTAACGAAAAATTAAGTAAGAAAGCATACCAAGTAGATGAAATTTTGCACTGTAATATATTTTAAAAATTAAATTTGATTTAAAGGTGTACTTAAATGTCTACTAGTGATGAGCAAAATTAGTCTTGGTCTTGCAGTCTTGTCTTGGTCTTGCATTTTTTTGCAAGACTAAGACTATATATACCGAGAGCAAGACCAAGAGCAAGACCAAAACCAGTACTATAAGTATGTCTGCAAGACCAATACCAAGACTTAAGTGAGCAGGACCAAGACAAAAGCAAGAAAAAACCAAGACTCTTGCTAAACTATTTAAATAGTTTGAAAGTATAATTAATACCGTAAAGAGAGAAAATTAGAAGGAAAAAATTCGCTAATAAAAAAATGCAAGAAAGTGCAAGATTTTTAGCAATATCAAGACCAAGACCAATACCAAGACTGCATTTTGCAAGACCAAGACCAAGACCGAGACTCAAACTGCTCTAGTAAGACCAAGACCAAGATTCTTAATGCAAGAACAAGACCAAGACTGCCAAGTCATGGTCTTGGACTTGCATTAGCTCATCACTAATATCTATGAAAGCTGCAAAAACTTTAGCTACAGAGGAACGCTGACTTAGGGAGTGTCCAGAATGCACTTGGCACATGTATGTTACGTAACAAATTTAATCTTCAACAGTCCCACTTTGGGTTTCGTAGACCTCTACTCGGTGTTTGCTATTTTTGCAAACAGATACATCAGTATTTTGTGTAATAGGTCTAAATCTGCATTTGTTTGAATTTCAGTTGAGACCACTGTATCATAAGAATTATTTTTATGATATTTTATTTTGATAAATTACCCTTTTTTCGTGGCAAATTTAATATGCGTAATTTTTTAATAAAAATATTTTTACATAAATATTTTGTTTTTAGTACAAAATTTTATCATTTGTTATATCTTTTTAATTAAACTGAGTAATTCTTGCAATGATATCTCAAATCATGTTGAGACTTTGTTTTATTTCAATAAAATGGGGTTAGATTAAAAACAGCAAAAAAAAGAAAACACGTAACTCAAAACAGTGCGTCAAGAACTCAATTGCTGATCAAATAAAAATTCTTTGCAGGTTGGGACTGATAACAAAAAATATGCAGTCATCAGGGGCGTAATTACCGCTGTAGCAGGTGTATCACTGCTCTGTCGCCACCCTATACTGTTCCATCGAATCTTACCCTCTCAGTTACAACCGCAACAACTCAAAGAAGCGTTTCTAACCTAAAACTCAATAAAATCAGTCGAGTCCATAGAATACCATAGCACTTTTAGCGAATTTCCAGAATGGATTTCAGCTATTACAGCCACTATGACGTGACTATGGCAGAAATTTGTTTTGAGGTCCCTAGAAACCGAAAACAATATTCACTATATATATATATATATATATATATATATATATATATATATATATATATATATATATATATATATATATATATATATATATATATATATATATATATATATATATATATATGTATATATATATATATATATATATATATATGTATATATATATATATATATATATATATATATATATATATATATATATATATATATAGGAAATTTGGTGAAAATGTTGAAAATGCCAAACCGTTGGACAAGTTCGTTATCCAGACACGTCGGATGTCAGGAACATGCTCTTTGTTCTTGCAAAAAATTAGTTTTTTGCCAAAATTTCCGCTTAATCAACAATTTTTGCGAAATTTTTTTACACCATTTAAAAGGGGAGAAAAAATTACATAAAAAAGGTCTTTAAACTATTGTTCTATGTCAACTAGTTTCCGAGAAAAACTAATTTTTATAAACGGAAATTCGCTATGTGATGCTGCGACAGGGGTATTTTGAGTTATGTTAAAACAAGAGGATCCCCGAAAGATTTTGATACAGAACCCACTCAGGGCCATCTATGCCACTGTATAAATTGGACGAACTGGTGAGTTGAATACCCTACCAAAGCGTAATATTTCAATATATCTAATCCAAATTTTAATGCCTAAACATAAATTAAGTTTAGAACGTTTGAAAAAACAAAATACTCTGATAAAACAGAATATAAAACACGGAAGCTATAAAAGGATAATAACCCTAAAATTGAAATTTTGATCAACAATCACGATTAAGCTACACTACGCAGACATACACATAAACGTGGAGATTTTAAAATTTACTAACTGAATAATTTCTAACAATAACGTTACTCATAATGGCTAGAATTTAATTATAGAACTTAGAATAATCAAAAATAGACGAGGGTTCTAAAATACGAATAATATAAAATTTAAAAATAATATTAATAATAAAACTGTTTTAGTTTTTTTTTATTCTGAATGAAAAACATGTGTTTATTATAAGACAAATTTCAATAAAAAGTCGTTTTTTTCGTTTTTTAAAACCCTTTACGTGAATACAAAAAAAAAAACTGAATGTCAGTATTTAATAAATAACCCATTGCATCAAAATTATATGAATCGGCCATGATTTAAAAATGTACAATTATGTTTTATATACTAACATAGTTATAATGACAGCGTTAAATATATTTTACTTGTGATTTTAAAGTTTATTAACAGTTTTTTTCGAAAATTAAACGTTTTCCGGCCGGTAAATCTTGAGCGCCTCTTTTGCTTCTAAGTCTACCAAAGTTGCGGACGATTTTTAACCACTTTTGAGAGCCGCTTTAACCGCTTTTTAACAATTTAGTTTCCACTCGTGTTTTACGTTTCGCAACTTCCTAAAACCTTCCAGCACTTATAACCTCAATACTTTCTGTCGAGTTGACACCTAGATGGTTCCTTCTGATTCATCTTAATCGAAGCACTAGAGCAATTTTTGAGGATAGCTAGAGGGGGCTAGACCATATAAGGGTACGAAGAAGCTACATACCACACCCTTTGCTAGATAGGTAGACAGAGTTGACTTAATAAATACCCCTGTCGCAGCATCCTACATAACATTACGAATTTCCGTTTAAAAAAATTAGTTTTTCTCGGAAACTAGTTGACATAGAATGATAGTCTAAAGACCTTTTTTATGTGATTTTTTCTCCTCTTTTCGATGGTGTAAAAAAATGTCGCAAAAATTTTTGAATAAGGCGAAATTTTGGCAAAAAACTAATTTTTCCCACGTAAATTACCCAAAAAACCATGTTTCCGGCATCGGACGTGTCTGGCTAATGAACTTGTCCAACGGTTTGAGACTTCTAACATTTTCACCAAATTTCGAAAAAATAGGACATTTCGTTCGAGAGTTATCGTGCGGACACACACACACACATATATATATATATATATATATATATATATATATATATATATATATATATATATGTATATATATATATATATATATATATATATAAATTTTAGTGAATATTATTTTCGGTTTCTAGGTACCTCAAAACAAATTTCTGCTATAGTCCCGGGCTCAAGTCGCGTCATGACAATGCCTGTAATAGCTGAATTTCATTCTGGAAATTCACTAAAACTAGTCTTTAATATTCTAATACTTCGTAACTAGGGATTTTCCGGGACGTTCCCTCATAAAATCCAATCCGAATCTCAAATTTGGCAAGTAGTTGACAAGAGTACTGATGATCCATGAAACTAGTCTCTGAGAGTTCCAAGCCTGGATTCCTGGCTATTCAATTGTAAATTTCGTAGGTCTCTGTAAGGTCTCTCTAATCCTAGACGCAGTGCCTACTGCGCTCAACTCACAATTTCTTACGTGTCTATTTCAAGTAAACATATTTAATAATCAGTCTATAAAATTTGACAATTTTTCTTTTAAATATAATGGAATATCTCCTATTTTTAGACAACTGCCTTTTATTTGATATAAAAAACTCGTTTTTTTTTTTTTTTTTAAAAAAGGGTTATAAGGATTCAAGTGAGAATTGAACTGTGCACGGATGGATCTCGTATCGTCACTGGACCCTTTTTATTTATCATACGGCATACACATTGTAATTCGACAAGAGGGCTTAAAGCAGCTGCACATACAATTATTAAGTATATTTTGATAATCAACAATCTGAAAAACTGTTTGGTTGATTATTTTAAATTTCATAAAGTGCGGGTATATTGAATTTTTTTTTAATATATCAGATGTTATTTGCTTCACTAATTTATAATTCGCCGATTTTTTTTTAATTCGTGTATTCAATTTTCAAAATATTTACTAGATTTTTACAGTAGGTTTACATGTAAAATCTATGTTGATTAATATAATCTTCGATCAGTGAACTGAACTGATACTTGTGCGTTTCAGTCAATAAAGATGAAATCCATTCAGTTGTGGAATTTTGTATTTAAATTATTTGATTGATTTAGAATGGGTTCTTTTGTTTACTTCCATGAAATTTTTTGCAAAAATTATGATTTATGACCATCGAAAAAAATCGAATTTTAAAAAATTCTAGATTAGAGTAACTACTGTCTTAAGGAGAGAGGGTCCTCCAGACAACAGGTTTTTTAATAATTTTTTTTTAAGGAATTGGATACATTTATTGTATCAAATGAAGTTACATAGTATAGGACATGTTATGATGTACTCACTCGTAAATTTTTATGCAAAAAAATGAAAAAATGACGGCGGTACAGCTGTTCCAAGTTGACTCCTTCGATTTGCGTCGTGAAATGCCCAGCCTCTTGTAATCAACTGAATTCAATCGGACAAAAATTTTTTATTAAAATAAGTCATAACGCTTTGCATATACCTATTTCTGATGAGAAAAAATTTTTTTCACAACTTAAAATCAAAAAGAAAAAATTTTACTTTTTTTTTAATAAACAAATTGTTATAAACAATATTTATAGTAATAATTTATGCAAAATTTTAAGTATATGCAAAGGCCAATATCTTAAAGAATATCTGTACAAAATTTCAAGTTATTACCTTAATAACTTTTTAAGTTATGTTCCACGGCGCGAAAAAAAACTTGTTTTGAGAAAAGTAAATAGTAGTTTATCGTTACCTAAAATAATCTTTCTATTGGGCTTAAAACATTGGAAATATATTCTTTAAGGTTCACATAAACTTTGAAAGCAAAAAAAAAAAAATAATGAAAAATTTGAAAATTCTGGAGGACCCTTCCCCCTTAAATAATTGTAAGAAATATTTTATCCCGAGATTTGTGAAATAATGCGTGTCTAACATGCACTTGGACGAGTACTTGTAATTGAGAGGATGATTGTCAAATTGGGATCGATCGGTAACTAAAATTTGGAATTTTTGTACAGTTTGGTACATTTGAAAAATAAACCGAAGAATTTTGATTTCCAGACAATTATTTCCCCAAATTTTTCCCCGAATCTAACAAATTTAATACTTTATTTAAGAACTGACTAACTTATGAAAGATGTAATCATGCAAATACATATGTTTCTGCTACTCAAATAATTAATTATGCATTTTCTGACAAACAACGAATAAAAATGACTTAAAATCATAAAACGACAGACACCAGTTAGTTACTCAGTTTTATTAAATTTAATATCTACATGAATCAAACTGAACTTCATATGTAATAATTACAGTAGAAGTTCTCAATAATGTGCTAAATTTGTCCAGTAATGAGATAAAATTCTCGGAAAAGCTATATTCTTTTGTATTCGAAATTATTATAATATATATTTTTCATAATTTGTTTACATTTGGAAAATTAAAAATATACATTATACTTCGCTTGAAAATGATATTACTGAGAATGACATTGGTTAGACGGAGACGGAAATTGTCTGATTTTTGTTATTTATTCATTTACAAATATATACTCGCACCCTCAAACACGTAATATATATTTATGTTAGCATCAAATTGTTACTATTGAGAATTGTTATTTTTTCTTGGGAATATTCCCGGGTAGAAATTAGCGTATATCCTTCTCTGTTGTTAAGCTATCGACGCGTGAAAGCAAGACAAACAAATAAACTCAGCGAAGCGGGTACAAACCCTACTAAGAGATAAGGAAACGACATTATTGAGAGCTTGTACTGTACAAACAAAAAGTTTCAAAAAAATTTAATTATTTAGTACAAATGCTTAAACCATTTTAACAAAAAAAAAAATCTATAAGACAAAAATACATAAATTAAAAAACATATGTTTTATATGGAAATTAAATCGTCAATACGTATACATAATACATACACAGTTAATTGTAAAAAATGCCTGAGCTCGGCTTAGTGCCTGGTTAAGTAAGTAATGTTTTTATATTTGTTACAAAATGTACTTTAAATGCATATAATATTGTGAATGTGCGTTCAATGAGCGACTACGTAAAATAACTGCTCAATATACAGGATGACAGAAAATTCTATTAAATAATTCTTTTTTATTAGAATTGTAAATATCTGTATAATCGTTCAAAACTGCCTTATTCGCCTCCTGTAAAACTATAATGTTTCTTTCACGACGTTCCTTACAGGAATGTTTCAGAAGTTAAATTGTAACAAAGTAAACATTATAATTTTTTATATCGTGTAAGTTTATAATAGAATAACCTGGCTAGTACTACATCCAAATTTGATCATACTTTAAGTTATTAAGGGGGACCACTAGTGTAACCGCCTGAAAAAAAGATTTTTGGGAATTTTTTTAAGAAAACTACTGTATGGAATGTTTTGATATTTTAAGGATATATTCGTTCATATATAATAAATTCATGATAAAATTTTTGGACCAAACAATTGAAAATTCAGTGAGTTATTCGCGATCTCCCAAGGTTCCAAAAAAAAAAGTTCCGCCACTGCTGCAGTGATAGCGACTTTCACAGTGCCTGAAATAAAAAAACAAAAACAAAAAACCTATTAAACTAAAAGGTATTTCTCGTGCCATGAACCTCAAACGAAAAAAAAATGTTGAAACTTAACAAAATGGCGGAGTTTTTTTTAAAAAAAGTTTCAAAATTTGCGCGAAAGTTTGATTTCCGATTTCATCATCTTTACGTCGAATAATTCAGATTAAATCTTCTTTAGGTTCTTGTCGGTAGGTTCGGCACATAACTAGTAGTTTTTAAGACTCGACTTTAAATTTTGATTTGTTATTTAGCTTTTTAGCTTGTTTTTTTTTTTATTAAATTCGAGGAAGGAAAAACTTGCTCACTTAAATATGTTGATCCAAAGATCGTCAGCACACCAAAAAACCATTTTTTTTATGTGGTCGTAACATTCCGGAAGATTGTTCCAGAATCGAAAATTATTGCCTCAGCCACTGCCACACTAAACTACTTCTATTTTTCTAGCTTTTCTAAGCTACTATTTGGATTATTAAACTTCGAACATAAAATTTTTTGAGGGAAACTTAAAGAGCCGACCGCTGGACTAGAGGATGTTGGTGGTTTCTATTATGTGTAATATGGCTATCGAAATTGTCGAAATAAAATTAATGGTTAATGATTTTATAACCATACTGTATACGGTACATTGTATTTTATCATAATATATGCATATGTATGGTTCGGTAAAGATGTGTTTCTTTTTACAATATCCTCTCACACATTTGTGACATTTTATAGTTTATAATTAGTGAATTACTTTTGTGAAACAGAGAAATTTCATTTGTGAGCCAAGAATTGACTTGAGATTTTTTTTTCGCGAAATGCCAAATTTTTGGCTCGAAATGAACAGTAGTTAGTTTAAATTCCGTATAAATGGTCAACTAAAAAATTTTCTAGCATGACTAATTCTAACAATAAACGTTAAAATATATTTATTGATTTTAAATTGAAAATAATTATAAAAGAAAAATTAAAAATCGAATAAAATCGAACATTTGCACAGTAAAGAATTGAGTTTTTTTTTATGTGTATATCGATGGCTTTCTGATGCAATTTTCTATCTCAGAAATGACAATTTTTACGAAACACCAAATTTTTAATTATTTTCCTAACATACGTGTTTACCGTATTGTTTTATAAACGAATAGCTCCCAGTAAATGTAGAAGAAATTCTGCAAAGAACAGAATCAGGGCCGTGGAGAGAAATGGCGGGCCCCGGGAACAAAGTACTTTTCTTAATAATTTTTCCCCAAAAACATAAGTAATGAGCAAAAAAAAGTTTGTTTTACTTTTTGCCGGGCCCCTACCGACAGTTACGGGCCCCCATTTACAGTCCGGGCCCCGGGGTTGTAACCCCGGCTACCCCACCCTCTCATCGGGCCTGAACAGAATATCTGGGAAAAATAAAGAGCCTTTATTTGCTTTGAAGAAAATTTGTTGGGAAAAATGGTAAGAAGGATGCGAGATTATGGACTGCGCGTAATTTATAACCAGGGTCAGCTTAGCCAATAGGCCAACCTAGGCCATGGCCTAGAAGCGGCCAGTTTTTAGGAGCGGAAGATTTTGAAAACAGGGCGGCAAAATTTGTAATTGACGTTTTTTTTTTTTGCTAGTCAGTTTTTTAGGTTTTTAGGACAGGGCGGCCAAATTTTTTTTTTTTGCTTGTCAGTTATTTTCTACGAGAAAGTTTGAAAAAAGTAGGAAAAATTAAGATTTGCTTCTTTTCAAGGAAAAGGTAGGGGCGGCATTTTCACGGTGCCTAAGGGCGGCACTTAAGGTTAATCCGGCCCTGCTTATAACTACCCTGCGCCACCACGTATTTTATTGAGTACCTGCCAAATATTACCAAACAGATTATCCAAAAATTTACAAAACTGGCTCAAACAGCTCATAATTTTTTTTATATATTATGAAATTATAATTTTTATTATTTATTTATCTATAACTGTTTACTTTTATCATCCGATTGAATGCGTTCCAAGCTTAACCCACTGTGATTAATCATCAGTTAATTTATTGTTTACAGTTAACACTTCAGAACGAAAAAGACAATAGTAACTCAGACCACGGGCAATAAATGGTGCTACAATAGTATATGGTCTACGAACTTTTTGTTCTCCAAATTCAAACCTACTTTTATTAGTAATTCAAAATAATTGGTAGGTGTACCACAAGGTGATAAAGTGCACTATGCTATTCACTGACTTATTAAAGTTACCTATTACGTTTAACCAATGGAAATATTTTTGGAATAAAGTCAGAAATTGTAGAGCAATATAGTTGTTAAGTTTAAAAATAATTTTTTTTTCTTAATTAAATTTGCAAATGATAAGAGATTAGAAAAATTTTATCAAAATGTCTTATATGAAAATAAAATTTGCGACCTTTCATTAATATTATGTTAATTTTATTTGCATGCTGTTGATAATCGTATGTACAGATTGGATTCAAAAATTTGTCTTTTAGCGAAATTCAGCTATTACGTCCACTGTTATGACACGATTTGAGCCCGCGACTATGTTAGAAACTTGTTTTTGCTTAAGATTTTTTGATTAACTGTGTTCGTTTATTTAGGCCCGATTTACATTAACGCCCCGCTCTCGGTAAATCGGGCCTTACAGTTAAGGTATTCTCATGGTAAATTCTCGGAGGATGCACCATAAGTTAAATTGACGTAACTCGAATCACTTTTCCCCGTATGTTTCTATATAAAATCGAGAAGTTAGGTTCTAGAAAGATCTTTTGCAAAAATATCACTTTTGTTAGTTAATTTTATGACATGTTTTGATCTATATTATGAAAATTATACTATATTTTATGCCATATGTACTAAATAATATTCTGTGAAGAGACCATAGAAGTGGACAGAAAAAGTAATAGGAGTGAAGGTAATGAAAGGATTCAAAAATCACATTGAGCAAAATTAGTCTTGGTCTTGCATTTTTTGCAAGACCAAGACCAAGACTATGTATACCAACAGCAAGACCAAGACGAAGACTAGAAGTATGGCTGCAAGACCAATACCAAGACTCAAGTGAGCAAGACCAAGACAATAGCAAGAAAAAAGCAAGACTCTTGCTAAACTATTTAAATAGTTTGAAAGTATAATTAACACCGTAAAGAGAGAGAATTTTGATTTTAGAAGGAAAAAATTCGGTAATAAAAAAATGCAAGAAATTGCAAGATTTTTTAGCAATACTAAGACCAAGACTGCATTTTGCAAGACCAAGGCCAAGACTCAAACTGCTCTAGCAAGACCAAGACCAAGATTCTTAATGCAAGAACAACACTAAGACCAAGACTGCTAAGTCTTTGTCTTGGTCTTGCATTTGCTCATCACTAGATATCGTTGACCTGTGAAATTGTTCCAGAGAACAGCCTGTACAATAATTATCATCTAATCAATATTGCACCATGCGTCTATAACATTAATTTTTAATCTTTCCAAAATTTTGTTATTATTTATATGTAATTTAAATGAAAATATGATAACATTAATTTATTTTTAAAGTAAAATATGGAGGCCAAATATATCATTGCATTTGTGTTTTTTCTTCAATTTTTTTTTCTTTAAATAAATTTTTTTCAATTCCCCTTTTGGCTCCATGCGATTGTCAATAAAACGCAGTTATTTAATAAAAATATATAAATGCGGTTATTTTAAAATTTATAATTTATTTCGTCGTAAAAATTTACGATTAATTAAAACTTTCGAATGAATTTTTTGATGTTATAAACAGAAAAAACTTACGGTGGTATGACTTTTTGATTTTTTGTTTAAAAATTGATTTATTTAAAAAATTTTTAAATAAAGTTTTTACCAGTAGCATGTAGGAGCAAAATTTTATGTTCGTATGTGTAAAATGTAGGGTAAAGGTGACATCAAAGCGACATTTTTGTTTCAAGGATTCTAGTAACTGAATGAAATAAGAAATTAAGAGCGTATGAACAGAATTAGAAACCTTAGTTATGTTACTATTAAAAGAAATACAGCATGTCACAAAAAGTTACGAAAAATTTACTTTGGAGCACAAATAAATTTAAAAGAACAACACTGTCATCTTTGAAATAGCAGCTTAATATCGGAGTCGAATGAGTTTAGTTTTGTTTCAGCAAGATTTGTCCTTTTTAACACGTGTTCCTTTCAAGACTTGACGAAATTATAATAGTTTGGTGGTTTTAAGGGGGACCACTAGTGTGACCGGCTAAAAAACGAGAATTTTGGGGAATTTTTTTAAAGAAAACTACTGCCTGGAATGTTTTAATATTTTAAGGATATATTTATGGATATATAATAAATATATAATAAAATTTTTGGACCTAAAAATTGAAAATTCAGCGAGTTATTCTGCAGCAAATTTGAAAAATGTAGTTTTTCTTTACCTTACTTTTTAGTTTTAATCACTGAGAATTTTTACTAAAATTATTTACGATATACTCACTATAACGGTCATAGTAAAACTAGATGAATCGTTTAAATGTGACAGGGTCTAGCTGCTCCACAACATGTGACTGGCAGCCACGTCCAGAAACTCCCGAACTATCAGCTTTCGTACCTTTCGCAATACTTCAGAGTTAACAATGAAAATCAGAATCCACTCCTCAGATGGCTGTAACTCGAAGACTATTTGAGATATGCACTTGAAATTTTAATCTGTTAATTTTAACAGTTTAGACTATTGAAATACGCAAAAAAAGTTTTCGATTTTTTAAAAATGTCACACTAGTGGTCCCCCGTAACGACAAAACCCAAAAATTTAGTATAGTTTTGCGAAAATTGATTTCAAATATTTATACGTAAATTTGAATTTTGAAGACTTAGAGTAACATTCAAATTTTCGTAGGGTTAATTCATTTCGTCCACACCCATAATATTATTAATATATGTAAAATATAAATGAAATTAGGTTATGTATATTATATTTATTATTGTAGGTAATTTACATTTCAGTATTAATATATTTCAGTGAATATATTTTTCTCTGAGTACTGTTAAATTTTTTTATTATTATTTGATTGATGCGGCGTTGATTTCTAAACAATAACTATTTGTTCCTTGCAATAAATTGATGAATAACGGTTTCTATTAATAAAGCATTCAAATGTTTCTACTGCACATTTATTTTATATTATATGTACACTTATGTGTATATATTTACTAGTCACTAATTTATTATTTTTAAATAACTTCTTAAGATATTTATTATTTAAAATCGTCTTAACTAATAAATACGTATTGTACTTGTATACGTACTACAACGATTAGCGTATTGGGGGAAAACCAAAGAGATGGCGCTCTTTTACATAAATACTTGTCAAATTATGTTTTTTTTTTTTCGTTAGGAGGGAAGTGGCTTCCTGGGATGATTTTTTTGAACTTTTATTGAGTGTTTTGAACAAATCAATTTTATTATACTAGTTTTCACACTTAATTTTCTTTTACAATCTTGTGACAAACTCAAATACACCCGTGCACAAACTATTTAATTTTTTTTTTTGTTATTCACCTCGTAAATGCTAAATAACCACCGGAGAACACAGAATCCTCGAGCTGCGCTGAGGCCCCAATATGCGCATGCAAAAATTCCTAAGATATTATCCATAGAGAGACCTAATTAAACACAGTGTCACGTCTCTGTTTGAACTCTGAATGCGCCCTAATATTTTGTCCGCATGCTTCAGCTTGCCGACCATTCAACCAGTGTCTCTGTTGAAGGGAAATCCCGTCGATAAATTTTAATAGCCGCGTGTCCAGTTGTGCGGAGGGTTATGGCCTCAACAGTTTTTCTAAAGGCTCGTTTAAACTAAAACTTCTGTGGACGAAGAATGGCTGTGTCGGGCTTATAAATAATGTCCATAGGAAAAGAATTTGCAATACTAAAATCGTTTTCACTTATAAAGGTTTATTTTTACAAAGTAAAGTTATTTTTCCAAAAAAGGTCTCCACACAAGACATCCATACTTAACTATTTTTGCTTATAAATAAACTGAATTGTTAGTTTATTCCGGGCCTGACGATGCAGGAATAAAATATTTATCATCTTGATTAAAAAAAAAAAATTGTCTGCAACTCTACAAGCTTGTATAACATACGGCGTATTTTTGTTAATCAAAAAAAAAATTTTAATTTAACTTTTCATCAAACCGTTTCCATTCCAAATAAATCGCTGACATTTAAATTATTTTATATCTCTAGGCCATTTTATTAAAATAAATTTTGTTCAATTGTACGAAAATATTTTACATACGATGATTACGATGATTATATTTAACTAAAAAGTTCATGATTTTTTTTTTTTTTGTTTACTGTCTGCTGACGCTGACCACGTTACACTTCTTGGCTACTTTGCTAGTCGCTCGCGTATTTACGTATTAAATTCAAGTGGTCAGGTGTTTGACTGTGAACTAGACAATCGTAAATCAAATCCTGATTTACAAATAAAAAATCAATGACCAAAATTGTCTCATTGTATGAACAGCAATTTCTTAACTAGGGTATTGGTTGTAATTAAGGCTTTACAATTACTTTGAAACGTCAGAAAAGAAGGTTTGTTTTGAGAATTTTTTTTCTACGTAACGAATAGCGTTAACCCTAGAATCATACGTTGGTCTACGAGTCAAGTTAATCATACATCGACGTCGTTTTGACGGATGGACTTTTTGCGGGGAGTTTTAGAGTTTATTTGCAAAAAACATTTTTTTACATAACAATACTACAAAAGCGAACAAAATATTTAAAAAAAATTGGATTTGGAAAAATTTCTTAATGTAAATATTTATTAATTTTTTTAATCTTTTTATCGAAGCATATTTTCATTATAAAAATTAAAAAATAGATAAATACATCAATTGTATCATAAAACATGTGTTTTAAATAATACATTTATGAACTATTATAAGTCAGTGGACATGTGTGACTTTACAGAATGTGGCATTTCTCGGTCACAAATATTCCCGTAGATATGTAGTTATTTCCTCATTAGGCACATTTGTAAATTTTCTAAAATTTGTTAGTAATTTTTCGAATAAGATCTCAAAAAATAATAAAAATTAAAATATTTTCCACAAAATAAATTGTTAATCTTTTATTAAGTCACTTGAAACGCATTCTTTAGTTTTCGATTCAATATATTAAAACTTCAGTATTATGTCGTCTCTGTAAGTCAAACAGCTGTAATCATCTTTCACATTATCATAATGATTGAATAAATTAATTGTAACATCCATATCTTTAATAAATTTTAGAACAATTAGGAAAACTTTTATATGTGGAGTACAAAATCTTTAAAAAAAAATATAAGTTAATCATACATCGTCGTCCTTTTGACGCATACTATTTCAGTATAAAAAAACGACAATAGCTAAAAAAAAAATTATACATCTTATGTGTTATAATAACAAATAAATTAGATAACAGAAGTTTCACAGCAAGCGGGCACCGACAAGTTGTAGTATTGGAGCAGGTAGAGAAATTCGTTCGTCATTTTGACGAGTACGTATGATTCTAGGGTTAAATACATAACGTGATCTGTGATACATAAAAAAACTTTTTCTCCAATTTATAAAACATCGAAACACAGACACTTTTTTTCGAACAGGTTCATGGTATACAAGATTATCAAAAAATGAGCCGTTTATTTTGAAAGTGGGGCAAGTTCATTTTTGAAAAAAATGAAGATAATGGTAGTTATAGATAAGACTTAGTATGATCTTTTTATCTGTCAACAATTTATAGTCAAAAAAAATTCAGAAGCCTAATAATTGGAAGATTGAAGCTCTAGCTTTTAACAGTATTGTAAATATGTTTATTTTGATAGTGGTGCAAGTCCATCTTACAATTAAAATTTCCGAAACCGGACCTATTGATTTTGATGAAGCTTAGATATGTTGTAGAACACTAAAAAATAAGTAACACGTATTTGTTTTATCTGAACATTGAAGAGAGGGGGCGCCACTATCAAATTTCTGCCCCGGTTCTAAAAAATCTTAGATCCGGGGCTGTTTCGCAGTCACAATTCCGTTTAAGCGTCATTCTAGAAATGTTAATACGTCATTTAAGCCAATAAAAAAAAAATGTAACGCTTTAAATCACTTGAAACTTCTTTAACTTCAACGTTATATCTTCGCTTTACAAGCTCATCCACAGTATACTTTACACCTACAATAACTAGTGCAAACAAAATTGGCCCGCAAAAATTCAAAACGTTGCAACCGCAACAATTTTATATAAAATTTAAAACAAAAACGTTGTCCCATTCTTTTGACCGGTAATTTGTTAAATGCCTCATAATTAATAAACTGTCGTTAAATTAATTTAAGTACGAAGATAATTTGTAGAAAATAAAAATTATATACGGCAATACAACACAATAAACATATAAACAGAAAAATGCAAATCAAAAGTGTTGACAATTATTTAAACAATAGAAACATTAAATATTGTTTTAGGTGCTAAGTATTTTTTTTGTTATTATTAATGAATAAAAATAATACAGTTATATTGAATTTTTGACCGCAATTAATTAATAAAATGTCGTTGCCAAACCCAAAAATTCATTTGTTTAAATGTTGTGCCTGCTTTTATTATAATAATTTTTATTATTATTATTTTTTTTTTTTTTTTGAAAACTCATTGTAAATTACGTAGGTATAACAATAAACAGAACTTAAGTGAACAAAAACTGGCTACATATATATTTAATTTGAATAAATATTTTTCTAACTATCCTTTTTTAATTGAATATTATGAATGACAAATCTAAATATATATTCATTTTTATTAAAATTTATAATGCAGGTGTTATTGTGTAAAAATGCAGTCATTTTCTTTTATAAAATTGCTTTAATTTATATTAATAATACTTGTTTTATAAATATATTTACTTAATATTGTGAAATCGTATCCAGAAATTATTGATCAAAAAATGTTTTGGAATTTTTATTTACAACTTTAATGGATATGTATGTAAGCTACAGAACGTTTATGTAGTGTTGATTGTATATATATATTTGACCATTAGTAATGGGCTTGTTGCAAATAGTGCTTAAGGGGAGGTTTACTCTAGAGTCCTTAAAAATTATGTATTTTTCTAGAATTTTTTTCTCAAGAACGGAAGTAAATATCAATTTCAAATTTTGTACACATATTTATTAAGTATTAAACTATACAAAAAAATTGTTTCAAGGAAAAACATAAAAAATTGTCCATTTTATAGATACTGCAGTGTGACGATCCGAAAATCCAATGCCTTGTTGGCGGACATCCTAGCGCCGGTAATAAACCACCGAAATCCAAAAACAAAAAAAGATTTATAAAATATATGAAGAGTATCGGCACCTCTACCTATAATATCAATAAATTGCTGAAAGAAAAAAAAATGGCGGATGTTTGAACTTTTGATTACGATTTTTATCTTATTTTTCGCTCTTTAAAGTAAACTTAAAAATAAAAAAAAATATTGAAAATGTATCGAACTTAGGTAGAGGTGCCGAAGAATTGAATTATCTTTAAAATAAAAAATTAAAAAAAAGGATCCATCGAATAGTTTTTGAGTTATCGTGTCCACCAGTTCCAAAAATGTAGTTCCGAGATATTATAAAATATATATAAAGAAACGTATTTTCAAAATTTTATATTTAATTCTCATTATTGCGTGAACTAGGTTTTTTGAATTTTTTTTATAGAAAGCTGGATTCGGTTAATGTGCAAGAATTTTGTTTTTAAATTATTTTCAGTAAAATCACTTTGAGAACATATTCTACACATAATTTGCTATCAATTTCGGCAAAAAAATCTATTTTTTTTATCAAGTCTATAGTAAACCTTCCCTTAAATTACTTTCAGCAAAATCACTTTGGGAACAAATTCTACACATAATTAGCTACCAATTTCTGCAAAAAAAAAAAAATCGTTTTTTTTTAACGACTCTCAAGTAAACCTCCCCTTAAACGGATTTAAATTTTGAATAATATAAAGTCTTTTTTAATGAAAAGAAGATCATGGTTTTTTAATTTGCCAATATTTTAATTTAATGTTTTCAATTCGGAACGTTCACCATTATTCCATGTAAAAAACTTACTTTGACTAAGCTAGATGAGGCCTTTAAGTGTTCTTTCCTAACGATTTTCCTAAATAAATTTTCCTTGTTTTCAGTGCAACACATGCAACAAAACAATGTACGTGACTCACTTTCAAATCATGGATCTCCATCGAATATGTCCACAAGTCAGAAAAATTCATCACAAAGCCTACAAAATTTAGATTATTCACGATACGTAAAAAAGTACAGTACAAGTGTAGAATGTGGGAACATCTACTGTAAAGACTTAAATTTAAGGTACTTTTACGTCAGCCATTAATTAGTTTCTGTTCGCTAAAAATTATTTTTCTGTCAATGTAGGGAACATTTTCACTGTTTGGATTGTGTCGAAACCGATCACACGAATGCGGGAAGTAAAGTGTTTGCCAAAAAAGAGGAAATGATTCGACATTGGAAGTGGCATAAGAAGCGTGAAGAATCATTGCAGCATGGTTTCATGCGGTAAGACTTGTCGTAAATTTCTATAAACTTCTATAGCTACGGAGGTTTCCATTAATTTCGCTAAATTTGATTCAGGTATTCGCCATTGGATGACTGTAGTACACGCTACGCAAGTTGTCAACACAACAGACGCCAAACGCACTATCACTGTATCCATGATAATTGTGATAAGGTTTATATTTCGACCAGTGACGTGCAAATGCATGCCAACTATCATCGAAAAGATTCGGCGATAATTCAAGAGGGCTTTCAACGATTCCGTGCCACCGAAGACTGTAACGCGTCATTCTGTGTGTTTTTTGGGCAACGGACAACACATTTCCATTGTCGACGAGATGGTTGCCGATACACGTTTAAAAACAAAGCAGATATGGGTAAGATCAGAATTTTTAAATTAATTCGGTATTTGATAATTTTTTAAAGATTTCCCATTTGCATTTAATATTATACCGTAAAACCGTCTAGACTCGGACAGGGGGTCTAGACCCGGACATTTTGCACCAATCTTCAAAGTAAGTAGTTTCTATATTAACCTGCTACAATAAACATTTGTTCTTGACGTCATTAGAGAGAGAAAAACATCCTCTAAACAGCTGTACCAATAAAAACTATGGATTTCAACTTTTACTATCTCATTTTACAGGATTACTATTCTCCAGTTTTTCAAAGAAATAAAATGTGTGTCTAACTTAGACATGTAATTTTCTGTTTTAATTTTGATATGTATGTGTTCAGAATTTTATCGCGCATCATTTAATGATGTTTGAGGTTATATTCGATGTATATATAAAAAAAAAAATACATGCTATACATGTATGTATATCCGTTTAGACCCGGACACCTCAGTTTATTACACTATGGCCGGGATTCGCACTGGCTGTAACTTCCACTATCCATACGTTATATTTCCGCCAGAATTACGCGGTTTATGCCTCCTTCTGGTGCCATATCGCATGTTTACTTCATAGAGAGGCATACTATGTATTGACACCTCTCTCTTCCCACAAAATGTTTTGAAGCCTTTAACAGGTTCAAAGACATCAGACAATATAAAACACTGTCCTAACCCCGACGGGAGAGGTTAGTTTGCATGTTATTATATTATTTAAGTAATTGTCCGGGTCAAGACGGATTTGGGGTGTAGACCCGGCCACTTACTAATTATTTTTTATTTTTTTTATTTTTTCTTATAATGAGAAAAATGGGTCAGGGATATAACAAAAAATATACACTCTTTCTAATGGTAATACTTTTATTGGTGATATCTATGAAGGAAACATGTATAAACATAAAATTATACCAAAAAATGTAAAAAAATGTCCGGGTCTAGACGGTTTTACGGTAGTTTAAAATTTGCCGCTAAAATATTAGAAAAAAATACTTACGTCACACCTCAGTATTGTCAAAAAATAAACAAGAAATTCTTAGTAATATTTATATATTCGATTTCATATTTACAGAAAAACATAAGTCGTACCATATTAAAGATGAACAATTAAGTCGAGATGGCTTTAAGAAGTTTATGAAATCGGAAGCATGCCCCTTTGAAAATTGCCGGTTCAGTAAAGTTTGCAATCACATTCATTGTATCCGAGCGCAATGTACATACGTTTTACACAGTTCCGGTCAATTATTTAGTCACAAACGGAAACACGAGCGCAAAGACAGTGAATTAGCATATCGTAAATTTAAACTTGCTCAAAGTGTACTGAAAAATTTAGGTATTCAAGCGAATATAGGTGAAAATTTACCACCGCAAGTACAAGAAATATTAAAAAATTACACAAATTTTGAGTCGCCCGACTTACTACCATCAAATATACACGAAATCATCAACTACTACCAAACTCACGAGGATACGATTCCTCCACACATACAAGAACTAATCAAAACGCATCAAAACTACGAAGCCGCAGCACAGAATCTATCAAAAACTGATCTAGAAATGTTTCGTTCCTACGAACAATCATTAGAATCGGGCCAAAATATCGATTCACTTCGACAATTTACCAACAACGCTGAAATTTTGGGACAATATATCCCCGAATTGATCAAAACGTACGGACAAAATTACGAAAATATGCCGCCACATGTGCAAGAATTGCTTAAAAAGTACCAAAGAATGATCCAAATGACTGATTCACCGATCCATAAACAATTAGAGAATGTTGAACATTTTCAAAATTTGGTACAAGACAATTACGATTCGCAGAGTTTCAGTGAATCACGTATGCTAGAAATGATGAAAGCTCAACAGGATAATGCTCAACATATGCTCAAAAAATATCACGAGAACAATAGCCCGTTAAATCTTAGCGAACAATCGTCAACACCTGCCACATTCACTGAAACGATCAAAATGTACCAGGACAGCTTAATTCAACAACAACGCGCAAGTTTAGAAGAACAATCGCCTCAAAGTCCATTAAATATGAGCGAAACTCACCCCGAATCCAAACATGATACCATAACGCTTCACGTAGGCGAACAGCGAAGCACTTCAACTAACGAAAATCCAAAACAACCTAACTCAATTAGTGAGTCAGCTCAATTAAAACTCACCCAAGACCAAATTGAGCAGATCGAACACTTAAAACGTCTTGGAATCAATTTAACAGTTGACCAAATCAATGGTCATCTAAGTCTCAATCAAGAGAAACAAAAGAAACCAGCTCCAAGCCCCATGAATATTACGGTTAGCGAAATAAAAATGGGTAACTCGACAGGCGAGGACAATAAAGAAACAATATCAGTTTCATACACGAATGATTTCTCGGATGACGACACAAATAGCACCGACAGTAATTCATTGGCCATCGATCTATCGGGGCCCCACTCAAACGGAAACGTTGAAACAATCGGTGGAATGGACGACACGAAACAAGACCCCCAATTCTCGATCCCACAAGACCCAGACGTTGAATTAAATCGAAAAATCACTGAAAATTTGATCGACTGGAACAATGAAGATTTCTGGATGAAATACGGAAAGTTTTTCAGCAACATCGACACAACATGTCCACGAGAGGGCAACATGAAATGCGAACTCTCTGGGAAAGATCATTATCACTGTATGGTCGAAAATTGTGGAATGATATTCAAGTAAGTATTGTTTCGATTCACATTTTCATCCGTCAGAAAACTAACTAATCCTCGTCGATTTTAATTTTCAGTTGTAAAGATGGCATGAGAGAACACGCCAGAAATCACGAACAGGAGAATCAAGTGTCTGAACATTATTACACGTGCGTGAGGGAAAATGAAAATTGCCCGATTGAAAATTGTGTCTACGATATCAAAGAACGACACTATCACTGTAATTGGGAAAATTGTCGTGAGGTAATTTTAACATCCGATAAGATTTTTCGACGTCTTGAACACTTCAAAATGCACGAATACTCACGAAAATTATCGTTGACTAAAGACCCGTTAACAATGACCCATTTGGCCACATCGATCGAAGGAATGTTTCGACGTAAGCGAGGTCGTCCACCCAAAAATCGAGTCATTGAAGTTTGGAATGATTACGTAAGTATTCAAAAATCTTAAGGAAAATCGAGTTTTTGATTGTACCATTTTTGGATTTCAGTCACCTGTCGGCAGTTCCAGTTACATGGACAGTCCCCAGGCAATCTTCACCAGTTTCAAATTACCAAAACCATCCACTAGCTTAACGACAAGCACTAGTTCAACTCAACCACAATCGAAAATGGAGGTGACTGACGAGAAAACGCCATCGGAACGATCGGCTTCCAGCAGTCCAATCACAATCTCCGCCCAAGACATCACACCAAACGATTACCGATTTCAAGGATTCGATGTTTACGACGAGAACGAGACATGTTCGGATGAACTTTGCATGTTTGCCACGGAACGGGTACATTTCCATTGCAATAAGCCACGCTGCTACTATTCGACCAATACGGTCGATTTACTGCTCATGCATTCGAAGGACTTTCACGATAACATGGAAATTCTAGAAGGTTTTGCATTCTTCGATCGTAATGTGGACTGTCGTCTGCCCGAATGTTTAAGGTAAGTATTTCAACGTGTAATAATTAGGGTTCGCGAGGGTAAATGATCCCACCGCTGCCACCAAATGTAATAATCGGGGATAGGTGCCACGCCCAGATTTAATATCCCAAGTTTAAAATTTTTTTTTTTTGTTTATAGCAATAAAGTGAATCGACACTTCCACTGTACTCGACCCGGTTGTAAATTTTCGTTCGTACGATACTCGGCGATGAGTGCACATTTTGAAAAACATCAGAATGAATCGTTCTCGGCGAATAACAATATGGAAATTATTGTGGAAAATAAGCTCCAATCAAATTCTGGTTATACGGTCAACGTTAAAAAGGATTTCCAGAGTGAAAACAGTATCAGTTTAGAGACGCATAGTCCAAAAGGTGTTTCTGGTAAGTGGCAGTTGAATTAATTTTTGTTGGGTAGAAACTGGTTTTGTTTGTAGTACAAGAGTCATTCTTTAGTAATTGAAAATTTTAGTAGAATATCTGAAATTTCTGCATGATTTCTCGAAAATTACCAAATTATTTCTAGAGTATATCAGAAATTTGAATTCGAAAGACTTTAGGTTTCTATTTATTGGGGTAATTTTGTTGTTAAAAGTGTATATATTTTAAAATCCGTCGTAAATTTTGGTAAAATTGTTATCGAATATTGAATTTCGTCTTTAGTTTTGACATCACCTAGGCATATATTGCACGTAGTTATTTGTAAAAAAAAAAAATGGGCGTTATTACCCATAAGCATATTCGGGGGACAGATTTTGCTACGGTTTGATCATTATTGCGAGTTGACCAGAAACAAAAATCCCTAGAAACTGTACGTATTTTGGACCACATTTTGCTCGCAATATGATTAAAACAATCGTTAGTCAAATTGAAATTTATTATTTGTATATATTTTGGGAATTTTATTTATAGTGGTGAAGGCTTCCGGTACTTTTTACCCATTGTCTGCTCTACCTTCAAGTAAATCTACGCATGAGTCAAACTCCTCTAGTAAACGATCACTACAATTTCAAGGTAATTTTGAAATTAGTAATTTTGAAATTCAAAAACAAAATTTTTGTATATATTTGGCTTACATCTCATGTAATTAGTAAAACAGGAAACATAAGGCAATTAAATTTTTTTTTATAATTTGACTGAACAATTTTTCAGATACGTCCGACAATTCAACCCAGAGTCATAATTCTCAAATCATATCGAATTCTGGTGATACGCAACATGTATTATACGGTCCAGAATTGTCCTGTAGCCGACCTTTTTGTAAATTAAAACGCAAACACCATTACCACTGTAACGCTTGTAATCAAGTGAGTGTTATTTTTTGAAAAAAATTAAGTCCCGATCCCAATAAACTTTACTGACATTAAAAATATTTTAGGCATTTTCCGAATTAGATCGACTCGTTACACATATCTCAAAGCACAGTAGTGGCGCATTAAATCCACAAATAAATCCACAACCAATTCAGTCTAACGAAAACAGTAATTCAACTCCAGCACCTCCCACGACTTCAGCAGTTGAACAGAAGAGTCCAATAATCACCGTTACACCCATACAAAATTTACAAAATCCAAATTTTATTACATTTACCGGGACTAGTTCATCCACGTCAACAAATCTTGACAGTAGTGAACCACAAAAATTGACTCCAACAATCCTTCCGAGTGCTTCGTCGCCGCCACAGAATCTCTCATTGTCAACAACACCACCTGCGTCGTCCAGTTACGCTGACTATATGGCTGCGCATCATGCTAACATAACCGCTCAACTGATATCTCAACAGTCTGGGATTCCCCTACAATATCTGTACCATAACCCGTCACTGATCTACCAAATTCATCAACATGGACTACAAATGATACAACAACAGCAACAACAGCAACAATCCACGGCTACAATTGCTGGAATGGCATCACCTCCTGTAGTTCAACAACACCCAGGTATATTTTGAACTCACAACTCATCCCTTTAAACCGGAATGATTCCAAATTTTTTTTTTTTTTTAGTTTTAAATATATCCACAACTCCATATTCAGCGAGTGACCTGAGTGGAACAGCCAGTTCTCCAACATCAACCACCGGAAGTCTGACGCCGTTGGCACTGATGGCTGCCAATTTGACCAAACGTGCAATGAGTCCGTCGAACATTAGTACGGATTCACCCGAACAGAAGAAGGCGCGAATTCAAAACTCAATGAGAATCTTAAAAGATGAACCAGTACCTGAGGGCTATTTACGTTTTAGGTATGTGAAAAAGTATGACTCAATTTTTGTTTGATACTTAAACTGCATCAGAGTTTTGCTTTCTCGAATTTTTGGTTGATTATTAAGTCGATATGAGTTTAAAGAAAAACTGCTTAGATAAAAGAAACTTTTGACTTCTTTAAATTAGTTGGATTTATACAACCTGAAAATGGATTTTGGGAAATGATTTCTTGTGCTAAACTGCGTTTTTGTAAGTTATAATTTCCGTATTTTATTTTTGTATCTCCAGCCATTTTGCTAAAATTTGTTTTATTCTAACATTTGTCCAATTTCGTTGGTTTCAACTGGTTTTCGTTATTTTTTTCGTAGCAGTGCAAACTTTCTAATTTTTCCGAAACATCGAAAGATTGAACTAATGAAATAATTCAACTTACTTGCATTTGAGAAAGCAAAGCCCTGGTGCAGCACTTATTTCAGCTACATTTCAATTCGGGCAAAATTACTAAAACAAATTCTCCATATTGCAGATTTAATGAAGATTGCCAATATCCACACTGTGGTTACCGCGAACATCAGACACACTTTCACTGCCAACGTCAAGATTGTGGCTATAGTTTCTGTGATAAAACACGGTTCGTACAACATACGGCCCGTCATGAGAGACTGGACACGTTAATGGGTGGAGATTTCCAACAGTATCGTGCGAATTTCCAATGTCGACGACAAGACTGTGCTTATACTAATACTTTAGGTAGGTCCATCGGTCAACTTTAACCTCAATTTTGATGCTACAAACTTGTCTTTTATTCAAAGTCTTTTTTCTGGTGGTCTTACATACCTAATTTTAGCAAGAATAGAAAGTTTCGAAAACTTTCGTTCCAAATTCATCATTTTAAAATTTGAACACCCCCCTATAAATACGGAAGTAGTTTCAAAGCTAATTAAACTATTTTTTAACTACAGGAAATACACAAAACAAAGCAAGTCATTTTCACTGTTTAAAATGTGATTTCGTGTGCACCGATACGAATAAAGTAGTAGCGCACCGTCGCCAACATCAAAAACTAGACTCAATTCAAGCAGCCGGCTTCGAAAAATTCACACCATCGCAACAGTGTTCCGGTGCGAATTCCGGTTGTCAACATAGTGGACGTCAAACACATTATCATTGTTTAAGTTGTCAGTACGCAGTGCTTGGACTTGCGCAAATGTCAGCACACAAATATCGTCATCTAGAAGGATAAATTAGAACTAATTTGACAGTAATATTATTATACGTATGTACAAAAAAATAATTAACGTAAATAAAAATGACGGCATTCCAAAATAAACCGCGAAAATAAATAAAAATTATTAAGATATTATTTTGCATTAAAATGTTGACAATTTGTATAATGTTTTAAACAATGAATGAATGAATGAATTAGTAAAGAATTTGTTGAAAGTGATTAGAGCTTTTAACGCTAACAGTATTTTAAACTAGTCACAAAATGAAAATGATGAAATTTTAAAAATTTTTGAATTTTAATTCAAAATAATATCTGAATGTAATTTTTTCGACAAAAATAATATTGAACTAAATGTTTATAATTAGAAGCATGTGTATTTAAAAAAAAATATTAATATACAAAAAAAACTCAATTGAAATTTTAAAATTTAAAATATAGTATTATTAATTTTTTAGTAAAAAAAGAAAAAACTTGAAATATTTATTTAAAAAGTATATTTAAAAAAGACAATTGTTAACATATAAATAGTTGATAATTACTTTTTTTTTAGTTATTTAGAGAGTAGTACAATTTTTTTTTTTACTAACTGTTGCTAGTAAAGTATTATAGAATTTTCTACAAAAGTTTTTAGATGGAAATGAACATTGTGGCCTTTCACAAAACATAGTTAACTCACGTTTGATTTGTATCGAACAATTTTTTGGAAATAGGTGCCTTAGATTAATACAATATTTTACGAATGAAAAAATTTTATCTAGTGCCTTAGATTTAAGAACAAAAAATAGAAATTCAGTATGATTAGAAACAGTATGTGCCATATTAAATGTAGATCGGTTCAGAGAAATCATACAGCGGGTGGTTCAAATTTATTCGGATAGATTCACTGCACAACCTCGGATGAATTCGTCTTAATCTGACACGAATGCGTCATATGAGAACCATAAAATTTTAAGTCACTTTTCCAAAATTTTAAAGTTTGAAGTGGGCAATGAAATATCAAAAATTTAACAGTCTGTGTTGGACTTTTGTTTCAAAAAATAGTTAACTCATTTTCAGGAACATTTAAGATAAAATAAATAAAAATACTGTAACAAAATACGTATATCGTTACCTTTCTGTCTTAACCTTGTATCTCAAAAACTACAGTTTTCAAGAAACACAAAAAACATATTAAATAATGTATTTTCACTATGAATTTAATATTTATGTATGTTACAATTTTTGATGTTTGCTACCTTTGTGGACATGAAGTCAAACATTTAAATATTTTAAACTACAAGCTTCCGTTGTTTTTTTGTAAATACGAGATTACAGTTCACTTTTTTATTGTACAGAATTATCAAGATACGAGGTTACGAAGTAAATACACAATGATACAAATCTAAGGTGGGTAAAATAGATTTCACCGACTTTGATATAAATCATTAAATAATATTTATTTTAGAGTTTTTAGGTTAAAACATTACTTTCATAACAACAATATAAAATTTATTCAGATAAATAATTTAAAACCAAATATTTTAAGATTTACAGTTTTCTTATTTCGTGAAAATTGTGCCATCTAAAAAAAGGTAATTTAAAATTGAATTGGCCAAATTATCGTTTAGAATATACAGATTTCTACCGTGGAAAAAACTCAGTTTCGCTATTTAAAACTTTAGGGTGTTATGGTTCTCATATTGCCGAGCTTTAATTTTTTAATCCTGCTAAATTGTTCCAAGTAAATTTGAATCGTCTTTGTATGAACGTGCATGAAAGGTCCACAATCGAGAAAAATAAAAAATATTTAAAAAAATAAATCATCTGTTACAAAATAATTCCTAGATTAGAAAACTCCATTCCAATACAAAATATGTGGTTCCTTACTTTCTGTTTATAATTACTATATATGTATGTATGTTAATGTATTAAACATATCTCATAAGAATTTCTCAAATTTTCAGTTGTTTTTTTTTTTTCGTTTTCTTTTTTGTTTCTTTGAAGCCATACTATGTCGGCCATATTATTATTATTGAATTTTTTATTTAATGGATTCGAATTTTAAATTTTGGGTCCATTGTTGTTTTTATGTTTTCTTTTATTTTTATTTAATAAAAAAAAAAAAAAAACTTAAAGATTGATTTTGAAAATGTGATTCAAATAAGTTTTACTAGACCACACAACGATAAAAATTTTTGTAGCATTTATTTCAAAAATATATAATTATTTGTTCTTTTTTTATTTTATTTTAAAATGTGAATAAAATTTTCCAAAGGTAGGATTAATAATTTAAAAAATAATTAAAAGTGCGTACGATTTTCATTTAATTTTTCTTTAATTTTTATTGAAATGAATATTATATTTTTTTGTTTGTAAAGTCCTTCGTTTTTTTTAGGTAATAAGTGGGGTAAATCGTGTGCTTAAAATCAGAACCATACTGATTTTTATAATTTCGTAGTTCGGAAGGTGAAAACAGAATATTATTGTTTAGGTTTAATTTAGGAAAAGTTGAGGATGACGTATTCTAATTTTGAGTAAATATTAAAATTTTTCAGCGACCCGGTTTGAAACGGAAGTCAAAATCTTTTAAATTGCTAGATTTTACACTTTTTTTCCGTAAGAGGAGAGACTTTTGTGTTTAATTTCGTTATTTCTAATTTTATAAAACATTTAAAAATTAATACAAAACAATTTATATTAAAAAAAAAATACTTTGATGTCTACAAAAATATTTTTTAAATTTCAGAATCAACACCGAGAATAATCTCACGGTTTCAGTTCCAGTTGCGATGTTACAAACTTAATATAATTTCGGCATAATTTACGGTTACGAAACGGTTTTTGGTTCCGATTCTAGTTTGGCCCAATTCCTTGAATTTTATAATAACCCTATATTTTCATTTCCGGCAAAATGACTACAGTATTTCCAGTAGTGTATAAAAGTTGAGGACGCCATTTTGTTTTTAATTTGAATCCTGTCAGTTCTCGCTTTTTTAAAAAATCTCTACAAAAGTTATTACTAAAATAAAAAAAAATAAAAATATTTTAAAAAAATATTAAAACTTGTTATATATAGAATACAAAAAAGTTTCAGTCACTATGATGCCTTTGAGTTAGGATACGTGCGAATATGATATGATCAAAGCTTTATTTTTGATGAAGTTAAAGTGACGGGACCCAAATTTATTTTTAGTCAGGAAGAGAAATTTATTTGTCTCCAAGCATACAAATATTGGGACTGTTCGTATAATGCCCCGCAGGGCCTAAAAGGGACAGTCAAAGATTGAAAAGTCTGTCTAGTTTTTGCGTTAAGTTTTCAGTCAGTAAACTACGCAATTCGGATAAAAAATCTAAAATTTATCACAAAAATTAACCGTTCTTTTTACTACATAAAAATTAAAGAAAAATTGATATTTTATTAATTTAAATAAAATTGAATAACAAAAAACAAAATAAAATAAAAACAGGAAAATTGATAAAAAATTTTAATTTAATATATAATTAACGAATATATTACGATATCACAAAAAAAACATAAATTTTAATTTTTTTAAATATTTAATTTTAACTGTATATAAACAAAATAATTAAAAAGCCATTGATTTAAAAAAATCATTTTTAATTTTATTATTTTAATTGTAAATATTTACTGTACTAGTCTGATTCAATATACATAATTATAATTATTTTAACACAATTTGTGAATATTTTGCATATTGATTGAAGAATTTGTAAAGAGAAATAATTGTACATTTTTTTTTATTAGCAAAAAAAAGAAAGCTAAATGATCTAAATAGGTCAAAATGGGGGGAAAAAATTTAAAACAAAATTTTAATAATTTTATATAATTTTAAAAATATAATTGTATGTAGCAAAATTTTTGATATAACTTATAAAATCAAAACAAAAGAAGATATTTATAATATATGGTAAATAAAAAATTCGGTACTCATAACTTTCGCTAAGATCTTTCTAATTAGTTTAATTTAATTATTCAACAACGTACTATGTGTGACATTTTGATTATAATTATTAATTAAACAATTAAATATTTTTCAATTTTATTTTTTAAGTTCTCATTATTATTATATTATTAATTATTATTGACATAAATAAAAGTATACTGTGATTTCTTCCTATGCATTTCTTTTTTTCTTTAACCCTAACAAAACCTGTTTCATTAATGTTATATCGTCGACTTAAAAAGTAAAGTGCTTGAGTTAATTTTTATCAAAGCTGAAATTAACCTCTAAATATATTATTTTTAGAGACTAATTTCAATTTTGTTAAAAATGGACTTAGGCACTTTTCTTTTTAACCCGACAATATCCAGAATGGTTAGTATCCGGAAACTTGCGAACACGGAGATTTGCATACAATAAAAGTTGTAATTATTTATTAACCTAATGATGGCCTTCACACAATAAAATATCGTAAGATGTGACACGAAAAGCGTATAAGGAGTGTCGCCATCTAGTGATTCTGTACGAAACATTGTGTATTTTCCCACTTAATCATAAATAATAGTGATTTTTCAATCAACTAACGAAAAAATCACTACCTTCAACTATTTTTTAATTAGTTGCTTGAAAAATCACTATTATGTGTGGTTAAGTGAGGCAATTACATAGATTTCGTATTGGTCACTAGATGGCGACATTCCTTACGGTTTACGTTTTACGAAATTTTATTATATGTGAACGTTATGACCTAATAAGATTTATTAAATATATTTAAACCACGGAGATTTGCGTACGTTTTCGATTTTTGGTCGCATTTTACAAAATAAGATGAACGCCGATTGACATAAAAGAAAAAATTAAAGATTTCAGTTGCTGTTTCATTTTAAAAAATGGTGGAATAAAATAATCAATATAAAAGTGAGTGTTATTTCCACACGCAAAAATGTTTGAAAGTCCTAACAGAGGACTACCGCTAAAATGAAGAAGCGGCATAGTATTTCCCGTTCGGATGTTCGGAATACCACTACCAGGTGATAGTAGGGGACTGACTATTGACTTATTCGTTCCCTCATGTACGAATTCGTACATAACGATAATGTTAGTTTGTATATTGACCAAGAGATGTCGACACCAACAACTGAAATTTGAATCCTACGTATATAATATCAGTAATATGTAAAGCGCTTTTATAGATATACCTTACCAATTTAACTGGTTTGATGGAAATCTAATTTCCGTTGATTCTGCCTCTCTGAATAAATTTTTCATCTTCAAACATTTCGGCGTGTAGACATTATTTGAATTTTTTGGAGTTAACATTAAAGTTATATTCCTGTAATTTGTGGGTAAATTTAACAATTTGCCATCGAAATTGGGAAATTTTTTCAAATTTTCACGCTTCTAATTATATAAAAAATGAAATGATCATCACTAAAAAATAATTTTGGTAGAACGATTTCGAAAGCCTATAATTCGTTTCCAATTTCACCATTCTATCATTTTACTTATGGTTTTTATGGCACTGAGAAATTTTAGTTAACTTAATGACGTCATAAAATTAAAATACTTCTTTTTGAGAATCAAGCTTTGCAGAGGTCACCTTAAATTAAGATGATGTCGAATTCGAGTAATTTGGATGTGAACTTTTCATTTTTGCTATCACAAAGATAAAATTCCTTTTAGAAATGTGATTAGTTTAACGGATGTCTTTTTCCTAACAGGGTTATGCGCTTAATTTTAATAAACAACAAAAGAACGACCTGGATGATGTCATCAAATTTAAAAAAAATTCTTTTTTCTCAAAACATGCTTTACGAAACTGATTTAAGTTAGCGTGATCGAGTAAACAGAGATAATGTGAAAAGAAAATTTTTCAAACAATAGGAAGGAAAGAAAGAAAATTCTTCGAAGAAATACAATTTAACTGACGAATTCTATTTTTATTTTCATTCTGTGTCCTTACGTAACCGTAAAAAATTGAAAGTTTTCAACTTTTCACGTTAAATTCATGCTTGTAGATAAATTTCTAGGAACGTTGTAGTACAAAAATTTTTTATCTTTTGCTAAAAAACTAAAAAATGGCAGGGTTGCCTGAAAAAAAAATTGATTTTATCAAATACACTATAATTTATTTTTTTAAATGCTTTTAACATCATTAATAAATAGGTACATTGCGTTTAATTAAAATTATTAATTACTAATTAGTCAAACAATAATATATAAAATTAATATTTGTCAAAACATAACTGAAAATAAATTACAATGGTAAAATATTTTAACACTACGTCAACAAAAGTAAACGCATAGTAATAAGATCGAGTAAATTGATACGTTGATTTCTTGGCTATTAATGAGGTTGGATTTCGCCTGTTGTTGAGAAAAATACATTAAATGATAAAATACAAGTAGGGTAAAAGCCCCCTTTGTGGAACGGTATCTAATACTGGAACAGTTTTGACATTTACATATTTATTTCTTTAATTAAGTAAGGAAACTTTAAATGCGAGGTGAATTTAAATTGAAAAACAATCATTCTATTAATAATAATTTTTGTTATCAGACGTTTCTTTCAGAAATAACTTCATTAATATGTAAATGTTCATAATTAGATACCGTTCCACAAAGGGGGCTTTTACCCTACTCCTATGAAAAATAGAAAGTTTTTGTTATATTCTAATGAAAAATGATGATAAACGTGGAAAATTTTGCATAATGAACAGGTAAATCTGTTAAGAAATGATTAACAGAGACACTTTTAGAAAAAAACATTTGAATTATTATTGAAAAATTGCATCGACTACAAACGATTTAAAAAAGTGTATTTCAAACTTTAATATTTATGATTTGTCGATTTAATTTTGTAGGCGTAGTGTAACAAATTCAACAAATTCGAAAATTCTACTTAAAATATTTTTTTATTTGATGAGAAGAACAATGGGTTCGTTGTATAATGAAACATTGAAAGAATTTTTTTACTATTCAAAAATTTTACATTTTTATAATTTTAAAATTTTTTATTTATTTATTATATTTAATAACAATTAGTTTTTAATTATTTTAAGTAAATGAAAATAAAATATATTTAAATGATGAATTAATTGTAATTAGAAGTAGTTTTTTGATGAAAAGTCATTTTTAGCGTCGACGACCAAATCTTAAAAATACATGATCAACATCCTGTCGCTTAACACCGCCATCTGTGAACATAAATAACAAATAAAATTAGTAAAATAACAACGATTTTACGTTGCGTGAAAAATATTTGATGCTACAGCAGATTTCGATTATAACGAGGATGATAAATCTGCAGTTATTTGATCCCTGTTATCGAAAACTGCCATACACAAATGTTTTTATGAAAAAAGTGTGCGCATGCTTCTTGAAATTCTTTGTTACTATATGTTTGAGTAGAAAAATAAATTACGCATGCTATTTCTAAACTACTTAACCACAATCAAATATATTAATAATATTAATAACATTTATTTTTACTTGTGTAGTGGGATTCCCCGGCTGGTAAGAGCATCATGTCTGATGGTGAATTGTCAACTTCCGGTACAAAACGGTTCATCGGCAGTTCGGATTTATAATTTTCGTAGGCTTGCTGTTTTAATAGACCGTTATAGAATAAACATAAATTTCTGTATCTCGATTGTAGACCCATTTCATCAGGACCGCATCCTTGTAATGTTAATGTGGGCGTGGCCGTACAGAATTGAGTGCAGGATAATAGTGTTGCAATAACGACACCGGAAATGAATAGGAACATGGCTCCTGATTGCATTCTGAAAGAAAAAGAACTAAAATTATTTTGAGTGGCCAGAAAAATATGAACAAAAATGTTATTGAGAACCCATAGGGTATCTCCCATGATTGGTTTCGAACTCACGAAGCTTTTAAGCAGAAGACCAACTTGTGGTTCTCTTAAAGCAGTATATCTACATATTTTAAAAATTATTGAATCTGTGATCATTCTAGGAGAAATCTTCATCCCAGGAATTTTGAAAAATTTTGAATATTTCAATCTGCAACAATCTCAATAGTCAATCTGAGAATATGCAACAATCAATTTTTACTGTTTTGACCACAAAATACTCCTACACCCTTACATCAAATTAAACCTATTGACATTTCGAATTTTCATGAATCAACTTTCGAATTTCAACTCGTCAGTTACTTATAGTGTTTACGGAAAAGACCACATGAAAAGTAAAGAAAACATTTTCGTATTTTCTAATTTCAAAAGTAATTGAGTTAGTCCCTAGCGATACCAAAACTGGTCAAAAGGTTGTTTTCATACGATATAAAATTTATCTCAAATTATTGTTCTATTCATAAATTAAATATTATTTTTATAAATTTAATTAATTTTTTAGTTTAAAATAACAATTTGTCAGGATAACAATTGTAGAGTAAAACTGACATGAAAAGATTGTGTTATTCCATTATAAAAGTTTACCGGTTTCACGGGTGTCTTACTACGCCATTGCTTTTGTTCAGATTATGTGTAAATATACAAATTAACTTTGTTTCATCGTAAAGTTCTTTATTTAATTCAATGTAGGCTTCTTAAACTTGGTGTGAATGAACAACGCCAAGCTTTACTAAATAATTATGTTCAGTAAATAATACTTTTAATAGCGCTCTTTTTCGAGTTTTTTTTTCGAATTTTCGTGATAAAAGTGACCGGACGGTTGTTTTTTAATATCCCAACTAATATTATAAATGTGAAAGTGAGTTTGTTTGTTTGTTGGTCTTGCTTTCACACGCCCCAACAGCTCAACCAATCGACTTGAAACTTTGCACAGAGATAGCTGAGGAGAAAAAGAAGGCTATAGACTCCTTTTTACCCTGGGAAGACATTTTATTCTTGTGGAAAAGTTACCAAGGAAAAAATAGCAACTCTCAATGATCGTTTCGAATATCACGCTGCGAAATCGTGGGGTAAATACGAGCTTGCAAACGACAATATTAGATAATGGTAAACAAGAACTTTTTAACGTCATTGCTGAGAATATCCTCTATATATGGAGGGGTCAGTGTAAAAGTGAATCAAGTCCATAAAAAAATTTTTTTCTAAAAATGCCTTTTTCGTTGAAGAGTTGTAATTTCTTAAACTTTAAACACATTTTTAGAAAAAAAAAATTTTATGGACTTGGTTCACTTTTACACTGACCCTTCCATATATTTAATACCCCTGTCTCAGCATCCTACATAACTCAGCGAATTTCCGTTTATAAAAGTTAGTTTTTCTTGGAAACTAGTTGACATAGAATAATAGTTTAAAGACCTTTTTTATGTGATTTTTTCTTCTCTTTCCAATGGTGTAAAAAAATTTCACAAAAATTTTTAAATAAGGGGAAATTTTGGCAAAAAACTAATTTCCTTGACGAAAATTGCCAAAAAAATCATGTTCCGGGCATCGGACGTGTCTGGTTAATGAACTCGTCCAACGGTTTGGGACTTATTTTCACCATTATTTCACCATTACAAATATTTTCACCAAATTTCATAAACGTAAGACGTTTCGTTCGCGAGTTATCGCGCGGACACATATATATATATATATATATATATATATATATATATATATATATATATATATATATATATATATATATATATATATATATATATATATATATATATATATATATATATATATATATATATATATATATATGTATATAAATTTTAGTGAATATTATTTTCGGTTTCTAGGGACCTCAAAACGAATTTCTGCCATAGTCCCGGGCTCAAGTCGCGTCATGACAGTGGCTGTAATAGCTGAATTTCATTTTGGACATTTGCTAAAAGAAAATTGTTCAGGTTTTGAAAACATTTTAGTACTGTTATTTATTTGAGACGTAGCTCTGATTGTACAAATATTTTTGATTTAAAACAAAATATGATGGATTTCATTTTTATCACATCGTAACAAGAAGTTACATTGTTTATAATAAATACAAGAATGAGTAAAGTTTTAAATTTGATTACGATAATAAACACTTGTTGGAAAATATCGGAAAATTAATGAAAAAAAAGAAACTTTCCAATCATGTGTACATGTATGACTATAGTTTTCTTGCGGTAGATGGGAGTTAGAAACTATTTAGCTGTTTACCAATCGACTTTACTTGTACTGGAAGCGAACAAGAAATTGTAAATGGCGTTCTCGACAGATTAAATTGTTTTCTAAAATTATTAGCTAGTTAACATCAAGTACGAAACAGGCCAAGACGCAAGAGTTGATATGAACAAAAAATTATGGATTATTATAAAAAATATGATTCTCTATATAATAAATTCATTTTAGTAGACACTGCTGCAAACGTGTCCGTTCCACGGTTGTGAAAAGTGACAGAGACGGGGACACAAAAACCTCATTTTAAAGTTTACCTTACTATATCGATCCAGATGCTATTTTTGAATCGTAGTGTACAAACAAAACACACGTATGACAATTAAGATATTAATTATTTGGAAAATTCATAATTTTATATCAATTTAATATAATAATCGGGAGACCTGTCAACTGCATCTCAAATTAAATTCACCTCGTGATTATATAATAATTGCCTATTAACTATTACAAAAGAGTCAATATACATTGCTCATAACATGTTCAATGTTCATATTATTATGTACTCATATGCTTCGGAGTACAGTTCATTTGTTTTCGTTATAGTTCGAGAACACGGACTGTGACGGTGCTAATATATGTGTGACAATTTTTCGTACATAGGGGAAAGTTAGGAAAGATTGTCAACTTTTCGGTACACCTCTATATCATTAGATAGAAGTTGAACAGACCACCTTTCAGTGTCACTTTAATTACACTGGGCTAGTGATGAGCAAATGCAAGACCAAGACCAAGACTTGGCAGTCTTGGTCTTGGTCTTGTTCTTGCATTAAGAATCTTGGTCTTGGTCTTGCTAGAGCAGATTGAATCTTGGTCTTGGTCTTGGTCTTGGTATTGCTAAAGCATCTCGCACTTTCTTGCATTTTTTTTATTAGCGAATTTTTTCCTTCTAAAATCAGAATTTTCTCTGTTTACGGTATTAATTATACTTTCAAACCATTTAAATAGTTTAGCAAGAGTCTTGCTTTTTCTTGCTTTTGTCTTGGTCTTGCTCACTTGAGTCTTGGTATTGGTCTTGCAGTCATACTTATAGTCTTGGTCTTGGTCTTGCTCTTGGTATACATAGGCTTGGTCTTGGTCTTGGTCTTGCAAAAAATGCAAGACCAAGACTAATTTTGCTCATCACTAATTATTTTTAATTATTAAGTAATAATTTTTTGTGGTTTTCCAATTTCGTCACATTTTACGTCATATTATTGTGAACATTTCAACCAAAAGTATTTAAAATCGATCAAAGAATCAGCCCATAGCAAACTCCTCAATATTTGTTGATTCTGAAAGACAGTTCCACCGAGGAAAAGTCTCGGAACCCTTCCATAATTCCTACATATTTCAACTTATGGATGTGATCTCCAAATAAAAAAAAGATTCTTAACTTTTGGAAATACTTTCCCCTATTAGAAAATTGGTGTGAAATTTTTTTACACATACTACTCGTGTGGGATATCATTAGAAAAAGCATTTAAAATGAAGCTGAGATCTCTTTTCCCACTTTTGATTTTCAAACCCCGTTTGGGGAAAATTAAATTTTAAAGTGAGATTATCTTTGCTCTTCAGCATGCACTTAACAAATTTTTTAAACTGAAATGTGCCTGTCCGACCCTCCTAACTTTCTCGTCACGGTCGGATTTACACACATAGGGGCCCCTAGACAGTGTAAGTGTTGAACCCCTGCTTTTTTTTAATTTTACTTTTTTTGCTGTTAAGTCTACCAAGGTAATGAATACTTTTTAATCACTTTTTGAGAGATAAAAAAAAAATTGTTTTTAAAAATCAAAATTTCCACTCGTGTGTTTCTTGTCATCTTTCGAAGTTTGCTGAAGAATTTTAACTCTGTGTCTGTCAGTCTTTCCATAAAACTTTTCAACACCCATGATTCCGGTACTATCAAATTGATTTTACTGAAATTTTTTGTTAAAAAATTTCGTGTGGTTGACTCTTAGACAAGTTCTCCTGATTTATCTTAATCAACAGCTGGCGGCCTAGACTACAACTTCACTGATTTACGCAAGCATGTTGTAGGTACGAGGAAGCTATATGCCACATCCCTCGCTAGTGTATTTCATTTATTATTTAAAGATAGATAAGACAATGTTGACTTCAAAGCTAGTGTTAAAATATTGTTAAAAAATGATCTCGGGAATCTGATCGCCTACTTTGGTTATTTTAGAAATCCAACCCTGTTTCCCTTATACGAAACGTGGTGCTGTTATGCAGGTTAGTGTCGTAATAAGGTTAAAGAAACAACATAAAACCGCATACTTTAATCAAAATACATGTGCGTTCAAATTGACGAGAATTTTTAATCAAAATTGTATTTGTTATATGTACATATTTCACATGTTTATATAAGTTACTTATATAACGCCTTCGTAATTCCACGTAATGTTGCGTAACTTGAGCGAGCGTGGTGCCCTCGACGAAAATTTCGGTTTGACCTCCCGCGGATATGTTGCGTAAGTGTCAATATTTATTTAATAGTTTTATACCAATAGCAAAAAAATCATTGCCCTCTTTTGTAACTGAATCCAAACCACTAACAAATTTTTCTAGTCTGTCACACCTCCATAATTCCTACATCTTTAAGCCTATGAACATGAAACTTTGCATGTACAGGCCCCGCTTATCAAATATGAAGCTTCAAATTACTTCAAGCCTCATTTCTTTTTGATAAAAGTATTATTTTTTTCCCAGAATGTGTCGTTTAACTAAAAATAAATTCTTGCTAAATTACAGCATTTGATATCAAAAAATTTGTGAAATTATTAAAATTATCAACAACATAAACGGTTTCTCCTTTATAATACTATAATTTAAAACATAAAACAACTTACAAAACAACTTCTTGTCTTTATAGTTAAAAGAAAATCTAATTACTAAATATTTAAATTCCGGAAATTACCAACAAATTTTACAACAAAAAAAAAAGTTGTCGCAAAGACAAAAAAAAGATATTATAATATTTAAAGATGGTGTGATGGATGCCACGTTTCAAAAAACAGACAATATGCATTTAGTACTCATTACATACTCATATCCGATTTTACATACCTACATAAAAGCTATTTGGGTGTTTCAAGAAATTAAATTCGGTGAAAAGTAATTGTTCTATCGTCGTTACGTAGTTAATTACATTACCATTTTACATCATGTAAATTTTCAATGTCATATATTTAGGTTAAACTCTCTTAAGTCTCTCATTTTATTAGTAACACACATAAAATTTTTGGATATTACACAACCCCCTCAGTTACATATTAGTGATGTCGTGCCAAAGAACAGTTAGTCGATTAATCGGTTCAAGTTCTTTCTCAGACAAAATTAATCATTAGTCGAAAATATCCAGTGAACAATAGTGATGTCGGATGATTAATCGATCAGTCGGTTTAGTCGACTAATTTTGTTTACATTTAGTCATATTTTAGTCGACTATTTTACCTTCGATTAAATGATTAAAATGATTAATTTTTTTTTTAATGATTAAAAACGACTAATTTAACAATTTTTCTGTATTATTTATTGGACTTCAAAAAATGGAAACTAAGAAATTATCTATTTGTATGATTTTTCACTTTTATGTGATTAATATATTTTATATCTTTCTTTTTCTTAAAAGAAAAATATTAAAAGTCCATAATTTAAATTTAAAAGAAAACCTCGTTTTTGAAAGAGTTACATAGTTTACCTTACCATGAATTCGACTAAAAATTTAGTCGATTATTCGACTACTCTGTGCTCGATATTTTCGACTAATGACTAAATTTATCTGAAAAACAATTTTAGTCGATTAATCGATTAACTGCTTTTCGGCCCGACATCACTAGTGAACAATAGTCGACTAATCGACTAAATTGGGCTAATCGAATGCATGAATAGAGTAACCTATGTAACTCTTTCAAAAATGATGTTTTCTTTTGCATTTAACTATTAACTTATTTTTTAAGAAAAAGAAGGCGATGACGTATCACAATGTGCCAGTCACATAAAAGTGAAAAATCATACAAATAGATAATTTTTAAATAGATAATAGATATTTCAAATAGATAATTTTTTAATTTTCATCTTTTGAAGTTCAATAAACAATACAAAAATAATAAATTAGTTGTTTTTAGTCATAAAAAAAAATTAACCATATTAGTTATTTAGTCGAAGGTAAAATAGTCGACTAAAAAATAACTAAATGTAAGCAAAATTAGTCGACTAAACCGATTAATCGATTAATTATCCGACATCACTATTACACATTATGACTTGATTAACAATAAGATATTCTGATTTAGTCAAATGATCATTAAATCTTTGGTTATATACAACTGACCAGGGGCTCTCATAGTTTTGCGTCGACCGCCCAAATTATAATAAACAAGAAATTGCCGTTAAGGTCAGCGAGTTAACCGTGTAAAACAAAAGTCTACTGTATACATTTTTCTAGTCCCTTCTATTATTAAATGCCCTCTATATTCGGTAAAATTTTATATTTGGTTAATAATATCAAAAGTATAATTTTTATTATAACTATAAAAACTAATACATAAACATAATTGTTAAACCTTTAAAAAAATTGTTATACAGAGGCATCGAACCCAATAGTATCAATTTAATATTTTCGACAACAGATGAAACTGTCAAAAACATATAAAATTCAAAAGACAAATTACATAACCATCTATCGGGTCGTAGGGTAAGAAATATCTATTTAAACTATCTTTTTTTAACATTTGCTGTATTGTAAGCAGGTTTTTTCTTTCCTTTCTATATAAAATTAATTTCTCATTCTTAAGGAATAAATAATCGAACGAAAAGTGTAAGGAAGATGGATGAATTATAAGAATGGAATACAATTTTAATCTTACCACCACCAAACAAACTTCAATCAAAAGTTTTCTTTCATTTTTAGCCGAAAGTCAATTCTATTTTGTATTCTTAAAAAAATACAATTGTTGATATAATAAAATGAACGCTAACTAGGAGAAAAATTGAGGTAACACTATTTTTGTTTTACTTTCCACTACTAGTAAAATAAAATATTTTAATAGTAGAAAAAAGTAATCGGATATTTGTACTTTGTCAAATTTTAGTTCACCTGAGCAAGCTTTAGGTAGTCAAAAAAAGTTTCAATTTTTTATTTAACAGTGAAAATTAAATAAAAAGTTAAATAAAAAATTGCTAGGAAATCGTTTGTCAGTATGTCACTAGGCGCCGTACCTTCATATTACCTTTCCGAGTAAATTTCTTGTGGACTATTATGGTTTTTCGTAAACTTACCTTCCTCAAATCTAAACTCAATAGTATTATTAGATTTCGTCATTATTATTAAGTCCCGATTAGAGTCAAGTAAACTCTGTTCACTGGGAAAAAAAACTGTTTGACTCAAAGGTATGATTTTTTTCAATAGTACTAGTGTTAAATTGTTTATCACCTTTTCTGTACATAATTATATTTTAATTTTATCTCTTAATTTTTGGACAGAATAATTATAAGTAACTTTAAAACTCAATATATTCAGAATGTTTTGAGAACATAAGTTGAAAAATTTTGTATTTCACTTGTTTATTACGTTTTCCACTCCGATAATTTAAAGAAAATAAATTTTCATTTAAATGGATGGAAAAGTTCAAAAAATTAGGTTAGGTCAATGATTACTTTATACGAAATCTTTTCAGTATCCCGCATTATTAAAACTAATTTGTAAAAATAAAAATCAAGAATTTTGGGGACAGGTCTACCCACACTGTCAACTTCCCATTGGGTGTCCTTAAAGACTAGAGACTACTGTACATAAATAATTATTTTTCCATTTCGAGCAACTTCTCCCCTGGGCCCCCGATAGAGGCTTTGCCCCTTGCACCATACCGGGGGCTTCGCCTTCTGTACCTAAGGGTGGGGGCTCCACTCTTATCAAACAAATGATAACATCATTTGTTCTCAAGATATGCGAGACAAAATATATTTCAAAAACAGTTTCTTATTTCTTTTTTTTTTTTTTAATTTTATAATAATATACTGGCGTTTTTAACATCAAGGAAGGTTCTTAGGCCATTATATAATAATGTTATGGTAAAAAATCCATATAATCTATGTTATCTTAATAAATTTAATTCTGTTTTTCTACCACAAAAAACAAACCGCTAATCCGAATGTGCTGAAAACTTTATCCGGTCTTCATTTTTTGATTATGCATCTAATGAAATTAGTCCGGAGTTGATATCATCATTTGTTCTTGAGATATGCAAGACGAAAAAAAATTCACGAACGAACGAACGAACGAACTAACGAACGCACGCACAGACATCACGCTAAAAACGATGGATTCGGATTCTAGTGACCTTGAAACGTGGAGATATGACAAAATTAGCGATTCGTAAAATCGGACCCAATCCTATGGGAAGTTAAAAATTATTTAATTTAAAAAGTGTTGAATTAGCAATATGATTTGTTAAAATCAAATATGTAATTGTATATTAAAACGTAATATTAGACAAAACAAAAACTAACCAAATCCCTGTTAACAAATAAAACATTTATTTTTCAGATTTCTTAAATGTTTGTTCCTCACGTGTCACCTACGCTGAATCAGTGCGACCTTGTTTATCTTGCTTTGAACATTCTCCCTACTCCTATCCCTACTACTTTTTCTATAGGATATATTTAGTATATAAGGCATGAAATTTAGTATAACTGTCACTTATCTGATGACGATCGTATAGATTGAAACATGTTTTGTTGATGATTTTTAAATAGTTTTTTTTTTTCGTACTACTGTCTCACTCTGGCATATTAATCTTCTATGTATATGTAATTCTGTTTAAAACCTTCATTATTCATCTATCTCGAATAATGTTGATTGTCTTTCTTTCGCGTACGTATAAACTATACAAGATAAAAAAAAGTAAATAAACTTATTGGTTTTTAAACGATGTATTTATATCTATAATCTGCAGTGAAGTTGTGCTTCAGCAACATATAAAGCTTTGTTACTTTTATTTAAGCTTTTTATGAATGAAGTGCTATTTAAGATAAAGTACGATTACTAGTTGATAAAAGATTGTTTTCTAACAATTGACATATTCAACATGAGAAATTTACCGAATATTTTTGTACTGACAATTATAAATTTTAATGCAGTTTTTAATCTTTCAATTAATACATAATATATGTTCTATTATTAATTTTTTTGTAGAAATGGTAATACAATGTCAGAAACATTGAATTTATTCACAAATTCTAATCAGTTTTCAATATTGTTTGTCCTCTAAATCAAATCTTCTAATCTTTGTCTATTTAAGTAATCAGGATTTTTTTTTTATAGCTTTCCACTAGAAAATATTTCACGATAAATATAAGTAACAAAATAAAATGTTTATGGAAATGATTTAAATTAAGGGAGGACTTTCAAATTTTTCAATTTTTGTTTTTTTTTAAAAGTTCATTTGAACCTTAAAGAATATATTTCTAATGTTTTAATCCCAACAGTAAGATTATCTTAGATAACGGTAAACTGCTTTTAACTCTACTTTTCAAGAACGAAAACTTTTTAATAGCGTTTTTCTCAAAACAGGTTGTTTTCCGCACCGTGGAACATAACTTAAAAAGTTATTAAGGTATTAACTTGAAATTTTGTACAGATATTCTTTAAGATATTGGCCTTTGCATATACCTAAAATTTTGCATAAATTATTACTATTAATATTGTTTATAACAATTTGTTTATAAAACAAAAAAGTGAAATTTTTCTTTTTGATTTTAAATTATGAAAACAAAAATTTTATCATCAGAAATAGATATATGCAAAGCGTAATGACTTATTTTAATAAAATTTTTTTGTCCGATTGAATTCAGTTGATTACAAGAGGCTGGGCATTCCACGGCGCAAATTAAAAAAGTCAACTTGGAACAGCTGTAGCGCCGCCATTTTTTCTTTTTAATATACACCATAACATGTACTATACTACACCATAGTATAATACACCATAACATGTACTATACTATGTAACTTCATTTGATACAATTAATGTATCCAGTTTCTTAAAAAAAAAATTATTAAAAAACCTGTTGTCTGGAGGACTCTACCCCCTTAAGTTGATTGGTTGAATTTTTCATTTTCATGACTGAAGTGACAGAAGTCATTTTTCTGGTGGTGCTATGTGCTTAATTTTGGTAAAAATGAAAGGGACGACTTCATAAACCTATAATACGCTTCCAATTTCATTATTCTATAATTTTATTTATGGTTTTGACGTGGTGGCACGTCAAAAAATTTTTTTTACTATGTCTATATTAACTGAGATCTATCCCTGTGTTCATTAAAATTTCATGTTCGTAAAGGAGTCTCCACATTCTCGCCGAGGTTGGACGAGGTTCCTCGTCGAGTTCCTCGCTGAGGTTGGCTCAGCCATATGAATGCATTAAAACACCAACCGCGAGACACAACGAAATGACCCACTACATTCTCGTTTCGTCCAACCTCGGCGAGAATGTGGAGACTCCTTAAACCGAAAGATTTAGGAATTTTTGTCGGTGTGGTGGACAACAGGAACTGACAGAATTATAGAAGTTTTTCAACGTCGATTTCTTGGATTATGTGACACTACCCTTTTGTCCATGACTGTACATGCGTACATAGTGTATTTACATCTGCATGTATACATTGTACATTGAAATTCGTTGCGTTATCCGTAATAACACTGTAATTAATCTTTATAAAAGAAAGGATTCGAATTCAATTCGTATTCACACTGTATTTCACATTGATGCGTTCTGTTCGACATAGAGTTAATTTAAGAAAACAAAATTTTATTTGAGACAAAACATTTAAAATGAATCATGCAATAAATAATTACCAATCAAAAATAAACCAAAAAAGAAATGGATTAACTCGGCCCAGATTTATTATCGAGTCTTGTAAAATAAATGTTATAAAATAAATTAAATAAATAAAACAATTTATTAAAAAAATAAAAAACATTTATTTCTAAACAGACAGCGAATCAAATGATTCCTAACAGAACTCGGGGTATATACAATATTTTGGACTGGGGGGCTACAAATTTTGTTGTTTTGTTGAAAATATGTACATATATTCTGAAATACATACACTAACAAAATAAACAGGACATCTAAATCTATTTTTAAGTTTTATAATAAAACCGATAATATTTGATCCGTTGTCTGTTTCTCTCTCTAAAATTGAAGATTTTGCAGCAAGTCTTTCAGCTTTTATTACACTGATTGTAATACTTATTTACAATCGGTCGTGTTTTTACAACCTCAAAACTCGTTAATTTTTTGAGTTTTTGTATAGCCTTTAGACAAATACAATTTTAACTCGCGATTTCAAAATGCAAGTCTTCTTTTTCCACCTTTTCGAGACGAAACTCTAAAAAGGTATTGTAAAATTCTTGCTGCTAAGTCTTCAAATTTAAAGTGATATCTCACTAGCATCCTGTATAACATACACTTATTACGAGATATATCGTAGTTTAACTTCTTAAGCAAATAAATTATACACGGAGAGAAAATTCCTATAAAAATTACTGTGCTCATACTACAATCGACGTGTAACAGGCGAACATATCCAATTTTACCGTACAAAAATTGGATATGTTCGCCTGTTACACGTCGATTGTAGTATGAGCACAGTAATTTTTATAGGAATTTTCTCTCCGTGTATATACATAAATAAATCCCCACACAAATTATAATGTTAAATACTAAAAAATTGAGAGTCAAACGAATTTTAAGTGAGTAGGGTGTAGAAACAAATACACTGGTTAAAAATGACGTAACTTTTCAAAAATGTGTTGTTTTTTCTCTCTTATTACAAATTCGTTCGACTCTAGTGGTATTTCAGCTGATCAAAAACAAACTATGTAATAATGAAATTTTAAAATTTTACATGTATCGTGTATAACATATTGAAAGTACACTAATATCAGTGTCAATATAGTTGTTTATAGCCTGTAAACACTGTAAAACTTTGTATTGTTACGTTAAAAATATAACCGTTCGTATAATCCGGCCAGAACAACAACGATCCGTGGTTATAAAATGATTAATATCGTCCAATCGATTATTTGGGAATATTATTTTTATTTCTTGGTACAGTATCGACAGAATAATAACAAACTTTTTAAGGTGATTAGCGCGTTAGAGATTAAGAGTCTACTAAATATTGTGATAAATTAAAACTGGTTGGTTATGAATTTGCTTGTTCGAAATATATTTCATTTTTTTTTTCGATCTAAAAGCTCTTTCGAATGCAAATTTTATCAGAATCGTTAGATCCGTTTTCATTTTTTGTCTGTAACAGGTCTTGCAAGTCAGAATTTTCGAAAAAATACTCTAAAAAGTTTTATATTGATTGCATTATTCGTTACAAAGAAAAAGATTCTCCAACAAAACCTTCTTTTGTGGTATTTAAAGCGGCCCCTACACGCTCAATAATATTGCACAAAATCTTAGGTGGCACAATATTATTGATCGTCTGTAGGTTATATTGAAGGGTTGTACAATATATTGTGCTGATCAAAAAAAGTTTGAAATATATTGTGCAATAAATGAATATTGTAACGTCTGTAGGTTCTGCAACTATTATTGCACAATGCGACTTTATTTATTTAAGTTTCAATTTATTAATTGTTTTATAATGCCATATTTGATGGCTATTCATTGAATCAGTTTGACTTATTAATTTACAAGAGTAATTATTTACTGTTTCGCAACATCTTTATCACTTAATATTTTGAATTAAACAACAATTCAATTATTGTACAATTCCTACATTCAATTTATTGTACAAATTTCTTTTAAAAATTATTGAATTGTCTGGAGGGAAGTTTAATAAATTGCACAAGCTGATTGCACAATATTATTGAGCGTGTATGGGCCGCTTAAAAGTGATGTAACCCCTTAACACGTGGGTACAGTGACTGAGTAAAGTTAGCGAATATTACGGTCTAGGGACCCTTGACTTGATGTGTCTCTACTGTCAAAATATGTACTAGACAGAAACATCCACCCATGTAAACCAAGTCAACTTCACTACGACAGTTTTATTTCAATTATTTTATTAAAATGAATAAAACTTTTATTTAACGTGAAGTGTCAGATCGTGATCTCTATACAAAAAGTATATACCTACTCTGTTTCCATTTTTCAAGTTTTCCATTCAGTGCACTTTTTTGTTTATTACATTTTCCTCGTTTGTAGCGCAGCGTTAATTTTCATGTAATGCATAACTTGTCGATTTGAAAATATGATAATTAAAAAGTCTAGAAGTTTTAATAGTTTTTCAAGTGCTTCTCACACTGCTACACTCTGTGTTCATATAACAGAAACAACTCGTTGCTAGCTAATAAAAATTCACAACTAGTCCAAGATTCATGGATGGCCAACAAACAATGCGTTACAGAACTAACCGTACACAATAATTTCAATAATGGATACATTTAAGAGTGTGACGGCAATTTTAGAATACAATGAAGACTCCGTGTTTCAAAAAATTCCCACTAAATCAGAGACATAACCAGAAAAATTTGATCCGATGACAGAAGGTACTCACTGTAAAAATATTCTTCATTCCAGCCTTTGCATTTACAAAGTCACTAACTCTTTTAAGTTCATTGTAGATGTCTCTTTCTGCTCAGTAGCTTGGGCCAACAAAACATAACAACGACAATTTTTTCGATAATAATTAATTGCTTTTATGTGAATACATTCTTTATTTACCATAAATTTTCAATTTTGTAGGCCTCCAGGCGTTACCGTCCTGTACGACTCGACAGTTACTTCACTGCTTTAAATTAGAGTATTACTATAGTATGTGATTTACCAGTTTTTTTGGGGAGGATTTTGTAAAAACTTGTAATAATTTGCTAATATTTGTAAAGATAGGAAATTTTAATTACTTCAAAATGACATGAGAATAGTTATTGCATCATTAAGTTTTTTTTACAGATGTATTTATTACAATTTTCATGTGTAAATTAATGTTTTATTTTGTTTAGAAAAGTAACTTCTAAGGAAACCGTGCGGTTTTAAAGCAGACCCATTCGAAACAATACTTCATAATACCGTCACAAAACAGTGCATACTAATAAACCGAACCAAACTTTTCGAATGACGTTATAAAGCAATCAAGAATTTTACATTTAAATGCATTTCTTTAGTTATTATTGTACGTCACTACAGTGTTAAATGGTGTCATCACGTAATATTTAAACAAAGCCAACTATTTTAATTTAAAATTAAGTATTGAATATTGTCAAAGTAGGTATAAGTTATCCGCCAGTTATTTAATATAAAAGAATATTTTACACTTGAATTGTAAAACCTGTTATCCGGCTTTAATATTAATAAAAGTTAAATAGCTCGGAGCTGAATGCTGGATAAATACACTTGACGATTACTTATGATTAACCTACAATAAAATTTTACTTGTAAAATCGTAGTTGTATTGAGTTGTTCCTGTTTATAGGGTGTGTTACACTAAAACAGGAGCTATAATTGAAGACATGAGTGGATGAAGGACGAAGGTGTTATGTAACATTTTTTTCAAAAATTCATTTTTTGCCAAATTTTGAAATATTCTATACTGAAGTATCATATATTATATTAAAATTTGGTTTCATTACGTTCCGTAGTCTTGTAGAAATTCTATAATAAACATGTAGTATTGCATGGGAAGTATATGTAAATTAAAACTTTCAAACGCTTCTACTGTAAAATTATAAAAATGTTACATAACCCGTTCGTCCACTCATGTCTTCAATTGTTTTCTCCCACGCGATCGAAAGATATAGGAATTATGAGAGGGTGAATTTCGTGATTTTTTTTCGGAACCCAATTAATTTTTTTCAGAAAAATCATTATTAAATTTTATTAGGAAATATGATAATAATTTACCTTGTTACTTTTCACATACGAGCCAGCTTTCGAGCAATGAACTCATCATCAGGTAATACACAATTGAAAAATTCATTTATGGATTACTCCTTATATAGTATTCATTTGATAGTGTTATGTATATAGTGATTGTCAACTAGGGATTGCAATCCGGATCCCCGGATCCGGTAATCCGGCGGATCCGGCGTCATTTGACGTCTACCAGATCCGGTACCAATTTACCGGATCGGGTAAAAAATGTATGACACCATTTTTTGAGAAAAATACTCACATTTTGTTGTATGAGTAGGTACTTAAATACCCCTGTCGCAGCATCCTGCATAACATAGCGAATTTCCGTTTATAAAAATTAGTTTTTCTCGGAAACTAGTTGACATAGAATAATAGTTTAAAGAGCTTTTTTATGTAACTTTTTCTCCTCTTTTAAATGGTGTAAAAAAATTTGGCAAAAATTTTTGAATAAGTGGAAATTTTGGCAAAAAACTAATTTTTTGCAAGAACAAAAACCATGTTCCTGGCATCCGACGTGTCTGGCTGAAGAACTCATCCAAGATTTTTGGACTTCCAACGTTGTCACCAAATTTCGTAACCCTAGGACGTTTCGTTCGAGAGTTATCGTGCTGATACATAAATACATAAATACATATATACATATATATATATATATATATATATATATATATATATATATATATATATATATATATATATAAATTTTAGTGAATATTATTTTCGGTTTCTAGGGACCTCAAAACAAATTTCTGCCATAGTCCCGGGCTCAAGTCCCGTCATGAGACCTACTGTAATAGCTGAATTTCCATTCTGGAAATTCGCTAAAATGAAAGATTCGAGGAAAATATTTGTATTCTATTCATGACTATTTGTTGACAATAAAGCCGACAAGTGTAGAAGTTGAAAGGCCCTGTTTTCAGGCACTGTCTATATGTGTAACTTTATAAGAACTCGATTGATCAAAACCAGAATTGATTTGTTTATGACCATTATACTTAAAATAGTTATTTAAGGTAAGTATATTAAAAAATAAGAAGAATTTATAAATTCGTTATTGTGATAATTGTGCCATTCATTGAACAGATTCACTAAAAGTGACACAATGATAAAAATGAGACTGCTAAGCGTCCCTAATTTACCTAATTGCTGTGATCTTAGTTGATTAATTTATTTAGATTTAAGTTACTTACACAATGTGATGTAAGTTACAATAGTATGTTATACACCATTAGACCAAGGAGCTAAGATATGAGTTTTAATCTCGAGTGTGAAGTTTATTGCCAAAGAGCCTGTAAAGACCCGAGGGCAACAATTCACACGCGGGAAAATATTACTTAAATGTCATTCAAATTGTATGTAATAATATTACATAAAGTACGCTTTGAATAAATCAGTCGAATTATGATACAATATAATAATATAACTGTTTGTCTTTATCTACAAGTTTGAATTTGTTTATTATTTTAAATTACGCTAGTAACGCTATTTAATTTACGTTAATTCTCTGTAAATTCTGCTTGTTGATTGACTTAAAGTGGGACTAGAAAATTTTTTTAGTTCCTTGGAACTAAAAGTGTCACTTTACTCACTATTATGTGGAATTAAATCATATATTTTAGTCCCGGAATTACAAAAAAATAATTTTATTGTCAATATTATCATTGGTGTAATTTTTGAAATGTAGTAAGAGTGAACTTAACCGCCCATTATTACATAATATATAACTTTATACTACACTCACTTGATCATCTTTTATACAGTTGTACAGTTGATTTTCGTACGAAAGGGAAAAATTGTTTTAATGTGACTAATCCGGCCGGATTGCAATCCGTATTGTCAACGGGGATTATATAGAAATATAAGGTGAAAATGGAAAAATTAAATTTTATGTAAATACACAATCTGATGTTTTGTAAACGGGTAGATAGAAAAAATGTACTATAGGGTGTTGCTTTCTTAAATAAAATAATAATAATAATAATAATTATGGAAAAGCTGGAGAAGGGTCACAATACTGTATCTGGCGCTAGATATTAATTTAAAGAACCAGTGTAAAAGGTAGATTACGTGCAAAAGACTGTAAACTTAACATTTTAGAAGCTCTTGTTTTTCGATTTTTCGTTTTTCAAAAAGCGTGTATCAAATGATAAATTGTTATTGTGGAAAATTCGTTTTAAAAATTACTCCGCCATACTCCCGCCATATTGCACGAATGTTATGATGACATCATAGATCGTATTAGCGCTCTTTTTAAAATAAAAATTAATTTTTTTAGGCTTCTTTTAGGAGTTATTTTTTTGGCTTGTAGATAAAAAGAAGTTGCTCCATGTTCCCGTTTTAGTGTGACACAGTGTATATTTTAATTTTCTGAACTGGTTTTTTGCATAAATGCAATTATTTTTTTTTTTAAATATATGTAGGTATAGTGTGTTTAATGTAAACGTTTACAATTTCTACCTGGTGCATTGAGTCTGTACTAAAATTATTAACCCTTTCCACATTAAGGATTCTAAAACTCTTGTGGATTTCTGACCGAAGTCATTTAATACATGTTTGCAAAATCTTTTTCAAAAACTTACGTCAAGATTGGCAAGATATTGAAAGAAAATTCTTCAAAATATTCAATCAGTTAATATAAACATAATTACGTACATCTCTTGGTATTCGCAAACGTAATAAACAATTAATGATACAAAAAATCGATCAAGTGCAAGTCGCACTAGCATAAATAGTGTTCAGTACAATAAGTTATTTTATACATATAATGAAATTTATAGTTGTTTATAATAATTTATTGGGCAACAGTTTTTCAATCCTGATAATTTTTAGGGTTCAATCTACGCCTCATTTTCAGTGTCCATGATCGTTTCTGATTTTTCTGAGCGGCTCTTTTGATTATAAGGATGGGAAACAGACATTTTTTAAGTGTTTTTCAATTTTTTATGTAAAAATAGTTACAGAGAAAATCGCTTGTGACCCAAAATGATTCCATAAACATTCAATTTTGCTAATTTTGATATGGAACACTAAAAATTGGCATATATCCGTTAATTAATTATATTGACTTATGATAATATTAGCATCGTAAATTTTATCAAGCAATAAAAATTATATATTTATTTCTTTTCTAATTCTGAAATTAAACATTTATTAGACGAATGAACCAATATTATTCCATTGGCTCTGATGTACCAATTAGTTTCCCACTCATTTTTAGTGTTATCTAAAATTTCTGGTCGTGGTCGTACGACTGAGGCATCCGTAACATACAAAATATTTTGATAACGTTAACATGACTAGTTAAAATATTTGACAAAAAAGCTAATTTGATTTAAACACCACAGATAATATATGGTTTTGACATTTCAAATTAAAATAGCAGGTGATTTCCCAGTAATACATGTGATGTATATACATATAGGTATAATATAATATTAGTAAAATTTTGTTTCTGTAAAGAGACTGATACATATTATATAGGTTGTGCTCAAAACATTTCTAAACTATATATAAATGTTTCACATATACAGGAGATGTTAATTCCTAGAGAATCTCACCCGATTTTTGTAGAGTTTGTCTTGGAATGTACACGGATTTCGACATTTTGTGATAATAAAATGAATACACTCCTAGAGTTCAAATATTTCAGTAATGTCTCGTCATTTGGAGCTTCCGGAGCATAACTCCGAAAGATGTACGGACACATAAATATCATAATCTTAAAGCTAATACCCCTCAAAGTGTATAATATGAACAAAAAGTAAGATAACGTAAGAAATTTTGCACATTTGCGGTAAGGTTAACTAATGACTGTTTTTAACGCTTTTATAATCAGATTACATAAGAATATAAATCATTTAGTTTCTTTACATACACAGTAAAAAAAATTTGTGTTCTGCGTAAAAAAAAACTAGTGGTTAAAATTTTTGTGTTAAAAAAAGTAACACAACCCTGCGTTAATGTGACATTTTTTCATTTAACACAAATTCCAATTTAATAGAATAAAAATGTTAACCTGTTCTGAACAACAAAGAAGTAACACAATATTTGTGTAGAGCAAAAGAATGTTACAAGTACCTAAGTTACATTAGAATATACATGTACCCAAATATATATAATAAAAAAGATGAGAGTAGTTCTTATTATTAAACAAAACCGAAAAATTATAAGTTTTTTCAGTTATTGACGAATATAATTTTATTAAACGTTTTAATTAATTTTTGACGATTTTCAAATATCTTAAGCTGCAATGGAAGTAAAATATTGAATAAAAAAGTTTAACAACTAACTCTGATAAATCTGAAAAATTAACACAAAATGTATGTCCTCTTGTGTGTTAAATCATTGACACAAATCTTGTCTAAAGATTTGACACATATGCTTATTGTCAGTGTTAAAATAACACAAAAAATTGAGTGGACCATTCTGCACATGTGAAATGTGTTAATTTTAACACAAATTTTTTTACTGTGTATGTATGTATGACAATATTTGCAGTATTATAAAAATGAGATGCGATCATGTGCTACGAATTGTACTTTTTATACAAATTTAGGAAGTTTTGAATATTTTTTTTGGGTTGTAATGACACTAATGTAGTAAACTATTGTTGTTGTTTCTAGATAGGCTGTCTAATGTAACTCTCCAAATGTTTTCATGTGGGGCTCGTCGCCTCGATAGGCATCGTTTACATTAGTTGCGTGATCTGTACCCCTAGAAAAAGGAATGAATAATAAAAATAGTGATAATTTAAAAGATTCAGTAATTTTTTTATAATAATTATTGATTTTTTGCGAGCCTGTAAATAATTTTTAACTAATACGTATAAGTAAACAAAATGATATTTATTCTTTTATAAATCAATCTCTTGGGGAAAAGTGTACTATGTTTTGTGATAACGTACCCAGAAGATTTAGTAAACAACAGATTTTTCCTTTTTTTTTTGATAAAAAGGTTAAAAGTAAATGACAACATATTATAAGAGAAACGTTTAATATTTTATTGACCAAATAGTTAATCGTTTAATACTGTCCTTTCGAGGCAATTTTTATTATTAATAAAAATATTTGATACAACAAAATGGGACACTTGTCGTCAAAATTGTAAATTTGTTGAATACTAATCACATAAGTGTAAATTTTCAAATCATATAGCAAAAACGGAAATAAGCGGTCCCGTGTAAAACCCACGTTAACAATGGAACAACCAATTACGTTAACGAAATAGCTAAAATGGTAAATAGTTAAATTTACATGTTATGTAAATCGTTTGTATGGCCTACAAGAAAAGTCTAATTTACCCATGTCGGAGCAGAGTGAATTTCCGATGACAAAAATTACTTTTTTTCGAAAATCCGCTCACCTAGGATAATGATTCAAAACGTATCTTATGTGATTATTTCCACTGTTTGTTAAAACGGAAATTATTTAAATTCATAAATGATGAAGCATGGTTAAATTTAAGTGAAATGGACCATAATTATTTTTATTTTTGAAAACAATTGAACGATACTAATGCAATTAACCAGCAAATTTTTAATAAAATGTAATTAAGAGTCTTTTTGAATTTTTCGTCAAAAATTTGTAGGTATTAGCGAATTTTCGAGTCGAAAATTCAGCTGTTACAGCCACTGTCATTGTGCCACTTGAACCCGGGACTATGATACAAATTTATTTTGAGATGTTTAGAAGCCGGAAAATGACATTCACTAAAATTTATATATGTATATGTGTCCGCACGATAACTCTCGAACGAAAATATCCAGTTTTTACGAAATTTGGTGAAAACATTGAAAGTTTCAAATCTTTGGATGAGTTCCTCTACCGTACACGTTCGATACCCGGGACCTCGAAAAAATGAGTTTCTTGTCAAAATTTGCCAAAATTCAAGTTTTTCGAAATTTTTTTTACACAATTGAAAAGAACGGAAAAAATAATGTAACATATACGCTTCTGAACCATTATTCTATTTAAGCGGATTTTCCCAAAAAAATAACTTTTATAATCGAAATTCATTCTGGTATAGAAGATGCTGATATGCAACCTAATATGCTTTGTGTAGACTGTTTATGTTCGAAAAAAATTTCTTTTGCTATAGATTAATTGTAATCTAAGCCAAATTTCGCAGTCAGAAATCAAAAGATGAAGGAATTATGGGGATATGACTAATGAACAGAGAGGCAGGTATGACAATATTACAAAGATTACGAGATTTTTTCTTCGGAACCGTAAAAATCGCCAAGTAAAAATAGAAAGCAAATTCATTTTTCTCATACATCTTTTATGCACCTAACACTTTTATATTATGTAAATATATAGAATATAATACATATAATTTTTGTTAAGGATGAATGTGATTTGAATAAATATAATAATCCTGTGTTTACTTCTCATCCATATAGATAAAGGATTCCTAAAGTGTGGTCCGTGGACCAAATGCGGCGCGGCCCGTAAACTCCAAACACTCAGCCCACGATGTCAAATTGCTTGCAATCTCAAATTCGTAAAGATTATTTACCTCCCTAACATTTTTTCGTTGGAAATTATCAAATTTTGTATGGAATATACCTCGTTATTACATAAATTTTATTGTTCAACCTTTGTTTCCATGCGAGTTACTATCCTGTTATCAATTATTTAGGATCTACTTTGCGATAAATCAGGTTCTTAGATCAAATTAAACAATTTTTTTCAGGTAATGTGATCTTTCTGTTGTCTTTACAAATCTGATTTTACTAGGAATGAAAAAAAAACAGTATCAAGACCTATAAGCAAGTTTTTGGAGCTTAAAAAAATGTTATATTCCTAGTGACATCATTAAGATTAATTTTTTTTTTTTTTTTGAATTGATAACTTCAAGAACAATACGAATTAGATCTGTTGTTGAAATTTGGAAATTTTTTAGCAAAGTTTGATAGTTATAGTTAAGTGAGGGTGACGTAAAATATGAACTTTTCCCCTTGGAGGAACAACTGGCGCATTTGTTCCCAACAATTTCCTTTTAAAAATGACCAAACTCACCCCCGAAAACTCAAAATAGATTTTGATTCTTTGAAACCTTTAAACGGAATGATCTTTTTCATTGGGACTTTTTTGATTATTATTCATAAATGCTTATACATCAGTTTCTTGTTAGTTACTAAACCCAACCTCCCCAAAAAAGGCAAAATATATTCATAAAAAAAAAAAAATAAACAAATAAAAATAATAATAAAAGAAAAACAGATAAAAGATTGCCGTCAGCCTTAAAATAATTTTAGTAGACAATGAAAGAATTGTTTATACAATATTTATTCGAAATTTTGTGAAAAATGAAATAGTATTTTCAAGTACATATTTTAGGGAATATTTGCAACGTGATAAACCCATATCATATTACTGTTATAATGATAAAATTTACAAACAAGTCTTTCTAGTCTATTATTAACTACCTATTAGCTAATATTTGTCAACAAAATTTTAACAAAATCACTGATTTTGTTAAAATTACTTGACTAATTAAAAATCATTTGATTCTTAGATATTGTTTTTGACTTTTCTAACGGTTTAATAGAGAGTTTAATCTTTCGGGTGTAATTCGTAAAAATTCTAACCATCCGATCAACCGTTAACGAGAAATAATCGCTTGTTGACCGCTTAAAAATATACTTTTGAACGAATAATAAATTGTTGATGAAAACGCGTATGGAAATAATCTCTGGCGAAGCTCTGGAAAAACTCTGAAAAAAGTCTGACAATTGGAACATTCCCAGATTTTTTTTATTACTGAGTCCCATATTACTGAGTTTAGGTTTATTATAAATAAAACAAGAAAAGTTACTTAAGTACTTCAATTTTACGACAGTTTGAACAATGTTATTTAACGTTTGGTACAATAAATGAGTTGAAAAAAGTATCGTTTTCTTGTTTTATTTATAATAAACCTAAACTCAGTAATATGGGACTCAGTAATAAAAAAAATCTGGGAATGTTCCAATTGTCAGACTTTTTTCAGAGTTATTTCAGAGAATTATTTCCATACGGGAACCAACTAAATCCAACAAAAATTGGACAGATTTCAGAATAAAAAAAAAATTCTGCACATTTTTTATATAATATGGCAAAATACATGTAAAAATCTAATATTTTGCACAGTAAATAGTTAATTCTGTTTAAACATATACAAAAAAATTAAAAAGAATTAGGAGAAGCGTTATTGAAAAAATTCTTGGATTTTCAAAAAATTTCCAGAAATCACAGATTTTTTCTAACAATACACAAAAAGCAGACTGTATAAAACCCAATTACTTTAAAGGGATTTGTTACAAAATTGATTTTTCCAAGAACGACTTTTTAATTAAAAGAACAAAATAACCAAAAAAAAAACAAGAACGAAGGAACAGTAACAAAACAAACGAAAAATCAACAGTAAACTCAAACTGAAAATATGACTCAAAAACAGTTAAACATTTATTATCTTACTTACATGAGAATTCGCCTGTGATTGTAATGCGTTGAAAGAACTGAATGAACTTTGAGATACGGACTAGCTGGACAACTTGTTGAACTCACTACGGACAAGCGAACTTGTTGCTTGACTCAAACTCAAATGTTCGATGGACACGGTGGTATACAATAAAACGCAACTGATAATTGGTACGGATTAAACGGTCGGTAAAACGTTCCTGATGAACTGTCGTCGGATGAATACGATACTCCTGAGGAATGGCCCATTCTTATATAGTCGTTGTCAACCAATCGCAGGACACAATCCACAGGATATGTACAACATATGTATATACGGTTGTGTAGAGTGGATGATTACATATCGGTGCCTGTCGACTCGACACTTCGAACGTCATCATTCGCACCTGTAAATATGATAACGGCAGGATTCAATATGTTTTTTTTTTAAATGTTTTTCGAATCATATGTAAATTAACATTTGTAGAGGTCAACTTCAAAAACCAGATTGTTCATATCCAATACATTTTTAAGGCTTATGAGTAGAATGACGACATTGGTTTATAGTAGAGATGATCGATATATCGATAACTGTTATTTTGTAACTAGTATAGAAAGATAACAGTTATCGTCAATAACTGGAATACCCAGTAACTGGTTACTTAAATGACTCCCTTGGAAATATCGATAACATAGGTCAATATTAATATATTCGAAAGCAACGATCACAGTAATTTATATTAACCACCTACGGAGAATTTCAAAATAATAACGCCCCAGGCAAGTTACACATTTTCTATTGTAGCACGTTTAAAAAACCCTTAAAAATGAACTATTGTCTATTGTACAGTTATCTATTTGTATTTGTAATTTTGTATCCATAAAATTGTTAAAATTGTGTATATAAAGCCTAAATCCTTGTATAGACAAGTATTTGAACAGATATTGCAGATTATTTAGTATCTGACTAACAGAACCGTTTATACGCATATCGAATATCTTACAATATGTTAAAATATCCAAATACCATACCAGTTATTATAATAACTGTTATAAATAACAGTTATTTTTCAGTAACTGTTATTGCAATAACAGTTATTAGAAAATAACCGTTTAGCTCATCTCTAGTTTATAGTGGGTTCTAGCTAGGTTTGCCAACTGTCCCGAGTTAATCGGGATACCCCGATTTTACGCCTATGTGTCCCGCGTCCCAACAACAGCAGTGGCGGGACGCTAATTGTCCCGATTTTTGACATCAACAGTTTTTTTTTTACATTTTTAGTCCCGCCAGTCGCGCTATTGTTGTTTCCAAATTATCGCGCTTGCGTGTCATGACGGCCAAGGAAGTAAGTATACTTGCTGTACCTACTGATAAAGTGTACTCTGTCTACTGATTAATTAATTTCCCTTTAACATTAAAATCCCTTCAACATTAAAATCCCTTTAAATTATGGGAGAAATTATTTGACGTACATGAAATACGTAAGCGGCGTTCGAGTAGCCTAAAAGTAATCAGTGCCAAAGACGATCAACTTTATAAAAAATGTCTCCAAAAATAATACAGTTGATAGGCGAAAAAAAAATTAAAAATCTAAAAATTAAAAAAACTTGATTTTATGATTCTGTAAAAATTTTACGATTACGTAATTAAACATAAAAATCTTTTGAAATACGCCAAATCTTAAAGTAAATATATACTTTTAAAAAAAAAAAACTGAACGTATTTTATGTACCTAATAAGTAGTTCTGTACAGTGTTTAAATTTTTAGTGGAAATTTTTACCTTTTTTTTATTAATGATTAAAAACGTTTGTTTTTTTTTTAACAGTCCCGATTTTACTTGTCCCGTCCCGATTTTTTTCCCATTAAATCCCGAAATATTCATTGGCAGAGTTGGCAACCCTAGTTCTAGCACACACTACGTCGCCAAAAGTATGGGACCACCTTGACCCAGGGAATGTTCACACTTTTGACACGGTACTTTACTTAATGTTGTGGTACACTGCCGTGTCAAAAGTGTGGGCACCCCCTGGGTCAACGTGTCCCCATACTTTTGACGACGCAGTATGTGATAAAAACCGCTATAAAAAATTGGTCACTCCTTGGGAACGCGTTTGTGCGGATCAATATCCTCACTCTATTTATGAGTATTTGGGGAGTTCAAAAATATCGTAATAAAAAAGTAAAACCCTCTGCCGCATTTCTCTTTTCCGCCAAAAATATTCCTTGAAGTAAAACACATTTACTAGCAAAACTTATTTAGTGGAATGAAATCGGTCTGCCCTCTGGATTTCGAGACTTATTTTCCTTACATCCTGTATAAATCTGTGTAGATCTGAATTTTTAATTTTCCTCGAAAACTAATTTCCACAGAATAATGATTCACAAAATCAGTCTTATGTAACTTTTGCCGTTCTTTCTGATGGCGTAAAAAAATTTGCAAAACTTTTCAATTGTAGTATTTATAGATTACTTTGAACGGAATTTTAGCCGAATAAATTTACTATTTGTTTTTGAAATTTCCCTCTAAGTTGACGAAAATCTCGAAAAATTTTCTTATTATAAGTTTTGGTTGGAGTTTGACTTGACGTTAAAACTTTTGGAAAAACCAATTTTTAAGGATCATTCAATCTCATAAGTGTTCAAGTACGGATTAAAATATTAAAATTGTGATATTTGTAAGAAATGAAAATTTTTACAAAGGAAGGATGAATATTCAAAAAAAATAGGTCATCCTAGGGTAGATTTTATTGAAATAAATTCATATACCCCCGTTCTCAAGTACTTAAACATCTTTTTAAATATTAATAAATATGTAACGATCCTTATTACACCAAAAACTTTTGGGAAATTTTTATTAAAACACGTTCAACAGATGGCTATAGCATTACCCGGTGCTGCCACCATAAAATATTTATCTCTTGGCTTCAAATTTTCACTCCAACTTCTTAGATAAATCTATCACAGTGCATCGGTTAATAGTTATTAATTTACGCACGCAGTCCTGACGTTATCAACTGTCAAACGCCATTTTTGTGCTTTAAATCAAAGCTGAGTGTGCTTCGGCACTAATACTTGAGGACTGGTATTAACTAAGGTCACAACAGCTCTATGTCAAAAGTAGTAAGGTCACAGAAATTCTGTACCAACAGTAGTAAGATTACAGCGATTCTGTATCAAATAGTAAGATCACAGTAGTTCTGCATCAAGAGTAGTAAGGTCGAGAGTTCGAATCCTCCTGTCGGTTATGCTTGTAAAAGTTTTCTCTGTAGTTTCTCTTCACAATTCCGGATGAATATACAGTCACCCCCAAAATTATTTGGACAGCAAATAAAAATAACAATATATAATTTTTTGATGAATTTATTTTGATTATAAAATAATTAATCGATTTCATAGATACATTCATAAAATGTATGAAGTCTCTACGCAATAAATATATATTTATTACTTTCACAATCAACAAGGAAATTTAAAATATTTTAAAAAAATTAAATGCATGTGATAATCATCAAGTCACAAAATTATTTGGACACTAATTAACTATATAAAAAAAAACAGCTCATTCAAGTAAAATTAATAGTTTTAGTATTTTGTGACACGTCCTTTAGCCTTAATTGCGGCTTTCAAACGTCTTGGTATTGATTTAATTAAATTTTCGGTTACAATCGGGCTTATCTTCTCCCATTCTGACCTTACATAAGTAATTAATTAGTCCATATTCGAAATATTACTTCTTCTGACTAATCTTTAAATAATGCCATGCTCTATGGGATTTAAGTCAGGGGACTGTGGAGGTGTCTGACGCAAATAAGGTACATTATATGTTATCCATTGTCTTACCACGTAGGAAGTATGTTTCGGATTATTATCATGTTGGAACATGTAATTATCCTGCATTCCTAGTTTTTGTACACGAGCAAGTAAATGCTGTTTCAGAATGTTTAAATATACAAACCTGTCCATGATACGATCTAAAACGTGCATGTTCTCCACCCCATTTACCACTATACATCCCCAAATCATTACGGAGCCACCTCCATACTTAACAGTTGAAACCACATTTTTTGGATTCAGCGCAGCTTTTCGTTTTCTCCAGACAAATTGGGGGTTTCTTATGTTGATCACTTCAAATTTAGTTTCATCGGAGAAAAGAACTCTCTCCTCCAGTGTAATAATTCCTCAAATGTAATAATTTGTTTTTAAATAATTTTTTTCTTTATTTTTATGTTGTCCAAATAATTCTGGGAGTGACTGTATATATCGGCATAGTTCCTCTAGGCAGTCGGACGCATACCTTCCAAATCCTAGCCTACCACCATTGTTCTTGTCCTCCACTCACATCATGAATCGATCGTGTGTTGTAAAACATGTTTGAATAAAGTATTAAAGAGATAATAATAAAAAATTCCTAAAAAAAAACCTCATTTGTCAGGATGTTTGAGTAATGTAGCCCCATAAACACTACCATTATTATTGTGCACTGTCAGTATAGATAAATTCTTCTGTAAATTCTGGCTAGTTAAAGTTTAGGACAAAAAAGAAAGCTTCGTTGTAGAGGATATAAAAAAAAATCAGGTATCAAAATTAGACTTAACACAATGAATACAGGTAAAAGAAAAATTGTAGAAATTTGCCTGTTTATTACCGGTGAAGTTCTACGGCATTGACGTAGGCACTAATACGTCGTAACATGCAAGGTGTTCATAATAGGTATGTCTATTTTTACATACGATATATTAGAATTACATTCTGATAGATGTGCATTAAAGCTCGCCAACTTAATAAAAATGAGTTACACTATAGATGGTACGACTGTTGAATATTAAAAATATTCTCTCGAACAAATTTAGAAAAAAGTTCGATAATGTAAGAGCTAATATTATAACAAATATAACGTCTTAAATCAAATGAATTCTGCGTAAATTCGTTTTGAAGCAATTGTTGGGGTAGCGATTGAGGGGTGACATCACCTAGACGCACCCAAAAATTACATAGCTTTTAAAGATAAAATTATCTAGGTGGATGTGTTACCCCTTGAATATACCTTGTCTATAGAAAAAGGGTAGCCTAGGGTAGGCTGACTTCAGACCAAACCGTTTCAGTCGCATTTTCAACCTTTCAGCGAATATTTCAAATATTGCTGCAGCAAAGGTTGCAACGCGTTATAACCCATTTATATTGCAATATAACTATCCATCAGCTTATGGCTGCGGCAAAATATTACCACACATTTTTAGTCTTTAAGAAAATATAAAAAAATATTTTTATTTTTTTGAATCACCAACGTAGAATTCTATCTGAATAATTGAATTTAAATTCGAAATCTTTCATACAATAATTCTTAGTGGATATTTTTTACTAAAACTTTTACATTAGATGATGGAATTCCTTTTAAAAAATCACACGAACAGCATATAAAAGACCTAAGACAGTATAATCTTTTATTTATGCTATTATTTGTACACAGTGTCAAAGATGGTATATCTGATTTTTAGGGTTTCGTAGGAAACTTATCATATCCAATCGTCTGTCATACCTTCATAGTTTCTGAATCTTCGAACGGATGAACATGAAATTCTGCATATACTTACCTACTGTCTAAAGGTCTCTTAAAACGGAGTTGAGATTCTTCTTACCAGTTTTTATTTTTGAGGCAAATGTTTAGCGCCCGAGTTGTTGAAGGGCTCAACCAAACTGTCTATTTTCAATATTTGGATTAATATTTAAGGGGGACCACTAGTGTGAAAAAAGAAAATTTTTTGGAATTTTTTTAAAGAAAACTACAGCATGGAATGTTTTAATATTTTAAGGATATATTTATGGATATATAATAAATACATAATAAAATTTTTGGGCCGAAAAATTGAAAATTCAGCGAGTTATTCCCAATCTCCCAAGGCTCCGAAGAAAAAAGTCCCTCAAACTGCTGCAGTGATAGCGACCTTCACAGTGCTGGAAATAAAAAAAAAAAGTTTATTAAACTAGAAGGTATTGCTCATACCGTGAACCTCAATCGAAAAAAAAATTAAAATTTAACAAAATGGCGGAGTTTTAAAAAAAATTCAAATTTTGAGTGAAAATTTGATGATTTTTTGGCTTGCCAAAATTACATTTTTTATTCGATCGAAAAACTGGAGGTTCATGGTACGGAGAAACATATAAAAGAAGTTGAAATAAGAATCAAATCGATCGGATGATTTGTCTTCGAGTTACAACTGCAGCAAATTTGAAAAATGTAGTTTTTCTTTACCTTACCTTTTAGTTTTAATCACTAAGAATTTTTACTAAAATTAATTTACGATGTACTCACTATAACGGTCATAGTAAAACTAGATGAGTCGTTTAAATGTGCCAGGGTCTAGCTGCTCCACAACATGTGACTGGCAGCCACGTCCAGAAACTCTCGAACTATCAACTTTCATACATTTCTTAATACCTCAAAGTTAACAATGAAAATCAGATTCCGCTCTTCAGATGGCTGTAACTCAAAAACTATTTGAGATATGCACTTAAAATTTTAGTATGTTATTTTTAAAGGTTTAGACGATCGATATATGCAAAAGAAAAATTTCCGACTTTTTAAAAATGTCACACTAGTGGTCCCCCTTAAGATTTGTTTTAGTTTTTCACATTATTTAGTTTCGTTTTATTTATTATTTTATGTTTTTACAAACAATTTACAATATTATACAAATTCAGAATAATTTTCTAGCGACTATTTATTTTTATTACCTTAGGTACCTAACACTACTTATGTCCATTTCTATTCTACGTATTACTAAACGGTCCAGTGTAAACGAGGTATTCGATTCCCGGACGATGCACCATACGTTCTAATCATGAACTATATTATAGTCTATCGTAAAAGCTGTGAAAAACTCTATCCACAGTCTACGGAACACTAATTTTATACGTGTTGAACCCGCACTTAACCGATTTTTATATTTATAAAATAACGTTAGTGTAATATTTGGAATCTAATGTCTCTAAAAAGGTATGAAACTTTGTTCTGTTAAAAATTTTCAAACATAAAAGACACATTTATAACTGTTTTCATTTAAAAAAGAAAAATTATTTCCGTTACATTTATAGCAAGTGCTAAAAATACAGTTCGCACACATAGGGATTGTTCTGTAAATTTTCATATGTCTGATACTTTTGATGGTATATAAAACATAAATGAAATATTATACTAGTTTATTCACAGCTAAGATTAATTTAGGAGTAAGTTCATAAATTTTAATCAAAACAAGAAAACGGGAAAAATATGTGTCGAAATATTTGTCCCCGAGGGTATAAACACAGCATTATCAAAAATTATTTGGAACAAGCACTAACATTTTCAACAAAACTGATTGGAAATGAAAATATGGTGCCAATGGAGTGTGGCGTACAGCTTCCTCGTACTCGTAACAAACTTTTATACAATCTTCAAAAGTGATTTTGTGCTTAAACTGCTTCTTAAATTTGGTGCTTTATCATATTCTTAAAGTGATGTTTGAAAAATATGTGTACTCGCACATGTTAAATTTATTTAACGTAAAAGCCCCCATTATGGAACGGTATCTAATACTGGAAGGAAGACTTAAATTCACCTCGCATTTAATGTTTCCTTACTTAATTAAAGAAATAAATATGTAAATGTCAAAACTGTTCCAGTATTAGATACCGTTCCATAATGGGGGCTTTTACGTTATATAAAGTTTTTTTTTAATTAATTTTTTTTTTGCGTAGACGGGCAGACATTAAAGTCTTAATTCACAAGTTTGTATGCTTACATATTCCAATAAACAACCTTAAATTAAACAGGTGTAATGGTAGAAATGAATAATTCTTTTGTTTGTTCTTTGGCAAAAATTATTTTTTTGGTTCCGAGACTACTAAAGTAGCGGAAGTATTGTGATCACTTTTGAAAAATAAAAAATTTTTTCCCTCCAAAATAAAATTTTTTACGTACATTTTACGTTTTAGAGCTTTCTGAACAATTTTGGTTTGGTGTCTGTCCGTCCGTCCGTCTGTCTCTCCGGCTGTGTGTCGCCAGTTTGCACCAAGTAGCATAACTTCTGAACTATTCAATTGTTTTTAATGAAATTTTCAGAAATTATACAGTTTGGTTCCCAGATGGTACCCTATGAATTTAATCCAAATCGGATTAACGGTAGCTACGCCGCTACCATGTCATTCCATTAATATACTAAATTGCACCAAGTGGCATAACTTCTGAACTATTCAATTCTTGCTTATGAAATTGTCAGAAATTATGCGGTCTAGTTCGTAGATGGTCCCCTACAAATTTCATTACATTCGGAGTAATAGTATCCACGGCGCTACCGTGAAATTCCATTAAATGTCAATATCTCATTTACTGCTAGTCCCACTTCGCTCAAATTTTTAAAGTATTTTGGCGGTTAGTTTCTAAAATATTTTTGCTATTATTTTATAATTTAGCCTTTAAGTATTTTGAGTTACAACAATTTTTTATAAACTTTTGGGCGAAAATATAATTTCACGGTATATATATTTGGTAGAATACTGTTTTAAAGTCTATTACGAGTACGAGGAAGCTGTGTGCCACACCCCACTGGCAGCGTATTTTTTTTTAATTTGTAAAGCTAACTTCATTGTTAAAGTTGCATTTTCCGTCGTTGGTCATTAGTGCCGAATAAATTTTTCATAACCGAGATGGTTATAAGTGGAACCCACTGTAGTTCCAATACCGTATACATACACACTTTGTCCTTTCGGCGAAACATAAATTTGATGATTGACAATACCTTTTTCACCATCATATTCTCCATAAATAAAAAGGGTAACTTTCAAATTTTTAAGTGAAAAATATTATAGTCCATATTTTACCGTTAATAAAGTACACTATACACACTGGGAATTATGCAAAGTGAACCCCTAATTCAAATATTTTTGATAATAAACGAACACCCTCATCTTAGATTTTTAGAAAACAGACACATCTTTTAAGTTAGATAAAATCGATTTATGAAAATATCTGTTTGACAATTACCTATTTACCGTCTCTATTTGTCCGTGATAATCAATTTTCAGAATTCTTTTGTAAGGTGGATACCTACAGAAAAAAACAAAACTAGAGATAATATTTTTGATCTTGAATCAGGAAGCACAAAAAAGGCAAAAGGCAAAAAAAAATTAAATGGTTTCACACACTGACAATTTGTCTTTGATCATTCCACCTGATCAGTGTAGCTACAAAATTATGTTGTAGAACAGTGTTTCCCAAACTTTTCTCAACGTGGAACACCTTTTAACTTTTAAAAACTTTGGTTTTGTTTTATGTATCGCCAGAAAAAAAAGGTGATCTTTGGGAATTTTTTTAAAGAAAACCACTGTATGAAATGTTTTAATATTTTAAGGATATGTTCGCTGATATACAATAAATTCATGATAAAATTTTTGGACCAAAAAATTGAAAATTCAGTGAGTTATTCGCTATCTCCAAAGGCTCCAAAAAAGGAAAAGTTCCCCCACTGCTGCAGTGATAGCGACCTTCACAGTACCTAAAATCAAAAAAAGCAAAAAGCTAATTAAATTAGAAGGTATTGCTCGTGCATGAACCTCAATCGAAAAAGAAAAGTTGAAATTTAACAAAATGGCGGAGTTTTTAAAAAAAAATTTCATATTTTGCGCGAAAATTTGATGATTTTTGGCCTGCAAAAATTACATTTTTTATTCGATCGGAAGACTGGAGGTTCATGGCACGAAGAAACATATATAAAATAAGCTGCGATAAAAATTAAATCGATCGGATGATTTGTCTTCGAGTTAAAACTCCAGCAAATTTGAAAAATGTAGTTTTTCTTTACTTTTAGTTTAAATCACTAAGAATTTTTATTAAAATTATTTACGATGTACTCACTATAACGGTCATAGTAAAACTAGATGAGTCGTTTAAATGTGCCAGGGTCTAGCTTCCTCACAACATGTGACTGACAGCCACGTCCAGAAACTCCCGAACTATCAACCTTCATACATTTTTCAATACCTCAAAGTTAACAATGAAAATCAGAATTCGCTCTTCGGATGGCTGTAACTCAAAAAGCTATTTGAGATATGCACTTGAAATTTTAGTATATTATTTTTAACGGTATAGATTATCGAAACATGCAAAAAAAAATTTTCCATTTTTTTTCAAAGTGTCACACTAGTGGTCCCCCTTAACTTTCACGTTTTAAGTAGCTTATTTTATTCTCTCGTTATTTTTACTAAATTTTTCGCGGACGCTATTTTTAATAAAATTATTTCGGGGACACTTAACAACTGCTTGCGGAACACCACTGTTCCGCGGAACACAGTTTGGGAAACGCTGATGTTGGAAATACATTATACAGCGTGCTACGTGATACGTAATCGAGTCAACGTGTGTTATGAAATCGGAAAACACCCCCACTGTCAAAGCATCCTACGTAACACAGCGAATTTCCTTTTCCGACAATCAACGATTTTTGGGACGTAATAATTTAATTGGTACAGTGAAATTTGTCTGCCCTCTGGATTCCGAGACTTTTTTTTCATACACCCTGTATAAACAAGATACAAAACAAACTAAAATCACTTTTTTTAGTTTTTCTCGAAAACTAATTTACCTAGAATAATGTTTCAATAACCTATCTTAGGTCATTTTTCCGCTTTTTATGATGGCGTAATAAGAATTTAAAAAAATCTGTTGACTTTTGAAAATTCGTTTTGTAATTTTTTCGTTGAAAGCCAGTTTACTTAGAACAGAGATTCAGAAATTCATGTTACTTTATACTAGGGTTTCCGATCTCAATTCGATTTTATAGAAAATCGATTTTTGAAGAGCCGATCTTCGATTTTTCGAATCGATTCTTTGGCGACCAAATCGATACAGAGATCGTGAAAAATATACGGGATTGGAGATCGATACTTTCGCGAATTTAAATTAAAATATTTTTAGTAAAAATATATTTTTGCAAAATTTTTGTAAAATATATTTTAACTATTTATGTTGTCAAATAATTTTACCACTTTTATGATTCATTTATAGAAAATTGAATCAAATTTTGGATTCATACGACACTTTTAGCGCAAACTGGAAACCATTTTATTCATATTAGATTCAGTAGTTCATCTTCAAAGGAAATTAAAAATTTTTTTTGAAACTGTTTTGTAATGATCCAATAAGAAACTTCATTAAAACTTTTACCTACCTTTTATTTTCTGTAAGTGCAAAAATTGAATCGATTTTCGTCAGGTCGATCTTTTGTGAGCCGATTTTCTCCTACATCGATTTTCGGTATGACGATTCGAATCGATCTACAAGATCGATTTTTTGGCCAGAGATCGGAAACCCTACTTTATACCATTCTTTCCGATGGTGTAAAAGAATATCTTTTTTGGCAAGATACGCCCAAATCTTTTTCGAATACCTTTCCTTATTTAGTTTTAAAAAGTCATTTTAAAAAATGTATGTGTTAAAACGCATAGTAGTTTAGTGAGACTAATTACTAAACCTTTTGACCCCCTTGTGTATCTACAACATTCATATAAAAAGTTTTTTTAGTCAGATACTCGTAACAAAGAAATTATGACTCACTTTGTAATAAAGGAATTACGCGTATCATGAAACATACAATTTTCAAATTTTTCCTACAGTCTTGTAATAATTCTAGCTTATAAGCTGATAAATAGATGAACAAATACATTATTGCAAATTCTATGAACTGTACGATACAATTAATTAGATCAAAGCAGTTAAGAATCTATTTATGTACCTAGTTTATTCGAAATTTATTTAGTTTTTGGAAAAAACCATATCAATTTTTATGAAGAAAATAAAAGAAAAATATTCACAGATAAATGAAAGTAAGATACCATACAATTCATTTTTGTATTTCTGTACCAAAGTTTTATTAATATGTGGAAATATGTCCAAAAATAATTTTACTGAAGCTTTATTAATCAAACAGTGTCGGTGAATTATTTTCAACACATTAAGGATACTATAACATATTATTAAGTATGAAAACTCGGAGAAACAACAAAGAAGTAGGTGGGCTTGACACTGGAGGTCACATGTGATTCTTAAGACCCACTTCCCAGTATCCCGAGAACAAATCGTACATGATACAAAACCAAATTCTGAATTGAATTATAACAGTCAGAACACATTAAATTTGGGGGCCTATTGATACACTGAATTTGGCAGTCCTATCAAAAAAAAACAAAAATCTACCGTAAAACATCGAATCACAAGAAGATTTGTGTATAATAATTAATAATTTGCGTGATACAAATGCGTGATTTTTTACATATATATCTTCAGAAAATTACAATGGCTTATTTTTAAAATGCACTTACATTGTAAAGATATTAATAAACTGACTTTTATAATAATTTAACGATAAAATGAAGGCATGAATGAAAATTTTCAAGTTTATTGTTTAAAAGTTTGTCGAAGAATGCGTCATACAAAATATACGAACAATGCAATTTAATAGTTACAGAGAGCACGTTACTACAATTTTACTACTTTTACGGAAAAACTTCGAAATATAGCAACCTTACGAATGCGATACTGAGTGTATTTCCTAGATTAAATTCTAAAAACTACCGTTTATGTATTTTAGTTGATTTAAAAATCAACTTTAAACGAAATTTTGGTGACTCAAATCCAAAAATTGATTAAGTTGATACTTAAAAAACGCAAAAGTATTAGGATTAATTTGATACCTGCATAACCGAAATCTTATATTATTTTGTACTTTCATGCATCCATTAGTAAGTACACATTTGGAATGGAAAAGGTTGCTTTCGAAATTTTTAAAAGAAACAAATATCAGTGAAGTTGTTAAAAATTTAGTACAGGTAAGAGCAATAAAAAATACGTAAGGAATAATAAAATAAAAATGCACACTTTTTTAGCTGAGTGTAATACTTCTCAAAAAAGGACGCAACCCTACTCATGTGCTACTTTACCCTAAATTTTAGTGTTCCTATATTTTTGTACTGTGCTGTATTGATATAAAATTACATACATACTTAGGTACTTTAGAAAAATTAATAAAACAATTATCTTTATCATAGTATATTTTTATTTATGAGATGATTTTGACAACATTAGAAAATGTCAACTTGTTATTATAATATGTCGTTTTAATACATACATAATTTTATGTATGTATATCAACAAATGCAATTTTGACACAAATAGATTCTCCTACATGTAGGTTTATGTACTTACGATATTACAGTTCCGTTTTTGAATACACACCAAGTGCGAGGAGCACATTTTATCAATTAAAATTTTGTTCAGAAGAGCCCAAGAATTATTATTTTGCATGATACCGGTCAATTTTTTAGTCCAATTTTTATTTACCTCACCTATTTAAAAAAAAATAATAATTTGACATGATTTTGCCTTCCATGATCCTAAAATTTAAATCTAGTTTGGAACGATCCGACCTGTTTGTCCAACATATAAGGTGTTACAATCTGAACAGTGCAAATCATAAACTCCACTTTTTTTAATTGGCAAATGAAATGCGGGGATTAGTAGTAGACATAATAGTAGTAGACATAGTAGACTGAATTTTTTGGGGTTCAGTACTCGCGTTATTTCCGCCACTCTGTTTTGCAGAATTGTTATACCTAAAGAAAAAAAAACTAAAAAACTATCAAGTTGACAATCGGTGCCGTTGAAATCGACTAGAATATCATCCACGTACCTGACCTAGTCATACGCTACTGTACAAACGAATCTATCGTATATAGCTTAAAACGGAATCCTGTCTATTCAGTGTCATTTAATATAAGCATATTTAAATGAATTTATCATAATTTTTTGATAAATATTAATCGCCATACTGACATTACAAAATCGAAAAAGTCACAGTTAATGTAATGTAGTTTTTGATTGACAACTTCTAATGAAAAATACATAATATGTAAATTTATTTACTGATCGATTAGCAATAGATAAAGTACAGTAGTGAAATATATACTATATTCAGCGATAAGACCCGATGCTACCGCATATAATTAAATTGACCAGAATCTGCCAAAAGTTTCTATTAAAATTAGTAAAGTATGTGCAGTAGAATAGTGCCTAATTTTTGATTATACACGATTTCTTTCTTTCGCCTATCAAATAATGACATCAAATTTAACGCAATTGTCGGATTTTATTAACGACGTTGAGCTTGTACAGTCCGATTAATTGCGTATAATCCATTTCAAAAGTAATGCATGTTTAAATTCGGCAATGTTGCAGTAATTTACAATATTAAAATTGTAGATGTTACTTATGTAGTTTAAATACATCCAAAAATTTTTTGTTAGGGATCAGCTGTATTTATCGTGTAATGTATTCGACCAGTTTTTATTAGGTTATTTTTAAAATTATTTTATTATGTGAGTAATTTATGTCAATAAATTAAGAAAATGTGTTGTATATATTTTATTTGCATACATTGTGTTATTAAAAAATTGACTCTGAACTATTTAAGTTTAAGGACAATTTGCTACTGTGTTTTTATTGTGCAATACAATCCAGTAATCCACATCATATTTTCATTAAAAAATTTCCAATGACCGAGGAAATTATTTTATGCTATTATATAATACTATCGTAAGGTGTACGTAAATTTTTTGTGCTATTGAAAGATACAGAAATTTCTTTTTATGTTTAAATTTTCCGCTACATTTCATTTAAAGCAACGTTGCGCGATTTCAGGTTGAATGAATGAATGAATGCTATTGGTGGGTCGGGATTCAGAGCTCCCGTTGCACGTAGGCCACCAAATACGAGCCCATTGTACCCCACGGCATCCAAGAGGGACTAGCTAGTGCCCAGTCCCTCATAGAAACTCAGGATTGCACTACAGTCTGCAGTCCTGATGTCCTCAGAACTCAGTATTGGAAATCCCAGATATTTGCATCTCAAGGATGACAATGCTTCACAAGAGCATAGAACATGGGACAAAGATTCGTCCTCCAAGCCGCACCTTCGACAGAGAGGACTTTCCACTAATCCCATGATATGCAGGTGCTTCCTCAGGACGTTATGCCCCGTGAGTATACCTGTTAACCGGCTCAGCTGTACCCTGCTTAGAGATAGTAATTCCTTTCTCCGCCTTAAACTGGGCAGTACTATAAGCTCTCGGGCCTGTCTGACCGTTTTACACATTTTCCAGAGATGGGCGTGCTGCCTTTTAGCCCAGTCATCCACAGCACACCTCACTTTCTGGAATGATATTCCTAGGGCCGGCTCTGGACCTATTAAACGTTGAGTCGAGCCTCGTTTAGCTGCGATTTCAGGTTAATAATTCATCTATTCCAGAAATCTGAACCTTTCTGGAAAAAGTGGCCTTGTCCAAAATTTAAAAGCTATTTAATAGAAAACTATGCAATATTTCATAATTTTTATTAATGTTTCTTAATCCAACATCCGTTAAGTGTTAAAAAAACTTACCATCTGAATACTTTAGAGGGCATGTGTACTAGTAACAGTTTTTTACGTTTCCTAAAAAATTTTGGACAAAATGGACAAGGCCAGTTTTGAAACTATACGACTCAAATCTACAAACTTAACACCTTGGTTGACATCAGGCCAGCATGAGTTAGTAACGTTTCATTTGACGTCCTACGACGTCAATGACCGTCAAGGTGTCAAAATAACGAACCCACACGTATCACGTATATGATTTAGTGATTGAAAGGTGACGTGAGGCAACCGCATCACGGTGCCATGCGACGCAGGCGGCAGGCGACGTAACAGATACACACAACACACATCTGTGTACCCACTGTCTTTGTGTTGCCGTGATTAAATAACCTATAAGAATTGAACGAGGTAAAGGTGCACAGAACTGGGACTAGGGATTTCTACATCGCCGTGAGACTTGAATACTTAATTAAGCTACCGATAACAAACAACGATAAACAACAATTATCCTTTAATGAATATACACAGATGTGACAATGAGTACGAAAGTCCTTTCGCTTCTAATCTAAACTGACAGTGCATATATGGACTGTGTCAGGCGATGTGTATGTGGAATTTTTTCAAAATAGGGTAAGTGCAGGAGATGTGTCGCGTCGGGAGAGATGCCGCAGTAGCCATAGTTCGTCCGTTGATTGACAGATAGCGCTATTAATGGATTATATGTTTAAAATAAGTTACTTGTTTAAGCTGTATAGGGTAACATTTATGAAAAGTCCATGAGTTTAATAATTATCCAACTTTTTATTATCGAAAAGTATGTTTTTTAACATAATATTATTTCATCAAGCATTTAATTCATTAGAATTTAAGAATGTATATTTCATTGTTTTAATGAAAATGAGTTTTCTTATTAATTTAGGGATATTTTAAAAGTACTGTATAAAATTTTAGATTAAAATCCGCACTATGCTTGTTATAGCAACATGCGGCATCTATCCCAACAAAAAGGAGAGATGCCACATTTAAAGTTGGTATAGATGTCGGATCATATTACATGTTAAAAACATAGACTTACACCTTAATTATGCAATTTTTTTTTTGGACTGTAAATTAGGCCACGTAAATATAAAGGATCCATTAATTGGATCAGGAAGAGCTCTCATATTAGTGAAGATAACGAAAATAATGATGATTGCGTGTATATTGACTGTTTTGAAAAGTACTCAGAAGCAAAAAAAAAAAAAGTTGACTGGTTAAGATGCATAAAGTGCCAAAAATGGTTCCATATGGCATGCATCATGTATGGAGATGTGTGTAAAATACAAAATTTTTAATATGAACTATGCGGCGTCTCACCTTCTTTGATGCGGCATCTCTCCCATAGGTGTGGGTTTTTGCAGGCTCTGCAAAAATGTTAATAATGAATCCTTTATGACTCAAAATTTAAAATTATTTATAAATCATTTTAAAGAATAATGTTTACATTTATTGTGTATCAAATTTCAAATCAGTTAAATGCATACTTTAAGAATTATCAAGTGTTTTCAAAATGTGCGGCATCTCTTCCGCATTCACCCTAATAGATAACTAACTACCTATGTATTGCGATTGAATAAATTTGTTGCTCAAAACCGAACATTTGGATACAGGTTCGAAAATGGTAACGTCCAGGTCTTCCTCCAAGTGCAAATACTTATATTTATTACTATTTAAGTAAGAATTTCGTAGTCAATCTTAATTGCTTCCTTAATTCTTGCTTTCTTAATTTGTTAATAATTTGGTTATCTGAACTTTTTACTTTCTATGTGTGTTAAAAAATTTTAATAGTTCTCAAAAACGACACTGTCTGTTAAAGTGCGTAGGGTTTGACACTAACGACAATTAAAATGTGGTCAAGTGCTAGTAGATTACCTAATACGATGACAGACCGGACGAATATATAAGGATTTCGTGGTTATAAGTACAAAATCTTAAAAAGCTGACATAGCAGCTGTAGGACTTTCCCGTCCCTGGGTCAGTAAACATTTATGAATAAGAGCCAAAGAAATCCGAACAGAAAAGACCATTTCGTTGAAAAATTACAAAAATTAAAATTTATTTTGCGATTTAAGAAATAGATGGGATTTTTAAAAAAGCTATCAGAAACAAATAAGTTATTGCAAATTGAAATTTCTATAAATTATGTTTTATAAAATTTTTCGGCGCCCGGTTCCCCACAAAGGAGAAAGTTCATATTTCAAGTCGTCCCCACCCACTTTGGCGCGATTTTGAAAAAAAATCTATTGCTGCAAAATTTCCAAAAATTTTTCAGTTCTGATAAAAAAAAAAAAAATTAAAATTCTCTTAAGTCGCTTTACTTACGAAAAAAATTCCGCCCTAAAAATAATTAGGACCTTTTGTTATATCTTCTATCTAAATTTCATCGATTTTCATAAACAAGGTCCGAAAAAATCGAAAAATTTTCAACCGAAAATGACGATATTATTTGGTAAAATTTACCTAGTGATGAGAAAAATTAGTCTTGGTCTTGCAATCTTGTCTTGGCCTTGCATTTTTTTGCAAGACCAATACCAAGACTCAAGTGAGCAAGACCAAGACAAAATCAAGAAAAAAGCAAGACTCTTGCTAAACTATTTAAATAGTTTGAAAGTATAATTGATACCGTAAAGAGAGAAAATTCTGAGTTTAGAAGGAAAAAATTCGCTAATAAAAAATATAAGAAAGTGCAAGATTTTTAGCAAGACCAAGACCAATACCAAGACTGCATTTTGCAAGACCAAGACCAAGACCGAGACACAAACTGCTCTAGCAAGACCAAGACCAAGATTCTTAATGCAAGAACAAGACCAAGACCAAGACTTGGCAGTCTTGGTCTTGGTCTTGCATTAGTTCATCACTAAATTTACCACCCAAAATACAATATTTTCGAACCTGTTTATAACTTTTACCGTTTTACACGCGCTATTTATTCTACGCCCCCATGTTTCTGGATCTTTAGTCCATTTGTCGACATTTAAAAAATCGATTTTTTGCATGGTTCGTCGTGTTTTATGATATCAAATGCATATCCGCTTTTTTGCCTTTTTCATAAAATAATTCTTGAAAACTGAAAGTCAGTACTGTACACAATAAAACGTAAGGTATCGTTGGCAAAGAAATTCTAAGTAACAAGGTCATTCAAAGAATCCACTAAAATCCACGGACGAACAGAGGAAAAACATCTGAAAAATTAAAAAATATTGAAACAGAAAGAAAATATTATAGCTCAAAAGAACGTTCTCATAAAAGAAAAACTTATTAACGGAAAAATACCCCTGTCACAGCATCTGCATAACATAGCGAGTTTCCAAATATTGGGCACTGGCGGATCTCATCTAAGAGCTGTATCCATTTAAAATAGTTTAGCTTTCTAACAGTGAAATAATTTTCAAAATCAGCTCAGTAATTAACTTTTGGCGCTTTTTGGTGCTCAGGACCCTAACGAATCTCATATAGTGTAGTATATATCCATTTAACAATATATTATTAGTTATTACATTACATAACTATAATTTTCGATTTTTTTTCTAAGTACGTAAATATACATATATTAATTTATATTTTCTCTCTAAAGGAGGACATCAAACAAAAATTTCCTTTCCATAACGTATTCTTAAAAAATCTGGCTAATTTTAATTTAAAAAGATGAGACCGAGCTATTGTTATTATGACACATACATACATATTGAACTACTAACTAGCACTTGTTTTATCTAGAAAAGAATTGCTTAAACGATAAAGTATTTATTGTAAAAAAAATTCAGCAAATTTCTTAATTTTCCTCAAAAACTAGTTCACTTAGAACAATGTTTTAAAAGCTTATCTTATGCAATTTTTTACGCCCTTTTCAATGGTGTAAAAAAAATTTTTAAAAATTTTTGAATTCTAGCCAAATTTTGCAAAAAACCACTAAAAATGGCGAAAAATGGCCAAAAAACCTACTTCTGGGCATCCAACGTGTCTGGCTAACGAACTTAGCCGAGCCAATCCGGATTCTAGAGGCTCCAAAACAAATTTCTACCATACTCCCGGACTTAGGTCTTACCACAAGAGCTACTGTAATAGCTGAATTTCCAGAATGGAAATTCGCTAATACTAATTGTTTTCAATTTCGGCATCAAATGAAACCGCTTTATTCTCCATTAAAGTGAAGAAGCAGTATTATTGTGCTATTGTACAATTATAATCACAAAGCACTTGTATTAATATCTCCAATAACCTTGGATTTGTTAAAGGTAAAGGTAGGATGATACAGATGTTGGAAATAAACTGAAACCTGAAACAAAGTAAAGATGATAACTATTTTTATCCGTTGTCATTGTAATCAGGTTTTCAGGTCCGAGACTTTTCTAAAACGTAAATAAAAACGTGAGAATTAGCGGGCGCCATTAACACGAATTAAGACAAACGTTTGCTGACATTTGCCAGTGTTTCGAATTCGTTTCTAGGTGCGTTCTAGTGAAGACGATATGTATGGAACAATAACAAACGAATACCTTTGCCTAGAATACCTTTTCCTAGTTGTCTTACATGCTTAAGGTACCATCACAGTGTGATTGGCCGAAAAATAGTCAATTTTCGCGATTTTTTTCGGATGGATAGGATGGGGGAATGGGAATGAATTTTTTTAACGATTAATACTAATGATGAGCAAATGCAACACCAAGACCAAGACTTGGCAGTCTTGGTCTTGGTCTCGTTCTTGCATTAAGAATCTTGGTCTTGGTCTTGCTAGAGCAGTTTGAGTCTTGGTCTTGGTCTTGGTCTTGCAAAATGCAGTCTTGGTATTGGTCTTGGTCTTGGTATTGCTAAAGAATCTTGCACTTTCTTGCATTTTTTTATTAGCGAATTTTCTCCCTCTAAAATCAGAATTTTCTCTCTTTACGGTATTAATTATACTTTTAAACTATTTAAATAATTTAGCAAGAGTCTTGCTTTTTTCTTGCTATTGTCTTGGTCTTGCTCACTTGAGTCATGATATTGGTCTTGCAGCCATACTTATAGTCTTGGTCTTGGTCTTGCTCTTGGTATACATAATCTTGGTCTTGGTCTTGCAAAAAATGCAAGACCAAGACAAAACTGCAAGACCAAGACTAATTTTGCTCATCGCTAATTAATACCACTATTTAACAATACAAAAATATTTTTTTTATTCATTTTTATTTATTTTTTATAATTATTATAATTTTTTGAAAAAAGTGTCTTTAAAAAAGGGAGCAAATCGGTACACACGAATGCGGCCGCAGTTTTCATCCGAAAAAAAAAAATCAAATAGATTATCAATCTGTAGATAAGCCACTATGTACCTATAGGAGCATTTTTTTTCTTGAAGTTTAAAAAAAATGGCGGCGGTTTGAATAAAAAGTACAAAATTTTTTCTAGTTTTTCGTGTGGGAAAATAGGAAAATTTCAAAAAAAGACGCTCCCATAGGTACATACATAGCGGCTTATCTACAGATTGATAATCTATTTGATTTTTTTTTTCGGATGAAAACTGCGGCCGCAATCGTGTTTACCGATTTCCGCCTTTTTTTAAAGACATTTTTTCGAAAAATTATAATAATTATAAAAAATAAATAAAAATGAACAAAAAAAATATTTTTGTATTGTTAAATAATGGTATTAATCGTAAAAAAAAATTCATCCACATTCCCCCATCCTATCCATCCGAAAAAAAAGTCGCGAAAATTGACCATTTTTCGGCCAATCACACTGTGATGGTATCTTAGTTTTGTTAAAAATTAAAAGAACGACTTCGAAAATCTATAATGACCATGACCATCCCCCAGTTTTGAGATATATGCATCAGAAATTGTATGTTGCCAAACAATTGCAAGCAATTACAAATATTTGCAAACACCTGCAAACGTTTGTAGCATTTTTTTTAGGCGTGTACGTACCTTAAAAGGAATTTCATGATTTTGATAATAAAACTAAAAAAATTCACACCTAAATTATCCGAATTCAAATTATTTCCATCAAGTTCAATTCAAGAAAAAATATTTTTTTTAACCATTAACCGGTAAGATGAATTTTTATAATACTCACGGTAAAGTGATGTCTGAGAGACATCAACAAATTAACATACCGCGGACTGGTAACATAGATAGCCAAAACTGGAGACCACACGTATACACAGTGCGGCAATTAAATTCCGGGACTGAAGCTATATCTCAGCTTCCAGTAGCGACATCTGTTTAAATTTTATGTCATATGAAGTTTGGACATATGTGAACATAACCTAAAACTTTTATTTAAATCGGTTGACATTTATCATTTTTTTTGATATTTTGTTTATCAGTTTATTTTGTTACATGTCGGAAAACGATAATAACGTGCTGTTATTAAACACGCTAAACTCGGCACAAGTGCCACAGAAACGTTCAAAATGATGAAAAAAGTGTATGAAAGTGAGTGTTTATCACGGTCAAAGACTTTTGAGTGGTACAAGCGATTTTTGGAAGGCAGACAATCACTGGAGGACGACAAACGAGTGGGAAGGCCAATTAACAATTCGAACAGCAGATTCGATTCAAAAAGTGCAAGAATTTGCATCCAACGATCGCAATGCGACACTGAGAATGGTGGAAGAGGCATTAAACATTAACAAAGAGACAATACGACAAATTCTTAAAGAAGATTTGGGCAAAACAAAGGCCTGTGCTAAATTTGTTCCACACACACTAACCCAAGAGCAAAAATTGATGAGACTGGAACATTCCAGAAAGATTGTATAAGCAGCAAATAACAGCTTAACCTTCCTCAAATCAATTGTTACTGGTAATGAGACCTTCTCTTTATTTCCAAAAATGAAAATGAAGTTGAAAGGACGCATTTTTAATGATATTGAAACCATCGAAAGAGAGTCTACGCGCATATTAGAGGCAATACCGAAAATTGAGCTTGAGTAGGCATTTGAATCACTATTGGGTCGCTGTAAAAAGTGTATTGAAGCAGGAGGAGAGTATCTTGAATAATTTAATAAAAAGATTTGAATAAAATTGTTTTGTTTCATTTTTATAGATCCAGTCCCGGAATTTAATTGCCGCACTGTGTATGCATGTACCAAACACTCCCCTTACACCAGCAGGGTAAATTTTGCCCTAAACCATAAAAGAATACACAAACGTTCAGTTAACAAAAACAAGCAGGGAGCAAGAAAACTGAAAAAATATATTTTTCAAAACCGAAATTGTAACTAAGATGATAGAATGGCGAAATTAAAAACAAATTATTTGCACAATATCAATTTAACATAGTCGTTAATCATTTCAAAACTTTCTATTAGAGTCGATTCGAATTAATAAACTAAAATTGATCTAATAACAATAATTCTTTGAAAAATATAAAAAAAAAACAAAATTAATAATGTATATTTTTACTGGATGACCTCGATGTATGCTTCAGTAGTTACATTATTCTTAAGAGTTGTTATTAAATGTATTTTTTTCATTAATTATTATAATTTATTTGCTTTGTTATAATTAACGATTCCACTAACAGATATAACAGATAAAAAACACATTAAGATAAGGAACTGTTTAATTCTGGGGCGCAAAGTATAATAATTTGTTAAGTTGATAACATCGGCTTAGGAGGGAAGGGGGGCGCTTAACGTATGTAAATTTTTTTCCTCATTTTTTTTTATTGTTTTGTCAAAATTTGAAACAAATCGAAGTAAAACTAGCTATAAAAAATAGAATTTTGAGCGTTGGTTGCTCCAATACGTTTTTATATCCCCACCCAGCAGGTACGTGGCTTTGTGCTCTCGGAATCCCTAAATTTTTTTATTCATCGGTGGGACTTTGCAAGTATACTAATGTATACTACAACCAATGACGCAGGTATGAAAAAATTTTTCATATTTAATATTGGATTTTCATCTATACAAAACTTGAAAGCGATTTTCTGACACTTGTCATTTTTGAAACCGGTGAACAGTTTAAATCAAAATCTACTCGACCGATTGTTTTGAAATTTTGTATATAGCTTCCTTACATAAATGACCAGGTATCTCTGGAAGCTTTTTTTTTTTATTTTTCATAATTAGGTACCGGGTTTCTTCGGACAAGTCAGGACCGTACTTATTTCAATAAAATTTTGCAACTAAATTACATTAAATTCTGCACATTTGAATGAATATAATTGGTCAAAAATTACATTTTTCACCATTTAGAATACTAACAGCATTTTTTATTTGACAAAATTAAGAAAATTCAAAAAATCGGAAAAAATTTTTGTAAAATATACTGAAAAGTTGTTGAATATTTAGACAGTCCACTATAATAGCTAAGACGTACGTATTTACTATGATTTTTTATTATTGAAAAACAAATTTTTAGCAAGCAACTATACTTCTATCTCTCAAAATTGAAAACAATAAAAAAAGATGAATTTATTTAATTTAAATGACATGTCACATAAATCACATACATAATATAAACAAAAATATTTTTGATAGTCAATTAAAATTACTGTAGCACTTTTCACTTGTGCAGATAATAAATAAAAAAAAGGATGTTTACATAAAATACGTATAAATAATATTTTGATACACATATGTATGTGTATGTATGTAACTTGTGTACGTTGTTTTTATGAAAATATTTTGAACTTTTAGTCACATTGAGTGCAATATGTATACCTGCATATGCTAAAGACGAAACTGTCTGATCCGAAAGAAATCCGATACCTGTTTATAATTATTAATTTTACAATAACAAATAAGTCCATTTATTAGACAAAAATCAGTGTTTTCACTTCTAAGTGGCACTAACAATTAAAAAATCGAAAAAAAAATTCCTCCCAGAGATACCTTGGGAAAACCGTTATCTAATTGTATCATTTTTTTTTTTTTTTTTGATTTCGGTCAATCTACTCATGAGTTATATTGTTCACCGACAGACAACTTTCTTTCGAGGCGCCTCCAAAGATTTGCTGCCGTTGGCTTAATTATTTATATTTTGTTTTAAAAAATTAAGGCAATGTTGTTCACATGTTGTACTATAATGTTACGATCGATTAATTAAATTTCTATTACCTGCAGCGTCTGAAACAATTCTTAAAAATTGTCCTTTTTTATGCCGAATTAACGTTACCCCCCGCCCTTAAACGATACAAAAATGATAGAATGTCGCAATTTGAAGCAAATTGTGGGTCGTCGAACTTAGTTTTTTTTATTTTAACCAAAATTAAGCATACAGTATCACTAGAAAAAACTTCTGTCGAATCCATCATATTTGTAAAAAGAATTTTGTCGTTTTGTTAATACCCAAAACACTTAGTTTAATCAATCACTCTAATTCAAATCATTTCAATAAAATTTGATTTGAGAACTTGTGGATGTTATTAAATTAAAAAAATTAGTTTTTCTTAAATCAGGCTTTTTTTCAGGTTAAATAATTTTCACGTGAACTTTTCATTTTTGCTCTCAAAATGGCGAAATTCGTTTTGAAAGTACAGAACGTAACAAATTTTCATAATTATTGTTTTCGCTTTCGAAATTCTTAGAATATTCATCTCATTGAGTTCTACTAATTTTCTAATTTTACTTAGGTGTTTCTATTATTTTATCAATATCGTCACCGTATAAATAACCTACATAATTTTCGATAATTACCACTTTAAAACTGTTAATTATAAATTTATTCCTGTAACTTTTTTACTAATTATAGGTTCAATAACCTAATTACAAAATTGATGTAAATTTAAATTGCAAGAGCTGTGATGTTCTTTACGCAACAAAAGGCTTTGTAAGAAATATACAATTAAATAAATTTTATAACTATGTGTTTACACTTTACCTAAAATAAAAATAAAATTAGAATATTTAGTTTAAATTCGACGGTACAGCAAAAATTGTTTTATGCACTTTTTAAAAAAATGCTGATAAAAGTGCATAATGAGAATAAAATGCAAACAAAAATTAAGAAATTTGAACATTAGTTTGCGATAAGATTACTTATTGATTGTTTTTAAACATGTAATCAGTAAGTTACATAAGAATATAAGTTATTGCATCATTAAGTTTTTTTTTACAGATATTTTTTTGGAAATTTTTGTAATGTTATAAAAATAAAAGAAAGGTTGAGCGTTGACGCGTAACATAACTTAATTGGTTTCTTGAGATCATCACTGTAGTGCAATTTTTGCATTTCCATTGTCGAAACATTGAAAGAGTAGAACAATTAAATTATTTTTTGAAATGCACTCGTGTTTTATTGCGAAATTGCGACATATCATTTACAGTTGATATAAACTTATATTTTTTTTTCAAATGATAATAATTACTTTAGTTTGTTTAAAAGGCAACAGGCACTATTATAGAATAATATTTACCAAGTTTGTGTTTAACACACATTAAATTAGGGTTCCTCAGTGGTTTTTCACAATTTTTGTAACAAAATATAAGATATTTAACTATACTATGAGGATCAATTACATGCTAATTTAACTCCCTGGATTTCTTAAAGTTATCGACTAAAGTTACCCAAAACAATTTCAATTGAAAATTTTTTGCAAGTGCTACTGTCTGTGATATTTTCAAAATGTTTAAACCCACAGGTGAAAGGCTAATGGAAATTCAAACACCCCCATAAAAGAACATTTTACAGATCGTAAAGGGGGCGTAAAAATTAATACCGTAAAACCGTCTAGACCCGGACAGGAGGTCTAGACCCGGACACTTTGCACCAATTTTAAAAGTAAGTAGTTTCTACATTAACCTGCTACAATAAACGTTTGTTCTTGACGTCATTAGAGAGAGAAAAACCTCCTCTAAACCGCTGTACCAATAAAAACTACGGATTTCAACTTTTACTATCTCATTTTACAGGATTACTATTCGCCAGTTTTCAAAGAATTAAAATGTGTGCCTAACTTAGACATGTAATTTTCGTCATAATTGTCATATTGTTTTAATTTTGATATGTCTGTGTTCAGAATTTTATCGCGCATCATTTAATGATGTTTGAAGTTATATTCGATGTGTATATAAAAAATACATGCTATATACATATATCCGTTTAGACCCGGACACATCAGTTTATTACACTATGGCCGCGATTCGCACTGGCTGTAACTTCCACTATCCATACGTTATATTACCGCCAGAATTACGCGGTTTATGCCTCCTTCTGGTGTCATATCGCATGTTTACTTCATAGAGAGGCATACTATGTATTGACCCCTCTCTCTTCCCACAAAATGTTTTGAAGCCTTTGACAGGTTCAAAGACATCAGACGATATAAAACACTGTCCTAACCCCGACGGGGGAGATTAGTTTGCATGTTATTACATTATTTAAGTAAGTGTCCGGGTCAAGACGGATTTGTGGTGTAGACCCGGACACTTACTAATTACTTTTTATTTTTTTTATTTTTACTTATAATGAAACAAATGGGTCAGGGATATAACAAATGATATACGCTCTTTTTAATGGTAATACTTTTATTGGTGATATCTATGAAGAAAACGTGTATAAACATAAAATTATACCAAAAAATGTAAAAAAGTGTCCGAGTCTAGACGGTTTTACGGTATGTCATTTACTCTAAAATTCGTTTTTTAAGTAATACTTGTAATGTGGTTTTTGAAATTAACTTCTATAATATTAATTACATTGTATCTTACCTCAATTTATTAACTCTTAATTAACTTTCTTAAGACCTAGTTTGTTTATGTATCTTTTATAAATGCAATTATTGCAATAATTCTTTTAATTTTTTTTTTATTAAAACGGCACCAGTCTTACTGTCTTGCAATATAATATAAAAACTTCACTTTGATAGTTGTAATCAGTTTAGCGAATATGTATTTAAAACTTTTAATATCATTTCCCATACTAATAGATTCTAGAAAAATAAAATTAACTCAATCTAATATTGTGAAAACTCCCGAAACTTGTGAAAATTAAAAATAAAATAACATTTTGATGCCATAACCGGCTAAATAACATCACCGGATTCTTTCTTTTTCATATACAAGGTGGTCCAGAATTATGTACCGTAATTGGTAGAGCTCGTAGTACGTTCAAAAATAATGGTACCTTTTCATGTACACTTTTTTTCAAAACTCAATAATAAGGGAGATACAATTCTGTAAAGGGGTGAAACGAAAACCATTATTTCTTAAATATTTTCCAAACGCTTTTGAATAATGGATTGATATTTTAGGGGTAGTTATTTTGCGTTAGAAGGATTAAATTTATGTCAACACTTATTCCACCACTCATGACTAAGGGGTGGTTTTGGGTGGCAGGTGTGAGTTATCACGTCTTTTCTTTTTTAATTTGCAATTATTTCTCCTGATAAATTCCTGATAATATAATTCCTCAGATAATTTCACGCAAAAAAGGTATACTTGTTACATTTCCATAAATATTACCATTTTCGAGTAATTTAAAGTAGAAATATCTATTTCCTAATTATCCCCTAATCATAAGTGATCGAATAATCGATACCATAAATTTAATTATCTTAATGTTCATACGCGCCCCTAGAATATGAATCCAATAATCAGAAGCACCTAAAAAATTTTTAAAAAAAAGAAGTTAGTTTCGTTCCACCCCTCTACATTTTACCCCTCTGCTTTATCTTCCTTATTATTGAGTTTTTGAAAAAAATGTAAATGAAAAGGTACCATTATTTTTGAACATCCAGCAATTACGGTACATAATTCTGGACCATTCTGTATTATAAGTAAGAGAACCAGAAACTTGAAACACGTATTTCTCGGCACCATATTTTTTGGAATCGATCAAAAACTGATATAATTTCTATCTTATTCTAATTTTTTAAATTTTATTTGCTTATTTTAATCATTTGGCAAACCAACTGAATCTATATTTTCAAAGAAAATTAAAAAAAAAAAAAAATTTGAAAATTGCAATTTTTACTACACAACAAATAAAATAATACATTTTAGTTCTTGGTAATGCCGCGAAATGTCATTCTTCTAAACACAATTATTTATTTATTGATTTCTATTTGTATTATGATTTCAATAAAACTGTTTCAATTGTGATTTAAATTAAAATTTTTATTTTAGAAAGTACGATCATGTTAAGCCAAAACGCCATATCTCAAATCGTGATCATAAGTTTTAGTGTGAAAATATTGTATAAAGTAGCTCGGAAGCGACGTCAGTTGAAAACTCTATTGTAAAGATAAATCGAAAAATATCGCCTTTTACTCTAACACGAAAATACATTGTATAATAATCTAGAATTTTTTTTCTAATATTTTACACCCCACATGAATAATATGTATACTAAAATGGGGGTTGTTTACGTGGTATTACACTGGTGCATACCCCACGTATAACAAATAAAAATAATATGAAAATATGGTTAAATGCAGAAACTAAACTGCGCATAAATTTTGTCATTATTTATGTTAAATGCCATCGTTACATTTCTCATTATAACACAATGTGCAAACGATACATTAATGATCGTAAACTATTTAATGATCTTACGTTATATTGGCTGTTTGTAAATTTTCACAGTAATTTGGATAAATTAAAAGTAAGATTTCTCTACACGGCGTCTATATTTTGACGATCTGGGCAGTAAAATGTTGGGACGGAGTGTCCCGTGATTTCTTCACTCTCTGGAATATCGTGTGAATGACACGTCCTTATTATAATAAAGCTTCCAAACAATAAAATGCCGTAAGACGTAAAACGTAAGTGGTGCATGGAGCATGGATACCGGTATTTCGGTACTACCGAAAAATTGGAATATCGGACATTTTTATACGTTTTATAAAACCGGTATCAAAATTTCAAATACCGATATTTCGGTTTCGGTATTAGCAAAATCAGATACTTTATATAATTACCTATTTTAAATATTTTTACCTGAGATTTACATACTATTGGTATTCGATTGGTTATAGAGTATTTTGTATACCCCGTTCCAGATACAATTAATCATGAGTCAAAGTTAAAAAATTCTTATATTCAAAACAAATCAATCTTCTATTCTTTTTTAAAAAACAAACTGCAATTTTAAAATTTAAGATAAAGCCAAGAAAACGGAAATTATTCAAATTCATAAGTGATGAAGCATGGTTAAATTTAAGTGAAATGAACCATATATAGCAGTATAAGCATGGATCATAAATTATTACATTATCTTCAATTTTGTTTAATGTTTTCCAGATGTCCAGATGACCAAATACCTTTTATTCATTCATCGAAGAAAATTTATATTTTATTATTTTTTGTTGTTATTCCGTCACTTTGCTTTACTATTTTATACTTTGTATTTAGTTTTAGTTAGATTTTTAAAATCTAAAAATGATAAGAGTTTGTTATTTTTACTGTTATCAATCAATTTCAATAAAACACATTACCTACTTATACAAAAACGATTTTCATTAAGAATGTTTTTTAATATTTTTCTTATTTTCTATACCATTTTCATTCAATACCGAAAAAATACCGAAATACCGGAATTCCGGTTTTTTAAATTTTAATACCGAATAAATACCGGTATTATAAAAAGACACCGGTATTCCAAGCCCTAATGGCAACAGTCCTTACGTCTTAGGGCATTTTGTTGTGTGAAATTCTAATATGAGTTGACTTGAAATAGACATTCAAATTACATCTATGTGGGAACGATTGCATAAATTTTGAATAGAATTGGAAACAACACTTGGAAAGTATAATTTTGATTTCTGAAGAAACTGTTACATTTTTTATTTAAATTTTCGTTTTTTTTTTTTTTTTTTATAGAAGAAGTACAATAAATAAAAGAAAGATAAAAAACTAATTCAAATAATTGAAGTTGTTTAGCCCGATGTGTACAATATATGTATATCTTCATCCAGCCATAATAACCATTTACTATATAATATTCGAGATAAAGTACCGTATCACTTCTAATTTGTATAAGTCTTATGTTACTGTTTAAGTAATATGTGTGATAACACGTAATAATATCGATGTTAGATTATTAGATTATTATGTCTCTGTCACATTTATAGTCTAAAATATTCCAATATTTTGTAAAGAAAAAACAATAAATAAATTATCTAGTTTCACTAATCATTAAAGTAACATAATTTTTGAAATATTGTCTCTAAGGAAAAGGTTTCAAATAAAATGTATACCTATGTAATTAAATATTCTATCAAGAAATTTTCTTGTATTTTTGTCGTATCCTCCCTTGTCTTCAAACTCTTTCCTGAAAATATTCAACTTTTTGGGTAATCGGGTCTTAATCTACGAGTAACAAATGTTACAGTATTATTATATTCTAAGGAGGAATTGTTTAGAATTATAAATAATCCTTTTTTCGATGTTTTTGTTTCTTTATATCTCAGTAATCACCAGTTAAAATTTTAAAACGAAATATTGAATGGTTATTGAGTTATACAGTACATATACAGGATGTTAATGAATAAATGGGAAATATTTTAATGGGTGATTGCTGAGGTTTTTTTTATGTAAAAAAGTTCATATCAACCCATGTCCGAAAACGCTTAGTTTCCAAGATACAGAGTGTTCAGTTTCTCGTCTTTTTTAAATATTTTCTTAAATATTTCAAAAACGTTTTGAGATATTCACATTAAATTTGGGATACGCTACGACAGGATAAATACCCATATTCTGGAGTAGACAGAATATTTCTATTCAAACCAGTGGCGTCCGTACGGCCATATGATGATATATTTTTGAAAAAAAGAGGGACGCCAATGATTTTTTCCAATTTGACAATGTTTTTTTAAATGTTCTATAAATTGTTGACAAAAATGACCTCTTAGTATTTTGTCGTTCATGTGTCCATTTTCAAGATAAAAAACAATTTTCAGTTACTGTTCTTACTACAAAACCGGTTTCGGTTCTCGTATTAACTGCTGAGGTCATTTTATGAAAAAGTCTTACCAACAAAAAGGTGAAGACGCTTCATTTATACAGTATGACCACATAATTTGTTTTTAATTTAAAAAATATTTTTAGAAAACAAGAAACGGGACACTCGCGTTCCCACATAATTTGTATCTTAGCGTTTTCGGACCTGGGTTTATATAAACTTTTTTACATAAAAAAACCTCAGCAATCACCCATTAAAATTTTTCGCACTTATTCACAAACACCCTGTATATATAAAACTTTAAACGCGTTTTACTCAAAATCATGCTTTCAAAAACAATACCCGCTGAAGCTCTGTACTGTGTTTCAAAGACCTTTTTTCAAGTCATCGACTCTAACGCTACCTATAATGTACTGTCATCGGGCAAATTGAAAAAGAATTTTTTTATGCTTAAAGGAATATCTAATAATATGTAAAAGGTTTCAGACCGATTGATGTAAGATTTTTTTTTTTTTAAATCTAATAGAAAGTTTCTGGTGGTTTTATGAAATTACTAGTGAAATAGCGACTTTATATCCAACTAAAGCAACACCTCTTTTAGATAAATGCTTTTCTGGGATGTTTTATCATACATATTCGCTTACCATAACTACGTAGCTGATGTTTTACGAGCTAAAATGTGCAATTTAAAGCGTTTACTGAATACATAAACTGTTATTAGCAATACTTCGAATAGTGCCCCAACAGTAATTCATTCCCTAGTTGTGTTAAATCAAAATACAATTAAAGATGAAGTTAATAATCATTTCACTTTTTTCGAAATTTACAACAATTTTCAAAACGAATTTTCAAAACAATTTTCAAAATTCATCAAAATCCGTCCAGTGGTTTTTGTGTGATGCGTGAACAAACAGACAGACAATTTCAAAAAATATTCCCTGAACAATCCATAATTATATGTATAGATTATTGTCTAATCATAATGTAATTATAAAGTTTTTACATAAGTTATTGATTTTAATTAATGTTGGTTTTTTTAAATTATTTTCTTTTTTTATTAACCATTGGTTACACGCATAATACCAAAGGTCATATGTTTGGTTTTAACAGAGTACTATTTAGAGTTTTCATCGTAATAAAATTGATTCATGATTAACTGCTCTCAGTTTGCTCCATCTGATTTCAAGATGTCGTGGAAGTGTTATAACGGAAGCAGAAACAGCAGCCAAACAATAACTTTTAGTCTAATAGCACTAAATTTTATCTATACATTAATTTTAGAATAGACATAAAAATTTTTTAAAAAGAGATTCTTATAGGGATTGCCGAGGAAAACATTTGTGCAAAATGTTAACTCCCGGAAATGTTTTTTTATATCATGAATAGCGTTTTTTTTTTACCTTTCACCGCTTACGTAGCGAAAACGGTGATAGATACATTAAAAAGTGTTAAGACCTTTCTTGTAGAGAATCGAATTCTCGACAAAAAAGTCCGCGAGATCACGTGTCTATCTTATACAGGTGAAAAGATACAGCGCTCCAAATGCGCACTCAACAATTCACTTTCTCTAGCGTTCCGGTAAGGTTCCGGATGGCACACCCTGCCGGAACGCTAGAAAAAGTGGATTTTTGAGTGCGCGTTTGGAGCGCCGTATCTTTTCACTTGTACAAGATAGACAGGTGCTCTCCGTGACTTTTTTGTAGAGAATTCGATTCTCTACAAAAAAGGTCCTAACACTTTTTAATGTATCTATCACCGTTTTCGCTACGTAAGCGGTGAAAGGTCAAAAAACGCTATTTATGAATTTTCAGTATTGTTTAAACAATATAAAAAAAACATTTCCGGGAGTTCACATTTTGCACAAATGTTCTTCTCGGTAATCCCTACAAGAATCTCTTTTTAAAAAATTTTTTATATCTATTCTAAAATTAATGGTTAGTGAGATAGGGCTTAAAATTAGTGCTATTGGACTATTTAGTTTTTTAATCGATAGATCTTAAAATTACATTTTCTCGGTGTTTTCTGTCAGGATTTCCATAACATAATGACGAAAAAAATACCTGTTTTCAAATATTGTCAAATTTTTCGAATTATTTCTAATGTAAATTTTAAGTCATTCTTTGACCTCGTTCCTTCAACGTTGCATACAAATTAAAGAGTGTCGACCTTTTAGTTCCGGAAGTCTTGCGGAAACAGAAACAAGCATCCGTTTCAGTGTTAGTTTATGTGGTTTACAAGCTGATCATATCGACTTCTGCATTCTTTGCTGATTAGATCTTAATTATTTTGCTATCCAATTAACTCTAAACCATAAATTGTTTAAAATCTGTAAGGGTATAATATACCCGGCCACATGTTTCGTTTAGTTTATGCCACCAGGCCGGGTTTATTAGTTGATTATTGATTTTATTCTGGATATTAGGTAACTTTTCTTTAAGAAAAATTAACTTCTTTTCTTGTTACTTAACTACATATTAACTAACTATTAAGCAATAATGAACTTCATTTTTAAATAATTGCAATAAAATTACGTTCTTTAATTGTAAAATTTCAACTATGTTTCAAGTTCGATGTTAAATCAATATTAATATAATAGTAATTCAGACATATTATGAATTATGTTAATTAGAAAAATAAGTCGTGGGAATTTTTAAATAATGTCATGCATTGTGTTTGATATAACGCTGGTTCCTACTTCCATAAACTTCTATTATATCCATTGGTGTAACCTAAAGCAATTTTTATTTAATAAACTCAATAGTACTTTACCAAACGATAGTTAACATACAGCAAAAAAAAATTCTGTGAGAGGACCACACGTGTACGAGTAACGTTGTTGAATATATTTGTGGTTTTTTGTAGAAACTTAAAAAATTTACCTTAAAGTCACATTTTACACTTTCTCGAGTCGGAAAAATCGTACGAATTTTACAAAATAATCTATTAAAAAATTACAGTATTAAATTTTAATATTATACTCTGAAAATTTCAGAGAAAAATTCGAAATACTTTCGACATTATAACTACAGCCACAAAACAGACTACGATTATTTCATTTGAGCAAAAATTCACAAACTGATGAAATTCTAAAGTTGTTGGCTTCAAAAAATTATCTATTTTGCATCTAGTCTGTTCTGTCCGATCGGTTAAATTGTTTTCAAGTTATCATGTACGTCGTTTACAAAAATATTTCGACATTATAGTACGTGACGATATAATCGTTTATAACTTCAAAATACCCCTGTCACAGCATCTTGCATAACATAGCGAATTTCCGTTTATAAAAATTAGTTTTTCTCGGAAACTAGTTGACATAGAACAATAGTTTAGCGAGCTTTTTTGTGTAATTTTTTCTCCTCTTTTAAATGGTGTAAAAAATTTGGCAAAAATTTTTGAATAAGTGGAAATTTTGGCAAAAAACTAATTTTTTGCAAGAACAAAAACCATGTTCCTGGCATCCGACGTATCTGGCTGAAAAACACATCCAAGGGTTTGAGACTTCCAATGTTTTCATCAAATTTCATAAATATTGGATGCTTCGTTCGAGAGTTATTGCGCGGACACATATATAAATATATAAATATATACATATATATATATATATATATATATATATATATATATATATATATATATATATATATATATATATATATAAATATATAAATTTTAGTGAATATTATTTTCGATTTCTAGTGACGTCAAAATAAATTTCTGCCATAGTCCCGGGTTTAAGTCACGTCATAACAGTGGCTGTAATAGCTGAATTCCATTCTGGAAATTCGCTAAAGACTTCGAATCTTATTGAAATACAATATTTTCCAATAAGATACGTCAACTTTTCCGACCCGACAAAGTGTAATATGGCCTTAAATATCCGATACTTTATCCCAAAGCCAAAATCTATGAAAAACTCTGGTTTTGTGAATAGTAGTAATTATTTACAGTTATTCTAGTACAAGGATATTACGAAAATACTTGGGTTTTTTCCATACTTATTCGTACAAAGGTGTCTCCGTAACCATATTTTCATAAAATTTTGGTTTTTACGTTTTTATCTTGTATATCTAATTTTGGTGGATATGACGTCGGCTAATTTGACTCCACTTAACGCATACATTTTCTAGGAAACACTATATAAAGAGGGTTATGATTCAAAAGAAAATTTTTCGGTTGTGTTCTACATGAGCTCGTAATCTTAAATTTCCATTTTTCACAAAATAAATGTTTCAAATGTTAATTGTTCACTCTAGTACAACAACTTTAATTAATATAACTTTTTTATGATTTTTATATGCAGAATAATAAAATAATTTTTTTTCCTGATATCGACGTTTCTTTTATTAAATATTATTCGCCACTTTAATTTATTTAAGACAGACTTTAAATTCTTTGATTGCTTAGCACAACTTTAATTGTGACGTGGCGTGATACTCACTCAGTAACTTGAATCGGTAACTTCGAACGTGTATAGCGGTGACAGTGTGAACTTGCTTTAATAATTTTCAATTTTTCATTTTGTTCCAAAAACAATTTCAAAAGTCATTATATAATCTAAATATGTGGTCGGCGGAAATTAATGAACAGCAACGGGACACGCTACGTGATTCATCAAAAATTCTAACGTTTGCGCAACAGATTCGTTCGCAACGAATTGATCATCGCAACGGACTCAATGAATCAGGTTTGAATTTTTGAGAAAATTTAAAATCGCAAAATTACAATTTACGTATAAATTTATAATGTATAACGTAAATTGTATATATTTACATGGTTGCGGGAAGATATTCATGACGGGTGAAATCCGAAAAAATTATTATTTGGGTTTTTCCATATTTTCTAAATATATACAGTAGAGCCATTATCCGGATTAATTGTGATCACGGATTACTCGAATAATCAAATAAATAGCGAAATTTAGTATTTTCATAAGAAAATACTAAATTTCGTTAGAAAATACTGGAAAATACCATTCAAAAAATATTTCGGATGTCATCCACACGCTTTTTTGAACTCATACCTTCATTTTATTAAAATTTTTATCCTTTGACGTTCGCGTTCAGTTAACTGAAGTTCGGATTATCGACGCTCTACTGTAATCTTAAAAATATTTCACAAGTTATTTTGTCAAAAATAAATTTTCTTAAAATTAACAATTGAGGAGTAACGTGTCTCGAAAACAAAGCCTAAACTGAGCCCGTTTGCATAGTAATGAAATTGTGACAATTCAAAAACTTATATCAGTTGCAACTGTAACTATAACTTGACATCATCCAAAAAATTTGCTGGCAAATTATTGGCATATTCCCCAGCTACCACATGACTGTAACCCGGGAAGGTGACATGGTGGCATTACGTGTTAACCCAAGAGACTATTGCCTTTACCATGTAAAAGTAGAATTAAGAGCCCTAACAGATAAGATCTTGAGCTAACATAAATTTCTCTATTCAGCTTTTCATTTGACCTATATTTTATTCGTTGGGCACTTTTCGTAATTTCGTAATTTTTTCTAAGGCTGCCTGTACACGATCAATATTATATATTAATATCAATATTATATATATATATATATATATATATATATATATATATATATATATATATATATATATATATACCATGTGAGTTTTTTGAGAGTTGCTATTTCTATTACAACCAAATATTTATGGTAGAAATGATACTGGAAAAGGTTCTTTTCTTGGATGTAATGGAAATGTAACCAAGATAAACACTATCGGTTGAAGTAGCCTCAAGTACATATGCATATTTTTACCGCCTAACTGATAAAGAAAAATTAAAAAATTAAACTTGAGTAAAAAAATTTTTTTTGCTCATTTATGTTGTTAATTGATACATTAGATCAGTTTTATCGAAAAATTAATATATAGTCTCATTTAAAAATCTATAAGTTTGTATCATAGCTCGAAAACCATAAGAGCTATAAAGCTCCTTACTATAGCAATCGGTTGCCCTCGTCGATATCTACAACTCTTATTTGAACAATTTTTCGATTAAATCAACGGTTTGGCTGTAATAAAAATGGCAACTCTCGAAAAACTCACACAGTATATATATATATGAATACTTCAGTATTATCAATACACAATCAGTAATAATGTCAGTATTTCTAAATACTGACAGTATTACTGATCGTGTACAGGCAACCTAACAAAATTTTTTCTTGCATAGCTGAACTTTTTGTTATGCGATGGATAGGGACCGCATAAAAAAATCGCACCAAAAAAAATATATTCAAAAACATCATAAATATAGCATAAATAAAGTTCGGTCCAGACTGTAAAAAAAGATTTTTTTATGTCATGGATTGGGACCGCATAAAAACTCAAAACGCTCAAAACCTCACGATTTTCTTAGAAGTTGCTTTTCGCAACAAGTTAAAACATTAATTTACACATAAAAACATTTTATTTCATTTTTATAATATTATGAGAATTGTGAAAAATACATCTGCAAAAAAATTTAATGATGCAACAATTTATATTTTTGTGCAATGTATTGATTCAATACTTAGCAACCATTAAAAAGAAATTTTATTAAAGAAAGTTATTATAGTTAATGTTTACGTTTCATACTTTCTCTTGATTTTGATTCATATTATGCATTTTAATGGCCAAACCGCATTAAAAAAAATCACATAAAAAAGACCGCATAAAATTATACGTTTTTCTTCAATATCTTCGAAACTTTTGACCAAACACTTTAAAAATTTTACAATAAGCTGTTTTAAATAGTGTACGATCAACTCCAAGTTTACATCAAAAGCTATGTGACAAATTTTATAAAGTTTATTTTCTCGGCGCGTCCACCATATTGTTTTTAAATGTTAAATATTACGAGAATGATAAATTTTTGGCAATTATGTGGTATAGAATAAGAAGCGCTGGGTAGAGGACAGTGGAAGAGATTAAAATTAGAATGGTCTGCGCTCTCACAATTTATTTGGATTTGTGAACAGAAAAACCTTCAAATACGTGATCTGAACCTGAACCTTTCACATAAATAAGCTAAAAAAATCTTTAACAACAATCGAAGATTTGATCTGAACTTACTGAGTACAGCTGAACTCTTTTTTATGCGGTTTTTTTTGTGCGATTTTTTTTATGCGGTTTATAAAAAATGACCATTAAAATGCATAATGTGAATCAAAATCACGAGACAGTAAGAAACTTAAACAATTGCAATAATAACTTTCTTTGATAAAAATACTTTTTAACGACTTTTAAGCATTTAATCAATATGTTGCATAAGAACATAAATTATTGCATCATTTAATTTTTTTACACATGTATTTTTCAAAATTTTTATAATACTATAAAAAGAAATTAAAATGTTCCTACGTGTAAATTAAGGCTTTATCTTGTTTACAGAAGCAACTTCTAAGGAAATTTCGGAGTTTTGAGCGTTTTGAGTGATGTTTTATCGATGAAACTTTTTTTATGCGGTCCCGACCAACCGCATAAAAAAAGTTTTTTGTACAATCTGGATCGAACTATATTTTTTATAGCTATTTTTTTGTGCGGTCTTCTGCACCGCACAAAAAAGGATCATCTGTACTAGTTTATATTTAAATATTTAGCTATTGCTTACTAGCTTACCGAATGGAAATTTATTTGCATTTTTGACGTGACTAAAATGTAATTACATATATAGTTACATTATTAATTTTCATTGTGAGAAAATAAAAATTGCAAATATTTTCATTTAATTTATTAATTTTCTACTAAAAATTATATTAAATAATGTAGTCGGTACATTTAAATTTTTACATTAATTATAAATTTTTACTCATGTCTTCCTGAGGTCTTCATTTAAACCCTTTCATGACTATTGATAATATTTATTCCTCTTTTAATACTAAACTTTCAGGATGTTGATTTGCTTATTTATACTACTGAAACATGTAATTCGGCATCGATCCAAATCCATATATTTATCGAAATGTGGAATATTCACGTAATAACAACGTCATAAAAGGGTTAAATGTTGTGATACGGGAAATAACAACACGAAGTAATCACAAAAAAGCGTTCATGCGTTTAAATCTATTGTAAATATGATAATTTTTACGTTGTATCAACTGAACTTTGACTTCAAATACACTGAATTTAACTTTACCATGTGCGATGTTTAATAATTTTATTAAATAATAACAGAACTGGTGAGAATTGTTGATGTTTTTCAAACGACAATAAACCATTCTTAAATTGATTAAATTATACAAAATTCTAGTGACATATAAAATCACCTGTTATAAAAATAAAATTTTTACTTTTCGACGTATCACTTCAGTAATTTTTAATACAACAAAATTCTTTTGGCTTGGGTCATTATCAGGGCTGGGAAAAATGGTTCACAGAAACCATTTAAAATAAGAAAATGGAAAATGGTTTCCAAAAATGCATTTAAAATACAAAATGGAAAATGGTTTTGCTGAACATATTTAAAATTGAAAATGGAAAATAGTTATTTAAAATGGATTATAAAATGCAAAATACTTTTTTTACTTTAAATTTATTCTATAAATTTTTTATCATTATTTATATTATTTAAAAAAAAAAAGTTAAGAAAATATCAAACGTACTGAAATTAAATACATAAAGGCAGGTAGTCTTTTTTGAAAAAATTTTGTAAAGTTTGCATGATATGAAAACGAAACTTTTCAAATATTGTTACTTAAAAATATTGTAAAATTTAATTCGGCCTTGACATATTCAAACCTTGACGACGCTACGACTGCAACTTCTAAATAAAATTATGAAAATCATCTACTCGAAATACAAAAACATTTTTTATCGACGTGTCTTAAAGATAGTAGTAAGCAACTTGAGTCAGAAAAGTTTAACTTAAGGGGACAGCGACTCTAGTAACAAATTTAACTCTAGTGACACTGCAGCTCGAGTTTTTAAAAAATTTGAGTCAATTAAATCAACTTACATTTAACTTACAATGTGTTAGACTTCAAGTCATTCAGTTCAAGTTTTATAATTAATATTGTATACACATAAATTTGAGTATACATGCATTTTCATTTTAAATGTAAAATGGATTCAAATTTTCATTTTAAATAGTGATGAGCAAATGCGAGACCAAGACCAAGACTTAGCAGTCTTGGTCTTGGTCTTGTTCTTGCAATAAGAATCTTGGTCTTTGTCTTGCTAGAGCAGTTTGAGTCTTGGTCTTGGTCTTGCAAAATGCAGTCTTGGTCTTGGTCTTGGTCTTGCTAAAAAATCGTGCACTTTCATGCATTTTTTTATTACCGAATTTTTTCCTTCTAAAATCAGAATTTTCTCTCTTTACGGTATTAATTATACTTTCAAACTAATTAAATAGTTTAGCAAGAGTCTTGCTTTTTTCTTGTTTTTGTCTTGGTCTTGCTCACTTGAGTCTTGGTATTGGTCTTGCAGCCATACTTATAGTCTTGGTCTTGGTCTTGCTCTTGGTATACATAGTCTTGGTCTCGGTCTTGGTCTTGCAAAAAATGCAAGACCAAGACAAGACTGCAAGACCAAGACTAATTTTGCTCATCACTAATTTTAAATGTAAAATGGAAAATGGTTTAACCGAACTAATTTAAAATAGAAAATGCAAAATGCCATTTTGTATTTTAAATACATATTTAAAATGAAATCATTTTAAATAGTTCCCAGCCCTGGTCATTATCATGAATCATACAGCTAAAAAACTGTGATATTTTATCAAATTTCTTTTTGTGTTTTTGAAAATTTGGTTGCCTATACCCTCGAAAGTTACCGTCATAGCTTACTTGAAATACATAATATTAATTTGACTCACAGTTAAAAAGTTTAATAGAAAATACATAACTCCAAACGATCAAAACCTCACAATTTTACTAGAAGTTGCTTTTCTAAACAAGATAAAAAATTTATTTACATATGAGAACAATTTTAAACGATAATAAACAAATATTTTACTTCGCAAAAATACCACTTTTATTTTGAAACAATATTGTCACAGTTTCAAAATAAAAGTGGTATTTTTGCGAAGTAAAATATTTGTTTATTATTTACAAATATGGAATACCATAAAGTAACGCTCAAATCTATTAATTTTAAACGATATTATTTCATTTTTTATAACTATTATAAAAATTACAATACACACATACGTAAAGAAAAAATTGAATGATGCAATAATTTATATTGTTACGTAATGTATTTGATAAAATGCTTAAAAACAACCAATAACTAATTTTACCGAAAACTAATGTTCACATTTTTTTTTACTTTTCCTTACTTTCCATCCTCATTATGCACTTTAATGGGCAATAAGAAAAGTTTTAAATTCGCATAAAAAAAGTCTATGCTGTACATTCAAAATTTCATGTTCGTACGCCCAAAAATGTAGGAACTGCGCGAGTATAGCATACGTATGGGACTATGGACGCTCAGAGAAAATCCGATTTATTGTTAGTTACTTACATAGACGTGATAGGTGACTTTGTATAGATACTACAAAATTTATCACACTGACCAAATTAACTATATACTGACCGTAATATAGACACATCTGATGACAGACGCACAACGCTGTGCGGTCGTAATCAAGTGAGATCTAGTGGATTTACAGTTTTTATTAGGTTAATATAAATTAAAACTATACACAAAAATAATTGAATAAATTCATTAGGAGGAATTTTCACAAAAAGATTCAACGTGCTATTTGGGACAAACATCCCAAATTTCGTAAAACGATAGAACGGGACAAATTAATTAGTATATGTTTTCACCTTTTGTATAATTTAAATACAATGGTTCAATTTTAACCCTAGAATCATACGTACCCGTCAAAATGACGAACGAACTTCTCTCTACCTGCTCCAATACTACAACTTGTCGTTGCCTGCTTCTTGTGAAACTTCTGTTATCTAATTTATTTGTTATTATAACACAGAAAATGTATAAATTTTGTTTATAGTTGCTGTCGTTTTGTTTGTATTGAAATAGTGTGCGTCAAAAGGACGACGATGTATGATTACCCGATGTTTTTTTTTAGAGAGTTTGTACTTTACATATCAAAGTTTTCCTAATTTTTCTAAAATTTATTGAAGATATGGATGTTATGATTAATTTATTCAATGATAATGATAATATGAAAGGTGATTACAGCTCTATAATTTTGACTTACAGAGACGAAATAATACTGAAGTTTTAATATATTGAATCGAAAACCAAAGAATGCGTTTCAAGTGACTTAATAAAAGATAAACAATTTTTTTTTTGTGGAAAATAATTTAATTTTATTATTTTTTGAGATCTTATTCGAAAAATTACGAACAAGTTTTAGAAAATTTACAAATGTGCCTAATAAGGAAATAACTACATATCTACGGGAATATTTGTGACCGAGAAATTTCACATTCTGTAAAGTCACACATGTCCACCGACTCATAATAGTTCATAAATTAATTATTTGAAACACATGTCTTATGATACAATTGATGTATTTATCTATTTTTTAATTTTTATAATGGAAATATGCTTTGATAAAAAAATTAAAGAAATTAATAAATATTTATATTAAAAAATTTTTCCAAATCCAATGTTTGTAAATATTTTGTTCGCTTTTGTAGTGTTGTTATGTAAAAAAAAAAAAACGTTTTTTGCAAATAAACTCTAAAACTCTCCGTAAAAAGTCCATTCGTCAAAATGACGCCGATGTATGATTAACGTTTCTCGTAAATCAACGTATGATTCTAGGGTTAAATAAATATTTTGTTGACCAACCGATGCCCACTGGTTATGAATGAAATCTTGTAGATGGCGGATGTTAGTAATATTGTTACAATTTCCTTTATTTAATATTAATTATTATCATACGAAGAATATTAATAATTTCCATTGATAATTACAAGTTCAATACCAAATTTGCTTAATATATATGGAGGAAATGGTTGAGGAAGTTAAGATGTTTTTCACTAAAATATCAAAGATACTATAAAATTCTTAAATATACCACTGTTGTTTACACTTTGCTATTAATTTCAACTTATATCTAATAACAATAAAACGTAGTAGAATGGAAATTTCGGGCAACTGGTTTAGTTTACTACATATTTATGTTAAAATGCAATATTTTTACCGTTCGTATTAGGCATACAGGGGCAATTTTATCAGTTGTTGGAGGACTGTAATTTTGCCCAACCGACATTAACTGTTAAATAAAGTATTTAAACATACTTATGAAATTATGTAATTTCTCGTGTGATAGAATTTTTGAAATACCAGCTAGAATTTGAAGACTCGCCACATAAACTGAAAGAAAAATTAATAATTTGAAAAAATTGGGACTATCAGTGTCATCCAAGAAGTTTGAGAGCAAAGGGAAAGTCGAAAAATGCTTTCCGTAGCCTATAGGTATCACAAAATGAAGATATGAGCACAATAACCAGTGTTACACAGACCAGTCTTACCCTGACAGTAACACGCTCCCTGGAAAAGATCATTCTCTATTATTCGACATGGCGGCATTACCAGTTAACCCAAAAGACTTAGCCAAGTAAAAAATATTGACTTGTTACCACATGCACCAAATGGTCGAGAAAATTGTGATTGGGCCAAAGAATCCTCTCTTTTTACAGCCTTTCGGTGGCGTCCTACAAAAAATTTTTTCATCAGTAATTCATTACCTTTTATTTGATCTGCCAAATTCACTCATACGACAAGGACAAACATTAATTAACTGACCGAGCAATAAATTTAAAAAAATTTTATTTATTTTTAGATTTTATTGATGAAAATCCATATTACAGTGAAAGATATGAGCAAGCATTTAGAAAATCAATCGAGAATCCCGATGAATTTTGGGCCGAAATAGCCAGTAATTTGACGTGGACGAAAAAATGGGATAAAGTATTAGATAATTCAAACGAACCATTTACAAAATGGTAAAATATTAAATATGCATTGTTGTCCCACGTTTGAATCCAACAGAGAAAATATTTGAAACTTTGAAAGTTTCCCAATGAAGAGAACCTCCCTTCAATTTTCTTCTTGAGGATTCAGTCGTGGGAGACCGTATCTGAACCTTTTATATATACTTTTACTGATAACAATTTCTGTGTGTAGGTTTGCCGGTGGAGAGATTAACGCCTGCTATAACTGTCTAGATCGGCACGTTGAAGCTGGACGAGGTGACAAAATAGCCTTAATTCACGACAGTCCACTTACAGGAACCATACGTCGTGTAACATACTCCGAATTACTTCAAAAAGTATAATTTCAAAAATAAAAATATTTTCAAATTTTGGATAATGTCAGTATTTGATTTACAGGTATCACTATTGGCGGGAGTTCTGGCATCATACGGTGTTAAAAAAGGTGACCGTGTCCTAATTTATATGCCTCTAATTCCGGAAGCAATTATTTCAATGCTGGCAACGGTACGGTTAGGAGCAATTCATTCAGTTGTTTTTGGAGGTAAAGTAGAAGAATCTTATCCCATTTTGAACAGCAATGAGGTTCGAAGGTTCTGGTATTCGTCTCTCAAATTTCTCCCCCACCCTTTATTGAACCAGGGAATCTTGTTGCCATGCTACGACCACCACAAAAAAGTACCCTAGACGCAAGAAAACCTTTCAGTCTTCAAAAAACAAACCCTTCCCTTCCAGTTAATGTATTTCATTGCTGTTCACAGTAATCTAGGCAAAATAATTTCTGAATCGTTTATTTAGGATTTGCCGCCAGAGAATTATGCTCTCGGATAAATCATGCAGAACCAAAAGTGATCATTGCTGCCAGTTGCGGGGTAGAACCAAATAAAATTGTTCGATATAAAGTAATAGTAAATGAAGCCTTAAAGAGTGCATCATGGAAGGTGAATAAATGCATTATCTTCCAAAGGCGTAATGTGGAAGTCGCACCTCTAGACAATAATATTGATGTGGACTGGGATGATGTGTTAACAGAAGCGGAACCACATCCCAGTGTTCCAGTTGAAGCAAATGAACCTTTATATATTTTATACACTTCGGGAACTACGGGTATGTTTTATATTATCACTCAAAAAGATCCTAAAATGACCCAATAATCTACATTCGTTTGCAGATAAGCCAAAAGGTATTCAAAGACCCGTAGGTGGTCATATAGTCTCCTTAGCATGGACCATGCAAGCTGTCTACGGAATGGGCCCCAATGATGTTTGGTGGTCAGCCAGTGATTTAGGTTGGGTTGTTGGGCATTCGTATATCTGTTATGGCCCACTACTAAGTGGAATCACAAGCGTAATGTACGAGGGGAAACCTGATCGGTCACCTGATCCTGGACAATACTTCAGGTAAATGACCAAAATTAATTTCGATTAACCATCAATCAACTATTCCATATCTTTGCAGAATTATACAGGATCACCGTGTCAACGCCATCTTTACCGTACCAACAGCGTTTCGTGTAATACGTCGCGAAGATCCGGACATAAAATTCGGCAGAAAATATAACACGGGCACTCTTAGACATATTTTTGTGGCTGGAGAACATTGCGATTACGAGACGAAAATCTGGGCTGAGAAAATATTTAAAGTACCAGTTTTGAATCATTGGTGGCAAACGGAAACTGGACACTCGATAACGGCCACTTGCATAGGACTCGGACATTCAACGAATCCACCAAAATATGCAGCCGGCATGCCTTTTCCTGGTTATAATGGTAAATTTTGATGTTGAACGAACACGTTCACAGACTAATTGCATTACTTTATTAGTTCAAGTTCTTCGAGAAGATGGCACGAAAACGGAACCTCGAGAACTGGGACGAATTGTCGTCAAATTACCTCTACCACCAGGAAATATGTCCACACTGTACCTGGCCCCAGATCGATTTTGTGAAATTTATTTTTCAAAGTATCCGGTACGTCATTTTCAGCTTATAATTTGAACTCTGTTCGAATCCTAAAAAATTATCACCAACCTTTTCCAGGGTTATTACGACACAATGGACGCTGGTTACAAGGACGAATACGGATACATTTACGTGACATCACGTGATGATGACGTCATCAATGTGGCTGGTCACCGTTTATCGACGTCCGCTCTAGAAGATGTTGTTTTAAAGCACCCAGATGTCGCGGATTGTGCTGTAATAGGCATTCCAGAGCCAACTAAAGGCGAAATACCTTTATGTTTGTTTGTTATTAAGAAAAGTGAGTATTCGAAAAATAAATATTCATAAAAATGAAAAGAATTTGGAAATATTTTTTTTATTTTTTAGATGCTCAAAAAAATGAACGTGTAATTAGTAAAGAATTAATCAAACTTGTTAGAGATTTAATTGGTCCAATCGCATCTTTCCGTTTAGCACTTTCCGTGCGAGGTTTACCGAGAACACGATCGGGTAAAACATGTCGAAAATCGATTGCTGATTTAGCACGAGATAAACCTATTCAGGTAAAAGAAACACGTTAATTCCTGAAATGTTTTTTTAATTAAAAATAAACCTGAATTTTTTTATCCAGATTCCAAGCACAATAGAAGACGGTACTGTTTTTAAGGAAATTAAGACAGCACTACAATCCATAGGGTACGCGTTAAATGCACCAGATCCAGTCTATTAGACTAGTTAATTCCGAATTGTTATTATTTAATTCAAATTATATATAACTACTTAAAAAATTATACAAATTCTATTTATAATTTCAAAAATTTTATTCAAGTAAAAGGGTGTCAACTACTTGATATAATAAATAAAATTAGTTGAAAGATTCGATTGTTTGTATTTCTTTACCGCGCTTAATTTAAAAACCACTTTATCCAAAACTTTTTCACGCGGTTGAAGAAAAAACTTCTAACAGCATTATTTTTGTCGTACTCCCAATTATTACAGATTTCGTTACTACGAGGAAGTTTTATTAGCTAAGCGAAGCTAGCGCCGCGAAATTTTTTTTCTTTTTGGAGGTTTTTAATTTTTTTCTCTCTAATTATATAATTAAATCAAAAAAGAATTTGGCGCTTCGATGGGGCAAATTTAAAAGTATTAGGAAAAAATATTTTGATGAAAAAAAGACTTTTTTATTGTTTTAATGCTAATTTATATGTCAAAATGCTTAAATAATATATATAATGATAACTTATTATTGCTAAAAGATACAGCTAAGGCAATTTTATATTCGGAAAGGGCATTTAAAGGGCAATATTTTAAGCTATCACACGGTAATTTAGAAGTTGAATTACAAAAGAAAAGAAAATTTTCAAGGCGCCAACGTCGCGTAGCTAGTTTCATTGGCGATAAAGTTGAGGAATGGGGTATTGATTTAGTTTACAAAACCATCGTCACCATCCTGACATCTACAAATCGTTCTAGAAGCAACACCCAAACATAAACTTCGCATATATGTACGTTCCAAATATGTACATATCACTCAACCAGTTTTTAATCTATAGATGGCATCAGCATGCATGCATATAAAAAACATTTTTAATAGTTTATTCCATAGTTAGGGTAAGAGACCCGATGACCGATCACTATTTTTAGCTGTATCATTAAATTAGCTTAAAAAAATTAAAAAATAAACAAAACACCCATTTTTTTTTTCTTAATAAGTATGAAACCAAGTTTTTTTAATCCAATAGATATGTTTTTAAGAAAATATAACCCAAAAATTTTGATTTATTAATGATTTTGTTTTATAATTTGTTGACGTCTATTAAAAAGCATACAGAAAATATTAACCTCCATTGAAAGATCAATACACTTACCCCTATCAAAAATCACCGGTTAGTCCGATTACTAATGTACATCAGTACAGTAGTAAATCTTATACTATCGAATATTTGAACCATTCTCTTTCAGTCACTTTGACACTCTATCCACTACAAGAGGTCAGTCTGTGTCATAGAGTATCACAGAATGACACCTTGTGAAACATAGCAGCAATGACAGAAGGGTTTAAATATTCGATAAAATAAACCACTAAAATACTGTATTTTCTTTCGCCATCTATAATTTTGCTTTAAAAAACATTGTGTACATTGTGACATGATCCTAACTTATCTATACGCCATTGTGAATTTTTAAACAGTTAAATTGACGATAGATGACGTCAAAAATGTTTATAAAATAGATATGGAATATCTGTGTGATTCTCAAAATACCCAACTCGAAAACTTGGATCCCAACAAGAATCAGTCATACAAATAATATTTAACACATATAAAATTTAATTCAGCTATCCTAATCTCTTAAGTGGACTAATAACAATTATTTGTATACTTTTATTATGCTAATAACTTTAAAAATTCGGTGAAAAATGTTACAATTTATAACCCATGTGTTTTGAAAAATGATCATCCACCATATTAAAAATTCATGAATTCAACAAAAATTGTTATATATATATATGTATTTCTTAAATTAAGTGAGGAGACATTAAATGTGATGTGAATTTAAATTGAAAAATAATCATTGTATTAACAATAATTTTTTTTTTCAAAGGTTTCTTTCAGAAATAACTTCATTAAAATATAAATGTCAAAGCTGATCGGACTTATAACCCCGATCGACAATGGGGTCTTTTACCCTACTTGATAAAAAATTAAATTTTCTGTTTTACAAATGACCACTTAATTAAACGCAAATATACTGGTGAAGCGTATTTTAAAATAAAACAATTATACTAAATGTCTCATTAAGAGGTTTCGTAACACTCCCGCCTTAATTCTAGTAAACTTAGTGACATCATCAAATTAAAAATATTTTTTGCCTCAAATCCAAGCTTCATGGAAGTGATTCGAATTAGAGTGACTGGTTGAGCTAAATTTCTTTTAGTGAAGTATTTTTTTTAGTAACCCCACATTCTTAATTATGCCCTATTATTAAGACTGTAGTACAGTCGACTCTCGTTAATTCAAACCTGCGATAATTCGAACCTCTCTATAATTCAAAGTTATCACGAGTTCCCTACAAAATCTCTTTATATATCGAACTAAATCAATACATTTTTATGCACTTGGTAATTCGAACGAAAAAATCATTGCTACGTAACAAAACGACGCGTTAATTCGAACTCATCGGCGTCAAACACTCGACAATTCAAAGTTGCAGAGAGAAAGAGACAGAAAGATTGTAAGTACATTTTGAGACAAGTTCAAGTTCATTCATGGCAAATGCTTAAAAAATTAAAATTGTTACCTGCAATAATTCAAACCTCTCTATAATTCGTAATATTTTAAGAGTCCCACGAGTTTCGAATTAACGAGAGTCGGGTATATATACAAGAACCTGAAATAGCGGTAGGTTATCGACCAAGTACCATTTTAGAAATAGGGATAGCTTGTAGTTTTTGAAATAAAAAATAAAAAATATTTTAAAATATGTTTTATTTAAAGCAAATACAAATAAACCATTACAAAAAGCATAGACATTAAAAAATATTAATAATAATTAAAAAGAAGTTTAAATGATTCAATCTGAGTTTTCTTTCAAATGTTCAATTTTATTTATTATAAATAATGTAAAATTTTTAATTTCAATTAAATTTTCTTTAATTTCATTGGTTTCACTTTTAATAATATTTTCCATTTTTTCGAAAAAACCTGACATCGGTAGAGATAGCGTTTGATTTTTATCTATATTTTTGTCCACAAGAGCTACTTCAGTTGTGTCAACTGAATCTTCTGAATCCAATCGTTCAGTTGATATCAAATTATTAATGTCTGTGTGTTCTTCTATTAGCGTTTCGAATGTAATACTTTCATCAAAAGCTTTATCTAATAGTTTTTCAGTTACTATGTCATTTAATTCTACTAAAGGTTTGTTTGTATAATTATTTGACTTTGTAAAACATTTAATCCCATTAATGCTACTGTTAAAATCATTACCGTAGGGTACCATTTTTAAATTAACATTCAATTTACGTAACTCTATTTTAATGTTTGCCAAATTTTCACAACTCCATGGCATATTACTTAAACTAACAATGGACAGTTTACTTAATTTAAAATTTAAATCGGTTAAATTTAAATCATTCAAATAATTACCATCTAAAAGTAATACATGTAAATCATCTAAATCCATTAATTTATTAATATCTAAAAATTCGATTTTATTATCTGATAAATCTAATTTAGTTAAATGGTACAATCCCGCAAAACTTCCAAACTCAAAGTATTTCAATTTGTTACCGTTTAATTCAAGTGTCACAAGATTTGAAAGACCATTAAATGTTCTTACTGGAATCGAGAGAAAATTATTGGCGCCTAACGATAAGTAGTTTAATGCTGGCGCCGTCTTAAACATATTTGACTTAAGTAGTATTTTATTGTGAGATAAATACAAATACGTTAAATTTTGTAAATTTTTAAACGCATTTTCACTTAAAGTTCGAATATTATTTCTTGTTAAGTCGATAAGTGTTAAATTTTTCAAATTGAAACATTTAAAATCAGTAATTTTGTTGGATGACAAATTTAAAGTTATTAAACTATCAACGTTTTCTAAATTGATACAATTAAATATTTCGAACTGATTATGTGCTAGATTTAACTCGTATAAACTTGAATTATCCTTGATCTCAATACGATTTAACATGTTGTATGATAAATTTAAATACTTAGTATAAAATCTTAAATTATTTCTGAATTCAAAATTATTATATGCTTTGATTTTATTGTGCGAGAGATCAAATGTTTGAAAAAATTCAGCGCGTTGTGAATGCCAGAAATTGTGGCCTCTATCTTTTACTTCATGGATCATATTGTAACTTAAATTTAAGTAATCAAGTCGAAGATTCTGGAACCATTCAACAGGTTTAACAAAGTTTAGTTTATTTTTACTTAAATCTAAGTAACGTAAATGCTTTAGATCATAAAAAACTAAATCAGAAATATCTGATATGTTATTATTTTTTAATATCAAATATTGCAAACATCTATAAACAGTTTTAAAAGTTTGTGGCATGATTTTTTCAAATTTATTTGATGATAAGTCCAAATATTGAATCCATGTACCGTCCAATCTTCCTTGCGATGTGTCTCGTTCGAATTTATTCCGATCAATAAACATTGGTGATAAAATTGTTGTGCCAAAATTATCTTTGATTTTTACTGCGGCGTCTTGAGAATTTCGAAATTCGTCAAAAGACATAGTTTCTACTGATTCTATGTTATAGTTACGTGTATATACCCAATCACAGTTCTCGTCCGTTTCTGCATTATAATTGCTTCTGGGATCATTAGGGAAGTAAGAAATTCCGTTCTGATTATGAGGATAATATCGATTGTAACCAAAGATTTCTACACTAAAGCCTGTTACGCAAAGCAAAACCAGAATGAATTCATCGGGACGCTGAAAATAGAAATATTTTTCTATTAACATTTTTTTTTAATATTTAAAAAAAAACTGTCGCGTCGATAAACAAAAAGTGTTTAAATGTATGTACATTAGTTGATTAATCGGTTTAGTCGGCTAACTTTGTTTACATTTAGTAATTTTTTTAGTCGACTACTTTACCTTCGATTAAATGACTAAAATGATTAATTTTTTTTTTTTTAAATAACTAAAAACGACTCTAATTTAATAATTTTTCTGTATTACATATTTATTGAACTTCAAACAATGAAAATTAAAAAATTATCTATTTGTATGATTTTTCACTCTTATGTGATTAACACTAGTGATTAGTGATGTCGAGTCGAGATGCAGTTAGTCGATTAATCGACTAAAGTTGTTTTCCCGACAAAATTAGTCATTAGTCGAAAATATCGAGCATAGAATAGTCGATTAATCGACTAAAAACTCTTACCAAAACAATGTTTTTAATTATTGACTTTTATTTTTTTAATTTTTCTTTTTCGAAAAAAAATTACATATTACAATGTATTATCAAAATCATACAAAAAAATAATTTTTAGTTTTCATTTTTTCGAGTCTAATAAATAATGCAGAAAAACTGTTAAATTAGTCGTTTTTAGTCATTTAAAAAAATATTAGTCATTTTAGTCATTTAGTCGACTATTTTACCTTCGACTAAATGATTAAAATGATTAACTTTCTTTAACTGACTAAAAATGACTAATTTATTAATATCGCTATATTTATTTGTTGGACTACAAAAAATGAAAACTAAAAAAATTATTTATTTGTATGATTTTTCACTGATTAACACATTGTGATATGTCGTATCTTTCTTTTGATTAAAAAATATACTAAAAGTAAATAATTCAAAAGAAAATATGGTTTTTGAAAGAGCTACATAGGTTACTCTATTGATGAGTCCAACTAAAAATTTAGTCGATTAATCGACTACTCAATGTTCGATATTTTCGACTAATGATTAATTTTGTCTGATAAACAACTTTAGTCGATTAGTCGATTAACTGCTCCACGGCTCGACATCACTAATTAACACATTGCGATATTTCATATATTTCTTTTTCTTTAGAAAAAGATTAAAAGAAAGGAAAAAAAATATTAAAAGTTAATAATTAAATTCAAAAGAAAACCTCGTTTTTGAAAGAGTTAGCTAACGTAAAAGCCCCCATCATGGAACGGTATCTAATAATGGAACAGTTTTGACATTTACATATTAATGAAGTTATTTCTGAAAGAAACGTCTGATAACAAAAATTATTATTAATAGAATGATTGTTTTTCAATTTAAATTCACCTCGCATTTATTGTTTCCTTACTTAATTAAAGAAATAAATATGTAAATGCCAAAACTGTTCCAGTATTAGATACCGTTCCATAATGGGGGCTTTTACGTTATATAAGTTATTCTATTCATGAATTCGGCTAAAAATTTAGTCGATTAGTCGACTATTCTGTGCTCGATATTTTCGACTAATGACTAATTTTATCTGGAAAACAATTTTAGTCGATTAGTCAACTAACTGCCCCTCGGCTTGACATCACTTATGTACATACAACATTTGTTTTAAGGGAGAGTTTTTTTATTTTCAAAAAATCAATTGCTCTTCTTTCATATTTTTAATGGAAAACGTAAAAATAAGATTGAATGTAGACAAAGAAAAAAGAGCGTTTCCTTTGCGCGGACGGGGTTTTCGTAAAATAACGTTTCTTGATGCGGTAACACTGACATCTCAAAAATTAACTAACTTATTTATTGTGTTCATTATTGTAGTGCCCTGTATGCAAACTAAAATTGCGGCTTAACTTGCAATTCTATGCATATTATAAAATTGTAACGAGACCATTTCTATACATAGAATATTTTTTGAAAATTGTACTAGTACTGTAAATAGTTATCGCGATGTAGATACCAAAAAAGCGATTTTTAGAATTTTTGTCTGTCTGTCTGCCTGTTCACGCATCACGCAAAAACTATTGGACGGATTTTGATGAAATTTGGTGTGATGATAACTTATTACCTGGGTCAACATCTAAAATACTTTTTACTCCGGGAAAATTTCTCATTCCCACGGTAAAATGGAAAAACCATTTTGAGCATGTGCACACATTAGGCAAAAACTATTGGACGGGTTTTAATAAAATTTGGTGTGGTGATAACCTATTACCTAGGGCAACATTTAAGATACTTTTTACTCCGGGAAAATTCCTCATTCCCACGGAAAAATAGAAAAGCCATTTTGTGCATGTGCACGTATTACGCAAAAACTATTGGACGGATTTTAATGAAATTTGGTGTGGTGATAACCTATTACTTGGGTCAATATTTAAGATACTTTTTACTCCGGGAAAATTCCTCATTGCCACGGGAAAATAGAAAAACCATTTTGAGCATGTGCATGCATTACACAAAAATTTGCAAGTTCTGTATAATTATTACACTTACATACATACTTCTCATTGAGTTTATAACAATGCTTTGCGCGAATGACGTCGCGGGTGCGGCTAATGTTCAATATTTTTATTGTCTCGCATATTTGTGCCCCAAAACGTGATTTTTTTTAAAAGGCCGCCACACCTACAAATTTTAGAATTTTGACTTTATTTTGACACTGGTGAATACAATTCCTAATAATATAATAAGATGCCGTTGAATATTTTTATTTCAAATGTCCTGAACCGGAGTTATCTGTATTACCGTGTCGCGCCTCTTTTTTGCAGCCTCCACTTCGACGCCCTTTATAATAAACCAAAATATGAGGGAAAACCCAAAAAAAATACAAGAAGGAAAAATTGTACGTCTAGCAACTAGACTAGTTAATAAAATCACTGAGAAAAAAATTATTGAAAATTGTTGTTTCCTTTGTCGAAATATAAGAACTCACCTTTAAAAAAGTTATAAAAAATAGAAAATTCAAATTATTGTTTCTTTTAGACTAATTTTGATTTAAAAATTCCATTCCAAATTAAAAACTAAAACCAAACTTCATAAAAAAATAAATTTACTTACCACAGAAGCCATGTTTTTTCACCAGAACTGTTATTCACTTAATATTCGAACCAGTCAGTCAGTCAGCGTTTTGAAAACTGTAAAGTCAAAATTGCAAATAAATATTATATTTTGAGCTGACACAGATTTTTATATTTTTTATCTTCTTCGTAATTATTTCCGTTTAGCTTAACGATTTCCATTTTTTAATTAATCTTTTTTTTTTTATCTAAAACATAATTTATTTATAATGATTTGATGAAACGATGACAAACTTCACTCCCACTGGTTAACGGTACTATCAAGCCAACGGACGTAAAAATTCACACATTTATTCGCTGTGGGTGTTCAAAATCAAAAATTTTAAAGATGATCCTTATGCGAGATATACACAGAAAGCGTGTTAAGTCTAGAAATTTTTATTCTGGAAAAGGCTAAGCTAATTTCATCCAATCCGGGCTAAGAACTATCACGGAATTATCAATTTTCAAATAAAAAAACCGTATTAAAAAGAATTGGTTAAGTTTCGGAAATAAATGGTAACAGAGACACAAACACACGCCTTTTACCTCTTACTAGAAACGTATATACCTGCGCCGATCCGTTGGGGGTAAAAATGGAAAACTTTGGGTCAATATTACCCATAAAACCAACTTCATAAAACCTAACTTCCTAAGAAGCAAAATAAATCAAAGGGAACAAGATGAAATGGATTTGGGATCCTTATATAACGTAGATAAACACTGAGAAGAAATTTTTAGTAATTCGTTCCCTAAGGGTGTAAAAACTGGGGATGAAAATTATAAAAATTTAGTACAATCAACGTACTGAATAAAATATACTCAATCATATATGCAATCGTACATACATCAAATATGGACGAAAATCTTTGCTGATTTTCAACTTTTGGTAATAGGCAAACATAAAAGCGAGGAGAAACGATGTGTGAGTGAATAAGATAGCGTAATAGTTATCTCTCTTCCACTTACTACTATACGGGATAGAGAAGCCCCGCCTAAATCCAAAATGGCCGACATTTGAAGAGGCGGACGTATAAAAGCATGATACGCCCTACATTTCTATGATACGCCCCTTCTACGACGACATCTATTTGAATTCTATTAGATTACGTTAAACACTACTGTATTATCGACACCGGTTACTTTGATGATATTCACAGAGATGGCACCATATCATAAATATTCTTCAAAATCGAAATTAATGGGAGTTGCTCTGAGATAGTCAGGTACAAAAGTATATCTCAGCAAAAAAATTTTGTTTTATCAAAAATTAAATAAAGTACATATTAATATTCTTCAGTTATTATATTTGTATATCACTTGTTTTTTTTAATTTTCGCGCGCTTATGTTGTAGTAATTTAAAATAAATGTTGAAAAAGCGTTTTAAAAATGTTGTAAAATGATGTTTTTAAATTATATTTCAAAAACGGCGAGGTCAATAACCCTTATTTCTTATTAAATATGGTTTGTAATTTTGTATTAAATAACATATTAAATTTTTATCAAATTCCTTTGACACGTTTTCATTTTATTCAAAAAAATAGAGTTTTCTCATAAGAGCCCATGTTAAAATTACAAAACTTTGAAGTCGTTTTTCTCAAAATTGGGGCGGTCAATTTTTTTTTTCGGTAAGGGCTCGTATTATTGGTATTGGATTAAATAAACATCTGGAGAAGTTTCGTTAAATTCCTTTGAAAAAATGGTTTTATCGACCACTACCTTAAAACCTTTTTTATAAATTTACTTTTATGACTAAATTTTTGATGATATTCGACAATCTTGGATCATATATTTGTCACGTTAATAATAATTTTTCAAAAAAAAAATTTCTCAACAAATAAAATCAATATTGATTAAAAATTATATTTCAATGACTCCATTTTACGATATCCGAATTTTTAAGAAATTCCAAAATTTCTTACCAAACTTGCTTCTTGCTTTTTATTTTTGGATTTTATATACTATCGCTTTTGATATACAGGCCCGACAAGAGGGTAGGGTAGCCGAGGTTGTAGCCCTGGGGCCCGGCTTGAAAAAAGGGGCCCACAGCGGTCAGAAGGGGCCCGGGAAAAAGTAAAATTTTCTTTTTTTGTTTGTCACTAATTTTTTCCGGGAGAAATTTTTAAGAGATGTGCTTTATTCGCAGGGCCCGCCATTTCTCTCCACGGCCCTGTTGATATATTTTCTTGATATTAAGTTTTTAAAAATGTACAGTAAGACTTCTTTACTTTCCTAATAACCATGATAGGTATTGAAATTGGTCAAAATTTACATATTATTGAATTCCTACGAATTTTTGAAATATCTTAAAAATTCGTCGTCTGTCCCCCGTCAAATAAATAGGACCATCAAAACATACTTTTTGGAAATCTGTAATCTTGAAGAAATTGAAACGTTTAAGGCTTAATAAACCTGTTTAATATATATTTCCAAAGTACATAATATAAACAGAAATTAATACATAAACAATAAAATAAATGGTAAAAATAGTTTAAATTTTGATTATGATTAATTTATAGGTTTCTATAGATATCTACTCAAGGGTAATTTCAGATATTTATTTACATAAGAATGATACAAAATTATATGTATTTCTATAATTTAAATAAATACAAAATTTAAAAAAAATGCATAATACTCTACTATTTTAATAAATTAATAGATTTTTATTCTAATTAATCCAAGAAAAACTATGTTTCCCTTATTAAAGAATAAAAATAAAAATTATGTATCCAAATCAATGTAATATATGCAATCTTACATACACAAATTTCAACAAAAATTGTTACCAAAATCGCCAATTTACAAGTTTTGCTAATAGGCAAACATAAAAACATAGTAGCACCATGTGTGAGTGAATCAGATAGCGTATCAGCTATCTCTCTTCCACTCATTACTATACGGGATAGAGAAGCACCGCCTCTAATCAAAATGGCTGCCAGCTAGATAGGCGGACCTAAAAAGATGATATTGGACGGTATTGTAGTGACATCTATTAGAATCTTGTTACACTACGTAAAAACTACTGTGCTATCGGCATTGGTTACTTTGATTAAATTTGTAGAGATGGCACTACAAGATAGATTTGAAATTTTCTGCAAAAATTAAACTAATGAAACAATGTAATTTTCTTTTATAAATTTAGTTTTATGATTAAATTTTTCTGATATTCGATTATGTTTGATTATATATTTCTTATTTTAATAATAATATAAAAGAAAACATTTAATCCATAAATAAAATCAATATTGTTTAAAAGTGACTCCAGTTGACGATAGACAAAATTGCTTCTAGCTTTTTATTTTTGATTTTTTTCTATATTGTAAACTTTCGTTTTTGACGTTATTTTGATATTTTATAAAAAATTTTTGAAAATGTACAAATATGTCGTTTTACTTTCCTGAGGGAAATGAAATCTATCGAAATGTATGATCGATTTCGTAAGAATTTTCTTAAAAATTCGTCTATCGTCCGCCAAATAGGGTTATCAACACATAATTTTTAAGTATTATTTAATCTTGATGAAACGGGGGGTTTTTATAAAAAATAAAATTAATTTAAATATCAAAAAAATTTATTAATTTAGATACATTTTTGATATGATTTATATAAATATTAGTTAAGTAGGTATATAAAAATTTTAAATATAAAATTTTAAGCTTATGTAGTTTATATTAGAAAAAGTACAGACATCTTTGCCAAATGGTAGCAAATGTTCAGGGCTGGAAACTATTTAAAATGATTTCATTTTAAATATGTATTTAAAATACAAAATGGCATTTTGCATTTTCTATTTAAAATAAGTTCGGTCAAACCATTTTCCATTTTGTATTTAAAATGGAAATTTGAATCCATTTTGTATTTAAAATGAAAATGCATGTATACTCAAATTTATGTGGGTTTGAATTGAACGCAGTCTAACAAATTGTGTTAAATGTAAGTCGATTTAATTGACTCAAATTTTTTATAATTCGAGTTTCAATGTCACTTACGTTAAATTTGTTACTAGAGCTGCAGTTCTCTCAAGTCAAATTTTTCTGACTCAAGTTGTGTGCTATTATCTTTAAGACACGTCGATAAGAAATGTTTTAGTATTTCAAGTAGATGATTTTCATAATTTGGAAGCCGCAGTAGTAGACTGCTATATAGTTGGCAGTCGAAAAATTTCTTTTAAATTGAAAATACTTTTATTCGATTGGGAATCATTTGGGAAAATTTAGGAATATAATTTTTTTATTTAGGACATTATAATTAGTGAGTAATTAATTAGTCTTTTTTTAGCGTATAGTTAGCAGACATGAAAATAAAAAATATTTAATTTTACGTTATTTGATAGTAAATAGTTTAGGAAGAACATTAAAATTAATCACACCATTTGGGAATTCATAATTAATTAATTATGCTGATTTTTCTGTTTACGGTTTTACATGTACAGTATATTTAATGACTGACGCCACTGACTAATATGGCGGCAAAATTCAAACACTTTTGTATGTTAAAATTATGAATTATTTTTCGAACTGTACTTCATTAGTATGTTGTATATTTACATTTTACATAATTTTATTGACGGAAAGTGTGAATTGAAAAGTTATGTTAGTATATACAATATACTGTACAATATACTAATGAAGTACAATTCGAAAAATAATTCATAATTTCAACGTACAGAAGTGTTGAATTTTGCCGCCATATTAGTCAGTGGCGTCAATCATTATTCATTAAATATATTGTACATGTAAAATCGTAAACAAAAAAATCGGCATAATTAATTAATTATGAATTCCCAAATGGTGTGATTAATTTTAATGTTCTTCCCAAACTATTTACTATCAAATAACGTAAAATTAAATATTTTTTATTTTCATGTCTGCTAACTATACGCTAAAAAAAGACTAATTAATTACTCACTAATTATAATGTCCTAAATAAAAAAATTATATTCCTAAATTTTCCCAAATGATTCCCAATCGAATAAAAGTATTTTCAATTTAAAAGAAATTTTTCGACTGCCAACTATATGGCAGTCAGTAGTAGCGTAGTCACGGTTTGATTATGTCAAGTCTGAATTAAATTTTACAATACATATTTTTGAGTAACAATATTTCAAGAGTTACATAAATTTTGTTTTCATATCATGCAAACTTTATAAAATGTTCTCAAAAGACTGCGCTGCCCTTATTTAATTTCAATACGTTTGATATTTTCCTAATGTTTTTTATTAATATAAAAAGCATTTATTGTATAAAAAAGTAAAAAAACCATTTTGCATTTTATAATCCATTTTAAATAGCTATTTTTCATTTTTAGCTTAGCAAAACCATTTTCCATTTTGTATTTTAAATGAATTTCTAGAAACCATTTTCCATTTTCTATTTTAAATGGTTTCTATGAATCATTTTTCCCAGCCCTGAAAATGTTAATATTACTACTAATTGTAAGAACCTGAAACTATCAGAAATCTAGAATTAGACAAAATGGGCAATAAGGTATTGTTTTACAATCAAATTTAAAGCCCCGTTAGTGTAAAAGTCGACTTTAAACTAAAGTAAGAATTATCTCGACTTTTACTGCTTAAAGTTGGCTTTAACATATTTGTTATTACTGATTGTTATCATCGAATTTTGTTTATAAGCATAATTTTTCTATAAAATATTCGTACCTTAAATAAATAAAATAAAAATTTTATTTTTTTGCTTATTTTCAGTAATATTTATGATTATTTTTACGTCTAGGATTAATATCAAATATTCCTTTTGGGTTAAACTGGCTGAACGATTTCTGGGCTATCCGCAATTTCTTTTATAATTCATTGTATTTATGGTAAATTTTTTTTAAAAAGAAATAATGTAGTTTTCTATTCCAATCTCACTGGCAGTAGCGAAATGAGTGAAATGCGTATATTGTGAAATTCAGTCATGTTGATATTTTCGTTTCTATAGTAATTTTTTTTAAATGTAAGATTGGCAACGATAATTCATAGTTCGTTTTACCCATGCAACACTTAAAAGTCCTTTAACAAAGGTAAGCAGACCTGATCATTGTAAAACAATGCTAAAAATAAAGTCGACTATAAATTAAAAGTAGCTTTAGTTAAAGAACCTTTAAAATTATGAATGTAAAACCGGCCGTTAATCTTTTTTGGATTATGGTGCTCGAGTTTAAGATTCGTTTTTGTTTCAATAAAACAGACTTTTTTACTTACTTTTCTGAAAGTTAGAAATTAGGTTGTAGTTGTCTTTTATTATTATAGTAATAGCTTCCAAGCTATTGAGTATTTTTATCCGGTTATAGTGCGTCTCAAATTTAATAATTCTCTTAGTTAAGAAGTTTCGTTTAGGCGAAGCCGACAGAATTGTGAGCAAACAAAGTTCTAGATATCAAAAAAATACTTCACTTTTTTAGTTTTAGTTCATTTTTTCAAAATTTCTGGGTAGCCTCGAGTCTACCCGGTGTACCCGCTAAAATAGCAACTGGTAAACTCCTTAGTATACTAAATTTAAAAGTTAAATAAGTTTTGCAGTCAATTATTGAAAGGTCAATTATGTTTTTTATTAATTTTTCCCAGTTTATTTCAGTTAAAGTAAACAATTATTTAAATTTGTAGTATCTACAAAATATATACAATGTGTAAGGTAGGTATAATGTCAATAAAATTGAAATATTCTGATAATTTTTTGTAATTTTATTGTTAAGTTCTCTCAAAAACAATTAATTGCCGAAACATTAGTATTTGAGACATTAACGTAGACAATCGTGATAAATAATTATATTTATTTAGTTTCAATAAGTTCAACATTAAAAGATTGTAATAAATAATCCAATAATTTAATGAATTTTTATTCTAATTGTTCTAATTAAAACTCTGTTATCATTAAAATAAAAATTAAAAATAAAAATTATCTATATTATCCAAAGCATAGCTACATTGTCCAATCATATATGCAATCATACATACACGAATATCAACAAAAATCTTTAAGACATCCTCGATTTACAAGTTTTGGTAATAGGCAAACATAAAAACGAGGCGAAAAATAGTAGAACATTGTGTGAGTGAATAAGAGATTGTAACAAATGTCTCTCTTCCACTTGTTACTATACGGGACATAGAAGCCCCGCCTTCAACCAAAATGGCCGACATATAGATAGGCGGACCTTAATAAGATGATATACACGGTACTGTAGTGACATCTACTCGTCTCTTATTACATTGCGCAAAAATTACTGTAGTATCGGCATTGTCTATTTTCGTAAGATTTTTAAAGATGGCACTACCTGATAAATTTAAAATTTCCTACTAATTTGGAAAAATTAAATGCAAATACATATTTTTTATAAATTTTTAAGTTTTATAATTAAATTTTTGATAAATCAAATGATCTTTGATCATGTATTCCTTATATTAATGATAATAGTTAATAATAATTATCAAAAAATTTACATGAGCAATGAAATCAATAATATATATTTAAAGAAAATTTATTAATTTAGATAAATATTTACGCATGTTTTACATAAACTCCTTAATAAACAAAAGTTCAAGTTTAAAATAGTTATATAGCTACTTAAATTTTATTAAAAAGCACATTTTTACAAATCCAGTTAGGTTTTTGCCTTATTTGCATCCGTAGAAACTGAAAATATGTTATTTAAGTTTTTAAGATTATTTTTGATTATACATATATTTCTTATTTTAATAATAATATAAAAAAAAAAAAAAAAAAAAAAAAAAAACATTTAATCCATAAATAAAATGAATATTGTTTAAAAATGACTCCAGTTGACGATAGACAAAATTGCTTCTAGCTTTTTATTTTTGATTTTTTTCTATATTGTAAAATTACGTTTTCGACGTTATCTTGATATTTTATAAAAATTTTTTGAAAATGTACAAATATGTCGTTTTACATACTTTCCTGAAGGAATTGAAATCTGTCGAAAAGTTTTACAGGTTAAATTTTACAATATTTTTGAGTAACAATATTTCAAGAGTTACATAAATTTTGTTTTCATGTCATGCAAACTTTATAAAATGTTCTCAAAAGACTGCGCTGCCCTTATTTAATTTCAATACGTTTGATATTTTTTTAATTTTGTTTATTAATATAAAAAACATTTATAGTATAAAAAAGTAAAAAAAGCATTCTGCATTTTATAATCCATTTTAAATAGCTATGTATTTTTCATTTTCTATTTTAAATATGCTTAGCAAAACCATTTTCCATTTTGTATTTTAAATGAATTTGTGGAAACCATTTTCCATTTTCTCTTTTAAATGGTTTCTATGAATCATTTTTCCCAGCCCTGCAAATGTTAATATTACTGCTAATTGTAAGAACGTGAAACTATCAGAAATCTAGAATTACACAAAATGGGCAGTATATCTTCTTTTGGATTATGGTGCTCGAGTTTGAGATTCGTTTTCGTTTCAATAAAACAGACTTTTTTACTTACTTTTCTGATTGTAAGTAACAATATTTTTAATTTAAAAATATTAACCGGGTATTTCTAAAAATATATGGAGAAATGATCCTCTCAAACAGAAAGAAATTTCATACAGATAACACATATTAATAAACCACAAGCACGAGATGTTTTTAATTTAATTCCATACCGGAAAACCACAACTGTACAATCATTCAACTGAAATATTTTTATATTTTTCAAATCGGACACAAAAATAAAATTTCATCTGCTTTTGTAGAAGACACACACACACACACACACACGTACAAATTGGGTATTACCATCGAAGATCTCTCAAAGTCTGCACGGATGACGTCACATCCAACATGGCGTCCCCGAACACCGCCGAACCAAAATCCACTCACAGCGATTGACGTCACACACACACACGACTTGAAGTAACATTGCGGTTTTAACTGATAAAAAATTTCCTGCTCCTACAACTTAGGCAATCACACATGCACCCTCAACCGTCGGCATACCTACCTTCGCGCTATTTTCGCGCTCATCAAAACTGCTATTAAAATCTTTCCAACGCCTACAGTTTCCCGGAAAATCAAAAAAATTCATTTGAGCAGCATATAAAGACAGAAATTGAAAATATCTAAATCTGAACCAACGGCGCTAATTAGATAAAGCTTATATACGAATTACGCGCTATTTTCGCGCTCATCATAACTGCTATTAAAATCTTTCCAGCGCCTATAGTTTCCCGGAAAATCAAAAAAATTCATTTGAGCAGCATATAAAGACAAAAATTGAAAATATCTAAATCTGAACCAACGGCGCTAATTAGATAAAGCTTATATAGGAATTTCGCGCTATTTTCGCGCTCATCATAACTGCTATTAAAATCTTTCCAGCGCCTATAGTTTCCCGGAAAATCAACAAAATTCATTTGAGCAGCATATAAAGATAAAATTTGAAAATATCGAAATCTAAACCAACGGCGATAATTAGATAAAACTTATTTAGGAATTACGCGCTATTTTGGCGCTCATCATAACTGCTATTAAAATCTTTCCAGCGCCTATAGTTTCCCGGAAAATCAACAAAATTCATTTGAGCAGCATATAAAGCCAAAAATTGAAAATATCTAAATCTGAACCAACGGCGCTAATTAGATAAAACTTATATAGGAATTACGCGCTATTTTCGCGCTCATCATAACTGCTATTAAGATCTTTCCAGCGCCTATAGTTTCCCGGAAAATCAACAAAATTCATTTGAGCAGCATATAAAGACAAAAATTGAAAATATCTAAATCTGAACCAACGGCGCTAATTAGATAAAGCTTATATAGGAATTACGCGCTATTTTGGCGCTCAGCATAACTGCTATTAAAATCTTTCCAGCGCCTATAGTTTCCCGGAAAATCAACAAAATTCATTTGAGCAGCATATAAAGACAAAATTTGAAAATATCGAAATCTAAACCAACGGCGATAATTAGATAAAACTTATATAGGAATTACGCGCTATTTTGGCGTTCATCATAACTGCTATTAAAATCTTTCCAGCGCAATAAATAGTTTTATGCAATAAACATTACATATCTAAGATGATATTGCATCAACAGAAAAAAATATTTTTTTTCAACAAATTGTTTTAAAATTGGCAGTATAAATTCAATATTATCCAAGATCGTCCTATAGTAATTTATTTTCCAAAACTATAAATTTACAGCAAAAAGTCAGTCTTAATGTTTATTACGAAGATTTACATAATAAATATTAGGAAAAACAAAGTTAAATTGATTGTAAGACATTTATATCATTTTAAATAACCCAAAAATTAAGACAAACTGATCTAAAAATATAAAGAAAGAAAGAACAAATAGAACTAGTATCAAATTTTATCAAATTATCTATTAAGTTTGCTTTTTCCCTGTTATTTTGACAAGCATTTTTTAAGATATTCGAACGACAATTTGCATCGTCTTTTATGCAATAAACATTACATATCTAATATGATATTGCATCAACTCATAAAATATTTTTATTTCAACAATCTGTTTTAAAATAGGCAGTATAAATTCAATATTATCCAAGATCTTTCTATAGTAATTTATTTTCAAAAACTATAAATTTACAGCAAAAAGTCAGTTTTAATGTTTATTACGAAGATTTACAAAATAAACATTAGGAAACACAAAGTTAAATTGATTGCAAGACACTTATCTCATTTTAAATAACCCAAAAATTAAGAACAATTGATCTAAAAATTAAAGAAAGAAAGAACAAATAGAACTAGTATCAAATTTTATCAAATTATCTATTAAGTATGCTTTTTCCATGTTATTTTGACAAACATTTTCTAAAATTTTTTAAGATATTCGAATGAGAGTTTGCAACGTGTTTTATGCAATAAACATAACATATCTAACATGCTATTGCATTAAATCAAAAAAATATATTTTTTTAACAGTTTGTTTTAAAATAGGTAGTATAAATTCATTATTATCCAAGATCTTCCTATAGTAATTTATTTTCCAAAACTATAAATTTACAGCAAAAAGTCAGTCTTAATGTTTATTACGAAGATTTACACAATAAATTTTAGGAAACACAAAGTTAAATTGATTGTAAGACATTTATATCATTTTGAATAAGCCAAAAATTAAGACAAATTGATCTAAAAATATAAAGAACGAAAGAACAAATAGAACCAGTATCAAATTTTATCAAATTATCTATAAAGTTTGCTTTTTCCCTATTATTTTGACAAGCATTTTTTAAGATATTCGAACGACAGTTTGCATCGTCTTTTATGCAATAAACATTACATATCTAATGTGATATTGCATCAACTCATAAAATATTATTATTTCAACAGTCTGTTTTAAAATAGGCAGTATAAATTTAATATTATCCAAGATCTTTCTATAGTAATTTATTTTCAAAACTATAAATTTACAGCAAAAAATCAGTTTTAATGTTTATTACGAAGATTTACAAAATAAACATTAGGAAACACAAAGTTAAATTGATTGGAAGACATTTATATCATTTTAAGTAACCCAAAAATTAAGAACAATTGATCTAAAAATATAAAGAATGAACGCACAAATAGAAATAGTATCAAATTTTATCAAATTATCTATTAAGTTTGCTTTTTCCTTGTTATTTTGACAAGCATTTCTTAAAATTTTTTAAGATATTTGAAGGGCACTTTGCATCGTCTTTTATGCAATATACATTACATATCTAATATGATATTGCATCAACTCATAAAATATTATTATTTCAACAGTCTGTTTTAAAACAGTGTAGCGAGTAAACATCAACTGTGGTTTTTATGCAACCAACACTACATATGCGTATTACCTTTTGCATAACAATTTTGGAAGTGGGAATTAACGACATCTATATGACGTTGCTTGTAATAACAGTCATTAATAGTTGAGACTCACACACAACGACGACAATGGTTGGAACTAAATGCGTCCTTGTGTGTGAGTCTCAACTATTAACGACTGTTATTACAAGCAACGTCATACAGATGTCGCTAATTTCCACTTCAAACAAATTTATACAAAAGGTAATACGCATGTGTAGTGTTGCTTGCATAAAAACCACAGATGATGTTTACTCGCTACACTATCTTAAAACAGACTGTTAAAATAATAATATTTTATGAGTCGATGCAATATCATATTAGATATGTAATGTTTATTGCATAAAAGACGATGCAAACTGCAGTTCGAATATCTTAAAAAATTCTTGTCAAAATAACAGGGAAAAAGCAAACTTAATAGATAATTTGATAAAATTTGATACTAGTTCTATTTGTTCTTTCTTTCTTTATATGTTTAGATCAATTGTTCTTAATTTTTGGGTTATTTAAAATGATATAAGTGTCTTTCAATCAATTTAACTTTGTGTTTCCTAATGTTTATTTTGTAAATCTTCGTAAAAAACATTAAAACTGACTTTTTGCTGTAAATTTATAGTTTTTGAAAATAAATTACTATAGAAAGATCTTGGATAATATTGAATTTATACTGCCTATTTTAAAACAGATTGTTGAAATAAGAATGTTTTATGAGTTGATGCAATATCTTATTAGATATGTAATGTTTATTGCATAAAAGACGATGCAAACTGTCGTTCGAATATCTTAAAAATTTCTTGTCAAAATAACAGGGAAAAGCAAACTCAATAGATAATTTGATAAAATTTGATACTAGTTCTATTTGTTCTTTCTTTCCTTATATTTTTAGATCAATTGTTCTTAATTTTTGGGTTATTTAAAATGATATAAGTGTCTTTCAATCAATTTAACTTTGTGTTTCCTAATGTTTATTTTGTAAATCTTCGTAATAAACAATAAAACTGACTTTTTGCGGTAAATTTATAGTTTTGGAAAATAAATTACTATACAAAGATCTTGGATAATATTGAATTTATACTGCCTATTTTAAAACAGACTGTTGAAATAAGAATATTTTATGAGTTGACGCAATATCATATTAGATATGTAATGTTTATTGCATAAAACACGTTGCAAACTCTCATTCGAATATCTTAAAAAATTTTAGAAAATGCTTGTCAAAATAACAGGGAAAAAGAAAACTTAATAGATAATTTGATTAATTTTAATACTAGTTCCAGTTGTTTTTTCTTTTCTTATATTTATGGATAAATTTTTCTTAATTATTGGGTTATTTAAAATTTGTGTCTTACAATCAATTTAACTTTGTGTTTCCTAATGTTTATTTTGTAAATCTTCGTAATAAACATTAAAACTGACCGTTTGCTGTAAATTTATAGTTTTGGAAAATAAATTACTATAGAAATATCTTGGATAATATTGAATTTATACTGCCTATTTTAAAACAGACTGTTGAAATAAGAATATTTTATGAGTTGATGCAATATCATACTAGATATGTAATGTTTATTGCATAAAACACGATGCAAACTGTCGTTCGAATATCTTAAAAAATTCTTGTCAAAATAACAGGGAAAAAGCAAACTTAATAGATAATTTGATAAAATTTGATACTAGTTCTATTTGTTCTTTCTTGCTTTATATTTTTAGATCAATTTGTCTTAATTTTTGGGTTATTTAAGATGATATAAATGTCTTACAATCAATTTAACTTTGTGTTTCCTAATATTTATTGTGTAAATTTTCGTAATAAACATTAAGACTGACTTTTTGCTGTAAATTTATAGTTTTGGAAAATAAATTACTATTGAAAGATCTTGGATAATATTGAATTTCTACTGCCTATTTTAAAACAAACTGTTGAAAAAAAAAATTTTATGAGTTGATGCAATATCATATTAGATATGTAATGTTTATTGCATAAAACACGTTGCAAACTCTCATTCGAATATCTTAAAAAATTTTAGAAAATGCTTGTCAAAATAACAGGGAAAAAGCAAACTTAATAGAAAATTTGATTAGATTTAATACTAGTTCCAGTTGGCTTTTCTTTTCTTATATTTTTAGATAAATTTTTCTTAATTATTGAGTTATTTTAAATGATATAAGTGTCTTAGAATTAATTTAACTTTGTGTTTCCTAATGCTTATTTTGTAAATCTTCGTAATAAACATTAAAACTGACTTTTTCCTGTAAGTTTATAGTTTTGGAAAATAAATTACTATAGAAAGATCTTGGATAATATTTAATTTATACTGCCTATTTTAAAACAGACTGTTGAAATAAGAATATTTTATGAGTTGATGCAATATCATATTAGATATGTAATGTTTATTGCATAAAACACGTAGCAAACTCTCATTGGAATATCTTAAGAAATTTTAGAAAATGCTTGTGAAATTAACAGGGAAAAAGCAAACTTAATAGATAATTTGATTAATTTTAATACTAGTTCCAGTTGTTTTTTCTTTTCTTATATTTATGGATAAATTTTTCTTAATTATTGGGTTATTTAAAATTTGTGTCTTACAATCAATTTAACTTTGTGTTTCCTAATGTTTATTTTGTAAATCTTCGTAATAAACATTAAAAACTGACCTTTTGCTGTAAATTTATAGTTTTGGGAAATAAATTACTATAGAAATATCTTGGATAATATTGAATTTATACTGCCTATTTTAAAACAGATTGTTGAAATAAGAATATTTTATGAGTTGATGCAATATCATATTATATATGTAATGTTTATTGCATAAAAGACGATGCAAACTGCAGTTCGAATATCTTAAAAAATTCTTGTCAAAATAACAGGGAAAAAGCAAACTTAATAGATAATTTGATAAAATTTCATACTAGTTCTATTTGTTCTTTCTTTCTTTATATTTTTAGATCAATTGTTCTTAATTTTGGGTTATTTAAAATGATATAAGTGTCTTACAATCAATTTAACTTTGTGTTTCCCAATGTTTATTTTGTAAATCTTCGTAATAAACATTAAAACTGACTTTTTGCTGTAAATTTATAGTTTTGGAAAATAAATTACTATAGAAAGATCTTGGATAATATTGAATTTATACTTAAAGTGGTCCTTCCAATATCTTAAAAATATTTTACACAATGCTTACCGAAATAATTTGGAAAAAGCAAACTTGATAGATAATTTGATTAAATTTAATTTTAAATTCTATTTGTTTTTTTTTTTTTTTTTTTTTTTTTTTTATATTTTATCGTAATTTTTACGAATTAAAATTGAGCTTAAAATATTTTAAAATTCGAACAACTACTCAGGGTACCACCTAGCGGGTACATTGAATACATTTTAATAAAAATGGCGTATTATAAGTGTTGTGTATAAGTGATTTGATGGACTGAAACTTTTTTTTTAAATGCTCAGATAAGACTAATTTAAAAATATTATTTTTCGTACAAAATAATTAATAAATATCTTTTCATGTTTTAATAATATTTTTTTGTAATATTATATCAGTTATAATACAAAATTGTCAATTGAAAATTTGCAAGTGCTATGCTTTGATTAACTGTAAATACGTTTGATTTTTTTTAAATAAAATATCTATAAGAATGTTTTTTAGCAGTATTTAATTATAAAATAATTTTTTAAGCTTAAGTTTGCAATTTTTTTATTATTTTTAACTGAACATAAAAGTCTATACGTTATCTAAAATTATTGTGCTTTGATTACAAATCTGTGTACATGTCGTTTTTACAAAAATTTCTTCATTAGTAAGGAATTATTTCGTAGATTTCATTCGAAAAATAAAATTTTAACATAAATTTTATAAAATGTTGTCATATTTTGTTGTTTTTAAAGAGTTTTTGGTTGTTAGAAGTAATATAAAAATATGTTTATGCTTTGTAAATAATTACCGTTCTTTGAAAGTGTACAGTGATTACTGATGTCGCTGATAACGGTAGAGCATATCAAAGCACTGTTGTTTTAATGGACGCTCTATTAATTCTCCAACGGTTATTTTTAAAGTTGACGTTGTTAAAAAAAATTAATAAAAAATTAAATCGAATTTTTTCGTTAAAAAAAAATGTCGTTAGTTAAAAAATTATTACAAATACATTATATTTTTTTGTTCTGTAATTTTATTATTAAAATTGAAAACATAAGTATAGCTTTGAATATGATCTCAGTAGTTAGTACCCATAATTCTTTTCGCGTCCGTTCACCACCGTTCACTTCCATCCATATCATGGACGAACGCTATCAATATGTTTTACAAAAATAATCTATCGAAATCAAAGAATAATTTTATGTTTTTAACAATTAAAAACGAAAAAAGTATAACATCCAAGTAATGAAGCCCGCTAGTAAATAAATTTTATCTTTTTAAATGATTTTTCTATTTTTAATTGAATTTACAAAATTTCATATTTCAATATACATAAGAACCGTCTGCCATGATGGACGCGATATGAAATTTTATAAAATTATACTTTTCGCTTACGAAAACATCATAAAATAATACATTTTTGTTAAAAATAATTAATTAATTGCATAATTTAGTATTTGTGATATGATTTTTTGTGTTTTTTAAATTTTTTGTAAAAAAAAATATTTTTCGTATTTTTGTAATGAAAATTTAGTCAGCCATTTTGCAATGCCTGTACAGTACCAAAGAACGAATCAATACAAGTGTACATTTACATCGATCTCTGTATAAATTTTATAAAAAAAGTAATAAAAATTTTTGTCTCCATAATAAAAAAGTGTGTAAAAATAAAATTTATGTATTGCTTTTCATTATTTTCCGTTTAAATTTTCTATTTAAAATATTTTTCTAAAGAAAATTGACAAATATAAAATCTCATTTATATGATAGAGGTAAATTGGTCTGTCTGCCATATTGAATATTTCTAAATTGTTTTTTTAAATTAAAAATTTTTTAAGAAAATGCAAATTTTTTAATAAAATTTTATCTGAAATGACTTCTTTTATGAATAAACTTTGATAATTTCGTAAATTTTCTTAAAAATCCAGTAATTTTTTTTTTACTTTTGCAACAAATTATTTTCTAATTACTTATCCATTTTCTATGTTACAAAAATTCTTTTACTTGTTCAGTATATCATGCAATGCAATTTTGATATCGTCAAAAACTTAAATATTTTGTGCAGATAATAAAACTGATGTAACTTGAGAGTCCACGTCGTTCATGTCTACACTTTTCATCCAGAAGGTTCTTCGCCAACGTGACTTCATTCACACAACTAGAGTACCTGAAAGAAATTCACAAATTTCAAAAATTGGTAAGAATTATTTAATTTTTGTGTAAAATTTGTGTTGTGCCCCAGGTGGATCTGGAAAAATTTTCTCAAAAAAAAATTTCTCTGTCATTAACAAAAGTCCCCAGGTCCCTAAACTATCAGAAATATTAATTATCTTTACGAAAACAAAATTTTTTATAAAATTTAGATTTTATAAACATATTTTTAACCAGAAAATCACCTGGCACAATGGCTAGTAACATTTTCTAAAAGGTTTTTTTTTTCAGATACCACTAGTTTAAGAACACAAAGACGACAAAAGGTGTCCTCCAGGTGTCCAGGTGTTCAAATATTTTCATCAGATACTACGAATTTTCAACGAAATTCATAAAAAAATATTTTTATTCTACATAGCTTGTACGGGGAATCAAGATTAAAATAATTTAAAAATAAAATTTCAATCAACAACGAAAAGTCAATTTAATTTTTAAAATAAACATTTCCCATCAGTTTTCCTGTACAAATTTCCCATCAGTTTTCCTGTACTAATTTCATCTATGTGTATAAAAATATTTACCTCGAATGTGGCTGTGAATGGTAGAACACAACTCGAAAAGTTCCCGTAACAGCAAGTCAGAAATTTTCTCCAGGTAAATGGAACTCCCGTATTTTTGATAATTTCATAATAAAATGTCCTAGTTGTTTGGATTTATTTTGAAATAGGCCTGCAAATATTAAAAATTTCTGCTTAAAATTTGGGTATAATTCCATAATTACAGTTTTTGTGGTATTTTTAACCCATTAAGCCCTTTGGGGGCGAAGCGACCGACTCCACTATGTGATAAAAATATTGGTGGCGTCTGTTATAGATTAACTGTCTATAATAGACGCCACCCACATCATCAGACGGGTCTATTTTCTTTTTTAATTAATGTTACGAATAATATCAACGGAAAGAAATGTGGGGCCCGGGGATTAACCAAATTTTTTTAAAAATTTTCCCCAAAAATATAAGTGACAAGCAAAAAACAGCCATTTTTTAAATTTTTTTCCGAACCTCTGAGTTACAACCTCGGCTTCCCCCCTCCACTGATCGGGCTTGCCACAGTTAGGATATAAATTGGAAATTTTTAGTAATTAAGATTGGGCAATTTAAATCTTTATTAGGTTATTTATAAAAGTAAACAATTGCCTCTAAAATATTATTATAATTTAAATGAATATTCATAATGGTGAGATAATTATTAATCAGTTCACGGTCACTGACACTATGAAACGTCAAGTGAAACCTGACTAACTATAACACTACGCTCTACCACGTCAACAAGTCCATATAAAGTAACCCTCATAGTAGTACACGTGCAAGTTATTTGTCGAATATATTTATTTACCAACTTTTATAATAAACTGTAAAAAATATTCTTAAATTTTATTCTGAAAATTGTGAAAAATTTTAGAAATTTCTGTATTAGATCCTAAATTTGGTTTTGCTAAAATAGCATACATGTAATAACCATATAAACACTAATAGGATAACGTCCTTGAAGTGTCCGGTGGATAGTTCTGTTGTTTGTTTAAAACTTTAAATGCAGGCAACCGTGGGAAAGAATTAGACAAACACATACTACCGTAAACTGGATTAAATCGACACAAATTCAAACTTCACATTGTATTTTTTGTATTCCTTTTACGAGTACCTATTTTTTTTAGTATATATTAAAAATTTACGTGTGCATGGTTACTTTGTTACACTGACCAAAAACTTCTGAAACTATATTTCTGGTTTTTGAAAAAATAATAAAAATTATGTAATTTCTACTCTATGGTGAATCGGGGTCAAAAGAGGCAATAAAAACGATTAAGAGTGAATTGTGATCATTATGATGATCAGCAGGGCTGACCAAAATTGAAATACGTCACAATTTTATGTGGAAATTAACGTAAAAGCTCAAGTTTATAAAGTATAGAAAGGTTATGTGCAATCTCGAATAACCTTGAAGTGTCCATAGTCCATATTCCAATACAACTTCTGTCTGTCGCTATTGACTCATATACTATCTCTACTCATTCTTTTTTCCTCCCTATTAACCTCCAATTTAACCCAAATGTCAAATCCTCATGATTTTCTCTTAACAAAATTTAAAAAAAAAAATGCAGTTTTCTTATCTCATACATGTTTCAAAATAACTAAAAATTAGAACAATTTATTCATAAGGACACGAAAATAATTTTTTTTTTTTTAATTTTAAAAACAAAAAATAACATTTTAAAGACATCAATTTAAATTGATTTTTTAATATTTTCAGTCGAACTTCAAATTTAGTTGCTATTGTCACCCAAAAAAATTATTTTCTACTATAGTTTAAGAAAAACGTATTATGTTCATCATTACGTATTATTTAATAAATTCATGACTAATTTTATTCGTTTTGTAATTTTACATTTTAATTATAACCATCAAATTCTACCAGTAAGTGCCTTTTTTTAAAACTAGACACTGACAACTTATCAACCTAAGTATCATACCTGGTACTTCAATACATCCTTCTTTGAGTTCTAACCCATTCTTTATTTAAGACGAAACAGCTCCGTAAACTCAAAATGTCCCCTAATGTAAAATATAAAAAATATTTTTATATAATAAATTGTCTATAAACAAAACATTTGCTAGCGTTTGTTAAAGCTGGTTAAGCTGCGGCTATATAAAATACTTGGACGGTTTCGTTAGTATGGTTTTTAAATATTTCCCCAATATGATCTATAAATAGATCCCTGAGTGTGAATGGGTTAATAAGTGATAAAGGTTAAAAACAGGTTAGGTTATAAAGGTTAAATGTTATGTATTTAACTGTTAAATGATAAGTGTTATAAAATAGAGATTTTTTTAAAAGCAGACTAAAGTTAAATTTTAAAGAAATCGAAAACAAGCTGTTAATAAGCGAATTTCATTTTTTGGTGAAAGCTGCACAGGCATAACTACTGACATATTTTATTAAATTTTCAATTTTACCTATTGGTCCACATTAATATTTTTATGTTAAATAACATAAATATGATAGCAACACACTTTAATTTTACATTTTTCGATTGTTTATTTATGTTTGGCATTCATTTTGTCTACAGCAGCCATCTTCATTTTTTTGTTACAGGGTTGGTGGTTGCTACTTCCGCTACTAGGTTACTAAATGGCCAAAGTAATACTCTGTGTTATCTACAAGACCATCAATATTCAATAACAATTTTTTTAAAAATTTTTTTCATGGCTTTCTCCGGTTTTTCACAGTATAAATTCTCAAATTATTTTTCAGTACATTCGCCTTCAAAAATTATGGAATAAAAAAAACAAACAATCGCTAATAAATTGTAAGTTAGAAACCCATAGTTTTAATATCCAACACGTATTAATTTTTTTTTTAAATCAGAGCCCTCTAGTTTATAACGATGCAAACTCGTTTTGGTACATAATTTTCATGAAATTTTCAGCTCGCGTTGCTGAAATTTTCTCACAGATGCAAGCACTAATAATTTAGTTAACAGTTCTTACAAGAGATGGCAGTAAATAGCCGTGTAAAGTAGAGTCCCTATAATAAATAGAGTCGTGACATGTCATCCATTTTCTATCCAAAACAGAGCGGGAAGCTTCAAAATTAATTATCACATGTTTGAGTAAATATTTTTGAGTATATTGTTATTGTTAATAAGTTATAAATTAATGAACAATTAAAATTTTTTTAATTTAATTATTCTTTCTAAGTTAAACTAAATCGTATTTGTTAACAATTAATTTATTTCCAATGTATTTTACGAAAACTTTGGATAGAAAATGCCGGAACCAATCAGCGTTCAGCACACATGTCACCACTCTATTTATTATAGGCACTCTAGTGTAAAGTAGAGTCCCTATAATAGAGTCGTGACATGTCATCCATTTTGTATCCAAAACAGAGCGGGAAGCTTCAAAATTAATTATCACATATTTTGGTAAATATTTTTGAGTACATAATAATTGTTAATAAGTTATGAATCAATGAACAAGTAAAAATTTTTAATTTAATTATTCTTTCTAAGTTAAACTAAATGGTTTTTGTTAACATTTAATTTATTTCTAATGTATTTTACGAAAACTTTGGATACAAAATGCCGGAACCAATCAGCGTTCAGCACACATGTCACCACTCTATTTATTATAGAGACTCTAGTGTAAAGTGTAAAACTTCCACAACAATGGAACTTAAAAATTATACCTAGATAAAAATTCAAAACAATTGAAAATTTTACATTATAGTATTATTTATATTTTTAGATTGTATATTAGATTTGAGCTTGAATACAAAAGTACTAAAAGTTTAAAAAAGTAAAACTATTTCCCAGCAGTAACTCTTGTAATAATTTTTTTTTTTTGATAGATGTCTGATGCATAAAAATTATTGTTTCAGATGATCAAAATGGTAAACGATTCTTTCAACATACGCGATATTCGCGAATACGGTTTCCGCGATAATCGCGAATTCGGTAAAAAGTGCACGGTAACAATGTATTCGGGTGACGATATTCACAATTTCGAAAGTATCGGTACCGATTTTCGCCGTTTACAAACGGTTTTCGCGGAGTGTGTTATGTGTCAGTGTAATGATTGTTGTGCCAAAAGAGTGACTTTATGTTGTTAATGTTTAATCCGATATTCCGTACCGTAAGTTTAAAATACAGTGAAAAAAGAAATTAAATAATAAATACCGAACGGAGAACTTTTAAAATTAAAACAATAAAACTAAAGTGAAAGTGAAAGTGAAAAAATATGAGAGGCGTGCTATCCACAAATTGTGGTACCACGCGCAGGTTTGTTGCATGCTTTTTTTTCATGATAAAATTTTATAACATACAGAGATTACAGATTAATGGACAAACTTTTCACTAACTTAACTTTCCGAACTTTTCACTAACCAAAATATCTGTATATTATAGAATTTTTTTTTTTTTTTTGCATGCGCATGCTCATTTTTAGATATAAGCTAGAAAGAGTGGCATCCTATTTTGGTCCGAAACTGCAAGATTTGTTGCCAAAGTAGGCTAGGGAAGCCCGGGTTATATGTCACTCAATTTTTTTAGGCTTTCTTGTTGTATATTTTCTTTTAGATTGGGTGGCATCCCATACCGGTCCGAAACTGCAAGATTGTTGCCGGATGGGCTAGGGACAAATCAGGCGCGATGTCATCCAGTAAGTTAGCATAGGTCCTTCAGACCTGACTACCGAATTCATTTGGAATTTGGTCGGCAAATGATAGGGACCTGGTGATATTTGCAGTAGGCCGCAATATCTCTCAGGGTCTTAGGGTTTTCCTTTTCAGCTGGGCCTCTACACAAATAATAATACAGCTAATTTGTATGGTATGTGTATCAGGGATTTGTCCCCCAATCTTCTGATGCATTGTACCAATACAGACCTGCTGGAAAGGTTGTGTAGACGTAGGGGTAGGGGCGAAACTTAGTCCGTGACCCTCCGTGTTTAGGCTTTTTTCACCCTCGTTTGTACAAACGGTACAAAATTGAGGGCTCCGTGGTGACTGGATATTTTACCGCCGCATAAATCAGTGCTTTGAGAAAAAAGAATTAAAATTTTTTTTTAATTTGAGTCACTGCGCTGAGATATGTTGGTAGAATGTTTCCAGTTGCAAATTATTATGGTCTTTTTACTGATTTTTTAATTTTTAAATAAAATTTTTAAAGAAAACATAAATTAATCGAATATTTTTTGTTTTTTAGTTTCAGGGTCTTTGGTTTGTGTCTGTTCTTCTGCTGGATTATTATACAATGTGCCTGCCTATTCCTATTCCAATTCTGTTCACTGTTTCACTACAGTGTTATATAAGTTTGTGGGCTTACTCCGGCTTCGTTTGGCTCAAACATATTGTCAAGTCATCAGCAGCACATTGTCAAAATTGTCTAGTATAAAATTTTTTGCACTAACTAATATATATTTGTTTTGTGTGTTTCAGATGTATTTTCAATCCATCAAATCGTGGAGCCAATTTTACTGGTATGAATATGATTTAATTTTAATTAATATATTTTATTTTGCTTCAAAAAGACTACAAATATCTTACATTTAACAAAAAAAAAAAAAGAAAAAAATACTAAATTAAAATACTTACCAAAATCAATTCAACCAGCCAGAAAACTTTAAAAATAAAATTAAAATTTATTATTTTCGTTTAAATTCATGAACATAAGTGCCAAGTTAATTTATACGCAGTTGTATGGGTGGAAATTAATTTTTAGTCTACTTTTTTTATACCTTCTTTTTAAATTTAAGTGTGCTTTGTTATTAACGAGAACATTAATTGTCGGGCGCGTATAAATTTTCTTACTTACTTAAAAACTTACAAATCTTACTTAAGTACTTTCATTATATGTAGTAATTGTAAATTTCTTATTCATATAATCTAGAGAATCGCCATGAAGAAGATTTGAACACCCAATCATCGGCACTCGAGCCAGAAACTATATACATCAACCCACGACGTCCCGACACTTATCGTCCAATCCTTTCCAACGTAAGTAATCATTAGTGTAGGACGCTGTGTATAGATGGCGCTAATTAACAGGAAGTTAATACTACATATTTAGCTATAAATATTATAAATACTAAATAATATGGCATTAACATGTACCGTTCGCGGTTTACTCGTCAGTTTCCTCAAAGGCCGGCAGTATTTTTAAATAATTAAAGAAAATTATATGAATAATATAATTCAACACGTGTAAGCATACACTTTTTTAATAAAATACAATAACAATAAACTGATATAACTAACAAAATATATAAGAAACACATTTCAATACAATTACAAAAAAATAAATAATTAAAATAAAAATAAAAAATAAGTAATAATTTCAAATTATATTTTTATGTATTATCCGCCTATAAATATTTACAAATTTAATATCATCACACAGAGAGTGTGCTTGTCATTGGTCAGTACCTGTTTGCAGTAGCATCGCACACATGTGCGATCACGGATCGCGGTTGGCCTCGACGGAGCGATTATACAGTATAGAAATTATACAGATGCTGTGTACTCGGACCGTAAATCTGTACCTGAGAAGCATAAAACTGTAAACGCCAAATCGCAAAATTTACAAGATATGAATTTTTGGTCGTTTACACTGTTTGATTTATGAGAAATATGGTATTATAAAATTCCACATCTCAAACAGTTTTAGGTTAGCTCAGTTACAATTTCATTACTTTATAGAGACGAGCCTGCGTGCACATTTTATAGGATAATGTAAAAATCGTACAAAATGGGGTTTCGGTTAGGGATGAGCATCGATCATCAATGTTTGTTGTCAATGTTCGATGTTTTTGACATCGATGGTAATCTAATTCACAATTTACAGTTGGCAATAGTTTATAATAGTTATTTTCTGTAACTATTTATATTTTGAAGATCGATGTTTAAGGGTCCGTCTACACGATAACGATTTGCCTGCACGTTCAGTTTGCGCAAACTAGTTTGTGCAAAAACACGGAACATGGTACGATGGCTACACGTTCCAGTATGTTTGCGCAAACCTCAATTTGTTTTCAGGGTAGTTGCGGTATGTATCAACGGTATCAACTGTCAAATGTATTTAAATTAGTTAAAATGGAGGCAAGTGAAGAAATATTTTTATTACAAGCTTTATTATTCTGCTTGTTGATTAAAAAGAAGGAATTTAATCGACGGCCAAGATCGAAATGGTGCAAAAAATGGTTGCTAAATAGAAAGATGCACTCTCACGTTAATTTAATTAACGATTTAAGGGATGATCCAAATGATTGGCGTAATTATCTTAAAATGGATGAGACAGCATATATTGAATTATTACATTTGGTGACACCTCTAATTAGGAAAAAAACACTTTAATGCGTGAATCTATATCGCCGCATGAAAGATTGACCTGTACCTTGAGGTTTTTAGCAACTGGAAGATCGTACAGAGATCTACGATTTACAGCTGCGATTTTTCACCAAGCTTTGTCAATTATTATTCACTCGACTTGCAGTTCTCTTAAGTCAAACTTTTCTGACTCAAGTTGTGTACTACTATCTTTAATACACGTCGACAAGAAATGTTTTTGTATTTTGAGTAGATGATTTTCATAATTTTATTTAGAAGTTGCAGTCGTAGCATCGTCAAGGTTTGAATACGTTAAGGCCGAATTAAATTTTATAATATTTTTAAGTGAGAATATTAATTTAAGTGTCATTTTCATATCACGCAAACTTGACAAAATTTTCTCAAAAGACTACCTTTCTTAACTTCTTTTTTTTTTTTAATTAATGTAAAATAATGATATAGTTATAACGATATATAATAATCTAAATAATAATAAAAAAATTTATAGAATAAATTTCAAGTAAAAAAAGCATTTTGCATTTTATAATCCATTTTAAATAACAATTTTCCATTTTCAATTTTAAATATGTTCAGCAAAACCATTTTCCATTTTGTATTTTAAATGCAATTTTGGAAACCATTTTTCATTTTCTATTTTCAATAGTTTCTATGAACCATTTTTCCCAGCCCTGGTTTTGAAACCGTTAAAAAACCAGTAAAAACCACCAGCTTTTCATCGACAAGCAAAAAAAAATCCTTTTCACTTTTTGACAACAAAAAAATTTTTAATCACAGAATAAAAATTTTTATAAATTAATTTTTATGATTTTTAGTCACAACAAAATAGAAAATAGAACAATAGCTCCTTCAGCTTGTACAAATTGTACATGCGGTACAAGTGATACATATTGTACATGCGGTACATGTGGTACATCTTGTACATGCGGTACATGTGGTACATGTGGTACATCTTATATATGCGGTACATGTTGTACACTATCTACACACGCAAACAGAACCATGCATACAAAAGTTTGCACAAGTAAAATCTTCAGCAGTGCGACGTTTACGCAAGCCTCACCAATGGGTTCGTACGTGATACCGTTTTCCCGTCCATACTGTACATGCTTACTTGCACAAACTGGTTTGCACAAGTAAGTCGGTGATGGTTGTCCACACGACACAAGCTTTACCACCGACTTACTTGCGCAAACCAGGTTTGTGCAAGTAAGTCGCTACGTTTTTTCCCGTCCATACGTACATGTTTACTTGCACAAACTGGTTTGCGCAAGTAAGTCGGTGGTAAAGCTTGTGTCGTGTGGACGGACCCTAAGACCGCAAAATATCGATGTTTTTGATATATCGATGGTTTACAGTAGATGTTAACATCGATAGTAGACATTGATTTTTTCTTATCGATGCTCATGCCTAGTTTCGGTGTCATGCACATGCTTCTTAGGTGTGTTCTCAGTACGTTCTCAGATACCGATATACATATGTTAAGTACAGTACGTAGCTATGTATGATGTGCGCATCCACGTGAAGTACGTGAAGTACGCAAGACACTCTGTACAGTCGGGGAAAATTACCAAGCATTTTTATACATGAACTGTAGATTCCTGTGATAAAGTTTAATGTGACTTTTATGTATGTACATTAGTGGCTGAAATTTAGTAATTTCTCAGAAAATATATAATAAATAAAATCGTATAGTATTTTGTGTAATTTGCCTTACTAGCCAGTATTACTTAATAGGTAAACCAGTATTTATTTTAAAAAGGCTACTATTTAGTTGTGCATTATTTTATACATTTTGATACTTTTTGTGTACAATGGAATTTTACATTAAGTTTTTGAGCATTAAAATCGTTACTTATGCAGTAATATTTTATGTTTGTGCTTTATGTTAAGACAATTATTATTTACTTTTTTTGAACGGTGAATTTTTTTTTTTTGGTGTATCATTACTTAGTTAATTACATAGTGACAAAACAGGTATCATATATGTACATATTTATTCTGAGAAATTGTTATCATAGGATTAGCAAGGGCGTAACCAGATAGTGGCCAGGGAGACACATCTCATTCGGGAATACTCCCTGGCTCGTCCTAAGAAAAAACGACAATTTTCTCCAGTTTATGTATATTGCGTCATGCATCTCTCACGAAATCTAAGAAAAGGCAGTAAATATGTACACATAAATTAGTAAAATGTAGAATTTACATAAGAAAAACAATACAATTCATTCATTCGTACTATGCCAAAGATGATACAGTAATAGGGTTGCCAACATTAAAATCGTTAGACCCGGACAGTGGGTCCAAAAACGCCACATTTTGTTGCATGAAACCCGTACATTTTTTTCAAATATCAATTTTTTTTGTTGTAATTTATATAAATTTTAAAACGTTAAATACGAAATTCTAAAAGAGCTGATTGCTGAATAAATATTTTTACAAAGGCATGTATTGTCCAGTTTTTAAACGAAAATTACCAAGTTTCAATTGTGTTTAATGAATGCTTAAAAAATGATATGTATGTCCAGGGTTACCAGAAGTTTACACCGAAAAAGCGCGAGCCCTGACGGAAAAAGCGCACACTAATAAAAAAACCGCCCAAAATTTAAAACTAAAAAAAATATATGGTTTTTTAATTTCTTATATCATTTAGTTAGTTATTATTAAAAAATTATTATTTAATAAATTATGTTATAAGTTAAATTATCTAACTACAGTCAAACCTGGATAAGGGAGAACTGGGTAAGCGAGAAAACTCTGTAAGTGAGAGTAATTGCCAGGTCCCGTAACTTTACCACTCTAAAACCTCTTTGAGTGAGAAACAAAAACCTGTATAAGTGAGAGTCGTTTTTCGCTCGTGAACCTCTATAACTGAGACTGCTAATTACCTGTACCTTTATAAACGACAGTTAAACGTATTTAACATTTGTTATTTATGACTCATTCTTAAATTTCAAAAAACTTATACATGTTTTTGTTTTCTTATAATACGAGGAACTCATTTTCTATTCAAATAGTCAAAATGCATTTTTTTTTTGTAAGCTTATCTATGTCCTAATATGTATATGTATATTATTCTAATACATGCATGTTTCTCAATACATACTGGTTGTATTTTTTCTAGACGTCTATAAGTGAGTAAACCTCTTCCGTACCTCTGTAAGCTAGAAACTCGGGTTAGTGAGAAACCTCTATAAGAGAAAAATAGATCACGGTCCCTTCAACTCTCGCTTATCCAGGTTCGACTGTATAATAAATTATAGTTAATAATAACGTGTAATAGATACATGTAATAAATAATAATTCTATGAAATTTTTGAAATTTAATAATATGAGATCATATATAAATAAAGATAAAGTCAATATGCATGTACAGATTTAATTACAATTTTAACATTTCAAGTAGTATTTCTTCTTCCTCTTGTTCTTCTTCACGAGTTTTTTTTTGCATAAATGCTGGAATGACAAATACATTTAAACAGAATTAAATTTTCTTTCTTGTTCCTCATTAATGTAAATAAGGAATTATTGACGCTACGTAAGTTTGATCCGCCATCAGTTGCAATTGCGAAACAGTTAAGAAGATCCAATTTTAATTTTTTAAAATAATTGTATAAAGCATTGTAAAAGTTACAATGTAACAAGTTACAACGTACAAGTTACCTATAGTAAGAGTTATGAGAATTGGAGTGAACCAAGAACAAAACAAGAAATTTTTAAAAATAAAGAAAAATATTAAAAATTTAAAAATGTTTAATAATTATATGGACTAGTTTCAAAATAGCCCAAATTGTGGAAAATCGCCCAATACAAATTTAAGCGCAAAACGTGTTTGAAACTCGCCCAAATTGCGGTAATACGCCCAATCTGGCAACCCTGTGCATGTCGTTGTTTGATATTTTAAAGCAAATAAATCGCTTGCCGCAGAGGCGGCACAAAACTAAAATGGGGAGTGGGCAAGATAATTTTTACGAGGTCCCTCTTCCCAAGATTTTTCAAAAAAGCCTCCCTCAGAAAGTAAATGATGAGCAGAAAACAAAAACAACTCAACGTCCGACAGTTCTTTTACACATACGAGGCCATCAAAGGCACGAGGGCATGAGGCTATATGCGGTCGCCCACTTCGCCCATCCTTTGCGCCGCCTCTGGCTCCTCAAACTTTAAAATTATCTCTTCTGCATACCTATTCAGACCCGTTCAGACCTTTTTTGATCCTTTTTTTTATTACTAAATAATTCAAAGTAAAAGCTGCAGAATATATGAATAGGGGGAACGGGTCGTTATTTGGATAATTTTAATGTATAAGAATCGTTGGTTTGTACGATGAATTTCTGGTGAGTGTTCCCATATAATTCAAATTAAAATAGCTGAACTAACTTGAATGGAATTAAGTGTAGATATAATCGATGGCCTGGTTTAACACGCAAAATAGAGTTAATACCAGGATCTGAATTAACTTTTTCATATTTATAACTCAATGATATAAAAATGGCTATAATAAATCTCTCAAATTATATTAGAAGCTGTTACGAAGGTGATTTTATCGGAGTCAAATATACAGAACTCATTTTCTAATTCTTATGTTGACGAAAATTCGATTTTTTCGTCTCACATATAAGCAACAACAGAATCAGATACAAAGAATATTAAGCTGGTGAAAATATTTCGAAGAAAAAATTAATTTTTAATTTTTTTATAAACATTGTAAATTATATAAACTTGAAATTTCTGTTTCCTTGCATGAGTTTTGGTAAATATGCTTGTTTTAAAGCAGCTTTTCGCATATGTTAAGCTAAAATTATTCAAATTATCCAAAAAAAAAAAACGGATCAGTACTATAAGAATTTTATGGGGAATTAATACTTCCTTTTGGGCTAGTTTTATTAAATGTCGATATAAATATTATATTTTATCTAAACGTTACGTTACTTTTATTTAATTATACGTAAACATCCGGCCGGACGAAACTGTATATCAAAAAAAAATTCCTCGGACAAAACTGCCTATATTTTATCAAGTCGTTTCCACCTACAGTATTTTATTACGATCTTTTCAGACGAAATTGTATGTGCATCAGTTTTTTGTTGATCATAAATGGAGCCAAAAAATTTAATCGAGTTCGACAATTTGAAAAAATATAAGAAAAAGAAAAGTGATAAAAGTGATAAACGTTGTTGCTCATCTAAACATCCGGAAAGCAATAGCAAATCCGTATCGCACCGGAAGAGTTCACAACCAAAGAATGCGACTTCAGAACAATGCCCACCAAATAACGAGTGTCCACATACTTTTATCACCCCAAACGGTAAAGTATATTCGTATTCAAGTGCTAGCTAATGTCGACAGATCTAATTGGAGATCTTTTTCTAGATTATTCGTTGTTTAGTGACGATGATACCGAAGAACAATGTCGCAAAATTTTCGATGGCGAACTGTTTGTCAGTTCATCAAACGGGGTAATTATACGGGGACCAAACATACCATATTTGTTACTTTTTAATTATTCTAATTAGAAAAATCGGGACCGTACCGTAAGAATTGTAAATTCGACCCAGTCGAATATAATCTTGTTATAGTCTGAAATTATGAATGATTTGAAAAATCGAATAATAATTCGAATTATTTGCTAGTGTCTGATAGATTAGATCCAAAGAATGTTTCTCTGTAGAGAAAGCTGCAATTAACATTCAAGAAGAACAATCACACAAATATACAATAACAATACATACCTACAATTGATATATTGTTGTAAATACTGTATACATATTATACTTAAGAGTTTGTACATATTTTTGTCCCTTATCTCATACACTCAAAAAATCTCACCAGTTTAAAAAAGTCAACAACAATAATTCAATCATATACTACATTCACATACAGTTTCTTCTGAATTGTGTAATTCGAATTATTTCTATATAATTGGATTTTAAAAATCGTATTGTCATTTATTTTTAATTCGAATTTATCCCATCATTATTAATTAGCTTCTAAGAAAAAGATAAAATTTGAAAATTTTTTAAACCTAAGTTCACAAATAATTTATTACTAATTTATCAAAGGAGATGAAGGATTAGAAATAATACTTCGACATTCTTCCGTAAAATAAATTGTTTCTTTATTTTTTCCAAAAATTTTTCGGTATTTTTTATACCTTCTTCAGTGGCTACAATAATTCTAAATATCTTATATTGTCTTAGATATTTAGAATTATTACAACAATATTGGGTATTTAGAATTATTAGATTGTAAATAATTATTTGTATTTGTAGCCACTAAAGAAGGTATAAAAAATACCGAAAAATTTTTGGAAAAAATAAAAGAACAATTTATGCTACGGAAGAATGTCGAAGTATTATTTCTAATTCTTTATCTCCTTTAATAAATTAGTAATAAATTATTTGGGAACTCAGGTTTAAAAAATTTTCAAATTATTACATTATCCCAAAAAAACCATATTACATGAAAAAGATAAAAGCGAAGTATCTTTTTTAGTCTAAAATAAAAATAAAAAAACGGCCAGTGGAGGAACAGGGTGATTATGAACTGTCGACTAGGAAACGGATTGAACACGCGTCTACTAAACCAGATTTCGTAACCACATCTTCAAATATGCTTGCAAAACAAGACAAAAACGTTCAAGAAAAGCCTAATAATATGTCCGTGTTGGGTAACACAGATATTAAATCGGATGCTTCTACCGGTAAAGATCAATTTAGTGGTGTTCACAATTTTCTAAACAAAATTAAGATAACTCATGTACCAGATGTTTCAGATAAAATAATACAAAAACCGCAAAACACTGTTCCAAAAAAAGTACCAAACGGCCAGTCGGGAATCAGACACATTTCAACCCCGGAAGTGGCAAACAAACTAACAGTTAAAGAGCCGGATAATACGAAAATACCGTGTCACATTCGAACCATTACTTTAAATAATATGACTGGCGTATGTTTGGGCATGTACGATTGTGCCGAATTGGCATACGAAAGGGCCAGAAATGAAGAGTACACGGTGTTTGTAAAGTGTAAAACTTTATCGGTGTATAAGCATTGTGCCAGACTTGCTGTGAATCGATTGAAAACGCAAGCTAAACAAGCAATTTTAAAAGGTGTCGATGCGCCCTCGACATCCTCTAAACTGTAAGTTATTTGAATCAATGAAAATCTTTGTTCGAGTATACCAAATTGTTAAAATGATTTTAGGGAACCGGCTCCCAGACAACAGTTTAGTGAAAGTAATATTTATTCTCAGTTAATTAAACATATCTTAACGCCGGAACAACTTTGGCAAAATGGCTATCCAAGACCTCATCCCACAGTCCGTTCAAATGGTGCTGCCATAATCAACGTAACTAATCAGATTTCTAAACCCAAACGCAAATACATGAAAACTTGCCAGCGTTGTCATAAAGTTTGTAAATTTGATTTCTGAAAAGATACCAGGGCCATTTTTCGCGCCTCGACACATTTATGCGTTTATTTTTTGTATTTTATTGACAAAAGTGCGTAATAAAACAATAAAATTAGTGGTTTGTTAGGATCTTGTAGTTCTATCTAAAAGATAGATATTTTTTGACACTGAAACTACATGTCTTCAATTATGAGGGGCGAAAAAATGACCCTTATTTATTCAGATATGTATTTGCTTGAACCAAATATATTTTTCCATTAATAGAATTATCGAATAACCAAGCAAGGCTATCCCGTACATCCCGAAGAGTGCTTTTACCACCGTGGGAAAAAATACATGTTAAAAGGTATTTTCAAATAAATTTGAAATATTTTAAATTTCTTTTTTTTTTTTTATTGAATTTTTCAGGGAAAACCCGATATGGGTGTTGTGGTGGTTGTTCTGACTACACTGGCTGTGTATCGGCTCCAATGCACGTATTCAACGATGTTGCCCCAAATAAATTACGGGGTTTCGTTAAGACGATGCATGATAGTTGCGAAGAGGACAATTTAAATGGAGATTTTGGCGTGTACGCCCTGGACTGTGAGATGTCCTACACCACAGCGGGTCTTGAACTTACACGAATCACTGTGATCGATCGACAATGCCAAGTGGTTTACGAGACATTTGTGAAACCCTTTAATAAAATTATCGACTATAATACCAGGTAACGTGTTATTCGAGCTCTACAGAGTTCAGGGTTTGAATTCGTAATCTTTTAGATTTTCAGGAATTGAAGCAAAACATTTGGAAGGTGTTACGACAACACTTCTGGATGTTCAGGCGAATTTGTTATACTTATTTAACAGCAAGACTATCCTCATTGGTCATAGTCTTGAAAACGATCTGAAAGCGTTAAAATTGATCCATGACACGGTGATTGATACCAGTATTTTGTTCCCACATCGACTTGGGTTGCCCTATAAACGCACCCTGAAGAACCTAGCGCTTACTTACCTAGCGAAAATTATTCAGAATCAAAGTAAAAACTTTCTATTACTTTTTATACAATTTAATATTTAACACCATGTTAATTTTGTTTTCAGCATTCGGTCACGATAGCGCTGAAGACGCCATTACATGTATGAAATTAGTTTTGTGGAAGATTAATGAAGATTCAAAAGTGAATTGCTGTGCTGGTTAAAATATTTAATTTTTTACTGAACAGAATGTTTGATGTCAACTGGTTAATTTTTGTTTTAATTTAAATATTATTTCACGAAGAATTTTTTCAACCTTCTCCCAAATTGCGTGGACTAGCTTTATAGAAGGATGGACATAATGAAACCAATATCTTCTATTTCATAGCTTTTCTTTATTAAAATTGCCAAAATATTTTCGATATGTTTAATATCATCTTCAGTGGCTAAACATCAAAAAAAAAAAAAAAAAAAAAAAAATTTTTACAACGTAATAATAAACAATAACATCATTTTTATATATTTACAATTCTTCGTTAACTTATACTATTATTTTTTAGGTTATAAGCTACATATTGGATAGGAGGATTATTTATTTATTTTTGTAAAAACAACAAGAATTTGTGATTTAGTTGATATATAGGAAATTTTATGTTTGGAAGAATATCTATTTGTGTTAACGAAACAAACCAAAACCCATTTTTTAATATTAGCGGATTTGAGACAGGACAAACTGAAACAGTATGTATATTAAAATGTTAAAAAATTTTTTTTACAATCTTACTCACCAGAAATTATCTAAATTTCAGATTCTGGTGAGTAAGATTGTAAAAAAATTTTTTTAACATTTTAATATACATACTGTTTCAGTTTGTCCTGTCTCAAATCCGCTAATATTAAAAAATGGGTTTTGGGTTTGTTTCGTTAACACAAATAGATATTCTTCCAAACATAAAATTTCCTATATATCAACTAAATCACAAATTCTTGTTGTTTTTACAAAAATAAATAAATAATCCTCCTATCCAATATGTAGCTTATAACCTAAAAAATAATAGTATAAGTTAACGAAGAATTGTAAATATATAAAAATGATGTTATTGTTTATTATTACGTTGTAAAAATTTTTTTTTTTTTTTTTTTTGATGTTTAGCCACTGAAGATGATATTAAACATATCGAAAATATTTTGGCAATTTTAATAAAGAAAAGCTATGAAATAGAAGATATTGGTTTCATTATGTCCATCCTTCTATAAAGCTAGTCCACGCAATTTGGGAGAAGGTTGAAAAAATTCTTCGTGAAATTTATATATCCCAAAAAAATATTGTTGTAATTAAATATTATTTTATACTTGAAAAGTTCAAGTACAAACATTATCGAATATTTTGATGCGTAAGTTTTATATTTTCGAGTATCTATTCGAAAAAGTAGTCTTAAATTTTAAACTAACTTTCTGTAATTTTTTACAGAATCATGAAAATGTGATAATTGAAAAATGGATTCCTGTGATGATTAAAAATATTTATTTATTTTTACAATCGGTATCACCGATCTCAGAGTTATAGTCAATTTTTTTAAATTTTTTTAATTTAAATATTATTTTGTATTTGTGATATTTTTTATGAATATATTTTTTTCTGTTATGAAAAGTTATGTCACACGCATCATCGAATTTCTTGATGCGTATGTTCAGAAGTTAAGTTTTTAAAAGTAAGTTTATGTTTTTGAGAATCTGTTCAAAAAAGAAATTCAAACGCAACTTTTCATAATAGTTCAGTTTCATATTGTCAAAGTTTGTGTGCAATTTTTTTACAAAATAAACAAATTTTTATAGAGAGTTTACAAGGAAGTATTATTTTATTGCCTAAAAAAAACTATCTAAGAAATATTGACAAATTAATAGTATCACTAAAAAATGTCGCGTGTTCTTAATATTTGTACTAGAGGCGCAATTTTACGATAATAGTGCAATGAATGAATCATATAGAATGATCCGCAAAAATCGGCGCTTGAAACAAATTTTATTAAATTTGGCTAGTTTTACATTGCATAGATTCGCAGTTAGGGATAGAATGAATTATATGGAAACGATTTAGCAATTCTGAACAAATAATAGTTCCTTATGGGACTGCGGTGGTTCAACAGAGTTACCGGCATATGTTTTTGACATATACAAAATGTCTAGGGCCCCAATGTGGATTAATCCACCCTGTCGGCACTTTTTTAAGCATTAGAGAAATGTTTAAAAGCAATTCTTTAATTCTGAATAGATTTGTTGTAACCCGGAATCATTTTCGTCATTAAGAGGAATAATATTAGCTCGTGTAATATGAAATGTCGTTTTCCGATCACTTGGTCGACCATGTAATTTAGACAAATAGCGTCACTTTTTTATGCATTAAAGAAATGTCTAAAAGTAATTCTTTAAGTCTGAATAGATTCTTTGTAACCCGGAATCATTTCGGCATTAAACGTATCGTTTAAGTACAAAAATTTTGACGATCTCGATCGAACCAAAATAATTGTCCTCTATAAAAAAAGACGTTTCAGTAACAATTTTTTTATTCTCTAAAAAAATAACCTTAAAAGGAGATTAAATTTAAAATTCTAGTGTTTGACTGGACAGTCGGACTTCTTCCTTAATTTCGTCAACAGAATGAATAATAAAAATATCTTCTAGTTTGATATTGACTTTAGATTGTTACTATGATAGTGTTACAGTGTCACAATTGTTTATCTGGTGGTATTAGTTAGTGATATGTACGTTTATTAATGTTTTTAAGGTTGGTAACTGATATAAGTTGTGTCATAAAGTCTTTGACAGTTTTACATACACAAGAAAGGCAACAAAGTATAATTTTGAAATTATTTTGAGAAAAAAATGTCCCAACAGACTGACAAAGAAAGAAGTGAACGAGCACAAGCTATTTTAAATGGTTTTCAAGTGTATCCTTTCAAAAAAAAAAAAAAAATTGTACAATATTTTTCCCAAAGTATTTTTCTTTAACTGCTTCAAAGTAACTGGATGAATTTACGGGATGTAGACACCGGTAAAATATACTGGCAAGGCTCGGAAGATTTAAGTATTCCAGACGTTGAACATGAGGCTCGTGTGCCGAAGAAAATTCTTAAATGTCGAGCTGTCTCTAGAGAAATAAATTTTAGTTCTGTCGAAGAAATGACAAAATTACGATTAGAACAGGTTATATTTTTGATTTAAAAAAAAAGAAAAAAAGTGTTTTATTTAAATTAATTAAAATTTTGGTTATAGAAAGTATTGTTTAAAGGTCGTTGTCTAGAAGAATGGTATTTTGAATTTGGATTTGTGATACCCGGTTCAACCAATACGTGGCAAAGTCTAATTGAAGCTGCGCCTGAAAGTCAAATGATGCCCGCAAACGTACTCAAGTATGTATAAAATACAGTAGGCCCGTGTTTTATGCACAAGTCTAATAAATTTTTTTCTATTTCAGTGGCAATATTGTGATAGAAACAAAATTCTATGATGATGATTTACTAGTATCAACTTCAAAAGTTCGGCTATATTATATTTAAAATTTTTGTAATAAGAATTTCAAATTACGGTTGTGTATTCACGTCTCTTCACAAACTTAAACGTGGACTTTTGCTTTTAAAAGCCTTTTTGGAAATAGTAATGATTCAGAAATTCAGATTTTCCCAAGTGGAAAAGCGCCAGAACATTCCATTGTAAATTTAATTTTTTCTTTTGATAGATTAAATCAACAGTTTCCGTTTAAGCATAATTTAAACTAAGTTAGGAACCTATCTTAAATTATGCCAGTAAAATTTTTGTAACCGTGAATTTATATTTCTTATACCCAGTATTATAAAATACGAATAAGTAAATCAATGATGTAAAGGAGATGTCCGGATAAGGGCTATTTTTTGCCCCTCGACACATTCATGTGTTAATATTATTTTTGTACTTTTTATTTCATTTTTACTTTAACGAAAAAATGTAAATACACCATTCAGTATACATAAATATTACAAAAGAATACGTTTTACAGCAGTTTTTCTTGATTAAACATTTACATTCAATAATAAACAAATATTTTACTTCGCAAAAATACCACTTTTATTTTGAAACTGTGACAATATTGTTTCAAAATAAAAGTGGTATTTTGCGAAGTAAAATATTTGTTTATTATTTGCAAATATGGAATACCATAAAGTAACGCTCAAATCTATTAATATTTACATTCAACACTAGTGACATTGATTTTCGGTATCAGAACTACACTGAAAGTGGATACATTTTTTTTAAGACAAATTTGATAGCCTAGCTTAGTCAATAACCATTGGTTAGTATCTATAAATAAGTTAGTATTGCTATCCGCTGCGTAAATTTATACTAATCGTGTAATTCGTTGATTTATTTATCCTTTATTATAATACTGGGAATTAACACGTTGACGGTCATAACCTGTAATGACGAAATTGCCAACTAGTACACTATTTTAACAATTCATACAGTTTATATGGATTTGTTGACGTCATACAACGTTGTGTTGCTGTTATTCAGGTTTCACTTGACGCTACACGATATTCATGACCGTCAACGTGTTAATCTAGTTTTTACTAGTTATAGTGACGTGTCAAACCTAAAGAACAGAGGATATACATGTTAACAGCATATCATAGAACTGTTCCTGATTGTTCAGATATATGAACAAATCATGGAACATCGGAACGGTGGAACACGTTAAATTTTGGAACTGTTCCAGTTCTGTTCTTTTTGTCACATCATTATGCTAGTATTCAAGTGTTTGGCTCCTTTTCCGATCTAACTCTCGTCAGAATTGTTTATAGGGAATCGTTACAAGAATTCATGTTAAATCTAAAAAGAAAAAAGGTATAAAGTTTTTTTTTTTATTATATTTGAAACATTTACCATTTTTTCGGGTGTCACGTGACGTAAAAAGTGATGGCGGGTTTTATGTTTGTTTAAAATTTAAAAAAAAAAATTATATAAAATAATTTTGAATTATAGACATACTTTATTATCATATTTGAGTTTTTGTGATCGAATTGAGAAATGTCAACATTTCAAAGTTCAAAATAAATTGTATATGTTTTATTTATAATTTTAATTTTAAGATATTTAAATGTTTTGTATCTGTGTAAATGCTTGTATAAACATAAATTTTAATACTACTCAAAATCTTTCTATTTATTTTTGACTGATTTAATAGTTTTTTTTTCTTTTTGTTGAATATATCAATTAATTTAATTATTAGTTTTATTTTTTGAGATATCGTACAAATATTCAAATATTTTTTGTGCAGTAAATTAAGAATTAGGTGTGCTTGAGGTCGCACGATCGAATCAGAAACTTTTTCGGTGATCAGGCAAGTTGACAGTATTTAAAATATATGTGAGAGAGATAGTCTGTGTTTCATGAACCATTACATCACAAATTATTTTAGGTGTAGTTTTAAAAGTGAAATAAAATTAGCTATGTTTCAGCACTACAATTCAGAACGGTTCTGATACCATACATAAAATTCCGAACTGAACGTTCTTAGTTCTGTGTTCCAACCAAACATTTTTTTTTACTTTTTTTTTACATTACATTATTCAGATACAGTTAGTTGTTGATTATTTTTAAATATGACGTCAGCAAGACCACGTTTAACAACCAAGCCATACTAAGTAACACTATTTTTAGAACTGACGATACAGAATTATAACCAGACATGCGCGTATCAATAATTCTTAGAATCGTTCCGAATTATGTTGCTAAAAGATAGCTAATAATATATTCATCGAAGTAAATAGCTTGAAACATGTTTTAAAAATTTGTCAACTGGTCTGTTGATTCGAACATGCTCTGATTTATTAAATACGTTCAGTTTTTTGGTATTTTAAAATTTATTTCGAGTGTTTTGCCTTCGTAATTCATTTATCAGCTAAAAACAACGAGTATAGATTAGTTTTTGATCGCACAATTCAGTTCTGTACAGTTCTAGAACGTTAATTTCAGTTCTATACAGATACAATGAATACGACATTGCTCAAAATGACTCAAATAAATATTTTTGATTTATTTTTAGGGACCAAATAAAATACATTTTTTTTTTTTTTGTGAATAGAAACAGTTTTAATAAAATTTTGTTAAAACACATCGAAAAATGGGAATAACTTTTTTTCACACCCTCTCCATGAAACCGTTAAATTTGAATGTAAACTCTGTAAAATACTTAAACAACACATTATGCAGGAATTTTTGCAAGTAAAAATTTTCAAGATACTTTCAAGAAGCAGTAACGTCCACTTAAATTTATAATTATTCTGTTCTAATATGGAAACTAATATAAGTAACATTAATCGAAATAATGGAAGTTTCTCATCCAATGGAAAGAATTGTTTCTGGATGTTATTTTTTTGTATTTAATAGGTACTTAAAATATCAAAATTAAAACCAATACTTTTAAATAGTGTGCCATCTAGAAAAGATAATTTAAAACTGCATGGGACAAATGCTCCATTAGAAAGAAAATTTAGTTTTCGGTCGTGCGAAAAACTCAGTTTCGCTAAAAATGCTATTTAAAACTTTTTTATAGTTTTCGTATAACAAAATATAATTTTTATGACTGTAGAGTTTTAAAATCTTTAAAGCGACCCATGTAAAAGTCCAGCAGTATTAGATCTAAAACCATGTGAAGTAGTACCGTGTAAAACGAGGGTCTACTGTACAGTTATCTGTTTATGGAGCATAGTTCGAAACTCGCATAACTTCATCAATTTTAATCGTATTACCATGAAACTTTCAGGAAATGTACTTAAAGAAAATTCAAAAACCGAAAAGTAAAAATTTTTTACAACCAGATACCCCTCTAGAAAGTAGAAAACACGAAGTTGAATTTGAGTTTTCTTTTGCGAAAACCAATTGCATATGACAAAAAAAATTCGGTGTTTTCATTTGTACAATCTATTTTAATGTATGCCAATATTTTCTTTATTACGAAAAATCCTGATTGAAAAACGCATCGGCGCAGTCTATACATTTTCCAAGTATAAATGGCAGTGTATAGAATATTTTGGTCATTGTATTAGTATACATCTAACCCATCTAACCATATAGGCCATAATATAGTGATATTGTGAGTACGGTGAGTACGGCGAGTACAGAGCACACCGTAAGGGGGCTTGAAAATCAATCCGAATTCATCATACAAAACACAACCATTGTATAGTCAGCCATCTTGTTTTGATTGTGAATAGACAACTGTGTCAAAAAATGGTATTTTATTAGAATTATTGTGATTATAAATGTGAATATTTATTAAAATATTACAAAAGATAGATTAAAATACCATATTATTAAAAACAATTATTAGAAACATGTTATCGCGATTGTGTTTTGTGTTAATTGCAATAGAATTCGTGTTTTGTGAATCAGATTTGAATAATTATGATTCCGATGGTAATCTACTTGCAGGTATCAAATAAGTAGAATTTTTTTTGTCAATTTAATTATTTATTTTATTAATTAAACAATTCATATTTTTACATTCAATAATTTTTTGTAATTACACTTTTTATCGTGTTTTATTTGGTTTCATAAATTTCGTCTTTTTTTGTCGCATTTTAAACTGTTTCCACACAAGAGGTATATACGTTTATTTCCTTAAAATGACACAAAAATCGTTTAATCTATGTTTTTCGACTCAAATATCAAAAAAAACTTATATATGAATCGTGAAAATTTGACAAAAATATTTTTTTGGAAAACATAACAGGTGTTACATTTTAGGTCAACATTTAATTCTATCGGCTTGATGTAATTTTTTTATTTTATTAAATTTGTTTATTTTATATTTGATCAATAATATTTTGATTTTCTAACAGTCATGATATGTTATTCGAATTTGTAGAACAAATTTTAAATCAAATAAAGTTTAATTTAATGTTAAAAATTGATATTTATGTTTAAAAATCGAGTGTCAATATCTTATTGGGGTTCATTTTTCAAACGTAAAAATTTGTCAAAACCAGAAAAGTGTTAAAGTGAAATATTCTCATATATTTTTGAAAAAAGTATATATTATAAAGTAACTCATATAGAAGAGATTCGTGCTAATTGTCAATTAATAAGTCAGATATACTCTTTTTAATTAGTTCAGTAACGTTGTTTTTGCACGAACCCCAAAAAAAAATCTGTTCTAATTTTTTTTACGATAACGTTAATTCAGTGACGTACTAAAAGAATTTAAAAGTTCAGGTGTGCATTGAATCATAAGCACTGTGGTACCATCCGTCACTGTCACCCGTCACCTCTTGTTAGATCTCTTAATGATTTGATATTGTTCTACCACAAGTTCCTTCAATTCTTTTGTATTCGTTAAATTCTTAATATTTTTTTTCTTTTTTGAGAGGTGTTAAGTGTAGATTATATTCAAATTTGTTACTTTATCTCAACGTTTCATCAGAAACAATACACATTATTAATGAGTTTCGAACGAGGAAATCGTTCGTAGGGTTCCATAGCAAATGAGAAACTTCTATCGTTTTGTTGTATGTATCTATTCGTTCGTTTGTATATCTCAGTTAAATGGGACTGCTTTGATATGGGCAAAATTTTTAATTTAAATTCAAAAACATAATCTTTACAGTGTTGTTTTTAGAAACCAGAAATTTTTCGTAAAATATTAAACGTGGTTGTAAAATATACATGCAGTTAAATTTGTTCAAAGTAGTCCCATTTGACGGTATGAAGATAGATATTGATAATCCAGAATCAGAATTTTTCCTATTTTGTTGAGGTTCTCAGTGCCAATTTTTATTTTCGAGTCTCCTTTAATTGTTCAATTGTGGATCTAAGAAAACTGAAAAAATCATAGGTAACAGTAGTAGTTTTTAAGAATTTTCATTGAAAATTATTTCGGTGAATTCGGGGGCCGATAACTTTGGAAATATCGATAATCAAATTATCACGTAATTGATTACCAAAGTAACACATAATATAAGCGAATATACTTTTATATTGAGCTACTAATAAGTATATTTAAATTTACTATATTTTTTCCTGGAAAATTACAAAGACCTTTAGTTGCGAAACCCTATTGTGGGCGTATTCGACATGCTCTTGGTCATTTTTTTTTTTTAAAGAATGGCCTATCATTTTGTAGGTATTTTTTCAAAACTAATTTAAATTAGAATATCAGAATTTAAAATTCATCTCTTATCTCTTAAGAATTACAGAATTTGAGGTCTTAGAGTTGATTTTGAAAAAATTAACGTATAATAGCCAGTACTGGATTAAACCTTAAGTGGACCCTAGATAAAAATTGAACTAGATGGTTCGTGTGTAAATTAATTCTTTATCTTGTTTAGAAAAACAATTTCTAAGGAAATGGTGAGCTTTTGAGTTATGTATTTTCTTTGAAAAAAATTAAAACTTTTTTTTTTACAATCTTTTGTGAACCATACTTTTTATGGTTGTTTATGAAGTTTCTGAATAACGTTTTTATGCGACTTCTATCCTCCACACGAAACCACCATTTTGTTAATATATTTCAATGATAATTAATCTTAAAATTTGATTTTGTATAACTTTTACGAGAGCTACAATCTACGCCAATTCGACACCTGTTTTCTGGACATTTACATTGCAACACGTGTAACAAGCTTCTTTATCGGTATTATTTATCGGTAAAATTTTTTACTCCTGTCCTTCAATATCTAATGTGTGATAAAAATCCTAAGTATTTTATTTATGTCTTTATCTACTCGGTGAAACATTGAATCATAAATATAAGTTTTATAGTTCAATAAATACACATAGAGACAACAACAAACATTAATTATTTATCTGATTCACTCACGATTATCGGACCCCAGCCAAAAATTTGTGTGGAATGGTTATTTACTATTTCAAATTAGTAGTTCATTACCTAGAAACGTTACCAGAATAGTTTTTTTGGCTAAATTGTAGTATGTGCCAGACGTTGGCCTTTAAACTATTTGCATTTAAAAACGAACATAAATGGGTGAAAACTATTATATCTAAAAAGTTAAGCCTGGGAAACATTATTTACAGATATAAAAACTAGGTGGTGAAGTTAGTTAAGGTTAGGTTAGTTTTTTTTTTTAAACAATATACTTCGACTTTGATATAAAATCTAGTTAAGTTAAGGTTATAGGGCTTTGTTTTCGAATTTTTACACTCAGTTCAGTTGTTTTCTATTTTTAAAAATATCGATATACAGTGTCATTCAGTATCAACATTTATTGTGAATACTGACAAAGTAAAGTGATTTTAAAAAAAAAAGTGTTTCCCAGATTTAACTTTCCAAATACAATAATTTCCACCCACATTTGTTCGTTTTTTCGTACAAATTTCGAAGATCTCGTTTCTGGCACATACTACAAATTTGCCGTTTTTTTTTACTATCTATTAAACGTAGACCATAAAATTTTTTTTTTTTTTATAAAACTGTCACTTGAAAAATGTGAAAATTTCCGATTTAGAATTTTCGAACAATCGTTTAAATAGATGTTTGTTAATCAATTTCTTTATAATTATGTATAATAAAAGCCGTTATATAAATGTAGGTGTTACATTTTCTCATTTATTTCAAACGGTGGACGTTCTATTGTTGAATAGAACGTAGAATTTTACTACCTGCTGCGTCGTAAGCATAATAAGTATAGTACGTAAGTTTTGTATTGAATTATTACGTTCAGACTAAAGAACATAGTATTATGTATCGTATGTACATTTTAGCGTACTCGACTCGTCTTTCTATTTGAGACAATACAAATACACGTATCGGTGGTTAGTCGCGTTCTTTTATATAACAACATTGTACAGGTAAAAATAAAAGAATGGACCGGAATATAAAATGTTTGATATATGGCCTAATTATTTCAAACGTTGAATCGATCTATTATTATAGAAAAAAAATGAGATACGTACAGTACAACACGAGAACACAATGAAACAAACGACGTTTACGCGTGCCACTCCACCAGTCAATGTTCAAAAGTTTTTACTATTATGTAATTGAAGTAGGTACTCGAAACTTTTCGAGTGTTGCATGAAGAAATATGATTTTATATGTGAACCGCCACTGTTGTATATCTTAAATGACATATTGCACATATAATTTCGACCTTGGACGTGATTTAACTGTTAAATATTTTGAACCCATTGATTGCGAGATTGTTAAGGCGGTGTTTTTTAATTTTTTTTTTCTACCGAATCACCGCCTTTTATGGGGTATATTTCAGAAAGTACCTATAATAATTTAAAAAATGTAAAAATTAAACTTAATGACGTCATCGCGTACACGAAATTTTTTAAAAACTCCCAAAAATTGAAGTCGCTCATAAGTTTTTGATACCTATTTTTTTTTTCTTCATTTTTGACAAAATCAAAATTATAAAGACAATCGAAAATTTGTATGCGGAAATTCAGAAAGCACATTTTTTCGAACGAATTTGGTTATTTTGGAAAAATCTATGTAGTAACAAGATGTTATTCCATATAAAATTTGATATTTCACTACGAAAAAGTGTTATAGGTTTTTTTTTTTTTTGAAATATTTACGAATTCGAGATTGCAAACAATTTGGTGTCGCGGGTCGAATCAAAAAACGCAATTTTAAGAAAGACACGAAATATAAGCTCGAACAACTTTACGTCGACGAATTTTCGGAATATTCTATTCGATTTAAATTATGTTATCTATTTTCAGTAAAGTTTCCTTTGATACAACGAATAAATCTTACATTGACAAAATGAAACATTTCTCTCTCCCATTTCTTTTTTTGCTACTGTGAAACGTGCAGCACGTAAGATAAAAAAATTTAAGCACGTATAGCACAAAATATAATACAAAGAAATCATACGATGACACACAACGACAATGGCGGCGCGGAACGGCGGGCGCGAGGTTCGGTGAGGATGCGTAATGAAACCATCGTTCACAAAACCCTCAGGAATATGTCATCTTTTAATATTTTTCTTTTTTATTTATTAGATTTTTGACACAATTTTTTTTTTTATCAAGTGTTTGAAAAACGATTATTCTTACGAAAATATATCAGCGAAAATATTAACACTCTTTTCGAGGAAAAAATTCCTTTTTATTGAGGAAAATATATAGCGTATTGTTCGTTGATGTCATCTGTTTCATCTGTCGATCAAAAAACCGTTAATATACCGAGAATACGATTTTTCTTTGAATAGCATTTCGCCAGGTGTTTGGAAGTATTAGTAGAGGATCAATCGGTTTTAAAAAGATTTTGATTTTTTAGTCAGTATTGATGCGGGTTAAGTTTTACAGTGGTTCAAAATGAATATTAAACTTTGGTATATTGTGTATTAAGAACATCCAAAATTAATTTATTTTTGAAAATTTCTCTTAATCGATATTTGAATGTACAGATGACGTTCGCTGACCATATATGGTCCTGCGCTAATTATGTAAGTAATAAAAAACGGAATTAGTTGGTCAAATATTTAAATCATAACACGCAATGACTGACCTTCCTTTCACCCTACAAAAAAAACGAACAATCAACGCCAAATTAAATCAGATATTTTCGGTTTAATTTTGATCCTAGAATAAATTGATTTTCCCTTTTCAATTTTAATGGTCGTCAGAAAAAAAAAGAAAAAGCAAAATCGTTTATTTTAAATTTTCAGTGAAGTTTAATTGTTTGGTATTTGATCAAGTCGAATGAAAATGCAATTTATGTAAAATATATTCATTGGAAAAACTACCTGCATCTATTTTTCAGTTTTTCCATCGTACATATAAAATGGAAATTTATTTAAATATATTCTCCGAATAGAATTTTTATTTGGAAATAACTTAAATATAGAGGTTTCTAAATTAACGTTTAACATTTTAACATATTATACGCTAACATTATTACATTATCCAGACGCGTTTATAGACTTTCAACAGTTCAGCGAAGGATAAAATAATTTTGTAGCTACTTTTTTAGGGTTCCGAAGAGAAAAATCCTAGGAAACATTATGCCACTTTGAAGCTCAATATTACACAAACGGAAATAGCAAATCTTAACTTGATTTTAGGAACCCTTTTCAACAACACCAAACAGGCCAGCACCCTAACAATAGACGTTCCGCAAGGATTCTTGTGTCAAAAAGTGAATTTTTATCGCAATCGGGCGATAATTTTTTCGATTGCGATGAAAATTCAGCGATAACTTGTTTTTACTTCAACAAAGTTCAGTTGCATGACTGCATCAACTGTTTCTGGACTTTATTTCACCGATATGCTCCGATTATTACGAATCTAATTCAGTGCAATAGAAAAAGCTCTTTATTTTTGTTTTTCTTTTAATATTTAAAATCAAGTATTAATGATTAATTATGCAAGTGAACTTGATAAACTGTATGATTGAGGGTAGGGGTGGGGGGGGGTCTTATTGATTGGTGCGTAATGATATTTTTAATTTAGGCAATTACAATATTATATTTTAATGAAGATTCCAGAAATTGTAGCGTGGGCTTAGTCGTTTAGTGATGTTTAGTTCAGCGCAGCTGTGGTAAATTTTTCTAGTCAAGTTTATCGCTAATAAATTATTTACAATAAGAAAATTAATAATTTTGACGTATTTTAGATGTGCGACGAACCAAATAATTGAAATAGTCAAGTTATATTTAACGATTGATTGAGCCAATGATTGGTTCACCTTTATGTTTGTATGGTCTGTTCACTGTTGGTCTGTATTTCACATACGTCATTGCAAGTTTTGAATTGTATTTGGAATTGGAAATTGCATATGTGGTGGGTATATGGGTAACGATATTTTGATATTTCACATAGAATATTAGTGTTCGGTCAATTAGAAATTTTCCTCGACCACTGGGGTTGTTACAATATATTTTAATAATTCAATATTAGGTGTACATTCAGAAAATGTTTTACCGTGAAAATCAGTTTTCCAGTTCCAGAAACATACGAATACCTTCAAGTCTTTCACATCCATAAAGGTGGTCAAAAAAAGTTCAAAAAAAGTCTACTAATTATTTTCGAAAATTATGTGTTTTTTTTTTTATTTGAAATTAATTAAAATTGTTGAACTCAATATATTGCGCGTACTCTTTCTCAATCTCGTATATCAAAAACTGCATGTTTTAGGACACACAAAAAACATTAAATATTGTATTTGTATATATACTTATCTATATATATTTATATATGTAGGTAGCCAACATCAAAGGGTGTAATTAGCATAAATCTTAAGTTCATAATGATGAAAACACAGATTTAAATACGTTTTATTTGTGTCTCCAAAAATTGAGACTTTTCAGATACGAGGTTGAGAAAGAGTACGCGCGATATGTAGCTATAGAATACCTATAAAAAATACTACAGTTCGCTACAGATTGCAAAAAAGTTTCATAGAAAAAACATAATTCAGAATCCCACGATTTCCCTAAAAGTTACTCTTCTAAACAAGCTAAAGAGTTTACACATGGAAACATTTTCAAATACATTATTTCATTTTTTTTAATAATATAAAAATTGCAATAGTTATATACATAATTGTGTAATGTCTGATCAAAGGCTTAAATAAAAACACTCAATAACTAACTGTATCGCAAATTAATGTTCAAATCTCTTATTTTTTCTTACGTTTCATTCTCATTATGCATTATGATGGGCATTTAAAAAAAAATAAATAAATAAATAATAAATAAAATTTGATTTTATTTGAAACACTCTGTAAAAATACAAAAACTCGGCGCTTATATTACGTACTTTGTGAAATAAAAGAGTTAAACAGAAGTTCAAGGGTTTCGTTTTTGTGACTGTTTTAATTAAAAAAAGAAAAAAAACAGGGGGCAAATAATCCTTCTGGTGAATAAGGAAATAATTATTTTCAATTTATTAACGTTAAGTGAAACATACTAGAAAAAGGAATAACATAAGTTTGTTACGAAAGTGTAAATTTATGTTAATTACTTATAATTTTAAAACAAAACTCATGTGCGCTCTCGGTACGTTCGTCACTCATGTTTTTCCCTACTTTTCCACGCTCCAATTTTTTAAAAGTACATACGTACATACATTTTTAAAATTAATTTTTTATGTTGGCGTTAAGAGATGAAAAAAAAAAACGTTTTTATGTATTGAGTGAAAAAAGTTGATTTTTTTTTTATTTTTATAAATTGAATCGGTTGTGTTTATAACGTTTCATTGATTAATAAGTTCCGTTGCCCGCGGCAGTATACACGGTTAAAACTAGCGTGTAAATTACACCGTATGTATGGCAACTTTCAAAAGATAAAATTACATTAATAGGCCGACGATTATGACAAATTTATAATACTAAGTACCGTAAAACGGAATGAGTGAGATCAAACAAGTTTCTTAAAGGGGGTATTCTCGTTTAGAGAGAGATAATTTCGGCTTTTTTAGGGAGATTTTAGTTTAGAAAGGTTGTCATTATGGCAGAAATTATTATTAAAAAAAATTTTTTTTTGACGTTTTTTTTCAGTTTTTTATTTTTTAAAACAGTAAAAATAAAAATTTTATAATATTAGCTTCTTAGATAGATTATCAAGGGCGGTACACACGATTTTTATAATTGGTTAACAAATAATTTTTATTCAAACTGTTACCAAATAACAATAAATGAATATTTTTTTTTTTAATAATCTCGTGTACCGCTTTAGTAAAACTAATGTAATTGTTGAACACATTATTTTTATTTTCTGGCTGCTGTTTGAAAATTGAAGAGGTGGATTCCAAAAGGCGCTAAGTCATTTTTTGTCTAATGTGAGATTTTAGTTGATGCAGAATGTTCAAGTCCAGCTCTACACGATTTTCGTAGTGCCACCCTTCAAAATGAGCTTAGTCGACTGTAAAATGAATGATGAAAAATGGAATGTTTTCCAAAAAAGCGCTAAGTCAGTGACAGTTTTATTTCAAAACGCTCTAAGTCAAATTTACTCGTAAACCAATGCATTTTTTTTCCAATAATAGCTGGTATTTTTTTCCAAATTTGCTTGTAGACAGATTTTCTGTTATGTCAAACTGTTTAAAATGTTTCTTGAATAAAATATATCTGTATTTAAACAAACTAGGTTTATTTTAACCAACTCAACCCAACTTTTTAAAGGTTTTTTTTTTTTCAATATAATCTATTGAAAATTTTATGTATAAATAAGAACAAATAAATAACATCAATAATAATTATTATCTAAGAACTTGAAAATAATTTAAACAGATTACTACATTTGCCTACCTAGATAGTTTTTTACATTTCCTGAAAAATTGCAAAAAGTGACTTGGCGCCTTTTGGAATCCACCTCTTCAATTGTTATGTTGCACAGCGCGAATCCTTTCGAAAAAAAGCGTCTATATTGGACCTGCGTCCGTGTCCTATTTTATTTTTTAAATAGGAAATTATTATTATTATTATTATTATTATTTTTTTTTATAAACCTCGCATCACGTATAATACATTTTAAAAAGTTTTATATTGATTGCATTATTTGTTACGGGGGAAAAGATTGTCGAATAAAAATTTTTTCTGGCATTTCAAAACGATGTAATGCCCTAATTTTTCTGCCATTAGGTACGTTCGACAGTTGGACAGTTGGATTTATAAGATTTTTACTATTCATAAAAAAATACTTTGTATAAATAGTGTGACGTCATTTGGTTTATTTATTTATTTTTTAAAATAATTACCGTAGGTAAATATTTTAAATTTTAATACCTAATATCAGTCTGTTCTTGATGTTAAATACTATTTTGAAAATTTACAAAAACCATAAATTTTCAAACTAAAATTACCGTCCAATAAAAAATTTCATAAAATCGATAATTCTCATTATGACATTTAACATTAATGTCAAACGAGTTGTGGTGGGGGTCACGTTGGAGTGGGAGAAACATTTTTAAAATTAGCGAGAAAATGAACAAAAACGTATCTGGTTTATATCATATAGGTACGACAGGAGTTAAATTTCCGAACCGGAAAGTTCGAATCGCTGAAAAACAAAAATTCCTTTTTCAGCGATTACGTAAAATATACGAATGTCTTATTGCAGAAAAAAAATGCTAACAGTAGATTTTTTATGTGTGTCGTAATTTATAATACCTGACGTAAACTAATTATATCAAGTTCTGTTGAAAAAAAAATTGCTCAAGCGCGTTTGTACATGCATTGAGTCAGGGCTCCATAGATCGTGGCTTTCGGAACAACATTATACATTTATGTTTAATGTACTCATACGAACTTTAGAAGTGAAAATTGGTTTAAATTTCAGTTTGGAAACCTTTCAAACGATATCTCATACGATGGTGTGATTATACCTCAAAAATGAGAACAAAATTTTTGGTCGTTGTTCGTGAATTAAGGCCTTTACTTCTAGCATACATATGCAAAATTTCTTGTGAATAGGTCCAAAGGTGTAAAAACTGTTAGAACACACATAAGTTTCCTGTGGAATCCTAAAAATATTGTAAAATTTTAACCATTTCTATTGCTTTGTGTTGTGTTTCCGTATTCCTAGAAAGTTTCACGTTTCAGTGATCACTAAACTTGTGTTAATTAGAATTTGAGAAGTTTATTGAAATATTGTGTAACCGTAAAAGTTCAGTTCAGTAAATTTTATAGATTTAGCTCGTTCAGACTGAAACGGTAAATAGTAATGCCTTATTTGTACGCGTTTAGTACGATTAGCAAGTACTAATGATTATTAGTACTTGCTACTTGCACGCAGAATAGGAATGTATTGTAGCGTGATAGCTCTAACAGTGTGTTTCAGTAACTTTTTACGATAAATTTCAGAGAACATTTTATTGTTATGAAAAGTCACACAGCAATTGTTTTAAATTACGTTGTGTTTGTTGATAATTCAAATTTTTATGTAACTAACAATTTAGGACACTTCGATTAGCGATATCAACAATCTGTTATTGAGATAGTGTCTGTCAGTCGTTTAACAAATCGACTTTTTATCGGCAACTCAATTCAGAAAAGATGTAAATCGTTTGTAAACATTTTGAAATATTGATAATATTGTTATCATTTTCAATAATAAGTCGATACTTTTGAGGGTTTTGAAGAAAAAATCTCAAAAAAATCAGTAAAAAGAAATTTCCGTAATTTCTTGCACGTACGTCCCCATAATTCAGATAAAATATTGACACTTTTTTAAGCATTGAAGAAATGTTTAAAAGTAATTCTTTGCAGGGCAGTAACTAGATCTTCAGGGGCCTCGGGGCCCCTACGCCGTCCCGGGCAAAAAAAAATTGTCTCCCAGCAATAAAAGCGGTGACCTTTTTTTTGCTCGTCAGTCGTTTGCCGCCCTAATTTTACCGAAATACTTTTTTTTTTGCTTGTGAGTCGCCCTAATTTTACAGAAATACCGCCGTTAAAATTTGCAAAGAAATAATTCTTGTATTTTCTTGGGGGCCTCGGGGCAATGCCCCGGCTGCCCCAGCCTAGTTACAGCCCTGATTCTTTAACTTTGAATCGATTTCTTATAATCTGGAATCAATTTCCGCCATTAACTGGAATAACATTAGGCAAAATTAATCGTGTAATATGAAATGTCGTTGGCCGACCATATAGTTCAGATAAATATCGACACTTTTTTTGAGCATTAGAGGAATGTTGAAAAGCAATTCTTTAATTTTAAATAGAATTCTTGTAGCCCGGTATCATTTGCTACATATTTTGCTTGCGAAAAAATTGAATTTTAATGCAAAGGAAACCAAATTATCACTTAACGCCTTTAGTACCGCCATATATTCCAATATTTTAGATAAAAAATTTAATATCTGTATAAGAATAATTACAAGTTTGGTACATTTTGCTTAATTTATTTACAATATGACCGATCTTTACTATAGAGCCTCCAGTTACCGATATAAGACAATGCACACTCGTCAGTTGAATTTTCTTTAAAAATTAGTATGACGAACTGAACTCGTGATTAGTCCTAAAGGGGTTAAATGATGTTCATAGTAACATAAGTAACACATGTACAAGTAACATTGTCGAATATATATATGGACGTATATTTTTATGAAAAACCATAAAAAAAATGTACTTAAATGCCTTTGTTTTCAGTTCTTGTTCTCCCCTTAAGCACGTTCAACAACCCAAAACAAATAAGTGGCGTATCAGGAAGTTAAAATATGAAAATTTCGGGTAATATTTGATAAAAATTAGATAAAAATATCCCTTTTTTTTGTTAAACGCACAATACGTAACCTATTTCACGCTGTGTGCAATTATACAAATTCATGCAAACATATTTGGTATTGTTTGAACGTATTGTAATACCTACATAAATGTGTATCATTGTGCTTTTAATCGTTTGTAATCCCTTGACTTATTCCATAAAATATTCCTCGTATATGTATGTAAAATGGTGGAAACATTTAATATTTGCAACGTATGCCGCGTCCCAGTGAAATATATTAAAAAGGATCTCTATGTTAAAATGTAATAAAAACAGGTCTGTTTAATTAATACATAATATATTATATACAAGTTATACAATTTTGCTTTTTAGCGAATTTCCGTACGGAAAATTGTGCTATTACAGCACGTGTCATTGTGAGATTTCAGTCCGGAGAACTGTGATAGAAATTTTATCCGAAAATGACATTCACTTACGATAACTCTCGAAGAAAACGTCCTTTTTTGTGAAATTTAATGAAAACTTCAAACCTTTGGATGAGTTCGTCAGCCACATATATCCATAGAACACTAGAAGCCAACTAATATAAAAAAAGTGTAACTTGCTTGGAGCCATTTGTAGCCCAGTCACAGCTTAAGGCATGTAGCCAGTCGGTGTCCGTCGCCGAATACACAGTGCATTGTAATACATTGTTAGACATTGTTACTTGAGATTGGTCTGTCCCATAATACGTGTGTTGTAGTAGTGTGTGTGAATACGCACACAGACGCAAACACCAAACTAACACTATTGCAAACAGTGTGTACCTATACAACATAGTGGGGAGATTTTACGTCACCCACTGGCTACAAGTGGAACAGTGTGATTTGGTTACTAGTTTGGTGCCTTGCATATATCCAATGTACGGAAGCTGGAAAGCCCAAAAAAGTTTGGTTATGAAGCCATTATTCTACGTAAACTAGTTTTCGAGAAAAATTTTAAATAACTAATTTTAATTCGTTTACATTTTGCATGTACAGATTTATACAGGCTCTGGCTACCTTACATATTTTATTTTTTGTTTTTTACGTATTTTTGCAAATACATGTACAGTAACGTCCAAACAAATTTGAACACAATAGTAAAACGAGAAACTGTTTCTCGACAAAGTTTTAAAAATTATGTGACAGGGAAATTATTCGTTTAACAGTAGGTTCTGGGAAATTCGCTATGTTATGCAGAATGCTCGACAGGAGTTTTTATAAAATTACGAGGGTAGTCTACGTATACGCCATACCATCTACGTCAACCATCAGTCAGGTATAGAGTGGATTGGATAGAATAACAAACAAAAACAGAACAGTCACAAACAGACGCACAGACAAGTTGTCATACGTCATACAAAAACATTAAATTAATTTTTTTCCATAGAACGTTCAACTTGTTTTCGTGGTATGTACTATAGTAAACGGTCCAGCAATTTTTTATTAGTCCAGCTATTGAACATTTTTTTAAAGAATCTTAAAATATACAGGGTGTTCCGAATAAATTCGAACTGGAGTAACTCCCACTGTATTTTTTTTAAATTATGCGTTTAATTATTTAAATCGGTGACTAGTACTTTGAATCCCGGCGTAGCAGACCGGTCAAAATTTACTGGCTAATTGTGATTCAACCAATTGAAAGGATGAGTCATATTTCAGTAGCCGTATCACCTAAGTGATTTAAGTTATTGTTTTTAGTAGGCGTGTACATATATGTAAAGATTATATGAATGTATTGTAATAAATATATTTATCTACAAATTGGTCAAGGACATTTGTGTCCTCAAGACAGTTTGCACTGTGCTTACTTTCTAATTTACATAATGAAATTATAACACTTAGTTAATACTTTATTTAATTGTAATATTCAAAATATTTCTCGAGTGAATATTTCTGAATGTTTTCGATCAGTTCCGTTACAAAAAGATATTTTTTAGATCGAATTTCTGTTTTCCTGTATGTTCCCACATGTACTCACGCAACGTCAAAAGACCAGTGACAACGTAAAACTAAAATTCGAAGTAGGCAAAATATCGAGTTGCCTTTTTCTGATTTGATTATATATTATGTATATCTACTGGGAAGTTGGTAGTGTGGCTTAGTTGCTTTCGGCTTGCAGCCATATCACACCGGTTTTTTTTTTGTCAAATCGACTCAATCCTATCTATATAATCCTATATTTTATCACGAAAGTTTTGAAAAACTAGCCACTGATGAATTTAATGCGTGTATAACACGCATTTGGTAATTTTTTTTTAATTTGTTATAATTTAATATTTTTTGAACATAGATTACACATCCGTTTCAACTTATTTGTTAATTTTCGTAGGAATGTAGTACACATTTTTTTTTATTATTTAACAACTTTTACTGAAAATATTTTTTTTTAAATATTAACAAAAAATAAAATATGAATCTCGAGTAATTAAACACGGAAATAAAAGATAATATGGAGATACAATATTAAAACAAAAGTGCTGGAAAAGCCATTTTCAAAATGTAAATACGCCGACCATTTTCCATTTCCTTTCACATTTGATTGAATTTCCTCTTTGAAAATACATTGAAATATACAGTAAAGCCCCAGTCACTAGATAAATTTGCGTTCTTCACACTACCTCCCCCCCTCCATTCCCATACCGCTCAATTCATATTAAATTAACATTTTCAATTATTCGGAAGATTTACCGCTTAATAACACTTTAACCTTTTGCGGCTAGATGTCATACCGTTGGTCGGATTATTAACCATTTGCGGTCGGACAGACAGTGGCTACAAAAATTTAGGGTTTCGTAGAGCGTAACTAGTTTTTCACAACTTTCCGAGTAGAATACAGTGAATTTTGGTGAATTTGACCCCTCAAAAATTTTAGTAAATATCGTTTTCGGCTTCTAGGGACTTCAAAACAAATTTCTATCATAGTCCCGGGCCGAAGTCTTACCATAACAGTGGCTGTAATAGCTTAATGTTCCATTTGATAAAGTAAATGCATGTATAACCCATTAAATCGAAAGGACTAACAAATCCTAAATCGACCTTGATTCCAGGAATTGAAAATACATAATTCAAAACCTCACGATTTTCTTAGCGATTGCTTTTCTAAACAAGATAAAGCATTGATTTACACATGAGAACATTTTATTTCATTTTTATAATATTATAAAAATTGTGATAAATACATTTGTAAAAAAAAAAAACATAATGACAAATGTTCAATGCTTAAGAACAATCAATAAGTAATTTTATCGTAAATTAATGTTTAAATTTCTTATTTCCTGTTGCTTTTTATCACACATTATGCATTTAAACGGGCAAAAAACACCGTATAAGAAAAGGTTTAGCTGTATTGTTTCTATTTAACGGCGAATTGTGATCAATCCCGTTTTACGATAATATATTATTTTATGAAATCCTTGAAAGAGGATCACATAATTGTAGTATTATATTTATTCTTACTACGTTAATTAATTTAGACATTTGCAACCATATGAGGAAGGTTAATTATAATATTAATTGAATATGATCTAACGAATATATTATGATATGTATGTGTGTCGATAGCTATTAATAATAACCAAAATGTCGATTAATTAGTCTCTATGGTGGGTTATAAATTAAGATTGACTCGTCGATATCGTCGTCGCTATTATTACATGTTTGTGTGCTTATTTAATTGGAATTTGATACGCTGTTTAAAACTTTGATATTGACATACAATCCGACATCCCGACGTCACGACGCCCCGTACCATCCATCCATTAATATGTGTTCGGTGTTGAACGTAGAAGCCAGAAGCCACATCATAGTTGTATTTGTTCAGCCATCTCCACTATCGGTATTTCCGCATTCGAGCAATTCGATTTTCTATATCGATCACTTTTTGTTTGCTTTGTAGTCACGTTTAAAAAATTCAACATTTTTTATTGCTTTAATATTATCAAAAAAAAAAAAAATTCACCAAGTGTTTTGAGATTATAACAATTGACGTTTGTTTGTTTTAAAATTGTGACGTCAATATAATCAGCTGTTTTTCAATTCAATTATAGAACAGAACTAAAGAAGGCATTTAGAATAGTTTTTTAATTTTATGTACTCTTAATAACTTCCGTTCCTCACAAGAGGGTAATGGATGGCCACCTTTCTCGTCCCCTAGATTAATCACCGAAACCACTACGGAACCCTGACTCAGTGCGTGTCCGACGCGCACTTGCCGATTTTTTTTTTTGCTTTTAATAATTACGTAATTTATTTATATCAAATAGAAATATCGAAGATTTGCGTTGAAGTTGTTGGATGTTTTTAACCTTTTGTTCTAGATTAGGGTTAAAAAAGCTCATTTACATCATTGTATTGGTTGGTGGTTGATTGGAGTTGAAGTTGAAGTTGGAGTCGTTGTTATTGTACTGTGTTGAGTACGGGAGAACAGGTTAAGTGTTGTTTATCGATTTTTTATATTGTATAAAAAAGTGAACGGAACACTTTGTGTTTGTAGTACAACACAGTGCACACCGTGCACACCACCACCGCAGGGACATCAAATGAAAAAATGTGAAGAATTATTAACGTAGTGCCTTATCAGTTTCCATAATATTTACCCCCGTAAATTATTTGGTAATTGGAAACAGTAGAAATCTAGGTCGTCTCTTGTAACATGAACTTACATATTACACATTATTAATAAATTGATGGGGTGTAAATAACCGCTAGGTGACACTACTTGTCACTTGTTCAAATTTATTTCCTTCTTAATTGAGACACTTCGTATATCACTAAATATTCTGCGAAATTTTATGTGTAATTTATAAGAAAAGTTTCACATTTGGAAAGAAAAATGACGAGCATACATACTAAATTTCGATCGAAAATTTAGTACCATACTATCAATATTATCGATATGTTTGTGAACATTATCAAATATGGTGAATTTTTGTTCGTATTTTTAAACGTACGTTAATATTTTCGCTAAACTGAAACTTGAACATACGCACCTTGTTATATATGACCAAATTATTGTTTTAATTAAAAATCACACAATGATTGAAAAATTATCAAACTGAATCGACTGCGATTTGAACCCAATTTCGTCAACGATTAAAGTTCCAGGCTACAAGAAATCTATTTAAAATTAAAGAATTGCGTTTAAACATTTCTCTAATGCTTAAAAAATTGGCGATATTTGTCTAAATGACATGGTCGGCCAAGTGGTCGGAAAACGACATTTCATATTACACGAGCCAATGTTATTCCAACTTAGGTGGAAATGATTCCAGGCTACAAGAATCTATTCAGAGTTACAGAACAGCTTTTAAACATGTCTCTAATATTTAAAAAAAGTGTCAGTATTTGTCTGGATTACATTGTTGACCAAGTGGTCGGAAAACGACATTTCATATTACACAACCTAATATTATTCCAGATAATGGTGAAAATGATTCCGGGTTACAAGAATTTTATTTAAAATTAAAGAATTGCTTTTAAACATTTCTCTGATGCTTAAAAAAGTGTCGACCGAGCGGATTAACTCACTTTGGGACTCTAGACATTTTCATCTTACCGGGCGCCTTCCACTCACACAAGATATAGAGCACATAAAAATATAAAACAAAACTAAACATGTAATGTGAAAAACTAAAACAAATCTCAAAGAATATGTTTCTCCCACTTTCATATTTCGTATAGGTGAAGTTGAGACTAACATTCAAGTAAAACACTCATACAAATGTACGATAACAAGACAGTCACTTCTTAAGTTACGACCACTTCGTCGTACGACGAAAAAATTTATAACAGTTGACCATAATCACTGTGTACACGCGTACTGATATTTTTAATTCTAGCACGTTTTCTCATAGGATTTCCGTTTGACTTAGTCAGACATAATATTAAAAGTAATGCCATGCAGTCATGAATAAATCAGTCTTGTTATTTATAACGTGGAGTTGTAATTCGGCGAAAAATTATTTTACACTTGCTGAAAATAAATATTTTGTTTTCAGTTATATACTACTTTTACCCGAAAATATCGTTCGTATGTTATCAGTGTAAATTTATTTATAAATTACAATTTTTACAACCACTGAACGAACCCCTTACACTTAATTTATTGATTAAATTTTTCACAGATAGGAACATACGAATGTCATTCGTAGATGTAAACGATCCCTGATTTGGGCATCACTAGTGCATTTAAGATATTTTTAAAGGAAAAATGTTGTACTCGTTCGAGTAATTTGATGACACACTGCCGTTTAAAAATTTCAGGATATCGCAGAAATTTTTAAAATGAGCAGTTTTAAAAGGACAATTGGATTTTTCAAATTTTGTGTGTTATTAAAGTAAGGCAAGGATTAAGTTGTTAAGTTAAAAATGTAGGAAAAGTATCGATTAAAAAATAAATAAACATAATTTACTTAAAACCCGCCACTGAAATAATTCAGGTTGAACTACAATGGCGGTCGACTTGTTCACATAAAATTACGAACAATCTATTAAGGATGTTTGGGAGGTATAATCGGAGATAAAAGTACATGAAATTAGAAATTCGTGAATAATTGCGTTGTATAACAATCTATGAGGTAAATAAATAGTTACCTTTGTGTTAAATAATAGCTATCACTACAACTGATTGTACAATACATTAAACTATAGCTCTCAGTATAGCTACTTTTTAACGGCTTAGTGAATCGGTTTGAAATTTTCACAGGAGCCTTAGTATTTAATGAGGAACATTCTACTAAATTTTCAATCGTCTCGTAGCATTTTGAAATTCCCCCGAAAAATCCTTAGAATGTACTCAGCTGAGAGATATAGTTTGATGTATTGTACAATCAGTTGTAGTGATAGCCATTATTTAACAAAGATAACTATTTATTTACCTCATAGTTTGTTATACAACGCAATTATTCACGAATTTCTAATTTCATGTACTTTTATCTTCGATTGTACCTCCCAAACATCCTTAAATAATGTGTCGTAACTTTTTAAATTGTACTGTATTTTTTTACTGTAACTTTATAAACAGAATTTGCAAAGCGATGGTGTATAATATATCTCATATTTAAATTACACGTTCAGCGTGATATGTAATACACGATTCATACACAAAGATAAGATGACACTTAACCTAGTTAGTTTGTTTTTTCTTCTGAGTATAAAGAATTAGAGAAAGTACTGCTTTATTTAATTTTTGATCTCAAACCCGTATTGTTTGCAACGAAACGACACGACAAAGTGAATACAATCATTAAAAATACTTCAACGAAACTCAATTACGTAATGTACCGGAGGGGCAATGTCAAAATTACATTTCCACATCGAAAATCGACCACAGAGGGTTAAAGAATACACATCTTAATTTTGTTGTTGGATTATAATATGTATAATACAAAACTTATGCGAAAGTTGTAAGTGGTGTGGTTAACCAGTACATAATTTAAATGAATTGGAAAAAGTTTTTAGAACCGCTGCGTTTTCCATTTAACATGCGATAAAATACAACATATGTATACGCAATACCCCTATGTGTATTTAATACATCGATTTTTAACTGAATAAACGTTTATACCTCTGCGAGTGACTCCCCAAGGACATTGAATAAATTTTAAATCTCTTTTGAGCCTGAGAGACTCAACGAATTAATTATTATTTTTTTTTTTTATACATTTTCAGTTCCTCGTTTAGATATTACTAACTTAGAAAATGGCTATCACGGGCTTATAAAAGAAAATGAAACAATTGTAGAAGTAACACCGAAAATTCGGGCAGTAGGTGCAGAAATATGTAATTTTCACATAGTAAATAAACACCATGGCGAAGCTCCATTCCAGGTACAACACATTAACTTTTTCTCTTTTAGGCATGCGTAAAACAATTCTCATCGTGCATTTCTTTTGTTTTTGTTTTTAGATTGACTTAAAACCAAACGGTTACGCTTTATTGAAAGCAAAAAAGACCTTAAATTGTGAGAAACGAAGGAATTATAAATTTGACATAGCAGCGATCAGTTGCGAAGGCAAACAGAGCGCGAAGTAAATTTTAAAATACATATATCCTCATTAATCGATTAATCGACTTATTGTTAGTCGACTATTTTACTCTCAACTAAATGACTAAAATGATTAATCATTTTTTAATTCATTCTTTGAAAAAAAAAAAATACGACCTGTCCCTGTGAAATTTAGAGCATTTGCGATGACAGAAATCAGAAAATTATTTCGTTGTTGTGTTACGAAATTCCCAAAAAAAAAAATTATAAATAACATTGTTTTTCGAAAGAGTTACGTAGATTATTTTATTCATGAATTCGATTAAAAATTTAATCGATTATTGTATGCTCAATCAATGACTTCCATTTTGCCCCAAAAAAATAATTTCAGTCGATTAATCGATTAATTGCTCCTCAACTCGACATGACAAAAAATATTAAAATGAACTTGTTTATTACAGTGCGACTGTACATATCACTGTAATTGACATAAATGAATATCCGCCAACATTTTTGGAACCATCGTACGTGCGTCAGGTGGACGAGGGCCGACTGTACGATGAGATCCTGCGCGTGGAAGCGTCGGATCGCGATTGTACACCAAAATATGGCGATGTATGCAAATATGAAATATTGACCAACGATCAACCATTCGTGATCGACAGCGAGGGCGCCATACGCAACACCGAGCCGTTGGATTATGATCGTTCGCACAATCACATTCTGAGCGTGGTCGCCTACGACTGCGGCATGAAACAGTCGTTGCCGGTCATGGTCACGATCAAAGTGAACCGTCTCTGTCAGTTGGGATGGAAGGGCATTCCGGAACGGATTGACTACGCCCCAATGAGCGGGAAACAGTATATGTTCCCCTCAGCCAGCTTAGATCTTTGTGACGTGCCGTGTAATGTTAAATCATTACATACAAGTGTATCCCTTGTGACAGGTAATGTTTACGGTTAGGTAAGTCGGAGAGTTGATGACCCCGAGTTCTCTTATCGAACGTCGTCAGCTCCCCGACTATTAGTTTCACCCTCAAAATCAGGGCCGGGAACTATTTAAAATGATTTCATTTTAAATATGTATTTAAAATACAAAATGGCATTTTGCATTTTCTATTTTAAATAAATTCGGTCAAACCATTTTCCATTTTGTGTTTAAAATGGAAGTTTGAATCCATTTTACATTTAAAATGAAAATGCATGTATACTCAAATTTATGTGTATACAACTCAAATTTTTTATAACTCGAGTTGTAATGTCATTTGAGTTAAATTTGTTACTAGAGTTGCAGTTCTCTTAAGTCAAACTTTTCTGACGCAAGTTGTGTACTACTATTTTTAAGATACGTCGAAAAGAAATATTTTTGTATTTCGAGTTAATGACTTCCATAATTTTATTTAGAAGTTGCAGTCGTAGCGTAGTCAAGGTTTGAATATGTTAAGGCTATTTTAAATTTTACAATATTTTTAAGTAACAATATTTGAAGAGTTAAGTTTCGTTTTCATATCATGAAAACTTTACAAAATTTTCTTAAAAAACTACCTTTATTTAATTTCAGTACGTTTGATATTTTCGTAATTTTTTTTTATAATTAATTAAAATAATAATAAAAAGTTTATAGAATAAATTTAAAGTAAAAAAAGCATTTTTCATTTTATAATCCATTTTAAATAACTATTTTCCATTTTCAATTTTAAATATGTTCAGCAAAACCATTTTCCATTTTGTATTTTAAATGCATTTTTGGAAACCATTTTCTATTTTAAATGGTTTCTATGAACCATTTTTCCCAGCCCTGCTCAAAATTATATACTCATATTTTGTGTTTTTTTTCTTAAGGACATATAGGAAAAGGATGTGATCGCGATACATACAGTGTACAGTCGCAGCGAAAAATCTGTGGCGCTAGTCCGGATTCAATTGATTTATTGCCAACGCCCGGCAATGGTGCAGAGTGGACGAAACCGTTGATTTCGGATGAGGGTCACGAATCCGATCAGATATTTGAATTCGATGGACAAAATTCAGCTGTCACCATTCCGAACAACGTACTAAATCACGAATTGGCTAGCACATTCACCATTTCCACATGGATGAAACATAAGAATCATTTGCCGATTGACAAACACCGTAAAGAACATATCCTATGCCTTGCAGACGATCATAGTAAGTCGAAAAATTCGATTTGAAGCGAACAGTGAAGCCTTTTCCAATTTTACTTTTTTATTTATTTATTTATTTATTTATTTATTTATTTATTTATTTATTTTTTTTTTTTTTTTGTAGAAATGAATCGTCATCATTATGCCCTTTTTGTACGAAATTGTCGCTTAATTTTATTACTTCGTCGCGAACGCCGTTCTGAAGGCGATCTAAACATTTTCCGTCCAGCCGAATTTCGTTGGAAAATTCATCAAGTGTGCGACAATCAGTGGCATCATTACGCGGTTAATGTGCGTTTCCCCGAGGTCGAATTGTATATTGACGGTGTGCTCTTCAAAAATGAGAAGAAGAACCCGGAAATTATTGACGATTGGCCACTACATCCCACTAAAGGAATTAATACTACGCTTACTGTAGGTGCTTGCTGGCAAGGAGCCGACAACAAAATGAAACATCATTTCAAAGGATATTTAGCTGGTTTAAATATCTTACTCAAAAAGACTGAAAAACCAGAAGTACTAAATTGCTTACATAAATGTAAAGAAAGTTTAGAAGTACCCGCCATGGAATTGTTACAGCCAGGAATGGAACTTTTAACTAACTCAGGTAAATTTTTAATCAACTCAAAAACCCGACCACAAAACAGTTATTGACCCAAATCAACTTTTTATCAGATTTAACGGAATTGAGTATTGAAGGAGACAATAAGACTAATTTAGAAGTTTTAATGCGCAAAGTCGGTTACTCAAACACTCGAGAATTTCCTACACCAGGACGTCGTAACATTCATATAACTACCTCTGTAATGTAAGTAAAAAAAACACACTCAAAAATATTTTTACGAGCTAGCATTCGATTGATTTAATCATTATCAGATAGACTTGAATTGAACTAAAAATCTGTTACACACACGCGAAATGATTTCTTTCTAGGTGTGATAATGGAAAATCTGTAAAAATTTCGCCGGTCGAATCCTATATTATGGTCTTACAATCTCAAACGCCAAACATTAACGTGAACGGAACGTCTAACATTGCTCGAGAATATTCTGATTTCCGACAAGGTGTTCGAATTTTCGCTGACATTCACATTCAGGTTCTCTCGAATGATCGCACAAAACTTCGGGCGCCCGCACAACAAAAACTGGACGAGTGTTCAATTTCTGTCTATCCTAGTTTGAATCCTGATCACGAAAGTGTCAATTTACCCGAAAATTTGTTACAAAACTTTGGAATTGTTGCGAAAATTAACAAAGATGGTATTTCTTTAACTGGTTCTGATATGATTTTGAATTATGAACAGGTAAAATGTTTTGCGCGGGAAAATTTTAACGCATTTTTAACGTCAATTTTTCTTTTAGATCCTACGTGAAATCCAATATGTTAATCAAAAACCTGCTTACTATCTAAATCGAGTTTTTAAACTAATTTGTTCAGAGTTAAATGGACGATTTGTCAGCAACGAGTATGCTCAAACTGTGAGTCAATACACGTCTCAATAGATGACACTTAAATAACTCCTAAATTAATTTTTAGTTAACTGTTATTCATCCGAGACTTGTCGCTCCGGCTAAAAGTAAAGAAACCGATTCAGACACTAAGGATGGTGACCAGAAAAAAGACGCCAAGTCAGATTCGATGTCCGATGAAAAGAAAACGGAAACACTTGAGGAAATTGCCAAACCTCCAATCAATTTGGACAATCAGGCAGAATCGATAATCGCCAAGGCAATGGTATGTACGGTATACCACAGGGTTCTAATTGATGTCAGACTTTTTACCATTTTTTTTTTTTTTTTTTTTTTATTTAGGTTCATCGTCAGAATATCGATATGAAACCGGCGGAAATTTTAACCGATGAATATTTATCAGCCAGTTTACAGGAGCGTACTCAAGCCGTCTTGGCCAGTGGAAGTAAGTTGCTAGCTAATCTTTTGCTAACTGACTGCTAATTATTTTTTCCTCTTGCTAGGTCATGCGGTTACCATCATTATTGTGTTATGCGTCGGTTTCTTACTGTTCATGATTGTACTTGGCGTTATCCGTATCCGGTCCGCCCAACAAAATGGCGCACCTTTTACAGGTGAGTAAAATTCAATAGCCTCAAAAATATATTGCGTCATAGAAAACAAATGCTTACACGGTTCTAAATATTAAAAGAAATTTTAGGATCAAGCATCAGTGGCTCAAAACACCATAACGTCGAAACCGGGGACATTCAAGATACCGAAATGGCTTGGGATGATTCAGCTTTAACTATCACTGTAAACCCAATGGATGTAAGTAGAAAATTCAAATTTACTTTAGCTTTGTTCCTTTTTCACGAATCTTTAGTTCAAATCAGTAAAAATCATGCGCAGTTGGAAAAGTTGAAAATAATGCGTTCCTTTTAAAAAAATATATTACTTGTACTGATAGTTCAATGTTCCTTTTACTATGAATTTGAATTTGAACTGAGTTCAAAACAGTTCAATCAGTCCGGGATTTTTGTCAAGAATTTGAACTAGAATTTCAGTTTGTGTACAGTTTTGAAAAAATTATCAAAGAAAAAAAAGTTAAAGTTATTAAAATTTAAATAATAATTAAAATATTTTTGTTGATTTTAACTATATATTTAAAATATTATTAAGACAAACTTTTATTTGCTTTACAAACTAAGGATTTTTATTAACCAATGTGGCGATTTGCTTCAAAAAAGATAATGTGTACTCCATCTAGTGTACGGTACATACACATTCTTATATCAATGGATTTTTGTTGCTTTTCTCTATGATGGTAGTGTCACACTTCTATGCCCTCTATAGAATACTTTTAGCATTTATTGCGTTCCTTTTTAAAAATTCAGAATTATTAGTTCAAGTAATAATTCAATTCGATCATGCGTATTTGACAAATTCATTATTATTTGAACCGTTCATCATTTTTAGAAAAGGAACAAAGCTTTTGTAACTGTTGTATAATTAACAATTTTTTCACTAGATGGATGGCGCCCCAAATCCTGCCAACGTGAAACTCGCAGAGGCCAATGGACATCGTATACCGGGCGTGAAAGATAACACAATGGCCAGCGAATTGAGTTGCAGCGACGACGAGGATTCATGTGACGAGGAACAGTCGGACGACTCGGATGACGACTCACAGGACGACAGTGATTGCGACACCGGAAGACGTAGATTGGATCATTGTGTAGGTGAGTCAAGTGATGATGAAGAAAATTGCATGACAGGACCTAATAGCGGTAAGATTTGTAAATAACTTAAAAAAAATCAACCAAAATTCTGATTTTTTTTCGTTTTGTTTTTTTTTTTTTGGATAGGTCGTCGTAATAAATATCAAAATGTTAACCAATTAGAATGGGACAACTCAACAATGTAAAATTCTTCAGATAATGTATAAAAATCTTATATCTCCCCTTTTCTCTACACAAAACCTAAAAATTTATCAAAAGCTATCATCAAATGTTAAAGGTTTCAAAATTATTCATTTGAGAACAACAAATAGATTTGTTCAAAATCACCGTAAATGAATGTATTTGTTGTCAATTGGGGGGCAGCCGTGCAGCTATATCAAAATTTAGTGCGATTATAAAAATTAGTTATATATATAACTCTAAGCAATTTTAATACATATGAGAATAACATTTTTTAAACCACAATTTTTATGTTGTATATTAAAAATCGTCAATGTAACTAGCCTCATGATAAAATTCGCCGATTTTTAATTATTTTTGAATCAAATTTACTTTATAAAAATACAACTTTTATTCATTTAAACTTGTGTAACATGTTTCGATTAATATTAATCATTATTAAACAGAATGATTTTAATTAAATCGTTAAAAATTCTATAAATACAGTCAGAAAACTACGCACTTTGAAGCAAAAAAATGATAGAATACTACTACACCGTGTATAAGACTTGTCAATTGTTTGATAATTATCATATTGATCGAAACATATCACATTGAATAAAAGTGATGTTTTTGTGGAGTGTTTTTATTTATCTTTCGGATCACATATCCAATCAAAACAAATTTACGCTAAACCTAGTGCGTGTTAATTTTAAAACCGATCTCACACAAGCAATAAAAAAAAATAGAAAAAAAAATATGAAGTCAAATAGTTAACATGCCACAGCATCAAATAGTTAACTTCCTCATCTGGATAGTAGATCTTAACATAATCGATAGAAAATAAGTTAATTGTAAAAAAAAAAAAAAAACATTACTCGTCCAAATATTAATGTTTAAAATTGTCCATATGGTGTTTAAATGTCCTTTAAAAAAAAAGAAAAGTATGTGTTTATAAAAAAGAAAAATGTATAAAAAAATCTATTTAATAATTTTCTTCTCACCTACTCTTCACCTGCCCGAAAATTGTCTTTTCACGCCATTAATTTTCACAACCTATACTAAAAATATATATATAGAAAATAAGTTAACAAATAAAAGAATATATTTTTCGTAGCTTTTCGTGGAGGGAGAAATTGAATATAATTTTTAAAGAATTATTTTGAGCTTAATGTGGTAACAGATTTGTTTAGAGCTAAATAATTTTATAAATAATTATTTTTTAATGGTTTTAATCAAATACAATAATTCAGACACCATTTTGTAACCCCTTGTAAAACCCCGACCCCCTTCATTAATTCCCCCGGCCATTTCCCATCCATTCGTACACTGTTTGTCAAAACGTTATTATTATTTTTTTTTGCAGTGTACAAATGGAATTGAACAAAATTATAGGCGAGTTGACATTTTTATTTAAATCAAACAACTTCGACTGCATTATGGGTAGTATTATGATTGGAGTTGTCATAACGTGACAGTATCAGAAATTAAAATGGTGGTGCAAAAATGGTAGCAAAGTACAATAAAAAATTCCGTTTCAGTTGTTTGTTCGGTAGAGTGAACGTCACTTTTGAAAGTCAAATGTTTATTAAAAATTTGTCAACTGGCCTACTGGCGTAACAAAATCGCTTCACAAATTACTAACACAAATTTTGTTGTTTTTTTTTTAAAAGAAAAATCGAATTTTTTTTTTTTCAAAAAAAAAAATTGTAACAGAGATACAGAAAATTGAATGGATCCAGTTTGTTATTCTTGCCGTCCCAAATGAAAAACTCTGTTATTCAAAAAATTCAAGCACATATCATTAAAGTTTGCACGCAATACGTTGCTTCTCAACTTAGATTGTTTTACCCAAAACGCTTTCATTTCCCTTATTCTTAATACAAACCATGTATTAACAGCTTCTGATATGACCAAAAAAGTCTTGTTGAAATTTTCTGTGTCTCTGTTCGAAAAAAAATAACGTCTCGAGGATAATTTTTTCGCACAAATTTTTTCGAATTAAAAAAACAAAAATCGTTCAATTTTGAAATTTTTTTTTATTTTGCACTTTTTTAATGTGAGTATTATTTTCGTTTCGTAACGAATTTCTGTTACACTGGGACTTTGCGAATATATAAGATTTTGATGAATTGATTTTCATGTGCCATTTTGAATTTTTTAAATTGTTTTACTAGTTTTGTTAAATCAATCTTATATATTCAGACGTATTTTAGACCATCGGCTATCGGACACTTCATTCAAACAATTTCGAACCGATTGGAATTTCGTATAAAGACCCGATTGAGAAACTCGCGGTACGCAAGGGAATCACAGGTGTCCAGTTGTTATGAAATTTACTAACAACAAATTTCATAATTTCTCGTTTTTTTTTTTTTTGAAAGTCAACATTTTTCGTGATATTTACGAATATCATCGGCCCAATGACTGATCCTTGCGAAACGCCCGGGTAGTTCAATCAGATTGTTCTTATACAAAAATTTAATCGATGTCAAATTGCGTTGAATGATGTGTTTGATAAGTGTTTTGGGCTATTTGTTTGGTATTTACAGTTTTTTGTTTTTTTTTTAAATATTTGAAAACATTCCATTTTTAAATATAGTATTTTAAATGTACTTAAATTTTTATTTGTATAAAAATGATAATTGCTTTTATTACTAAAAATAAAACTCGAATAAAGAATAATATTTAAAAGTAAAGGATAATCTTATGTTTCTAAAGCACGTCCAGCAGCGATTAACTAATTTTTTCACACCAGTGAGTCTTTTCAATGTGAATTTGTTAGAAACATTTGATTAATTAATATATTAATTATTGTATTTAAGAAAGAAAACAAATGCTTTTAATAATATTAAGATATTATGGTTGAAAAAAATGAAAAACATCTTACATTGTGTTAATACATGGAAAGTAATAAATGTATAAAAAATTTATGTATATCCTTTTAAGTATAAAGTTTCTTTATTTCATTTTTAATAATAAATAAATAAAACATTGCCTGTGTTATAAATTTTCTTTTTTTGCGTTTAATTACCCTTATTGCTTTCCATTCCTTTATATCCTGTTTATTAGTATGTACTAGTGATGTGGGAGTCGAGATGCAGTTAGTCGATTAATCGACTAAAGTTGTTTTTCAGACAGAATTAGTCATTAGTCGAAAATATTGAGCATACAATAGTCGACTAATCGACAAAATTTTTAATCGAATTCATAAATTAGTTAAACTATTTCAAAAACAATTTTTTTTTTTTTATATTTATGAAAAAAAAAATATATGACCCATTTTTTTTAAATATAATAAATAATACAGAAAGATTATTAAATTAGTCGTTTTTAGACATTTAAAAAAAAAAAATTAATCGTTTTAGTTATTTAGTCAAAGGTAAAATAGTCGACTAAAAATGACTAAATGTAAATAAAATTAGTCGATTAATCGATTAACCATCCGACATCACTGTATGTACCATAAAGAAGCAGTACACTACCGTAAAATTGAGTTGAATCAAAACAAAAGTGGGAATTGGAACAAATCGAATTAGAATTTGATTAGCAATAATTTCAAACGTGACGTCTGCCTGTAAAAAGACATTCAACAGTAAATTCACTTTCCAAGCAAAATAATCATACCGTCAAACGAAGTAGAACGGAACAGTTTTGAACTTTACATTCGTTACGTAAGCTCAACATAGATGTAGAATCAAGAGATGCACAATTTTTTAGTATGTTTTCATTCTGGACATGCGCATAAAACAAAAGAACGTAACGGCCATGTTTTTTTTTCGACTGATATTATGGAGGGTAGATATCAGGAGCACCATCTCTGTATCAAAAAGTGTCCATAGAAAGTCGTAAATAGTGGCGGCGCCACTGTAGCAAAAGGGTAAATTTAGAGAAGTAAACAAGGAAAGAAAAACATTTGCGTTGTTATGTAATTATTGTTTATTTATTATAATTGTTACATAGGTATAATAGTTTTATTATTTTAAAAATTTTTATAAAACTCAACACAAAAAAATCACTATACTCTTTTGCTACTCTAGCGCTATTCTGGCGAGTTTTTGAACTGTTACTTAGTACTTAAAACGGGACACTTTTTGAACTATTTTTCTATTGTTTTCCGACCAAGATAGTCCTCCTGATATCTACCCTCCATAACTGATATTAAGCAAACTTCGAAAATTATAAATGTTTTCTTGTGAACTAAGTTTTAAGCAACACACTTAAAACTACTTTTCTGGGTCAGTATTTCCTGAACATAATTAGTACTCTAGTGTATCGCCTAATTGATTTTTTGGTTCACACCCAACGACTCGTAGTTGATAAAAATTTTTACTGTTACAAATTTTTTAAAACCCAATTGAGTTACTATCGATCAGTGTTAATAAATATAAATTAAAATACTACATTTTGATCCCAATCAATAAGAAAATTTTAATTTTTAGGAATGAAATGAGTTTATGAAAATGTTTGTACAACCCTGGCATTCATGCTTATAGATACAACAACTGCGGCAAATTAAAATGCGACTTATTGATCATGACGACGTTTTGAATTGACCGACATACTGACTTGCGTTACATGCTCAATTCGTGATATCGTACGCGTGGGGGAAATCACCAAAGAGAATATCACAATTTAGGTCACACATTTGATATCCAACTCGTCGATATCGAGCTCACCATTCCTGTCTGAACGATACAGGAATTCAGTTTAAAATGTTATCTGCTACACTTCGGGCGTTAAAACCGGCCCTTGGGCTGGAAAAACTTACCCAAGAAAGTGCTAAAGTGATTGCCGCTTTCACTGGTCAAAGTAAGTGGATTTTTTTAAATAAAAATGTAATTTCGAATGTAGTTTTTGGCCAAGTGGGACTTTATACATTTTTAAAATTTTTCGGTTTTTACGATCACGTAACAGTTTAGTAGTTGAAATTTTCGTGGGAATTACTAATTGCTTAATATTTAAAAATGTGTATTAACATTTCATTAATATTTTTGGGGTATTTATTATTCTTTTCGGCAGATATTTTTTTCAAATTTTCACAAAGGGAGCCAATGTGGTTTTTGATTAACAGAATTGACATACTAACATCCAATCGTACTTTATTTTTAATCTGTTGGGTTCAGAAGGCCTTAATTACTCCGGATAAATTCTAAAATACCGGATTAATGTGCTAGAAAGGTCAAATTTACTGATACTTATGTTACGTAACTTCCACTTTATACCTGTACTAATGTATCAGCCATATTAACAGAGTTCTAGTTTAAAATACTAAAATGATTTGGTCAGTTTTTTAGCGTAAATGTAGAAAAACTTAATTTTTCTATATTTTGTGTACATACATGTGTTTATAGTACTTATATGTTGTTATGTAATTAACAGAACGTCCGTATGCCGCACAAACTGCAGCTGCTTCAAAGAGTTCAGCAGGAAAAGTGATCGCTGTTATTGGTGCCGTCGTTGACGTGCAATTCGAAGGCGAACTTCCATCAATTCTAAATGCATTGGAAGTAGAAAATCGAAAACCGCGCCTTATCCTCGAGGTGGCGCAACATTTAGGAGAAAGTGTCGTGCGAACAATCGCTATGGACGGTACGGAAGGTTTGGTTCGTGGACAAAAAGTAGTAGACACTGGATACCCAATTCGTATCCCAGTAGGGGTGGAAACGTTGGGCCGCATTATTAACGTAATTGGTGAACCAATCGATGAAAGAGGACCCGTACCAACGGACAAGAGAGCGTCAATTCACGCTGACGCGCCCGAATTTGTGGACATGAGTGTCGAACAAGAAATTCTGGTCACCGGTATCAAGGTTGTAGATTTATTGGCCCCATACGCTAAAGGAGGTAAAATTGGTCTGTTCGGTGGCGCCGGTGTAGGAAAAACTGTATTGATTATGGAACTTATTAACAATGTGGCCAAAGCCCATGGTGGTTATTCAGTATTCGCTGGTGTCGGTGAACGCACCCGTGAAGGAAATGATTTATACCACGAAATGATTGAATCCGGCGTAATCAACCTTAAAGACAAATCATCAAAGGTGGCTCTTGTATATGGACAGATGAACGAACCACCAGGAGCCCGTGCCCGAGTCGCCTTGACCGGTTTAACTGTTGCCGAATATTTCCGAGATCAAGAAGGACAGGATGTATTGCTCTTCATTGACAACATTTTCCGTTTCACCCAAGCAGGTTCAGAAGTATCTGCCCTGTTAGGTCGTATTCCATCTGCCGTAGGTTACCAACCTACACTAGCCACTGATATGGGTACTATGCAGGAAAGAATTACGACCACCAAAAAAGGTACATATGAGGACAACTGCAATATAAGGTACTTGCGGATGATTACGACACCCAAATGAATTTATACACCCACAAGTACCTTATATCTAGGCTAATTTCAAAGTGACTAATACATAATGTATTATGGTTACAGGTTCCATCACATCAGTACAGGCCATTTACGTACCTGCTGATGACTTGACAGATCCTGCCCCAGCCACGACCTTTGCTCACTTGGACGCCACCACCGTATTATCCCGCGCCATTGCTGAATTAGGTATCTACCCAGCGGTGGATCCACTCGATTCCACATCCCGTATTATGGATCCCAACATCATCGGTGCTGAGCATTACAACGTTGCTCGTGGTGTCCAAAAGATCCTCCAGGATTACAAATCACTTCAGGATATTATTGCTATCTTGGGTATGGACGAATTGTCTGAAGAAGATAAATTGACCGTCGCTCGAGCTAGAAAAATCCAACGTTTCCTGTCACAACCTTTCCAAGTAGCTGAAGTATTCACCGGACATGCCGGAAAATTGGTACCGCTTGAGGAAACAATCAAAGGGTTCCAGAAAATTTTGGCCGGTGAATTAGATCATCTGCCCGAAGTAGCTTTCTATATGGTTGGCCCAATTGAAGAAGTAGTAGAGAAAGCCGAACGACTAGCAGCTGAATCCACAAATTAAGCAGTGACATCTGTTGTACTAATTAATCAAATAACATTCTTTATTTAGATGAATTAAAAAACTTTTTATAAAAATGTAATTCGGTCATCGTTTTTAGATGAATTATTTTTATTTCATTTTATCCGTCATCTTTTAAGTTGTACATGTGTATTTGGACAAAACGAACAGCATAATACATAAAATGCCCTGAAAACAACTACATTATTGTAAAATCTTAATAAAATAAATAAGTTTAAAACAAAACAAAAATTTTCACTGAAACCCGGCTCTGTTTTTAAAATCCTGATATCCCATCCAGGATAACAGTAGAAGTCCGTCTGATATACATATTTATGAGACAGCTCTAAATATCGAAAATTTTATCTCATACACACAATTAGGTATGTCCCCTTAAATCATTTTTGAATTTACATAAAATCATAGAAGTCTAGTGAAGTCGAAACAGTACTAGAGTACAATTATAGATAATATTTCTTCAATTTACTAATCTTAAATTATTATCATAATTTATAATAAATTAATGTAATTAATTTATATTTATTGCTAATAATAAACAAAAAATCTATTTATTTTAAATGAAATAACAGTAGAGAAAAAACTGAACATGTCGCTACTCGTTATTTATTTAAATAGTATTTATTCTTTAGTCCGCCATTTTATTGCTATTTATAATACATACATATGAACATTACTACATAAGATACATTACAATTGTGAATGCAATGTGTCAAAAATTATTGGTAAATGCGAACAAAACAATATTAAAATAATAAAAATAAAAATACGTTTCCATTTATTGAAATTATTTGAAAAATGCCCGTTTGATAATAATTAAATGACAATATCATTTAACGCGTGTTTTATGTAAAAATTTGAAATTGTTTTGGATGTTCTGGTATATTTTTACAATTTTTTTTTTGCTGTGAATTAAGAAAAAACGCTCGATCCAATGTGCCATGTATGACTTAATTATTTACAAAGATCAAAAATTTAAACAGTTGCCGAATTTGAATTTACGGGATATGTGTGCCACCGTTTAACAGTTGGGATGACGTTTTTAAAAAATGCATAGCCCTTTGAAAATAAAGTTGACGGATTTGAATCCGCATTTGACATGCATTATTTGTAATGGTTATTTTGTAAATGCGACTACAATCACCGAATGTTTACATTCTTGTAAGTGTTTTTTTTTTCTAATTAGACGTAATCTCATATTTATTGTAATTTTTCGTTTTGGGTTTTAGTTTGTCGTAGTTGCATCGTTAAGTACTTAGAGACAAATAAGTATTGTCCAATTTGTGAAGTGCAGATACATAAAACGAAGCCTTTACTTAATTTACGAAGTGATCAAACATTACAGGATATTGTTTATAAGTTAGTGCCTGGACTCTTTCAAAGTAAGTTAGAGTTTCAGTGTATTTGAGATATTTAAAATTGTTCTAACGTTTTGCTTTTTGATTCTAGATGAAATGCAAAGACGAAAGGAGTTCTATGCTTCACATCCAAATGTTACAAAGCCAGCTGACCCGGAATTATCCGGGGAACTTTCTGAACGAAGCTATATTTATACAAGTGATGATTATATTAGTTTATCTTTGGAGTATTACAATAATAATAATGAATCCTCTTCAACAAACAATCAGGTATATATTTATACAGGGTGATTCACGTAGACCGTTCATTGAGTTATGATATATTTTCAATTTTTTGTCAATTCTGGTTATACCGGAAGTAGACGATATCTTCCTGATCTTAAACGGTCGTATTTTTTACCTACTGCATTATTACAAATTTTTAACGAACGGTCTATATGAGTTATCCTGTATATCTCGCTTAGGACGTGATGCACCGTTTAAAATCAATCTGTTTTTTGTATAGTCACGGAGGTATTTACGATGTCCGGCGGCAGTGTCCATTCTTCATCTGCAAAAGCTGATACGCGCCAAGTACGGATTAACTCCGAACCATAAAGTTGATATTCTTTATCAAAATGATGCTCTCTGTGAAGATTTTACGTTAATCGATGTCGCTTATAAGTATCTGTGGAAGAGGGTCAGTATTTAATCTTGCAGTTTTTGCGGGATTGAGTCCATCCATAATTTGTAATTTTATTCGATTTTAGAAAGGACCGTTACATCTCACTTATCGGATATTTGAGACGGAGTGTCGTAAAAAGATCAAACTGAACACTGACCATCATACGAAACCGGTTAAAGATGTCCAGGACGCGCAAACAGACGAAAAGCCAGCGTCGCCTCAGCTACAACCCCAACCCCAACTACAACCATCATCACCCGCTCCGCAATCACAACCATCACCACCGCCAAAAATGGACGTCGACACGGAGAAACCTGTCGAAAACAGTCAACAACAGATCAATTCAGCTGCTACGTGCGAGCCAACAGATACAGTCAACGACAAAAATACTCAACCACTCTCGTTGTCAGATCAATGTAGTATTATTAACGTGAACAATAATCTTAATAACAATACGGTTAAAAGTGACAAACATTTAGACGAAGTAGTGATATGTGACGCGACCAGTGAAGTGCTCCCAAACTTTGCACCCGATAAAGAAGTACAGTTACAAATTAGCGAAACGGGCATTATATCCATAACAACCAGTATCGCATCATCAGATATCACGCAAACGGTCACGGTGACCACACCCTGCCCTCCACTATCATCCCCCTCTGTGATTCCCCCCGTATCTTCCGCAGTAGAAAGTGCGACGCCGATTACAGCACCATCAGTAGTCACGTGTATAACTTGCCTTACAGTGACGCATCCCACATCGACCACATTGACCACATTGACAACGCCATCAACTGTGATACCAAACATGTTACGTCTTTCCACATCAAATAAGAAATCTGATTTAAAGTCCGTTAGAAAAATCAACACGAATGTAAGTAAGAGTGCAACAACCTCTGTAACGACTGCGTCAAAAATCACTAACACCACCACCACCACCGCCGCCGCCGCCACCATCAACACCACCACCACCGCCATCACCAGTACCAGTACCAGTACCACGAATAGCGGCGTATTAGTCGAATCTCAGAACAGTGAACAAAGGAAAAGAAAACTGTCCGCCGAATCAGCAGAAGCTAATGGGAATACTTTGAAGAAGTCTGCCAATCAAGTGCCTTTTAATGTTAACAACTTGTCATCGACACCAAGTACGGTAGCCAACATCACCACCACCACCACCAGCAGCAGCAGCTCGGAATCACAACTTCCTCTGCTAAAACCAAGCAAATTGATAGTAACGAGTTCATTAACAAGCTCCAAACCACCAATTTCTCCAATATTCACCAGCAATACTCACCACACGCTAAAAACAACAACAGTAATACCGTCAACACACCCAACGGTGACCGCCGTCTATCAGACGTCGTCCGTCACCCCCCTGCCAGTACAATCGCCAATACTAAAACAAAATGTACCCACATCAAAATTGGACAAAACTATGTTACAACCATCAAAAATGTCAAACGTGTCCGCCACAGTGCCGAAACGAACTCAATCGGCCGGCTATAAAACATTACGAACCCCACCAAAAATCTGGAATCCTCAATTACCTCCTAGAACTCACAGTTATCCGTACGGTTATCAATCGCCCATTTCAAATATGGAACAAAAATTAAAAGCGAGCGTTTCGGGCACGAATGTTACGTCAGCGCCAAACTCGTCGAATACAGTGCCTTCCGTTCCGGTGCCAGCCACAAAACCAAAACCAAATAAATTTTTCAAACGGAATAATATTCCAAGATATTTAGGCAATCCGGCATCGGGCGTTAAACCAATGTATCAGATATCAGTACCGAACACATCACCAAACACAATAACGTCGTCAGCAACACCCGCAACCTCCAATCAAAATATTAAGAAATCGGTGGCCAGTACGGCAAATAATGCCGCGAATATTGTAAAAACGACGCATGCGTCAAAAGAGTCGCAGAATAACATCACCAGTAAAACCACCACCGCAAGTAACAAGAAAAGTAAACCAGAAGATCACCACGCTCCGGCGTCAAACGAAAGTGACGAAAAGAAAAAAACTGAAGAAAGCGAAAACTCAAAAAAAGATTGTGAAGAACAGTCTAGAAAAAGCGACATCGATAAAACTCCAGCATCAGAATCGAAAGCATCCGAAACCAAACCATCAGAAACAATAAATTCCACATCGGAACCAAAAACATCAACGACAGAGAACTCCACATTTAAAACAACTGAAGCGAATGCAAATAAAACTGAAACAACCCCAGTTTCGACTTTGACTAGTAAAACATTTCAGCAACCGCGGAACAGTGCAAAAATGTCGCTCAGTTCGAGGAATATTCAAACAAGTGTCTCAGAGATGTTACAGTTACGAAATAGCCCGAAAGCGTCCAGTGCATCACAAATACCAAAATCCACAGAATCACAGAAAGAAAATGCAACAGAACCACAGCCTGAATGTGATAATTCAATAAATGTTGCGCAAGATACAGAAACAACAGAAACTCAAACAAAAACTAAAGAAAAAGACACGGAAAAGAAAGATGTCGATGAAAAATCTAGCGAAAATAAAAATTCCAGTGAAGATAAAAGTGTGGACAAAGAAAAATCAACAAAAGAAAGTAGCGAAGAAGCAGCTATTGATAAAGACAAACAGCCCCCCTCCACCGTAAGTAATTCAGAAACTGAAAAGTCCAATGAATTAAAAATATCACAGACAACTGTTCCTATTTATAGTCCACGACTCAAACCAAAAAATGATTCAAAATTTCAAAAAAGTATCGCATCAAATCTACGTATTGACGTGCCGAATACCGATATACTCGAAAATAATCCAGGATCATCAAAATTAACATTCAGTCCACAGATGTCACCATTGTTAGATCGAAACTCTCCAAAACCAGATAAAAATTCACCAAAAGCCACCAGTAAAATTGTGCCTTCCAGTCCAAAAATCGATCGAGACAGTTCAAAAAACTTATTAAGTGGACCAAAAAGTCCAAAAAACATAACAAAAACCACTCCAGCATTACAAATTAGTCCAATGTACGATCATATGACAGCCAAATCAAAAGCTCAACTAAGTCCACAGTTGGATAGAATGAGCCCAAAAGGACATGCGAAAATCAACCAAATGTTTAAAATGTCTCCAACCGCTTCCAAATCAAATTTACAAATGAATTTAAACTATGATAATGTAAATGCAAAAATTACCCCGAAAGGAAGTCCATCATCCGGTGATAACCCCCAAAAAACTGGAACATCAAAATCACCCACAAAAACATTGTCAACATGCAAAACCGATTTGAATGTGCCATCACAAAAATTTAATTTTATGCCCCCAAATCCGTTCATACCGAATTTATCATCACCCAACCTAAATCCAAATCAATTCCTGTTCCCAAACTACGCCGCAATGTCCAGCTACGACCCACGTCTACTCTCGCCACATAATCTTGGCGGTATTAATAACAGTTTAGCGTATCACAATTTGCCGTTAAGTCTAAGTGCCATCAGTTTAGCAAATCACAATTTGCCGTTAAGTTTTAGTTCGATGCTTTATAATCAACATCACCGTCTCGCATATCCGGGCCCCACGATGCCCGTCAATTCAACACTCAGTCCAACCACACCGATATCCACGATCGCTTCAGTTACCACATCCACCGCCACATCGTCAAACTCCACCACCACAAGTGCTGCTATCGTTGATCCGGCAAAATCGTCAGACAGTAATAAAACGGTAAAACCCAAAGATAAAAATACAAATAGCGCCGCGACTATGGATAAAAAATAAAAAAAAACGGGTTTTTTGTACATATTTAAATATTAATTAATCAGTTTACAGCATTACAGCTATATCTATAGTTAATATTTTTTAGCAAGGGTTGTTATTCAATATTCGAATCACATTTTTAAGAAAATAATCAGCGACAAACCAATTTGGCAACGGGCGTAATTGAAATATCGAGAAAACATATCGTTTTGTAACAATAATCTCAGTTACGTCCATCGCTAATAAATGTCATTAAAGCGCCTCAAATATGTACTCGCGGGTAATAACGTTCGGCTATATCAATAGGAATAAAACGGGACTAAATGTCGAGCCTTACAACACTCCCGTACTTTATTACCCGCAAATACTTTAGATAATTTTAAATAAATAGATCTGTTTCTTTCCGGATTATTTTCTTAATCAACTTATTCTTTTTTAATTACATTCTTAATTTATCCCTGTTTAAACATCTTCAGTACAAAATATTTAAAACCACTGTTGTACAAGAATATACTTTTTTATTTATACCAGTGAACATGAAAATGTTCATAATTTATCACATTTTATTTATTTTAATGTAAATTTTTGTAAAAAGTTCAAAATGTTTCGACGCCAAAATATTATTTTTAGTTTCTCTTGTGTAATGTCGAGCTTATTACATTCCAAAACTCGGCCAAAATATATCCAAAAAAAAACTCAATTGCTCAAAAAAGAAAATATATTTTTGTAAAAAATCATTATTTTTTATCAAAAAAAAATGTCATATCTTTTAAAATTTAATATTTTATCAAAAAAAAAAAATTTAAAAAATCGAAAAAAAATTTACACTTTTGGTACAAAAAATTCTTTTCAAAAAACATGTTTGCCTTCTTAGCTATAATAAATGACGAGGAGGGATATACAGTTTTTCTGTCTTCAAATACAGGGATTATATTTATTATCTTTTTTTAAACAATTCTATCCCGTCCAAATTTCATTTCCATCCGATTAAATTTTTGTAACGTCAATTACCAATGCAATTTTTTCAACGCTACTTCGCACCATAGTTCAAACTCAACATTTCCAAATGGTTTGTGTTCTCATTATCACCACCATCAACCGAATTCCTTATCCGTTTTTAGTCCAAGAGCTCTCGATCATTTTATTCAAATGATTTTGTATCGATTGAAATTTTATATAGAAGCAACTTGACTTTTCGTTTCGAAAAATCATTTTCGACAATTTTGGACCAATAAATTGGACTTTATAGGGTTGTCTTTATATAAAATTTCAACCGATACAATGTTGTTCAAATGAAATGTTCGCTAGTTCGTCATTATATTTGTTTTATTATATAATTATGTACACTTGTGATCAAAAATGACTGTACTATTTAAAAAAAAAAAGAGTAAAATGGTAAATTTGGTAATTTTGATAGCGTTTTTATCATCATACAAGTTTGATGAAGATTTAGTTATTAACATTTAGATATTATCGGATAAATTAAAGCAGAGTTATTAATTGAAAGAATGTATATAAAAATTTGTTTATTATATTAGTTAATATATTATATTATAAATACTAAATCTAAGAAAGTACTCCTAAGGTGCACTTATGTATAAAAAGATATTGTTGATATAATTTTATTAAATGAAGAAAAAAATTTATTAATATTTGTATAAAAAGAAAAATAATGGGTTTCTTGAAAAACAAAAAACATTCTTTATATCTCTAGTCTAGTGGTTTTTTTTTTTTATTTTTATTTTTCTCTTTTTTGCAAGTTGTATAAATTTTTTGAATGCGGTGGTAACGTTTGATTTTACGATGCTGATAATTATGTCGTGAGATTTTCTTTAAAAAACAGTGTTTTTTTCTTTTTGTTCTTAATTCAAATTGGCTAAAATAACCAACGTTTATTTTTACAGATTTGTGTTTCTTTTTATTTTAATATTATTTTTTCTAATCATTACTTTTATGTTGAATTAACACATCTGAGGCAATAAATTATTACATATGAATTTGTTGAGTTTTCTTTGAGCCCGTCCTACTCAACATTGATGAGTACACGGTCTATCGACACTCGTCTCGATGTCGTATAACAGTTGTTGTTCGCCCCTTGTTTCTGCTTGTAGGATTTTGATAAAATTTTATATGATGTCTCCAGTAAATCCCCAAATATCCTGGTATCCTTTCCATAATAAGAGTAAGGGGTCATACACAATCAATGAAATAAGGAATAAGAAGTATGCCATCTAGTGACGTTGAATGGAACTTTAATGAAATAAGGAGTATGCCATCTAGTGATGTTGAATGGAACTTTAACGTAACTGGTCACATATATAAATATGTAGGTATTTTTTTAAGGCAAAATTCGTGATTTTTTTCACTTAGTGACAAAAAAGTCACCACGAACGTTACTTTTTCATGAATTCTAATGTACAAAAATACCTAAATACATTTACCTATGAGCAGTTAAGTTAAAGTTCCATTCAACGTCACAAGATGACATACTTCTTATTCCTTATTTCATTGATTGTGTAGACAGCCTAAAGATCCGTTTTATATAACTTTGGCGGGAAATTTGAAATAAATTTATCCGAATGCATGAATAAATGTGAAAATTGTGTAACTTTTTTGTTATGACTTTACGGTACGTCCAAGTCAGGATGCGCAATTGACGCGATTTTTTCGTAAAACATAATACCCGCGTAAAACAAGGGTCTACTGTACAGGATAAAACGAAAAAAAAAACATTTATTTTACAATAGTATAATTTAAATACCCCTGTCGCAGCATCCTGCATAACATAGCGAATTTTCATTTACAAAAGTACGTTTTTCTCGGAAACTAGTTGATATAGAGTAATTGTAAATAAAAAAAAACTTTCTTTATGTGATTTTCCCGCCTCATTCCGCCAAATTTTTTCAAAAAAAATGTCCAAAAAACCGTAGACGTTTTCACAAAATTTCTTAAAAATAAGATGTTTCGTTCTTGAGTTATCGTGCGGACACTTAGTAAACTTATATATATATATATATATATATATATATATATATATATATATATATATATATATATATATATATATACGTGTGTGTGTCCGCACGATAACTCAAAAACGAAACATCTTATTTTTAAAAAATATCGTGAAAACGTTTCGTGAAAAAAATTTGGCGGAATGAGACGGAAAAATCACATAAAGTTTTTTTTATTTACAATTACTCTATATCAACTAGTTTCCAAGAAAAACGTACTTTTGTAAATGGAAATTCGCTATGTTATGCAGGATGCTGCGACAGGGGTATTTTAATAACAGATGCGTTTATGTACAGGGCCGGTGAGAGAAATGACCGGTGAAATATCTATTATACAAATTATGTGTATTTTTATCACCAATTAAACATATACGTATTTTTACTTGACACTAGGTCTAATTTTACCACCAGAGGCGCAACTGAGAATCTTTGCCTTACCAATACTGAATTTAATATTTTGAGCTAAATTTTTTAACGGTTACGAAAAAAATTTAGAACGGAATTTATTTTCCAAACGTAACAAAACATTTCGACGGTACACCGAAAGAGTGACACAACTCAAAAATTTACATTTTCGAGTTTATTGTGTAAATGTATAGCAAAATTTGCATATTTTTATGTCCCAGAACGACATATTGCTACTTCCAAAATTAACCGCTAGAAGGCGGTTTTGTCGTTTTTTCCTTACTTCAAAGTAGCGAATTTTTTTTATCAAAATCTTTAATGTTATCAAAATTAACTTGTTATTTTTATTGTTGGAATACAAGGTGAGTATCAACGGGTTATCTCCAAAAAAATTTTGAAAATTTTAGAAATCCGAAACTATGATAACTTTTGAAGTAAATAATAAAACTTTTGAATAGAGATATTGAAGTAGCTGTTTTTTTTTTTTTGAACTGTGTCACTCTTTCTGTGTACCGACGATTTTACCTTTTTAAATTCTCTTGCTGAAGAAAATAACCATTCGACACGGAAACAAAACTAAAGTTGGACCTTTATTCAAGGGCTTATCCGGCATGTACTTAGTTGATGTTTTCCTTCTTAATCCAAGTTTTTAGTTTACTGTGTGTTCTCTTTTTCTTCTTATTATATCTTTAAATTCACCATCCATGTTTTAAATAGGAATTTATAATACATAAAAGTATTGCTGTTGATATTAAGCTTTTAACATGTACATTCAAATTATTAGAAAAAATTCAATCACAAAATCCACAGTTTTTAATAGATATGTATTTACCTTATTATGTTGACAAATTCTATTAATAACTGCCTGTTTAGAATTTATATTTTCTTTTTTATTTTAGCTATATTCTTCTCGTATATAAATAACATTTGCTTCACGGTTTCATGTAATTTTTAATGTGGTTTTAAATTTTTTACCTATATAAAACAAAACAAAAAACAAATAATAGGACAAATATTAATTACTATTTGATTTTAAAAATGTAATATATAAATTAACATGAATTATTACCTATTTTTCTCAAATATCAGTCAAATATCAGCACCGAATCTATATGTCAACATTTCAACACAAAGACGAGTTGATTTGAAATTCTGATTGTTGAAATATTAGTTTAAATTCAAGCTAATTTGGCAGTATTGTACATACCTGTGGTGCTATCTGGTTAAAAACGCTGACACAATAGAATTTTTAAAATAAAAAATTATTAAATATATTTAAAGAATTTGTTTAAATAATTAAATTATTAAAAATATTAATAATTTTAAAAATATTATTATAATTTTTTAACGTAATGTGTTAAATAAAGAGATTAAAATAATGTGCAGTATTTAGGAAAAAAAAATCAATTCTACTACAATTTGAATTTGAAAGCAAAAATAAATTTTCGAAAACAAAATAACAGATCTAATCTACTTATACTAGAGATATTATGTTTACAAATGCATAAGGCTATTTGTGCACTACCAAAAATATAATTTTAAAATTTTATTTAATCAAAGAAATATTATAGTTTAATTAATTAAATTTAATAATATTACATTTATATAACCGTAGAAATTTATTAAGGCATTATTCTGAATATTTATCCAAAGAAATTTGAAATATGATAGGTAGTAGAAGTACTAAGTGTAGTAATACCCTTAAAATACGTGTATAATCAAAATAAATAAAAATAGGATTTTTCCAATACAACAGAAAGAGATAATACGATAAAAAGAGACTCTATATAAAAATTATTTTTGATTTTTCTTGAAAACCAGTTTATACAGAGGAAAAGTTTAAAAAGCTCGCTAATATAACTTCTTACAATTTTTTTGATAGTATAACAAAATTTTTGAAAAAGTTATAAATTCTGATCAAAAAACACAAAAAAAGACTTTAAAGCCCAAAATATCCGGTCTGTGGCATCGGATGTGTCTGGCTAACGAACTTAGGCGAGCGAAATTGAATTCAAACCTACACACCAAATTTCATAAGCATTAAACGTTTTGTTCGAGAGTTATCGTGTACACACATAAATACATATATATATATATCTATATATATATAAATTTTAGTGAAGTAGATTTTCGGGTTCTAGAGGCTCCAAAACAAATTTCTGCCATAGTCCCGGGCTTAGGTCTTACCATAAGAGCTGCTGTAATAGCTGAATTTTCATTCTGAAAATTCGCTAAAATTAAAGTTTTACAAAAATTTTAGATAGTTACTTTATTTTTAATTATATCAGTCTTTTAACAATACTAGAATGACTTATTGAATACGTTCCATCTTATGTAATTCTTTGAGTAAATTCGCCGTTTGATAGCGGAGTTCATGAAATTTCTGAATGCTACAGAGGAACACCTTTTTCTTGCCGTCAGTGTCAGTAATATTGAATATTACGGATGGGACCCTTTTATTTTCTCTAAAACAAATTTTAGGATAGGTTAGTGAAATTTTTTTTTTTTGAAAAAATTTCGATTTTTTTTACTTGTTTTTCACGCTGATATCAATATACCAATCAAATTCTGGACGTTTTGTAGTATCCATGTTTTTTTCGGATTGTAAATTTGGTGGAATTTTGATTTTTGGTGAATTGAAAAAATAAACTTCAAAATTTTTTGTGATACAATGCGCGTGATGTTTTTACGCAAGACACTATCATCCCCACCATTCGGTGTTTGTTTGTCGTGTCCAATCAGAATGCGACAACACAATATTGGGACGTGTTACTCGAGGTACGTGTTTTAGGCTTCCATTTATTGTATAAATCTACATAAAAAAATTTGACCGTGTTCAAAAATAATTGGAAAAGTGTTCGGTGAACGTGATTTTGTTATTTTTTAGATAATTTGTTAAAATTTATTATTTAATTGTTAGTTAAAATAGAAATTAAAATGTTACTTTTGAAAACAATTACGATATTAGCGTTAAGTGGATATTGTTTTGCCGGCGAACAGGACGTTATTGAATTAACCGATAACGACTTCTCAGATTCTATTGCCGAACATGAAACTGCTCTGGTTATGTTCTATGCACCATGGTAATTTGACATTTTACATTTATTTTACACTTACACTGGATCGCCTAACCAAATTTTCACAATTTTTGTGTAATCCTTTTTAGGTGCGGTCATTGTAAACGTTTAAAACCAGAGTATGCAAAAGCAGCCGGTGAACTGTTGAAAAACGATCCACCTGTTGTGCTGGCCAAAGTGGATTGTACGGCCGCTGGTAAAGACACGTGCTCACAGTACTCTGTGAGCGGTTATCCCACATTAAAGATTTTCCGCAAAGGAAAATTGTCACAAGAATATAATGGACCACGTGAGGCGGACGGCATAGTAAAATATATGCGAGCACAAGTTGGCCCAAGTTCGAAAGAATTAAAAACGCTTGAAGACTTGAACAAGTTCCTTGAACGCAATGAACCAGTTGTGATTGGTTACTTCAAAGAGGAATCTGATTTGCATGCGATGTTCAATCAGGTGGCGGAAAAATTACGGGAACGTATGACATTCGGACACACGTCGTATTCAGAAATTTTGGATAAACAAGGTTTTCATGATGATATTGTATTGTACAGACCAAAAGTATTGAGCAACAAGTTTGAACCGGATTTCGTCAAATACGAAGGCAAAGCTAATGCTGAAGAATTACAGAGTTGGATTGCTGAAAATACGTAAGAGTCCACAATTTGAGACGTATAAAATTCATAGTTTTTTTGAAAATTAACCTGATTGCATTATTTTTAGCCATGGTCTTGTTGGAGTCCGAACGCGTGATACCGCAAAAGATTTCAAAGAGCCATTAGTTGTCGCATATTACGCTGTCGATTACGTTAAGAATCCAAAAGGCACAAATTACTGGCGAAACCGTATTTTAAAGGTGGCCAAAGAATTCGCGAATGATTTCAACTTTGCCATTAGTTCAAAAGATGATTTCCAACACGAATTAAACGAATTTGGTATCGATTACGTCAAAGGAGACAAACCAGTTGTGTTTGCACGAAATGCCCAACGACAGAAATTCAATATGGTCGATGAATTCTCGTAAGTTCATTCACCGCATAAAAATCTACCATTTTTTTTTTTTTTTTTTACTTTAATTTTCACATTTTTTCCGTTACAGTGTCGAAAACTTCCAGAAATTTTTATCCGATTTAAAAGCTGGTAAATTAGAACCATACTTAAAATCCGAACCAATCCCAGAAGATAATGATGGCCCAGTTAAAGTGGCCGTTGCCAAAAATTTCGATGAAGTGGTCACAAATAACGGACAAGACACATTAGTTGAATTTTATGCACCATGGTGTGGTCACTGTAAAAAATTAGCACCCGTCTACGACGAATTAGGTGAAAAATTGAAAAATGAAAAGGTTTCAATTGTAAAAATGGATGCGACGGCGAACGATGTACCACCCCAATACGATGTTCGCGGTTTCCCAACACTTTATTGGGTACCGCGTGATAAAAAAGATTCACCGGTACGCTACGAAGGTGGCCGTGAATTGAACGACTTCATCAAATACATCGCGGCACACGCAACAGAAGAATTAGTTGGATTCGATCGAAAGGGTAATCCGAAGAAGACGGAATTGTAAATTTTATTACAAGTCAAATTAATTAATTAATATATTTTTAATTTAATTCATCTCCGGCATTTCACAAATCAAAATTCGATGTCATTCCGACTTGTATTTCTTTTTATTTCTGTGTGATACATGCGAATATATATTGTACTGTGTAGAAACTAGATAATACAGACATTCTCATTTTTTTTCTAAATACACATTTTCGTAAAAAAATCAAATAATTTCTTTTATTTCGTCTTCAGTTTTATCCTTAAGGGGGAAACGTACTAGACGTACTTAGGTCTACATTACCCTTCGCCAGATTCACGTCCATCTGCACCGTTTCTGACGAATATACAAATGGTAGACTATCGACAGATTCAGTTACAAAAAATCATGTAAGTTTACTTGAGATTGTATTATATAATATACAATCACGTAAGCTTACATGATTTTTTTTAAACTGAATCTGTAACAAAATAACCTTAAAATGTAAGAAAATTGTTTCATTTTTAAACGTTTAATAAAACTATATTCGTCAATAAGTGAAAAAACTTATAATTTTTCAGTTTTGTTTAATAATAAGAACTAATCTCATCTTTTTTATTATATATATTTTGGTACATATACTGGGTGAGTTTTCCGAGAGTTGCCATTTTTATTACAACCAAACCGTTGATTTAATCGAAAAATTGTTCAAATAATAGTTGTAGATATCGACGGGGGCAACCGATTGCTATAGTCAGGAGCTTTATAGCTCTTATGGTTTTTGAGCTATGATACAAACTTATAGATTTTTAAATGGGACTATATATTAATTTTTCGATAAAACTGATCTAATGCATTAATTAACAACATAAATGAGCAAAAAAAATTTTTTTACCCAAGTTTAATTTTTTAATTTTTCTTTAATTTATCAGTTAGGCGGTAAAAATATGCATACGTACTTGAGACTACTTCAACCGCTAGTGTTTTTCTTGGTTACATTTCCATTACATCCAAGAAAAGAACCTTTTCCAGTACCATTTCTATCATAAAAATTTGGTTTTAATAGAAATGGTAACTCTCAAAAAACTCACATGGTATATGGAAACAAATAAGAATTTTTACAAAGGACTGACTTACTTTGCGTTCTTTGAGTCTCATTTATAATAATATATGAACAAAATCGTTATAATTTTTGACGATTTTCAAATATCTTAAGTGGAAGTAAAATATTGAATAAAATTATTTTTAAGAATTTTATTCAACTTATGGGAGGAGAGAATTTAAAGCAGGTAGCTGTCGTCTTCCTGCCCTAAGTCTGTCGACCGAGTTACTATAAAAATTAATCGTCAGATTTACGTATCTATGCTGCTTTTTTCCTGATGTTAGATTCTGTTGATAGTGTCAGAAACGGCGCAGATGGACGTAAATCTGATCCAAATTTTTGACGACAGGACTGGTTACTAGGGTTCTTTCCAGAAAATCGGTATATACAACTGTTATCCGAATCAAAATTGTGTGATAAACAAATTTTTCGTTCCCCTGTAAAATTGCTTAGACACGAGGTTTAATTGATAAAGTAACGGTATACATGACACGTACTCGACAATGGCCTTCGCCGCACAATTAAAACTTTTATTTACGGTTAAATAAACATTAAATATCAGCGGTACTCAATATTTTTTAATCGATTGATTTACATGTTTTATTGGACTCTCGAGAACCAATGATTCCATTCGCTTTCAATTGAACTATCATTTTAATAAGGTCTAGGTGGGTTGTAGAAAAAAACTTTTTCTTTTCAATTTTAATGAAATATTTATTTTCAGAAAATATATATAGATAGTACCGTTTTTTCAAGTATTGTGAAAATTTTGTACTAACAATAAGTAAAATACAATAAAAATATACATAATAAAACAAATATTTATAAATTATAAATCAATAAAATCGATAAAAAGCAAAAAATCAAATAAGTTATTGCACAAATTTTTATTAGCTGTGCTAAAATGGAATGTTAAAATCAGTGCTAAACTTCGTCATTTCAGTTTAAAATCCGATTCAAATATTTATCTATTGGTTATCAAAAAATTATAGAGTGTTCTATAATCAGTTATCAATTATGTGGCGTTTTTATGTCTTACAGACTGTTACAGACTAAGACTACGCACCATTTTTTTAATTTCCAGATAATAATAGATCTGTGTAGGACCGGAATTGTTCGCCAAGGTTATTAGTATATATTTCAAACATAAAGAAAATTTTAACTGGATCTTGGTCTAGTAGAGCAGACTAGAAACAGAATACAGCTAGCACTGAATATAAAAAATTAAAAATATAATAAAATCTATCAAAAGATATTCAACTGATCACAAAAATCAATACAGATCAATAAAAGAAAAACGTAAATTATCACCTTACGAATCAGTCTATTGCTGTTTTATATAATACTGATTAATTTTTTTTTATTATTTGATTGCCTTAATTGTCCGAATTAGTCCACAAGATGATATTTTACGGAATTGTACTATGGAATTGACTAATCATAGAAATATAGTTTGTTTTGTCGTTAAAACAAAAACATATAACACTTACATAACAACAATTTTAAAATCTACGAGTAGAATTTAACACATCGAACAGATTTTAAGAGATTATCAACAAATTACATACTTAATCAGGTACCTAATACAGGCGATTGATTATAACTAGTTTAAAACTAACTATATCTTCCCTAATCTACATTAAATTTTTGTGAAACTGTGAGATTTCTACTCTAGATCAAAAATTTTCGAATCTTAATTGTTAAGCTATTCACAAGTATTAAAGAAATTTTATAAAAAATAGTTTGTTTTTTCAAAAGTATTTCGTTGAAAATCTCTTATTTAACATATTTTAATCGCAGTTCAATAGGGCAAAAACAAAAAAATTGCCGTTATATAAGTTAAAATTGAATTTTGGAACGTTTAATTTACAATTAAATGTACACTAAGTTCGTTCAGTCTAAAATTGAATCAACACTTATATGTTTTGAAACTCAACAGTTTCATTTAAATCACATTAAAATTAGTCAAAAAATAGATCTAACAAAAAATAAAATATCTGTACGGTTATATGTACTTTCTTATAGTTTCGTATGCTTTACATTATCGGTCCAATAATTTTGTATGGTCATTGCTTCTAGACTATTTAAAAATGAATCGTTATCCAAACTGTACATTTCCTCGGAATTTTCCTGTGAAAAAACAATTAATTTAAAAAATTTTTCGGCAAAAAAAAAATTCATTTAGATACAGAGAAATGATAATTTGAATTTTTAATGTTGTCAATTAATGAGAGATGGCATTACTTTACTTATGGAAACTGTATTATCAACAATCAATAATATGGCCGTTCATCGTTCAACAATAACGGTTATTTCAAGTTTTTAAAAAAGATATGAGTTTATTCTTTGTGTATTTAATAGCATTTTTGTCAAATTTATATTTTTTTAAAGTTTTAAATAGTTTATTTAATAATTTTTTAAGTGGTTTGTAAATATTGTTTAGGAAAATCAAATCAAAAATAGTTTCAACAATTTTCAGTGAGTCAATTCTTTGTGTGTTTAGTAATATTTTAACAAAAATTTTTTTAAATATTTAATTACTGGGTAAGTATTTTGTTAATATTATTTTATAATATAAAATCAAAATATTTTAACATTTTTTTTTCTTTTTGAAAGGATGTGAACTCAAGTTATTAATTTTATTCAAGCAAGTTTTTCGAAAAACACGTCTAGCATAAAAGTTATTTACCGATTCTTATTATTTCAGTATTTATCGATTTTAATGATCTGGAAGTACCGCAAAACCAATCAAGTGGATAGGATTCGCGAGGTAAATTTAGATTATGTTTTCCAAAAATAATAATAAAATGAAAGCGAAAAAAAAAATTGACAGTCTTGTAGAAATTTCGTGCCACTGATCATATTTTAAGGTTTTCAAATTAAATGGATTTTCAAAAGAGTAAAAATTACTAACTATCTAATATACATGTATGTATAAGAAACAGTATGAAAATCGAATGCAAAAAACAAAAATGTTCCGATTTATTCCATTTTACGGTATGCAAAATGTATTCCTCGATGCATTTCTCTGTATCTAGTTTAACAAAAAAATAAAAATAACGCCTGCGCATCACATGACGCAAGATTGTCTGTTAGAACTAAAGTACTAGCAACTGTGATGGCACCCGCACTTGTTTCTTTGCTATATTTGACCGTTAAGCAATGGCAATGAATGACCGTAGAGCCATCACAGTGACCAACACAGCGAAACAAGCACATCGTATGATGTGGGCATAAAAAAAAAAAACATTCAAATTACCCGCATAGTATTGTCATCAATGTAGCCGCTCGAATCCAAATTACTGCATTTATCGTTCAGACTGTGCGGCTTGTTTAAGTATCGTCGTCGATACAATATAAAACTAACTACACCTACGAACGTGGCGAACACAAGCACGCCGAACGAGGTGCCGGTGATCGTGGCCACACTGAGCGGCGGATGTGATTCACCAGTCGCCGCATTTGTCGCCACATCCAGAATTTCGTGGACGGTATTTTCATCGGTCGGTGTTACGTCATCGTCTTCGATGATCAACTGTTTACGTTGTTGATCGTTTGCTAACGTCAACAGTGTTTCGGTTGTGTTTAGAAAATTTTCTGTACTGTTATCGGCCGCCGCCGCCACCAATACATCACCGCCACCCCCATTAGTACCGTTTATTGTTTGATTCACATGATTGACGGCGGATAATTTGAATTTGGTGGCGTTGTCGTGGCTATTTATTTTGTTCTCGTCGTCGTTAACGTTTTCGTAGGTGGTTTTTGAATATTTTGTTTGTTGCTGAGCCGAACTGAGCACGTCAATTGCTTTGGGCACGCGCACGTCCTTTGAACTGTTGGCGCCATTCAACGTGGTGATCTTGAAATTGATCGTTGCCGTTGTGTTCATCAGTAATGGGGTCAGTGTCGTGTTCACAGCTGGAAACGATATTGACACCTGGCTCGATAATAATATACCTAAAACAAAATAACAAATTTATATTTTAGCTAGAATTTTGGATTCCAGGCTAACCTGGCCTAATTTCACATGACAATTTCGGTGTGATATGCTCCACTGAAAGACTTTAAGGACAAAGGACAACGTAGACACGCGTGTCTAAAAGTATTTCTCTCCTTACGAAACTGAGAATCGAACTCAGCATCTCAACTCAGTATATTAATCACTAAATACTTACTTATGAACGTTATCCAAAACCAGTGCATCCAGCAGCGCATCGTCATCTTAACATTTATCACGCTCCGTGCATCTAAAACTGAGACAGACAAACAGAATCCATTAAAATAAATTCAGTTATGTAATTGCTGTGCAAAAAAAATTTCTCTTTTTGTCCTCGACAAAAAAAAATATATATATATCAATAAAATTTAACTACGTTTTTTGTTTTTATTTTGACGACGGTGAATTGTGGGGAATTGTCATGACCATGAAAATTAAACGCTAATTAGATTAAGATTTAAATACAGAATTACGTAAGAATGACGAAAATTTTTAATCTAATAAATTTTATTAACAGTGGCGCAACACCAACTTTTCATGCAGTGTAAGCAAATTTATATTTAATATTGATATAGTATCAATGTATCAGGGTGATTCTCAGGTAATGGGAGCCATCCAAAAACTTTTAGTCATCATTTATATATAATAAATAATAAACAAATACTTCGCAAAAATACCACTTTTAAAAAGTTATAAAAGTGGTATTTTTGCGAAGTAAAATATTTGTTTATTATTTACAAATATGGAATATCATAAAGTAACGCTCAAATCTATTAATATCATTTATATAAATCAGATTCTTAGGTCAAAATAACCACATTAATAGCCACAAAAATGATATGATGTAAAAAGGATTGCAATGAGTCACTTTGTCCATGTCTACTCTACATATAGGATCTTATAGCTCAGCTAAGTGTTTTTTGTTTTTTTTTTACTAAACTTTCAAAAACATTTGCATTGAAGTGATACTTTCTTTTAATTTTATATATCCTTTTCCTGTTTCAATCTAAACAATTCATTTTAACCCTTTAAATACGATCTGGGAAAAGAATGTTACCGTAAAATGGAATCAATTGCGTCAAACTGAATAGTTGTTCATGAAATTGATGTCTTTTTTAAACTATAGTAGAATAATTATTCTTTTAATTTGCAATAGTGACTAAGCCTGAAATTGGATGTAGAATATTAAAAGATCGATTTAAATTAACACCTCTAGACAGTTATTTTTTGTTTCTTAAAACTTTCTAAAAACAATTTATTTTGGTACAAAACAGAGACAATATATGGGTTAATTATATTTCAGTTATAATTTTACTCCATCCTACTAACTGTTCCTACTCGCCCTATTATCGTCTCTTTGATATTACTTTAAACTTGAAAAATTTTTAACATATTAAAGAAATGATATTCGTAAAAGAAATACAAAAAAATACGATGTGAAGTTCGAAATTGTTCCAATTCAATCCATTTTACGGTACTAAAAATATTGAAGAAACAAATTATTCGATTGTTTTTTCAAAAAATTCTCACAACTGCACCACTGTTTTTGTTCAGTTTCATATAAATTTTGTTTTCCTAATTACCGTCATTTTATTATTCATAATTAAAATTTTAATAAAAATATTCACACGATTCTTTTGAATTTGTCACGGAAAAAGTACACTTAAAGTGTCACTTGTCTTTCACAATTGCAAATAACTAATAAAAATTTAAAGTAACTTCAATCAAACACTAATTTACACGGATAATGTGCAAAAAAAAAAATACGTCAAAAATTTGTTTTGATGACTAATAAATTCAATTACACGATTATTAATTAAATAGTCACGTGGTTCAGGTGTTTATTTCACAATTCGCCTAGGTGTACGCTAAGGGTACTCCTCTCCTATTGTATTTCATCGATGAAATACCTTTAAAAATAAAAAAACCACAACTAACGGAAAACCAAAGCATAGATTTTTGTTGATTGAATCATTTCAGAGCAAACTTGATCACTTCATCACAAATTGTCTACTCAAAACTGAAAATTTTGAATGTGCAAAAAAAAAAATTACCTAATTTCCATTTACGAATAACGCAAATAACAAAATTATTTTTTTAACTCGTTAAATATAATGATATTAGTAAATACCTGTTTAATTGGATGTGTTCGAATCAATTTGAGCCACTGAGTCGTATTTGCGTTTCACAAGTGGACATTTTCAGTGAAAAATTTTAAAATTTTCACATACGATGACAAGAGATTTCATTTAGTTTTTCACTGTCCATTCATCAATTTTACAAACAAACAATGTATCGAATGGATACTGCGTAGGTAACTCATTTTGTCAAACGGATGTGTGGGCGGCCATATACGTTCGTATCGTACAGTACGATTTGTTTGTACAAACTTAAATCATATCGTAAATTGACTGAAAATAGCTGAATAGACTATTTTTGGTTCTGGTAGTTTGTTCTTTATTTTTACCATTTTGAAAATTCATTTTGTTTTTCATTTGGCTGGAAAATCCAAAAATAACGGATAGGAATTTAATGGAAAATGTTGGCCAATCATGTAATGCAGTTAAATATCAAAATTTTTTTGAGCATTAGAGAAATGTTTAAAAGCAATTCTTTAACTCTGAATATACTTCTTGTGGCCTGGAATCATTTCCGCCATTATCTGAAATAATTATTAGGTCGTGTAATATGAAATATCGTGGAAATATCATTTTCCGACCACTTGGCCGAGAATATAATTAAGTGAGCGCTAGGAAGAGGTTTTCGGAAAATCATTCTCTTGGGAGGTTTGAAAACTGACGGTTTTAGGAATTTCAATCGAAATAAAAACACATTTTGATTGAATTGAAATTTTATTTGGAATGAATAATTTCTATAATTATTTTATTGTTAATTATTTAATTAATTCATTAATTATTATTTTAAAAAATACAATTTGGTTTGTCATTCAAATACACAACAAATTTAGCACTTTTATTCGAAAAATTTCCATTTACAGAAAAAGAATAAAATATCTTTATTTATTTTCATCTCTCTTGTTTAATACTGCAGTAAAAATCTGATTTTCCAAATTTTCTGTACATATCGTGTCCTGTTTTCCAAATTTCCTCGGTAAGTGATATCAAAATTATTGTCGTATTCGAGCAATAAGCACTTCAGTATATGCAATTGATATAACATGCAAGTTTAAATATTGCATAAGCCTTTTAGGGTTCAGTCAGTAAAAAAATGTTTATTTTAAGATCACTAGATCAGAGTTTTACTGTAGTTTTAAATAATTTTTTTTTTTTTTAATTTCTAAGAGCATTACATTTAATTTTAATTTTTCGATGATATCGGTGGCACTGAGGGACACGCAATCGGCGCGGCGGTCAGTCTTGAGTATACAAATACAACCGTGATAATGTAAATTAATAATTTTCGGATGTTTTTCAAATTGTGGTCCGCGAACTTCTACAAAATAACAATCGATGGTCCACGAATGAAGGCTTGATTTTCGGGAATGTTTAAATTATGGATAGTCTAAACTTTTCTAATGTGTAATTTGCACAATCACGATTGTCGTACGCATGTCAAAAGAAATGTAAGCTCAAAAAATACAGTGGCTCACAAAATTTTAAAGCAATATCTTTGGAAAAAAAAAATTTTACACGTATAAATATTCTGTGACACACTGTATACACAAATATTAGTGTTTCTTTTGATTCTCCACAGTTGGATAACAACATAAAATGTAAAATTTTGACTTAAAACGGAATCGTATTTAAGTTTTATTCAAATATTTCACATAATTCTTCTATTCATTTATAAACTCTACAATATCTTTATTTTGTTTTATTGAATTCAAAAATTTTAACATCATAACGGTCCACGATTTTCAAATAATACTAAAATGGTTTTTTTCATTTTCTTTTTTTTGAAATCTGAGCAAATTCTTAATTCATGGCTAAAGTATAAAAAATGTTCAGGTGTCACATCGTAACGTTAAATCCAAATCGGTGTATGGCACAGGGTCTCAGATGTTTTTACCCAGACGTAAGCCGGCTAATCGTACTCGTGTATCAACTGTAACACTCCCCAATCCTAAATCACCGCCGGCTAAACTGTCCATCTTAAAAATTATTGAAAAAATTCATAAAATAGGAAAAAATAAAAAAAAAATCATATAATAAAAATATTTATTCTGCAGTTTTAAGTGTCTTATGGCCCAGTATTACAAAAGTACACATAAATCGACTAGTAAATTAACTTCTCGTAGTAAAATAACGTTCGGTACTAAAAAATTAGCTTCAGATGGCGATAGACTAGATAAAAGTACCGTAAAACGTAGTGACAGGAAACGTAGGGTGAATCTAATACAAGAATTAGGTAATAAAATTTGTTTTATCAATTTAGTAAACAAATTCTACTACACTGTATACCTTTCCTATTAAATCCTATTCACTCTGCCAGCGGGGTGAATAGGAATTTGCCATATTTTATAATTTTCCGGCTAAATGGAAAAAGGAAATCGATTTTCAAAATACGAAAATCAAAATTAGTCTGTTCTGTGTCATCTAATACGATCCGATTGACTCCATTTTACGGTTTATTCTTATAGATAACTATAATTTATAAAAATTGGTAAATACAAATAATACTCATGTGTAAATACTGAAATTTAAATATTGTTTTCTAGCCTCTTAATAAAATTTACTTGGTAGATTAACTTGCTTAGTAAATTTACTTTAGCATCATAATATCGATATTTACGTATAAAGGTAAATTTACTTCACAGATATTACTTATTCGTCTTTTATAATACTGGCCATTATTAAAAATCTAACAATAATACTTCTATTAAACACTTTCATAACAATTTCAAACAAGGTACTCAAAATCTACTTAAGATTACGTACTGGGTTCTCTTGGTTTGCACAATTTTTGGCGTCAAAATACTTAAATTACTTAAATTAATTTTTATTTTATATAAGTACATTATATAATCACAATTCACATCCCTGAATTGCTACGCATACACAAACATTTTGAGTATTTTACGGGGCATATTAATTCAATTGCAAAATTCCGAGTAAAAATTAATATAATTCTACAAAATTTTTTACGGGTTCAAATTAGAATCGCAACAAATTATTTAAATATTGTAGAAATGTATGATTATAAAGGTTTGGATACACAGTATACATATACGTTATATTAATTTCTACTACGATTGATTGTATATTAAGTGAAAAATGGTGTATAGTGGTCTATTTTGTACAAGGTGCAACCAAAATAACCGTAGCAAAATCACAATTTGCATAAGGTGCTAACAATAAAATCACAAAATACTTAAAAAAAAAAAAATATGACTAAAATAGGAATGTAAAAATTTTTAAATTAACAAATTTCTTCATAATTAAAAATATAAATAAAATAAAACAATTTCTTTAAAAATAAGTCCCTTGATATACGAGGTTTCGTCAGTTTTTTAAACAGCACCTTAAAATTAGCATGAGTGTGGTAATAGGATACTTGACTTTCCTTGAAAATTTGTGTTATTTAAAATAGTATTTTAATAGTCAAGTGCCCTATTCAGATTTATGAAGTGGCGTATATCAAAGGATTTACCATCATCAAAAATACTTTATTTCATTAAGTTGTTGCATAATACTAGTTTTGACTCATTTTTTTTTTAAATAAGGCACTTATGGGTAATAACGCGCACTTAAATTTATAATTATTTTATGTATCTGTTCTAAATACAGTATACAAATTTTGTATTTTTGTTTTGATTTTATCAGGATTCGTGCGAATCAAACTCGTATAAATTTTGATGCAGTGTGCAAGAAATCAAAAATTTAGTGGACGTTATTACCCCTCAAATACCTTACATTAAATAATTTTAACCCATTAAGGAGCATTTTTTAATAACATTTCAAAATGATTTTGAACCTTACTGAATCAAAAAATCACAATCCATTAATTTAGCGGTGCGTGTTTTAAAATCAAATTTAAAATAATTCTAATACAGTATCACAATAAAATTTTTCTGATTGAACTGGCACATAATTTAGCATACTAAAAATTCAACAGGGTACTTGACTATGTTTAAAATTTATGTTAAATATTAAATAATCTCCTGAATTATCATTAATTATGTAAAATTTTTAAAATCGTTTATTTCCAACAACATTTTAAATAACAAAAATGTGCCACTACTTCAAAATGACGTCACAATTTCTAAACAAACATATCGATTCTGATAACTTTCATCGACGGAGTAAAATTACGTTTTATTTTCCATATTTCTATTAGCTTGAATATACAGAAATAATAATCGACTAGAATTCAAATAAATACTTTTTAGATCAAAAGTTTGTTTTCAAATTGTGACGTCATTACAATGAGCTGTGTTATTCGCGGTAATATTTTTTTCGATATTTATAAAATTTATTGAAAACGAGGCGCTTAGAATAGTTTTTTTTAATTTCAGTCAAGTACTCTGTTAGATAATATTTACAAAAATAAAAACAAAATAATTGCAATTTACTTTTAACGGTGAAATTTTAACAAAAATATAAAAGGAACTAAAACAAATTAGCTACTTTTTTCCTAAACATTGCAATAGCAAATTATATATATCGTGCACGGAGAACTCGCTAGAAAACAAAAACAAAAAAATCAAAATAAACTCAAAATAAAACTGAACTAAAAATGGTGTGAAACTCAAAACCCACTTACTCGATCTGTTCTAGCATACTCATCATCCGGACAAATTTCTGAATCGGAATCTCGATTATTCGAACGAAGACCATCCTAACGAAAAGATACATATAAATCATTTACCAAAATCCCCCCAAAAAATATCCAAAAATTAGTACCTGGGTCATCTGTTCGGTGGTCGTCAATAATCGGGCAATTGGATTACAGCACACGGGCAATGTTTCCAATAGTGTTGGCCGCGCATGCGTTAAAAACGGTTTCATATATCGTGAATCAAAATTACCCCACACGCGGGCTAATACTGCCTTGTCACCTTGCGACGATGTTGAGCCACCTGTGGGCGACGGTAATGTGGTCTGACCGACGGGGAGCGCACTGCTTGATCCACTTATATTGGTAACGCCGTCCTAATAAACCAAAAACTCATTATGCTAAATCAATTTTAACTTAATTTTGACTGATTCGACAATTAATTTTGTAAATAATTAACATTCGAAAGGTTTATTTGGTAAAAATCGATGTTAAAATCACTAAAAACATATATTGTAATATGTCCACGAGCCGACTTTCGGTTTTTAAACCATCGTCAAACCGAAAGTCGGCTCGTACATATTATATATGTTTTAAACCTTTCGAATGCTATTTATTTATAAATTTAATCGCCGAATCAGCTTTGCAAATTATATGTCCGAATCACTTAAATACGTGAAAAAAGACCTTAAGAGTGAAACTAGTCAGTCTATTTATGCGGTGATACCGTATAAACCTTTTGTGGATTAGATACGAAAAAAAGGCATCATACTATAATTAGTAATTTTTGACAGTTTACAAATTGGAAAATGGCCGTACAAGTGAATAATTTAAACGAAAATTGTGTATTTTTTAATCAAATGGTGGACATCTTACAATCTGTGAACTGTACTTTGTATGTTCACGTACCATTGCTGTATTTTCCAGGGAGTTATAAATCTATAGGCATGAAAAAAATGATAATAATTAAAATTTTTACAAATTTCAAGTAGAAAATACTTTGGGAATATTTAGCAACAAAAATAAATTTTGAACAATTTTTTGATAAAATTACTTACACTTCGCACACCTTGATACGACAACGCTTCTGTTTCTTCATCGATTCCGGTACTAAAATTGAAGAGGTGCAAAAATCAAAACAGATTTTTTGAAATTCGAGTACAGCATAACCTCTTTTTATGTGGTCTTTAAAAAAATGCCTATTAATTTGCGATAAATTTAGCTGCTGACTGTTTTTAACACATTACTGCATCATTCAATTTTTTTTACGTGTGTATGTATTGCAATTTTTACAATAATATAAAATCGTGAGGTTTCGAGTTATGTATTTTCTATGCAACTTTTTTTATGCGGTCCGTATTCATCACATAAAAAGAGTTTACGCTGTATTATGATTCAACTTACGGTATTTTTAACCACTGAAGAAGACTCATAGCAGCCCCACCTTGAACGATCACTGTTATAATCACAATTAATGAAGTAGTCGTCAACATCGTTTGCCTAGCGTCCGACACTGTGTTACGAATTGCCAAAGCGAATGACATTGCACCACGTAAACCTTCAAAACAGACGCCACTTTTACTTTTTCAAAAATTAAATATATCGGTTTGTAATGGGTTAAAAGTTTCAAATACATACCAGCAAAAAAGAGCATATGTTGAAAATTGGCTGGAATTTTTGGATGTCGTCCCAAATTTAGCAAATATGATAACGGATAGATGTTTACCGCTCGACCAATTGCCGCACAACACTACGGTTCACAAAAGTTAAGGATAATCTAGTTTTTTGAAAAAAAAAAATGCTTGAAATATTTTAATAAACAAAAAAGGATACAAATCCGGCAAGTATGAATAATGGATCAAAATGATGTTTTGGGAATGTAAACATTGAAACGCCGATATACGAGAAAATGAAATTTTCCGCTAAAAAATTCAGCAATTCAAACATCTGTTTCGTTCGGGTCCTCGAATCGTCGGATAAGTTGTTATACGTATAATGTGCCTGACATATGCCACAGAACAGGACAGCCACCACGCCTGCAAGAAAGGGCACAAATTTTAAAATCTACAGAAATTCAAATTTTAAATCTACAAAACCATCAAAATTAATTTTTTAATAAAATTTACTTGATCAATTTTCTAAACAATATACTGATATAACTAAATTTACTTCATCGATTTACTTAATCAACTTTTACAGTACTGAATAAATCGAAATTAAAAACCTGTTAAATCGGAAGCCTCTGCGATTAAAAAAGTACTGTACGACATAAGTACAAACAGCGCTGATTCCAGTAGCGGAAAGTCCCGAACTCTTGTAAATTTCGTCATGTGTTCAATTGTTAAGGAAAACTGTGTCAACTTTTTTTTTGTGAACATGTTAAAAATATAATATTGATAAAAAGGATATCAGTGCCGTAATGCACCCCATCAACGCCCCAATTGTCAATGAAAGCATAAATATTCCGAAAAAATCGCCAACCGCTTGAAAGAACGCTTTCGTCTCAAAACCACCGGATCCAGACTGGTATCGTTCAGCATAATTTTGAATTGATCTAAAAACCCAAAAAAAAATGCTATTATTATTTAACTTTCTTTTTTCCGACCACACTTTCACTGGCACGTACCCGCTCAAAACAATTGCCACCGCATCGTTTAAAACACTTTCACCAAATACCAGCGCGTATAAATTCACATCCACGTGTAAATCATGAAATATCGCGAGCACAGTTAACGGATCCGTGGACGAAATTAACGCACCAAAGTACAGAGTATCCAAAAATGTGAATCCTTGCGCCGCACCGGAGCCATGCGCCAATTGCACGTAGCACCACATCAGTCCACCGACAACAAACGACGATATTGTCGTGCCAATGATTGCGTACGTTAAAATAGCGCCCAAGTTACGAAAAAAAAATTTCTGAAATCATAATCACATTAATTTACACATGACAATACCATTTCATTTCATTGTTTTATAATATTATAAAAATTGCAATAAATACATTCGTAAAAAATTATGCAGTAAGGGTGTCTACACAATCAATGAAATAAGGAATAAGAAATAAGAAACAAGGAATAAGAAGTATGCCATCTAGTGACGTTGAGTGGAACTTTAACGTAACTGCTCATAGATATAAATATGTAGGTACTTTTGTACGTCAAAAACCGTGATTTTTTTCACTTTAGTGACAAGAAAAGTCATCACGAACGTTATTTTTTCATGAATTTTGATGTACAAAAATACCTAAACACATATACTTATGGGTAGTTACGTTAAAGTTCCATTCAACGTCACTAGATGGCATTCCTTATTTCTTATTCCTTATTTCATTGATTATGTATGATCCATAACACTTATATTCTTGGGCAAATGTTTAAAAAACAATCAATAAGTAATTTTATCGCAAAATAATATTTAAATTTTTTACTTTCTCTTGCTTTTTATTCACATTATATACTTTTTAGAAACTGCATAAAAAAAGATTTTGCTGTACTTAAATTCAAATTTGAAAATACATACTCGTTTCAATGAATATCCCGCGTGGAAAATAATCGGCGGCAGGATAATGTTAAAAAATATTTCCGGATCGAATGTGGCTTTCAGATCGAGATCGTTATCTTGTGTCGCAACAATTTCGCCACGAAATTGATAAGCGTACGTCTTTATCACTTGTTGAGGCGCATCATGTACAGTGAATTTTAATGAGAGTTGATCTGGCGGTAATGTTAAATTATAACTAAAAAAAATACAAAAAAATAAAAAAATTAACTCAAAATTATTCTGATTCGATTGCAGAATGGAAATTACTTTTTTTGGGGATCTTCTTGAACCACTGGAATGGACACAACGTGCGTTGTACTGCCCGCATAACGAATAACGGCTCCAACAATTAGACCTTACACACACAAGAAAAAGAAATTACTTTTTTTGTAAAGTAGGTATTTGAGCTATAATAATTTTACCGTAAATTACAGCAAGACCTGTTTCATGTAAAAAACTTAATCGTCTATGTTTAAATAGCCATATCGTTAACACTGTTAGAGTCAACAGAAATGTGTATAACAGCAAATTCAGACTATCCAAACGATGCGTCAGCTGAGCCTTGGCATCAAGAGCAATATCAGTCGCTGCCGAATTAACGAAACGGATTTCGCACGACAGATAAATTAACACACTCAATAAAACAATTTTCATGGCTATTGAGCCCATGACAGTCGCCTAAAATTAATAAATATTGTCTGTTGCAGAATTATTTTTAAAAATCTGGTTAGGCTCTTTTTCGCTGTTATTATAAATTTTTATTTATTTATTCTTTTTGTTGTGTCCCAACAAAACTGTCAAACTAAACCATTGCACAAAATTTGATTGCTAATGTTTTGATTAGTATTTTAAATGTTGGCAATATTGTAATAATTTTTTTTTTCAAAATAACTATATAATATATTATATAACTGAAAATAAATCAATTGGAGTGGATTAATAAAAATTTTGTTAATTGATATTTGTCAGTTTTAAAATTTGAAATGATTTTACGTCCCTCGTGAGCGTCTTTGACAAAATTTCGTAAATTTTTGTATTTGTAATGTAGTTGCGTTTTGGACGACTGGCGTCGTCTATGACGTCATCGTTGAGTAGTAGTGAGCGTAGTGAGGTAAGTGACGTCTCTGTCATGTCGACGGAACACAAAAACCATTGAATTTATTGTGAATAAAACGTAAAAATCGATTGTAAATTTTTTCACAAGGAAAATTTCGTAATAAAAACGGACAATTGAAATTTTATCGAATATTTATAAGCGACCAAACGAATAGCTCTATTTTCGGGAGATCCGGTCATTCGGGATGACGGTAAACGGTGCAAACATGTTGTGATATCGGGACAGTGAACAAATTATTTTGTTTTGTTTTGGTTTATTCAAAATATTTGTGTGAGTGTTCGACGAATCTGTATCAGTAAATTTCAAAATGATGTCCGCAACACAAAATTCGATTCGAACGTCCAGTTCAGCGTCCGAATGTAATAGTATACATGAAATGTTGAAGAACACGAACGCCAGCGACACAAATAATGCCAATTCGAGTGCGATTGCCACCCCAATTCCACATCCGCCAAATCATTCGCTCTCATATTCGGGCGGTCTCAGCGAATTGGCCACGAAATCTAGTTTAAATCGTAGCGAACCAACCGTACTTAAAGCCGGCTCATCGCGTATTGAAACTATCAAAAATTGGTCAATATCAACCTATAAATGTACCAAGCAACTTATGTTTGAAAAATTAGGGCGAACATCTAGGACCATCGATTCAGGTAATTCTCCGTAAATTTTCGTATTATTTATAATATGTTTTCTGTACAGAATTTTAATTCGTATATCTTTCCGTTTAGAGCTAGAAACCGAAATTGAACAATTAAGGGACACACAACAAAAATATATGAATATTTTGCAACATTCGCGAGCATTAACTAGTCATTTTTATCATCTGGTCCAAACTCAGGTAACAATCAACATTTTCACTTTTGCTATTAATAAATAAAACACTTTACTTTGCAAAAAAATACCACTTTAAACAGTTAAAACTCTTATAACATGTTTCGATCAATATGATCATTATCAAACAAATTTGGCAACACGTGTAATAAAGTTTGATAACACTTTTTTTTTTATTTAGCAAGCTTTAGGCGACGCATTCTCGGAATTGGCACAAAAATCACCGGAATTACAAGAAGAATTTCTATACAATTCGGAAACACAGCGTAACTTAACCAAAAACGGTGAAACATTATTAGGCGCATTAAATTTCTTTATTTCGTCAGTGAGTACACTGTGCAACAAAACAATTGAGGACACATTGCAAACAATTCGACAATACGAATTGGCCCGAATAAAATACGACGCTTATCGCACCGATCTGGAATTATTAAAACAATCGAACGGTTCTGGTCTTGAGGAGGCCCATCACGATTTTAATGTACATAAAGAACAGTACGAACGACTTCGAACCGATGTTTCAATTAAATTAAAATTTCTAGATGAAAATCGGGTATGTGGTCGTCGCTTTCCTGAAAATTTTTATTTTTTACAAATCTTAATGTGATCAATTTTTATTTTTCAGATTAAAGTCATGCACAAACAGTTACTTTTGTTTCATAATGCCGTATCTGCATATTTTTCCGGCAATCAAACCGCTTTGGAAACCACACTAAAACAATTTAACATCAAAATGAAAACGCCTAATTCAACATTCCCCTCGTGGTTAGAGCAGCAATAGTATTATTTTTTAAATATAATTCAAAATCATAAATAAAAATACATTCCCAAGTTTGCTCTCCTTACTTAGCACTTATATATAATTTTAAAAATAAAAATATACTTAAAAATATATTAAAATTATTAAAAAAAAATATATATATATAAATATATATACTTAGTATTAAACATTAATTTACACATTCTTTGTTTTCTAGTCTATTAGGGTACCATCTGGTGTAGACTAGTAATTTTTTATTGTGTATTTTCAAGCATTCTAAAAATGTTGTGTAAAAATTTCAGAGTAAAATTGCGGGTATTTCATATTTTATATCAATCGTTCATTAGGCAAACAAAATCAATTACATTATGGGTAATACCATCATTGAACATAATATGATTGAAGTTGTCGTTGGAGTTAAGTACTTAATGTGGTAATTCTTAGTTGAATTAAAATAATTAGTTAATTTTATATATAAAAAAAAGTAAAACTTTAAAATTTTGCTGTTTACATTCTCATATAATTTTGAAATTTTTACATAAAATTCTTGAAATATTGTGAAACAAGGAGACGAAATAAAACTGATTTCGAAAGTCTAGACCAAACCGTACCCTTAAAACAAATTTATTTTATTTCTTTCATTTTAAGAGGTGTTTTCCGTACAAAAAATTTAATATTTTTCAACAATTTACTAAACGTATCAACATACTTAAGTAATTGCATGCTTTCAAAGAATAACGTAGCAGTTAAAACTACACTTAGAACATTATTGCATTTAAAAAAAATTTTGTTTAAAAAAAATTCGGTCAGAGCAATTGCTGAAAAATATTTAATTCCATGTGAATTTATTTGAGAATCGATACAATTGTTCAATTTTGGCACAAAAATTTCGTACAAATTATTTCAAATGAGTCCAATTTTCCAAAAAACAATTTTCTAATACTAGGTGCGTGGTGTTTTTTCGATCGATTCTCAATCAATTTCACAATTGGATAACATTTGCTTTAAATATTTATTGTGATTTTGAGTAATGTAGATCTTGGAATATTATTTAATGATCTCTCGGACAACAGGTTGACTCTCTAATTTGCAGGGCCGTAGAGAGCTGAGGCGGGCCCTCGCAACCGCCGTGATCTCTCTACGGGCCTATTAATTCGGATAATCCGAATTTAGCTCGAATATCTTTTTGTTAAATTTATTTATTTATTTATTTAAATATATTTTATAAATATAGTATTTATTTTTTATTATTTTTGAAAATTGTTTGCAACAGGGACTCTGGTTCATAGTTTTTGAGCCCGTAGTATTTTAAGGTTCTAGCGTATTATGTATGCAATTCGAGTCAACATGTCAAAAATTTAGACACACACATTTTTTATGTTTCTTTTGGCTTAATATAACCGATTGACTTCTGTGTAAATTTGTCGTGCCTTAATTTGCAACGTCCAGTCTTTAAATACTAAAATGCTAATTTTCAAAATCCAATTTCTTTGTCCTGTTTTAACACTGATTCTCAGATTTTCAACCGTCCTATGGCTATTTGAAATATCATGGCATGACTAGTGTTTTAAAAAATTGACACGGTCGTCAATCGGTTATATAAAATTTTGATTTGTAGACCTTTACTGTTTACTGAGTTAATAGAATTTCGTAGTTGACAGACACTATTCAATTGTAAAACTATTCAAATTCGACAGTTTAACCTATCGTAGCAATCATGTTTCTGGTGTATCTACTTTAATGACGTCACAAAAATAGAGATCAGCATTTTCGCGGTTAAATTAAAAATTGAAATACTAAAAACTAAACTAAAAAAGGGAAATGTCAACTACTGGGATTCATTTTCTGACTAATACTGTTTTCCTTTTGTCGGCTTACTTCCATATTATATTTTGATTTTCGTTTACCGCTTTTTCTTGGCGTACTTTGTATGAAACATCTTGTACTGTTGTATGCAAAACCAACAAAAATCATGTAGATTTAAATGTATATTCTATCTGTATTTAGCAAATGTTAGAAATACAGTTTGAACAAGGAGAGTATTAAAATTGTATTGTGTGTTACAGATGAATTGTATCTTAATTGTATTTAGATCTTTTTCACACGAATTAATCGTTAGTTTTAGTGTGATTGATTACGTTTATTTATGAATTTTTTTGGGGCGATTCGTGTAGAAACAGTTCTGAATATATTTGTTTCACTTTTTGGTAATGATTTCGACATTAATTTGGCTGAATTTGTCTGTAAAACAGTGTATTTAATAGTATAATATGCTAAATATCAGTAGAATACTTGTCATGAAAATATCTAAATTTATTTTTATTTTTATTTATTTATTTATTTATTTATTTTTTATAAATGTAAATGAATATTTGAGATGTTAATACATTTCTGATGTTAATTTGAAAAATTTCAGTTGTAGTGCTTTGATAATAAATAAAATGAAATAAATAGTTCAAAATTTGAGCCTGTTTCCTAAAAATTTTCCTTTATCTTCCATGGGGTGGCCACTCTCTGTAAAATCGAAAAAGTTAAGGAAATGCCTGGGAATTTTTTCATTCGCAATATTTAAATTATTTTCCGATGAAAATTCCAAGCTGGCACAGTGAAGTCTTCATTGTATTTTCGAATTCGATTTTCCCCTATAGTAGGGAACCGTAGTATCCTCAATAAAAAAAATTTAAAAATTTGAGCTTTGCTTATAGTTAATAAAACGTTTTACTTGGCAAAGATATGACTTTAATTGGTTTTGTGACATGTTTCGATCCATGTAATCATTATGAGATTTGTCAGTTTTGGTTTCAAATAGAGGTACGCGGAGGAAAGTTTGAGAAATTCACGTACGAAGACGATTAGTTAAACGATTGAAGCCTGCTGGCGAGACAAGCAACGTTTTAAGTACTTTTTCTCATGGAAATCAGATATTTATCCAGGATAAAAAGTAGCCTATGTTCTTCTCTGAATTCCCCCGTTTCCATTTATCTTTACACAAAGTTTTAAGTCGATTTAACGCATGAAATTTATTGTATTATTTAGGATTCCAGATAAGAATTTAGTAAAAATCGTTAAAGTTTAACGAAAATTGAAATATAGTTGATATTAGGATGTTTACATAAAAAATTCATATTTTAATGTTTTCCGGCCTTCGTGTTGATTTGTTTATGTTCGGTTGTTATGGCACAGGAAATCAAGTAGCCGATTGAACTGGTGACACGTATACATCAATCTGATAAGCTAATAGTTCTGGTAATTGTCATTTTGTTGGGATACCTATCGATTTTTTTTTTTTTTTAAATAAAAACTATTTCGGTAAAATTAAAAATTTTAAAGTATTTAAATATATATTAAATAATGATTTGTAGTGTATTGAACCTTTGGGTGTGTTCAAATTTATCAAAATAAAAATGCTTCAAATACAGTTGTGGTTACTTCGTGTTTGAATGCTCTCACGGGGGTGCAATACTGTATCGTCGTTATTGACGTAAGTTAGTTTTAGAAATTTTTAATAAAGCGATTGTATTTTTATTCAAGTAATAATTTTAACTAAAAGAGGCGATAAGTTAGAAAATTTAAATTTTTATTTTCTTGTAAAAATTATTCGACCGGTTTCAACGCCTAGTTAGCGTCATCATCAGGAAAGACGTATGGAAATTATTACTTGAATATTGATACGGGGCGAAACTTGGGGGTTCGATTTAATTATTTAATTAATGATTGTATTTTTATTCTTTCGGATTTTTGCAGTGTGCAGTTCGTTTTACTAATTAAATATTTTTTTTCTTTTTTTTTTTTGGTACCCTCATTGGAAAAAATGTCGTGCCGCTCATGTTACCGATTATGAAGATTACCGATGATCAGCTTCTATGCCACATTTTCAAATAACAAAATGGCGATGATGTGACTGATTATAAAGTGTTTTGACTGTTTTTAAATCATTGTATTTTGAGAAGTTGGTGATATTGTGTAAAGAAATATTGTAGTGATTGAATTATTGTACAACATTCCACTAGTAAATTCAAAAAAACATTCAAAATGTCAGACGGTGAACCGCGTAAACTGGCCGAATTACGTGTTGTTGATCTTCGCGTAGAGCTGGAAAAACGAGGATTAGAAAAGACTGGCGTAAAGGCAGCTTTAATGGAACGACTTGGAAAAGTAATTTCACTGATACAGTATTAGGGTGTCCATACGTCCCGGTTTCCCCAAATTTGTCCCGATAGCTTGGTTAATTCTTTACAGAAATAGTTCTTTTTTTTTTTTTTTTTAAATCGCGTACGAGGGAAAATTTGATTTTTAGAGGTAAAAGTCGAATTATTTTTATTTATTTTTTGAGCGTGTGCCCCGGTTTTGCTTTGTCAAAGTATGAACACCCTATTTATACAAATTTTCGTCTACAATTCCTCGTCTAACAAGTGGCCAGTAAAGTCAGGGTTGCCACCCGTCCCGATTCTGTCGGGACAGTCCCGATTTCGATGGTGAAGTCCCGCGTCCCGACATCATGTTAATTATGTCCCGATTTTTTAAATTACCGGCAAAAAAAAGAAAAATAGTAAAAAAGTACTTTTATAATTAAAATAGTTGTTACGTAGGGAATTATGCCGCTATTTTTTATTTCAAATGATCAGGAAGGGTCAATAACAAACTAGTAGTTGTTGACCTGACAGTTATTTTTAATTTACAAATATTTAACAAAGAACATCGATAGGGAGTCTGTAAATTTTTTCCAAATACTTACACTCTTACACATGGCCGTAAAAAAATCTTTTCAAAAAAATTTTTTAAATACCATGAACAAATTAAAAATATTCATAATATCTAACAATAGTGAAATATTTTATGAACACATTTAGGATTTTTTTCTACAGAAGAAAGATTTAAGAAATGGTTTTAAATTTTGGTAGTATATGGTGTACTCACTCTTGCTTACGCCCATCCATGTTATAGTCATCCCTTAATTCATCAATAAATATAAAAATGATACAGAATTATTAACAACGGCTCGTAGTAAATAAAAAAGTCGCCAAGTGCGTGTTTGACACGCATTAAATATAGGTCCTCAGTGATTACTGTTTCTCAATTTTCGGGATAAAGTATATAAAGCATTTAAGTACATTTTTACGTTTTATTAAAGAAATAGATGAATATGTTTGACCATAGACATTACACGGAGAGAAAATTCCTATAAAAATTACTGTGCTCATACTACAGTCGACGTGTAACAGGTGAACATATCCAATTTTTGTACGGTAAAATTATAAAAATTATATTATTGTAATTTTTATAATTTTACCGTACAAAAATTGGATATGTTCGCCTGTTACACGTCGATTGTAGTATGAGCACAGTAATTTTTATAGGAATTTTCTCTCCGTGTAGAAATGAAAGGACCAGTAATTTATATTACATACGAAAGATAATACGTACACGTTAAAAAGAGACAAATATTATAAATAGCATGTAAAATACCAATATATATTTCTTTTTCTAGGATACCCCAAACTTTAAAATTAAAATTGAAGCAGTCAGCCATGTTTGCATTAAAAAATTTGAAAAAAGAATGTAAAAATTGTCACTATTTTCATTTTTTAAAGTGTGTTTTTTGTTATATTTTTTTAAAGAAAATATTATGGCAACAAATTTTGCAACTACAAAATATCAAATCAAAAGATAGAAACTATATTTTCTAATTCAACAAAAATTGTAAAATAAATTTTTTGAACACTTTTTTATTAAAATAGTGATAATGATAATAATAATACGTTGAACTCTATTAAATAAATATAATTAAACTCAATTTAAATAAAAAATAATAACAAATATTATGTTTTTTAATAATAACGAAAAATAATAAATTGCATTAAAATCAACTATATATAACAATTGCAAGAATCGATTCAAAACCTGTAATATAACATGCATAGTTAAATTAATAATACTTTAAGATAAGCATACAATATGACGATACATGACCGTCTATGACTAAGGTGAATACGTTGTGTGTACACACACACACATAGTTAAGAAGCAGTGTACGTGAGTAAACGAGGTATGGACTCTCCCCTCACTTAATGTCGATGTCGCACTTCTTGGAGTGTGCGACAAGTGGATTTTTGCTCTATGTGCTACTGATGTTTCAAGAATAGCAAGAGTTTGAACGAAATTATAATAGGTCCGAAGATTGACGAATGTCTTCGGACCTATAATAAATATACAAGTATATCACAAAACTGACTTTTTATTTTTCCCTTAGATTGTCCCGATTTTATTTTGTTCAAAGGTGGCAACCCTGAGTAAAGTAGTGGTTAACAGTGATTGTAAAAGTACCAGAAAAATGCAGTTCCAAGGGAATGTTCCAAAATTTGGAGACCACCACTGTTATATTTGCCGCGTGTTAGACAAAAATCGACCTTTTTTTTTTTAATGAAATTTCTCATTGTTTAGGCTTTACGAGACGAAGGCCACGATCCAGAAACATATTTATTCTTAGAGAGGGCTAAACGAAATTCAACGCGTAAGTTTGATTTTTATTTGTACACTGACCAAAAATTTTACTTTATTTGTTATTGTAGGGGAGGATGCCGAATCCGAGACAAGTGTTAGTACAAATGCGGATGAAGCAGAAACAAAGAATACCGATGAAGTGTCAAAAGACACGGACACAAAAGATACGAAGTCTGAGGCGGCTGATGAAAAAGAAAAGAAAGTATGTGTTTTTTTTTCTATGGAAATTGTTGCGCAAGTGTTCAATTAATATTTATCTTGAAATTTAGGAACCCGTTGAAAATGACAAAAAAGACGATCAGAATGTAAACGGTGCAGAAAATGAAGATTCACTGCATCTTACGATTGAAGAAGATTATCAATTGCTAGATGAGGTAAGTTGTTTGAAAATTGGGCGGAAATTTGAGTCTTTTTTTTTTAATAAAAAAAAATTATTTCTTGCAGACAACTGCTGCCGATGAGGAATGTAGTAAACCAGGTATAGTATTGTTGGTTATAATTCTCTTTTCGAAATACATAACATTTTAGAGTTCAGTTAGCTTAAAATGTCAAAAACTCAAGAGAAAAAAATAGTTAAAAACAGTTTAATAATGTCGATGGGAGCAATAATGGCAGATTTATATTTGACACGAAAGAAAAATATGTACGCATGACCGGATAATTGAAATAGAAAATTCCGAATAAATAAACAACATGGCTACGTTCGGCTTAGGAGGCTTTTGAAGATGGAGGCAGCAATTTACCAGTTGTTTCGATATCACTGGTGCATAAGGGACTACAAATTTAGAAACATGTTCTTTTGGATGTCACACGCATCGTTTGGTCCTTCTATCCGGGTTCCGTGGACTAATGGGGCGGTTCTGTAACGGACGAAGTAGCAAGCAACAGTAACGATCATCAATGTCGGGAAGTCAATCACCTTCCAAACAGGAACGGAACGTAAGAATCGATGTCGGCGTTTGCGTCATTCCCGCTGGGAGTAATTCGAACAACTGAAAATTGAGCAGTAAAGAGATAGGAGGCGACTCAGTGGACACCAGAACGGATCCAATTGATTGCAGCCATCACAGACTTCTTCCATGCTAAGAACCATTCAGTACAATGAGTCAAATAAGCCAATTGCTCCCAAAAAATTTAGTCTTTGCACTTTTCAAGTAAAATACTATCATAATTCTGTCTTTGAAAATTTTACTTGTGCCAAAAACTAACACTTTGTTGTGTTTAGATTCATTCAGAAAGAAAATTTGCAAGTTCGAAAGACGATAGTCTTTATTTTGCGAAGGAAATTTAAATGTTAGCATGTTTGCTAATAGAATGTAATGTTCTAAAAGCAATCAACAATCTCAATAGTACTTTATCAAACGATTTTAACACATTGTTGATCGGTACGTAGTTTTATGCGGAAGCTATTTCATGTCACACCCGCGCATATGTGTAAAGCCATCATAAACGCGAATTAACTTGTGGCCGGTCAACAAAGTGTTAGAATATTTACGTTTCTTTGAGGAAATTCTTGTAATTCGGATTGTGATCAAATTTGAAAGGGCGGAGGCATTCGAAAAAGCATCGATCAAGAGCTTTTGTAAAGTGATAAATGTTAAATTTTTAAATTTTGTCAAAAAAAAAGAAAAAAAATATTGTGATGTTGTGTTATCACAAAAATTCATTTTGACTTTAATAAATTGATAGATAAATACGAAGAAGCTGTTTCGTTTTCTGATCAAGTCAGAAACTTAGCAAATATTCTTCGTATGAAAGTGCTTTAAATAAATTAATAGTTAAAACGTGACGGTTAGTTGCCGTTGACGCGTGACGCGTTCATATCAGTTTCATTCTTCGACTCTTATTAATTCATATAGATATTGAAACAAAAGAGACCACAGCAGCGAGCAGTGAAGAACAAGCGCAGATAACCGAGAAGGACGAAGAGGAGTTGGCCGAGGAAACGAACGTCATCGATCAAATCGAAGTCAATCAGAAATCGGAAGCGAAAAGCGGTGAGGACAACGAGATAAACGAAGAACAGAAACAAGATCAATCTGCAAGTCATGCTGATGAAGATGGTTCCGCCAAAGTGAATGATAAAGGCTCCACCACTGACACATCCGTCACGGCGGACACGCCAAGTGCAACACAAGAGAAAACCGAAGATGGTGGTACTGGTTCGGCTCCGCCTACTTCCGAAACTGGCGCTGAAAATTTTAGGTTGGTTTAGCTGAAAGAATTGTGCCGCATCTTCAGTATCATCATTTATAAGGATAACTTCCAACAACTTATTTTTATTATTTTTATTTGAACACTTATATATAAATGAAATATGTCATATTTGTAGGTCACCAAAAACTGTTATCAAGAAGACACCCGTGTTATTATAGACACCCTGTATTACATCCGTTTTTAGTATTACATTTAATTATATTATACTGAGACAGTGCTTTGTTCATTTAAGACAGTTACTAAAATTTTAATGTTTTTTCTTTCCCTAGCTCTTCGTCAGCTACGACCCCTAAGAAAAACGATAAGGATGGTAAGATAATCAAAATATCTTCTATAGTTAGAATAATTTCAAGAGTTGTTATTTTCAATCTTGTTGACAATTGCGCATGTCACAACTGTGACATGCGCAATACTATAAAAGACGAATAAGTAAATCTGTCAAGTAAACACAAATTCAGTGCGTGCTATGTATGGCGATTGTTTTAGAAAATTCTCGAAAGCAAATGTCAATTCTCGATTATTCTTCGCTTCTATATGTAATTATACAAATGTCTATGTAACTATATATGAAAATTTTTGTTTTAGCGGGTCGTAGTCTTTGGATATCTGGTTTAGCTAGTAAAACACGGGCTACAGATTTAAAACAGTTACTGAGTAAATATGGTAAAGTTGTCGGTGCTAAAGTTGTGGCAAATGCTCGATCGCCCTCGGCACGGTGTTACGGTTACGTGGTGATGGCCACAGTGGCCGATGCGGAAAACTGTATAAAGTATTGCCATAGAACTGAATTTCATGGACGTTTAATATCAATCGATAAGGTATCATGCATCTGTAAATTCCTTTTTGAATGAGCCTCAAAAAAAAAAAAAAAATTTTATCATATAGAGCCGCCAGTCAGAACGTACCAGATCCCGATCAGAACGAAAATCAAGGTCCCCACGGAAGGACACCAAATCCGAGGCCAGTAAAAAAGAGGGTGAGAAGACCGACGAGAAGAAAACGGATGATAAATCGAAAGAGTCAGACACGAAAAGCGATAAAGATAAATCAAAGGATGACAAAGAGAGACATCGATCACACGATCCACGTTCCACGTCACGGAAGCGAGATCGTGTAAGTACAAATCAAACTTCCAGAACTTTAAAAAAAAAAAAACGTTTAATTGACATTTTTTAGGAACATTCAGACAGGCACCGCTCCAGGTCCGAACGTGGAGCGAAAAGTAAATCTGTTAATAAGGACGACAAGAAAGACGGAGACAAAGATAAACATAAACGAGACGATCGAAGTAAAGATCGTCGTAGGTCCCGTGAAGGAAGTCCGTATTCAAAAGGAAAAGATTATCGTGTAAGTGTTCCAAAAAAAAAAAAAAAAAAATCAGGTTTTTTAAATAATTCCAAAAAAAAAACTGACAGTCAAACCGAAATTTGAATAGGACTCAAGTCATCATAAAAGTCGTCGTAGCAGCAGTCTTGGACGACGTCGTCGATCCGCCGACAACAGAGACGTGTTATCTTTCCGACAAATACGTGAAGAACGTGAACGTCAACGTATGCGACAACGGGAGCGTGAAATGCGGGAGGCAGAAGAGCGTCGTAGACGCGAAGAGCAAGCTCGTGTGCGGGAGCTTGAGAGACGTAACAAAAAAGAAGCGTCACGCTTGGAGCGTGAACGCGAACGACTGCGAATTGAACGCGAAAGATTGCAGCGTGAAAAAGCGGAACTGATACGTATGGAGCGCAAACGTATCGAACAAGAGCGTATCGAATTACAAAATTTGAAAATGGAAGAGTCCAGAAGACCGTCGAAACGGTCGTCGGACGACAGACGTGATTCGTATCCGGAAGATCGTAAACGCTTAGTATTATCGTCGCATCGATACGACGCCGCCGATCCAGTCCATTTTGAAGTCGGTTCTCGATCAGATTCATTAAGTAAAAAACATGATTTATACAAAGCTGACGATTACAAGTCACGTGATATTGACTCGAAGAGCCGTAACGTGGACAGAAGTCGACCAGACGACTACAAGAGTAGCCGCGATATACGCTTATCGCGAGAAGATATGCGATCACGTGACGAACGTATAAGCATGCGTGACGATATACGATCCCGGGACGATTACAGTAAACGAGATCGTGCCGACTTCCCACCACCGCCCCCGCGACTGTCGAGCGGCTCGTCAAACGTAATGTCCAAATACAGTAATGTGAATGATTCGCCGCCGTACGTGGGCAGCGGTCGCTCGTCGCACGAAGTCCTGCGCCGTGAACCGATGCCGCCGTCAGTAATGTCATCAGTTCGCACGTCCGGCGGCATCGGCAAAGACATGCGCTATTCAGATCGAGTCGGACCGCCTGGCCAGAGCCCGGAACCAGGTCCAAATTCGTATCGAGGAATGCACGACGATCGTCGAGATCACGGTGATCATCGAAGTGGACATGGCCATCGTGGCTACGAGATCGGTTCAATGAAAGGTAAAACAAAATAGGCGAGTTAGAGTTTAGAAATTACTATTCACCAAAAAGTTTATCAGTTATTGTCGCAAATAAAAATTTTTTTTCTTTCCTTTATTTTTTCTAGCACTTTGTAAAAATACTATTTTTATTATTTTACAACTTTTATGACATGTTTCGGTCAATATGACCATTATCAAACAAGTACTTGTTTGATAATGATAACGCTCAAATCGATTAAATTTAAATAATTGTGATATTTTCATAAAAAGGTGGTAGTAGGGTAAAAAAGTGTACTTTTGTTTGAATTTTTCAATTTTTTTATTTTTTTTTTTAGATTATGGAGATCGTGATCATCCACCGAGTGGTTGGCACTCAACCAGCACCCCAATGAAACCATTTCCATCGTCGGTGATGGGTGTGAATTCGAACAGTGACCCGTCACTGTCCCGCGGCGATCCGAAAAAATTTGAACCGTGGCTGAAAGGGGACAATCCGTCGATGATGTGGTCGGGCGGCGGCCGCATGGAACCGGGTCCGGCACCTGGCAGGTATGACCGTAATATCGCGGAACGTCGCTAACATTTTATTTTACGTTTTTGTTAGTGCTTGTCTTTGATCAGTTTCCACTGCTTTCTGAATTTTAAATGTAAAGTTTTCATCTCATTGTAAAATCTGTTGACATTGTAATTTCATTTTTGTCCAATTAAAAAGAGAAAGAAAAATTCTAATATATTTTTGTGTATTTTTTCTTTTCCCGGTCGGATCTCAACAGGTGGACGAATAGTCCTCTTTCCCGTCTTATACCAGGTCCACCAGGAGATTCATTTTCGGGTGGTGATCGTCACGCGACCGCGATTGTTCCCCCAGGAACATCATATTATCCTCACAAATTCAAAAAATATTAATCGTACATTTTATTTTTAGAGTAAAAGGTTTTATTTCCCAACAACCAAATTACGCATCACTGAAGACGATTTTTAGAATTATACAAGAAGATTTTTTAGTTATTTTTATTTTAGAGAATTTTATTGAGCTGAATGGAAAAAAGGAATATTTTATTTATGTGTACGGTGTACTCTATTCACTTCACAAATCACATCACAAATTTTTAAGGATCAAGTGAATAAATTACACCCTTTTTAATAGTCATATTATTAATTATGTCATTTTTAAAATTGTGTAAAATAATTGTTTCAAAAAAATACAAAAAAAAAAAACTTAAAAGTTTTCTAATTAATCTAGCAAATAAATTCGTGTATAAAACCAATAAATATTTTTGTATTTATTTTGTAAAATTATTTTTACCCATGATTACGGACCTGGTAAACCTTTCATTTTTTTTAGGTTACATAAAAAAATCTCAAAACCCTTAAAATAGCTATAAAAAAAATTAATAATTAGTTAAGGGATAATATCACCCTTCTGTTCACAAATTCAACGACATATTCTCGAATTTCATTAATATTCTATTTCGTAAACATTGAATTATATTTTTGACCAAGTGGTCGGGAAACGACATTTCATATTACACGATCTAATATTATTCCAATTAATGGCGGAAATGATTCCGGTCTACAAAAATTCTATTCAAAATTAAAGAATTGCTTTTAAACATTTCTCTAATGCCTAAAAAAGTGTCGATATTTATCCGAATTTCGTGGTAGGCCAAGTGGTCGGAAAACGACATTTCATATTACACGATCTAATTTTTTTTCCAATTAATGGCGGAAGTGATTCTAGGCTAAAAAAATCTATTCAGAGTTAAAGAATTGCTTTTAAATATTTCTCTAATACTCAAAAAAATGTCGACAGGACGGATTAATCCACTTTGGGGTTCTAGACATTTTTTTACCGAGGCCCTTCCACTAAAACTAAAACAAATCTCAAATATTGATCCAAAGATTCAAATATGAAGATTAGACAAGGAGTCGAAACTCAGTGTATTCAAAAAAATGTTCAAATCAAAGATGGCACTCGTGTTCGTACGATACGAAAGCGGTACAGTACTTATTCTCAAATGGAAACGCGAGCTTCTATATTATCTTTGTTAGCTTTTGAATAGAATCTTCTGGAATCTTTTTCAATTTTCAACTCAGTTATAAAGTGGGTTTTTCGATCGTTTTTAAAATAAACTTAACAATTTTTATTTTGCGTCACGTCATTTATATTGTATATTATATAATTCGCTGACGTCACTATGTAAAATCGGTGTCAGTACCATTGGATATTCGCCGTATAAAGTAATTTAAACTATAAGAGTTTATTTCATATGTACATATGTAATTTCTATGTATTTCCTTATTATTAAATATCATCAACCGACATTGGTGATTCTCAAATGGAAACACTCACTTCCCCAGTCCCGGCGTTTTTCTATTTGAGAAAAAGTACTGTAGTTACATTCTGTTTTATCCGTTTTATGTTACTATATTCGCTATATTTACATCAGTATTTTGAGATTATTAACTCCACGAGTGGTAAAAAAAGAAAGCCCTTATATTTACCATTTTCCTGACCAATTTTGTCAATTCCTCTCATATGAGTTAGATCTCCATCTTATAATACTCCATTGATTCAAAATAAACACTTTTACCGGGCTCTAACCATTTGTCTGTGCGATGATCCGGCTCTGAGTACAAGTCTGACAATGAGTATAAAAAAATATTTTTTTACATTTTTAAAAAATTAGATGGCAGCACAACAGCTCTCGCAAATAAAAAAATCGCCAAATATGTGTTAAACACGCATTAAGTCAGGATTTCGTAGTCAGTAGCTAAAGAATTTTTTTTCACAATTATCAAGATTATACATTTCTTGCTTCTATTTTAATGTTAAAATTAGCCTCTAATTTGTTAATAAGTTGATGATCGGAACTTTTTGCTTTCTATATCCGAAAAAAAAGTCAATAACAGTTTTTAAAATATGATACTATCTATTAAATTGCGTAAGGTCCGACACTGACTATTTAAGTGGCCAAGTGCGAGTAGACCATCTAATGTAACGACAGACAGACATGATGAATTCATAGGGATTTTGTTGTACTACGAAATTTTAAAAAATAGTTTTCTTCTTTGTCGTACTTTGAATTTCTTCATATTTTTTGAGCGTTTTCTAGTGAAAGCGCCGATTTTATGAAAAATCAGTTACGCTTCAGTTAAAATTTGAAGTTAGTTGATAAAAAATTGAAGGAATCAGGGATCCGACAAAGAGTGTTTTTTGCGAGAGCGCTGTGACGCCATTTTGTTTTTAAAAAATATGTATATTTTAAAATTTTTTTTGTCTTAAAGACTTGCACTTTTATAATATTTACAAAATAGAACATCTACATATAAATTTTTTTCATTTCTGATATTAGCCCTTAAATAAAAAATTATGTAACTTAGAAAAAATTAAATATATTTATTTAATAATAATAATAATAATTAATATAATACATAGAAATATTAACAAAATAATAATATATATTTTGGTATTAATTGACCGATTGAACCATCACTTTTCCCAGTGTATCTTTTGACTCGTGCACGGGAACCAATTTGCGCAGTAATTCGACGGATGCCTCGCAGAATTTTTGTCCTTTCAACGGCGCGGCGTCGGGCCAATGTACTTGGACGTCACCGTGGAAGCCGGTTGTCGATAAACCGGGCGGTATTTCGAGCGTAATATCGTCAATCAATCCTTTATCCACGTTCATTGCCAATTTCAATTGTTTCACTTTACTGTCGCCCAAAATTGGCAGGTAAACATTCGAGGAAAATTTTGGAGTTTTGCCGTAGATCCAATCCCAGCTGGCAAATTCATCGCGAATTTTATTTAAATCTGAAATAATAAAGTGGGAAATTAGAATTTTTGAATGTGATTTAGGTTTTTTTTTTTTGTTATCGTACTTGGAAACCAGCCCTCGGATGGATTGATATACTTGAAGCCGTTCTGTTGAGACGCCAATTGGAGTCCACCATCGATCAGTTGACCAGCAGGCGTGCGAAGATATTCCCACCCAACAGCCGACATCAATTTATTGATGTTTACGTGTTTATTTTCATCTTTCAGATTCAATATGGCGGCTGGCAGTGATTTTGTCGCGTTTGTTTTTATGCCCAGCTGTAAAAAAAATTTATAATTTATTGGCGAAAGGTTATCAACCAACGGAGACCTTACAAAATAGCAGTAAACAAAATGTTGACGCAGTTTTAAAATTTTCAAAAAAAAAAAAATTATTAGGTCATTTCGAAATAATTTTTTTAAAAAAATTGAACTAATTAATTAATTAATTAATGCAAAAATGATGCCATAATGAAATGAATTATTAATTTATGCAAAGCGGTCTGTCAGCCCACCTCCACCTCCACTTACATTGTTTTTGATTAGTGCATTTTTCAACGCTGCCTTGTTCACATCCACCAAAAGTGTACAGTGATGGTATGAATTGGTGCGCGTCAACTTGGACGCGGTGCCGGACACCTTGAAATTGCCCCGTACAACTATGTCCTCTCGTTTGTTGATCTCCACCGTGAGTCCCCATTCGCGGAACAGAGCACGTGATATAATTTCCAAATTATATTTGCGATCGTACTGTTTATGTGGCGTGAAAAAGGTCATGTTCAAATTGCCGAGATCGTGGTACACGGTGCCGCCACCACTACTGCGCCGCGCCAATTTAACACCCATATTCGGCAATTCGGCAACGTTTGCTTCCAGCCATGGATTTTGGTGGCGTCCGATCACGACGCACGGATCATTACGCCACAACATTAAGACGTGATGATGTGTGAAGTCCATATTTTTGAAGAACCATTGCTCCAGGGCTAGGTTGGTGTAGATATCCGTCGATTGCGAGATGAATACAGATTTTTTCACTTGTTTCGCCGCTTCTTTTAGACATTGATCGGATTTTTTGCGTACCAAAAGTGTGATACCTACTTTACAGTTGGTGGCTAACAGTGTAACGCGTGTTATGTTTTTGACAAACATTTTTTTTTTTTACTTTTTGTGTCCGTAAATTTCACTAATACAAAATTATATAATATTATTTTTTAATTTAAATATTTTAAAAGTCTTGAATGTTGACTTCTTTATGTCCTTATTTTCACTAGTTCATAGAATGCTTCAAAAATTTATGAGCATCGGTGTCAGCAGATGTCAGTGAAACCAGGTATTCGTGAAGGGTGATGGTCTGATGGAGCCACTTCCAAGTTTGATGTAAATGATTGGTACGAAACCTGATTCCTAAGCAATCTCCAGAAACCCTTTGCATTACTCTGTGTGATGACAGTTTGAGACAAAAAACCACTCCACTAAACAAAAAATATATATTAACACCTTTTGTTTTAGTGTCCGTCAATTACTTCTTTTTAGAGTCCACTTGATATAAGATAAACACAGAAAGAAAGTAAACTGCAGACAAAAACCGTTTACGTGATCTGAAATTATGTTTAAACTGAATCAGTTAATGCACGCAGCAAGTTCTATAATTACAATAAGACGGCTTCGAATAAAATCCGTATTTATACGCGCCTAGAGAGTACTGATAAGAGCCCGTAAGAGTAGTGGAGCTTTTTGGGTCATCGTTGTTCAGTATGCGATCCAAAGTTCATTTGTTATCAGTGGATATCAGCCAGGAGCGGATCCCGCTCTTAAATTATGTGCGAGAGGGTCCATAATGCACTTTGTTTATAGAGTCAGGCAAATTTACTATACCACATTTTGTGTTAAAAAATTAAAATCTAATGGCTCATAATGTTCGTAACATTTTTTTTAGTGAGAGAGATATTTTTAACAAACTGTTGATGTTGCATAGTTTTCTGGCATTGGCAGCCTCGTTTTTTTTTTTTTTAAATTATTGAAGTTAATGTGGTAAATTAGTGTTTCAAACGAGTCTGCAAACTTTAGCTGATATTTCAGAAACTATAAAACTTAGGCAGGTATTTTATATTACCAAATAATTTGTTTAAGTACTACGAAATATAACACATAATCTGATTTCAGCCAATGTTTCAAAACCAAATTTCAACAGATTATAACTACTTTTTGTACACATATTGAAAAAAAAAAAAAATAACGCCATCTCGTTAAAAATGGCCTATATGGTAGTAAATTTTTTCTTCGTGCGGGATGGGAGCTCATAGCCCTCTCGTTGGATCCGCGCTTGATATCAAGTGATGTTAATATGGCGCGCAGGATAACTTGGCGTGTTCAGTTATTCGTTTAACTTTTTTTTTTACAGATTTTTGCGTTAAACTTTTACCGGCGACATTTGGTCTATCGCTTTTTAACCGTACTTGAATTTTACACGCAGTTTCAGGAAAAGGAAATTGGTTATCTTAATCTTTCTCTTATTGTATTTTTAAACTGGATTAATTGTAAAAGTTACAATTGTATTCACTTTCTATTATTATAGTAAAATCTAGACATGGATTACTCAGACCAATTTTTCTCAAAATTGCTGGTGAAACATGTCCAGACTTTGAGTTTAATTGTACTTAAAAAGTAATAAGTTAGTACCTGATCCAAAAAAGTGTACTAAAATCAATCTGTTCGTTCCCGGCAAAAGTAATTAAGACTAAAACAGAAAATTTGGGTAACTGTTCAACGTTTGAACCTTGCTTACTCCCGCCTTTGCGCTGTTGGACGCTGAAAAAAGTTGGACGTCACTAAACTACCAGCTGGATATCTATAAAAAAAGAGTTCCGTTTTAGAATCTTTTCGTTCTTATATTATTTTAAAAAAATAATAATAATTAAAAAATACAAATATAAAATTTTTATCTATGCAAAATTTTATCATTGCAAAATAAAAATAAACATTCGAGATTAAATTATTATCTAAAATCGTTTATTTGAAGGAAAAAAATTTAAATGATTCGCGGGTCCAAAGATCACATGTCATTCTGAGAAATCAGGATGCAATTACTTTCATAATTTTATTGAAAGGTTAATATTTTATATAAGCCTTTTTTTGTAGTTAATAGTCAAAATTTTAAACCCACAAAAAGATAATTAAAATATTAGTGGAAAATAATTGTATTCGACAATTTTCAAAAAAAATTTACCTAAGACTTACGTACGTCTTATCTCAAGTATTACGCGAACGTCATTGGTCCTGATTACAAATAAGTAATCTAAATACATATGAATATGATACATCTCTTTAACAATGCTAACAATACACATTATACATATAGTAAAATCATAGTAAAACCTCGTCTAAAATCAATTAGTTTGCAGCCTAGTACTGACATCTGTTGTTGACGTTCTAAAGTCATCAAGCATTTGTATTTTTAAAAAGTATTTTAAAAATAACATGCTGCGACCCCTGTGCTGGTCTAATGGTTAAGTAACTCCGCTCTTGTTTGGTAGATCGTGAGTTCGGAACCAGCCGGGGGAGATATATCATCATCAAAAACACCATACCACACTTTATCAATAATCATCCCAAATAAATAACATGCTGCTTTAAAACGTTGCTAACAGATGTCAGTACTAGACGGCTGTAAGTACTACAAACTACTTCAATTTCGTGAATTTACACATTCTTTAAAATATCCATTTATATTTATCGTAAAGTGTCGACAGATCGGCTCGTGTCGGTCCGTGTCTGCCACGATACGTATATGTTACGTTCAGTGTCTGTAAATATGAATGAATTCGCTAATTTTGATTTTTAAGTCTTTTAAACAAACTATATGGGACAATTTTTTTGTCTCAAAATGCCAGACTTTTTACTGCCACTGGTAAGTACAATAGATAAGGTTGCAAAAAAAGAAAAAGAAAAGAAATCAAAGATCTCAACATCAAAACAGTGAACCCTAGGAATTAACAAAATTTAAATTATACTAAACTATGTTGATAAAATTGAACATTATTTCGATTTATACCGTATTTCGGAAAATCTGCCATAGATGTCGGCACCTGTACCAGTGAATATATACATATTACAGCATTACGAGCCGCCATATTGCAGAACGAGTTAACTCGTCTTAATCATTTAAAGAGTTCTAAATTAATACGGGACATTTCGGAATCTAATTACATATAATTTATCATTAATAATTTCGTGCACGATCATTTAACGCAGTTTAACTGTAATTCGCGATCACGCGTCTCGTATATTTATACTACAATGCCATATGTATTTCATGCTTTGAGCACGGTGTGGTGACCTGACGACCTTAAACATATGTTATGTATACATAAATTATGTATTGCAGCAACTTTAAGAAGACAGTAAGCCCAGTAATAAAATTACAAAATTCCGATTGTCTGTTAATAATAAAGGAAATCGAATACATATTTCGATGAATTCGTCTTTGTCTAGTTGACCTAGTTTTAAAATCCACATTTATAAGTACTTACATTAAATTTATATAGATTTAAGATATACCGTAAAATGGAGTGAATCAGGACATTTCTGACCTTTGTATGGTCCATTTCACTTAAATTTAACCATGCTTCACCACTTAAATAATTTTCGTTTTCTTAGCTTTATCTCTTTCATTATTGCATTTACATAAATTTTAAATTTGCAGTTTGTTTTTAGAAAAGAATAGAAGATTGATTTGTTTCGAATATAAGAATTATTTAATTTTTTAACGATGACTCATGATCAGTTGTATTTGAAACAGGGTATATTTGATTTTTATACACGTTCTTGCTTTTCAGACGGTAGAGAATAGACTAATTTTGGTTTCGGTTCAAATCTTAAAATATGGTCAGTCGTTGCTTCACAGGTTTTTGAAAATAACAGGGACGAATGGGGGACGGGTCAAATTGTCTTTTTTATAAATAGTATCTTTACGATACACGATTACCGCGCTATATCTATTTTTCTGTTCTACTTACTAAATACTTACTGCTTTGGTGTAAATGAAGCCTTAATAATAAAGGACCGGACACACTAACGCGAACTTGCGTAAGGTCTTCCCATACTACTAAAATTTTACTGCTTCACCCATACCTAAACACAAGTACCTATGTGATAATTTTTGAATAATGAAAATCAAGTAGATGTTGGTTTTGGATAAAAAAATTTAATATATGTTTTGGTCAATTTATCACGTTTTCCTGTTAAGTATCACAAATAATAAATTACTTTGTAGTTTTATAACTATTGTGGGCAGTTCGTTCGAGCGTTCGTGTTGGTTTGTCCGACCATGTGGGTGACAATTCAAAATGGAGTTACTTACGGATAAATTACTTTTGATTTTCAAGGACACACGTCATTTTTAGGTTCCTTTATGGGAAACTCTTAAAGTGAATTCGTGTAAAGCCTGAGTTTTACTAGTAATTTCGTTTAAATAATAAACCATTTGAGACTAAAAAAAAACATAATTTCAAAAAAAAAATTTGAATTAAAAAATAAATAAATATACAAATATGATATTTGTAATGTTTTGTTATTTTTTCTTATCATTATCAATAAAAACGTCCTTATCAGTGTCTGCAGTACACTGATTAAGGTGAAAGAATAAAATCTTGTTTATACATTGTTTTAAAACAATTGCTCTCAATTGTAATCGAGTGTATCAGATCAAAATTCGAATTACGTTCTAAAAGTCACGCTATCCATATTTTTTGGCAGAACAACCATTTTTAAAAATAAAAAATCATTGTCTTTAAATAACAGTAATTGCGATAATGTATTTTAAGACATCAAGTTCGTAACCCTTTTGAATAAAAATATATTTACGCAAATTAATTTTAAAAAAATCAATTAATCAGTTAATTTTACTTTATATGTAGTACAGTCGAACTTGAATAAGCGGAAACTTAAGGGATCGAGATTTTACAGAGGTTCTCACTTACTAAATTAAATTTTCAAACTAACTATACCTGCGACGTCGTTCGCATGACCTGTCGGTATAGAATCAATGAGAAATATATGTATAAAATGTTTTCTCGCAGTAAAAATCGGGACATGACGAAAAATGTTATTCATGAACTCGGTTTACAACTTCACTTCATTTTCTGGGACCAGAGACCCCCCTTATGCACCAAACTTCAATTTCTGTAAATACAAAATATAATTAATTTTCTTTTATTCAAGTGAAATTATTTTGTTTTTTTAGTAATATTATTTTCAGTTCGGTTAAACTCGACTTTGCAATCGTAATTTAACCGAAAGCGTTATGTTATCATGGTCATTTTTTTAATGGTTGCGGGGAGGTCTTAAAAAAAAATATTGAAAATAAGTGACAAATAAACGGGGTAAAGTTCAACACTTTCAAATGAGAAGCAAAACAAAAATTTGATTTGTATTTAAAAACATTTAAAAACAAGATTTTATCTATTCTAAAATTACATTTAGAATACAAGCAAATTCACAATTTTTTTTTTTTTATTAATTATTATGTATTTTTATATTATTGAAATAGTTAATATATACATACAGATTTTTTAAATATAATTATTTATTTAAAAATGCATTCAAAAATAAATTTTTAATAATAATAAATATCTTTGTTTTTATTTTATAAATGTACTAATTTTTTTTTTCGAACTAATAAACTTAACGATAATTTTTGACCCCCTAAAATGTTAACTTTTTGGCGGTTTCCAAATATTTTGACAATAAATAAATAGTCGAAGAGCTGTTAAACATTCTACTCGAAGAGGTTTGTACCGGTTAAAATTTTCTGTGGCTGAAATCGTCACCACTCATGATTATTAAATTTACAAAATTCCTAAAAATATGATCCAATTAGTTTGTTTTTTTTCATAAAACGTAACCTTTTCATCTTCGAAATTGAATACTGAATGTTTGATTTTGTTGCTAGGCTCAAAATAAGCCGTTGTGTTGGGCACTGTGATTGTTCCTCTGCGATGTTGGCCTGTTACCACCACTATCGTCTACATTGGTTTACGGTTAAATATAGCAGAGAAGCAAGCACGGAATAGAACAGGTTCTATGTTGTGCAAGTGTACAGTTTCAACTGATACAAAACTCTTTGATTAAAATGTTCAACAGTTATTGGTCTAAAAGATTATCACCAGATTTGATACACAGAAAAGTGTATCAGTTGAGAAGAGTTCAGTGTGAAAAAGATGGTGGGGGGTCAAAACAACCCAACAGTTTTTCCCTTTAAATATATACATAGAAAAAAAAAATTGAACACCACTGAACAAACAACAAAAATATTTCACAAGTATATATTTTTTTTAAACACTTGTACATTTAGGTATCTTTTGATCCATACGAACTTAAATTTGCTCAGTATTGTTTTAGTTAAGATAAGATTATTTACATTAACTTAGAACATAATTCAGACATTATTTTTTTGTTTTAGAAACAAAAAAAGAGTTCTTATCTGTGTAAATTATGAATTGTTTGACAATTGATCACACACCATTCACGTTTATCGCAAAATATAATTCTGGTAATTACATAATATGTTGCGCCACGTTCATACCGAACCGTTTAGTAATAAGTAGAACGTATTAGAATAATATACAAATACAGGCTAGTTCCTAAACCATATGGAATTTGAGAAGTTTAGAGCTTCGGCATAATTCATTTAATTGAACCAAAACTGTATCTCTCACCGTTTACAAGATATCCACGCTGGCTTTACATACCTATATATACCTACCACAGCTATGTATTCTTCTGTTTCTACTAATACGTTCTACGTACCACTAACCGATGTAATTATTGGTTTTCGCTCGACCGATAACTGATAGAAAATCGATTTTCGAAAGACTATGACGTTTGTTTTTTTTCGCTGAAAGACATGCGGTTTTAGTCGACCGAAAATCGACTTTGAAGATATTGCTTTTTGTGTCCAAACAAAGTCGAAAACAAGATGTTACGCGTAACATGTTGCAAGTGTGAACAATGTTTTTGAAACAATGAAAATAATATTGCACGGATCTTTATTACGCTAAAGGTACACTAACGGTTTTAACAATGTTGACTATCTTATTTCTAATTTCACATCAAAAGTTTTTTCATTTTTTTTTTATTTTTAATTATTTTTAATACATTTAGTTATTATATAAATACTTTTTGAAAATTGGTGTCATCGTAAAAAGCCCAAATGCATGTCTGTTAATCCGTACAATATTTTCAATCTTATCTCTCTAGTATACCCTCAAATTCAATCGGTTATATAAACTGTGCTTTTAATTATTACTTAAAATTAACTTTTTTAGACAAATTTTGTGCGTTTTCCATAACGAATTCAGTTTTTTTTTACAATTCGCAAAATTTGTGCTACTTTCATATAATTACACAAATGCACAATATCAGTAATTTACAGTATTATAAAAGATTATTAAGTAAATCTGTGAACCAAATTTACTTTATTCATAAATAAATTTACGCTTTTGTGTAGAAATAAACTTAAAATCTAAAGTTTAATAATATAAAAATGTTATATTTAATGTATTTATAAAAATTTCGAATAACTTCCATGTTCAAATACATTTTTCATTCGACTCTAAACACCCCACAGTCATTCTATTACACTTATAACGACATTCCTATTAACTCATGCCCTGGTTTTATTCATCTCTATTAACCTCCAACTTAATCCAAAAATAAATAAAAGTTCAATTTTCTTTTCTCATATATATCTCAAAATCCTTTATAATACTGGACGTAAAAATCCTAATGATATTGTGAATTTGATAATTTATAGTTTTCTTAACTCCTAATGAAAAAATTTTTGTTCCCATAAATTTTTTTTCCTTAAGCTAAAAGTACTCGTTATCATTATTGTAAAGAAACAGATAGCATTTTTGGAAAAATTTTTTTGGCAAATAGAAAGAAGGAATTTGATTTTATTTTAAACACATTAAAAATATCCGCTCACTCAAAAATATTTTTTGGTCACTTTTTGAAACTCACTAACTGATAAAACTGATAAAAAATCACTCTATTAAAAATTTTATTGTTTATCTTTAGAATTGTTTTCAGTTAGTGCAGTTCACACTTAGATTTATCATTACATTTTACATACATTTAATATCTACGAAAATAAAAATATAAAAACAAATTACAAATACAATTCAAAATTTCAAATTTTATTGTGATTTCAAAACGGAAACGGAAAAAATGGTGTTTTGCGCATACGTCTAAAGTTCGATAGCATAACACAAACGGGACGTGGCGGCTCTGTCACATAGTGTAATTACACAAAAGTTTCCGAATCGAACATTCTAGAACGTTTGTCAAATTCCGTATGTTTAGATATCCTTGATAATTACCTGGAATAGAATATTCTAGAACTTCTGTTAAATTTCATTATTTAGCCGTGCATAGGGGCAGTGTTTTTTTATTGCAAAGGAGATAGTTTTGATACAAAAAAGTCTTATCCTTTTCACAATTTTTTACAAATTTAAAAAATTAGCTGTAACTTAATTCAAAAGTGACGTATTTTTTATTTATTATAAATGAAAAAATCATTTTTGTTTTATATGAATCGCTACTGGAATTGCAATTTTACAAATATATTTTCAAAATTTTGCTATTAATGTGATATCAAATGTTGCACTATCGAACTTTGGGTGTATTTTTAACAAGGCGCGGGCTTGACTTGGGAAATCGACTTTAGGATGAAAGTTCGTGTATTAATAACATTGGTTAGTCAGCCATTTTCGAAACAAATCAAAAACATTTTAAGTTCAGATGGGTCCTAAATTTTTTGGATTTTTTTCGGGAATGGCTGACTAATGCGTTTTATTATTTTACTATGTTAATATACGAAGTTTCGTCCGAAAATCAATTTCCCAACTCGGAACTTCTCTTTGTAAATTTAATTATTTGTTTTAAGTTATTCATCGATTTTTTTGAATTGAATGTAATCAATTATTAGCCTTACAGTTTGAGTTCTTTATTTTTTTTTTAAATTTTATAAACATCGATTTACGATATTATTGCATAATCTAATAAATTAATAATTATTCAAATATAACATGCAATTATTACAATAAAGCGTAATTAATATTTCATTATTTGTACTCAAATTCTATAAAATAGACAACATTTTGAAAAAAAAAAAAAACGGAAAAGAAGAGAAAAATATCCTGAGTTAATAAATCGAACGTTCGTTATTAACTGATTGATTTGATTGAACGTACTGAGCCGATTTGGAGTTTGCGTACACTGAAAGACAGTTGTAATTGTTAGTGCCATTTGTCAATATGTTCATTGTCACATGTTAAACGTGACGTGACACGTCAGTGCCACACTTTGAGTGCCACCACAAGTATTTTTTGCCATTTTTATTAGAGCTAAATTATTGGCTTAGTCAAAATGTAATTGATGCATATTTATTAATTTATTGAAAATTATTTACCTTTTTAAAAATAAAGGAGCTATAAAATATATATACTTTAACAAAGTTAAAAAAAAAAATTCAAAAAAATAAAAGGCACTATCATTATATATATAAAGATTGATAATATCAAATTGTATATAAATATGAGATTAATTTTTCCGTAAAATTTTAAAACATAAAAAAATTGTTTTGCCTGAGAGAACAAATTTAAAGCAGTGTTCCGTTTTTAGGCCAAAAAATTTTATAATTTTTTGTCGTAAAAACGGAAAAACTGTCTTTAAAAAAAATTCAATGTACAAAACGAAACAGAACTGCGTTTAGACAAATTGCAAAACAGACACATTTGAAACCAAGTGGAGAAACCTTAATCAGTCTTAAATTCGATACATTAATATTTAATTAAAAAAAAAAAAATAATAATAATAAATTAGTTGCATACGAACTGATTTTATGTGTAAACGCAGTCAAACACTTACATACTAAACGAATTACAAGATTCATCAAAATTTAATACCTAATTGGAAATTTTACGCTTCAAAATAAACTTTGGTGTAAATTAGAGAAAAAATTATCAATTAACTCCTTTAGTAATTAAGACGAATTAACTCATCCATCATATAGGCAATCTAAATTGCTTCGAGTGTATATCTATCGTCTGTATCAGAAATGTGAACTTCCCTACGGTTGAATTGTCAACCATGTCACTATTTTTGAGTGGGAACTTAAGTAGTGGCCATTTTATCTGTTGTACCTGCCACCTATCAGAATCGCCTTAAATTATATTTTCAAACCTCGTCATTACGTACGTCATTAAAGGAGTTAATTTCTTATGTAAAGAAACATTGATACTTTCCTATTTCAAGTCTGTATGTTGTTTTTTTTGTGTTGAACTGATTTGAGTTAGAAATTTATTTAGTAGACAAATGTTTAATTCGACATAACTCGTATTTTGATCAAAATATCGAGATTTGGCGTTTCCACATAGATAACAAAAATTTAAAAGTGCGACACAAGTTTTTAGATGTAAGATCGTGTCATGTTTGTCATCACTTTGTGTGGTTTGACTAGTTTGTATATCCTGTAAGAGATATACAGGTTGAGACAGAAAAGTATCAATTTTTAATGAAGATATTTTTGATAAGATTTAACAAAAAAAAAAAAAAATTATAATTCTGATGTTATAACTAGTATTTTTATACTAATTTTGTTAGTATAGTTATAAGGCTAATATTTTACATTTATAATGTATTGGTTTTGCTTGTTCCGAACTGAGGCACCAGAGGCGTTACCGTACAGAATAAGCAAAACGAATACACTATTATATTATTGGTTTTTGAAATATTTTCATTAGTAACACTGGTTTTGATGGAGATTTCTTTTTCCCAAACGATTTTTTTTGAAATTAAAAACGAACAATTAATCTAAATTTTTATTTTGGTATATTTTAAAAAAAATAATGTAAAAACATTGACTAAATATTATTTCTAAAATATTGAATGTGTTCAGTTCGATTCTGGTTACTTATACCGTTTTCACGAAACGAACGAAAAGATTCAAGTTAAGCGTACTGAAAAATTTACTGAAAATACTGAAAATTATAGAAATGTACTAGAATCATTGTCCTATGGTGTAAGATCCTGATGATGATACACGTGTACTGTGGATGATTTTGTTTTTAAACTTCGTTGTTTGCTGAAGGAAGCCCGATGACTCACTGATGTGTTCACGATGCCGGCCTCGCTGTCCACGTTCGTCTCCTTTTCCGTCGGCGAACCTAACGTTAAACTGGACAGGCTCGATGACAAGTTCATGTTCGAACTGACGCTTAACATCGACGGATACTGCTGAATGTCGCTATTCGTTTCCGTCTCCTCCACCGGTAAACATGTTTCAACCATTGCTTCTAAACAATTTACGAAGAGTTCGCTACTTTCTGGATTACATGCGCACTAAAATCATTATCGTAACAATTAAACTGTGTCCGGCACCGCAACTAAAACTATTGATTTGTAAGAGTGGTAATTACTTTTGAAAATGATCCAGCAAATCGCCATAATCCACCAAACCCACAACTTTGTATATAGTGTAATTGTTGTTGGCCAGAATCCTCTGACGCGATCATATTCTGTATGATACTTTGTACTGCATTTAGAATCACTTGATCGTGGCACTGTTGAACGATATTATTGATTTTTTGATCCAATAAATTATTGCTAGAAATTTCGAATAAGAATTACACACGTTTCTCAAACTTTTCAATACCAAGGCGTGGGTGATTATAAATGGCACTAATGAAGTCACGTTTTTTCATTTTTACCAAATTTAGCCACGTAGGACCACGAGAAAAATAATTTTGTCAGACTAGTCAGGAATTGGATCATTTTGATAGCAAAAATGAAAAGTTCACACTCAAATTACAGAATTAACAAATTAAGGATATTTTTAAATTTGGTGACGTCATTAAGTTTTATCAATCGTAATTGTACAAATTTTAAATTATATTTCAATTTCAGTTTATCCTTTTATCGTCTCTTTTGACCCCGATTTACCACAGAGTAGAAATTCCATCATTTTTGTTATTTTTTCTCAAAAAGCAGAAATATTTTCAAAAATGTTCGATTACTCTAACCATGCCCGCGTAAATTTTTCATATATTTAAGAATAGGTTACTCGTAAAAGAAATACAAATAAATACGGACCCCCGAGTTGGTCTAGTGCTTAACAACTCCGCTCTTGTTTGGTAGATCGTGAGTTCGAAACCAACCGGGGGAGATAGATCATCTATACCCCGCATCTAAACAAAAAAGAAATACGATGTGAAATTTTAATTCGTGCCGATTCATCCCAGTTTACGGTAATTATCATACGTACTATATCAACTTGTAGTGCACCATAAAATTGTAAAGTGTGATTAGTAATTAGTAATTACTAATCATTTAGTTATTAAGAATAATTTATAATCGCCCACTTGTACTTTTCACTTTTTAACACTTACATAACGGGAAATATTCGTGGAAAAACCACGGATCCTTCAGCTAAATATTGATATAAAATCCTTAATTCTCGTTCATCTGTACTATATTTAACTAATGTGGCCAGCACAGTTAAAACTAACGCTTGCGTCGAGAAATCGGTTAAAATCTCCGGATCTAACAATATATTATTTTCATTGCTGACGGATACTCGCGCACTTCGATCCTAAAATACACGAGAAATATTTTTATATTTATTGGCGCGAGATGTCACTACTATATTCACTGATGAAATCTCACGAACATGCTAACTTTCAATTCCAAACTAGTTTTACATGCAAAGAGCGCATCAAAGAAAGGATCACGTTCAAACATCAATAAAAAAACAAAGTGTCTGCTGGATATAAGTATAGCAGCCGGGTTCCGAAAAAATATTTCGAAACATTCTGTCATTTGTGTGCGTGTACCTACACGCACTTATCTAATTTTTTTTTTAATTTGAATCGAAAATTATAGTAGCCTTATCCGCTTTTACGGTATTTAGTCAGTGTTCTTTATAGAAAAAAGTATATTAGTGTTCCGTACCAGCAAAACTGGAACGGAACACTAATGGGATCGCCAAAAAAACCGGCAATGTCGTGTTTGGTGCACGTAAAATCACAATGCGGGTAAAAGTGAAATTTCTTTGCGGCGTTCCACTCGTTAAAAAAATCTCAGACACTTGGTCAACTTCAAAAAAAAAACAAAAAACTAATGTTGTTTATTGTATGAGAGAGATGACAGATATAGTTACCTTTGTTTCAGATTCATCGATTGTTTTCCTCTCTTTTGCTGTTGGAACAGAGAAAGAACGTTGGGTTTTGAAGATAATGCGAGCATTCTGTATATTATGAACCATTGCACAAGATGCACACCACATTTTGGAAAGATGTTGAGAATAAATGCGTTTGATTTGTTTATTGTTTACAGGCAGGATAAGAGGTGACAGAGACAAAACAGCGACCATGTTATAATTGAACATAAAAGATTAAAATGCAAATCACACACTTAAATCTGTAGCTGAAAGGTAAATTCGTTTTTTAACGGATTCGGGTTATTTAAAGGTCATAACGTAATTCAAATCCGTTAAAAAATTAATTTTAATAAAGTATAATAAGTCCACTTTCTTTAAAATTCGTTTTTTAACGTATTTGAATTACTTAATGACCATTAAATAACGCAAATCCGTTAAGAAACAAATTTTAAAAAAAGTGGACTTATTACCCTTTACCTCTCAGCTACAGAAATGTAATGTAAAATGTGAACATTCACATTCTAGAACGTTCTACAACATTCTAGAACGTTCATGTTCCATAGAAAATAGATGTTAGTCAAGTTCAAATAGTAGATGATATATGAAGATGGGATGATATGTAGTAAGCTGCCGTCCATTTTGAAACTCTACATTGAAAAAAAAACAACAACTTTGGCGGTCACAGGCTACAGAATCACAACACGTGCACAGTTTTATACAGTGAAATAGATTAGAGACAGAGAATATATTTGGATTGTGTACGCAACCATAGCACAAATGCTTACTTTTAAGCAATAATTTGTATGATTTGTTCCAATTTCGTTGCTCGAATCGGATTGTTTGTTTGCGTTTGCGTTCGTGGTTGACTGAGATTGATTTTGATGTAAGGGCACGGAGCTAGAACGCTGTGTACGAAACAGTGGCTTTGTGGCACCCGCCAAACTAATATTATTCGTTGTTGTGCTACTATGCAAAAAGTGATCATTGTTTAAATTGATCGCGGCAATTCCAGTGGCGGTGGCCGCTGTGCTACTGATCGACGACACCATTCCACCCACCACTTTTGTGATTTGTGTGCCACTGTAATGATTTTGACTACTGCTATTGCTGGTATTGCTCGATGTTAAATCTAAACTCCGCCACCCTTTATTGGTCACGTTGCCGTCAGTGTTATTTATGTTGCTTGTCGATTCAATCTGCTAATTCATTATTAATTTTAAAATATCAATACAGTGTTCTCAAATAATTGACCCGTTTTGCTGTAAATGTTTACGTTTCACGACGTAAAATGTTTAAAATTAAACGAAATGTTACCTGAATTGTAATATGTTGTTTATTTTGTCGCGCCAAAGCGATCGCATTCTGATCCAACAGATCCCACGATTTTTGTCGTCGATTAAGTGCGATGTGATTGGATGCGGCGGCCGCACCGCCATTTGTACCATTCACAACGTTTTCCGTGTAGAATCCTTCCTGTGATATTGAGTCCGAGATCCATCGTGATATGGAATGTTTCACGTGACAACGACTTCGCACCTCTTCCGACACACTCACCAAAGCTGAACAAGAGAAACGAAAAATTTATTCTTTTGCTGTTTAACCCAAGTAAAATTTGTATAAAGCACCTGTTAGATACGCGACACTTTCAGGCGTCACTTCAAATTTATCCCTTCGTTGCGGCTTCGCGACGATTCCTAACAGCATTGTTAGTACACGAGCAGTTCTTGACACAGTTGTAGGCGTTGGATGACGATATCCTTTGATCAAGTGTCCCACCAAAGCAAAATGGAAATTCGATTTGAAACTTAAGCCGACAGCATGGTCCAATTGTTTGAAATGCCATTCAAGTGGTTCCCGAGTCTCCATAAGCACTTGGTCAATTGGCTACGAATATTTAAATTAATAACTAAACATGATCAAAAAAAAAAATGTCCGGATAAGGGCCATTTTTTGCCCCTCAGAATCTCAGGGAAACAAAATTTGAATTTCAATAGTAATTAATTGTTTTTCACATATAATTTCTTATTTTGTTGTCCGATGGGTGAAAAATGGCCCTTATTCAAACATCTCCCTTTATTTCTAAATCTTACCCTGTCGTCAAACAACCCTTGTGAATCTAATGTATGTAAATTCTGTTCAATTAACGCTAAACCAGAAGCATACAATGACGCCTCGTCTAATTGTAAAACGGATATTGCAATCCAAAATAGGGCTCGATGAATGCAAGATTCAGGTCGCAAGAGAGGCTGCAATCGAGTCAAACACATCACAATCGCTTCTAACAATTGAATATCGTTGAAATTCTCTAAAGCTTTCACCATAATTCGCAACAATTGTTTCATATCTTGATCCGTGATACTTTTACTGATACACCCGAAAACAATGAGTGCTCGTGGCTGCAACGCCGGATTGAAACAAAACGCGAAATTTTTCGCCAACGATGTCCATGTCGTTAGCCAATCACAGTCCGGTATATCTCGCATACACGCTTCCATGATTTCAAGCAACGCGTCAGTTATGACTTCTAAGGACGTCAATGATAATCGTTCACGGTCTCCAGCGTTTCCGGAGAAGCTTCGTTCATTCCCAAACCATCGATCGCTCGGATGACGATAACTGGAACGAAATGCTGTAACGGCCGCCGATTTTACTTTACTTATGCCAAAGAGTAAATAAAATTTCGGTAACGAGAATTCGTCTAACGATAGTCGAAGTACACGTTTCGTTTCCTCGGAGAACGACGGCTGCGTACAAGTGCACAGGGAATGTATAATATTAATAACGAGGCCATGCGTCGAAGCGCGCATGCTCAACGACCCCGAACAAACTAGAAACGTGACGGTGTGAAATAGGTACGGCAAATGTCGAGCCACGTCCAAACAATTGTTGAACGACAACATCAGCAGGTAACGTGCCAGAATAGCGATGTCGTCCCACATCATATGTTGCTCCAGGAGCGGCGTAGGTGATGTACAGGTCTTATCGACCACCTAGACACAACACAAACAATTCACAAACAAGTTTAAATGAAAAGAAGGGACGAGTAAAAAAGTGATCGATTTTTGTTCTTGGGCAAAACCGACCACTTTTTTTAAAATCTCTCCTTTGATTTAATATTTTACCCTGCACAGTCGTCCAATAACTTTCTTCGCGACCAATTGTACGTTTGCTGATGCCAACGCCACGGCTGTATCCGCCAGAATTTCAACCATTGGCGACCCTAAACCGGATGTGACTGATCTGTGAATGAAATTGTCTAAAACCATATCGATTAACTCAGGTACTTGACCGATTGAACCCCAAATTTTCGCTTGGATTGACGGATACATCTCCACCTCTTCAATCGTTAAAATAATCAGTTTCTCAATGATTTGCGCCACTTGTTTCTGTCGTTTATTTTCATCGGAAGGTTTACAAAATCTAAAAAGATCATAATTTTTTGTAATTTTGAGTGACACTTTTTTTTTAAATATTGAGCGTTTTCAAAGTTTACATGATTGCATGCTTACACAGTCAACACTTGCTTGCAACTATGTAAATTTTGAAAACGCCCATTGTTTGGTATTTACCTAACTAAATTCGCCAGCCACGGAGTCATATATTCAAGACATAAATGTTTCAATTCGATTGTCGAAACTCGAAAACCTTGAATACATTCTTCGAGGAATTCTAACGTTAAATGCGGTTCATTTGTGGCTAACTTCTCGCTAACCGATTTTATAAAAATTGTGTTGTTCGACGGTATACATAATCCAGATGTCTCTAGTAGCTGTCCTTCAATTTTCAAATCAAACGTGGCCGTCAGAGCACACAGTTGATTATACGCCGCCGTTCGTAAGTTGGGATCGGACGAACCCAAATTCAACAGCGCCATATTAAGCAATGTGCCAGGTACATCTTTTGGGCGAATTTTTTGATGGACGGTAACCGAATCCGGTTGACTTAATTCCCATCGGTTACGAATGTGTATGATCGCTTGTACAATTGAATCGCAATCGTTATGTATAAAACTGAGTGGTCCACTTTCGTTGGCGATGGTCAGCGTGAACTGATTGTCGTCCACTAAACAGACTTCCTCGATTTCGGACGCGTAATACACGTCATTCAGTAGGACAGAATGCGAGAGAACTTTCGTTTTCTCCGCAGAAGTGATTTGAATGGCCGTTGGACCAACTTTAATTGCAACTTTTGTGTCTTTGTGTGACAGTTTTAGCGCGTTATTGAACACTTTTAAATCCTCGTCCAGACTGAGGGTGGCACCCGGCAATTTCTGTTGATCCACATCGATGATGTCGTTCAGTCGTGCCGGGGAATCTATGAACACCAATTTACGGTTGCCCTTCAACGGCGCCAAAATCCGATCGTGGAACTTGGTGTATTCACGAACCCAACTATTACAGTTGTAAATATAGCAAGCGTGAATGTTTTCGTACGCCACTTCCGGTAAAACGTAGAACCACTTTTGTAAGAACTCGGTTCGAAACCGATTGTCGGAACACGTGTGCGTGAAATCGACAACTAGTTCAAACGGTGAGTGACAAAACGGTTTTAGAGTCAAAATGACATGGTAAATTAGTAAATCACCATTCGTCTCACCGATTTTATATCGTCGGGCAATATAATAGAAAATCGGGTAACCGGCCTTACTTGTTCCAGCCTGGTAGAATATATTCAACGATTTTATGGATTTGAATTCTTCTTTTTCGTGCATGTTATGCTTTACCATGATTTCCTCGAAGTTTGTCGACGACATATCAATAGAACTCCATCTTGCGTATGAGAATAATAAGTGAGAATCCACCGGTTTATGTTCGGGAGGTCCTAGGTACGCTAAAAGTGTGGCCATCTTGTCAAAAGGTCTCCGTCCAACAGCTTTATGATCCCTCGAACTTGACAAATAGTCCCCGATTCGTTCTTGGTGATTCCATAACAGTCGATGTAAAGCCAAAACGTTAGCGTCACTTATAAACGACATTGAATGCGAAGAAGTTTGATCAATTGTTTCACAATCAGAGGCTATTTGGATGAAAAATCGTCGACCAATTTCAAAGTGAGCCCGAAGGAAGTCATTAAAGTACAACATATGCTGTTCTTTACTAAATTCCACATGATTTGCAATGTTTTGTAGAATTTTGGACATGAGCATTAGCCCACGTTTTACAGGCGGCGGCACATGTTTCGAAACAATGCCCATTTCTTGCGGCGAAACAATCGCTGGATTTATAAAACGTAAAAATAGCACAGTTCCAACAGCGCCAATATTATTTTGCGGGAATTGAGGGAATCGTTTGCTCAAAACTTGATACAGACAGTGGCACATGGAACGTAATTGAGGCGGAAATTTGTCTGCCGAATTGACGATTGCATCAAACACCTTCTGTGTGAGATTAATTAATTTTTGACGATTTTCCTCAATATTTTCATTTGGATCAATGCGAGCGGGATCAACTTCAAAACTACAGTTTGGTTCGTCTAACAGTGGCCTAATTAACGGTTCCAATAAAGATTGCAAATAGCTTGCACCGTATATTTTAAAACAAAATGCCATAATTTTACTTCCCAGTGAATTGCCTCGAAAGAGTGTTTGCATACAATCTGAAACTTCCACCTCACGATAAAACATATTCCACAATAATGGTGACAGTAAATGTTTGGCGTCAAAGAGGGTTACGAAAACGCGCGCTAATTCATCCATTTGAGACGTTGTCACCACATTCGCTAAAGCCATCGCGATTGGTAATTCACCTTTATCGGAAATCATCGTGACCAATTGAACTAACTGTTCAAATCGATCTGCGAGAACTGTCTCGGCCAACGTATCAAATTCTGTCCCTTGTTGAAGTATTTTCGTCAACACTTCCATAAATGCGGCCCGCGTCTGCAAATCTCTATTGTAGCCCAAATCGATTGAATGCATCAGACCGCTATCGATGTTTGCCGAGAGTAAATTGGACATTGCTTGGATTGTAGCGTTTCTAAGAGTGTTATGTTTATTTGGTCCAATCCTCTGCCGAGACGTGACGTCTTTGTCCACATCGGCCGCGTCATTGCAATCGTTCAACAAATTCATGAACAGAGTGAAATACCTGAAAATCGTCACATAAAACGGATTAACACGCGTTACTCATATTCAATGTTATGCAAATAATGGCGTCGACAATGTAAACAGTTTAAGATTCTTTTCAAGACAGTCAAAATTAACCTCAAAAAGAAAATTTTATTCGTACTGAAGACGTTAAGACAATATAATTGACAAATTTCTTTATTGTCTACACATTCTACGTCACAAATACTGACATATTCTAAATTTATCACATACTTTAAAAACAGTTGACTTTTCGCTTCCATCAAATCGCCACGATCCGACTCCTCCGGTTGAAGCGGGAGACCTCTCAACAATGCAGCGACCGCTTCCATGCACGCTTGATCAAGGTCTCTAAAAGCATTCCTAAAAGTTACGTGTGATATCTTAAAATGTAACTATCTACCGAAATTCATTGAAATACGAATACAGACCTAGTAATCGCGGTGACGTCACCGGATCCTGGGGGTGCAATCTGATGCGATGTTCCCATCACCCAATCCGTTAAATATTCGACCAATTTATTACGGAATTTCATTTCTTGTCGAAACGCCAGATCGTCGCGACGTTTCATCATGGCTTCCACAAGTTGACACAGTTTGGTTTTCATGTAAACAGCGTTCACTGTCATATCCAAATGGCGAACGTACCTGACAAGGGGAAAATGTTACATTAGGCCACCCACATCATTAGAATTTGATTAAATAATACATGGAAACTTAGAACAAACCTAACGATCGCTAACATCATTCCCTCGATGCTTGTGACTCCTAGATGTTCCGAAGGTTGTTGTTCGCTCCGATTTGAGTCCAAAATATTTTTCATAATAAAGATAATATGCTCAATAAATTGGGTATTGTACTCAGTGACAATCACTTGACCTTGCTGATCGAAAAATTTATCAACAATCGATTTGATCTGTTCGAACAAAATTGGATACAATGCCGAAGACATTTCGTGGCCCACTAAATCTTGTACATGTTTCTGTATTTGCGGTCCGGATTTCTCGTTGTTGCAAACAAGTAATCGTAGAAGCAAATTGACAAACTGTGTCACCGGACAATACTGAACGTCTTGACTGCTATTCGTCAGCGTGTTACTCTTGATGCTTGATCGGTCCGACGAGAGGGACGATAAACTACTACTCCCAGACGATGCCAGTGATGAAACGATATGCGACAGACTTGAATGGGATGTTGTGGACATTGTAGATCGTGACGGTGAGCGCCGTTGAAGACATACGCCACCCAGGGCACACAAAAAGCCCGTCATATTTGCCCATTCGTTAATTTGATCCTCGAGTTCGTGTTCAGAATTTTGATGGGACGCTCGACGCTTTGTTACCGAGCGATGAAAAGTTTCCATTTGACCGTCTTCCAGTTTCGTTTTTGGATATGATTGGAGCGTTTTGCTCATCATGTCCCAGTTACGGAACGTTTCTTCCCACGCGGGTTGTACACCATTCACGCAGTGTTCGATTTTTCTTAGTAGCGCCATGATTCGTTTTTGCAGAGCGGCACGACCTGAGAAAATATCAAAAAATTTCAGTGAGAGTTCACACTTAAACGTTTGGATTTTGTTGCATTTTAGACACATACCATGCGTATGTTCATAAAATCCAATTCTGGATTCCCCGCTGGCTGATTAGTGAATTAGAAATCGGTTTATTGGTTCGATTTTGTTAAATATTTCAGGGAAAATATTGAATTTTCGATAAAATTGAATGTAATTCAATTTTATTTACCTGTAGTCAATACTGTGGAAGCCTGCGCAAGCTCTTGATATGTATGATAATTTGGCACTAGGTATGTGACGGTCACTTCGTCGGAACCGCAACGAATTTCCGCTTCCTCGCAGAGTAGCGCAAAACAACTCATGGCTGTTAGTACCGCGTCCATGTCAATACTCCACAGGTACATGAAGAAGACCACTTCCAACTTGATATGAGCCTGTTTACAAATTGCTATTTGACTGCCCACGTTAGCATATTCTTTGTGACGTTGCAAGAATGCGTTTCGACATATCAGAATTTCGCGTAACCATTTCAAAATATCCGTGTAATTCATAATTTGATGTTGGATTAGTTTTTGCGATATGGAAAACAGAACTTGCGAACTGACGTCCCAGAATGTGTTGATCGGTGCTTCTGGGTTCCACATTTCGATTTTCTCGGGATGATGTAAAACCAACAAGGCTTCCATTGCCTCCTGTGCCACGTCAGGCATTGTCGGTTGATGTACGAGCGACACCAGACCGTTGATTAACTCTAAAGTTGAACTCTGAATCTCGTGGCCAGCTTTGCCTTGATTGTTTAGCATCAGCATTGGATCTGCGTGAATTAACCGAACCATGTAGAGTAGTAAATTTCGATATCCGGGCACATCTTCAGCGCGCTCTTTGTATTTCGTTTGAGAGTCTTTGCCTTTCAGTGTGAGACTCTGGATCATTCGTAGCGGTGTGTGCGTTATGTAGCCTTGGGTCACTTTGTTCAGGGTGTCGGTGAACATGGCTCGCAGTTCTGACGAACGGCTGTACAGGTAATCGATGTGCGGCCACCAGGACAGTCGTGGTTGGGTCACAATTCTGGATTAAAAGAAATATTTTTTTCGATTAAAGTTGATTATTTGTTTAAAATATGTGTAAATACGTACTTGTACAGTGAACTGACTAGAACAAAATGATATGCTGATGGTAAATTTAAATTTAAACACACTTTTAGCGCCTCGTTGTTGTGTGGTTTGATTCGAAAACAGGACACAAAGCAATCGATCATCATATCGATGTCCTGGTAAATAAAATTTTGACCGCGAAAAAATGGTTTATTCGGATTGAACAGCAACGCCTTAAGGTCGTTAATGATCGTTTGCACTAAAGTGAACGTCACATTATTTGGATCCGTGATATTAATGTACGTAGAGGCTTTACAAAGTTTGACACAAGTGATTGTGGCCGCTTCCGTCAACTGTTTACTGGAACTTCCGTGAATCCCCACGCCACGTTTTACCGCATCGATAAATTGTTTCTTTTTGCTGTGTCGTGGTGAACATGGTGCTCCCGAATCGGCATTTATGATCTCTTCAAGGACTTTCTACACAAAAACAGGAAAGATTCGCAAAATTCAATTTGATTGAAATTTAAAAAAAAACTACTCTAAATGTGTCTTATTTTTAGGGTTCCGAAGCAACAACCGTAAAGATTGATTGTATATGTGTATGATGCTACTGCGGACGGGTATTGACAAGTAACGTACTGTCTATGTTTGTGTTTTTTTTAATTTTATGTATTTAAAAATATTTCCGACCTCTAGGTAAGTTGATTACGTAAACGTGTCCAATATTAAAGAGTTCATTTAATTAAATTTTATGAAACTTACAGGTGATAATACAAGAAGCATTATTTGTAGAGGCCAAACAACAGATCGACCTTTCTTACTATCCGCGAATGTGTCCAAAATATCAAACAGTTGTTCACAAAATTTTGATAGTTCCTCGTTCGGTTTCTTCTGGATTTGATCGAATTCGTGTGGATATGTGTCCATCCAATTCCATATTGCCTTCTCCAAAGATATCATCAGCGACAATTGAGCCGCTTTTTTCAATAATTTAAATTTTTGTACCGTTTCTATAATAAAATCGAAATTTCAGCGACGAGTAAATTATTTCAAGTGAAAAAAAATTATGAAACGAACCTTGCAATAGTCTAATAAGTCTATGAACGTCAACATTTATGTGCTGAATAAGTTCAATATCTCCATGATCGGCATTTTCGTCGGAGCATGTCGACAATTCTTGAAGTCTTGCCGAAATGCGATTGAAGACAGCGTTGAAAAAATTTAAACTTAACGCAAATAAAACTTTGCATGCTAACAGTTTCAAAGCTTGTACATTTGGATTATCACTTGAAACATCTGAAAAAAAAAAGAAATTAAAAATCAATAAGAAACAAAAGGAGTACTCAGTTCTAGAGATGATCGATATATCGATAACTGTTATTTTATAACTAGTATAGAAAGATAACAGTTATCGTGAATAACTGGAATACCCAGTAACTGGTTACTTAAATAACTCCTTTGGAAATATCGATTAATTAGGTCAATATTAATATATTCGAAAGCAAGGATCACAGTAATTTATTTTAACCACCTACGGAGAATTTCAAAATAATAATGCCCCAGGCAAGTTACACATTTTCTATTGTAGCACATTTAAAAAACCCTTAAAAATGAACTATTGTCTATTGTACAGTTATCTATTTGTATTTGTAATTTTGCATCCATAAAATTGTTAAAATTGCGTATATAAAGCCTAAATCCTTGTATAGACAAGTATTTGAACAGATATTGCAGTACAATAAAGCAAAAAATGTTCTTTAGTATCCGTCAGTATTATAGATCTGTGCATATTTCACTAACAGAACCGTTTATACGCATATCGAATATCTTACAATATGTTAAAATATCCAAATACCAGTTATTATAATAACTGTTATAAATAACTATTGCAATAACAGTTATTAGAAAATAATCGTTTAGCTCATCTCTACTCAGTTCAATTACGGAATCCTAATGGTATCGTGCAGTCTGTCGTTTGTGCGCTACCATTTTGCACTTGTTTTATATTATTTTTATTACCTATAAATTGACAAATTTCTCGTAACAGAAGCTTTACATTCATTGCCTCTTCAAATTTGGCGGTGTCCTTTGGTTGATTACTCAGACATCGTTCCAACGTGTCCAATACAATTATCAAACTATCGTAATAATTTCGTTCAATTTCGGTGGTGTGTTGTCGTGGCGCCCCCGTTACCGTTGGCTGAAATTGTTCATTTACAGTGTGTAAAATTTTTGTTAAGCCGGAAATCACAAGTGAAAATTTATATCTTGATATTTGTATTAGACAATTTTTATTTTGCTCCTCATTGATTCGTGAATGGGTCGTTTGCGGGCCAATCTTATACGGTAACTGTAAAATAATGAGAAAAAATAATTACATAGGTGGCGCTTTTCAGTTCGTACTTCCCCTTGAATTACATTGTCATATGAGACTATAAGGTTTTAAGTAACATTTTTAGCGAAATTTAGCTTTTTATTTTTTTGAAATAAAAAAATTTCAAGTACTATAAAATCAGCAAACTTTGTCTATTGAAGACAACTTTGCCATACCACACTTTTTGTTAAAAAAATTAAAATTTAATGGCTCATAATGTTTGTAGTATTTTTTTAGTGATAGGGATATTCCTAACAATCCGATTTCTTCCAAGTCATTAATTTTTTTAAGTTTATTACTTGGCATTAATAACAAAGTGTGAACAACAGTGGTATAATTCAGAATTTTACAGTATCTTTAATATTTTAGTAAAATAAAAAAAAATGGAAAAGTAAAGTAAATTCGTTGAAATTAACCTAATCAAATAAAAGTTTTTTTTTATTTTTATTTTTATTTTAAACCCACTACAATTAAGAACGATTATACTTTCTTCCGAAATGAAAGTTTTTGATATTTTTTTTGTCGTTCAAACTGAAAAGATCGTTTCCTGTAAAATATTGAAAAAGTGACTTGAAACCTTACGATTCTCGTATGATGTTTTTGTGGCCGTAAATAATAATGATAATAAATAATAGACGAATTCATGCACTTACATCCATTTAATTAAGTAGAGTAAAAAATTAATTTTTTAAAACAATTTTTTCAACATGTTTCAGTTAAAAGTATTTGAAACTGATTGCTGCTGTTTCGGCGAAATTTACATTTGTATAAGTAATATTAATAAATAAAAATAGTTAAACTAATTAAATAAAATCCCCCTAATTGTTGTAGGTGGATTACCCTGTTACAATGCTCAATTAAATTTCCCCCCAGTTGTAAAATATCAATTTCATTGGATTTATTTGAAAAATTTCATAAATGGACGGACAATAGGCTCATTGAAATATATTTATGTATACGTGCCATATCAATTAATATTCCATGTAATTATTAATTAAAGACAATTTTAACATTTCAAATAATACATTTATTAAAAATGACAGATCGTGTGTCAAATAAAATTGTATATATATAGGAGGGGTATTGTAAATAAGAGGGGAATTCAAGATAAATATTAAAATTTCAGCTAACCTGTTCCTCAAAACGGGTGATTAATGAAACAACCCATTCGCCCGGTCGTTCTTTTGCCATTTAGCTAATTGATTTTGTTAATTTCAAACACTACACTTGCTTTTTTTACTAATTTAAAAAACATTTAGCACAAATGTAAAAGCCTCTGTAACAAAACGAGGGGGTAAACAAAATGTTTGTGTGTGTGTGTATGGATTTATGTGTGCGTGTGTGCGATGTGTGCTATTGAACGCACGGAACACACCACAGACACCACAGGTTTGTGTGCAATTGCAATTTTAATCCACATACGGTATAAACGACACAAATTTTTGTCACATTATATGTATTTAGTTGAAATTAAATTTTTGTGTTGGAAACAATTGTTTTTTTAATTGAGCTGAAAAAAAAGTTTTGATAAAACTGTTCCGGTTACTTTGTACATAATTATTTTTAAAGTTAATCCGTTTGCCGCGTTTGATTTGTGTGACAACAGCTTTACAATTGCCCATTCATGTATTTGAGTTCGTCATCTCGCGTATCCTATCCTAAAATGAATAAACTGCTTCATTCAGTCAGTAGGTTTAAGATTATTGATTTTTTAGAGAAAAGCTGATTTAATCTGCTTTTTTTAGTTTGTTCCTCGATTCGATAATCTTTTTTTTCTAGATATTTATTACTATAATTACCACTAATATAATCGGCTGAATTTTATATACATACTTACACCTAGGTTTCAAAATTGGTTCAGTTAACTGGAATAATTAATAACATACGTACGATCAGAAAACTAATAGTATTTTTGAAGTTTATGAATAAAATGTTTGTAGATTTATAGCAATCAATTGATCATTCAATAAATGATCGGATCCTTATTTTTTTTTTTTTTTTTGAAGTTAGTCAAATTCGATAATTTTTTGTTGTTGTTTTAATCAAAAATAATGTTATCGAAGAGTAAATTTTTAAAACTAAATTTCAAATCGTTCTCGAATTATGACTTGAACTTGTAAAATGTCACTTGTTTGATAATGATCATATTGACCGAAACATATTAATAAAAGTTTCGCACAATAAAAGTGGTATTTTTGCAAAGTAAAGTGTTTTATTTATTAATATATTAATACCAAAAATATGGGATACTATAAAGTAACGTTCAATTCTATTAAATTTCGAGATTTTTCTTCTGAACCCTAATACCGTTTTTAACAATATAATATGTGATATATGTAGTTGGTAACCCTATAGGAAGCTGATTAAAAAGAAAAATTAAAAGTTTTTCGTGAAAAATATATTTATAATTTAGAAAAAATTTTGTGTACAATTTTGTTTTAAAATTCATTATTTATCAGAGTGGCTACTTTTTCTCAAGCCCCTAGTTTTAGTTAAAACTAGGGTCTCAAAAAGTATGACATAGTTATTCGACACAATGGGATACGAATACGATGAAAAGGGAATATTATGGATGAAAAACTTTCATGATTTCAATGAGAAGTTAATCCTGATATTTGCCTGAAAGTGGCCACCCTGTCTTATTATATTTAATATTAATATAAAAACACTAATTTCATTGAGTTACATCTAAATGATCGTTTTTCGATTTTTTCAATGGGACATCCTGATCCTCGGGTTCTGCTGACTTGAATCTTCTTTTTACGTATGTTTTGCCTCCCACAATCTGTTTGCCTTTCACTTTTGGTTCATCCTCGTCATTGGCGGCAGCTTTTTTAATTTCGCCATCGTTATTGTCCACCTGGACCACTTCTACGTCGTTCTCATCGAATCGTGCCATTTTGCTTGGACCCGGTTGTGGTTCAACCTCTTTCTCTTGTTCCTCGTCGCCGGGTCGAATGATTTTAAAGTGGAAGTCGTTACCGTCTTGTGTTTTATGTTTGATGATGATGTTGATTTTGTATTCCTGACAGAAGTCGTCGGCGTTAAGTATGATTCCGTCGGTGATGCCGAGTTCTTTAAGAAGTTTGTTGTTGTTTTGTTCTGTTTCACCTTCTTCGGAGGATATGACAAGAAGTGACCGTGCTGGATCTACGACGTCGGGTGCGATCAAGTTTAGATTTTGTTTTAAGACGACCTCCTCGAATTGTTTTACAGTGGTTCTGTTCGTGTCGATTTCGAGGGTGATTTCTGGTTTTGGTGAGCAGACGTAACAATTTTTGTTCGGGGGTACGATACTCTTTTCCGGGGCAAATAGATCCCCGTTTGGATTTGGCGTTTTTCGTAAATGTATTGTGGTGCATTTGTTGATGTTGTTTTGTAAAATTTTGATCACTTGCATTAGGGCGAGTCCGGCTACCATCGCGTTTGTTGTGGCGATTGCGGGAATGATGTTGCCGGCGATTGCTTTGACGTCGAATCGACTCTTTGTGGGGATGCCGAAGATGTATGATCGAATATTGGCGCAGGCTGTGACAAAATCTAGTGCCACGTCGTCATCTTTATCCCATGTTAGGAAATCACCGTCTGGAAGTTTTTGATAACGTTCAGCGAGGATTTTTAGGCTCTCGGTGAACACTTTGGTGCACATTCTCCAGCTCCATATTTGCATTGTTCGATCTAAGCCTTTATATGGCGCGGAATCTTCATCTTTTAAACTGGCGATATCGATATCACTTGGCGTTGGCGGACGTCGTGTTTTCCAGAGCGCTGTCATTGATAGAAGATAGTTGATGTCGTCAATGAAAAATTTCTTGTGCAATAGAATTGGATCATAATTTTGTTCACGTGCCCATTCGCGGGTTGATTTTCGTTGAACATTTCCATCGTCCATTTTATTATCAGCTTCTGATTGATTTTGTTCCGATTGATTTTCATTTTTCAACTCTGGGTCCGACGAATCCGGTGATACTTCATTTTCAGCATCTTCTTCACCGAACAACTGGTTAAAAAGATGTTTGGCCCACACGATACAGTGGACCGGCTCTGATGGTGTGTTTCGAATTGTACAGCCCGGGTACGATTTTTGAACGGGTTTCGGTTCACATTCGTAACATTGTGTCAATCCTTTCGAAATCACTTCCACTTGACCATGATATCCGGCTGTGCCAGTTTCAACCAGTGGCACATTTGCGGCCAAACATAGCCGATTTACGTGATTTCGGGCGGCGCGGTTGTCTAACGCGTTAATTACCAATCGAAAATTTTTGATGTAGCTCACACCAAATTGTGAATTGAATATTGAGTCATGATATGCATTTATTTTAGTATTCGGATTGAATTCGAGAGCGCTTTGACGAGCAATCAATGCTTTCGGTTGGGACACGTGACATCGCCGGAACAAGAACTGTCGGTTTAGGTTGCTTACATCAATCGTGTCCAAATCAATCTGAAAATAACAAAAATTTCAGTCATGTCACATGCCCATGCCCATGTCAATGACTTCAAAATCAATATAGCACACTTACAATATCTATTTCTTTGAAGCCGATCAATACTAAATCTTTTAAAACTTCACATCCAATTCCACCGGCGCCGACAACTAGAATTCGATCTTTTTGTATTTTTTCCTTGATTGCTTCTTCGTCATTTTTCATTTGCTGCAATAATTCATCTTCAACATGTGAATCATCGGCCAGATCTGCAGGAGATGACTTGCATTTGAAAAAATAATCATTTGCTGTTATATTAGTGTCCTTTATAGTAATATTGTCACTCATTTTTACTCTTATTTTAAAATGAGTTTTTGTAAAGCGGCAATAACCCGACGTAAACCACTCGAAGAAAACAAGTAACAATTTTTTTTTTTTTTGTTTATGAAGCGTCTGCGTAGATGAATAAATCAATAGTAATTTTTATTTTATTAAGTTCCTTATACAACTTAAATTATTTATTTAAAAAAAAAATATCTTATTTTTACAAATTTCCACTTACGAAATTTATACGTTTATAACTGTTTTTTTTTTTTAAATTCATTTTATGTATTTAACTTGAACCTTATGCCAATTTGTTATTAAAATTTTTAAAATTAAAATAGGTACGTATAAAAAAAATCATGGCTATGGAAAACAAACAACATGGGGGGGGGGGGTTCATTGAAAATTTAATGGGACGACTACTATTCAACACGCCTGCATCAAAAGTGTTAAGGTCCATTAATACCTACGACAAAAATTGTTTAATACTTTTCTTATGAACACATTCATACATACAGACAATCCGTATCTGTGCGGTATATACAAATAAATCCATAAGAAAATCATTAAACAATATTTGTCGTGTCTGCCACGATACGTGTCTGTAACGTTCAGTGTCTGTAAATTTGAATGGACCTTTATTACTCAAATTAACTGACCACACAATTTATACACATTTGATGAGACAGAAACCGCTTATAATCAAAACTATGTAAAAAAAATCATGTAACAGACTCCCCCAACATAGTATTTTTACCTACGCTCATGTTTGTTTCCTGACTAGTTCACTGAAATGATTATAGATGGCACACACAGTTATTGATTTGTATTGATTTGATATTTTTGATATTTATGTGACAGTTGTAGACGCGGTAACGCAAAAACGTCAAATAATCCAGTTTTGGCGGTATTTACTATTATTTTTTTAATGAATGTCGCTACAATTTATCCATTTATGTACTTGCACACTAATTTTTATTGATATCAACGAATTATTGCGTATGTAAATAAAAGACAAATAAATTTTAACAAAATGAATTCGGCGTCTGTTAATAATAATCTTATAATAATATTTGAAAACGTGGAAAAACAGCATTTTAGTAATTTAAACGTGACAATTAAAACTAAAGAGGCTGAATATATAATAAGTCCGCAGTGCAATGAAAACATACTCAATAACAATAATGAACGTGACGAAACTGTCTCTGATACAGAAGAATTTTTCTCACCATCTGAATTTCTCGAGTGCAATCAGAATTTGAATAACAAACATGATGGAAATACCTCTAATATAGAAGAAGTTTTCTCATCACTTGATATAACAGATGATTTAAGTTCAAACGTAATAACTTCGGATAGGTCTGCTACCTTGACGCAGTTTTCCGCAGAACCGGAAAATTCCCACACCGTAACGAACAAAGATGATAACTGTGCTGTAACGTGCTCAGGTCAGACACTATCAGACAATCAATCGGTTGTTACCACTATGCAAAAGAAGGTGAGTTGTTAATCTGTTAATTAAACAATTAAAAGAAATATCTTTGTTGTGGAAATTAGTGATGCCGAGAAGTTAGTCGCTTATTCGAATAAAATTGATTTTCAGACAAAAGTAATCATTAAAATCGAAAATATCAGAATAGTCGAATTCATCAAGAATCAGTAGCTTTTTTAAATTTAATTTTTTGAAAAATTATTAAATTAGTTAACGTAAAAGCCCCTATACCGGAACGCGATCATATGTCCGAACAGTTTTGACATTTATATATTAATGAAGTTATTTCTGAAAGAAACCTCTGATAACAAAAATTATTATTAATAGAATGATTATTTTTCAATTTAAATTCACCTCGCATTTAATGTTTCCTTACTTAATTAAAGAAATACATATATTTATTAAACAATTTTTGTTGAATACAGTATTTTGATCCTTTATTTACGTCTGATACTTAAACCATTCTATGTTTCCTACTTTAACGTTTAGATGTCACTCTATGTGTCAGATTACTCATATTACACGTCTGTTTGTATATCGGTTCCCAACTTCTAGTGTCTTTAATATTTCCCTGTTTGGATATAGATGTCGACATTTTGTAAAAGACATTAATAAATAAAAATGTGTTAATATAAAATAACTGTTTTAAAATTTTAAGCAAGTCGAGGATCCAATTTTTTTTTTTAATCATAAAAAATTTAACTGTTTCAGATAAGAAGCGAAAAAGACTCCGAACTTCGAGAAAGCTCAAATAATTTTTGTATTTTAACTTTAAAAAAAGGAATAGATATTGAAATTCAAACAGAGAGCGACCAAAATGCCCCTCAATCAAATTCAAATATTACGAAAAATCAAAATTTAGCAGTTCAAACAGACAGTCAACAAATAATACGTAAACCAGCACGAAAAACAGTAGATGCTTCGATCCAAACAGACTTAAATATGAATTTAAACACTCCGAAAGTACCTGAGACAATAGAGTATCCTAGTCAACCATTAGACCTGTCAATGCGTCAAATAAAAGAAATTGATGTGGGTATTCAAGTTGACAGTGAAATTGATATTAGTTCACAAGAATTGGGTGTAAACAGTTTAGATGTTTACGCTGGAAGTCAATATTCAAATACATCTCAAAAAAACATATCCACCGTCCTTAAATCTCAAAATTCTACACACAACCCATCATTTAATCACGAAAATATTGACACAGATAGCGAGGGCGTAGTTAATGATACCGATACCGAATCCGATAATCAATGTGTCAAGAACAGATTCAGGCGTAAGCTTAAAACGAATTCATCGTCAACACAAAAACAAATTCCGTGTACGTCTCCAAGAATAACTTTAGACGAAACACCTGAAAATCTGTTCGAAATAGCCCGAGCAAATCCGGAAGTGTCGATAACCACAAATTCAAATGATCCAGATACAACTAAAACTTCAACTGATCAATCTACTACTTTAAAGTTACCGAAACTTGCCACTATAAATAGTAGCAGTGGATTTAACGGTGAATCAACATCACAAGATCAACAAAAAATGAGCAATGAGCCTCTTGAGCCCACAGAAGAACCATCAACTACTTATATTGTAATAGACAGTTCTGATGATGATGTAATAGTTATTTCGTCCGATAGTGAATCAGAGGTGGTAAGTTGTGCTCCGAAAAATAATACTGAACCTAAAAATAGGGTTGAACTTAGCACAACCGAAGATAATATTAAAAGAAAACAAAGTAACGAGTTACCAAGAGCCGCCAAAAAAATATGTTCTGATGTACCTGCCGCAAGTAACGATTATAAAAAACCTTCGACTACAGATTCCCAAAAGAACGATCATTCGAAAGCTACGAGTAAAAATTCCCAAAAGAACGATGAACCAATGCCTTCAACGAGTAAGAATTCCGAAAAGGACGATTCAAATGTAGAAAAAGAAATGCATGCAATTAAGATACGATGTTTCAGATGTCGCACAAAATTGGATTACTTGTTTTTGAAACGTAAAGGTAAATCAAAGCATATTGTTATTTGTGAATTTTGTCAACAAAGGCATATTGCAAGGTATAACAACGATGATGTACTATACTCGGTACAACGTGAAACTGAAGTTTCAAAAAAATAAATTTTCGGTATTATTTTTAAGAATAATTTCTTTTTTTTAAAATACATTTTTTTTTTATTAAAGCTTTTATTTAACTTTTAATGTTAGTTTTTTTCAAAATTTATTTTGTTTTGATCAAATTTGCAATAAATTTTCGGTATTAATTTTAAGAATAATTTCTTTTTTAAAATATTTTTTTTTTTTTTAATTAAAGCTTTTATTTAACTTTAAATGTTAATTTTTTTCCAAGTTTATTTTGTTTTGATCAAATTTGCAATAAATTTTCGGTATTATTTTTAAGAATAACTTCTTTTTTCAAAATATATTTTTTTTTTTAATTAAAGCTTTTATTTAACTTTCAGTGTTAATTTTTTTCAAAGTTTATTTTGTTTTGATCAAATTTGCAATAAATTTTCGGTATTATTTTTAAGAATAACTTCTTTTTTTAAAATATTTTTTTTTAATTAAATCTTTTATTTAACTATCAATGTTAATTTTTTGCAAAGTTTATTTTGTTTTGATCAAATTTGCAATAAATTTTCGTTATTATTTTTAAGAATAACTTCTTTTTAGGATTTCGTAGAAACAATCTTACTACGAAATCCTTATAATTTACCGTTTTCTGTAATCGAAGTGTGGCCAACCCACACTTTACGAACATTTTTTTAAAATATTCTTTTTTAATTAAAGCTTTTATTTAATTTGACAGTTCGAAATGTCAAAAAAAGTTGTACAAGACCAATTACAAGACTAAAAATCAATAGTAATTCTAGTTTTGAAGGAATTTAGTACAAAACTTGATTTATAGTTACAGATAAAAGAAAAAATGTTATTAATTTTAATCAGGGTAAAATATATAACGTAATTTATACTGTGATATGAATGTTGAAAATAAATTTTTTTTTTATTTTGTCGTAAACTTGGCGTTTTTGTTACGTTATCAAAACTTAATCCACTTTTTTTTACCTACGTCATCAAACAACTGAACCAGAATTCCACACATCTAAAGACATCTAGTCTGTCATTTTTGTAACAGTAAATGTAACATTATTTTCCATTCCTACCTTTGTTTCCCGCAATATATGCAAAAAGTAATAAGAAAATAAAATCATGTGACTACATAGTTAGAAATTACGTTATAAAAGTGAAATAACACAGAAGTTTGTATAAATTGTTATTTTGCATTTATTGCATTTATTCAGCTTGTCCACTTATTGAAGGTGCATTTATCATATTGGCGCTGTTGGCAGCTACGCGACGTTGACACCGCGAAATTTTTTTTTTTTTTTTTTAAATCAACTTCCAAATTAACGTGTGATAGCTTAAAAAATTGCCCTCTAAATGCCCTTTCCGAATATAAAATTGCTTTAGCTGTATCTTTTAGCAACAATAAGTTATCATTATATATATTTTTTAAACATTTTGACTTATAAATTAGCATTAAAACAATGAAAAAGTTTTTTAATTATCAAAAAAAATTTTTCCTAATACTTTTAAATTTGCTTCATTGAAGCGCGAAATTCTTTCTTGGTTTAATTATATAATTAGAGAGAAAAAAAAAATTAAAAACATCAAAAAAGAAAAAAAAATTTCTGCGTAGCTGCTGTTGGCTTTATAAAATTTGAAAATACTTGATAAACTGTATTATCAATAAAATGTCGTTTTAAAACGTCACCAATAGATGTCAGGCTCGGTTACTGTAAGCGCTCTCTTTCATGAATGTGTCCACTTACAAATCTTTCGTGTTCTCACACGGGTAAAAATCCTGTACATAAATGTACAATTTATTCTTATTCGTATATGACCAAACATAATTAAAGTAGGGATGCGTCGTTCGGGCGGCGAAAAAGTATCTCAGGTCAGAGGATCCCATTTGAATACTTGCGGAACCGGTTAATTTTTTGAAAACGAGCGGGAATAAAGAATTTTTGTACGATATTGAGAGAACGAATGAACATGGCATTTAAGATAATGTAACGCCATTTCGAGATCCGGGAGTAAAAACCCGGAACGGGGTTAAAACTGATAAATCGGACGAGATTTGACAACTTTTATCGGGACTGAGAGCAGATGGAAATGGTAAATTAATTTTGTGAGTGGGCGGGAACGGAACAAAAAAATTACTCCTGGTGACATCTCTACTCTAGAGTCGTGTAGCGAATGAAGCCAGTCACTCTAACTGATTTCGTACTTTTACATATAATTATTATGGCAAGTCAAATTATGGAATATCTGATGTAAAAATAACTAAACTCATAATTCAGATAATTTTATGTAGATAAAACTGTGGGCTATAACATTAAGGCGCCACTATCGGTGCTAGTGCTGCCGTCTATAGTTCAGGCTCGGTTATATGAATGTACAGTATTTAAATTTTAAAAATTTTATAATTTAGATTTATTATATTAACTTCAATTAAATAATAAATTCAAAAAAATAATATTTTATTAAAAACTGTAACACAACACGGCGTTCGCCAGAAAATTTTGTTAGCCTAACGTTAGGTAACGGAGCTTACATCGTTACAAACTAGAGGGCTCTGATTGAAAAAAATTAAATTGTTTTACCAGCGTTTGGCTTCAGTTTATCGAACGAAATGACTACTCACAATCAGCCAGTACTCCTCCATAGATTATGTTCTGAAAAGGCAGGATTTTGATAAATGAATAAAAAAAAAAAAACACAGGTACTCTTTTGGAATATTTTTATTTTCAATAAATGTCGTGATCTTCGAAATATTTTCTTACAAAATGGACATATCTTCGATTATTACCAATTTTATCAGTTCAATTAATGCATCGTGTCATTTTTTATTGACTTCTAACAAAACTAATTATAGTACAATATTTTTTTTTCATATGCTATTATATATAATATATATGTATATATTTGTGTAAAAGTACTTACACTTTAAGGCAACCTGTGCTATACGCAATTATATAAATATTACTTAAGTTTTGATGAATATTTTACTTCATCATGGGCTTAGCAACATTTTTTTGTTTTTGAAAATAGTGTTGAGATATTATAAATATTTATTATCTGATAATTCCCAAAAATTTGATTTTTGTTGAAAAAATTTCAATCCAATTTGTAAATTGTGAATATCTACAACACTATTTTTTTGTTTTTTGAGTTTTTTTCTTTTGTTTTTTATAAATAATCACTTATAAATGTAAATTTGAATTTTATCGAAAAATTTTAACAATTTGGCAATTTTTCTTATAAATTACTAGCCGCCCCTATTTTTTTTTTTTTTTTTTGTAAATTGTTCAAAACTATTATCAGTGACATCACAAAAAATTCGTTGTTTTCGCGCCAGTATTGCAAATTTCATGTATCAATGAATTTGATACACGGGGCGTGGTCACGATTGTTATGAAATCATTCAAATTATGTGCGTACGCATGCGCATTTGGATAATTTCAAATCAGTCGAGAACGCGACCATGTTTTGCAAATATCTTATTTTTACAGCCTATAAATTATTTAACATAGGCATTTCATTTTTTTTTTTTTTAATTTTTATTTATTGTCAACATTTTTAAGAACGCCTATGATTTAAAAATATTTAGGAAGATTCATTAATTTTTTTTTAAAACTATATATAACAAAATTGATAAATAATTACAAAATATATGCTAGTTTTACCGCTAATATTCTTTTTTCTCTACTCAAACAACAAACGCGTCAAAAAAATAACTTTAACAATTTATTTTTAAACTTATTTTACGCTATCGTAACATTATGTCTTAGAAAATCTTTGAATTTTGAATCAATTTCGCGAGACCTTCACACAATTGAATAGAATATTCTGGTTGTTCGAGAAAGACGATTTGTTCGTTTTTTAATAGATTAACAATCCGTGACCTCAGGGAGACGTGGGCCGTAATTCCATTCAATTGTGTGAGGATCATTATTGCTTTCTTTTTTTTTTGAATTACCAAAATTTTGTTATCTTCAATGAAAAAGGATGAATAGATAAATAGTATAAAGGAATAGAGAAAGATATATTACGTATTTTGAGACAAAAAGAAAAAAATGATCGAAAAATTACTAAACAGAGTATAAGTATAGTTAAAATGGAAGGGCCATAAATATTGCTTGCTTTAATATCACGACATTTCTAAAACCGTTTGAGAAACAACGGCTTATTTTAAATATAATACATTTTGAATTTGTTGCCAACGCTCATGTAACTATTCTATTTTTATTTATTTTTTTTTTTTACTTAGTAGCAAAATTTTGGTGTTATATAATCATTTGATAACAATATTATAAATACTGAACACAGCACCTTTCTAATAAACTACGCAACTAAAGTAAAAATTATCTTTTGAAGATAACTTTTTTTTTAAAAAATAGTTTTTTTTTTGGTCAACAAAAAACATTATTTTTATAATATATTGTATTATTGAATAAAATAAAGCCATTCAAAAAATTTATTCCTATTTAAAGTAGGCTATGAACGAGCTGCGCAAAATACATGATAAATACAAGTGACATGCGCATTTAATTACATTGCTCGATTTCGTTAATAAATGTACGAAATTCGAATTTTTATAAATTAATCATATAACAATCCTTATATTTACTAAAAAAAAAATTATAACATTGTTAAAAAAAACCAAAAACAACGAAAATGTCATCTACTTTGTGCACTGAATTTTTTCAAAATATACAAAAATAAATAAATAGTAATAATATACATCTTTTTTTTAAAAAAAGAAACTGATGCCAATCTTTGTTGAAATCGTTAATACATTAGCATTGTTTAAGCTAAAATTCAATCCATAATTCATTTTATTATTTTGTACACAGATTTTGGGAAGAAAGAAATCTGAGTAAATACTTCTAGATAAAATTTTAGCTTATATTTTTAGCAATTTTTTTTATATTTTTTTTTTTACTTTTTATTTTATTATTTTTTTTTTTTAAATTGACTTACACTCAGTTTTTTTATATACTTAGGCTCTCACCAAATATAAAAAAAAATTTGAAATAAGCAAATTTTATCGCTAAGAAAAATTGAAACCTATCTACAATTTTATATATTTTTAACCCCTTAAATCTAATTATTTTGGTGAGAAACCAGTAATATCAGGCTATGCATCACAGGTGTTTTTTGAGTCCATTGTTATTTAAAAAATAGTCAGTTATGTTTTTGTAATTTTCACAGCTAATTTTTTTAAAACGAATTGACTACTTTATTTAAAACTAGATAAAGTTGAAAAAATTTTGAACTGAAATATCACTCGAGATTCCAAAAAAAATCTCTGAAATAATTAAAATTAACGTCTAATGACAATCAGAAGCCTAAATAAAAAATGTCCCAAGTTTTTCGAGTTTGGCACAACGCACAAGTGAAATTGTGCAAAATAATTGTAAACTGGGAACGGTTTCTTTAAATTTTTTGCAAAATTACAAAAAAAATGTTTCGTATTGGCATATTTTTCTATATTAAAAAAAAAAAAATACGAAAAATTCACTTTTTCCATTTTAAATGATTGGGGAAGACAAAGCGTAGAAACTTTAACAATGTCCCAAATTTGGGAACTTAAGGCAAACACTATTTAATAATTAATATTAATTGAGTAATCGATTAATTATGGAGAATATATTGATTTTTTTTTTGTTGTTTTGGTATTGGATTAGGTATTTCGAAAAAAGAACTATCTCTTTGAATTTTCGATAAAAAGAGATCGATCTGAGAATATTTTTATCTTTGAAATATGATATAAAAATTCAAGTATGCAAAATAAACACATTTTTATTTTTCAAATATTTCAAAATCGATTTCTTTTAGGTTATGTTGGGAAATTTTTGACGGCTTGTATGACTCTTATATGAAATAAGGATTTGTACATATTTACGTTTTACAGTTCTTTTTTCGAGGAGGGTTGAATATTTTGAATTTTAAATATTTTTTTATAACATGTTTATTTTTTGGTTGATAAACTATGGAGATTTTGCTTCGCCTAATGTTGGTAAATTTGCCGTATTGGCGGAGGAAATTAGGACCTCGGACGTTTTTTCAACATCGCTAGGCACATTGGTTGGACGTTGTTCCACCTCCATTGCATCAGGTACTGGCACGCCAGTTTGGAAGAAACGATCTGCCAGAGAATGGAAATCCTAATTTTTTAATATTTAACAAAATTAATTATCTTATTTTGCCTTTGATTACCTTCATCTAACAACACTACTGTATTCGACTCGGAGGTATTTGGAACGGCTGAATGCGGTACAATAAAGTCCTCTTCTAATGTTATATAGGGGGGTGCATTCCATCGTGGAATTGTCGTGGTGCGCGGGACACCGCGCGCAGACGAGTACACGCTCAAGTTGGTCACGTTTGATAAGCCTCCCATTGTACTCATGTTTGAATAACTGAAAAGCTACATAACAAAACCATAACAAATTTAATAATTTATCACACCAGTAGGGTACTTGACTGAAAAAAAAACAAACAAAAAACTATTGTTCTTGTACATATACCAGTTAAATGATTTTTTATTTTTTATTTTTGATAAACTTTAACAATATAACTGTTCAATTTTAAGTGAAAAATAGCGCATTGTAATGACGTCACAATTTGAAAACAAACAAACTAGCAATTTTGTATTATTTTTGTAAAATGTATCTACTCGTATGTTATGGATGGAGACTTACTTGTCCTGGCTGAGAGTGAAAATGGTTGAACGAGAAGTCCCTGCTGGTTGAGTTGAAAGCGGATCCGGACGTGGGCGGTTTACAATCGATCATGTTCTTATCCGAATCGGGCACAGCTCCGTTTGGACTTAAGGCTGCTGGTGGAGGGGATGAACTTAATTCGGACTGGAGGATCACTTGTTCGTTTGGCGTTGATGTTTCGCTACCTGTAGGTGTTACGGAGGTCGGCGATGAACTTGCCGTATTCATTGACGATAGATCACCTACGTTGTAGTCATCTAAGTATCAAATTTAGATTAATTACTACAGAGCGGAACATTAAATTCGCAATTAAGTTGTCAAAAATTAAAACTAGAAATGAAAAGTTATCAAATGGCACAGTTAGAGTGTAGCAGTTAGACCCATTTTTAGTCTTAATTCTTGAAAACTTAACAAAATCATTCTGCAGTACAGTGATGTCCACATAACGTAATTTGTACTAATGTTCCACTTTGCATTTTTTTCTAATGATGCGCCCAGCATTGTATTAAAAGTTGTTCGATACATAAATTGCTGTATGTGTGGACACACCCTAAGAAAATTACCGTACGTACCAGTAGAACGAATAATCGCCACAGGTCGCGCCATTGGAGGTAGTGGAGGTGGTGGTAACATTGCGCTTGGGAAATATTGTGACTTCGGACTTCTTGATATTTGACTGTTGATCTGTAACGATCAGAATTGGTTAATAATTAGTATATGGGCGATTAATGGGGTACGGGGTGGGGCAAGGTTAGTATTAGAGAGCGGAATTATATGCATAAAAATATTAAATTTACGCTAAAACATTCATGAATTTTTCCAAAATATATACGATAAAAACACATATTCTCGAAGTCCAATCCCTAGACCAATCACCTTAATTCAAATCACTTCAAAAGGTCTTGCATGGTGAAAAAGAAAATTTTTTTAATTTGGTGACGTCATCAAGTTTACTAGAATTTTTCAATTCCGTAAAAAATGTAAATAAAATGGTAGAATGATAAAATTGGAAGCGAATTATAGGTTTTCGAAGCCGTTCTTTTCAAATTAGGCAAATAGGACCACTAGAAAAGCGTCTTCTGTTTGACCAGTCACATTTGTCACAAAGGAACTGAGTCACTTTTTGATAGCAAAAATGAAAAGTTCATGTCCAGATTATCCTAATTCAATCAATAACTCTCTTTCAAATCTTTTCCATAAAGCTTGAATTGAGAAAAAAAGAAATTTTTAATCTGATGACGTCATCAAGTTTACTAAAATTTTTCAGTGCTAACTTTGGGTGGTGGGATCCGCTCCCAAGGGTAGATACAAAGTTTTAATTATATATCAAAAAAATTAATCTATATGCAAAATATGTAAATTGCGCTCTCTAATCATAATTTGTAATGTGTACCTGTGAGTTTTGTGGACTGTTTTCGGCTTCTTGGCAAACAAATGTAACGAAATCGGACAGTGTATCGTGGCCATTTTCCGGATACTTGACAGTATTATGGTGAGAATGAGTCTCTGCGCCTGGACTGTGATGGTAAAACACGGCCCCGCTAGGACTTGTAGTGTGTGACGAAGACGTTACCACAGACGTATTCTGTGCTAGTCCTACAAAAATATCTTCTTTAAAATTCAAATATTACAAATAATAGGATAACGTTCGAATTAAAATTATTTATTTTTAGTTATTTTAAGTTTTTGGGATAATCTTTAGAAATTTGAAGACTAAATTATTACCATCTTCCTGAGATCTTGGAATTGCTAGGCATCGCGCCGAATATGACCGAGAGTTCGGTATACTCTGATGGCTACAATGTGCCGATAGTTCTAAACTATCACTTGAACGGGATAACGGTGTGAAGTCAGTTAATTCTGGAATAGTAACAGGTTTCTCGACTTTACCACTTCGTATTATTCCGGATGAGTGTAGAGATCGAGGGCCTAAATTCAAAATTAAACAATTTTTGTTAGTACTTTAAGGCGCCGGTTATATTGCGGATTCAAAATTCGTTTTATTAGTCAAAAAAAAGCAAAACAGAATTTTACAAAAAATAACTGGGACAAAAAAACAAAAACTCAAAAACTAGAAGATTGTTAGTGATAAACGGGAGTTGAAAGATTAAAAATTGGAGTGTTTAAATTGAATATTTCCAAATTGGCTTACCGTATTCAAGTTCTTCTTGTCGTGGAGACGAACCACATCGTTCTTGTGGCGGCCCAGAGTCGACAGAACATAAGGGGTCTAAAATATTTTAAATTATCAATAGCAGAAAATTCGATTTTTTCTTGCAAACTTTATACAGTTTTGGTTCGTTTAGTAATATAGGCGTGAGTTCTTATTCTCTTTAACTCTCTTATACTACAAATTATAATTCAATTTACGATATATCTATTAAGAAAAGTGTATTACTAAACGAATCGATGCTATACATACTGAACTTACAGTAGGCACTAGGTACAATCATCGTTTGCGTGAGTGTCGTGGACACGGGTATTCCTCGGTCGTCCGATTCGCTCATCGGAACCGGCACATTCCCCACTTGATTCGAATAGCTATTGCAATAGTATGACTGTTCCGTTTTGATTGAATTTGTTGAATTGTTTTGCGCCTCATTGACATCATACAGAATTGACGGTTTCGAGAGTTTCCATAATTCTGCCGAGCCAAATACGCCAGTGGCCAATATGATTTCGTTGCATATGACACCATTGTATGGGTTATAGTTTCTTTGTTTTCGATCGTCTTTTTCACGATTATTGTGACAATTAAACGCGTCTAAAAATCACAAACAGATAAAAAAGAGGACCGAAAAACAGTACAGTTTAATGGACACTGGTACGAGTAGATGGGTACGCGATAGAGTTCATTATTGTTATTATAATTAGTTGTTGTTTGTTATGTATGCAAGTTTATTGGGAGAAGAGATGTAACACAACGGCATTATAGACTGAGAGCCAGCGTGCATTTTATTCAGACAGTTTATATGTTATATATGTATCTATATGTTTCTGTTACTCAATTTTCATCATCAACGATTTTAAACTGAACCGTGACTCAATCGTAAACGGAATTGTAATTTGAACAAAACAAAAATTTTACCGGACCGAGACCGGACTGATAGTGAACTGTGATTGGTACCTACTATAATGTGGAGCAAACCTACATTGATAACTTGTCGTACATTGAGGACTTGTCGTTTTTTGCAAATCTCTCGAAAAATATCGACTTTTCAACAAAAAGATTTATTAGAAAATTTATTATTTATAAAGTTTACTACAAAAAAGGTTCAATTACTTTGTCTTGGAAAATGAAATATTTAATAATAAGTTGCTATTTTTTCAAAATTATGTAAAATAAAGATATTTAACTACAGTAGAGTCCCGGTCATCCGTCCTTCGGTTATCCGCCATTCCGTTTTATCCGCCACACCATCGATATTTTTAAAATTAATTAATGCCATATTTAAAAAGTCGGCCGATAGCGTGTATGTATCAGTGAGGTTTCATGAAAATCACTAGTTTTTTTCGCTCATTTTAAACCATCTTATCTACAATTTCCGGCAGTAAGTCAATGTTAAACTGATGGTTAAACTGTGTACAGTATAATTAAACTGATTATAAGTTTATTTTAATATCTTTTAACATTAATATGTATGTGTACATTTACGCTTTTGTAATTTCTAAATGTACACTAAATATACAATAAACAAACGTTAATAGTGTACTAAATTTGTTTTTTATTCAACTCTCCCTATTATCCGCCCTTCCGCCGGCCCGTTTATGGCGGATAACCGGGACTCTACTGTATTTCTAATTATTTTTACATTTTCACAAAATTTCAATAGGTAAAAAAAATTGTCTGAATGAAATGCCCGCAAGCTCTCTGTCTATTTAAATTGTATTGTGAGCTCTGAGTGCATGGAGTGCATGGAGTGCTCTGAGTGCTCTGAGTATGTTGCATGCTTGGGTCATTGCAATGCGCGGTGATCGCTTGGTGATGGATTGTTCACCAGTTAGCAATGTCCAGCACGCATTTCCACGTGATCGGAATCAAAACGAATAACAACAATTCACCACTTTCATATAGGCGTAACACCGATATAATAAATTCGTGATAGGAATTTGCATCATTCATTGCAAATTTGCTGAATTTACGATCTTGTTTTGTTTTGTTTTGTTTTGTGTTCGCAATTTCGCAATAAAATATTCATACTCGCGCAAAAGATTAACAAAAATGATGCGAAGTCATTCAACTGTGGCGCTTGTCATTAATTCGTTTTCACTCGACAACTTCAAACAAACATCTGTTTTATACTAAAGAGATCACGTTCGACTTCTTCAATCTGGGAAAAATGTTTCACGAACGGGTGACAGCGATTTTATTGTATAGGAATTTTATTTCGTATATTTACAGAGGTGTCCCCAATAAGTTAAAGAGTTATTGTTCAACAGCCAATAATTCGAAATGTCTTTTTCTTTCAGTAACTTTTTACTGTAAGCGCAATTTTTCTTTAGCAATTAGAAAAAAATTTCAAAATACAATTTTTTTAAAATTTTTGATGTTAATTTCCGAGATATGCATAGAAAGCAGAGAAAGAAGACATTTCATTGTATGAAAATCTCTGCTTCACAGTCTACAAGAAAAAAGTTTGGGATCAAAACTCGAAAACGGACGACAATCATAGAAAAATTTTAATTTTATTAGGGACACCCGGTATGCGTATTATGATTAGGGAGCGTCGATAAACTACGTAGCTTGTTCGGGAGTGAGGGAGGGATTATATAGTAAGTTATGCTAAGCTCTACGAGAGGAAAGCGATTTCCGAATCGAGCTATATGTAATTCTTCATTTATTTTATTTAGCACAATGTGAATGTGAAATTTCACAAAACTAGCTCAGCTGGATTATGTTAGCATTTGATCACACAGTTTTTGCAGTAAGGAGATGCGTTTTATAAGGAAATATTGCGTTAAGCTGTAAAATAAAAAAATGTCTAAATTTGATATTTTATAATAAAAAAGATATTATTTCAATTGAATGTCTTCTGGACTTAACAGGATAAAACTACCTTGCATGGGCTTAGAGGTGAGAGGAGGGATTTAATGGATGTCCGAATGTAACTACGTAGTCTATGAACGCTCCCTTTGAACGACGGACAACAGTGGTTTCACTGTAGAGAAGTTTCAGTGTGTTATATTATACGTACCATGGTTATTGATGAAATTCGCTAAATAAAGATCTAATTCGCGTACGGATACATTTATGTGGTATGGATTCACGCACAGTCCCGGTTGGGAGCATTCTGGATTCTTTTCCAGTCGTTCGCCGTCTGTACTTTCTAGTGGAATTGCTTTAAATAATATTACCATAACTAGATCTAATCGCCAAACCTACAATACAAAATATTTTTGCAACGATTAAATTGACGAATATTCGAGGTTGTTTGGTAGTGTTTGTGATTTCTGTAGAATTCTGTAGAATATGTATATATATGAACGCACCTTATCAGCCTGTCTTAAACAGTCGATTCGTCGCATTTTGCCTTTTTGATCAGGATTCGATAATACGCACATGGCTGTCCGTTTGCCGGTAATACTGAGTACAAAATCTTCACGACACTCCTGTGTTATATCTTTTCGTAATTTGCCTAATAATCTTGACGCCCATTTTTGTTTTACTTCAGCCTTTTCATTCTAAATAAAAAAAAATTAATTATATGCTTAAGGTTAACTTCAGGTGTAAAAAAAGGGCAGGTGGGATACTACATTGTAAAATAGATTTCTTTTAGCCTGGAATCATTTCCGCCATTAATTGGAATAATACTAGATCGTGTAATATGAAATGTCGTTTTCCGACCACTTGGCCGAACATGTAATTCAGACAAATATCGATACTTTTTTAAGCATTAGAGAAATGTTTAAAAGTAATTCGTTAATTTTAAATAGAATTACTGCAGGCTGGAATCATTTCGGCCATTAATTAGAATAATATTAGATCGTGTAATATGAAATGTCGTTTTCCGACCACTTAATCGAAAATGTAATTCAGATGAATATCGACACTCAGGACCGGATCATTGTATAGACAAATGAGAGAAATGACTAGGGCCCGATTAAACTATCTGTTTTAAATATTTGAATCAGTATTTTTATATTTTTTTTGTGCTCCGTATTTTGTGGGAGTGGGAGGCGGCCCGGTAAGAAGAAAATATCTAGGGCCCCAAAGTGGTTTAATCCGTTCCTGTCCATCACATGGCAACATTTATTTACTTTTATAAACACAATCCATTTGGCAATTTTTATTTATTTTTTTTATTTAAGCGAAAAATCTTTCTTAATTTCAGCAATAAGCGAATTTGACAGTGTCAAAAAAATTTCTTTTTGTTACCTCGTGTAAAAATGTTTGTTAAAACTTCATTTTAAACGAAGAGACTTAAATGTAATTTAAAATCGATAGATATGGTGTCTTTTTTTTTTTTGTTAAAAAATATTACTGATCTAGGGTAATTTGGAATACATAATTTTAAAGCCTTATCGTTATTAGTATAATGCTTGGTGTATGTTACGAATACGAATATATACTAAGCTCACTGGAAACAAGCCAATTACAATATAATAACGTGGCTGTTTAATTTTACTAATAAACTATAATAACATCAATTACACCAGAGGGGTGAATGGGTGTGATAGTAAATTAGAGTACGTTTTTTGTACGAGTTTGTGTTTTTAAATAAAAGAATATTTTAACCGACCGAATGTAGGCTAACGGCGTAAAAGTGGCAAGTACTATGTAGTTTATTTTGTTGTTTAATGAGCGTTTAAAAATTATTATAAACAGTTTAGATTTGGAAAAATTTCTGGTTAAATTCGTTTATTTGTCGGTGGGTTTTGATTATTAGTATACAAATGCTGGTTTTTATGTATATTTAGTACAGTATATCCTATTTTTATGCGATGGATAGGGACCGTATAGGAATAAAATAAGTTTCGTCGAAAATTTTTTCATCAAGATAAAATTGAAAACAAATATTTTACTTAGCAAAAAATACCACGTTTATTTTTTAATTGTGACAATTGTTTCAAGCTTAATTGCTTATTTTCATTCATTTTAAACATTTTCAAGTTTATAAAAAAGTGACAAAATGTGATGAAATAATTAATGTAGTTACATATCTTTTCAAAATTTGATTATCAATGTGACACGTGAATTTGGAAAAAAATGGAAATCGTATTTCGCATACACTAATGTTTTTAAAATAGAGAAAGACAATTTGTAAATGTGTTAGTTACATAGATATACAGGGTGTAAAACAAATAACTTTTGTCCTTTTGTGGGGTGACTCATAGCACCCTGTAGACACTAAAACCGCAGGAATTTTTTCGGAATTAACAGTCACGTCACCCCCCAAAAGGATAAGAGTTATATATATATATATATATATATATATATATATATATATATATATATATATATATATATATACAGGGTGTAAGGGAAATAACTCTTATTCTTTTGAGGGGTGACGCGACTGTTAATTCCGAAAAAATTCCTGCGGTTTTAATGTCTACAGGGTGCTATGAGTCACCCCACAAAAGGACGAAAGTTATTTGTTTTACACCCTGTAGAAAAAGTTACAAAAAGTTACAAAAAATTACAAATAACTTTACAAAAAAGAAATTAATGATTCTAATGGTACTGAAAATTTTTAGATAAAATTTGATTAAAATTCACCTTTTATAAGTTTCACTGTACAGAAAAAATTTCGTGGATTTTTTAAAAGTTGTTTTCGTGACCTTTACATATACAATTGTCTTTCCCTATTTCAAATCACTGGTGTAATTGATTTAAAAAAAATTTCTTATTTACCTGTAATTCGTCTTTGCATTGTCGTTCTTCTTCTAGTGACATCCGTTTTTCATGTTTTTTGTAATATTTCCGTTTGGCCGCTTGTAAATTAAACCATGTGTAGGAGAACGACTTAACGAACGGTAACAGGGCTTCAATAAATGGATGAAATTCATCCTGTAAATAAACAATTAAACACACGTCGCTCTAAATATTTGTGAATTTATAGCTCACATTTCAAACAAGATCATATTGTCAGTTTCAAGATACCAGCACCGCGGAATTCTTAACAAATTCTTCGTATGTGTATTTTAGAACGAAGTTAAAATATTCATTTGAAACAGTACAGTGGCGTTATTTAATATTGTGTACGGTAAATAATGCACTCCTTTGAGTTGTAACAATATGATCCCGTTCAATTAAAGAACATAAACCATCCAGACAATTAGGGAACATTAATATATACTTAATTGATACATTTAAAAAAATACGTTAGACTAAACACTTAAACATTATATGTATATATACATATATATTTATATGTATGTATACATTTTAAGACGGATCCACACGCGAACGAACGTATGCGAACAAACGTAAACGAACAAATATGGACGTAGTCACGAAACCGAATAAACAAACACAAGTGTTTCCGATTTCTTGTCCGTACATCAGAGAAAAAGATTGGTTTGTGTTTACTTGCGTTTGTGGAAGATTGTGATTGATTAAAAATTGTTCTAAGAATAAATTGACATAGACAGTTTAAAATAAATTCAGTTAATAATTTTTTAAAATCGCCAGATTTGAAATTTTTTCAGAAAAAAAAATTAAATGAATTGTAGAATGTTTTAGATCCTTTTTTAGCTCTGAAAGTGAAATAAAAGGCAATCTCTACAGCTAGAAATCGCAACATAATCCTAACGTTTAGATATTTTTGAACTGACTGATTCGGAATTTTCACAGATTATATCGGTTAGTAAATTAGACGCATTATAATGACTTTTGCTTTTATAAAGCGAAACTATTCACCATCTTTTTGAACTTTTTGGTTTTTAAAGATCGCATGATAAAATTGACAGCGTTTGCAATGATAATGTTATTGTGATATCTCTGGTTTATTTGTGTTTGTCCCTGTTCGTGTTGTTCGTTCGCGTTTGTTCGCATTTGTCTTGATTCGTTATATGTGGACCCGGCTTTATAGACATAAAGTAACACTGCTCTATCCTTAATAATTCACATATATCCAGATTCAACAGTGTTTTTAAACAATTACATAAAAAAAAACTTATATGTATATTGACACCTGACGATCTTTGCATGCAAAACATCTTTCATACTGGCTGCCAAGTTTGATCCACGTGTGCCATTTGGAGGGATGTCAAATTTTAAAAACTAATATTTTTTTTTTGTTGTATTCGGTTGACAATTTGAAAACAAACTTTAACAAGCCCGAAGCACATCAAACTCAACAGCCGAATATATTATGTTTGTGATTCGAAAAAAATTTCTTTCATTTTTACATTTGTTCATCTTGTTTTGGATCAAGATAAGTGTTGTAACCTAAGTGCTGCATGCGAATATTGAGATTACGTTCATTTGAGTACATTTGAAGAGAACAGTTTTTTTTTTGTGCGATTTAAACGAAAATAATTTGCCCGAAAGGTATTTTCAACTTGTGAAAATATCTGTTCGGCTGGACCCAGACTCTTCCGATCCTAACACCGGTTTGTGGATCTGAATTGCCCGAAATATATACATGCATTTCGCTTTGGGGATGTAAAAAATTGTTTGAATGTCTCATTTTTTGTTTTGATTAGATATTTTCAATTTTATGAATTTTTCATTATAAAGTCAAATTTTTGAAATAACGCCAAATTTTTTTTTCTCACCGAATAATTGCATTGCATTTTTTTTTTTATTAAGTGGCATACTGCATATGAAATAATATCATTCATTAAATGTGTGTTTACAAACTGAAGACAAATATTGAAAATTTACTTAAACGGGTGACATTTTTTTGGTGCTTGGTACACGGTGGTTAAAAAAAAAATTGTGTATTGTGTTCGCATACAATGTCTTACATTCGTTAGTTTCATTGAGAAGTTGTTGGTAAGTTTTCTTTTTGTACTCATTTTTTGGTGTTTAAATGTGGTGGGGGTGTTGGCAAGAACAATTAACCTGCACCTCCACCGGCATAATATGGTACGATATGCGTGTGGGCCCCATTTATGTGACTGCACTTCACAAGGTCACGCGTTTAATTGTTTTAACTTTTTGAATTATGATTCAGCGCCAAGCTATTTAGGTTGATCCCCACTTTACCCTACTTGTTTAATCAATGCTAGTATATAAATATTTATGTTTTTGATTTGGTGTAATTTTTAATAAGTTGTGCTAACATCGTTTTAAACAATTATTGATCATTCGTAAAGTTTAAATTCGGAAGCGTCATCGTTTAGACTTTTGGTGAATTATTTAAATTTAAAATTGAATCGCGCCTATATTTCGTTAAGCGCAAAATTGTCTAAAAGGAAATAGCTTTGTCCACGACAGAATTATATATCTAAATATATTTATACACAACAATCGACAAAGATAAATATATAAGTATTACCATAGAGAACAGGACAAGTGTATGTTGTCTCTGTTTCTTTTTTTTCCACAACTATTCATTTAATTATTTATTTTTATCAACCGTTTAAAAGACATGTATTTAAATATACACCTGGTATTACATTGTGTTTTTTGTTGTTTTTTAAACCATATTTTTCAAATAAAAAAGTATCACTAGAGCTCAGAATGTTTGACCAAATGTGATTTAGACGTTCTAGACTGCGTGTAGAGTCATTGGGTCCTTACGAGAGATGTAACGAATATCAAATTTTAAAAATGCAAATGTTAAAAAACTGAAGTATTCTGAAAATTAGAATATCCATATTTTGACAAAGTCAAATTGGGACATACACCCAACGAAAAAAGAATAACTCAGATTATAGTAGGTAACGAAGGTTATTTGGACTGTGAGGTTTTAATCCCTTGGTTTTTCGTCTTCTTCGGGCTCATAACTTACTTATCTAAATCGGGACAAATCTGGGGAAACCGGGACGTATGTGGACACCCAGTTTTGAATAATTGCGATTACAAAGTAAACTTAAATGATGTAATTTTAGTCGAAAATATTGTGACGTCACTACTGAATTACATAATTGTTTTGAATTACACATATTTTACATGTTGTTTTAAATTTGTAAGAATTTACAGGGTACATTTCGAGGTTGTGATGAGTTTTATTTTGCTTACTAGATGGAATATTTTATAATTTTTATACAGAAGTGAAAATTATCAATATACAGGCTGTCCACATTTTGAAAAGTCAGGGAAGGTCGGGGAAAAGTCAGGGATTTCACAAAATGTTCTGGAAAGTCAGGGAAAATAGGTGATAATATATTTCCCAATGATTGTAAATGAAGAAAAATGTTTGTGTTCACAATTATGTTCACGAAAATATATCACGTAAAAAAATTGCAATTTTATTTAAGGATATAAAACGTACATAAAAAATAACAATGAATAATATACGTTCCTTTTTACTGATAGATTTAAAATTAATTGTGACGTTAACAGTCATACACAGAAAAATGCATATACTAATTATGTGTAGTTAATTTAAAATTAATTGTTGTATCGAAGTTAAAACTTTTATTTATTTATTTTTTTTTTTAAAGTCGTAATCACCTATGTAAGTTACCATATGTAAGTTACCTATGTAAGTTACCATATGTAAGTTTATAATATGTAAGTTACCATATGTGAAAAAAAAATTTATCCCTAAAAATAAATTTTTAACTTAAAAAAAATATTTAAAAAGAGTCTTTTTTAACTTCACTCATTCACTAATAGTACCTTAAATAATTTTGCAATTTATTTTTGATAGTGTCAACTATCGCATTCGGGGCCAATACGTAAATAATAATTTTGTTTAAATAGTTTTTTATGTAGTTAATTTAGCTCTTCCCAATCCCTTAATTTCAGTCTCAGACGTATTAAAATTTAAATAAAAATCGTGTGTTTGGACATTTATATTTTTAACCATTAATGGGAAACAAAAAAGTAATGGCCAGGGAAAATCGAACCCAACATCATGGAAGTCAGGGAAAAGTCAGGGATTTTTTTTTATGATGGGCTGTGGACACCCTGAATAACTGAAAATATTTTGTTGGGAAAATTTTCTTTCTGTCTAAGACTTATATTTATTTACACTTGTGTCCGGCAATAACAGTCCACTTCGTAGTTCCAACAACGAAATCCTTATGAATTCGTCATTTCTGTCATAGCATTACGTGGTTTACCCGCACTTAATCTTTAGTGTAATGTCTAAACAAATGTAGCAGTTCGGTTGCTTAATGATCAAATCAAAAGTAAAAAAAGTGGTAAAGACAAACAATTTATGTTAATTATGGTATAAAATTTCAAATACATTCAAATGTGCTCCCATCTCCCCTATTATATTATTTAAAATTGATTTATTTAAGTCAGAAATCGTGTAATATTTTATTATTTTGACGACAAAAGGCATGATTTCATAGTTTTCTGCGTATATGAATGCGAATTCAAATATTCGTTACATCTTTATTAAGGATCGGATTTCTAAATGGACCATGTAAATTGGATGTTGTAAATGGTAATTGTAAGTTACTTACGCTGATGACTGATAAAACTGTGAGTTACTTAAGTTACATTAGAAATTTGGATTAAAAAGTTAGCGGGTGGGAAAAAAGGGCTCGACCGTCACCCGAGTAAATTCGACCCAGTCTCTAGTCTTTACTTGTGTGCCCGTTTTGCATAGACACATCGAAAAGTGGTTTCAAACTGACCAATTTTCGCTGAAATTGAAACAAACTTTTGTTTGAGCGAGCGTACTCATTGCCGATAGACATTAAAAGTATTATATCAAAATATAAAAAGAACACACATACTTCTGGGCAAAAACATTCACAACACTAGTGAAATGTATGAACGGACGAACAGACAGACTTTAGTGGTCGGACAGACGAACTTGTGGCGTTTGAACGGTAGTGTGGACGTTGTGGTGTACATAGACGGCAACCTATTTGTACCTAAAAATAACGACAGCATCTTCTAGGTGAGTGACGTAGCAACTGGGCCCACTATTCCGTACTGTCGTTTTTAAAAGCATAACCGATCTAATCAAAATGAGGCGATAAAAATAATGTACAGAAAGAAACACCTTTATAAGTCTTTAATTATTTACTTTGGTTTTGAAATGTGAAAAATTCGTTTATGAATTTTTGATTTTTTTTTTTGCTTAAAAAAATTAAATTGATTTGTAAACTGTCATTTTTTTTGGCAATGCTCAATCCAATTTTAATTATTATTTAAAGAGTATTTAATAAATTTTTGAAACTTGCTACGAAAAGTTGAGTATAAGATTTTTATTAAAAAAAAAATCTTTAAATATATACAGCTTCCGTTACAAGACTATTTATACATTTTTAAAAATAAACCTTTAACGTTTGTGGACCTAAATGATTCTTTGCATAGAATCTAGTTTTTTCTAGTCACCTATTTAACGTGTTCGTACCTTCAGTCGTTTGACAATGCTCTATTAATTTAGACAAAAAGTCTCATATGAAACTAAGCAGCTATAATAAGTTTAGTAATAACTTAAAAATATAACATATTAATATATATATCTAACTGTGGACAGATATAGCTACGAAAAAATTTCCATTACGCGACATATTTATAATTGCGTTATCTTTTATTTTTAGTACGAGAAAAAGTATTAGTGGTAAAATTGTCGTATTTTTCGAGTAATTCGATCAACATAGAATGTTTACGATTTTTCCGTGAATCGTCAAAATTGCTGTGAATGTAAGACATTATGAACGAAAAATCCAAATGTCATCCAATAATTTTGTTCGTGACATTAAAAAAAAACAAGTCATATGGAAAAAGTAAAAAAAAAAAATTGATTCACTGTTTATAATTCACTTGTTTGATTATTAAATTGTGTTGTATTTGGTGTCGGAGGCTTCCAAATCAGCACGTGTTTAGATGGAAGTATGCCAGTGGAATATTGGCAACCAGAAAGTCCTCTTGACAGCTCATTTTGGTACATAAAAATTGTGTATACAGGAAAATATCCTTGTTTTATCACACAAAAAACGAGACATTAAAATTATTGTCTTCCCGGATCAAAATTTTTGGTCATTTTTTTTAGTGTTGTTAGGATTACTTAATACGATTTATATTATTATAGTAATATTTTTCCTACCTGCATTTTTAATAAATTAAACACTGGACAATGTTTCCATCAGTCACAAAAATATTGTTCCAAACTGAGTTAAAAAATTAAGTGAAAATCAAAATGAAAACTCAAAAACAGAAAATATAATAAATGTCGTTATGCAAGCGAATCAAATATATATATATACGAAAATACGAGATACGAAATTAGTACATATTGATAATAATAATAATAAAAAAAAAAAAAACGAAAAACGTATATAGTATAGATGTGAAAAATTAAAAGTAATAAGATTGTCTACATTTTTGAAAAACACCAATTTTCACCATTTTTAATAGAGCGCTCTAGCCACACATCAAATAATACAAAGCATTTTCGTGTCCTAGACTAGACTATACATAAATGAAACAATTTTTCAAGTAATTATTTGAGAACACACAATTTTGGTGAGTTTATTGCGTTATATTTGGTTTTTTTGTTGAAAGAAAATGCAGTGTAAAAATGATGCGAATATACAGAAAGTGCTGTAACACCAATAATAATAAAAAAAAGTACTTGAAAAGACAAAACTGAAAACAATTTAAAAAAGTAATAAAGTACATTTAAGTAGCGAAAAAGATGATGTGTAACAATAATTAATAATTAATAATTAATAATAATTAAAAATAAGGGGTTTTGAATAAATTAATTTGATAAAAATATTTACGAGAATAGCAATCGCATACGTATAAGATAAAAAATAGTGCAGGGATGACAACACTTTAGGTTAATATTATTTGTTAATTACATATGAATAGTACAGAATCCGGGTTTTCTGGATAGAGAAGAGGAGTATCGTGTGAGCACCTGGCCTGAAGAAGGCGTTTGAAGATACGAGGATACATCGGGCTCCACCATACAGCTTCGAAGTGTATCGGGAATAAACATGCCTTGATTCTTCAAACACAACAACTATTATACTATTATGTGATTTAAGCACTCAGCACAATTATATTGACTAATCATCATTGCAATTGACCGTATTCGAAATAATAATTTCGCTTTTTTCGGTTACAAGCACTTTTTTTTTTTCAATTATTGTCACCTTAATCGCAGCCGCATAATCTGTACACGAACACTGATTTCTTGTTGTAGAGAGAGTCCACCTTAGTCCACCGTCTAAAAAGTCTACCGTCTTGTATTTACGTATTTTTTCCGTTTGTTTTGTATTGAAATTGAACAGAGGCAACAGAACAGAGTGCCACAATGAAGCGTTATGTTATTTAAACACTATCGCACGTCTGTACGTTGTCGAGTTTCGATGTGTGTCGTGTATGTGCCTATGATTGTGTATAATATGTATATAATATGTACATATATTGTGCTGCTACTGAAAATACTGCAACCTTCTAAAACAACGACGCGACCAGAACGACGCCAATGCTTCGGAAAACGTTTAGGCGTCGCGCATCTATCTATTTATCTATGTATATATACATAATATATGTATACGTACACACAGACATTTAGTCGACGGCAGTTATGGCAGTTAGTGTGATCTACACCGAAGTCTACCTCATCTCGCTACTATAACACAATATAATATGACTATGTATTTTTTCTACCAATATACAATATATATCTCAAATGCTCAAATGTAACTAACTATCTTTAGATGTAATTTTGCGCGAATTATTCAAAATTCTTACATAAATAAAATTTTTTCAAAATTTCAACAGACAAATCTGGTTTTAAATCAACAAAATACGGCATTGTTTTTTGGTTTCGAACACGTTAAAAGCACGTTGTAAAAATTTATTTACACCCTTAAAATGGTTGGCGCATTAGAACATTCTAAAGATTTTTCGTATTCAACATTTGAACTAATTCTGACATATATACTTTTTTAACACGCGGATAATGGGGGAATCCCCAAAACAACAACCTTCTGCTAAAGATTAAGTCATAAAAAATTTATTTCAAAAATTAATTTAATCTTAAAAGCTGAGAAATGTATTGAAATTTATGTCAGCCATACTAAATATTAGTTGAACCTTTATTTTTTTTATTACGAAATAATTTTTTTCGAAAAGTAACAAGGACTGGAAGGTCACGCCCTGGATTATATGCGGTCATCAAACAAATTTCAAAATTTTTTAATGGGGTTTTATAACGACGGTTGTTTTGGTTATTGTGGGTGGGAAAGTGGCTCTGAAATTTAGGAAATGAAAAAAGACAATTATTTTTGTAATAGTTTTTTTTTTTATTTTATAAGCTTTTTTTTGGTTTAAATAGACATAGTCTTGTTAATTATTATATAGTAGTAAAGACGATTCGAAAGTCTTTAGCCAAACAGTCATGGTACATTAAAAGTACATATTCTTATAAACTAATGATTTTTTTTTAAAAATTTGAAGAATCACATTGTACACATTCTTCACCAATTTTATTTTATTTTATTTTTTTTTGTATTAAAAAAATAAATATTTATATGTATATTACTTTTATATTATTTTAAACTTAATACTGGAAATGAATACCTAAACATTACAATTTAAAATAACAGGGCCGGATTATTAAATATTAATTAAAATGTGCGACTAAAACATAATGCAATATGAAAAGAAAATCTACAAAAAAAGAAAAAAATCACTTAAAAATGTTTTTAAATAAAATCCCACCCTGTTTAGGAATTTTTTTTTTTGTATTGAAAATTTATTAACTGGATTACACTATTGAAAAAGATGTTAATTTAATTTTTTTCTGTTAGCTGTTTCGGTTTTTCAATTTTACATTTGTTCAGTTTATGTTAAAAACGGTAGAGATTTTAAAATTCAAAAAGTGCTAACAGTAAACCACGATATGTAATTTATGTATGTAATCGTACTATGTACTAAGGAACTAAGGTATGTATAGTTAATATGTCGATAGTTACATATATGTGTGATGGATTATATCTGGGACACTCACTGGACACCATACAAAATTTTATTGAAAAAAAAAAACTTTACAAAAGTTTTTCAACATACAAGAAAAAAAAGTATTCTAAATAAAAAAAAAAAAATATGAACCGTATCAGACAGGTTTTACTGTACCTAAATAAAACTGAACATATGTACGTGTTTACAGCAACAATTTTTTTTTTCTATTTTTTAATTATTTTTTTTGTTTGGTTAAACCATTTTTTTTTTTGTTAAATATTTAATCAGCTAAAGCTTTTTTATATTTTCGAGTTAAATTTTTTTGTTTTTCTATTGTTTTATCAAAAAACATTGAACTTCGAATTACTAAAATTACAAAATAAGCAAATAAAGTAAGTGTGGAGAGGTTACAGGAGGAGAGCGTATAATTATGAACTAAAAATTTATTTTGGGGCCGATTTGTTCATTCATTTACACCGGGTGTAGTTGAATAATTTGTGTTCTAAGATTTTGTGTCAGACGTTGCTTCCTTTTTTTTATTTGTGTAAATTTTATCATGATTTTTCGAATCAATTCCCGAATTGACTGGAACCAGCAACAATGGAACACCGCCTAATACCATACAAGTTCCCATACAATAAAAACAGTACTCATAACCGCCGGTTACGTCACGCATTAACCCTAAAACAAAACACATTTATTATATAATTCGAATGCAAAATGATCAATGATCGATAAACGATCTATACCGGCTAATGGTGGTACGGAAATCGCTCCAACACTTTGAAACATTCGTACGAGTCCGTAAGATGAACTAATTTTTTCTGTACCATACTGATCTGCCAGTAATACGGGCACTAGCAGGAACCAGCAACCCAAACAGAGACCGTACATTCCAACGGAGCATGCCAGCACGTAGAATGAGCCTGCTATTGGAATCACAAGCACGGCAACACCCGCTCCAACCATACTATAATCATAAAATTATTGCGTATAATTAAAAATGTCTTCTACATCAATATCTATAAAAAATTTGGGGGACAGGTCTACCCACACTGTCAACTTCCCATTGGATGCCCTTAAAGACTATTGCAAATGAATAACTTTTTTTTTTTAATTCAGGGGACTCCTCTTCTGGGCTCCTGATAGAGAGAGGCTTTGCCCCTTGCACCACACCGGGGGCTTCGCCTTCTGTACCTAAGGGTGGGGGCTCCACCCTTATCAAACAAATGATAACATCATTTGTTCTCAAGATACACGAGACGAAAAAATATTCACGAACGGACGAACTAACGAACGCACACACAGACATCACGCTAAAAACTGTGGATTCGGATTCTAGTGACCTTGAAACGTGGAGATATGTCAAAATTAGCGATTCGTAAAATCGGACCCAATTACAATAACTTCCAATGGGAAGTTAAAAATGGTCAAACTTGAAAAAATAACATTCAGACTGGGTTATCAGGGTGTAGCAAATTTCCCTAAAAACCCCTTAAGACGTCCCATATATAAATAACGGGCTATATAAGGCTAATTTTCCGCGGCCACCGCCCTCCCCCCAACTAATCTAGAATACAATACTCATTTGATTTGTTAACTATATTTTATGTACTAAAATATTTTGAAGACGTTATGGAAAATTTTTTCTTAACAAACTATAATTTATCAGTTGTAATTGTTAAATCATATGTAATCAATTATAGTTATTATTGGGTGTGTATATTAAGGACCCTCCACATTCTCACCGAGGTTGGACGAGGTTCCTCGCCGAGTTCCTCGCTGAGGTTGGCTGAGGCATATAAATAGCATTATAACACCAACCGCGAGGCCCAACGAAATGACGCTCTACATTCTCGTACTCGGCCAACCTCGCGAGAATGTGGAGGGTCCTTTAATGGTACTGCTTTAACTACCTTAACTTTTAATGTTTAAAAGCGCGTTAGTTAACACGATAAAAAAATCAGATTAACAATTTTTATAAATTTCCATTTTTTAAATTCCATTAAACCAAATCATTTTGACAAACTGAATCTCTCCATTCTGAGAATATTGATAATGCATAATATATAATCTGTAATACAAAAATTCACAAAGTGTATGTTGGACACGCCTTAAGGCGTTACATCACTCTGGAATGCCAGACAAGGAGGTTTTATTGGGGAATTTTTGTTCTGTAAATAATAATACAATCAGTACAAAACATTATAGAGTATATTATACGTGATCTGAGGTAGACAAGATTTTTTTCTAAGAGGTTTATAGTGGGCAGTAGGGCAATTTTTTTAAACGTTAGTGTGGCCCCAGTACGTACCTTCCAATATATCCCTTTCGTCGATCGAACAGTTGCAGATCGGAAAGCCAACCGAGTCCAAGACGCCCGCAGAGATCCAACGCGGCGCTAATCGCTACCAAATAACCGGCTTCCGTTTTTGTGAATCCAGCGCTTAGTACGTAGGCGGGTAAATAGTACAACATATACGGACTTCCGGTGGACATTAGTGTAACGGAGAGACACATCATAATAAAACTGAAATCTTTTAACAATGTAAGGTCTAAATATTGTGATATTGTTTGAACGATGGTTTTCTTTTGGTACGATGACTGTTCGTTGGTGGGTTGCATTTCCGCTTTGTTCGCGCACAAATTTTTGTCGCCGGTGGTGACCATCAACAAACTTTTCGAGAGTGAATCACGTTGTCTGGATTTATAGACGCACGTTGAATCGGTGCTCAAATCTTCGACGGAATGTAAAAAACTCGAACTTCGAAACGACAGACTTGGTCGCATTAATATTGTTTCGCCAATCTGATCCTTTTCTTCTTCGCTGTCGGACAGGCGTGTCGGGTCAAAGATAATTTTCTTTTGGGTGAATAGATCGTTTAGAATATTGTTACGAGTTTTACTATCCGCATTTTGTAATGTTGATGCAATTTTTGTGGTGTCATTTTGTTGAAATAATAATTCAAGTTGCTTGTTGACCGGGAGCGGTTGTTCGTTTGCCGGCGTATTTACATATTCCGTGTTCTCGGCGCCGGTCAGTTCCCGTTTTTGTGCCGTCAGTGGTCGGTACAGTGTTGCGCTCACACACACATGCAACATACATCCGCCTAACAATAATATCGTGCCGTGGAAACCGAACGATTCGCATAAAAATTCGATTAACAGTGGAAATACAAAACTGCCAGCCGCTGTACCAGATACGCAAAGTCCATTGGCCAGTGCACGATGTTTATCGAAGTACTGAGACACCATTACAATTCCAGGTGTTGTGGATAAGCCACCTCCAATTCCTGCAAACAACATTGTACCAAAAATCAAGTTCTGTAAATACAGTGGAAGCTCTGAGTAATGCCAAATTTTTACAGTAGGGCAATAAAATTCTCGGAGAAGCTATACTCCCACTCTAGTACCGTGTTCTTCACCATTAAATTTTTTTTTACTCCATCTGAGTAATGTCAGCGATTAAAAAAAAAAATTAAAAATTTAGTAAAAACTCTTAGGTATATATTATATGAATTAAAAATAAAATTGATTGGGAGATATTTAAGTTTATTATTTGTAAATGGCATTATTCAGACGGAGCGATTCAAAATCTTGCTCGGAACGAAACTGTGTGGCGTAAAACTCCTGTTGAGATGTAGCAGTACGGCATTATTGAGAGCTTCTACTGTAATTAAATTATCAAATTTATTTACCCGTTAATACACCAAACGTAAAAAACAAATGAATTAGACTTGTTGCAAAGTAACTAAGTGTAAGTCCTAAAGCACAAAAAATACCACCCGTGAATACTACGGAACGACAACTAAATTTTTGACATAGAGCACTTGTTAGCGGCGCCAGAGCAAGACAGAGACATGACAATATGGCGGGAATCCAAGAAGCAACCGATGCGCTTGAATCACTGAATGTTTCCATCACTTCGACAAATAAAACGCCATAGGATTTAACCAATCCGGCGACCCAAAATTGTACCATAAATGCTCCAAACACGATTGCCCATCCATATCCACCATCGGGAGGCACAATAACACCTATGGAAAGTTTTACATGGTGAAAATTCGTTTTGTTGATTGGCGAATTCGATTTCTTACCTTCATCGTCGTTTGTACATTTTTTCACTTTCTTAACTTTTCTGGGACGTTGTTTCTTGGATAGTTTTGATGTTCTAAGTTCATGCGATTTAGCAATAAGCGGCCGCGCGGTTAAACTAGATATTGTTAGTAGATTATCATTATCCTCATCCTCAACGGTGTCCGGTGGACTAATATGGCTGTTTAAATCTCTATCGACGCTACGTGTATTAATCTCCTGTATAACTAAAGACGATGGTCGTTTTAAACTATCTGTATCGGTGTTAAGTTCAATGATTGGAGCCGAATGTATTGAGAACAGAGATCCACCCAAATCAAATTGAGTTTCGAACGGGTCAACAACCATATCAAGTGCATGACTTTCCACCTCATCTGCACCTGAAGTAACGGAACCGACTAAAGGGCTTGCCGCATATGCTCGGGCCGTCTGATGAGTCCATTCACGAGGAAGTGACATTGTTTCGAGTTGTGGCGTCGAAACGGTGGTCTTATATTGTATGAAAACTGACGCTTATTTATTGGACTTACGCAACTCGTTTGAAAACTTTTATTCATTTGCGTAACTGGTGTTTGGCTTTTGTAAAAAAGTTCCCCTATTTTCACCTTAACCCTTATTTAATAGTAAGTTGTCGGTAAAAACTGCAATAAAATTAAATGATATGTGTTTAATTTATTCCTGGTACTTATTATTTTATATTGAGTCATTTGATTGGGGGTAGTGGGTGTTACAAATTACCTACCCCCTTTGTTTTATTGGATAATAATTGATTTTTTTTTATTTGTTTGTTAATTTTCTCTGAAATTGAAATTGAATCATACGATTCACGCACGTTTTTTAATATCTGGTGACGTCATTCCAGCATGCAAACACAAATATTTTACATTAATATTGAAAATCGAGACTAATTTTTCGTTTGTTAACATTTTTACTGTCAAAAACCAACAAACAGCATTTACAAATCAAAATTTAAACTTTCATGATTACACAATTTTGAAATAACTTTATTAAAAATTAAAAACAATATTAAATTAAAAATTGTAATAGAATAATTGATTTTCTTATGTAAGTCTATGTACTGTGTGATCAAGGTCACATGCATCATGTTCACAAAATTTAAAAAAAAATGAAAAAAAGAATTATGGATGCTATTTAGAAAAATGTTATTTATCGAATTTTTTGTAATTTTTCTTTCTTTTTGACAATAAAATTTCTGTCTACTGATACTTGGAAATTTCTCAGAAAATTCTAGTTTGGTTAAATGATTTTTCTCCAGTTTTCGTCCATTGATAACCATCGTATTATTACCTTGTCAGTCCCCAAATACCGTATACTGTACATAATAATATTCTTTCTTAATAGATTTATAAAAAAAAAATTAATTCGAAATGTCACATTTTCGATAGTATTCGAAATTTCACGTTCACAATTCACTTAAATTCAATTTAATGTACAGTACATAGTATAAAATATTTGAAAACAGGACTGAAGAGGTTAATGGTTTTTTGTTTTTGTTTTTTTTAAATAACACAAATTAGGATGAAATAAAGAAAAAAATCAACTTTGGAAAATTCCAAATTTATTTTTAATAATAATGTATTTTCACAATAAACAGTGATAAATTGATGATTTTTCTAAATATTAAATTTTCCATTTTTTCAGAATCTAAATCACTAAAATGCGTTTTTTTCTATTTCAACTTACAGTATCAGTCGTGATAGAAGAATTTTTTTTTAATTTGAAACACTTATTTTTTTTTTACAAATTTACAGCAAAAGCTGTAATGGGCACTTAGTTTCTTGTATTTGTTTATTTATTTATAAATTTTATACTATTTTTATTTGAATAAATTCAACAAAATAATATTAAAATTTAAAAAGAAATGAAAATAAAAATTGAATCTAGTAATTTTTAAAATTACAGAAAAACTGAAATCTTATTTATGGATTGTGTATGAAATTTTCAACGAAACTGGTACAAAGCTCACACAATCGTCGAGCTATATAATGACGTTTTCAGTTCCTCGAACGGGTAAAATCAATACATTTTATATATAATATATATTTATGTCATTGGCGTCTTGTAAATTTAGTTTTTCGTATATTCTAACAAAAAGGAATTGCATGTAGACGAAGAACCACTTTAAATACTTATAATTCGCTCCCAATTTCATCATTTTATTTACGGTTTTTACGGAATTGAAAATTCTACTAAACTTCAATTAAGATGATTCTGGTTCTATAAACTGCTTAAAAACATTGATATTTTTCTGAAAATTACGTCTTTCTAATCAGTAAATTTAAATAAATTGTTCGAAATGCATTGAGAAAAAAATTTTGTTTTTCTATCGTGGTAAGCAGTGCTGATCGTACGTAACTTATAAAACCGTCTGTGATTTATACATATATGTGTTGTGTAATCGGAACGTAGTTGGTTTCATGTGCATGGAAATGTATAAGAATCACGGTATAAAAATTTCTGTTATATAAACGTTAAAATATGTACCGTACAAATTTTTGAAATTGTTGTAAAAGGCTGAATAAAATTAATGTCAAAATTGTTTTTTTCTGGAGACCAGTCGACTTTCAACAAAATATTATAATTATAAATTATAGAGGTGAATACTGATGGGCTCTTTCTAGAATATTCAATGGAAAAATGCTAGTAGTTCTATCAGGTCGTATCATTATATAGATTAGGGATGCGGAAATCAAGGTTTATTGACCTCCTGGGTGTGAAAATCTGGAAAACTCATCGAATGTTGATTAACTGAGTTTTTAATATTTAAAAAAAAAATCGAAAAACCAATTTTTATAGTTTATTTTTACAAATGCGAAGTATCTGTCTGAAGTTTATGTCATCCGAAATGGTAATTGAAAAAACAGTGGAAAATACCAGTGATCAATAATTAAAACCGAGGGATGCGTTGTACCACCTGGTACGTTACTGGTGAACCGAATTAGCTAATCATGTTACCAGTCGATAAATTACCAAGCAAATAATATTTGAAACTAATTATTTAATTATTTAATAGTTGAAATAAATTTTTGACGTTCACTATAGTTTTATAGCATGAATTATGGAGCAACTTTGTGACCTTCCCCTTACTATTAAATCACGCATTTTAATAAAACAATTCATTATGCATTCAAAAATACGTAGATTTAAATGGGATAAATTGGAAGCAAATTTTTGTTTATCCCATATAGTTTTTTATTATTTTTTACCTTTGTCAAGCGGTCGATACATACTTTATCTTTAAAATTAAGGGGTAATATCAGTTTGTACTCAAAAAATTCAGCGATCATATTCTCAAATTTATTTAAATGAAATGAAACGATAAAACGGAATTGATATTTGTCCCCAGTTGCTAATTTGGAGCCGTTAGAAGTTTTAGAAGTTGCTATTATTGAGACAGGCTGACAGATATGAAAAAAAAATCATAAATGTTCCGGAATTTATTGCTTTGGAACTCAAAAAATGATAGTTTTATTATCATTCAAATAACAGTTGTTGGTGGAATCGCTGGACACAGTGGTACAAATATATTCTAAACGCAGTTAATATTGAACCGATTGTTCAGTAGAACCTTGGAAAAAGTTAACGCCCTCAAAGAATTTGGTTATATATTCAATGTATTTAACGTTTTGTTTGATAAGGGGTGGTAAGCTCCTCCAACGTCCTGAATAAACTAGTGACATCTGTTTTAGAATGTATTAATTTAATGATTTTTAGTCTAGTAGAATTTTATATCGTTTGTTTAAATGAAAATTTGTGATTCATTATGTGTGTATACTAGTGTAATCTGTTTGTGTTTTATTGAATTAGTGTATTTCTGGACTGTAGCAAACTTCATACGACAATATGCGGTCAACAGTAAATTGTTAGATGTCGTCGATTGTTGAAATAAGTATTACATAATATTGTTTTTAGATATTTTTGCAAACATATAGGGTGGATCCTAAGCTCGGCCTGTGTTAATTGCCGGTCACTTATATACAATTTTTTTAAAATAATCCCAAATTTATTCGCTATAACGATAGCTTTTATCAATTATATGAAAGTTATTTGAATTATTGAGTCAAATTACTTTTAAATTTTCGAAAATTTCAATGATATTTGAGCAAAATTTTATCAAGATTCCGTCACTTTTTTAATTCGGGCCGTATTTCTTGGCACTGCTGGAAATTTGCTTGATATTTTAAAATTTTGTACAAAATCAGTTCCTTATTGATGCTTCGCTTCACTCGCTCAACGACTCTAAAGTAACCATATTTATATTTCAATACCATATCTAATTTTCATAAGCCATTGCAAAGATCTGCCCAGCTGTTTAATTCGATAGTTCTAGGCGTCAATTTCGGTTTTTCCAGTTAAAAAAAAAAAAAAAAGATTAATCTTCCCTACTTGTACCAATTTTGCCTACGTTCCCCTATTCATGATGTATATGTGTGTATAAATCAGGTTTATTATATTTACTTTGGCGCTGAAAAAGAATAAATAGATCGGTCGTTGGGTGATTTTGGGGTGGTAAAAGGCGGTAAGAGCGACAGTGTGAGTTGTGGCAATAAGTATTTATCAGTTTCTGTTCAGTGAAGCGGCTTATAAAACGATGTTGCATACTAAAAACCAATATTTAATATTGACCATTTTGTTCGCAATTCGACGCCATATTTAACTTTTCATTTATGTATTTTGCACAGTTTGGAAAAATAAACTGAACATAACATATCAAATAGATTGGAAAATATCTGTATCGTTTTTATTATGAATATAGAAATAAATGACTTAGAAGATTTTCTGGTTGAAATCGGTCGAAAAAATGGTGACGGATTATGAATTGAATAGTTGAAAATCTGAATAGATTATTCCAGTAGCCGTCACTTTTCATTTCCGTCACTAATTGGGATAATATTAGGTCGTGTAATATGAAATGTCGTTTTTTGACCACTTGGTCGATCACATAATTCAGACAAATATCGATACTTTTTTGAGCATTAGAGATATGTTTACAAGCAATTTTTTAACTCTAAATAGATTTCTTGTAGCCTGGATTCATTTCCATCACTAATTGGAATAACATTAGGTTGTGTAATATGAAATGTCGTTTTTCGACCACTTGGCCGACCATGTAATTTAGACAAATATCGACACTTTTTTAAGCATTAGAGAAATGTTTAAAGGCAATTCGTTAATTTTAAATAGAATTTTTGTAGCTTGGAATTATTTCCGGCATTAACTGGAATAATATTAAATCGTGTAATATGAAATGTCGTTTTCCGACCACTTGGTCGAAAATCTAATTCAGATAAATATTGACACATATACATACATAGTACTTTTGTATGGTATTTTTGTAAAGTGTTTATTAAAAATTATTAGCAAATATGGAATATCATAAGGCAGTGGTTTTCAAATTTCTAGATGTGAGGGATCCCTTAAGAATATTAAACTCTACCTGTCAAATAAATAAGTCACTTATACGTATAAATTACAAATTTATAACTTTAAGTACAGCATCGCGGACAAACTGCTTAATTGCCATGAACCATCAGTGGTGCGCAGGCCAAACTTTCGGAAATACTGAATTCATGAATTTAGTTCAACGAACTGAAAGAAAAAATTAATGATTTGAAGAAATATTACCACCATAATTTTGGATCGCTCGATCAATAATCAATTTTTTTTTTCAATTTAGCAAAAGTTTAAGTTTTTGAAATTGGTCGTTCAGTTTTTTTTTTCATATTACAAAATCGATCCTCCAGATTTATTTATAGACTTAGTAGTTGTTAAACAGTCCGTGAATGTCAGTCAGGCAACTGGCATCGCTATCATCATTAAAATAATTAGTTTCGAAAATTAAAATCTAATTGAAAATTATATGTGTAGAAAATTATTTGAAATATTTTTCATTTAAAGTATATATGTACACATAACGCAATTATATATCATTCGAGTCATTCGAGACACCTCTCTGATTCACTGATAACAGCACAAGACAAATGTTAAGGAGTCTCCACATTCTCGCCGAGGTTGTACGAATCGAGAATGTAGAGGATCATTTCATTGTGCCTCGCGGTTGGTGTTTTAATGGTATTTATATGCCTGAGCCAACCTTAGCGAGGAACTTGGCGAGGAACCTCGTCCAACCTTGGCGAGAATGTGGAGACTCCTATAAGCTATATTATATTCATATATGTATGTATAAAGAATTTATTAATCACACATATTTTGAAAATGTATGCTGGAAAAGTTATGAATGTTCACAATGTTCACTTTTCATTGTCAGTTCTCACTTATACTATGTAAGTTCGCCCACATCAAATATGTTGTAATAATATCATATAGTGCCTGGGGCGTCTGGCAGTTTACACGTATCATATGAATAATTGTATTTTTTTTTATAGAACGAGAGCTCGCGTGCATCGGCCGCTCGAATAACTCCAGTTTCATAAGAGCCGATCATTTAACCGAACTTTTCACGTGCACATTTCTTCTTTTTTTTTGTAAATTCATAATGGCGGATTCAAAAATCGTTAAAGTAATTGGAGGAAATGTATACACCTAGCTCTTGGTCTATTACACTTTCGCTTCGTTATAAACAACTTCAAAACAGAGTGCGATAGAATTATAATTCTGTTTCAGAGGGCAGAATTTGCATATTTTGCATGTCGGTCAATTTTGGTAATACATAACAAAAATCAGACCTTTAAAAAAGACACTATTTTTGCATTTATTCCTGCATGTTTTGAAAGAAATAAATGATGCGTATTTTATCGTAAAATCAGAAATATTATATTTTTGCGCATATAATCCCGCTCTTGACTTTAAAACGAAACAAAAGTGTATGTTTGTGTTAACTAATGGTAACGCTCCGTTCACATTATACAATATTTTGTTCGTACGATAAAAATCTGCACGACTTTTTGTCACCACAGTGTCACGTTTACATTCTACGAACTGTTACTGTTCTAAGCGCAATATTTTCATTTTATTTACACGGTTCTTTGTTGACTTTTTAAAATCTCAAGAAAAATGAATTTGACATTTTGACATGCTCTAAAATGTAATTTATGTAACATGAAAGATTTTTTTAAATGAATGAAATTCTAGAAAATTGTAAATTGAAACAGAAAGTGAAAATATCCGAAAATTTTTCTTGGAAAATGAAAATAATAAACATAGCACTTACATAGTTATTACGTTTTTAATAAAAAAAATATAAATTTTGATATTTTTTAAGAATGTTTCGTAACATTAAGCATGTCCCCTTCTTTTATTATTATATGAATTTTTGTATTTTATAGTGAAGTATGGTGAGTATACTTTGGTATTTTAAGATTTTAGTAGTAGAGGAAAGTGAGACAAAACGAGATACTCACATTATTGCATCACCTGAACGCATCAATCACAAGCAAGTATTCACATTCGGTATGTCCTATCAATCAGAGTCAGTCATAAGAAAACGGTGGAAATAAATAATTGCATTTGTATGTTATCTACTTACGTTTAAAAAAGGTCTCATGATAATGAAACTTATTGTTAGACATGTATGGGGTTGCGTTCAATAGAGGATGAAGTGGATTATTACGTAATATGGGGATTACGTTTCAGCATAGTAACTGAATTTCAGTTGATTACTTTTTAATAATGTTTAGTTTTTTTTGTACAAAATGGTAATTATAATTTTTTATTTATTTATTTTATTAAATATTTAATAAAAGATATATTAATTGTTTTTTCAGATGCTGTTGGTTTCCGTTGTTTTCTCATTATTACGGAATACACTATAAAACCCACAACTTGATTCATTGTGAATTGAAATTTAGTAATGTATTTTGGTATCTTGTTTGTTCTCAAATATACAATAGTACGTCAGATGAATATTTTGGTTAATTTTGTAATAATTATTTGTGCGTAAATTTGCGGTGGATTCACATTTAATTATTTCACTAAGCTGTTCATTGATTTCGTAATCTATAAAATTTATATTGTGTTTGGTTTTTATTAATTTAACTTAATTATCGTTAAAATGGTGTAATCAGTCTGCAATAACTTCGAGAAATGAATAAAAATTAATCCTTTAGAAATGGTCCGTCGTTGTCCGATTGAATGTAAATGTAAGAAAAAATGCTTTTGTTTAGTTTCAGGGATTATATTAAAATTGATCGAAACGAAGGGTTGAAATGTGAAAATAGAATTTATTTATTTCTTTGTTAAGTATCTCACGTATTTCATCTATTAGATATGTCATAGACGTAGTTGTTTATATATTTTAAGGGGAGTACTTAGTTGTGAATCGATAAATAATAATTGAAGGAGTAGCAATTATCATCTGTTCAGATGGCAATCGATAAACAATATGTCTGGCAATTTCTAAGCTTGCTATTCATACTAAAGTATTGTTCGTAAATTAAATGAAATGTTTCTTTTCCTATTCTGAATTCTTTAATTTTTTAGGGATTATTCAGATTACAAGCTTAAAAAAGATACATTTTAAACTAGTTTCAGACATTCCTTTAAGTATGAAACAATTTTTTTTTTTTAAATATTGAAATTTCAATGTATACATTCATGTTAGCTAATTTTGTCAGCTAATAAATGTTCACGAACATTGTTCGCCGACAATTGTTACTAACATTTGTGTTAGCTAACAATGTTCATGGCAGTGTATACCCAAGGTAAAAGTCTTTTGAGCTTCAAGGACGGATTAACCCACTTTGGGGTCGTAGACATTTTCTTTGGGTCCCGCCCTCTCCTCCCAAGATACAGAGCATACAAAAAATACAAAAACAACAAATAAAACTAAAACAAATCTCAAATGTGTCATGTGTCTATGCGATGATCTGGCTCTGCTGAGCCTGTACTGTTTCTGGTGGTGCCGCGTTAATCCATGGCGGTTACGCCCCTGCCATTTTCTTATCTATTACTTCCACTTTGGTGTTGTTTCGGCAACAACTACCTGAGGCCTCTATTCTGTTACATCGTGAACGTAGGATGTCACTAGTAGAATATAATATATTTACCTTACAACAGAACTCTTGAAAATCAATAAAGCAGTCACTTGGACGTGTACACTCATACACTGTACAACACTGTCTTTCGTCTTACATGTACATATTTGGATAGGTACTCTGTACTTTGTACACCAACCACTACCTGTGACTAGATGCTCACTCACGACTCGTATAGTATATTCGCTGTTCGCATTGTAATAGTAATAAATAGAAACAGATAGAACATTATAACAGGGGTCGACTACTACTTACTAGTTGGACGGTTTTTCTTGCCTTATCCCTCACCCCAATCGCCTCACTTGCAGGCGTGTAACGTCAGACGGGAGCACAATGCTTTGCGGATCCATGGGGTCTACGGGCTCGCCAAAGTTGAATATCTAATCATGGATTATTATCTCCAAAAATTGTCGTTGTTATGAATTTTTTTAATTTTTTTGAAAAATTAGACAGATTTTTCATAGTATACACATTGTTTAAAAGTTTTGATCCTTTTCAAAAACTCACATCCGTAACAATTATCCTCTTATATGTTTTTCAAAACATTGTTCCAGATTGCAAACACATTATTATTACCTATCAGTTAATTTCTGTCTTTGTCGTACGAACTTTAACTATTATATATCGGAAAATTGTATTAAAATTCATCAAAAGAAGAAGGTAATAAATGCTAATAAAATTACACCTGTAACGTAAAAGCCCCCATTACGGAACACTATTTTTAGGTGTGTCATTAAAGTGGCTTATAAAAATTAATAAATAAATTAAACACCCATTTTTTTTTCTTAATAAGCATGAAACCAAGTTTTTTTAATCCAATGAATATGTTTTTAAGAAAATATAACCTAAAAATTTTAATTTACTAATGTTTTTATTATATATGTATTTCTTTAATTAAGTAAGGAAACATTAAATGCGAGGTGAATTTAAACGTGCGAGGTGAATAAATAATTCTATTAATAATAATTTTTGTTATCAGACGTTTCTTTCAGAAATAACTTCATTAATATGTAAATGTCAAAACTGTTTTAGTATTGGATCGCGTTCCGGTATGGGGGCTTTTACGTTATATCAAAAATAGTTTGTTTATTTTAAATGTTGTTTATAATATTTTATAAATTATTCTTATATCCGTGTGACAAATATAGACGCAATTGCCTTTCATTATTTTGAACCATTGTTGTATTAAATAATTTAAAAGAAATAAAAAGAAATTTTTCAAAAATCGTTTCGATCAAATTTTCAGGTCGTTGTTTTACGACATCTGTTGTGGACATAAAATTTACCCTGTAACCGAACAAATGTATGTGAAATTTTCGATTAAAGCAAAATTCAAAGTTTTGCCGATTTTATACGATATTTATAATATAAAATAAATGATTATAAAAAAAATATATGAATAGTTTTTTAAATGGGAGATGTTTTTAAATTTTTACCGTCGGGCCCAATTTTTTTTTTTTTTTTTGTTACGCCCCTGTTTAGCTGACACTGGTGGTGCTCACCCTTCAGTAAAAATGTACTGTTTTATTATAAGAATTAAAAGAAGACGTACGTGCTTTCGTTGTGTGTATTTTTACTAAACAAAGAATATTTTCCAGGTGTTAGAAAAGATTTTATGCGGTGAACCATAAATGTTGAGAAACGATAGAATTGGTTTTGCGCGGCGCTCCCACCAATGTTGATATGAGTGTATATTAGGCTTGTAACGGATATTCGGGAACTATTCGATATTCGATTGACTCGGCTATTTTTTGAAATTAAGTATACTTTAAATAATATTCCCTACTAGCTATTATGTAATACGTAATTGATGAATATATATTATGTACAGACAAATACACAAACGTATGCAGCTATATAGTCATGATACGGGTACTGTTTAGTATATACGTATTTAAAAATAGAGTATTTAAAAGAATATTTTTAAAAATGTAACCCCGTGTTGATCTAGTGGTTAGCAACTCCGCTCTTGTTTGATAGATCGTGAGTTCGAAACCAACCGGGGGAGATACGTCATCTATATACCATACTGTTCATCTATCAATAATCATTCCAACATCAAAATCAAAATAGTACATTATTCCAAACGATACATGTAGCCATAATAGTTGCGCATCTAAACAATAAAAAAGAAAATTTTAAAAATGTGTGGCTGATATTTTTTGAAAATATTTATATAGGTCTTAAAATATCGAATAGTATTCGACCAACGGCCGAATAGGATATTCGTTCCAAACCTAGTTTATATTATTTATTCAATTTTACATGTTGACTCCAGTTACAAAATACATTTTTATAAGATAAACTCCACTTGTAATTGGCAATTAGCCTTGTCAGAAACACTTTCGCATTGTGTTTTCCTTATTACATGTGCGCTGTTAGTTTTATTGACAGTTTTACTGATTTAATTACCGTTACAGAGAAAATACGGAAGCTAGAAATAAGAATAACTTTAATATGTAATTAAAATATGACAATATTTTCATTGTTACTTTTCGTTAAGTTGACAGTCGCAAGCAGAGTGTTTCCTAATTGACGTAAATAAACCTGTTATTAAAATGGGAAAATTGAGAATTTTTAAAATATATGTAATTTGTACCTATTGTGTTTTCAATAAAATTCGTTCTAAACGGGGAGATACTTATTTTACTATGGATTTTTTGAAAATTGAAAAATTTACTAAAACGCATCTTATTTGGCGCGGAATCGCGAGATTACGAAATATGAAAAATCATAATTATCTAAAAATCATTAATTATCTTCCAGTGACCTCAGCATTTTTTTATACGGTCAGTTTTTGTGCGTTTCTTGTTGGGGGATTTTTTTTTATGCGGTATAACATCCAATAATTACCCCACTTATTCTACGTATTTTGGAAAATGTGAATGTAGCAAAATGGGCTAACTAATAAGAATTATATAATTATTTTTAGTTTTATAAAAAATTTCAAATTTTATAAATTTTACTAATATAAACTAATTCAATTTTTGAGAGACAACAATTCCTTTGTCTATTTTCATTTTTCATGTGCCGACAATACCGAAAAGGACACTTATGTAAAAGAGTAAAAGAAACTGAACATTTCTTATATATGTATGTGTGTAATAGCGTTTATATATATATATATATATATATATATATATATATATATATATATATATATATATAATATATATATATATATATATATAATATATATATATATAATATATATATATATATATATATATATATATATATATATATATATATATATATATATATATATATATATATATATATATATATATATATATATATATATATATATATATATATAAACAGGCTTTTTTCACTTATCATTTATAATACATTTATAGCGACAACAAAATATACATGATGGTAACAGTAATATTCTGTAACCAAGTGAAAATCACATTCATTGAACATAGTGAAAAAGATAATAAAACTACAATTAGGTAAAGTCACCAAAAAATTAAAAAAAAAAGAAAAAATATAAAAATTGAACTGGCTGTCTATAAAATATACGAAGCTGTTAAAAATTTGTTCTACCAAATAATGAAATTAAAAAGAAATACATTAACTTAATATTGTTTGATTCGATGAAATTGTTTTTTGAATTTTAATCAAGTTTGGTATCATTATCGCCCCTCCCCTTTTGCATCCGCTCCTGATTAGTCTTGAAAATATATTTATTCAAAACATTGAACAGTGATTCAAAGGCTGCCTGTACACGATCAGTAATACTGTCAGTATTTACTGATAAAAATAGTGAATCATTATTTTTATTGTATAAATTATATATGAATACTTCAGTATTATCAATACACGATCAGTAATAATGTCAGTATTTCTAAATACTGACAGTATTACTGATCGTATACAGGCAGCCAAAGAATTATTTTACTTGTTTACTTGAATTCAAATTATTTATTTACTTGTTTGTCTTTCTCTGACGCCTCAACCGCTTAACCAGTTGACTTTAAGCTTTTTCACAGAAATAGCTTGGGTAAAAGAGAATGTTATAGGCTACTTTTTATTCCGGGAAAACATTTTATTTATGTGGGAAAATTGCTAAGAAAAAAAACAGTAGCTCTCAATGATGACACGATGCAAATGTACTCTGTACGTATTAACTTGATGTCCTAACTTCAAACACCACGCGTACGAAGGCGTGGGAAAATTGCTCTTTTTTCATAAAATTTAAAAACAGTCGAATCCAAATAAGCTGTAATTTTTTATTTAAACAATTTATAATAAATTTGATGGTGAAAATATATTTAAAATAAATAATTAAATTTGATAATTAATCTTTTTTGATCACTAATTTCTATTATACATATTAATATTATGTGTACATAAAAAAAGTTGAAGATGAGAACTTGTTGAAAGTTAATGAATAGGTAAAGTATATATAAAAGCATAACGGACCAAGCAGGTGCGGCGCGCGATAGATGGCGGGGGGCACGCAGGGGAAGTTGAGGAGTACGGTTACTGTTGTGTACATAATGTTCTTTATATTATCTTATTAGATTTAAGAAGCGATGCGTGAAATTGAAGGGAAAAACTTTTACGAATAGGGGTTATTGTTTGGTATTTAATTTTCATGTATCAGAAATTTATAAAGTGGTATTTATAATTCATGATTCGTGACGTGAACGCATCCTACATACATCTCACCCCCCCCCCCCCCACATGCCTAAATATGGCAGAGAGCTTTGAAGCTTTCATTTTCTTTGTCCGTTGTTAAGTATTATTAAAAGATGAATATCTTCGACATTTTCTTGTCTGTTTTAAAATGGTAACAGTGACGCCGTTACGTTGCCGTGAACAATAGCATTGACCTTTTCAAAATTATGTAAAATCCACCAATTAAAATGTTTGATCCAATTTATTGATTTTATCGTTACAATTATATGATGTGAAGTCAATGACGAGCGCTCCCACAATACAAATAAATATTCTTACAATATAGACTGGTAGCGAGCGTCATTTTTGTCAGACTGGGGACGGGGAGCTTTTCACTACAAAAATGGAGGATTTTCAGGTTGCAGGAATACTGGAAAACTATTCGACCAAATACCAAATAATGCTACATAGTCATAATATGCGTACTGTATATATTGTAGTATATGTATTAAAAAATTTCAAATTGCTGCAATTCGTTATTGAATTCAAAGAATTTAAAAGAATATTGTCCGCATAGTACTCAGACTATTCTCAGAAATTACTTTAACGCTTCAGTCCATTTAAGAACCAATTCGTAGTACTCCTGAAAATTTTATCAGAATCGATCGAATAGCTTTGGGGTTATGCATGCTGGAAGGTTTTACGGACACACAGACGGACAGACTGACAGACACTGAATCAAAATTGTTTAAGTAGTTCTTCATCTTTCAAAAATAATTAAGAGGTTTGCGCTTCCTCAGTAAGTATTCCATTCTGAAAGGCAAAATTTCAATGGTTACACTGGCTCTCAGTCTAACATGAATGGTAACATGCTGCAAGAGATTAAAAGAAGGCCAACAGCTACTGTACAGCCCCGCTGAAAGACGGGTGTAGCAAGTGATATCATTTGCTATTCTGTGCTATGGAAGCGTTCAAGATGTTAGCAATATTAACTATACATACGACGCCGAACTGATATTTAAATTTAAGATATTGTGTCATTTACAAGTAAGAGTTACATAATGGATTCTTTTTCCGTTACGCGCACACATTCATTATTCTGTTTCTCTTTGTCTTAATTATCTGAGCTGTTGGGTCGGGCAAAGTACAGGTGATACACGATTTCAGGACACTTTACCTAATCGTTTGAACCATTGTCGGACCATAAATGAATCAATACTTTAAGAGATCGTATCGATCGTAACATAAATATATAAAAGTAGACATACTTTAAATCCTAATTAGTTTTATATGTTATTACTGTTATTAGTAATACGCAGGGTCGGCGCAAGATTGTTTGCTGTTGCAAGCGAAATATTTTTTGGTGTCTCCAATTTGGTAAACACTTATACATTTAGATAATCAATTTTGAACTTAAAAACAAAAAACTAAAGATTACACGTTCATTTTCCGAACCTAAAGGCTTAGAAAATGTACGAATTAGTCCATTACGATCGTTCAGTTAATACTGTTGCCAAGTCTACGAGTCTTTCCTGCGTCATAGACTTAATTTAGAAAAACTACTCTCTCTCCAGTTTGTTATGCCATTTATTGCTGGCCGATCAATAATTTTTACGTACCTAAATTGTCGCCTAAATGGCCGCGCCGGCCCTGATATTATTATTGTATTGGAACGAAATTCTCCATGGATACACACACATATGGTATATGTCGCCCGTTATTCTAGCTGTTGCCTCACATATCTGTTCATTGAGCGTCACTTGTACTTCTAAATAACTATTTATGTAATTAAAATGGTTGTGAACGACGCTGCTCGTCGACGTCGGTATTTATCACAAAACAACTATGTGCTATGTATGTTATATATATGTAAATTATGGATAAACGAGCTATGCTACTTAATGTACATTTAGGCCGCCTTTGACACGGTTAACATACCGTAAAGTGAGATTGTTTTGCATACAGTTTTGATTGTTTTTTAATTTTTCCCTGGAAAAATTATATTTGTCATCTGACTCGATCCTGTCGCCTTGACTGTGTACCTTTGTTTCCGCAACATTTTGCATAACATAGCGAATTTTCTCGATAATGGTTTAAAATCGCTTATATACGGTAATGGTTTAAAGATGTATCTTTTTGCAAAAAACTTTTTTTTTTTTGAGGTTCCAGACACAAATTTTTAAAAGCAGACATATTCATCAAAATTTGTTCCCGCTTTTGTGGTATTGTTGCCAATAAAACGATTCCGCTTAGCGAATTTCAATTCATTCATCCATAAACGGATTTTGTCTAACATTGGGGATCCGTGTAGTAGTAAACGGGAGGTACTGCTGTAAGGAGCTTCAATATGACCTTCAAAATGACCTTCAATGCAGTACAAAAGTTTGTACTTTCTGGTAAAATTCATTAGTAATATCAGTGAATATAGACGTAAGTAGAAAACGCAACCTGTGTTAATTTTTTAGACAATTTCAGACTGAGGCGAGACGTAGTTCACAAAGGCAACTACTATGTGGTACTGCAAGCATTTTGCTAGTCAGGACATGATTTTTGATAGTCTGCTATTTTCCATCAAAGGTTCGTCAAAAATAAACTGGAAATAAATTAAATATTTTTAAAAATATCATGTAATTTAACTTAGAAAGAATATTTAAATTTAAAACTTTTTAACTTATAACTTATTAAGACTCAATTTACTCAAACATGTGATAATTATTTTGACATTCTTTGATGAAAAATGGCTGACATGTCCGGACTATATTTTAGTATAGGGACTCGACCTAAATTCATAGTGTTTTGCCATCTAGCTGTCGTTTTTTACACTATATTTTTTAGGCAGACAAATTCCATATGAAGGCTTGTTCTACGTACGTCTCTGTTCCCTGGTAATATTGACCGCTAAGCTGTGTCAAGACAGCGTTAAGTGTACGAAAGAGTTTATGATATTGCAGTAGTTGTGATTATCTGTACTATAATACCATATTTTAAAACTTATTTTATGAATCCATTTTAATGAAATCACAAAAAAAGAGGAAATTACTTAAACGTTTTATAGTGTACAAACCAATACATTTCCATTAAAAAATTTCAACTAAGGATTTTGATATTAATTTGTACATCCCCTGTACCGGGCATAATATTCATCCTTCGGTCTATTTGTACGGCTGTTTGTTTACGTACCGGTAAAATAAATAGATACAGGAGGACAAAGTTTCCTGTTGTTTGGTCTCGTCATTATTTGAACAGCTGCATGCTGTGTCCTGGTACGTCCTGGTACGTCCAGTTATAGTTTTAGTTTCACAATTGCGAAATACAAAGGTAAATATGGCAATGGCAAGCTTCGAGCTAGTACTTATTTTAAATGTAAAATAAACCAAATAAACAATTATTAATTACAGTAGAGTAATTCTAATTACAGTCTTCCTATTAACATTACGAAATAGTACGAATATAAACGAATTCGACCATTTTCTCGATTTTAACCCTTAACTATCAGGCATGCTATTTTAGCAACATAAACGTGAACGTGGGGTCTGTCAAATCCAAATCACGGACGTTTGGGGCTAGAGTGAACCAAGATTTGGTAACGTTACACTCGCACGGGTCCGTTTCGATCAAACTCGGAAGGAAATAGTAGCTCTTTGGAAAGCACATAGGTGTCCGGGTTGGCCTTCCCCGCCACTGGGTTTAAAAATAATAACAGGAATCTTAATTTTATTTTTCAAGTCCATTTTAACGATGTCTCACACGATTTGGTACGAAAAAAAAATTTTCATCCTCACCTTCCAAAATGTCATTTTCTGAATGTACTGTCCAAAGCTTGACGAACGAAATCTATTAGATTATAACCACTCAATTAGACGGACTACAAATGGAATTTGAAACTCAAGCACACTAATGGTGCTTATCGGACCACAAATCGGTATTTAAAGGTCAAATTATCTAAAAATGTTATGATAAGAACACGTAAAATTATAATCCGATTGAAAAATTGTTTCGCCTTAAATTGTTGTTTTGAATTTGAATGAAAGTCATATTAAACATTGTTGTGGTCGGAACTAACTGAGTACCACCCTGACAAACTGTTTGTAACAAATTTCTAAACCGCAACACTTAAACAATTGCTCAAACTAAAATTTATGTTTCAAAACATTATATTATGTAAGTATATTATAGTTATACTCATAAAAATTGTTTATCAAATATGCTAGGATAAAATTTTCATGCTTCAAAGGGAAATTTTTTAAATTGTCAAATGATTTTATCATAGTTTGCGGTGTGTCGACTTTTTGTTTATAAAACACAAACTTATTTGTAGGTTTCTACTAGCAATTAAGGGGCAACACTTATATGACTGACCGAAAATAAGCTTAGTGTTTTGGAATTCTTTGCGATTTTCTCAATGTTGCTATTGGAAAACTATTTTGGTATTAACAAAGAATAAAATTGTTTCTTAGAGTTCCGAACAAAAAAATCTCCGAATCATAATTTCGCCATGTTCGTCTGAATTTTTAGGGGTGTGGTATAGGAAACTATAAGACAGCCATTCTTTTGTTACGGACATGACATTTTCTCGCACTTTACACGCCTTCTCATAAGGGAAAAAATAGAAGTTATTTTGTTCTTAAAAATTTTCAATACTAAGCAGATAGACAAATGTGTACACAATATTTGTACTGAATATAAAATACATAACATTATTAGTTTTAATACTAGAGCTAAAAAAGTCTGTGTTATAGACGTGACAAAAAGTACCTTTTTGTCGCGTCCGTAACATATCTCTAGCATTAAAACTAATAATGTTATGTATTTTATATTAAGTACAAATATTGTGTACACATTTGTCTACCTGTTTAGTATTGAAAATTTATAAGAAAACAATAACTTCCATTTTTTTTTTTTTATGAGAAGGCGTGTAAACGTGCGTGAAAATGTCATGTCCGTAACTAAAGAATGGCTGTATATGTATCAGTTTGAATACTTTTAAGTAATTAATTTTAACTGTCAGTAGATAACAAGTCGCGAGTGAACTAACCTACGACCCTTTTTCAAGATAAGATTAAAATCTGACCGTGGGAGCGAACTAGTATGCACCCTTTTTACTGTAAAGGGTATTTTTCAAAAGAATGGCTGAATGGCTGAAGAATATAATAAAATATTACTTCGGATCTACCGTTAGTCGAGATTCATTTATCTTTTCAGTAATTTTATCCATCAAATATTTTTATAGCGAAAGTAATAAAGTTACAGCGGTTCTGTATCAAAAGTAGTAAGGTTACAGCGATTCTACCGCGGACTGTACGAATTTGTGAAATGTAAAAGCAGCAAAATGCAATAAATTATTATAGTGCGAAATTTATTTCAAGGCCCTGCTTTTGGCTCCTTTTTTATTTGATATAACGACAGCTTTTATATAGTAAGGCAGGAACCTTATTTGTCCTATAATGTTCGATAAAATCACTTTTAAAAAACGTAGTCAAACTTTTTCAAGAAGCGCTAACATAGTTAGGTGTAAAAAAGTAAATTTAACATAATCTCTAACTTATCATAGGATACGACAAATTTTTCTACGGAATTCTAAGAAGTTGTTTCGCTAGTGATAACACCAATACAGTCAGTTGTTGGAAAAGAATAAATATATAGAATATTCTCGTTTTCCGAGCCTTCCCTAAAGTGCATTTCGGTACTAGTCTAAACCGTCGTACGATCGTATAAACGATTTTGACACAAATCTGCTCCTGCATCCTCTACATATGTTGATTGGGGCGTCGGCAGCGGCCCGAACTATGTACATAGCTCTCAGATACGCATACAGATAAACAATATCGAGCTACATATATGGGCTACGGTGGGTATTTGTTTAGTGCTCTCTATCTCTCGTTTCTATGTCACTCTAACATTGGAACCACCGTACGTGCTAAACAGAGATGGAGCGAAACGGCGATGGTGCGCTGGGGGACGAGGACACCGTGTTGCCGAACCATGAATGAAATGATTGCAGAGTCCATTGATAACAGACAATCGTGTTTTATGAATGGAAACGCTATTTTGTATACATTGCATGTATTTTTACATACTAGAGTCGCTTCTGTGTTCTCATACAACGGCTCAGATTGCAAAATTTCGAAACATTTTTGGTCTGTAAAACTTATGAAATTTAAATTTTTAAAATAAATAATTTTAAGGGGCTAGGATACAGTGAAATTTTCACAACATCAAAAACTGCTGGAATTTTTTTATCATAAAATATTAGTAAATCATTTTAGGAATATATCCCCAAATTTTCGGAGTGATATTCGAAGTACTTATTTGTATTCTATTGTGTGCCAAAATAGTATCATTTTTATTATTATATGTCGAAATTTTAAACACATTTTTATCGAAACGACATTTTTACAATTGACGGAACTTCTTACTCAAAAACTATTCGATCGATTCTTTTAAAATTAACAAAGTTTAAAATTTGATTTTCGATAATTTCTGCGAGTTTTGAAGTCGGTTAATAAGAACTAGACTTTTTGTCTGGTGAAAATTTTGATTACTTATCCTTCAGTGAAATTTTAAATATTCAGTAAATAAACAGGGCCGGCAAGAGAGTGGAGCAGGTGGGGCAATTGTCCGGGGGCCCGGGCCTAAAAAGGGAGTTCGCAACCTGGATTAGGAGCCCGGACAGAGTGAGAAGACGTTTTTTTTTTTTGCTCGTTAATTGTATTTTTGGAAAAACAATGTTCGAAAATTTTTGTTGTGCCCGGGGGCCCGTCATTTCCTTCTCGTGCCCTGTAAATAAATATTAAATTAGCTATTGATTGGTTGTTTAAGGATTCGCTACCTACTATGTTCTTGAAAAATATGTTTTCATTGCAATCAGAAAAATTTGTATCCATTAGTTTCCATTCATAAAAGTATAATGGTAAAAATTTATAGGAATCAAATTGAATTTTCCAGATCGGAGGAATATTGATTATTAATTGATTGGCTTATATATATATATATATATATATATATATATATATATATATATATATATATATAATAAGAATTAGGGATAATGCGAAGGTGATTTAACAGTGGTGGATTCGAAGGTAGTAGAAATGTACCGACAAGTCGGTCACTTTACATTCCCAGCCTTTAGGCCAAATAAACGTCGGCTAACTACTCATAAGCTGATGGTGTTAATTTTCTCAAGAAGAAAATAAGTAATGCTTAGTTGAAATACCAAAGTTCAGAATACATCTTATTTAGGTCACAATACAGGTACACAATAATTTTTCACTAATCATATTACGAAAAACGTTTTTCACAATTTTCATAAAATTATTGTCGCAATTTTGATGTCTTTGTCACAAATGATCATAGTCATACATTTTTTTTTAATATAAAAGCATTTTTTTTCTCAATTTTTAATAAAAACAGATTTTTCTTTTAGTAAGAAAAATAATGTTTTCATTTAAAAAAAATACATCGTTTATAATTTTAGAAAATATCGTTATTGTTAAGTGAAATCGTTTGAAAATATTGAAAGTATAGTCGATTACACGAAAATCAGACACGACCACTTTTCCTCAGGACCCAACCAGCAATCGAATTACTAGTATCGATACTATTAACGATATTAAAATTGCTAAAAATGACAAAGAAGTAATTTTTTTGTCGTACTCTGAAAAAATTATACATGTCGCTTCAAAAAAAAAAAAAGAAACGCGATAAAATATTTTTTTTCAACTTTGGATTGCAACCCCTCAAAACATTTCTCAAAACAAAGTCAAGAAAATACATATATAATTTTTTTGAAATGTACCATACACATAATATAGGTTGACATTTGAATTTGTCTTGCTCAATATAAGAATTTTTCTTTTAGTAAAAAATGACAAACATTAATGTTATCGTAGGTAAACGACTTTAACCGACTTTCACGTATACAATTAACGAAAGCTTTTCAAAATATGCTAGTCTCCGTCTATAACAGTGTTGGTCAAACTGTGTCCCGCAAAAAAATTATAGAACTGTTGGCAAATAAAAATGATGGACTTAATCGATTCTCACCACTTTTATATTTTGTACAGACGGAGTTGAGACTAACATTCAAGAATTGAAACAGAAGTATTCATGGGATTCTGTATCACTTCATGAGTGGGTCCATCACACACATGAGTGGTGATTTTTTAACAAAAAACTCGACTTTGTAATTATGAGTGACTACCTATTTCTCTGCCTGCCGTTCGACATCCACCGTTTGATTTTAAATATACGTACTATAAAATGAATGAGAAAATAAGAAATAAATATATAAAGCTCAGTTCGATGGAGCTTTTGGAGTTACTAATATAGCAACTATGCATAGCATAACAAATATAATATACAATTTAATAAATCTGCTATAGATTCAATGGTTTTCTATCGTAACTTATACGCTATTTTGAACATTGGCGTCGAATAATTTCAACAATTTAACATTTTTTGAACTCAATTGAATGAGCGAAAAATATAAATGAAAATAGTTTGACGTACAAAAAACGTTTAAGGATATCAACTGGTGCGGATTTGAAAAATATCAGTCATTATTAACACTTTCAGTCCCATGACTCCGGCATCCGAAACCAAACAAAACATCCTCAGAGGCCGATGGCGATCTACTTGATTACACATTATGTGTGCGATGTTTATCATCATTCATTACACGAAAGTGTTCCTACTCACACAAATACATACCAACACACACTACATTTTTAGTTTCTATGTATAAAAAATTTTAAGATAAACAAAAAATACATAAAAAAAATTATTTATATTTTTAAATAAAATTGATTTGAATGTCAGTGTATATGTAGTATGTGCGCATCACGTACGTATGTTTACAGTTTTACACATACACGTTGAACTGTGTTGAATCTATTCAGTGTTTGAATCATTTTATTTAAATATTTTATGTATTTGTTTACCTATATAAATTTTTTTTTCTTAAATATTGCCGGCTTCCGGGGAAGTTTACTATTAAAATGCTCGGGCCTCATAGTGTTAATTTCGTACTTTCACTTCTAATAATAATTCAAGAATATTGTGACGAAATTTTAGAGTGAAATACCAAATTTCTAGTTTTACAGTCATTTGTGTTACATATGTGACATTTTTCTCGAAATTTTATTATTGTATTTTTTGAAGCAAACATCATAAGTTTGACATAATATTATGTTCTGTTCAGTTTCAATTTCGTATAATTTAGAAGTGATTTTCACTAAGTGACTAAGGTAAGGGAGGTCATCCAAGAAAAGTTACATCACGAAAAGTGTGTGATTCAAGTTTAAAAAGTTAGTAATGTAATAATGTTATCATCTTGTGCAGATCACCTTCCGATCACCGCTATGACGTAATAACGCACGTATGCGACCTCAAAAATAGTAAAAAATTATTTTCAAGATTAAATGCAACCAGGTTAGAACCAGAATTGTCTGTTTACCATAAAATAATTTATATGAGAAAATTGGCTTTCAAATAATACAAATACAGAATATGTTTGATATCATTCAAATGCATATTAAATGAAATTTCAATTTTTTTTTTTAATTTTAAAATTTACATTTGTTAAATTTTAGTAATCTGAGAAGGACAGAAGTTAATTGATAAGTTAATTTAATTACACTGCGTGACACGATTTCGGTACCCGGAAAACTGATTGCTCTTATAGTTATCTGTTAGCTAGAGTATATTGGCAGTGTTTGTCTTTTTAGCGAATTTCCATAATGGAAACTCGCTATTCCAGCCTTGCTCATGGTGGAAGTTCAGCCCGTGACTATGGCAGAAATTTGTTTTGAGGCCCCTAGAACCCAAAAATAACATTCACTAAAATTTTTATATATATATATATATATATATATATATATATATATATATATATATATATATATATATATATATATATGTATGTATGTATCGGTTTATGTATGTATATATGTATCAGCACGATAGCTCTTCAGGAAAAGCCGCTAGGTTTACGAAATTTGGTGACAACATTGAAAGTCCAAAAATCTTGGATGAGTTCTTCAGCCAAGCACGTCGGATACCAGGAACATGGTTTTTGTTCTTGCAAAAAATTAGTTTTTTGCCAAAATTTGCTATAATTTAAAAGTTTTCGCCACATTTTTTTACACCATTGCAAAGACGGAAAAAAATCACATAAAAAAGGTTTTTGAACTATTATTCTAGGTTAGCTAGTTTTTGAGAAAATAAGAAAACAAGTTCTGGACCCACCATCCACTACCGGGGCGGTTCTAGAAACCTCCGGCGGTGGGTGGAGACTCATATTTGTTTAAAATATTGCTTTTAAATAAAATGATTTTTTGAGTTTGTTGGTGCCAAATTGATTTATTCTGAAACTAAAATACCCCTGTCGCAGCATCCTGCATAACATAGCGAATTTCCATTTACAAAAGTACGTTTTTCTCGGAAACTAGTTGATATAGAGTAATTGTAAATAAAAAAAATCTTCTTTATGTGAATTTTCCGCCTCAGTCCGCCAAATCTTTTTCACGAAAAATGTCCAAAACACTGTAAACGTTTTCACGAAATTTCTTAAAAATAAGATGTTTCGTTCTTGAGTTATCGTGCGGACACATATATATATATATATATATATATATATATATATATATATATATATATATATATATATGTTTACTAAGTGTCCGCACGATAACTCAAGAATGAAACATCTTATTTTTAAGAAATTTCGTGAAAACGTTTACGGTGTTTTGGACATTTTTCGTTAAAAAAATTTGGCGGAATGAGGCGGAAAAATCACATAAAAAAGGTTTTTTATTTACAATTACTCTATATCAACTAGTTTCCGAGAAAAACGTACTTTTGTAAATGGAAATTCGCTATGTTATGCAGGATGCTGCGACAGGGGTATTGTTTCTATCACGTCTTGTTTTTGAGGTACACACCGACAACTTTTCTTGAACTGTCCTTATTGCGTCCATATTAGTACACTACTGTTGTAAATCGTTTGTATTGGTCACACGGATAAGTAATCACAGAGCCGAAAAACGCACAACTCTTAGGCTGCCTGTACACGATCAGTAATATTGTCAGTATTTACTGACAAAAATAGTGAATCATTATTTTTATTGTATAAATATTCAGTATTATCAATACACGATCAGTAATAATGTCAGTATTTCGAAATACTGACAGTATTACTGATCGTATACAGGCAGCCTTTGTGAACAATTTGTTAAATGCATACAAGATGGGTTTCCAGATGTCTTTTTTGAAAATTCATTTTTTTCATTCCTATTCCTCTTTTCTTATTTCAAGTCTTAGAGCTGTAAGTGGTGAATTAGGGGAGCGGTTTCACCAGGATAGTGAAAATAAAACTTCAATAATGTTTTGAATAAATTAAATAATTTAGACAATATAAAATACTAATCACTTAGCAATGATCAATAAATTTCATTACAGAAATTCGATTAGACCAGATAGTACTCCTGAAATTGAAAATGGCAACCTGAATAAGGTTATTTCAATTTTAATTAAAATTAATTTTGGTTAATAACGATTAGAACTGTATTTTGAAATTATATTTGGGTATCGTATTGACATATTGTACCAATCAATGTACTATACGTGCATATATGTATATCAAATGAGCTATATGCATCATATTTTCGTGAATGCTTTTAATAAATAATTTATATGTATTTACGCCTAATGGAGTATTATGCCACTGGCAAAACAAATACTGAAAACGTAAAATTTAACAAAACATCTAGTTTATGGAACAAGTTATACCATATACACAATATTTGACAAGTTCATTTCAAAAATCGGTTTGTCAAAAATTTTCAAAAATCAACATATCTGTTAACAAAATAAATTCACAGCAGTTCTATATTAAAAGTATTAAGGTTACAGCGGTTCTGTACCAAAAGTAGTAAAGTTATTCATGGGTAAATAGTAAGAATATTTATTTAAAAATGTCTTTTTCCACTTCAAAACGTCTGCGCTTTTTGAGACGTCGGTTCTAAACGTCGGTGTCGTTTTGAAGCGATATGTACGTGGGTCCTTATCTTATTACGCTCCAAAATCATAATTATACACCGTATGGTTCAGTTTATAACCGAAATTCTGGTTATAATTGTGCGACTAAAATGGTTTTTGAAATAAACCTCTTCGTCATACCTAGTGTATACGCCAAATATATATCCTGTTTGGTAGATATTGCCATATTCTGTATGTAAAGTTACTACGACTGTTTCAATGTGTGCAACAAGGATAATTAAATCACATTATCATACAGATTAGAATGAAACAGTTATATTTACTTGATAAGTTGCAGATGTGAATGGCGTGGGTGGATTTGTATGTATGTATATATGTACATACGTATATATAGTGAGAAACATTTTATGAATCAGATCGAAGTCCCAATGTGCTTTAGCATTTCCATCCCCCCAACCACTGCCATCCCCGTGGTGTTGCCGTTCCCGTGCCACATTCACGTTGCCTAGTTTAGTCAGTTTCGTTAATATATACATATATACCTGACCCCTGGAGTGTAACACAGAGCAATGTTATAGATGTTAGTGTCCCGGAATGAACAAGCTCCCGCCAAACGCCCGTCCGCCCGCCTTCGTCATTCATAACAATATTATCGTCAAAGTGTGCTCCAAATACGTTAAATGCCATGATTATTTTAATTCGAACGAAAATTTTTCATACAAACAAACATTCAGACATCATCTTAACGTGTAAACAAACGGGACCAATCTTATAATTTCACTCATTTATAATAATTAGTTTTTAATTGTCCGCAATTCTGCAGTGTGACGTCATATGGTAGTTTTTTGTTGTTGGATATTTAAGTATAAAAGTATATCGGATACTCCCCCCCCCCCCCCCCCCACACGCTGGTTAATGTTTAATGTTTTTTCCTGTTTGTTGTTTGTGCTGAATTTATGGAATTATCAGGGCCGAATTTACAATTGAATCGGTGAGTGCAAAAATCACATAAGTCACATTTTTGAAATTTTACAGGAGAACGAAAAAACAGTATACTGTTCCCAAAATATGAATTTTTTGGAAAAATTTTTCAACTCAAACTTTACAATCATATTACGGAAATGTGTTCAAAATATTATTTTCTCATTTTCAAATAAAGTTTTCTTTATAAAATAACAAAAATAAATTTGACTTGGGTTGCTTCTGCACTCAACAAATATTATACATCACAACTTTTACTGAATATACTTTTTTAATGACAAACTAATATACTTTTTTAATGACAAATAAGACAACAAGAAAATAAAATGTGTACAGACTAAATTTAATGTTAAAAATGACAGCTAAATAATAGAAAGCCATCTCGTGAAGAAAGTGACAATTTTATCAGCGTTGAGTGCAGAAAGCACATAAGTCACAGACTATTTGCCAAGTCTTTATATTTTCAAAAATAAAACCCTGACTGATGTGGTTTCTTTACACAATGTCAGTTTACCTTAGATAAACTCATTGAGTGTAAAAAGTGAATTTTCAAATTTTATTGACTGTGGTTTCTGCACTCACCGATTCAATTGTTACGTTCATATAGCAAATAAAATTTTATGTTTTCACCTCTTCTAACATTTGGATAAACTTAACTGACGTGAAAATATCTGTAAATTCGATTTTATAACCAAGACAAAATTTCTGGTGGAACTAGGAATCAGGAACCAGTCAGTAGTAACAAATTTCAGGTTTATTATTCAAGCTCCTTCCAAGATATTAGTTGGTGAAAACACCGTGAAACACTTCCGTAACCGCTTATGTCTAAATTCGGCCCTGGGAATAATCATTTGATGGGAAGGTATTTTTTGGCGTAGGTACACAAGGGTTAGATCAATAGTTATATTTTACTATTTCCAATAACACACTTGAACCCACTTAGCTCCGAAAAATGTTTCAATAGGTCAGCGTTTCTCAAACTTTTTTCTCCGCATACCCTTATTTAACCATATCATGTTGAATCGAATGATAAGTAAAAACAGTCGCGGATTTAAGTTTAGGCTCGCCCGGTTTGGGCCTATGGTGTTAAATTTTTGTGGGTAACATCAGAGAAAATAAAATAATAATATTTAAAATTGTTTCGAAGTGATTTCAATTTAAAACTTTTTGACTATTTAAAATCGCCATTACAGAAATCTGATCGCATTCGTACCCTCACGAATACGAATACCACACTTTGTTGAACACTGGAATCGATCATAGTTTTACAATAGAAACGCCACATGCCCCCAGGAATATGATTATGAGATTCTCAAGCACTTTTCTCTTTCGTTTGTTACGTTTTTTCCTTATCTACAACATAATTATTTTTTCTTTGTACTCCAAACGCATGCATATGTATATTTTTAATCTTTTGATAAAATTTGCTAACAAAGCGTCAGTGATAAGTCGTTATTCATTTATCCATTTTCGTTAAAAGCTTCCACTATTGTTACGATCGTCGACCATTATCAGAAAAGTTTGATATTGTCAGCCACTTTTGTTTGTACGTAAGAAGAAAAAATGTGGTCAAATGAGTGTTGGACACGTGTTAAAGGGGGTTCGGTTTAGTGATCCAGAAAAATTGTAATATTTCCAACGCACCCTCATACGTTATGTATAATAACAAGCTACGGGTTTTTATTAAAATCGATTAAATCCAAAAAGATTGCTAACTTTATGTCAAAAAATTGTTTTTGATTGTAAAAAGTACATTTTTGGAATTTAGTTTTTTTATTTACGACACATAATAGCACACGACTAGCACAATATTGCACAACTTTTTTTGTTTACAAAAAAAATAAAATGGCGAGTTTAACTTAGTGGAAACATGGTTGGCCAAATGATCGAAAAACAAAGTTTCATATAACACGATCTAATATCATTCGAATTAATAGCGGAAATGATTCCAGCTTACAAGAATTCTATTTAAAATACAAGAATTGCTTTTAAAAATTTCTCTAATACTTAAAAATGTACGATATTTTTTTGAATTACATGGTAGATCAAATGGTCGGAAAACGACATTTCATATTACACGACCTAATATTATTCCAGTTGATGGCGGAAATGATTCCAGCCTACAAGAAATCAATTCAGAATTAAAGAATTGTTTTTAAACATTTCTCCAATGCTTAAAAAAGTGTCGATATTTCGTTTAAAGCCACTTCAACCGTGGCTTATGCAATTATGACTTTACAGTGCCCACATTAGATTAGCTTGATCAGTTTGAAAATATTTATAAGCCAATATTATTTTTACATTAAGTGGAAAGGCACCGCGTGATTCAAAAACGTGTATTTTATTTTTAGAAGTATTTAAAATTTCGGTATGCAATAGTAAAATGGAACTACTTTGGTACACAATGGGGTATACGACGCAGATGTACGAATAAGTCACAGATGCTATTTCACGCTCTTGAGCGCGTTTTACGTTCAGTGGCTAAAACATACGAAGAACTTCGAATATCGCTCTAAACATTCTGGGGTACGTTCTTGAAATAACTAGCATTTTATTAAAATAGTTTTTTTTTTTTTTTAATTCTCATGGTATTTGTACTCTTAAAGGCTGTCGTCCTTTGGATGCCGAAACGTGCGATATTTAATTCGGACGAATATGCATGAAAACGGACGAACGATCCAAACAGCTGTGAAGCTATACATTCTCGTCCATTGAAAGCGTCTCGTTCGTCTGTTTCCGTGCGTATGATTGCGACGTGCGAACAGATCCAATTTTGTTTGGATTTTGTCGCGCGAACAAGTCCGTTCCATGAGTATTTTACGTATTTTATAGCATCTATAGCTTGAAAAAAAGAAAATTAAAAAGAAAAATACTGACGAATATTGGGCTAGTGGACGGACAGTATAGACATATCATTTCGGACGAACGACAAACGTGCGTAGTCGTCTGAATCGAGTGTCGCAGTTGTCTGCAACCAATGGACGACCAGCCTTAAGGATAGATGAATAATGAAGCTACCCCAACGATGGATAGTAAAAATACAAATAAATAATATAAGAAAGAAACTTGAGAACAAATAGATTTTCGCTGTTTCGAATTATTACTCGGCGTCTCCACCATCATCGCACGTCTAACAGTGCGCCAACAAATCACAAATCGTTCCATTTCGGTTCTAAAACGGTATTTGAGTTCGTGTGAATAGTATCGCTTGAAACCAACATATTTTCTTAATTTTCATTCTTAATAAAATTACTTAATTATTTTTTAATTAAAACATAAAATTTTAACTACCCGAAATATAAATTTAAATACTTTGCTTTTACTGTTCGCTATTCGGTGAACTTTGGTTTTTCTAATGGCATCTTCGTGAAAAATGTAGTCAGTTATTTTATTTAAAGACAAATTTTCCTGTGAAAATTCATTTAAAATTTTGTAAAACAGGGTTGTCACAGGTTTTTGTATCGACATTTGCAAATATTTAATTTTTTACTTTCCAAAGTTTTTGGATTCGTGCGTATTTTTTTATTTAAACTTAAAACTTACAAGTCTTTGTGATCAAAATCCGTCCTTTTGGACACTCATTCGAGACAGTAAAAATTATTTTTTAAATATTCACTTTGAAAAAATTCGTATCCGCATTGCCATCTGCAGATATTTTCAATGAAAATAACGTATCCGCAACAACCCTGATGAAAAATTGTTGTTTCAAATAAACAGATATACATATTTTCGTTAATTACTAGCCGCCCACGCATTTACGGAAGCGTTGTGCTGTACATTTTTATCATAATATTTATGGTATACACGCGAGTCTCGCGTGCATTTTTCATAGTCGAATTGGTTAAACATGAGTTGTGTTTTCCGGACACTTATGCATACTAATTATTCGTCAACTTAAAAAATAAGACGATAATCAGCTATTAGTTTAGTTAATGAGGTAATAAGTTTCTCCAATTGATGTAGGAAATTTATTTTCAAAAAACACATATTAAATCAATTAATTTTTAGATGTTGTAGCTATTTAAAAAAATGGGCTCTTGGAAGTTTCCAAAAGCAAAAATTCGGCTAAATTTTATTTTGCTTAATTTTTCGTTTTTTTATGTAATTCTTCGACAATTGTGTGAAATATTGTGTCAAATTAAGTTCAATCACTTTTACAGTTTTTTAGTTTTGTTTTAAAAATTTCATTAGGTTTTTGAAGTGTAAAGCGGCCCCTACACGCTCAATAATATTGCACAAAATCTGAGGTGGCACAATATTTTTGATCGTCTGCAGGTTATATTGAAGGGTTGTACAATATATTGTACTGATCAAAAACGGTTTGAAATATATTGTGCAATGAATGAATATTGTAACGTCTGTAGGCTTTGCAAATATTATTGTGCAATATGACTTTATTTATTTAAGTTTCAATTTATTAATTGTTTTGTAATGCCATATTTGACGGCTATTCATTGAATCAGTTTGACTTATTAATTTGAAAGAGTAATTATTTACTGCTTCGCAACATCTTTATCACTTAATATTTAAAATTAAACAACAGTTGAATTATTGTATAATTCCTACATTCAATTTATTGTACAAATTTCTTTTACAAATTATTGAACTATCTGGAGGAAAGTTCAATAAATTGCACAAGTTGATTGCACAATATTATTGAGCTTGTAGGGGCCGCTTAATTCAGTAATAAGTATTCGAGATGAAACTATTACAAGAAAGATATCTACGCAAAAAATTTAACCAATTTTTAAAGTGTATTTTTCCGAAGTGGAAAGATTGAATGAAATCAAAGAATATATTTTATTCTAAGAATGATTTTTTTAATGTTTTTTTTGAAAAATAATATTTTAAAAAATATAACAAAAATAAAATTGAACAAAAAAAATGTTGTATTATTGGTTATTATTAGAAATGATTAGTTTTTACTGGAATTATTCTTGTTTACGTTATCAACTACATATTATATTAATTTTTTATATACCTTTTTAGTTATTAATTATTTAGTTTTTATTTTATACCTTTTAACGACAACGCGTTTCTACCTACTACACTGAGTTTTTAAAACATCACCCAGCCTGTGTTATCCGGCATTACGTAAAGATTCTTAGCCAATTTTAAAAATGTTGTTTCGAGAAAAACGAGTTTAAAATTTTGAATATATTAAGGATGTTTGGGAGGTACAATCGGAGATAAAAGTACATGAAATTAGAAATTCGTGAATAATTGCGTTGTATAACAAACTATGAGGTAAATAAATAGTTATCTTTGTTAAATAATAGCTATCACTACAACTGATTGTACAATACATCAAACTATAGCTCTCAGCTGAGTAGGTACAAGAGCTGAGTACATTTTGAGGATTTTTCGGAGGAATTTCAAAATGCTACGAGACGATTGAAAATTTAGTAGAATGTTCCTCATTAAATACTAAGGCCCCTGTGAAAATTTCAAACCGATTCACTAAGAATTTTTTTTTTTTTTAATAACTTTTAACGGCTTAGTGAATCGGTTTGAAATTTTCACAGGGGCCTTAGTATTTAATGAGGAACATTCTACTAAATTTTCAATTATCTCGTAGCATTTTGAAATTCCTCCGAAAAATCCTCAGAATGTACTCAGCTCTTGTAGTCAGCTGAGAGCTATAGTTTGATGTATTGTACAATCAGTTGTAGTGATAGCCATAATTTAACAAAGATAACTATTTATTTACCTCATAGTTTGTTATACAACGTAATTATTCGCGAATTTCTAATTTCATGTACTTTTATCTCCGATTGTATCTTTAATACTTTTCAAAATTACTTTTGCGATATAAAACTATTTGTACTTCAGTTTCAAAATGTTAAAGTATTTTTTAAAGGAATAAGAAAAAAAAACTTTTTTTATGTGTAAAATTTTACATAGATAACACCCCTTAATATGTAATAAAATATACATTGATATATGACAATAATAAAATTTACAATACTGAAATTATTTAGTATTTACTAACGGAGTGTTTTATCAGGATATCAACAAGTTAATTAGATAAACGCCTGGTTTTATCGTACAGGATAGTAAAAATGATACTTAAAGGATTGTAAAACACAACGCTGTATTATCACTGAGATCAAAGTCAAAAGTTGGTTATATATGTACATGAATGCGTATTTGTATCGCCCTACAAATATGTATGTACTCCAACTACGGGCAACCGCCAGCAACAATGTGTTGAACATCCCTTTCCCCTATGTTTAATTTCAAATAATAAAATCGAGGGGCGCTAAAATAATAAAATGACGCATTTTATTTTTAAATCCTTTTGGAAAAATTTACTTACAAAAAGAAACTATTTAACAATTAAGTATCGGGTAAACATGGCAAAAAATCTATATTTCATTTAAGGTTAATTACCGCCGTTAAATAGGGTAAATGTATACACATATTACTGTGACGGTAATAAATGAGTTATAATTCGTAATGGCAAAACAGCATAAACCACCTGGTGTTTCTATTTTACGTCCGAAAACCGTTCAAAAAAATTGAACTCACCATACTATAAGTTTTACAAATAGAAAATTCTGGGAAAACTGAAACAAATTCCCTACGCAAAATTTTCCGGTACAGTTGATAAATGCAATTTTGATAATAGTGAGTCAACCACCCACAAAAGAAAACGATTTTTGTATGGCTCTCACAAATGGAATGTTCCAGGAAAATTGATATAAATCACTGATAACGGTGATATCAGATCAATTCATTTTATATTCACTTATGACTCCTAGTTAAATATACACACGGCAAGCAAATTCATGGGACGAATATACATATAGTTAGTTATGTACGTTATGTTCGGCTTCAAATGAAACAGTGGGTGTTAAAGGCGGGTATGGTCTGCGCGAGTGGCGCAGTTAAGACATGCCTGAAAATCGACAGGGCAATATATATATATATATATATATATATATATATATATATATATATATATATATATATATATATATATATATACATGCAAGTATATATGCAATAAATACGACCAAATGAAAATTTAGCTAGTAGATTTGTGTTCGTGTCGTTTGGAGCACGTTGTCTTCGTCAGTCATATCGTGAACGCTCGCAACTAAAGTTCTTTTTTAACATATCGGTGTCAATACTATACATTTGATTCAGTCTATTTTTAATTTAAAAAATAAAAAAAAGTAAAAACAACAACAAAAAAAATAATAAATAAATAAAAAATCGACAAATTAGGAAAATTTAAAAAGCAAACAAACAAATATGAATTAAAAATTTTTAGAAACATTGTTACAATTTAGAAATTTAGTTGGACGAAAAAAACCAAAACAGTAAACATATCAATCGTTTTAGAAATCAGTAAATAAAACATCTGTTTAGATTGTCGAAAGCGTAAAAATCGCCAAATAGTTCTCAAAAAAAATCAAATACCAAATCATATTATCGTCAAATATCTTTCGAAATGTGTACGTAAACTCAAAATTTTAATTGTTACGTTTTGAACAAAATATTTTTTCTTCTGAATTCATTTTTTTTCTTTTATTATTTTATTTTCGAAAAAGATCATTTTTCCCGAACGCTTCACTTTTCACACTTAATTTGAAGGCACGCACTCAAATTTATTGAGCACTGTATAATATTATTTTTTTTCACATTTTAAATGTTCAGTCATTTGTAACACATTCAGGCGACTTACATCAGACCTAACAACACGTCGAAGAAATTTGAGAAAGTCTCTGATTCAACAGCTTTCTATTAAATCTAAACTGTCGTTATTGTGAGAGTATAAACTGTTGCATTGCTTGTGACACTTATTACTCTCCCCTACTCACAGTATCATCCAAAAATTCACTTCCAAAAAAAAAAAACTAACTACTAAAACAAAAGATTTAACAAACGTGCATTGCATTTGATTCATTTTTTTTTTTGCCCGATCATCCCACGAATGCTTCATTTTCTAAATGTTTTTTAACTCACAAACAATTTGCGAACAAAACGCATAAAACTCGAATTTCAAAAAATAAAAAAAAAAACTTTAATTTTCACGTAAAGCGCACCAAGCACTTCGCACCACAGCCGATCACTTTGAATTTTGTTGGAGATTGTTTTAGAAATTGCACTCGCATCAAATTTATTTTAAATAACTGAAATTTTCAAAAATTGAATTGGTTGTTTAAATTAGTGGCCACACAATACTGCAAATAAAGGTAAACAATTTCGAATTTTTATTTAAAAAAAAAATCAAAATTTTTGTTTTCGCTTCTAGAAATATTTAATATGCATTTGGTGTGTTTATTTTGGTTTGTTTATTGAAATTTTGCATGTTTAGAAATTAAGAAAATGCTTAGAAATTTTAGTTTTAACATGTAACTACATAAAAATACTATTTTGAAATTTCGATTTCAAGCGACCTACTATCAAAATCAAAGGGGCAGTAACATCCACATCTAATAATATTCTTGCTTGAGTCAAAGAAGTATTCCGGCCAAATTTTAAAGATTTTCCCAGGACTTAGCTACGATTTAAGCAGAAAGGCCATATAGCTTTTTTTATCAACTATTTTCATAGTCTACTGGTTTAAAATTTCAAAACAATTAAATTCGCTGTCAAGGGAACACTTTTTAATGTCAAAAAGGAGATGATTTTTGGGAATTTTTTTTTCAGAGGGTACTTTTTATTTTGATAAGACATTTAGCAATACACAGAAGAAATCTCACTAAAGAGTTTTGATTTTAACACCAAATTTTATCCAAAAGTATTGATCGTGTTTTCTAAGACGAGTTGTCTATGTGTGTACAATTCAGCAGGTCCAATTTTTATTTGCTATAAATCAGATAAAAGATTTTTAATTCTTATAAAATTTTGTTGTATTTAAACGCAAGTACATTAGGAAAAAAATCGAAAAATAAAATTCCGTAAGTCTTAAGGCGACCACGTAAGACACCAGAAACTGGGTAGTGCCAAAAGCTACCCAGTACCCAATACTTTTGTCGTTCTGATTAGGAAAATCTTTTTTGCTTTCTTTTAATTTTGTTTATTCTTCAATATGTTATTCGGTTATTCTTTATTAAAATCGGCGGGATTAGGATATTTTGTTCTTCAAAGTTTGGACTGCAACTTATTTTTTTCAAATATCTTCAAAACGAATAAACAACATAATATAAACAATAAGATTATAGTGACATTAAGGCTAGTGTATAATTTGTTTTAGTACGAGGGACAGTATGGTCAGGCGGTTGCAACTTGCTGATAAAATTATTAGGTATTTTGAAAACAGACTGAATTAAAATAATTATTAAAATCTCGATATCAAAAATATAATCTATTTCAAAACCACCAGTGGACCAATTTTTGCCCATTTTCATTAGAGATATTCTTACAAAAATTTAAAAGTATAAGTATCAAATTTGGAATAAGAATATGTCTTTCAATTCACTCCATTACAGTAATCTTTCCCCTAAATTACACTTCTTGACCGCCATTTGAAAAAAATCAAGTTTTATTCCAAACATTGAAGAGCATTTAGTAAATTCAAGATTTGTTACAATGTGTCTCGATGATAAAGAATATGTCGCTTAAAGCTCCGAATTGCCTTACGCTAGTCTTGTTAATTTTACTATAAGTTTATTTCTTTTAAAATTTAATTTTTTCATGCGATAAAGTAGATTTTTCTTTAATGGTATCGCAGTTGGAAAAAATTAAATATGAAGGCGTTGGTTTAACATTTTTATAAATAGACTAACATTTCGGAAAAAAGTTAAAAATATGAATCAGTGTAAAGTTTTTTACTTGTGAACAGTGGCGAAGCATGCCTTGGAAGCGCCCTGTATCAGAATTAGTTGGGAGGCCCAAATGAAGGGTAAAGATTTCTCACAAAAAAAAAAAAAAAAAAAAAAACAAAAATGCTTGCATCAAATTAAAGTAAATATTTATTGATTATAAGTTATCGCTTCCTCCTAGAAATTGAGCTAGCCAAACAATTCAAATTAAATATACACTTTTCTTGTGTATATTTAATATAATTATAATTGTTTTTCGGCAAATTGATTTATTAAATCATCTATAGCTGAAGACGGTTTCAGTTTTTCGAAAATTTCTGCCTCTATAGACAATAGTGACAAGTCTGATAGCCGTTCCTGCCCCATCGAAGTCTCATTTTTTAAGTTACCCATGTTGTCAACTTTTGGGCACACGCTTAACCCGGGAAAAAAAGAGATGGCTTTTTTGACTCTTGTCATTTCTGAAGTGAAAACTCTATTATAGGCACGTATGGCAGTATTTTTTATATGTTTTTTTGCCCGGGAAGCATGAGATTAAGTGATATTGTGGATAATATTTTACTAATTTTTGCTTACACACGTTAGGGGTCTCTGTAACCCAGGGGCCCCGTATCATTGATACGGCTGATACGGCGGTAGCTGCGCCCCTGCTTGTGAATCAAATAACTATAAAATTCGAAGTAGAAAAATATCGATTCTGTAATAATATTAACTGTTGCTAGTGTTAATAAATTTTCTAATATTCGACAATATGTTGCATTAATTGTCTTTGGATTAATTAAATGATATAACTGTCATTCGAATCATTTCGTAGCAAGTTTATTAATTTTAATAAATTTTATTACAGCAAGTGAAATTGCTATAACTCCAATTATATTTTTGTTATATTCTTTGTTTTTATTAACATTAAAAGTGGTAACACATAAACTACTAAGGAATCCTTAGGACTCAACTTAATATCCCAAAAATTAAACAAATTATTTTAATTCGATTCTTTTGAAATTTTGAGGAAATATTGTCGATATGGTTTTCTCAACGGATAAAAAAATATTGTTGAAAAAATAAATGCATATAACCTCGATCAAATCCTAATCAAGGATTTGATTTACTCAAAAATAAATTTCGTAAATTATCAAAAATTGGTGATGTTCTTTATTGGATCAACTTTTTTGATTGCAAAATTGAAATATGAAATTAGGGACATTAAAACGATATCAGGTGATTCATTTGAACTAGGTTTGCTAGCTTCATTTATTTTTGAGTACGAATATTTTTAATTGTCGTTTTGCAGCTATTTAGAAGTTTCAACAGGTTTCACTAGTTACAACACAATGGTTTTTTTTTTAATACTGAAGTGTACGAACTGTAATCTACCTATTTAATAAAAAAAGAAATTATTATTGTTCTACATAGGAAATAGGAATAACAATATAATCTACCCACGTTACACACATGGTAAAAAATATGGAAACACCATCGTGAAAACCGTCGATGAAAAATATAATTGATGGTGTCGACTGTCGTTGTCGAGAAATAATATTTTTGATGCAACAATTTTTTTAAACATTAGTTTACGAGATTTTGATGACTGAAATACTGAAAAAATTGTTACTATTTTTAAATAACTAATTAAATAATTAAGTTTCTGTTGGAGCAATTTTGGAATATAAAAAATAAAAAAAAGTTCCTTATTTTCCGGTGTTAAAAAACTGTCTTTCAATTTTTTAAAGCGTAATATACTTGACTTTTTTGTTTTAATTTAAGAAGTTCGTATACAGCATAACCTCTTTTGTACAATCTTACTTTGTGTGCGTTTTTGAGAAACATGCCCATCAAAGTGCATAATGAGAATGAAAAGTAAAAAGAAAAATAAAAAATTTGAAGATGAATTTACAGTAAGATTAGTTATTGAGTGTTTTTAAGCATTTTACTATCATTTTACATAAGTATATAAGTCATTGCATCATTCAGTTTCTTTATATATGTATGTATTGTAATTTTTGCAATATTATAAAAATGAAATAATATATTTAAAAATGTTCTCATGTATATAAACAAATTCTTGTATAAACTAGTAAAACGTGGGTCTACTCACGAGTTCACGACGGTATTTACTGTCGAAAATACTGAATCATTATTATCATATACATAATTACTTCAATATTGTCAATATTTCGAAACCCTAACAGTATTAGGGAGCGTGTATGGGGCCGCCTAGTGCCTACAAACAAAACAAGAATCGGTACGTTTGGAATTTTGTCAATGGCTGTACGTTATTGTTATTATTTTATCTTTGTTGTACATTCACATTCTATAGGTGTAACTAATTATAATTAGTATTAAAGAGAGAGCGAGTGACAAGGATGACAAAGATTATTATAATGACGCAGGCTTTTATAAATATATAAATATCCTGTCATTATCCTGAATGAATTTATAATGATGAATAGAAAAGACATTTTTTGTTCGTGTGTTTTGCTTTCTTTCCTTTTTTGTTGTTGTTTTTAAAAATTAAATTCAGGATATTTTTTTTAATAATTACAAAATAAAGTGTAGTCTAAAAGAAACATTAAAAAACAAACAAAATATATCTGAAAAGTTTTAACATTGAATACGTTTTATGAAGACGTTTTTAAAATTTTGTACAAAAAAATTTAAAATTTAGTATGAGTTTCTACCGAAAAGAATTTAAATAAAAAAAGAAATTGTAAACGTGCTTAAAGTCACACGACTGTAGTAAAAATTTCTATGACAATCCTGTAACCAATTCGAAGTAACAAAGGAATGCCGTTCGAAATATACGGGCATTATTAAATAATATCTCTAACAATGAAACAAGAAGTCCTAAAGCCCACAGGGATTAACTATTCTGACAAAATTGAGTACTTATTACTGCTTTTTTTTATATATATATTAACTATATGAGGTATATCTTCTGAGGTTTTAATGTCTCAGTGTTACCAACTGTGTTACAAATGTGTGCCATTACATTTTATAATTTAATTATTTTGTAATGTTTCTGTTTTGTGTTTTTATTTTTATTTTTTTCTTATAATAAAAAAGAAGAAACTTAATATACTTATTAAATTTTTTGTGGAAATAAGTATATTGTCTTGTGTGATTTTATTATGTTTACGCATTCTTATTTTAGATTATGTAAAAACAGCGTTTTGTTTTTTCTTTTTTTTTAGTTTAACAAAATACTATCTCTCTTATTGGCATACAATTCTGTTTGGAATATGCATGATTCTATGAAAACAAAAATTAAAATCTCAAGCTCAAACTAATTTAAAACTTAATATTAGTTGCGATTTTTTAAGTTAAGCTTTATCCAACTTGTTTATTTTGCTTTATCCATAGAAAAATCATGCTGTTATCAAAAACAATTTTAATAAGAAAAATTTATTTTATTTTTTAATTTTTTTTTAGTATAAATATTAATACAGCCTTTAATTTGTTTTTCTTTAAACTTGTTTGTAAATATTATTGAAAATATTTTTCATAAAGAAGCTGACTGTATAACAGATTAAAATAAAGCGAAATTTAAAAAAAAAAGGATTTACTTGAATAATATTTATATTTTTTATATGTCGAAATTGCTTGCAAATTTTATCATTTTAATATTACATATTTTAGCCGTATAAATATATAATGCTCTTGCTATAACTTTTGAAATTTTTCAAATATTATATAAGATGCTTTTAGGAATAAAATTTTAAAAATTTAAGATCGGAAAAAAATTGGCGTCGGAAAATGAAAAACTTTTTTGTTTACTATGTGACGAAATTGCTCCCAGATTATTCAAATTATAATTAGCAAATATGAAATATCGTTAAAAATATCTTTTAAAATAAAATTGACATTTCTGTAACTACTTTTCATTTTTAGGTCTCGTTTTCGAAATACTGAATTTTATAATTGATGTGTTTCTTTTAATTTACTGTTGAAAGATTTACTTTGTGAAATTTCATGTTAAATATTGAAAAAATATTTAAAGTTTTGATTACTTTGTCTAATTTCTCTATTAAAATTAACCTTATAACTAAACGCGTTTTCAGTCTTACGACCATCTTCAGAGTTAACTGATAAATGTTTCAATTTTTGAGACATACATTGACGAAAAATATGTAGACGGAGTGGTATCATTAGTTTAATTTTTATTTTGAATTAACCGTAAAAATTTGAAATTGGCGTTGAAAGAACTTAAAAAAATTGGTTGGGTGACCAAAATTAATGAAAAAGTTGATAAAAATGTAAAATCATTGCGTAGTAAGGTCATAGTGATTATGGACAATTGGTAGTAAAGTTACGATGAATATGAACCAGTGAGTAGTAAGGTCATGGTGATTACGGACCACTAGTAATCATATTAATGAAAAAGTTGATAAAAATTAAAGTAGTTTAGACTAAAAATTTATGAAAGAAAATAAACGACTTTTATATCCGATAAAGCAGCTTTATCTTTCAAAAAGGACTGATTTTTCAAATAATTATTTATAAACGTGAATAGTTAGTTGATTGTTTTGCCGAAAATGAAATGGAAATAATTATCGCCCACGTTTTTATCGCGAGGTTGCGTTACTGGAAATAATCGAAACAACATAGTCATTTTTAAGTGGGTAGTAAGGTCACAGTGATTCTAGACACTAAAATAATTTTCCGTATATTGTTTACGAAATTTATCGACATGTCGGTGTATTTAACGCTTGACAATAAATTTTAATTAATTAACAACGCTGAACTTTATCGTCCCAATCTGTCGCATAATTTTAATTATAAAATATTAATCATCTAGATAATTGTATTTATCAAATCATCAAACTTGAATAAGGTACAAGCTGGTGAGCACACATGATAACCGCAAGTACTAGTATAGATATTGTTTTCGTAAACGGTCTGTGATTACTTAATTGGTTTGACTCTCTCTATTGTTGTTAAATGAATGCAATTATAAACTTCAAAGTTCAAATCGCCAAAACAAACGGCAAATTAGTTGTGTGAATTTTGTGACACTTTGTACTTGATGTACACAATAGATATAGTATTATATTTGGCCTGGAAAGTAGGCTATTATTTCGCATTAATTACATGACGAATACTCTCCCTAGCAATTAAAATTTCATATAAAAAAATTCATAATATTTATTTATAACTGTTATTACATGCAAATCATATTATAAAATGTAATTTTGATGTTTTTAATTATTTTTTTTAATTACTGTATAAAATAATGTAAATGTTTAGTTATAACATTAATAATTTTTTTTTATTCAACTATAGTAAGCCGCTCTATCGTTTTTCTTTTTTTTTGGCCTTCAAAACCTATTTTATTTATTTGAAACAGGGATCAAAAAAAAAAAAAACCTCTAGAATTCTGACTATATTAGAGTTAAACACTTCTTCGTTGAAAAATATCAAATATTATATGCAATGTATTTTGTTATTATATAGATTTTATATATCAGTGGTGTTCAATCTTTTTTTATTATGCGAGCTACTTTTCCATTATAATTTGTTCAGTGATCTACTTTTACATAAATCAGATTCTTAAGTCAAAATAACCAACTTTGTTCAGAAAATGTGATTTAGTTTACGCGTGTAATTTTTCTATTGTCTTTACAATTCTTATGTTATTAAAAATGAAAAAATTAATTTCGAAAACCTATGTTGGTTTCAAATTTTACGTTTCTAACATAAAAATTACAGTTTTTATGGCGTTTAAAAAAATTTGATATAGGTACGTGAGTTTTAACACGTGTCCTGCATATTATTTTTTTTTTTTATAAGTAATATAACAAGCGATTTGAGGATACCTCCAATTTAAACGCAAAACAATCCTAAAACCTCAAATAATCAAAAGATATTTTTTGAGAAGAAAACGACACAGTTACAACTATGACTGTGTAACACAATCTATTCTGATTATAAAAGCTTTTATTCTTTAATACATATTTAATAAACTTATTTAAAATAATGCCTAGTTATGTTTAATTATTCTCAAAAGCTTTTTGAGAAATATGATAATGTGATAATTCAAAAATAATATAACAAAAGTAGTCGTAATACTATAGGGAACAGTAGCGAATAAGCTAAAATTGGAGGCTTAAAAATGTGGCTTGTGGCGTCAATAGGTAACACAGTTACCCTAGCTACAGAAGTTTCCACTTCAAAAAAAATCCCTTTCTAATAATATTCTGTAGTAATGATTCAATGATAGTCTTTCATTTATCTCTAACAAATACGTGTTTGCCCTCGTTGAAAGACACATTGTTCTGTATATAATACCAAAAATAATTACACGTATGGTTTTTTGAAAATTTACGCATTTATGCGTGGCTGGAAGAGATATAATCAACAAACAATACCAATCTTTGTTCTAAAATAAACAATAATTATTAATGAAATTAATGAAAATATTTGAATTAACATTTAAGAACGGAATGAAGCCGATAATTTGCCTAAGGGTAACGCAATACATCAACCATATAGCGAATTTAATATATCACCATTTCATCATCCCTCAAACCGACACATAACGTGGCCCCCCAATACGGTATTTAATATCCGTAATATTTACCTTATAAATTTTGTATATAAATATTCGTGTCAAAATTAATTTGGAATTATATTACAGAATTGTTTTAATCAGTTTACTTATAATTAGAGAGCAAGAAGAGAAAAGGGGTAACGCTTTGAGGAATTATCTAGATTTTCAACATGCGTGACACGTGAGATACGCAAAGAACTTCTCAAGAGATGCGCAGACGTCACATATACACTAAACGCTTTTAATAATATGTCTGCAAAGATCCTATTACCTCTATTCGACAGTTTCGTGGGACTGAGTATATATATATTATCTAAACAATTTGTATACGACTGAAACCATAGAGTAGTACTTTATGGCATTAGATGCATAATAAATTGCAAGGCAACACTAGTACCGTAGAAAATAGTCTACTTAATAAATTTTAATTTTACAATAAACAGAAAACATGCTAATTTTATAAAATATTTGCAAAGGTTGTAGTCGGATCATAAGGGAGAAATTTACACCCGCCCGTAACATTTCCTAGTTATTTTTGTCACTGAGAGTTGTTATTTTTTCTTGGGAATTTTTCAACAGGAATAAAATGCTTCCCGAGTACAAAGCAGCCTATACCTACCTTGAATACAGTAAACCTGAATTTTTCACAGTCCCACCTTATGTGGACTCGAAAATTAGCGAAAAAATAAAACAATTTTTCCCTTTTTAGTCACTGGATGAAATGAAATTAAATATAACGTTGAAGAAAGAATAGGTATAGCTTTTCCAAGAATTTTATCCCCCTACCGGACAAATCTGGTATTATTTAGAGCGCCTACTGCAAATATAATTTTTTCGTATTGTCGAATAAATAAGGAAAAAACAACGCAAATACTGAGATTGGCTGTGTACCGGGGCAACTTTGATTTATAATTAACGCGATGTCGCCCGTGGGAGTATCTCCGGCGACGGTTCGTAGAATGAATTTTAGCTAGGTACAGTTCAAGAATGGCTGATTCTAGAAAAATAATCCCGTCGAACTATAAGTTCAAAAAATAAATAAAACGTTTTGCAACAATACCATTTTTATTATTTAATTAATTTTGTGATATGATATTGTATTCATTATTAAACTAGTGAAAATTATATCAAAAACCACAAACATGTAAAGAGGGGCGTGGTTCTAGGGGTTGGATAAATTTTATCGCGGTTTATTTGATTACGTCATAAGTACTTTAGAAATCGTAAATGTAATGATTGAATGATGAAATTGGGAGATTTGATTTTAATTGTTATTGTTGATATATGCTGTGAATATTATCAGGTATGTGGAGTTTGGGTTTATTGGGAATAATTAATTGAATATTATATAATTTTAACCAAAAAACCCAAGGACAGGATTATCGGGAACAATCATTTTGCAACCGAAATCAACCGAAAATTGGTTTAGTCGTTTCCAGGATAAAAAATTTTCTAAAAAAATTCAGAAAATATTAGAAATTCACGATGATAAGACTTGAAAATATTTTTAATAAAATTTCCCGGAATTCCATATTCCAAATATGATTATAATTTAGAATAAGTTAATTTTCATTCGTCGCGCGTGACATTACACGACAAGACATGTCATACACGACGAATGAAAATTAACTTATTCTAAATTATAATGAAATTTGAACTATAGAATTTTAGGAATTTTTATTTATAATTTTTTAGAGGATTTTTGTCGTGGGTTTTTAAAGTTCTTTTTTTTTTTTATAATTGATATTCCTTTCGCTACAATTAAGTATTCCCCCTTAATTGAAAATATAAACGATGTCACTTTACCTGTTTCTATAGCTGTATTCAAACAATTTTTTTTTTTTTTGAAAAATCAATAAATTTTTTTTTTTTTGGAAACGATATAAAGAGAAATTTGTATGTTTCCGTTATAACATTTACAAAAAAAGAAAAATTTTGCGTTTATTTGTATAAATTATATTGGCAAAAAAAAACTGCTCGGCATTAAACATAAAGAAAACTGCGTTTTTTTTTCAAAAAGCGGATTTATTTTCATATGTTTATAGAATTATATTCCTTCAGGAGCATACATAAGTTTGTCGTATCAAACAAAATTATATTACAAAAGTTACTTGTTGAAAACTCCGGAGTTTTCAATTGGACCGTATCCCATCATTAAAAGAGAAACTCATAATACTTTAGACGAATACCCTTACCTTAATATTATTGATCATATTATTGTAGTATTTGGATTGGACGTACATGTGTGGGAGGTTTGCTGGTGAGTGCCTAGGTACCGGGTGTTTAAAAATTATCACAAGTTTAAGACAATATTCTAGTTTAAATTTTTGAAAAATTCGATCTTTTTAACATCTTTAATAATGTATTAATAAAAAGAAAACATAAAAATTCCAAAAATTTTACACAATTATAGCCATTTTAATACGGTACTTTTAAAAATTTCAAGTAGTAGTAACTACTTTTCGCAAGTTGATCGACGTAATATCTCTAATTGACTTCAAATTTGGCACGTATCTTCAGTAAATGTTTCTTTCAATAAATAAATAGATCTTTTTATTATCTAAGCCTGGAAAAAGCCGAAATTATCGCTCTATAGACTAGAATAACCCCTTAAGAGGTAATATCTGCTTGAAATTTTTGACCTGAGTGAAACTGATCAACCGCATCAACAACTCGAGGGAGTAAAATTTTAAAATGTATAGTTATCGGTAATATCTCCCCTCTCTTTTCGAGCTCATATTAGATAGTTTTCATTACCTCACTTAAAAATTTTAAATAAAGTTTAAACCATTTTTTTTTCTTATTAAGTATAACTATCTGTAATTTTTTTAGATTTTTGGAATCCACGGTTGTAAAGTTAAAATATTAGACACATTACACATCACTTTGAAGTTCAATATATCGCAAAAGTGATATAAAAGAGACATCATTTTGTTTTCAAAAAGCCTTTTTAACGATACTCCCACTCCAATTTCCAGTACGAAAAATACTTTAAATATTTTTTTTTTTTTTTTTGGATTGTGCCATATCAGTTCTGATTTTGGATTATCAATATCTCTATCTCCATACCAAATTTCGTTTCAATAGGTGCAAAAATAAGACAGACAGACAGACTTGACGAAACTGTATGGGTTCCCTGCTTACTACAGAACACTAAAAATAGAAGAAAAAAAAACGAAAACATTTGAAAGAAAATATTTCCAATAACGAAAAATCAAAGAATATATTTCAACTGAAAAATTATTAATAAACATATTTAAAGAATATGAATGAGAAAAATATGTATTTTCGGGGTTGAAAACCGATACTTACTTGGTTTCATTTTTCCTTACATTTTCCAAGACAGATGCCATTTAAATGTATTTTTAACATAACTTCTCAATTTAACATAGCTATCGTTACATGACACGGGGACATATACATTATACAGACATGGATTTGTTACGGGTTGGAAACGGGGGACAGGAAGGTGTAATAATCGATAATATTCCATTGTTTATAGATGGTTATCGAGAAAGCTAATAGAATTTTCGTATAACGTTAAAAAATTACGGTATATGATCTTTTGTATTAAAATAAAATAACATATAGTTTCCGACTCGTATTTATAATGTCTTAATCCTCCTAATAAACGTTTAAGGCGTTACGTCACTTTCAAATGCCAGAAAAGAAGGTTTTGTTGGAAAATTCTTTTCTTCATAACGAATAAAATTGTTTTTAATTTAAAAAAAAGAAATTGTTGACGCAATATAACTGGAGTTTTTGTTCAATAAAAAAAAAAGTTAAAGCAAAAAATAAAAAAAAATATGTTGCCGAGTTATTTTTTCTATAACATTTATTTTGCTTTTTTGCTCGTTTTAGCCTTTCTTTATTGCATAAATGCACAGTTTATTATGCACAATGTCTCTATTGATACATACACGACGTTCAGTGTAGCCATTGTTTACCAACATTATTGTTTTATGTTGTATTTTATATTTATCACACAAAAATGGGGAAAAAAACTTTTTTAAAATTCATAATTAAAGTTAATTATATAAATTAAAGGTGGACTCAAGCGATTAAAACTAACAATAAATGTTATAATCCGGTCCTAAAAAAAGTTATAGAAACGCTGATCGAAGCAAAATTTGTCAGTAACTGTTACCGTTGTTTCGATGGCGATAAACTTTACACAGAGCCATCTACAAGAATTGTATAATTCCTAAAATAGTTCCGACACAGGAGCATATAGACAGTAGTGATGTCGGATGATTAATCGATTAGTCAGTTTAGTCGACTAATTTTGTTTACATTTAGTCATATTTTAGTCGACTATTTTACCTTCGATTAAATGATTAAAATGACTAATTTTTGTTTAAATGACTAAAAACAACTAATTTAACAATTTTTCTGTATTATTTATTGGACTTCAAAAAAAGGAAACTAAAAAAATTATCTATTTGTATGATGATTCGCTTTTATGTGATTAATATGTTGTGATATTTCATATTTTTCTTTTTCTTAAAAGAAAAATATTAAAAGTCCATAATTAAATTCAAAAGAAAACCTCGTTTTTGAAAGAAAACCTCGGTTACCTTATTCATGAATTCGACTAATAATTTAGTCGATTAGTCGACTACTCTATGCTCGATATTTTCGACTAGTGACTAATTTTATTTGAAAAATAATTTTAGTCGATTAATCGACTAACTGCTTCTCGGCCCGACATCACTAATAGACAGATACAGAAACAAAATTATTATTGTTCGAGTGAAAGTTTTGATTTTTGAAGACAAAAACAAAGCAAAATAACCAATACAATTGCATTTACTACAAAATCCGAACTTTAGTTAATGTTCGAGTAAATAAATGTTTAATTTAAATTCATAAAGTATTAAAATAAACAATTAACTGAACAAATTTGTCTATCATTCGAACAATAAATGGAATCAAAACCGCAAACTAGTGCTCTGGACGTTCCACGTAGTGTAGTGTGGATGTGGACTGCCGTTAAAAACGTTACCATTGCATCGAGACCGCGTACAATTAAAAACCGAAATCCGTTTCAGTTATAACATAGTCATCACAACAGAGCTGCGTCTAACATTTGTGGCGCCCCGGACAAAGGTAAAAAGCGAAATAAAATGATGGAAACAAGATGAAATAGAAAAAAAATTAAATAAAAAAATAAAACAGTTGGAGGCAATCATGTGGTAACAAGTTTAACAGAAATATCTGATGCCTCCGACTGTTTGACTGATTCACTTTTCTTTTTTTCTTTTTTCTTTTATCTTGTTTACATCTTTTTATTCCGCTTTTTACGTGGTTGGGTTTTTGATTTTTTTTTTAAATTTATTGTTTTTTATAATGTTATATTTACAATACATATTTATTTATTTATAACTCTTTGCTTGTTCTTGCTTTTATTTCAACAGTGAACTTATTTTGATTAAAATTTCACGGCTATAGGCACTATAGCTCCCACCATTAGCTTCGCCCACGTAAAATAAAAATCTGTTAATTCAACCATTCAAATAATCCCACACACAATACACCTTTCTGTTGAACGAACTCAACCAAGTTGATCAACATGTTGAACCGTGTATGCGGCGCCACATGTTAAAGCCACAACTAAAGCACAACGGTAGAAAAGGATTAGAACTAGAATCAGTGAAAACATGCGAATAGAAGGTTTTATTTATGAAATTTCCATCGTAAAAAAGACAAACGAACAAAGAGCACGCGAAGTTGATATTGAATATTGATAATTATTTTTTTGATTATATTATCCTTATTCATTTCGTTGTCAACCTCTTTATATTTACAAATATTTATTAAAAAATACCGAAAATATTTTTGATTTCCTTTTATCTAAACAAGGAAGTTATTTATATAACTCCAGATATCTTTTTTTTGTGTATGATGAACTTTTACAAAAATACAAAATAATAATATTTTCAAGAAAACTTGGGGGTAAAAAAAAATTGTTCGCACAAGAATGCCACCTACACACCACGTGGTACTTATTATCATACGTTCATATTTTCGGTGTCTGACGGATTACACTTCGATAATTATGTTCTTAAAATAATATCTCTTAAGGGAGGCATCTCGTGTAAAAATTTTTTGTAAGGTTATTAAGGTTTCCCGGTATTTCTGTTCCGTTATACCCTAAAGATACTTACAGTTTTTTGTAGCTTAAATTTATTTACACGAGGGTGCGAGGTTGTACGAGGTGCCGTATTTAATATGATTTAAATTTGGTTTGAAATCGGATTATCGTTGCAATTGATTTCGGATTTCCCGGGTACAAATGAAATGGGTGATAACAGTGTAACAATAACAAACATTTCAATATTTCAACCCCTCGCCCGCCACTTTCCCTTATTAAATTATCGTAGGAATGAAAATGTTTGTTTCAGTGCATCCAAATCATACCACCTTAATCTGTTCACCCGCACCATCAACGCCTACGGCAACCGGCTTGTACCGTTATAAAATACTCTACAGCTTCACCCATATTTGCACGTACGTATACAGACAGGCACTGGTGCTGCTGATACCGGCTGTACTGGTGAAACTATTTGAGCTGTCAAATCATTAATAACATTCACAAGCTTATGCTCCCCCGCTCACACCAATCGCCGCCGTCCCTGACCGACCCCATTCGACCCCAAACTGATGATTTCTATATAATTAATATTCAATTTAGTTGATAATAGCGTTTGCTTTTTTTTCAAAATCATTTTGCATTCATTTCGAGTCATAAGCGTAACGAGCATCACAGTTTTCATAATAAATTTTTAAAAGCATGTTTTTTTTTTGTTTTTGTTTTTTTTTGTTTTGTTTTTAAATCTACAATTAAGGCCCGATTTACATTAATGCTTCGCTCTCGGTACGATATCACTCCGCTCCAGGTTCGATATAATCTTGTTGTGTTCACATTACAGTGCTGATGTCATGCTGGTACCTATTCGTTCTCTATTCACATTATATTGCTACTCTGGGTAGTAGCTAGTGCTACTCTAGGTCATAATAACTGAATGCAAGCCGAGTGAAGTGGAATCAAAAAAGTGTTTACACTATAGGTACAAGCCATAGCAAGTCTGATATCGCTCCAGTAAAATATTACCTGAGTGGTATTGATATTAGAGTGACATTGGAGCGAGTGCCAAGGGGCCAAACTACTCTTATGATAGTTAGCATTCCGACTGTAATCAGAATTTTACGTCATCACACTTGGCAGATACGTATTTAGAGTTTGTGTTGGTATGTGTGAGGTAGTGGATGTTTGCGTGTGTAATACTCTGTATGTATGTAGCGATGGTCCAAGGTGGGAATGCATACGTATACTCGAACAACCATATGCATGTACCTACTACTAATGATGTAACAATGAACAGCCACCACTGCGGCCACGACTTAACAATGAATGTGTACGCTTGAAGAGCCGATGGACGACTAATCGGTAAGCAGTATAAATTGCTACTTATTGCAACTTTCGGATCACACTTTTTTGTATGTTAGGTACTCTGTGTCATCTGTGGCGAGAGCGAACCGTGACTGATATCGGACCGATATCAGAGCGATGATGTGAATACACTCATTGTTTATTGTGTAAGAATATTTTATCGATATCGTACTGAGAGCGGAGCGTTAATTTAAATCGGGCCTAATGGTGCATACTTTAGTATGCGGTCTGTAGTCAACCGTAGGTCGAAAAAATTTTGCAAAATATACAGATACTAGCATTTGAATGGAACACTAAAATGAAATTGTTTAATGCCGTATTAAACTCAGCCCATTAGTTAATTTTTTGCTTCAATTTTTTAGTGTGTTTGTAATACTAAGCATTCTCTCCACATAAATAAATTCCACAAATTTTGTTTGTATGTTTTGTAATAAGCATCTATACTAGTCGTACGAAGTCGACAGAAATGTTCCAGCACAGACAAAACATTCGCCATAATAGTGTACACAAGCACGACAAGAACAGTCTGCGCCTGTCCGTGTCTGTCTGTGCTGTTCAGTGTCTGTAGATATAAACGAACCTTAATACGGTTATTATCGAATCGCACAACAGGTTAGAAAACGTTAAAAAATTACACGCGTCAACATTTGCCATTGGTAAGGCAAAAAAGAACATTGATCACACAAAAGATGTGCCATTATCTGATACGCAACTGTCGAAAATTGAAAATTAACGATCTCACGTCAAAGGAAAATCGAATTATCGTCGATTTTAAATTGAACGTAACCTAACCTATCGCAATAAATATATGTTAGTTATTTTGTGTAACACATTTTTGTTTCGTCAGGATTATCCGGGATATTCGTTTATCAAGATCGATCGTAATGCCACCTATACGAATAATATCGTACACATATACACATTCTTATCACAACATATACATATACGTATATCCCAAAAGAAAATCAACACAACGTTACTTATCTAATATTTTCGGCAAAACAAATAAATTGAAAAATAATCTTTGGGAATTGGGGAATCACCTTTGTCACTTAACCACACATTGGCTGATAAGAAAAATCTAATTTTCACCCTTATTATTTCCAAGAAAACATTTTTTTTCACGAAAAAGAAACACGTTTCTTTTACAAAAAAAAAACCTACTTTTGATATTGATTATGTAAGATTACATAAATTTTGTATTTTGTTTTTTTTAAACACCGAACGACCTAGACTAAATCAATCGTAATTTCCGTTGAACGAAAATTCAAACTAAGTAATAATTGCATGAAAATTACCTTTATTTGCTCCTGTCTAAATCTATTCCTCGCCGTAAGAAAAATAAAAAGTTTATTAGATTTTTACCCTGCTGACCATAAGCTCAAATGCAGTCACAAGAATATCTCTGGCGTAATCAGTAGTTCTTGGAAGTTGACATAACAGTCAGTTTCTAAGAAATAAAATTTTACGTAATCCAATTACGACGCCCGCCCTTTCCTGTATTAGAAGAGGTAAGATATTCATCACCCACAATCAGGTGAATGTTGAATAGTAGGAAAGTGATCAGCAGATTTCGCCTATTAGGACTATTCCCGATATCTAGCAAATATAACGAAAATACCGAATACTTTATTTATGTACTTATATGAAAAAAATTTCAGAACGTTAAAATAGATAAGGCCTTTGTCGTACAAATGTTTTCGAATGAAACTCATTTTTTTGAAAACTACAATACTGGAATTGCAAGTATCTACATAATATTTGAAACTTTTTAAATATTTAAGAAAAATATGCTTTTGAGTCACAAACTTTTTTATTTTTCCAAACAGTTTAAAGTGAAACATCTCCTAAAATATTTAAACAGTTTGTACACCTGTTTAATATACTTTTTTTTAGCCGGAATAGAGGGGAGACTGTGAACGCGTTTGGAGTAAGGCGGTATGTGTTTGCATGTCTCAACACATTTTAATTATGCCAGGAATCTTTATTTAAATTTTTTTTTAAAGCTTTTTCGTTGTGCGTTTTTAAAACATTTATATTGTGAAGTGATATTATTTTAAATGAGGTTTCACTGTACGGGAATGTAATGTGTACATGCGGGCGGTATAATCGTACCCGGTAAATGTTACAATGCAACAGACAATAATAACGTTTATTAGTACAGATAAGCAGATAAGGCTGCGGGTAATCATTATAACAATCGGTACACTTAACAAAATCGATATTCAATTTAATTTTATGTTACTGCACGATAATTGGGAGAAAAAACTGAATCGGGAGAAAAAAAATAGTATAGAGTATAGCATAATATAGCTTAGTAGCTAACAATAGCTACTAGCTTCTACATATAGAGTGAAGTATGAACAATTGTACGAATTAGATATTGTAACTAACGATATTGAAATATATTGAAACGAGAGCTAGTGTACATTTCGTTAAAAGAGTTTTTTTTTATATAGATTGAAAGGCGAGAGAAAAACTAGTCAAGTGCGTGACCAACCACGCAAAGTGATGATAGACATGACGAAACCATATGGGTCCGGTGGCCATGACTATGACTGTGAAAAGGTTTCGAAAACCAACGACGAAATAGCTCTAAAATGTTTCAAATAAAAATTCCGGGAATTGCACATTCCAAATTTCCATTTGTCATGTATTGACGGTAGTTGAAAAATTCTTGTGGGTTATTCAGGCAAGTTGTTGACATATGTTTGGGTGCAAAACTTTTTGAATGAAGTACATGTTAGCTTTTGGCCTATATAATGTGTGTTAATATTGTGGGAGGGCATCAGTTGACGGTTTATCAGATCGTTTTTTAAAGGACAATACTTTTTAAGGAGAGACATTCAATTAAAGAATAATTTAAAATAATTATTATGGTAGAATGTGTCTTGGAGACTTTATGATTACGATGTCCTTAAAATAACTTAGCATATCATACTCATTTTTATTCAGTCGGCACAATTTCAATCTCCTCTCAGGCGTCGACTATCATCAGGCTACTTTATTATAAATGTTAACGACAGAATTTAACGACGCCTTAAAATATTTGTATGTACTTGTGTGATATTAGCTACGTGGATTTATTGCACCATAATTTCTCATCAAGTATTCAAAATATTAGTAATGTTAAAAAAATTTAACCTAATGACGTCAAATACATAAGAACATTAAAAGTGGTAAAAATTATGATTTTAATGACAGAAAAAATTTTTTTTGGAATACTAAACACTAACAGCTGATAAAAAAAAATCATTTCCGTAGTGTAAGTTACGTTTTTCGAAGAAAATTTATTAATTAAATGAATAATAAAAAAAAATTAAACTTGATCTTAAGGTAATTCTGTTGAGATATGTCAGTACACAAAGTTGTTAAGTTGTGAACAAAATAATGATAAAATTACATTTTTGTTCAAAAACTAAATAGCGAATCGCCTCAATTCACTATTTTTCAATCACTGTAATTCAAATGGAACAGCAAATTTCGACGCACAATTTTACATCGATTTTTTTGTTCGCATACAATAAATATTTTTACATACATTTTGAACAATATGTACAAAAAATTTGAAAATTTTCCTAAGAAAATTATTTGCCCAATAGAATTACCTTGAATTGTTTAAGTGTTACATCTTCAAAGTCCTCATAGTTAAATATAGGCAAACTTTATCTGCAATTAAATTAGTACTTGCTGCTTTTTTTATATTGTGAAACGGTTGCAAACGAGAATCTATATCCGGTAAATGTAATTCTTATGTATATGCAGATTCTACAAGTTTATTCATGCAATTAGCATACAAAAAATAAAAAAAATTCTTATTTAGTGTTTCTCTTTTTCAAAAAAATCACTACACCTACATATACAGGATGTTCCTAATAAAATTGCCTAGTTAAAAATTATGTAGGAGCACTAAGCCCGTCGAATGCTGTTTCCAAACTTCTCAAATTCCATGTAGTTTAGCAACTAGAAGCAAACCAAAAAAAAAAAAAAAACCATAATTCCAAATTTCTTTTACTCTTCCAATAATTTCTTACTGGTAAAAACTACGGTATTTTTATCTGTATCTTATTTTAAATATCTTCTCAGAATTTTCCTCTGACTACCTGTTTTCGAGTTATGATCCCGAATTTTTGTTTTTCTTATGGAACAATTAAATTGTTTTTTTTCTTTCTCTGTTTCTATCTATATATGTTAAATTTTGCTTGAAAAATAACCTCAAAAATAAGAAAAAAAAATATATTTTTTGAAAAATTTAGGTAAAGTTTAGGTAAAAAAATGAACAATTTTCTTAATACACTTTTCTCAAATTTTTTCTCAAATATCGATAGAAAGGGGAGAAGAAAAGTTATTTAACTGTACCAAAATCTACTTCAAATTACATAAGAAAAAACAAAAATTCGCGGTCATAACTCGAAAACCGATAGTCATAGAAAAATTATAAGAAAATATTCAAATTCTACATAAGAAAGTGAAGAAAAGTTATTCGAAAAAAAAAAATTGAAATTATGGGCTCTTTAGCATACGATGCGTCTAATGCTTTTAATTGGACCGAACGAAACTGTATCGCTTGCAAGATCTCAATGCTGGCAATTTTACCAAAAACACGCTGTATATATCTGCGAAAGTTTTATTCGCATTAAAAAGTATCCTCAGACGTCGGACAAAATGTTTATGACGGACCGTGGATGAACAGGCGAGCAGCTTTTATAACCGGAGAATAGTGTAGTAACAGCTGATGCTCTACCGCACTGATGTCCCCCCGGCCCGCACACCGCCAACACCCGCCGTTGTTCAATGAAAAGCTATCATCCGTACACCCGTTTCACCGCAACTCAATCCCCAGCTCTAACACCGTCCTCTTTAGCGCTCTATAATAAATTTTTTTCTTCGAAAAAAAAAAAAAAAACACCAATAATATGATTCAACAAGTTTACGTGAGCAGAAAAGAGATAACAATAGCATAAAACTAGTACAGTACTAATTAAAAATATTTATGTTTTGCGAATAATTTTTTTTTTTGTCGACTTCGAACACTTTTGAGGAGGATATTAAAGTTTTATATTTATTGTATGACGTGGTACCCTGAAGTTTTAAAACAGAAAACAATTAACGCCACCTACGCATCTCAAAACGACAACTAAACTTGTGCAATTCTCAACAAGATGCTCAAGTAAAAATCATTAAGAGATTACTACCGTGAAATTTTGGAAAGTTTTTAATTTTTGCCTAAAAATTTCTTACATTTATAATATGAAGAATGTCAAAAGTTAGCAGTTATAGTGAAGTGAAGCACTCGACCCTATAATCCAGGGTCTTGGTGTAGAGTAAAAATTTAAAGGGAAATTTGAAAGGTAAAGGTTAATATAAAACAAAATCCTTTTTTTTTAAATCAGTTGATTATTCCGGGCTATTTAAAACTGGTATTATGAAAATAAAAATATTTATATTACTTAAAAGTAAATGTATCTGTTACCCTAACACCATTTCATTTTTATTAAGAAAATATATTTTTTCTACTCCTACTACTAAAAGTAAGATTTTGTGCACGGCTAACTATATGTAAAAATTAACAATTGCCCACACTGTGCGGAAATAGCAGTGGGAAATTATTTGGCACAGTTTAATATAATAAAAAAGTTGGCTATGGCTTATTTAATGTATAATGTCATATGTAATTCTAAAAATATACATATGTATATGTTGATTATTTATTATAGTTTCAAAGTATGCTTTGGTAAAAATTTGAACATCTTACCACTAACATTGTAAATTTAAAAATTTTTTACTACTTATTTAAATTTTATTTTAATTATTTATGTTAAATTTTACGAAAAAAAGGTGCTCGTAGAAAAAGTATAGTGTAAAATACGTGGGAAAAGCTTATTTCTCACTCATATGAATTGTTGCACTCCCCCTGCGGGCTCGCGCAACAAACTCATATTCGTGAGAAATAAGCCCCTTTTCCCACTTATTGTACAATATACTATTTCATTATGCTCAGGAAAATCTTCAGACAAATTTTTTTTTTCAAAATATTTTTATTTAGTTTGTTAAAATTGTTAAAAAGATTCACATATTATTAAACTCGTAAATCGTACTTCGTTCCTTTTTTGCGTACCAGCCTTTAATATTTATTTTTATCAATGATTCCCATATTTAGCACTTCAAATATACATTTTACTAAAATTCGGTCAAGGCAGCTACTTTAAGATTTAGTATATTTGAAACTCAATGCAAAAATTTGCGATATTGTATTTCTTTTAAATACTTATAAAAACTCAGTTGAAATTTTTTAATAGTAATTTTTACACAGGGGCAAACAGAAAGGTTCAAAAAAGTTATTCCAGTGTTTGTTCTTTTATTTAAATTTCTTTAATTAAAAAAACTTTCCTTAAAGTTAACTTTCTCGTAGTATTAAGTGTAATATCGTGGTCTTTTATGGGTGAACCAATGATCGAATGTAAGAGTGTCAATTTATTTTTTACAACATTTAAAAAAAAGATAAAGAAACAAAACTTAAAACGTGCTTTATAAAGATGGAATGTTTTTTTTTAAACCTATCACGATTTCGGACATTCCTACAATAACGTTACAAGTGAAAATGAAAAAAAATCTTAACACTACATGTGAATTGTGGTAAATGCGATCAAAATGCCTTCATCACATTAATAATTTTTTAGCGCGCATGTGACGATTTTAGAAAGGAATAATATCAATACAGTATAAGTACACTTAGCCCCCGCTTTACACGATAAAAAACAATTTTATCCGGGCTTAGGGTTCGCAATTTCGCATGGCATACAAAACAGATCATTCAGTGAGACTGAAATTGTTAAGTCGAATTTGATCATTTTTATTCCCATTTAAAGTTCCTGTAGGATATTAAAATAATGTTGCATATTACACTCCTGATAAAGTTATAGCCTTCATTTTATCTCAAGCTAACGTTTCTTTTGACAGTAATGGCTAAATCAATTTGGATTCAAAGTTTCCGTGGGATCAAAACTTCACTTTATGTTTCCGAAGTCAGGTTTTAGTTTCAAACTTGATTCCAATTTTCTCGGTTAACTTTTTACCAGCATATTTGTTTGATTTCAATTTTAAGCGCAACTTAAAAACTTACACAATTTTTTTTTTTTTTAAATCAATTGATCGGAATGAGCGTTGAGGCACAGTTTGAGTGAATATATACGTATACATATATATGTATATGCAAAATTGAAAACACATTTAGTATAGAATTTAAATAGTATCGTAGAACGGCTGAGTTGTTAGTTTACCATCAATCAAATAATGCCATCCGAGGCATTATAAAATGCAAACGTACAGCAGTACCATATTAATAAAGAGCAAACAGAATACTGTCTAACAGAGTTGTATAAATTATGTTAAGGATGTTTGGGAGGTACAATCCGAAAAATCCTCAGAATGTACTCAGCTCTTGTAGTCAGCTGAAAATGTATTGTACAATCAGTTGTAGTGATAGCTATTATTTAACAAAGATAACTATTTATTTACCTCATAGTTTGTTATACAATGCAATTATTCACGAATTTCTAATTTCATGTTCATTTATCTCCGATTGTACCTCCCAAACATCCTTAAAGAGCATTCTAACGGACCCACAGCCAGTACCAATATATTTCATTTTTTTTTTTTAAATATACACTCATAATAATTTTTGGGTTTCATCAGACAAATTTTGTGTGATGATGATCATATTAATCGAAACACATCGAAAATTAACTGATTAAAAGTGGTATTTTTGCAAAATAAAGTGTTTTGCAAATTATTAGCAAAATATTATTTTGTTTAAAAATTGGTCCAATTTTTTTGTAACAGTCCAACCCCTTGTGTAAGTATAAAAAAGACAAACTATCTTTTTCCGAAAAAAATTAAATTTGTCTACAGTTCAAATGACTGTTTACATTTAGTTGTCTTTTTTTATTTAATTAAAGTTGCTACTTTTATTTGTTAGCTTATATAGCTTTTTCATGTTTGATTATTCAGTTTTTATGTGTACTTAAAAATTAATTTATCTTTTAGAAAAAAATTCTTTCAACATCTTTTCTAAGAAAAGCGATTAATTTGTGTAAACAATATCATTTTATCAATTTTTCGGAAAATTAATTTTTAAAAAAAAAATTTAATATATAAACGGTGTACATATTAAAAATTTCCTTTTTAGAAAAGTATATGCGGCCCTGTAAGGAATTTTGTGTTTCCCTCACTAGATACAAGTATAGCGTTCTACTGATATAACAAATTCTTGCTAATCCGCCTACGAATCATTTACATATCCGGTAAAAAACCCACGATCGTCAAAACATTAACTTACATAATATATAGACTAAGAGCCATCGCGCGCTTTGTTCAAAGAGTTTTCGATCGACTGAAAGACTCTAAAAATAGATAAAATTATACAAATATTCACAGGGTTTTTATGAAAATTATTGTTTTCTGAATTTTATTACGGAAAAAATTCAGTTACTTTTCTTCGTAAAATGCACCATTTCTGAGATATTTAAAATCCATAGATCAATTCAAAAAGATGACAATTGCATTAAAGTTGACTTTTAGGGTTCCGCACCTTAAGTAGTGTAATAGTTGCTGAAAAAAATATTTTAAATAAAAATTTTTGTATATACACTACGACCTCGAAACTCGAAACGGATGCAAAGATCGTCTTTAGAAATTTATTCAACAATCTCAATCAAAATCCGACAAGCAGAAATAGGAACAGAGTATAATAGATTAATCTTTCAAAACGAGCCCTACATATAGGGTCAAGTTGCCTATTATGAGATAGTCGCCTAATATGAGATAGCAGGTTATTTCGTTTATATGACCAGATATTTACAATTATGTCCCTCGCACACATAAGCAGAATCGAAACATCAAACTTTTTGCTAGTTTCGCTAAATTTTCGCCGAATGGACATTCTGTGCCAACAAAAATTTGTTTTTTAATGCTAAAAAAAAATTACATATTGTGTTTTTATGTTATGTATTTCCTTTGTTTATCGTATAATTATTTGCAACTTTTTTTCACGAAAAGTGCACATATTGTATTAATGATTTATCACGTATTTCTGTCAATACTTTGCCTAAGAAAAAAAAACATGACCTAAAAACTTGTAGTGTTAAATAATTTCTAATATGAGACACCCAACGACTCCGAATATGAGGTATCTCATTTTAGGAACTAGGTGTGTCATATTAGGAAATTATTAACTTTAGAATTTGAGAACACGTTATTTTAGTTATGCAGAGAGTTAATTACATGTAAATTTCCCGCACACCTTTATATGATCGAAAGATTTAAAGTAATTGTAAGTATGACGTACAAATAAACCATTAAAACTGAAGTCTGTTATTATTTTAACTTAATATTAATTAATAAAAGTATTATTTATAAATTGTTTTCTTAGAATTTTCTAATATAAGACAGTATCTCATATTAGGATCCTTTACTATCTCATATTAGGAAACCTTTTTTTTGGATGACCAAAAATCACACTTTTGACAAACTTCCCAGTTGAACTACTATTAAATTTTTACTTCTGGCAGTAAAACTAGAATATACTTTCCATAGACTAGAGGTGATTTTATTAGCTAAAGTCGAATATTTTTAGAAAAACACGGCTTTAAAAAAAGGTATCTCATAATAGGCAACTTTACCCTATTGCACCACCACCACCATCCTCCACCACCATCAACCACCACCACATTCCCTCCGTAGCTCTCCCTTAAACCTTAAAATAAACGCATTTGTATATTTATTGAACCGGAATCTCTGAAGACAATAGACAAACAACAGTAATAAAATGAATAAGATTTGCAATACAAGCTTACAGATACTCAAACTCAATCACACGATTCCCATCTCAATTATAGCTCCATCCCACTCTGCGTACTTGTGTCATCCTTTTTTACCAATAAAAAATATCGAAGTTCACTTGTTTGTATGTATTACATACGTACATACCAATTGAGAAAAATTGAGATTATCAGTAAAAAGACGTATCGAAAAACTGAATTTATTTTCATAAAATAGCAGAAAAATCCCTGTCAGAGCTAAGTTTTCTCATTTGCGTGAGAATAGATTTCGTCGTGCAATGCAATCACTGGCATCACTAGAATGGAGCAAAAAGGGGTGCAACATTAAATACCCTTGTCGCAGCTACCCGCATAACACAACGAATTCCCGATTACAAAAATTACTTTTTTTCGAAAATCCGCTAAGATATTTTATGTGATTTTTCCGGTTTTTATAATGGTGTAATAACAATTTCAAATTTTCAATTATGGCAAAAGGATTAAAAATTGTACCAAAAACGCGAAAATTCTTAAAACTCTAAATTTTATTATCCTAAAAAAGTCTTAAAATGGAATAGTTTTCAATAATTAAGGGAAGGTTTACTCGAGAGTCCTTAAAAATTATGTATTTTTCTAGAATTTTTTTCTCAAGAACGGAAGTAAATATCAATTTCAAATTTTGTGCACATATTTATTAAGTATTAAACTACACAAAAACAATTTTTCAAGGAAAAATATAAAAAAGTGTCCATTTTATAGATAGTGCAGTGTGACAATCCGAAAATCAGCAGAAAACTGGATTCGGTTAATGTGCAAGAATCTTGTTTTTAAATTATTTTCAGTAAAATCACTTTGGGAACATATTCTACACATAATTTGCTATCAATTTCGGCAAAAAAAAAATCGATTTTTTTTTATCAAATCTCAAGTAAACCTTCCCTTAAATTACTTTCAGCAAAATCACTTTGGGAACATATTCTACACATAATTAGGTACCAATTTTTGCAAAAAAAAAAATGGATTTTTTTTAACGACTCTCAAGTAAACCTCCCCTTAATCACGAGAAAGCATAGTAAAAAAAGGATAAAGTAAAAAAAAGTAAAATAAGTTTATATGTACATAAACAAACATAGCCCGCTCTCTGTCTAGGCACCATATGTATGACAGTGGTGCAGTGTGCTCTACTATACATTACGTATGGTACAGCACATCAAACCACTGTGATATCTATTGTGCCTAGACAGAGAGCCAGCTACGTTTATTTATGTATTAGTGTATTAGTTGTCAAGACAGTGTACCAGTTGGGTATTTCCTCATATTTAAAATGGAATTGAGAGCCTGGTTGCTGCTATAACCGAAGTTATTATAAATGGTTTATTTGTTTGATAATGCGATTTCTCAGCGCTTCCCACATACCTATAAACCTCCGCTAAAAGACCACACACATTTCAATGAGATATTACGCAATATACTCGTATATAGTAATAATAAACATTTGCCGGAAGTTAACGATCACTAGGTGGTTGCTGTTACGAGTCCCACTTTCATACCAATTCAAAGAAAAATATATTTACCCAGCGCCTTCACCGTGATTAAAAGCTCTCGTATTATAATAATAGATATCAAAGAAAACTTGATATTAAAATATCTGATTGTATGTAGTGACACCTACATTAAGATTGAAATAAATTCATTTGAAAATTACAATGCAAATTTATGCAATTTTTGTTTGGAATACAAGTGTAGTCAACAGTTCGGTGATAGGCTTGGAGGAGAACGGGTCAATAAAAAAAATTGAATAGATTTAGCTGACTGATTTTATAAAATCAAAATTTCTCATGGAGTTTTGCGTTCTAGAATCACAATTTTACAAATATGTATTACAATATTTATTTAAAAATATGTTATTTATTTGAATTGTATCCAAATTTTCTTACTATTCTGAAAACTATATTAATTTTAGCAATTAATCTGAAAGCATTGTATCTACCCAAATATCTTTTGAAGACTAGTATAATAAAATATTACTTCGGACCTACCGTTAGCCGAGATCCATTTACCTCTTTGATAATTTTATCCATCAAATTTTCTGTGTCAAAATTAGTAAGGTTACAACGGTTTTGTATCAAACGTAGTAAGGTTGCAACAGTAAGGTTACAGTGATACAGGAATTTTAAGACAAGAATACATTTTTTCTAATCGGTTATATAATTATGGAGATTAGCATCAGTTGGGGCGAATCTAGACAGTAGGGGCGAATCTAGACAGAGCTGCCTCTCGATATTTCTTCGTCAGTGTTATGACCGTACAAGGTCATAGATCAATTTATGCTACTGAATTTTGTCAGTTATGAGTTAGTCATCAAAGAAAAGCGGTGAACGTAACATCTTTATATTTTGTTATTTTACAGGCGCATTGTTTATAATTTTTAAAAATAACGCGCGTTTTGAAATCTTATAAAGAAACTGCTGTACAAAAAAAAAACAGTTATATATATATATATATATATATATATATATATATATATATATATATATATATATATATATATATATATAAAGTAGGGACTAGCAACAAAATATTTGGCGTTTTTAACAATATATGTACCAAAAATGAAAGCTATATTGTGCTTAATTTATTTTTTTTTTTATAAATTGATTTAAAAAAAATTGTCTATAGGTGAGACGAATTTATACACCATGGTGCGTCAATATAAAAAGATAGTGGGTATAAACTACATAAACTGTAGTCTAGATAACATAAAATAGGCTCTTTTCAACAGAGGCGCAACAACCGGGGAGGTCCAAGGAGTCCGGAGCCCTTAAAATTACCTGAAAATTTTCCCTTCAATTTATTTTATTTATATTAAAAAGTAAAATTTTTAGTGGTTTACTAATATTTTTTATTTGAAAATCAACATTTTCGGAGGCGACATTTTATTACAACATTTTCCATTGTTATCGGAGAACTGCGTTATCAAAAAAATTGATAATTTAAATTTTTGTTGGACCCCCTGTAGATATGTGGTTGTTGCGGCCCTGCTTTCCGATATTAAAAATAAAAGAGAATCGCTCAGACAAGCTGCTGAATATTTCCATGTTCCCAAATCGACCTTGTATGATAGGCTCAAAGGCAAATCGAAATAAAATTCATTTAAATCCAAAATGTTTTATTCCACCCATCAAAAGTCATTCGCTGATGCAGTTATTTATCTTAGCGAATTTCCAGATTGGAAATTCAGCTATTTTTATCTTTTTATATCCAATATTACCCATATGCATGACTGAATGTGATTTATATTGCCAATAAAGCACTGTCCAATTTCGCCCCACAGATAGGGGTGAATCCTAGACACTATATACAAAAAAAAAAAAATGCAGTACCAATTTTGATATTTTTATTACTGCCCTATATGCTCGTAATATTAAAGCATTTAAATTACTTTTTTAGAATTTTTTAGATAAACTCGAAACAATTTATTGCCAAAAAAAAAACTGAAAAAATCGTCCAGATTCGTCCCAACTGACGATACGAAAAGACTGATTGCATAGCTTTCTTTTTATGTCACCGAAGGATGACATATTAATCTCGTTGTGTGATTATAGTGGGGGAAAAATTAATAATAATAATAATAATAATATATAATATAATAATTATAGAGTTGTACATGCATATATTGAATAAACACAAGAGGGCTGTATTCTCACTGTACTTAAAAAACGAGCCAAAAAATCATAAATTAACACTTTCACTGAGGTGACATTACTTAGTGCGTGTCAAAAACACGCACTTTTTTTAATATTAAATCAGTCCGTAAAAAAAATTAGAAAAACCAATAAATGTTCTAGCTGGGTAGCACACATAAAAGCGTTGTGCCTCGACCCAATACTAGTCTACAAATTAAAAATATTAAAATATTTCAAATTACTAGACTAAAATGCCACCTTCAATTTCAAACGTGCTTCGTGCACGCTAAAATGGTTAAATGACGCGCAGGAAATTAATGACGTATATATAATAAATAACTTTTTAAATGTATCCCTTGCTTCTATTGTATGCGAAACAATGTGAAACTTTTAATTTTTTTTTTGTATATACCTAGATCGTTGAATATTGTTTAAAAATTAACATTCAGTGAAAAACAATACGGTTATTGTTTAGATTGTTAATTAATATCGAGTGATACGTTATATTGACTGAAATGTGTTACTCTATTGCTCCGCTTTGTCAATAGAAAGAAATTGTTATACGGCTTTTATGAAAAAAAAAACGGCTCATACACATAAAAAATAAAAAAAAACACTTATTGTACGAGTTACCGTAATTTTTTCAATTTCCATTCTGTTTGTATATTTAATGTGATACATTTCAACATTTGTTATACAAATGTTCTGTTGTCAAATATTTGCCTGTGAGCCGCCTCTCACGGGTCCCCTTACAGTTTTTTTTTTTTTTTTTTTTTGTAAATACCTATCATTTTTCATTTTACAAAACATTTACTAGACGTGAATTTGAACGATTTTTATGTATGACACGTTCTACAAGTGACTTAAGTTCTATTTACAATTTTTCAATAGTTAAATTTGTTCTATGTTCTGATCATTGAAATATCGATTTGCTTGCGAGAATACTAAAGTGCCGCCGGAAGCATTGTGATCACTGCCTGGTACATGAAATGAATTCTTTGTTTTTCTTGTTACTATGGAAACAAATTTAATTTTAATTTTTGCAATTATTTGACAGTTAGGCCCGATTTACATTAACGCTCCGCCTCCGGTTCGATAAAATATTCTTACACAATAAACAATGAGTGTATTCACATCATCGCTCTGATATCGGTTCGATATCAGTCACGGTTCGCTTTCGCTCCAACGTCACTCCAATATCAATACCACTCAAGTAATATTTTATCAGAGCGATATCAGACTTGTTATGACTTGTACCTGTAGTGTAAACATTATTTTGATTCCACTCCACTCCGCTTGCATTCAGTTGTTATGAAAAGATATTTGTATCGAACTGAGACCGAACTGGGAGCGTACCTAGAGTGGCATCATAATGTGAGTAGAGAACGAATAGGTAGGTACCAGCATGATATCAGCACTGTAATGTGAACACAACAAAACTACATCGAATCGGGAGCGTAGTGATATCGTACCGAGAGCGGAGCGTTAATGTAAATCGGGCCTTAAGCTAATCGGCATATTTGACTTTTGGGTATTATGAAGCCACATAGGAGAGACAAGATTACATTACATTTTTTTAAAATTTAATCTGAAAAAACCCCAATTCACGCCTTTAGACTGAAACACCGCCTAAAATATCATTTTATTAAGTAGTATATTTTATGGAAAAATTTCTAAGCATTATTCTGAGTATTGTTCAAATGCATGTATGTGTATATATGTTTTGTAAACGAACCAAATTAAAAAAAAAATCAAGTATATTACCGCACAAAGAGTATAAATGAACAAGGGTTAAGGATTGGCACATTTGCAACTTGTAAAGGGTCAAATAATCAGTTTGAATTATGTAAATTGCAATCTATAGAGCTCACTCCACATATATTATCTGTTTTAACAAATTAAACTAGAATTTTTTTTTTTCAAAAATTTTCACCAAAATATGTTTTTAGATGTTGCACATAAAACTGACGACACTCTATATGTGCTTATTATGGATTCAAATCAGTTCTGTAACGGCAAGGCCACGTTCAAACGGCGCACCACAAAATGGCTCACCACAATCAGTGGCATTAGGTGAAATATTAGGTGGCAACACAAAGTCCACACAAGAGTCATCCTCATCGGCACCGGCTGGTGAACCCAGTTGCGAACAATTGAGAGCCATGTGGCGATTTTCAAAACGACAGTCGCGCGCTGCTGAAATCACTAACGAGATACCGTCGTATCGCGACCCATTCACCAACAACATATGGCAGGCCCCGTACGAGTCGTACGCCCGATCAAGAAGCATGGGCGGGTAAGTAAGCAAACTTAACAGCAATAATATCACCTTGTGTTTACAGATTCAGAGTTAGAAACTAAAAATAAACAAAAAAAAAAACATATTTTTAATGATTTTTTCTAAAGAAAACTTTGTATGCAATCGATATGAAACTTTTTATATGAAAAATTGTACATTCCTTTTGCCCGATAACGATGTATTTTTTCAATTTTTTTTGTTTTTTGAAACGAGGCCCTTCCTAGGGATGATCGATATTCATCGATGGTAGAAAAACATCGATGTTTAGGGGGAAAACATCGATGTTATGTCCTCGATAACATCGACACATCGATGTTACGAGAATAATATCGAAACACCGATATTACTTTAAGCTATCCAGTAGTTAAAAAGTCCTGTAGCTGATTTAAAACAAGATCCATTACTTTTATGGCAAGTTCTAGGATCCACTTATCCAAACTTGAAAAAAATTGCTATTAAATATTTGTGTTTCACAGCAACTTCAACAGCTTCAGAGAGACTTTCTTCAAAAGCTGGGCAGCATTTGTATCAACAAAGGAACAGATTAAAAGGGAAACTTCTAACAAAGTGACTTTTTTTGCCCAGTGTACCAAATAAATACTGGCAATGTTAATTTTTAATAAATAAAATAATAGATTATAATGGTTGTTTATTTTGCTACATAAACATCGATGTTTTCGAACATCGATGTCTTTCTTTCGATATATATCGTATATCGATACTCTTGAGTCGATGTTAACATCGATGTCAACATCGATGTTTTTCTAATATCGATCATCCCTAGTCCTTCCATTTCTTTTAAATAAATTAGAAAATATGACTTATGAAAAATTGGGAACACAAGGTGGTTATTAGCTTTTAAATTTTTGAACCCACACGTGTAATTAAAGTTTCTATACTTTGCTTATAGATTAAGAGTTGGCTATCGAAATGCTTATCGACCGGTTTATGGCCGAATCGTTCACAAGGCCCCGAAAGCACGTTTAATCAGTCGCCCGGAACGAAATCGAGCTTTTGAAGAGGTGATTCGTCTATATGGCAACTCACCTCACAGCGGTTACACAATGATTGGACGTCGCCCCACACAATTTCGACTCCCGGGTGGCTACGTGGGACGTCACATGAACACCCCACCGCATAGTGGCAGTTTTCAACATTTAAAAGTAATTTACGACTAAAATCGAATGTACAGTTACCAAACCAAACAATAATTCTCATCTTCATCTTCATCTAGGAGTTAATTCGCACGGAACGCGCCCGTGAACTACAACAGCAACGTATGGCCGAAGAAATGGCCGCCCGTGCCGCCGTATTGAAAGCCTCCTCGGCCGGTAACCCGGACGAGACGAGACGTCACTACGCCAAATATACATACGAAGGTGTCCAAGACGACGACACCAGCGCCGATGAGGCATCAATGCGCGACTACATGATGGTCGGATTGCAATCGGGCAGCAACGGTGACTCAAACAACGCGCCAATACTCACATTCCCAGATCCCGTGGCCCCACCAGCGTCATTAATTCGTTCCAGCAATGCTCGACTGTACGACAAACTTGACGACGAAGAACCGTACTTTGAGTCAGATTTCAGTGTAAGTACCAAATACTGAGTACCATAAAATCGGCCAACATTGCCTAAATTTTCGATTATTTGAATAAAATGATAAAAATCTTTGATCTGATTAATAAATAAACTTGCCAGAGACTTAAAAATTACTAGTCAAAAATAAAAATGAAAAAGACAGTAATAGGTTAGTATATTAACGAATTAATAACTCTATCAATCAACGTTTTTTACTATACCCCTGTTTTTTGACACTTTGTTATTAATTCCAAGTAATATCTAGTAAAAGAAGACGTAGTAGATTGGAAATTTCGGACAGTTGATATAGTTGCAACATACTTATGTTAAAATGAAATGTTTTTACCGTTTTTGTATTAGCCGTACTGGACTCTAACTTGGCCTAACGACGTAAACGTATTATCCGATAATGCGCGAATTAATAAATGTGAGTATTTACCACATGAACTAAAAAAAAAACAATAACCACTAATTTGAAGAAATGGCGGCTACCAGTGTCAAAAAAATTAATATATAACGCTGGTAGTTTATTAGGAATACCTATGCCTGCCACTAAAAAAAAGGCTGCAGACAAAGTTGGCTGATTTACGGTACCCAACCCGTTTGTTTCAATTGAGTTAACTATTTTTGCCCTTACAGGATAATGTCGAAAGTTTATAAACTAACCGGACAATCACAAATAAATAGTTCTAATAAAACATTAACACTTTGCCAAAAATTTTGACAACTAAAATTTTCAATTTCGAAATGTATATAAAAAAAATTGAAAAAAAAAACTGCATTGCTTTTTAAAATTTTTATCTGAAAACAAAGAAATTTTAAAGAGAACTTTTAAATTTAATTGTTTCAAATGAAAACTATTGTAATGGATTCTTAAAATGTAACAAAGAAAGAAATTTTCAACGTACCTGAAAAAAATAATTTACAGTCAAACCTAGATTGATCTATACAAAAGTAATTCAGCTAGAATTCCAAACGGTTATGAAACAGGACTGTCACTTAAACTACTATAACTAACTTGATCCTACAAAAACTACATATATAACCTGACATTCTATACACAACAATAAAACCCTTTCAAGCTTTTTGTAGACTGTCTTAAAAAGAAAGACAAAATTATTTATTTAAATTACCATTGTGCTATTTGTACTAATTTTAACATTTACTATAGTATTGATAAGTACTAAAAAAAAGACCTAGATCAGCAATTTTCAAAAAACCGAATCAATTGCTAATAAAATTAGAAAATAGACTAAAAAAATAACATTCCAACTGCAAGAATTTTGCCATTCTGCAGCTTATTAGCGTTATTGTAACCCAGAATACATATTTTTTAAGAATTCTTGTTGGAAAAAAGAGGAAAAACATTTTTCAAAACACTCCACCTGAAAATTGCTGATCTACCGCCAAAAAAAAAAAAATCAAAAAAAAATTCTCAAACTTCTGAAGCTTAAAAAAACTATAAATCATTTTGAGACGTCAATTACTCAATGAAAGGAAATATTCTAAAAACTCTTTTAGAAAATATTTAGGGAAAAAGACAATATTTTATAACTGTATTGTGGTAACACAATGGCGTACCGTAAATGTAATTTATGTAAATTGCCCCCCACAAAAAAAAAAAATCGATTCAGTTGTAAAAGTCACATATCATTAAAAAAAAATAAATAAACATTTAAAAAACCAAATTTAACGTAATTTTTAGACAATAACTATTTGAAAGTATTAAATATTATGCAAAAAAAAATATATGTCTATTAAAATAAATGTTCTTCAAGATATTTTTCGTACTAAAAAATATTTTACACTGCAAAAGAAAATCCAGTTTTTGACAATAATTTAAAACGTGTTTTTTGAAAACAAAATTATCTTCTACAAAGGAAACCTAATTTTTGAATATTTTTTATTCAGTGTTTGAAATGTATATTTAAAAAAAAAATTGTTAATCTTAGTCCGTTTGACGAGACAAAAAATTATTGCTAAGGAATTCCAAAAAAAAGAAAAAAAAAATTTTAAAAAAAAATGAAAAAAATGTGCTTCTACATCAGACAATAAAAACATAAAGATGACATTTTTAAAAAATATATATTTAAATAAAATTAAGATAGTAAAATATATCATATATACAAAAAATATATATATTTATTTAATTAATTGCTAATATCGGTATTTTAATATTGGTCAAATTTGTAAAATGTCCTTCTAATGTGTACGTCTTGAAACAAAAGAAAGATTTTAAACCGTTTAATCCCCATTTTAAGTTATTCACCCGTACATAAAAAGTAGATTTTCCATTCCAAAAATAAAATGAAAAGACAAAACCGCATATCGATTCATATCAATTTTAAATTCAAAAATTTCTAGCGGGTAGTTACGCACATGCGTTTAATTTTGATATAAAATATGTATTATTCTATTATATTGTTATAAAATTGTTGTTTAAAAATATTTCACTGTAAATGTCAACTACCGAAGTGCTTACGTCACATTCAAATTTCATTTCAATTAAAATTTCGTTTCCAAATCTCAAAAACGACTATGAGCCCAACAATGACGTAATCACATTAGTAGCACGCAACGGTGGAGGTATCGGGGACTATACATAGAGTTGATTTCCATCAGGCTCACCGCTGAATGCGTAACAGGTGTAGTAACAATGAACACTGTGTTACAATTGTCATACACTACAGACATCTATGCTTTATCACTGGAAAAATGAAAATAACCCCGATCGGTTTGAATTTCAATTTGAAAAATAGTAAATAAGTGAAATGTTAGAATTTAACATATCATTAAATTATGTTTATGGAAAATCTACTTAACTAAAAACAAAAACTGAATGTTTAACTAACTAAATAAAAATGTCAATTTTTCAATGAAAATGTTTTCCCTCTTTTTTCTCAAAAAAATGTTTCTGCTAGAAAATTAAAGAAAGATCAGTGTTCTATTTTGATGTAAACAATTGAAGATATTTTGTTAATGGTTTAACGAGTATTATGGATCTGACAATACCTAACACTTAAGTATGTCTTAAATCATATGTATTTCTAATATAACACGCAAAAGTACGTCAAATTTAATGTATTTGAAAAAGAAATTAATAAATCAAAATAAATATGGTGTTAGTTTAGTATGATTATTGCATTATTCTCGTATATTTTTCAAAATTAAACACCCTCCTCTGTCCTGGTCCTAGTCCTAGTCTACTATCAACATACTTAAGCAACTAATGCCATGTTTACACGGGCTTAGTACTCGCAACTTGTACATCGAAACAGTACTAAGCAGACGTAAAATAAATACCCCCCCCCTACCATTCTGTGTTCTCGCTAATTGTCGAATGCACCATTTGAATGTACATACCATTGTGTTACAAATACGTTAAGAGATAAAAGCAGAAAATGAAATGACTGATGGGTTGACTTTAATGGCTGTCAGATAGAGTCGGAATTAATAGAAATATAAGAATGGTTTAAGAGTAGAATACCATAATTATTGAATCATAGTTTTTCCTTTAGTTTTTACTGTTTCATGAAATCAGCAGTGTCGTTCGAAAGCTATTACTTATGGAGATACTGCAAGAATTCATTCTTAGTTGCGAGCCTCTAATCAGAAATTTAATTCTATACAAAAACAGTGTATAAAACAAAGCCCAAAAAAATTTTTTTTCCTATTTTAAAAAAAAAAAAAAAAAAGTTTAAAATGACGATAACTCTATAATCACCGACCAACATTTGGACGCCATAATACATATACAAAAAGTCCGAGACAAAAGTTCAGATCCAAAACATTTCCCTTCGGATTTTCGTTTTTCTGGGCTCCTTAAACTCCAAAATATAAAGATCTGCTATAGCTCCACTATGTAACGTGTATGCCATAAATATTCAATGCAAGAACTAAAAAATTGAATCAGTCTTGACGTTCGGTCACGGTTTACCTTAGCCCATTTTTGATTCACCCATTTTCGATGAGTAATTTCGAATGAGGCGTCACATAGGCTACGATATTCTTTTTTTTCTCGAATATTAAATACACTTGTCAAAAAACAAAATAGTTTATTCGTGAGTGTCAACGACTTAAACGTCTTGTGAATGTTCAAATGTGTCTAAACTTGCATCGACACTCGAATTTACAAAGGTATAATGTGTGTGTGTGTGTGTGTGTGACAATATCTGAGTATTTTTAGGCGTCTAATTCGATTTTTAGAGGGCTTAACTCCTCCAAGTCCCTACATAACTTCGTCCATGTTTTTACTATAAATAGATATTCTAGAAATTTAGAAAATGAAATCTTTTGAAAGACGTCCTAATTTCACTTACATCCTTTTTAGCCTAAAAATCCTAATTTTCAGCAATTAACTTACTCAAGTATTAAGTGAACGAATTCTTTAAAAGTGCTTTTTGCTGTTTCTCCAACTAGATGCGTATAATAGACGGCATTTATTTCAGAAACTTATGATAGGTTGATGTTAACAATTACATAAAAATTGTAGTTTTATGGATTCGCTGCAACAGGGAAACATTATCTTTGTGGATAAAAGATTCAATATACAAGACTTCGTGTATTGCGACAGTATTGGTTCGGGTCTTAGTACCTTGACTTGTTTGTAGAACCTCAGAAATTTCATTTTTTTAAGTTTATTTTCAAAGTTGCAACACACACTTTTGGCTGTTAGAGTGTTTAACAATTTGAAATTAAAAAAACTACTGATGCTTAACTTTTGTTTTTCCCGTCTGGAAGTCATAAAGTCCCAAGTTTTAAGACGTGGCTACCATGGCCTCTCTACGGGCCTGTTGACCAGCTGAAAGGAAAAGAGTGGAAGTCAAACTCAACTTCATCAAAAAAAATTTTGCCAACTTGAATTTTTTTCGTCCTTTAAAATGATTACTTAACAACTTAAGGATTTTTGGTTTCTAAAATACGGGAACACTGTTTTCTTCTGTACTGAAATGAATTATCTCAATTTTAAAATTTTTTAGGATATTTTAAAATTGATGAAGATATTACGAATACTAACAAACACAGATCCTAGGTGGTGGTCAGGAGGATCATGACCCCCTGCAGGAAGAACAAATTAAATTTTAGGTCAAATAATAGATTTTGCATCAAATAGATTCAGTACTAATTTTTTGATGCTAGTTTAAAAGATAAGAACTTTCAAATAATTTACGTATATTCGATTGAAATCGTGCGACGTCGTCAATTGTCGAAAATTCGAAACAAAACAAAGACAAAATATAGTGCGAGGATTGCGATTGAAAACAGAATAAGATTGTTATTGTCTTTATTCATCGCACATTTACATCTTGTTTTTTTTTTTTATCTTTTTTACTTGTAAGTGATTCACAATTGATTTTTAAAATTTTTTTTATTATTTTTTATTTTTAGATATTGAAAAATATCCATTTTTAATAAGTAATTATGATACAGTGATAATAAGTTTGTAATAACATTAAAAGTAATTTCTCACATTTCACCTAAAAATTTGTCTTGATCCTCTTTGTAAAATCTTCTTGATAAAATATATTAACTTTTTTTGATAACATTTTATTCAGAAACATGTTTCCCCCACCGATCGTATCTGTCCCCGGCCCCCTGCCCCCCGACAAAAAGAAAGAACAGTTATATGTTGTGATTAAAAAGTGATTTTGTTTGAATTTTAAATGTTTCGTCGATTCATGATGTATGGCGAATAAGAGAGGCGACGTTTCGCAATGTCTAACACATTCTCAACACAAACAGCACTACGCGGACACACGTTCTCATTGGCCAACTGGTACATTTGCGACGACTGGTTGTCACGGAGCGCGTTCAACGCGTAGTTAGCACGTCGCCGGCACTGGGTTTCCCCGAAACAAGCGTGTTCACTTTCGGCGACAAACATGTAGTAGCAAGCCAAATCGGAATTGGCGTTGTCGACCAAATTTTGTTGGGTATTGCCGCTGCCGTTCGTGTCGTCTTCAATACCCTTCAAACAGTTTGGGAAAAAAAAATGGTTAGAGTGAGATGAGGTGATTTGACTTCGAGGTATTTAGAAAACTTACACAGAGAGTGCACACTTGATGTAACATACACAACGGCTGTACCAACTGTTCGCCGGCTTTGATAGCAAGATGATTACACTGACGCTCAATTGCTTCAAGGACCTCACAATCATCAGTCGATCCAGAATCACCTGCAACCACCCAATTTTTAGAGAATTATTTTTTTCATTTTCAAAATTTCCTTTGATATTTTACCTGTAATTTGAGAAATACTATTATCACCCTCCTTGTTGGTGTTATCTTTTTTCACTGGGACGCCATTTAATTCGTCCGATGTCGAGGTGGTGGTTTCATGGTTATCACCAGTTTTACCGGTTCCGAGATCATCGTCCGTTTCCAGTATGTCAAAGTCACCGTTCAGTTGTTGCGTTTTTAGTTTCTGTCGTTGCTCGGCAATGCTTTTTTTGAACTCGCCAAGGGCCCGTCGCATCTTCTCGAGACTATAAACAGCGGCCAATCGTGACATGACTTTGTCTTTAATGTCTTGAATTTCTTTTGAGTCGGTCTCGCCTTCGTGGGCCCCCGTGTATTTGAGCGCCTCGTCAATGATCATGTCTTCAATGTTTTTTAATTTATTCTTGATTGCATCCAGTTTTGTTTCGTCACGACGTTGTTTCTGTTCCCTGGTTTCGGACAAACTGGCATCGTTTGCATTATCGTTGTTGGTGGTAACTTTTTTCAAGGTGTTTTTGTAGCGTTCCACGAGCCAGTTGTCGTCCGTTTCTGTGGGTGTTGTTTCCAATGTGATTTTTTTGTTGCGTTTATCAATTCCAAAATAATTGGACCAGTCAATGGACTTCTTTTTGATTTCAATTCGATCTTTATCTTGACTTGGTGGAACATATTCGTATTTCTTTTCACTTTTTTTGGTCTTTGCAGTCATATTCTTCTTTTCCCCAGTTTTACTGTCAGTAACTTTTTTGGATGTTTTGGTTTTTTTATTGGCATCGTTATTATTTGTGACCTTCTTGTCTAAATCTTTCGATCCGAAAATATTACTCAAATCTCGTTCAATTTTCGGATCAGTTTTTGGTTGTTCACTTGGTGATGATTTTGAGGCATAATTACTGCTTCGTTTCGTTACGGGAAATCGTTTTTTCATAACAATATTATCTGAGTGCATGAAAGGTAAGCGTAGGCCACTTTCACGACCACGTTTGTATAGAAATCGTTTGCGGGTCATCAAATTCGGTTCACCATCTGGATACATGTTACCGTATCGTTCCGCCAATCTTTGAGCGCGACGTTGCTCAGCCAATTTTTTCTCGGCTTTGTAACGTTCCCAATATTCTTGTAACAGATTGGCATATTCTAGTTCGTTTTCCAGGTCGACATCCGGTTCTTCGCTCTCCGAATTCTTTGAAAACATATATTCATTCTTGTTCGGTTTGGCAAGACGTTCCCGAAATACTGATAATGCTTTCCGTTTCAAATTAATCGCTTTTGGGGCTTCCTCTTCCATACCATCTTCGCCACCATAGTCTAAATACTTATCCGGATAGTTCGGTCGTGAGTTGTAGAACACTTCGTAAGGTAAAGTTAGTTCATCATCTGTGATTAAAAAAAAAAAACAAACATTTCAAAAAACTATTTCAGTACCTAACGTGAAATTATTTTGCTTTATACCTGAATCTAATGATCGCAAATATTCTAAATCATTTGGGTAGTTTTGATTGCGTTCTTCGGAGAAATATGAGTGAGGTTGTTTAAGGAATATCGCCTCGTCTGACGGATTCAACTCATTCTGTCGACGATAGATCATATCCAGTGCATCCTTTAATAATTCATTATTACTATCTGACGCCTGAACATATCGCTCATCTAATAACAGTAACAGAGCCAATAACAACGGTACTAAAAGCACCCGATGGACCATAATTCACTACTTTCGAGTGATCTTCTATTTGCTCTAAAAATTTCACAAAATTTATTTGATTCTACCAAATTTTGGAATTAATAATACAATATCCAAAAATAGATACGTCTCAATTATTTTTAACTAGTAGTGGCTCACGTAATCATTTTTTTTTTTTTTTGGCGAAAAAATGACAATGAAAGTCTCTCAAATATTAATTATTTAAAGTAAAAAAAAAAAATTAGGAAATTTGTTTATAAAATTCAACACAAACTTTTAGAACTAAAATATTTTACTTTTTTGAAAAATAAAACAAATATTTTTAACACTATAATATACACTTAACAATAGAAAAAAAATTAATCTAAATTATATTAGAAGCTAATGATCTAATATGAATCAACAGTTGTCTGTGAAAATCACTGAACATCATTCGATGAAAAATCATTAAAAACAAATTGAAAAAAAAAATCAAAAGAAAATTTGCGAAAATTCGAAAACAGCAAAGTAAAAACTAGTGTTTGATAGAATACAAAAAAAATACAGCAATGAACTGACTGAGATAAGATAACAGTGAAAAAGATAACATCGAAAGTACCATTTGTTTTGGACGAAACACAACGAAAAAGTAATGAAACACATGAAAAAACCAAAGAAAAATCGATGAAAATTTTTAAAAATCGCAACATACAAACCTCTATTAATTTATTTCCTATTCTTGAAAAAAAATCAATCTCAAAATATATGATTTTCGAAAAATACTCTTAATCAAAAATATATCTCGAATCAAATCAACAGCAAGTTCGCAATTGTAGCTTCATAGCAAAATGATATCTATATGAGTGTGATCCTTGCTATTATTATATCACGTCAAATAAATGGGTTCGGACATGCGCATCGTCACCAACCGAACGGGATAAATCGATAAAGGAAAGGAGACGCCACCTACTCTACCCGATATCGGCCACGTTCTGTGGAAAGCCATTTAAATGATAACTTCATTCACACGTTGGAATGTATGATTTCCACATATACCCCCCGCCATTGCCCTCCCCCACCCCTTTTGTCACATGATCACCATGATCGGAGGGAGGCAGCCGGCACGGTATCAGTTCACAAAAAAAGCGAAAAGTTCAAACTACATTCTTTACATTCAAGTTGACATATTTTACTTGATGAATAATAATATATCGTAAATACATACCACAAAAACAGCAAACACATAAAACAACTTTGTTAAGGCGTTAAGCACAGACATAATATTATGTAATTATGTTTTTTACACATCAATTCGTGTTTTTCTAATTAAGAAAATTGACAGCTATTCTTAATTGTTTTTCCACTAAACAAATTGCGTTGTACAAAAAGTACACATGAATGCATGGGTGGAAACGCCGGTAAGACCAGTGGCTTCTAAAATGGTTTCTATGGACCCCTGGCAGTTTGTAGAAACATAAAAAAACGTCCGGATGGGATGGTGAGGTTTGTAAGAGTCGCTAAGTCGCTTTAGGAAAAGTTTAATCCTGAAAATTATGAAAAACCTTAACTTAATCGTGTTCAACATACACTTGGTGAAATTTTCTTTAGTTTTATGCGTTAAATTAAATGACCCCAAAAACATTCGACGATACTTCGATTTTTACGATTTTGAATGATTTATTCATGCAGTTAATGACGTCATTAAATAGAAAAATTTAATTTTTTATAAATAATTTAATTTGAGCCAGTTTTTTAATGGGAAGTTTCTATTTCTGCTGCTAAAATAACGAAATTTCATTAGTTTATGAAATATAATATTTTATCAAAATAAAAAAAAAAACTTAATTTCGCGTGGCCGTTAAAAGTACTTCATAGTTGTTACTTATTACTCGTTATAAACGTTAACGAACCGTTTAACGACTTTAAAATTTAATTATTTTATTATTTATTAAAAACGGATCGTCTTTTCCTAGACTTGTAGAAAATTGATTTTCTTTATATCATATTTTCATTTCAGGAATGTTGCGCGTCAAAATTTCCGATAAAATTCAAAGTATTTAAGACTGGCTAACAGTATAGCCATTTTTGGTTAGCGCATATTAGAGATTAAGACTAATCACAAAAAAGTCTGCAAATTATTGTCGCAAATAATCACTAAAAAAACATTCCAATTTAATTACTGAGCGATCCCCATAGAGATTCAGGCTTTTTTTGTACGTTTTCTAGATAAAAAAAAAAGTTATATGCTTGCGCCACTGACATGTGTTTAGGTGGTACAAAACATATCAATCAATAAATGACTATGAAAAATTTAATTAAAGTGAACCAGTGATGAAATTAAAGAAAATTAATTAATAAACAATAATTGAGAATAAAATATTAATTGAGAACATTCTCTCGGTCCTCAAAGCAACTTGTTGCAAAATATATTAGTCCAAGAGTTGTTAAACATTTTATTTAGGAAGTTTTGTATCGGTTGAAATTTTTCAAAATAAAACGTTTATTATGAAATTCATCGAAATTGAATGACAGTTTTCGCTTTCGAAATAATATATATAGAACATTTACACCCACACTCTCCAAACGATTTCTTTGTTTAAAGATAAAAAATTTCTTTGATTTTTTCCCCCTTGAATCTGGTTGCATCTTCTTGTAAGTACTCTCAGGATATTGCGAAGTTGATCGTGTGAATTTTAAGGGTCCTTCGGTGTCAGGACCACTTCACGGCTTGTTTTATTGTTGAACATTCGGTGGAACTATTGAATTGTCTTTGGGAATAATTTTGTTTATTTGGGGAATTTGTGTTTTGTGTGGGATTTTCATACATAAATAAATCATACTGCACAATATACGAATGCAATTACTATATTTCTTTCTCATCGACGATATCGCCGTGATAGCGAATGTGAGTCCATCGTAAAAATCACCGAATCGATGTGATTATGCGGTAACTCTGGAATGTACGTCTCCCGATGTTTCTTCAGCTTGCGTTGTCGTGGTGCCAATAAGTGTGGCGCAACCAAAAGATATATTTCCTACAAAAAAAAAAAGAAAAGAAAATGAAGAAGAAGTCGCGAGACAATTCTTAGAAAGAACTTCATTTGGCCTAAATGTGAATTCATGCATGCTAATAGAAAATTAACGAAGTGATTACGAAATAATATTTGTTCGAACACTATTTTTAAATTCTGAAACGATTACGTCAGTTCGACACGTTTTCCGAAGAACATTGAAGAGAAAATTGAAAAAAGGAAATGATAAGAGTGGATAATGAGAAATATTTAACCTTTACGTTTATCGATTAGTGATTTGGAATAAAATGAGATATAAAACTAATTACTCAATCAGGGTGAAATTACTGAACTAATCCGAGACAAATTTGAAGAGTATGTACCCGAAGTTTTTATTAACACGCTAATGGCCGTGAGGGGCAACTGATGGGCCCCGCCCACTCACCTGTATCCACGTTGGTAATGTCTTATTAATCGTACAGTATTGCCAATACGGTAACCCATGATGTACCAGAAGCATTCGGAAATATTTTGTGAAATTCTCGCACAAAAAGAAAAATCCCATGTGACGATCAAATATCCAAAATGCCGGCTCATGATCCGGTTTCTCGTATATCAGATACACTTTTGTGTCACCTTTAATCGAATCGATCTCGTAGATTTTGCTCAACTGATCCAATTTCGGTTGTTCCTCGCCATTTTTATGGAACACATAATTATCGTTGAGAATATGTGACGCGCAAGCAACTTCGTTCAGTGGACGTATGAATAAGTGGCCAACGGGCAATACTTTGTCTATGAATGAAAAAAAAACGTAATTACCGCTAATGACTCTCGCCTAAACGGCACTTGAGCACGTTCTTTATGTATTTTGTTGCGTCATTGTACGCTTCAAATATTAACGAAAAATTACGAAACCTAAATTTGATTAAATGTATATGTATAATGGTATGGGTGCAGTCGTTTCGATGTTATGTCGAATGGAATTCGGTCAGTCAGTTCAGTTCAGTAATTAGAATTTTCCACAATTCTCGGAATAAAATATTTTCTATAGCTTCCGAGACTACTAAAGTAATGGAAGCACTGTGATCACTTTTGAAAAATAAAAAATTTTTTCCCTCCAAAATAAAATTTTTTATGCACATTTTACGCTTTAGAGCTTCCTGAACAATTTTGGTTTCGTATCTGTCCGTTTGTCCGTCTGTGTGTCGCCAGTTTGCACCAAGTGGCATAACTTCTGAACTATTCGATTGTTTTCGGATTATGAAATCGGAGTAACGGTAGCTGCGTCGCTACCATGTCATTCCATTAACACTATGAGGCCCGAGCACTTTCATAGTAAATTTCCCCGGAAGCCGGCAATATTTAAAAAAAAAACTATATAAACAAATACATAAAATAAAATGATTCAAACACACAACAAAGTTCCACACGTATGTATGTGTAAAACTGTAAACAGACGTACATACTACATGATACGTACATACATACTACATATACACTGGCATTCAAATCAGTTTTATTTAAAAATATAAATTATATTTTTTATGTATTTTTTGTTTATCTTAAAATTTTTTATACATAGAAACCAAGAGAGTAGTGTTTGTTGGTATGTATGTGTTTGTGTGAATGGGAACACATCCGTGTGATGAAGAATGATAAACATGATAAACATCGCACACATAATGAGTAAGTAATCAACTAATCAATTAATCATTGATCGCGGTCGGCCTCTGGGGAAGTTTTGTTTGGTTTCGGATGCCGAAACCGTGGGACTGAAAGTGTTAATATACTAAATTGCACCAAGTGGCATAACTTCTGAACTATTCAATTCTTTTTTATGAAATCGTCAGAAATTACGTGGTCTGGTTCCTAGATGGTCTCCTACAAATTTCATTGCATTCGAAGTAATAGTATCCACGGCGCTACCATGAAATCCCGTTGAATGTCAATATCTTATCCCACTTCACTCAAATTTTTAAAATATTTTGGGGGCTAGTTTCTAAAATATTTTTACTATTATTTTATAATTTAACCTTTAAGTATTTTCAGTTACAAGAATTTTTTATGAACGTTAAGGCGAAAATATAATTTCGCGGTATATATATTTGATAGAATACTGTTTTAAAGTCTTTTAGGGGTACGAGGAAGCTGTGTGTCACACCCCATAGGCAGCGTATTTGTATTTAACATTAAAATTAGCCTTTAATTTGTTAATACTATAATATGATTGTCTGAACCTTTTTTTCTGTATGAGTTAAAAAATAGAATCAATACCAGTTTTTAAAAGAACGACACATCAAGTGCGGTTAGACCACCTAATGCTCTGACAGAAATAACGAATGCATAAGGATTTCGTTATTGTACTACGAAATCTTAAAACTAAAATAGTTTATATGATATAGTCAAAGTGGAAAAGTTATCAGAAAACTATAGATTCACTTTTAAAACGTAATGAATTTTTCAATCATCCTGACATAATATATTTTTATTTTATCATATTAAATCAATAAACGACCTCTTTCACTCTTTCGTATTACCTGCATATTTAAATGTCCACGTTAAACTGAAACCGTCGGTTGAAAGATAGAACCGTCTCATATCCTCCGGTAACATGATGCCATGCTTTTGCTCCCAATTTTGTATCATTAATTTTTCACACGGTGAAAATCGATGCAATTGAATATCGGTAATCTGTGCATGTTTACCTATTTACAAAATAAAATCGAATTGTTTTTTTTTTAAGGGATTGCAATGAAAAATAGCGCCCTAGTCGAAAATTTTGTCAAAAAAGAAACGGAACTTACTCAAAATTTTATGAAGGCCTAACAGTAAATTGACATAAAATGAATCTTCAGATACAATATCAACAACAAACGACATTATTAAGTTCAGAAATTGAAAATTTCTGGAAAAAATATTATTGTTACTTGACCATTTGTTTGATCAATATCCAAAATTTTACCATAGCAACAATTGTTATGCAATTTTCATAAATACTCGACATAAATGTTATGATAATTGCCTATATATGAAATTAAACACAAGAATGTCAATATAAATTATTTTATGGGAGTTTTTAAATTTTTTTTTAAAAAGAATGCCCATTAAAGTGCATAATGAAAAAGGAAAATAAGAAAAAGTAAGAAATTTGAACATTAATTTACGATAAAGTTACTTATTGATTGTTTTTAAACATTTAATCACTACATTGCATAAAAATATAAGTTAATACATCATTAAAGTTTTTTACAAAAAGCAACTTCTAAGAAAATCTTAAGGTTTTGAGTTGACTTAAATTCCCTGAATTTTCCCGGTTTTCCAATAAGTGGCCACCCTGTTTCATTATGTGAGTTATGATGGGAAAAATTGGATACGGTGTAGCTAATATTTGTTTTTAAAAAATGAATTTTTATTTTAAAGAAAATATATATTTAAATTTTTAATAGTCCTTAGTATAAAAGTACAGATACTACATTTATTTTACAAAATTTCAGTGTTCCATTACAAAAAAAAACTTCACAAAAAACTCATTTGTTCTTTAAATACGCCACTGTTCTAATATCAACTGCAGCTTTGCAGCTTTCACATCAAATTATTTCTCAGGTGACTGAGACTTCAAAAAACTGAAGTTTCGAAAATCGTTTTCTCCCTACACTCCTTTCGATTCCTTTAACTTGGCCAGTTTCTCTGTTAACTCTTGAGACGGTTTCAAACCTTGCGGTGCCATTGCCAATCTTTTCTGAATCTCCTCCTCAGTCATTCCAAAATATCCTTGATTTAGTTTGTCATTCAAATAATGACCAAATTTAGAATTACTAAAATAAATAAGTGATTAATTGGACTGCAATTCGTGATAAAATTTAAATTCACGACTTACTAAATGCCTACTCCGGTGAGTAAACCAAACGTGATAATTCCACACGCTACGTAAAAGCTAATTCGATTTGACGGAGTACCGCGTAATTGACGAGGTTTTCTACCTTTCACATTAATATTTTTATCCATAATAGTGAATTTAAAAAAGAAATTAAATTAAAAAATAACCTACAATATTATGTATGTTAGCTGTCAAAATAATATATATGTACCATAAATGGGATTCAATCGAAACGCAAGGTTGAACTTGCAAAGATGAACATAATATATTCTGCGTATTGTCAATACATACTACGCAAAATTTGAGTCTCGTAATTATTTCAAAGGACATTATGATATTAATAAATCGTCATAAATTTAAAGCCGGTGAAATAGTTTAGTCCAAAATAACAATTTTACTGGAGTGAGCAAAAACAAAAATTATTTACATTTAATCTCTCTATATTTTTTTTACAATAAAAAAAAATTCCAAGTAGGGTAAAAGACCCCATTGTCGATCGGGGTTATAAGTCCGATCAGTTTTGACATTTATATTTTAATGAAGTTATTTCTGAAAGAAACCTTTGAAAAAAAAAATTATTGTTAATACAATGATTATTTTTCAATTTAAATTCACATCACATTTAATGTCTCCTCACTTAATTTAAGAAATACATATATATATATAACAATTTTTGTTGAATTCATGAATTTTTAATATGGTGGATGATCATTTTTCAAAACACATGGGTTATAAATTGTAACATTTTTCACCGAATTTTTAAAGTTATTAGCATAATAAAAGTATACAAATAATTGTTATTAGTCCACTTAAGAGATTAGGATAGCTGAATTAAATTTTATATGTGTTAAATATTATTTGTATGACTGATTCTTGTTGGGATCCAAGTTTTCGAGTTGGGTATTTTGAGAATCACACAGATATTCCATATCTATTTTATAAACATTTTTGACGTCATCTATCGTCAATTTAACTGTTTAAAAATTCACAATGGCGTATAGATAAGTTAGGATCATGTCACAATGTACACAATGTTTTTTAAAGCAAAATTATAGATGGCGAAAGAAAATACAGTATTTTAGTGGTTTATTTTATCGAATATTTAAACCCTTCTGTCATTGCTGCTATGTTTCACAAGGTGTCATTCTGTGATACTCTATGACACAGACTGACCTCTTGTAGTGGATAGAGTATCAAAGTGACTGAAAGAGAATGGTTCAAATATTCGATAGTATAAGATTTACTACTGTACTGATGTACATTAGTAATCGGACTAACCGGTGATTTTTGATAGGGGTAAGTGTATTGATCTTTCAATGGAGGTTAATATTTTCTGTATGCTTTTTAATAGACGTCAACAAATTATAAAACAAAATCATTAATAAATCAAAATTTTTGGGTTATATTTTCTTAAAAACATATCTATTGGATTAAAAAAACTTGGTTTCATACTTATTAAGAAAAAAAAAATGGGTGTTTTGTTTATTTTTTAATTTTTTTAAGCTAATTTAATGATACAGCTAAAAATAGTGATCGGTCATCGGGTCTCTTACCCTACTTTAATATAAAACCATAAGTATTCGGTGACTATCATTACGAAAACCCTAAAAATACTACGTGAAGTTTGAATTTATTCCGATTGATCCCATTTTATGGTACTCAATTGGTTCGTGTTCTATGATTGGTTCATTCTGGGTTCATTGCTGATATAAATATGTAATTCGTTTAGCTTTCGATTCCTAGATGGCAATATACATATATCATCACAATATAAAGGGGATAAAGGGTATTATGTTCTGAAATTCTGCACAGATTCATCACGTCATAATATGCACTGGCCAGTACAATTAGGGAACAATTTGATGACGTCATCAAGTTAATTTTTTTTTTTTTTGTTAAAACCTTGATAGAAATAGTTTGAATTAGGATTATTGGTTGAATTAAAATAACTGAGGGTGAAATTTTCACTTTTGCTGTCAAAATGATGGAAGTCCTTTAAGAAATATGATCGGTTCGACTGAAGTCTTTCTCTGGTGATTTTAAACATACAAAAAAGACACTGTTTGATATTATATGTAATATTTATATTTTCTGTACGAATGTTTAACATCTTTTAAAAAAAAAAATTACAAATTTTTGTATATAATATTAAAAATAATTAGCAAATAGTAAACATTAAAATTTATATAAAATGGCAAATATACATATAAATAGATACAAAAAAAATTTCTCAAAAAAATTCATACTTAAACCTTTACACTAACACATTGTAGTGTCAAATATTATTTGGTAACCCAAAATTCATAAATTGCCGTGTAAAGGATTAAAAATTTTAAGTAAATACTTTAAATATTTTAATACTAATTGTAATAATACATATTTAATGTTGCGAATTCATGGCAGTTATTGTTGTCTTCAATTTAAAAATATAGTTCAGCATTTTGTCACTGAACGCCGTATTGTCAAAAAATGCAATTTGACAAATTGGGATACAAAGCAGAGTTGTTGCGGATGTGGATACGAACGCGAATTTTTAAAAAGTAATAATCTTAGACGAAAGTTTTTGTCCTTTTCGCGGGTAAACGTAATAACATCTAAAAACGAGATTACATTGTACTTGAAAATATTGCAAACTTAAGTATCTTAAGTCACTTATAAATTTACAATGAACATTTACGTCACTAAATTAATGTCTTCGTAACTTCGTAACGTTTAAAATCAATTTTTTTTTTTTTAATTGAATCGATCACAGTAATTGAAATTTATACACATTACACACACGGTTTAGTTTACACGACGACAGTTTACGGTAATTTAAACTTGTGTCTGTGGTACACCCTGAACTAACTGTGTTTTACTTCGAGTCCGATTGGTTAGCTGTGTTTGTTGGGGCTGTTTTTGTGGAACACTTTGTTGCGTTTGATCACGTAACGAGGATGCACTTCCGGTTAACAGTGAACCCATGCTCGATGTTCGTCCAGGATCACCAGCCGTGATCGTTGTCTGTTGGGAGGTTCTAGTTTTTGTACTTTGCGGTGACGGAATATCACGATATTCATAAATATTACTTTCGGCTCTCGGGCTGTGATTGTCCAATCCTTGATCAGCATCCGGATTATCATGAACCATGAACACGTCGCCCGAATAATATCGATCAGAACTTCTAAAAACAAAGGGAATATTTTAGTATAATATTCGAAAGGTTTACTTTATCAAAATATGAGATCGTTTGCTCTGTCACTTTTCACTAAGAACATATAATAAATATGTACACGAGCCGACTTTCGGAAGTGACAAACCAAAAGATCTCATGTTTAGTAGGTTTCGTTTCACAGTAATCAGCAAATAATAGACGACAGAATAAGAAATAGAAGTCGCAATTTGCAGAGTCTTTTTAAATTGAGATTTCATCAAGAAGAGCACAGAAGTACAGAATCCCATTTGGGTATCCGAGCTAAATAACCCGGCGAAAAATAACCTAGTTACCCCGATCCCATGGCAGGAAATTCAAGTATAATTACTAATTTCGGGTTATTTTACTCCGGGATTAACTGTCCGGCAACCTCCCCTCTCTCCCGATTTCATGCAAAGCGCTCTAATATTCAAACAGGAAAACTACATGAAAATAAATTTAGGAATCTTACCCACCGTATTCCAATGCTGTTCACACGAGGCCATGCTAAGATTCTGTACTTTTGTATATTTACCTGATCTTACCTCTTTGCGCTTCTCCATAGCATGCAACAAACCACAACCATAACGACAAGTATCAGGCATGTGGCCGAAACACTCCAAAAGGCAATTTGTAGCGGCTGTTTTGGTTCCCACCAAATCTTCAAAAACGGAAAAGAAAAGTTAAATGACGGGAATTCTTTTTTATTAGTAGAAATTAGTAGAGAAAAGATTATTACTTCAGTAACTGGCGGATATGTTGGCACCAAACGACCAATAACTGTTGGCAAATAATTATTCCAAAATGCCGTTTCAGTCTGTCGATAATTCCACATAATAGTTGAATTGTACGTGGTATTTATATTCAAATATTTCAGTAGACCAACGGTTGCCCTTTCAAAATGTAAGCCCAAAATTTGCTGATGTGACGGTGTACCATACGTGGCAAAATCCGTGTACGCCTTCATAAAGAAATATGACATATTTCTGTCGTTGTTTGTCCATTTGTATCGATTGACACGTGACAATTTCGGGAAAAATTCCTCATCCATAAATGGCGCACCAGTCAAAAATGAATATTCAATATTATGCATATATTTGTACCATTCCTCGTAACCTAAACTTTCGACCGTTGTATTTAGCACGTATAAATAGACGGGAACATTTTTTTCTAGCAATGCTTTGGCCATTTTGTCATGTGGCGCCACGTACAGGAAATCAGAGAGCATCTAAAAGTAATTATTTTAATCAAAATTACAATCAAACTGGGTGTATTAATGTTTTCCGAATTTACCTTGATGTATTGGTCCCGAAAATGGGTTTTGTTAAACGGATCCGGCCAATATGTGTACATGTATTTAATTGCCTCATAGACTCCAAGTGGATTCAACGTGTAATTGTATCTTAACACGTGTTCCATAATCTTTTGCGAAAAGAATTCCTCGTCAATTTCGTAGTACGGTTGTAAACTGGCATTATTTTCTAAAATATAAAAATTTTAAGCACATGTATTTGAGAACAAATTTAATTTAAAAGTACTTATGAAAAAAGCCGCTTCTTGTGTGGTAACGCTACTCATGTAACGCAATTTTGGATTGAAATGTCCCTTTCGTATCAATTCTTCGGGCGTCTCTTTCAAAAAATGCCAATCTTTCTCTCGCCAACCATCGTACCATGGCATCGTTAGATTTTGATCAATAACCGGTGCCCACGGAAATGTTCCCACTTCTGGATTCAATTCGGCTGACGAGGAAAAGTATAAATATGAATTTATTCGTTTTGAATTTTTTATTTAAATTGTACGAACCGTTCCCAATTTCAAAGAAAGATCTCGATCTTTGCAAACAATTGACAAGTTTCCATGAGGATTCAATACTGCAACCAATTTTCAAACCAAATACACGGCTGGTATTCTGGGCTCTATATTTATCCACAATAAAAGCCCAGTCTGCCATAGCTGATCCACTCTGCGCAAAACAGAAAATAATTTAAATTAATATTTATCGATCGAATATTAACAGCCTCTTGATAACTTTCTGCTCAAAGGGCTTTAGGAGTAGAAAATTTTGAAAAATGGGAAGTTGAAAAATGGTCGATTCAATATCTTCATTAGATTCTGTATAGAATATTCTAGAACTTTTGTTTAATACTACTGTTTGGTCATTAGTTTCCGAATAGAGTATTCTAGATTTATTTCTTCGACTACAAACTGAACTATAAATTTCTAAGTGTAGTCAGTAGATAGCTACTGTATCTTCCATACCAATCAGAAGTCGTGGAAAGGACGTGTAAAGGGGAAACAATAGGAAAAGTTAACAAGAGGCTACTGCAAATTTGATTACTTGGGCAATAACACCAGTAATTATGTCTTTTGTTTGAGGCGCAATCATTAATAAACCAGCGGACGCAGCTCCCGCGTCCGGTCCAAACAGGGTAATTGAATTTCGATCACCATTAAATGATTCCACATTATCATGAATCCAACGTATTGCCATTGCTTGATCCAAAATTCCATAATTTCCCGGTGAATTTTCATCGGCCGTACTTAAAAATCCTAAAGCGCCCAATCGATAGTTGAGCGTGACCACAACCACGTCATAGTACGTGGCCATAATGTGACCGGGGAATGTGTTTGATGCGCCATGAGTGAATTCGCCACCGTGAATGTAAATCATCACCGGGTACTTTTTCGCTGTACTTTCAATGGACGGCGTGAATATATTCAGATACAGACAATCTTCATCCATGTCCGTGATACCTTTTGTCGCGCCAATATACTTGATTGGTTGCGGACACGCGGGGCCGAAATCAACGGCCGCAATCTGTTGCCAACTTTTGTGCGGCCTGGGAGGCTAAAAATCATAATACTCATAAAAAAAATTGAAGTAACGTCAAGAACAAGGACAATTTTTTTTTTAATTTTTGGCGACAATTTACCTTAAATCGACCTTCGTTTGTTGGAGGCATTGCGTACGGAATTCCAAGGAATACGTTACATTCACCCATAATTTTTTCCAATACGTTAACCATTGGACGATACCCGCGATCCGGGTTTGGATCGTCATAGAGGTAAACTTTAAAACCTTGCACCTGGCCATAATTTGTATTGACGAAAATATCACGTTTCTTGTGAAAATTATCCGGTCTCTGTTTACCTTGTAAATCGGGTCGCCAACCACCTAATACGCCCGGAAGATGAACTCTTTGCGGATCATTCTAAAAACATGATAAATAGTGGTAAAGAGTGACGTCTGGGGAAGATTTTACTCGAAAATTTTTATATAGTATTCTTGAAATGTTCTGATAAATTCCAAAAAGTCTGAACCAGACAATTATTTTACATAATATTCAACACTATTACTTTATATTAGTCATTTATTACCGGATAATTGCCCATTAGTCATCAGTTATGCACATCAATCAATTAGTCAAACAATAATACGTTCTATTGTTAACTTTTTGAGACATGTTCATTAATTATTTTAGTTGTAAATTACAGTTACTTTATGGTAAAATTATTACTTGAAATTTCTCATAATAATAAGTTCATTTCCTAATTAAATATATTCTTAATTAATTTAAATCTATAACGGACAAAAGTTCACGTTCTAAATTAATATAATTAAACCATTCATAACCTTTCTAGTTACTCCTATATAATGTTATTGTTTTAACGGGGGCTCACTTTAACCACTGTAAGTAGTTAAAAAAATATTTCCCAGCAGAGGAAAGTTTTTTTCCCGGCAGAGCCCGAAAATCAAAATCAAAATTGTTCTTAAATCTGAAATAAATGTACAGTAGAGCACCAATGAAACCTCATTTTCGAGCAAAGGGTAATTATTTACAATTGAGGCTCTTTATTTAATTACCCTTTGCCCGAAAATAAGGTTTCAGAAATATTTCCCTGCCTTTCGCCGTAATGGCGAACATTTTAAAAAAATTGAAAATCGGACTATTGGTTGATTTTTATGGCCAAAAATAAGTAGAGCCGTGCTTCTGCACAGTTACCAAAATGGAAAATGGTAAAAGGAACCTCAACCCAAAACAATTTCATTGCTTCTTTTCAGTTCGGGAAAGAAATTTTATTGCTGTTTAGTAACTGAAATTTCTACTTAAAGCATGTATATTTGTGTCTGTGACTACGGAATCCTAAGTAATTTTAAATTAATAAATAAATAATTTAGAGATTTCGAAAAAAAAATTCACAATTAAACAATTTTAATTTGCGACAATAACTGAGACTTTTTTTGGGTTTTTGTAGTTATTTAATTTTTAACGGGCCAACCACCTTAAAAATAGGGATTAAAAACAAAAAAGTAAAAAAAAAAAAAACACTTTTATTTAAAAAACAGGTGTGTAACTTGTTAAGGTATACACATATATGGCAAACAGGTATTTAAAAATGTCAACAAAAATTCTGGTGGGGAGCAGAACATGAAAACAGAATTGAAAGAAAAATTTTCTTCAAAACCTACCTGATTATAATCAAAAACATCCTGTGCATTGCCACCGTACGGATATCCACCACTTTCCGGTGGCAAACCACCGGGATACGGACGATACTGATCCGGTTGACCGTACGCAAACGGTTGATATTGACCGTACCGACGATTTTTATACAAATACGTGCTATAGCCACGTTCGCCCGGAGGAACATAGACACCTTGCCGATTATAATAGCGTGCACCAACGCCTCCCGGATCCACTTGACCACTCACAAAACATAAAAATTGCACAAATACAAGAAAATTTCGAACGGTTACGGTCATGTTTGCTCGGTCCGAATTACTTTTTTGTCAATCATCAAAACGCCATGATGATTTAATCGCACACATATACACAAATGTTATAGGTGTGTATTCAGTAGTTGATTACAAATGATTGCTTAATAACAGGTAGGTTGATTATTATTCGAACTACAAATCGTGAAAAATCTATAATAAAACTAAAAAACACATCAACCAAAATCACACAATATTCCCACAAAATCCACAATAAATATACAACAACATATATCAAAACAACTTTCCATTCCACTAAATAAGTACACAAAACGTACAAAAGTACAAAATAAACGAAATGACTTAAATTAAGTGATTCATTTTCAGTGGGGATATCTTAAAGTAAATTTAATCGTAAGTAGTTGGGTGTGGGCCTAATAAACAGATGCTTGTACACGTTTTTAATTTTTTTTAAAACACTGTGTAGTTACTTAATTATATTTTTTTTTGAATTTTATGAATTAAAAATTTTTTTTCTTTTGTTTGGTCAGCTTACGTTGGTTACTATGCAACCGATATGAAAACATAACGGTGTTTAGTATATTCAACAGGTTGTAGGCGTTGTAGGTGTGCGAATGTAATAATAGTTCAAGAAACGGTCGTAAAAAATGTCAGTTTATTTTTTTCCAAAAACTGAGTTTCAGAATCAGAAACAATATCCGGAATTATTCAAAGTTAAATTTTTTTTTTTATTTTGATTTGTGCATCAACTGTATTTTTGAATGGCCTTTTGGCCTATGATCCTGTCTAAAGGACCTAACATTAAAAACCGCCCCGAGACTGACGAATTAGTTCACCACTGCCGTAAAATCAGCCAACTTTACCTATTGAAGACAACTTTTCCAAACCATACTTTGTGTTAAAAAAATTAAAATTTAATAGCTCATAATGTCTGTAGTATTTTGTATCCCTTCCACGATTCCAGTCTTCCCACAGCGGGTTACCCGTCTACGAGGAATGTACTATGAACGGCTGTTTTTTTCCCACAACGGATTTTACCTAGAATCTAGATAATTATGGCATCTCTTTGTTATTGAAACACTTAATAAATAAGGTGACATTTTTGATGGTCATCTCTTGGACTAGATGTAATCGTTTTTTGTATTGACTTTTGTTCACAGAACACACCTGTATTAACGTTTGCCTATATTTTAAGCAGAGCGAAAAAGACTTGTTTCGTTTTCGTGATACACGAAAGGATTTATATGTAATTACAATCGAGAGAATAAGGAAAGAGGTGGGAACAGGGCCAAATCATCACATAGACAAATTAGACAAATGGCTAGGATCCAGATTTTTGAAGGGTCCACTCAAAGTGTCAATTTTGTATATTTGAATCAATATTTGAGATTTGTTTTAGTTTTTCACATTATTTAGTTTAGTTTTATTTATTGTTTTATATTTTTGTGTACTCTATATTTTATGGGGCCGGAAGGGCCCCGGTAAGAAGAAAATGTCTAGAACCCTAAAGTAGATTATTCCGCCCTTTCGACACTTTTTTGGGCATTAGAGAAGTGTTTAAAAGCAATTTTTTAACTCTGAATAGATTTCTTGTAGCCTGGAATCATTTCCGCCATTAATTATAAAATAACATTAGATCGTGTAATATGAAGTGTCGTTTTCCGACCACTTGACCGACCATGTAATCCAGACAAATATCGACACTTTTTTAAGCATTAGAGAAATGTTTAAAAGCAATTCGTTAATTTTGAATAGATTTCTTGTAGCCCGGAATCATTTTCGCCATTATCTGGAATAATGTTAGATCGTGTAATATGAAATGTCGTTTTCCGACCACTTGGCCGACCATATAATCCAGACAAATATCGATAGTTTTTTTGAGCATTAAAGGAATGTTGAAAAGCAATTCTTTAATTTTAAATAGAATTTCTGTAACTCAAAGTTATTTCTGCTATTAACTGGAATAATACATATTAGGTCATATTATAGACGACAGTTTTAATCGTCGTTCAAAAACGTTGTTTTGGAACAATGCCTGTGTGGGCCCTATATTCAATAATAAAAAATAAGGATGCCAAAAGGCGCTGTATAGTAACGAAAGATCGAATTTATCATTTCGAAACAAACAGTTGAAGTGTTTTAATTTAGTTTTTGTAAGTTTTAAACAGTTCAGTTTAAGAGCGTCAATTTTATTGCCTTAATGTTGTATCGTTTGCCTATATTACATTAGAGTAGCTCTGAAAAATTTTTGTATGTAAACCGTTATGTATTTTACGTGGGAGTTGGATAAGGTCGGGTATTAAAATAATAGGAGATTTTGAGCGAAAATTTGGTTCCAGCGGTGTAACCACTCTCAAGGTTTTATTGTGTTAATTCATTCTTGCGACGTTTTGCGACATCGCAAAATATGCAATTCGCTTGCAATGTAACCAAGCACGGATTTGAACGAAAAAGAATCAAATTTTAGATTTTGCGTCAAAAAATTCCAATAAATTTTTTTTTAATGCAAATCATTTTATTCGTAGTTTTTGCATTAAAAAAGTTTATTAGAATTTTTTGACGCAAAACGTTTTGCGGGAAATTTTTGTATACTATTAAAAGATTCCGTTTTTCACAAATCAAATTCAATAGAAGTGATTTGAATTTGAAAATTTGATTTGAAAAATTTATGTAACGCCTGTAATTTATCGAAAATACCTATCCCCTAATAGAAAAAAGACTACAGAAATTATAAACCATGAAATTTTAATTTTTTTTTTTTCAAATAAAAAGTGTGTTATGGTAAAGCTATGTTCAGTAGGTAAAGTTAGGTAGTTTTGAAGGTAATTATTTATTTTGATAAAATTATTTTGCAAAATGATAAAAACTTTGCAACAATAAATGCATTTTTAAAATTGATGATTCGTGTATCTGAAAATTAAATTATTGATATTATTACAAATATATTAAATTTATACTTGTATTATTAATTTCAATAAATTAATTACAACAAAAGAGTTATTATTAAATTAATTTGTTAAAATTTGAATTGAAGCAATTTGAATAGCTTAAGATTTGTAATTATGTTAATTATATTAATAAAATAAAACAAAAAAATTGATTAAATGCAAATATTTAGCTATCAGTATTATAATTTATCAGCATTTTAATTATTTTATTACCAAATGACTACATAATTTGTAACACTTGGTAGTTGGTACGTTAGATAATACCTATACATAGAAACAATACATATGGTATACATATAACCTAAACAATTAATACAGGCGACTGAGGTCTTTCTGCGCCTCGTATATTCCTCTAATTGTAATATTTATTTAAGGTAGTTAGTCGATAAAACGATTTTTTCAAAGGATTTTAACGAAACTTCCCTAGACATTTATTTAACTCAAGACCAATAATACGAGCACTTACCGAATAAAAAAAAAATTGAGCACCCCAATTTTGAGAAAAACGATTTCAAAGTTTTGTAATTTTAATACGGCCTCTTATGGGAAAACTCTATTTTTTCTGAATAAAATGAAAACGTGTCAAAGGAATTTGATAAAAATTTAATATGTTATAAAATACAAAGTTACAAACCATATTTAATAAGAAATAAAAATTATTCACCACGGCGTTTTTTTTTAAATATAATTTATAAACATCATTTTACAACATTTTTACAACACTTTATCAATAATGTTTTTATATTGCTACAACGTAAGCGTGCGGAAATTTTAAAAAAAAAATTATCAATGGGTTTTGGTAGAATTACAAAATAAAACTACTTAAATGAAAACCAAAAAGAGAATTTGCAACGTGACGATAATTTTGGGTTAATTCGAAAAAAATGGTTAGATTGCAAATATTTTTGGTCTGGTTTATGTACAATTTACGCGATTTCCATATAACGCGGTACTAATTTATTATAATATAGGAGACTTTGACTATAAACCGAAAACTGTGAATACTGTAGCCCCTGAGGAACCCTGATTTAATGCTTGCTCAACGTGCACTTGATGAACTTTTTTGTATTAAATTAGTAATTCAGTAGGTATGTATTTTTATCAAGCATGGCATAGCTAAATCAAAGTTTTTGCTTACGTGTGTGACGCCATAAATGAACATTTGATTTAGTCTACAATATCTACTTGTAACGTTGTAACGAATTTATTTTATTACAAGCAAAAACAAAACAATAAGCATTTTGCTCATTTTGTTTAATCAACATTTTTTGCTTAAATGTAGGCACTATAGCCTAACCAGAGTCGATCAACTAGCAAGTGCAGAGGGTAAAATTATTTTTAGATGTTAATTTTAGCATTTAATATATAAAGTATCAAAATTTGAACTAATTCTAATATGTTTAATATGTAGAAGCACTAGAAAAACTTTTTTTTTAATTTGATGACGTCATGAAGTTTACAAAAATTTTTCAAACTTTAAGAAAGATGTAACACTGCAGGAAAAAATGTTTCGCTTGTACAATTCTTTGGGTGTTTATATTTCATTTATATCAATAAAAAAAAATGGTGAGGAAAATTTTTTTTCAGCCCGGTATAATATCTTAAGATACGCTCCTGGGATATCCGAATATGTAATATAAAATATTTAAAATTTTAATAAATCTAAACATGCAGATATGCACATTTTTTTTATGTGTGGCTGTAAAAATTATCTATCTATTTTTAGATAAAAATATTGGGATTTTTTTTAATTCGCCTGACACCACAAGTACTTAACTAATTTTTAATACAAAAACAGAGGGTACCACTGGTGCCAAGGGTACATATTAAAAATTTACACCTGTGAATTATTTAACACCATTTACATAATACTATTTAATTAATATCCTTTATAAACAACAATTACACACAGTGTATTTTTAAATTATGACAAAATATTTATAGCTATATAAATCCAGGGGTTCTCAAAATTATTTGAATCTGTTATTTTCGTATTGTTTGCAACGTTCCCACACTAAAATTATTATCAAAATTCATTATTATGTACCGTAGTTACAGATATGTAATTCTACCATGATTTTCGATTCAAAAAAATTTTGGGAATTTTTATCCATTTTCCAGCACTTCCCTTAACGTAGTTGCTCTGAGATAGTTAGATACAAAAGTAGATCTCAAAAAAAAATTTCTTTTATCAACAATTAAATAATGTATTAATATTCTTCAGTGATTATATTTGTATACCACTTGTTTATTTTTAATATCCGGGTGCTTATGTTGTAGCAATATAAAAAACATTGTTGAAAAAGCGTTGTAAAAATGTTGTAAAATGATGTTTATAAGTTATATTTAAAAAACGGCGTGGTGAATAATTTTTATTTCTTATAAAATATGGTTTGTAACTTTTTATTTTATAACATATTAAATTTTTATCAAATTCCTTTGACACCTTTTCATTTTATCCAAAAAAAAGTAGAGTTTTCCCATAAGAGCCCGTGTTAAAATTACAAAACTTTGAAATCGTTTTTCTCAAAATTGGGGTAGTCAATTTTAATCGGAATAGGCTCGTATTATTATATCTAGAGAAATTTCGTTAAAATCCTTTGAATAAATCGTTTTATCGACCAATTACCTTAATGATTTGGACTTGAATTTTTGGGGGATGTTTTCTAATACGGAAACATATTATCTTGATGCAATATTTTATATATTAGGGACCATTTTCTGTATTTCAATTTTTTTTTAATTTTTCAAAACTGACTTTTCAAAACAGAACTATTTGTATTACTAGTGGTTCGTGGACCTATTATTAACCAGCACTGGTCAATACTACATACATACGTACATGTATATTAAATTTGTAAACTTTGAAGAGACATCTGTACACATAAACATGAATGAACGCGGTTATATATGAAATGAATGCGCGCGCATTTACTTGTATTACTCGTATTGTGTATGTGTGTGATATTTATGTGTGCATGTATTTATAATAATGGTGTATGTATAGGGGGTAAAGCATAAGGGGCATAAGGTGTTAATTGATTGGATACACACGATACACACGATACACACAGTGAATACAGTGATACGTACCATACGTACGATGTACGATACGTACTAACAATGTAATGTTTTAGAAATTTTTTAGCGATTTCGTTTTAATTATTATCAAAACAAAAAAATCATATAAAAATAATGTTATCGATTAATTAACAATTGATTAAATCGTTGTATTGATAAAACAATGTAAACGTTCAGGTGTAAATATGTGAAAATTACAAAGTAAATCGCATTCGTTTTTTGGAAAGTGAAGTAAACGACCCACAACAGCTCGACTGCCCAATTCCAAGATGGTGTATAGTTTTACAAATAATATTTTGACGTTTATGTTTATAATTTGTTTGATATTGATTATGAATTGGACTGGTCAAGTGTTTTGTAAAAATACTGATATTGTGTTGAATAATAAGTGCCCGGATATTTGTATTTGTTTAGATATTTATGTGGATTGTTCGCAACATAATTTAGACGAAATACCATTTTCATTGCCGGGTTGGACGGAACGATTGTACGTATTTATTTTTTTTTTTTACCACTGTACACAAAAACACTTTATGTACCTTTGTGGTGTAATTTCTAACGCCTACTGTAATTATTTTATCAATTGTCACCTGTTTTTTTTCGAACGTGTTTTTTTCATTTATCATTGATTTTTTGATAAAATAAAATTGCCGATTTGTTTATTATTGATGAAAAATCGATATTTTTTTGTAACATATGATTTTCGTTGATTTGAATTTGTTTTTAATTAGTCGTTCTTTTTCGATTTGTTTTGGTTATTTTTACCATAATTGGCTATTTCCACATTTGGACATTATAAGTTAATGACAACTTGACAAATATAGTAGTAGAATTTTTGTAAATATGGTTATAAATTTCTGTCTAGTGTTCAAGTTTGGATTATGGTTCGCTGTAATTTTATGGCAATCTTTTGTTCAAGTTTAAAATTGTCGATTGTTCTTATTTGTTCGTAAAAGAATTTCATGAGAAAAAACGGATAAATTGTTTTTTTAAAATAAAACAGGATTTGATTTCAAATATTTTTTTCTTATGTGTTAATTGCATAATTTTGTATTGATAAATATTTATTTGTTAAAATTCTGATCTCCAGGGTTGTATTGATATTTAAAATTCTCAAAATCTTGGGAAGTTGGAATTGAAATTTCAGTAGGGAAGTTGGAATTGAAATTTCAGTACTCGTCAAAGCATTGTAAATCGTACAAGTCACAGTACTCAAAGAGTTTGAAAAATATTACAAAAATATAAATATTCTTGTTTATTTACATTTAAATTTTATATAATAGATAAAGTTTTAAAATAAAAATTAGTGTCAACAAATGATACTAATTACTTATACGTTTACACCTGTATTTATTATGTAAATAATTACTATTGATAAATAATGTGTTTGCAAATTATAAAGCGACTTGCTTTTAGATATTTTTAAAATTATGACATCAAGTTAAATTTTAAATATATATTTTTTTTTTTGGGATAAAAAGTAGAGCCTATGTTCTTTTCCGTCTCCCCGATTGGTAAAGCGGTTGAGACCTTGGAGGCGACATAAACATTTCAGATATTGTATTTTCTTAACGGGATAAAAAGTGGCTTATGCTTTTCTCAGTCCCTCCAGCTATCTCAATGCAAAATTTCAAGTCGATTGGTTAAGCTATTGAGACATGAAAGCGAAACAAGTAAACAAACAAATTCACTTTCGGTAAAACTATAGTTCACTGTACTTCACGACTACAGTAGACCCTCCTTTTACCCGTTTTTTTCCTACCTATTGTCCGATTTTTATCTTCTTTTCTTAAAATCTCGAACATTTGTTTGTAACGTAAAAGCCCCCATTATGGAACGGTATCTAATACTGGAACAGTTTTGACATTTACATATTAATGAAGTTATTTCTGAACGAAACGTTTGATAACAAAAATTATTATTAATAAAATGATTGTTTTTCAATTTAAATTCACCTCGCATTTAATGTTTCCTTATTTAATTTAAAAAATAAATATGTAAATGTCAAAACTGTTCCAGTATTAGATACCATTCCATAATGGGGGCTTTTACGTTACCTATAAAATAATTTAAATGTATTAAAAAAGCGTCTAAAACTGTAAATTATCTTGAATTTATCGTTTGAGAGTGGGATTTTCCATATTTTGCATATCGATTAATTTCGTCTGCATCTGAATCACCTCTTTTCGAATTGATTAAGACTAATTATAATTTGCGTATTTTACCAAATTCTACATATTTTTAAGTTTGCTGCATAAATGAATATACAGATTTTTACAAATTTCCCACTTTTTAAGAAATATGTCGTAAATTACAGGTTCAAAGGCTATTTCAAGAACTTTCAAAAACACAGTTGAAGTTTTAAGAATTTAATATATTATAGAAATTTCTCCATTTTTCCTTAATTCAAAGAGGAAAGAAAAAAACATTGGAAAATTTAAAAATTAGATGAAACAATAGAGGGTTAGTCGGTGTTGCTAAGCAACACTGGTAATCTCATGTTCATTTTGATACCTAAGATTTAAAAGGGATGCTTCATAATATTCATAACTGTCTCATAAATTATATTTCGGTTGTACCGTCGGTGGGGGAGAGGTGAAGGAGACGTATAAATGCAACCGACACTACATTTACTAAACATTTAACCTATTACGACGCACTGTATTACATGTAAGACCCCTGTCGCAGCATCCTGCATAATATAGTGAATTTCCATTTATAAAAATTAGTTTTTCTCGAAAACCAGTTTACATAGAATAAAAGTTCAATAAGCTTTTTTATGAGATTTTTTATCTTCTTTCCATTGGTGTAAAAAAATGTCCCAAAAACTTTTGGATCGGGGAAATTTTGGCAAAAGACTAATTTTTTTTCACGAATAATACCCAAAAAACCATGTTCCAGGTATCGGACATACATATCTGGCTGAAGAACTCGTCCAAGATTTTTGGACTTCCAATCTTTTCATCAAATTTCATAAAAATAGAATGTTTCGTTTGAGAGTTATCGTGCTGATACATATATACATATATACAAATTTTAGTGAATGTCATTTTCGGTGTCTAGGGACCTCAAAACAAATTTCTGTCATAGTCCCGGACTGAAGTCGCGTCATGACAGTGGCTGTAATAGCTGAATTTTCGATTCGAGAATTCGCTAATATCGTAAAAGAATCATATATTACGAAATATTCAAGTCACTTCTCCTATAACTTGCTTATTTTTGAGTGAATGAAGCGCCCTACCGTTAATTATATGAGGTACAGTTTGTGATACGTCTGGTCTGGCATGTAAAGGGTTTACATTTCGATAGATATTGTGTAGGCCGTTTAATTATTGATCATCCGTTGGTTACGTATGTAAATGAATTGATTTATTTATGAAGCGAACACAGGGACAGGATATTAAATGATATTTCATAATTTAAAAGTTGCTTGTTGATCGTCAATATTCTTTAAGAGATTCCCATCTGTTGTAATTATGTTAAATAAACGTTAACAATTTAAATACGATTTATTATAGACAATTATGTATTTGTAAGCTCCATTCGTTTTTATTAAAAATTAAATTTTGTATTTTATTTAAACTCTTTGAGTACTGTTTTTGGTTGTTATATGTGCAGGGGTTCCCAAAATTTTAACGGGCGGAAAAAAATTTAAAATTAGAAATTGAATTTCATCGGAAAAGTGGGTTTTCCTAAAAAAAAAAATATAAATGATCTTTTCGAATTTTGAATTGCAAATGAGGTTCACATTTTGAGAACCTCTTCAACTTTGCATAAGGGGAAAGCATAGACGTAATTTTGTAGGGTCATACCTCCTATAATTCCTACACTTTTTGACCTAATAATACGGTTGTGTATACATATTTTCCTACTTTCATATTTTGTACGCGCGCATGTTGAGACTAATATTCAGTAATTCAAATAAAACTATTTATAGGATTCTATATCATTCATATAAATGTACAATAACAATGTAATTAGACGTCAGTGTAACGTCCCTTACCTCACACCGTTATTAAATTAGTAAAACTGAGATATTTTCTTACAGAGATTTGGGAAGTAATTCGTTGAAAAATATAACAACGGAACCATTAAAGCAACTAGCAAATTTAACAAGACTGTAAGTATATTGTGTTTATCATTTTGATGAAATAAATAAAACAGTGGCTGTAAATATGTTTTTTTTTCTTTTAATCTTGCAGAGAATTAAACAAAAATTTATTAACTACATTACCAGTATTAGAGGGACTTACCCAATTACGATTTTTAAGTGTCGCTTCAAACGATATTTCAACATTAGATCGTAAAGCTATTGAAGTACTACCTCAATTACAAATACTTGATCTCACTGGAAATAAAATCACTTACCTGCAAGCGGATTCATTTCCTGAACGTAATTCATTATCGATACTGTAAGAATTTGTCTTTCGTTAGTTAAGGGGTTATGCTACTGTTTTACTGTAATTAACGTGAAAAAAAATTTGTTTGAGATTTTACAGTAGCGTAATCCTGTACATTCTGTAAAAGCTTCAATAAAATTTTGAATTTCATTTTTAGAATTTTGAATAATAATCGTATCCGAAATGTGGACGTTACTTGCTTTGAAAATTTAACCCATTTGACTGAATTAAAATTAAATAGGAATAGGATAACACACTTGCCGAAAAATTTATTTAAAAATCAACTCAAACTAAGACTTCTGTAAGTATTTGAACGTTTAAATTCAGGCTTGCAACGAATAAAATAATTTACTTAATGTGTAATCGATTTTCAGAGAAGTAAGCAAAAATCAATTGAGTTCAATAGACGGATTAACATTTGCACCTTTGGAACGTCTCACCGTTCTTAAATTGAAACGAAACAAAATTTCGGATCTAATGGATGGGGCGTTTTATGGTTTAAAGAGCATTGGAGTATTGTAAGTATTTATGATTCAGGTGTATAATCTGAGAGTTGACAAGTTGACGGGACATCTATAGTCTAAAGTGTAAACTATTAATTTTTTCACTCAATAAAAATGGCAACTGTCAGATTATTCGTGCTGTACTAAAGCTATGCGCTATCCTACCGACTGCGCCATTTCACAATTTATTTTACTTTTATAGAGAATTAGATGGAAATTCGTTAACCAAAGTATCTAAACGTTGGTTATATGGATTGAAAACGCTAGTAACTTTATCTCTATCCAGTAATCTTATTTATCAGATTGAGCAGGATGCATGGGACAGTTGCAGTTCTCTAAAAGAGCTGTAAGTTTTTTGTTTTTTAAATTATTTATTATTACAATATAATAAATAATAAACATTTAATTATTAACGCAGCGACCTGTCGAATAATCGATTACAAGAATTAGGACGTGACACTTTTGAACAGTTAAATCATTTGATACGATTAAATTTGAATGGGAATCAAATATCAGTGATTGCGGAAGGTGTTTTTAATAATACACCGCGTCTTCAGTATTTGTAAGTTCAAATTCAATTTCTATTACACGAATTTAACAAAATCATCGTGTAAAAATTTTGAAATTAATAATTGATTGTTTTATTTGCGCAGAGATTTGAGCAACAATCGAATATCGTCAGTTATTGAAGACATGACTGGTGCCTTTTCCGGTTTAAAGAAATTATTACAGCTGTCGTTAACGTCCAATCATATTAAATCGATAAATCGTAAAGCGTTCGCCGGTTTAGAAAATTTAACGAGTTTAGATTTAAGTAACAATAATATTATTGGAATACAGGAAAATGCGTTTGAAACGATGCCGGTGTTACAAGATTTGGTGATGAATACGAGCAGTCTATTGTGCGATTGCAATTTACAGTGGTTTGCCAATTGGTTGCGCGAGTCAAAATTTGTATCGGTACAGGCACGTTGCGCGTATCCGGAACATTTACATGGAATATCAATGATTGAATTGTCACGGGTGAATTTCACTTGTGGCGATTCACCGAAACCGTACCTGATCGAGGGCCCGGAAACGAAAATGGCGTTGAAAGGTGAGAATGTGTCGTTACGTTGTCGTGCCAGGTCCAGCTCGCCGAAACCGATGGTATTCAAATGGAAACGTGACAATGTTGAATTGACCGGCCACACGACCGTCATCAAAACCAGTCCAGAAAATGGTGAACAAAATGAAGCCATGTCGGAACTATTTTTGTACAGTATAAGTCATAGCGATATCGGAAAATATCAGTGTATTGTTGAAAACAGTTTTGGAACCACATATTCACAGAAAGCTTATATTTCGGTGTTAATTTACCCATCGTTTACGAAATTCCCAAAAAATATATCGGTGTCAGCCGGTAACACGGCCAAGCTCGAGTGTCGAGCCCACGGTCAACCGGCACCAAATATTGCGTGGCAAAAGGATGGCGGTCACGATTTCCCAGCGGCACGAGAACGTCGCATGCACGTGATGCCAACGGACGACGAGTTTTTTATAATTAACGCGAAACACGATGACACCGGCGTGTACAGTTGTATCGCGAACAACTCGGCCGGCGTCATTATCGCTAACGCCACACTAACTGTACTAGAGTTGCCGTCGTTCTCGAAACCGATGGAGAACAAGGACGTGATGGTCGGCGGCACAACCGTTCTGCAGTGTATGGCTGGCGGCATGCCAAAACCAACCGTCACATGGAGTAAAGATGGCGGACCGCTTGCCAGTACTGAGCGACATTTCTTCACAGCCGAAGATCAATTGTTGGTGATTGTGAATACGCGCATGACCGATGCCGGCGAATATGAGTGTAAATTAAGTAACGGATTGGGAACGGTTCGAGGACACACGAAACTGATGGTGTTACCGGCACCGTCGAACAGTATCATCCGTCAGGGCGACATGATGGGCGTGATCATAATCACGGTGGTATGTTGCGCTGTGGGCACATCGATCGTTTGGGTCGTCATTATATATCAGACACGTAAACGAATATCGCTCAGTGCACTGGCGGTGACTCAGTCCGCGTTGGAAGCACAAACCGCTAATTCAGCCGATGTCAGTGAACCAAATGCACCGCTTTCCGCCCATACGGTAACGTGTGTCTACACGGATAATGTGTCCGAACATTCGTCATGTAAAGATAGCGGTATGGGCGATTCGGCAAAACGGAGCAGTGATGATTTTTTACCCGTTGATGATTTTACAGCAAATACAAATGGTATGCATGCACAGTAAATTATTCAGTCATTTACGTATTAATTAATTTTCTTTTTTTTTATGTGGTTTACAGAAAGAACCCATTTAAACCAAAGTCCATCGTATGATGGAACAAACCAAACCAATCAAGTTTCGGAGGAGCCTCTGAATCAGTCGTCCGACGATCCTCTTCTTCAAGCTTCCGATCAACCTCTTCTCCAACAATCGATGCAGTGTCGCGTCACCAGACCCACAAATCACGAACGGTTACAGGACAATAACGGTGATTGAACGTAAACTTGTATGCGCAGCTATTTGTTGTCAGATATACTTTTGTGATAAATTTAACTAGTTTTCAATTAAGTATTTTTAAATAGTATTTTATCCAATTTTCAGATTTAAAATTTTATTTTTGTTAAAAAAAAAAATTAACTCATAACTCTTTTAGTGTCAAATATGCCACTATAGGAAGTAATAGAGCGGCTTGTATTGGCACATAAGTGTCCTCGGAAACATTTTTACATTTTTTTAAAAATTCTTTTCGTGTTCCTTGGTAATATTTTATCAGAATTCATCAAAAGACGAAGTTAATAACAGCTGATAAAATTACCCCCTGTACATATATATTTTCGTATTTTGAATCATTGGTGTTAAAACACTAAAGGGGTTGTTCTCGGGTCGCCCTTCATCGAATTTATTTATTTCGCCATTTTAAATGTGAAAATTGGATTAAATTTTTTTGTTTTTCTGTCGAGTGCACTTTGTATAAAAATTAAAAACGCCAACATTTACGTTTGGTCGAAATATTTAACTATTTAAATAGTAATTAATAATTTAATTAAGAGTAACGATGGAGCACTAATTAATTGTTAGTTCAGGTCTTTTATAAAAAAAATTAAAAAATAATTGAAAAAAAAAACTAGCAACTGTAGATTTTAGCAGAATATAGTATTTTAGTATTCTGTTTGAAAATTTTTTTTATGAAAAGAAAAAACGGAAAAACCTAAACAAAATAATTAGTATTTTTTTAACTTGTGTTATATTTTTTTTTTGTACAGATTAGCCATTTTACGCCCGAGTAATTTACTTAAAATATTTAAATTAGTTCGTATAATTTTTAGTATCATCAAAAGTATCCCCGAATTGTTGTTTGTCATCGAAAGGCCACAAAGTATTTTACAGTATTCTGATAGTATAGTTATGTTCAGTCAGCTTACTTGGCGATGCGCAGAAGACGAATTATATATACATAATAATTTGAACGTTCCCGCCACAATTTTTATACATATATACCAAGATCCTTTTTATCCTGGAAATTTCAAGATTTCTGTTGGAGATTTAATGAAAATCCGACGAGTAGACAGACGAAGGTTCCAAAAAGGTATCCCATTGTTATTTTATACTTTTAAATTACTTTAGCAAAAGAAAGTTCCTGCCAGCTAAGCTGACAGAAGCTTCAAATAAATAAATAACATTCCTTTATAAACTTACCTCATATTCAAAAACATTTTGATACTGAAAATTATAGTGTATTTTATAGTGAAAAACAACTATGTGGTTCCATCTTGAATAAAACAGTATAGAATATGAAAATGGTGAAAAAACGCTTACATTTTTCCAAAAGTGTAAAAAATAAAGTGAATTTAAAGGAAACTTCCTAGTTGTGAACCAAAATAACCATTTTTAGATTTTTTTAAACTAAAATAAAATATTTAATATAAAAGTAAAATTGGTTTCAAAAAATTTGGCTCAGTTTTTGGTTGAATTGTAAGTAATTAAGTCTTTAAATGAAATAATTTAGTTATCATAATTGCTACAATCCATTTTACAATACTAAAAAAACTTAATCCAAATTTTGCCACAACTAGGTAGGTATTCCGCCTTAAATTAGCACATGCGCAAACAATTGAATTAGCGTTTTTACACTTTTTTCCCTTAATTTAGTTATCATACGTACACTTGCACGGTATGAGCTGTTGTATGAGGTTTTTTTCGGCTCACCATATAAGTATTTATAATATATTATACATTTTATGTAAATTATACCAAAATACTTCGTTTAAATTACTATTAATTTTTGTAAAATTTCAAAATTGTTATGTTCCAAATTTCGGATAAGATTTGAAAATACAGTCGAACGTTCACGATTACCATTTTAACGGTAATTTAAACGATGTTCTATACGTCATTACCGATTTCCACTGAGTATTTTTTAAATTAATAAATTATTTAATTAATTTATGTAAAGTACAATTAAAATGTTTGTAAGTATTTAAAAAAAAATACAAATATTCTTTATAATGAATAAATTATGAGTGTTACACCATCCAAAACCTAATTATCACATACATTACATCTTTTCCAGTTTACGAGATATTTGTAATTAAAAGTTTTCGCGCACGACAATCCGGTCAAACTGCGATCGTGTTACGGTCTGTCGTACTGGACTGGAAAGTAAAGAAGTAAATCCCCCCCCCCCTGCGTGTGGATCGCTATGAAGTTTCGTTTAAAATAAAGTTGAAGTATAATAATTAATTATATTTATTAAAACAAACAAAAATACATATACAATAATTTACAGCCAAATTTTTTACAGGTACAGTAATGTCTGTTTAGGCCACTTAATTACTTATGCTGGTATTCGACTATTCGTATGTATCTTTTTATGTGTTTTTAAGCTACCCAACTGATTAAATGTTTTCGAACACACATTACACTTAAACGGTTTTATACCGGTGTGAACTCGTTCATGTGTCTTTAAATTACTCGAAGTGGTAAAAATTTTTGTACATACATTACATTTATAGGGTCTTTTACCGGCGTGTATCCGTTCATGTGCCTTTAGATTACCTAACTGATTAAACGTTTTCGAACATACGTTACATTTATAGGGTGTCCCACCGGTGTGCAATATTTCGTGCGTTTTTAAATTACTGAACTGTTTGAATAGTTTAGAACAAACAGTACATTTATAGGGTCTTTTGTCGCTGTGCACCTTTTCGTGTGTTTTTAAATTACTTAACTGGTTAAATGTTTTAGAACACACATTACAACTATACGGTTTTTTACCGGTGTGCACGGTTTCATGTGTTTTTAAATAACTTAAATGATTAAATGTTTTCAAACAAATATTACATTTATAGGGGTGTCCACCGGTGTGCACTCGTTCGTGGGTTTTTAAATAAGCGGAAGTGGTGAACGTTTTCGAACACACATTACACTTAAACGGTTTTAGGCCGGTGTGTATTTTTTCATGTGTTTTTAGATGACTTGATTGTTTGAATGTTTTCGCGCATATATTACAATTGTACGGTTTTCGACCGGTGTGCACACGTTCGTGCGCTTTTAAATAACCGGACGTGGTGAATGTTTTTGAACACATATTACACTTATATGGTTTTTGGCCGGTGTGCACTCTTTCATGGGTTTTTAGATTACTTAATTGGTTGAATGTTTTCGCGCATATATTACAATTGTATGGTTTTCGACCGGTGTGCACTCGTTCATGTGTTATTAAATTACTGGATTGGTTAAATATTTTCGAACACACATTGCACTGGTATAATTTACGTTTTTTTAACTTTGCTGGCGGTTTAGGTGGTTCTTCATTTATTTCGTCCTTCGCTATTTTGATTTCTGTGTGCAACTTTTCGGAATTAACATTTAAATTACAATTTTCTGTCTTTATGGTAATATTTTCAGGATCATTTGGTTCCTAAAGTAATTTAAATTTTAACTATGGTATCATCTGAAGAATATAATTTGCTTTGGCTTACCAGTTTTATATTTTGCTCCGGCGATTTAGGTTCAGTTTTGAATTCCGTATTTAAATCTGGTGGCTCCTAAAATGTGTAAAACGTCAGAATTTTTAATTTACAAAAACACAGAAAATTAAATTTTCTTTACAAGAGAATCTTTATGGTTATAACCATGGTTTAGTAAAATGAAATCGTAGCCTCATTGTCGTCGTAAGACGTCTACAATTCCGTATGAAAAGTATCAAAATAGTGGATCAATTGGGCGTTTTGTTATGATAGGTTATGACTGTCAAGGTGTTAAATATTTTCGATTCAATTTTCAATGGTTAAAAATTTTCACGTATTTTTTTCTTTTTAAATATTTAAACTGAAGGATAAAAATTACGTACCAATTTAATATTTTGCCTTTGTAAGTTTGAAAGGTTTTTTATGTCATTTTCTTCAGATGATTTAAAGACTTTAGTTTCAGGCAATAACACTAAGTTGCTCTCATCCTTTTCATCTTGCTCCACTTTTACTTTAAATGTATTAAAAATTTCATACACCGGCTTCTCCATTTCGAATTTGATGACGATTTCTTTTACTGTCAGAAAGACTGAAGAAATTGTTGGCCACCCCTTTCCCCTTCCTGGAAAATGTTTTTAGGTTTGTTCCAGCAAGCTATATTTATATAAGTTCATGGGTTGTTCGTGCATGCATAATCTAATAACACGTTTACATTCGCAATGATTTGCTGGCGCCACTTGTAAGTTAGCATGTCTGTAAAGTTTACACTACTTGCACGTCCGTTTACACATGATTTGCATGGTATATAATTTGGTAAGTATTGCACAGGCCACAAATGACTGAACTGGATAAATAACTGTCATATTATATAGTTTTCATTTGTATCTAAATGTAAAGCAAACAATGAATTAGAAGGGAAAAAACATAATAGATACCTAAAAATGATATTTAGACCTGAATAAATGCGTAAAAATGACATCCAATTATTTTTAAAATAATACTGGCGCCAATACAAGTTTACATTTGCATGTTTTAATTTTAGTGGCGCATGAATCATTACTGGCGCCAGAAAAGTTAGAAGGTTGCTAATGCACTGACCTACCTGGCACGCCAGTAGATGTTTACACGTTCATTTTGCTTTTACTGGCGCGCCACTTTGTGTTGGCGCCAGCAAATCATTGTAAATGTAAACTCCGTATAAAGGTAAATAATTTGTCAGGTACACACTTTTTTTTTTTAAATAAAACCAAAAATAATTAAAATAAATCTTTATTCAAAAAATTGCACATTTTTTGTTGAATTTACAATGGTAACAACAATTACAAAACAAAATACTGGTTAAATAATTATTTTTAAGTAGCGTAAACAATTTACAAAGTTAAGAAAAAAATTATTGCTTTCATTTAAACAAAAACGTCGACATATTCCACCTGGCATATTTCTAAACCGTTTGAATACGATAGAAATTTGGTTATGAAATTTATGTCATAGTCGTAAATCATAATCGTTACACACAATAAAATGTCGTAGTGTTGCCATCTAGTGACGTTGGTGAAACTTTAATCAACTTCGCTTCCCCATCGTGTTCAAAAGGTTTAATATAGATGAAATATATTTCAGTTTATTATAAAAATCGATTAGTAGATAGGAATTAATTAATAAAATTGTAAACATTCCAAAAAAATAGAAATTTATAAAAAAATACGTACTTATATATGTATAAAATGTAAATTAAACTATTTTTTTTTTCAGTTAGAGCAACAGGGACACTGGTTTACGGCAAGATTTCTCAAATATGTACACTATTATTTTAATGGCAATTATCATATATAATGTGACCGCAAGGACGGGAGTTTTTAAGATGCTATGTTCGTTTTTTGAAATTTTACTAATTTTGAGCAAAACTAGATCAACACAGCACATTTTATTACGGTGTGAATAATTTGAGTTATCATTTTTATTATGGTCAAGCTGTTGATTAAATGAAAATATTGTTACATAAGAATTCAAGTCGCAAATTAGGGAGGGATATTTGTAGTTTTGACATTCGAAGCTGTTAAATCAACAGTTTGGCCATAAAAACGGAAACTTTACAATTATTCATCTATATAGTCATTTAAAAATTTACAATCGCGTACAAAAGAATTTTGAAATATGTTTTTGGGAACACAAAGCAAACAGAGAACTGATCATAAATTCGTTGTAACAAATAAACAAATTCTAAAAATATATTTTAAAAAAACAATTAAAGCATTTGATGAATACTATAAAACTGTAAATATAAAAAATTATAACGTTACAAAATATTAGGAACCAAAACAGAAAAAGCAAAAATAAAAAAAAAATTAAGCAACTCCAAAAACACCGCTGAATATATTCTATTATTTTTAAAGCAGACGGCTTCACTGTTATTGAAAATGAATCGAAAAATACTCTCTTATATATTTTCAAAAAGTGGGACGTATTTCAAAAGTGGGATCAACGATACTTAAGGGGGTATACGCAGTTACGAACTAAACAAGATTCTTGAATTTTTTCAGCTAATAAAGCGGTCCCCAGCCGCTCAATCATATTATGAATCTGTAGGATCTTAGCTAAAACTTTCAAAAATCTTATTAAAAATATTTATTGACTGATCCTCCTCCCCCCTAAAAATTTCATTCGAGCACCGCTCTTTTAATAAATATATTGACTAACGTAAATAATTTTTTGAAAATAAATCCGTTAATTGGGCAATTGTTTGTTCCTGTGAAATAGCTGCTAATTCTTTTAACCACTCATCTAACAGAATAGCACAGAGGGCAACATTATCCAATCGTTGCGACGAATTAATGTGCGTCTCCCTATTTTGAACCATTAATATTGATTCTGGTTGTTGAACGTTCGTCGAATTGTGCGCAATCAATTTATTAGCACCTTAAAAAAAATTAAATAATTGTACTATAAAGTGCGAACTGTAGTAATCGCAAATTACTTACGTAAAAAATTTGAGCCAATACTCGTTCGTTTCAACATTGACGATATCGAATTTGTTAGACTATTTCGTGACGTGTGAGGCGCCTCTAAACGTGCCACATCACTCGCTGACTGTGACACCGGTTCAATGCCTTTTCGTCGATAATTCAATAATTTACTTTCACGATCGAATAGCCACGTTCGCGCCTGATTTAAAATTAAATCCGGATCACTGTGATTTGTCATGTATTCGTCAATTTGTTGTTTTAATGAGCTAACGACCTAAAATATGAATAGAGTCATTGTAACGTTATACAGTGTTATGTATAGTGTTGCCATCTAGTGGTAGTTACCTGAAAAATGGATCGAACGTTCGGTTGTAAAACCAACTGATAATTTAGTAGGTACGATTGTAGTAAGGTTTGCGGATACACAGCCAATCGTGATATTAGTCCCGTTAAATGTAAATTGACATATACGTTATTCGTTAACATATCACCTAATTTTTCAAGTAATATATCTAAAAATAGACCTACAACACAAACATTATTTGATTTAACCTATTTAACGTCCTTTAAAGTCCAGTATTATGACGAAAAAATAAATCTTGAATATTTAGTTGCATGTACGTAATATGAAAGTGAGAGAAACATGTATGAAATCTATAGATTTACTTATTCGTCTTTTTAACTGTCAATAAAATTGAAACTGACCGACACTGGAACACATTTCAGTTGATTGTGCCATTTTATCAAGTGTTTGGGTGGACTGAACATTTTCCAATGGCGGATTACATGATTGTTTCCATATCATTTTACTGGTATTTGTGTCGTCCCCTTTATTTTTTAAACTTTCGTATCCACTGCTGTCACCTAAAGATTGTAAACTGTTCATTGCTGTCCGTTCTTCTAAAAAAAGTTATTTAGAATTTTTTTTTGATGGGGATTCAACTTAAAAATTTCCCTTATGGTATTTCTAATAGGCTATTAAAATATATATTATTCCGCAAACTTTTCTTGAGTGGTTCGTAGTAGAGATGATTGATATATCGATAACTGTTATTTTGTAACTAGTATAAAAAGATAGCAGTTATCGTCAATAACTGGAATACCCAGTAACTGGTTACTTAAATAACTCCTTTAGAAATATCGATAACATAGGTCAATATTAATATATTCGAAAGCAAGGATCACAGTAATTTATTTTAATCACCTACGGAGAATTTCAAAATAATAACGCCCCAGGCAAGTTACACATTTTCTATTGTAACACATTTAAAAAACCCTTAAAAATGAACTATTGTCTATTGTACAGTCATCTATTTGTATTTGTAATTTTGTATCCATAAAATTGTTAAAATTGTGTATATAAAGCCTAAATCCTTGTATAGACAAGTATTTGAACAGATATTGCAGATTATTTAGTATCCGTCAGTATTATAGATCTGTGCATATTTCATTAACAGAACCGTTTATACGCATATCGAATATCTTACAATTGTTAAAATATCCAAATACCATACCAGTTATTATAATAACAGTTATTTTTCAGTAACTGTTATTGCAATAACAGTTATTAGAAAATAACCGTTTAGCTCATCTCTAGTTCGTAGTCTATTTTTTTATTCCTAAAGAAAAGTTTTTTGGAAGTATAATTAATTTGAAATGAATACCTATATCGAATGGGTCCTCGTGTCCATCCAAAAAGCTATCAGTGGCCGATTTTCGACTGACACAATCGTACGTAGAACTCCACGTTTGACACGCTTGCCGACACAGTGCAATCTTATGCCGTGCGTCACACAAATATGCATGATAGTTACCCATCAACGTGTCATTCACCTGTGTCGCATAATGATTCCAATTCGTCGGCAACGACATATACTGACTGCCGCCACTGGCCAACGAATCCGAACTGGATCCGTTCGATATCGATCGATTATCGTGCGACGTGTTTAGTGGCGTTAACGTGGAACTGTTCAATCGACAACAGTTCGGTATTAGTGAAAATAATTTATCCATATTTATCGAATATGTGTCGGTATCGATAATAAGGTGACGTTGCGAGAGCATCACATGCGAACAAGGCCTCAAATGTTTAAATATTAATTCTAACATTATATCTTCACAATTTAAATCCACCAACGTTTCAAAAAATGCTAATGTTACTAGACTTAACTACAAAAAACAAAAAACAAACAAAAATAACTAGTCATTATTCTACGTCATGTTTTTGAGTGTATGGATTTTTGAATGGTACTGTATGTACACTACTTACACGAAAATCGCTATCTATTCTATAAATAAGAATATCTAATAAGTAGACATCATTGAAGGTTTCTTTTAAAAGGAATTTTATTAAAGCTGGTAACAATCCTGGTTCCGACACTGATCTCATAATTAAATCTAAATAAGCTATAGTCGCTACTTGTTCATTAATGTCCGCCTAATATCAACGAAAAAATTCAATTATAATTAACTATTCATCTATTATACAGGGCGAATAATTTGACAGTTGACATTTGTTTCATTATAAAAATATTAGCAAGCTTCTAAGACTGTTTTCGTGCAACTTTTTTTTTTTTTTTTTTAAATGCCCATATTGTGAATAAAAAATAAAACTTTCTGCTGACTGTCTTTTACGGATTTCATCATTATATTCCGTTTTTTTACATGCCTATGTACTGCAATTTTTGCAATAATATACAAAAATAAATATTTAAAAATGTTCTGGATATCTAAAAACTTCAATATAATTATAATATTAAATTATTTAACGAATTTTCATCTAAATTCTAAATAATGACAACTCTAAAATTAAACACCCTGTATATTATATATTTTATATTGTATATACCTGTAATAACGCTGGTTTCATAACAGGTACTAGAAATCCTTGATACAGAAAATCTAAAAGCTGTTTTTTAATAATTGGATGAGCCACTTGCGCAGCCGCATTACAAAACTCTAATGAATTCATAAATACTGCCAATTCTTTAATGTCTTTGACGTCGTCTGGCGTAAAACGGTGCCAATCTTCCGTTTCAATTTTAAAATTTCGCGGTAATAACGAATACAGGCCACTTAATCCGGTCGCTAACATTGGACACACGTTACTGTGCTCGGCAATATTGATATTCTTTTTCGACAGCGACATACATAAAAGTAGTGCGTCGCGCGCCTGAAGTCCAATTGCACCCTCTGTATGTATATATGGTATTAATAATGAAAATATTATAAATCTACAAAAAAAAAGGAAAAAAAATATAAAATTTCGCGCATGTGCACTACTAAACTGCGCAAACATAGATGACATTATAATCTTACTTTGTTTGTGAACTTGGCGTTGAAACAAAAAATAAATCTAATAATTCAACTTTTTGCATCAACGAAACGCATAACTGATACAAAAGGGCCACTAAATCTTTAACAATATCGTCGGGGAAACATTCACCCTGGCAGGAGAGCAGTAACTTTAACAGCGGTCGTAAAAATGGTTCATGCACCAACAGTTCATCGCTCGATATATTTATCAACACTTCATAAAGTTTTATTTGCTCCAATCGAACGGCATTTCGATATCTACAAAAAAACAAAAACAAAACCCAAAATTAACTCGGGCGCGTTCAACGGGTTAAATAATCAAAATTAATTCACCTTCCAGTTCGTAAACCCCATTCGTACACTTTGTCCAACATATTCTCTAAAAGTAAATATTCCAGACAGGGTGTACATGATCCAGACGAATTTTCCGACGTGATATTCGCAATACGATTTTTCAATTCGTACAGTAAAAGCGTGACCATTTGCTCTAAATGATTGACAACACCCAACACATCATCATGTGCCGGTGCCTGCTATACTCGCAAAAAAAAAAAACAAGGATTTAGTTATTTAGTCAAAATATCATGTCATATTCACGCGGATAAATTCGCGAATTTACACATTTTGGCCAAATTTGACGATATTGGGTATACTATAACTTACATGACTTCGTTGAATGATTTTGTGCGCCTGTTGCCAGTGTTCTTTGAAGCTGGCGTAGCAGGCATCTGGATCAGCGGTGGTTGTGTCCAAACTGGGTGTCCTTTGTCGCGTAAAATTGCTTCGAAACGGTTTATTATTTAGCCAATTCATATCTGAGATGAGACTCGTCACATTTTCAATTAAAATAATTACTAAAATTAATTAACAATTAGTTGTAATGTATTTGTTTGATAAATTAATTTAAAATTGACTTAGTTCGTTGTTGAAATGATTAACATAACCTAAATATTTATGGAAAAACGATGAATCTTCTTCGGAAATTTTTGATTTTATGGATGTTTTGAAAAAATCAACGTACACTTACCAAATAAAAAATATTAAAAAAAAACAACTCATTGATAGGATATCTGTCCTAGATATCCTAATTAAAATGTACAACCCGTAGATAGTGTGTCAAAAAACATACATTTAAAATCCACAAATATTTTATTTCTCAAAAAATTATCGTTCGAAAAACTTGACGTTTTCGATCACACGGATCTTTGTTGTGCAAATTATCACGCTTGACAATTACTCTTAAGCCATTATGCATATTTGTTGATTTTCGAGTAATGTACAAATGAATGACAGCATCACAATTGATAGAAAGAGAATGATTTTTATGAATTGATCAATGATTTGCGCTCTTTGTTTTACATTTTTGTGGTTTTTTTGAGAATTAGGTATTGTAAATGACGTTTGATGATGATTTCAATGAAATTTTATCTTATCATCAAATTAATTTACATATCAAGTAGATGAATTGTACGCAATTCAATCGATTGAATTGATTTGTTTCCTAGGTCTTTTCATGAATGTGAAAATTTTTATTAACTTTTCCTCTTAACCCATTAAAGCACTGACATATCTATATTTCTATACATTAGTGTTCATGTGTAAAATATTTATTCCTCTCGAAATTAACTGGTTTACATAGAATAATGATTCAGAAATTTCGGACTCGTTTTCTCTAAATTTCATAAAAACAGTGTATTATTATTTTAGAAAATTGAAAATAAAAAATACAAATATATATGCTTCAACATAAAAAAAATTTATTGAATAATCACTCAAAATATTTGTTACATTTGCTAACAAATAAAAATAAATTAATATTTCCAGGGCCGGGAACCATTTTAAATATGTATTTAAAATACAAAATGGCATAGATCAAATCAGCATTGGCATATAAGGAATGTATTTTAGCAGAATTGTCATTTTATTTGAAAATGAATAAGTAATGTTCGAAACAATTGTCACATGTTATTATACACATAGTGATATTTTGTAAAGTAAAATATTTGCTTTATTATTTACAAAAATTGAATATTATATAGTAACGCTAAAGTCTATTAATATTAGCACATTAGTGTAAATCTGGTTTTTTTTTTTTTGAGGATATAATGATGACCAGGAAGAGAAATTTTACTCGAAATATTTTGATCAAATATTGACAGTGAAATGTTACAATTTAATTTTACCAAGTTGCTATTTTATAACGTTTATAGTAAAAAAAATTTTAAAAACGGAAATTCGCTATGTTATGTCGGATGCTGTGACAAGGGTATTTTACAAATCATTATAATTCAAAAGACGTGATCCAATATGAATAAAATTTTACATTAATTCGAAATATGTTTTAGAGACTAATTTTTGTGATTTCACATATTTTCATGAAGTTGCGTTTATTTAGTTTTAGTAAGTTTAATATTTTAGTAACTTTTTACAGATACAAACAATTTTATAATAAATTAAGGAAAAACACATCCATTTTAAAGAGTTATTTTCATTTTCTTTTTTAAATATATGTCCAAGAAAAACCACTTTTCATCTTGTATTTAAATGCATTCCTGAAAGCCATTTTCTATTTTAAATGGATTCTGTCAACCATTTTACTCAACCCTGAATATTTTACTGGAATTAACTCTTTGATGTCCAGTTTTGTGGCCACAAAGCAAAGCGAAAGTATGATTCTGTTGTCAAAAATAACTTTCGAGAGACATCAAAGGGTTAATTAATAAGGGGAATTTATATTGAAATAACTGAATGGAATTTAAGGGAGCGTCTATAAATTACGTAATTCCATCTTTATTTCTACACGACCCCTAGTCTCCCCTCATCTATGTATACTACACGTGGCTTTTGCCAACAATGCACATACTTACTGACATCTGGTGTTAATTTTTAAAAGTTTTTTTTTCCCAAATGTAAAAATAGTCAGTTTAGGTAAATGTTCAATCGAAATAATAACTTTGCAAAATATTTCCCCATAAAACGTAACCGTGAAAACTGTGTGACCAAATGGTAACGCAGTTCTCTCACTCAGTCTCGCATAACTTTCTACATAAACTCCCCGACCCCGCGGCTATATTACGTAATTTATGACGTTCTCTAACGAGTGATTTCATTTTAAATTCATTTACACTAGTCACAGCATTTCCCAAGTAATTTTGAACAATTTGAACAATCCGCAATGTTACTTGAGATCAGTGCAATTAATTTTTTGGCGACCCATAGCCGGAGATCATTCGCTGTATACTGACACCCGGAAATGCGATTGTACTTTCACCTTTCGCTAAATGATGCAATGCGATATATTTGAATTTTTGCGCTGTGTAATCTTTCGGTGAATTTTGGACTGTGGATGGCGCGGTTGTGGAAGACGTTGCTGTCTTAATGTGTTTCTTATTCTGATGTTTCTGTTCATTTAACGCATTTTCTAGCTCGTTTTGATAATTATCGATCCGTTTCGAAATTGAATCTTCATCAGTATTTGTACTACTGAAACTATTCTCCGAGTCCGTGATAAATTTCTCTTGATTCATCGATTCGTTGATTTGTACCGATTTTCGGGCGGGCGTACTTGCTGATGTTTGATTTGTAAGATCTTTTTTTTTAAGCACAGATTTTGGCGTTGACTGTACACTTAAGTTGTTTGATAGGCTGTTGTTTGATGTGTTTGAATTATAGGCGGGATTTTCGTAGCCCAGTTGAGCATTTTCGGTTTCTAGAAAGATGCCGTTGCTACTGATGTCCGTGTCCGTAAGTGACGTGTTCGTATTTTGTAATTTGGTTTTGTGTTTGTCTTTTTTGTGTTTCTTTTTTGATTTTTTAATGTCAGTGGATGATGTGGGTGAGGTGTCTTCGCTGCTTAGCTGCAGTGCCAGATTATCGATTCCGTGCGATTTCGATTTTTTCTTCTTTTTTCCAACTGATGGTGTGTTGGTGTCGTTTTCCGAATTTTTTCGCTTCCGTTTTTTGATTTTTATTTCCGGATTGAAATCTTGATTATCATCAACGGTGTCGGGGGTGACCCCGGTGGAAGTGGATTCAATATGTTTCTCTTTCTTGCGCTTCTTGCTCGGTTTTTCTTGTATTTCATTTTCTTGCGTTGTGATTTCATTTTTCCGTTTCTTTTTACGTTTCACTTCAAAAATGGATGTTACCGGGATACTTTCTGGACTGTCTGCGAGACTGAGTGCAGGATTATCAATACCTTCTTGCTCGATGTGAACATTTTTTGAACTATTGGGTTCCGAAGGATCGTCAAATGTGCCTGTTTCAATTTCACCGTTTGGACTGTTTAAATTTAGAGCCGGATTATCGATGCCAGATTCGATTATTTTATTTTTCGTGTGTTTCTTACTCTTCTTTTTGGATTTTCTATGTTCAGTTGTTTCATTTTCTGTTTCCCCGATGAAATCGGTTGGCGACTGTTCCTTTTTGGATTTTTTCTTTTTTTTCTTGGATACGGTTGAATCACACTGCGATTCCACTGTTTCTTGGCAATTTCCGTTGTCGCCAATATTTGATGTTTGTGGTTGGCTATCGTTTTGTGGATCTGACGACGGTGTGGCTACGTCATCAAATTTTGATTTTAACGTACGCATTTTATTTTTAAAATATTCGTCCATGCAACCGGCAGCGATTAAATTGTTACCAAGAGTGGAATCGGTGGTATTGCTGGTTGTGGATGTGACGACATCGTCACTGATCTCGTCTGACGGTTTTGGGCTCTTACTTGGCTGTAACGCGGACTTACCAAATATGCAGGCTAAATCTTTGGTTGAATATCGAGATAAATCTTTACCGCGGGTAAATTTTTTATAGTGTACTCGTGTTCGTGACTGTTCGGATTTCTTTTCTAATGATTCAACTTTTATGTGTTCATTACTTTCCGAATTATCGGATGCTCCATCCGAACCTAATTGTGAATTATAACCTTCTTTTGATTGTAATGTTTTCAAAAAATTTGAATATTGAATTTCATTCTCGGTCCATGGATTTTCATCTTCTCGAAATCCCATACCTAGGAAAAAGAAAATTTTCATTTTAGTAAAAAGCGTGTATATTTTATTTTTAAATGTACCTTTTGTGTCGTTTTTATACGTTACTTGAACGTGTTCCGTGATTCCATTTTCATTTAACCCGAGCCCTTTGCCTTTGCTCCAGCCCATGCGTTCAAGTAGTTTTTGACCAAATTTATTTGTATCTAATGAAAAAGTTGCATTAAATCAATAAAACATATTCTTTATTTGTACGCATTTTGAATTTTCTAACCTTCTGACCACTCTTTACCACGAGGATTTAGACACCATCGTTGTTTCTTTTTCCGTTCGGCTAACATTTTAAAATTTATTATCGTTAAATATTATCAGAATTTAATAATGCGGATATTTAAAATTAATTTTTAATAGATCGTTGGAAAAATTACATTTTAAAATTACAGGAAAACGTTGGGCCGTTTGCGTTTGACTAGTACATTTCAAAAGGGTGAATCAAAGACAGATAGCGCTAGTGTTGTTGTATCAAATTTTAAATTTTTTAAAATTATTGAAAATAATTAATTATTTAAGTATTTTGACAGTAATAGCTAATAAAATTAATGAAAATTAATATCAGAAATAATTATATTTAACATATCATAAAAAGATACACAACCTATTTCCATCTAGTTTCGTTAGACTGAAACAGGCAGTTCAGTTATTAAATACTAGGTGGAACTATACCAGTTATGTAATTATTAATTTATTTTGTATGACTGCGTCCAGGTTGCGGTTGTGTAGATTCTTGTACCAAAGAGTATAGGATAGAGCGGAAACTGACTGCCATATAGTTGGCAGTCGAAAAATTTCTTTTAAATTGAAAATACTTTTATTCGATTGGGAATCATTTGGGAAAATTTAGAAATATAATTTTTTTATTTAGGACATTATAATTAGTGAGTAATTAATTAGTCTTTTTTTAGCGTATAGTTAGCAGACATGAAAATAAAAAATATTTAATTTTACGTTATTTGATAGTAAACAGTTTGGGAAGAACATTAAAATTAATCACACCATTTGGGAATTCATAATTAATTAATTATGCCGATTTTTCTGTTTACGATTTTACATGTACAATATATTTAATGACTGACGCCACTGACTAATATGGCGGCCAAATTCAAACACTTTTGTATGTTAAAATTATGAATTATTTTTTGAACTGTACTTCATTAGTATGCTGTATATTTACATTTTACATAATTTTATTGACGGAAAGTATAAATTGAAAAGTTATGTTATAATATACAACATACTAATGAAGTACAATTCGAAAAATAATTCATAATTTTAACATACAAAAGTGTTTGAATTTTGCCGCCATATTAGTCAGTGGTGTCAGTCATTAAATATATTGTACATGTAAAATCGTAAACAGAAAAATCGGAATAATTAATTAATTATGAATTCCCAAATGGTGTGATTAATTTTAATGTTCTTCCCAAACTGTTTACTATCAAATAACGTAAAATTAAATATTTTTTATTTTCATGTCTGCTAACTATACGCTAAAAAAAGACTAATTAATTACTCACTAATTATAATGTCCTAAATAAAAAAATTATATTCCTAAATTTTCCCAAATGATTCCCAATCGAATAAAAGTATTTTCAATTTAAAAGAAATTTTTCGACTGCCAACTATATGGCAGTCGGAAACTGTCCATAATAAGAACTAATGTAAAATCGTAGTATACGAGTTTCAGCGCCTCTACCGAGTAAGGCTTTCACGAAAATCCGAAACCAGGATATTTTCTTATAAATGACTGTGGAATTTATAACAAAATATATATTAATATATATTAATAAATGTATATTAATCTTTTTTGTTATAAATTTTGCAATTCAACTACCTTGTCGCCCCCGTAAAGGCCGGCAAACTTTATAGTTGGTTGCCACAGGCTCAAGATGTCACTAAAAACTTATATTTCAGTTTCTCCTCTATCCCATACTCTTTGTCTTGTACTTCTCTGCTAATATGTGAAAAATGTGAAAAACGTAAAAAACAAGACACGCAGATTCTTTGGACTCTATAAGAGTTCCTTTTTAATGAATCTTTAGTTTAATTAAAAATTAATGTTGAAAGGAATGAAAGTTTGAATAATTAAAATTGAATATTTTAGATTAATAATTTTATAAATTATTTAATAAATTTCCTAAAATATTTACTGTGTAAATAAATACACGTATCCCTCTGTTTACACGGTAATTTTTTGGCTAGGCGACGTTGGCGCCGCGAAAATTATTTTTTCTTTTTTAAATCAACTTTTAAATTAACGTATGATAACTTTAAAAATTGCCCTTTAAATGCGCTTTCCGAATATAAAATTGCCTTATCATTATATAGTTTTATATTATTTAAACATTTTTACATATAAATTAGCATTAAAACAATAAAAAAAGTTTTTTAATCATCAAAATATGTTTTCCTAATACTTTTGAATTTGCCCCATCGAAGCGCGAAATTCTTTTTTGATTTAATTATATATAATTAGAGAGAAAAAAATTAAAAACATCAAAAAAGAAAAAAAAAATTTCGCGCCGCTAGCTTCACTTAAGTCCGCCGCACACGATGCATGTTTTCGTGATAAATCACTTGATTGGAGTTCTGATGGCAGTTCTGCTTGCTACGCTGCTAGATGTGACGTCATTGATGACTCTGCTGCATGCGAGCTTGCTTGATTTTGGTGATAGATCCCGTGCTATTTTTTATTATTTTTCATGCTAGGTTACTTGCTAGTTTAAATGTTGAGCAAACCATCAAACAGAATTTTGTCACGTGGGCTTAAAATAAACAGTATTAATTTATTATACGTACATGGTATACATGGTATACATCGTATGCATGGTGTATATGTCAATTGTCAACTTTTGGGCAATTATTTTATATAATTTAATGGGGCAATTACATACGAACGATGCAAACTGTCAAACTAATAATACTGTGTAGATATATCTGTAGTGAACTAAATAAAATTAGTTTTCCGCATAAACTTTTATCGTCATTTATATTTGTTTTAATATTAAATCAATCAAAAAAATAAAAAATTTGACAACTTTATTTTTTCGTTGGCACGTAATTTGGGAATTATTAGCCTATCTGTCATTAAAAATGTTGCAACAGCAATTCTTTTCTCTTTTCTTCTTATATTTCTTAATATATCTGTCATTCAAAATATAGGAACAGCAATTTGTCTACGAAAAATAACCTGAATATGTAATAATTTCAAAGTCAATGACAATTAATAAATTTAAACTAGCAGCGAACTCTGCTACACTGCAAGCAACATAACGAGCTTCGTGTGAGCCAAACTATCAGTGCTCCCTGCTTATCTCCAAGCAACATACCATGCACAGTATCCTTCAAGATAATCCTGCAAGTAAACTAGCACGAAAACAATCATCGTGTGCGGTAGGCTTTAGCTTAATTTTTTTACACAATTTTGCTTTTGCACTAGTTATTCCAGTTGGACGTGAACATTTTGGTCTACAGATGTCACCACGTGTGTAAATTAATGACCTGATGACGTCATCGATTGAACTAGTATAAAATTTGAATTTATCTCCGTTCAGGAGAGGGGGTCATAGCACCCGATGACCACCCGTTGTATCCGTGTTTGCTTTTAATTTTTATTAATTATTCATAATAAATAATTATATCTTGAAATAAATAATCTATTAGTAATGTATCTAAAGTAAGTTTTCAGAAATTATAGTATTTTTAGGAAACTGTTTAACAATAATGTTCTCGGGAGTGGAATTAAGGCACCCGAAATATATTTCCGGTCACCGTTTGAACGAGACTATTGCATTTTTTAACGGCAGTACCTACTGTAAATATTTATATCTATTAATTATTTATTATTGTTTAAAACATAAAACAACGAATAAAAAGGAAAGTACATACATAAATGAATATTTAAGAATAAAATAAAAGCACTTGAAATTTTTAAGAAATTTTTTAAGGATTCTCTATTTTCTTTGAATACGTTTTTTGTTTTTGTTTAAAAGTTGTTGGCGCATTAGAGCATTCTAAAGATTAAAATTAATTGTTTCTGAATATGTTATTTTTTAGTATTTGGTACATAAAGTGTCCAAAGAGTGTGGCGGGGTAACTATGGGGTAGCGGCCCCAGACGTGTTTTGGGCTGATATTTTTTTTATAAGATGGCCTAATCAAATGTAGCTTTTTCTTACATTTTCAGGTCATTGCACGCACTACTTTCTTAGAAAATAATATTAATAATTTTTTGAAAAAAAAATTTTTTTTCTTTAGTGGCTTTATATATTTAATTGGTTGTGATATATGTGTTAGCTAAGGTAAAGTACTATTATATTCTACAATCTACACGCCAGCTTTTAAAAAGAAAAAAATAATATGACTATTTCATTTTTTTAAAAATTTTTTTCATCGCTTATTTGCCCTGGCACACCAACGAAATTTTTTCTGTAAAAACCTCTAACAATACACTAACTCGTGTATTTTTTTCAGATTTTTCGTGTGGGTGGAAGGGGGTCAAAAATTAACAAAGAGTATTGCCGGGTTTGCATGGGCAATGTGCCTCCCAATAGGAACTCAGCAATAACTAAGTGTACTAATGGTATGGTAAGGTTATAAGGAACTGATATCTATCACCTTCCCGAATAAAGCCGAGTAGTTACGGAGATAACTAAAAAAATATCCAAAAATGGCTGCTTTCTGAAAATAATTTTTTTCTCGGTAACTACTCAATCTAGGAAAGTAATTCCAAATCCACATGAAAGCAAATACTACCGAAAATATTAGACGTATTTGTTAACGTGCCACCCCTCGTTATTAAGGAAAATAACATAGATAAAATCCGATCCAATGTTATTTTTATGGGGTTCCTATTGACTGACCACTTCCAAAAAAATACACTAATTGTGTCTTAATGTACTTTATTACCGTACAATGTTTCATATAAATTCAAGGGGTGCAACATAATAAAAAAAAATATTTTTCATTCCTAATCTCTTGAACAGCCCCTCCAGTTGGTCCGACCCTGGAATACAGCATGGCAATCGAAAGCTCTTTAAAAATAAAGTGTTATGTCTAATAAAGTGCTTTCTTCTATCTTCTATAGTTTTTTAGATTTTCTCACATTTTCAAACACATTTTCTCACAATTTTTTATTGTATTTCCATAACTGATTTGTTTTGGTCTACGGAAGTACATACATATGAAGTACCTACAGAGTTACCAAAACGACAGCATAGTTATTGATATGATTTTCTTTCGGAGGCAGATCCCTTGCATTTGATTTTACCCTTTTTCGATTTTCCCTAATTATCTAGAAAACTAGGAGAGAGAAAAATATTTAATTAAACACAACATTTTATTTTTAAAGAGTTTCCGATTGACACGTTTAATTTCTGGATCGAACTTACTGGAAGGGCTGTTCGACAGATTACGGGTAACAAACATTTTTTTAAATATGTTGCACCCCTTGTCTTTATATAAAACGTTGTATGATAATAAAGTACATTAAGACGAAGTTACTGTATTTTTTAGAAGGGGTCACTTAACAGAAGCCACATAAAATAACATTGGGTCAGATTTTATCTATGTTATTTTCCTTAATAACGAGGGGTAGCACGTTAACAAATACGTCTAATATTTTCGGTAGTATTTGCTTTCATGTGGATTTGGAATTACTTTCCTAGATTGAGTAGTTACCGAGAAAAAAATTATTTTCAGAAAGCAGTCATTTTTGGATATTTTTTTAGTTGTCTCCGTAACTACTCGGCTTTATTCGGGAAGGTTGTAGATATCAGTTCCTTATAACCTTACCATACCATTAGTACACTTAGTTATTGCTATGAGTTGCTATTGGGAGGCACATTGCCCATGCAAACCCGGCAATACTTTTTGTTAATTTTTGACCCCCTTCCACCCACACGAAAAATCTGAAAAAAATACACGAGTTAGTGTATTGTTAGAGGTTTTCACAGAAAAAATTTCGTTGGTGTGCCAGGGCATATAAGCGGGGAAAAAATTTTAAAAAAAAATGAAATATTCATATTATTTTTTTCTTTTTAAAAGCTGGCGTGTAGATTGTAGAATATAATAGTACTTTACCTTAGCTAACACATATATCAAAACCAATTAAATATACAAAGCCATTAAAGAAAAAAAAATTTTTTTTCAAAAAATTATTAATATTATTTTCTAAGAAAGTAGTGCGCGCAATGACCTGAAAATGTAGGAAAAAGCTACATTTGATTAGGCCATCTTATAAAAAAAATATCAGCCCAAAACACGTCTGGGGCCGCTACCCCATAGTTACCCCGCCACACTCTTTGAAAAATATTAGCATAGAGTTTGTGAGAGTTGTTGAAAAAGATCCGCAGTTTCGTTAAATCCGTTTGTCTGTCTGCCCGTCCGTCATATTCTCGTAATTCTGATAACTTTCGGTCTATGAGTATGAAGTATTTACCGTTTTTTATTTTTAGCTTCGTTTGCGAAATGAAGCTTTGAGCTTCAGTGTGGCGAATAACTTGCCTACCCCTCCGGAATTTTTAAACTATTGATACAAAAACAAACTATCAATCTAAAAACACTCAATTAAAATTACTTTTATCATCAAATATGTACGAAAGTGTATGAAAATCGAATACTATGGTAAAAAATTATTCGATTCATCCCATTTTACGGTAATTGAGATGTTAAAACGATTACGGGATGTGTACTTCTGGTTTTACTAACAATTTGGCGTTACGTTTGATGAGGTCTTAGCTAAGGATTATTCTATATTCGATTCGAAAAACCGTATATTTCAGAAGCTTGGTAATATTTTTCAACAGAAATAAAATAAATGAAAATTGTTTATAAACTCAGCTTGTATACATATAGTGTAGTGTGCGATTAGGATCTTTCATAAAACGTTTCATTCGTGTATAAATAAAAAAAATTTCTATTTTTAAACAATTTTCACTCTTTTAAATAAAACAATATTTTAATTGAAAATTCGTTCTGGTTGTTCAGTGAAATATAGGTAAATGTGGTATTGGAAAGTTTTTAAACTAAAATTTTAGTCACAATGGTCATCGGTTGAAAATGGTCTGGCCTAGGGGTGAGATGTTTAGGGTTCCGTAGAAAAATTTCGGATTCTTTGCAATTTTTTCAATTATATCATCTGAAACCTTCACAATATGTTTTATTCATTTAATCTCGCGTACAATTGAGTTAACTGCTATTCGGGAAAATAGGAATATCGTCGTCCATTCGGCAGTTCGTTAGAATATAGTCACCGAAAATTAAAAAATATGTCGAAAATGGTAAAATTTTTGGATATACCCGGAACCGTATATTTTGTGCATCTTTCATCCAAAGAATGAGTTTTTTTTGTCAGAATCTACCAAAATTGCATGGTAAACAGCGGAAAAAATCATGTAAGACAGGTTTTGGAATCATTATCCTGTATAAATCAGTTTTCGAGAAAAAATAAAAAAATATGTTTACTCTTATGACCAATTACTTAGCTATATACCAAAGTATATAAGTCAGTTATGTTGTTAATTATAGATTTTCAAAAAAAAAAAGAAAAAACTCGAAACTCTTAGAGTTTCATGAAATTTTGTATGTACATGCTACAGGTGTAGATCTTATAGCCCCCTCGAACTTTTCATCCTTATGGGGCCTGTGGTTGTTTAACAAAATTACTGGCTTTCGACATATACAAAATTCTTATATGAAAAATTTCAGTTGAAAATATATTTTTTGATATAGGCTTCATTCAGGGGGGCAAGGGGGGGGGAATTGCCCCCCGCCAATATTCGTGCCAATAAAAAATTAAAAACTTGAATAAGATTTATTAGAATGATATGGCAGAAGGAAAGGGGTGTGGATGATTAAATATATTTCTTGCCCCCCCCCCCCCCATATTTTTTTTGAAATCCCGCCTATGCTTTTTGAGCGAAATGCATGGTTGTTCTTGTTTTTTTATATTATAAAGTTACAATTGCAATGGATAAAGATTTTTATTTCGTATTCGTAAATCTTTTGGTACAGAACCGCTGTAACCGTCTACTTCTGGTACAGAACCTCTGTAAGTTTATTGTTTTTGGTACAGAACTGCTGTGATCTTACTACACAAATTCATTTTGAGATCTCCAGAACCCGAAAATGATATTCATGTACATAGATATCAGAACGATAACTCGCGATCGAAACACATCCTATTTTTACGAAATTTGATGAATTTGTTACACCATCGAAAAGACCGAAAAAATCGTGTTCTACGTAAATTGTTTTATGAGGAAAACTGGGAAATTCACTACGTTACGGAAGATGCTGTGACCGGGGTATTTTTAAAGTAAAACGAGAATTGTTTGATTTAGACTTTTTTGAAACCAATGATAATATTTTTAATAAATTTTGTCGAAAATCGCAACAACCAATAAGCGCTCGCTATCTACCGTTATCATTATGGTAATAATTATTAATTATCTTATGAAAAATGAATATTGAGTTGAGAATGGAATCGATTGGTTTGATGATGGTCTGGTGGTCCATCATTGAATGGCTCGACGAATAAGCTGTCTATGTATATGTGTTCGATGTGTTTCAGATGTGTTCAAATGTGTGTTCTGTTCAGTGTTCACACAGCATCACATACTGTGTGTGTTTTGTCAGTTTGGCACGGTGCGCTGACAACACAACATCTCACATAAAACACACACAACCACCAATTTTCATCTGAACAGTTTTCACGAAAGTTTCTATTGCGGTGAATGATCATAACAACTGTTTTTAAGGGTTACTAACACAACTTGCCCGTACAAACCGTTAACGCCGTTAACCGTTTAGTCCGTTACTGACGATATATCTCGTTGCGAGCTCCTGTTACGTCTACGTGGTGGCTAACATGCTATAATAACGTCTTATAAAAACCACGTGCGCGTTTCAATATATCACGCGCCAAAATCACGTTTATATTATTTTACAAATCGTGTAAGTAAAAGTTTTTAATTATTTCATTTAATTATATGTATAATTATACTATTTGATGAATGTGTCCAGTAAACTTTTTATTTTTCCATTGTTGTTAGTAAGATTGTTGTTGTTTTTTACTTTTTTTTTTTTTTTGAATCTTTTTTTTTTCTTTTTTGAGTGTTGTGTAAACAATAAGAACTCTTATGTTAAATGGGAATATTTAAAAGGGTGTTTGTTTGAAGTACTTCACGAAATGTTTTGAGTCTTTCGAGTGGTTATGTTATTATTATAAATGCCTACAAGCATATTTTTTTTTTTGAAAAAAATCTTGTTGATATAACTCTACAGAGACAACATGATTTTTAATTATTTTTTTTTTTTTAAATTTTAATAAATAAATTTTTTTATTGGTATCTAATCAATCAGGAAATTATAAAAAAAAAAATTGAAAAATTGATTTATAGTCCGGTGTTTATTTAAAAAGTGAATTTGTTCACTTTCGCAGTCGGCTAGCCACAACGATTTATTAATTAAATATTGTTTGCCGGGCGTATACAGGTGGTTATAAAAAAATTTTTTTTTCTAATATCCGTTTCAACTCAATTATCTTGTTTTATATGTTACTAATAACATTTTCACAAGCTTCGCAAGTTTTACAAGCTTCACAAGCTGCACAAAGTACGGTATTATAAGATGTGGATTATTTTCCGAGTTGAGTATCTATATAAGAAATTTTGAAACTATTAAAGCTCCATGAAAACTATTTACATATTCATGAATCAACCATTTAAAACAGTGTTTCTCAACCATTTTTCACTCATAATCGGGCAACACCAAGGATCACATTATATTTTTAATTTGGTTATCAATGCCTATTTTCACTAATAGAATCGCTGTACAGAATCGCTGTAACCTTACTACTTTTGGTACAGAACTGTTGTGATTTTACTACTTTTGGTATAGAACTGCTGAAACTTTGCTGCGGGTTCAAGAGGATTCGCAAGAAAAATTTTTTAGTATTTTCATAAAAATAAATTTTCAATTTATTTAATAATAAAATTTAACACGACACAAGATCTTTATGTAATTGTAATAATTTAAAGATCAGAATAGGCTCAATAGTTAAAATTGATGTAATATTTACGAACACGCGATAAAAGGGGACGATTATATTGATGAGAAATGAAACATCCCAATAAATTTAACAATTTGGTGTAAATAAGGCCGGTTCGTAGACCGGCGGTTGAGAAACACTGATTTAAATTGTGTTTAATATCATTTTCAAATTTAAAGTATATATTCAAAAGCTTTATAAATACTTTTACGAATATTAGTATAGGTGAAAACGCTACGAATTTCCATTAAAATTGTTTACTATATTTTCTCTTTTGTGAGAAACATTTTTCCGATGTTTTTAGCTTTCCTAATTTTTGATAATCGCTTGAATCTAATTCAATAGCAAAATAGTAATTTTAGCTTGTATATCATTTGGATATCAAAATTGCCAAGCGCTTTAGAAAATTTAGTTTAGTGTCTTTTTGATAGATACGTAGAATTTGTGGTTTATGATCTATTTTAGGGAAATGACCCGTTTCCAGAATATGTTAGTCAAAGTTTGAAGAATATATTTGAAAACCGATGTGCTTCTTATATCTCATATTGAGGCTTCGGCCCGTTTGTCCCACGTATTTTTTTATTTAGTGGTCAGTTTTTTCTTTGGCGTTGTAGAGTGAACGACCAGAGTTTAAGCAGGGGTAATTGTAATTGAATTACATTTTGCCCAATATTACCCCCCAGTACAAAATATTGCATACTCCGACTCTGTTAGGAACCATTGTTCTGCTCTTACTGGGCTGTAATTTATTGATAGTGTTATAGAAGCAGAATGGATAAAAGTCATCCGTTAAACGCTTAGTAAACATGTTTGTTTACTAATAACTTTTATCAAAATAACTTTTTGTAAACAGTTTGAAGCATTAGATATCGCTGTCGATAAGTGTTCAAGTCATTCTAAAAAATCATTTATAAAAATCTATAGCCTTATACGTAAATTGATATTAAAATTCACCAGACGCTCTTTATTCATTTCTAGGGTTCCGTAACAAAGTAAGGAATGCTTATAGTTTCGTTATGTCTGTCCGTCTGTATGCTCCAATTTAATTACTCTTTCATTCTCAACTGTGTATTGCAGTCGAATTTACATAGACACCTAGATTTTTATTCAACAATGCACTTTCAAGTTTCAAGCTATAGTTCAGTTTTAGTCATAAACCATTCTACAGATGATCAAAAAACCTGTTTACGTGAAAATAATTCGGGCAATGATTATGTCAAAATTTACACATTTTCATGAGCGTAACTAGCATTTTTGTTTGGAGTAGATCTAGAAGGAATCGGGGAACTGGGTCAGTAAAAAAAAATTGAACGGACTACCTCTGAAAAATATACGAATCGAGCTTATACGTAGGCCAGCAGTTAGAGTAATATGTGTGATCCATAGGTATGGATAATCGGGTACTAAGTTCGAATCCCGATGCATGTGATTTCATAAATTTTTTTTATAAAATTTATTAATTATAAATAATTAATATTGTAAAGGTTTACTTTGTGAAAATCCATATTAAAAAACATGGGATCGTTGCTTTGTCACTTTTCACAACAAAAATCGTATAAACACGAGTCGACTTTCGGCCATTACGCCAACCTCAGGTGAAAAATACAACTAAGTTAGTTGTGTTTTTCACCTGAGGATGGCGTAATGGCCGAAAGTCGACTCGTGTTTATACGATTTTTGTTGTGAAAAGTGACAAAGCAACGATCCCATGTTTTTTATTAATTATGTCACCAAAATTATGTTACGAAATTTTACCTGTTGCAAAATTAATGAATTTAAATTTTTAAAAATCATTTTATTAATAATTGCTAATATCAGATTTTGTTAATATCTTAAAATCAGAAGCTAGCGACGCCTATGTTTTATTACTGTCCTACCACAAAATCGATATGGTCCGTTTTATTAGGACACACTATATATAGGTAAATATATCCGTGTGATATCTCTTTCCGGATATCTCCGATGGATGAAATTTTAATAGTGTAATCTAATATTTAGTATATATCGATTTCCGTTTGTAATGTCCCAGTAAACTAAACTCTTTATTCATTAAATATGTAAACCATTTATAAATAACCGTACAGTATAGAATTGTAGACACATTGTTAAAAAAATAGTGGTAATTTGTAAATTGTTTCCATCTGAATCAATAAAAATAATAAAATAATTTAATTGTGAAAAAGTTTAGCTTAAATTGCATAGGTTACCATAGACGACATATTTTTATACTTTTTTTGACTTAGCCCGACAGAAAAATCAAAAAAAACTATATCGATTATCTCTTGCCTAGAAAATCATCTAAACAGTTGAACTACATTGAAATCGTGAGCTTCATCGATTTCGACTAAACAGTTTAGTTGAGGACCCCCCGTGTTGGTCTAGTGCTTAGCAACTCCGCTCTTGTTTGGTAGATCGTGAGTTCGAAACCAACCGGGGGAGATACGTCATCTACATACCATATTGCTTATCGATCAATAATAATCAATTCAACATCAAAATTAATAGTATGTACATTACCCGAAACGATATACATATATAACTAAGCAAAAATGTTAGTTTATTTTATTTATTACGCCTGCGCGAACAATGAGGACTCTCAACATTTAAAATTCGTTTGTATCTAATGTGTGTATTTGAAATTGACCATATTGATAAGTTAAAAAGCGCTTACCGGCTTACGATATCTATTTTTAACATGAACGGGATACTGACTGGGTAATGATGACTCTCATGACGATACTGACATTTTCAGAAATAAATAAATTTATTGTTTACTAGTTTATTACAAATTGATATTGTTTCGTGGAAACAGTCTTATCATATTTTACTTTTATTATATGATTTATCTTAATTTTTATTTTTGAAACAAATTTTCATGTGAAATGTTATATTTTTTTATGTAATGTTGGTTCTTAGAAAGTTATTAATAGTACGTCTTGCATCATATTAACTTTAACATGTAAATTCTGGATAGGATTGTTGTTAGGGTTGCCAACCGTCCCAAATTTTTCCGAGACGTTCCGTTTTTGGTGAAAATTTGAACCGTTCGCAAAGAACGTTTGCGGGACGTTTATTGTCCCGAAAATTAAAGGAACTGTGAAAGTCATTATTAAATTTTTTTTGCACCGTTTGATGTTGCAAATAGCGTTTTTAGTAGTGATGAGCAAAATTAGACTTGGTCTTGCATTTTTTGCAAGACCAAGACCAAGACTATGTATATCAAGAGCAAGACCAAGACCAAGACTATAAGTATGGCTGCAAGACCAATACCAAGACTCAAGTGAGCAAGACCAAGACAATAGCAAGAAAAAAGCAAGACTTGCTAAATATTTAAATAGTTTAAAAGTATAATTAATACCGTAAAGAGAGAAAATTCTGATTTTAGAAGGAAAAAATTTGCTAATAAAAAATGCAAGAAAGTACAAGATTCTTTAGCAATACCAAGACCAAGACCAATACCAAGACTGCATTTTGCAAGACCAAGACTAAGACCAAGACCAAGATTCTTAATGCAAGAACAAGACCAAGACCAAAACTGCTAAGTCCTGGTCTTGGTCTTGGTCTTGCATTTGCTCATCACTAGTTTTTAGCCAACTTACCCCATTTTTTCCTACATATGTTCCGCATTTGCGGATGTGAACATCTTCAACAACGTTGATTTTAAGGTACCTTGTGCGGGAACTGTTAAAGATACGTGAATTTCATCCCTAACCATGCGCTTATTACCAATTACTCGTGTAGTATGTTAAGGGTTAATTGTGATTGTGTTTATTTGAATGCACCATTGTCGGACCACTTTATATGTGAACGACCAATGAACACATATGACAATCAGTTGTCAGTGGACGAGTGGACTGAGTGGTAATTGGCGCGGTTAGTGAAGCGCTGCAAAACGTATTAAAATTTATGTGGCCCCGGTGACCCCGGCGCGCGGCGTGACGCGGCGATACAAACAAAAAATAATAAAACGTTTCGTTATGTCACTCTAAATTAGGGTAGCCAGATTGTGAATATAATAAAAAAGTATGGGCAGTTTTTTTTTTTTTAAATAAGGTACTTGCGGGTAATAATGTCCACTTGAGTTAATCGGCTCGACGAATAATATATTTGTTTTCGTATATTATACTTTACGTATATTTAGAATGGATTAATAGAATAATTATGAATTTATGCGGGCGTAATTACCAATAAAAATTCAAAAAGTTAAGGCGTTTTCGTTGGGGATCCTGACTGGATCCATTTTTTCCGACCTAAACCACATTTATAGTTTCTGTTGTTAGAGATTATCAATTTAAAAAAATTATTAGTTTGTATTTTTTAAATTTGAATAAGGTTTTACTGTACACAAGTTATAAGATATAATGATTGCATCTCATATTTAACAAAATTAAATTATTCAAATTTCTTAAAATGAAATTTGTGGTTTAGAAGTGTAAGTTAGTCAACTTGTATAACTATTTTATTCATTGCTTCAATTCAAAAGTGATATAGGTGATTTTCCGCTGAATGTTATATGATAAGGTACTTTAGGCTCTTTAAATGAAAATCGAATGTATGGTTTTTCTTTGAAATTGATTTTTTTAAACGTTCCCAGCGCTTACACTATTTCGAATAAATGGAATTACCAAAAAATCTTTAATTTTTTTGAATGATAAATCGCGATTATCTCGAAACTACATTTTTTAAACATAACGAAACCAAAACTCAGGCACTTTTCATTCGATGGACTGGTGGAAATTTCAACTGTACCTTCCTGAAAGTTTTTCACAAATAAACACTCAAGTTTTTCTAAAAAAAAAGAATCGTTACTTTTTGACTGTACTATAAGGAAGTACATATACCTGGACCTCCGGATACATCATACTTGTTGACCAGGGTGAAGATGCATTATGATAAGGTGCTATATCATCTGCAACATAGTACAAATGTCGATACTCTATGTCACAGCATCCTGCATAATATAACGACATTTTCGGGTACATAGTGGTTCAAAAACATACGTGATTTTTTTCACTCTTTGCCATGGTGTAAAAAAATTCAAAAAATTTCCCAATTTTTTGAAAAATCTCATTGTTTGAGGTTGCGGGAATCGGGCGGCTCATCATCAACGAAAACACTATTTTCGACAAAATTTGTGATTTTTGAAATACGTTTAACTGTAAACCAATTGTAAGATACAATCAATATATGTAATATTTAAAGTTTTTCTTTATGGTGTAATATATTGAACAGATATTCAATGGATAGAAAATTCAAAAGGTTTCTATTCTTATCTAAAAATATATGCTATTGATTAATACATGGTACAGATGTATTAGTCTAGTAAAACGTGGTACAGCATACATATATATGGCATGTATATGTACCATATACATCGATGTTTACGGTACCTATTTAATTTAACCAATGGATCCATTTATTTGTGTAACATGATTAAATAGCGTCAATTTATAAAATTCTCTACAGCCATAAAAAAAAAAAACAACAAACTTCTTTCAGTGTGTCTACACATAACATATTGTGCTTTATCTAATTCGTTTGGGCACTTAAGTATGTGTTTTGTTAATTAAATGTTCTCCACCGGCGCTCCCACACCCATTATGTACCCAGTGTACACTACGGATACAATGTTAATGACTAATTTGAAATTTATTTTTCACACAAGATGTCATCACATTCGTTTGTCAACATATAAACAAGGGTAGATCTTACATTTAGATAAATTTCTTTTTGCAACGGGAAAGAAAATGGCAGATGAATGTGGCGTGAAATGAAGAGATTTTTAATTATGTGGCCTTTTCATCGCTTGAGCCGGTTCGTTGTTCAGTTTCAGTTTTTTTTTGAAATACACGGTATTCTATGTAGATCAAGAGTTAGCGTACATTTCATTGAAAGGGTTCTGTATTTAGTTGAAATTTTGTATGTTTGAAATAAATATCGGCAGGCTGAATGGATATATTTGGGTCAAGAGAGACTTATCCAGAAACGATTTCTCGGAAAATTTGTTGCTTGTTTGGGCCCTGGAACATCTGCTACCTATGATATATGCATCTTATGTATGCGATATATGTATACTAAAAACGTAAACATTTTCATCGTTTTGAACTCAAAATACCTGCTCGGAGTTCTTTCGGACATATAAAAGATGTTAAGTGGTAACCAACTTTTTGAATGAAATGTCCGGTAGCTCCTGGACTATGTGTCCATTTTGCTGAATAACTAAAAAGTTATTTCAGTTGGTTTAGCCGTCTTTTTGAATGTTGTTCAGTATATGTTGTTAAAAAGGATTTGAAGAAAATGTCATTTTTCATTTTACGGGTGAAAAATTTGTAGGTGTCGTGAAATTTATGTCCAATAGTGTATGTGTAGTATGTCTATACTCTATAGTATAGCCCTATACATATATCTGGTTCATAGCAGTGGTGTTCAACCCGTCAATCGCCACTGATCGCGGTTCTTTGTAGAACGAATTTTCACATCCGAAAAATAATTTGGTTCTTCTGGCAGCAAAAATGAAAATATCATACACAAATCACCCTAATTTTATGAGCTAATCGAATTTATCTCATTATCTTAAAAAAAATTGAACTTTATGACGTCATCATGTATACCAAATTTTTTAGTAATTTTACTATTTGAAGTATGTGCTTCTCATTTCTTCATTTTTAACAAAATTAGAATTGTTATGACAACAAAAAAATCACTCCGAAAAATAAGTCACATTTTTTGAACGAATTTGGCTATTTTAATTGAAAAGTTTTTTGTAGGGGTAATTCGTAAATTTCGTAATTTTGTAAAAATAATTTATGACTGCAAGTCCCCGGAAATTATACTACAAAAAATGTTTTATAAAAAACATAACTTTTTTCTTTAATATACCTATAGCTTTAAAAATATCCCTTGGGTTATTGCTTATTAATTTGAATTTTTTTGAGTTATTTATGTTGAATTTTTGAAAATTTTCGACACAGTATAGTCGAAAATATTTTATTTGAGTGGTGTTAGCAAGTTCTAGTAATGTTCCTATGTCCAAAGATGTGCGACGGACAGACATAACGAAATTATAAGGGTTCCGAAGAGAAACTTCGGAACCCTAAAACGTTTGAATGGCACTGGCATATACATAGTAAGTCTTATGTATATATGTGATCTGGTATGATGTAGTGTATAGCTAAAGGTTGTACTTACAAGCTTCAGGTTGATGTCCACTACGTTCACATTGAGTTCAAGCTAAACCAGCGATTCACTGACGCTTCGAATGATAATTTACTTTTAGTATTTTACTCTGCTACACTTTTTCATTTTTACTAACGTGTCAAAGTGATCTTTTCCACTATGTACACGTATATGTACATAGAGTACAGAGTACAGAGTACACAACATAAACTCAAACTCAATATTCGCCGTAATGCGAGGTTTCTTTGTAATTATTATTATTTTTTGCATCGCGGAGAGACTAGACTGGTTGGTGCTTTTTAATCTTTAAACATGAAATTATTTCTTAATGATTTTTTTTCTCATAATTATATGTGTGTAGTTTTTTCTTTTTTTTTTTTGATCTATGTAGATTCTGTGTTATAATCATTTGAATTATTTTATAACAAACGTTTTTAGATGAACAATTTTTCATTTTTTTGATTTCTGTTAGAACTGTGAGAAAGATACTTTATTGAGACTTTCACACGCGAGGTAAAAAGAAACTGTGAACAAATTCGAAAAAAACCATCTTTTTTAGTCCGTCTCCGTAAATTCTTCTCATTTTTAACAAAATTGAGAAATTTTTGAAAAATACAAAAATATTCTGGAATATAATATAAATAGAACGTGAAATATTTTTAACAGTTCACAAAATATGCACTAAACGTTAATTAAGTATTTGATTATCCAATATCGATCGATTAAGTTCACCGACATTTTAATCCGTGGTGTAACAGATAATCAAAGATTAATATCTTAATCATCGTAATGTTGATGTAATCGGTCATTAGTAGCATAGAATTCGTATCAGTATCGTTTGATTGTGATTTGATGACGAACCGTTTTAGAACCGCTGAAATATGCATCTAATATAATATTTCACTTAATAATTTGAATTTGAATGGTTAAAGCGTAGGATGTTTTGTAAACATTTACGAGTTCAATTTTCCTATTAGCAAACTAATGGTAGCAGCCCCGATGCACAAACATTATATGTAGATACAAGCCAAGCATAGAACATAGATACATTTTATGTAATCTATATGGCAATACTGGCAATAGGTACCGAGGGTACCGGCAATAGGTGTATGCAATGTGGCAATGTGCAGGAACTGATCTATAATTTTATATCATTTACTAAATATTGCTGTAAAGGATGTAATATTGATAGTTCCTCATTATAATTTATTCGTTTCCAATAGTTTTGCGGTAGTTTTGCCATCGGCAAAATTTTTCATATTCATCTCTGGATTAAATATTTCCATCAAAAGGTGGGATCGATCGAGCTCATTACTCATTTTGGCTATGATCTTTTTCATTTTTAACAGCAAACGAAAAAGTTTTATTTTTCGAAAAGAGTAGCAAAAGATACTCCCAAGCAGTGTTGGCATTTGTAACATAATTATAGTACGCTTGACATAATTATCAATGAAACATTTGAAAGAATGTTTTCTTTTTCTTGCTCCTTTAACTGTATTTTTGGCCTGTGTCATAATTTTTCAAGAAATATTACGAAATACTCCAATTTGGCGTGTCTAATCACATAACTTAAAAACAAAAATGCCAACACTGCTCCCAAGTAAATTTTACCTTCAAATTACTCAAATACCACATGACAATTAATCAGAAAAAGTTTAATTGTTACAATTTTATTGCGTTATATAAGTAATATTAGTCTGTAGTGCGTATGGATACAGGGCCTTAAATGTATGTTTTAATTATAACACAGTTTAATTACTTGCAACTGAAACATATTTTGCGGTTTCACTAGAGAACCACTTAATTTAAACCGGTGATTGTACATATAGTAACATTTATATTAAGAAGATATTCAACACATATTTGTGAGATGCATCGAATAAGAGACCGAGAGACAATTTTCAAATTCAACAATTACGATAGTTTTCAAATATTGTAAAGCTCCGTTGCTGTGGTTACAAACTTTCTATATAAAAATAAACAATTAATTATTGTAGTAAATATAACAATTTTAATAAAAATAGATATAACTACCTATTTATTTATTTTAAAAAAAATTTGAGGCCTTGGAAACTAAAATTTTTTGGTCAAAACTTGATCAAATGGTTAACGCAGAATCTTTCTTTCTGGTCATCAGATCCTCAATTGCTAAATTTAAGCTAAATTGGTTGATGGGAAATTGGTGAAAAAATTTGGATAAGACTAGCATCAACAGAAAGTCTGTATATTTTTTAATATATAGTAAAAAGTGAAGATATCCTGTAAGTAAAATAGATTAAAAATATATGTTTATTTTAAAAATTATAATACTTACAGTATCATTCTGATTTTGGTAAACGATCAGCCAAGTAGGTATGCTAAGAAAATTTTAAACATACATCAATGTCTGTACAAATGATATTTGTTAAACGTAAGTCCGTATGGGGGTTAATGTGGCTCGACACCAAACACATAGTAAAACCGTCAAATATATGTTTCACTTCCAAGTGGTTAAAACATGTCAGTTAAGAAATATTATACAAAATGTGTCTAATATGACAATACCGTTTATGGCCGAAATATTGGCAAGTCACTTTTTAACCACTTGATATAATATTTGGTAATAATAAATATAGCTACTCAAATGTAATCTGGCCAATGAACCCCCACTTGGTACATAATTGTATTTGTTTATTCTTTTTGGTGAGTTGTAAAAGACTGTACCATTTTTATTTTTCAATTTTTTTGTATGTTTCGATCAATATAATTATTATCAAACACGCGAAAATTATACTACATTCATATGCCTAAATACAGACATTCTTGATTGAACCAAATATTTTAGACATATTCTAAATTCCTATTCCGCTTACTTTTGGGTGCAATAAGTATGAATGAGAGAGGGGAATTAATAGAAAATTTTTCATTGAATGCAGTATCATTTTCACTTGTTTGATATTGATTAAATTAAACGAAACATATCACAGAATTGAAAAGTAAAACAGTAATTTTATCAGAATGGTTTCTATTCGTATTTATTGACAAAATATGGAAGATTATAAAACTATCTATCAATATCTATTAAATTTTCGATAAATTATTACAAATTTAACATTTTTTCTTTCAGATTCGATTTCTATGGAGTGACACAGACAGAGACGGATATAGCGTAGTGTGAAATAACAGATAGCTCATCAAATGTCATTTCAAACTGTTTTGCTGATTGCATTTACAAGTAAGTGGTTCACCTTTAAAAAGAAATATGTATTTTCTTGCTTATTGTTAAAATTTTCAATTGTTGACGAGTCCGTCCTTACTCATTCGTTACTCGTTACTCCACCATGGTTAAAGAAGTGGTTTATATGTATACATGTTGCAGTCAGTCACACCTTCGAGAATAACTCTCGATAGTTTTTAACCCTAGAATCATACGTACTCGTCAAAACGACGAACGAACTTCTCTACATCATAATTTATTTGTTATTATAACACATAAGACGTATAAATTTTGTTTATAGCTATTGTCGTTTTTATTATACTGAAATAGTGTGCGTCAAAAGGACGACGATGTATGATTAACCTATATTTTTTTTTAAAGATTCTGTACTCCACATATAAAAGTTTTCCTAATTTTTCTAAAATTTATTAAAGATATGGATATTATAATTAATTTATTCAATGATTATGATAATGTGAAAGATGATTACAGCTGTTTGACTTATAGAGACGACATAATACTGAAGTTTTAATATATTGAATCGAAAACTAAAGAATGCGTTTCAAGTGACTTAATAAAAGGTTAACAATTTATTTTGTGGAAAATATTTTAATTTTTATTATTTTTTGAGATCTTATTCGAAAAATTACTAACAAATTTTAGAAAATTTACAAATGTGCCTAATGGGGAAATAACTACATATCTATAGGAATATTTATGACTGAGAAATTTCACATTCTGTAAAGTCACACATGTCCACTGACTCATAATAGTTCATAAATTAATTATTTGAAACACATGTTTTATGATACAATTGATGTATTTATCTATTTTTTAATTTTTATAATGAAAATATGCTTTGATAAAACGATTAAAAAAATTAATAAATATTTATATTAAGAAATTTTTCCAAATTCAATTTTTTTAAATATTTTGTTCGCTTTTGTACTATTGTTATGTAAAAAAAATGTTTTTTGCAAATAAACTCTAAAACTCCCCGTAAAAAGTCCATTCGTCGGAACGACGCCGATGTATGTTTAACTTGACTCGTAGACCAACGTATGATTCTAGGATTAAAGTGGTAACTTTTTTTGGTTTACATGGAATTTTTGGATAGAGTCACATCATGGCGTGTGACGTGCTTTGAGTCTATTCGACAGAACATGTAGTGTACAAACGTAAGAGAATAACACGTGTACATTCGGTAACAGGTCGAATATACCCGAATGAAATCGCGTGTAATATATGTACATATAGTACGTATATAAAATCAAAGTTTATAATGAAAAAGTATATGTATGTATTTTGAAATAATAAGGTTTCACTTTTACGAATATTTTGTCTGTGAAATGGACTGTTTGTACTTCGACAGTCAATTTAAAATTAGTTGAATGCATCTATATGAATTTAGTTACCCATTATTATATTCGTATTGTGGATAAATGTTGTTTAGAATTAACAGTAAATATTACTGGTAAATGTGTTAAATATGAGTGAATTATGAAATTATTATTAAACAATATCTGAGTGTATCTGTATATTTAGGTGAAAGATAACGGTGTGCGAGTATTATCTTGTGTAGTATGGATAAACTGGTTGGTTGCCTAGATATTATTGTCTTCTAGGAATGCATCCCTATAACGCCATAACCACATACATACTATCATACTATTTATTGTACGTACAATCCTGTACAATACAGTCATAGAGACAGGTAATGAATGTGTGTACTTGTGTATTATATGTAGTTCGCCAACAACAACACAAGAGCTCTATTGTTCTATTACATCTATTTCCCATTAATGCCAATCGAGATACAATTGGATTAGATATGTTTTCCGAATGTCAGTTTCAATTTTCACACATCTCAATTTAACCACATTTAGCTATCAAATTGAATTTTGTCATTTTTTTCCACATAAAACAAAATTGATCTTTGTGCGCGTTACCATTTTTCTTTTTGCACGATGAAAAGCTTGATCTTTTACAATTTGAAAAAGAAAATTTTTACCATCTTGTCTTCGCTACAAGGATCGAACTAAAAAATTTTTGGATTTTTCTTCGATTAATTTTAATAAAATGATAATTACAATTTAATTTATTTTTAGTTATTTATTCATACATTTTATAATCAGGTAGCGGATTTCTTTCGGATCAGACAGTTTCGTCTTTAGCATATGCAGGTATACATATTGCACTAAATGTGACTAAAAGTTCAAAATATTTTCATAAAAACAATGTACACAAGTTACATACACACACATACATATGTGTATCAAAATATTATTTATACGTATTTAATGTAAACATCCTTTTTTTTCTTTTATTTATTACCTGCACAATTGAAAAGTGCCACTGTAATTTTAATTGACTATCAAAAGTATTTTTGTTTATATTATGTATGTGATTTATGTGACATGTCATTTAAATTAAATAAATTCATCTTTTTTTATTGTTTTCAATTTTGAGAGATAGAAGTATAGTTGTTTGTTAAAAATTTGTTTTTCAATAATAAAAAATCTTAGTAAATACGTACGTGTTAGGTATTATAGTGGACCGTCTAAATATTCAACAACTTTTCAATAAATATATTTTACAAAAATTTTTTCCGATTTTTTGAATTTTCTTACTTTCGTCAAATAAAAAATGCTGTTAGTATTCTAAATGGTGAAAAATGTAATTTTTGACCAATTATATTCATTCAAATGTGCATAATTTAATGTAATTTAGTTGGAAAATCTTTATGGAAATAAGTACGGTCCTGACCTGTCCGAAGAAACCCGGTACTTATTTATAATATATCAGTGAGCAGGATTGAGCAAAATGGTTCATAGAATTCATCTAAAATGGAAAATAGTTTTCAGAAATGCATTCAAAATACAAAATGGGAAATAGTTTTGTTGAACATATTTAAAATAGAAAATGCAGAATAGCTATTTAAAGAGGATTATAAAAAGTAAAATACCTTTTTTGTACTTTAAATTTATTATAATAATAATTGTTTAAATATTAACAAAAAACTAACAACACAATTGTAGAGCTTTTGAAACTTACCGAGGGGAAGGCATTGGAGTAACTGATAACGGATTGATATATTATGTATGATATGTATGTATTTATGCACTTATTAATAATAGTGAAAAAAAAAACTCCAATGAAAAATAATTGAAATCTTTTGTGGTACTTTTCGTCTAAGTTTCATCGATTTTCATAAACAAAATCTGGAAAAAATCGAAGAAAAACCAAAATTTTTCGATTTTTTCAAAAAGTTAAAAATGGCCATAGCTACAGAATCATTGACCAAAATATGTCAAAATTTTACGAACGTATTTTAAATGTAGCACATAACTTGAGTTACAAAAATTTGACTCTAGGGAAACTATAAATCTAGAATTTATAAAAAAAAGGGTTTTTATATTGTCCGTGTTGTCTGGATTCCGCTCATAGTAACGGTTCAACTATATAAAATATTTCAAAAAATTACTACAATTGTCTAAATAGTGCTTTTTGCGCTAATTTACATAGAATATTGAGGTAGAAACATACTTTTTTCTCACCCGTCTTATCATAGTCGAACTCTTTAACATCTGGTGCAATATAGTGAACAGCATACAATCCGAAATGAGTTATAAAAGACGGCAAAATGATGAAAGTTGATCCAAAAAGTCTAGACTTTGATTTTAATGTCCTCTTCCTATGTGAAAATCATGTGTTCCAATGACACTGTTGGCGGACAGCATGATAGAACCAAAGAGAAAAATTAACGGTAATTTTGGTCAACCCTACTGTGATTGTTTTTGTTCACTCTGTTCTCGTCCTTTTGGACGCCGATGTACCATAGAGTAGAAATTAAATATTATTTAATACTTTTTTTTTTTAGAAATATTTTTAAACATTTTTAATAAATTAAAAAGTAAGTGCACAAAAGAGAAATGCAAAAATATACGATTTAAAGTTTGATTTCGTATCGATTCAGTTCACTTTACGATACTTTATAACAAAGTATGATATCTTATTTTTGGTGAATGTACTTTATAATTTTGAATCTTTATAATGTACAGAACAAAAATGTTTTATATGTAAATTTCGTAAATAGAAAAAAATTTAGTCTCTGTTCTCACCACCTCAGCCCTCACTGAAAGAAATTTTCGATGATGAATGTAAAGTGGCCGTAAAAGACAAATGCACAGCCCTGGAACGTAGGGAAAATACTCTATTCCCTGGTTTGAATCAAAATTTGATTGTGATATTTAAAGAAAACCGAAAATTGATAGCTTGTGTCAGAAGCACAAAATACATATTATGCAATAATATAAAATTTTCAGTGCGATTTTCTAGTTTATTTTTTAGAAGTACCCCTTACCCCGCCAATATAATCTTATCCCGCTGATCCCTGAATTGAACAAAATTCGTGCTAGAATATTTGAGTATCTTCTATCCACAGTGTCTCATAGGTATATCTATGATCGGATGCATCAGCATTTATGAAATTCATAGAATTTTATTATTAACAATAAAACTAAATTTTTATAATGTCATTTTTTGTAAATAAAACGCTTTTCTAATCAGAAAGAATTTTACATATTAGTTGATTTAATAACATTTTAACATCGTTAAAAAAGCCGCTAAATATGACAGATGGTTAAATTGCCTATCTGCTGAACGAGATATTTCGACTTAAACCACTAATTAAAATATTCTGAAATAATACTTACTGAAAGGTGGTGTCTCTGCAATGGATACATCTAATGAAGATTATCTGGAACGATTACCGGGAACATCAAAACAAGATACATTAAACGAATATCCGTGGGAAGATTGCTTTTTTTTCAGCCCCGAAAATTCCCGGGAGCCATTACCGGGAACATCAAAACAAGATACATCAGACGGATATTTATGGGAAAATTGTTTTCATTTTAGTCCTGAAAATTCCCCGGAGCCATTACCCGGAACATCAAAACAAGATACATCAGACGAATATTCATGGGATAATAGTGTTAATTTCAGTCCTGAAAGTTCTCTGGAACCATTACCGGGAACATCAAAACAGGATACATCAGACGAAAATCCAATGGAAAAATATTATTTCAGTCTTGATAGAGTGCCAAAACTCACTGGTGGTGAGTTTCAACCGGAGTACGAGGACGATGTGACAATGGACGTATGCGATGTGTCGGAGGAGAAATTCGGCAGGTGTGAACCGGAAAAATCGGTTCAAATTGAAGATCCAAATACGGTAAAATGTATTTGCGCACAATATAATAGAGAAGTGGGTGCTACAAGTTCTACATTCCACTTGGATGTATGTGTGAACGCAAGAAAAACTAACGAGCAAACTAAAGAGGAAATAGAAATGGATGTTTCCAGTGATGCGAGTGGAACTAGCGACGAGAATTATGATCCTTATGGGCGCAAAAAGGCGAAACGGAAGATGAATATTCGACGAAATACGGAAAAAAGTATTTGTCCAGAATGTAACATAGAAGTGGATGTTACAGATTTTGTATTCCATTTGGACAAATGTATCAATACAAGAAAAAGTTTTCGAAGTATTACCGGGAAAATTAAAGTGGGAACAGGTCTTCCCATAGATACGAGTGGGACCAGCGACGATGAAGATGATCCTGATTGGGGTAAAAGACAGAAACGGAAGAAGAGTACTAAACGGGGTGGTAAAAAGTCTAGAAAACACTAGAATTTTAATTTTTGCATAATTACTGGTTTAATTACTTAAAAAATTCGACATTTTGCTTTGTTGAATAATTCTTCAGCATTTTTTTTTTTAAATTTTTAACAAGAATTGTAGACACCAAAATCTTATTTAAAATGTCAAAATGACTGAGTTGATTTTTGATATAAAACCAGACTCTGCCTAATTTTAATTCCATTTTTCTACTTTTTATTATTGAGTTTTTGTACTAATCATAAACTTTTTTATAAATTCAAATGTAAACATTTACAAAAAAGAACAGAGAACAATAAATATCTTTTGTCGATTTTCAAAGTCTAGTCTTTCAATTGCTTTTTATTTCATTTTAACAAATATATCTGCAAAAAATATAAAATTTCGGACAGTTCTTGTGAATAAATATTTTTAACAATTTTCATATATAGGGTTGACGGGGGTAATTGTGAATGGATTTTCATGAATTGAGATAAAAGCGTTGTTTTAAGTATTTTTTATTTTGTATATAACATTATGGTTGATTTACTTTTAATTTTACATTATTCAGGATGTACCACACAAATTTTGAACAAATTCGTATGAAAAACAAAAATTTTATAAGCCATTTATATTTCCCCGGTGCGGTTTTGCAAATCTTATGAATTTTGGGGTAAAAGTGAATGCCATCAGAAAAATTATTTAGAATGGATTACAAGAGAAGTGAGGTGCATCAGAGTAAAGCCCAACTTAAATTCTTCACATTTATTCCACTTTCAAATTTTTCATCATACTTTAGCGGTCACAATTTCTCTTTGTTTAATGCAAGTTATCCATACCTCAAATTTGTACCAAAAATCAAAGTTAAATAAAAATAACAAAAATTGTAGGTACAAATTTATTACAAACTAAAAATGATATTTTGATGATATTTTGTCATTTTATCATATAAAAAATAAAAAAATTACATGTATTCACACAAAAACAAGGAAAATAAGACTTTTTCAAGGAAATACATTTAGTTTACATGAATAAAACACAATTTTTTTTTTTTTGTATTGTTTGTACAACGGGAACTTGTACAATAAGGTCACCAGCACCTTCATCAACATTTTCAACTCTGAAAAGGACACTACTGAAATTTTAGACCGAATGGGGGCATTTGTGAATGACGTTCACAATTACCCCACAATTTTAAAATCATGGGGTAATTGTGAATTGGTGATAAATTGTCCAATTTCTTTAGCAATTAATAAAGAACTCTCTCAGGGTTTAGACCACTTCTTTAAAAGTATTTTTAACCATTTCTTACCTTTTAAAAAAAGAAAATGTATTTAAAAAAATTTTTTTTTGAGGATTGGTCGAAGTAAGATACATAAAATTTTGCAAGGGTTTTTTCAAATTAAAAAAAAAAAAAAGATACTAATACTTGGAGAATTATTATGAAATTTTAATAGCATATTAAGAAAGGACAGAAAAGCATATTAAGAGTTGATTTATAACAATATTAATGTTATTTTAGAAATTATAGGCGCCGTTCACAATTGCCCCAATTCACAATTACCCCGGTCAACCCTATGTATAGATAAGTTACCTGTCGACGTCAAGCAATTCCTAACACATTTTAGTAAATTCTGTCTCAATAAATAATGCCACATAAGGTATATATTTAACAATATTTTATTTAATTTTATTGTTTAATTTACTTCAAAACAAACAGAGATATTTAGTAAGTCGTTTTCTTCAAATTTTTACATTTTATTTTTTACTTGCGAGTCTTTCTTATTTTTTACCTCTTATCAGGAGCGGATCCAGTTCACAAATCAGGAGGGGATAATAATTTTTTAAAAGTTTTTATAATGCATTTTTTGATATTGCCGATTTTTGCGCGAAATGGTGAAATTTCTTTTAGAAATGTGACTAATTCGACAGAAGTATCTTTTCTGGTAATCGTATGTGCCTGTGTGTAAATAACGACTTTTAAAATCTACGATTCACTATCAGTTTTATCATTCAATAATTTTATTTACGATTTTTAACGCACTGACAATTTTTTTTAAACTTGGTGACGTCATTAAATTAAAAAATTTCTTTTTTCTCAAATTAAACTTTGTTGGGTGCTTTATTGCTTTATTGGTGGTATCGACATAGTTAACAAGATGATTTTTTGGGCAACGGGAACGCCTTTTTCAGCACAGAATAATATTCAGTTAACGATTTCATTTTCTTCATCATTACTGAGCACTGTAGATGGCACTTTTTTTACAGTCAAGACGTCTTAATCCATCCAACTTAGGTGATACTGTACTTTTACGGGCAGCTTGTGTAAGTAACATTCCATTGTCAACTGCAGTTATCGCTTAATCTAAAATTTAAATACAATTAAACATAGGATCAGTGATTACAGATGTGTGTGATGCTACCGCAAACAGGTAGCATAGCACGGGTGACACACTCTCAGTATACCTACCACTACCTGGTGATGATTTTTGTAAACGTGCCTTCTTGCTGTACGTTTTGTACGGAATTGTTGATGTGGTATAGCGTTGCGTCAACGTGTTAAAAATATTGCCGACTTCTGGGGAAGTTCACTGCGTAGATGCGCAAACTGTATTATGTTAATAATTTTATAATTAAATGTTACTTAAAATATTTATCTTACCGACTGTACATATTTTTTTGAGGTTATAATTTTATAAATTTTATTCTTAATTTCTTCAAATCACTTTGTTGAACATAGTTATATAAAAAATTTAATTAATTTACTACTAAACAAGTGATAATCTAAAATGTTTCTTATTCGTTTTATTTATCTAAAAAAGAAACAAAAGTACTAAATACGACTGCGCAATTTTTATGTTCAGCTACTGGTGTATTTTACAAAAATGAGTAGATATATGTGACACCATCTCGTACATGAATTGGGAACAATTTTTAAATTTAGGAGGTAAGCTTTTAAACACTCAAAATTAAATTTAAAAATTGATACAGTACGTTTTCATAATCAATAACCGAGTTCTTTATTACTGTAGTAGTGTTTGTAGTGTATTTGTAAATTATATTTTCGGGTTCGTCTTTTAAATTTTGTTGTAATGAGTGTGCGCAGAATGTGTGTGAGACTGCTCGGTTCTTTTTTTTCTGATTTCGGTAAAAATAAATGGTTTGATATCAGGAGGACATGAATTTATTTTCCCTCCTCGAAGAGACCGGAGGCAGAATTTCGAACAATTTTATAAAATATTATTTGCAATAACTTTGTTCCCGACAACTTTCTTCAAAAATGCACCCATCTACTCCTAATATCGCAAAAAAAAAATTAATTCTTTATAACCTTTGAACGGGATGGTCTTTTTCATTATATGTATATCAATTACTAATAAACGGAACGAAAAACTCCTCTACAATTGCGTTGTCGCAATTGTAGATTTTGAACGGACGACAAAGGGTTAAAAAAATTTTGATTGTTTTTTGTTGGAATTGAGTGCTAGCCATTGTATAACTGAATAAAATGTATCCGTCATGGTAAAATGTATATGTAAAATAATATTACCAATATTGGTTATAACAATCACTCGAGCACTCATTTAATATAAGTTTATGAACTAATATTTGATGTTACGAGTGTGCGCACCCTTGTATGGTTGAATTTGGGTGCAATATATTGGAGGTACTGGGGTTACTGGGGTAGTATGTAATGTAGATTATATTATTAATGTTGAACAATTAATATTTATTTTGTAATAGCCGATGGTAACGTCAATTATGTTAATGTTTTAGGTAAATGTACAAAATTATATTTTAGTAAGCATTGGTAAATGTAATAATTAGTTTCAAAATTGATTTGTAATAATTTTTGTAACAATAGAATTGGTTGAACCTGGTTCATTGAACCGGAATATTTCAATACGAATTTAATTATTAATTGAATTTTTATGTATTTTACTCAATTTTTATTGGGATTCATTATTTTTGCAATTGTTTTAATGGCGCCATTGTTGGATGGCCTCAAACAATCATATCGTGTCTCGATGATTATGGGTTTTGGCTCACAATCGCCCAACAGTTTTAAAGCAGTATTCTAGTCTAAAAATTTGAACAAAATTGAATTTTTTTTCTGTATGTTTTTAAATTTTAGACCTCTAACATATTCACCCAGTTAAACAGGTCAAACTTCTCTCTCAGCTATGTACGCTCTTAATATGCGAGACGCAGTTAATTGATATAATTTCAATTGTTGTTTTAATTGGACGTCTGTCTGAGATTTTTCTCGCAAACTATGTAACATAGCAGTTTCAAATGTGGCATAATGTTAGATCTTGATATATGGCCGGCAAACGATTAGAAAAAAATTGTTTTTAGTGTAAAATGAGGAGGCGAGGGGAGTAGTTTAAATTTTTGGTCTAGTGGTCTTAGTGACATAGTTCAAAATTTGTTAAAAATGACAGGTTATGATTAGAACCAATAGAAAAATGTCAGAACCAACCTGTTCTACTGTACTTAAATAATACCCCTGTCGCAGCATTCTGCATAACACAGCGAATTTCCGTTTATAAAAATTAGTTTTTCTCGGAAACTAGTTGACATAGAAAAAAAGTTTAAAGACCTTTTTTATGTAATTTTTTCTTCTCTTTTAAATGGTGTAAAAAAATTTTTGAATAAGTGGAAATTTTGGCAAAAAACTAATTTTTTGCAAGAACAAAAACCATGTTCCTGGCATCCGACGAACTCATCCAAGGGTTTCGGACTTCCAATATTCTCAGCAAGTTCTCACCATATATATATATATATATATATATATATATATATATATATATATATATATATATATATAAATTTTAGTGAATATTAATTTCGGTTTCTAGGGACCTCAAAACAAATTTCTGCCATAGTCCCGGGCTCAGGTCGCGTCATGACAGTGGCTGTAATAGCTGAATTCCATTCTGGAAGTTCGCTAAAATTCGCACATTGACAGCTGAATGGCCCATATGACCCATTTCGGGACACAGTTCGTTGATTTAGTGTAGTGAATAAGTGAAGGATTTTGATGTTATATTTGTATATAAAACTTTTAGCGAAATTAAACGTTAAATAGATAAACATGGAAGTGGTTTCCATTATTATTAGCCTGTAAAAACGAACGAATAAAAATGAATGCCAGGCTGATGGTGGAGGTGGTGGTGTTGGTGGTGGTGTGGCCACTAAAATTCATCTTAAACCTTTCTGTGTTCTTTTTTTTTATTGCTCACGTATATTTAAATGTTACGACTTACATACACACAACCGTACACTTTTATACATTGTATTGGGTGGGCATAAAAGAAGGTTTTAATAAATATGTATGCACCACTGTTATATATCTTTCGTCTTTCGTCTGTCGTCTTTCGTCTTTCATTACTGTATATAGTCTGTCGGTGACTGTACAAAACAGTACCATAGAGGAGTAGTAAGTAGTAAGAACTATAGATAAAAAAGTAATATATAAATGAATTGGAATTAGATACATATATGTATGTAGAATTAAAGTGGGACGTAGTATTAAAACAGTAAGGAGGAATGTAAACAGTAGACAAGCAATATTTTATTCATGGATTCTCATCATCAATATCCGACGCGCATTCAATATCGCGCAACCACACATTCACTACATTCACTACCATCTCAACTCATCTATCTCATTGATAGTTGAAACATGTGTTATCCCACCAAATAGGTATATATGCACCAATATACCGGGTGTTAAATTCTACATGCCGCCAGACTAACGTGTGTTAATGGGGTTTAATAACATTACACTATGATGTGGGTGGTCTACAACTGTGGAAGAGCAGTGCCATGAAGAGATATGGCGGGTCCCGGGAAAAAGTAAATTTTATAAAAAAATTTTCTCAAAGATATAGGCGACGAGTTAATAAAACACCCGGTACATATGTAATACATTACATATAGAGAACATATACACGGTAACTTATAATGCAACGATATTTGCCAAACACTTGACCAAAAACGAGCTTAGTACGGGCCTGAATATTTAATAAATATTTATATGTGTAAATCGATATAACGAACCTCATATTATCATATAATATATACAGTATATTAAAAAAAACAAAGTAGGTATTTGCTTTTTAGATATTTTACTTTACCTCAATATTCAGGGTATTCCCCGTATCCCAGTGATTCTGTACCTATTGTAAGCAGTAGTGCTGTTGTTGTTGGTAAAATGTACTAACGTAGTAAATAATACTCCTCGATAAATTCGAAATAATTCATTTATTTTCCACGATTTCATTTTAGATGTTCTGGTTTTGTTTTGTCTAACACAACACATATATTGGCACATCATCGTGTGTTTAGATTTAATTATAATAGACTAAACCGGCTAAACAGACTTAACAGGCGTGTATTTAGGAAACGGTTAAAATTCTAATCAAATTTTAGCAACAATTTCACGCCTGATAATTAAATAAAATAAATTAATTTTGATAATTAAAATTATGTTTTAATTTCAAACTACAGTATTATACAGGGTGGAATCTATCACTCTACAAAATTCTGCTACCTTTGTTTTTAGGATTTTAGAAGTTACTGTAAATTTTGTTTAGCGAACTTCTAGGAGGTGCTGACTGAAGGTGTCCCATCAGCCTTTCTTTCTCTATACAGGGTGTAAAACAAATAACTTTCACCCTTTTGTGGGGTGACTCATGGCACCCTGTAGACACTAAAACCGCAGGAATTTTTTCGGAATTAACAGTCGCGTCACCCTTCAAAAGGATAAGAGTTATTTCTCTTACACCCTATATATATATATATATATATATATATATATATATATATATATATATATATATATATATATATATATATATATGATATGTATATATACAGGGTGTAAGGGAAATAACTAAATAACTCTTATCCTTCTGAGGGGTGACGCGACTGTTAATTCCGAAAAAATTCCTGCGGTTTTAGTGTCTACAGGGTGCTATGAGTCACCCCACAAAAGGACGAAAGTTATTTGTTTTACACCCTGTAGACGCGTGTTTTCAATCTTTTTATACTCATGGCACAATGTCCAAAGTAGAGAATTTTCACGGCATGCTTATGTAGCCATAGTAGAACAAATTTATGAATTATCGGTCAATATTGTTAAAATAAAAACGACATTAGGTTTTTTTAATATTTCGCGGGATGTAGGATGTGAAAAATTTGTGTATTTTTTAATTTAATTTTTTTTTTTTTACATAACAAAATTCCGATTACTTTTGTTTTTGTTATTTTACATATATGGCAAATAATATGTACAATTTAGTACATATATATTTATGTATATAAGGTGGGCGTTTTTAATCGGTCACTGACCATCATTGGTAAATTAATTCGATCTGTTTTCAAATAGCTTTAAGCGTATCATTATTATTATTATATATGTGCTTATTGTATGTATCTGATCGATTTTCCACTATTGCAATAATTATACGTATTATCACAGTGGGGTAATTTGGGATGGGGTGTATTGACAGGGTTGTATTTGAATATTTGAATAGTAATCAAAGTTTCAGTTTTTCATACTAGATTTTGTAATGTGAATCGCGACTCACTGATGAGTTCGCGGGAGGTAACCCCGGGTTCATCCCAAACAATTTTTTTTTTCAATTTTCTTCATGTCTGTTTATAAAGTCCGATGAAACTTAGCTAACGAAAGGTATAAGAGAAGCTTCCAATTATTTTAAGTGAAAAACATTTTTCACAAGTCACCTATCTATCGCTAAAATCACTATCCTTATTGACTTCTTTTGGCTATTATTCATAAATGTTTATATATCAATTCCTTATCAGTTTACTAATCTCAACCCGTTTCCTTTGGCAAATTTCAAAAATTAAAAAAGGAGCCGGAAAGTCCTACAATTGCGTTCTCAGCTATTTTTTTTTTATTTTTTTACTTTTTATTTTCAGGTGTCAATTAATCATAGAATAATTTGAAAGCAGCGATCGAAGTACGATTCTGTTCATATGGTCAAATTACAACACTATGTAATAGTAATGAACATAAAGTATCTTAACATTTTTGTGAGAAATCTTGTCCGATTGCGCATGCTATTTGGCCGTTTCAATCAATTTGATTGATAAATGTTTAAGTGTCTGTTATAACTCATTAATTTGGCCGATAATAGCGGCGGGTAAAAGCGGGTAGCAGAGCGTGTACAAGGATGGACTTGGTGTGTTTTGGTTCAGTTTAGTTATTCTGTGGTATGCCATCGATGGTTACTAGTCCCCGGTAATAGTTTGTGGACATGTTATGACGTCATTTAATGCAGATATATCGAACAAACCGGATTTGGAATGTAAATTACGGTTTGATAGATTGAAAATACATACACATGTCCAATACGTATATATGGGATGTTTCAATTGAAATTAGTTGTTTGGATGAAACAAGTCAATTTGTGTTAATTTTTAACACTTTTTTTTTTGAAACAGTTTAAATGATACAAGAGACACTTTAATAACGCGATTGGTTAATTACGCTAAAAACACTTTGGTATTTGTTAAGGGATTAGAATACATTTTACAAATTTTCACAAAATCAATTTTTTTTTTTAATTTTATAATAGATGTTCTTCATATTTCATTTTAAAAAGATGGATAGGTAAAGTTATAAATTCTTTGACACCTTAATGTTCTACCATTTTTTTCTTATTTTTAACTAGTAATTTAAGTTTTTGAAAAATTTATTTGTGATTTTTACCAGCTAATTTTATTAAAACAGTTAGACATAATTTAAATTAATTTCATCTTCATTTTATTCAAATTTGAATTGAAAATTACGGTAAAGTTCACTGGTTTAACGGGGTACACGTCATGATTATTAAACAGTTAAATAGTGTCGTATTTAACTGAAATTTTGATTGACAAAATGAAACTCTTACCAAATAATTTAAGTGTGATTGATCGCTTTATGGGTATAGTCTCGGATGTCCGTATGTACAAAAAAAAAAAAAAAAAAAAAAAAAAAAAAAACAAAATATAAAAAGGAAAACAAGACCGGATGACCGGGCGACTGGACCGATCGTCCAATCGGTCCACCATGTTTAATTTGCATGTAATCTAAACGAGAGCCAAATAGATATTATTATGTCAATATGAAGCATTAAATACTCATTTATAGATGGTATGAGGTACATCAACTCCGGTATAATATATATTTTATACATGTATGTTTCTAGGGCGGTTTTAAGGGTGAGACGAGTTTTGGGGATTGTTGTGTTGTATTACATACTTGCACACGGGTCAAATATGTATGTATGTATGAAGATACACGGGACAATGATTGCTAGTAGTATGTACCACACTAGCACACTAGTGTCGATACTGCCAGTACTGGAGTACTGGAGTGTACCCTAGACACACAAAAGGCCCTACTAATGACACAATTCACAACCATTCTCCTCATACTCGGGCTTGGGGGCTTGTTTTATGGTGGACATCGTGGACATGTAGAGACCGATCATTGTCAGAGTGTATCAGGATATACACATACATCCCGACACAGCTACATGCATATGTATATGTGTATGTGTGTTTAATGAACAATGTAACGGGTTAGTTCTAATCAGTGATGGGCAGTTTGCAGTGAATATAGTTTTTTTAAACAACTGCGTGTGCAGTCACATCACTTATTGCACTATACACCTAATAACAACTAATATATATATATATATATATATATATATATATATATATATATATATATATATATATATATATATATATATATATATATTATTGCGTTTACTAATTGCGTTTATTAATAATGCGTTTACGATCTATTTCTGGTCGAAGGATTTTGATAACGAAAAATATAATTTAGCAGAGGTATATACTTAAATGTATACTCCCTTTCCTTAGATCACTAGAATGATTTCCGCCATTAACTGGAATAACATTAGGTCGTGTAATATGAAATGTCGTTATCCGACCACTTGACCGACCATGTAATTCAGATAAATATTGAAATTTTTTTAAGCATTAGAAAAATGTTTAAAAGCAATTATTTAACGCTGAATGGAATTCTTGTAGTCTAGAATCATTTCCACCATTAAATGGAATAACATTAGATCGTGTAATATGAAATGTCGTTTTGCGACCACTTAGCCGACCATGTAATTCCGACAAACATCGACACTTTTTTCGAGCTTTAGAGTAATGTTTAGGTGTAATTCTTTAATTTTGAATAGCATTCTTGTAACGCGGAATTATTTCCGCCATTAATAGGAATAATATTTAATTGTCTATAATTTTTGTTTTTTAATTTTCATAGGAAAATTCGTTCCTACGCGTATTTCGCGACCATGATTGTCAAGTATGTCTGGAGTGGTACCAATTCTTATTCTAATTTTGTCGCAGTGACAACTATCAACATTATTACTAAATTCATTTTAGGTATATTGGTATGTTACTATTTAATTTTTGTTGTTGTTTGTAATTTGTTGCGAACAAGAAGAAAATGAAACGAAAAATGACTATATTCTGATGCATAGATAAAAAAAATATATTCCATATATTATTTAATAAGAGTGTATTGTAACCTGTTACTCCACAAGTTCGAAGTTCATAATGCAAACATAAATAGTGCGCGTAGCCGTAAAGTGTCACCCTCTTAGAATTGTAAGTATGTATGTATGAAGCAAGCGATACGTTTAACACTCATTCACCCGTTCCCTCCACCATCTCGGCGTCATTCACTTCGTTCACTTCGTACTGTTCGTAGTAGTACACGGCGTACACGGCGTACACGGTGAATTTTCGCCTGTCTTCGCCTCATATTCATTTCACTGTGCTGCCTGGTAGTTGGTACTGCCCGTACTGCCATTCTGCCAACATATAATATTTCACAACTAGAGGAGTCGCATTGTATTTGTTATATCTGTATAGTCTGTACAATGTACATATAACATATATATGTGAATTCGTTGTTGGCTGAAGACTTAAGCCGATTATAGAGGCTTTATTATCAGCGCTTTCCTGATAACGTGTGACGTCATCAACTTTTTATATACTCTCAATATTATTTGTATATACAGGATGTTTATTTCGAATGTTGTAGTTTTTGAGACAGATTATCGACAGTTATTTTTTTGTTGTATTTATTGTAACGAGACAAAATCGATGAGTTAGAATAACAGTGTTAACCTTCCAGTTTCGTTAAAATAATTTGATGGTGGAGGAATTGACGAAGCAGTTGTATGATGGCTTCTAATCGACCGGTTTCGATGACTGGGTCGCCATTAGTGATGAGCAAAATTAGTTTTGGTCTTGCAAAAAATGCAAGACTAAGTATACCAAGAGCAAGACTAAGACTATAAGTATGGCTGCAAGACCAATATCAAGACTCAAGTGAGCAAGACCAAGACAAAAGCAAGAAAAAAGCAAGACTCTTGCTAAACTATTTAAATAGTTTGAAAGTATAATTAATACCGTAAAGAGAGAAAATTATGGTTTTAGAAGGAAAAAATTCGCTAATAAAAAAATGCAAGAAAGTGCGAGATTATTTAGCAATACCAAGACCAAGACCAAGACTCAAACTGCTCTAGCAAGACCAAGACCAATATTCTTAATGCAAGAACAAGACCAAGACCAAGACTGCCAAATCTTGGTCTTGGTCTTGCATTTGCTCATCATTAATCGCCATCATCAGAAAATTGCAAGGATTGTCCAATTTTATTAGATATTTTGATGAATTTGGGAGGTTAATATCGTTATTTGATTTATTGGATTTTTCTATTTAAGTATTCTCTTTAAAAAAAATCCTCTTAGTTTTCTGATAATCATGACTCAATCGTCGAAACTGATCGATCAGAAGCCATAATTGCTTCTTTGACTCGTTTGTCGTCAAATTTAGTTATTTTTGTCATCAAAGAAGCTACGAACTTATTTCTGAACATTTTAATCTGAAATTTTTCTAAAATATTCCTGAAAAATAATACTATCTAAAAGACTTTGAAGCGAATTCTTGGATTCTCAAATTTTTCGAATGATACTCGCTAAAATCCAAAATAGAAATTTTACTGCTAGACTTGCTTGAAAATTTGGAAAATATTAGATGTTAAGTGAATTTGTAAGCACTCTGTATATGATTACAAAACTCAATCAACTTCATTTTCGAATTATTACAGGATTTTGATTTTTATGGTATCGTGAACAAATATATTTTGCAAAACATGAAATTTTTCATTATAATAATATTATTTTGTGTATTTATATGAAACCAAGCGTCACCTTGTCGATTATGGCCAGCGCAAGACAAATCAATTCCTTCTATCCTTTATTATCTATGACGTTAACAATATTTCATTATTTTATAATACATATTGTAAAAAATTTAGATTCAGTATTCGAAGCCCGAGTTAGTAGTTAGTGGTCTTGTCTTGTCCGTTCTTGTTTAAGTTCGAAACCAATCAGGGACGAGACATCATCTTACCAGCTACTGATTCAATAATACTTTACTAAACGATGCATATAATGTTGCTTGCACTAATTATGACGGATTTAGGCAGACAATTGACTCTGTAACACCTTTACGAATACGTCCTCAAAAGGAAATTTCAAAATCTCCAAAATTTACAAAGTTACAGCTACATTCTGTAAAAAAAAAAAAACTAAAAAAATATTTAATAAATTTTTTATACATATTTTGTCTAAAAAAAAGACGGTCGAAATTCACGTTTCAGAATTAGAATACTGCTTCAAGTTCGACTGTACGATGCAGGTAGCTTGGGTAAAATGTATGTAGATTTTTCTCATTTTAAAAAAAACGGTTGGGCGACACTGATTTGTTTAATATTCACTGCCTTTGATATCCTTTGTCGTGTCTATGATGGTAAGAAAATTAAAAGGAATACATGAATGATATTTCATATACATATTCATAGGCATAGAAATTTGAGGGTAAGTTTATTTTGCTAAGGCGTTCGGTCATTTTAATATATGTATGTATTTTTTAATATCTCCTTTAACAGAATCATAATTTATCTGTTTTATTTATTTGAGCTTTTTTCCCGAATGAAAATCTATCAAATATTTATATAAGTAAAATCTTGTATGGATTATTAGGTCGGCCGTTTTTTTCGTTTTTTTTTTTCTTTTACGACTACTGAAGCATATTAATAATCATTTTTAACGTATGATACGACGTATCTCGCTGCTTTTTAATTTTCTACAAAGTTGTTGCCGATATATTTCTTTTATAGAACATTTTCTTTTTTTTTTTGCTGATTTTGTCTTTTTTGAGTTTGCCATCTTTCCCCTTGCCATGTTTCTATGTTTCTTCATGGTTGAGTTATATGCATGTCTTTTCCATATAATTCTGTCTCGACAACGCATAACGTGAACTAAGTACGAATACGAATGTTTTCAAGGAATTCATATATCTGCATGGGACATTATTTGAAGATATCTTGTAAATAGTTGATAATTTTTAGGGTTCCATAGTAAAAATGTCGGAACTTTTCTAATTTTAGCAAACGATTAGTTGATCAAATTAATGATATTTGAATGTAGGTATATTTTTAATTCAACAAGTCTAATTGAAATTGTGTGGATTGGATGGAATTGAGGTGCCGAACCCTTATTTATACGTGGTCTTACACTCACTTAACGAATTTTCTTATTATTAAATCCTTTATAAAACGGAATATAAAACAAATAAGAGCGTCATTTCTCAGAAAATTGGAAAATGCTTTAACTAAATATAGCTGATATAATATGTAAATATATAAACAAAGATACTTTATTTATCTCAGTAATTGTAATATAAACCTGCAGTTTTCAAACATTTTCTGACCGTGCATCGAACTTTATAATTGCAGAATTAGAGCGTACCACAAAAAATTGTTTTGTATGTGTGCAAAAAAAAAAACATTAGTTCACTCCTTAAAAAATATGTTATAAATTGTCTCACAGATTCTCGGAGGTACGTGCACCCCATTTTAGAGATCACTGACTCAAGGAAATCTGTTTACAAGTGATGTAAGGATTTTTAAAGCACTAAATAGTCCTCTAGGAATTATATAAACGTTACAGGCTAGACTTCAGTCAGCAGGAATTGATCAGTTCGTTGATTGGAAAACTTTTAAATGTGTTTTTTCGTTATGTAACAATATAATAACTAATAAGGTTGTGTGTACACTGTGCAATTTATAATTGCTTGTGTGTGTTGCAACGTGGCCTGCATCTTCTATCAATTTGTACTTCAACAACCAATTATGTAACTATTTTATAATTAATGTTTGCACATGTCTTTTGGTGTATATTGGATGATCAGTGACTGATGTTACAAAATTTCGATTCCGCCTTCGAAGGGGTTTTCATAAAAAATTCTGTATTTAACATTTTTATTTTTCTGAATATTACTTTGAAGAAACCATGACAGTATTTATTTGTCTTTTTAATATCCTTAACGTATCAACTTCTATTTTTAATATCTCAATAATCTCCATTAGGAATATCGCGATAAATTGACTGTAGATGTTGATCAAGCACAAGGGATAAATTTACAAAGTTTCATCGAAATCTGTCCAAAACTTACCATTTTATTATATATAGTTATTTATAGATTATGTTTTCGTTAAATTTTATGTCTATTTGAAAGATAATCCAGAAATTTTGTGTCCAATTTTGATATCCACATACACAGATTTAAATCATTTAAAATTTCCTGCAACTCGAAATGGCGTAAGCATGAATTTATATTGTTCCATTGTCATTAATTATTCTCATCGACTGGAACAACATAATTTATATGGCAAAACAACTGCAGTATTTACAGTAATTTACAGTACACATTCTCAAATTTGTATCATTTTCTGGATTATGTATGTGTAACAGTGAATCCCTGAATTAACGGGTTATACTTCATCAAAATAGTTTAAAATTAATATTTTCTAAGTTATGTGTTTGCATAGAGAATGTGGAAGACGTCGTCTGTTGACAATCTGTTTAATCATAGTCGATTTCATATTGGAAGGGTACTGTGACGGTAAATTTTAATGTTCTTATGATATTGTGCGATTAATTCGATATTTAATCAAACAACCGTTTTATTCGTTCAATAACAGAATTGTGTGATAGTAACGACAGTAACGATGACCTCTATTCTATATTTCTTTTTTGATTTGTCATTAAATATTCATGCAGGTTATCGATACATTTATTTAGTTCACTGTACATTGACACTATTCGAGAACTATGTAGTGTGTGTGTGTGTATGTGTGTGTGTATTTGATTGCTGAGGCAAACAGTGAAATGTTTGTCAATAATTCTATTTATGTGTGCACCACACCGTATTGGTGTATATTGATGGTACGGATGGTACGGATGGTACACGGCAACAGTACAGCCAGCAGTGAGAGACTACGTTCAGGTCACAGGTGACCCAGGTGACCAAAATAACATTTCGTAATTCCTTCGGGTAAGATAACAGTCATAGAACGGAGTGTATAAACAAGTATATACGAGCGAGCACTACTATATAAAAAAAATATATCAGTAAGCTTTTGAAATGGATATCTTTGTATTGGTGGTATCTTTTGTATCTTTTGTTTAATCTTTGTGTGTGTTGATAATTAACCCCGTCAAGTACACTAGTGATACTTATTGATACTATTGACCCATATATAGCGTACTGAATATGTCAATTTATGGCCAATGCAGGTTTTTAACCTCAAAATTACTAATTAATTTGGTTTGTGTTTATTTGATGAGTCCAAATGGATATGTAATATCGACATGGGCACTTTTCTCAGCCGACAGTATTTTTTTCTGTTCATCTTTAATCCGTATTAAAGATTAAATTTTTATTCTGATCAATGTATTTTGTACCAACAGAAAAATTAATACCAGTCAGTAGAAAATTGTAAACCATTTGCTGGACTCTATTGCCGCTTTGGACCGAAGTTTGGAACGAAAAACTCACAAAGCTGTTTAGAATGCTAAAATCAGTTTTGTGTTCAGAATCAGTGCTACAGATGCCGAGTTTCGTGGAAGAATTTATTCATATACCTCATTTCAGATTTCATGATCGTGAGTTTTCGTTAAAAAAATTAAATAATTCTTATATTCGAAACGAACCAATCTTCTGTTCTTTTCTAAAAATAAACTGCAAATTTAAAATTTACATAAATGCAATAATAAAAGAGATAAAGCCAAGAAAACAGAAATTATTTAAACTCAAAGTGACGAAGCATGGTAAAATTTAACTGAAATGAGCCATACTAGTGAAACGTCAAGATTCGCTATTGGAGCTATTCTAATACAGGAAGCAAATTTAAGATTACAACGGATCAGCGTCCGTTACGTTTGATTGGATTGAGCGTGATCGGCCGTGAATTTTAAACTGACGCGGCAAAAATGGCGGTTGTTCGTTTGAACCGATCTTTTTTTTGAAGTGAAATAAATTTTAATAGTTGTCTGGCGAGATGGTAATTCAACTCTTTATGTGTTTAGAGTGTTATATATATTTTTTTAGTGAAGAAATATTATTATTATTATTGCTATAATTATTATTTGAACGTGTAGAACCATGAATGGTTACACAAGTACTTGAGTAGAATACATTTTTTCAAAACATGAAGATTGTACTTAAGAGGAAAACGATGACAAAAATCTTTCGCCAACAAACAACATATTCATATCCCATTTTCATACCACCATATTACCACTACAACAGCACTACGCCACTATATGGCTATGGCTATATGGTCGTATACACATAAATTCTATACGCTCTATAGAGCGACTGACTACGCTCACTACTCTCTCTACAGCTTTTAAAAAACTGTGAACCTCTTCTTCATAGTATAAAATCCACCAATATGAATATATGGCTACGTATCATACATATAATACGAGTCTCTATGAGTATCGCTTGTTTGTTGGTAGTATCGTAGTATAGTATACTGTACTATATTGAGTATATGGAGTATATCAACATCACATACACACCTGGCCAAATTAATCCTTCCACGATCTTGGTCCGATACTTCCAAGCAGGATGTAGGGATGATCGATATTCATCGATGGTAGAAAAACATCGATGTTTAGGTGGAAAACATCGATGTAAAAACATCGATGTTATGTCCTCGATAACATCGACACATCGATGTTACGAGAATAATATCGAAACATCGATATTACTATAAGCTATCCTAAAGTTAAAAAGTCCTGTAGCTGATTTAAAACAAGATCCATTACTTTTATGGCAAGTTCTAGGATCCACTTATCCAAACTTGAAAAAAATTGCCATTAAATATTTGTGTTTCACAGCAACTTCAACAGCTTCAGAGAGACTTTTTTTAAAAGCTGAGCAGCATTTGTATCAACAAAGGAACAGATTAAAAGGGAAACGTCTAACAAAGTGATTTTTTTTTGCAAAGTGTACCAAATAAATACTGGCAATGTTAATTTTTAATAAATAAAATAATAGATTATAATGGTTGTTTATTTTGCTACATAAACATCGATGTGTTTCTTTCGATATATATCGTATATCAATACTCTTGAATCGATGTTAACATCGATGTCAACATCGATGTTTTTCTAATATCGATCATCCCTAGCAGGATGCCCTCACCGATTTTGATCAGATTTTGATATAATATTAAGTTCCATCCCTCAAAAACGTAGGAGCTATTTTCGTTCAAAATTTAGACAAGTTATTTAGTGTTGCTATCGAACTTGCGGATAGACTAGTGGGTAGCATGAAGACGTATAGAGGGTATAGAGTGCTTAGTTCAAATTCCGGTATGATTTCCTTTTTTTTTTTTTAAATTTTAATAATTTACTGTCATCAAATATTTTTAGTGTTTCATAGTAAAATCTCGGACGGTAGAGTTTCGGAACCCTAATTTAATGCGTGTGCAACGTCCATTTGGCCAGTTTTATTTTATATTTATAAATTTAACCGCTCGTGTATCCAATATATACGTGTATAATATACATTCATTTATTCGTCTGCCCATTCCATAATTCTAACCGTTCTTTCATACTCTTGTGTTTACTCAAACTGCCATCTTTATAAATCAGTGGTAAAAAAAATGTACAACATTCACCAAAAGTAACATATTTTTATCACGCCTGGTATGCGGCAAAAATTTTAACGTGTTATAAAAACACATAATAATGCAAATTTTATTTTGATTTTTTGATTTATTTTTTAAAATTTTTTTTTTTTGTACAAATTATGTTGATGGTGAAAGTTAAGAGAACCTACTGTTCGGCGTTAAGTCTGAATGGCTCATAGCTGGTCTAGGAGCCGAAAAGCTGACTAATGTACTAAGGTACCACGAGGGCCGAAGTGCCCGGTAGATTCGGACGTTACGGTTTGATTTCGTAGTGGCAGCGGTTGATAGCACTAGTTAGATTAGAGATTCATGAAAATGGTTCTCGATGGGTGAACAGTAAAAACTGTTGATGTTTCAACACTGGCGTACCGATGAGTAAAAACTGGCCATAGTATTTTACCTGTAGGTGAGAGCACTTGGGGGCATAATATTTACCATTTTAGAATTTATTGTTAAAAACTGTAGCCCATCACTCATTTTGGCACACTTAACAACATTGGCTATATATATATATTTTTTTTTTTTTTTTTTGAGTATATTAATTATAACTGGTACGAAATATATAATTTTATTATACAAAACAAATTTTTTAATGAAGAACACTAAATCCAATGGAAAGTAGGAGTAATATGTTTCCATCAATCACTTTTTTATATTTTTTTATTTTCTATTTTTTTGTGTTATTCTTTTGCCATGCTTTAATGTAATTTTGTTATTTTTTGTGTGTACTCGACTTGATATATAACATAAAACATTAATGCAGTATGATATGTATGTGCGGCAGATATGGGTTTTTATTTTTTAATCCAAAAAATGGTATAGTACTCGATGGATTCAGAAATTTTCTTGAAAGTATCAAATTAAAAAAAAAAATACTTAATCCGACCTGTAGTAATGCCAACATAAATCCTTTATTAAATAATTATGTTTAAATTCGTATAAAATAATGGGAAATAATTGACCATAAATATTTTTGTATGTAACCCTCACATATTCATTTAAGGTGTAACACCAACGTCGAATTAAAAAAAAATTTTTGTTTCTTCAAAACGTACTTAATATTTCCAAATATAATCATGACTTTTGCGACGAAACCGAGAATAAACACATTAAAATGTTCGATTATAAATTATGAAAATTATTTTGAGATCGCAAACTCACGTTAAATAAACTTTAGACAGGTCCTAAGTAAAGATTGAAAACTTTAAAGCAGCATTTTAAAGATGGCCAGCAGTATAATTTAAACAGTTTAATAGGTTGACTTAAAATTTTAAGTAGAGTATCTCATGGCTTCTTTACCACGTAATATGTATTCGGAAAAGACTTAAAGAATAAATCGGAAATTTATTATATTCTAATAAGCCAAAGTGCTGCCTATTTACTTGTGCTCGAATTTTACTCCTAAACTAACTGTTGCCCGTAGCTTCGCTGGTGTGATTTCCGTAACAAAAAAATCAAACATAAACCTAATAATTATTTAAAATTAAGACACTTGTACTACTACCCGTGGATTCTCTTGTCCATTTGTGTTTCTCAATTTTGAAAGTTTTTTTTTGTTAAGCTAGCAATATTAAGAAAGGCACAAAATGGTGTCACCCCTTAAATAATTTTTGTTTAATATTTGTAATAAAGCTTTAAAATTGGCATTTTTATTATCATTGTTATTTATGGATTTTTCCTAACGGCAAAACGAAAATTGGCGGTTATATCTGTAACATTCCGTTTCCCCCGATAAACTCGATTGAGTAACTTTTGCTACTTAATAACACTTGATTACACAGTACGAACGCAAAACTGAATAACTTCTTTGCAAATATTTCGTTCAATAAAAAAACTGCACCTGTTATTTTCTTAATAACAAAAAAAAGGAAAAGAAAACTATTAGATCATATCACTTTGACGTGAATGATCGATAAAAACCGGTTAATTTTCATTAAGAATACAATTATAAAATATCTGACTAAGACTTGAATAATGAATTGAAAACAGAACAAAAGTATAATTTGAAATGAAAAAAGGACTTGCTCGAAAACAGTAGAACTTCACATTTCTCAGCAATCAATTAAACTGATTACTCCAATATATATCATACCGGTGGTATATTCACTAGATCCGTCTGTTCAGAATACATTGTGTTCGATGAAAACGAGAAATAGTAAAAACATAGTCACAAATTATTAAAGGAATGTGTCGCAGTCTTATGCGAAACGCTCATAAAAAATGTAAAATATGAAAATGTTTTCTTTTTATCACATTTCACAAATGAAATCATACTAATATAATAAACAAGTAAAGTTTGTGACTTTGTGTGTTCCAACTAAACTCGACAACTAACAAACAACCGATTTCAAAAATTCTTTCACTGATGAATACGTGATACTCTATGTCCTAGTATAGGCTAGATTTCAAGGTTAATATTGTCCCGCAGGGCTCTAGAATCCCAAAATAAACGGCTGGACGAATCTAGACCAAATTTTGCTCGAATAGTGTTGAAATCCGGAAAATTAACATGAGTTAAAAAGTTGACTTCTAAGGTGATGGCAATCTAAAAAATATCAAAAATAAACGGCTGCAAGGATTTTAGGAAGGCGAGTTCAGAATTGTTCTTCAGAGCCCTGGGGCTTACTTTGAGAAAAAGTAAATTTTTCAATTTAGTTTAATTTTTTAGTTGAGAATTGGGCCCCGTCTTTGATGTGGACAAAGATATAATGCTCAATCATATTGTGTCATACAAATTCCATATTAACTTTCGAGGTTGTAGTGTTTGTCCAAAAAAATTGTCTCAACACAAAATTTTAATTAAACTAATTAAACGAAATACACGGTATACACTCGTAATATTCAAATGTATGTACGGCATCACGGCATGCATACATGTTTATTTTGAAAATTTTACAGTTAAAAGCAATTGAAAAGTAATAAAGAAGAATTTTCAAAAGTGGATAAAACATTTGCCATAGTTTTGTTTAGTTGCATTTATACATATAGGGTATATGTACCTTTTTTATGTATAGGTATTTATTCGCAACTAAAAACTTCATTTTATGTATTCTAAAATACGCGTTCACTATAACTATAATGTATTCTCCATGTTCACAGCATATCCTCATAATTTGTATATTACGTAAAGTCGATATTACACTAACATTGTTTCGGTGCATTGGTTGATTGATTCAAACGTGAATTTTTGTTTAGACATTTTTTTTTTTCAAAGCCGTTGAATATTGCGAAAGAAAAAAAGGAATTAAGTGGTAACGAAAAGTATTGAACGTTCATTATTATTATCATTCGAGCCATTGTTATTACTTAATCCGCTTTCTTTTCTTTTTGATGTACGTTTTTGAAGAATTTTTCTTTTTTACAGTGGACAATGAAAGTAATTTTCTTTTGTGAAGAATCGATATTAGTTTACAGTGTATTTTTGGTTAAATATTATTAGGGGAAAGCACGGAGAGAAGGTACACTTTTCGTAAAGTTTCTGTCATATTTCGTAAAATATGAAAAACTATCGTGGAATCATGGGACATTGTTCTTTAAAAATTTAAAAATGGTAATAAGGACAATAGAGTCATCTCTATGCCCTAGAACAGTGGCATTCAATCCGTTAATCGCGGTCGACTGATCAAATTGTAGAGCTAATTTTAGTCAATAAAATTTAATAAAAACGGCAAACATAATATTTTATTGGCTATTTGTATTTATTATTATTATTATTTTTTTTTTGTATGTTTTTAATCAATTGTGCATTTTTCTTGAAAATTGCTTAATCAGTAAAACTAGGAGGAAATCAAACAGCTATCTTTGTGAATTTGTAGTCAATCCGTTGTTTTTATCAATTTTAGTTCTTCAAAAGAAATAAATATATCATTTCATTATTTTGATTTTATTTTTTTCTGTTAAAACAAAATTAACCCTGGGGGCGTTTGAAATTAATCTGACTTCAGTACTTTCATCAATGTTTTTTTTTTATTGATACCACCCTTTTAATGCTTTTAGTGAATTTCCGAATGGAAAATTAAGATATTACAGCCACTATCATGATGGGATTTGAATCTGGGACCACGACAAAAATTTTTGGCTGCCTAGAAGCCGAAAATTATATTCGTAATTCTAGAGAGAAACATCCTGTTTTTACGAAATTTTATAATATCATTGTCACATTTTTGAATTTTTTGAATTCTTTAATAACTGGGAAATTTCGAGTTGGAAATGTTTCTAATGATCAACCATCTCATCACTTCCTTTATAATTGAAAAACTAGCAATACAAATTGTTCCCTTTTTCCCCTATATAATGTTTTCCATAAAAATATCTGGCTATTTTTGTTCAAAATAATACTACAAAATTAATAATTCATGACCCGGTTTGACCTTTCAGTTATTTGTTTAAATATGTTAAAATAATATTTTTTTTAAAAATAATATTCAGTATATTCATTCTCAAGTAAAATATAATTTGGTAAGCCGCTTAAGATAATCTCTGTTTCACATAAGAACCAAAAATTGTAATTTAAGACCATTTTCATGTCGTGTGGCGGGTTGGTGAACTGACTGGCGGGTAGTACAATTAAAGTCACGTCCCTTTTTTTCAAACGTATTCGGCGAGCCCGGTTCTGTTAAATATACCGCAATAAATTAGTACAACGGCTACGCAACTTTCCGTGACGCATAGTCGCTCATACGAAATATGTGCGTTTAATTTGTAAAATTATCTGGTTGTCCGTCTGCATTCGAGGATACCCGAAAGCGCCTGAGAAGGTCGCTCGTGTCGTTATAGGGTTACCCTCGCTATAGAAGTTTCATTTCAAAAAAAATTTATTGCAGAGAAATATATTTTCCATTGAATGATTGTTAAAAATTGAATCGAAAATGGTTCTATTATTTATTTTTATAATATTTGATTTTTTAGAAAAAATTCAATCAACATTTCAAATAGAATTCATATTTGGAAAACACTTGAAAATAGTTTTCAACTCTTTTACAAACATTAAAATGAAATTACATCCGTTAAATGACTACAGGGATGCGCTTTGTACGATAAAAATTTAGACTGAGTGCCCACGTACACTTCATTCAGAGTTTTCTGTTGGTTGAAATTTTGTATAAAGATACTGTATGTGAAATAAGTATTGTCAATTGCCAAAAGAAGTTTTTTACAAATCAGTACGTATTATTTACATCGACTCTATTTGATGATGAGTTAATTAATCAAAAGCTGGCTCGTAATCGAACAGTCTGTTCTGTTGAAAAGTGACAAAGATTGTTGGTGGGAGTGCCGAGAATTGGGAATATTTATATATATGTATTTACATTTTACTAATTGTGAAATTGTACATGTATCATAGAATGATGACTTTTGACCCAGTCAGTAGTATATATACTATAATAGTATGTACATATGATAATAGATTATAAGCAAATGATTTTAGTAGAGGTCTCTGTATGTATGTATAATGGATTGACTGTTATGTTTATAATATTTTATTCAGTGTCAGCTATTTTCGTTTATGTAATCAATACTTGCCGGCTCGAAATATATTTCTGATTTAAATAAAATGTAATTTAACTGTTTTATAGGTTAGTTTTATGTCTACTATTTTCAACAATATTTATCAGAATGGAGTACTAACCTCCATATTTATATACCTACCTATTTGTATTTAGAATTCGTCAATTGGTTTATGTGCTTTTAAAAATAGGTTATACATACATACATACGTACACACTATTAACGTAATTTTATTCGTGAGTATACTTTAGGTTCATTGATAATTTACAATATTGTGCAAGGTACGTCTAGTTTAGCCTTTGAAACAATTGTTCTCAAAGTTATCGTCAAATCAACAACATTACCAAAAATTTTCGATTCAAATATGAATAATATGAAGACAAAATTAATTTAGACTCTACCAAAAAAAGAGTCTTTGTACTACTAAAGAAAAGTGGCGCGGAGTAACGTTTTTGGATAATTAAATATAAGACCAAAGTGGCAGTGGGGGGGGGGGGGGGTGCTACTTTTTGTTAAAATATATTCCCCTCAGTTCCCGTAGACGGCGCTATTGAGAGAGAGTACTGTACTTGGAATATCACCGAAAGTGTCCACATGAAAAAAGTGATCTCCATAAATATTTATAAATCCAATTGGCCATTAGAGCTAATAAAATAATTTTATTGTATAATCTTATTTTTTTTTACATGTATTGCGAATATAAGCGAGTTATATGACTAAATGGTATTTACAGTCACCGGGATTTTCGAGTAAATAAACATTGAAGCAAAATTTAACATAAATTTATAACTAATTACAGAATTATTTTCTTTTTTTGCGATGTTTTTATTGTTGTTATTTTCCGTATATTTTATTAAATGTAATATAAATGTTTATTTAATTTTATGTAATATTAATATATTTTAATTAACTTTATAAATACGGGAGTATGATATCCATTAAATTTATATTTTATAATTTTTTTTTTGTTATTGCATTGAGTGGTTGCTAAATGGGTTCATTCTGATTTACATTTTGACGTTTTAAAGTATATATTGATTAATTCTATTATATAGTATTAATATACATACATTAAATTTTATTTTTGTATTTTAACGTTTAAGTTTTAATTTCCGGTCGGACCGACAGAGTCGAATTTTCAAAAGGGTGTTTGAGACATGTACCCAGGGGATAACTGAAATTATACATTCATCAAAATTGAACGGGATGAATACAGTTGTGTCTCTTATAATGCGATTAATTCGTACCGCATTATAAAAAAACACAAAAGTTATAGAATTCTATATAAATGTTAATTTCCTATTTTACCCATTTAGAGGATGAATTCCATGTATCCTATAGCACTTTTGAGATTAAGACGAATCTAACGACATCTCTATCGAAATTTATCAAACCGTTTGGACTACCACCTGCGCCCAGAAACAGCAAACGAACATGCTTCTAGTATGGCAAGTTGATAAATTCGACTATATAGATATTTTTGGATCATTCTATATATATATACACATTTATACGGTGTTTTTCCTATTTTCTTATTGAACCCTATTTAAGTTTACTGTTAAATGCATGTCAAGTTTGAAATGTCAGTTATTGAGTTAGCAACTGATACGAAAGTGTTAAACATAAAAAGTTATATGTTTGTGTGACCCTCAAACCAACTTTTAAATTTTATTGTATCGTTCACGTATGAAGACCCACACGTCAATTTTAAATTTTATTATGATTATCATTCTTCATATATGAAGACCGGAACGTCATGTTTTGATTGGTAAAATGTAAGGTAGTTTTCAACTTATGTTGGAATTCGATTATTTTTTGTTGAAAGTAAAATTTACGTGGTAAAATGCAAAGTAAATATCGAAATAAATACAAATATTGAAGTATTGTATTTATTTTTGTTTTGTTTATTTTGAAATCTTTGATAGGAGTTGGAATAGATATTGTGTTTACGGCCACGTTATCCGGTTCTATACAATCAATTTTTGATATTTTCTTATTTTCTATTTGTGAAAATATTACATTTTTCAATATTCATAATTTCGAAAAGCGATGTGTATCTATCGTGTTTGAATATATTTTTTCAACCATAACATGGAGTATTCGTGTAGTTATAATCGATAATTCACAGTATCCTAATCCATCATATATGTGCTAACTTGTTCCTGATATTTTTTTCATCAAGTGGCAATATTCCTTCAAAAATATTGAGGGGTTATTCAGGGTTGCAGAAAAAAAATCGTAATTTTTTTCCCGGGTATCTTTGTTCCTTTATATATTACTCCGATTTCGATGAAATTCTTAGGGGACCATCTAGGAGTCATGCATCAAAAACTATCGTGGTTTCCGAAGTTATACCACATGATCACAGACAAACACGAAACCAAAATTGTTCATTTTGGAGGGAAACAATTTTTCGCAATGCTTTCGCTTATTATTGAAACTCGATGGCTCCCGACAGTATCAATTTTTCCCCGTCCAAACACCTCTACAACAGAGCAAATTGAGCAGTACAATACAATGGATTCTTGTACGTGTTTAAATTAATAGCGTAAAAAACATGAGGTAGAGGGGGGAGTTCATGGACGGTTTTTTGATTATTTCTTGATTAAAATTACCAAGGTGTACACACATACTTGAAACTTTATTAAAAAAGAGAAAAGACAACACGCTTGAACGTCCGTGTAACATACATACATATATTGTGAGGGTAGAACGGCACAACGACACTTAATATTATCCGGCACGAGAACAACTTTATAAAATTATTTTATTTGATATAATTTTATTGCACGATGTCGGTGTGGGGAGGGCGAGACGCGCGGGACGTATTAAACGTACTGTACATAAAAAGAAGTATTATTTGGACGCAACAGTTATTTAGTAATTTTTGATATCATATACATATCTATGTTTTTGTATTATGTCAATTTATATATATATATATATATATATATATATATATATATATATATATATATATATATATATATATATATATATATGAGTATACTATTGAGCTATAGAGCGTGTACGTATGGAAGCTACAACGATTGTGTCACATACTCAAACGGGCAGACTCAATGACTGTTGTTAACGTTACTAGCGAACGACTAACGTTACTATATATGGTGCGGTAGGTGAACAATTCAACCCTGTCACAAGACAGAAGTGAGAAATCGCTTGACATGCTGCAATTTTAAATTGTGTCCGGTAACCGAAATATAACCAATCAGACAGAAAATAGTTGTTAAATTTAAGTAGCTGAAATTTAGTAATAGTAGAATATAGTGAAAACTAGAGATGATCGATATATCGCTAACTGTTATTTTGTAACTAGTATAGAAAGATAACAGTTATTGTGAATAACTGGAATACCCAGTAACTGGTTACTTAAATAACTCCTTTGGAAATATCGATAACATAGGTCAATATTAAATATATTCAAAAGCAAGGATCACAGTAATTTATTTTAACCACCTACGGAGAATTTCAAAATAATAACGCCCCAGGCAAGTTACACATTTTCTATTGTAGCACATTTAAAAAACCCTTAAAAATGAACTATTGTCTATTGTACAGTTATCTATTTGTATTTGTAATTTTGTATCCATAAAATTGTTAAAATTGTGTATATAAAGCCTAAATCCTTGTATAGACAAGTATTTGAACAGATATTGCAGATTATTTAGTATCCGTCAGTATTATAGATCTGTGCATATTTCACTAACAGAACCGTTTATACGCATATCGAATATCTTACAATATGTTAAAATATCCAAATACCATACCAGTTATTATAATAACTGTTATAAATAACAGTTATTTTTCAGTAACTGTTATTGCAATAATAGTTATTAGAAAATAACCGTTTAGCTCATCTCTAGTAAAAACTAAGTTTGCAACTACTTTGTTAGACAATTGGCCGAATACCGAATATTTGGCGAATACTATTTGGCATTTTGTATTTTTTTGTATACTGCTTGAAGTAGATAAAATGTCTTAGAAAATTTTCGATTTTCTTTTTTTTTTTGTAAATAACTCCAGAAATATTTGGACGTACCTCCTCGTATGGAATATCGTTAGAAAGATCTTTTAGAAGGAAGTTGAGGTTCCTGTAACTAACTATTCCCCAGTTGGTTCCTAGCTCAGTTTTGACAAGAACTGATCTAGACAGCTTCGAACTGATTTGTTAACTGCTGGTAACAGCTCAGTTCTTAAACCACTGAGTAGCCCTGATTAAATGCGACTTCAACACGCACCTGACGAATTTTTTCTATGTAAGGATAAATTTAGTCATTATATTCTGTATGAAATTATAATATACACAGTAAATTATGTAAATATTTTAATATTACTTCTGTTAAATATTTTTACCTAGATGTTGGCTGGCGTCTGTACAGTAAATATTAACTGTTCGCACGGGTGAAATTTTATCCTTTATAGTTTTAAAAGAACTAAAAAAAAAGGGAATTTTTTCTAAAGTATTTTATATCATATTTGTAGCTGACGTAAAATTAACTGAACAAAAAAGCGACGACTTTAAATTTCACAAGGATATAAAGTGTGCTCCGGAACAGCCGGAATACGATATCAAGATAGGAAACTTTTTATTTCTAATTTTACAATATGAATCAACGAAGAAAAAATTATCTCTAGCCAGAGGCGAAATTATTGTTACAGTGTGGCTAAGAAATTGGTCACTGATTTGATTTCGGTATTCGAATATTAATTTTATTTCTCATAATAAAAGTAAGTCATACGATTGTGAAAGTACTGAAAATTGTCTCATATTATTATATTGAGGTGATTACAATACATTCCATAAAAATTTATTTTTATATATTGTATAGATTGGCCTTGTAAAATTTGGTCTACGGCAGGAGTTTCGAAAGTGTGGGTCGCGGCTCATAAAAGTCTGGGAATCGATGGTCGTCTGAGGTGTAGAATTAACAGTACAAAACATATCAATAAAGGATGTTTGCGAGCAAGAAATTAGATTTAATTGAATTTTGTAATAAAAAAAAGCGTCGTTTTACAACGCAATAATCTTTTATCTACATATTGAACAATTTTCGATTGAATTTGTTGAATTGATTTTGGTTGGTGTGTTGGCGGCTCATCCGGGATATAATTCAATTTTTAACATGTGAAATTTGTATGAGTGAATATTTTTGTAATGGAGTGTATACGTTATATATTTATTTTCAAGATGTGTCCCCATCGTTGCTATGCTATGTTCTACTTGTAAACCGCACTTCATCTGGTGTATTTGGTGTGTTTGGTGTGTTCAATGGAACAAAAGTGTTCCTTTTTAATACGAAATAAAAAAAAATTCCTATTTTTGCAGCATGATATTTTTATATTATCCAATAGATACCTTCCCTAATTTGTCAATATTTATGATCCGATTTTCATTTCTTTTTATGACACAAATACAATTTCAAATATTCTCGAATTTATGGTTTTTTCTATTTTTCTCCAAGGATTTTTATTTTTTTCCTTTTCGTTCGTTTTTCACACAGACGCAAAAGGAAAATTTCTTTTCTCGGCTTTTTCACCATCTTCAAACATTAATGTTTAATACGATGGTTTTGCAAAATAACAAAATTGAACGCACAAATGTATTGGTGTATTGTGTTTTTCATTGAAATTAAAAAATTTCTAAATTTATTGATGCGACAGATTTGAACCATTCAATTTAATTTTGAAATTTTCTCATTCCGTTCCAACCTTATGTATATAGGCGTCATCTAAATCGATATGATTTGATTACGTGTGAAATGATCAGTTATTAATTAACTGAGCACGTGTGAACTGAATTGGTGTGAACGGGTGTGATTCGTTTACATGTAAACAGGGCCTTTAAGGTTGTTTTCAAATATTCTCTGTAATTATTCACACCAAAACAATAAATAATAAACAGTAAGTGGAATATATTATAAAGAAATATAAAATATTTCCTTTGTTATTTTCGAGTCCTCTGAGTTGTACGATTTCTCGTATCGAAAATATCGCCGATCAAAAACTCATTACGTCCTGGAGCAATTTTAATCTATACGTCTAAGTTATAAAAACAAATGAACAGCACGCTACAAGCTTTTCTTGCTAAATAAACCTTATTTACGCAAATCGATGAAACTTATACAAAAAGTTCTTATTATTTTAAAGGTAAAATTGTAAAATTTATGCACCTAACACGTTATTATATTTTTCTGTTCTGCTTCCTACTTCTTACTTACAGTTTCGGTGTAAACCACCTATGTGGTGTCTATAATTAGTTATATTATAGTAAATATTGGTAAAAAATTATTTGAGTGATAAGATTTAACGAAATTTTTGTTGTTTGTTTGACACAGTTGCGATTGAAAACATATCTTTCTATCAAAAAATAAACATGAAATTTTAAATAAGATGAGATACAATCTTTTTTCCTCTTTTGGTTAGAAAAAAAATTGGGAATAATATATTCTCGCTCTAGGATACAAATATATAAATAAAAAATTACTATGCATATGTACACTGTATACAAATTTTAAAATAGAATTAAGAAAATCCAGCATACGGTGCGTGTAAATTTTTTATTATGTCAGCCCAGGATTTATTTAAAGCTTATATTTTGTTTTTTGTTTTCATTTAAACAAAAACATTTTTTTGGTTAACTAAAAAAAAAAAAATCTACAAAATCGACAAAAATAAATGAAATTTTCTGGTGGGCCGCCACTGTTTTTTCTTTGGTGTCACGGCAACAAAATTTTTATTGTTTAGGAACGGTATTATTGAAAGTGGTTTCATTCAGATTGGCACCACTGAAATCTTGTAATGTATGTATACCAAGAATTCATATTTCCCCCAGCCTCTGGTCTTAATTTCCCCTCGCGGTCGATTGGTTGGTGACGCCTTTGTTTCGGACCGATTATTGTAAGTTAATTATTTTAGCGGGCGTATTGCAAAGGACAATTTCATTAGTAAAAAAAAATAATAAACGCGAAACGAAAGAAGTGATAAAATGGCGTAATGATTATTATTACGACACTGTGTTGATGACAAGTGTCAAAAAATAAAAATTTTCGTTCGATTTTTATATTTACGTTTGGCAAATGTAATATTGGAAATATATATCTCAATAAAAATAGATAGATTTGTTCATTTACAAAATGAAACTAATCTATAAATTTTTATTTGCACTAATACTTATACGGTGTACGAGACGTGTTCGGGTGTTTGACGCGTACGTTCGACGTGTACGAGTGTACGAGTGTACGGGTGTACGGGTGTATGAGTGTACGAGTGTGTATGTTTGGTGTGTCGGGTGTGCGATGGTGTGCGGTGTAATACATTCATCCAGTTTCATCGCGATCATTACTTTGTCAGTCTGTTAATCGAATTTACTTTTTAGCTGAACAAATAATCATAATACATAGCAATTCTACGGAATATTTGTTCATACCACTCGACATGAAAAATACATTCAATATCATTTTAACTATTTTTATCGGAACAATTTTAATTTCGTACCAAATTTAATTTTGTTTACATATTCAACAAATACAGCCACGGTCTCCGGAACAATTTCATCGGAATTTTTTAACGTCAAAAAAATATATATTGTTTTCGTTCAAGGGCAGATACCTAATTGCGAACCCAAATAAAAGTTTTCAAAGTAACGTTCAAGTCTGTTAAATATATAGAAAAAAGATTCATGCCCATTTTTCAATATACAAAAAAGTTCAACAGAAAAGGATTCATGTTCAAAGTATAACACACAGACAGAACAAAATTATAAGGGTTCTGAGAATTTTTCTTCGGAACCCTGATAACGAATGACACAGGGAATGAAAAAGGGCACTGTAAGATTTTTCTGCAGTTTCCCTTAACAATTCCAGCTAAATATTGGCATAGTTCTGGTTGCAGACACATACCTTCCGAATGTTAGTCTTCACCACTTTGTTTGTCCTCCACTCGCATCATAATCGTCAGTCCCTTATCAGTGCAAACACTGGCTGAAGTACCAATTTTTTTCAATATATACATCTAGCTAAAACCCTACACTTTTAATATATATGTGAGGATGTAGGTGATGTCTGTGATAGACATTAATTTTAAAAAACGAAGGTTAAACCCCATTATTATTGTTGTCATAATTCCAAATACCACGCGGACGAAGCTGCACGTAAAAGGTAGTACTTATTAATATAATTTAATACAGCATTTGTGTTGTATATTTGGTTGAAAATATTTTCTGTTCTATAGTGTTCTATAAAATAAATCTTTTCATTATAATTTAGTTATAATTAATTAAAAATCTTAACAATAAAATAATTGATTACTATATTATTAATTAAAATTTACCAATTAACAAACCGTTGAATTGAAATCAAAAACAATGAACGTATTCAAGTATTATTGCGAATTCGTTTTTATTTTTTGGTAAGATCGCTATCGTTAATGAATACGAATCGGTTAGATTTTGTTAAGTAGATCGTTTTCGTGCATCTAAAATATATGTAAACAGGCATCCGTAATCTACCTCGAATGACAACACAAACTTACTTGAACATTAGTGGTTACATTATAATTAACCTGTAGGAATATAAATCCCGGAGGAAATCCATCGTTCATTGGTTAGTTTGTTAAGCGACCTGAACAACAAACAACCATATTATATACTTCACGTTAAATTATATCGCAACCATCTGTAAATCTGTTTTCATAATTATTTGTGTACAGGTTGGGTCATTTTTAATTCCTTCATAAACGTCTGGGTACAATTTATGTGACAAATGTACGCCAACATTTGTCATTTGTGATCTAAGTTCAGCCTAACTAAAAAAAAAATATATTTAAATTTACTATTTCTGACTTCGATTCGACCTTAAGAGGATATTGAACCAACAGCTATAATTTTTAGCGAATTTCCAGAGGCAACATTCTGCTGTTACAGTCGCTGCCATGTTGAGACTTGAGCTCGTAACTGTGACAGAAATTTGTTTTGAGGTTCTTCGAACTCGAAAATAATTTTCACTAATATGTATATATATATTCATAAAGGGTACCACTTCTCCCAATTTTCCCCTATATGTATCTCACAAACGTGGTGTCTTTTAAAATATTCATTATTTGCATTAAACGTTATTCAGCTTAAATTTTGTAAGTATATATTATATGTACATATATGTACATGAGTGCATGTTATAATTAGAATCAAAATTAGGGTCATTGAGTTTATGATACGGTTATGAAAATGGAACACAGTGTAAGATGTTCGTCATAAAATTTCGGAGTGCAAGGAACATATAAATGAATAGATATCTTAATTTTGTCCTTCGTACAGTCCTAAATTGTTGACGTTTTTCTTGATCCTTTTTAAATATGCATGAAATTCCATTAACGTTCGACATTTTTATCCTAATAAATCACTAACACAAAACAACTTTTCCGTTTTCAAACATTTAAATCTTAATATTACAGTGGAAGTTCTAAATAGTACGTTTGTACGGTAGGACGAGTGAAATTTTCGAAAATCCGGTTGTATATTATTTGGTTAGTAAAGTCAGTGGATAAGTTCGGATTCACTTGAACAGTTCAGTTCAGTCGATTCAAACAACTTGGTAATTTGGTTGAGAGCATACAGAGTATAACATTGTATAGATTTGCCCTACAAATGTCTGTCACTGTTGTTAATCGAGCATATCTCAGTTCTATTCCCTTGGCTAATATATGTTGAAACTTTAGTGAAGTATTGATCGCATATTAAATATCCATTTCTTCCATTATAACCTAATTGTTGAAAATTATTCAAATCATCTCAATATTGCATTTAATAAAATTATATTGTCCGGACCGTCTGGACTGTATATGTTAGGTCACTGTTGTTTGTTTTTTTACAGAACATACTGTACATAACGTTTAATATGCTAATAGAAAAACGTAAAAAATTTTCTCAAAGTAGATTTGTTTGCCGTCGTCGTTACTGCTATTTAGTACACGGATCAATTTTTTTTCCTTTTCGAATACTCAAACTTTATTTTGGATGAAATTCACCTTTGCATGTATTCGAAAAAAAATAATATTTCCCCAGTCAATTACCGGTAAACAAGGTGTATCAGAACTACTATATACGTCATAAACATAAACCAGACAATACTCAACAAATTGACTTCAAATGATGGAGCTAAATTAAGGGCAAGTCCTCAACTCGAAATTTTATCATATATTGACTGGTTACATGAAGTCTGAGTTTCTGAATCTACTCTGTGATTTTTTCAATCAAAACAATAATTTGGTTGAACAATACAATAGTTCAGTTAAAAACAATAGTTTAATTAAATATTAACACAAACATTCGATAATATTGAAATTAAAATGCATGAACCAGCATGAACCAGACAAAGCTGTACAATTTAACACGTGAATTCATGATCGTTCACCCCTGTTACACGCTGTATTTATCTATCTATGTCAAAAATAAAATTTTAATATCGACATGTATATATAGTCAGGTTCATATATGCATATATAGCTGTTGAATTATGCATAGTTTTGAAAATTTAATAAAAAAAATATATATGTCAATGAAAATTTGCCTTTGATCTGTCACGGGTATTATTTTATACTTTTTTTTTTTATCAATATGTTGCAATCTTGTGCGCTTGCTTGCCAATAAATATTAGTGTCCATGTCAACGACTACAAACACCGTGAATATATGCATAAGATAACAGATGAGTTAGTTGACAGTATTTTTGAAAAGTAGTAAGGTTACGGCGGTTCTGTACCAATAGTAGTAAAATTTCAACAATTCTTTACCAAAAGTCGTAAAGGTCACAAAGGTTTTATACCAAAGTAGTAACATTAAAATAGTTCTATACCAAAAGTCGAAGTGAATATCGACCGTTGCCGCGTCGAACTGGTTCGTAAAACTGACAAGTTCCGATCGTTCGGGGTCCGAATTCATTTTCGTAACACCCCTAATCTAATGTTTGTTACTACTTGGTAATTTTAATCATTTTTTTTTTTATTTTTTGCTTTTTTAGAAAAAATAGAAATTTTTTGCCTACAGCGATATCCTCGAACAAAGATATTAGATATTTTTATTCTGTTTTTGTTTACTTTACATCTTTCTATCAATTTATTTTTTATGGATTTATGATTTTATTACAAGCAACAACAAACAATTTTCTAATGGTTTTTCGCTATTTCCATTAACATTGACTGGTTTTTAAGGGGTTACATTTAATTAGCGTATCGAAAAGTGAGACTTGTTTGGGAAATATTTTTTGAAAAATAAAAAAAGTAAACAAAATGAAACTTTAAGGGTTTATTTCACATACATACCATGTGAGTTTTTTGAGAGTTGCCATTTTTATTACAGCCAAATTTGTATGATAGAAATGGTACTGGAAAAGGTTATTTTCTTGGATGTAATAGAAAATGTAACCAAAAAGAACACTGTCGGTTGAAGTAGCCTCAAGTACATATGCATATTTTTACCGCCTAATTGACAAATTTAAAAAAAAATTCAAAAATTAAACTTGGGTAAAAAAATTTTTTTCCTCGTTTATATTGTTAATTAATGCATTAGATCAGTTTTATCGAAAAATTAATATATAGTCTCAGTTAAAAATCTATAAATTTGTATCATAGCTCGAAAACCATAAGAGCTATAAAGCTCCTGACGATAGCAACCGGTTGCCCCCGTCGATATCTACAACTTTTATTTGAACAATTTTTCGATTAAATCAACGGTTTGGCTATAATAAGAATGGCAACTCTCAAAAAACTCACACGGTATACTGAAAAGTATGCAAGAATTTTTTTTCGAACTTGAAAAAATGCAAAGTGGTTGGCCAGTTGTAGTTACGCTATGAGCCCTAAAAAAAAGTTTAAAAAAATTAACTATATGTTACCCCTTACACAAATTGCAATAACTTTTGAAACTTGTCATTCAATTTTCAAAAAAAAAAAAAAAAAAACCTATAATTTCTTATAATATAATCATTTGGTGTCGTATTCGTATAAGAACGAATGGGTCCACGCATCGACTCAATATCCATCATACGGGAAACGGGACACACACACCTCACACTTTCGCATCACTTAAACTAGTGGTCTCTCTATTTGCAATAAATTCTCCTTTCATACAGAAATCAGCAACATATCATTCCAAGGACAGGTCATAAATAACTCGAAGCGCACCGCGTTCCCATTTACGCACCGCCGTAATACAATATAATGTTGGCAAACAACTCAACCCGGCCCGGGGCCCACCCACATAACTGCAAATTCAAACCATACATTGGCCGTATATCTGTAATTCTGTATACACATAAATATATCTTTTCGTAAGTTCCATGAAATAAATTTTCTCCATTGCACATAATATTGCAGATTTAAAACGTCTGAATTTATGTGGCCGTTTCTTTTTTTTTATTGATTTAATTAAGTAATGTGTTTGAAATGTCGCTTTTTGTACAACGTTCAAATAGAATATCGTAAAAAAAAAACTGATTATTAGTTGCTTTTTGTCTCGAATTTCGTTAATAGTCATTTTTTATTCATGCTTCCAGTTACAGGGGCGGATGCAAGGGTCACATTTACGAAGGGGTCACATTTTTTTTTTTTTACAAAAGTTTCATAATCCTCTTGACGTCATCAAAATTAATTATTCAGTGCTTTATGCGAGTAATTTGAAATCGAGTGATTGATTGAATTAGGGTGATTTGGGCGTGAGCTTTTCACTTTTACTATAAAAATGACCCAATTCCTTTTATAAATGTGACTAATCCCTACGTGCCTAATTTTAGTGAAAATGATAATAACAAATTCAAAAACTTATAATTTTTAAATCATTAAAAATTTTAGTAAACTTGAATTATGTCATCAGATAAACCATAATAAAATTCGAATTAATCACTGTTCTGAGGGGAGATTATGAGCCCCATAGCCACCCTGGCTGTATCCGCTCGTGTTTTCAAATGAGAACACGTTATTTATGGCACATGCTATTACCCGGCTACTGTACTAAATTATACGGGTGTATACGAATTAGTTACTCCGGGTAGTAAATATCATGCTCTTTAAGGAGTTCAGTTTTTGGTGTGGTTGGCGTCCATAAGCAGGCCCGGGTTAACTAATAGATAAAAAGATAAATGTCTAAGGCCCGTAATTCAAAGAGATTCAGAGACAGAACAGAAAAATTAGATAACAAACCAAGAGGATGATGCTGTCATTTCAAAGATGGCCGTCCTATCCTGTTCGAAACGTTCCAAAATCAGCCATTTATTCAGTAAGTCAAGAAAAACAGTAAGTCAGTTTTTTTTTTTTTGGAGAACACTAGTTTAAGGTTATACAGGGGATTATTTGTTAGTGTTAAAGAAAGATTTACAAGAAACGCAGATTCGTGGCCGCGACTGTTTGTTTTAGTTGTTCCTCATATCTTATTTATATCGTACACAATTTCCATAGTTATTGGAAATTTGATCGCACGTGTAAAACCGCGTTCAAATCCAAATCACTTTCAACCGCAAACTGAAATATGTTATTTTATTTAATAGTGTTTACGTAACCAACACACAGAAGACGTCATAGGTTGTTTCTTGTTACCACCCAACGCATTCTGTTTACGTAAATGATTATTAATTTAAAATCTTATCCGACGTGCAAAACGTACGCCTGTACGCCTGTACGCCTGTACGCTCGTGTTCGCCCTTACCCATCCGTTCTGAACCTGACACAAATACAATTAACAAACAAATCAATCCGAAAAGAATTAAGAAACTGAACATTTTCTGACATTTTCAATAAAATATTTACAGACAAAATGACACATACACAACATCACATCATACACTCGTAGGTATATAACCAATGAATGAGCTTGTGTGGCCCACGTGCCCTATACGCCCTGTGTGTACCGAACACAAAGCAACCGGAGGCTTAAATTAGAACAAACATTTCACAATTATGATTTAAGTCAATTTGAACATTATATATTATATGTGTTGCTGCGTACCTACTTAGAAATGTGGAATAGAAACTTATATTCTATTCAAAACGTAAATTCAATTATACAATACAATGATAATTATATAAACGTATTCAATTTAGGTATACAAAAATTTCACCTAAAATTCTTTATTTCCACAATTAAAGTTTTAAAGGGTTATTGGTCCATGTAACTGGTCGAAAATCACCTGAATGGTTAAGAATTTTTTGTGATTCTTTCAGTGTTACTGTAGAAAAAATTACTTCGACACTTTTAGCCGGAACCCGTACCAATGACCCCGTATCCCTTTTGTAGATCTACCGACCAGCTTTTTGCTTGTTAAAAAAAATTCTCGAAATTCCATTTATTGTAGTTTCGTCCGTCTAAAAACGTATTTCACTCCTTAAACTTGGATCATAAGTTTTTCCTTAAATAATTGAAATCTGGAATCGGAAATTTATTTTTATTCGTTACAATTCCTTATTAACAAATTCTCACCAGTGTTCAACATTAAAAAAAAACCGTTTGGACTAATGAACATAGTTGATACAATTTCCTTCTAAATGACCATTGAGATTTGAACGAGATTTTTTTTTTATTTGCTACATAAAACATTTCGAAAACTAATCAATACGTTCGCAAAGTTTTCACAACATCATTTAATCAATTAAAAGGGAAATTGTTCTAAATTGAACATAATAAATAACCGATATATATTAATGACACAATTTTCCACATTTTCCAGATAAATAATATAATAGAGTTAATATGGTTCCACTGTTAATTTTATCGGTTAATGAACTGTCAAATTTTATGAAAAGCGAAAAATTCATAATTTTTTTGAAAGTGTTTTTATACAGATAAAATTTATACAGTTCGCTTCCCAGGGTTCGGCAACATTTTATGTATATGTACAAACAGAGCTTGCTCAGTGTCTAATTACCGTAGGTAACGGAGCGGTGCGATGTGATCTATAATACATTGATAACAGTTGCACCGAATGTGTTTATGATAAGCAACGTAAGATAAAAATACAGAAAACTACATACCTATATATTTTTTAAGACTTTTTTTTTATATTTTGCAATATATTTTGGACAATTTGTGAACTGATAATTGTATATGGGTCCTTATCTACCTGGTTAAACCCAGCGTTGAGAATGATTATCCAGAATTGAAATCGGAATACAATAGTTTTATTTTAATTGTTACGTAAAAAGATCATTTTAAAACAATACAAAATTAGTTCTTTTTTTAATACGATAATAGTTATAACAGAAAATAATAAGCAATATAAACAATATTATATTACATATATATGTGTATGTATCCATATAATACAGGGTGTTACACTATATAATTCATACGTATAATACCTATATAATAAAGGTTTTACAATTACAAAAATTGGATGCTTTATAATTGAAACACAAGATTTGTTTAAATGAAAAACACAAGCAAGTGTATCTATTAAAAATTCAAAACGCATTTTTTTTATATGTCTAAATTGCTCCAAAAACGTATATCGTACGATACGATCATTAACCAGGCTAACAATTACTAACCCGTTCTTCAGGAAAACTAGGTATTCGGCTCTAAAGCTAAAAGTATGTATGCGAAACATGTTGATAATCACTTTTGATTTCACTGTGTACCTATAAATGTATTGAACTCTTTTCAAGTTAAAAATAGTTTGTGCACCAAAGCTAATTAAAATGTCTGATGTAGACATCTAACGAAAGTTTTCATAACTTACTAACGATTATGATTAGAAAAAGTTGCCCAGAGTAATAAAATATGTTTGCTATTAATTTGTACCGGATGCTATAAGAAAATTGTTTAGAAATAAATTATTTTTAACGAGGCATTCATCCCCATTTTAGTATTTTTTTTTTTCACTGAATCCTGAATTTTTAATTTTTAATCCTGAATTATATGAGCAATTTTTTTTTTGAAATCGACCTGCTATAGTTCGTGTCATATCTTGTCTACTGTTTCGAAGATGTAGTTTCAAGAAATATCTTGTGAGGATTTATTCTAGAATAAAGTTCAACAAATGCGTGTTGGACGTGCATTAAGTTAGGGTTCCTTAGTAACTAGAGGTTTTCACAACTTTCAGGATAAAATGTAGGGTGTTTAAATATATTTTTTATAATTTATTACAGAGATGGATAAGTATATTATGCTACCTTGCATGCGACAGTGTTATTTGCAGTAGTGTTACTTGGGTGTCCATTTCATGATAATTTGGTTATTCCCTATATCTTAAAAGAAACACAAAAAGTTCAGTTCAGTATTTTGCAAACGAGGCGTAAAAATTAAATAAAAAAGTGGTTACAGCCTAAAAGAATCTCAACTTTAAAATATTTTTCTAATGATATCCGGCACAGTAGGTTAGGTTTAAGAGAAATCTCAACTTCATCTCTAAGAGATCTACACCCGTGGCTTGTACAAGTAAAATTTAATGTTCGTAGACCAAAAGATACAGGAATAACGGACGAACAGACTGACGGTATTTGACGAAACTATAAAAATTCCAGAATTTTTCTCCGGAACCCGGAAAAAACATTTTTCAAAACGTATATTATTTTTAATAAAACGTGTAAACTCAATTTTTTAAATATGATATGACACTGTTGTATTAATATTAAATTTTTCTGTATCATCAAATAAAAACAAATACAGAACATGTTGAAAAATTGTTTTAGAAGCACTGTTATATATGATATTAATAACAGAACAACAGACATGTATGTACGGTGTGTATGTGTTTGAGAATTGAGCTTAAGCCGTTTTCATGACAGTAGACAAAGTAGCAAATGAATCTTCGTACACATATATAAGGTCTTATACGGTATATATGAAGATATATTACGATATATATCGTACGATACTGTGCGAGTATAAATAAATTAATGAATTTGAATCTTATTTAAGTGAAAATTGAATCTGTTTGTATTTCTTTTTATAAAATATCAGTAATAACAATGTTCTCTGCCATTGTTGATTTCAATGGAGAAGGAAAAATGCCCGAAGGAGTGGACGTCGGTTCAGTAGTAGTTAGTCAGTGATAATTGTGTTTTTCTTTTTTTTAAAAAAAAAAAAAAAAAAGAAATAAAGAAAGAAAGAAACTGTCAGAGTGAGGGTTTTCCACCACTGTTTCTTCTTTTACCAGTCGACGAAAAGAATACTGACTTCGAAATGGACGAGATGACAGGGTGAACAGCACACACAAGAATAAAGATGATTGGAAATGCTAAGAAATACAATTACCATTCAATTGTAATCTTTCGAACATTGTTATTTGTACTAGAGTTCGTGTTTTTCAAATAATTGTTTCAGTTAAGTCGCAAAACATAATTGTTTTCGTTTAAATACAAATATATTTGTATTTAAATACACTGTCCAACTCCAACTGATTAGCTGTGTTCTCTGTTGTCTGCCGTCCCCTTTTATACTCTGAAAGTTCTTGGAATGTTGTTTTCTTGAATTACTTCTAGACATTTCTGATAGGTTCTCAAACATTCCAACCATTATATAAAAAAGCCAGTGAACCACACTGTTGACTAGTGTACTTGTTCTTCAGTTACACTTTATGGGATACTAACAATAAAAGTTGAAAGTGATGTTACCCCTAAATTTATTTAATTTTTTGTTTAATAACAACAAAAGACGATGACCATAAATATAATTTGACAACGTAACAATAATGTCAGTTATATTCGTAATGTGCATAGCTTTCAATCACACGACACGCAATAACCACGCTACAAACATTTCAATCATGTACAATTTAAAAAAAAAATATTAACAATAAAAAAACAATATTGAAAAATGTAAATTAATTATTGAAATAATATTTTTATAATGAAATATTGGCAATGATAGATGGACAAAATGGACAGGCCGTACAAACCACCGGGCATAGTTTGCTTCACTAATATCGCTAATTCATGTCTAATTGTGTCAGTTGCACAATAAAACTCAAATTGTATAATAGTGAGCTTATATATGCAATGATTTTCTGGCGCCAGTACGAAGTGACGCACCAGTAAAAGCAAAATGTAAACATCTATTAATATGCAAGCTGGAAAATTTTTAGTCGGAGCTAGGATGAGCTACATGGAAACGATTCAACAACAATTCTGAACAAATCGTAACTTCCTATGGAATTGCTGTTTTCCAGAAAAGTTACCGAGCCTCGTTTTTTATATTATAAAGTTACAATTGTAATGAAAAAATACCTACTCTTTTGTGATTTTTATCTCATTTTCGTAAACTGTAATTTTACTACTTTTGGTACAGAATGCAAGCCTGAATAGATGAGTTTGTCTTAGTTATTTGCTACGGAACCCTAACAACGTTTGAATATTTCAAATTAAACAATGAATGGTGATCGGGGAAAAAAATATAATATTTGAAAAATACAAAAAACTTTTTTACATTATTCACATAATGAAAAAAAAAACCGTACTAGAATATTTTGTAACTAGAATTGAATGCTCAACGTTGAGTTGACGTTGCGAAAAGAGATAGTCAATTGTCGGGATGGTTCCCCAGTCCTGAGGCATTGTCGACTTAACGCTGAAGCAAATAACATGGAAACTCAATTTATTTGTGAGTAGCTATCGTAGCTATCCACGGTATATTTTTATATCGTAACACTCACTGTTCGTTTGATTCAAGTAGATATTTTATATTGACTGACTAGTAACATAACTCTATGGTTTTCATTATAACGGCACCAACACCATCACACCCGAGCACACCATTCTCCACTACCACTACACTGTTTATATCGTATACGTACATTATATTACGTATAACACTACTACAGCTACATCTATTTTTAAAAGATTACACTTTGGTTATTCTGATATTGAAAATAAGTTTCACTATATATATATATATATATATATATATATATATATATATATATATATATATATATATATATATATATATATATATATATATATATATATATATATATATATATATATATATATATATATATATATATATATATATATATATATATATACGTTGTGCATATAAAAATCCATTACCGGATAAATTCGATCAAATTGCCCTCTGAAATTTTTAAACCTGTTTGACGTTTGGAATTATAAAATTATCTTTGAATGAATTATTATGCATCAAAAAGTAAGGAAATTTTCTGACAAGTAGGGTTGCCAGACGTCCGTTCGGAAATTTTCCGCCGATTTTAACTTTTTTCCTTTGTATAAAAAGTTTTGGAATAATTGTGCAAAATAAATTTTATCTAGGCATTCTCGATAATCTTGTTATTAGCATCAATTTTGTTCACGTCAAGTAGTGACGGGGAAATATTTGAAACACTGTGATCACTAATCGCTGACCAATGGTGGGGAAACCGAGGTGGCTAAAAAAGAACATATCCTAGTTTTTGATTCTGCCAAGTCTAATAAACAAAAATATTAAATGTCTTCATAATCATTATATCGTACCCCTGTATAGACAGGAAAAAAAATAAATGAAATTCGATGTTAACAAATCACATGACCAAGGGTCAAAATCAAGGATTAAATATAATTTATGATAAACATACATTTTATATATTGAGATTAAACCGAAAAGTTTATTCGTGCCAACTTATACGAAATTCATGAATGAGTGATTACATTGGTTACGTAATATTCGTAATATACATATGTTTTAATATTTTTTTATATTGAAAATTCCAGACGATTTTCACTAAATGAAAAATTCTGTATTGGTATAGAATTACTGGGACCCTACTACTTTTGGTACAAAATCGCTGTAACCTTACTACTACTATTAAATGAAAAATTCTCACTTAGAACCCAAAAATTACAACTTTATTCTTTCAAATTACAAATTTGCTGGCCTCTTTTGTATATTTTAATTCAAAATTCACTTTCTTTCGCATTGTTTATTAATCATATTTCACCCGTATTTAAATATTATATGTATTACGTCATTAATAACAAATACAAAATTCCCAAATATACCTGTTTTATGGCCTTTTCTTTATTATAAATTTTATTGTACCTTTCAATATAATAATTATATGTAAGTTGTTATTCATATTCATCACAAATTAACTTGTCAATGGTTCAGAAAGATCAAAAGCGCTCGTTGTTTAAAAATGTTTTAAATTTTAAATGAAAATTAAGTAAAGTAAATGAATTTTTAAAGACTTCAGAAGAGTCTCTAATTTACTTTAGAAAAAGATGCTTAAATTTTTTTTTCTGGTGCCTGTCGAGCTCTTTTAGTAATACGAGCTCCAAGTTTAAACATGGCTACTTACCATTATTTCTTTACGGGCTTACGAATTCGTACAAATTCGTACGAATTCGTACCCACTGTACCCACTCTATTCTCAGTTGAGAATACGCGATGAACTCTATAATTTCCTGTTGAAAAGCTCTCTTTAATGTAGCAAAATTAGCATTTGTACATATATTTTCATCGAAACGTTACGACCGATCAAAATAAAAAAAAAAAAAACGTTTGATTGTTTTTATTTTTCGTCCCAATTTGAAAGCTCATGAATAGGGTAATGGTGGTTGGTGGGTAAATTGGGTGGTGTAGCCATCAATTACTAAATGTTACCATACAGTCGGCACGGAAAACTGGCAATACTCCCCTCCTCCCACCACTTGTGCACTTATGTAATTTATATACACAGTACAATTCACATGTGTATAGTACATATACTGGCATATATTTGAACATTTATGTATTATGTAATGGTTGGGAGAACCTTATAGTTTCGCCTCTTTCGTATTTCCGTAAATTAAATGATAGTCTAGTAAAAAAAAAAGTGAACTGGTATCGATTTTTTTTACCGAAAATTGATTGTGAATATATTTGTGATAGGAAGTCGTTAGGGTCTTGTATTTTGTGTTTCCGGATGAAGGAAATGCATTCAAAATGGCAACATTTATTTATTGAGGGACAAAGTTTATGTTTGGAAGTACGTGTTTTCAAAATGTTCGACGCAGAGACGGATTTAGGGTTTTTGTTAATATTATCTTAATTTTTCATTTTTGTTGTTAAAATGATTCCGTTTCGAGACATGATTGATTCAACAAGTCTTTTTTTTTAGTGGTCCTACCAGGGGCGTAGCTACCGCCGTATCAGCCGTATCAATGATACGGGGCCCCCGGGCTACAGAGGCCCCTAACGTGTGTAAGCAAAAATTAGTAAAATGTTATCCACAATGTCACTTAATCTCGTGCTTCCCGGGAAAAAAACATACAACAAAACTGTCATACGAGAGAATTTCAGATCGGGAATCATATTTCAAAGTCAATGTATACTATTGCTGTTTAGATATATTAATTTCTCAAACTAAACAGATCTCAGAGCCTTTGTGACATGAGTAATATGTTCGAAGTATTACAACCGGAGAAACTCTTATCTTCTTCAAACGAAGTGATAAAAAACGCTTCCGGAAAACTGTCGGCTAAATACAGTAAAGACACCTCAGTTAATCTTTATGAACAATTAATTGCACTAAAAACATGCTTAAAATCTGAAATTCAAGAAATTCATTCCATTAAGGAGCTCATGGAATTATTGCTGATAAAATTCAGTAGCCTTGCATCCAGTTTTCCGGAGGTAATAACAGCATGCTTTCTATTCTTGACCCTTCCAGTTACAACCGCAACAGCTGAAAGAAGTTTTTCAAAAAATTACCTAAGGACTTCGATGGGGCAGGAACGGCTATCAGACTTGTCACTATTGTCTATAGAGGCAGAAATTAAAAAAAAAAACTGAAACCGTCTTCAGCTATAGATGATTTAATAAATCAATTTGCCGAAAAAAGGCAATAAAAGTGTATATTTAATTTGAATTGTTTGGCTAGCTCAATTTCTAGGAGGAAGCGATAACTATTAATCAATAAATATTTATTTTAATTTAATGCAAACATTTTTGTTTATTTTGTGAGAAATCTTTATCCTTCATTTGGGCCCCCCAACTAATTTTGATACAGGGCCCCTCCAAGGCACGCTACGCCACTGGGTCCTACACGGGTAATTTTTGTAAAAATGAAAGAAATGACCGTGAAAATCTATCACTCGCTTCCAGTTTTGTCATTATAACATTTTATTTCTTCTCATACCAAACTTTATCGAAGTGATTTTGAAGTGGTTGAATTATAGATAATTTGGATGTGAATTTTAAATAGTTTTACTATCAAAATGGCGACTTAATGCCCCGGCAAATACACCACTGGTTCAGTTCAGTGTTACCGAGTTGTATTTTGGTATGCAAAAGGTTAAATTTTATTTATCTGTCGTGTTTGAAACGCATTTAAATTGTCTTATTTGTAAAATATTGCATAAATATACTTTTTTTTTTGAAATACATTGCAATATATAAAAATAATTTCTTTTTAAGAGATTACGTGCTCGAATGCCTCCGAACCGTAATGAGCCGTCAATATAATTTTCTTATCGTAACGATTAACATGTTAAAAGATATATTCACTTCGTTGCGAAATTCCATCGGTATAGAAACGCTTTGACGTATGTGCTTTGAATAAATGATTTTTATATGCATTATTCAATCCGTGTTGGCTGGCAAAAGGTACTTCATCACTTTAAATGTAAAATCCAATGAATTTGTTAAAAAGAGCTAAAAATGATTGAATAAAAATTACTAGACAATTGAAAAGATACACCGTCTAGTTTGTATATATAGTAAGTGACAGATGCTTTCAATGATAAACTGGTCTGTGGCAACTGTCCAAACCGCCAGATGCCGTCAGAGTTCATTTCGTAAACATATATAAGCTAGCGATAGTGTATAGTGTAACGATGTAGTGGTGTAGTAACACTTCTCTTATTTCACGTTCTCTTCTCCTGTTACAGTATGTGTCAAAATTTACGCACAAGAATTACAAGGACCGATATTTGTCATGGAACCGCCAGCAAATTTAGTGTTTTCAAATACGACCGGTTCACAAGTGAGTTGTTCGGCGCACGGCTCACCGGCACCGCAAGTTGATTGGCTGCTACAGGATGGATCGCAAGTAACGGCTGTACCAGGTCTAAGGTAAAACGGTTCATTTTCTAAAACGAACAGAGTAAAAAAAAGTAAAACTCTGAAGCTCGATACTTCGCAAATGGGACGCACAAATGTAAAATGTTAATTTTCAAAACGAAAGAGTACCTTGGGGAATTTTTTTACTATTTATTTTATGTCCCAAGACCGGACGACGTAGAAATTATTTCTTCAGAACCCTAAAACGTGGTATTTTTGCCAAGTAAAGTGTTTTATTTATTATTTTCAACTTTCTGTCATTTCCGATTATATCAAAAATAAACACTAATGACCAACTTCCTTATTTTAAGTAGAACGTTGTATTTTTGTCAGAAAATTTGTATTGTACATTGAATTCGAGTTTCAGTTTTTACTTTTTTTTTACTCTCTCTTTTGTGGTTATCTCTTGAAAATTAATTTTTTTTGTCTATCAAAACAACAAACAGAAGTGGGTGAAAATAATTAGCTTATATAAAAAGGTCTTTTGATTAATATATTTAAAAGGTTCTGCGGTTTTTGTGGAACTATTTTCAGCATACAGTATCCAACAGAATCGATCAAACAATATTATAGTATATTTAATAAATGGATATTTTAGAACAGTTTCTACTGTACACATTTATATATCGTCCATTAGTATCGACGGGACTTGAACTGTCCATTTATTAAAATCGTTTTAATTTCCTTGAACTTTTTATTATATATTTAAAACTTTTGCTCCAAATAAATATTTTAAATATATTTATACAGGATGTTTACGTTAACTATGTACAGTATTGATAGTATCGCCTGTAATGTACTGTAAAACGTTAGAACAACAATTAAGAGGATGATAATTGACGGTGTAGTAAGTCGATAGGTTATGGTCAGATTGTAGATATAATTAGCAATGCAAAGCTCATTCAATAAACCATTAATATAAAAGCTATTCAGATTATTAGTCCGGAATATACATACTGAGTACAACGAAACCGATATCACAATATTTAAGGAGTAACACCACTTTGAATTATTTGAAATATTTAAAATTCACAGAAATTATTTTTTATATAAAATGGCGCCGTATCAAATACAATCGTCAGTATAGCAACAAAAAAATTGATTTTTGAACATTTCAAAATGATTTTACGCCTTAAGCTCTTGGAAATTCATTCTATTATATTGTACTTTATTTATAATAAATTTATGATTAAACAATTATAATATCACTTTTCACTAAAATAAACTCTTCGGTTACTAGCTAACATTCAATTCTTAATAATTATTTCAGTTATATTATACCTGATGATGAGTTAACTACTCGAAAGCTAGTTAGTAACTGAAGAGTCTATTTTTAAGGAAAAGTGATTTTCACAAAATAAATCTTTCAAATGATTAAAAATTTATGAAAATTCATCCTGTATATACGTAATGTGAACACCCCTGAATAAATATTTATATTTTTCAACATGATAAAATTGTGGAGGTGTTGACAATTTGTAACATATTACAGACAGACGCTGGGCAATGGTACATTATATTTCCCACCATTCCGAGCGCAAGATTATCGTAAAGATATACATCACACCGTGTACCGATGTCGTGCAGCTAATCAAGCCGGAGCAATACTGAGTCGCGATGTTGCAGTGCAGGCCAGTAAGAGCACCACCCCTTTCTTTTTCATGTTATGTTATGTCTGTTTTCTGTTATATTCTATATAGCTACCGACACCAATGTTTATAAGGTAAACTGGTCCAACATTGACACATCTTTTTTCCCACTTCGTCTTCAATCAAATTCAAAGTATGAATTATTTAATAACTCTTTTTTCTAAATAAAAAACCATTTATTACTATTCCTTATGGCATTTCTGTAGAACTCAAGAATGAAATTAAAAAATTATTTTAAAAATTTCAAATTCGAGGAAAAATATTTTGAAAATATAGACCGCCTACGGCGAGGGTATTTTTTTTTTTTATTAGTGTTAATCACGCTATGTATATGGACCCAAAATGTGAACACAACCCAAGTTGAAATCATGAGGCTCATCGAACAGTATAATTTGAGATAACAATCGATTATATTCGTTTGGCCTTAGGCTGTCGCTTGTTCCACATCAAACATGATAGTTTTTATTGATGACAGAATTAAAAAAAAAAAAATATGTTAGTGTTGGACCACTTTACCTTACATAAAGCTATCTATACTTTTCCAAGTCGATTTTTCTGTATTAAAACGAGACCGCATTTTTAAAACCACAAAAACCACTAAATACATTATTTTATTGGAAATAAATATAATGTCGAAACCCGCACATATAACGGCCATAACGGCTTTATGAATGTTATTATATGATGAAATGGAAATCTAACCTTAAAAAAAAAAAAAAAGAAGAAAATAAATTGGAAAAAGCTTTTTATCAAAACGATACATATTTATGTGTTCACATGTGTATGCATGCGGATGTGTATCAAAAAATTTCCTATTATCACATCGCTTTCGAGTGACAAAGTGAAAAAAATTGTAGCAATATGGAATATTTATTTGAAACTAAAAGATATAATACGATCATTTTTAAACTTTTGTTCCCTATAGATTTTAAATGGAATCACATCAAACTGATGTATATAAATGTTGGTCATATGTAAAAATGTGTAAAAAAAAAATCGTAGACAATTCATGGTTCATCACAGGTTCTTCCTCTTCTTCCAGTATTATATCAAATTCACAATTATTTACCTCGATTTCCTGATCAATATTTTCCGAAAAAGTTATTCTATTAATTTTGTTATTCATTCAAAAAAGAAAAAAAATGTTTAATTTTTCTTGTTTAACACGTGCAGTTATTTAAGTTATTTAATTTGATTTTGCGAAAATTTCACTGGATGGTAACCCCTTAATGTGTAATCAAATTTCGCTAATCATATTTATAGAGTAAAGCCACATATTAATATTACAATTTTTTGTGTAGGGTGTATAGGCCGGGTATAGGCGTGTATAATGTTGTACAATAAATGTAATTTGTTTGTTTATTTAATGTGATTTGTAATTTATAATTCGTTTCATTAAAACTGAAAACATTCTCCGTATTTAATTATTATTTCACTGTATATTATATTATTTATAGAGAATTTTCGACGAAATTTGTCAGTTGCGGTTGCCATATCCATTTAATAAAATTATGACTGTTTTTATTTTCAGTTTAGAGTTTTGGTTCAATGCTCGAATGTTAGCTTGACGAAAATTCGTTACGACAGTTTCACAAAAAATTTTTATTTTAAATATCTGATACATTCGAAACAAATTTTGTCTTACCAACACTCCCACCATATATTATTTGACGTAGTACAGTATAAACTCTTTTTATGGGCTCCTTTTTTATGGCTTTTTTGGGTGGTATTAAAAAAATGTATAATAAGAATGGAAAGAAAAAATTTGAACATTAATTAACGATAAGGTTAGTTATTGATTGATTTTAAGGATTTTATCAGTACATTACATAAGTATATAAATTATTGCATAATTTTCTTTACATATGTATGTATTGAAAATTTTTTAATAATATAAAAAAGAAATAATACATATATGTGAAAATGTTCTCATGTGTAAATTAATTCTTTATCGTGTTTAGGAAAGCAACGAAGCAATGAAATTTTGAATATTTTTATTTTTGTATGCGGTCCCTATTCGCCGCATAAAAACAGAATATACTGCACTTATACATAACTACCATTTAATTATCTTTAATACTTCACTAGGTTTTTGAAATCAGTGTTTTATCATGTGAAAGATATTTTTGTGACATTTGACCGTTTTATTATCCAACTGTGCGACAGAAAAGGCAAGGCTGTTTTTCGCGTATTATATGTATGTATCAATTTTGGATTGTTTCTTTATTCCTTGTTTCTTATTGTACAAGTTAAAAAATTAAAAATTTAAAAAAAATGTTAACAGGTAAATTTGATTTCCAAACAGTTTCCGTATTTTTACACACTGCACTGTATATGGCCCACTTTAGGACACAGTTCTTTTTAACTTGAACGAAGTTAGAGTAATTTGAAATTTTTTTTTTAGCTTTTTATCATTTAAGTGAACGCTAATGGAATTATGAAAATATGGAGAGTAATTAAAGAATTTACGAGAAATTATACAAAATTTTCGATTTAAATCCAGAAAGAACCGTTGACCTTTGATGTGCTGATATTCTTTTTTTTAATCGTTTTAAAGAAATAAAAAAATTTAATGGCATATATATGACGTATATACAATATTCAAAGTATAATTCACTGTGAGTGGTTTATTTTAATTTTATGTTCTATTGTACATACACGTACAGGATATAACAAAAATATTCAGTGCCACTTAATCACATATCCTTATTGTGGCCGTATTTTCCCTTATAGCTTCCTATCCTTCAGAATGTTTACTTTTAATATTTTTATACGAAAATGTTATTTATTTCGAATAACTGAAAAATTAAATTTTGACCAAGAAATCGAATGTTAAAAATCATAATGCATAGTATAGGTCTCAATACACTCCCTTGCGGCACTCCTTAGTACAAAAAAGAATAGTGCACCTTTATTATTATTTTTGTTTTTTGGCCACCGTGGCCCCTTAAGGGATAAAATCGACTCGAAAAATTAGAGCAAAATTTGAATTTTCTCTGATTATTCGGAAAACTATAGCAGATAGAGAATAAACTTAATGCAAAACAATATTTTATTTTCAAACAATTTTCTACTGATGTATATAAATTCAGGGTTGGGTCTACTGGAGTGGAGCTATGAGTTTTCAAACAATCAAACAAAATTCAAATGTTACCCTAATTTTGAAGGTTGATTTCACCCCGTACTATATAAGTACCAAGTTTCATCAAAACCGGGAATCACTCCTTGGCGACTGAGCGTAAGTGAACACGATTGAGTGTGATACCAACCACTATTTCACGCCACCACCATTTCTCACATCTGTAGTACACGTCTGGACGGTTTTCACGTTCGGTAAATGATTGTACCGTAAGTACGATAAAATACAGATACATTATGTTAAAATTTTACGATTAACATTATTCAGACGTGTATTGCAGATGTTAATGGATGGTTACAGTTGAGCGCTATATAATATACATATAACATACACCTATATATTGTAAATATATTACCGTTGAGCTGGAGCTTCATAGCATCATGGCTCTAAATTTGTATGTATGTATGTATGTTACTTTTTATAAGATCTTTAAATTTACTAGTGGATATTATGTTTGATGGAATTATATATTAAATTAATTGAATCCATCGTATAAATAAAGTATATAGCGAGAAACGGAAAACATTTCGTATTACGATTAAAATCCTCGCACCGTAAAATATCTGATTGGAATATTGGAACGGCAAATTGTTTATAGGTTTTCCTCGATACGTATACCTATAACCGAACGGAAAAAAAGTGATGATCGACCTTCTTTAATAAATATAGAACCTTTGTCTTTACGATTCCCTCCGGACAATTCATACGGATCATACACCCGTTCGATCAGGGATGACCAAAATGTACACCACAAATCACCTACAAAGTTGACAAATTATAGGCAAACATTTAATGTTGGTCAAAGCTTTAATAATGTTAATTGTAATCACAATTAAACTCGAAAACTAAATGATATTTTGTTGCAGTACAGCAAATTTTTAAAGTGTAGACTCGCGTTATAATGTCATGTACCCTATTTTTTACGATTTATCATAAAAATTGATGAATATATTCGACAGGGTTGCTTATACATGTGTTACTAATATTACTACAACGCTCAATTACGTTGTTGTTTGGTTCCTAAAAATATCTGTTTGGTAAATATTTCCTTTAAGAGTGTTGAATATACGCCAACGAATAAACACTTATGGTTAGTATAGGGCATTAACCAACATCAGCAAAAAAAAAAAAATATGTACAATAACTAGAAACGAAAATATTATTCATTTTCCAACATTTCTCCTAATGATCTAGACTTTATTTTTAAGGTTCCGAAGAAAAACCGCGGAGCACCCTCATAATTTCCTCAAATTTGTTCTCCATGAAAAAGTTTCGTCTGCTTTTTTGTTGTGTATTAACTGAAATCTACAATTTGAAACATGTACATATGAAAATTTTTGTATTTATAATGGGCGTGTGACACGTAGACATGATGAAATTATCCGAGTTCCAAGATTATTTCTTCGGAACCCTAAAAAAAAATCTCAAACCTGAAAAATTTGTCAAAAATATGACACAGAAAAAACGAATATTTTTTATTGCCAAAATTTTAACAACAGTATTTTACATAATAAATATACGCTATAACGTTAAACATAGATACATCATTTTTTTATTAAAACTAGAAAAAAAAACACCCATACATATATCATATTCTGTCTATTCTAAAAGCTTTGCGACACTTCTTCCAGTATAATACAAATCACCATAAAAATACAACAAATTGTAAATAGCGCGTATATATTAACGCTTCAGTTACATTTGACGAAAAAAAAAATGATGTCATATTAGAGGTGGGAATGCTATTGAAAATACTGTTATCTGTACTGACAATGAGCAGAGAATACATTATAAAATGTACTGTTCCACTCTTTAACATTCTAACTACCTCTTCCAAACAATGGGTTTGTTTAACTGGTTTTTCAATTTAGGAGTCAATTTTTAATTTCTTGGTGGTACCCTATTCTCCACCCTTGGTGCTACAGGATTCATTTTGGCAAAAATAAAAAGATCGATATCGAAAACCTTATAGTTCGCTGCCAGTTTTATCATTGAATTTAAAAAATTGTTTTCAGAAATCAAGCTTTTGTGGTAGGATAATCTTTTTAAATATTGAAAGTAAATGGTAGAACACTAATTAAACACTGCTGATACATACAGCTTTTTTGGCTTAATCACTTTCACTGTGATCGTTGCTAGGCCCACCTCTACATAAAATCATTGAAAAGAATTTTCTATTCAAATGAATAAAACTTCTTAACAATATCATACTACCTACGTCAATAAAGTAAGAATTTTCTATGATATTGCCGGATTTAAAACGGTACGATTGGTAAATTTTACTAATTTCTTGCGAAAGTTATACATTCGAAAATTATATGCCAATTTAAGTGTCTATTTACGACATAATAAGTTAACAAGAAAATGAAATGTATTTTATCTACCTATGAATCGTGTGACAGACAACAGACACAATAGACAATAACAAATCTGATAAAAATGTACAGTGACGTACAAAAATCTATGAAATATAAATGTGGTGTCGGTGTACGAAATCCTAACTTAATGCATATTCAACACGCACGAAATGGGAACGGTTGCATATAGAAAATTTTAACAAGAAATTTGACAGTATTTAGAGAACCCTAATTTAATACGTGTCCGATACGAACTTGACAAGTTTTATTGTATTCTTTATTTGGTTTCAGTAAGTTAGAATTCTCTGGGGAAATTCCGTTTAACAATATTGTCGCAATATCGAAACAGTATAAATAAGTTAGCCGGTTAATAAATTAATCGTATAATACAACATAGAAGCTAAACGTAGGGTCTTTACCCCTAAAAAAAAGTCAGTTTGAACATAAAAATGTCGAATATTATATTCATCTGTACACGGAGAGAAAATTCATATAAAAATTACTGTACTCAGCACTACAATCGACGTGTAAAAGGCGAACATATTCAATTTTGTACGGTAAAAATATAAAAATTATAATTAATCATAGAAAATTTAAAGGATAGAATATTGTTTCCGTAATATTAGCTCCGTAAAATTTATAAAACAGCACAATAAAAAGTTCCATTGCCGACAAAAAAAATATTTTTTAATTGTTTTTCTTACAAAACTTACCATGCTGTATTATAATATTTGAAATGCTATCTGCTAATAGTAGAAAGAAAAAAAGAGAAAGAAGGTTGTGTGTGTTGTGAACGCTGTTGAAATGTACCTCACTCATAGCAAATCACATAGTCAACCATAGGTGTGGACAACCAACTTGGTCGGACGGGTCGGACCAAGCACCTTGATTCATTAGACTATATTACAAGCAGCAAGCAGTATTCATTACACTGTCTTAGAGGACGGGGATGTCACCGTTTAATTCATCATTTTGTTACTTCACTATCTTTAGTATTAGAATATATTGTTGGCAGTCATTTTTGTATGCATCATAAAGTTCTTACAGGCTCGAAGTTTTTACAGGTACCGCCCAAGCAACATAAGTTTGCGGGTCAAATGTGCAAATGAAAGAGTACGACAACAAGAATTAAACTATAAAAAAAAATAGCTCGAAAATTAGAGGAGCCATAACGTTCCTGGCTATAATAATTGATTGCCTCCAATGGTAGCTTGATTAGGTAAATAGTTTAGCCATAATAAAAGATGGTAACTCTCAAAAAACTCACCTATATGTATGTGTATATGTATATATGGTGATATATTTATATATAGCAAATATATTATATATAATGTGTATGTCTACTGTCCCTTGTATCCGGTTCCGTTTCCGGAACGGTACGGTCGTTTGCCGGTTAGTACTGTCTTGTATTGGTCGGGACAATTGTTCCGAAGATTATAGTTACAGTGAAAATGTTACATTTGAAAATATCGTAGAGTATGTATAATATTAATAGGTAACAATAATGAGATAAGAATATTATCAGTGTACCTGTCGTGTCGTCCTGTGCCGTTTGCACTGTTATCCTGTCTTGATTTTCACAAAACGCATACACACACACAAGACAACAATAATTAAAATTTTCTTTTAACTGTTACTTGAACAGACAGACATACGGCAATGGTAATGGTGTTGCGGTTAAAAAAGGTTTTTCATTTCATGTTGGAAAATATTATTCAACTCAAGGCAATTGATAAATGAAATATTTCTGGGAAAAAATCTCTACATTTGTCGGTAAAAAAGAAAATATAGTCATTCCATGTGAGACAGAGTGTCCGATATGTAAATAAAAATCTAAATTAAAAAAAAAATCAAAAACCCGACTATCTAAAAAGATGGAAACAAAATGAAATTGAAAAACAGAAAAGTAGAATAATCGGAGGTATCAAATATTTACTCCAAAACTCCCTCTCACTAATCTCACTCCTACTGACAGCTAGATTTACCCGTAGAGATGTCGCGCATGTGCTACAGTATGAAATCAACTTTTTTAAATTTTTTTAAAATTGTGTCGGCCTGACCAGTTATTAGCGTTTAAAACCCCACCGATTGCTGTTACGTTTTTTGTTTAAATCTGTTACTGACCAATTATGACCAATTTGTGACCTATTAGGCTAAATTTTTTTAATGTTTGGTGCCAGAATTCGGCTGGTAAGGCCGCCCACAAACCGTCATTGAAAGACGTAATGACATAATATTAATAGATTTGAGCGTTACTTTATGGTATTCCATATTTGTAAATAATAAACAAATATTTTACTTTGCAAAATACCACTTTTTGTTTTGAAACTGTGACAATATTGTTTCGAACAGAATGTTATTCTGTTTGAAAACGAACTAACGGTTCGAAACAATATTGTCACAGTTTCAAAATAAAAGTGGTATTTTGCAAAGTAAAATATTTGTTTATTATTTACGTAATGACATAGTTAATGAATTGAAAAATGGCGTGGCAGACGACAGCGCGCCACATCTTATGTGGAATTACTTATACACACATACATATGGACATTAACCAGATTGGAGAAAACAGTTTTTCTATAATCTGAAGTACTTACTTCTTTTCTGGTTTTCATTGTAAGCGTGTTATTATCACCACAAATAACCTCCCTCTTCTCTTTATGAACATTGAAAATATAAACTTTTGTACAATAAGAGTTATGGATGTACCAGAAGTGGTTTCGTGCGGATTGCTTTACACAATATATTCCCCGTATTGCCGTTTCGTTCGCCCCTTTCAAGCCTGGCTCACACGTACGGGTTTGGTTTGTAGTTTGTACCATACACATATACAAATAAACTCATTCACATACAGTTACAAACTGTGATGCTGTGGTGGAACGGGTCGTGCAAGTGCTGCTATTATACCGACTGTCTACGTCACGTCTATATTAGAAAATAGCAAGTGAAAATGAAAATTTACGTCCACCGTACAAAATACAATATGTGTGAAAAGTTTGCCGAAAAATATTTTACATTGTGCACACGTTTTCCGTTATAAATTATACATTAAGATTTCTAGTTTTTTTTTGTTTTTTTTTTAAATAAAAATATATGATGTACAATTCATATTCATAAAATCAAAAGTGTCGTTCAAAATAGGATTCTTGACTGAAGTTACGAAAATATTCTAAAAGCATTGTTTTTCCATGTCAGTTAAGTGATTTTTTTATTTTCGACAGATTCTGTAAAAAATCATCAAAAAAAGTAACCCTACAATTGTAAATGTGAAAAAGGCGGGAAAAACACCTCACTATAGTGACGTCACAGTTTGAAGCAACTAAACGTCAATGTCAACATTTATAACCTCAAAACTTTGATTATATTCATAAAAAGTCAAAGTAAAAGCAAGTACTTATTTGAATTCTGGTCGATTATTATATAAGCTAATAGAAATATTCAAAAGAAAACACAATTTTATCTCATCGATGAAAATTATCAAAATCGACATATCGCGCGTTTTCTGTCTCAACCTTGTATATCAAAAACCAAATGTTTTAGGACACACAAAAATCATATTAAATACTGTATTTATACATATACTTATCTATATATATTTATATATATAGGTAGCCAACATCAATGGGTATAATTAGCATAAATCTTAAATTCATAGTGATGAAGATACCGATTTAAATACGTTTTGTTTGTGTGTCCAAAAATTGGGATTTTTCAGATACGAGGTTGAGACAGAAAACGCGCGATATGTAGCTACAAAATGTTACGTCATTTTCAAGAAATGGCGTGTTTTCACTAATTTGAATATTTGTTGAAAAATGGCGATTTTCAAAATAAAATTTCTAAATAATTATCGAATTTTTTTATGTTTCATCATTAAAATTGGACATATGTAATGATAATGCATAGAATTATTTAACATTTGACACAAATTTTAAATACAGTCAAGTACCGTATTTGACGAACACACGGTATCTTTTAGGGACCATTCTCATTCAACGACGAAATTTTCAATTTGTTACCGATTTAATGGAATTTTGTTGTACGAAAATTTTTTCGATGGAAATTATATCTTAATTTTCAACGTCCGCAAATCAATTTGTATGTATTTATAACGCTTCCTTTTAATACATCAAAAAACGCTTAACTGGCGAAAAAATTCAAAGCCGCACGTTTTGAAATATTACTCGTAAAATGCAATGGTTAACTAACCAGGGCTGCACAGAATGATTTATAGAATATATTTGAAAAGAAAAAAAAGAAATGGTTTTCAGAAATGTATTTAAAATACTGCCTTCAGATAAGAGTAACCGGCGCCAACACCATACTTGACTACATTGTATCATATAAACGAATAGAAAACAGTTGACTATTTCATTAAACACGTTGTATTTTAATTCATTAATAGCGTGGTAAACTTAAAACACAATGCTTACAAATTGTCAGTACATTCATTCTGTGTGAGACAGGATTATATTTTTAAAAATATATCCGGAAATAGCATCGTGAATAATTGTTTTGTATGACGTTCAATCGATTTTAAAAGAACGAGAGATCTCCATTCTTTTTTATTTTACTGCTGTTTCTGGTAGTTTTCTATTTTTTTTTTTATTTTTTTTATTTTTTTCTTTTTTTTTGTTTTTAATAAATACTTCGTAAGTCCATTATAACTAACGAAGAAATATACAGGTGTCATTAGTACTGTGATAAGTAAAGAATAACATAAATAATATGATAATATTTTTTTTTATGTTTTGTTTTTTAAGGGGTAACACTTTTGTTGAATTTTCAATTTTTGAAGTGAAACTTCCCATGTAAAATGCTGTGACGAAAGGTTAATTCTCCCGAATGTCGTGCGAACGACACGTCTCTACCAAGGGTGTAAAGTGGGGACATTAATTATTAACAGAATTATAATAAAATTAAATTCATTGTAGAATTTAAATTGGTGTTTGTGGTGTTTGTTGTCTTTCCAACTGCATTGACTTTCTGCTCCAATTGCAGCTTCACTGTTCGGAATATTTTTATTCGGAGTATGAATAATAGAGCTAGCAAAAAAAAAAGAAATAAATAAATTAGAAAGTTAGAGGTAATTTTCGATCAGTTACACAGGCGTACGTCTAAAATATTGTTGTAACATAATATTTTAATTGATTTTAATATATTCCCAAACCATCCGTGTTTTTCGTGAATATTTTATGGTCAATTTTTGTTATATCCTGTGTGGAAGGAATAAACTTCACAAAATACAAATTAATATGAAAGTGCAAAATAAAAAAATAAAATTGTTCCCAAATGAATTTAAAACACGAGTTGAAACATTTTTGTTTGAAATTATTATATTTTAAACAAATTAACACGGATTTTTTTTTATGGGTTAGACAATACTTCGTTAATGGTCAACAGAATATTTATGAGATACGTTTTTTTGTTTGTTTTTGGGATGAAAACTTTCAAAAATGTTGTGTAACATTTAAAAAAAAATTTCAAAATGCTTATCACTTTCAATCATGCTGTATTTATCTGGTTTTGAAATACTATTGAAAAAAATATTGCATCATATAAATAGACGGTAATATCAATTTGAAATTGAGTGATAACATTTAAGCCAATCAAACCGATAAATTGAAAATTAGGTTATGTTCATTTATATATTTGAAATATGTTTTTGAACGCTGCAAGCAATTTTTATGTATACTGTTGTACCTCGATTGGAATTACGGTACCGGCCAATAATTCGGGGAGCGTAACCATCGCTGCAGTAAAAATTTTTTCTCAAAAATATTTTGTGCTTCAAGCAAAATTTTTAACTTTGAATTGTTTTTGAATGATTTATAAACCACGCCACATCTTAAAGTCGAAATTAAATTAACTTAGAAACTTTACGGTCTAACAATTTTTTGTGTGGATTTCCTGAAATTTCTGTAGTTTTGGAATATAAATCGTCGATAACAATGCTCAATCTTTACAAACTGAAATTATCTACAGTTTTAATAAAATGTTCGAATTTTATCATGGACTTTCAAGACAAACTGCTGAAAAAGTCTTGACAACAAAAAGTCTAGAAAAGTAGTTGGATTTCACCCAAACTAATTCGTTTTCTTTGATCGGTAGTATATCCTTAAATATTTTATCTAATTTTTTATGTATTTATGCCGTATTTTACCTTTTTGTGGTTTTGTACCAAAAAGAGAAATTGGTAAAAATTAAGTACTTCAATTTTTTTTTTAGTTTTATATATCATGTGGGGTGTCGTTTGAAAGGTCTACAAAATATTGAATGGTACTCAGCCGAACATTCCGCTGTTCGGCCAGTACTGCAGCTTTTGACACGGTAGTGTACATCTATATAATATTTATATTCATCATTATACTGTTCCAAGTTGATAATATGCATGTAGCCGTGTTACAAACTCACGGTTGAATTTATGATCAATTTGAAAATTAGCTTAATATTTGTGGCAATTTTTATGTGATAAGATAATTGAATAATTTTTTTTTCTTTGCTGCAAATATTTAAAGTATTATGTAACAATTAAAGATGAACAAATATAAGTAATGAAAGCAGGCGGTGAACGGCGGCAAAAGCGTATTATAACAATTATAATTTATTTAATACGAGTGTTAAGTAAATATTTGTATTTAATCTTTTGTCATTCATCGTCTTTGAAGCAAAAAAAAAAAATTACAAGAATGCTGCCTGGCGTATCATCAACGTGGACGATTTTGTACTCGGGGGCTCTTAACAATGTGTTGTCGTGTTTTTTGTACTGACAAATGGACGCACCACACAAGCGGGGACGGCAGCCAGCGACGGATACCGGACGAAGCAGGCAAGCAGGACGTGGCAGGACGAGGCAGGACGAAGCAGCCGGAGAGTCACATGAGAATTTTTCATTAATAGTTAGAGGTTCTTTGTGTGTGAACGTTTTTTAATAAATATGCTGTGGGCTCTCTGTCGTGTCTGAGTTTGTCAATAATAACAAACTAACAATATTCTATGCTATGTTGGTTGTTGGGTGCATTGTATTATTTCAGTGTCCCCGGTTCCAGTCCGAGCTCTCTGGACTAGGGCTACACTCGCTACACCTAATACATACGTACACATTCAAGTCTTCTACTATTTTTATTATTATGCTTACTATAGGGTGAATGCGGGAGAGATGCCGCACATTTTGAAAACACTTGATAATTCTTAAAGTATGCATTTAATTAATTTGAAATTTGGTACACAATAAATGTAAACATTGTTCTTTAAAATTATTTATAAATAATTTTAAATTTTCAGTCATAAAGGATTCATAATTAACATTTTTGTAGAGCTTGCAAAGCGGCGTCTCTCCCACATCTATGGGAGAGATGCTGCATCAAAGAAGGTGAAACGCCGCATAGTTCATATTAAAAATTTTGCATTTTACACACATCTCCATACATGATGCATGCCATAATATGTAACCATTTTTGGCACTTTATACATCTTAACAGGTCAACTTTTTTTTTGTTTCTGAGTAAGGCAATCATCATTATTTTCGTTATCTTCACTAATATGAAGGCTCTTCCTGATCCATTAATGGATCTTTTATATTTACGTGGATAATTTACAGTCCAAAAAAAAAAAATTGCATAATTAAGGTATATAAGTCTATGTTTTTAACATGTAATATGATGCGGCATCTATACCAACTTTAAATGCGGCATCTCTCCTTTTTTTGGGATAGATGCCGCATGTTGCTATAGTAAACATAGTGCGGAATTCCAACCTAAAATTTTATACAATATTTTTAAAATATACCTAAATTAATAACAAAACTCATTTTCATTAAAACAATGAAATATACATTCTTAAATTCTAATGAATTAAATGCTTGATAAAATATTATGTTAAAAAACTTACTTTTCAATAATAAAAAGTTGGATAATTACTAAACTGATGGACTAATCATAAATGTTGCCATATACAGCTTAAATAAGTAACTTATTTTAAACATATAATCAATTAATAGTGCTATCTATCAATCAACGGACGAATTATGGCTACTGCGGCATCTCTCCCGCGCTTACCCTATTTCCTATATACCTTGTATACTGTGTACAGGGTGAAATTTTATAAATAATAAACGGTAGACAAATTATTGAAAAAGTTGATAAAGATTAAAATCGTTTAAAAATTGGGAAATTATTTAAGTCGTTTTGATCATTTAGAACCGCGTCTTCTTGCAAAATCGCATGTTCAGCATAAGAAAAAAAAAACCTCCAACAGTTGCAGATTTTTTCCAGACTGTCTCACCCTATACACCTGAAGTACATATGATAGAGATGTGTATCAGCCATATTTTTATCTGTGATATGGGCATGACGAATACGTACTTTACAAAATGAAAAATTAGTTGAATTATGATGAATGAAATGATACGTTAAAATTTAACTTTTTGTCTTTTGTCGTCATAAATGTACATCCATCCAGTGTTCTGTGTTTCCGTCCCAGGAAAACAGTAAAATCGAATATCAGTGATCACCCTTATATTTAGTAGTTACTACCCTATTATACAATGGTGTATTATTTGAGAATACAATAATAACTAAACACCCGTTCGCGGATGCAGTCATTCGCAACAATTATATACCGTTTGTTGGCTAAAACGGGTCAATGGGCCGTAAACTTAACTTTTTTTGGGCGAAAATGTGTCCGGAGGGCGAAAAATGGCCCTTATGTGGCCATCTCTTTTCAATACATTTTTAAAATTATAACTGATTATTACAATTTTAAATTTATTTATAACTAAAAATTACAACGTCAATATCCTCAGATAAATAAATACACACATAGACACGATGAAAGAGAGGAGAATATACAGGGATAGTCACAATGATTTCCCAGGACACCACTAGCGGCGTTAGTATATATTACATGTTTCATTTTTCTAAGCCACAAAGATTATAAAAATTTATTTTTGTTATTCGACTGATCTATTTTCATGCCCCAAATGAATACATATAAGAAAAAATATTCATAATTACACATTAATTTGTTCAAATGAGTTCTGAAACTTTGTCGACGCAAATTTTATTTTTAAATATTTATTAGCGAAAAAGAGCAAAAAATTTTAATTATTTATTACTTTATTAGTTATTATTATAGCACCGTTCAAAGTTAAACAAAAACTTTTCGTTAACTTTTAATATCGAATATTGATTTACACTTTTTATACCGGTTCATACACAATCTAATTGCAAAGGAGAGGGTAAAAAAATGGTCAAACGACCTAATGTTATTCAAATTAATGGCCGAAATGATTCTGAACTACAATATCTCTATTTAAATTTAAAGAATTGCTTTTAAACATTTCTCTAATGCTTAAAAAAAAGTGTCAGCAGGACGAATTAACCCACTTTGGGGCTCCTTCCACGCCCAAAAGATATAGAGCACACAAAAAAATATAAAACAATAAGTAAAAACTAAATATTGTGAAAAATTAAAACAAATCTCAAATATTAATTCAAATATTCAAAATAGACACTTTGACTGGGCCTTAGTCATCTGTGAGTGCGATGATTCGGGTCTATTTCTATAGTGAGGATAATTCCATGTGAAAATATAACGAAATCTGTAATGGTTAGGAGTTTTTCACGCGAACCGCGTGACTTTTACACACTCAAAAAATTTTTCATATAACTGTACACACTGATACATGAAAATATTGATGAAATAATCCACCACTGGCTCATAGGCTCATCATAATACTAGAGTACATGTCTGTTTGTCTGTATGTATGTATGTATGTATGTATGGTGTTTGCGCCGGGTAATACTGTTATTGTTCAATAAAGTAAATTAAATTGCTCATACAATAATAATACAATGAAAATGTATTATGTTTAGTATCAAACCATTTAGTTAACGCATCCGTTCACCGAACCAATTCAGATTAGATGTTTACTATTAGACGATATTTAATTCATATATACATAACAAATACATGTAACATGTTACATGTTACATGTATCCGCAGCCAATAGCCGAAAATTTACATCGTACATACGTATATATGTTACATGCTTACTGGAGTGGTTCACGAAACTAGACTAATACGATCCTGTAACAGTAATACATTCTTAATACGCTACTTATTCATTCCATATTATATGTATACGTATATGCACTTGTACTTGTACATATATATGTGGTGTCCAGTGGGTTCTGTCAATTTACAAATGGTAACATTCAAGTATCGGATGAGTCAAAAATTATTGTACGTGTAAACAAAATTATTTTTAGAAAGTTGGTTCTGTATCCACCTCAAATAAAAATTCCTAGAATTTCATATTCCTTTTCATTTGTAGTGTATTTGTTGGCATGTTGGACCCTAAAAAATAGAATATGCGAAATTTAACTCTTACGACTTACAATTATATTATTCTTGACGCACCCGGTACTTGTAATTTTTTAACATGTACGTATGATTATTATTGTATGTTTTCTGTTTTTTTTTATGGCTAGAATATTATGTTCGCATGAAAAAATTTATCACTATTCGGTTGGCTAACCTTATATATATATATATATATATATATATATATATATATATATATATATATATATATATATATATATATATATATATATATATGTGTGTGTATAATTTGTAAAAAAAAAAAACTAAATTCAACATTTTAACTTATCGTTCTTCCTGTTTACGCGCTTTTTCGTCGATGTATTTGATATTTTTTTTAAATAATATATCATCCGGGAAAAAATAAACACCCTGTTTTTCCATGAATATTTTTTTCATTTAACATCAATATCCACGTGGGAGGTCACGTGTTTTAATGTTCGATTACACTGCTGGCACACGCATCAATTGTTTCGGGCGTAATTGTAATAAATATTATGATGAACGGGCTTTATGGCTCGTCTACAATATTTGCATAAAATTGTAAGTTGAATTATGTCCATATATGTTATATGAAGATGCGTTTACACGTGACATTGTAATCGGGGAAGTCCAAGATATTTACTAACTTACAACGCCTAACAACAACGCCTCGTACAACTAATTAAAAGTTAATTTGAATATTAAATAAAAGCAAGAAATACTTGATTAATCAGTAGCAGGTCGAAAAATTTAGAAATTTTGGGGATATAACAAACGCACGAACAGATTGATAGACATGACGAAATTAAAAGGGTTCCGAGATTTTTTTTCGTAGCCCTAACGCAAAGTTTACGTTTGTTGACACTGGTTGTGAAAATATGTTCATTCGATGGCGATGCGTCTTGAGAATATATTAGTGGTGTGTAAAGGATGTGAAAGTGGAAAATAGAGATAAAGTTTTTCTTGATATTTTCATCATTGACTCGTAGTAATAGAATTACTATTCCAAGTGATACCAAAAGTTAACCACTACACATATTTAATACTAAATACTGGCCGTCATTGGCCGACTATTGAAAATGATTTTGGCACGTCGCTCAAGTCACGTGCCATGGTTAGTGAGTGAAAGTATTATAAATATAAATTCCACTAAAATCAGCAAACACTCACATTGAGAGAGCCAATCAAATGGTGTCTAACAGAGTCGGAACATACGAGAGATTTTGAAATGGGGAGCTATAAATTTTATTACTTTGTTAAAATACACATACATATGCATATCAAGTAAAATGTCGGTGCCAATTGCCCTCCATCGTTTTTGGACACTTTTTGCATTAACCTTGATTCACAGATATGCAGAAATCCGATTTAATTCGATGATGGAGCCATCTATGAATAACCAACTAAACAATTGAATGTCAGTACATAACCGACTTAGAAAAAAGATATTACTGGAAATGGGTAATATTGATAGCACCCCAGTACTAAATATTGTATACTCCGACTCTGTAAGGAATCGTTTGATTCACTCTGTATCTTTTTATTCTCTATTCGTCTACGTCTGTTTTCGTAGCAAACAGTCACGAAAGGGTAAATCAAAATTCCGTGGAATATTCAAAGTTGATGAAAGTACTTCAGTTCTCTAACATTCGCCAATATCGGCAATACATTTTGTTCGTAACATTCTTGCATTATTATCAATTATCGTAGCTAATTCAATTTGATTCATCTACAAATGCAATAACACCAAAGTCAATTAACAGTATACAGTACTAATCGAAAGTTGTGCACCATTCAAAACGTACTGTAAAAACTGCGATTACTTATTTTTTTTAATTTGCCCGGAAAAAATTAACATTGTATCATTATTTTACTTAGACGCCATTTACTTAAGCGGTGTAAAAAAATAAATAAATTTAAAAAATTGTCATTTAAATTTGACCTATATTTATTAATTTATTGAAAATTATTTACATTTCTTATTTTTTTTACTTCAGTAAATGCTAAGTATTTAGCTAACCTCACTATAGTAACATGAAATAAAATAAATTTAGAAAAAAATTGTAAGTGGACCTCATTCATTTGAAAAGCCTTTTCTAACGCTACCGTACCAAAACAAAAATTTCCATTCCCAATTTTCAATACGGGAAAGTGTCCCTTAAAGTTGAGGAATTTTTTTGTTTTTGTTTACTTGTAACATGCGCAAGCAAAACTTCATAGATTCAAAGATGAAATTATTTAAGTGTAGTGAACAGACGAATTTAACGAAATTATAAAAATTTCGTGCTTTTGACTACGAAACCTTAAAAAATTGGCATAAAAAGATAGTTGATTATTCAATATTTATATGATTTTATTATTACTAAATTAACCACAGCGTTTTTTTATAGCCAATTACGGTATATGTAATATTACCCGACACCGCCACCATTTTAATTTAGTTGATTTTATGAAGCCGTAAAAAGTTAATTTAGTAAAACTGGTAGAAAAAGTATCGTTGTACGAAACACTGTAAACGACTGTAAAATAATAGTTGAGAATTCGAAGAATTCTTTTAATTACTGTAAACAGAAATTATTTTATACACAAGTTTAAATTCAGTATTGAAATTGAAACTCACTTGACTTAAAAAAATTTTGCCTCTTAAAATAATGAGGCCCCCCTATATTCCCCCACTTTCCCATCGCTATAGTTTACACGGATACAAAAGTAAAATCTACCCTTCCGTAATCTCTCCCATCCGTGTCAATTCTCCTCATACGTTCAAATACACTGTGAAAAACAATTTTTATTTTTGTTTTTTTTTTTTTTTTGATAAATTGGACACAATTATAGATAACCATAAAAAAAAAAAATTCAATCGAAATTTATGTGCATAAATATTCATATCTATTGGCGAATGTTTATAATCACTGATGCAACCTAGACTTGCATGCAATATATTTCAACGTATTTGTTTGGTAAACAAGTAACAAACCAACAGCAGAGACGTGCGGGGTGAGTGCAAGGTACGTATGTATGTGGACATAGGCGTATGTATGCACAAAATAATTCGGATAAAATTCATTCGAAATTCAAATATCATAAATCCCGGCAGGAGATCGATCAATTTCCATATGAGAAAGCAAATATAAGAAAGATTTTCGAATTGTGTACCATCCATAATATCATGTTACATTAATTTGTTTTTACAGTGGTAATTTAGAAAAATTACTACCTTAATTAAATATTTACCAGATGAATCATAACATTGGGATAGGTTCCGTGTTCCGTTCTACAATTTAATATCAATAGTACATATACACACACAATCAGTAACCAGCACCACCACCACCACCATCGATAACCCAACACTACTATACGAGTGAGTACGTAATCATTGTATATATAATATATGGTGGAAATGAAAACCACCCATGGTTGCTATGGTAACGTTTATGATGAATATCGTACACATATGTGGCGGCTTGGATACAGCGTGTTTCGAAAACGTTTTAAAATTGCATACCATCATGTCTAAAACACTTTTTTCAAAGGGTAATACCAATGGGAAATTTTTTTTTTCTGTGTCACCCGAACAGCACATTCGCATCCGATGTATGAGTGTAGTCCGGAAAAATTTTGCTTCTTGTTTGCACGACATGTGCTCTTGAACTTGTTGATTTATTTTACATCAATCGATCATTTCTACATTGGAGCAGTTGGTCAGTTGCTTCAAACGGCATGACAAGAACGAAAAATAAATTCAAAAACTTCATAAATAGCTAAATTTTATACAGTGACACGGGACCGCATAGAAAAAGTTTTACAGAAAACTCAAAATCTCACAATTTCCCTAGAAATTGCCCTTCTAAACAAGATACAAAATCAATATACACATGGAAACATTTTTAAATATTTAATTTTTAAAATATTGTAAACATTACAATACACACGTATGTAAAAATACCCCTGTCGCAGCATCCTGCATAACATAGCGAATTTCCGTTTATCAAAATTAGTTTTTCTCGGAAACTAGTTGACATAGAATAATAGTTTAAAGACCTTTTTTGTGTGATTTTTTTTCCCCGTTTCATTGATGTAACAAAATGTCGCATAAATTTTTGAATAAGGGGAAATTTTGGTAAAAAACTAATTTTTTTCACGAAAATTATCAAAAAAATCATGTTGCGGGCATCAGACGTGTTTGGTTCATGCCGAACATGGCATGCATTTGTATTGAAATAGTACTATGTTCTACCAACTAAAATTTTTCCATAAAAATATATATGTTATAGAGTACTAAGAGACATATTATTGAACAAAAAATGATGGGTGTCGCTAACGCGTAAGTGCTAAAAAAAAATTTACTTAAATTTAAAAATTTAAAAAAATTAGTATAATAAACGGATATAACGTTAATTTTTTTTTTATTACTTTGTCTAAGGTGGATACACAATATATATTGAACTCAAGTAAGTCGGCTCAGTAATTTCGTCAAAAAAAATTTTTTTCGAAAATTTTTGTCTCTTTGTATATTCATAAACTATTAGCCTCAGAGGGTTGAAATTTGGCAGAAATGCATCTGGGGCTAAGAAGCACTATTTCCTATAAAAATAATCAATTTTGCGTCAAGGGCCGTTTTCCCTACCTTACCCGGCTATGCCCTTTGTAAATTAAATAAATGGAATACTTTTCAAATGAATTACAAAATTTCAGATCGTAAAATTAGTTTTGAAAAAATGCATATATATGCATTTTTTGCATATAATAATGCATATAAATATATATATATATATATATATATATATATATATATATATATATATATATATATATATATCTATATATATATATATATATGTATAGTAATCGGAGAACATCCTTAATTAAACATCGAAAAAATATTTGAAATTGAATCGATCCCACTTTATAGATTTTATTTTTTTAAATTTTTATCAAATTCCTGTAATTCGATACGAATTAGTAGAATTGACAAACGATGATTTATTGAACACGCTGTCCAGTGTCCACTCTACATATATGTATACGTAACATTCAAACGGAATATCGGACAATGAATGTCCAATCCAATCAACAATGAATATTACTGTACTCAACGTACTCAAACACACACATACAACATACACACATAAATATGTAAATAATAAAAACTTGATCAACACACAACGCCACACAACGCTATTGAATCAGTGATCGTGTGATCACTGATCAAGTAGCCGGCATATTATTTTTAAGACCCGCTTACTCAAACTAATTAAATTTGTTTTAATTGATTTGTCGAGTGTTCAATGTTCCACTGTAATAAATAATTACATACATATATACATACATATACGCATACAATTATATACCGTAAAACGGAATGAATTGCGACAAATCGAATAAAGTGACTAAGCTTGAAATTGGAGGAAAAATATTAAAAAATTAATTTAAATTGACGCATTGACCCCAATTCACCATAGAGTTTGATTGTTCCCGATACTCGCACCATAATTTATTTGAGTGCTAAAGGTTTGAAATACAGTCGTGAATTTATAGTTCAGTGCGTTGCAGAAATTTTCGATTTTACAATAAATTTCAGTTAGTATTTAATATAGATTCAATGGTATACATTCGGCTACATGGCTAATGAACTGTCACATTTTATAAAATCAATTATAACCCACAAATAAATAGTAACACCATCTGTAATTAACTAATTATTATTCAACTATTAATATGTGTAGTTATTTAACGCATGCTTTGGCTATTTCCAATAATTTTAGTTTGGTTTTGTATTTAATGTAGCTCGAAAATTAATCTTAGGCACAAAATTGCTTTACCATTAAAAAATACTTATAGCTTTTGCCATCTGTCATATTTACGTTACGTGAGATTGAACTATTTGGAAAAAAGTCAATTGCGGATTTTTAAAAAATAATAATTGTAAACGAAATTTACGCCATTTCAAGACTTGACGTCATAATATATCTTCAGATTGTACTTAATGCTATAGCTGTCGCTACTAGTAGGGCGGTAAATGAGGTAAACAAGGAAGTGAAGCATCAGTGTCAACAAAAAATTTTTTCAAATGTATTCTCTATTGTTTATTCTGTTTTCTTTTGTTTGACATTTTTTGTATCTAGTACTAGTTGTAAAATTAATCATTTTTTATATCAATACTAACAAAAGATAAGGGTTTCTCTACATGTGATGACAAAAAATAAATTAGTTTCAATTTTAATACCATAATATGACTTAAAAAGAGAAAACAGAGGAAGCCTGCGATCCAACAATTCAAACTCGTAAGAGATGCGGTGTACGAAATTAATGTAAATGTTTCGCATATACGGATACGGATACGGACATCTGCAACAACCCTGATTTTAAATATCCTTGGAATTACTTACTACATATAATTTTTGTTGGTAAATATTAATTTTTTTAACAGTGCACCCTGTTCAGTGTTGACAGCTGTACGATAATTATCGTACATGTACGATAATTTAATGGTGACATACGATAACATTTTTGTTATCTCACGCGAAAATACGATAATTTTTCATAAAATTATAAAGCAAGATTCACTAAATTACATTGTGCATGATAATTTTTCTCGAAAATACGAAAAATACGATAATTTCGTACATTTGGTACGATGGAAGTCCTCTTTTTGTCTTTATGGTTACCTTGATTGGATAAGTTTGAAAGCTCTCCACCTTAAGATGTGATCTAATTTATTGGTTTAGTAAAATAATAATACACTATAATATGTAGATTGTTATTGTTTTTTATTCGATGACAAGGGGTCATCAAGATAACATTGTCTCATAAAAGTGAAGGTACTGGCACTTGATAAAGCGTGCAGTGTGCACACAATCAACATATGTGTCGCCTAGTATCAAAATCTACTAAATGCACTTTTCGAATTTTTTGATTTTTTTAGAGCCATTAATTTTTAAATGCAACAAGGCATATGCCCCGTAACATTTTTTGTTGTAATTTTAACTGCTTACTAACGAAATATGCAACTGAAATATAACATAATTTTCACATCCTGCTAAAATTACATTGAAACCTTTACAAATCCTGCTAAATACATAACCTATATTTTAGATTTTAACCGTTTAAATTTTAATTTTTTCACTAACATGCGGGACGTACGAAGTATAAAATTATGTTTTCACGTAAAATTTGTATTTTAGTATTTATCTAAAATTTTAAATAATGAAATCGTAGATGTAAATGAATTACTAAGTAAGCACTTTGGTTTTAAATGACAAAATGAAAATAGTTTACAATATTACAAAACAAATTGTATCGTCTAACCCTGATACATCCAATATTGCTGAATCAAGTTTTTTTTTCCTTATAATTTCTGTTTTAAAACGCACTTTATATAAATGTTACTATCAAAACCTAATAAATTCAAATAATTTTGATTAAAAAAGGTGTAAAACGATAATTTTGTTTTTTGATAATAGTACTAATCATCCTTTTTACCTTGTTAGTTAATATAATTATGACTTTTTAATCGAAAAATTATTTTTGAACTCAGTTATGGTTTTTTGCGATTTGCCATGATCTTTATAAAGTGGAATTAGTAGATTTTGATACTAGGCAACTCATATCTTCATACTTTCTAATCATCCCTAAATAGCACAGTAATTTACTAGCCGGCAAACACTGTATCTCGATTGTATATACATTATCCACGGTCGAAATACCAATAAAAATAATAAAAATATAACACTGTGTCAAATTGTATTCTGATAACAAGTTGCGACACCTGTCAACATAGCTGCGCACTCAATACGCCTGACGTACGTCCCACCATGAATCCCGTAACACCATCTCCATCCCGGCTAGTCCATCTGTCTCGCTGATAAGAGGCGACATGTTCAAATAAAAAAAAATTTATCCATTCGGTTCTATGAAAGGAACCAATACATTTGTTTTTTTATTTACACACTCAATTCCTAATACAACAATATATCGTCCTCGTCCATATCTGCTTATATATGTATACTTACTCAAATACTCATATACTCATCGTGCTCATCGTACTCATCCCACACCATCGTTCTCATCTACTCAGTTTACTTGACTCGCAGGCATATAATGCAAAAGGAGATCGTTTTTATTTATTTATTTGTATAATTGTTTGCTGATATTTAATTAAATTTTAATATTATAAAAATGATATATATCTTATGTAATTATTATTGTTGATATAATAAACGGTGAACTAATGAAACCTGAGGCGAAACACCAACATATTCTACATAAATTAACAAATTCATCTAATTATATTATGTATATCAAATTAGGATTTAACAAAGAAAATCTTTTTTTACGGTTTTCCACATTTTAGAGTTCCGACATCAAATTAATACACATAGAATATATCTACTTGTATTGTGTCACCGCTGAGAGTTGTTATTTTTTTCTCGGGAATTTTCCCACAGAGATAGCTCTTCTTTCCTAATTGCTCTTGCGTGGTACGATAGGAACATTAATTATCGTATAATTAGTTTATTTTTTGTTTCGTTGGAACGATTTTATTGATTATATTCCGCACATAATTAGCTTTAAAACGAAAATTTTCAATCGAGTTTCATGAGAATTCTGGATTAATAATACGTTACAAACATTTTTCATTATTTTGAAAATAATTTTCTATATGAATTTCTAGGAATTACTTATAAAGTTATAAACAAAAATTAAATTTTAAATATGTTTATTTAAAAAAAAAAATACATAATTATTAATTTATTAACATAGCAAATTAAAATTCATTGAAATTATTAATAAAATATTTTGTTAAATTAGAGAATTACAATTAAAAATTAACTAAATACAGTAATTTTCAACAAATTTGGACAAATAGCAGTTTTTTTTTCATAAAAAAATATCATAGTTCTAGACAAATTCGATTGAAAGTAGTTTAGACATTAAGGGTTATTCTGTGTAAAAACTGTAGCAGTATATTCTCCTTCTCTTCTTTCCCCCCCCCCCAAAAAAAAAAAACTGCCTAAAAGTAGCGAAACGATTTAAATTCATATACAGGAGTTAAAAATATTAAAATTTCTAACGTTATTATATAGGCGAAAATCGAGGCGTACACATCCAGGCTCAATTCCATTGAAATTTACGAGTGGGAAATAAACTAGAGACAGTGTTTTCAATATATTATTCATATATATAGTGTTCTTATTTTGTGGTTTCTTTTTTAAATAAAAGGAAACTTTTGAATAATAAATAATTTTATGTAAATTAATTTATTTGGGCCGACATCCGAACATCACAACATTGGGAATAACTACTTACATAAGAACCCATTACATTTTTTTTACACGATTTCATTTAAAATCTATGAGGAACAAAATTAAAAATTTATTCATGTATTCCGCTTCTTAAACCGTAATGGGTTAAGAACGTGAAGAAAAACTAACGAATAAATTTAAAACGAAACAAAAAAAAAAAAAATGTCGATAAAAACAGGAACAAAAAAATTTTCTTTATTTTCAGTTGTTAAACAAAATTATGAAATTCAAGTATTTCGAACGCATGTGGTGTTAGGTAACACGGCCGTGCTGGCGTGCGTAATTCCCGAATTCGTACGTCCGTACGTAACGGTGTCGTCATGGTTTAAAGATGACAACATACTGTTTCCGGGCCGATCAGATGCCGGTGGCCGGTTTCTAGTCACATCCGGTACCGGCAATTTACATATTCGGGCCGTACGTGAGGAGGATGGCAATTCGCAGTACAGTTGTCTCACCGTACACTCATTGACACACGAACGTAAACGGAGCCCCCCCGTCTTACTAACTATTTCAGGTAAAACAAATGTTTTTCTTTTCTCTTTTTTGTGTTGTTTATTTTTATTTTATTTTTTTTTTTTTTTTTGTATTTTTTTTTTTTTTTTTTTGTTTTACTTTCTTCCATTCTGTTTTTGTAAACCATAAAGAAATCAATTGTAATTTTATTTACGAGTTCAATTCAGGTATTACTTTCTTTTCGTAATGCATTCAAGCCTCCTAGCATTCTATCTTACATTAATATTAAAGCATTGTTCAAAAATAAATTCAAGGCCTACACAAAATTACTATAAAACATTAGAACACTAATCAACCATATGAAGGATACGTGTTTCATCCAAATACCAAAATTCTTGTTAACACTATGAGGCCCGAGCACTTTCATAGTAAACTTCCCCGGAAGCTGGTAATATTTAAAAAAAAAAAACTTTATATAAACAAATACATAAAATAAAATGATTTAAACACTGAATAGATTCGACACAGTTCAACATGTACGTGTAAAACTGTAAACATACGTACGTGATACGTACATACTACATATACACTGACATTCAAATCAATTTTATTTAAAAATATAAATTATATTTTTTATGTAATTTTTGTTTATCTTAAAATTTTTTATACATAGAAACCAAAAGAATAGTGTATGTTGGTAGGTATTTGTGTGAGTAGGAACATATCCGTGTGAAGAATGATGATAAACATCGCACACATAATGCGTAACCAACTAATCAATTAATCATTGATCGCAGTCGGCCTCTAGGGATGTCTTGTTTGGTTTCGCATGCCGAAACCATGGGACTGAAAGTGTTAACAGACTCATCAGTTCCAAATCTTTTATAAATCACGACACAAAAAATTGATAAGAACTAAGAATTTTAAAAACTAAAATATCTCAAATCGGTTGATTTTAAAAAAGAAAAGCAGATAGTGACAAAAGACCATGTCTGTCAAGTCTGGATAAATGACAGATCCTTCTAGAACCGGAGTTATTTCAATGAAGTATTCGAAAAAAATTCGATTCAGTTATTTAAGTTCCACCACGAAATACTGTAATCGGAGAATTATAATTTTTTTTTCGTCACGGTTTTTTCAGCGGCAACAGGAAGCATGCCTCCACGATTAACGGCTCGCACCCAAAACAAAATATCAATGGAGCAGGGGAGTGACGTGCATCTCTCATGTGCCGCACAAGGATATCCAATACCCACATTCACGTACGACAAACATTTATCTAATTTTCTTTTTTACTGTATATCAACAATAGAATTTTCGCCATTAATGTATCGGATAACCATCTCATCAATTTTCTAATAGAAAAACCACATGACATATTTTACTAAACATAATCAAACCGTTTGATTTATGAAGCCAGTGAAAATTTCAAAACGTATGAATCGTTTCATATTCACGGGGTTTTGTATGTCTGGCGAGTCCAAGTACAACAGGACCCTTTTATCAACAATCTGTCTATTATAGTGTAGGTTCAGCGACGAACTGACTGGTCAAAATTATTCGTCCAAAATTTGTTTACCGAAACCGAATTTATTTATATAAATGAAAAAGAATAACATATTTGTATTTATTTTTCCGACGTTATGCGGTGTTTTTAAATTGAAAAAATCACGATTTTGCTTGATTGCAAATCACTATAACTATATTAAAAAATAAAAAATATGAAAAATTATTACTCTAATTTACAACTTTCATAAGAACTAAAATTGACTTCCGGTTAATAGAAGACGAAATATTTCTGGAAAACTTTATTACCGTTGCCTTTAACTCGGATAAAATTAATGAATTAATTAAATAAGAAATGAAGTTGCAGAGGTTTTTATATTTTGAATTGCCAACAATTTTTTCAACAAGTCATTAAAATCAAAATAGTCCAAATTTTGGTCACTATTTCGTCAGTACTTGAACTCAGCAGACATACATAAACCCAATACAAAAGGTATTGAGACCAACATTCAATGTCACAGTATTTACAGATTCCCCTGTTGTTCAACAATAAAACAGAAACTTAATTGAATTACTTTTGTTAGATTTATTTTATGAAAATGAGATCGGTATAAAAGTTGAAAATAATTTTTCAAATAAAATTCATTTAATAAATGGAAAAAAGAACTACAAAAAAAAATCGATTCAAAGTTCTTTTTTTCTAAATAAAATTCATTTCCAAAATGATCCCGGTTTCTTTCTTAACAAGGTAAAAAATTATTTTGTACATTATGATTCATCAATTTATATACTTCTATTGTTGAACAGTATTGAAAGTATAATTGTATATTACTAATATTTTCTCTTTGGGAAACGAAATAATATTCGCAGATTACGCATACATATGCGTATATTTGTACAGTACTATTCAAAAATTTACATTCAGACTAGAATCCATTTACCCATAAAAAGGGACCACACGTACATAATACAGGGTGGAAATTTTTCGTCAGTATTATGGCATCATTTTTCTCGAAATTTTATTTGCCTATACCGGGAAATTCGATGGTTTAGTCGGTAATTTTTTTTAAACAGATTTTCTATTATTTTGATCATTTTTAGCGTTTTAAGCATTGAAAGATGAAATTTATATCAATAACATTTGATATCACAAAATTAATTGTAGATAATTTTACTTTGTGAAAATCCATAGTGATTATATGGGAAATCTCTCTCTCTCTCTTCTGAGTTTTTTCCATTGCTTAATCAGTCCATTTATTGTGTTTGATTTATAAGTATACCAGGTGTCCCGTTTGGATGTATACATACGTTTTACATGTTAATTTTTAACATTGGATTCCCATAAGGAAAAAGTTATGTCACAAGAGTGCTTTGAGCAATACTAATAATACTAATTTAATATTATAACTACTGTTACTATAGCTTTAACAATAATAATGCAGTAAAATAAAGAAATGAATGTCACAACAATTCACATTTTTACATAATAAATATTTGTGTCATCTGCTGTAAATTCAAAAAGGCATTTTTTTATTTTCTTGAAAATAAATATTAAAATAATAAAAATACCAAAAGAATATTCTGTTGAAGAAATAATGCAGATAATTTGGTGGTATAAAGTTATTTTATAAAAGAAAATTACCAAAAATAGGAATATGTTTATCCAAAGCACTCTTGTGACATAACTTTTTCCTTATGGGAATCCAATGTTAAAAATTAACATGTAAATCGTATGTATACAGCCGGCCGGGACACTCAGTATATTCATTTATCCAAACTGAATTCTGTTCAGTTCAGATTTCACCTGATGATGGTTTAATCAACCGAAAACTAGTCAGTGATAAATAATCTCTATATTTAAGTGAAAATTTGACAAAATTAAAAATTTTTTTTACCATAAACATTTAATATCAATTGGCTAACGTAATTTTGTCCCTCATACTTTTGAAAGACACTGTGCAATGTATTTAATGTTACATAAATGTATAAAAGCGACTGGTACAATAATACAAAAAAAAAAAAAGAAAAAAAAATGTATTGTGGAAAAACGCTAGATAAATATCCTTGGGGACAATAAACACCCACTGGGTTACGTTTGATTTATCACTGATTAGTAGTGTTTCTTTTTTGTGTTTCATTTTAAAATAAAACCAAAACCAATGTTGAATTCACGTATGTAATTAAAAATGAACGCAAGAGAGATTCCAATTATTATAGATTCGGTTTTTTTTTTATCGTTTTCCTCGTTATATATATATTATTCTTTTTTTTTTGAAGTCAACACAATGGATTCCATACACAGTGTGGTCCCGGTAATAATGGAATCGGTCATTTATGAAACAAAACGAGTTAGGCAAATAAACTTTTTGGAAATACTGAAGAAAAACAGCACTCATAGTTGAAATAATTTAAAAAAAAAAAAATTATTTTGTGGATTTTGATTATAATGACTACGAAAAGATTGCTAAAATTTGGTCACTATAATAAAATTAACAGTTTTTTTTTTCTGTTAATTTACCATTCTTTGTATTTTATTTTTTAACTTTTTTTTTTAGATGAAGGTATATGAAATCAATAAAAGCCTGAGGAAATTAATTAATTTGAATCAATAAAAATCAAATAGCCATTCTTGTGAGTTTGTAGTCAGTCTGTTGTTTTTTCCAACTTTGCTTTTTAAAAGGGAGAAATAAATATATTTTTTTTTTTTTTATTAATCCCAATAATTCTAGTATCTTTCTCAAAATTTTTCACTGATATTTCAATTTTTGAGTTTACTTCATTATATAGTTGTAAACAACATAGGTGCTTTCCGAGGTCGTTATAAATGAAATCCACTGTAATATCGTGTATGTGTTACACTGTATCCCGTAAAAATTTTGATCAATATATTAATTGTTAAAATACTGAGATTCTCCTTTGAATAGTTCAAAATTTATAAGTAAACGTGAACCCACGCCATAGATGTAAATCGAAAATTTATTTTGGTCGTACTAGTTGACTATTTTTCTTTAATAATATTATAACATTTATTTCGAATAAAAATTTAGATGGTATCGTGAAATTCGTGGTCATTTAGAACCGGTGTTAAGTACAATCCGTATAAATCCATCAAACGATGTACTCTACATTCGACGAGTGGAACTCGAAGACGCCGGCACGTACGTTTGTCACGTGATCAATCAATTTGGTGAACAACGAATCGAAATGCAATTAACCGTAACAGCTCATTTAGAAGTACACGTTTTACCAGCGTTACAGGTACAACACACGGCACCAATGGCGCAATTAGATGCGCAATTAGAGTTATCATAAAAAAAAAAAATTGTTTTGTATACTATTTAGATCGTCAATTCTGGCGAAACGGCCACATTCAATTGTAGCGTGCTAGGATCACCAATTGGATCCGTGCAATGGATACGAAACGGTGAATTAATCGATAAACATGGTAGTCACATTAAAATGTTGTCATCGTTAATACTGCAGGTGATCGGTGTGACACGCCACGATCGCGGAATGTATCAGTGCGTGGTGCGAAATGATTGGGAGAGTGCGCAAGGAAGTGCTGAACTACGTCTGGGAGGTAAGTGAAATTGATCTAAATAAATAGTCGATAACCTCGGATCCGAACTGATGCTTAAAAATCCCGAAATTTCAATACTCGAATTAATGCTACCAAAATTGTGATACGCTAAAATGATGTGTGTGAATCTAAGCGAAATCTAAAGGGAATCAATCATTGCTCTTACAGCACCCTCTATGGTCAAATTGCATTGTCTGAAGTGGAACGATTATCCAACATTAAACACGGTCATTTCATCTAACTTTTCAGTCCAACCATTCCCTAAAAAATACTCAAATCAGAAATTATACATATATCAGGCAAAAAAAAAAGTCAGCAACACTTGAATCATCTCATACATACTCACTTACAATAATTATCACTTAAAAACTATTTGACTGAGATAAATAGCGTAACAGGTACAGTTAAGTACAAAATTAAAAGTACGCGAGTATTGAAATATTACGTAGAATTCATATCCAAAGATATGTATCCAAAAATATCATTTAAGTTTACGAAAATTTTTCAGTGCCTTAGGAGGCGATTTGTTGGTTTTCAAAGCCGTTCTTTTCATTTTTACTAAAACTAACCATGTAAGACCACTAAAGAAGAGACTTCTCTTAAATCAGTTATATTTCTAAAAATAATTTCGTCATTTTGACAGCAAAAATGAAAAGTTCACACCCAAATTACCCTTATTCAACCAGTCACCCTAATTTAAATCACTTTAATAAAATGTAATTTGAAAAAAAAGAATTTAATTTGATGACGTCATCAGGTTCAAATTTTTTAGTACCCTAAAAACCGTAAATAAAATGACAGAATGATGAAATTGGAAACGATTTGTATGTTTTTAAAGCCGTTCTTGTCCTTTTTGACCAAAATTAGCAACAAAAAATGTATAATTGTACATTTTCAAAACCCTTAAAATAAAAGCGAAAGCAACCTGGATCAGAAGCAACGCATAAAAAAAAGAAACCTCGTACAATCAAAATTCATACGTATGCGAAAAAAGTCCGCATAAAACGAGAGTCTACTGCACACAAAAACACGAAAAATTATGTATTACCCGGTGCTGCCACCATCACCATCAATTCAATACTGTCCATGACTGTATATGCTGTATATTTATAGATAGGGGGAAAATGTTTAAATAAAATGTTGCAAACCCTTCCAAATGATTGCACCATAATTTGATGTGTGTGATGTGTTGCGTAACATTTAATAAACAGAATAGTGGACCCTAAATAGGTTTTTTAATGACGAGAAAAAAATTTACGCAAAAACGACCACCGACCATCGACCGAACGCAATGAGAAAATTCATCCCATCCATAATCTTCGGAAACGGATGTGGATTGTACACGATGTAAATATTTTAAGGACCGAAACATGATTTTTAATCCGATTACACATATTTGAAATTCATGTAGCAAAAAAAAATAATTTAAACTTATGATTTTTAAAGAATACTTGTTTACGTTTCAACAAATAATATACCTATATAATATTACTTGGTGGAAAGGAAATTACGGGGGGGGGGGGGGGGGCGGGGGGTATATATACATTTGTATAATATCGTACACTTAAGAGTCATCTATGTAACAAGTTTTAAGATATAGTTTTAATATAACTGTATATTTTTTTTTTTATGTAATGCTCGTATTTGCTGCAGACACAATCCCTGAACTACAGTATACGTTTATTGAACAGTCGCTAACGCCGGGACCGCACGTGAGTCTTCGCTGTTCGGCGACCGGCTCGCCACCACCACAGTTTCGCTGGTACATAGATGGCCAACCCGTGTCCGACACTAGTATAGATCATCGGTAACATTAACTACAGTAAAACTTCGTTCGAATTTACAGTGCACATAATTAAAAAATGGTTTGCGTTTTTTTTTGTTTTTCAGCTATTCAATTGGTCAGTTTGTTGATCAATCGGGTGATGTTGTGAGTCATTTGAATATAACCAATGTCCGAACTGAAGATGGTGGACTTTATCAGTGTAAAGCTATCAATACGCTTGGTTCGGTATCACATCAAGCACGCCTTAATGTTTATGGTACCGTATTAATGGGGGGAAAAAAATTGGGCTCATTTTAAAAACTTTCAGAAATTGAAAGTGACGAACGAGAAAATGAGCTCCATTTTAATACATTCGACTTTCCACCTGTTACACCTAATTCAAAAAATATTTCTACTTTTAGGACCACCATCAATCCGTGTTATTGGACCGGTTAAAGCCGTTGCTGGCACGGACATTGTCTTACAGTGTCCGTTCTCTGGCTATCCAATCAGTTCCGTCAAATGGGAACGTTACGGGCACGAATTATCGATGAATTTACAACACCGCATAACGGAAACGGATACGCTCGGTGCACTTGTAATAAAAAATGTTGACCCAAACGACGATTCTGGCATATACAAGTGTTTGGTGATGAGCCGTAACGGTGAATTGGTTCAACGTGAAATTCAACTGATTGTTAATAGTCCACCGGTTTTAGAACCATTTTCATTTCCGACCAATTTACAGGAGGGCGCTCGCGCTCAGGTGTCGTGTAGCGTTACTTCCGGCGATATGCCGATTGCGTTTCATTGGTTAAAAGACAATATGCCTTTACCTGTCTCATTAAATGTAAGTCTAAATCAGTGGTTCCCAGTGGCCATAAATCCCCAAGTAAAGAATTCAGTTTTTTTGAGCCCCCTGATTTTTTTTTTCCGTTAATTTAGCCACAGACCATTTTGGGAACCACTGACCCCAAAAAAAATCAGATTAATTCGAACAGCGTCGCTTAAAAGCAAACGAAATTATTACAGATCGAGGAAAGAACTGAAGAATTTTTCAGTATTCTAGTTTTTAAGGAAGTTAGTGCAAAACATAGTGGTGCATATACATGCATCGCTCGAAACAATGCTGCCCAAGTCAATTACACTGCCACACTTATGGTCAAAGGTACATTCACTAATAATTAAAACAATTATTAAAAATTTAATAAAATAAATATTTTAGTTGCACCTCAATGGGTAATCGAACCGCACGACGTCACAACACTCTTGGGTAACCCGGTTGAAATCCATTGCGACGCCAGAGGCTACCCAATACCGAAAATAGTGTGGCTCCGAGCGGACGGAAAGATGCCAAATGATTTTCAAACAGTTTTGGAATCGAATAGCCGTGTTCATGTCTTTCAAAACGGTTCGATTATTATCGACGCGGTTCTGGCGGAGGACGAAGGCTACTATATGTGTCGCGCATACAACGAAATTGGATCCGGCCTCAATAAAATCATTTATTTAGGTGTCAATGAACCGGCCCGTTTTGAAATAGCCACACGTAACATTTCAACGAAACGGGGCGAACAAGCTGTACTAATTTGTGAGGTGTTGGGCGATACCCCGATCCAAATAAATTGGTTACAAAATAATAATCGTTTAGATACGAAAAATTTTCGATTCCGCGAAACCGAGCAAAATATTAATAACGGCGTACGGTCAAAATTGGTTATTAATCATACGGATCGGCAAGATTCTGGCGTGTATAAATGTCAAGCGGCCAATATGTTTGGACGCAGCGAGATGACCATATACCTCGCGGTACAAGAACGACCCGACCCGCCCACAGATTTGGAAATAGTGGAGGTTGGCAGTCGGTTTGTTCGATTGGCGTGGAAACGTGGATTTGATGGAAATAGTCCACTTTTAGGTTACTTGGTGCAATATCAAGTGGTTCCCAGTGGAGTTGATTACAAAGACATATGGAGCCAATTGTCTTCATCGAAAAATATTTATAATTTAACGTTAGGCATTACTCCCGGTGCTAATAGGTAAATTGAAGTAATTTAAAGTCATGGGGTTATTCAAGGTCAGAAACTTTGTAATTCTAAATATATAGTATTTCTAGTGATAATAGTGAAGATACGAAAGAATCAACCTTAGTTGGGGGTCTTCATCCAGCGACAACTTACAGTTTACGAATGCTTACTATAAACAGCATCGATCAGAGTTCGTTCACTGAACCCTCCGTAGTTAAAACACAAGAAGAAGCGCCTGTGGAAGCCCCTCAAAACGTACAAGTAGAAACTGGTGGACCTGGAGAATTATTTTTAACCTGGCAGGTTTGTATTTTATTTTTATTTCCAGCAAATTGCCTTCGACTGTTGTGTTCTCTTTCAGGTTCCTCCGAAGGATTCTTGGAATGGAGAACTTTTGGGATATATTATAACTTGGAACGAGCAGGGTGCACCACAAAACGCCTCGAAAACTCTAACAGTAAGAGGATGGGGAACGGTAAAGGCACAATTGACCGGATTAAAAAAGTTCAGCCGGTATACAATCGTAATACGAGCTTTTAACAGTGTCGCCTCCGGACCACCTTCAGTTCCCGTTGTTGGTGTGACTTTAGAAGGCGGTAATTTTGAAAAATATAAACATAGTATATGGTAGAAGTTCTCAATAATGTTGTTCGTGTGATTTTAAATTGTTCACTTCCCCCCCCCCCTACTGGACACATTTGTCATTACTGAAAGCTTCTACTGTACGCCATTTTGTTTCATTAATATAACGATTTCATTTACAGTTCCTGAAGCATCGCCACAAAATGTTGCTTGTTCACAAATATCATCGCAAAGTATGAAAATTTCTTGGGTGCCGCCCCCAACAACACATCACGGTGGACTTTTGAAAGGCTATAAAGTTTTTTATCGGCCGGTACCAACAGTTTACAACAGTATGGCTTCCGCTTTGTATTTTTTTTTGCCGAAAAATTTAATTCTATTAAGATAAAATATTATTTACAGTGGACATTCCAACCATTGGTGAAGTGAAACGCACCCCGAGCACGGAAACTTACCTCCATACGTTATACAAGTACACCAATTACTCAATTCGTGTGCTAGCGTTCACAGGTGCCGGAGATGGGCCTCTGAGTGTACCGATTTATTGTAGAACCGACGAAGATAGTACGTTCATTAATATAGGGGAAAGCTAGAAGAGATGGTGGTACTCCCTTCGAAAAATGTCTCAAACTAAACAAATCTTCTCGCTTTCCCGTACAGTACGTTAATTGATTGTTATAATTAAAAATTATTTTCCACAGTTCCCGGTCCACCGGCTGGAATTAAGGCGGCAGCTTTATCGGGCGATTCAATATTAATATCATGGTTGCCACCCACAAAACCAAACGGTCGAATTATTCACTACACAGTGTTCCGAAAAGATGCCAACATTAGCGGCAAAAATACAACACTGTCAGTACGAATTGAGGGCAATTTTCACGATCAACAGCACGCGCTCATGTACAAAATGCGCGGATTGGTTGAACATCAACTGTACGAATTCTGGGTGACGGCCACAACCGGCACCGGCGAGGGTGGTGGCAGTAAAATTGTGTCGCAGTCAACAAATCCTCGGGCGCCCGCTCGTATCCTGTCATTTTCGCAAACGATACACCGAGCCATGAAATCAAAAGTGTTACTGAAGTGTGTGGCCGCTGGCAATCCAACGCCACGAACACGCTGGCTTCATCGGGACAAACCGATTACGTATAGCACTTTCTATGAGATTACATCCGAGGGCCACTTAGACATACACAGTACGTAATTTATTGGAATTATTATTAAATTATGTATACTTTTAACACACGTACAGCTACACAGTCATGACATGCGTACTGTTTTTTTAGGTGTTGATGAATCGTTAGCCGGTAATTACACGTGCTCTGCCAATAACTTATTTGGAAGCGACGAAATCACGTACACCTTAGTGGTTCTATTAACACCTGGTGCACCAATATTAGAATTAGAGTATTCTTCGTTGTACAGTATCCGTTTGAATTGGAAAGCCCCGGAGGATGGCGGAACCGGCATACAAGGATACATATTGCACTGGAAAAAAGACACAGACGAATGGCAAGAAATCGATCTGTCGCCAGAAATGTCATCGTACACGTTAAACGATCTAAAATGTGGCACAATATATCACATGTACTTAACGGCTCACAATCGCGTTGGCAACGGCAACCCGTCAGCCGTGCTATCGATAAAAACGAAAGGTGATAAACCTGGCATCCCAAAAGGCGCGGATCTAATTTCAACAAACGCGACCGTTGTACAAGTGAATTTATTCGCATGGCCGGATGGCGGTTGTCCAATTTCATATTTCATGGTCGAATATCGACCATTCTATTCGAACGAATGGATACTGGTATCGAATTTTATTGTCGGCGAAATATTCACTATACAAAATTTAACGCCGGCCTCGTGGTATCAATTACAAATCACCGTTCACAATGATGCCGGAACAGTGAGCGAAATTTTTAATTTTGCCACAACAACTTGGACCGGTGAACAAATTTTACCGCCGGTTCTAATTGAACAGACGAATGAACAGGACAATAAAAGTTCATCGTACAAATTGTATATAATACTTTCGACAAGTATTGTCGGTTCCTTTTTAACGTTAATCGTCATCTGGCAATTTATATTTAACGCAAAATGTTCACAGAGGTAAGAAAATATGAAATAAATAGTATATTGTCGATTGCCCGCACGATCGAAGTGAGTGCGCTCATTCGTTCAAGTGGACAATCGACAATACCGCACGAGTTACATCTACTTTTTTTTATTACTTTTTAAAATAATATTTTTTAGTGTTTGTGTTTTCTTTATTATTTTTGTTAGTAGTTTCGATAGAAATAATAATAAAATATATTATTAAATCAATCAATTTATTGTCAATTTTCGTGCGCAAAGTGTGATTTACGCACACAAAAAAGCAACTGAAATACACTTAAGCCATGTAGCAACAGTAGAATGGGCAAATAGCTATTTGTCGTACTTATCCCGCATGCGTAATAAAAAGAAAAATTATTAACTTTCATAACGTATTTGATTGTAACCAGGGTTCAAAATCCGGAAACAGAAGTCACCCCGGAAAACGAACAGCCGCGAGAAAAAACGGTCGAAAGGGATAATCGTCGTAACTGTCAACAAATTTATTTATCAACCACTCCAAAACCTCGTGAAAAAGTGTTGATCGATGAAGGATCCGGTAAATATTTCAGATCTTATTGTAAAAAAAATTGAAATAACGAAAAATCAAATACTTCTTTTTTCTAGAAATGTACGAAATTAGTCCGTATGCGACATTCAGTGTTTCTGGTGACGGCGAACGAATGCAACAGAGTCGTTCCGTCACCACATCAACCCTCGATTATACCGTACAATTTAAAACGTTTGGTCATTTAGAAAATGAAGAGATAAATGCCAAAGGCTATCCAATTAAAGGTACCGGTAAACACAGTTTAGGCAAACATCGTTACTATAACACGGGAAACAATGGTAAGAATAAATAAACGTATTCATGTAGACCTGTTACAGTACTGAAATAATTTCGAAATAATTAGCTAGCAGCGCTCCAGCGGGCACAAGCGGCAACACTGGCCTAACACGATCACGCAACGAGCGTATCGCACGCCCGTGCGATTCCGAATCAGACGATACCAGCGACAGTCCATGTAATTATTGTACCGTGAGTTCAGCGCCCACATATCGAATGCCAGTAAAAACGAATCGAGGTAACGCAGGTAATTATTTATCTTTTAAAAAATGTCATTTCAAAAAGTTTTACAAGTCCACTTACTGTACTTGTATTTTGTAAACAGGCGAACCGTTTCGCACGACATCTAGTACTGAATCGAATGACATATCGCCAGTATCAGAACGCTGGCAGCATACACCGCGACATCTGGCAATTGCCAACATAAAATACAAAGATAAAGAAATAAATAAAAGAGATCGCCGACAGCGACCTTCATCCAGTAGCAGGTAGCCAAGGTACCTTGCAAATTCACAAAGACATGATTCCATTTCATATTTCTTACCAATGATTTTCCAGATATCCATACGAAAATTCACCTTTTGTGCTTGGTACCTGTTCCATTATCTGAACCCAAAATATCCTATAAACCTCCCAACATTGCATTCAAATGGTGTTCACACAACAAAATGGCGTGGACCACGCGTGGACGTACAAGTGTTGCCATCTAGTGACTTTATATGAAACTTTGTACAGTTTCCTAACTTTTAATTGATTGAAAACGATCACTAGATGGCAACACTCCTACAGCTTATATCCTACGGCATTTTGCTGAGTCAAATTTATTTCCATAATTAAGGCAATTTTTAAATGCCAAAATTGTAAAATACAAATAAAATACTGTTAAAAATTTCAGTTCTAGCAAAGATGAGGAAGTTCGTGAAGAATTGTCGTTAATGGCGGCAAATATGCACAATTCGCAACCGTTGGCCGCATTTTCTGATAGTCGAGAATTTAGTGAAACCGAATGTGATCGAATGAATAAAGACGAGAGTGGCAATAAAGGCCGCATAACCGATTCCGAATTAGCAAATTTAATTACAAGGTGTTCTAACTCAATTTCATATGTGTCATGCTATTTGATACTACGACAAGTCTTTTTTTCTTTTAGATATCAAGAACAGAAATTGGAGGAGCAAAAAGAATTCACAATTCATGTATGAAATTGTGAATAAAATTGTAAAATTATAATGCACTGTAATTAATTATTTATTTACGTCAAATTAAGACTGATTGTCTCATTAAAAATTATATAATAATTTAATTTAATAAACCAATTATATACAATTATAAAAATTTAATTAAATATAATAACGTTGAATATTAAAAATTTTTATGATTTTTTCATTATTTTAATATTAAATAAAGTAAATGTCTAGAAAAATTAAATTATTATTTCATATCCCGACAATCTGAAATCTTCCTAACTTGGTAATACGCTTACGTACTCACGTACACTTCCATAGACTTTTTTCGATTAACCCAAATCCAACAAACAAGTTAAATTTTTTTATCTCACATTTAGCTATTACGCAACTAATCATTTACTCCCCCTTTCTTTTAGCATTTATCAGAAACAGCAGATAAGCACGAGTGCGCTATGACAACTCCAATCATATATGTTGAGGAATAATATTACCCATAGAGCAGTTGATCTTGTTTGGTCAAAAATAGCTGTACTATCATAGACAATACTGAACTGTCTTCGATCACTCAAAAGAAATTTATAGAAGTATACGATCATCAGTGAGTTTATGCGTTTGCAGTGAAACTTCTTAGGTATTACTGTTAAATTGAAAGTTTTAATTCATTAAAAATCTGAAACTAAATAAGGATTAATATTATTAATACTCTTAAAACACATTTTAGGTCACAAAAATTTTTATAAATGAAATATTTTATAATACAATTTTGAAAATAAACAAAAATATAAAAATATATACAAAAATTTTTCAAATTTTGAAATAGGAATTTTCTTTAAGAAAAACAAAGGTAGGTAGGTACTGATTGACTGATTGTGTATCGATCCAGAATCATATTCCTTTTTACCCCGTAAACATCTACTAACGGACTTAAGCTGCCAGTATACTCAATTTAATTCATAATAATCTCAATCGAAAATAGTAGATATTTACACAATAAATTGTTATATAACATAAAACATTAAAGACACAACATTTAACACAATGTTATGTTCACATCGATTTAGTAATAAATGGCTTAGTAAAAAGACGATTAAGCCGAGTTCACATCAGTAGAGAAACTGGTCAAGTACACTATCATACTTTTCATCCAATGTTTACACAGCTAGACTGGCTCCATTTCGTGCAATATCAAACGCGTATTAATTTTTTTTTTTTTAATCAGAGCCCTCTCGTTTATAACCATCCAAGCTCTGTTACGAAACGTTTTGTAATTCCACCCGTACTACTAACTCAGTGTGAACATAACATATACGTTTCATTTTACAGAGTAAGAAAACATCTTTATCTCCGTCTTTGAACAAAAATCAAAAAACCTCAACATCATTAAATCAACCATTTTTTATTTATTTAATTTTTTTTTTAAAAGCGAAAAAAAATATAATTTTTTTTTATTAAAGATTGCATTTTTCAAAATAATTACAGAAAAATTGAATTATATCACAATTAGATAACTTTTTGTCTTAATTTCATCACAGTGAATTAAGATTAATTAAGGGTCCGGTCTGGTGTAGAGTTTTGGGCGAATCGATTTTCTTATTTCCTATTTACATTACACGCATTTGAAGCTGAAAAGTTCTCTGTGCCAGGTTGTTGGTCCACACAAATGTACTTGGTCGAATGTAAACCGCTATTTAAGTGGTCGCTAAATGAAAATACAAAATAAAAAAATTTGATTTTGCCTCAAACCTACACCAGACGGCACCCTTAAACGAACTAATTAAATATTAATAAATTATACAAAAAATATTTTTTCATGTATTCAACTTTCATATATCGAGGTATATTTTTTAAAATTTTAAATAGAGAAGTAAGTACGCACAATCGGCCATTGTGCAAATTTTTTTTTTTTTTTTAAAACGAAAACGTAATAAATGGAACAGTAACGGATGTGTAGGGTAAATTGTTATTTTATATTATTCATAATTATTACATTCATAATTAAACAGTGGCGGCATCGTTAGTTTCTATATTTTTTTTATTTATAATTAATAACATCATGCATATTTTAGAGAAAAAAATCAATAACATTTTCACCACTCGATTATAAATTTTTGTAATCAATGATATGCAACTGATATTTAAAATGGTAGCAGTGAAAATGTTTTTCATTTTTCATTGTTCATTGTTCATTAATACCTATTAACTTTTGCAAAAATTTTTTTTTGTAATAAGCTCGCTTTTTTATCTTATCAATTATTTTAATAAATAAAAAAATAGCTAATTTTGTGTGAAAACTTCTATGATCTGACGTAATCAAAATTGGTTCAGAGAAACAAATGATTGCTATAGTCCGGAGCTTTATAGCTCTTCTGGTTTTCAAGCTACGATGCATATTTATGATTTATATTAATTTGTTGATAAAAAGAACATAAATGCAAGAAATGTTAAACTTTCACAGCAAAAATAAAATTTTATCCAAGGAATAAATACTATTTAAAAGTTTTCAATAGGTTGTAGTTTATATTTTCGAATACAGATGTCGTGACTGTTAATGGTTTAAGGTTATGTTATAAAAATATCGTACATTTCGCTATAGAAGTTTCCACGTCAAAAATACAACATTATTGTAGAAGCAGAAAATAAAGTAAATAATGAGAATATCGAAAATGGAACGCGAAAATGATTAATAAATAAAATCTTTAAGCTTGATTACACATTTAACGCTTACAATTAGTTTATTTAATAGCACAAATGTTTCATCGCGCTGACTATCATAAATACATATAGCAATTAATTCTCAACTGTAATTAATAGTTAATTAATTATCCTATCAATAAATAAATAAAGATTAAAAAATAAATGGGCTCAAAGGTGGGGGGAATGAACTGGGCGGGGAGGATACGTGTGCCACCACTAGCAAATGAAAATTTACAATAATTTAAATATTAATTATATGAACACAGACATTAGTTAACATTAAGTTGTATTTTTAATCTAGTTTATAATTTATACTCGTAGTTGATTAAAACCATTCGACTTGAAATAGAAGGCATCTACTTGAATTAGCTTAGTGCTCTGAACAGGGAAATTGGAAATTCGAACGGTCTTAGAAAGAAAATAAAAACAGTAAGCCTTATTTATTGGTAGCAGCAACATCACTAGTATTAGTATTACTAATCATGGTACTAGTGTTACTAGTTGTAACTGTTGTGTCAGTTGTAGCTGTTGACGTGGTTGTAGTTATTTGCGGTGGAGTATCCTGATTACTGTTGGTCGGTGAATCTTTCTCCTCGGCGATGCGTGGAAGAAGCTCACCGGGGCCAACCAGAGGTAATGCGAGCGCTGTTGACGTGTTTTCACGCTGATCACCGCTCACCTCGGTGGTCTGCGTGAGTTCAGTTGCGGTGCTACAGCTCGAGTTATTGTTATTATTGTTACACGGATTTCGATGATCGGATGGATTGCCGGCCGCACGCCAGATACCGCCACCGGACGTTGAAACACGCGACACCGCCGACGTCGAACACAAAGGTGAAATTAGAGTGCATTTGCCTGGTTAAATAGGTTTAGTTGTAAAATTTGTTACATTTCTAGGAATATAAATTGAAATCTAATCTATAAGGGTTGTTTGCTTGTTACGGAATCCTAAAATTGAAATTTTTCCTAAATAAATTACAACATACCTTCGGCACTTCTTGGATGTAAACGATCGGGTGAAAGAGCACGTCGCAAAAGTGGTGATCCCGGTTCAGCACTTTTCGGTCTTGCGTAGCTCTTTTTGTTTTGTCCCGGTGTCGCGGTAACTCCAGGACTATACGATTGTGTGGTGTTTGAACTGCCTTGCTGATGGCCAACGGGGAAAGCTAACGGGCTTGGCGATCTTGTTGGAGACACGGGCAGGGGACTTGGAGATGGTGTTCGTGCCAAAGGCGATAGCGGAATATGACCGACAGATTTTCGACGATTTGGACCGCCTGTAGCACACGGTGGACTCGCTTTGTGAAGACTCTTTGAACACCCGGTGCTGTGTAATTTATGCTTTAAGCCGTGTAATGTTGACGGACGTTGATAATGTTGAGTGCCACCGCTACTTGTGGGCGTGTTCGAAGTTGATGAGCTTGGTGAGCTTGACTGAGACGACGTACTTATCGACAATGGACTGTGTGGACTATGACTCTCCGATAAATTCGATAAACTAGCACGCGCTACTGGCTCCGACGGTAATCGAATGGGCGAGTGAGTAATTAACGTGCCATCTGGCGTACGAGAAAATGACTGATTTCGATTGGGTGGCGTTACAATCGTCGGCGTTGACATTGCACCGGAAATCTAAATAAATAAAAATTAAAAATTTGTATGGAACAACAATGCAAAAAATTTATACCTGTTGCATTTCGACACTAGCTCGCTTGCTACTAATTCTACGGAACAACGACGCTTTACGCCTCTTCTCAGACGCCGACGGGTCACCAACAACTGTACCACGTTTCTGTTTTCGTTGCCGATGAGATCGGCGAGCCAATTTACTTTGAGCGACATCTCTTCGTCGCCCGCCAGTTTGAATACTGGTGTGTTCGAGCGGCGTAGCACGCAAAGTCACCCTCTCACCCCCACCCAACAACAACTGCAACACCTGCGTATGATACAGACCCTGTACTGCTTCGCCATTCACGTGCGTTATCAGATCCGCTGGACGTAAGCCAGCTTCGTACGCCGGACCGGCCTCATCAACCGCCATCACTAAGTGATGCATTGTATAGAAATCTGTATCGCCATAATACACGCGAATCGTATGAACGGTAAATCCGAAACCGCGCGGGCCCCTTTTAATTATAATCGGCGGTTTGTACGAGCTAACAAGTGGCGACAATTCACGACACGGGGACGTATCGCGTGAACTAGCCGTACTAGAACCGCCGCCACCGCCACCACTCGGCGAATTTAAGTTCATATTCGACGACTGAAACTCATCTGACGGAATGATCAACGATAAACCGGTTGCCGATGCACTTTTAACCACAGAGCGAGATCTATGTTTACTAATTGGTGTGTTCAATTGATTTCCATGTTCACCGCGAGCACTCTCTGAAGATGACGTCCCAATATCATAACCACTACTCTGTTCGTCTTCCATGGAAATGGCAAACCGTGGAAGTAATTCGCGCGTATGACCGCTACGACGTTTTCGTTGTATTTGTGGCGATACATCGTCCGAATCCGTTTGGGACGATTCCGGCGTACTTAACGTTTTCCCACCAAATTCTATATACATCTTTTTATAATCGTTCGATTCGGTTTCTGGCGTCGACGGCGGTATATACGAAATACGTAATCGATGTACATCTGAAAATAGGCTATTCGCATCAGACGTGTCCGGCGTTAGCACTGTACTAAAACCGGATAGGAATCGACGATCGCTAGTGTTATGAGCCGGTGTTGTTGGCGGTGCAACCGGAATTGGCGGTGTGTCGTGTGAACCGCCAGAACTGCCAGCTGATATACTGCTATCGGACGCTAAACGGGAACTGACCGTTACTTTTTTGTACTGTGGCGAACACGACGAGAACGAACCGAATACCGGCGAATCGTCAGTATCGTCAGTGTCTTCAGCCACTTCATGATTGTATCGATCCGTTCGACCTGTAAAATATAAAATTTTAAATAATACTTACTAGAAATTACATTAGGATATACATACTGTCAAAATAGCTTGTATCCTCTTCATTTTCTAACTGAGGAACAAATTCCGCCTTTTGTCGTAATAGTGAATTCCAATCCAATCCAGCAAAGTAAGCATGCTCTTTAACTTCATGGGGACCAGCCGTCCCTAGTCGATCTCGAGGATTTTGTGCCAGTAAAGCACTTATTAAATCTTTCGCCTCCGGTTGAATCGGCCAATCGTCCGGATCTGGCCACTCAATATCATCTACACCCAAAAAAAAGATTAAAATAAAATAATAAACAAATAAATTTTTATAAAATACCATTAACAGTATGTGCAAAAAGTTCTTCAATCGTTTCGCCAAAAAACGGCACACACCCAACCAGAAATTCATACAAAATAATACCCATTGACCACCAATCCACTGGTTTACCATAACCCTGACGTAATATTACTTCCGGAGCAATATATTCCGGTGTTCCAAACACTTGCTTGTCAGAAAATTGTTGCGTCTCCGAGTCAATGTTTCCCTCGTACAGGTTCGTGGCCAACGACATCAGACCCATTTTACTCAAACCAAAATCGGTGAGTTTTATATGGCCCAAAACGGTTATGAGTAAGCTGAAATTAATTTGAATCAATTAAAAACTAAAATTCGATTACAGAAAAATACTATAGTGCTTTTGAGGTTATTTATTGATCTAAAATTTTGTTGAAACTTTTAGTTCGTGTATAGTTAAATTACTATATTTGTCGTTAAATGTAGACATTTAGATACTATAAATTATCTAATAGAAAAAATCCCAAACGTAATCTAATCCAGTTTTGAGTTGTCAATGTGACAGATAGGTGGCAGATACAGTAGTGGTGCGAGTGGTGCTATCTACACGGGGCTTTCAAAATCTACCGACTAAATTTTATTCGAAGATTAATTTGACAGTTCTAAAAGATTTTTACAAATATTATTTATGTTTATATTAATACATATTAAACAGCTTTTATACACGTTGTAATAGAAATTAGACGTACAGAAGTAATTTTTATATTAAATATATGGAAATTAAAACATATTTACAACATATTATAGGTTAATCAACCACTAACTTATTTTAATCATAAGATACGTTTATAATACTGTACCAAAATTTAGTTCACAACTATTTTTATTCGTATTTAATAGTAATTCGTTGATTTAGTTGTCCTTTATAATACCGGGCCTAAGATAAGCAATATAAGAAAAGATTTATATCTCACGGGAACTTTAAGTTGATATAAAAATTATCCTTTGTATTAATCCAGAATATACTAAAACTGTACCAAAATTAATCAAAAGAGAAAATAAAAAAAATTATTCTAGATTTAGAACATTCCAGCTTCTCGAAAAATTATTCAAATAAAAATTGATACTTATTTTGAAACAAATAAAAAATTAGGTTACATGTACTTACTTGTCAGGTTTTAAATCACGATGAACAATACCATAGCTATGTAAATATTCGACAGCCAATACAGTTTCAGCAAAATAAAATCGCGCCATATCGGACGGAAGTGGGCCAATATTTTTGAGCAATGTTGCACAATCGCCACCTTCAACATATTCCATGACGAGACACAGGTGTCGCCTGGTCTCGAAGCTACAATACATACTGACCACAAATGGATTATCGGCAAAACTGAGAATATCACGTTCAGCGAACACCTGATCAACTTGATTTCTCAATATCAAATTGTTCTTGTTGATCTTTTTCATGGCAAATCGTTGCCGGGTCTGTTTGTGTCGAACCAAATACACCGCGCCGTACGCACCGTTTGAAATTAATTTTATGACGTCGTAATCATCTTCACTCGGTGTTTTATTTGCCAAAATCCAATTCGCGTTCGTATTATTGTTTTCGTTGGTGTTGTTATTGGTCGTGTCATCCTTTTTCACCAACGCGGTACAACTGTTTCCATCGTGCGACTCTGCGGACGGTTGCCAATCGGCTTTCAATTCTTGCTGTAGTTCAGCGATCGGGTCACGATTTAATCCTAATTTCTGTATAATATAAATTGGTATATCGGTTTTGATGCCTTGTATTACTTTCGCTTGACCTTCAGCGGCTTCCAATAGATGGTAAAATTCCTCCGGATCAAATTCCAAACATTCTAACAGCCGTGCTGGACGGGAAATTATCAACAGTAATTTTTTTATTAAATTCGTAACGTGGTGAGCAGCTTCAGGCGATTTTTCACGCGTCTCCACTAATAACCGTTCCAAATTTTCGGATATCTCGAAAAAATATCGACTATTTATTAATTTCGCTTGGGATTTGTGCAAACAGTCCCGCGCAATTTCTAATACTTGATGGTGTACAAATCGCGCGATGGGCAACGCGTCATGGTGCTCGTGTAACGTCGCCGATGACACCGATGAATCGCTTCCGGAATGCGCCAATCCCATACTTGTTTCCGGGTCTTTGTTCTCGTTTATGAACGTGACCAGTCGCTCCTCCATTTGTTGCGTAGCCTTCGGGAATCGTTCTTTGTAGAGCATGTTCATCATCGAAAGTTCACTGTCAATGACCGGCGAGCGACTTGGACTGCTAAGACTTCGTGAACGTGGCCGTTGAAATGAATTCTGATGGAAAATATGATCGTCGCCAACAACTGCACTAGCCATACTGGAACTGGGTGTTCCGGCCTCTCGAGAGAGGTGATGGGACAAAAGACGTAGTTCATCGCTGGTGGGGACGTGCGGCAGTTGATGTAACCGCTCCTGGCTCGAACATTTCGACTTAAAAAATCAAAATCAAAATTAGCAAACAATCACAAAATTGGTCAAGTATAATATTATGTCGAACAAACATCAAACAAAGTGAACATACCGACATGTTCGAACTACCGGGCGTTGTTCCATAGCCGGATGACGGAAGTGAGGCCACTGACCATCGTCGACCATCACCACGGCAACCAATTACGCTGCCCCTGTACACAAGTAACAAGTGTGAGTTTTTACACACTTCAATGGTTTGTTTGTATTTTATCAAAAAAATATCAATTACCGTTTCAACTGTGGCACCAAATTCAAATTGGGCGAATACGTTCGAGCGGGCGGACTATCAACTGGCGAGCCGGACGACACCGGCGAATGCGACCGGTGCACACCCGGCGACGTGGTCGTCGCAGCAACGTAACTCAATCGATGACTATTTGGCGCGGCACGACTATTTCTTCGGAACATATTCAAATCAATCTGTAATTTCGTCAAGTTTAATTTCGTCACTTTAAAAGTTTCACAGTTTCAAATCAATATCTTACCATATTAGCCGAAAGTGACGGTGCCGATTTGCCAAGCGCTGATTTTCGTAAACGTACTAAATTCGATAAATCTGTAGGCGAGACGTTTAGTAGGTCAATGGGAAAAATTGAATAAAATAATTTTTTTTACAATTGTTTACCTGGTATTGGAATTGTTGATTGCACTTGCTGTGATTGGGTCACTTGGGGTGTAATTGTTGTGGACGAGTCATTTGCACCAGAAATTGGTCGTTCGGCCACACTGGCTGATTCAGTTGAAGCAGCTGATTTTGTTGATTGTAATAATTTTGTTTTTGATATTGTTGTACCACCATTTCCAGTTTGTACCGTTTTTCCATTACTGCCCGACGATGTTAATTTGTCTTTTGGATTTTTCCCATCCATTTGGATCAAAAAAAAAAAAAATCTTCAATAAATGTTACTAATCATTTTAGAATCTGTCACTTGTATTCAAACATTGTCATGTTTGTTACGATATTTTCGACTAAAATTTAACTAATTCTACGTAAAATCTTTTGAAATTCTCGTAACTAAATCATATTTATTTTTTGTTTATATGAAACAATAAACAGTTTGAGCAATTTAATCGTTTTTATGGATATTTTTGACATCAATAAATGGATTAGTCAACGCGGCCATTGACTATGTATATGTACCTAATGTATGTATCTATAAAAATATGTACATAATGTATGTATATGTTTTTAATATTATGCATAGTTACGATTAAACTCTCCACTTCTAATTAAACATGAATCATTTAGTAACGCTAATGTCACTAAATGTAAATAAATACCCTGCTATTTTCCTAATATAAACTTCCATATACCTACCAGTAATTTTATAAGAAAATTATTTGCGAAAAAATACAATATAAGTTAATTCGTATACAGGGTGTCAAAAAAAACTCTCGTCCTTTTGAGGGGTGACTCATTCAACCCTGTAGACACTAAAACCACAGGAATTTTTTCGGAATTAAGTTTGAGAAAATCACAAATGAACTGACTCCACGATGTTTCCAAATTTTTCTAAGTACGGCCCCGACTACACTATGCATACACCTTTTTAGTACCAAAAGTACAAAGTAATTTTATTAACCAAAATTCAATAAGATTTTGTAAACATGTTTCCCAGATGTTTTTTAAAAACAGAATTCATCTTACAAAGATGAGATGGTTAGAGTCGGATTAAAAAAAATTTTTAAGGGCCCCTTTTTTGACCCATATTTTGTATCAAATTTTTTCTGTTAAAAAACAACTTTGGTTCAAATTTATTGGCAAATATTAATTACATGGGTGAGATCTATCCACTGTTTTCGTAGCGAGATTTATATACTTTACACCCTGTATTACATTCTCCTTAATTATGAACTATGGAATTAATAGGTAGCTAACGTAGGTATATTTCATACACTTTGTTATTGACTGAATTTTTCAATGCAATTTATTGTCACCTTGTTGAATAGAATTATTTATTTTTAAACATTTACATATATGGGTAATTCTCTGGTAACGGGAGCCATCCGAAAAACTCATAGTTTTCAATTTTCAAACAGCTGAATCCCGTGAACTTCGATAAATCTTCGTTGGGAAGTTTCGGAATCGGAGATAAAAAATCAGAATCAAACTTTTCGGGGTCGGAATCAAAGCCGCATAACATCATTTTGAATTTAAATGTATACTGGCTCTCGGTATAAAGTTATACGTGTAATCCAAGCTTAACAATAAATTTTTGTTGCCAAACAAATATTCGCAATAAAAAAATAAATAAAAACAAAACAGCTATATCGTGGTTAACATAATACATATCGATAATTAAACTTCAAAACCTCGCAATTTTTAGCATTTCCTAGCTCTGATCAGAAAATCCTTGTAGATCGTCATGACTGTCATCGCGTTGGGTGATCTACTCGCACTTGACCATTTTGTAATAGTAAATGACCTCATACAATTTATTTAAACGATAGTGTCGTTTTTTAAAAAATTTTCAATACAGAATTTATCAATTCTTTCTTCAGATGCACATAACTTTGAAATAATGCTTCGATTCTTATGAAATTTTGTGGAAATATTCATGATAGGATTTACTCAAAGAAAATTCAACAAAAAATCTAAAAATAGGGTGTGAAACAAAAAGAACCATGTACAGTAATTACAAAAAAGGAACCAAAAATTTATTTAAAAAAAAAATTAAACTCTTTAAACATGATGGTGATATTTCAATTTTTATTACAAAAAGAAGAAAAACAAAATACATTTATTATACAACTTACAAGGAATGACTGTTGACTGTGATTATGTGCCTATAATCCAGTACAAGGCATTTCGGTTCCCCCGTCCTTTTCTACCGTAAAATTAATAAAAACAAAAAAAGGTGTTGGTTTATATTTGCGACCATACACATAAAAAAGGACAGAACGGTCCGACATACCTTGCACTGCTAACGTATGATATATTTATGTACATTTAATTCTTAAACGCTAACGGCTACTGGCTATTAAAATTCATAACTTATTGTTAATTAAAATAAATTATGAATTTACTCAGTCAAAAAACGATTTTGGAAGATCGAAGATGTACAAAAAAAAAATATTATAATTCCTCCTTTTCATCTAAAACGACATCTGACAGATCTATATCATCGTCCACCGGTAATTGGCCATCTTTTCCATCCCACGGTTGAACAGTTATGATTTTTGGAATCGAAGCACCCTTAACTGGCGCAGTCTGTCCACGACCAAATGATAGATCCCTATAGAAAACAAAAATATTAAATAAAATGTACGTCGAATAGTAAATTATTTTATGCATACCTTAAGAATTCATTGATACCATCCTTCGAGAATGAACCTCGGAACAACGAATACTTCATTTTTTTGAAATTAACAACAGCCATTGCTGGATACCCGAAACCGCCAATCTCCAAAACATTCTCAAGTTCCGGTTGTGCTTGCGCTTCCGCCCAAACCCATCCCCAATATTTCGATTTATATTTGTCGGCCATCTCTCGAAGAATATCCAAATAATTGTTACGACATTCCGACTGGCAATCCAGTATATGTGGAAGCACCGAGACGACACAGAGTGTCATGTCACCGCAAGCTTTTTTCAACGCGTCCTCGTCCACTAATTCGACAACTTCGGGCGGCGGAAGACTCTCGACCACCTTATCCATGGCCCACCTGACGATATCGTTGGACGTTCGACCACCGTCGTAATCTTGAGCCGAGTCGCGATCTTTACGTCCTTTCGGGAAATATTTTATCGTCGGATAACCACGGACATTATATTCGGCCGCTTTTGTCGTGTGCGTGGTGGCATCTAGCGCTCCAAGTTTTACTTTGCCTTTCAATTCGGTCGCTGCTTGGGCCCAATGTGGTGCTAAATTTTTACAGTGGCCACACCACGGAGCGTAGAATTCAACCAGCCACATATCATCCGATTCCAATACGAGACGATCGAAGTTTGAGTCGGTTAACTCAATCACATCTTTTGAATCAGTCTGAAAGGTAATTTAAGTAAGTCTTTACAACCGGTCCTTTCATATTATACTAAGTATGTGGATTAACCCTAGAATCATACGTACTCGTCAAAACGACGAACGAACTTCTCTACCTGCTCCAATATTACAACTTGTCGGTACCTGCTGGCTGTGAAACTTCTGTTATCTAATCTAATTTATTTGTTATTATAACACATAAGACGTATAAATTTTGTTTATAGCTATTGTCGTTTTTTTATACGAAATAGTGTGCGTCAAAAGGACGACGATGTATGATTGACCGATGTTTTTTTTAAAGATTTTGTACTCCACATATAAAAGTTTTCCTAATTTTTCTAAAATTTATTAAATATATGGATGTTTTTATTCAATGATTATGATTCAATGATATTCAATGATATATTGAATCGAAAACTAAAGAATGCGTTTCGAATGACTTAATAAAATATTAGCAATTTATTTTGTGGAAAATATTTTAATTTTTATTATTTTTTGAGATCTTATTCTAAAAATTACTAACAAATTTTAGAAAATTTACAAATGTGCCTAATGGGGAAATAACTACATATCTATAGGAATATTTATGACTGAGAAATTTCACATTCTGTAAAGTCACACATGTCCACTGACTCATAATAGTTCATAAATTAATTATTTGAAAGACATGTTTTATGATACAATTGATGTATTTATCTATTTTTTAATTTTTATAATGAAAATATGTTTTGATAAAAAGATTAAAAAAATTAATAAATATTTATATTATTTATATTAAGAAATTTTTCCAAATCCAAATTTTTTAAATATTTTGTTCGCTTTTGTAGTATTGTTATGTAAAAAAAATTTTTTTTACAAATAAACTCTAAAACTCTCCGTAAAAAGTCCATTCGTCAAAATGACGCCGATGTATGATTAACTTGACTCGTAGACCAACGTATGATTCTAGGGTTAATGGTATGTGTTTCTATGTGAAACAGTTTTTGAGAAACTCGGCTGATGGACAGACAGACATGTGTCAATTTTTGCTTTTGAGCACTAATTTATTGTGTTTACCTTTTTAGATTCCGATTTGCCAGATCCGGATTTACCAGTTAATTGTGCGTTCACTTTTCGTCGTGCCGCTGAAAGTGCAGCTTCAACAATCGCCTTTGCCGTTCGTTCATTGTTATAATCTTCCGGTTTATTCTTATCAACGCCGAAAATTTTAATCGTTGGGAAACCTTGAACACCGTACCGGGCACCTAACGATTTATGTTCGTCAGCATTCACGGCTCCCACTTTGATAACACCCTGAAACGAGATTAACGAAAAAAAAAAAACAAAACAATTTTAAATAACTGAATGGAAAACGTTTGCTGAAAAATTTGTGTTACCTTCAAAGCAGTGGCAGCCTTCGAATATTCTGGAACTAACGCCTGACAGTGGCCGCACCATGGTGCGAAAAATTCAACCACCCACACAGCGTCACTCTGTATGACTAAGCGATCAAAATTTGCAGCTGTTAGTTCAACCACTTCCGAACTTGATGGGTACAATCCCACGATCGGTTTTACAAATAAAAATATCACAGATATAACTGAAATCAAAAAAAAATTCAAAAATTACTAATTTTTGCACAACCGGCATACTCTGTGCTACGTTCAAATAAAAATTTTATTACAGTAATGTAGTAACATGTCCAAGTCACTAGTGATCACTCAAATAACACGTCAAATACTGACAAAAATTTATCGTTTTTACAATTTTTCACTATTTTTCCACTATTTTACTAATACTAAAACCACATCCACAAAATCAAATTGCTTATGTGTATTCAATTCTTAACTGTTAACAACAGTTCATTCATACGTCACTAATATTTGATTCGAAAAAATTATTCGCCAAAATACTATCAAAAATAGTAATGAATTTATGTAGAAAATTTTTTACAAAATTTTACGATATGTATAACAAACAGATCCTGTGTGTAATCTCTCAAAAAGTAATTTTTAAATTTTAATCGGATTTTTTTTGAGTTAGGTACATACGAAAGCAGAAAAACATATCTGAAAAGAGTGGTGAATACTGAATTTTGATTGGTACACTTGGTTTTTGTACATTAGTTTTTAAAAAGAGCCGGTAAACACAAGAGTATCTCATATATATATTTATAGACCGAGAGTCAGCGTGTATTTCATTTAAAAAATGTTTTACCAACCAAAAATATAGACAGTTTTAGACACTTGAACATTCGACTTTTTAATAAAAAGGATTATTATAAAGTTTGTAGTTGGTGAATTTTACTACGGAAAAGATTTACATAGTTGATGTAAATTCTTTGAATAAAATGTAAACAGGCTCTTGTTCTATTATGTACTTGTCTATATAGACTAATTATCGATGTGGGGGTGTTAAGAGATTACTAAAAATGTTCAAAACATTTTTATTTTTATTGTCAATAAATTCACACAAATCACAGTTTTAAAAATAAAACAAATATTCAAAATAGGTACATAAAGTGTATAATAATCTGGTAACTATAAATTCGTTCACCCAACGAATGATATTGAGTCCATTTTACGGTATGCTAAATATTTAAATAACAAAATTAAAAATAAATAATAATAATAATAACATTGGTACCCCAAGTGATTACCAAATATAGGGTCATTGGCCCTTAACCTTGATTTGTCCTTGAGATATTAACCAATATATGTGTGAATGCTGCAATTTTTCAAACTCAATTTTCTCAAAAACTATAACACCTAGGAAAATAAAACCGACGCCAAAATTTAGGTAATACTTGGGACATTTTTCCCTAAATCCTTGCCAATCGTAAACGTTCACAAATGCAGTATTTTCTTTCTTAATTTTCAATATTTCGTATCAAAACGGTCAAATTCTTTACCAGAAATATAACTATTCCACCGAAGTCTTTTTTTAGTGATCCTACATGTCTAATTTTGATAAAAACGAAAAGAACAACTTCGAAAACCTATAATTCTCTTCTAATTTTATTATTCTATCATTTTATTTACGGTTTCTAAGCCACTGAAAAATTCTAGTAAACTTGATGACGTCATCAAATTTAATTTTTTTTTTTGTCAAATCAAGCTTTATGAGAATGATTTGAATTAGGGTGATTGATTGAATTAGGGTAATTTGCGTGTGAACTTTCCATTTTTGCTATCAAAATGACGAAATTCCTTTTGGAAAAATGATGTCATTAAAATAAAAAATCCCCCTTTCACAAATCGAGCATTATGGAAGTGATTTAATTTAGGGTAAATTGACCCTACCAAAATTGATAAGCGAAAAGTATACGAAGTCTTAATGCAATGCCTAATAAAAATTTGTATTTTAGTTAATAAGAAAAAGAAAAAAAATCAATTAAGTTAAGAGTGGGAAATACGAGAAAAATTTAAAGAAAATGTCGACTGACGTAAAATAAGAAGACAAGATATCCCTTATTCCCGACGTTAATATATGTTGACAGTGACCGTAGCAAATAAAGTTTATTTAACGTTAAATATATGTACGATATGTACTAAACACAAAGGTGGTTTTTCTTTTTAACTGGAAACTCATTTCACGCAGTATAACTTTTATTCTTATATGGTTTTTCATGGCAAATATTAGATTATTAAATTCAAAAATAATCGTTATTCTTTTATATTCTCTTTTTTTTTCTTGAACTAAAAGGTGTCCGAAAAATGACATAATATTTTTGGATTGTTTCTTTTTAGCTTTTGTTTTTTAATAAACTATAACGGAACTATCTTTTCAAAATTGGTTCAAATTTTAATATTTTGTGATACAATAAAATGCAAAAATCATTATTAATCTTCAGAATGTTTTAGTGCGCCCACCGCCTTAAATAACTTTACACAAATAAACTGTTACAATAGTAATAATGTTACTTTAATTTTTGGTCACTCGTTATTGTTAAATTACATCAAATTTTTTCAAAATTAATTGCCTTAAGGAGAAATATTAATCTGTGGTGATTCAATGAAATTTTTATTAATGTCCAAATTACAGGGATAGAAATCGTTCTAGACTTTTTTTTTTAATTTCTAACAAAATTTTAAGGAGATATTCTCGTTTTTTGTCCAAAGACGATGGTGTTTTCGTTGAAAATATGCAAGTACACCTATTTTATCCAAGTAGATTTTTGGTGCAATTTCCATTCTCCATAGTTTATCTATCTTTATTCCCATGTAATGGAACCTAAATTAGGGACCATTTAAAAAAATCGATTTTTTGAATTATCTTTAATTTGACCCGTCAATAAAAAAAATTAAATTTCCCTTCGTTCACGGACCGGTCACTATAATAAATGTACAAAATTTCAAATCAATCGGTACAGTAGTATCTGAGAAATTGTACTCACGGCAAGCCATCCAAAAAAAAAAAAAAAAAAACGTTTTGGAACTTCAACTGTTAAACTTTTGTTTTTCAATATATTTTATTTAAAAAATTAATTTAAGTACTATGATGCTATAAGTTTTTTTTGAATAATTTTCAATTTTAGTTGAAAAAAAAGTAAAATTCTACTATTTTTCCTCGACACACGTGCGTAAAGTTTGGACAGCCCTAAATTATTTATAAAAAAAAAACTACCGAAATTTTCTTTTACATTGAAAATAAGTCAGAAAATAATGTTGCCCACGGCCCTGATCCCAAGTGACCGTACAACATGATTGTTAGTGACCGAACGAATACTACTACATACGGCTGTAATACGACCTATATGTAGTTGGGCGCATTTCTTGAGGGTGTTTTTCACCGAGCCTATTTAAAGCGAAAATTGTCGCAACAGAAATCAGTAATTGTTAAGAATTGTTCAACGTAAAACACTAGGCTAACAATATAGGCTATAGGCTAATATAATGTGTAAGACATGTATTTTGTTTTATTTGTTTTTTGTGGCACATTTACCGGTGTTTACCACGTCCAGTCCGATAACAATACGAAGTTGTGCGGAAATTACGGATTCACAAAATTTTAATACAAACATTCTAATACAAAGACTGTGTTCAAAAAACTTAACTGTTCAAGTGCAAAAACCGATCAACAATCGTTCTGAATTCATTTCGGACGATCTACCGACATACGCCGAAGAGATTATCGACGATTACTATGAGAATCGTGAACAACGTGAATTTTTGGGAAGCCGTGGACGCCGTAAATATCTAGACACACAAAAATCACAAGACAATGTGCCACAAAATATACGTAAACTTGCCAATGACGTTTTCATTGGCAATCGCGGTCGTAAAAATGACGACGACTTTACAACATTCCTGGGCAGTCGCGGTCGTCGAATAGCTAACGAATTTTTGGGTAGCCGCGGCAAAAAACACGAGTTTATGGGAAATCGCGGTCGACGTGACCCGCAAGAGTTTCTGGGAAGTCGTGGACGACGAACAATGGACGAGCTGATTGCCGATCAAATGATCGCCGCAAAGGCAACGCAACGAAATGCACGCTCAAACGAATTCCTGGGAAGCCGCGGTCGACGAGGGAAAGAATTTATTGGCAATCGTGGCCGTCGTCTCCCACTAAATTGTGATAGTAATTTGGATGAAAATTGTACGAAGTCCGAATCGTATAAACGAAAAAAACGTGACGCCTTCACGGACATTTTAACGGATTCGAACGAAATTGATAATGATCTAAAATTTATGTATGCAATGACGTCGAAAAATGATCTGCCGAAAAATTCAAACAGCGCAAAATTATTTATTACGTACAATGATCTGGGTGGTGTTGCAAAAAAATCTGAAATGGATAAAGTTAAACATAAAGATGTTGACATTCGTGAACCATTTTTGGCGCATCGTGGCAAAAAGCAAACGAGTACAAGTAAAAATAACATATGGCATGAAGACGCTCTTTACGTTGAAGAACCATACTGGATATTACTGTCAAATGAATATACGCCCGATCCTACTAATCCATTTATTGTTTCTAGGGGCAAAAAAATGTTTGTACTTAAATAAAAATAAAAATAAAAAACTATTTACTATTTATATCAAATAATTATTTATGTTATGTAAAAATATAAATAAAACTATTTCTGAACAAAAATTTCATAATTTAATTAACCGTTTTATAATGTATGACCTTTGCAAAATCAAATTTACCGACAATTACTTCGAAAACTTACAAATTTTCTGCAATAGTAGTCAATAAGCGCTATCTGTGTAAAATACAAGCTAAAAAAAATATCTGCAAATGATCTATACATAGTTTACATTTTTGGTCGCAAACATTAGAGTGCAAACGATATCACTGGCAATTTAAAAAATGCCTCCATTGTAGCCACTTACAATTACGAGTGTAAATTACAAAGTAAATTTTAAAAAACCCAAACAATAAAATATTAAAAATATGAATGAGTTAATTGTTTAATACTTTTCAAGTGAACCGCTATACATAGGCAGAACAGAAAAGGTACCCTATTTTTGCATTGTCTGTCTCTGTTTGCGACGAATTCTTAATCTATACATATTATAATAAAATTGTAACGAGACCATTTCTATACATGGAATATTTTTGGAAAATTATACTGGTATTGTAAATAGTTATCGATATAGATATCAAAACAGCGATTTTTAGAATTTTTGTCTGTCTGTCTGTCTGTTCACGCATCACGCAAAAATTATTGGACGGATTTTAATGAAATTTGATGTGATGATAACTTATTACCTGGGTCAACATCTTAAATACGTTTTACTCCGGAAAAATTACTCATTCCCACGCGAAAATGGAAAAACCATTTTGAGCATGTGCACATATTAGACAAAAACTATTGGACCGATTTTAATAAAATTTGGTATGGTGATAACTTATCACCTAGGGCAACATTTAAGATACTTTTTACTCCGGGAAAATGTCTCATTCCCACGGGAAAATAGAAAAACCATTTTGTGCATGTGCACGCATTACGCAAAAACTATTAGACGGATTTTGATGAAATTTCGTCTGGTAATAACCTATTACTTGCGTCAACATTTAAGATATCTTTTACTCCGGGAAAATGTTCCATTCCCAGGGGAAAATGGAAAAACCATTATGAACATGTGCACATATTACGCAAAAACTATTTCATGAAATTTGATGTGGTGATAACTTATTACTTGGGTCAACATTTAAGATACTTTTTACTCCGGGAAAATTTCTCATTCCCACGGAAAAATAAAAAAACCATTTTCAGCATGTGCATGCATTACACAAAAATTATTATTCTTTGCAAGTTCTGTATAATTATTACACTTACATAATATATACTTTTCATTGAGTTTATAAAAATTCTTTGCGTGAACGACGTCGCGGGTACAGCTAGTTTAAAATAAATTTTTTTCCCAAAAACTGTCGTTTTTTTTTATAATTCTTCATTCCTTTAGTTCCGGAATTTCCGAAAATCATTAAATTTTAAGAAAAAACTGACTTTTTCTCCGCCACGCACTTATGTTCTCCTAATACGATTTTCCAGATTTTGAAAAAATCCCATCTTTTTAAGGAAAGCAAATTTTTTTACCTCCTTCAAGTTATATTCTCCTAATACCAATTTTCAATTTTTTGTACTTTTTGCCATTTTTTTGAAAAATCCGATATCGTATTAGGAGAACATAAGTGCGAGCAGAAATTTTAAATAATTTTTTTTTGTGAAAATTCGATTTAAGGACTTTATGTAGTGCAGAATTATTAGAAATAAATGCTTTTGCAAAAAACTGTTGTTTTCTTTCACAATTTCCCATTTCCTGCACAGTTTTTGAATTTTCGAAAATTTTTAATTTTTTGAGAAAAAGTCAAACTTTTCCCGCCACGCAATTATGTTCTCCTAATACCAATTTCGAAAATTTGAAAAAAATCCAATTTTTTTAAGAAAAGCACATTTTTTTTACCTCCTTCCATTTATATTCTCCTAATACCAATTTTCAATTTTTTGTACTTTTTGCCATTTTTTTGAAAAATCCGATATCGTATTAGGAGAACATAAGTGCGAGGAGAAATTTTAAATAATTTTTTTTTGTGAAAATTCGATTTAAGGACTTTATGTAGTGCAAAATTATTATAAATAAACGCTTTTGCAAAAAACTGTTGTTTTCTTTCACAATTTCCCATTTCCTGCAGAGTTTTTGAATTTTCGAAAATTTTTTTTTTTGAGAAAAAAAACTTTTTCCCGCCACGCACTTATGTTCACCTAATACCAATCTCGAAAATTTGAAGAAAATCCAATTTTTTTAAGAAAAGCACATTCTTTTTACCTCCTTCCATTTATATTCTCCTAATACCAATTTTCAATTTTTTGTACTTTTTGCCATTTGTTTGAAAAATCCGATATTGTATTAGGAGAACGAACATAAGTGCGAGGAGAAATTTAAAATAATTTTTCTTTTTTTGTGAAAATTCCATTTAAGGACTTTATGTGGTGCAAAATTATTAGAAATAAATGCTTTTGCAAAAAACTGTTGTTTTCTTTCACAGTTTCCCATTTCCTACAGAGTTTTTGAATTTTCGAAAATTTTTTTTTTTGAGAAAAAAAACTTATTCCCGCCACGCACTTATGTTCACCTAATACACATTTCGAAAATTTGAAAAAAATCCAATTTTTTTAAGAAAAGCACATTTTTTTTACCTCCTTCCATTTATATTCTCCTAATACCAATTTTCAATTTTTTCTACTTTTTGCCATTTTTTTGAAAAATCCGATATCGTATTAGGAGAACATAAGTGCGAGGAGAAATTTTAAATAATTTTTTTTTTGTGAAAATTCGATTTAAGGACTTTATGTAGTGCAAAATTATTATAAATAAATGCTTTTGCAAAAAGCTGTTGTTTTCTTACACAATTTCCCATTTCCTGCAAAGTTTTTGAATTTTCGAAAATTTTTAATTTTTTGAGAAAAAGTCAAACTTTTTCCCGCCACGCACTTATGTTCTCCTAATACCAATTTCGAAAATTTGAAAAAAATCCAATTTTTTTAAGAAAAGCACATTTTTTTACCTCCTTCCATTTATATTCTCCTAATACCAATTTTCAATTTTTTGTACTTTTTGCCATTTTTTTGAAAAATCCGATATCGTATTAGGAGAACATAAGTGCGAGGAGAAATTTTAAATAATTTTTTTTTGTGAAAATTCGATTTAAGGACTTTATGTAGTGCAAAATTATTAGAAATAAATGCTTTTGCAAAAAACTGTTGTTTTCTTTCACAATTTCCCATTTCCTGCAGAGTTTTTGAATTTTCGAAAATTTTTAATTTTTTAAGAAAAAAAACTTTTTCCCGGCACGCACTTATGTTCTCCTAATACCAATTTCGAAAATTTGAAAAAAATCCAATTTTTTTAAGAAAAACACATTTTTTTTACCTCCTTCCATTTATATTCTCCTAATACCAATTTTCAATTTTTTGTACTTTTTGACATTTTTTTGAAAAATCCGATATCGTATTAGGAGAACATAAGTGCGAGGAGAAATTTTAAGTAATTTTTTTTTGTGAAAATTCGATTTAAGGACTTGATGTAGTGCAAAATTATTAGAAATAAATGCTTTTGCAAAAAACTGCTGTTTTATTTCACAATTTCCCATTTCCTGCAGAATTTTTGAATCTTCGAAAATTTTTAATTTTTTGAGAAAAAAAACTTTTTCCCGCCACACACTTATGTTCTCCTAATACCAATTTCGAAAATTTGAAAAAAATCCAATTTTTTTAAGAAAAGCACATTTTTTTTACCTCCTTCCATTTATATTCTCCTAATACCAATTTTCAATTTTTTGTACTTTTTGCCAATTTTTTGAAAAATCCGATATGGTATTAGGAGAACATAAGTAGGAGAAATTTTAAATAATTTTTTTTGTGAAAATTCGATTTAAGGACTTTCTTTGTGTAGTGCAAAATTATTAGAAATAAATGCTGTTGCAAAAAACTGTTGTTTTCTTTCACAATTTCCCATTTCCTGCAGTTTTTGAATTTTCGAAAATTTTTAATTTTTTGAGAAAAAGTCAAACTTTTTCCCGCCACGCACTTATGTTCTCCTAATACCAATTTCGAAAATTTGAAAAAAATCCAATTTTTTTAAGAAAAGCACATTTTTTTTACCTCCTTCCATTTATATTCTCCTAATACCAATTTTCAATTTTTTGTACTTTTTGCCATTTTTTTGAAAAATCCGATATCGTATTAGGAGAACATAAGAGCGAGGAGAAATTTTAAATAATTTTTTTTTGTGAAAATTCGATTTAAGCACTTTATGTAGTGCAAAATTATTAGAAATAAATGCTTTTGCAAAAAACTGTTGTTTTCTTTCACAATTTCCCATTTCCAGCAGAGTTTTTGAATTTTCGAAAATTTTTAATTTTTTGAGAAAAAAAACTTTTTCCCGGCACGCACTTATGTTCTCCTAATACCAATTTCGAAAATTTGAAAAAAAATCCAATTTCTTTAAGAAAAGCACATTTTTTTTACCTCCTTCCATTTATATTCTCCTAATACCAATTTTCAATTTTTGGTACTTTTTGACATTTTTTTGAAAAATCCGATATCGTATTAGGAGAACATAAGTGCGAGGAGAAATTTTAAATAATTTTTTTTGTGAAAATTCGATTTAAGAACTTTATGTAGTGCAAAATTATTATAAATAAATGCTTTTGCAAAAAACTGTTGTTTTCTTTCACAATTTCCCATTTCCTGCAGTTTTTGAATTTTCGAAAATTTTTAATTTTTTGAGAAAAAGTCAAACTTTTTCCCGCCACGCACTTATGTTCTCCTAATACCAATTTCGAAAATTTGAAAAAAATCCAATTTTTTTAAGAAAAGCACATTTTTTTTTCCTCCTTCCATTTATATTCTCCTAATACCAATTTTCAATTTTTTGGACTTTTTGCCATTTTTTTGAAAAATCCGATATCGTATTAGGAGAACATAAGTGCGAGGAGAAATTTTAAATAATTTTTTTTTGTGAAAATTCGATTTAAGGACTTGATGTAGTGCAAAATTATTAGAAATAAATGCTTTTGCAAAAAACTGTTGTTTTCTTTCACAATTTCCCATTTCCTGCAGAGTTTTTGAATCTTCGAAAATTTTTAATTTTTTGAGAAAAAAAACTTTTTCCCGCCACACACTTATGTTCTCCTAATACCAATTTCGAAAATTTTGAAAAAAATCCAATTTTTTTAAGAAAAGCACATTTTTTTACCTCCTTCCATTTATATTCTCCTAATACCAATTTTCAATTTTTTGTACTTTTTGCCATTTTTTTGAAAAATCCGATATCGTATTAGGAGAACATAAGGGCGAGGAGAAATTTTAAATAATTTTTTTTTGTGAAAATTCGATTTAAGGACTTTATGTAGTGCAAAATTATTATAAATAAAAGCTTTTGCAAAAAACTGTTGTTTTCTTTCACAATTTCCCATTTCCCGCGGAGTTTTTGAATTTTCGAAAATTTTTAATTTTTTGAGAAAAAGTAAAACTTTTTCCCGCCACGCACTTATGTTCTCCTAATACCAATTTCGAAAATTTGAAAAAAATCCAATTTTTTTGAGAAAAGCACATTTTTTTTACCTCCTTCCATTTATATTCTCCTAATACCAATTTTCAATTTTTTGTACTTTTTGCCAATTTTTTGAAAAATCCGATATGGTATTAGGAGAACATAAGTAGGAGAAATTTTAAATAATTTTTTTTGTGAAAATTCGATTTAAGGACTTTGTGTAGTGCAAAATTATTAGAAATAAATGCTGTTGCAAAAAACTGTTGTTTTCTTTCACAATTTCCCATTTCCTGCAGTTTTTGAAATTTCGAAAATTTTTAATTTTTTGAGAAAAAGTCAACCTTTTTCCCGCCACGCACTTATGTTCTCCTAATACCAATTTCGAAAATTTGAAAAAAATCCAATTTTTTTTAGAAAAGCACATCTTTTTTACCTCCTTCCATTTATATTCTCCTAATATCAATTTTCATTTTTTTGTACTTTTTGCCATTTTTTTGAAAAATCCGATATCGTATTCGGAGAACATAAGTGCGAGGAGAAATTTTAAATAATTTTTTTTTGTGAAAATTCGATTTAAGGACTTTAAGTAGTGCAAAATTATTAGAAATAAAGGCTTTTGCAAAAAACTGTTGTTTTCTTTCACAATTTCCCATTTCCTGTAGTTTTTGAATTTTCGAAAATTTTTAATTTTTTGAGAAAAAGTCAACCTTTTTCCCGCCACGCACTTATGTTCTCCTAATACCAATTTCGAAAATTTGAAAAAAATCCAATTTTTTTAAGAAAAGTACATTTTTTTTTACCTCCTTCCATTTATATTCTCCTAATACCAATTTTCAATTTTTTGTACTTTTTGCCATTTTTTTGAAAAATCCGATATCGTATTAGGAGAACATAAGTGCGAGGAGAAATTTTAAATAATTTTTTTTTGTGAAAATTCGATTTAAGGACTTTATGTAGTGCAAAATTATTAGAAATAAATGCTTTTGCAAAAAACTGTTGTTTTCTTTCACAATTTCCCATTTCCAGCAGAGTTTTTGAATTTTCGAAAATTTTTAATTTTTTGAGAAAAAAAACTTTTTCCCGGCACGCACTTATGTTCTCCTAATACCAATTTCGAAAATTTGAAAAAAATCCAATTTTTTTAAGAAAAGCACTTTTTTTTACCTCCTTCCATTTATATTCCCTAATACCAATTTTCAATTTTTTGTACTTTTTGACATTTTTTTGAAAAATCCGATATCGTATTAGGAGAACATAAGTGCGAAGAGAAATTTTAAATAATTTTTTTTTGTGAAATATCGATTTAAGGACTTGATGTAGTGCAAAATTATTAGAAATAAATGCTTTTGCAAAAAACTGTTGTTTTCTTTCACAATTTCCCATTTCCTGCAGAGTTTTTGAATCTTCGAAAATTTTTAATTTTTTGAGAAAAAAAACCTTTTCCCGCCACACACTTATGTTCTCCTAATACCAATTTCGAAAATTTGAAAAAAATCCAATTTTTTTAAGAAAAGCACATTTTTTTTACCTCCTTCCATTTATATTCTCCTAATACCAATTTTCAATTTTTTGTACTTTTTGCCAATTTTTTGAAAAATCCGATATGGTATTAGGAGAACATAAGTAGGAGAAATTTTAAATAATTTTTTTTGTGAAAATTCGATTTAAGGACTTTGTGTAGTGCAAAATTATTAGAAATAAATGCTGTTGCAAAAAACTGTTGTTTTCTTTCACAATTTCCCATTTCCTGCAGTTTTTGAAATTTCGAAAATTTTTAATTTTTTGAGAAAAAGTCAACCTTTTTCCCGCCACGCACTTATGTTCTCCTAATACCAATTTCGAAAATTTGAAAAAAATCCAATTTTTTTAAGAAAAGCACATTTTTTTTACCTCCTTCCATTTATATTCTCCTAATACCAACTTTCAATTTTTTGTACTTTTTGCCATTTTTTTGAAAAATCCGATATCGTATTAGGAGAACATAAGTGCGTGGAGAAATTTTAAATAATTTTTTTTTTGTGAAAATTCGATTTAAGGGCTTTATGTAGTGCAAAATTATTAGAAATAAATGCTTTTGCAAAAAACTGTTGTTTTCTTTCACAATTTCCCATTTCCTGCAGTTTTTGAATTTTCGAAAATTTTGAATTTTTTGAGAAAAAGTCAAACTTTTTCCCGCCACGCACTTATGTTCTCCTAATACCAATTTCGAAAATTTGAAAAAAATCCAATTTTTTTAAGAAAAGCACATTTTTTTTTCCTCCTTCCATTTATAATTCTCCTAATACCAATTTTCAATTTTTTGGACTTTTTGCCATTTTTTTGAAAAATCCGATATCGTATTAGGAGAACATAAGTGCGAGGAGAAATTTTAAATAATTTTTTTTTGTGAAAATTCGACTTAAGGACTTTATGTAGTGCAAAATTATTAGAAATAAATGCTTTTGCAAAAAACTGTTGTTTTCTTTCACAATTTCCCATTTCCTGCAGAGTTTTTGAATTTTCGAAAATTTTTAATTTTTTGAGAAAAAAAACTTTTTCGCGGCACGCACTTATGTTCTCCTAATACCAATTTCGAAAATTTGAAAAAAATCCAATTTTTTTAAGAAAAGCACATTTTTTTTACCTCCTTCCATTTATATTCTCCTAATACCAATTTTCAATTTTTTGTACTTTTTGCCATTTTTTTGAAAAATCCGATATCGTATTAGGAGAACATAAGAGCGAGGAGAAATTTTAAATAATTTTTTTTTGTGAAAATTCGATTTAAGCACTTTATGTAGTGCAAAATTATTAGAAATAAATGCTTTTGCAAAAAACTGTTGTTTTCTTTCACAATTTCCCATTTCCTGCAGTTTTTGAATTTTCGAAAATTTTTAATTTTTTGAGAAAAAGTCAAACTTTTTCCCGCCACGCACTTATGTTCTCCTAATACCAATTTCGAAAATTTGAAAAAAATCCAATTTTTTTAAGAAAAGCACATTTTTTTTACCTCCTTCCATTTATATTCTCCTAATACCAATTTTCAATTTTTTGGACTTTTTGCCATTTTTTTGAAAAATCCGATATCGTATTAGGAGAACATAAGTGCGAGGAGAAATTTTAAATAATTTTTTTTTTTTGTGAAAATTCGACTTAAGGACTTTATGTAGTGCAAAATTATTATAAATAAATGCTTTTGCAAAAAACTGTTGTTTTCTTTCACAATTTCCCATTTCCTGCAGAGTTTTTGAATTTTCGAAAATTTTTAATTTTTTGAGAAAAAGTCAAACTTTTTCCCGCCACGCACTTATGTTCTCCTAATACCAATTTCGAAAATTTGAAAAAAATCCAATTTTTTTAAGAAAAGTACATTTTTTTTACCTCCTTCCATTTATACTCTCCTAATACCAATTTTCAATTTTTTGTACTTTTTGCCATTTTTTTGAAAAATCCGATATCGTATTAGGAGAACATAAGTGCGAGGAGAAATTTTAAATAATTTTTTTTTGTGAAAATTCGATTTAAGGACTTGATGTAGTGCAAAATTATTATAAATAAATGCTTTTGCAAAAAACTGTTGTTTTCTTTCACAATTTCCCATTTCCTGCAGAGTTTTTGAATCTTCGAAAATTTTTAATTTTTTGAGAAAAAAAACTTTTTCCCGCCACACACTTATGTTCTCCTAATACCAATTTCGAAAATTTGAAAAAAATCCAATTTTTTTAAGAAAAGCACATTTTTTTACCTCCTTCCATTTATACTCTCCTAATACCAATTTTCAATTTTTTGGACTTTTTGCCATTTTTTTGAAAAATCCGATATCGTATTAGGAGAACATAAGTGCGAGGAGAAATTCTAAGTAATTTTTTTTTTTTTGATAATTCGATTTAAGGACTTGATGTAGTGCAAAATTATTAGAAATAAATGCTTTTGCAAAAAACTGTTGTTTTCTTTCACAATTTCCCATTTCCTGCAGAGTTTTTGAATCTTCGAAAATTTTTAATTTTTTGAGAAAAAAACCTTTTCCCGCCACACACTTATGTTCTCCTAATACCAATTTCGAAAATTTGAAAAAAATCCAATTTTTTTAAGAAAAGCACATTTTTTTTACCTCCTTCCATTTATATTCTCCTAATACCAATTTTCAATTTTTTGTACTTTTTGCAAATTTTTTGAAAAATCCGATATGGTATTAGGAGAACATAAGTAGGAGAAATTTTAAATAATTTTTTTTGTGAAAATTCGATTTAAGGACTTTGTGTAGTGCAAAATTATTAGAAATAAATGCTGTTGCAAAAAACTGTTGTTTTCTTTCACAATTTCCCATTTCCTGCAGTTTTTGAAATTTCGAAAATTTTTAATTTTTTGAGAAAAGTCAACCTTTTTCCCGCCACGCACTTATGTTCTCCTAATACCAATTTCGAAAATTTGAAAAAAATCCAATTTTTTTAAGAAAAGCACATTTTTTTTACCTCCTTCCATTTATATTCTCCTAATACCAACTTTCAATTTTTTGTACTTTTTGCCATTTTTTTGAAAAATCCGATATCGTATTAGGAGAACATAAGTGCGAGGAGAAATTTTAAATAATTTTTTTTTTGTGAAAATTCGATTTAAGGACTTTATGTAGTGCAAAATTATTAGAAATAAATGCTTTTGCAAAAAACTGTTGTTTTCTTTCACAATTTCCCATTTCCTGCAGTTTTTGAATTTTCGAAAATTTTTAATTTTTTGAGAAAAAGTCAAACTTTTTCCCGCCACGCACTTATGTTCTCCTAATACCAATTTCGAAAATTTGAAAAAAATCCAATTTTTTTAAGAAAAGCACATTTTTTTTTCCTCCTTCCATTTATATTCTCCTAATACCAATTTTCAATTTTTTGTACTTTTTGCCATTTTTTTGAAAAATCCGATATCGTATTAGGAGAACATAAGAGCGAGGAGAAATTTTAATAATTTTTTTTTGTGAAAATTCGATTTAAGCACTTTATGTAGTGCAAAATTATTAGAAATAAATGCTTTTGCAAAAAACTGTTGTTTTCTTTCACAATTTCCCATTTCCTGCAGTTTTTGAATTTTCGAAAATTTTTAATTTTTTGAGAAAAAGTCAAACTTTTTCCCGCCACGCACTTATGTTCTCCTAATACCAATTTCGAAAATTTGAAAAAAATCCAATTTTTTTAAGAAAAGCACATTTTTTTTACCTCCTTCCATTTATATTCTCCTAATACCAATTTTCAATTTTTTGGACTTTTTGCCATTTTTTTGAAAAATCCGATATCGTATTAGGAGAACATAAGTGCGAGGAGAAATTTTAAATAATTTTTTTTTTTGTGAAAATTCGACTTAAGGACTTTATGTAGTGCAAAATTATTATAAATAAATGCTTTTGCAAAAAACTGTTGTTTTCTTTCACAATTTCCCATTTCCTGCAGAGTTTTTGAATTTTCGAAAATTTTTAATTTTTTGAGAAAAAGTCAAACTTTTTCCCGCCACGCACTTATGTTCTCCTAATACCAATTTCGAAAATTTGAAAAAAATCCAATTTTTTTAAGAAAAGTATATTTTTTTTACCTCCTTCCATTTATACTCTCCTAATACCAATTTTCAATTTTTTGTACTTTTTGCCATTTTTTTGAAAAATCCGATATCGTATTAGGAGAACATAAGTGCGAGGAGAAATTTTAAATAATTTTTTTTTGTGAAAATTCGATTTAAGGACTTGATGTAGTGCAAAATTATTATAAATAAATGCTTTTGCAAAAAACTGTTGTTTTCTTTCACAATTTCCCATTTCCTGCAGAGTTTTTGAATCTTCGAAAATTTTTAATTTTTTGAGAAAAAAAACTTTTTCCCGCCACACACTTATGTTCTCCTAATACCAATTTCGAAAATTTGAAAAAAATCCAATTTTTTTAAGAAAAGCACATTTTTTTACCTCCTTCCATTTATACTCTCCTAATACCAATTTTCAATTTTTTGTACTTTTTGCCATTTTTTTGAAAAATCCGATATCGTATTAGGAGAACATAAGTGCGAGGAGAAATTCTAAGTAATTTTTTTTTTTTTGATAATTCGATTTAAGGACTTTATGTAGTGCAAAATTATTATAAATAAATGCCTTTGCAAAAAACTGTTGTTTTCTTTCACAATTTCCCATTTCCTGCAGTTTTTGAATTTTCGAAAATTTTTAATTTTTTGAGAAAAAAAACTTTTTCCCGGCACGCACTTATGTTCTCCTAATACCAATTTCGAAAATTTGAAAAAAATCCAATTTTTTTAAGAAAAGCACTTTTTTTTACCTCCTTCCATTTATATTCTCCTAATACCAATTTTCAATTTTTTGTACTTTTTGACATTTTTTTGAAAAATCCGATATCGTATTAGGAGAACATAAGTGCGAAGAGAAATTTTAAATAATTTTTTTTTGTGAAATATCGATTTAAGGACTTGATGTAGTGCAAAATTATTAGAAATAAATGCTTTTGCAAAAAACTGTTGTTTTCTTTCACAATTTCCCATTTCCTGCAGAGTTTTTGAATCTTCGAAAATTTTTAATTTTTTGAGAAAAAAAACCTTTTCCCGCCACACACTTATGTTCTCCTAATACCAATTTCGAAAATATAAAAAAAATCCAATTTTTTTAAGAAAAGCACATTTTTTTTACCTCCTTCCATTTATATTCTCCTAATACCAATTTTCAATTTTTTGTACTTTTTGCAAATTTTTTGAAAAATCCGATATGGTATTAGGAGAACATAAGTAGGAGAAATTTTAAATAATTTTTTTTGTGAAAATTCGATTTAAGGACTTTGTGTAGTGCAAAATTATTAGAAATAAATGCTGTTGCAAAAAACTGTTGTTTTCTTTCACAATTTCCCATTTCCTGCAGTTTTTGAAATTTCGAAAATTTTTAATTTTTTGAGAAAAGTCAACCTTTTTCCCGCCACGCACTTATGTTCTCCTAATACCAATTTCGAAAATTTGAAAAAAATCCAATTTTTTTAAGAAAAGCACATTTTTTTTACCTCCTTCCATTTATATTCTCCTAATACCAACTTTCAATTTTTTGTACTTTTTGCCATTTTTTTGAAAAATCCGATATCGTATTAGGAGAACATAAGTGCGAGGAGAAATTTTAAATAATTTTTTTTTTGTGAAAATTCGATTTAAGGACTTTATGTAGTGCAAAATTATTAGAAATAAATGCTTTTGCAAAAAACTGTTGTTTTCTTTCACAATTTCCCATTTCCTGCAGTTTTTGAATTTTCGAAAATTTTTAATTTTTTGAGAAAAAGTCAAACTTTTTCCCGCCACGCACTTATGTTCTCCTAATACCAATTTCGAAAATTTGAAAAAAATCCAATTTTTTTAAGAAAAGCACATTTTTTTTTCCTCCTTCCATTTATATTCTCCTAATACCAATTTTCAATTTTTTGGACTTTTTGCCATTTTTTTGAAAAATCCGATATCGTATTAGGAGAACATAAGTGCGAGGAGAAATTTTAAATAATTTTTTTTTGTGAAAATTCGACTTAAGGACTTTATGTAGTGCAAAATTATTAGAAATAAATGCTTTTGCAAAAAACTGTTGTTTTCTTTCACAATTTCCCATTTCCTGCAGTTTTTGAATTTTCGAAAATTTTTAATTTTTTGAGAAAAAGTCAAACTTTTTCCCGCCACGCACTTATGTTCTCCTAATACCAATTTCGAAAATTTGAAAAAAATCCAATTTTTTTAAGAAAAGCACATTTTTTTTCCTCCTTCCATTTATATTCTCCTAATACCAATTTTCAATTTTTTGGACTTTTTGCCATTTTTTTGAAAAATCCGATATCGTATTAGGAGAACATAAGTGCGAGGAGAAATTTTTAATAATTTTTTTTTGTGAAAATTCGACTTAAGGACTTTATGTAGTGCAAAATTATTAGAAATAAATGCTTTTGCAAAAAACTGTTGTTTTCTTTCACAATTTCCCATTTCCTGCAGAGTTTTTGAATTTTCGAAAATTTTTAATTTTTTGAGAAAAAAAACTTTTTCCCGGCACGCACTTATGTTCTCCTAATACCAATTTCGAAAATTTGAAAAAAATCCAATTTTTTTAAGAAAAGCACATTTTTTTTACCTCCTTCCATTTATATTCTCCTAATACCAATTTTCAATTTTTTGTACTTTTTGCCATTTTTTTGAAAAATCCGATATCGTATTAGGAGAACATAAGAGCGAGGAGAAATTTTAAATAATTTTTTTTTGTGAAAATTCGATTTAAGCACTTTATGTAGTGCAAAATTATTAGAAATAAATGCTTTTGCAAAAAACTGTTGTTTTCTTTCACAATTTCCCATTTCCTGCAGTTTTTGAATTTTCGAAAATTTTTAATTTTTTGAGAAAAAGTCAAACTTTTTCCCGCCACGCACTTATGTTCTCCTAATACCAATTTCGAAAATTTGAAAAAAATCCAATTTTTTTAAGAAAAGCACATTTTTTTTACCTCCTTCCATTTATATTCTCCTAATACCAATTTTCAATTTTTTGGACTTTTTGCCATTTTTTTGAAAAATCCGATATCGTATTAGGAGAACATAAGTGCGAGGAGAAATTTTAAATAATTTTTTTTTTTTGTGAAAATTCGACTTAAGGACTTTATGTAGTGCAAAATTATTATAAATAAATGCTTTTGCAAAAAACTGTTGTTTTCTTTCACAATTTCCCATTTCCTGCAGAGTTTTTGAATTTTCGAAAATTTTTAATTTTTTGAGAAAAAGTCAAACTTTTTCCCGCCACGCACTTATGTTCTCCTAATACCAATTTCGAAAATTTGAAAAAAATCCAATTTTTTTAAGAAAAGCACATTTTTTTTACCTCCTTCCATTTATATTCTCCTAATACCAATTTTCAATTTTTTGTACTTTTTGCCATTTTTTTGAAAAATCCGATATCGTATTAGGAGAACATAAGTGCGAGGAGCAATTCTAAGTAATTTTTTTTTTTTGATAATTCGATTTAAGGACTTTATGTAGTGCAAAATTATTATAAATAAATGCCTTTGCAAAAAACTGTTGTTTTCTTTCACAATTTCCCATTTCCTGCAGTTTTTGAATTTTCGAAAATTTTTAATTTTTTGAGAAAAAGTCAAACTTTTTCCCGCCACGCACTTATGTTCTCCTAATACCAATTTCGAAAATTTGAAAAAAATCCAATTTTTTTAAGAAAAGCACATTTTTTTTACCTCCTTCCATTTATATTCTCCTAATACCAATTTTCAATTTTTTGTACTTTTTGACATTTTTTTGAAAAATCCGATATCGTATTAGGAGAACATAAGTGCGAGGAGAAATTTTAAATAATTTTTTTTGTGAAAATTCGATTTAAGGACTTTATGTAGTGCAAAATTATTAGAAATAAATGCTTTTGCAAAAAACTTGTTTTCTTTCACAATTTCCCATTTCCAGCAGAGTTTTTGAATTTTCGAAAATTTTTAATTTTTTGAGAAAAAAAACCTTTTCCCGCCACACACTTATGTTCTCCTAATACCAATTTCGAAAATTTGAAAAAAAATCCAATTTTTTTAAGAAAAGCACATTTTTTTTACCTCCTTCCATTTATATTCTCCTAATACCAATTTTCAATTTTTTGTACTTTTTGACATTTTTTTGAAAAATCCGATATCGTATTAGGAGAACATAAGTGCGAGGAGAAATTTTAAATAATTTTTTTTTGTGAAAATTCGATCTAAGGACTTTATGTAGTGCAAAATTATTAGAAATAAATGCTTTTGCAAAAAACTGTTGTTTTCTTTCACAATTTCCCATTTCCAGCAGAGTTTTTGAATTTTCGAAAATTTTTAATTTTTTGAGAAAAAAAACTTTTTCCCGGCACGCACTTATGTTCTCCTAATACCAATTTCGAAAATTTGAAAAAAATCCAATTTTTTTAAGAAAAGCACATTTTTTTTACCTCCTTCCATTTATATTCTCCTAATACCAATTTTCAATTTTTTGTACTTTTTGCCATTTTTTTGAAAAATCCGATATCGTATTAGGAGAACATAAGAGCGAGGAGAAATTTTAAATAATTTTTTTTTGTGAAAATTCGATTTAAGCACTTTATGTAGTGCAAAATTATTAGAAATAAATCCTTTTGCAAAAAACTGTTGTTTTCTTTCACAATTTCCCATTTCCTGCAGTTTTTGAATTTTCGAAAATTTTTAATTTTTTGAGAAAAAGTCAAACTTTTTCCCGCCACGCACTTATGTTCTCCTAATACCAATTTCGAAAATTTGAAAAAAAATCCAATTTTTTTAAGAAAAGCACATTTTTTTTACCTCCTTCCATTTATATTCTCCTAATACCAATTTTCAATTTTTTGTACTTTTTGACATTTTTTTGAAAAATCCGATATCGTATTTGGAGAACATAAGTGCGAGGAGAAATTTTAAATAATTTTTTTTTGTGAAAATTCGATTTAAGGACTTTATGTAGTGCAAAATTATTAGAAATAAATGCTTTTGCAAAAAACTGTTGTTTTCTTTCACAATTTCCCATTTCCTGCAGAGTTTTTGAATTTTCGAAAATTTTTAATTTTTTGAGAAAAAAAACTTTTTCCCGCCACACACTTATGTTCTCCTAATACCAATTTCGAAAATTTGAAAAAAAATCCAATTTTTTTAAGAAAAGCACATTTTTTTTACCTCCTTCCATTTATATTCTCCTAATACCAATTTTCAATTTTTTGTACTTTTTGACATTTTTTTGAAAAATCCGATATCGTATTAGGAGAACATAAGTGCGAGGAGAAATTTTAAATAATTTTTTTTTGTGAAAATTCGATTTAAGGACTTTATGTAGTGCAAAATTATTAGAAATAAATGCTTTTGCAAAAAACTGTTGTTTTCTTTCACAATTTCCCATTTCCAGCAGAGTTTTTGAATTTTCGAAAATTTTTAATTTTTTGAGAAAAAAAACTTTCCCGGCACGCACTTATGTTCTCCTAATACCAATTTCGAAAATTTGAAAAAAATCCAATTTTTTTAAGAAAAGCACTTTTTTTTGTACCTCCTTCCATTTATATTCTCCTAATACCAATTTTCAATTTTTTGTACTTTTTGACATTTTTTTGAAAAATCCGATATCGTATTAGGAGAACATAAGTGCGAGGAGAAATTTTAAATAATTTTTTTTTGTGAATATTCGATTTAAGGACTTGATGTAGTGCAAAATTATTAGAAATAAATGCTTTTGCAAAAAACTGTTGTTTTCTTTCACAATTTCCCATTTCCTGCAGAGTTTTTGAATCTTCGAAAATTTTTAATTTTGAGAAAAAAAACTTTTTCCCGCCACACACTTATGTTCTCCTAATACCAATTTCGAAAATTTGAAAAAAATCCAATTTTTTTAAGAAAAGCACATTTTTTTACCTCCTTCCATTTATACTCTCCTAATACCAATTTTCAATTTTTTGTACTTTTTGCCATTTTTTTGAAAAATCCGATATCGTATTAGGAGAACATAAGTGCGAGGAGAAATTCTAAGTAATTTTTTTTTTTTGATAATTCGATTTAAGAACTTTATGTAGTGCAAAATTATTATAAATAAATGTCTGCAAAAAACTGTTGTTTTCTTTCACAATTTCCCATTTCCTGCAGTTTTTGAATTTTCGAAAATTTTTAATTTTTTGAGAAAAAAAACTTTTTCCCGGCACGCACTTATGTTCTCCTAATACCAATTTCGAAAATTTGAAAAAAATCCAATTTTTTTAAGAAAAGCACATTTTTTTTACCTCCTTCCATTTATATTCTCCTAATACCAATTTTCAATTTTTTGTACTTTTTGCCATTTTTTTGAAAAATCCGATATCGTATTAGGAGAACATAAGTGCGAGGAGAAATTCTAAATAATTTTTTTTTTTTGAAAATTCGATTTAAGGACTTTATGTAGTGCAAAATTATTATAAATAAATGCCTTTGCAAAAAACTGTTGTTTTCTTTCACAATTTCCCATTTCCTGCAGTTTTTGAATTTTCGAAAATTTTTAATTTTTTGAGAAAAAGTCAAACTTTTTTCCGCCACGCACTTATGTTCTCCTAATACCAATTTCGAAAATTTGAAAAAAATCCAATTTTTTTAAGAAAAGTACATTTTTTTTACCTCCTTCCATTTATACTCTTCTAATACCAATTTTCAATTTTTTGTACTTTTTGCCATTTTTTTGAAAAATCCGATATCGTATTAGGAGAACATAAGTGCGAGGAGAAATTTTAAATAATTTTTTTTTGTGAAAATTCGATTTAAGGACTTTATGTAGTGCAAAATTATTAGAAATAAATGCTGTTGCAAAAAACTGTTGTTTTCTTTCACAATTTCCCATTTCCTGCAGTTTTTGAAATTTCGAAAATTTTTAATTTTTTGAGAAAAGTCAACCTTTTTCCCGCCACGCACTTATGTTCTCCTAATACCAATTTCGAAAATTTGAAAAAAATCCAATTTTTTTAAGAAAAGCACATTTTTTTTACCTCCTTCCATTTATATTCTCCTAATACCAACTTTCAATTTTTTGTACTTTTTGCCATTTTTTTGAAAAATCCGATATCGTATTAGGAGAACATAAGTGCGTGGAGAAATTTTAAATAATTTTTTTTTTGTGAAAATTCGATTTAAGGGCTTTATGTAGTGCAAAATTATTAGAAATAAATGCTTTTGCAAAAAACTGTTGTTTTCTTTCACAATTTCCCATTTCCTGCAGTTTTTGAATTTTCGAAAATTTTTAATTTTTTGAGAAAAAGTCAAACTTTTTCCCGCCACGCACTTATGTTCTCCTAATACCAATTTCGAAAATTTGAAAAAAATCCAATTTTTTTAAGAAAAGCACATTTTTTTTTCCTCCTTCCATTTATATTCTCCTAATACCAATTTTCAATTTTTTGGACTTTTTGCCATTTTTTTGAAAAATCCGATATCGTATTAGGAGAACATAAGTGCGAGGAGAAATTTTAAATAATTTTTTTTTGTGAAAATTCGACTTAAGGACTTTATGTAGTGCAAAATTATTAGAAATAAATGCTTTTGCAAAAAACTGTTGTTTTCTTTCACAATTTCCCATTTCCTGCAGAGTTTTTGAATTTTCGAAAATTTTTAATTTTTTGAGAAAAAAAACTTTTTCGCGGCACGCACTTATGTTCTCCTAATACCAATTTCGAAAATTTGAAAAAAATCCAATTTTTTTAAGAAAAGCACATTTTTTTTACCTCCTTCGATTTATATTCTCCTAATACCAATTTTCAATTTTTTGTACTTTTTGCCATTTTTTTGAAAAATCCGATATCGTATTAGGAGAACATAAGAGCGAGGAGAAATTTTAAATAATTTTTTTTTGTGAAAATTCGATTTAAGCACTTTATGTAGTGCAAAATTATTAGAAATAAATGCTTTTGCAAAAAACTGTTGTTTTCTTTCACAATTTCCCATTTCCTGCAGTTTTTGAATTTTCGAAAATTTTTAATTTTTTGAGAAAAAGTCAAACTTTTTCCCGCCACGCACTTATGTTCTCCTAATACCAATTTCGAAAATTTGAAAAAAATCCAATTTTTTTAAGAAAAGCACATTTTTTTTACCTCCTTCCATTTATATTCTCCTAATACCAATTTTCAATTTTTTGGACTTTTTGCCATTTTTTTGAAAAATCCGATATCGTATTAGGAGAACATAAGTGCGAGGAGAAATTTTAAATAATTTTTTTTTTTTGTGAAAATTCGACTTAAGGACTTTATGTAGTGCAAAATTATTATAAATAAATGCTTTTGCAAAAAACTGTTGTTTTCTTTCACAATTTCCCATTTCCTGCAGAGTTTTTGAATTTTCGAAAATTTTTAATTTTTTGAGAAAAAGTCAAACTTTTTCCCGCCACGCACTTATGTTCTCCTAATACCAATTTCGAAAATTTGAAAAAAATCCAATTTTTTTAAGAAAAGTACATTTTTTTTACCTCCTTCCATTTATACTCTCCTAATACCAATTTTCAATTTTTTGTACTTTTTGCCATTTTTTTGAAAAATCCGATATCGTATTAGGAGAACATAAGTGCGAGGAGAAATTTTAAATAATTTTTTTTTGTGAAAATTCGATTTAAGGACTTGATGTAGTGCAAAATTATTATAAATAAATGCTTTTGCAAAAAACTGTTGTTTTCTTTCACAATTTCCCATTTCCTGCAGAGTTTTTGAATCTTCGAAAATTTTTAATTTTTTGAGAAAAAAAACTTTTTCCCGCCACACACTTATGTTCTCCTAATACCAATTTCGAAAATTTGAAAAAAATCCAATTTTTTTAAGAAAAGCACTTTTTTTTACCTCCTTCCATTTATATTCTCCTAATACCAATTTTCAATTTTTTGTACTTTTTGACATTTTTTTGAAAAATCCGATATCGTATTAGGAGAACATAAGTGCGAAGAGAAATTTTAAATAATTTTTTTTTGTGAAATATCGATTTAAGGACTTGATGTAGTGCAAAATTATTAGAAATAAATGCTTTTGCAAAAAACTGTTGTTTTCTTTCACAATTTCCCATTTCCTGCAGAGTTTTTGAATCTTCGAAAATTTTTAATTTTTTGAGAAAAAAAACCTTTTCCCGCCACACACTTATGTTCTCCTAATACCAATTTCGAAAATTTGAAAAAAATCCAATTTTTTTAAGAAAAGCACATTTTTTTTACCTCCTTCCATTTATATTCTCCTAATACCAATTTTCAATTTTTTGTACTTTTTGCAAATTTTTTGAAAAATCCGATATGGTATTAGGAGAACATAAGTAGGAGAAATTTTAAATAATTTTTTTTGTGAAAATTCGATTTAAGGACTTTGTATAGTGCAAAATTATTAGAAATAAATGCTGTTGCAAAAAACTGTTGTTTTCTTTCACAATTTCCCATTTCCTGCAGTTTTTGAAATTTCGAAAATTTTTAATTTTTTGAGAAAAGTCAACCTTTTTCCCGCCACGCACTTATGTTCTCCTAATACCAATTTCGAAAATTTGAAAAAAATCCAATTTTTTTAAGAAAAGCACATTTTTTTTACCTCCTTCCATTTATATTCTCCTAATACCAACTTTCAATTTTTTGTACTTTTTGCCATTTTTTTGAAAAATCCGATATCGTATTAGGAGGACATAAGTGCGAGGAGAAATTTTAAATAATTTTTTTTTTGTGAAAATTCGATTTAAGGACTTTATGTAGTGCAAAATTATTAGAAATAAATGCTTTTGCAAAAAACTGTTGTTTTCTTTCACAATTTCCCATTTCCTGCAGTTTTTGAATTTTCGAAAATTTTTAATTTTTTGAGAAAAAGTCAAACTTTTTCCCGCCACGCACTTATGTTCTCCTAATACCAATTTCGAAAATTTGAAAAAAATCCAATTTTTTTAAGAAAAGCACATTTTTTTTTCCTCCTTCCATTTATATTCTCCTAATACCAATTTTCAATTTTTTGGACTTTTTGCCATTTTTTTGAAAAATCCGATATCGTATTAGGAGAACATAAGTGCGAGGAGAAATTTTAAATAATTTTTTTTTGTGAAAATTCGACTTAAGGACTTTATGTAGTGCAAAATTATTAGAAATAAATGCTTTTGCAAAAAACTGTTGTTTTCTTTCACAATTTCCCATTTCCTGCAGTTTTTGAATTTTCGAAAATTTTTAATTTTTTGAGAAAAAGTCAAACTTTTTCCCGCCACGCACTTATGTTCTCCTAATACCAATTTCGAAAATTTGAAAAAAATCCAATTTTTTTAAGAAAAGCACATTTTTTTTCCTCCTTCCATTTATATTCTCCTAATACCAATTTTCAATTTTTTGGACTTTTTGCCATTTTTTTGAAAAATCCGATATCGTATTAGGAGAACATAAGTGCGAGGAGAAATTTTTAATAATTTTTTTTTGTGAAAATTCGATTTAAGCACTTTATGTAGTGCAAAATTATTAGAAATAAATGCTTTTGCAAAAAACTGTTGTTTTCTTTCACAATTTCCCATTTCCTGCAGTTTTTGAATTTTCGAAAATTTTTAATTTTTTGAGAAAAAGTCAAACTTTTTCCCGCCACGCACTTATGTTCTCCTAATACCAATTTCGAAAATTTGAAAAAAATCCAATTTTTTTAAGAAAAGCACATTTTTTTTACCTCCTTCCATTTATATTCTCCTAATACCAATTTTCAATTTTTTGGACTTTTTGCCATTTTTTTGAAAAATCCGATATCGTATTAGGAGAACATAAGTGCGAGGAGAAATTTTAAATAATTTTTTTTTTTTGTGAAAATTCGACTTAAGGACTTTATGTAGTGCAAAATTATTATAAATAAATGCTTTTGCAAAAAACTGTTGTTTTCTTTCACAATTTCCCATTTCCTGCAGAGTTTTTGAATTTTCGAAAATTTTTAATTTTTTGAGAAAAAGTCAAACTTTTTCCCGCCACGCACTTATGTTCTCCTAATACCAATTTCGAAAATTTGAAAAAAATCCAATTTTTTTAAGAAAAGTACATTTTTTTTACCTCCTTCCATTTATACTCTCCTAATACCAATTTTCAATTTTTTGTACTTTTTGCCATTTTTTTGAAAAATCCGATATCGTATTAGGAGAACATAAGTGCGAGGAGCAATTCTAAGTAATTTTTTTTTTTTTGATAATTCGATTTAAGGACTTTATGTAGTGCAAAATTATTATAAATAAATGCCTTTGCAAAAAACTGTTGTTTTCTTTCACAATTTCCCATTTCCTGCAGTTTTTGAATTTTCGAAAATTTTTAATTTTTTGAGAAAAAGTCAAACTTCTTCCCGCCACGCACTTATGTTCTCCTAATACCAATTTCGAAAATTTGAAAAAAATCCAATTTTTTTAAGAAAAGCACATTTTTTTTTACCTCCTTCCATTTATATTCTCCTAATACCAATTTTCAATTTTTTGTACTTTTTGACATTTTTTTGAAAAATCCGATATCGTATTAGGAGAACATAAGTGCGAGGAGAAATTTTAAATAATTTTTTTTGTGAAAATTCGATTTAAGGACTTTATGTAGTGCAAAATTATTATAAATAAATGCTTTTGCAAAAAACTGTTGTTTTCTTTCACAATTTCCCATTTCCTGCAGAGTTTTTGAATTTTCGAAAATTTTTAATTTTTTGAGAAAAAGTCAAACTTTTTCCCGCCACGCACTTATGTTCTCCTAATACCAATTTCGAAAATTTGAAAAAAATCCAATTTTTTTAAGAAAAGTACATTTTTTTTTCCTCCTTCCATTTATATTCTCCTAATACCAATTTTCAATTTTTTGTACTTTTTGCCATTTTTTTGAAAAATCCGATATCGTATTAGGAGAACATAAGAGCGAGGAGAAATTTTAATAATTTTTTTTTGTGAAAATTCGATTTAAGCACTTTATGTAGTGCAAAATTATTAGAAATAAATGCTTTTGCAAAAAACTGTTGTTTTCTTTCACAATTTCCCATTTCCTGCAGTTTTTGAATTTTCGAAAATTTTTAATTTTTAAGAAAAAGTCAAACTTTTTCCCGCCACGCACTTATGTTCTCCTAATACCAATTTCGAAAATTTGAAAAAAATCCAATTTTTTTAAGAAAAGCACATTTTTTTTACCTCCTTCCATTTATATTTTCCTAATACCAATTTTCAATTTTTTGGACTTTTTGCCATTTTTTTGAAAAATCCGATATCGTATTAGGAGAACATAAGTGCGAGGAGAAATTTTAAATAATTTTTTTTTTTTTGTGAAAATTCGACTTAAGGACTTTATGTAGTGCAAAATTATTATAAATAAATGCTTTTGCAAAAAACTGTTGTTTTCTTTCACAATTTCCCATTTCCTGCAGAGTTTTTGAATTTTCGAAAATTTTTAATTTTTTGAGAAAAAGTCAAACTTTTTCCCGCCACGCACTTATGTTCTCCTAATACCAATTTCGAAAATTTGAAAAAAATCCAATTTTTTTAAGAAAAGTATATTTTTTTTACCTCCTTCCATTTATACTCTCCTAATACCAATTTTCAATTTTTTGTACTTTTTGCCATTTTTTTGAAAAATCCGATATCGTATTAGGAGAACATAAGTGCGAGGAGAAATTTTAAATAATTTTTTTTTGTGAAAATTCGATTTAAGGACTTGATGTAGTGCAAAATTATTATAAATAAATGCTTTTGCAAAAAACTGTTGTTTTCTTTCACAATTTCCCATTTCCTGCAGAGTTTTTGAATCTTCGAAAATTTTTAATTTTTTGAGAAAAAAAACTTTTTCCCGCCACACACTTATGTTCTCCTAATACCAATTTCGAAAATTTGAAAAAAATCCAATTTTTTTAAGAAAAGCACATTTTTTTACCTCCTTCCATTTATACTCTCCTAATACCAATTTTCAATTTTTTGTACTTTTTGCCATTTTTTTGAAAAATCCGATATCGTATTAGGAGAACATAAGTGCGAGGAGAAATTCTAAGTAATTTTTTTTTTTGATAATTCGATTTAAGGACTTTATGTAGTGCAAAATTATTATAAATAAATGCCTTTGCAAAAAACTGTTGTTTTCTTTCACAATTTCCCATTTCCTGCAGAGTTTTTGAATCTTCGAAAATTTTTAATTTTTTGAGAAAAAAAACCTTTTCCCGCCACACACTTATGTTCTCCTAATACCAATTTCGAAAATTTGAAAAAAATCCAATTTTTTTAAGAAAAGCACATTTTTTTTACCTCCTTCCATTTATATTCTCCTAATACCAATTTTCAATTTTTTGTACTTTTTGCAAATTTTTTGAAAAATCCGATATGGTATTAGGAGAACATAAGTAGGAGAAATTTTAAATAATTTTTTTTGTGAAAATTCGATTTAAGGACTTTGTGTAGTGCAAAATTATTAGAAATAAATGCTGTTGCAAAAAACTGTTGTTTTCTTTCACAATTTCCCATTTCCTGCAGTTTTTGAAATTTCGAAAATTTTTAATTTTTTGAGAAAAGTCAACCTTTTTCCCGCCACGCACTTATGTTCTCCTAATACCAATTTCGAAAATTTGAAAAAAATCCAATTTTTTTAAGAAAAGCACATTTTTTTTACCTCCTTCCATTTATATTCTCCTAATACCAACTTTCAATTTTTTGTACTTTTTGCCATTTTTTTGAAAAATCCGATATCGTATTAGGAGAACATAAGTGCGAGGAGAAATTTTAAATAATTTTTTTTTTGTGAAAATTCGATTTAAGGACTTTATGTAGTGCAAAATTATTAGAAATAAATGCTTTTGCAAAAAACTGTTGTTTTCTTTCACAATTTCCCATTTCCTGCAGTTTTTGAATTTTCGAAAATTTTTAATTTTTTGAGAAAAAGTCAAACTTTTTCCCGCCACGCACTTATGTTCTCCTAATACCAATTTCGAAAATTTGAAAAAAATCCAATTTTTTTAAGAAAAGCACATTTTTTTTTCCTCCTTCCATTTATATTCTCCTAATACCAATTTTCAATTTTTTGGACTTTTTGCCATTTTTTTGAAAAATCCGATATCGTATTAGGAGAACATAAGTGCGAGGAGAAATTTTAAATAATTTTTTTTTGTGAAAATTCGACTTAAGGACTTTATGTAGTGCAAAATTATTAGAAATAAATGCTTTTGCAAAAAACTGTTGTTTTCTTTCACAATTTCCCATTTCCTGCAGTTTTTGAATTTTCGAAAATTTTTAATTTTTTGAGAAAAAGTCAAACTTTTTCCCGCCACGCACTTATGTTCTCCTAATACCAATTTCGAAAATTTGAAAAAAATCCAATTTTTTTAAGAAAAGCACATTTTTTTTCCTCCTTCCATTTATATTCTCCTAATACCAATTTTCAATTTTTTGGACTTTTTGCCATTTTTTTGAAAAATCCGATATCGTATTAGGAGAACATATGTGCGAGGAGAAATTTTTAATAATTTTTTTTTGTGAAAATTCGACTTAAGGACTTTATGTAGTGCAAAATTATTAGAAATAAATGCTTTTGCAAAAAACTGTTGTTTTCTTTCACAATTTCCCATTTCCTGCAGAGTTTTTGAATTTTCGAAAATTTTTAATTTTTTGAGAAAAAGTCAAACTTTTTCCCGCCACGCACTTATGTTCTCCTAATACCAATTTCGAAAATTTGAAAAAAATCCAATTTTTTTAAGAAAAGTACATTTTTTTTACCTCCTTCCATTTATACTCTCCTAATACCAATTTTCAATTTTTTGTACTTTTTGCCATTTTTTTGAAAAATCCGATATCGTATTAGGAGAACATAAGTGCGAGGAGCAATTCTAAGTAATTTTTTTTTTTTGATAATTCGATTTAAGGACTTTATGTAGTGCAAAATTATTATAAATAAATGCCTTTGCAAAAAACTGTTGTTTTCTTTCACAATTTCCCATTTCCTGCAGTTTTTGAATTTTCGAAAATTTTTAATTTTTTGAGAAAAAGTCAAACTTTTTCCCGCCACGCACTTATGTTCTCCTAATACCAATTTCGAAAATTTGAAAAAAATCCAATTTTTTTAAGAAAAGCACATTTTTTTTACCTCCTTCCATTTATATTCTCCTAATACCAATTTTCAATTTTTTGTACTTTTTGACATTTTTTTGAAAAATCCGATATCGTATTAGGAGAATATAAGTGCGAGGAGAAATTTTAAATAATTTTTTTTTGTGAAAATTCGATTTAAGGACTTGATGTAGTGCAAAATTATTAGAAATAAATCCTTTTGCAAAAAACTGTTGTTTTCTTTCACAATTTCCCATTTCCTGCAGTTTTTGAATTTTCGAAAATTTTTAATTTTTTGAGAAAAAGTCAAACTTTTTCCCGCCACGCACTTATGTTCTCCTAATACCAATTTCGAAAATTTGAAAAAAAATCCAATTTTTTTAAGAAAAGCACATTTTTTTTACCTCCTTCCATTTATATTCTCCTAATACCAATTTTCAATTTTTTGTACTTTTTGACATTTTTTTGAAAAATCCGATATCGTATTAGGAGAACATAAGTGCGAGGAGAAATTTTAAATAATTTTTTTTTGTGAAAATTCGATTTAAGGACTTTATGTAGTGCAAAATTATTAGAAATAAATGCTTTTGCAAAAAACTGTTGTTTTCTTTCACAATTTCCCATTTCCTGCAGAGTTTTTGAATTTTCGAAAATTTTTAATTTTTTGAGAAAAAAAACTTTTTCCCGCCACACACTTATGTTCTCCTAATACCAATTTCGAAAATTTGAAAAAAAATCCAATTTTTTTAAGAAAAGCACATTTTTTTTACCTCCTTCCATTTATATTCTCCTAATACCAATTTTCAATTTTTTGTACTTTTTGACATTTTTTTGAAAAATCCGATATCGTATTAGGAGAACATAAGTGCGAGGAGAAATTTTAAATAATTTTTTTTTGTGAAAATTCGATTTAAGGACTTTATGTAGTGCAAAATTATTAGAAATAAATGCTTTTGCAAAAAACTGTTGTTTTCTTTCACAATTTCCCATTTCCAGCAGAGTTTTTGAATTTTCGAAAATTTTTAATTTTTTGAGAAAAAAAACTTTCCCGGCACGCACTTATGTTCTCCTAATACCAATTTCGAAAATTTGAAAAAAATCCAATTTTTTTAAGAAAAGCACTTTTTTTGTACCTCCTTCCATTTATATTCTCCTAATACCAATTTTCAATTTTTTGTACTTTTTGACATTTTTTTGAAAAATCCGATATCGTATTAGGAGAACATAAGTGCGAGGAGAAATTTTAAATAATTTTTTTTTGTGAATATTCGATTTAAGGACTTGATGTAGTGCAAAATTATTAGAAATAAATGCTTTTGCAAAAAACTGTTGTTTTCTTTCACAATTTCCCATTTCCTGCAGAGTTTTTGAATCTTCGAAAATTTTTAATTTTGAGAAAAAAAACTTTTTCCCGCCACACACTTATGTTCTCCTAATACCAATTTCGAAAATTTGAAAAAAATCCAATTTTTTTAAGAAAAGCACATTTTTTTACCTCCTTCCATTTATACTCTCCTAATACCAATTTTCAATTTTTTGTACTTTTTGCCATTTTTTTGAAAAATCCGATATCGTATTAGGAGAACATAAGTGCGAGGAGAAATTCTAAGTAATTTTTTTTTTTTGATAATTCGATTTAAGAACTTTATGTAGTGCAAAATTATTATAAATAAATGTCTGCAAAAAACTGTTGTTTTCTTTCACAATTTCCCATTTCCTGCAGTTTTTGAATTTTCGAAAATTTTTAATTTTTTGAGAAAAAAAACTTTTTCCCGGCACGCACTTATGTTCTCCTAATACCAATTTCGAAAATTTGAAAAAAATCCAATTTTTTTAAGAAAAGCACATTTTTTTTACCTCCTTCCATTTATATTCTCCTAATACCAATTTTCAATTTTTTGTACTTTTTGCCATTTTTTTGAAAAATCCGATATCGTATTAGGAGAACATAAGTGCGAGGAGAAATTCTAAGTAATTTTTTTTTTTTGAAAATTCGATTTAAGGACTTTATGTAGTGCAAAATTATTATAAATAAATGCCTTTGCAAAAAACTGTTGTTTTCTTTCACAATTTCCCATTTCCTGCAGTTTTTGAATTTTCGAAAATTTTTAATTTTTTGAGAAAAAGTCAAACTTTTTTCCGCCACGCACTTATGTTCTCCTAATACCAATTTCGAAAATTTGAAAAAAATCCAATTTTTTTAAGAAAAGTACATTTTTTTTACCTCCTTCCATTTATACTCTCCTAATACCAATTTTCAATTTTTTGTACTTTTTGCCATTTTTTTGAAAAATCCGATATCGTATTAGGAGAACATAAGTGCGAGGAGAAATTTTAAATAATTTTTTTGTTGTGAAAATTCGATTTAAGGACTTTATGTAGTGCAAAATTATTAGAAATAAATGCTTTTGCAAAAAACTGTTGTTTTCTTTCACAATTTCCCATTTCCAGCAGAGTTTTTGAATTTTCGAAAATTTTTAATTTTTTGAGAAAAAGTCAAACTTTTTCCCGCCACGCACTTATGTTCTCCTAATACCAATTTCGAAAATTTGAAAAAAAATCCAATTTTTTTAAGAAAAGCACATTTTTTTTTACCTCCTTCCATTTATATTCTCCTAATACCAATTTTCAATTTTTTGTACTTTTTGACATTTTTTTTGAAAAATCCGATATCGTATTAGGAGAACATAAGTGCGAGGAGAAATTTTAAATAATTTTTTTTTGTGAAAATTCGATTTAAGGACTTTATGTAGTGCAAAATTATTAGAAATAAATGCTTTTGCAAAAAACTGTTGTTTTCTTTCACAATTTCCCATTTCCAGCAGAGTTTTTGAATTTTCGAAAATTTTTAATTTTTTGAGAAAAAAAACTTTTTCCCGGCACGCACTTATGTTCTCCTAATACCAATTTCGAAAATTTGAAAAAAATCCAATTTTTTTAAGAAAAGCACTTTTTTTTTACCTCCTTCCATTTATATTCTCCTAATACCAATTTTCAATTTTTTGTACTTTTTGACATTTTTTTGAAAAATCCGATATCGTATTAGGAGAACATAAGTGCGAGGAGAAATTTTAAATAATTTTTTTTTGTGAATATTCGATTTAAGGACTTGATGTAGTGCAAAATTATTAGAAATAAATGCTTTTGCAAAAAACTGTTGTTTTCTTTCACAATTTCCCATTTCCTGCAGAGTTTTTGAATCTACGAAAATTTTTAATTTTTTGAGAAAAAAAACTTTTTCCCGCCACACACTTATGTTCTCCTAATACCAATTTCGAAAATTTGAAAAAAATCCAATTTTTTTAAGAAAAGCACATTTTTTTACCTCCTTCCATTTATACTCTCCTAATACCAATTTTCAATTTTTTGTACTTTTTGCCATTTTTTTGAAAAATCCGATATCGTATTAGGAGAACATAAGTGCGAGGATATATTCTAAGTAATTTTTTTTTTTTTGAAAATTCGATTTAAGGACTTTATCTAGTGCAAAATTATTATAAATAAATGCCTTTGCAAAAAACTGTTGTTTTCTTTCACAATTTCCCATTTCCTGCAGTTTTTGAAATTTCGAAAATTTTTAATTTTTTGAGAAAAGTCAACCTTTTTCCCGCCACGCACTTATGTTCTCCTAATACCAATTTCGAAAATTTGAAAAAAATCCAAAAAAAATCCAATTTTTTTAAGAAAAGCACATTTTTTTTACCTCCTTCCATTTATATTCTCCTAATACCAATTTTCAATTTTTTGTACTTTTTGACATTTTTTTGAAAAATCCGATATCGTATTAGGAGAACATAAGTGCGAGGAGAAATTTTAAATAATTTTTTTTTGTGAAAATTCGATTTAAGGACTTTATGTAGTGCAAAATTATTAGAAATAAATGCTTTTGCAAAAAACTGTTGTTTTCTTTCACAATTTCCCATTTCCAGCAGAGTTTTTGAATTTTCGAAAATTTTTAATTTTTTGAGAAAAAAAACTTTTTCCCGGCACGCACTTATGTTCTCCTAATACAAATTTCGAAAATTTGAAAAAAATCCAATTTTTTTAAGAAAAGCACATTTTTTTTACCTCCTTCCATTTATATTCTCCTAATACCAATTTTCAATTTTTTGTACTTTTTGACATTTTTTTGAAAAATCCGATATCGTATTAGGAGAACATAAGTGCGAGGAGAAATTTTAAATAATTTTTTTTTGTGAAAATTCGATTTAAGGACTTGATGTAGTGCAAAATTATTAGAAATAAATCCTTTTGCAAAAAACTGTTGTTTTCTTTCACAATTTCCCATTTCCTGCAGAGTTTTTGAATCTTCGAAAATTTTTATTTTTTTGAGAAAAAAAACTTTTTCCCGCCACACACTTATGTTCTCCTAATACCAATTTCGAAAATTTGAAAAAAATCCAATTTTTTTAAGAAAAGCACATTTTTTTACCTCCTTCCATTTATATTCTCCTAATACCAATTTTCAATTTTTTGTACTTTTTGCCATTTTTTTGAAAATCCGATATCGTATTAGGAGAACATAAGTGCGAGGAGAAATTCTAAGTATTTTTTTTTTTTTGAAAATTCGATTTAAGGACTTTATGTAGTGCAAAATTATTATAAATAAATGCCTCTGCAAAAAACTGTTGTTTTCTTTCACAATTTCCCATTTCCTGCAGTTTTTGAATTTTCGAAAATTTTAATTTTTTGAGAAAAAAGTCAAGCTTTTTCCCGCCACGCACTTATGTTCTCCTAATACCAATTTCGAAAATTTGAAAAAAATCCAATTTTTTTAAGAAAGGCACATTTTTTTACCCTCCTTCCATTTATATTCTCCTAATACCAATTTTCAATTTTTTGTACTTTTTGACATTTTTTGAAAAATCCGATATCGTATTAGGAGAACATAAGTGCGAGGAGAAATTTTAATAATTTTTTTTTGTGAAAATTCGATTTAAGGACTTTATGTAGTGCAAAATTATTAGAAATAAATGCTTTGCAAAAAACTGTTGTTTTCTTTCACAATTTCCCATTTCCTGCAGAGTTTTTGAATTTTCGAAAATTTTTAATTTTTTGAGAAAAAGTCAAACTTTTTCCCGCCACGCACTTATGTTCTCCTAATACAATTTCGAAAATTGAAAAAAATCCAATTTTTTTAAGAAAAGCACATTTTTTTTACCTCCTTCCATTTATATTCTCCTAATACCAATTTCAATTTTTGTACTTTTTGCCATTTTTTTGAAAAATCCGATATCGTATTAGGAGAACATAAGTGCGAGGAGAAATTTTAAATAATTTTTTTTTGTGAAAATTCGATTAAAGGACTTTATGTAGTGCAAAATTATTAGAAATAAATGCTTTTGCAAAAAAGCTTGTTTTCTTCACAATTTCCATTTCCTGCAGTTTTTGAATTTTCGAAAATTTTTAATTTTTTGAGAAAAATAACTTTTTCCCGCCACACACTTATGTTCTCCTAATAACCAATTTCGAAAATTTGAAAAAAAATCCATTTTTTTAAGAAAAGCACATTTTTTTACCTCCTTCCATTTATATTCTCCTAATACCAATTTTCAATTTTTTGTACTTTTTGACATTTTTTGAAAAATCCGATATCGTATTAGGAGAACATAAGTGCGAGGAAAATTTTTAAATAATTTTTTTTTGTGAAAATTCGATTTAAGGACTTTATGTAGTGCAAAATTATTAGAAATAAATGCTTTTGCAAAAAACTGTTGTTTTCTTTCACAATTTCCCATTTCCTGCAGAGTTTTTTGAATTTTCGAAAATTTTTAATTTTTTGAGAAAAAAAACTTTTTCCCGGCACGCACTTATGTTCTCCTAATACCAATTTCGAAAATTTGAAAAAAATCCAATTTTTTTAAGAAAAGCACATTTTTTTTACCTCCTCCATTTATATTCTCCTAATACCAATTTTCAATTTTTTGTACTTTTTGACATTTTTTTTGAAAATCCGATATCGTTCGTATTAGGAGAACATAAGTGCGAGGAGAAATTTTAAATAATTTTTGGATTTCCAAATAATTTGAAGGAGAAAAAAAAGGACCTTTTTTAAAAAAACGGGATTTTTCTCAATTAGCATTGGGAGAACAAACTACTTTAGATGTATACAGGTTGTTGTATTGAGATCCGCCAGTGTCCAATCTTTGGAAATTCGCTGTTATACAGATGCTGCGACAGGAGTATTTTTTAAATTCTAAAATGACGATTAGAGAAAAAATTTGGAAAAATCTTATACAATTTTTTATAACTGGTTAGATTCCAGTCCACTTTTGTTTACTTATTAACGTGTTACATAATAATCAAGGTGAAATTTAATGTATAAAAATAATATGGACTCCAAATCTACCAAAATTTTACAAATTTTCATTATCAGATCTCACAAAATTTAACATAAAAATCAGTTTTATTTGTACTTAATACGTTGAATACTTTTTGATGATTTTCCAACATTTTAGTAATCGTGACAAAACACGTTTTAAACTATCATTGCACAATTTTTAAAGGTGTATAACCCCTTAAATATAGTATTCATGGCAATAAATACGAATATATACAACTGATTTTTTTATTTATTTACTTACCATTTACATCCATTCATAATATTTTAAACATTATAAATGTTAATTTTATTCTTTAACGACACACCTCAGACTATATATAGTCACAATATACCAGAAGCGTGTTAAACAGTCCCACGTTTTTCAACAAATAAGGGAAGCCGGATATAAAAGAAGTAGGGTGGAAAGTTGTGGAAGGTGAACCCTTACGTATTTTATTAATAATTAATGTATTACAAACATCATTATCGAAACATTTGAACGCTTATTAAATAAAAAAAAAATCAATACAGTTTATTTTTTTCCGAAAAAAGTAATATATTAAAAATACACAATGATAGTAGATTACAGTACAAATGAGTAGGTATAAAATAATGCATAAGTACGTTTCAGTCGATTACATACATATACGTATATTATGTGATATTGTAATTAATATATGAATATGGCGTATGGCATTCCAACTTAATAATTTGCATATAATATGGCATTAGACAGACAGAAAAGGAATGTATAAATATAAAGAAAGAACAAAGCCGGACTAATAATTGTTTAGTAATGCACCATTTGTTTTGTTTTGCAAAATAGTGACTCATTTTCAGATAATTAATTTAAACATTTGTTTAAATTAATTATCTGATAATCGTTTACATTTTGTGTGGTTTTGAGCGCAAAAAAAGACATCACACAAAATCCTAAAAAAAAAATCGTTGGCGAAAAAATCATCGAGTATCCTACCAAAGGCTTGTTGAATATCCGCCGGGTGGAATGCGTTTCGGATTTGGCGTTTTCATTGTAATATCAGCCTTACTATTATCGGTTTCGGTATCGTGTCCGGGAAGCGGTGGTAACGGCTTCCGTTGTGCTGCGCCAGTTTGCGAATTTTTATTCTCATTTTCATCGTCGCCGAGCACGATTGACGACGTTTGTTTCTTGAGCACGGGTTTCTGATTTGCATTACCATTCTCCTCGGTGCCGCCAAATATTTCGCTGATCTGTGATTTCGGTTTTGGTTTCGTGGTAGATTTTGGTGTTGGGTCTTCGGGTGAATTCAAACCGAAAATATCGGTGTGGCCGCCACCTGGTGGTTTTAGTATTCTGCTTGTGTTTCGTTCGTTATCGGTGTATCCCACTTGAAAATTCATCTGTAACAAAAAATGAATAGATGGTTTGTTTTTTTTTTGTTTTTTTTCGAAGTTATCGTCGCCATTTAACCGGCTTAAAATAATCTCCATTATAATATCAATACATGCACAAATATATATTTTTTTTCAAACAAAGAAAAGAAAAAGAAAAATTGTTTAAAATACCTTTTTATATAATTAATAAACAACAATAGTGATAAACGTGTTAGTTTTGTGAAACTTAACGTACAAATAATTATTTAAAACTGAAAATATTACAAACAACCACCACACAACTACCTTGCAATGATCACACAATTGAAATGATTCAAATATATCGATCTATGGTCATTGACTGAGGAGGCAAGCTTTTGTAACGTATTTTGTGTCTATCATTTATGTACTGATCAATCGTCTGTCTCCCTCTAACGTATACGATTTTTAATACGTGAGCGTATGAAACAGAAATAGTCTGGCGGGTTTGGTGGCTCTGCCGTAGTACAATGTGGCCAATGTGATATGTACGTATCAGGATTTGTTATACATGCGCATTAAGTAGGTGCCACTGCCAAGGTGGATGCTAGGGGCGCTAGGGGTACGAAATACCCAAAGTACAAAACTAAGAAAATGTCTAACAATAAAATAATTATCAGTTTATTACATATCATTATTATTAATTTATTATTAGGTACATAGTACATACGGTACATACTAAATCACATGATTCATATATTCATAATATGTCTGTCTATATACAATGAATATAATAGGGGTTGTCAATTTATTTAATTATGCCTATACATTTGTTATTTTTTTCTTTTCTGGATTAAATCTGTAATTTATATAATTATAATACACTATTTGATAGAAACTTCCTTGAAAATTACAGTGATATTTGAAATATTCAAAAAGGATTTCAACTGTCATGTCACATCCATGTGTGTCAATTGTCATATCAGTCAGATTAGACCAAGAGCTAGCGAACATGTTTTAATCTCTTGTTAATTGATATGAAATTTTGAACTTAGACCCAATTACGTCCTCAAAGTAATACAAAATCTTAGAAGCGATTCGGTTTTACGAGAAAAAGTAATTAAACCTTTTGTAGTAAAATTTCCAAGCAACAATTCTTTGAATATTGGAATGAGGTGTTCGATAACTCTTGGACTATATCAATTATCGTACACACAGAGTACAGAGGTAACACTGCTATCTCTACATATACTACTGAAACCAGTGTAACCAAACAAAGATGGAAAATATCCTACCAATATGTTACATATGTGCACTGAGTTTAGTTTGTATTTGTGTGATCTGTCTTGTGTGTGTGAGTGATCTGAAGTGTGTTGCGTGTAGTCGCATACGTATATATAATACTACATACGATGGTGGTAATAATGACTCTAAGGCTGGTCGTCCATTGCATGCGGAAACGTGCGAAATTTAATTCGGACGAATACGCATGAAAACGGACGAACGAACCAAACAGCTGTGAAACTATACACCCTCGTCCATTGAAACCGTCTCGTTCGTCCGTTCCTGTGCGTATAATTGCAATGTGCGAACAAATCCAATTTTATTTGGACTTTTTCGCGCGAAGAAGTCCGTTTCATTAGATTTTTATTTTTGACAAATATTGGGCCAGTGGACGGACAGCACACATATCATTTCGGACGAACAACAAACGTGCATAATCGTCTGAATCAAATTTCGCAGTTGTCCGCAACCAATGGACGACCAGCCTAACAATCAAAACGTGATCAAAACAATAAAATTGATCTACGCTCATCTACTACCACCGAACGAGTGAATACTTAGTAGCCTAACTTGCTGAGAAGTGCACACAGCTGATTACAGAAAAGAGATAGTAGTGTTTCTTCTGATGTTCTGTGATGAACTAAATTCAAGTACACGCATACGTCACTGAGGTCAGTGGTACCACTACAGTATACATATATGTATATTAGCTACCATACGTACCAACTGTACTATTTGAACTGTCAGATGAAAATAGTTCGTAGAGGAGATAATTTCAGGAAAATACCTCTATAAAAATGGCTGCTTCTGCACGAATTTTCACCAGATTATTAGGTAATATTATATAATATTGTATTAAAAATATGCAAATGATTCGATTATGTGATCAAGTAACATTTGAAGGTTATTTTATTTGAAAGTGAATGGAAAAATGACGAATTTTTTGGTGAGATTTTAATATAATTTATGTCCAAATATTTTTTGGAAAATTTAATAATTCTTAAATGCATTAATTAATTAATAACAATTAATAAATTGAATCATTTACATGTTTTTCCTATTAAGTGTACTTTGACCGTTTAAATTTTTATTGTATATCAAGTACAAAGTTTTATCTTGATAAATTGATTGTAAAAAACAGATGGCGTGAAGATAGCGGGGCCTGTTTTTACAAAACAAACAAGATTCGCCAGCAATTTGTACGAGGAAACACGTAAACATTTAGTATTAACGCGTGACACAAAAGTGATATGTCAAGGTTTCACTGGCAAACAAGGTACATTTCATAGCCAACAGGCGATCGATTACGGCACAAAAATTGTCGGCGGCGTGTCACCAGGTAAAGGTGGTAAAATACATTTGGGCAAGCCGGTGTTCAATTCGGTGAAGGAGGCGCGCGATGCAACCGGCGCCGACGCCACCGTTATTTACGTGCCGCCACCGGGAGCGGCCGCGGCCATCATGGAAGCCATTGATGCGGAAATACCGTTGATAGTGTGTATCACGGAGGGCATTCCGCAACAGGATATGGTCAAGGTGAAACAGCGCCTGCTCAAACAGAATAAATCGCGGCTGTTGGGCCCGAATTGTCCCGGTATTATTGCCCCGGACCAGTGTAAAATTGGTATAATGCCCGGACATATTCATACGCGTGGACGAATTGGCGTTGTGTCCAGATCGGGCACGTTGACCTACGAAGCCGTGCATCAGACAACGCAGGTGGGACTTGGACAAACGCTCTGCGTGGGCATCGGTGGCGATCCGTTCAACGGCACCGATTTTATTGACTGTCTCGATGTCTTCCTCAAAGATCCCGACACGCACGGCATCATTTTAATCGGGGAAATTGGCGGCGTCGCCGAGGAACAAGCGTCCGAATTTCTGTTACAACATAATTCCGGGCCAAATCGTAAACCAATTGTATCGTTCATTGCCGGCCTGTCAGCTCCACCGGGACGACGAATGGGCCATGCCGGTGCGATTATTTCGGGCGGTAAAGGTGGTGCACAGGATAAAATTAACGCTTTGGAAAAGGTAAACAGATAATGGCAGATAAAATGGCGTTCACTTTTATTTATTTATGTAATCACGGTTTTGTTTTTAGGCGGGAGTGGTTGTGACCAAATCACCGGCTCAGATGGGCGTGGAATTAATCAAAGAAATGCGACGTTTAAATCTGATGAAATAGGGTGGTTGAAACAGAAATGTTGTACGAGAACTAAGTCATTGTCAAGTAGTTGAACAAGAAGTATTTACGGCCGTTAATTAAATATTATAATTTGGAATCCATTCAGAAATCAGTACGCATAATTAAACTCATGTTTCTAACTCAATAATCGAAAATGACGTACTATATTATTAAACATCATAGCCTCATTATTAAATTATAAATATAAATGTGTATTTGTTGTTTGTTATATTTTATCACAAAATTTATCAATTTTAAATAAACAATTTTAAAATAAATAATAATAATTCGTATTATTATTTTTACATATTACATATTAATCCTTTCTAGTTTCATTTGTGATCAACCTGGGTCAATTAGGTCCACAGTAATGTAAAATGGACTGAATCGGGACTCAAGGGTGATTTGGGACACATTGAAGAAAATTATTGAACTATAGTAGAATAATCATTACCTAAACCAAACTAAACGAAACGTAAACTAACTTAAACTAACCTAAAGTAACCTGATCGAACTGAAAAATAATCTAAACGAAACTAAACCTAACTAGTGATGTCGGATAATTAGTCGATTAATCGGTTTAGTCGACTAATTTTGTTTAGATCTGGTCATTTTTTAGTCGGCTATTTTACCTTCAACTAAATGACTAAAATGATTAACTTTTTTTTTAAATGACTACAAACGACTAATTTATTAATTCTTCTGTATTATTTATTGGACTTCAAAAAATGAAAACTAAAAAATTATCTATTTGTACGATTTTTTACTTTTATCTAATTGACACATTGTGATACGTCATATTTTTCTTTTATTTAAAAAAAAATATATATTAAAAGTCAATAATTAAATTCAAAATAAAATATCCTTTTTGAAAAAGTTACATAGGTTACCCTATTAATGAATTCGATAAAAAATTTAGTCGATTAGTCGACTATTGTTTGTTCGATATTTTCGACTAATGACTAAATTTGTCTCAAAACAATTTTAGCCGATTAATCGACTATCTGCTTGTCGGCTCCACGTCACTGAACCTAACCTAACATAATTTTGATCATTTTTTCAAAAACCAGAACAGATTTCTTGAAAGTAAATAAGTTATTACATTATGGAGTTATCTACCCTCCATATTATTACATAGTCGATTTACCGTTAGAACATTAATTTGCTGTTTATTCACTAGATGGTAGTACTATAAACAAATTTATGAAATTTTGTGGATGGAATTGCTGGATACAATCATATATGATGAATTTTGGTATTCCCATGTTGATGTCAAACGATGCTCCGCTGTTGTGAATCGAATCTAAAAAAAATGAACTACATCAATTTCAGTTGAAATGACAATATCATTTATTAAAATCTTTACATACAAATTATATACACAATTATTAATAACAAGAGTATTATTTCATATTCATATTTCATATTTACTCTTACGTGTGTTCAAATTTTCAGTCATAAAAATGTTATACATATTGTCAATTAAATACAGTCACAATTTGATATAAAAAAAATTCGAAAAAACGTCCATTATGTACAAAATGTTTTCAATTACCAATTTCATAACAAAACATTTCTAACATTTGTTAATTTTTATTAAAAATTACTTGAAAGGTATCGTCTGATCTAGATATTTTTCAAAAATCAATAAAATTTCAATTCCAAAAATCAAAATGTTAAGTATTTTAGATTTTATAGCCGTTTGTGTTACGGAAAATAACAAACTTTAAATGCGTTCACACAATACGATGCCGTATGACGTAAAGAATGTTGCCATCTAGTGGACACGGAATGAAACTTTGTATAGTTTCCTAACTTAACCACTCACAGTATGTACGTATTTTTGAATATCACTAAAAGTTACTGAAAACGCAATCACTACGCCAATCATATAGTTTCGAGAAAAACGTGTAACACAAACGACTAGAAAATCTAAAATTACTGTGATTTTTACTGTAAAAAATCAATTTTTGGAAAAGTCTAGACTTAATAACTATACCCTTGACAATCATTTTAAATTCACGGAAAAGTTATACAATTTTTTTTTTTAATTTTACACAAATTTTCATACGCCAACTTGATTCTTATTTATTTTTCAGCTACACTTCAATCAAGTGACTCAATCACTTATTATGTAATGTTGCAAAAAATGCTGTGAAGAGTCAGTAGCAGCCAGTAAAACTTAAAAGGTAACATTAACATACTCAATAAAAATAATCTCTTTCATGTTAAATTTTCCGATACGGGAAAACATTCGATTTGTGTGATGTATATTGTGAAAATTGTTTTATAAGTATTCTAATATTTTACTTTTGTTTGAATATAGTACAATAAAATATATTATGGCAACTTTTTCATTTTAAAAATAAATACTAGAAAAATTCAAATATTTTTTTTTTTAAATTATTCTGACTACCACCATTACAAAATAATCGCTTTTGGTATGATAATTTCCCCTTTTGCACATCATTTTTTATTACTAGAGCTCAAAGTCCTTAGTGGACCCTACAAAATCATTTCATCAAACTGACGCAGTCACTTACTAAGGAAACACCTCGGACATTTTATAAATTGTTCGAAATCCAATCCCACTTCTGAAACTTTTGGCCAAATGTACGGTGGGCCATTGCTTGAAGGCTGCCGGGGCGACAGTGAGCCCTTTGCCCTTTTAGTAGTGAAAATTGATCGGTCGATTCATAGAGTTCAGCTAAGGATTTCCTGCAATATTTATTACAATATAATTTTTTTTTTTTTTTTTGTTAAATTCTAAGTAGAAAAGATCACAATTTATCTATTTATTCACATTTATTATTTTATTTATTTATTGTTGCCATTGTTATAAATAAATGCTAATTTTAATATGAATTCAAGTTTTTAGTGATTTTAAAACGCGTTTTAAAGTAAGGCACCTACGTATACACATTAACGTAAAATCACGGTCAAAATTTCCCTGTACGAATGTCATGCGTAACAATATGGCGTACGGGGAATCCCAACATATTTTCTGTCGGGAGCAAAAGTGCTATTAAAACCTTTTAAGGAAAACAACTACTAAATCATTAAAATATTTACTTAAAATTAGCATTTATTTGTAAAAAAAAAATGTAGTTATAATAGTTTTGAAGACTAGGGAATCAAAATTCGTCTATAAAATGCGTTTTTTTTTTTAAAAATGTTATCTATGTCTGAGGTACAATTCGTTTTTTTAAGGTTAAATTATATTCAGTCGTAAGAAAAAAGAAAAAACTAAAAATAGATTTTGAGCAATTCGTTTGATCTGAAGTACTCTTATAATTTTGCTTTTATATTATTAACATATACGTTATTTTTGAAACGAGTAATCCTAAATACTCAGTCTTGAAATATAAGACTGAATTGCACTAATGAAAAGTGAGTGCTTTAAAAAAATGGAATACGTATATGTCTTAAAATAAAATAATATTTAACTATCTTAAATTATACAATGAAAACGTATTAAATTGAGCTTATTGAATTACAAATTATTGATATAGGTGTGTCGCATAACAAAATGGCGTAAGATAAGGAGTGGCGCCATCTAGCGATCCTATATGAAACACTGTGTAGCTCTTCATATAGGGTAACTAGATGGCGACATTCCTTACGGCTTACGTCTTACGGCATTTTGTTGTGTGAAACACCTTAGAAATCTATTAAAATTGATTAGCTAAAAAAAAATTAATAAAACATAATTGGTAACTCACCGTTGGTAAGCAATGTAATGCAAAATATATAAACTGTCATATTTAAATTTTGCAATTCGATTTTGAAAAAACTTTCAACAAACACACTTTGACGGTAATGTCTAGTATCATAAAGAACGAATACAGGAATTATTCCTTTTTTATATTTCTTTCCCCTTTTAAGTAAAAATTTTGAAACATACAGGATTTCCCACAGAAAGCATTCCCATAAACAAAATTTTAAAGTGTAGTTGCACAATAATTCAAGTAAATTTAACTCGAAAACCGTCGGAAGCGCGCTTGTTGAAAAGATACATATATGTATTTTCAACACATAGATAACAATTGTCAGTTTAATGATAAAAATGGCAACATTTAAATGAGAATAAAATAAATTCACTGCAAAATGGGAATAGTTGAAATTATTTTAGTTGCACTTAATATTTATGTATATAATTTTTTTAATAGCCAATGTTAAAAATATACAAATGGCACCATTCTTAAATACAATAAAAATAAATTCATCTAAAATATACAGAATTTTTGTTTAAGATATTTGTACAGATGACAAACATTTATATATATAAATCATATAATTATAGTGAATAATTTGACAGTTAGTCGCCATTTTTATTACAACTAAACACCACTGACTTAAAAAATTATTCGATTAAGTGTTGTAGTTACCGCTAGGGGGCAAACTATAACCACAAATTTCACGGCAAACAATACGTAACTGTCCAGGAAACGAACCAATAATTAATAGACAGTTCAACAGGTAGTTGATGCAGATTCATTAATTCATTGAAAATTATTTACATTTAATATTTAACCTCACTACTGCAGCTCTGAACATTGAACACGAGACAAAATATTGAAAATTTGAGTAGCTGGAAAACTAAAAGAGCTATGAAACTTTTGGTATAGTTTTATTTGAATAATTTTTTTTTTTTTTTTTTTTGATTAAGTGAAACCGTAATAAAAATGGTAACTCTCAGATTATTCACTCTACATTTATCTGTATTTGTTCGTCGAATATATTTCCCCTAAAATAATACTGTACAAATATTTATTACATTAACTGTATTTTCCACATACTCATATCTGGCGAATACACCATTTATTATAAAAATAATTATATACTTACTACTAAAATTTTTATTATATGATAAAATTATATATTATTATCATTATTTATATAATTAGTAAATTATTTAAAATGTATTAATTCGATGTTTTAAGAAACAGAAATATTGGCGCTAAGCAAATAAAGAGTAAAATTATATTATTTCTTGCACATTTGCTTGCTATTTTTTAAAAAAAAATTTATATACTTAATCAGTCTTTTTCATTATAATATTACGTTTTAAAAAATGATCATGTGAAATTTTCATACATGATAATTTTTTAGTTTATTGAAAAATATAATTTAAAAAAAACAAAAAAAAAAAAATAAAAACAATATATAACATATATATAGCTAAAAAAAATATTCGTAGAAAACAAAGATCTCATAGTCCAAACCAAAATAATTCGTTTCAAGTAAAATCTATTTTAGGAGCTCTTAAAATTCTCATTCGTTTTCAATGAATATAGAAGAATATGTATATTTAATTTGTTTGTACTGTCAAAATGTACTAAGTTACTGATTGATGGTTATCATTACGTAATCAGTGCAAGGCATCTCAGTCCTTCTCATCTATCCTTTTTTGTCCTTAACAAGAAATTTTAATAATCGACGCACGCATAATATTCGACTGTACCACTCAACTGTACCATCAATATCTGTCGCTTGTGTTTTTTTTTTTAGGACTCCGAAGAAACATCTTCGAAGTCCTTATGCGATCACCACAAACAGCCAAGTGCATGTTTGGGGGACAGTATTTTTTTTTTAATTTCAATCTTAAAACTTCAAACGCGTTTTTTCTCTTTTCAATCCTTTTTTAACTCCAATTCCGAAAGATTGGAATTGGATCCAATGGATAGAAAAGGACAGAATGAACGGAAATGCCTTGCACTATACATAATGTAAGTCGTATACACTTTAACGCTTAATTTTTTTAAACGTAATAATTTTATAAAAATATTTTTTGAATTTTTTTTTTTGGGGTTTTTTACGTTTTTTTTTTTTATTTTGTAAAAATATTTGGTCGAGACATTGAAATATGATGTGACTATGAGCTGTGTAATCTACGAAGTCCTGAGATAGCTGTTTTGCATTTTTGCAGTGAATGATCAGTTTGTTTTTGTTATTTTTTTTATATTTTGCATAACATTGCACTCACGAATGTCGAGTTAACATCGAAATTTGCGAGGTTGGCTTACGGTTGAAATAATTCATTATTTCTGACCGTCAAACACTTCGATCCACATTTGATCGCGTTGAGTCGTCCTCCTGTGGCTCGTCGTCGTGCACAAAATTTATGCTGCCCGCTTTATACCAAACAATTACGTCTACGAAGAATGCACATAGTAAAATAGCACCAGTTGTCCCTGTAAAAAAAAACAAAAAACGTTACATATATTTCGTTTTGTGATTACGGTACAATATAAAGTGTGTTCTAGGTCATATGAGGCAAAACGTAAGAACAACGCTACACTGAAGTTTCAATAAAAATATAAAAAAACATGTACCAAAATGTTGACACACATACCGAAATTATTAGGATTCCGAAGAAGTGTTGCTTCTTCGGAATCCTAAAAATCGGATGGGAATAATGCTACGTATGACCTTGAACATTTAGCGTAGTATGTAGAGTGGACTTCACTTATAACGATTTTTCGGTTATAAGACTGAATTTGTACACTGTAAGGCTCGATTCACATTAACGCCCCCGCTCTCGGTACGGTATCGCTACGCTCCCGATTCGATAAAATATTCTTACACAATAAACAATCGGCGTGTTCGTTGCTGAGTTTTTCTGCTCAAAGTGAGCTGTTAGCGCATGCGCAAGAACATTTTTATGAAGTACGAAATACTTGTGTATTCCATAAAAAAAGTTCTTGCGCATGCGCTAACAGCTCACTTTGAGTAGAAAAACTCAGTAACGAACACGCCGATTGAGTGTATTCACATCATCGCTCCGATATCAGTCACGGTTCACTCCCGCCCCAATACCAATACCACTCAGATAATAATTTTATCGGAGCGATATCAGACCTATACCGATAGTGTGAACACGTTCATTTATTTGAAAATTATTGTATTAGGAAAACATGCTACAACACAACGACGCGACGTTTCGCTACAATACATTATGATATATATTACTAATTAACTAATAGATATATTGTATTATGATATTATGTTCTCCTAATACAAACAGTGTTTAAAATATGGAAAACAATTTTTATCGGAGCGAGAGCGGCACTATAGTGTGAATGGAGTACGAATAGGTACCAGCATGGTATCAGCACTGTAATGTGAACACAACAAGATTATATCGGAGCGAGAGTGGAGCGGCAAAATATCGATATCAGCACTATAATTAACTCGGGAATTCCCAGTGTCACCTCTAGGTGACAGTGATTTGTGATTTTTTTTTACAGACAATATAACAAATTTTAAAAATAAATGTGTTACGACTATAATGTTAATACTTAGTAGTATTCATGGTTTTAATTTGGCAACACTGAAGTTATGTTAAGGATCAAATTAATTCTGTTGTTTCAAACGATTTGCTGTTTTATTGCACGTGAGTGTATCTTGTGGTATTTTCGCTGTTATAAAAATGTCTAGAAAGTGGGTACTCTTAATATTGTTATAACAAATTATTATTTAAGAATCAAGCTTATAATGAAAGTGATTATTTGCCGGTAATTTCATACCGTTTTATCAGTTCATATTACAAATAACGGCCCGTATGACCTATAATTGACACGCCATTTAAAAAAAAAAACTGAAGGGTATTTTTTTTTCAATTATTTATTTTTTATATGTTGAGTACCTAAAGATAAAAACTAGGACAAAATAAGAATATTTTGTCGATAGATCGCGGCTTGGGAATTGTCGAGTTAAATCGGCCGCATAAATGATACTTACCGTGATAGAACATTCGAAATACGTCCGAGTCGTACAGCCAACATGCACCTTTTTCGCCGCATGCCATCTCCCACACCAAGCACGCCGAATCCACAACAGCACCATAAATGATCGGACAAGGCACGTTGCCAAACAAGCCAATCGCAAACTGTATCAATCCTAAGGCCATGGCTTTGTCGCGCGGATCCACACAGCGCAGTATCAACAATATGCTGCCAACTTCACTGGTCGAATGGATGAAGACAAAAAACGAGAACAGTATGATATACCACCAGAAATTACCGCAGTCGAAATCACAGTAGCCAATGGTGGCCGCGCCAAAATTTGTGGACGACACCGGATCCGTCACGTTTGGACTCGTCAAACACATACAATCGAAAAATTCGGTTATTTTACCGTCTAACACTGTGAAATTTCGGCAACCGGCGTGACACGCCGAAAAGTACGTTTTATGGTCACTCGCACAAATTGGACTAAATTTCTCTTTGTCACACACACAATTATATTCGCACGTCGGCTCGAACGTTGTGACGCCATTGTTGCGTTGCAGTCCGGCAAAGTCGTCCATCGGACATCCAATAAACATCAGTATACCCATTCCGAATGCGTACGTGACCGCGGTGAACGCTATCCACGCCGCGACAAATCGCGCATTCGGTTTACGTCGCAATATATAAAAGCCGCTGATCACGATGCCAACACCCATCACCAGGATACCGCCCACGCCGGAAATCATGTTGGCCGTGTGCGCCGGCAAACGAAACTGAGATTCTAAATATTTCGGTAAAAATGTATAAATTCCCGCAATTGGTAAAATATGTAAAACACTACTGGCGGTTCGAAACATTAAAATGTCATTTTTTAATAAACGTTTCACAGCTTTCGGGAAATCCCGTAAACTGGGATTCTTGATCGAATCCTGAATTTTATTAATGATTCGCGGCGGTAACGAGTCAACTTGCGTTGATCGTTTCTTTTTCAATCGTTTCGGGAACGAAAACATCGCCACCGATGCCAACATTAAAAGTCCGGACACCAGGACCAAACCCAACCACCAAGCGCCCACCCATCGCGGATCCGTTTGACTTATTTGCGGATCAACGGACAAATCCGCGTACAATCTTGTGCACAACGAGCCAAGCATAAAACCAAGTGCCGGGCCCAATATTCGAACGCCAATGGTAATCGCAAAATACAGCGGAGATTCTCTACTGGCCACGTTGTCGTCGATGTATGGGATTCCCAGCGTGTACACGGCCGTCTGACCCATTCCAACGCCCAGTAATGAAATGAAAAAAATCGCTAGCACAATCGTGGTCACTTTTGATTGTATTTCATGTTTGGTTAGGAAGTCGTCTTGGCAATTTTGTCGATTCGCTTGATCGACGGTTGAACTTTTCGCCAAAATTGTTTCGTTATTATTATTGACGAACGATGGCGCCAACAAATAGAGTTCATGCTGATCGTGGAGCTCACTGTGATTGGCTTGGATTGATTGGTGCGTGAGGTGCGTGACATGCGTCACTGGTCGACATATATTTGGTTGTTTCACGTCGCTAACGTTCGACGCGTTCGAATTCGGATTTGAATATGGACTTCCGACCGTTGACGCAACGCCACTGAACAATATGTCGTTTGCATGTATCAACTGTTTGCCGTAAATAAAATGGGGCAGTGAACATGTGAACGATGACAGCGCAAATAAAACCATGCCCCATGCAATCCATTTGGGCCGATGTCCATGGCCGCCATAGTACGTTAACAATAACGACGAGCCAATCTGTCCAATTTCTGTTGCGCTCATAATTAGACCGGTCGTTTTTGATTGAATTTGAAATAATTTTTCGATTGTTGTAATTACGCTAACAAAATATGTGTAATACATGCCTTGAAGTACCCACGTTATACAGAACACAACAAGAAATGCCTGCTTTGACGCGAAAATTTGTAACCATTCCGGCGTGAACGGTCCAAGACCGCAAACCGTTTCCATATCATTATCGTTCGATATACTATCCTTTGTGTCAATTCGATCGACAATAGGCCAATCGGATGATGTGATTTTATAACGGTCGGCGGCATCTGCTTTTTGACAATTATGCAAATCGTCCGAACATAGGCTCGTTAGCGATATTTGTTCTTCGGGTAAATGTTCGCCATACGAGTTCAGCGTTTTCGAATCATTTACATTTAATCGATGTCGTGTATCATTGTTATTTTTTATTGAATTATTGTGCTTTTCGCCGGCTGTAAACGGCGTCCACGGGCCAACCGTATCCGAATTTTTATTTGCCATTATAAATACTAACACGTTTACTGTCTACTTCATAAGTATTGTTGTACTCGGTAATTCTTCTTTCTGAAACAATAAAAAGGCAATACTTTAAACAGTTATTAAATATATACATATATAATATATGTATATATGTATATATGTATTTATGTGTTCACGTGATAACTTTCGAACGAAACATCCTGTTTTTACAAAATTTGGTGAAAACGTTGCAAGTCCAAAAATCTTTGATGAGTTCATTGGCCAGACACGTCCGATGCCAGGAACATGGTTTATTTTGCAAAAACTTCTCCAAGTTTAAAATTTTTTGAACAAAAAACTAATTTTGGATGCTACGACAGGGGTGGTATTTTTATTCTTGACTAATTATTTAAGTATGTCTCCGATCAAAAATTTGTATCATTTTATTTCATTAAAACCGTTAAATATAACTAAATTTGTGTCTATAACAGTTCAAAGGGATTTTTAAAAATTCGTTATACACAGGTTCAACTGTACTCAAGGTATATTTTCAGCTGCCTTTATAAAATTTTACATAATCTAACTGAAATGTAACAGTAAGTCAGTAAACAGCTATTAATCTTTCTATGTAATTAATATACATAACATGTACAAAATTGCATAACTGAAGGACGAATCATTTTATTACAGTGCTGATTTCTCCGCTGTAGAAATTAGGGCAGATATGTGGCCGGGTATTAGCGTTATTAGTGTATAATGACAATACAGTTAGTTATCCAGGACACCTAAGTTTTTAGAAGTCGTAAGTGTATCAAAATTTAAGAAATTAATGAACAGGTGTCCAACAAAATTCATTGAGCACAGTAGAGGCAAGTGAAAAGTGATCGATCATTTAACAAGAAGCGAGTTGACAGTATTCATGATATAAATTCTTAACTTTTGAAGTACACTCAAAAATTTAGGAATAAAAAGACCAACAGTAATCAGAACCCTCTGGTTTGTAACAATTATAAATTCTGTTACGTGACATTTCTCTCTGGCGAATGCACACATTATAGTCGTATCGCAGTGAATGGGGGTGACGGACCAGGGGCCAAAATTTCAAAAAATTCGCAAAATAAATTTAGATTGTTTATAACTTTTAAACAGAATGATCTTGGCTATTATTCATAAATAATGCTTATATATTAATCTCTTGTCAATTACTGACCCCCCCCACCCCGACAGCAGGTTTCAAAAAATAAATACCCCTGTCGCAGCATCCTACATAACATAGTGAATTTCCGTTTATAAAAAATAGTTTATCTCGGAAACTAGTTGACATAGAAAAATAGCTTTAAAACCTTTTCTATGTAATTTTTTCTCCTCTTTTAAATGGTGTAAAAAAATTTCGCAAAAATTTTTAAATAAGTGGAAATTTTGGCAAAAAACTAATTTTTTACAAGAACAAAAATCATGTTCCTGGCATCCGACGTGTCTGGCTGACGAACTCATCCAAGGGTTTGGGACTTCCAATGTTTTCACCAAATTTCGTAAAAATTGGATACTTCGTTCGAGAGTTATCGCGCGGATATATATATATATATATATATATATATATATATATATATATATATATATATATATATATATATATAAATTTTAGTGAATATTATTTTCGGTTTCTAGGGACCTAAAAACAAATTTCTGCCATAGTCCCGGGCTCAGTCGCGTCATGACAGTGGCTATAATAGCTGAATTCCACATTCTGGAAATTCGCTAAAACGAGACGGGAAAGTCCTACAACTGCGTTATCAGTTTTTTTTTTTTTTTTACAATTTCATAATTCTAACAACGAAATCCTTATGAATTCGTGATTTCTGTCATCGCAGAGGTGATCTACTCGCACTTGACATTTAAAAAAAAAGTTTTAACTTGTCCAACACACTGTGTACAGTGTTGTACCGATTACAACCGTTGTAATGTGTACATTTGTAGTTTTGTTAAACGATAAAATCAAATTAATCATTCTATTGGAAATAAAAAAAATAATAATTGATATTTATTAGAAAGATGTCATGGAAATGTCATACGACGCCTATGTTTAAACATGCATTAGAAGAAATGGTGTCGAGACTTTAATTAATATTAATATAATCTATACCATTGTTTTTTTATCAATCATTTAGTTACATCTACGTACATATGTGTATACGACATGTTTATTTTATTGAATCTAATTTTTTGCTTGTTCAGTTAACTTCATTTTTTATTTATTGTTATGCATGCATATATGTATCGCTCTTATACCTCGTTTACAGCGGGGATTTAGTGGTAGGAAGTAAAGACCCATTAGTACAAAGGTTTCCGATTTGGTCACAAATGAAAAAAAAAAACAGTCTCGAAAACCTATGAGCAACTTCATATGTTATGTTTTTAACATCAAAATTACGGTTTTAGAGAGGTTTGATCGGTTTGATAGACGCGTGTTGCGCCATTGCGACTAGCGTGACCAGGATCGAATCCGAATAAAATTTTTATTTTGTCCATACATACATATTCATATATGTACATATACAAAATATAAACAATTTGTTTTTTTCCTATTCAGACATAAAAAAAAAAAAAAATAAATGAGTAAATTTTAAAAATAACTTAAATATTTAAAATTATTTTTTGTCGATTATTTGTTTAAATGTCACCAAGTTCATTTCAATTGCTTTATAGAATTTTGTCTGTGAATTAATAGAATAAAAAAAAAGAAAAAACAAAACTTGATTTTAACAAAGATTGCTATCAACTTAATTTGTCCCCGTTGTCGACATAGTCACATAGGTCACATTGATGTACATGTTATGAGATCAGTATTCTGAATATTCTCCATCTTCAGTTCAGAATTAATCTAATCGAATGCATTTAATATCAATACATACAATCATAATATGTATACTGTTACGTTAATAGACAGAGAGCTAGTGGTCATTTTATTCAGTTTTGTACCAATTGTATATTATGGACTAGATATCGGTATCGAACAAGGATCTGTCCTTGGTCCAATGTTATTTAAAATCGTTTTTTGCAAATATCCTGAAAAATATTCATTTTTCAATAAAAGTGTTTATTATGAAATTTGTTACTACTCGTAAATTTTACTACAAACAAAATTCGTCAAGTGCGTGTTTTTGACACGCACTAAGTAATGTCACCTCAGTGAAAGTGTTAATTTATGATTTTTTGGCTATTTTTTTTTTAAGTACAGTGAGAATACAGCCCTCTTGCGTTTATTCAATATATGCATGTACAACTCTATAATTATTATATTATATATTATTATTATTAATTTTTCCCCCACTATAATCACACAACGAGATTAATATGTTATCCTTCGGTGACATAATAATCACACAACGAGATTAATATGTCATCCTTCGGTGACATAAAAACATCTAATTACTTTTTCTCGTAAAATAAACCGTTTCTGAGATTTTAAATGATAAAACTGAAAAAGCTTCCAGAACTAAAGTAAGTATGTAAGAAAGTGTATGAAAATCGAATGCAAAGATAAAAAAATGATCCAATTCATCCAATTGTTCGGTAAAAAAAAACTCTTTGAATTAAATGCATGTTAACTCTTGGTCTATAATTTATAAGACAATTATTAAATAAGCTAAGCTTACTGTTGTTACGTTGATTAAGTTAACTATACCGGCTAGCTCTAATAAAAGAAAATTGTGTCAAATAAAAAAAAAATCCACTTTTTCTACCATCGATTTTGTTAGTCTGAACAAATTGAACATTTTTTTAAAACAAATTTTAACAAAAGGTTAATAGCCAATGACCTCCTTATGAATCTTATGATATTAATACATATATCTTTGAACACTTACAATTTACATAATTTCGATTTTATAATTACGCAATATAATTCAACATAAATTCTTAATTGTTTGTAAAATGATTGTCCTGTAAAAATTTTCTAAATTTATTCAGAACAACCGATCGACCAAGGCCATTATAAATATGTGACTTTATATTTTAATTACAAACAATAATGAACGATTAGTTTTAAATGGGACTGTAGACGAATGATGTACATACGGACACATGTAATACAGTGTGCACAGAAATACAATGTATTACATAACACAATGACAGATTACGTCTCTCGTTCTTTATAGTTAGCAACATCCTATTCCCGTGTGTTCCCGCCGCCAGGTTACGAAAGAAGAACATGGGTGAGTTATGTTTTCGTGCTGATTTTTATAACGAATGTTGTGAATAAATTACACCCGAAGTATAATTTTTTTTTTCTGTTTATTGTAAAATTTTGTATGACTGATTTAAGTAATATCTCCTTATAATTCAAATAAGGAATAATGAAGTCAAATTTCGTCCATTTTTACTTAAAAAAAAAATTCAAATAAAGTAATAGTTACCATTTGATTCGTTTTATTTCTACAAAAATATTACGTAATTATATTGCCATTGTAACACTATGTAGTATTAACCGATAATTACTTTAGTTATCTGCTAATTTCGAGTTCAAGCTGTTCACCTAAATTTTAAAAAAAGGAAATATTTTTACTATCCATGTTTTTGCAGTTTGTTTACTGATGTTTTGAAAATGTACAGAAAAAAAAAATGAAAATTCAAAATGTTATCATCTATTATATCTTGTCATAAAAAGGGGGTTAAAAAATCATACAGTTTCCTGATAAGAACTAATCCATCGTCGTTATCGTTGAAACTAAAAAGAGAAAAAAACAATTCGTAAAATGGTGGCTGTCTTAAAAAAAAAGTCAATTTTTTAACCCTTTTTACCAAGTCTTCAATTTTTTAAAACCTAAAAATTTTTGTAAAATGAGTCACAATCACTCTAATTCAAATCACTTTAATAAGGCTTGTTTTGAGTAACTGAAAATTTTTTAATTTGGTGACGTCACAAGAAAAACGATTTCTGTTGGATCAGTCACATTTATGCAAGAAATTGGATCATTTTTATAGCAAAAATGAAAAGTTTACATCCAAATTACTCTGACTCATTAAACACGTCAAAAAAATGTGAGAATTGGATCCGGCCCTTGAACGATGTGTACATACACATATGTGGGCCGTTACATAATCAACAACAAACGAATGTAATTTATTACATAATAGACGTCTCTTTTTGAGACACACTGTACGTACGTATACGTACACATTTAATGAAAAGGATAGAAAAGAAGGACAAGATATAAATTGAGGTCAATATTATGATTGATAAAATAAAATACTTTTATTTTTAAATATGTATATATGTATATGTACAATGTAGTCATGTACTGATGTGCTGTTTACGCGACTATACATTCATACATATGTACATTATATACATGCTGTTGTTTTACTTATTTAAAAAGATGAGAATGTCATTGATAAGCCAGTTAACTCAGTCATTAATTATTTTGACTGGTTAATATAGCCAGCGATGTCAGTTAAAATAGTGAAATTAATAATTGCGAAAAATTAAATAGTAAGTTCGGGTGTACTTCAACACGAGCTAATCGTTCAATAAATATTGTTTGCCAAATTTTACAATTATTAAACAAAATAATATGTACAACAAACGTAGTGAATTTGTGTACCGTAAAATGGAATAAATTGAGACTCACGGGGGAGTTAGGATACATCGAATAAAATTATTTATGAACTTAATTTTGAACGGAGGGTTTCTACGCCGAGATCCTCTCCAAGAAAGTCAAAAAGATTTGGTTATTATTGAGAATCGTAAAACTTAGAGATGCGAACTAGTGTTCAAAAAAATAACTACTGCCGGTAGGCAAGGTCTGTTTATTCGGTTTTGACAATTCACAAAATTGATGTTGTTTAGTTTACAAAATACAAACTGGCATATTCTTTTGAAAGTCATTCTTATTTTTTCATAATAATTAACTATTTCCAAGTAATAAAGTAACCATACAGGCATATTAAAGAATATATTATACTCTTAAAAGAAATATAAAAAAATACGTTGTAAAGTTCGAATTAGTGCCGATTCATTCCTTTTTACGGTATCTAAACACCGAACACTTTCACTAAATATTTTTTTAATTGAAACTGATCATTTGGACAGTAAATAAAATTTTTTTACTCTATACCAAAATAGTGTAGATTTGATATTCTGTAGGCCACATTACTCATATAATTTTTAGGGTTCCGCAGCAAACAAAGATCCGAAGAATTTTTCCATCAATTAATCGAAATAATCCTACGATATTCATTAGAGAACCTTCAAAAATTTTCGAAATTTTTTTCACATACGTTTTTGAACCATTATCCTATCAAAGCGAGTTTTCGAGAAAAAGTAATTTTTGTAACCGAAAATTCGCTATGTTATGCAGGACACTGGGACAGGAGTATGTATCTTTTCTCTTTGAAATTAAACGATTTATATTAGTTAGCGCTTAAATCTTTGGATCTATAAATATGACATTTTTTCTCTCTACGTGTTTTTGTCCCGAAAAATTACCAAAATTTCTACCTACCGAACCCTACTGTAGACGTGTTCGACACACTCTTGACTGTTTTTATTATTATTATTAAGTATGCATTGTTCTTACTAGCAAGTAACTGAACAAAATCAGTATTTGAGTTTTATTTATTATTTTATTTTAAAATTCAATATTTCATGATGTACCGTTAGTCCTAATCGTAACCTAGATTTTTATTACCAATATCATTTAAATATCATTTGTATAATCACAATCACAGCTGCGTCGATCAGTAAAATAATCTGAAAGTTACAATAAATTAACCTAAATTTTTTAAAAATACACTTAAAATCGCTCAATTCGATATAAAATCTGAATTTAATATTTTATCTGTGTACATACAAATGTTGATAAATTACTGTTTGGGGTCATTTTTTTACGGAAAATATTTTCTGAACCGTTATATATTCATTTAAAAAACCTCTTCGAATATTTATTTAACAATTAGAATATAAATGTTAGAAAACAATTTTTTTTTCTCTTGAAATCTTTTATTAAAATTTTGCCAAATGCGTTATGGACACGCATTAAGAGAGGGCTCCTCAGAAACGAGTTTTAGCATGGTACGTATAATCGAGTACCATTGAACTATATGTATAAACGTTTTGGTAACGTTGCTAGGCAATGAATTAATTACTAATTTGAAAACATTAATTTATCATGTGAAGCCTAAAAAATTAATGATATGAAAAAATCGGGGCTACCAATATCAGAAAAATTCTATGGACTACGGACATGAACCATTAAATTTTAGTTTTTTTGTCAAAGTTGGCTAACTTTACGGTACGCCAGAAAAACTGGTTCAAATTTTGACATTTTACATTTATTAAATACCGAAAAAATAACATATCTAAAAATTATTCTCTAATCTTTCGAATGGTCTAGTGTGTCAAACACATTTTAATGGAAATAAAAAATTTTCAAACGACATTTAAGTATATTTTATATGTACTTAAGTATATTATAAATTTCACTTTCAAATTGAAATGTGTTACACTTTAATGTACAAATAAAAAAAAATTGAACGGTACAAGTGAATTTGTGTTGATTTGACAACACTGAAATTTAAAGATGTGGGTCACACAACACATCTTAACACCAATTTATTGTTAATGGATGGTCGTGGTGGTGGTGGTGGTGGTGGTGTTCATACGTACCAATACCAACAAATTAAAACAAACTAAATTTGTTGCTATTGAGAGTTAAAAATGAAATCAAAAGCAATTTCTACAATAAAAAAATTTTTTAAATAATATTAAAAATGAAAGCACCATATAAATTGAACAGCTGACATCCGTACAATAGTTATATCTAATACTTATATTGTATGGTTAGTATATGAATGAATGTAATGTAGGGTGAATGCACCAAATATTGGCCAGTCAAGCATTTCTTTCGATCTCGTCGTTCTAACAATGAAATCCTTATAAATTCGTCATTTGCTCTTGACCACTTTAACAATTTAAGAGACAGTGTCGTTCTTTAAAAAGAATTTTTTAACTCATATACAAAATAAAAATAATCATATTACTAACAAATTAAAGGCCCTCATTTTAATATTAAATAAAAGCAAGAAATATTTTATCCTCACAATTGTGGAAAACTCTAGCTACTAAACTACGAAATCCTGATTTAATGCGTATCTAACACGCACCTGTCGATTTTGTATCTTTTGTAAAGCTGTAATAACCCACAAATAAAATTATTAATTTGGTGACTGTTGGTGACGAGTCAAGAAAAAAATAATGCTTTTAGGATTCCAAAGAAGCAACACTTCTTTGAAATCCTAATAGTTTCATGACGTTTGTCCGTACTTTTTTAATACTAAAAATAATACTCCTAGTTCAACTGAGTCAGATATTTAAATTAGACAAAGTAATATTTCAACATTTAAGATGAAATTTCAAATCTTTCAACAGTGAATTATTTAATTGAGTTAGTCCAAGTATATTAAATATATTTTTTTTTAACACGTTGCCGGTCTTAGTATTGTTAAAACAATCATATAACAATTTTTAGATATATACCTATATACAATTAGGGTAAAAGCTCCTATACCTGAACGCGTTCAATACTCGAACAGTTTTGATATTTTATATATTAATGAAGTTATTTCTGAAAAAAAGAAGATAAATATTAAAACTGTTCGAGTACTGAACGCGTTTCAGTATAGGGGATTTTACGTTACTCAAAATATAATAAAAAAAAAAAAATTATTTAACTCTATCACTCTCAAACTAATAATATTATAGTAAAATTGACTAATTGACTATTTTTAAATACATAGATACAAATATTCACACATTAACAGTATTTTTGAAATATTAACCTCTTCACTACTGATTGTACATCAAATTTAGGGGTATGCTAACATGATCTATTAATTGAGAAAAATTAAAAACTTCTTTAAAATTACTAAATTACACTTCTTTAAAGATGTAAGATTAAAAATTTTAATTAAAATAAACGCTTGTTTAAAATAATGTCCAGTATGCTGGACAATATCATTCACTGATTTAAAAAAAAAAAAAAAATTTAAAAATCAGTAGCGAAGAGTTTATAACAGCTAATAAAATTGAAAATAGTTGTCATTTAAGCGAATAAATTCCTTATTAAAAACACGTAGACCGAACTTAGGTACGTGCACCCTATTATTGTGTATATGTACAAAACCTGAAACAAGTAAACAACTTACCTTGCCTTGACAACGAAAGTGAATTTTGATACTCGGCCTTTTTTATTTTGTATCTTTCTCTTTTATTTTAATACATATTTAAGTATATGTACGTAAGTAGTTATATATATATAATATATATCGTATAATATTTACTTATGTATTTGTGAATGATTATTGAAGAATTGATTTAAAGCTGAGAGTACGAAATGTACGAAAATGTACGAAATGTTGCAAAATAGTATGATCACTTTGTTTTAAATGAGCAAAAAGACGTATAATAAAAAACAATAACAATAATTAATAATAACATGCAGCACATCAGATCACACCGAAATGGTTGTGTCGCGGGCACAATAAACGTATAATACGGATGATGGAGAAAATGTTCGGTGTTGTGTGGATCATCGGCGGAGTCTTTGGCGTGCTGCAGCTGTCTCAACAACAATTGTAGAAAATTTTTAATAACACCATCATAAAAGTGTGTTGCAGTTGTTGGAGTTGCAAGTAGCGTAAATTGATTTTCACAACACTGTTGACAACACTGTTTCAATGTGTTTTTACTGTTGTCGGCGACGTCGTCCACAACAAACATGCCAACAAACATGCTCTTCACAGAGTCACTTGTCTCACTTTTTTGTTGCTTTTACTTTCCATGTACACAACATACTGGTTGCTGAGTGTTGCGAGTGCTGGACTGTAGTACCTACCACAGACACTTGTGCAAACCTTGTCCAAATTCATGTGTTTGCTAATCACCGTATCGCACAGTGTGCAATGATAATTTTTTTGCAAATTAAATGATGGACAGTTTTAATATTTGTCTATGTACATACTAATGTACAACACAGACACACCATCATCATCACTGCCATACACATTTTACACATCTTGTCTATGTCTTATTATGTTTGAGACACCAATACGGCCAGACTAGAGTATGTACATGACGTACATGTACACAGGCCACAGCTACACAGACTACATACATACGTTACATACCCAGACAACACATCACAACACAACACTACTCACAACATTCGCTTGTATGTGCTCGGCTCGCCGTACCCTCCATCTTCTTCATCCTCTCTGTCTGCAACGTTGTTCGCTTTCAACCATAGATAAATAAGTTTGTCTGACAAACACGTTCTATCCATTGTATCATTCTCTATAAATTCTATAATAATGGCGATATTTCACGTTAGTTCAGTGGACATGATGACAGCCAGCAACGCAATAAATACTTAACCCATTATGAGCCAAGATATTACCCGTAATACGGTGTGTAATCATTTTTATGATACTGGGTTACGTGAGTTACGTTATACTGAAAAGTTTACGTTTTTTTTCGGTGTTACAATGCCTTATCATACAGACCTTTATTGTTATCTTAGAAATGATATTGAGATTTTCTTTTGGAATTTACAGAAGACTTCCATTTTGAGTTTTTATGTACCTTCAGAAATCAATTTTGATTCTTTGTAACCTTTGAATAGAATGAGATATAGGAACAAAAAGGTATTTCTTCTTGATTTCTCTATTTTCCCACAGGTAACATGATTGGAATGCTAAGAAAAAAGGAAAGAAGAACATTTATTGGAGCACTTATTATATTATTACTTATATTTTATATAAAAAATGATCCTACAATAACGCACATTATTTACAACTTGATTAAAACTTAACTAAATCAGATGAAAAATAAAAGATTAAAGACAAATAAGATATATAATTGTATTGATTTGATCCTATGTACAATTGTTAATAAATTAAGTAAATTCAGAAATGTTTTACACACACATTACTACGCATGCGTTAAAGCTGTCAGTAAACAGCGCTGCAACTATAGTAAAAATATATAAGAAAGAACTTGGACGCAACTGCAGTAGATGTATCAACAAACGTTTCCGAATATAAAAAAGTTATAAATAAATAAATAAATATAATTTTTTATTTAAATTTTTTTCTCTTCTAATACTTCAAGTGCTAATGTAAATTTATAACCTAACTTTTAACGATATCAAATATTTAACTATTCAAAAAGCAGTCATATTTTTGTCATATTTTTTTTAAAATGAAAATTCCTATTATTAATAAAACTGTGTATTAATCGTTACAACGACAAAAAACTTTTAAATTGACATAATGACAAGTTCCATTTTTATGTAAAATTTTTTACAAATTTAATAGTAAAATTATTTTTAAAAACATTATTTTTTGCATTTACTTTATCCATAGTAAGTTTATTATTTCATAATTACATAAATATAAGCACCAATAAATTAAAAAAAAAAATATAAATAAATTTATTTTTTCCAGTTTTTTTTTTACGCTAGTATAAATGTAGTTTGAGAGTGACTGTCAAATCACGTAAAAAATACAGTACAAATATTAGAAAAAGACAACAAGGTCGCGTCGCTGTTCTTTCTTATGTATCTATACTATACTACCTGTCATATTATGGACTTCGCACAATAAATGCCGTAAAACTTAAGAGATGTTGCCATCTAGAGACCCTGAATGAAACTTTGTGTACTTTTCTAACTTAACCACTCATAGTAGGTTGGTTAAATCACTAAAAGTTGCTGAAATGCAACATCCATTTTGATTTTTTAACTTAGTAATAAAAAGACTCAAAACGGATGTTGTTTTTATGCAGGGTCACTAGATGACACCACCACTTACGTCATACGTCATTTTATTGTGTGAAGCCGTAAGTTTGAGATCAAATTTATAGATAATTGATGCAAAAATTGTACGGTTATATTCTCTATGGTCACATCGGAACATAATATAAAATTTTACATTTCTGAATTTTCTCTTAATTTAACGTCAAATTTTTACGGAAAACACACGCACACACCTTTGGAAATAAATTAAACACAATAAATGTCAAAAATTAATAAACATGATTGAAATACTTCGATTATGACTTATTTCTAATATATATATATATATATATATATATATATATATATATATATATATATATATACATATATATATATATATATATATATATATATATATATATATATATATATATATATATATATATAATATTCCTAATATTATTAATTTTTATAATTTTATAACATAAATATTTTTTTGAACGTTTCAAGACGCAGTCTGATCAGTACCGACGCCCTTACTACTGTCCGTAAGAGTTGTAAAATCTAATTGTAATACTTAAACCCAAATTCAATTTTGGTTAATTTGTTAACACCGTACTAGTCGACCATATTTAAATTTTGCCAAATTTTCTACTAATTCGAACTTATAATATTTCTAAAACAGAACATAATACTGTGAAAAGAAAAAAAATTGTATATATAATAATATAAAAAAAATATATAATTGTGTTTTTGAAAAATGATGTAACTGTCAGTCAAAATAATGTAACCGTTAATTTTACAGTATTTTACAAAAAATTAATGTACAGGGTGGTAATAGTTGAGATCTTGTCAAGTATAAGAGGTAAATAGTTGATTAAATGGGGAAAAAACTGTTTATATCATTTTCGTTCTGAAAAAGAAGTTTACAGATTACTAGATATTTTGAAAAAGTAAATTTTTGATGCAGCTCTTTCAATATTAGTTTAGCAGAAACAGTAGTTTCACCTAAAAAATCTCTCATTTTCGAATCAGTAGACTAACATATAATATACAATCTTCAAAAATATTTTCAAACTTTTTAAAATTACGTTTAAAACCATTAAATAATTAAACGGTTTTGGATTTTCCTGAAATCTATTTTGGGAAACATCGAATCATCCTCTATGTTAACCATCGATAATAATATGTTAAAATTTAATGTACATCGTGGGAGCCAGCACCATCTTTTCTAAAAAAAAAAAAAACATTCAAATAAAATACACAATTAGTTGTAGATAATTTTACTTTGTGAAAATCCTTTAACCTCATTTTTAAGCCCACTATTTGCTATCTACCTAAAAATTTGTTTAACATCAAATTCGTAATTTGCCACTTGTTTCCGGTACACGTACATTTGTTTACCTCTCTTCTGGGTTTATATATATTCTTTTATTCAAACTAAATTCAGTTAAGTTCAGTTTTCACCTGAAGATGGTTTAATCAACCGAAAACTAGTTTGTGAAAAATAATATATCTCTATATTTAAGTGAAAATTTGACAAAATTAAAAAAAATTTTGCACCAAATTCATTCTCCATTTAATCGACTGTTTATCTTTTATAATTTACGACATCTCCATAATAATCACGCCCTGTATACAATATGACTATTAATAATATAATTTTTGCGAAAAATTGTTAGTATATCAATTAAATTTAAAATCAGTGTTACCACTCTAACTGTAAGAAAATATATACAAAATACCACTATAACTTCTTCAGCTTCACTATAGTGCATAATTTTATTTTTTTTTAAAATTTAATCATGACTACTCGCATTGTCCTGTATAGGTGGCGCGTTTGGCGGTACAACCGCCGCTTGCGGTGACGGTGGCGTTAGCGTTGACGAGGATGTTGAATCACCGCTCGGTGTGGAGCCCTGTGCGGGTTGATTGTTTGTGGCGGAGCCGCCGCCGCCGCCGCCCGTCGACTGTGAGGACGTGGACATGTTTATCGTGTTGGCACTTGGTGTGGTCGGTCCGGACGACGTGGTCGGCGGCTGTTGCATCCATTGGTGGCCTTGCTGCTCGGCGGCCAATCGCTGGTGTGCCTGTTGTCGAGCCCGAAATTCTGCCGCTTTCAGTTGTTCTAAATGAAATTGTTGACGTTCGGTGATTAATTGTTGTCGTTGATATTCGAGACCTGTTTCAAAAGAGTCGATTTAGAATTTTTATGGACAGAATTATAAGAAATTAATTTGTTACCTTCACGCTCTCGTTCCATCGTCGTTTCTAATTCCTCGAAATGTCGAAGTTTAATTTCCAATTTTTTCATTTGAGTTTCAACCAGAAGCGCGACCAATGATTTGATTTTACGTTCTTCAACAGCGGCTAAATGTTTCGCTTTGACGGCGGCGGCTGCCAATGCGGCAGCAGCTGCACTCTGCATCTGGCCATCTTTAATTATTTTGTCCATATCTGAAAGTTTCTTCTCCGCTCCATCTTTTTCATCCTTCTTCGCGCCATCTTCAACTTTAATTGTCGTTAAATTGTCTTCCGGTTTAACGTCGGTTTTCTTTTCATCGGATTTCGGTTTTGTCGGTTCATCGATTTCCATCGGGGTGGATTTATCTTTCTCGGCTTCTTTAGCTTGTTCGGCTTCACGTTTTTCTTTGTCCTCTTCCTCTTTGTCCGGGACGGTGCCGGCAATTCCGCTCGTTTCTAGTCCGGCCGATGGATCGAATTTACCATCGGTCGTTGAGGCTTCCACGTTCTTTAGATGGGCGTCCATTAGGGCCGCGGGTACTTCGTCTTTAATGTTTGCAAATTCTTCCATTGCCGATTTTGCGGCACACGCAGCAACGCGGGGATCAACAATCGATGCCAGGAAAGCGACAGTGGACATAATTGGATTTCCGGCTTTACTAAACGGAATCGGCTGATAAGCCAACGGTCCAAGTGCTCCGTCTGTTTCAAAATCTTCCAGGTAAGGATCTTCAATCGGTAACCGAAGGAAATGTAGGATACATTCGTCCTGGGTACGGGAACCAACATGTTCACAAACTTTGTTCCAATCGTCCTTATACATTTCTAGACCTTCGAGAAGTAACAATGTTTCTTGTTCGGTCCATTCTCTTGCTGAGGATGCGGCTGTACGATTTCGCATTGCTGCCGGCTTCTTCGTGTACTGATCGAGTTTCAAACCAAACTGTGTGGTTGGCTCGACTTCCGGTTTTTTCGTTACTTCTTTATCCAAATCGAGGAGGGATTTTGCCGCGCTTGGTTGCACTGTTTTCATCGGATTCACTTGTTGCAATCCAGATGGCATATCTGCAAGCACGTGGAAATGAGAAGTGGGTGGTGGGCCCATCAGAGTTGGCCGCGAATCCGTGTCTACCTGGTAGTTGATTAGGCCCCACTGTTCAAGGAACGCGTGAACGCGCATGATTGCGCACACATCACCGGCCAAGTTCCTGCGACAGCAAGTGCTGGTTAAATATTCGGTTGGATTTAGTCGGTATGTGTCGATTATGAAATTTCTGTAGGCCAGATAAATCTCGGGCGTTTTGGATTTGTTTTTGCCGTTAAAAAATTCTGGTAGCGCCCGTTTTTCGACGGTATGTATCGCGTTATAATCAAACCACGCGGTGTACGACGGAATGATAATGTGATGCATTTGTTCTGTGGCGTTGTCCTCTTGTCCTTCGTCCTTGATTACGGCCGCTTCTTGAGTGCTTGACTCGCTCACTTTTCCCTGTTGCGAATTTTCACATTTCTCCTCGATTTCTTCAATGTCGGTCACCATACCACCTTTGAGCGGTTGCAGTTCGTGATCTTTTTTGTTTGGACCTGGTGCTGTTTTGGCCGGCACGTTCACCTCGACAATATTCGGTTCTGAGACGGGTTCGTCCATGTCTTTGGTCAAGTCCTCGGTTTCCATTTCGTCGGTGCGTGCCTTTTTGGCGGCGCTGCCACTCGCTGACGGTGTTGTGGTTGTTGTATTGTTCGTGTTGTTTGTGGTTGCGGTTGTGTTATTTGTACCGACGGCCGGACTGCGGCCACTTTTCCGTTTGCCCGGTTTTGGTGGCGGTGTCGGTGATTTTCTACGTTTATTATGTTTCTTCTTACTTTTATCGTCACTCGACGGATTCATTAAATCCTCGACGGAGAGTCGTAATTTGTGCACTTTTTTCACGCCGTTCTCGTCTACTTCATAATCCTCCTCGGTCATCCATTCGTTGTACTGGTCCGATTCGATTATCCAGGAGGCGGTAATTCGCCACGGGCCCGTATGCTGTTGCGGGCTGTCTGGCGCATCTATTGGTACCGTTTCGGCGGGTACCCAAGTGTCGTGCGAATCCGGGAAATAGTACCAATGGAGTAAGACCATTTTTTCACGACGTAAACTTGGTCGGCCATATTCTTCGTCGAGGGGGTCCACGCACGGGTACAGTATGTGTGTCGCATCATCTTCATTATCCACCAGTGTACAACCGCGACGTTTAACTATTTCGCGCACTTTGGTCGTTGTACTTTTGTCGACATCCGGCCGTATAAACACTGACGGTAACGTTATACATTTATTATGGATTAGTGTACGTTCAACATTTAAAAACATTTCCACCAATTTTTCCATACGGGATGGATTCTATAAAAATAAATACATTCTCGTTATTTGTGTATCATTTAAATACCTACATAATATCTATATAGGTATTGCCTAGCCAAAAAAATAAAATAAAATACCGCCACTGAATATAAAATTAAGGGGGGAGTTCACGCCAGAAACGGCTAATAAACCAATTTTTTTCGAATCTCGTTTTTTGTTTTTATTTCGTTCTGTGGTTCTTTACAAACACGGTGATATATAAAACATGGCCAAAAAAATTTTTTTTTTTTTTCAAGTAGAAAAATATTTATTTGTAAGCCGCTGCACAGCCAAGTTGCTGGTCCTCTGCAGATAACGCTCGTCCCTCCTCGCGATTTGATCAGTAATATTTAGTTTTGGTGTGTACACGAGTTATAGTATGCACTGAAATAATGTTCTTTTATTTGTATGCCTTTGTAGACGTTTTAATAAACAGTGAGTAAACCGCTTCTTTTATTATTATTTTTGTTTTTTACCGTTTCCCGAAACTTGTGTTTTTCCCGACAAGCAAAATCATATCTCAAGTTCTAGAAAAGATAGAGACTTAATTTTTTTTTATTTTGTTCATAAACATATTGCGCATAAAGTGGAATATGCTTTTTCCATTTGAACAATTGCAACTATTTTTACAACATTTTTTTTAACAAAAAATTAGGTTTTATAATTTTTAGAACTTTGGAATTACAGTTTTATAGTTAATTTTTAAAATTATCTGAAACCCATACTCAGCTTTATGGACAGGTCCTTTAGGAAACTTGTGAAAAAGGGCCCCCTCCCCCCACCGGGAAGAGTAATGAATGTTTTAAAAACAAAATTTTCTATTTGAAACCATCCTTAATTTGAAAAAAAATTTCAACAAGCAAAATAATCATAAATAAAAAAAAGTTGCTTTTTTATTTGAACTCCTCCCTTAATATAAGTAAGCTTGAGCTTGACTAGTATAGGCATGATAAATATGTGAAAATGATATGATAGTGTGGACGATACACACATAATGAAACAAAAACAAAAATGCGACACGTTACCTTACCAACCTGGAAATCGAAACGGCGCCATCCCTGTTCACTTTTGAAGCGGAATATCGTTGCAAAAATGTGACAAAGTGCTCCGCCCGGCTTAAAATCCATAAAACATCGTACCGGCAGTCGTATAAGTGACGGTTTCGTTGCATTTTTACCAAAATTATCCTCTTGAAATTGTATTAATTGAACAACAAGGGCGGCGAGACTCTTATTTGTTGGCGGATCATTTTGTACATACTGAACAAAAACAAAAACAATATACGTTTTATAATCGATTTTTCCGAACAAAACACAAACGCATACCTTTTTACACGTTCGCATCAACCACTGACGCACACTATCGAATGCGGCTATTGTCTCTGGTAGTTCGTAAAATTTTGTATTCGGTCCACCATCCTTTTTAGGCCCTAAAGTCATCATTTTGAAATGAAATTTAAAATTAACAACGGAAATATAGCACAACACATCAATTTATTTCAACTTGCCATAAACTAAACTCGAGTTATGAAGATGGCAGCAACGTCACAAATTTCGAACAGCACAAGCGCTCTACTGTTCTTCTATTCATATGTACGTCTCTTTCTTCATACAAACGTACAGTAAAATCTTGTTTGATACGAAGGTTATCAAACTTCCTGTACATTAAACACATTTATCTGTTTATTATGGAAAACTTTAGATTTTTAGTATCATTTTTCATTCACTTTTCACAAGAACATAGAAGACTTTTTTCCTGAGAGGCTTCCTAATAACAGAATGTACTCTTTATTCTAAAATCTGTCCAATTTTGTTGGTTTCAACTGGTTTTCATCATTTTTATGGTAGCAGTGCAAGGCCCAGTATTATAAAAGACAACTAAATTAACGAGTAACTATTCTAGGAATAAAAATAGTTGTGAACTAAATTTTAGTTCAATATTATAAACGTATCTCATGATTAAAATAATTTAGTGGACAAAATCTATAATATGTTGCAAATATGTTTTAATTTCCACATATTTAATACAAAGTTACTTCTGTACCTCTAATTTGTATTACAACTTATATAAAACCTGTTTAATATGTAAAAATATAAACAAAAAAAATATTTGTAAAAATCTTTCAGAACTGTCAAATTAATCTCCGAATAAAATTTAGTCGGTAGATTTTCTGTCAACTAAAATTTAGTTACCTACTTAATTTATTTCAGTTTTATAATACTGCCATCTGTAGATAAAATTAATTTAGTTCACAAATTTAGTTAGTTAGTTCACAAATTTAGTTCACAAATTTAGTTAAATCAGATTCAACGGTTGATAAAGAAAAAAACCTGGAAAGGAAGAAACCATGTATAATTAAAATCCATGCGCGTAAAATGAAAATATGGTTCAAAAAGTTTACGTACAATAAAAACCGCGTAAAACGAGGATCTCCGGTACATATTTTATAATTGGATACCCGCCATTCATAAATATACACATAACCCCAACATCTGGTATGCATATGTACTATTATCAGGTATCATGTATATGTACATACATACACATACAAATAATTTCAGGTAACATAATACAATTCAAATGCCTATTAATAGGGCATTTGTTATTAGTGATGGGATCCGAATTAAATTTTTTTTCACAGTGACTCGAATTTATTTTGAATTGTATAAGATATAACTTTAGATATTCACATATGTGTATAGGGTAAAAGCTTCTATACTCGAACAGTTTTGATATTTTATATTTTAATGAAGTTATTTCTGAAAAAAACCGATAAATATTAAAACTGTTCGAGTATTGAACGCGTTCCGCTATAGGAACTTTTACGTTATGTTTAGTGAAAATGTACCGATAACTTTTTATATGGGAAACAACGTCTTACCAACAAATATCTTTCGTGTTAATCAATCTGGCTCGGATAAATCGAGTTGAATGCAACTCACGTCCCTTCTCTATATAATATACTCTATACACATATTTTAATGTGTATATTATATATGTATGTGTTAATACGTTAATACCCCTGGTATGTGATGGGCGCCATGTTTTCAAGTCATAAATTGACTTTTTACTTTTTAGGTTATGTAATTTTTTAATGTATATGTATATGAAATAAAATTATTTTTACAGTTAAATTAACATGTACATGTATATCATATTAAATATTATTTTGCAAAATATTTGCTTTAATATACTACAAGCAAATATTTTAAAATAACGCGCCAATAAGTAAACAGTTTTTATGTAATTTTGGGTATAGTACGACTAGATTTGAATGATGATTTTCAAGTACGACAATTTATTTAATAGTATTGTTCTCAGTAGGTTATCTATTTGATTAGGGATTAAAGAAATCGCTGTTTGTAAAAAAGATAATATTTTTGGATACAACTGGACTGATGAAAACGGAAAGAGAAAATCGTGAACCTTAAGATTAAATTATAAATTAACTCTATAACCAATTTTGATGAAATTTTCAAATTAAACATATTATGGAGTAATTTTGAGATGAATTGAAAAAATTTGAGATCTTAAAATTGGTTTTGAAAAAATTCATATAGTAATATTGCATCCTTAAAAGTCATTTCATTTAGTTCTTGCGGTACTATACGTACTTTTTGTATATTTTATCTATAAAAGAAATCGTTGAGGGACAGTTGACGGTTGGTATTTTAACCAATCAGCGATCAGATCATACACGTCATTTATTTTTAAAAGTTGTTGAATTTTTAAGACACTTATAACATGTTTGTTTTGAATGGAAAAATTCATAAATTTCCATTTAATAAAAATTAATTAGTTTGAGTGTTTATTAAAATATTTTCTAGTGAACAAAATTGATTGAAAAAAAATGAAATCTAGGTATTTATTATTTTTTTTTATAAAACAGTAATTTGAAATGTCCGGTTGTAAAATTTGTTAACTGACAAAATCACTAAATAAACTGTTTAATGAATTTGTATTTTGGAAAACGTGGAAATCACAGCCGGACGTGATGATTAATAATCGAATTACTTACATTATTTTTTTACTTATCTGATTGACAGTAAGAAACCTTCTTCGAAGGCCGTTAAAGATAACGGTGATTCTAGCACATCCGACAAAGATGTACTACAAGTGTTTTGTCGGCTGCGACCAACGAATTCTTATGTTTGTATGGAAGTTTTATCACCAACAGTGCTTTCGGTACATGTGCCAGAAACTTCAGTTTATTACCAAAGTGTCGGCAAAGAAAAACACTTTACCTTTAAACAGATATTTGGATTGCAAGCAACGCAACAAGAGGTACGTTTTTTTTTTTTAATAGTCCAATTTTTAAGTGAATTTCCTTTTTGGAAGTCCACTTATTACGGCGTTCGGGACTATGGCAGAAATTTGTTTTGAGGTTTCGAGAAACCGAAAATGACCTTCACTAAAATTTATATATATGTATATATGTGTCTGCGCGATAACTCTCGAAGGAAGCTTCCAATTGTTACGAAATTTGGTGTGTAGGTCAAAAGTCTCAATAGCTTGGATGAGTTCGTCAGTCAGATACATCCGATTTTTGAAAGCCAAAATTTTCGTTAATTTTAGTGGCTTTTTTACAAAATTTGGCCAGAATTCAAAATTTTTTTGATTTTTTTTTACACCATCTAAAAGAGCGTAAAAAAGTTACATAAGGCAAGCTTTTAAAACAATGTTCTAAATCAGGGCTTCTTAAACTTTTTTCATTCGCGACCCCAAATAGAAATATCTAAGTATTTTATAAGGGTTTATTGATTAGGTAACAATATATATACATATAAAAAAAATTTTCGTTATGACCCCAAGATTTCGCTAAGCGACCCCAAATGGGGTCGCGACCCATAGTTTAAGAATCCCTGTTCTAAATGAACTAGATATTGAAAAAAATTAAGAAATTTGCTGAATTTCTTTACAATAAATGCTTTTGTTACTTATTTCTTTTTTTTTTTCGACAGGTATTTAAATGCATCGGTGAGCCGTTAGTTAAAGGTCTACTTAAAGGTCAGAACGGTTTACTGTTCGCGTACGGTGTAACTGGTAGCGGGAAAACGTACACTATGACCGGCAATAAAAATACCGCTGGCATTATGACTCGATGCGTCCAAACGCTGTTCAAAACGATCGAACACAACCAAGCGGACAAATATATTTTTAAACCGGACAAGTTTAACTGTTTCGACGTTCAAACTGAACAGGATGCGAAAAATGATCGAATGAAAGAAGCGAAACGATTTGCAAAATCGCCACCGTTAGAGAGCAATTTACCGAGCCTGAGTGAAAGTGAATTGGATTCCCTAACGGAACTGAACGAGAATAAAATTTACGCTGTATTTGTAACATACGTGGAAATTTACAATAACTCCGTCTACGATCTTTTGGACGAGCAGAAAACTGCTCAGAGCAAAATAATCCGCGAGGATTGTAATCATAATATGTACGTGCACGGTGTCACCGAGGTGGAGGTGAAGTCGCCGTCCGAAGCCATGTTGCTCTTCGAAAAGGGCAAAACGCGTCGCCACGTCTCGTACACGCATCTGAATGCTGAGTCCAGCAGAAGCCATTCAATATTCACCGTACGTCTTGTACAGGCGCCACGAGGCGTTGGCGAGACCGGCAAACATGAAATCATCATCAGCCAGTTGTCGCTGGTCGACTTGGCGGGCAGTGAACGCTCCGCCAAAACTGTTTCCGGTGTCCAATTGAAGGAAGCCACCAATATAAACAGTTCCTTGTTAAATCTACGCCTGTGCCTGTACATACTCAGCGAAAATTTCAAGTCCGGCGAAAATAATCCCGTACCATATCGTGACAGCAAACTTACCCACCTATTTAAAATGTACTTCGAACGTGGTGGACTTGTGCGCATGCTTGTGTGCGTTAATCCAAGCGTTCAACAATTCGATGAATCATTTTGTGTGCTAAAATTTGCTCAATTGTCCTCGGAGATTCAAGTGATCAAACCGGAACAACAAAAAATGAACGTGGAAGTCATACCAAAACCTCCGCCAGCCAAACAAATGCGCATGCTCAAACAGTGTCAACACAAATACTCATGTTGCTGCTTTAAAACACCACAGCCTGCGACACCGTTCGCCAAACCTGCCGTAGCCAGATCTCGCCAAATAAAACTGGAAAGTTCCGATGAATGTGTAAGTACATCTTCGGTGCCATCCACGCCATCGGCCCCGTCAGCGCCCCCGTTACCCACCAAATCTGAGCCGGTTTACGATCATTCTAAATCTTTATTGAAACTCTTTGAAAGCCTTGAAGAGTTGAAGGAACTGCCCAGATGTGAAATCTCATCATTTGATGACGTTGACAAATTAACAGCGCTGCGTAATCATTTAGAGCAACGAATCAAAATACGCGCCAAGATCATGGAGCAGTTAAAAGTGTGCAGTAAAGAATTCCACGACCACTGTCAAGTCGCGGATGACGATCGGGCGTCGTCCGATCTCGAATTGAAAGTGTTGCGCGAAACGTTGCGCGCATGTCAACAGAAATGTGAAAAATTCGAAAAGGAGAATGAAGCATTTAATTCGGTGCAACAACAGAACCATCAAAGGATCTACAATATGCAGACGATTATAAATGACCAGATGACGGTAATTGAGCAGCAAAAACTCGAGATAGAACAGCAAAGAATCGGCTACGAAAGAAAAATGAAGAAACAGAAGGAAATGTTTATGTTGGCTTTATCCAAGGCCAGGGGTGAGAAACGTAAACGTGAGTTGGATCTGGATCTGGATTTCGATGATGATCCACCGACGACATCGTCAAATAAACGGCGAAGCGATCGATCCAGAACAAGTACATCGCCATATTCCACTTCGCGTGAGGTATGTAATAACTATATTTTTTTGTCTTATTATCCTTCAAGTTTTCGGGTGATCAGGGGTTACAATTTGGGATTCCAGTAAACAATTAAAATTTCGATACCAAAAATCGATTCTGCATTAAAAATAATAGTGAAAAGGAACGACAACAAGGGTGAATAGGAATGTTGTTGCAGTAAATAGACACACCAAAGTGGGTTAATAGGAATCAATGAGGGGCGAATAGAATTTCTTCTAATTCTTCGATTTTCCTAGTACGCTTTTAAAGTATAACGTCTCTTGACAAACTTCCGTTCTGTTTTTCAGAGTCGACCAACCACGACGCCATCTTCGCGACGACGATCAAAATCTGTCGAAACTGCGGGCGTTGTGATCGAACATTTGTCGGGGATAGCCGCGGATCCGTTTAAACGGACCGTACTGCAACCCCACCACGTTCACCAGGTAAAAAAAGTATTCGAACTTAAGGCGACCGATCTAAGAAAACCAGTTTCTCAATATTGTTTAGTCCGACAGGAACTCGACACCGACGGTGAAATAGAAACACAAGTTATTCGTGTACGTATTCGAATAGGGTACTTGCCAATAATAATGTCTACTTAAATTATATCGTTTTATATTTTAGGGTGATGTCACGCCAACATTCAAAGGTGGCGCTCAAGTTGTCTTTGAAGATGTGGAAGTTCTTCGTAGACGTTCGCCGAGTAAACTGCGTCACCGAAGTTGCCCTCCGTAAGATATTGTAATTTTTCATAGAGGTTCACTTTATTCGCTCAATTTATTTATTTAACCCTTTAAAATATACGCCATTTTTTTCTTATTAAGTAATTTTGTAAACTTAATCGACTTGTTATTAAAATAAATAAAATAAAAATAATTACAATATATGGAAAGTGTTAATTATTCGCACATTAATTTAATAGTACTTTACTAAACGATGCACATAACCTGCAACTGTTAGGATATGACAGGGGTTGAACTTTTTTTTTTAAATTTTATTTAAATCGACACTATTTATTAATTACCTACTGTTAATTATAAAAAAAAGGAAATTTACATATTTTACAGAGCTAAATTTTCACAAATATTGTGAAATTTGTACATAAAAATACTGTATTTTTTTGACTAATCATAACCAATTGTTATGAACATGGCCTATAGGCATGGAACACTTGCCAAATATTTACAACAAAAAACATAACGACAGCGCCTGTGGCTGAACCCATCTGTGAGAATGCACCACACCAAAATAATGCTGATTTGCCTTGCGGCGTTGACGCTTCATTGCGAAATATCAACGTAATACTCAATTTCGTGTAACTCAATACGGCGGTAAAGAGAACCCATGCGGTAGCCTGTAACATTCAATAAAGTTTTCATTGCGGTCGCGCGGCCTTAAACCGACCAATAAGAGTCAAATACTTACTATAAGTATTGATCCCGGTAAAGTCCCAACCAGTAATGGCGTGGGTGACATTACAGCCGCCACAAATATATATATTGCCGTTATAATATTCAATATTGTCAATGTGCCAAGCGCCAATGGTGACGTTTTCGGTAAAAAGTATGCCAGAAAACATGCCGTTGGATTTACCATCAATGACAGTGACACAGTGAAGTGATACGTTTTTGGACCGTACGGTAACGCCGAAAAACTTTGAATACTTGGGAAAACGCCATTCCCGAACAGACATATTATGGCAATGGCAAAACACAAAAATCGATATTTCGTTTTTGATAACGGAACATATTTTTGAGCGGAAATGTTTGAGCATTTATCATCCTCGTAACTTCCGTTACGCATTTGATGAAAGGGCGCGGTATTTTTGAAATTTTTCACCAGTTGTGATTTGCAAACGTTTAAATGATTCAACAAAATAAACGAAATAAAACTGACGAGTAAAATTGTAAATTCAATTAAAAAATAGACACGTGACGAAAAATGGGCGGGTAATGTTCGCGCTTCCGTCACATAATTACCATTCACATCCGTCACATTGACACAAATCGTTTGACCCACGCCCTGTATCATCGCCACAATACTCCCTAAAAAGCCACTCAAACCTTCCCCAATTAAATACGTGATTAAATATATATCTAAATATCGGCCCATATATGGCATAAATAGCACGGAACTTGTACAGCCCACTAGCGCCGTGAAAAATGTGAGAATTAATAGCGCCGTAGAATGTTCGGTGCCCATTATAATTGATGTTTTTTTATATAAAAATGCCAGAAGTAGCGCGGACAGTGCGGCAATAATTAAAAAAAAATATATCACATATTTGTCATTGATGTGCGCATATTTTTTGATTAGCGTGTACGTTAACGGTCCAAAATTGGCAATTTGTATGATCACGGTCAAGTATGATGGTAAATTCCAATTTTCCGGTGAACTTTCCACCAACAGTGGTAATTCGTTAAAGATGAAATTCACACCGATCCACGATGAGATGCCGAAAAACACCGCAAACAAGTCCACAATTAATTTACGTTCACGTAAACGCACGATAAATGTCGAATGGGAATTTTGTGCGTTTGGTGTAGTTGGCGCCATTGTTGTTGGTTCATGCGCACGTGTTTTTTCACTTTTCAATAGTGGAATCGATTCGGCCGGATCAAGTATTCTGAAATAATCAGTTTTTGTAAAAAAAATGTTCATAATACGTTTTTTTTCAGCACCGTCTGGTCTAGAAAGCAATTTTACGATAGTGTCCGCCCGAAAAAAAAATTATTTTAGATTAAAATGAGGGATCAGTTTAGTCAAAAAAAAAAAAAAAACGAACATTTTTAAATTTAAATAGTTCGCACAAATTTTGTTACGTCATGTTACGTAACAAAACTTGCACTGTTACGCACGAGAGGGCTTTGATTTAAAAAAATTAAGGCGAGTTAAATATTTTTTTTTTGACTTTTCTCTGGTTTTTCACAGTATAAATTCTTTAGTGCTACGGACTTTTGATATATTATTTTTTTTCTTACCAGTTTTAATATTAATTAAATTTACGTCATATTTTTTAATTGTAATTTTTAAATCAGCAACTACAACAATTAAAAACAATTATTGGTTTTGTTCCCAACTATTTCGGCGAATTTCAATGAATTCCATTCTATGGTATGTACATATTTGAAATTTTAAAAATGTCGACCAAACAGTGCCTTCTTAAATAAATTCAAAAATTACGTAATACAATGTGTGAATTACACAGTACATTCGGTACATACCGTACACATACAACAAATTCCGATACATACGTGTGTTATGTATTTGTAAAAAAAAACATCAAGTTTAACAATTATTTATACGATAATAATTAATTAGTGACAAATTATTGTATTATTGTTAATTAAATATAGATAAATAACGATCATTTACATACTAAAATAGATTATGTGTTTTATTTTCAACATTACATGTTGCATAAATGACAGTTAATTGAAATTTCGAATATATATGAAAGGTTAGAATATGTACATACATATTTAGGACACGTCTGCACGTGTTCACACCACCAATGGTACAGCGTGTACCAATTCGCCCCGAACACCGAACAGTGCACTGGATACCACATACCTTATTTCCCGTATTTGATCGTAAATTGATGAATTATATGGTGAAAAATTGAATGTATTCATTGTTTTTTTTGTACACGTAAATAATATACTGATTATAGTGATTTGTGATTACTGATTAGGATTCATTAGTTTGTTCGATTTCTCGTTGAATATGTAATTAACGATTATGTAATTCGATATATGTCATACAATATACATATATTAAGATATGTACGTGTTTAGTTTTATTAATGAAATCGATTGAAAAAACCTGTTTGTGGCGTGCCCTTCACTAATAAATTGTTCATTATTAATAACTTAATTAATTAATTATTAGGTATATAGTATACATAAATTATATGTAGTGGGTATCGAACATGAGTTAACACATTATATGAATCGTCTAATTTCAAAAACCCCTATACGACATTTTCCAAATTTTTTTTAAATATACATATGATAAAAGCCCCCTTTGTGGAACGGTATCTAATACTGGCACAGTTTTGATATTTACATATTTATTTCTTTAATTAAGTAAGGAAACTTTAATTAAGTAAGGATTCTATTAATAATAATTTTTGTTATCAGACGTTTCTTTCAGAAATAACTTCATTAATATGTAAATGTTCATAATTAGATACCGTTCCACAAAGGGGGCTTTTACCCTATTTAGTTAAAGCAATAACAGTTAAACCATGTGGCATTCTTATTTCATTTTCTTTAAACATATTTTATAGGGGTTTTTGAAACTAGACGATTCATATCTTACACCTATTTCAATTTGTCAGATTTTGATAAAATACAGCTGAACTCTTTTTTATGCGGTCCTTTTTTGTGCGATTTTTTTATGCGGTTTGTAAAAAATGGCCATTAAAATGCATAATGTGAATCAAAATCACGAGACAGTAAGAAACTTAAACAATTACTATAATAACTTTCTTTGATAAAAATACTTTTTAACGGCTTTTAAGCATTTAATCAATACATTGCATAAGAACATAAGTTATTGTATCATTTAATTTTCTTAAAGATGTATTTTTCGAAATTTTCATAATATTATAAAATTGAAATAAAATGTTTCTACGTGTAAATTAATGCTTTATCTGGTTTATAGAAGCAACTTCTAAGGAAATTTCTAAGTTTTGAGAGTTTTGAGTGATGTTTTGTCGATGAAACTTTTTTTATGCGGTCCCGACCAACCGCATAAAAAAAGTTTTTTGTACAATCTGGATCGAACTAAAGTAGAATTTATATTAAACTGAAAATGATTCATTCAATAAGAATGCACGTAAGTTTATGTATCAGACACGCTCGTAATATAGTTGTCTCTCACAAGATCTACTATCTAATATATTGAAAAAGGATAGTAGAAAAGTATAATAACTTTTATATGTGACAAAATTTCATTTTTATATTCTTAAGGTGTGAATTATTTTCATTTAATATAGTTTTTTCTGTACACTTTTTATAGCTATTTATGATATTTTTGAATATATTTTTTTTTGTACGATTTTTTTATGCGGTCCCTATCCACCGCACAAAAAAGAGTTCAGCTGTACATTCATTTTCTTTAAAATTATTCGACGTGAAAATTTGAAATTTAGCACAGCGATAGAATATGATGGCTTAATTATATATGTGGAAACGATCAACGTAAAAATTCTGTGCGCAAAACCTGCTTTGCGTGTTACAGATTCTTTGTTAAATACCGTTGATAATTTTTACACAAGGAAGGGAGAGAAAGGTTCACAAAAAGTTTCCCTATTGTCCTTAAAGATAATTTTCTAGCGTAATATCGTGATATTACATGTAATATCATGATCACTAATGGGTTAATAGGAATATTAGTACTAGTATGAATATTATAAAAATCCTGTAACTCACAGAAGTCAACATATGTACATCTAAAAAGGTAAGTCTTTCAGCTCTTCTCTGCTAATTTGGTATATTTTTCAAGACGTTATTCTTCATCAAAATAAGAGACTCATTTTTTATCTGCGAGCTCGTCCTTCAAAATTTCGGATAAAATTTAATTTTTTCAAGTATATGTATACCTAGAAAGAAATAAAAGGTAAAGTTAAAAAAAAAATGAAGCTAATACTCTAATGGTGTAAACGCACGAAATATTTTATCCCGAGAATTGTGAAAATTGCTAACTACTGACTACGAAATCCTGACTTAATGCGTGTTTAACACGCACTTCACTAATTTTTTGTCTTGATTTTAATATCTCCGAACATCTTTGTTAGTGCTACCATCTTATGTTGCGTTCTTATAAAGTACTTTATATTTCATGCTTTGTTCCATAGATGACACAACAAGTATTATTTTTATAGAGGCCCTATAATAAATAGAGTCGTGACATGCGTGCTGAACGCTGATTGGTTCCGGCATTTTCTATCCAAAGTTTGTGTAAAATATACTGCAAATAAATTAAATATTAACAAAAATCATCTAGTTTAACTTAGAAAAAAGAATTAAATTAAAAATTTTTAATTGTTCATTAATTGATAACCTACTAACAATAATTAAGTACTCAAAAATATTTACTCAAACATATGACAATTAATTTTTAAAGCTTCTTGCTTTGTTTTGGATAGAAAATGGATGACATTTCACGACTCTATTTATTATAAGGACTCTGTATTTTTAATTTTAAAAATTGTGCAAAATTAAAAATTTTACGGAAGATTGACCAAGAAAAAATTGCGAGTAATTAATTAAATAAAACTTATGCGCGTAAACCGAGGATCTACTGTAATATTGAAAAAGATCAATGGTCGAAAGCACCAACATTATCAATTGGTGTCGTTTAATTTAATCGATTTCTATTAGACAATTAAATATTTAATCAGCGATTTTTCTATTAGTTGCGGATCAATTTAAAACTTAAAAATTTCCCTCAGTAATAAATGAAAATAAATTCTCTTACCGATTATATCGACGAAATAATTCCCGATTTCAAAAATAACAGCCTGACCATGCAAGAAGATACAAGAACAAACTGTTGCTTATGTTAACATATCCCTTGAATATATACACAACTAAGACAAATAATTTAAATATTTAAACGATTAAAACTGGTTTCATTTTTTTTAACTTTGATCGTTATCATATTCACTGAGTGTCTCAGTTGTAGGTGTATTTGATGCATTTAAAAGTTTTTATTTAAGTCATCAAAATATCCATTAAATCTACAATCTATTGTTGTCTATTCTATGTGCGTTATGTCCCGCGTCGTTGTTATCAATAAATGAATTATAACTATACAACCTGTTTCGCTTGTTCAATGATAAAAATTCGAAATTTAACACACTCCCGCCCCCCTTCCCTCACACTACCGGATCAACGTCTAACGAACTATACGAATGCAACGAATTAAGGGACAATATAGTTCTTAATATGATAATATTTTAAATAGAAAATAAATAAATTATAGTAATGTTGTACAAAAATTTAATACAATAGTAAAAATTTATTGTTCATGTATGTATGTATATGTGAATTATTAATATAGGTGTTCGTAAATTATTGACACAATCAAAAAATTAAGTTATAATTACCGGCAGAAGCAATCGATTGCTATTAGCGATTGTAATACCGGTAAACCGGTTCACCGGTAAATTACTAAAAATGTCTTAAAATTTTTACCGACAAATCGCTGATTTTTTACCGGTAATTCGATAAATTAAAAATAATATATTTGGAAATTTTTCATTTCATTCATTTTATTTCATAGAAGAATGATCAAGTTTATTGAATGTAAATGTACACAATCAAATTACCCCTTACTGTGTATCCATAATAAACTATTCTATGATACAAAAAAATCGCACAATGCAATTGTCAGTTTTAAAATGCATATAAGTATAGGCAATAAAACGTCCTTTTTATATTTACTTACATATTATTTAAATCAGCTGTACTTTTCCCAAAATAATTAAACATTACACTAAATTATTACATTGTAACATTGTAAGAAGCGGTAAGTAAATTTTTATTACAGATAGGTATATATAATTGATTCATATTTTATGATTATTTAAGAAAATTTAAAATTATTTTTTCAATAAACAATAACAATGGGTGGTATATTTCTATGAAGGAAGCTGTAGATACCTACAAAGTCGTAAAATCAAACAAATTATCATTTTTACATAATATTTATCTTATAGGGCAAAAGCTCCTATACTCGAACGTGATTCAATACTCGAACAGTTTTGATATTTTATATATTAATGAAGTTATTTCTGAAAGAAACCGATAACATATAATGACGTTAATAAAATAATTTTACGTTTTTATTTTTAATTTATTTATTTATTTTTCATGCTTATTCTTATATTTTTCATTTTTTAAAAAATACCGGTAAATTACCGGTAAACCGTTTTTGGTAAAAAAAATTACCGAATTACCGGTAAATGAAAAAGTTGATAAATTTACAATCCCTAATTGCTACCATCAAGAGCTTTGAAGCTTTTGTGGTTTTCATTATCATTTTTTTTAAATGGGATACCAATGATACCATATTAATTTGCTGATAAAAGTAATCTAATGCGTCCATAGATAACATGATAAATGGGAGAAAAAAATTGTAAAAAGTTTAATTTTTGTAATTTTGTTAAAATCTATTTTACGTCTCAAATTGGCATCCCTGTAGAGGATATATTCAAACAACTTCTTTGTCAGTCAGATGAATATTTTCGAATTAAATCGAATGGTAACTTATAAGTATTATTCACTTGTACATATTACTGGCCCTTCCTAGCCTGTTCAATTGCGATAGAGTTCGGTTTTGGGATATTTGATTTTGAGGATACGCAACACCTTTGGACTGTGGAATAGTATTATGTCATTTAATAGTTATTTTGAGTAAATAAGTGTTTTTGATAAGTAAACCTAATTATAATAATTAAGTCTATTGGAATTTTAAATCTGTTTTAAAACCAGATTTATATTATAAAATACTTAGTTTGTAATAATTCAATTTGTAAAAATCTTGACATTTACATGTTATTTTAAGAAAACAGAAACAAAAAAAAAAAAAAAAAAAAATAAAAATAAAAAATTGTTTTGAGTGGGTGTATCTGACATGATTTATTATGTGTGAACTATTTCCGGAATTTGATTTATTTTGAAAAGATATAAAAAACACTTACTTGTTTAGAGGCACTGTTTTAAAAATTTGCTCGAACCATTGTTGAACTGAATTTGTTTCATTATCGTATTCGTATTACGGGCACATCCTTTTGTATATAGTATTTCAAAAATAACTACGTTGCTACAATTTGATAAAGTTTCACACTGAGCTAATATTTCTACTTCTTGCATTTCTTATTGATAACACATGTATTTATTATGTTATATGCATGGGCGTAGCCAGTAATTTATTTTGGGGTCGACCTGGGAGATACTCGGTCAATAAAAAATAGTCTTTTGTCGGCAATTATTTATTTGTAAAATCAAATTTTAAAATTTAAATTATTTCAAAAATAATTTTAAACCAATTTTTCTGTTAAAAAAATCAAAAAATCACCGTGTGAGCAACGTATACATTTCCTAACTAATAATTTTAATGTGAAAACTGTGTGACCAAATGGTAACATAATCCGTTTGAGGTAGTTCTGGGAAGTTATTATTATTGAGGTTACGTAGTTTATGGACGTTACGTTACTGAGCGTGCATGGAGCTTTCTGTGGTGGGCCACGATCGATGCTGCCCTCCTCTGGCTACGCCGATGACTATATATGTAATTTAAATACAATTGTTTCGTATCACGTGCTATCAGTGGAGTCAATATTGTAGAATCATTGGAAGGTATAGTCCAGATATGATCACGATTTATTTTGACGTCATTGATCATATAAATCATAAAAAATTTAATAAATTTTCGTAGTTGTTTTAACTGACGCGGTAAAATATTGCAACCGAATATCATTAATTAATTATTGTAATTTGGGATTTTATAAACATTATCAATTTTTATGCCATGTGGCCCATGTGATAACAGCTACTTAATTGTCTCGTAACTTGCTTATTTTTTTTATTAATAGTTAATTTAACTGAGATTAGTGAGAAAAGAAATGCATAAAAAAAATAAAATGCATAAAATACATAAACAGCTTCTTATGTAAATTTATTTCAACTGAATACATATTATATAATTAATTGACACAGGCAAGTTAAGAATAGTCAAGATTGTTTATCAGTTATCAGGTTATCACATAAAGTAGATCTGCTCTTAATTTTTACTTTATCAAAAACCAAAACCAAAAATATACGTTTATTAATATAGTTTTCAAATAAATATAGCAGCCTTTTCGGAAGTATTTTTAAATATTAATTTTATTATTTACAGTAGGTAGTCTTTTATTTTTACTTAAAAAAACTTTTAAACATGGCTGAAATCAAAGCTTATAACCCCCCCCCCCCCCGCCCCCCACGTGTATTATTAAAGAAAAATGGTCAAGTTTTTCCCAATGAGCGACAATAAAATTATGTCGAATTCCAAAATAATAAAGTTTAACTAATTACAAGGGAACATTTTAATGGAGCAAGTGTGGATACAATGGGGTGTTCGTGGGGGTCACGACCCTCACGACCATCCCCGAACAGTGATTAATTCACAGGAATTCGATTATTTTGATAGTAAAAATGAAAAATTCACACTCAAATTATTCTAATTCAACCAATCACCGTAATTTAAATCACTTCAATAAAACCTGTTTTGAGAAAGACGAAATTTTTGATTCGGTGACGTCATTAAGTTTATTATAATTTTTTAGTGCCTTGAGAGCTGGAACCGCCCCCCTGCAATGAAGTTTTCAACATGGTATTTTTGAGAGCAAATTTAGCAGTAAGAAACAGTCACTATTCTACTTGTCGCCGATTAGGAAAAAATCGATCTTTTTTTAATTTTATTATTTTTTCTAAGGTTCCGTTGTCACAACATCGGAACCCTTATAAGTTCGTCATGTCTAACATAACGTTCAGAATTTGTTTTTTTTTTTTTTTTAAATTTCAGCCATATTTTAAAGTTTAACCTTATTTCAATATTTATATAGTTGACAAAACTTTTAACAATGAAAGTGAGCAGTAAATGAGCAAATTTTAATGAAATAATGGTGGGGCGGGATTGATCAGTGATATCTCGGATAGATTAAATTTTGAAAATTATTTATTTCATATAAAAATCGATTTAATTAGTATTATAGGTATTACTAGATTCAATTTAGTATTATAGATATCGCAGTATTAGCATTTAGCGTGTCTAGTGTGTAACAATGTAAATGGTAAGTGTGAATCGTGCGAATATGTATGGTGAAGTTTGACGACGTCCTCCATTACTACCAAAAAAAAAAAACTGCCAAATGTGAGTCGAATGAATGAATACGCGTGCGCGAATAATATTGCATCCTCTATTCCTCTATTCGTCTACTAGAGCAGTATTTTTTATAACATTCTTAGCGGCCCCTACACGCTCAATAATATTGTGCAATCAACTTGAGCAATTTATTGAACGCTTCTCCAGGCAGTTCAATAATTTTGTTAAAGAAGTTTGTGCAATAAACTGAATGCAGGAATTGTACTTAATTAAACTGTTGTTTAATTTTAAATATTAAGTCACAAAGATGTTGCAAAGTAATAAATAATTATTCTTGCAAATTAATAATTCATACTGGTTCAAATAATAGCCATCAAATATATGACTACAGAATAACAAACAAATAAAGTAGTATTGCGCAATAATATCTACACAGTCTACAGACGTTACAATATTCATTCATTGCACAATATATTTAAAACTATTTTTGATCAGCACAATATATTGTACAACCCTTGAATATAATCTACAGACGATCAATAATATTGTACAATCTTAGATTTTGTGCAATATTATTGAGCGTGTAGGGGCCGCTTTTAATGGTATATCGCAAATCATACGCATGAAAACGGACGAATTAGGTGTTCTCATTCGTTAATTTTCGTGCATATTCGGTTGATTTAAATTTTACAGCTCGTAGTTTTCTGCTCGCCGTGGACATCAGGTCTAACATAAATGTATTCTGATGGTGCGTCCACGTAAGGGAAAGTCTTTTTGCTGCTCCCCTTAAGGATTATCTAATGGTGTCGCTACTAATTTAAAGTAGATTTTACGTCAAAAATAGCAGTGGATTTTTTTATTTGTTACTTGTGTTAGATAAAGCCCTCAAACCATGCTGTACTCGAATTTAATTTTTAACCAAAACACCCTAAAATTTAGAATTCTTATGTTAAAAAAAAACTAAGGATATTTTATACGGTAATTTTGTTTGAAAATTTAGTGGTTTTACAGGTGACTTTTTGTTATATTCTATGCGCAACCCGATAGAAAAAGAATCTCTTAGATTCTGGTAAAGAATAACTTATGAGACGAGGGGCAGCGTAAAGACTTTCCTTGTAAGTCAAAGTGTAAGAATATTTAGAAAAGAACGGGTTGCATTAAATAATATTTTAAAAATTTTAAAAAAATATTTGTCTCTTTCAAACCGTACATAAAAATGTTAGCAAATAGGCACATCTGTGTATACGTTAGTACGCGTTTAACAAAACATAATTTAGCAAATGATGCTTGTGTGGACGCAGCATAATAGCAATGCGGTAGTTTATAAAGCCAAATAATATTAGTAGTGGGCAGTAGACAGTGGTCCGTAGCAGTGTTGGGGCATACAGTAATTTAGACATTTTTTGGCCCCGTCTAAAATACTGTATACCACGATTCTGTTAGGGATCATTTTATCCGCTGTCTAATCGGCAGTTATTTAAAAAAAAATTATGGGTATTTAATAAATTTTACATATAACTACTTATCATGTTATTAATGTTATTACATAAGTTCTTATGGCATGGATTAGTTGGTGTTAGAAATTATCAGTAAGATAAAAATAAGTTCTTTTATTACGATTAAGGGGAGAAATACCTTTAAAACTTAAATTCGAATTTTTTTTTTCGTAAAATATTAGTTAAACATCTTAAGAATACACTCCCAAATTTTCGTTTTAATTATTACATACCGTAGTTTTAAGCACGTTTTTCTCGAAACAACATTTATAAAATTCGTTGGTGTTTAACTCAAAAATTATTCGATCGATTTTTTTGAAATTTATACCGAATATACTTTATATTATCACTTTCTACCAAACTAATGCAACAATAGACGAAGATTTCATAAAAATTTACATTTTTTTTAAACTCGTACAAATTCTTGAATTTTTTTTTACAAAAGGAAACACCCTCCAATGGAAGGCGTCTGCAGCCACTATTTTTATATACATACATATATTGAAAATATATGTCGACCAATTTTTACCTTGTTAAAATAATTTCTGAAATTGTGCTTATTTTCTCCCCTTAATGTTATTTTTATTTTTATTTTTTTTATTATAAATTTGCTATAGTTACTGGCCTATGGTGGCTATAGTACAAGTGTATCTGTGTACAGACTACAGAGTGTATAGTAAATGATAAGTTTTTTTTTTACAGTTAGCTGTTTTTGTTTTAAACAAAGCTGAACGCATCTAATAAATGTAACATTCATTTAATCATTTTAAAATTAATTAAACCTATACTCGTATTTACAGACACTGAAATATATATTCTTAATGTTATGTATATAATTTTTATAATTTATTTTTTTATATTTAATTTATATTCTTTATAAATGATATTTTTTTTTTATTTTTTAATATTTTGTATTTGTATAAAAATTTGAAATAGCATTTTCTAACAAGAATTCATTCTAAAGTTTTTAAAATAAGTTTAACAAGCACATTGTTTATTTAAAATTGACATAGACGCAAAGGCTCAAAAGTTGTTTCACTTTTTTTTTGAGAATAAAAATTACATTTGAATTAGTTAATAATAATAATATGTAAAATTGTAAACGTTTACATTAAAGTTGAATAATTGACATCATTTTTTAATTACTTTCGATATAAATATTTTACTGATATTAAACATTAATTGGAATGATATTGTGTGACTCGTAACTGATATTACATTTATAAAAAATACATTACCGATATTATGCCCCCCGCATCACCCGCGGGTTCCCGATTACCATCGTAGTGGTGGTAAACAAACGCACGAAACCATCTCCAGACCAAGGTCAGCAACATACATCGTGTGCAGTCAACATCGCAGCGGGAGCAATCACAGTGTTCAGCAGCAGCGAAACAAACGTCCTGTGATACGGGTTTTACATACACAAGTACGTTACGAAATATGACGTCCTCACCTAGGCAAAGTTTCACAAGGACGGGTACTCAGGTGATAATTCACGATTCACTCTGAGAGATTCATTTTTTTACTATATATTTTGTATATTTCATCAAAATCGTGGATTATTACTTGAGTCCTTTTGCTTTTCAGAGAATAACATTTCCTGTTCTCTTGAGAGGACCAATAATACCTTTAAATTTTATAGTAGGGGGATTATGTAATTAGATTATATAAATTACATATAATACTAAAAAGTGCTACAGGCAATTTGACATGATTGTCTAATGGTCGTCATAATTAATGATTTGTATTCGACTATAAATGGCGCGAGGATACGGCAAATGTAATTGTTATTTCGAAATCGGGACCGTCCTTATCAAGTTATCACCTAAAATATTATACGTAGCTTAGAAAATTAAAATTCTTTTGAGCCCTGCAAATTGAGAAAGGCAATTCTTAAAATTTAAAAATGCTGACAAATAAATAACTTTGTTATTTTGTTAGGATAGTTGGTCCCAGAATAGAAATAGTTTCTTTGTAAAAGAAAAGTTAACCCTCTATTGCATACAATTTTATGATCGGAGATCAACTTGACAGTTTTGTACTTTTTGTACACATTTTGTTTGGTTATGTTCAATAATTCTAATCTGTATTCATCAATTCCTGCCCATCCACAGCCTAAAGGCAAACTAACGTTCGATCGGTAAATCGATTGATAACTAATTTACTTTTAAGATTCGCTATTTATCTTTTACAATACTGGACATCAGTGCTCGTAAGTCGTTAACTTTGCAGCGGAATGCAATAGAGGATTAAAATGTTTTAAGTAATTTGAGTAATTTGAGTACTGACAATGAGTTAAAAATGATAAATGCAATTAATTCGGTTTTGATTATGTTTTTTTAAATTCATTTGCAAAATATTTTTAATATGAAAATATTTTTTAATGTTTTTAAACCCTGATATTGTTGACAGTTCTGGACCCAAAACATTCTCATTTGCCATTTGTAGATTACGAAACTGGACGGGGACATGCAGTCTCGAAATAATAATATTGTCTTTATTTCAATTATGTATATATATATATGTATATATGTACATTCATAATATATTTCTTCTTAAGATTTTAGTAAATGATTGTACGTTTGTACGGTATTCACTACAATAGCATGCTGAATGCTTACTATATAATAATTTGACTGTACTAATTGAAGGGGCGAGTGGATGAAGCTGTTGTGTGACATTTTTTTTAATATATAGGTTACAACATAGGGTACATCTATATGGTGTGACCCTAGATTGATTTTTAGGATCGATGTCCAACCCCACACCTGACACCATTAGTGGTGAGCAAATGCAAGACCAAGATCAAGACTTGGCAGTCTTGGTCTTGTTCTTGCATTAAGAGTCTTGGTCTTGGTCTTGCTAGAGCAGTTTGAGTCTTGGTCTTTCTTGTATTTTTTTATTAGCGTATTTTTTTCCTCTAAAATCAGAATTTTTACTATCTTTACGTATTAATTATACTTTGAAACTATTTAAATAGTTTAGCAAGAGTCTTGCTTTTTTCTTGCTTTTGTCTTGGTCTTGCTCACTTGAGTCTTGGTATTGGTCTTGCAGCCATAATTATAGTCTTAGTCTTGGTCTTGCCAAAACTGCAAGACCAAGATTAATTTTGCTCATCACTAGACCATTGTAACCACAGACAAAATATGACTTACTGGAAAAATGTCACATTACACGTCAGCCCACTTGTTCCTTCAACTGTCAATAATAAACCGATTGGATAGCTGTGTAAGCTGTCGCGTGTATCGCAGTAAGCGATTAAAAGGACAACTCATTTTAATAGAGTCTGTGACAACACCATCAACAACAAAAGTGCTCTACTACCCTACTGTCTGAGCCCTGTCTCTTTCGAGCATTTTTTGGCGGCCACTAATGGCGCTGGCAAGAGGCGCGTACGTATGAAATGGACGAACGATTTGAATGAGTGTTGACTCTGTTGTCAAAAATTAAAACTGGTTAGGTTAAATTTTTTGTCGAAAAGTGTGCAGTTTTTGAAATAAAAAAATTTGTAAAAAATTTGTTTCGTACTACTCGTAGTTACTATGAGAATTTTTATGTTATTTTTATTTTAATTTTCGACAACTTAAGATTATGTGCAAATTACAAGATTTAAAGAGACTGATTTATTCGGCTATCATACGAAATAATTATATAAAACGATATATGTAAGTTATGTCGATTATATTTAATGTAGGTAATTTTAAATTATTTATATTTGATAAATAAATTTTTATAGACGTCCATAATTACCTACAATTACAAATACTGATAAAAGTGATAAAATGATAATTATATTTATTTTATTAATTGACTTCTTATCCTGTATTGTTTTAGATATCATATGTAAATGTGATAGTGTGTGATGTCGTGTACTTTGTATTTATATTCTATATTTTTTTAATTATTTTTTTTTCTTAAATATTTTTTTTCTTTTTATAAATGATTTTGCAAATGAATTCTAGAAACAAGATAACGGTACCAATGAGTACAAGTGGTTATTAACAGTTGCAAATAGTTTACAATTTATTATTGGTTTTAGCAGTTCGAGATGCGAATGATCCTAGAGAGCAAACGAGTCGTGCAATGGCATCCCAAAACGATAGATCGTTAGCGTTTTGCGATGACACGTCCACTAAACTTTCCTCAGTGGGCGGCGGTTCAATTGGCGTTATTTCAGTTATGTTCGTTTCGAAATCGGAATTTGAGAATTTACGTTTAAAGTGTGCCGTGGTGAGTGTTGTATTGTTGAGATGGTGATTATTTTCTAGTTTAACGATTGTTGCGGCCGCTTTTGGTATGACTTTTGTTGTGTCGGTGAACGAGGTGTTCGACACGCTGGACGTAACAGTTGACGACAACATCGACGTCATTGGCGTTATTGGTGTCACCGGTGCGGTGTCGTTGGCGTTGACGTAACTCGTGTTCGTGTTCAATGGATTCGTTTGTTGTAGATTGGCAATGTTTATCGGACTTTTACTGCCATCTACGCGCGGTTGCGGCAACTTACGTCCAGTCGGTTTGCGTCGGTGATGTGCTATGGTAAAGGTTGACGTGGAAAGCGGCCGTCGATTTCCTCAGGCATATTCCGTGTCCGTTGACAAACTTCGATCGCCAATCGAGTACGTTCGGTCGTCGTGTTCGTAATACATATTGTCGTCGTTTCGTGTTCGATTGTTTCGCCACAGCTCGTTTTCATTCATGAGCGGCCCTTCCGCGGCTGTTACAAGGCTATTCGAGTAGCTGCCACGCGAATGGGCGTATGCCAGACTTTTTTGATAGCTAAACAGCTGACGTTCTAAACTGTAGTTTTCCGCTTGAAGTGCACTTATTTCTCGTCTGTAAACAATGCAATGTAACCAGAGGCCAATTCATATTTCTTAATTATTTTCTAATCTTTCTAAACTGTTCTCAAACTAGCACTAAAAAAACTGTATCAAAAATTTTTAAGAAGCTTGTATATTTGAAATATGGTAAAACTTAAAAAACCAAAATATGAATTTGCCGTACAGGGGGTCAAAATATCTAAAAAATTATAACACGCCTGACTGGAAAATTGGACTTAGTTTACTGCGAGTAGGCCCACTAATTCATAAAACCCGGGTAACTCAGTACCCAGTTAATTCATAAAATCTTAATTATAAATTACCATAGAAAATATTTACGTTAATCAGTTTTCCAATAATAAAGTTTTATTAATTTTAGCCAAATAATTTTGTCTCTAAAACCATAGTGCAATCTAATATATGTAACGATACCCCGGAGACTGTTTGCAAATTTTAAATTATAATTGCATTTTGAATAATTAACTATATTCGCTCATAAACCCTCCCACATATTAATAAAGTTATTAATTATTTAGGATTAGAACATTACAACAGTTTTATATTTACTGATTTAATCTATTTCGATTTCTGTTATCAGTTACATAAGTATTTTTTGTTTGTCACCTTACTCAAAGTACAGAGTATGCCCGACGTACATAATGTTATGTAAGTATAGCTATGATCACATATCTTGGCATTACAGTAAACCCTATCTATAAAAATAAGCTATTTCAGTGTAAACTTACCGCATCTGATGATTATGCATACGAAAGATATCGTCGTACTTATGGTAAATTGCTTGAAACAGTAAATAACTTTCACCCCATTCAACTTGAACGCGTAACTGTGAGTTATTTGTTAAGTATGGACAACCCGGCACCTGTATCTGTAACAAAGAAAATACACTTTTTCTGATAAATTATAGAAATAGTTATGTTGTTATATCGATGTTAGATAGAATTGAGTTTGTACCTCTTTGACCGCAAGATGAGTTTCGATAATTATACCCTCGTCAGATGTGTCTTGTGCGTAATAGTGTGAAAACGGTCCACCAGGAAGTGCTACTGGTTCAACATGATTCGATTTTCCCCGATAACGTAATAAATACGCTTGCCAACATACAAATCTGTAAATAATTTATACAACGAACAGTAAACTATTAACTAAATCGGAAAGAATTTGGCACCGGAAATAGAAAAACTTTTTTTTTTTTACATATATTTCCAGAAATTGCAAATAAGTATTAAATAAAAGTTCGTTCCAGTGTTTATAAATACTGGAATAAGAACACTAATACAGTTGGTCAGTCAAAAGATTTACCTTAAATGATTTCTAGGAACGTTATGAATATCCTTATAGACCATATGAAGACGCACGGTTTCCGAATGTACATCGATTTTTATTATCCACGCCTGTTTATCTCTATCATAAATTTGGGATACCACGGGCGTTGGCACCATTACCGTGTTCTGTGAATCGGCAACATCAAGTCCAGAAGCGCCACTACTTGAAGATGATTGGACTTGAGTTGACATTCCTGAGGTAATGCTAACCTCTGATATTGTGTTAGCGACAATCATCTTCAGTTCAACGTGTACCATACCCTATTCAGGCAAACAAATTAAAAATATAATCGAATTCAGTTGCAATGACCTCGGTTATAACAACGTAAAAATTTGTTTTCGTGAAAGTACGTTGTGAATTCTATGTCTATATACTAATGCTGAAATTATTTGACTTTGTAACAACTTCAATTTTACTACTATTGATACAGTTCAAATAAAATACGTATTTTTAAATAAATATTTGTAAAATTGTTACCTTGTGTATGATGTCATTGAAGCGAGCACGCGGATGCCACCCATAACATTTGCCATCCGTATCTGATATGTCCTCCAGTTGACCGCTGTCAATAGTAGTTTTGCCACTGCCCAATATAATTTGGTAGCGGACACGACACTGATGATCGAATCCGGTCAGTCGATTTAGGTAAACGGATAAACGACCATCTTTACTTTCACCTGTACAGGTCAAACATCTTGATTATATAATTTTATTTTACTTGGAACACTCTGTGGAACACTATGTATGCATTGTTATTATATTATAGCGTGGCTTGTACTGGCGCATGAGTGATCAAAATAATAAATTATTTCTACGGAATTTTTTGCGTAATTTTGTTTTGTGTAATTTTCGCTATAAACGTGACATTTTCGAAATTATGAATTTTTTTAAGGTGAAAAATTATCATTTTGCTTGATTTCAAATCGTTTTCAAATCAAAATTAAAATCGTGATTTTTTCATCTTAAAAAAACGTCACAATTTCAAAAATATCAACTTTATGGCGAAAAAGTGCTGTACCAAAGAATATTTAAAAAAAATTACTTTTTCTGGACTGCGCATAAACAATTTCTTTTTCGGGTTCCGACACAACATCTTCAGAACTCTTATGCCTTTGTGAACTCTATAGTTTCTAACCAATTGCGTAATTCGTCTCTGACGTGTATTTTACTTTTTTTTCGAAATATCTGACCATAGAAGAAGATTATGTAAAAAAAATCAGTGGGAATAATTTTGACTAGTTTTCTGTCAGTGTAAACTGCTCTATTAGTTCCACGGTGTTGTGGTTGGCGCCATATTTCGTACCCGTATAAAATATATTATTATAAATAAATAAGTTGTGTACCTGAGGCACCCGAAACACTCGAGACACTTGAGTTACTCGAGTTTTAAAGATGTAGCGCCAACGTTACATACAAATTTACAGCATGCTATTTTGTGCTATTTATAAATAGTGGGTTGTATATGTATGTACATATATTGTGTTGTGTGTACATACATATATGTAGGACAGACGGGTGGTAGTAAATAAAGATGGAATGACAGAAACACCGTGTTTGTGTTTATACTTGTTTCTTTTTATTATTATTACAGAAACCTGGAATAGCACTAAAATAAATAACCCATATAATACGAGGGTACTACCCACTATTATAATATGTATATCTCTGCTAATAATATGTAGGCTCGTGTCAATGTCAGTGTTTCCTAAGGCGTGTTCCCTGGAACCCTTTGGTTCCCTCAAAAAATTCAATTGAAAACTCTCATTGAAGCCAGTTTCTTAGTTTATAAATGTGGCGTTTAAATCGTCACGACGTTTTAAAACAAAGACATACCGGGGTGCGATTCTTGAAATGTGCTGTGCTTATTTTTTGTATGTTAATAGTGATATGATTTGTTTGTTTACGAAATAATAATAACATAACATAACCTGACACAACACATTTCAAGAATCGCACCCCTGGGTCGTTTACATGAAAAACATACATTACATTTATGGGTGACTATCCGTCCTTAAGGTGATTGACCCATTTGAGTATTCTAAAGATTATTGAACTAATTTTCTAACGTATAATTTGTGAGATAAAAATTTTTAAAAATTATTTTTTTTACGTATCAGGGGCCAAACAAAACCCGACAGAAGTTATAGAAAGGTTTTTTCTTTTAAGAATTTAATACTAAAAGTACCCTTTAAAAAGAATCACAGTGGATATTACATATTTTACACAAAACAATTTTCGGTATTTCATGCACAACTTTAAAACGAGGAAAACAATTTTTAATTTTTTCTCTACGTAATTATCCTTTAAAAAATATTATCCGACAGCAAAAAAAAAGTTTCTGAACTCTTGCCTTGTAGCCTGCAATCATTTCCACCATTAACTGGAATAACATTAGGTGGTGTAATATGAAATGTCGTTTTCCGACCACTTGGCCGATCATGTAATTTATCAAACTGTCTCTTTTGAATATTCGCATCAATATTTGAGATTTTTTTTAGTTTTTCGCATTATTTAGTTATATTTTATTTATTTATTGTTTTTTACTTTTGGTGTGCTATAAGAAAAAAATGTAAAGTGGGTTAAGGGGAGGTTTACTTGAGAGTCGTTAAAAAAAATCGAAAATAATTTAAAAACAAGATTCTTGCACATTAACCGAATCCAGCTTTCTATAAAAAAAAATTCAAAAAACGTAGTGCACGCAATAATGAGTATTAAATATAAAATTTTGAAAATACGTTTCTTTATATATATTTTATAATATCTCGGAACTACATTTTTGAAACTAGTGGACACGATAATTCAAAAACTATTCAATGGATCCTTTTTTTAATTTTTTATTTTAAAGATAATTCAATTCTTCGGCACCTCTACCTAAGTTCGATACACTTTCAATATTTTTTTTATTTTTAAATTTATTTTAAAGAGCGAAAAATAAGACAAAAATCGTAATCAAAAGTTCAAACATCCGCCATTTTTATTTCTTTCAGCAATTTATTGATATTATAGGTGGAGGTGCCGGTACTCTTCATATATTTTATAAATTTTTTTTTGTTTTTGGATTTCGGTGGTTTATGACTGGCGCTAGGATGTCCACCAACAAGGCATTGGATTTTCGGATCGTCACACTGCACTATTTATAAACTGGACACTTTTTTATATTTTTCCTTGAAAAATTTTTTTTTTTGTGTAGTTTAATACTTAATAAATATGTGTACAAAATTTGAAATTGATATTTACTTACGTTCTTGAGAAAAAAATTCTAGAAAAATACATAATTTTTCAAGACTCTCGAGTAAACCTCCCCTTAATCTAAAGTAAAGTGTAAAGTGGGTTAATCTGTCCCTGATCTGGTGGTTCACCAGCACCGCGGACCCTGTGGCTCCGCTATTGTCGCTACTACGGCAAAACTACACAAGTTAATTACACTAATTAGAATGTATTTATTACTGTGGGGGCGCTGGGAAGAACATTTTAAAATACAGTTCACGTGCTTTAAATTGAAATATTTAGTTTTTTTTCTTGGGGGCTAATTTTGAGCGCGAATGAACAAATCAATGGACCAGATACGTTGCGTTATATTATAATGAATATACATACATATGTATGCAGTACTGAAACGGTGGATACCACTGATATCACGTATTATAAGGATAATACCTAATATATACTATAAAGATGTATCTGTGCGCAGATCTTCGGCTTGCCTTTGTTTTTCCACAATCAGTGACGTTATTATAAATACAGGCAATCATTTGAAAGGTTTGAGTAGATATTTATACTATCGTACAGTAGTATTGGTAATAATACGCAGTGATATTATTTGAGTTCCTTTTACATATATATTCTTATATCTGTGAATGAGATGCGATATATATAGTGTTCAAAGTGTATGTAATACCCTTTTGTACAAAGTTAAGGGTGTTTATTTTAACAGGATTACGTAGTTTTAACCACACGAAATCCTTGTGGACTCGTCATGTCTGTCTACCGCGTTTGGTTGACGCACACTTGACAAACTCATATAAAAAGTACAAGAGAATTCTAGTTACCCAACTACGAAATCCTGACGTAATGCGTGTCTAACACACACTTGTCGCATTTTCTTATTAATAACACGTTGGTGGGTGTAAGGTGTGTGTTTATTGTGATATATTTAGTACTCTTATCATCCTACTGCAGGGGTATTGTTCCTACTTCCATAGAAGAGGGTTTGGTCTATTTTTCGTTAGTGACCAACCGTTTGTGGTTTCAGAAATTTAGGGCACCACAAAACATACAAGATGGGGGGGAATATCGCGGCTACAGCCATCTTCACTCATTGTCAGACGGGATTCGAACAGTTTTGCATCGGCGGCCCAAGAAAAAAATTTAAAATGCGAAACGAGACAAAGGAAATATGCGTTTGTTTATTTAAACTCTGTCGTTTCTATAATTTAGAATAACTAAATTTTTATTCGTGAGATGTTTTACCGTGTATTTTGTAGTGTAATGTCACTCACTACGGGTGAAAATTAAGTTATTATAAATTATTTGGCTACAATAGGTAATTCCGTATGACGTAGATTTTTAAACGATTTTATTAAAAATTTTTTGAGCTTTTTTGTCGTAGGTTTTTAAAATATTTAATATTACGTTTATGTATACATATAGTTGTGGGCGATGAAAAAAAACCTACTCCCAAACAAATTGTTGTAGGTGTTCTTCAAGGGTCCGTTCTAAGTCCACTACTATTCAGTATATCGCCTTCCTAGTATGAAAGTGGGATATTTGGAAAATGTTAGTTTTGAGATAACTGCATTTTTAATTTTAATAATACATTAGTTTAAACGGTGACCTTGAGATTTGAAACAATGCCCTTCAAAAATTATATATCGTACGAACTTGCGAAATATACACTAGCGGAAATAATTAAAGGATCAAAAAAAAATTTCAAATTTTTAGCGATTTTTCGAATGGCTGTATCTTCGTGAAAAATGGTCGTATCGGAGTCGTAAGCAAAGCAATTTAAAGCTGGAAGTTTCTAGTTTCGAAATCTTGCGATAAAAAAATTTTCAACGCAACGTGTGTGACGCAATCCTAATAAATACACTGAAAAAAAAATTTCGAAATTTTTTCGGTTTTTTTTTGGGTCCACGGACTTGGAAAAATTTTTTCCGATTTAACCACCATATGGACCGGATAACTTGTTCATTCAGCTTTAATTTGTTTTTTTATAAACTTTTATACGACCACTTCTCGCTGAGATATCGGACTTTGAATGGAAAAGGATCATTTCGTCTTTGACCATCGATATCTCAGCAACAGAAAATTGAACGGGTGTTTTAAAAACTCGAATAAATTCTCTAGAAGGATTAGCCATTGTTTTTTCAGAAAAAAAAATTTTTTGCGTACTTTACATGAATTTGAAAAATCAAGAAAAAAAGAGCTTTTGGTGGCTTTTGGAAAATCAAGCGCTGAATTAAAAATTTCGAGAAAACCACTAATGTTAAGTGTGCCTTTTACAGTTCAAGATACCCACAAAAACCCCACCGAGTTTCAGTTTAATCCATCCGGCCGTTTTTGTGTTTCATTCGATTGAATTTTTGAAAAAATTAAAGGATCATTTTTTTGATCTTAAACTTTCATAATCTTTAACAAAATGAAAAAAAAAATTTCTCTGCTTTTTTCAAATTTTTATCAATAACAGTATTGAAATTTATAAAAAAAAGGAAACTTCTTAAAAAATTTTCAAAAAAAAATTTTAGAAAAAAAATATATATAAATTTTAGTGAATATTATTTTCGGTTTCTAAGGACCTCAAAAAAAAATTTCTGTCATAGTTCCGGACTCAAGTCGCGTCATGACAGTGGCTGCAATAGTTGAATTCCATTCTGGAAATTCGTTAATAAACATTCGTTCCAGTATATTATGGTGATTATGTAATAGTGTACTATGATATCCCGAGATACCAGACCATAGTTACCACTTAAAAATTCAATCTTACCTATATCTTTGTTACAGTGTGGCAGTAATGCTAGATTCCAATCGAATCCACCGAATGTGAAGTAAGTTGATTCGAATTTTGATTGGTTCTGTTTGCCTTGAACAACGGCAACATTGCCGCTCACCTGTGAGCTACCGTCACCACCGGCACGATGATATCGATGATGACTTCCATGATAGCTGACGTGATGTAACGAGCTGAATATTGACTGTGGAACTCTATACGTAAAAAAAAAATTTTTTAAGCTCCAGCTGTGTATTCATATGATGGTGAATGTAATATATAAATAGAATTAATTAACAATACATTGTGTTCGGAAGCTCATAGCTCACAGCTCACAATGTCACAATGAGATTCTTTGTGAGATTCTTTCAAAATATTAATTAAGCCAAGTGTACTTGACTGGTTGATATGTGAGTTGTCATGTTGAACTTATCAGTCATAATGAAGCTAATTTAACATGTCTTGTGTTTGTTATACGTAAGTATGTAGTGGCAATGTTTGTGTCCAAGTATTGTACTCTCTAAACAAAGGAAATAATTCAAGAATAGTCGATTTTAGACCAGGCGTAAACTATGATCTGTGGGCCAAATCGGGTCCGCGAGTTAACGTTTTACCATTAACAAGAGGGATATTTTGATTGAGGGAAGGATTGATTTGTGAGATGATTGTAGAGTAGCCCCCCTCTCAGTATTGTAGTAACAATAATTTAGACCAATGTGCTTTCGTTTAGAAATTAATCGCCCGAAAAACTGTGAAAAATGTGGCGTGTAATGCTATTGACAACCTTGACATGTAGCTGAATGGTTAAGGGCGTTGGCGGCTAATAGGCCGTCAGTTCGAGTCCTGGCGTGTCTATAATAAATTATTTTTTATTTTTGTAATATTGTAAATATAATGTTCAGTTATTAGATTGTACGATGTTATAATTTAAGATTATGATTTTTTTTCTGTATGAAATTCATGTAAAAGAAATATAATAATCTCCTAGTCCGATAATGTTTTTTTTTTTTTCATGAAATTAGTGATGAGCAAAATTAGTCTTGGTCTTGCAGTCTTGTCTTGATCTTGCATTTTTTGCAAGACCAAGACCAAGACTATGTATACCAAGAGCAAGACCAAGACCAAGACTATAAGTATGGCTGCAAGACCAATACCAAAATTCAAGTGAGCAAGACCAAGACAAAAGCAAGAAAGAAGCAAGACTCTTGCAAAACTATTTAAATAGTTTGAAAGTATAATTAATACCGTAAAAAGAGAAAATTCTGATTTTAGAAGGAAAAAATTCGCTAATAAAAAAATGCAAGAAAGTGCAAGATTTTTTAGCAATACCAAGACCAAGACCAAGACCAAAACTGCATTTTGCAAGACCAAGACCAAGACTCAAACTGCTCTAGCAAGACCAAGACCAAGATTCTGAATGCAAGAGCAAGACCAAGAGCAAGACTGCCAAGTCTTGGTCTTGGTCTTGCATTTGTTCATCACTACATGAAATTCATCAAAACAATAATATTATATAATCCTTTAAAAGAAAAAAATTGTATGTTAGTGTAACAATAACTGATCATCGTACAATATTGCAAAAATAAGAAAAAAAAATTAAATAAAAAAAAAAAAAACTATAGATACGTGAGGACTCGAACCGGCAATCACTCGATCGCCAATGCTCTAACCACCCAGCTACGTGTAAATAAAATAACTACTATGTGTGTTACATGCTACACTTTTCGCAGTTTTTTGCGCGATTAATTCCTAAATAAAAGGGCGTTGGCTGAAATTATTATTACTGCAGCAAATTTCTGCCAAATCTGTTAGTCTCAAGTTTGATACCCTCTTTGTAAAATGGCTCAATCGATACATTTGGATCGAACCTGAATTCTAGAAAGATAACACAACTTTATGAAGAGTTTTTTTTTGTAACGGGAAATATTTATAAGATGAAGGGACATTTTCAGAAATGTAAAATTGCAATTAATTATACATTTCTGAATATTTGTTACAGGGGTTTTGAGGTATGAACATGTTAAATAAAATATTTTCCAAATTTTGCCTTTCTATTCAATTATTTCCAGTTGTCGTTAGCCACCTTCAGACGCTTTTAGTAATCAAAATAACACACACAATTATACCTCGTTTACACGGGCTTAGTACTAGTCATTAGTACTCGCTACTTGTACGCAGAAAATACGTGTAAACACATCAAAACGGTACTAATCAGTAATAATGTTGCAAGCGCAAGTGAAAAGAAATCAGTTCTAATTACTAATGACCTGTGTTTAGTGTTCTCAAGTATAGTAAGAAGAGTTAGAAGTATTTGGTAGTTATTAATACGACAAAAAAATGAATAATACTGATATTCCTTAAAGAAAATACTGAGATAATTAATATACAGGGTTGATCATATTTACACACCTAACATAAAATAAATTTTACTTGGCAGTTCATGTGAATACTTGTCGTGTTGTTTAGTGGGATTAAGTGTGAGTAGCAAGTACTAATGATCAGTATTAAACACATGTAAATAAGACCGTAGATGGTGTCGTTATGTATGTAAGTATAATTTTTACCTAAATTCGGTAACATACGACGTGTTTATGTTGCCCATTGTAAGTTCCAATTGGAACTCACCGTTGCTGTCAGTGAAGTGTCGTTCGTATAAATCGCTAACAGCAATGTAGTTTCGATTTCCTTGTGCCGGTGAATCGTATGAAAATGCGACCTGTAATTAAACAGAAATTTGGATGTCAAGTTCTTGTTGCCAACATTCCCACCATTGTACACGTGCAAAGTACAGTGTTGCCAGTTTTACATTTTATCGAAGTATTAAGGCGGTATTCTAGTCTAGAATTTTTTAAAATTTGAATTTTATTTGTTCTTAACCCTAGAATCATACGTTGGTCTACGAGAAAAGTTACTCATACAACGGCGTCATTTTGACGAATGGACTTTTTACGGAGAGTTTTAGAGTTTATTTGCAAAAAACATTTTTTTTACATAACAATACTACAAAAGCGAACAAAATATTTAAAAAAAAAATTTGATTTGGAAAAATGTTAATCTTTTTATCAAAGCATATTTTCATTATAAAAATTAAAAAATAGATAAATGCATCAATTGTATCATAAAACATGTCTTTCAAATAATTAATTTATGAACTATTATGAGTCAGTGGACATGTGTGACGTTACAGAATATGAAATTTCTCAGTCATAAATATTCCTATAGATATGTAGTTATTTCCCCATTAGGCACATTTGTAAATTTTCTAAAATTTGTTAGTAATTTTTCGAATAAAATCTCAAAAAATAATAAAAATTAAAATATTTTCCACAAAATAAATTGTTAATCTTTTATTAAGTCACTTGAAACGCAATCTTTGGTTTTCGATTCAATATATTAAAACTTCAATATTATGTCGTCTCTATAAGTCAAACAGCTCTAATTATCTTTCACATTATCATAATCATTGAATAAATTAATTATAACATCCATATCTTTAACAAATTTTAGAAAAATTAGGAAAACTTTTATATGTGAAGTACAAAATCTTTTAAAAAAAAACATAGGTTAATCATACATCGTCGTCCTTTTGACGCATCCTATTTCAATATAAACAAAACGACAGCAAACAAAAACAAAATTTATACATTTGCTATGTTATAATAACAAAGCAGGCAACGACAAGTTGTAGTATTGGAACAGGTAGAGAAGTCCATTCGTTATTTTGACGTGTACGTATGATTCTAGGGTTAAAATATCAATAAAATAGATGGTAAAAATAAATGGGCAGTAAAAAAATATTAAAAATAATTCGTACCTGTTTTCCGGAAAAGCCTTCATTGATGCTAAAATGTTCACGATTTAATATTGTAAATGAAAAATCAACGTAAACGCGCATCCCTTCCGAGGGACTGCGCCACACTAAATAAACCGCTAGCACTTTGTCGGTGCGTGAAAACGTTATCGCCCATTTATGGTAGCCGCACATTAATTCTTTGCTGGTCACGTCGCGTTCTAAGTCACGTGTCACCGATTTTGTCACAACGAACGTAAACACGTGCGTTTCGGCGCGATTATTTAATTTCACGAATCGATACAATAACGCCATATTATTGCCGTTTAATAATTGTATCAGCTATCACAGCTGAAAAAAAGAGCGACTTAAGATCAAGATTGTGTATCTGCAACGTTGTGGTCAGACTTGAGCCCGAAACTGTGATAGAAATTTTTGTTTTTCAAATTCCCTCAAATATGTATCAGCGATAACGCCCGAACAAAGTATCCGATTCTTACGAAATTTGTTGACAACATTGTCCTATGTAAATTGGTTTTCGAGAAAAACGTTGACAGACGCAAATAGATTTACCTGCAAAATATTCTCCTATATTTTATACTGAAATTTGTGAAGCGCTCCAGAGCTACGATCTACGGAATCCTGATTTAATGCGCGTTCAACACGTATTTGATCAAGTTTTTTCTTTTACAGGTGGTATCGCGTCGTGCAATCAACAGTAATACACTTGTATGTGTATAACGTGTATGCTTTAAAACAGTGGTTCCCAAAGTTTTACCTCAGCGGCCAAATTGTAAATACGCAAATTATTTAGCAGGTCACGAAAAAATCTTAAAATAAGGAAGGAGACAAAAGAAAAATCAGTTTCGTGGTTTCGGTAAACAAATTACACAAAACAATGGCTTTCAACCCGTCCATTACAGAGCGAATTTAGTCGATCTCTTATTTGGATTTACAAATTAAAAATAGAGGTAGAAAATTTGGCCCTTATCCAGATTAACCAAATCTCACCAACAGTTCCGATTCATATCATTCTTGTAGCTAATAATTTAATACCCCTGTCGCAGCATTCTGCATAACATAGCGAATTTCCGTTTATAAAAATTAGTTTTGCTCGGAAACTAGTTGACATAGAACAATAGTTTGAAGACCTTTTTTATGTAATTTTTTCTCCTCTTTTAAATGATGTAAAAAAATTTCACAAAAATTGTTGATTAAGTGGAAATTCCGGCAAAAAACTAATTTTTTGCAAGAACAAAAAGCATGTTCCTGGCATCCGACGTGTCTGGCTAACGAACTTGTCCAACGGTTTGGAACTTCCAACATTTTCACCAAATTTCGTAAACCTAGGACATTTCGTTCGAGAGTTATCGTGCAGATATATATATATATATATATATATATATATATATATATATATATATACACATAAATTTTAGTGAATATTATTTTCGGTTTCTAGGGACCTCAAAACAAATTTCTGCCATAGTCCCGGGCTCAAGTCGCGTCATGACAGTGGCTGTAATAGCTGAATTCCATTCTGGAAATTCGCTAAAAAGAAAAAAGCTCAAAAAACTGTAATTTTGATGCTAGAAACATACAATTTGAAGCTGTTCATAGATTTTCGGTACTATTTTTTTTTCCATTTTTGACAAAATCAGAATTTTAAAGATAATAGAAAAATTACACGTGGGAAATTAAATCACATTTTTTTTTTTTAACAAATTTGGTTATTTCGATCTAAGAGTCTTCTTTCTGTAAAAGTAGATCACCGAATAGATTATAATAGAAAAGTAACTCGCGCGGAAACAAAGGCTGAACACCACTGAACGAAAGAATGTTTAACTATAATATAGTTAGATTTGTGGGCTCATTATAAGAATAATGTAGGTAAATAATCTTTACGAATTTGAGACTGTAAACAACATGGGAATGAGTGGGCCGCGTTTTGGGAACGTCTGGTTTAAAATATGTATATACATACAACGTTTTTGTTTTTCATTTAAACGTGTTGTGTGCTATTGTCTTAAAAAGCTTTACAACGGAAAATGTGAAAATAAAATTTATGTCGTGTTTTAATTTCATTTTTCGTTTTAATTATAATTATTAACAATCGCGTGTTAATTTTGCTGCCTCTTTTCACTAAAGAAAATATTCTCCATAAATTTGTTAATTATGGTGGTATTTCATCAATTTTGTTGTAAACAATTGACACAATACAAACTATTGATTAGAATATATATATATATATATATATATATATATATATATATATATATATATATATATATATATATATTATTAATTAACTTCTGTAATTTTATATTAATGACACATAGAATATACTAGAACGATTCGATTGGTTCCCAGTGCTTCCACCATTATAATTTATCGTTATACGTATAATCGTTGGTGCGTTTGTTAGTGGCCGTGTAACTTTTCGGGAGTGAAACACCTTATCGAACGTGGAAATTTTGAAAAATGACGAATCCTCACATTCTTTAGGGATGAAATACCTCCTCAAAAAATAAAGATTAAAACTTAACAATGAACAAAATGTCCGTTTTCCATAACTCCAAAAACAATTCGAAAGGTCTTTTTATTTTTAGGCCTCGTTTGCGAAATATTGAACTTTAATGAGTTTAGTCCGAAATCTGTGAAAAACTCTAACCACGTACCAGTAGTGAGGAACCCAGATTTAATGTGTGTCCTCCACGTACTTGGTGAATTTTTGTTAGGTGGTTTGTGCATTATCTATACATATAATAAAACTGTAAATCTGTCTCTGTCTGTCTGTCTGTTTACGCATCACGTAAAAACTACTGGACGGATTTTAATGAAATTTCGTGTGATGATAACTTATTACCTGGGTCAACATCTAAGATACTTTTTATTCCGGGAAAATGTCTCATTTTCACGGGAAAATGGAAAAACTATTTTGAGCATCTACACACATTACGCCAATTTACATATCTCATAAAAAATTTCATAACTATAGTAACAAAAATTGTAAATAAATTTTGTAGTTTGGAAATTTTTCTGTATTTTAAATCAAAAAAAATGTTGCTAATTGTGTACCGAAAAATACAATAAATACACATTTGTCAATTTGGAGACAATTTAATGCATTTTGTGTTGCAAGAAACTACAAATTGGAAAAAGAAACTACTCAACGTTTCGCGTGAACAACGTCACGAGTACGGCTAGTTTTGGGTATGAGGAAAAAATTAATAAGTACAAAAACTCGTTAAGCAGTAAAAGATACACTTTTCAGCATTACCATCATAGTATTTTACCTTTCTGAACTATTAAGCAAAAATATAGAATTCAGTGAATTGTAGGTGATTAACAGACCATAAAATCTAAAGTATTTACATCTAAATATGTAATTGTAGAGAAAGTTCTGGAATATTTTAAAATGCAAATACAGTACGATATAACTCAATAAACTTATGCCTGGTTCACATCGGACCATTTAGTAGTTGGTGAGTTGTGATTAATAGTAAGTAGCAACTTGAATGCTTTTTACATAAATAAAGTTAGTTTTAGTTAGTTTAGCATTAATAAAATCGGTGAAAGAAAGGGCGGAGTTATGCCCGAAATAACAATTCACATTTAAGACGTTTCGTGGGAGCTTCGTTCACTCCGTTCCAATCAATCAAATCACACATTTTTTATATTGTAGTCGAAAAAAGTAATAAGCTTACAGCGTTCTATATCAACAGTAGTAAAGTTACAGCGATTGTGTAACTTTACTACTTTTGATATCAAAAGTAGAGTAAGGTTACAGTGATTCCAAAAAATTTACGAAAATGAAATAAAAATTATATGTACATATGCGTTTTTTCAATTACAATTATTGTGACTTTATAATACAAAAAATCAGAATAATCATATCAAAACAAAAACATATTATACCGACAACTTTGTTGAACAACCGCAATCTCATAAGGATCTACCATTTGTTCGAAATTGCAAAAATCGTTTTCATGTAGATCATTCTACCGATGGATGGCCGTACGAATTTGTCGAATGTAAAAAATGTAAAAAAATTGTTATATTACTGTACGAAATTTATTTGAAGGCCCCGCTTGTGGTCGAGCCCGTTCTGATCACAGCTATGTATTTTTCTGTTTTGTACTAACACCTTTAGTACTAATCACTTGTCACTAAACGGTCTGATGTAAACGAGGTATTACGTACAACAAGTAGAGAATTTTGACTACCACTCAAATACTGAATGGTTATTAACTTTGTGATCTAAAACAACTTGTGGAATATTGAAACTATTTATATCGTTTATATATATATATATATATATATATATATATATATATATATATATATATATATATATATATATATATATTTTGAATATGAGTGAAGTATATGGGATATATAATTGGTATGTTATCTACGTATGAGTCGTATTTACAAAACCCGAGTATGTATTCTGTTTAGGTTTTGTTGAACAGTTTAAATTTATTAAACAGTTTGGTGGGAGCACTTACTATAAATCCCCACAACCTCCACCATGCAAACTGATATTCAATTGCACAAAATAAAAAAGGAGTGCACCAACCAATTCAATTGGTTTATCAACCAATAAAAAAAAGGTACCAATATAAAATTTTCGTTTTTTATCAATTAACGTCAATATGAATTAATGTTGGTCAGTTGATTAATGATCACTTACATTGATCAATATCTGTCACGTTCGTCACCGTATTAAATAACTAATAATTACACAACACTCCCACCACTTTGTTATGTTGGCTGAAGTAAATTTTTGTCGGCTTGTTCTATTGTTTATTTTGATGACACCAACGCGACAATGGGTCAACGAGGCTCGAGGTGCGACCGAACAAGGTGACAGGTGAACTCAAACTGTTGCTTTTCACCGGTGCAAACAGTCGAGTATCGCAAGTATGGTGTAGTACCGCCAGTATTGCCAGTACCGCATAGCGACGTATGATCGACGCATCAACCAAACCAGAGATACTATACATATATTTACAAAAAGCGTCTTCATACCCAGCTAACCACGTTGATGATATCAGTTGGCGTGAGAGATTCGACTCTGACTCCGAAACATGTGGAATATCCGATTCCAATTGCGTGTCCGAATCCGATTCCGATACGCTCCATGAGTCAAAATAAATGAACCTTTATTAACAAGTGCGTTAATTCTATTACTTTTGAAAAAAGGAATATCGTAGTTGATGGGGCGCCAACAGTTCAAAAATGTTTTCTTTAAGGAGGGTGTTCACGCCAGAAACGGCTAATAAACTAAAATTTTTTCGAATCTCGTTTTTTGTTTTTATTTTGTTCTGTGGTTCTTTACAAACACGGTGATATATAAAACATGGCCAAAAAATTTTTTTTCAAGTAGAAAAATATTTATTTGTGAGCTGCCGCACAGCCAAGTTGCTGCTCCTTTGCAGATAACGGTCGCTCCCCCCTCGCGATTTGTTCAGTAATATTTAGTTTTGGTGTGTACATGAGTTATAGTATGCACTAAGATAATGTTCTTTTATTTGTATGCCTTTGTAGACGTTTTAATAAACAGTGAGTAAACCGCTTCTTTTGTTATTATTCTTGTTTTTTACCGTTTCCCAAAAGTTGTGTTTTTTCCGACAAGGAAAATCATATCTCAAGTTCTAGAAAAGATAGAGACTTAATTTTTTTTAAATCTTGTTTATAAACATATTGTGCATAAAGTGGAGTATGCTTTTTCTATTTGAACAATTGTAACTATTTTTAAACATTTTTTTTTAAAATAAAAATTGGGTTTTATAATTTTTAGAAGTTTGGGATTACAATTTTATAGTTAATTTTTAAAATTTCTTGAAACTCATACTCAGCTTTATGGACAAGTCCTTTAGGAATAAAATAATGAAAAAATATTTAAAAAATATTCATTACTTTTTGAGATATGGCGTTCCTTGTAAACGTTTAAAAACTTGTGAAAGAGGGCCCCCTCCCCCCACAGGGAAGAGTAATGAATGTTTCAAAAACAAAATTTTCTATTTGAAACCCTCCCTAATTTGAAAAAAAATTTCAAAAAGCAAAATAATCATAAATAAAAAAGTTGCTTTTTTATTTGAACTCCCTCCTTAATTGCTTGAATAAAAACTTTTAATTTTCACGATTATCTAAGGCGAAAATTTTGCTTGGGCTTTTTAAAAACTCACTCCAAAATTCATCCCGATTTATTCTCTGCACAAGTCCTGACGACTAACGTATAAAAAGATATCGCATAAGATGTATCGTCTAAATATCATGAATACGTTTCGTATACGATAAAAATGGTTTTGTCCGATTGTCTCATTATCTCTGGCTCGTGTCTGTGTGTGTTGTGTGTGTGTGTGTGTATTGTGTCAAATAAACGACGCAAACCAACGCAAACGCTCACTTAGTTTGCCTTCACGACAGAGACAACACATAAGTGTTACGATTGTTGAACAGAGATGAAACAATGAAAAATGCACATTATACACACTGTAGCCACAAACACTTGTGCAAGTTGTGTAATACTATAACAATAATATGTAATTACCGTATTGTTGGCGGAGGCGCCGGGTACACATATACACTGATTTCGTGTTATAATATTACTCACAAGGGAAGTTCACGAACCCGACAATTCAAAAAAAAAAAAAAATCTAAAACTTCATCAGTACGTAAAAAGTGACTAGTTAATAGTATAAACAATTTAAGTTGGCCAAAATGAATTCGAAAAATCTATCCTTTGCTTCCAGTTTTTTCATTCTGTCATAGTATTTACGATTTTTATGACACTGAAAATTTCGTTATCAAATTAAAAAAAAATTTTCTCAAATCGAGCTGGAGGTGATTTGAATTTGGGTGATTACTTTAAAAAAATATTTACCACCCCTAGAAATTGCCGCCCGAACAAGAAAAGTAAGATAACGACGAGAAATGGTAAGACATTACCACAATACAGTACAAACTCTCAAAACGGTCAGTCTTAATAATGCCGTTCCCCTACATCTTGACAGGGGCGTTACCTTCCCCGCCATACAGTTGAAAATTAAAACTACTATATGTAGGTATTAAAAAATAAAAACAATTTTTTCTTTTAATCGCTACCGTTATTCAGAAGGAGTGAAAGGAGATGAGTGAAAGGGTATAATTTGGGGGGCGGGGATATGTCTTATCAAAATTTGGTAAGTAAAAGCAGGCGCGAGATATAATGGGTTAAAATATGAAACAATGGAACATCAACTGGTAAATTTTCACAACACTCTGAAAAGTGTTATGCAGTGCCATCTCTACAAATTCGGGTGAATCAACTGAAATTATTATTACAGTTTCATCTTCACGGAGGTAGATAAAGCTGTTTCTCGTTATCTCATTGCATTTTATGGTACTACACTGCGCTGCCACCATAAGTGGGCCATGTTGGTTTTATATGTATGTTTACGGATATGTACATGATTGTGGCGACATCCGTGTATAATGTCGTGAATTATCAAGCAATTATTATTATGTAGTATCACCTCATTTGTAGTTCGTGATATTTCATAAAGATATCGCTATGCAACTGACCGACATATATACGATAACATTTTTTGTAAAATGGAATCTGTTTTAGAAGGCACATAATTTGAATAATACATAATGGAGTTTTGTCACTATAGAAGGAGCACCAATCACTTAATATTTAAAATTTTATTTAAGGTTTGGTCAAGTATTAGGTGAACATGTGTACTAGGGGCGAAAAAAATTGCAAAATTCCAATTAAGACTACTCGTAAGGGAAGATTGTTGGGTCGTAACAGTATCTAGATTTTCTGGAAACGTTTGCAAATATTTTTTGTATATATATTGTACGGAACAGTTTACGGAATATTTACAGACCATTGTTTTCGATTATGCTTCCACCCGAGTTCCTGATCAGACAATGGGACTGAAATTCCCATGCCAAGTTCCTTACATAATAATATTGTTTATATGCTATGCATTTCTTACTTGAATTTTCTTTATGACCTCGAGTTTCTTGTTACCGTCTGAATGTCTGATGTTGTGCTAAACCGGATTACAATGAAAATGGCCGAACAATAGTCAACTTCTATAGTAATTTATTTTTTACTTCACTCTCTCCTTATATAAAAGCGAGAAAAAATTTATGAACAAAAGCTCGGTGATACTTAAATGAAGCTCTTATTTATATTAAATATGAATGTATTGTTATAAGATGTAGGGTATTTGGGAAGGAAAAAGTAGGGGATAGTTGGGTAAATTTTATTATATAGTATCATTTTACTGTTTAATAACAGAGGTGCACATTACCGACAGGTTAGGGTGATTAGAAAGTCTAAGAAGTTTCTAAATTCGAAAAAAAATGCGCGACTTTGTCCACGTGGTATGTTAATATTTTTTCGGGTGATAATATGCAAAGTTCGAAAGTTCAATAGTTGATTGTTGGAATTTCACTGTCCTGTGTTAGTATATTTACGTTATGTGATTACAGTATGTAAATTTCTGTATCACCCTGTAAGTACTATGTACCCGTGAAGTGAACATACATCATATCTACACGTTTGACGGATACGTTGGTGATGTTCATTTGTGACAAGTCATACACCGGAAATACCATTTTTCCCCCACCATCCCTCTATTGAATGTCACCATTTATTTATAATACATTGTATTTGTAACGTGCACATAACTATGTGTATATTACCTGGTCCCCCTGGTGCCCCGTTCCCGTATTTCGTGTTCCCGTCGCACTCCAGCTCTCGAGGGTAGTTAACAATTCTTAATACATATCGATTTTATACAATTATTGTTTGAATTAGATGTCGTGTTTTTAATCTTTATTCCTTTATCGGTATGTAATGATATCATGTTGTATCATTATTACCCGTTGGGCAGTATGCACATAAACGGATACTTTTCACTCTTTTGTGAAAAATTTCCCTTTATTGTGTAAAAATGAATTTTATTTTAATTTTCGAAGATTAATCTTGTATTATAATACTTGCTTTTAGAATGTAGGATTCAAGTAGAGTGCTCTTTTGTTCAGTGTAACAGGGGTAGATTTAGGGATGGACATTATGCGTTACTAACTAGGACCCCGTTTAATCAAAGCGGTCCCTTTGACGATAAAAAAGTCAATAAGTTAGAGCAGAGGCGTAACTACAATGGAGTAAGTGAAGCAGTGGAGCCAGAGTGCAACAACGAAAATATGGACGCAAAAAGAAAAAAAAATTTTTACTGGGAAGTTGATTTTTTACGCACAAGGCTCGTTACTTACAACGGAGGGAATTCAGAATTTTTATTTTTTGGCTCGTTAGCGACATTTTTGGAAAAAATAGACCTTTGAGGCAGGGATGCTTGAGTCAAAATCGCTTCAGGGCGTGAAAATTGTAGTTACACGTCTGTGAGTTAGAGCTCTCTCAGAGATTTTGGGATAAATTACAGAACCGTTTTAAATTTTTGGCATTAGCCACCCACATTTTGGCAGCTTTTGATTTAATCTAAATAATTATAAGACACGTCAAACAATGCTGAATTGTACACAAACACATAATGCACAATTTTTTTAATTCGTTGTGGTCGTTAATTAGAGCACATTTAATGAGATGTTCTCATTATAAATAATAAATAGATATATTTTTCTAATCGGAAAATTATGTACATGTAAAGGTGACGATTTAATCTGTCATCAACCATCCCTTATCTATTTAATAGAATATATAGAATAGTATACGTATATGCCCATTATTCTATTATATGCCTATTCTATTGTATATATTTAACAATAATAACCTTTTTATTTATAAAGAGTCCTTGAATTTAAAATGGGATTGTAGGGCAAAGTTTGATTATTAATTTAAATGTATGATGTTTCCAATTTTATCAGATAGCCAATTTGATCAAGGTCACATGCGCTAAGAAACGTATAAATTATAATAAAATTTAACTGATAATGAAAATAAATATTTGTTTTCTTTTTGTATAAATATTGGTTTTCTGTGTACACTGATGTTCAAAAAAAAAAAAAAAAATTCAAAGCCAGATTGGCCGACCATGTAATGGCTGGTCGTCCATTGGTTGCGGACACCTGCGAAATTCGATTCAGGCGATTACGCACGTTTGTCGTTCGTGCGAAATTATATGTCTGCTGTTCGTCCAGTAGCCCAATATTTTTAATTTTTTTTTCCCCAAGCTATAGATGCTATAAAACTACGTAAAAAACAATTTACGGCGCGTAATATGTAAAGGTGCACAGTTATAATTGTAATTTACCTTCAGTTTCATTTTAATAAAAGTAAAAATCTCGAAACGGACTTCTTTGCGCGAAAAAATCCAAACAAAATTGGATTTGTTCGCACGGAAACCGGACGAACGAGATGCTTTCAATGGACGAGGATGTATAGCCTTACAGCTGTTTAGATCGTTCGTCCGTTTTCATGCGTATTCGTCCGAATTAAATTTCACACGTTTCCGCATCCAATGGACGACCAGCCTTAGCGAAATGTTTAAACGCAATGCTTTAACATTATATAACAGATTTTTTGTAGCCTCAATCTGAAATAATTTCCGCCATTAATTGGAATAACATTAGGTCGTGTAATATGAAATGTCGTTTTGCGATCACTTAGTCGAGAATGTAATTCAGATAAATACTGACACTTTTCTAAACATTCGAGAAATATTTAAAAGCCATTCTTTCATTGTAAATAGAATTCTTGTAGCCCGAAATCATTTTCGCCATTAACGGGAATAATATTAAGTCGTGTAATATGAAATGTCGTTTCCCGACCACTTGGCTGACCTTTCAATTCAAATAAATGTCGACACTTTTTTACCATTAAAATCAAACATATTTAATGATAATTCATAGAATTATTTATCATTTAATATAATTTTTGCAACAGTCAAGTGCCCTACTACAGAAACAGCGAATTTTATATCAAAATAAACTTTATATCGTTTTTAAGCCTAACCAATTGTACCTCTAAACTAAACGTAAAACCAATTAAATCGAAATTTGCGAAATTATCATAGCACAGTTAATTTCCTGATTAACGTGATTGGCGCACTAGTGCATTCTAAAGATTTACAATATGGTATTCTGTTTTATTCTCGGCATTGATTTTTCCGGTAAATAATGTTGCCTATGTCTTTTTTAGGTACTTATTATCCAAAAAAAAAACTAGTTATTTATGCAACAAGTTACAAAATGACAGTGTTTTGTTTTTTCACGTTTGTCCGATGAAACTTGGCCAAATTAAATAATTACACGACGAGAGCAAAAACATCTATTTTGCTCGTGTTGTATACAATATTTTTTTTTGGAATTCTGAATTAAAATTAGCAATTGGCAACAATAAAGTTAACTTTTTAATTCAGAATTGCAAAAAAGAATTTCACAACTGAACATTTTGAATTGAAAATTTCACACAGTACACGACGAGCACACTCCGTCAATCTTCACCCCAGTTAAGTTGTATATGGCAAGTGAGCTAGAAACAATGGCGTCACAGTCGTGACGGAGCTAGCGTCGCGTCGCGATACTCGTCCGGCATCCACCAATTTATACCTGACATTTCCACAAGTCAGTTTTATCAATAAAATTTATATTTTTCAAACGACCGGTTTCCAATGAATTAACTGAAATCAATTAAAATTATTTATTTAGTTTATTTTTCGTATATATTTAGTGCCCTTTTTTTGGTTTTACTAAATGACACCAATTTTTATGTTTAAATTAAATTATATAACAATGTAGATTGTCAATTTTTTGTTGAATATTGAGTTCGATTTATACATTGTTAATTTTTTTGCTTTTTTTTTGATTTTCTTTTTTTTGATTTTGACAAAATTTGTGTGGCTGGTGAAAATGCGAAAATATGCATTGAATCGCGAGTTTAATTGGCTACTGATATTTTTCAATAAAACAATTAACATATTATGATATTGTTTGAAATATCGGAATGGATATTATTTAATGCCGGACACTGTTTATGACAAAGATCCAATTTTATAGTAAAATTTTGTGTTATTACGAGATTTAAGTGAATTTTATTTTTAAATGTTGATTTTTTGAAAAAAGTGTTTTGACACATTTAGTTTTTATTTAAATTGGAATTGTTATAATATTTTATTTATTTTTTTTAAATGAACAAAATTATTGTTCTGACTACAGTTAAACCTATGTATATCGTACATTGACTGTTTGAGTGAAATCGTTTGTTTTCGACTGTGTTCGCCATAGACGTGTGCATATTATATTCACAATATAAATTAGTATCATTATATTTAAGAGCGAATATTTCAAATTTTACCGTCAACGGTTATAAAGCGGGACGTGTTAATTTTTTTTTTTCTGTTGAATTGTGCAACAATTCCGTAATCAAAATAATTTATTTCGTAAAAATAATTGTTTTGATATGATTATGTAAATAATAAGGCAGTATACACAGGGTATCTTGTAATAATAATATATAATTTTTGAATTTTCAATTTCTTTTTTTTATTCGGTGAATTTTTCGTTCGGCTTTCAAAAATTTCGTTAATTGTGGAGCCATCAACAAGTTTGCCATTGAGCGAAGAGGATCATCGCGACCAATACGGAGACGGTGTAATATGTTCGACAGATATCGGAAAAGGTATATTTTTTAAATTGATTTAACTTCTTTTTTTAAATTTAAATTTTAAATATTTTTCATTTTTTGATTTTTTCCAAGTTATTATAAAAACATTTACTCTACACTTTTGGTAAGGTTAGTTTAGGTTAGGAATTGTTAAAACCAAAATATCCATTTAACTTTAACGCTTTAACTTATATATTTATTAACCCGTTGCTTACCATGGGTCGTGTGGGACAAATTTCCGGGTATATTTTTTACTAATAATTTCAAAAGTGTTAAAGATTATTTTCTGATCCATTTTCTCATGATTCACAGTTTAAACTAATTGAGTTACAGGAAAAATGTTTGCGTTATACATGATGATGATTTAATTACTTGAAAGCTAGCTCGTAACCGAACAATCTATTGTAATCAAAAGTGGTAAAGAAAATTATTCTCACATTTTGTAATATGGATTTTCACAATATATGTATATAAATTAATTTTAAGTTTGGTGACCCAGAAAATTTATTTTCTTCAAAATTCCGTTTGATTTTCTAATTTCTCACCAGCCACTGATGTTGTGTGCTGTACGTCGCAAAAAAATTTCTTTAAGCGTTGACACCAATGTAGAAAATGCATCGTCATCGGGCAAAAGGAAAATGAAATTTTTCTTGATACTTAAAGGAATGCCTGTTAATGTGTAAAAAGGTTTCAGATCGATTGCATATAAGGTTTCCTAAGAAAAGACTATCGAAAATGTGTTTTTTTAACTGCTAACCCCGAATAACCCCCTAATGTTACTATTTTAATGTTATATTATTTTTTAAATAGTTTGTATAATTGTAGTTTGGTAAAAAACTAATTCATCTTAAAACTGCTCTGTGTATTTAATTGATAAATCTTATTAAGGGTTACCGAACCTGTTAGTCAGTTCATTTTTAAGGTTCACTGTTTTCTGTGACTTAATTATGTATTTTTTATGAATAGATCGATTTTTTGATATATATAAAAAAATTAAAAAAAAAAAACATATCTAACAAATGTTATTTCCATAAGAAATCATTTTATAAGAATATATTAATGAAACCTTTAATGGAAATTTATAAAGTAAATACATAAAATAATTTTAAGATAAATTACAAAATTTAAAATTTGATTGGCTGGAAAAAAATTGGTTTTGAAAAAAATACGTATAGTAGTACGAGAACCTTCGTAAATATTATAACATAACATTTACCCATATTATTAAATTTGTATCCTAACAAGGTATCTCTATTCGTTTTCCTGGCAAATTCATATTGGGATAGAGCACAGATTAAAAAAATTATAAATAATTAATATTGGAAAGGTTTACTTTGTGAAAATCCATATTAAAAAAAAACATGGAATCGTTGCTTTGTCACTTTTCACAACAAAAATCGTATAAACACGAGTCGACTTTCGGCCATTACGCCATCCTCAGGTGAAAAACACAACTGAAAACTGTTCTTTTAGACGAAGCTATTTATATTATAAAAATGAAGTGAAGTGGGGGATGTTAGAGATAGGGGCAGATATAAGTATATCAAAACAAATGTAAGGGAAATTCCAAATTAACAAATTTTTCGATAAAAGTAAAATTTTTGTATTATTTCCATAGGTACCTACAGCGTTTTTTAAAAAAATTATAGTTTCACGTTTCCAATGACTTTTTTCCATAAATAACATACACAATATTTTCACTGTTACCAATGCTGTCAGATGGAAAAAAATATTACCAAAATAATTTCCCAGGGATGTTATTGTAATGACTCTGAAAACCGAAATCAAAATTTTGCGAATAAAGAATATTATCGACCTCCACACGGGGTACCAATTAAAGCGTACTAATATTAATATGATCTGAAAAATTTCTTTTGATCGTATAAGCCCTCCAAGAACCGCATGTGACCTTCAGTGTCAAACGCACCCGGCTTGTTTTTCTTATCATCGATACTAGGTCATTCAACTAGTAGGGTACTAGCACCGGTGTCGTGTGCACCCCGTGTACGACTACGGGAGAGGGTGTATATTTACTAAACAAAAACCTTTGAACATTTCAATTCAACAATTTTCGAAAATTTTTTTAGTGATATTTTTGAAAAATATTTAAAATCAATGACAGACATGACAAATGCATGTGTGAACTGATGCCACAAATGTATGGTTAAATTTTTATTTGTCCTATATGTTGATGAGTGGTTTGGTTTCGATTATTTTAGCACAGCCGGGCCGGGCGTTCGCGACATTAGTAATTCAAATGTTGCCCTAGTTATTATTTGTTGTTGTGCCACATTGTAACTTATCTTATCAGTCGCTTACTGAATGACAACTTTGTACAGGAAGTAAAGATGATCGATACAATACTAGTTTACGTTCAGTCTGATGATTTCCGAGTAATTGTTATTAGCTACATATTATATTATATTAACTGATATTACCCATTGAATATACATATTTCTATGTTCAGTATTATCTGTTAGACGGCTGGGGGGGGGGACATCATCGTACATTTAAATAGCAAAATAAATGTTTATTTTTGTCATATCTTAATAATATTATAGATGTGAAAGTTTGGATGATCACACAAAGGATAAACTTAATCTCAATTGAAGGTTCCTGGGGGATATAAAATCAATTACTCAGTCACGCTCAAATAACCAAATTCGATGAAATTTGGTGTACAGACATTATTTACACAGAATCAACACAGAAAATAATCTTATCCCGATTGAAGTTTCCCGTGGGATACAAAACCAGTTACTTAATCACAGTGAAATAACTGAACCGAATTCGATGAAATTTGGTATACAGATTTGAAAAACGTCAGGATTTACCTAAAAGTTGCTTTTCTAATCAAGATAACGGAATAATTTACACATGGGAATATTTTTAAATATATTATTTCATTTTTATAGTATCACAAAAACCGCAATACATACACGTGTAAGGAAACTGAATGATGTAACAATTTATATTCTTATGTAATGTACTGACAAAATGCTTAAAAACAGTCAATAAAGTCACAAAAAATGTTAGGAGAGGGGATTTACTCGTCTTCAGGTCGGCGTATGTGTTTTATATGTTACATTTTTTTCGACACTACTGTATCTACTATTAAATTTGTATCTTAATTTTCCTTTAAAAGGAAATATTCATTGATATATTAATTACTTGTCATTAGTACGTGCTTTCTTTTCGCTAGTCTAAATTAATATTATCAAATAAATTGGAAATACCCATTCCACAGTGTACGTGGGTGATTGAGAGAAATTTATCAGAATTTTTTCAATGACGTCAAAAATGGGTAATTAATTAGGTAAACATTTTCTTTTAATACGCCCCTGCCAGGGCCATTGAGTATATTATTATTGCGACGTATTTAAAAGTATTTTGTTTTTTTTGGGGGATATTATGTTGCAATCGACGCAATATTTAATAATTTTTGGATGTTCACTGTATTTGTTATCTGTATTGGACTAGTGTTTGGGTCAATTGAAAAGGTTTCCATAAATTTGTATAATCATTTCTAGTGGAAACGGCCCGCGAGTAATAAAAAAGTATGTGTTTACAGACTGTAATCCTTTGTAGACTTGGATATTTTTAAATCAAAACATCAATTTCTAGGAATTTGATTAATTTTTTTTCATTTTACTTGACTAACACATCATTTATTTAGAAATATTCATAGGAAACTCCCATTACGCAATCCACTGGGAGCAAATTGCTAAATGAGAAAGTCAAAGAGCACGGGCGTCAATGTTTCTGATTTATATATTTGGTATGATTTACTGTTACAAACTATTACTTAGACACTAACACATTCAAACATATTTGCATTTATGTGCGACGAAATTGTTAAATGGGGGCGTGCGATATGGGAGTGTGCTATGTATTCATATTTGACCACTGGACCCATGTTCTTTGGAAACGTGTGTATGAAGAAATGATTCTATTAAACATTTGTCAATTATTTTGAGATCAATTTCATAATAAAATCATATTTTATATGATCAACATCTCTAAAATGGTCAAGGAGTGGGAATATTTATGTAGGATTATACAAAATATTGACAAAATTTATTGATCAAAAATCGTGAGTGTACAAATCAGTGAGTATCTAAACAAAAAATTCGCCAAGTGCGGGTTGGATACACGTAAGGGTTTTAAGATTTTTACTTCGGAATTCTAAAAAAATTAAGTCTTTTCTACTTTCCCTACCTACAATTCCTGATTTATCTGTATCCGGATCTTGTCTACCAAATGGAAGCAAAATCAATTTTTGCTATCGTGATAAGGCCAATTTGATTCACGAATAAGAATTAGGAATGCACTTGACTGCAGTTAATAAATAATTCAAAAATATAAAATATATGAATTATATTAATTTTTGGACAACCCTATTTCAATAAATTATTTTTGAATAATTCACCATATTGTGTGCTTTTAATTATAAATATCAAAACATTATTTAATAAAAAAATATATAATAAAAAAAATTTAAACGATCAGTGATGGTCTATACAAATGAATAAATGGACTATTGATACTGAAAATCTATAATAAAATATGTGATAACGCCTATAAAATACATGTTATATCCTTCTATTAAAAAAAATTAATTTTAAAGCCAACTCATGAAAATATTTAGACAAGTGGTTTTAACTTCTGAAAAATTTAGAAAAATCTTAAAAATTTTAATCTTTCCTACTTCTGTCGAGCTGTTTTTCGCGCCAATTTTTTTCATTTAAAATTTTTACAGAATTTATCAGAAATAAAACAAAAATTACTAAACTGATATACGAAAGCAAAGCTTTTCGAATAGTTTTGTTTCAATTTCAGTGAAGTACTGCATTATTTTTATGTTACTTTTTTTTTAAAATGCCTACCTAAAACATAAGTTACTTGACCGTCACTGTGCATAATATATTTTATTCCATACATAAAAACAGATTGATGTTAAAACATTTAACAATAAAATGAAAACATATTACGCGAGCCTTACATTACAGACAGTTCATAAATGTGTTAAGTTTTAATTCAGTGGTTCAGTGGTTTTAGCGCGTTAACATTTAAAAATTTTTCAAGTGTGGTTTATTAATGAAAAATAATTGCGATTAATCAATTAATTTTTAAGTTGATTTTAATGTTATTAAATTTATGCGTATAAGAATTTGTGTAGTGTTTTGAATTTTTGAATTTTGTATACGTACTGAATCATGGCCACGGTGACTAGCGCTGCTTATAATCCAAATAGCAATAAAATTGTTAAAAAATGTGGTATGTTTTCTGTTGCAATATTTTTTTGAATATTTTTTAAACTGGACCAATTTTTGAATAAAAAAAATTTTGTAGTTGTAATTTCGTGTTGACTAGGAAATCGGTTTAAACATGTATATACGAAGTTTAGAAAATTCGACAAGTGCGTACAAGATACGCATCAAGTTATAGGACTTCGTAGATTAGTAGCTAGAGTTTTTCACTATTCTCAATATAGAATATTTCTTGCTTTTCTTTAATACTAAAACCAGGCTTTAATTTTTGTTAATGATTATCCAAACTTTACTTGTTATGTAGATGAAAAAAATTTTAATAATAAGTTTTAAGAGTGGTCAAGTGCAGGTAGACCACCTAATGCGATGACAGAAATGATCATGACTCAAGGCATCCCCCCCCCTTCCAGCAAGAACTAAAGACACGCAGCTTTTTTTGGTTAATTTTTGGTTAGGGTTTTTTTTGTTTGCTAGATGAGAAATTTTGCGTATTTTTGGAGGTTTTGATTGACGCCTCTACGTAGTGGTGAGCAAAATTAGTCTTGGTCTTACAGTCTTGTCTTGGTCTTGCATTTTTTGTAAGACCAAGTCTATGTATACCAAGAGCAAGACCAAGACCAAGATTATAAGTATGGCTGCAAGACCAGTACCAAGACTCAAGTGAGCAAGACCAAGACAATAGCAAGAAAAAAGCAAGACTCTTGCTAAATTATTTAAATAGTTTAAAAGTATAATTAATACCGTAAAGAGAGAAAATTGTGATTTTAGAAGAAAAAAATTCGCTAATAAAAAAATGCAAGAAAGTGCAAGATTCTTTAGCAATACCAAAACCAAGACCAATACCAAGACTGCATTTTGCAAGACCAAGACGAAGACTCAAACTGCTCTAGCAAGACCAAGACCAAGATTCTTAATGCAAGAACAAGACCAAGACTACCAAGTCTTGGTCTTGGTCTTGCATTTGCTCATCACTACCTCTACGGCCTTTCTGTGACCACCAAGATCCATGTCTAAATTTGACCCAGATTGTGTATATTTATTTTTTGAAATCTCTAGCTACGGAACCCTACGGTGAGCGTGTGTAGTAGCCTCTTTGCCGATTTTTTTTGACTAATCAGTTGTTTTAAAATGTACATATTTTCCTTAATCGACAAGAGTGTTAAAATTCGATCGTTTGAACTGTTGTGAACGACATTTATTAAGCAAGTGGGGTCACAGCTGCGAGGTCAAGAATTTCTGTGAACTGTTTTCAATTTAATTACCACTCTTGCGCATGGTATTTGAACGGTGGACAGTGGAGAGTATACGAAGAGATTTGCAATTACTGTTTAACGAACAGTTTTTCAACTGTTAATCCCATAATAAATTATGCAATTATGTATGAGAATTTTCTACTGCCGCTGTCAACAGTCAGACGAATGCATGAATATTATTGCAATGACCTTAAAAATTATATTAACCCTGGGTAATACATTTAAAAAAAATTTGCCAAATACGTGTTGATCACGGATTAGTTCAGGGTTCCAGAGTGGTTAGGGCTTTTCACAGTTTTCGTAATAAACTGTTGAAAGAAGTCGAATCCAACAACACCTCCGTACATGGCTGCAGACAGAACCTGAACTTTGACACTCGATAACACGAAAACGAAGCTCGAATATGGATTTTTTTATTCTTCAAAAAGTGTTTATTCTGGCGTGTTTTATCAGAATCTGCACTCAAACTTAAGGATGTTTGGGAGGTACAATCGGAGATAAAAGTACATGAAATTAGAAATTCGTGAATAATTGCGTTGTATAACAAACTATGAGGTAAATAAATAGTTATCTTTGTTAAATAATAGCTATCACTACAACTGATTGTACAATACATCAAACTATAGCTCTCAGCTGACTACAAGAGCTGAGTACATTCTGAGGATTTTTCGGAGGAATTTCAAAATGCTACGAGACGATTGAAAATTTAGTAGAATGTTCCTCATTAAATACTAAGGCCCCTGTGAAAATTTCAAACCGATTCACTAAGCCGTTAAAAAGTTATTTAATCTGTTCTGTTTTCGAATTTCCATAAGAGTACGTGTAAAATTAGTTTTTTTTTTGTTTTTAATAACTTTTTAACGGCTTAGTGAATCGGTTTGAAATTTTCACAGGGGCCTTAGTATTTAATGAGGAACATTCTACTAAATTTTCAATCGTCTCGTAGCAAATCGTCTCGTAGCAAAATCCTCAGAATGTACTCAGCTCTTGTAGTCAGCTGAGAGCTATAGTTTGATGTATTGTACAATCAGTTGTAGTGATAGCTATTATTTAACAAAGATAACTATTTATTTACCTCATAGTTTGTTATACAACGCAATTATTCACGAATTTCTAATTTCATGTACTTTTATCTCCGATTGTACCTCCCAAACATCCTTAAAACTCTATCAAAGTCTCTCTTTCTTGGTGCTCATACTGCTCATAGATTGAAAAATGTAGAAATCATGAGCGTGTCAGCGACGGACAGACAAACAGACTTGACAAAATGATAATAATTCGGATATTTTGCTACGGAACCTTATAAAAATTAAATCAAAATTAGTAATATATTCAGTATCAGTGTGATTACCATGATCGCAAGGCTATCCTGTTTGACTTTTTGCTATGGTAACAAAATTTACCTTTTATTAAAAACATGATTTTTGTATGTAGAATTGTAGATTGTTTGTTCCGTTAATAAAAAAATTAGCATAACGCACAAATGCATGTGTTTATATGTACATACATCCAATATCTTACTTCCTCAAGCGCCCCTCTAATTAAAATATGGAAAGAGGTTAAAATTTCCAGTTATTTGTTCGGTATTTTGTTAGTCTTCATCAGGCTTGGAAAATCTGTGGTGTTGGTACGTAAGTAGTGTAAGTTGTAAAAATTTGTGTTTTCAAATTTGTGACATTCTGTATTCGATTGTTTACATGAATTACAGTAAGTAGCTGAAAATTTTGTGTATATCATATCGTTTGAGCGAAAAAAACTTACTGTCTTCTTTTCAGTAAAAAAAAAAACACATCGGACTATTATTCTCGAAATCAATAATGTAACTAACTCATATAGTTTTCTAACTTTTCTGAGTCATAGCACATTTTTGTCGAGCAATGATTCGATGACGCTCGTATTAGGTGAGGTATTCTATACAGATAAAACTTTTTTTATGCGGTGGATAGGGACCACATAAAAAAAATCGCACAAAAAAAATATATTCAAAAATATCATAAATAGCTATAAAATGTTAGGTTCGGTCCAGATTGTAAAAAAAACCTTTTTTTATGCGGTGAATCGGGATCGCATAAATACAGTTTCATCGAAAATACATAACTCAAAGCGTTCAAAACCTCACGATTTCCTTAGAAGTTGCTTTTCTAAACAAGATAAAGCATTAATATACACGTGGGAATATTTTATTTCATTTTTATATTATGAAAATTATATTCTTATGCAATGTACTGATTAAATGCTTAAAAACCATTAAAAAGTATTTTCATCAAAGAAAGTTATTATAGTTAACGTTTAAGTTTTCTACTTTCTCTTGATTTTCATTCACCTTATGCATTTTAATGACCATTTTTTTTAAAAACCGCATAAAAAAATCGCACAAAAAAGGATCGCATAAAAAAAAGGTTTAGCTGTATTGTATATTATTATACTGGATGCAGGGGCGGATCCAGCTCTCAAATTATGAGGGGCCACATTTATTTAAAGGTTTCATAAAAGAACGACTTCGAAAATCAGTAATTCGCTCCCATTAACGGTTTTCAAGGCACTAAAAATTTTTAGTAAATTAAAAAATGCCTGAGACGGCAAATTGAACGTGGATACTTGTTGGCGACTGATGCATTCAGGTAGGGTGACAATGGGGGCAACAGGTCTTGCCCCACTTTCCACCAGTGTTTAATTAGAGGAATATGATATTGTAATTTTTTCAGTAATTTTAAATGAACTCGTTTTTAAAATTAACCTCCATTTTTGATAATATCCGATTCAAAACGATAGGTTGTAGACAATTTTTGAACATGCTGTGTAAAAGATAATTCAATTATTCAACGGTATGTACTCGTATTGCGTTAATCTTGTATTTATGTTTATGTAGATTATTATGTCCAAGCTTGTATATACATATGTATAGTATAATTATAATAGTTTCTATTAATCAAGATGCAGTAAAGTAATTTGGCTTTAAGCAGAACGTTAATTCGGATGATAGACCCTCTCTGTCTCACTGTGTCTGTCTAACTGTGTTTCCTGTTGTTTCATGTTACTTCGAATAATTAATCAGTTCGAATTTCTCAAATAATTATCAATTAAACTTCGTTATTGTTCAGATCAAAGGTAATATGAACACCTTTAATGAAATGCACTGTGATTAAACAGACTGTCAATAGATGGCGCCTTCTATATTTTTTAAACAATATAATATATACTTTTTGTTCTGTATGAAATAAAACCATAACCTACAAGTTTAGTCCGAATTTTAATCGGAGCTACTGGAGTTAACTTAAAACTATTTATTTACTGGGAAGTTGGTCGTGTGGACTTCCTAGATTGTACGCATACCACATCAGTTTTTTTTTTTAAATTCTAATAATAATCCCATTCTGAATGGTTGTGTACCAAATCATAATTCGAGGTTAAGAGCTTAGCAATAATAAATAAATTTTTAACAAACTTCTTATCCTGAGTTAAATCAAAGTAGAATTTTTAGCCTTTATATATAATATATTGTGTGAATGATTTCGTTAGATTTGACACAAATTATTCAATTAAGGTACATACTGTATTCCGGTATTCGTAATAAAATTATTTGAAAATTTCCATCGCCATATTCACAGACGTGGTAACGGAAAGGTAAAATTCGATCCAAAATTAGATTTTGCCAATTTTATTTTATTTCTTTATGTTAGTGTTTATAATTTTCTAATGAAATTATCTAGCGACACGGGGTTGTCGCGGTGCAAAGAAACACAACGAACCGTAGCTACATCGAAATAGAAATACATTAACGAAATAACCTGTTACGTAACGAAATTTAATTTATTAAAATTTTATTACATAATTTATTGTGATATGTAAAATTAATTAATTTCCAGTAAAATAGTAAACAAAATTACGTTTAAATTATCTATTCATAATGTATACAATATGTCCCATAAAAGTATCTCTGGGGACTATTTGAATATATCGTCCCTCCAATGCTACAGTGGGATATCTTCAAAAATGACCATATTGAGAGTTATTGACACTGTCGTATTCCATTTTTCGAGTACTTTAAAATGCTGTACTGAACAATGTTGTCTGTTTGATATTTAAAAAGTTATGCCAGAAAAACCAGTGTTCAACGAAGTACTATTGTCCATATTTCTAAGTCGAACACTGAGATATTGACCATATTTCAATGTTCGATTGGAGAAAATGATTTTACATATTTTTATTTGGTATGACGTTGAAATATTTACACGATGTTGTTGTGTAATACAACAAAATTTTTGGAACTTGTAGAACATAAATAAAGAATATTTCATTAAAATTGGTAAATTAACAAACTTTATTTTAGCATTAAGGAATATTTTTAAGAAACCAGTTTATAACAAAAACGGTAATTTAAAAATCATGTGAAAATGGTTTCTCGTGGTAAGAAAATATTAAATTTAGCCCTAATTTAGCCAAATCAGACTACGAAGCGTGTAACTCAATTTTTATGAAATTTGAATAACAACAAGTAAATCTAAGAATGAGTTGTAAGATAATAATAGTAATAGTGATTAATTTGTTAATATAAGTTAGCAGAACCTTGGGATATTTTCTTATAAATTAATATTTTTTGTAAATTTTTAAAATGTAACACTGGGATATTTACAATAAAATTACAACAGAAATTGCTATAATTATTCAAAGGTTCGAATTTATGTTCCTAAAACTAGTAATGACAGTAGAAAATATAATTTTGGTCTTTAAAAAAGCGTTAAAATAGTTAAAAATTAATTTAAGTAGAAGTTGTTATAAATTGAAAAAACTCGAAAACTTTAATCCTGTTTTTCTTAATAGTGCTATTTTGACAATATCCACTGTTTAATTGGAAGGACGATATGGTCTACTAAATTTTTGGGGTTTCGAAGAAAAATCTCAAAACTCGTACTATATCATCTGTCATATCCCCCGAATTCTTACATCTTTCGCCCTATAAACGTGAATTTTGTTGCACGTTTTTCGTAAACCGTAAACAATGTACTTAAAGACCCTATATTTTATCCCGAAAATTGTGAAAAATTCTAGCCACTGAAGAACCCTAACTTTTTTTTCAAATTTGGGAAATATAATTTTGAGAAAACTACATCAAAATCTTTGTAAACTGTTTGTCTGACGCTTATTAAAAATAAAATATTTTTAAAGTCATAACTTGAGAACTGTTGCGAATTGAAGCTTAAAATTTTACTGAGATATTCTTCGGTTCTTAACACTAACGCGAGCACTCAAATGTGATTTTTGTTGGTGTGAAGTTCGCATGCGGTAAATAAATATTCTGATTTGATAACTTTTCTACTAAAAAACACTGAACGCTGCATTTTATAAAAACATTTGTAAGGTTTCGTAGCCATTGTTAATGTTTATTGTGTATTTGTAAAAGTGTAAAATTGTCATTGAATGGTGCCCGATGAAAAATTCTCAGAAATTTATCTGTTTAAAAAATTTTCATTAAAAGTTTTTACGAGAAGTTAATAATTTTTTTGTTTTTGAAAAATGAGTCAAGTATAGTTTTACTGTTTTGTGTTTTTATTGTTTGAAAAAAGTGAGAAATTCGAGTTTTTTTTTGGAATTTTATACTTAATTTATTTTAAACTTTTTAAATTAAAATTTTATTCTAGTAAAGAAACAATGAATCAGTGCCTACGCTTAAAACTATGTAAGCATATTTTTACCCCCCTTTCAGTAATCACTTTCGATTTTTTTAAATTCATTATTTATTTTTATCAATTAAAACTGAAAAAATTGAAAACTGTATTTTTACAACGTAAAAAATTTACTACAATTTGTTTGTTTATATTGATTTTAGCCAAAATCAAAACTTTAATAGGATAACACTGAAATGTTAATAGGATAATAAATTATTTAAGAGGATTTCGTACATACTAAAGAGGATAAAAAATCTGACGTCAAAAATAATGAATTCGAATTTTTCCCACCAGTTTTTGTTTTGAAAATGAATTAATTCAAAATTTAACAGAAAATTTCGAGAAAAACGTGTTTAAAGTACGTAGTCTGGCTTAATTAAATACTGGGAATTTTTTAAAATTTTCGTTTAACGACTTATTCTTGAAGGGCTAAGCTTTAACAATATGAAAAAAAGATTAATTGTTTCAAATTTCGAGATAGGGTAAAAGCCCCCTTTGTGGAACGGTATCTAATTATGAACATTTACATATTAATGAAGTTATTTCTGAAAGAAACGTCTGATACCAAAAATTATTATTAATAGAATGATTGTTTTTCAATTTAAATTCACCTCGCATTTAAAATTTCCTTACTTAATTAAAGAAATAAATATGTAAATGTCAAAACTGTTCCAGTATTAGATACCGTTCCACAAAGGGGGCTTTTACCCTATAGGAAAAAATTAAAAACTTTCAAACATGGAAGAGTAAAAACGTCCTTTAAGTGTGTGAGTTCACAGATAAAAAATGTGGGTCTTTTCAGTTTTGATATTAAAGAAGAAACGAAATCAGAAAGGCAGGGGGGGGGGGTCAGCAGAAAGACTTACTCTGTTAGTGCGAAAGACATTATCGTTTAATGATACTTAATGTAATTGTTGCAGTTACGATAGCCGAGCCTGATGACAATGAAATGGAATCGGCGGCTGGCGGTCAACCAAGACCTCCGTTGCTCCACCAACACTCCTGTACACAACTACATTCCCCGACCGCAAATGGTGTTGATCGGAAAGCTTTGAGGCAAACCCTATATAGCGGTAAGTTACCCTTTCTAATCGTAGAATTTTAATGGGAAAAAATGGGGTACATTTGATTCTCTTTGTTATCGATTGATATTGTAACAGGAGCTTTCGTTGAAAATATAATTAATAGACACGGGATTACAAGGGCTTTGATCACGGATCATGGGACTAACTTTAAATTCCAACTGATGAAAGAAATTTATATGAACCCACTGTCTGTGGCCGTCAGATGATGTCGTGTCTGTTACGTTCAGTGTTTGCAGATATGAACGTGCCTTTAGTAGAACAAAATTGAAAAGAAGTGTATTTATTGATTTGTGATTGAACTGACTCAAAATTTCTTTGTTACAGGAATCTTTTATAAACACAGACGTACCATTTTTGCCCTAGGATCATTTCTACGAATGCTACGATCCAGAAATTCCGATTATAATGCAATCAAAGGTGATCCCGACACTGAATAGCCAAATGTTCTCTACTATAATTTAGGAAAATGTTTGTTTTTAATTATAATTGTTTTTTTTTTTGATATTGTGTAGAATAGCTAATTATACGTATAACTCTCACTAATTACTCAATTATCTAATAATTATGTAAGTTAAGACGTACTGTTAAAAATATTTATGATCTGTACACCAGGATCCCACGGAAATTTGTGATCCACAGTCCTAACATAAATGACCCAGTCGATTCCATCGTGTCCCCTCGTCTATCCCCGTACCGACCAAATTCAATATGTATGTTTTCACACTTAAACAAAACATCACATATCTTTAAAATAATTTTTTGTTAATTCAAAATTTTATTTCGAACAAGATCGTATGTAGGGTTAAACTTGTTAATATCTGGGTCAAGATTAAAAATTCTAAAACAGAGTTGAAATTAAAAAAAAAAAAATAACAAAATTTTTATAAATAATTGTAAATTAGATGGCGCATGATTTCTAAGTTTTCGGTTCTTAGATAAAAATGCTGCGATTTTATACATTTTATTGTTATTAAAAAATGTTAATGTAAGCCATTTTTCAAATTGGATACTATCGCGTTTTTTAAATTGTGGAATTTTTTTTTTGTAAAAAAAGTGATAAAATTTGTAAAAAAAAATGTTCTCTTGGAAAATTCGATGTTCACATTTGATTAATGAAGAAATTTTCAAAACATTTTCGATAAAAATTGTATATATTGTGAAATATTGTTCAAATTATCGGTGACCTTGGATTTTATTGTAATGGAGGAAGTTAATTGTTGAATGAAAAAATTTTTAATTATATTCAGTTTTAAATATTATTTACTTTTTTTAAACGAGTACAGTGTAACCTGGTTCAAGTATGTAATTTGGCTTGGCCACCTTCATTTAACTAAGGCATGGTTTCATAACCTGCTGCTATTTTAATGTATAATTGTGGTTGTTTTTAATTTTTCTGAACTTTTTTATTAAAGAAATTCAAGAAATAATAAGAGCCTCGTTAGAAAATAGAATTATGTACATAATATTATATTGTTTTTATTAGCGAAATCTTAATTTTTGGAAATTCTGTTTCATTAGTTTTCATCCTTGAATATTTTTTTTGAAATTAGAATGAGCTTAAAAGATAAAGCCAGTAGATAAATGTTTTCTTGAAGACTGACCCAAAAATTGCAGCAGGGAATATTCTATGAAAATAATTAACAAGATTACACTGTACTTTTAATTATAGACTACACATATAGATGGTAAAAATACAATTGAATTTAGGTAGAGGTCTCATCGAACGTGTAGAACTTAGTGTTTGAAAAAATGGATCTCAGTCCATGGTCAATGAAATTTTCAAAAAATACGAACATTTTGTATCGGAAGTGAGGTTCCATCCGTCTATTTTCTGGAAGTTTCATTGATGAGAAAACGAATTTTGATATTAATTAAACTATTCTGGAATGGATGAAACTGCTGCCTAAAATTATTCAGCACGATTATGTATTGTATTTTTATTATTTTTTAAGTTTTTTTTCTTTATAGAATAAAGAGAAGTCGTGACATAAGACTCAAAACGATCTGAGGCAGAATAAAATTATGGTCCGTAACAGAATCCAAAAGTGTAAAGCTGTCTAGTTTGGACAGACTTTTCTTTACCTTCTTTTTTATTTCACCGTAAAAAAAATTAAATATGGGTCGTTTCATGCGCTAAAGTGGATTGCAAGTGGCTTTATTTCCACCTGTGCTGACATCTATTAGCGACGTTCTAAAGCATCCTATTAAAAATAATTTTTATGAAATCAAGGAAACGGAATATTACGAAGGTCAAGAAGCTTCTTTATTCAAAAATGTTTCAAGCGATTTTTTTATTAAACTGTACAAACGGTATTATTAATAAAATGTTACTTTAAAACCTCCCCAGCAGATGTCAGTACAAGCAGAAATAAGGCGATTTGCAAGCCGCTTCATCACATGAATACGGGCGCCAATATTTTATCAATTGTAAATTGCTTATTGTCTGATTTATCGCTGTTGAAAATATGTTTAGATAATTGATGGTCGGATAATCGGCAATTGGTTTGTCATTCTGTTATTGTTATTTCGTAGTGTCATATCATTTAACTAGTATACGAACTTAATTTAGACTAATTTTAAAATGACATTAATTATGTATATGTACTTACTATGGCAGGCCATGTTCAAACAATAAAAACCAGTGCTAAAAATTGTGTAATAAACGAGTGGCAACAAAAATGATTTACCAAAGAAAATAAAATTCTAAATGTATCTACGATATATAGATTACTCTACATATTAAATATATTTCATTTTAAACAGAGTTTTTCATGCATTTTTTTTTTATCAGAGATGTAACGAGTGTCGATTCTTTTGAGATTCCATTTTGATTTTTTAAGGATGTTGGGTTTGTACAGTCTGAAAATATTTCTGTATACATACTTGTGAATCTTCCGCCACGCTTCCTTTAATGCAACGTTGTCAGATGTTAGGTGAATAGTAAAATTTTTTTCAACAATGGATCTCCTAATCACTTTCAAACTTCGTATACACGTTTAAACAGATTTGTTTGTTAATTTTTGTTATTTGGAATACAACAAAAGGTGTACTTTTTTACAAAAGCGAATATTCGTTACATCTCTATTTTTTTATATAAAAAAAAAAAAATGTTAGAATGATGAAATGCGCATGACCACAATGTGTGCAATACAATAGTCATGTGCAGAAGTAATTAATTCTAACATGTTTACTTTTTTTTTAGGTTAGAGGTATATTTTATTAAATATGTTTGAGCAAGAATATTTTTTAAAAGTTGATTTGCTCAAGTTTCACATTTTGAAATAAATTGAAATTGTTTTATTGAAAAGATTTATTTGGTTTTTGTTCTAATCAATTTAGATACATGACCATGTGTTCAATAATATTAAATTATATAATAAAAAAATCTGTAGATACGGAATCAGTTTTGCAGTTAATGTTTGTCAAATTTTTTGATCAAATTTTTATTAGAATATTTTTTGTTTATAATTTTATTAGAGTGTACGGCTTAATTGTTAATCTATAGATGAAAATCACCATCGCTGACGTCCATATATATGGAAAGAAAGTACCAAGTTTGAGCTTAAAGTTGGGAAAGCATTCAAACGTAAGATTTTAGCCAGGTTTAATGCTATGTTACCGGGCAATTCGACACTAGCGATATTCGTTTTTGGTATCAAAACAACAATGAAATTGGACATATATATATATATATTTTTAATACTTTCTGACAGTTTGTGTGGGCGTACTGTCGATGATGAATAATTCAGTAGTCATTAATAGTTAAATAGTTAACAGTTTTATGATTTGATCAAAAGTTTGACAGTTCATGTTACCCGATAATTTTGTTTTTATGAGAATTAGAAAAATTTTTAGACATCACGTTTAAACAAATTGTATATGTCTATTTATAAAACTCACACATTTTTATGACGTGAAAAAAATGAAAAAACCTTGGAACTTTTTAACTAACTTCATTGTCGAATAATTACAGGGAACTTTTAATTTGTAATTTTAAAAAGTCAAGAATTTTCTCTCAAAGTAGTACAATGTGTAATATAATCCGGTAGCTGACTGTAATTTGTAGTAAAAATTCAGAGATATGTTTATTTCCTTTGAGTTGATTCAATAAGTATTATCAAAAATTGTATTTTAATTTTGAATTGTTTATTTAAGCGCCAAAATACTAACCTCAACTATTGTGACGTCATAAATAGTAATAAATAGATTGGACGCACCAGAAGCATTATGGGAGTTACGTAACACAAATTACAAATACAGTCAAGTACCCTATTTATACTGATTGTAAGGCCGCATGAAGCCACGACTCACGAGCTTAACCCTGTTTTTAGTTCTTTGACTGTCACAATGGCTTTGAATTTCAGTTTTTTTGGAAACTAGTAAAAAAAAAATGTATTTAGGTAGTTAAAAAGTTCTGTAGATGTTTGACGCTTAATATTATATAAATGTCTGTGTTAAACTGAGCAAAATGCTTGAACCCTGATGCCTCTTCTGTATAAATGTTTTTCTTATATCAACAAATTTTTACCTAAAAATAAAGACGATTAAAAAATTCAAATTTGTTCAGTTTATTTCAAAAATTCTAGTTCGATTACACTGCTCAAACAGTACGAGTTCAGAAACCTTCCTAATGAGAAAAAGTGCCCTTGAATTTTTTTGAAAAATACGTAAATGATCGGTCTTATAGCACAATAAAGGTAAGTTCTAACAGAATATTTTTCTCAATAAGGGTCTGAAAAAAATCGATCGACATAGTTAAAAATGATAAAAAATGAATTGAGGGTATTTTTGAAAAATTATAGAAAGAACTGTGGTCCATAAGACTACACGTTACCACTAATGAATGCGAATGAAATTTGGATAAATATTTATAAAGATGTCGCTTTTTGTGCATTTCAGTATGCACACAAATGATATTATCGTATACTAATACGAAATTCATGTTATTTAACATAGATGTCACTAACAGATTCATGAATTTAGTTTCATAATTTTATTGAAGCTAATGGTTTCACCACAGAATAGGTTTCACCGTTAAAGTTGGCAACTTTATTTAACTTAAATGTGTTCTGATCGTTATCCCGAACAATTACCGATTGTTGCAAACGAGAAATAACTTCTAAAAAATTAAATAATATATATAAGGTTTGTTCCAACAAATACGCGAATTAATAAATTTAATAAATATATCAATTTTACTATATTATTCTTATGGCTCCGAAGAAACATCTCAGAATCCGTATAGTTTCCGGTTTCGTCAAATCTGTCTGTCCGGCCGACGGTCCGTTCGTCAAGTTGTCGGTTACCGAACTTCACTATTACAATTCAGATCTTTTGTAGAGACATTTTTTGAAAACTCTAATAATCAACTAAAGTGTTTCCACATATATCTGGGGAAATTCCACAAAATTGTCATCACTACATTATAATATGGTAGGGTACTTACTTACCCCAAGAAATTTTAAGGATCCCGAGTTTTTTCTTCGGAACCCTAGTACAACCGTAAACAAAAAAGAGTAATAAGTATTATTTGAATGTTAAATAAATAAATGGCATTTCGCATACGGAGGAGTTAAAACTAACCCACATAAACCCAATGTGTTACTTAACTGCTCGTTGAAATTGACTGAGCGACACATAAAAATATGATGTCACTACTTTAGTGACTTTAACCACATACTACATAATTATACTTAAGCTATAAACGCACGCGCATTCATATTTTAAGTAATAAGTCAGTTAAATGTTTGTTGCATTAACTTTCGTTTATATCAAAAACTTCTAATATTCGTGTGTTAATGTTATATTTTAATATTGATTTATCTTTTGTTTTCTTCTATTTACTCTGAGCAAGAGTTCAAGAGTTTCCGGTCTATCAAGAAGTATCCATTTTGGACCTAGTTTTCAACTAGAGACTGTCTCTTTTGATGACGACATTTCATATTACACGACCCAATATTATTCCAGTTAATGGTGAAAATAATTTCGGACTACAACAATTCTATTTAAAATTAAAGAATTGCTTTTAAGCATTTCTCCAAAGCTTGAAAAAGTGTCGATACCTATTTGAATTACATGATCGACCAAATGGTCGGAAAACGACATTTCATATTACACGACCTAGTGTTACTCCGATTAATGGGGAAAATTATTCCATGCTACAAGGAATCTATTCAGAGTTAAAAAAATTGCTTTTAAACATTTCTTTAATGCTTCAAAAAGTATCGACAGGGCGGATTTGGGGGAACACACAGTTTGGGGCCCTAGACATTTCCTTCTTACCGGACCCCCTCTCAGCCCCACAAGATATAGAGCCCACAAAAGATATAAAATAGAATTAAATAATGTGAAAAACTAAAAGGGCATAGCCGGGTAAGATAGGGAAAACGGCCCTTGACACAAAATTGATTGTTTTTATAGGAAATAATACTTCTTAGCCCCAGATACATTCCTGCCAAATTTCAACCCTCTGAAGCTAATAGCTTATGAACAAAAAATGGTGGGTGTCGCTAACGCGTAAGTGCCAAAAAAAATTTACTTAAATTTAAAAATTTAAAAAAATTAGTATAAAAAGGGATATAACGTTAATTTTTTTTTATTACTTTGCCTAAGGTGGGTACACAACATATATTAAACTCAAATAAATCGGCTCAGTAATTTCGTAAAAAAAATTTTCTTTTGAAAATTTTTGTCTGTTTGTGCATTTATAAACTATTAGCCTCAGAGGGTTGAAATTTGGCAGGAATGTATCTGGGGCTAAGAAGTATTATTTCCTATAAGAACAATCAATTTTGCGTCAAGGGTCGTTTTCCCTATCTTACCCGGCTATGCCCTTTATGCAAACCCAAAAACCAAAAACAAAAGTTCAATTGTATCGCAAATGTACATTAATCCATTCACGTCAATCTAGTACAAGTAAATAGATAATTTGAACTAGAAGTGTATGGTGAAAGTAACACCGTACAACAAAAGATTTCAATATTTGGTCGGACGCGTCGGCAAGACGGCCGATTGTTGGAAAGTAAATATTAAATATAATAATCGTGCGGGCAGTGGTTGTTCAGCCGTGGTATTGGTCACACCAGTATATGTGCCCCCCGATTAATAACAATTAATTACATTCAACAATACAACTGTTCACCAAAACGACTGTTGAACTCGAAATTATTGTTTTAATTGTTGCCATTTTTTTTGTTTTGTTTTTGTTACCAAACCAATTACCTCACTGTTGCAACCACCCGTGGCCATTATCGAAAATTTGTGTTGTGACGCTCTAGTGTTATGTGAACAATTTTGTGCTTTTTTTTGGAAATTTTTTTTTACAGTGTATTAGTTTTTTTGTTGTTGTTTGTTTGTTTTAAAATTTGGTACGTATATTTTTTTTGAGTATTTTTTGAACGAGCATTGTTGTATTGTTGTGTTTAGACATGCGCGTTTCATGTTTATTTTTTTCAAAATGATTCTTTAACATATGTTTCCCGATTTTTTGGATTATGTATGGAAAGTTTTAGTTTAATTTGAATATTTTAATTAATAGAAAAAAACAGGTATTGTTTTTTTTATTTATTTATTGTTTCAGTCAAAAAATTTTACTTTCTAATTTTTTGATTAAAATTTTATTGTTTAAAGTAAAATAAGAAAATGAAACTATTATAAGTGAAAGGCAAAGAATATTACAAAATAGGTCTTAACATTATGTATAATACCATATATTTTTGTATTGCTTGTTAATATATAGAAATTTACTGTGTTCAATATGGTTATTAAAAATTTGTTCTCAGTATTATGAATATACATAACATACATAAGAAAAGTCGTATTTTGAAATTTGGGTATGATGAAAATAGTTTTGGACGCAGGCTAAGATATTTTGAAAATACCCCTGTCGCAGCATCCTGCATAACATAGCGAATTTCCGTTTATAAAAATTAGTTTTTCTCGGAAACTAGTTGACATAGAATAATAGTTTACAGACCTTTTTATGTAATTTTTTCTCCTCTTTTAAATGGTGTAAAAAAAAATTCGCAAAAATTTTTGAATAAGTGGAAATTTTTGGCAAAAATCTAATTTTTTGCAAGAATAAAGACCATCTCCTGGCATCAGATGTGTCTGGCTGAAGAACTCATCCAAGGGTTTGAAACTTCCAATGTTTTCACCAAATTTCATAAAAATTGGATACTTCGTTCGAGAGTTATCGCGCGGACACACACACATATATATATATATATATATATATATATATATATATATATATATATATATATATATATATATATATATATATATATTTTAGTGAATATTATTTTCGGTTTCTACGGACCTCAAAAAAAATTTCTGCCATAGTTCCGCGTCATGACAGTAGCTGTAATAGCTGAATAGCTGAATTCCATTCTGGAAATTCGCTAAAACGACACTTCACAGTCGCCCTTGAGTTTCTTACAGACATAATATTAAGGTTCACAGACGTTTTTCTCGAATGATCTGGTGCTAAGTTTTTTGTAACCCGCTAACAAAAGGTTATGAAATTTCATAAATTTTCTTTGGGGAGTAAGTTTGGCCCCTCTAAAAAAAACGATGAATTTATTGTATCTTGTAGGGTATCGTTGGAAAGCGCTACTTTTGTAGAGTCTGATCCACAGGTTAAAAATTTGCAGGAACCTAGTTGCGCGAACCGATTCACTCTTGATTGGTTTTATTTTGTTCATTCTAAAATGAAAGACTTAAGTTCTGCGCGGGGTTCCAATTTTAAGAGTGCACGTCTTTGGAAATTATTTTAGATAGAAAAAGTAATGGGTCCAGAACGACTCCCTGCGCACTCCAAGATTTAATATAGTTAAAAATGCATTTAAATATATTTGTAAAAGTTTGTGCCAAAATTTTAATGTAATTCGAAACAACGTGATTCGAGGACGTCCTGTTATCACCGTCTAATTTTTCTAATTCGACAGAAATTCAAAGCCAAATTCAAGCCAAATATGCTGCCAAACGTTTTGAGATTTATATACCACGATATACCACGAAATCACCTATTCATATTCTATTTAAGGCGAAAATAATTTACACTATGGATGAAATGAATGAACTATTGGTCATAAACCACATTAATGTGTTACATACATTTCTGTGGTATCGGGAATTGATTGGTATGTAACGAAAGATAAATTGACTTTATAGACATAAAAATTATCTACAGAGTGTAACAGATATAATCTAAACAATTTTTTGTTTTCTAATTTCATTTTATATCACTAGAAGGTGATTAAATAATATAATATCAGTCTTAAGACATTTCATATTACAATCACTCAAAACAAGCCATAAAAATAAAATACCGTTAACTATAATTAATTCAAACGTTTTACTCTAAATATAACAACTATAAATTTTATGTATAATTTTATTAAATATTATATAATAGATATTTAATATTTCATACAGTAGTGGGAATAATATAAGTAACAGCATTCTATTTATTATCGACTACTGAAATTAAAATTTTCAATTATTGATCATTTAGTTAGCTTTTAATATTCGAATTTTTGTATAATTTCTAATTTTTGACGGTTTGAAAGTGGTATTTTTTTTGCCGGGGGAGTTACTTCTGGAGCGACTGTATAGAAATGTATAAAGTAAATTGAAGGTCTTCGTATTTTTTGTCGGGAGAGAACCCGTTAATCTTTAAATCAATTTATGTACTATAAAGTTTTCGATGGCCTCTACCGTAGTCCATCAAAAATTGATAGGAAAATGTTACCTGAACGTAAAATAATTGAAATGTTTTAAATGATTACAGCATGTTACACTTTTGTTTATATAATTAAAAAAAAATCGAATTAATTAATTAATTATTTTACAATCTAAAATTAGATAAAAATCAAATTATGCCTAATATTTGTGTATGGACTATTCATATTTTCTATATCCGGTATAATTAATTAATTTAAAATAAAAATTTAAAGTAATCAATGCATATTTTAAAATTAGGTAATTTATTAATTTTATTTTCAAAAAAATTTTCAAATTCCATCAAGTATAGTTAGTTTCAATTTTTGATTTTGAATTTCTGATTAAATAAAAATTTCAATTGAAAAATAAATTCAAATTAAATAGTAAGAATTTGTCATTCATGTGTAACGTAATATAGAAATTTACAGTAAGATATGAAAGTATTCGAATACCAGAAATAAAATACGACTTTTCTTCTGTTTGAAACAACTTTTTGAGAAGATCTAACAAGATTTAGGAGCAGCGGTTTCTTTCATAATAGTTGTATTTTAATTGTTTCAAGGTGACCATAAATTGAAACAATTGTCATAACAATTTAAATGTATTTTAATTCATTAAATGTGTTTTTTTCTGATATATATTATAACTGAGCCAGAAAAAACACTTTCAAATTTAAAATTATTAATACTTACTTCAAACTAATTTTTAATATTTATTTCAGAATTTCTAGATGGGTCATTTAATTTTTTCGTGTGTCTTAAATTTCCTAATAATTTAACCGAAAATAACGAAATTTGTAAATTAATTTTGTATATTTACAATAAAATTTGAAAATCCTGATTTAAAAAGAAAACAGACAATAGTCTTTCTATGGTTTGCAAATATCTATCGTTACTCTGATTTTGTCGTGTGGTCCATTTTGGGACATGGTTTTTTACAAAATCCCCAACATCTAAAACGAAATTAAATAGTGTCGACCACATTTTTTACACCGTACTGTTGTATGTTACGATCTATTTCATTAAAAATTAAATATAAAAAAAAATAATATAAGAAATATAAAACAATATTTTAAAAGTTAACGGAAATCACGTAAGCTTTTACGCAATCGGTTTTATAATAATGTCCCCATTGGATATCCGTATTCGTTCCGTTAAATACACAATCACCATTTGTTTGACACAAAGTACATAATTTCAAATTTAACATTCAATATGCATTTGAAAATTTATTGACAATCGGGTTGACGAGACGAGGCAATGTTACACAATGCGCGAGTATGCAGTTGACTCGAACGTCGAGACATGTACATAAATTATTTTCGTTGAAAATTTTCAAATAGTCAATTGAGTAACGTCATGAACTTTGAGAGATCTCATTCCAACGATTCCAAAAAGAAATAAATTGAATCGAAACAACTTAGAAGAGTTTTGCTAAATACTATAATTACTATTTGTTCCTTAAGTAGTTCGTTACACAACCACCATGATATTTTAGATGTCTTTAGTATGTTTATATGCATATGTTAGTATGTCTTACATTAAACCATTTGTGGGATGTGTATACTTTTGCTCCGTTATAAGTAGGGATGTTAGGGATATCCGTAACCGTAACCGAAACTACCGGATATCCGTAAACCGTATCCGAAAATAAAAGTTTCGGATTTGTTTCGGATAAAAACTAACCACTGCCGTTGGAAAACAGAGGCTAAATCGAAGCAAATTTTTGCTGCGTGTATTTCTCTTGATAGATTTCCGTTAATTTGTGTTTGGCGTTCACTTTTTCCGGTAAAATTTTTCCTTTTTTTTCTAAAAAAAAATGTTCACTCAAAGCAATTATCCGTAACCGTAACTGTATCCGAAACATTATCCGTAACCGAAACCGAAACCGAAAAAAATGTTTTTAAATATCCGTATCCGTATCCGTATCCGAAATTTCATATTCATAACATCCTTAGTTATAAGCAACTTCAGAAGAATAGAATCGTCGTAAGTCGTATTTTGTCGTAACTCACAGTAATCAATCTGTATATTGTTGTGTATCGAAACAAAATTGTAATTTTGTTGGTAAAAAAAAAAAATTATTAATGATCAAAGCAGAGATAGGAAATTTTTTTACACATTTTTTTAATATTTGTTGTTGAATTAAAAAAGAAAAAAAATAATGGGCAAGCCGCAATAGAAAGTATCAACTGTTTTATTTGAAAATGAAAGTTATCAAACGATATTAGAGATTTAAATTGACAGTGCTTACTTATAACTAATCGTTTTCTAAAATATAAATAAAAATTCTTATTCACTTGTGGCCAACTTTTTAAACACTGTTTTAACGACGTACTATTTTAAGCACGTGTTATCAGACCAGAAATGCATGAATATTCATTGGAGACGAGTCAGTGTCACAAAAAAATAATTCTGGAAATATAACTTTTACTATGAAAGTGGATTTTCTCTTAATCCCACATTTCTAGTTTTTTTTTTAAATAACGGTAGCAAGATTGTACACCTAACTTCAAAATTTATCTCCACTAAGCAACTCACTACTAGGGTTTCCGATCTCTGGAAAAATCGATCCAAAAAAAAAAATCGGGTTACAAAAGATCGATCTGACGAAAATCGATTCAATTTTTGTACTTTTGTACTAAATAGTTTCTTTTTGGGTCATCACAAATCAGTTTCAAAAAAATTTTTAATTTCCTTTGAAGATGAACTGAGTGAATTTAATATGAATAAAATGGTTTCCAGTTTGCGCTAAAAGTATCACATGTATCGAAAATTTGACTCAATTTTCTATAAATGAATCATAAAAGTGGTAAAATTATTCGACAACATAAACAGTTAAACATATTTTACAATAATTTTGAAAAAATATCATATTTTTACTAAAAATATTCTAATTTCATTTCGAAAAGATCGATCTCCGATCCCGTAAATTTTTTACGATCTCTGTATCGATTTGGTCTCCAAAGAATCGATTCGAAAAATCGAAAATCGGCTCTCCAAAAATCGATTTTCGATAAAATCGAATCGAGATTGGAAACCCAACTCACTACCCCATTTACGATTAAAAAAACTACCCTAACTTTAATGTCATCTTTCCCGGTGTGTCATCATGTATTTTCCCCAAAAACTCCCACCCCTAAGACCCCTCGGAAGAAAATTTAACGAAATATTGTGATTTTTTAAAACAAGAAGACTATTTAATTTTTAATTTATACTAAATAACGTTTAAGTCATGTTCCAGCTACAATTTTATTTTGTCTGTGGCAACTTTTGCTTTCGGCACTAAATGAATTTTTTGTTAATTTCTCAGACATGTACTATACAATCGTACATATTATAAAAAAAATTAAAATATCTGTCAAAATAAATTAAAAAAAGTTGATTTTGAACTCACAGAAATATTTAATCCAGTTTTATTTTTATGGATTGACATGATTAGCTAACTGTACTTAGTTTTGCAAATTGTATAAACAAAATAAACCGGGCTTTTTTTATAGTCGGGACTTTGATTGAAATGGTATATTATTTTTGAGAGGCGTTCAAAATATAAAATAGTTGAAATGCATTCAAAATATTACGGTACATTTTTTTTTGCTAATTTAACTTTTTATTTCTCACCTTTTACAATAATTATAAAACAGGGACGATTCAAGAATGAATGTTTTATTATTTTTATACGATAACGCCACTGTTTTGTACAATTTGTACGGTAAATTTACCTAAATTTTATCGAACGTTATCAATTTCAAAAATAAAACCGGATTTAAACAGCCGAAAAGTTTCTATTTAATTGAATTAATTAAATTAGTAATTTGATCGAAGTCAATTAGGAATAAATAAAAATTATAATAAGTCTGTCATATGGTTGATTTTTGAATTGGTTTGTTTATTTAATAACAAAATTTCTCTTTTTAATAAATGCAAAAATAATCTTATAAGTATGTTTTGATAGTAGCAAATATTCTGCGAAAGTTCATATTATTAGGGAAAATTTTGAAAAATGGATACAATTTTCGTTTTTCGTAAATAACCGCAAAAATATTTTGACGTGTATTTTAATTTTTTTTCTTATACTCAGAAGCCCTTAGAGCTTAGAGCTTAGACAATCGCCCACTTCGCCCGTTTAGAAATTCGGTAGCTCTTGCGTAAAACTCTCGAGATTCCATGAGATCATTGTCCGTCACTAAACATACTTGCAACGGCTAAACTAATCAACGTCCTTGGTGAAATTTAATTTAAAAGCGGATAACGATACTGATTTACGGATGCCTGAGAAAATTTTTTTTTCTTTTCAAATAATACACTTCAGTGAGTTTTGCAGTTACCCGGTCTAATATCATCTCTACGATGTCTATTTGAAAATCTATTTTTTTTTTCCATCAGCTAATAAAAAACAATCTGGTCGATGTTTTTTTTCGTTTTGTCGACGAATAAAATGTTAAGTCACGTCAGCGAGTGTGGTTGAACATTGAGCAAGGTTACTTAGCGCAGAATTTCTTGACTAAATTAAATTAATGTTAGTGATAAATATGTTAACGCTACTTAATGTATTATATGCGTTTATAATAAAAATTCTGCGGTCAAATTAATAAAATAATGTTACTAGAATGGCGAGAAAAAATTTAATGTAATTTCTTTGTGAAGTGTATTTGGTATACAGTGCGTGCAAACATTGCGTGCGTCATATCAAAAATTCGCTAAGAGCGTGGTCTCGTGTTAAATTAGGATTGTGTAGTCAGTAAACAATGTTTTTCACCATTTTCAGAGTGAAATTGATTGTATAGGTTTAAGTATATTTGTTAGGGATGATCGATATTAGACATCGATTCTATCATCGATAATAGACATGTTGACATCGATTCAAGAGTATCGATATACGATATATATCGAAAGAAAGACATCGATGTTCGAAAACATCGATATTTCTGTAGCAAAATAAACAACCATTATAATCTATTATTTTATGTATTAAAAATTAACATTGCCAGTATTTATTTGGTACACTTTGCAAAAAAAGTCACTTTGTTAGAAGCTTCCCTTTTAATATGTTCCTTTGTTGTGATACAAATGCTGCCCAGCTTCTGAAAAAAATCTCTCTGAAGCTGTTGAAGTTACTGTGAAATACAAATATTTAATGGCAATTTTTTTCAAGTTTGAATAAGTGGATCCTAGAACTTGCCATAAAAGTAATGGATCTTGTTTTAAATCAGCGACAGGACTTTATAAATACTGGATAGGTTAGAGTAATATCGATGTTTCGATATTATTCTCATAATATCGATGTGTCGATGTTATCGAGGACATCACATCGATGTTTTTACATCGATGTTTTCCCCCTAAACATCGATGAATATCGATCATCCCTAATATTTGATTGGGTGTGGGTCACTTGCGCACAGCAGTTAGTGGTTTCCTTTTTTTGGCTACGGAGCCCTAAGAACGTTTCGATATGCGTATTTCTATCGTGTTCCTACGGACGAATAATTTATTTTTTTTGGTTTTCGAAAAGCAATGAATTGTTTTTGTAATAAATTTTTATGAAGAAATTGTTTTAGTACAGTTTTCACTTATGCTAGTAATGTACCCTACTATTGGTTGGATTTTGTCTAGTGATTGAATGATTGAAATTGTCAGTCGTTCACATTGTGAAAAAGATTTGACCGCATTTTTTCTTTTCTACTGCACAATGATAATTTTTATTTGTTTTTTATTAATTATTATTTGTTAGACATTTACAACATTTCACCTGTTTCTCTAATCGATTGAATATTGCATTTTTTTTTATCGTTTCGTTTACTTCATATTTATATATTTATGTACTTTATCTATACATATAATAAAATTGTAACGAAACCATTTCTGTATATGGAATATTTTTGTAAAATTGTACTGGTACTGTAAATAGTTATCGATGTAGATATCAAAACATCACGCAAAAACTATTGGACGGATTTTAATGAAATTTGGTGTGATGATAACTTATTACCTGAGTCAACATCTAAAATACTTTTTACTCCGGGAAAATGGAAAAACCATTTTGAACATGTGCACACATTAGGCAAGAACTATTGGACCGATTCTAATAAAATTTGGTGTGGTGATAACTTATTACCTAGGGCAACATTTGAGATACTTTTTACTCTGGGAAATTGCCTCATTCGCACGGGAAAATAGAAAAACCATTTTGTGCATGTGCACGCATTACACAAAAACTATTGGACGGATTTTGATGAAATTTCGTGTGGTGATAGCTTATTACTTGGGTCAATATTTCAACTTCGGGAATATTCCTCATTCCTACGGGAAAATAGAAAAACTATTTTAAGCATGTGCATGCATTACACAGAAATTATTATTCTTTGCAAATTCTGTATAATTATTACACTTACATACTTCTCATTGAGTTTATAACAATGCTTTGCGCGAACGACGTCGCGGCTAGTGATTAATAATACAAAACAAAAATGCCGGGACCGGATCATCGCATAGGCAAATGAGACAAAAATGGCTATGGCCCGATTTTTGGAGAGGTCCCGTCAAGTGTCTATTTTAAATATTTGAATCAATATTTGAGATTTGTTTTAGTTTTTCATATTATTTAATTTTGTTTTATATTTTTGTGTGCTCCATATCTTGTGGAGGTGGGAGGGACCCGATAAGAAAAAATTGTCTAGGGTCCCAAAGTGGATTAATCCGTCCTGTTGACATTTTTTTAAGCATCAGAGAAATGTTTAAAAGCGATTCTTTACCTCTGACTAAATTTCTTGTACCAAGGAATCGTTTCCGCCATTATCTGGAATGACATTCTAGATCGTGTAATATGAAATGTCGTTTTCCGACCACTTGGCCGGCCATATAATTCAGACAAATATCGATACTTCTTTGAGCATTAGAGAAATTTTTTAAAGCAATTCTTTAACTCTGAATAGATTTCTTGTGACTTAGAATTATTTCCGCCATTATTTTGAATGACATTAGGTCGTGTAATATGAAATGTCGTTTTCCGACCACTTGGTCGATCATCTAATTCAGACAAATATCGACACTTTTTTTAAGTATTAGAGAAATGTTTTAAAGCAATTCTTTAGTTTTAAATAGAATTCTTGTAGCCCGGAATCATTTCCACCATTAATTAGGGGTAACATTAGGTCGTGTAATATGAAATGTCGTTTTCCGACCATTTGGATCGAGAATGTAATTCAGATAAATATCGACATACCTTCAGTTGTTTTTCTTAAATGTAATACAGAACGTAACCTAGTAAATACGTTTAATAAATTTGCACAAATATAATTTTAAACCATAAAAATCGATTTTAGAATTGTTATTAATAAATATGACATAGTAATTATTATTAATCAAATATAATTTCATAAATATTTCTAAATTTTAATGTTTCAAGGACGATGGACAACTGTTGCACCTTCTAGCAATACACGTAGGTATGATAAATAAATAATAATTGCTAAAATATACGTAGCATTTATAACAGCACATTTCAAATAAAAAAAAAAAAAAACAGCTCCAAATGTTAGTTGTATGTGCAAAAAACCGATCCGTTTACTTTCATTTCAAAACATTTGATGGGTTATTAACGTGTGCTCAACAAATTGATAGAAGTTTATCGAATATTTGTAGATACAATTCAAATGTACACGACCTGAGGCCTATTTACGAATTTTGCCAACATTCCGTAACGTAATGCGTGAACGCAATTATCTAATTTGCGTGCGTCGATTATGATTTGCGGAAAAATTTTATAAATTTTCGAGAAATTTTATGTACAGGATGTTCTATTTAAATTTATCTAGATTTATCATTTTTCATTGTGAATTATGTACGCGATAAGAGCAATAAGGTATAGACTGCAATGTGCTCTATAATACATTACGTACTGTGCAGCCGACCTGTGGTCGATGTTGAATAGTTTTTAGAGATTTTTCAACATTCTGATAACTGTGACCATCAAAACATCTTTTTTGAATTATCACGGCCGAATTGTAAAAGTGGAAAAATCAATTTTATTTTCATCAGGTTTATTGTCAGATCGGACGTGTTTAGTCGGCGATTTCGGATCAATAACAACAAATTAATGAACGATCAATACCCGATAGAAATCATACAATCGGGTCGCGTCAATCGACAATATTTATTCTATATGAAAACGTTCTACTGTGGCAACTTTCACTTAAATAATGATGTAAGGAATTTAACTACTGCATTAGTTTAGTCTTTAGTGTATTAACACTGACTATGTATAACAAGTTACAAATGCAATTGAATGTTTCAAGTTTTTTTGTAATATGCATAATAAAAATTGTAATTGAGTTTCAAATAAATAGATAACGCGTGCGTATATATCGACACGACAATCGATTTCTTTATTGCTACGTACAGGATGTTACATTTCACGACAATTTTTCATTTTTTTTTTTTTTTTTTTGCCGGTGGTGTAAAAATGTTAAGAATGTTTTCAACACACGGGGTAATAATGTTAAATAAGAAAACAAAATGGCTGATACATCAGTCGACATTGTCCAAATTTTTACATCTAAAGTGTCTAAAAAAAAAAAACTAAACTTTTTTGTTTATTTATTAATTAAGATAGGTCCACATAATTATGAAGATGGGACAGACGGACGGATGTGACGAAATTTTGTACACAGTCCACCAAAACCACCACTGTTATAGGGATGATCGATATTAGAAAAACATCGATGCTGACATCGATGTTAACATCGATTCAAGAGTATCGATATACGATATATATCGAAAGAAAGACATCGATGTTCGAAAATATCGATGTTTATGTAGCAAAATAAACAACCATTATAATCTATTATTTTATTTATTAAAAATTAACATTGCCATTATTTATTTGGTACACTTTGCAAAAAAAGTCACTTTGTTAGAAGTTTCCCTTTTAATCTTTTTCTTTTGTTACTACAAATACTGCCCAGCTTTTGAAGTCTCTCTGATGCTGTTGAAGTTGCTGTGAAACACAAATAATTTAATGGCAACTTTTTTCAAGTTTGGATAAGTGGATCCTAGAACTTGCCATAAAAGTATTGGGTCTTGTGTTAAATTAGCTACAGGACTTTATAAATACTGGATAGCTTAGAGTAATATGGATGTTTCGATTCTCGTAACATCGATGTGTCGATGTTATCGAGGACATAACATCGATGTTTTCCCCCTAAACATCTATGTTTTTCTACCATCGATGAATATCGGCCATCCCTACCACTGTAGTACTTTATTAATTATTAGTTTTAGTGGGATCTTCTTAATTTGATGAATGTACAGTGTATCAATTATACTTCCATTAAGTGTAGCACTGTTTAAAATAACTGAAGTATGTTCAATATATATATATATATATATATATATATATATATATATATATATATATATATATATATATATATATATATATATATATATATATATTAATAATTTTTACAATTGAAACATTTAAATTATTTTTTTTCTTTTTTTGTTTGAAAATGAATAATATCAAACCGTTTATTCAACCTGAAGAAAAAAACTTTCTTTGTAATTTTTTTTCTACATTTGTAATTATAGAGAGAATTATTTATAAAAATTTCTACTCTAAAAATTCTAGAGGAATTAGTTTACTATGTCGTGTACGGTAAACACGTTTGCGTTTATTTGTGGAAAAAAAAAGCTAAATAAAAATTATAGTGTAATTAACGGTAATATCTAATTAATTTACAATATGTGTACTACCGTAAATGAAATTTAGAGCAGCTTGAGCTGGCGCATGAGTGGCCAGACTTGTCTTCACGGACTTTTTTTACACGCACTTGTTTTATACACACGTTAAACACGCATTAAGTTAGAATTTCGTGCTTTTAAATTTTAATATTAAAATTAGCTTTTTATATAAGTTTAAAAAAAATTCAACAATAGATTTCAACGCATAAGATCCGACACTTGATCAAGTGCGGCTAGACCACCATCGCTGCGTTGACAGAAATCAGGAATTTATAAGGATTTCGTAGTGGTAACGATTTTGAGAAAAATCTTCGTACCATTTTCAAGAATATTTTCTCAAGATATTTTCACGCATTTAACATATATGTACCTACATTTTGAGAGCAATATACCGGTGGGTACTCATCAATTCTTATTCAGTAAACAAAATTGCGTTGCAATTATCATATTTGTGGCAAAAATAATTATAAATTTTAAATGTTGATCACGTTTTAGACCTTAGCCTCTCCCAGACAACAAAACGAAACATAAAACAAATAAATAAAAGTCCAACGCAAATATAATATAATGAACAATATGGCCGGAGAATTTTCAAAAAGGCATTTATTACATACATTAGTATAGATGCTTACAAATAGTTGTCTGGACGTATTTTGATTTTTAAATAATTCCATTCTTTATTTAAAAAAAAAACAAAAAAACAAAAATCAAACACCGATGAATACCCATTAAAAAAAAAAACGAAAAAGACATTTTTGAAGTTTCTTACAAAATGAATCTGTCCAATATACGTCGAAAAATTCTTTGCTACGAGTGCTTTTATGTGTTTTCTGTGTGTACGTGTGAGATTCGATCTGATGATAAAATCCATTCTTCGTCGTCCAATTCAATGTGGACCGTTAATTTTATGCAAATCCTCAATCACATAGTGCCCACTTGCCCCCACGAGCACCGTATAATATTTACATTGATTGTAATATATAAATGAAACAAAAAAAGTTATTTTAACGCATACAATAAACCACACGGTGAAGATACCCTCAGAATTACAAACACTTAAATACACCGTATCACATATTTCTAATTTTATTTTGTACACTGCCGTGTAAAAATTTATTGCGAACTAGAAACAGAAAGAGTACGAATGATTTCAATCTTGTTTGGTCTACCAATTGGTTCCCGAAAAAAAATTGCTCAGCACCTCCTTTCTAGGGAAAACAACACACCAACTCTCATTCTTGAAATCAGTAATATAGCCCATAGTTTTCCCAACTTTTCCGATTCGACTTTCCCTACCGCTAAGAAACTGCAACGGTACTTTCAAGGTACTACAAGCAAATTATTTATTAAAGTATCAGCCCAAAAATTTTTGTTACGAAGTGTATATTTATATAAATTTATTTTTTAATAATAGGTATTTTACATATATCAACAACGATCGAATTGCAAATTAAAATGTTTTTTCATTTCGAAAATGACAACAAAATATTTTGTTAGAGTACGCAAATGAAAAACAAGATAAAGAACCACATGAACACATTCGAAATGTTAACGATTCTTTTCATTGGAATTCATCTTTATAATTTATTATTTTTGAATAATAAAAACAAGAAAAAAAATTAGTTGCAAATGGTATAGCGTCCGATATGTGTACACTTGATTCGCTTATGACACGGTACACGCACAACTGCGAAGGTTAAATTCAAAAATTTGTCCCGAATTCGTACTGTCGTATTCTTCTATTCAAGTTATATAATACATATACTAATTGCCCTATGCGAATTTACGGTTAAATCCGTTCAGATATTCCGAAATTTCGTATAAAATCACTTTTTGATAGTTTGATGAGATGGCTCTACGTGATTCGGGTACATAAAGGACCCAACTTATCATTTTATTTTAAGGGGAGGTTTATTCGAGAGTCCTTAAAAATTATGTATTTTTCTAGAATTTTTTTCTCAAGAACGTAAATATCAGTTTCAAATTTTGTGTACATATTTATTAAGTATTAAACTACACAAAAAAAATTTTCCAAGGAAAAATATAAAAAAGTGTCCATTTTATAGATAGTGCAGTGTGACGATTCGAAAATCCAATGCCTTATTGGTGGGCATCCTAGCACCGGTAATAAACCACCGAAATCCAAAAACATAAAAGATTTATAAAATATATGAAGAGTACCGGCACCTCTACCTATAATATCAATAAATTGCTGAAAGAAATAAAAAATGGCGGATGTTTGAACTTTTGATTACGATTTTTATCTTATTTTTCGCTCTTTAAAGTAAATAAAAAAAATAAAAAAAAATATTGAAAGTGTATCGAACTTAGGTAGAGGTGCCGAAGAATTGAATTATCTTTAAAATAAAAAATTAAAAAAAAGGATCCATCGAATAGTTTTTGAGTTATCGTGTCCACTAGTTCCAAAAATGTGGTTCCGAGATATTATAAAATATATATAAAGAAACTTATTTTCAAAATTTTATATTTAATACTCATTATTGCGTGAACTACGTTTTTTGAATTTTGCTATCAATTTCGGCAAAAAAAAAAATCGATTTTTTTATCAAATCTCAAGTAAACCTTCCCTTAAACTACTTTCAGCAAAATCACTTTGGGAACATATTCTACACATAATTGGCTACCATCTTCTGCAAAAAAAAAATCGATTTTTTTTAACGGCTCTCAAGTAAACCTCCCCTTAAGCTATAAACAATATGCATTGAAAACTAATAAAAAATCTAGCTTACACTACTTTGTTCTATCATGTCTAACATCGAAACTAACAACCGTGTTACGGCGAATCCCACTGTACACATTTGTGACTAATGTTTTGCATGTCTGTTGATTCAAATGTCAATTGAGTTTTTGTTTTAATGTTTGCAAATTTCACGCAAGAGACTAAACATCTTGATTAAGGGACGTCGATAACGACAAAACCAAACATAAAGATGTCGGCCGAGTGGCATGTTGTCTTTTTCGTTGAAAATTTTAATTATTAAGATGTAGAGTTTTTGGATGATTTATTAGCATTGTCAGTTACGTGGTGTCCTTGCAAACGATATACAACATAGCTCTGTATACATAGATCTGTTTATATGATATATTGATTAACAGTATAGATATTACAATGGAACATTTTTTAGACCGAAAAGCATACTACTGTATTATAAATGTTTTGTATTGACAATTGTATTAGATAAAGTACCGCAGATAAAGATTAAAAAAACGTTGTATCAAATCCGAATTGGTTTCTTTACAGATGTCCGCTTCTTGAACGGTATATTTTAGAAGTTTTAGGTTTACGGTAAATTATCGTTCGTCTGTTCCCAGTAAGTTTCAAATTAATTCTATTTTAACTATGGCTTAAAGACGCTTAAACGTGACTGGCGCACTACATCACTCTAATATTATTCTTTGATATATCCATAATACCATGTGAGTTTTTTGAGAGTTGCCATTTCTATTACAACCAAATTTTTATGAGAAATGGTACTGGAAAAAGTTCTTTTCTTGGATGTAATGGAAATGTAACCAACCAGAACACTATCGGTTGAAGTAGCCTCAAGTACATATGCATATTTTTATTGTCTAACTGATAAAAAAATTAAACTTGGGTAAAAAAAATTATTTTGCTCATTTATGTTGTTAATTAATGCATTAGATCAGTTTTATCGAAAAATTAATATAATATAGTCTCATTTAAAAATCTATAAGTTTGTATCATAGCTCGAAAACCATAAGAGCTATAAAGCTCCTGACTATAGCAATCGGTTGCCTCCGTCGATATCTACAACTCTTATTTGAACAATTTTTCGATTAAATCAACGGTTTGGTTGTAATAAAAATGGCAACTCTCGAAAAACTCACACTATATAAGCGTATAATTTTATGAGACAAAAATTTCGAAGAATTATTTTTTTAACACGCAACTAATGGGGGAATCCCCAAAGAGCATCGAGAATCAACACTCACTAGAATAAATAAGTACCTTCTGCTAATGATTAAATGATAAAAAATTTAAGTAACGGAAAAAAGATGGATTTTAAGAATAAAAATTCATAATTTGCACTTTTGGGATTTAGTAATTGCTTAATCTCTAACGGGCCAATCAACTTAATTCAGTTCATATTATTAATTGACAATGTTAAGCTAATAATGATGCGAAAGATACTTTACAAAGCTAACAAAAATTTCAAACTCGTTCCATCCTCCCCGCAAATAAAAATTTGATTCTCGGAATAGATTTTTTAATCACTGTAAAATTATTGTTGAGATAATGTCCAAAATAAAGATAATATTATTTATCGCGAAACCCCCATCGTTATCGTCCGTAGCCTAGCTATGTAAGTAATTAAGTATACATAAGTATTGTATACTTAAGTATCAATCATACTTGTTAGCGATTAATGACTTAAAAAAAAAAATTGCAAATAGAATCCTTTTGTATTTTCAATTAAAATTCTTATTTGATTTGTTTTATTGTTTTTAATTGATTGGAAAAAAAATAGGGAATAGAAAACAAAGCCACGAACATGATACGGGCTAAGACGGGCTTAAAATAATTACATGTTATTTTTTTGATTAGATTATTAAATTTTTTTTTAATTAATTTAGTTGTAATAATGGATATCGCGGAATATTTGTTTTAATAAAGATCACAATATTAATGGGAGATTATGTATCAGTACCAGTCAGGTACTTTGAAAAACATGTTTTCTCCTAAACATACAAAAAAATGAGGAGTAATATAGTGAAACATTCAATTTGTTTTTGTACATATGACAGTGATTTTGTTACTATATTGAGCTCAGTGGCGAATTTACCCTAAGCGCCGCTCTAGGCTCCGTAAAAATGCCGCCCCTAAAAAGCCTAAAGTTAACCTTTTTCTGAAAAAAGGAGGTGACGAGCAAAAAAATTAAATTCTGCATTTTGCCGTCCTTTTTGCCCAAATTTGCCCCCCCCCCCTAAAATCTGTCGTCCTAGGCTCCAGCCTACTTAGCCTGCTGGTAAATCCACCACTGATTGAACTGGATTACAAATCGGGATCGAGTACTTTTGTAGGTTTACTAAATTTAATATTCGTTTAACGAAAAAAATTGTTTTTCCTAATTTTTTAATTTTTTAGAAAATAGAGATTCAGTCTAATTGAGAAATTACATCCGGAAAATAAATCACATTTTCTGAATGAATTTCACATATACGTAAATTATGCAATTTAATAAATAGATCCAGTTCATTTTATTTCTATTGTCACTAATTCAAACAAAAAAAAAATTGAACTTAATGACATCATCACGTATACTAAATTTTTTAAAGTTCTAAAAACTATAATTTTTTTGTTATGAATATGAAATTTGGTGTTATTCATAAGTTCAGAATTAGGACTTTAAAGGTAAACAGTAAATTCATATCCTAAGAATTCTTTATTGGAATAATGGCTAAATAATTATGAATTTTTCATTCGAATTGCTTCCGTGATATAGCTTCTAAAAATCGAAATAATCCCGCGGGATGATCTAAACCACCATATTATGCTAGGTAATTTTAGCGATTAAATTACGTAAATATGGTGCATTAGAAATTTTTTTTTAAAAATTAAGATTTGTTAGAAATAAGTTTTTTATTATTTAATCTTTAGTAAAATTTATTTCTGCATTTAATTTTTTAAATTGATTTTTTTTTGACAATTAAAAAGCAAATGTGTTTTAAGACACAACTCCTCAACTATTAGTTTAGTTTTCTATCTAGTAAATAATTACAGATGATTCTTTAAAAAGAAGTGTCCCGCGTCGTAATGTCTGCAGGTGTTATTGCTTCTTCTATGCCACTGACCTCATTTTCAATAGAGGCGTACCGAATTTTGATTTAGTACTTTCGATAAATATTTAGCGATAGATAAAATATGTTTGTTTTTTTCTAAATTTATAGTTTTTCTTTCTAAAAAAAAAGTAAAATTACTTTTTTTTAAAACTAAAATGTACAAAATTTTTAATGAAATGAAGCATGTCGAATGATAGCTGCAAGGCAAAAAGTGTTTCTTTTTTGTTATCAGTCAAAAAATAATGATTGATTGAAAATAAATATCTGGTAATATTTTAGTTTTAGTTTAACCCTTTGCTTAATCTGCTTATTATATTCGTCAGTAGAAATCAACATTGAAACTTATACAGTGAGATTGAGCGAATCTGGTCAATAAAAGACCAGAAATTGGTTTCAAAAATTTTGTCATCAAAATCGGGACTATTCCCTATTCAAAGTTTAAAGACAACTTTTATCTGCTGTTCGCATGCAACAGTTCTTAGTTCGGCTCTCAAATTGAAACTGAAATTTTCATTGGAGCGATGGTTGCGACTAGTTTTAAAAATATATTACTGTTAAAGATGCTACACTTATGTGGGTCTTCCCAACCAAATGACTATGAACGCCTACATGCGAATAATTTTTTTTTTTTTTTGTTGGGCCCATTTGGCCTTGTTCAGCTTCGCAAAACATTTCCAAAATCGCGTTTCAAATGTTATTTACCTCAGCTGGAACAACTGTGTTTGAAACTGATTTTGTCTAACGTAAATAAATATTAAAATTATCTGGGGAGATTTATTATACAAATAAAATATAGACTGGTAGAGTATTATAGTTTGCGATTTTGTATTGTTTTTTTTTTTTTGCCGTGTTTTGCCAACTTGCTTGAGCCTTTGTTACAATGTATGCTCGATAAAATTCCCGCGTCTGTGTGAGTGAGACAGAATTATTCATATATGTGGTATAATCTAGTGTAAAAAATATTTCTGTTATTAATCATAAATTTTGATCAAATTAATTTAAAACTTAACAGTCAGACGGTATGAAATTGAAATGACTGTGTAGCATTTTAATATTTTTTTGGTGGCCATATTTTTTTGCTGAAAGCACAGCCTATATGGGTACAGAATATTGCAAAAATCATGTGCCAAAGAGACGCAGTTTTTCCCAAATGGCTAAATGAATTTGAACCCTTTGCGCTTATAAGACATGTACAGCATGACAAGGTGGTTTGTCCATTAACTCTACCATATTTAAAGGTGTTTTGTCTGTTGGATCATAAGACATGTACCACATGACACACTGAATGTTGAACTTTAATGACTGCTCATACTTCACATTACATGAATATTTTATTTAATAACTGCAAACACATTCATTTATTAGAAAAATTGTAAATAAAATAATACAAAATCACGTTGAATTATCTCTTTAAAATTAAAAACTAATAAAAACAGCATTGAGGACGTATTTAGCGCATTTAGTATTCAACTTTGGCGAAACAAGGTTAGAACGTCAAAAGAATCCGTCAAAAAAAGAACGTCGGTTGTTGTCATGTGCTACATGTCTTACCAGCCTATTTACAACTCACTTTTTTTTTGCTTGAGTGCAAAGAGTTAATAAATGAGGTATCATTAGATTTATCTTAATTTCAAAGAATGTAATATGGTGGTTACCGTAATGTCGTAAGCCGTAAATAAAAAAATCAGAAAAACAAGATGAAATAGAAAAATATAAAAATGAAAAATGAATATCCCTTTTTCTGAGCCTGAAATGGTCATGGTTCGCGACCTTAAAGGGTGCTATTGAATGGTAATAGAAAATGTTGTGGACTATTTAAAACTTATGCAGTCGGACTCGAAGGTTTAACATATTAGAAAAGACTCTAGACAAGACAGTTTAGCAACAAAATATTTTTTCATAAAACATGTCTGTTTACTTTGGAAAATTAACCCTCTGATCAGGACTGATCTACTCTGATCTACTTAATGGACTGGACGCTCTCTAAATAGTTTGTGTATATTAATTTTGAAATACCGGGTACACTGGAGGAAAATCATACAAAAAATGATGATCCGTTGATTAGTTTTAAAATGGTGATCCACAATTCCATGCATGCATAGTATAATGTATTATATATGACAATAGTATGTCCAGTGAACAAAACAGCTATACTTACATGTGTAGCTAAATAAAAGCAAAAATTCGATGTAATATTCACCGCGTCGCCTGGCTGTTTAGCTTATTGTGTGCATTTATTTAATGTTAACTAATCGCCTTAACGTCTCGTTGTGAAATATGCCTTAAGTACATTCACTGTATCGCGCAGTTAGATACAAATATATCCGCGCAACTAACTTAAACCATTTATTAGTATTAACGTGAAGTCAGGAACACTGTTTGTGCAACCGAGTTACCGTGACTTTTATATCAATTTTATTATCATAATCAGTGGCGGTTATGTTTGAAAATGTGTGTAAAAAAGCACAGTAGCACATGTTTAAATCATTGTGCCGTTCTCAGTTCACTAAACTGTTGTGATCAAAAAGTGTAATTTACGTTCGATTGTTAAACAAAAGAAGCCAATTTTTATTTCGTGATTATTAATAGAAGTCAATCGGGATCAGTGGAACAGCAGGACGTCAATTTTAATCAAAATTTTTTTATTGCCAATTTTAATATTTGTAAGTTCGTTCGACAATAAATCATCTGTGATCAGGTTGTCATTAGAATTTCCATTTTGTATACCACCTAAATTGGGAGTCGTACTACCGTAGAACGGGTGAATCGAAAGATTTCACACACTTTTTTTTTTTTACACAAAACTAATTTCAGTTGTTTGTTCTTTAATTATACCAGTTTGAACTAGTGATGTCGGACCGAGAAGCAGTTAATCGATTAATCGACTAAAACTGTTTTTCAGATAAAATTAGTCATTAATCGAAAATATCGAGCACAGAGTAGTTGACTAATCGACTAAATTTTTTGGTCGAATTCATGGTAAGGTAAGCTATGTAATTCTTTCAAAAACGAAGTTTTCTTTTAAATTTAATTATGGACTTTTAATAATCTTCTTTTAAGAAAAAGAAAGATATGAAATATCACAATATACTAATCACATATAAGTTAAAAATCATACTGACAGATTTTGAAGTCCAATAAATAATACAGAAAAATTGTTAAATTAGTCGTTTTTTTTAGTCATTTAAAAAAAAAATTAATCATTTTAATCATTTAATCGAAGGTAAAATAATCGACTAAAATATGACTAAATGTACACAAAATTAGTTGACTAAACCGACTAATCGATTAATTATCCGACATCACTAGTTTGAACAGTAAATTAATTTTTTTATTATTATATATTAATAGTACTTTATGATAAATTAAAATACAACCGTCTTCAAACTATAAACTATTAACTATAATAATTAGAAGAAATTATTGGTTGTACTTTTTATCGTTTAAAGCGTCAAAAAACAATTATTTTAGTAAACAGTTTCAAAATTAAAACTGTTAAGAAAATCTTTATTAAACAAAATCACGAAAATTATTACCTAAAACCTTTTAATTTTTATACGTTAATTTATAATTTATTCTGTTACTGGACTATTTTTCGATCAATACATCAAAAATTTTACGTTAAAATTCGTTGCAATCAAACACAGTTGCATAAATAAATTTGTTATATAAAACAAATCAAATATCCTGCTGTGCACAGGATTTTTCAGTGACACTTGATGGACAGATTTAATGTAAATACTAAACAAACAATATGATTAGTGTACAGTGAACATACGGTATACAGAAACGATTTCGTTTCCGTAAACTTAACAGTATAGTATGCTTACAAATTTATAATATTATTTATGTAAATTGTATACAATTGTGTGTAATTTAATAAAGAGATATGGTGCACATTTTTAATACCAGGGGCGCCTTTTATAGCTAATGTGAAATTTTCAAATTTTTATTCTATAAGGTGTTAGAAAGTTTGTTTTTTTAATGCTTAATTTTGCTTATCATAAAATTTTTTTAATGGTAATCATAGTTTTAGTAAAAAAAAAATGGGTTATCAATTTGATCGATTATGAACTTGTCCAACAAGTTTCTATTCCAATTAAACGATGACAGTCATGACAAACTCATAAGAGTTCCCATGTTTTCTTAACCCTTAACCGGTAAGGTGAATTGTTATAATACTCACGGTAAAGTGATGTCTGAGAGACATCAACCAATTAACATACCGCGGGCTGGTAACATAGATAGCCAAAACTGGAGACCACACGTATATGCATGTATCAAACACTCCCCTTACGCCAGCAGGGTAAAATTTGCCCTAAACCATAAAAGAAAAAGAATACACAAACGTTCAGTTAACAAAAACAAGCAGGGAGGAAGAAAACTGAAGGAATATATTTGCATACGACTCACAGACATCACCTTACCGGTTAAAGGTTAATTATGACAATAAACCAGGATTTTCAAATTTTACACTTTCTACCAAAATTGGTCGCTTTGCTTATGAAATTTTTACCGCTCATTCGAGTAACAAATACAGGTTTAAATATTTTCGTTTTGTTTCCAGAAATTTCTTTGAACCAATAATTCAGTCAAAATTGTTTATTTGAGTGATGGTTTCACGACGACGAATTTTGTCACGATCACGGGACGATTTACATCTGGATTCCACGTTTCAACAACCGGAAGATGAAGAGGACGTGTGGTATCAGAAGGAAAAATTGTACAAGGTCTGTTAAAAATTATTTTCTAAAAATAGATTGTAAGGTAGATTGAGGAACAGTTCTATTTGAGGGCATTCAGTTTTGCTATTAATAAATTGTGTCATTATAACAAAATTAATATTAAAGTGGTTAAGACTTGATTGTGTGGGGTTAAGGACCCGTCAAGGTTAGTATTGTCAAAAAAAATTGTTAACTGGAATATTGGCTTTTCTCGTCACGTGACACAAATTTTAAACATGTTATTTTTCCCAGCAGATATCGATTGTGTGTTGAATTTTTGTCTAGATTTCTCCAGAGTTAGGTATAAAAGGTTCTGAAGAAACTATTACACTTACATTATTCGTTTAATGGAAAATGTAAGTAACATTAACCACTTCACTCCCTCGTTGTGTCTCGGTTTCCCTTATTAAAAATTATTCTAATTAGTAATTAGTTATTTTATCTATTTAAAAATTGTGTCTTTTTCACAGTGTCAATTAAAAGTGAAAGGCTATAAAATTTAAAAACTATTAACAACGTCCTTGACTATTTAATTAATATTAAAAATAATATTTTTTGTGGCTTTTAAAAAGCAATTTATAATCAGGTGAACAGACTTTAATGTTAGTGTCCACTTAATAGCCATGTCTACGGATATCGCCCGGATTGATTTAATTCTATTAAAGCCAAAATTTTTTTTCGCTATAGAAATAATTCTAATTGTTTGTTATCTTACTCTAGAAAAGGTCTTACTCATACGTATACATTAGTGTGGAGTTAATTGATGTATTTTTCAAAAACGTTTCTGTCTGATTTCAAAAGTTAATCGCTCACGGCCATAATGTATAGAATACTAAACAATAATGATAATATTTAAGAACTACCAAAGTAAACATGTTTTTTTTTTATAGTTATAATATCTTGAGGCACACTTTTTGTTTTGTTGTCAAGGAAATAAATTTTCGAGATTGATCAAAAATAAATTAAGTCAAATTTCGAAATTGTCGCAAAATTTTATTAAGTCTAACAATTCGGAAGCGTCACTTAACTGTAAAAACATTTGTGGTTTCCCAACAAAATAGGTTCCCAGAGACTGAGCCTTAGAAAAAATTCTTTTGAATTTTAAGGAAATTGCACTTTTGCGCCATTGAAATCTGCGAATTTTTTATTACAAAAATTTATACTATCGAATATTTTGTTATAAAAAATTTTGAATTTTGTAACAAAATCCAACAATTCAACTTGTATGACTAAAACTGAGCCTTTTTTATCCTAAAATTATAAATCAAAATAATTAGTGTTTTATATATAAATTAACGGTATTCAATTTAATTGAAAACATTTTAAAAATCTTAATTGTTGCTAATAGTGTTACACGAAACTATGGTGTTCGAACGTAACTAGAGCAAAACAAATATGAAAAATTCTTCAATAAATTGAGTACCACTGAACGTGTAATATTAACGCAAAGGAATTACAATCATATTTATTTCTATAACTATTTTTAATCGTTTGAATAAAGGTCACTTAAAAAAATATTAAATTTGCGAATTTGCAGACATTTAGTTCAACGACTATAATATGTTAAGAATTGGTAGGTTTCCTTTCCACCTTGTAAAGGTGACCTCGAAGTGTTACTTGCCCACATATAACAAAAAAAAAAAATTAACGATCGAATATCAAAATTACATATAAGTGACGGAAAAGATGTTTTCTAAAATTTTTGTCCCGATTTTTAATTAATTTTATTTTAAATAAAATGATTTTTGATACGCATTAAAATGAACTCAAATAAGTAAACGTTTATTGAAAACTTTACTATTCGAGAAAAAAAGGAATTACGTGGTTCATGCGGCACCTCAATAGAATATAGTCTCTGTTAAAATTGTTCGATAGTACTGAATGACTTCTAAAGATTTTTTTTTTATTGTTTTTTAGACATGAAGTCTTTAACATTTTCTCACGAAACATAAAAAAACAAAATAAAATTTATTACAGTTCGGTCACAATCGTACAATTTGTGTGATTAATGTTCCCCCGCGACTGTGGTAACACCGATGGATTTCACATATATCACACGGGGCCTATGGATGGCATTAAAAATTTTGTTCGGTGGTATAGCATGGTAATGACAATGTTTAAATTTTTTTTCTGCAGTTGTGTCCAAAAATGTGTGTCGCGATCGAATATCATTACTTATTCTGATACAGAATGATACAGTATATTCTGTTGCCTTGAAAAAAGAATTCTCTAAAAATACTAGTGGTTTAATTCAGTCGAGTTCCTGTGGGTCTAAAATTTGACGCTGTCTGTAAGAATGCAAAAGTTTTCATTGACAAATGAATTTTCAAACATGTTTGTCACATTATTTTTTTCCGCTACTGTAAAAATTGCTAGTAATATTTGCTCTGTACATTTTATTTACAAATATGTATATAAAAATTAACTTACTGTTCGTGTATTGCATACATAAATGAAATTAAAATAAAAATAGATACTCCGTTATTGTCATTTGGTAGCATAAGGGCCCATAACCTGTATAACACGGCGTAATATGTACATTATTATGTATTCTATATTTTGCGCGCGTACTGCCGTGTTATACTATGTATAACTGTGTGCAAAATTCCGATGTTTAATGTTTTTAATTCAGTCGGGTCAACGCGATTATTAAAATAATCGCGATCGAAATAAAATATGTTGATTACATCGATTTTTTCCCGTTTTAGTGATATTTAGTATCGTTCATTCGAGTTAAGTTCGAAAATTTGTACATTTAATACAGAGGTTCTAAAGTGCAGTTCTATATGAGTTGCCTAATATCAAAATCTACTAAATGCACTTTTCGAATTTTTTGATTTTTTAGGGCCATTAATTTTTAAATACAACAAGGCATATGCCCCTTAACATTTTTTGCTGTAATTTTAACTTCTTACTAAAGAAATCTGCAACTGAAATATAACATAATTTTCAAATCCTGCTAAAATTACATTGAAAACTTTACAAATTCTGCTAAATACCTATATATAACCTATATTTTAAATTTTAACCGTTCAAATTTTAATTTTTTCACTGACATGCGGGACGTGCGAAGTATAAAATTATGTTTTCACGTAAAATTTGTATTTTAGTATTTATCTAAAATTTTTAATAATGAAATCGTAGATGTAAATGAATTACTAAGTAAGCACTTTGGTTTTAAGTGACAAATTGAAAATAGTTTACAATATTACAAAACAAATTGTATCGTCTAACCCTGATACATCCAATATTGCTGAATCAAGTTTTTTTTTCCCTTATAATTTCTGTTTTAAAACGCACTTTATATAAATGTTACTATCAAAACCTAATAAATTCAAATAATTTTGATTAAAAAAGGGGTAAAACGATAATTTTGTTTTTTGATAATAGTACTAATCATCTTTTTTACCTTGTTAGTTAATATAATTATGACTTTTTAATCGAAAAATTAATTTTGAACTGAGTTATGGTTTTTAGCGTTTTCCCACGATCTTTATAAAGTGGAATTAGTAGATTTTGATACTAGGCGACTCATATATTAGCAACAATAAACTTGTTTAACTTTGTTTTTAATAAATTATTACATAACGTAATGTTTTTTCATAGTTAATGTAAAAATAATTTTAAATTATAATTGTAGGTACCTAATAGGGGTAATAGGTGATTCTCAAACTTTTTGATCCGCGACCACCCTTTGTACTTAAACATTTCAAAAGACTCTCGAAATATATAGAAACATTTTTAGAGATTAACATGAATGAAGTGATGTTTGAATTTCAATGGACAAGGTCGCACAAGGTAAATGAGACAATAAAACGTACAAATAGATATGACTTTTTGAATTTGCACTCCCTGCAGTCTCAATTCTATTTCCGCTATCCGCACCTTTTGAATTTCACTCATTGTCAGTCTGGTTCACCGGGTGGAACTCAATGCAATTTAAAAAAAAAAATTAAGTTCACTTCCTGATCTTTTATAATTTTTGCCACGTTTGCCAATATCATTCAACAAATTTTGTATTGCCACGATCAAATTGCATTGAGTCACAAAAAATGAGTTAAATTTTTTTTAAAATTTACATCTGATAGTATAAAATATCTGTACATTGACAAAAAACTTACTCAACATATTGTAATACGTATATGTATGTACAGTAGACGCTTGTTTGACGCCGGGGTTTCGTTTTACAAAAATTAAATTCGCGTCAGTTTTCGTTTCCATACCGTAAAAAGGAGCCTTTATATCACTGACGGGGTAAATAGCAAAAAAAACAAATAATTTCTTGTGATCATTATAGTTTATCGTTTAAGGGTAGATAAATTTAAGTTTTTCGTAGGTTACTTATTATTTAGAAATAGGGTAAAAGCCCCCTTTTATATATATTAATGAAATTATTTCTGAAAGAAACCTCTGATAACAAAAATTATTATTAATAGAATGATTGTTTTTCAATTTAAATTCACCTCGCATTTAAAGTTTCCTTACTTAATTAAAGAAATAAATATGTAAATGTCAAAACTGTTCCAGTATTAGATACCGTTCCACAAAGGGCACTTTTACCCTAATAAATTTTAAATTAATGTTAAAATTGATTCAATTGCAAACAAATTAGTAGGGTAACAGTGCAAAAATTATTACTACCGTTTATTCAGGCTAAATTATCAAAATCGTCATGTTTGTTTACAAATTGTGACGTCATTTTCAAGTGTTAAAAATGAATGATTTTCCACAGTAAACTTTTGAAATAATTACTAAATATTTTTTAGGTTTCACTATTAATATCAATTTAATAAATGTTTCTTAACTGTGGATGTATGTTATAATTCGATAAGGAAAAGGACCCTGGTATTAAGGAAAAAATCGAGTGTATAATCGAGTACACCTGTGTTGAGGGTCCACTGTAACAACTAGCATGGCTGCTGTAAAAATAAATTGTATACGTTCTTGACATTTTCAAATGTCCATGAGGCTTTCAATTTCTGTTGTGGGGTTCACACTTTAAAAACAACTTTCTCTTGCCTTTATTAAAATACGTACACACAGGTAGTATATTAACTTTATTCACAGCGATTATAATACCTATGTATGTTGTATATTATATTCCTCCACTTGTAGCAAGTTTATTATATTGTGTTCAGTTTTATATTTATGTATTATCGTGCCATGATGGAGAATATGGCAAACGCGAAACTGACAAAAAAAAAAGAAATAAATGTTAGGTAGTTGAATATGTTTAATACCAGATTGGCAACACTTATGCAAAACTTTTATTAGCGAAATTCTCGGAAGAAAGTTAATTGCTTCATAATTTAAATCAAGTAAATCGGTTCTTTTAACCCGTTTCCGGTCGTCCGTCACTGATACGAAAAATTCTACCGATTGAATTTTAAAGATACGATCGATCCAGTCTATTAAATCGCGTAAGGTACGACACTGTCGATTTAAAACTTTTCAAGTGCGTGTCAAACCACGCAAAGCGTTAACAAATATGACGGAACCAATGTGTTCGGTGATTGTGACTACGGAACACTAAAAATTAAATTTGCAGCAGTTTAGGTGGATAGTATTTTTCTGACATTCATAGGGAAATTTCAAAGCATTTTACAAAAAAAAAAAACCACATCCAAAAAAGTAAAATTTTTACATTTATTTTTTTACTACCATAAAACCAGTGTTTCGCATTATCTTATTGGAGATTGAGTCGGGGTCCACTATTGAACCCATTTAACATCAATAATGGCATAATTGACCAAAGACGTTCGATTAAACAGATTTTGGTAGTAAAAAGGGGCTATGATTAATTTCAAATTACATAAATTGACCAGTAAAATTACAGTAATTTTATGTTGCCGATAATTTCCGAGGGTTTAACCAGTTTCGAAATATATAATATGGCGTTAACACTTATATGGATTGTCTAGATAATATTAATTATTTTTGCGTGGCAGGACATAACTGTATTTTTTCGAAAAAAAAAAAATATTCGACCACGTAATGGTACCACATTGAATGCCACCTACAAATTGTGTATTGAATTTTTTATTAGATTGAATAATTGTTGACAAAATTTTTATATAAAACGTAGCGGGACTCTAGACGCGATAAGAACACTAGATACTTAAAATATGCTTAATATATAAAACCAAGTGCATATGAGCGATTTTTGATTGCTTGCACTTGTGTCTTTATTTTATTAAAATAATAATCTTCGGAATCGTTAAATAAAATTATTGGATAATAAATTTTCAAACATATTGGTAATGTGATAGCTACTCATCATCGTGGACCAGTGACGTATATGTTACAAAAATAGGTGGAGTATTGGTTACTGATCGAATAGTGTTTCGATTCCGTTTAAAGTTTCCTCTTTTTTATTTTTTTTTTTTGACGTACACAATTATTCATTTACAAGTTCTTGTGAGAGATTCCATCAAATGCATTGGCTCTCGTGGTTGGTTTTAACTGCAGAACCTGACTGACGAGCTGAAACCGTTTATAGTAGAAACTTAAAATTTGACGAATAGGTTCCTTTTATAACGTAAACGCCCACAAAGGTTTTTTTTTTTATTTTTATAAGGAAAATTTTTATAAGAATACCGTCAGTTTTTAAGTTAGAGACATGTACAGAATTAGGGAATATCTGATTTAAAAATAATTTGACCCATGGACCCCGGAAAATCACAGTTACGTTACAGTTTTCAATCAGGTTCCTGATTAGTTTTTTTTTTTCAATTTGAATTTTTACATACTTAACAAATAATTGTTGAATACGCCACTGGATTATTAAAACAGTCGCTCGATACAAACAACTATAATATATAATAATAATTACATCGATAACAATATATTTAAAAAAAAAAAATCGAAAATCCTAAAAAAGTAAAAAAATTTAAGACAAAAAAAATAATGTAAAATCAATCTTTTTAATTCATGTATAACCTGTAGCATGACACATAGAGAAGGAAACAAAACATCTAAATATGGTGATCGAAGTGAGACGGTAATACCTAAATGAAATTTAAAGTATGATGATGCACTGATGCGCTATTGTGAGTGGATACGTGATTGATCAATCGATCCATTGTATGACAAATTTCTGTATCGAACGATAAATTTATCGATCGAGTTCACATTTTTATTGTAGAGGGTAACGGACGCGACAAAAATTTATGACGTAATTGTTTGTCCCACGTATGAGATCAGACACAGTTCACACAGTATGAAAATGTGATATTTTATATGAAAACACCAGTGTGCTATGGCAATATACGTTTAATACTGATTACATAACCTGATTATTTTTGTATTCTGTTACCCCCGATTCCGATAACCGTCTATGTCCCCGACTTCATTTCCGATAAAACCATCTCCGTAACATTAGTGATGAGCAAAATTAGTCTTGGTCTTGCATTTTTTGCAAGACCAAGACCAAGACCAAGACTATGTATACCATGAACAAGACCAAGACCAAGACTATAAGTATGGCTGCAAAACCAATACCAAGACTCAAGTGAGCAAGACCAAGACAAAAGCAAGAGTCTTGCTAAACTATTTAAATAGTTTGAAAGTATAATTAATACTTTACAGAGAAAATTCTGATTTTAGAAGGAAAAAATTCGGTAATAAAAAAATGCAAGAAAGTGCAAGATTTTTTAGCAATATCAAGACCAAGACCAAGACTGCATTTTGCAAGACCAAGACCAAGACTTAAACTGCTCTAGCAAGACCAAGACCAAGACCAAGACTTGGCAATCTTGGTCTTGGTCTTGCATTTGCTCATCACTACGTAACATTTCCACTGTTGACTATTGGTTCTCTACATCCCTCAGACAATTTGAGCAATCTCAATGGAAATATCTAATATCGATTCAATTTTAACCTGATCAATAACGTAAAAAAAACCTAATGCCCAGATATAGATGCGACATTAAAAAAAAATCTTCAAAATATTCCGTTCTGGCAACTGGCAAGGATCAAAATCAAATTAAGCCCAAACGTATTTCCGGTAAATATACTTGAAGGAAACCGTATCCAACACCATTTCAAATTTGAAATCAAATTTTTTATGGAATGGATAATGTTTTTTTAACGATATAATCTAACAAAAGACAAGACAAGGCGAAATAAAAAACGTATTTTTTCGGTAAAAAAAATTCTTTTAATAAACCATTACAAAATGACGAAGTAATTAGACGGGAATAGATACGCATACATATACGAAATCGGGCACTGTTTAAAGATAATTCATGAACGAGACCGCTGATTAATTATCAAAATCAATTTTTCGGGGAGGCGGGAGGGGCCGAAGGGGGTATTGAAATATCTTTTAAAAATTGGTTTTTTGAAAATAACAACACAGTATTAGGATTATCAACCATACTTTGTACTTTATAATTTTAGAAATAATTCTGGCACGCATCGTATCGTTGAGGAACCCTGAATTAATGCGTGTTTAACACACACTTGGCGATTTTTTTTCTTCTGATGGACACTAAACTTACAATTAGATTAGATGAGTGAGCGCAGTGTACGTAATATTGGACACGGTAATACCACAATACACAATGAGATTGAGCAAAATATAAAATGTTTGTTTTGTCATATAAAACTTGGAAATGATGCTGTTATTAAATTCTTTCGCATTAATTTATGTATCAACAGTAAATTGTCTTGTAATTTTTTTTTTGTATGCGTTGTGTAAGAGACGTGTAAGAAATTTACGTAAACAAAAAACCTGATGAGTATTACACATCGATTATTTTGCGATTATTGTGAAACAGTCTTTATATTTTGTAAGTGGTTTGTTAGATCGTTTTTTTTTTAATACTCATTATGGATTATTCGAATAAATTTTCCGAAATCAGGAATAGTAAAATACAGGTGATCAATTTGATTATGTTTTTATTAATTTTGGGAAATCAGGACTTTGGCTCCGAGTAGGTGTAACAGGTGGTAATGGAGTTGGCAGAAATGTCTGCCATAATTTTATCAAAACAATAACAATAAAAAATCGATAACCCAGCAAAATTTCAGCCTTTTCCTTCAGGGAAAAGACGAAAATTTGGATTTTCTAGAACATTTTTAAAATTTGGCAGAAGCCTTTTTTCTAGTGGTTTTGCTTTTAACCGGTTTTTAACGCATTGAATAATTTTATTAAACATGTTGACGTCACAGTGATTTGAGTTTACGAAATTCTTTTTAGAATAGTGATGAGCTAATGCAAGACCAAGACCAAGACTTGGCAGTCTTGGTCTTGCAAAATGCTGTCTTGGTATTGCCAAAAATCTTGCACTTTCTTGCATTTTTTTATTAGTGAATTTTTTCCTTCTAAACTCAGAATTTTCTCTCTTTACGGTATTAATCAAACTTTCAAACTATTTAAATAGTTTAGCTAGAGTCTTGCTTTTGTCTTGATCTTGCTCACTTGAGTCTTGGTATTGGTCTTGCAGCCATACTTATAGTCTTGGTCTTGGTCTTGCTCTTGGTATACATAGTCTTGGTCTTAGTCTTGCAAAAAAATGCAAGACCAAGACTAATTTTGCTCATCACTATTTTAGAAATATTTGCTATTTAGGCCCGTTTAAACCCTCGATAAATATGTCATTGATTTAACTAGAAGTGTATTCCAAAGAAATGATGTATGTCAAATAAAATACTGGTAAAAAATTAAGAGATTCAGCCTAGATTGAAGATCAGTTACCAGTGTCAATTTCGAAATCACATGCTAAATATTGTTCCAAGAGTATTAATTTTGGAATTTCACTGATCACTATCTACTACTTGTATTACGTGTTATTCACGACTGATTAAATGGTGATTACCAAAAAAATTAAAAATAGAAAAACAGTAGCCGTTTTCGAAAGAACAACCATAAATAGCAGATTCCAATTGTGTAACATCATGTAATGTGCGTATAAATCACTTTGAGAACGAAATCTGATCTTTACAATCGTATTATTTAAAGGCGACTGTTGAATTTCGTCTGTTTAGAAATTTTTCGTATTTTTAAAATAAATCATATAAATTTAAAAAATAATGAAGTGACATAAAAAAACACGTACAGTACAATCACGTATATCCGGATGAGTTATTGAAACTTACTGAAACCATGATATTGATATCTATTTTTAATTGGTAAAACAAAAATTAGAAAAATCAGACGCTTCGTCGCTTGTTCATTTCGAAATTACAAAATATTTCTGTGACTCATCAGAATTGTATATGTTTTTAACGAATATTGGAAAATCAACGTTCTGCTGTACCGTTCCATTGTTTTTTACGCTTTAATTTGCGTGTAAAAATTCTAATTAGTGTTTTTTTTCTATCTTCATTGTTTATTGTCACCTTTTTATTTTAATTGGAGGGGTGAAACTCGTCTCTAGTGATGAATAACATCTAACAAGACCAGTACAACGATTCAAGTGAACAAAATTAAGAAGGAAGCAAGACTTTTGTTAATCTATAAGGAAACCCTAGAGATTTAGCAGATATTGTATTTAAAATTTTCAAAAAAATATCCAGTATGGCTACAGAAAACTTGGGAAAAGTTCCCTAAGTCAAGCAAAAACAATTAATGTGATCTTTGTAAAAATTCGATGTTCATGCTACCACAACTATACCTGTACACAAACTGAATCATTAAAAAATATTTTTGTAACTTGATTACTGAGAGGTATGAAAAAATTTTTATGGACGCATGGACATAGCCCCTATGTCTATGTAACCGATGCTATATTAACAATAATAAATGAACAAAATTACAATAAAAATAATTTAAATACCATATCTTCTACAGTACTTAGTAATATGGCCATAAAATAGCTAATAACTGATAAATATTGCTTTTTATTTTTTTGTGATTTCGAAATGTTAGGTTATAATAATGATATTAAGTTGTAAATTAGCAACACACAAGCACCAAATTGAGTATCAAACACAAATTTCTATGGGTGCGGGGTCGATTAGGTTTGGCCATGCAGATACTGTGGTAGTGTGGTTTTATGCTGTCTCCGTGTAGTACATTAGAATATGAGTCATAATGTCGCTTATAGGATCCACCTACTGTTCAATGCCCAAGTTCAGCAATGTTAAAAATAAAATACTTTACCGTAATTTCTGGTATTTATTGTATATTGAGTTTATTTTCCGCGTTATTTCCGTTAAAATTAATTCAGATAGTTGTCTCATAAAATCAGTTATTTGTAAATTGTCTTGGGGCAGGCTGCAAAAATTTGAAATAAAGTTAGGTTGCTGGCGTTCCTGAGTCAAAACTAATTATCACTCAATCTCATCATCCTTACTTCAGTCAGTAATCAAACTTGGGCCATTAGAATGTGTGATTTCGTTTGTTCAGTCTTAGTTTTTTTTTTGAACATTTTTCGTTTTTTAGAGGAGACCCGTGGGATTTTGAGTATAACACCGACACATGCACACAGTCTAGAGCACATATGCCAAAATATTCGCGTACGTACAAAATGGAGTGGAATTCCAGTGTCTGGTTGGATTGTAATTTTGATATTCCAATATGTATAATAAATGATTGCTTTTTGACATGCCCGGCATGATAAGATCGTTTGTAAAATAATATTGCGAATAAAAACATTTTTTGATTTTTGATTTTTAAGATCACATTCAAAATGTAAAAGTCCATATAATACAATCCATACATATTATATATTAATACTCCTGTTGCAGCATCTGCATAACGTAGCGAATTTCTAAAGACTGGACACTGGCGGATTTCATAAAACAACCTGTATCCATCTAAAATAGTTTAGTTCTTCTAACAGTGAACAAATTTTCAAAATCGCTGATGACGCGTTCTTGAAAAGTTAGTTAATTTTTATTTTGAAAAATGAAACAGATATAAATATTGTAATGACAAAAGCAGATGAAGCATTTATTGTAAAGAAATTCAACAAATTTCCTAATTTTCCTCAAAAATTAGTTCACTTAGAACAATCGTGAATTTTTACGCGATGGTGTAAGAAAGATTAAAAAAAATTTTGAACTCTGGCCAATTTTTGCAAGATACCACCAAAAATGGCGAAAAATGACCAAAATTTTTGTTTCAAGAAATCGGACGTGTCTAGTGATGAGCAAAATTAGTCTTGGTCTTGCAGTCTTGTCTTGGTCTTGCATTTTTTGCAAGACCAAGACCAAGTCCAAGACTATTTATACCAAGAGCAAGGCCAAGACCAAGACTATAAGTATGGCTGCAAGACCAATACCAAGACTCAAGTGAGCAAGACCAAGACAAAAGCAAGAGTCTTGCTAAACTATATAAATAGTTTAAAAGTATAATTAATACCGTAAAGAGAGAAAATTCTGATTTTAGAAGGAAAAAATTCGCTAATAAAAAAATACAAGAAAGTGCAAGATTCTTTAGCAATACCAAGACCAAGACCAATACCAAGACTGCATTTTGCAGGACCAAGACCAAGACTCAAACTGCTCTAGCAAAACCAAGACCAAGACTCAAACTGCTCTAGCAAGATCAAAACCAAGACTGCCAAGTCTTGGTCTTGGTCTTGCATTTGCTCATCACTACTTCCAAGGGTTTAAGACTTCTGACCTTTTCATCATTTGCGAGAGTTATCGCGCAGACACATAAATACAAATTTTAGTGACGGTTATTTCCGATTTCTAGAGAACATTTTGTCATTGTCCCGCGCTCAAATCATACCATGACTGCCGCTGTAATAGCTGAATTTTCACAATGGAAATTCGCTAATAGTATAAAGAACCGTATTTTTATTTATTCGGTGCTGTCCGAGTCCATCCATCGCCATCGCATCGGTCTGACCGTCCGAATGTTTTGACATAACCAGTAAAATTTATTATTATACAGTTTTGACAAAATAACAATGCAGAAATGATTTTTTTGATTTGATGTGACTTGTGATTTGACTCTTTTTAGCAATTCAATTTATTGGTATTGTTAATATTTTTGAAGTGTGTGCGCGCATGTGTGTGCGGTGTGAGTGTATGAGTGTGCGTTAAAGCGCACAACGTTGATTGTTAAGTGTTTTTATAGCCATAAAAGTTACTACTGTTCTCATAAATTTTTTTTCTTTTATGAATACACAAGAGTCAGTTTTTTTTTCTTATTGAATATCACAAGTCCTGCGGGTCATTGACTGCTTTATCAAATTTCTGTTTCGTTTGTGAATAATTTTATACATTTAGGATACTTTTTTCGCCATCTCATAGTTGCGGCATTACGCGATTTTTAAATATTGCAAGGTAATCTCGTTGGCTTTGGAAACTCATAGTTGGGTTTTTCCTAATTGATTTTTTTTTTGATATTGTACGATCGATTGAAATAGTGTAGAAAGTTGTGTAGGAGGGATGTAATATTAGCATAGATTCTACATGTCTATCAAAAAGACACTAAACAAACTCTTCTAGAAGCTGTCGAAATCAATAAATTAAGCAGTAACCCACAAGTAGTGGTTCTAAATTAGTGATGAGCAAATGCAAGACCAAGACCAAGACTTGGCAGTCTTGGTCTTGGTCTTGCTGAAGCAGTTTGAGTCTTGGTTTTGGTCTTGGTCTTGCAAAATGCAGTCTTGGTATTGGTCTTGATATTGCTACAGAATCTTGCACTTTTTTATTAGCGAATTTTTCCCTTCTAAAATCAGAATTTTCTCTTTTTACAGTATTAATTATACTTTCAAACTATTTAAATAAATTAGCAAAAGTCTTGCTTTTTTCTTGCTATTTTGTCTTGGTCTTGCTTACTTGAGTCTTGGTATTGGTCTTGCAGCCATACTTATAGTCTTGGTCTTGGTCTTGCTCTTGGTATACAAATTGTCTTGGTCTTGCAAAAAATGCAAGACCAAGACAAGACTGCATGACCAAGACTAATTTTACTCATCACTATTCTAAATGACTTCAATAATTTAGCCACCCTCCATTATTTATAATCTTTCTAAAATAACTTAAAGAATTACATTCACCCTGTAGCTACTAGAACCCCAAAAAAAAAAAATTGTAGACAGCCTTTAACAGCTGTCTTCACCACATTCAGAAGTTGAATAACGTTAAAACTTAACTAATAGCGATAATTAATTTTTATTAATCATTAAAACTAAGAAATTAGTAACTTTACAAATGACTTAACTCATAATTAATAAGTTATATGCTAATTAACTACGGTAAATGTTCATACGGTTAAAACACAAAATAAAAAGAGACAACATAGACATTATACACAATTTGTGTATACGATTGTTCTTTATTATTGTGTGGATTGCGTCGATGATTACGAAATATCGATTCAGTTATTGAAAATATTACCTATACATGTATAATTATAGTATTTTACGATTATGGGTTACGGGGTTACTACTTAGCTAGTTTACTATGATTAAATACAACGTTATAGTCGTAGCTATATTTCGACAAGCACGAGTTGACAGTGGATCCAGAAACAGAACTTGGAAAATTTTGATTAGTTGCAAGTAGGGTGGATGCAGCTCTTAAATTAGGAGTGAGTCACGTTTTTTTAAGGGCTTCATAATGTTTTTTTTTAACATTTTTAACAATATTTCAAGAAAATATGTCTAAACTATTAAAAGAACACACTTGAAAATTTTCAGTAAACTTAATAATGTCATCAAAATAAAAAAATTTATTTTTTCTCGAATCTAGCTTTATGGAGCTGATTTTATTTAGATAATTGATTGGAGTTAGGCTAATTTGAGTGTGAATTTTGCTATAAAAATCACTCAAACCCTTTTATAAATGTGACTGCTCCAACGAAAGACTCTTTTCTAGCGGTTCTACGGGCTTAATTTTGGTGAAAATGAAAAGAACGAGTTCGAAAACCTATAATTCGCCACCAATTTCATCATTCGATCATTTTATTTACGATTTTTACGGAATTGAAAATTTTTAGTAAACTTGATGACGTCACTAGATTACAAAAATTTCCTTTTTTCTCAAAATAATCCTTATTGAAGTAATTTGAGCTAGAGTGATTGGTTGAATTAGAGTAATTTTGGTGTGAATTTTTCATTTTTGCTATCAAAATAACTCAATTCCTTTGATAAATATGACTAATCTGAGAAAATCGTTTTTTTTAGTGGTTCTACATGCTTAATTTTGGTAAAAATGAAAAAAAAACTGGACCTCTATTCAGGGTGCGGAGAAAGGGGTCTCTCTTAAAAGTGTATGATATGGTAAAATTGTCTTCAAACATAGGCAAAGTTGGTTGACTTGACGGTAAAATATTTATATATATGAAATAAATAAAGAATGCGAATTATAATGTAATATTGGTGTGTCTGTGGCAGCCAAGGCATGGTACATTACATACATAATATACAAATAACGTGAATGCTGAAACAACCTTTGCTGCTTCACTTAAAGTGAAAGTGGCTTACTTATTCAAGTATACATACTGTGTTTATAAGTACACAAATACTACAGCGTACCTGGGTATAATATGTTTAAGAATAGTTTTGAGATTATTTCTTAAACAAACGGCGTATTGTTATTTTACGGTATACAATAGCCCGACAACATTATAATTAAAACAATAATTTTTATGTCATTTACTAATATTCAGTATCACGCTATTTCACTTGCGCATATTGCATCGGCTAATACATATTTGTAACTTACTTAACAATGTATTATAATTGAAAATGCTAGCGGGATAATAGTTTTCAATAGTATTATTCTATGGTGTTAATATGAATAAAAATAGCATTTAGATTTAATAAATAAGGTGTCTCCTCTATACGTTCAAAATAGACACGTGCAATAGGGATGGGTGATGTTCTCTGAAAACATCGATTCTGTAAAATCGATTATTTCAAAATGTTTCAAAATTATTTAATAAAAATTTCATATTATACTAAAGCTTTAGAATGGATATTTTGAGTTATATAGTTAGGCCCGATTAACGCTCTGCTCTCACTCCAGATATCACTACGCTCCCGATTCGATACAATCTTGTTGTGTTCACATTACAGTGCTGATATCATACTGGTACCTATTCGTTCTTTATTCACATTATAATGCTGCTCTGGGTACACTCCCAGTTCGGTCTCAGTTCGATACAAATATCTTTTCATAACAACTGAATGCAAGCGGAATGGAGCGGAATCAAAAAAGGGTTTTACACTAGAGGTACAAGCCATAACAAGTCTGATATCGCTCCGATAAAATATTACCTGAGTGGTATTGATATTGGAGTGACATTTGAGCGAGAGCTAACCGTGACTGATATCGGACCGATGATGTGAATACGCTCATTGTTTATTGTGTAAGAATATTTTATCGAACCTGGAGCGGATTGATATTGGAGTGAGAGCAGAGTCTTTTTATCCAGAAAATGACATTCGAGAAGGATAGCCTTAAAAATCGTAAAGAAATCGATTAATATTGCCCATCCCTACATACAGGTTGATTAAGTAAATGTACGTGTTCACACTAATCCGATGCGGTTTGTACGGTCACATTTTGTGTGCAATCAAACATCCGGTTAGATTTGAAGTGGGCTATAAAATCTCGTAAAAAACGTAAAAGAGGAAAATGTGACAAACTGACCAAAACGTATCTCTACTTGACTTTAATTTTGAGTCTATGTAACAAACAAAGAACTTACGAGAAAGTAATGCACTAAATAGTGATAATAATTACAGTATTTATCTTCCATAATGTGGTCTTATAACGAAAAATAGGAAATAATACTTTTGTCGGCTACTGTATACAATTTAGATATTTTCTAAATATTAACACAATTTATTGTTTCTTTTGTTTTGATGACTAAATCGTCATCTATTGTCTAGCATACAAAAAAAAAAATGATCTACAATAAATTAAAAAATCTCATTGATCATTGATCACTGGTAAATTTTTGTTTATAACTAATATTATTAATTTATTTTATATCCGGTTTTCGATTTTGATTCACCATTTATTTTTATAAAAATAACAGGTGATTTTTATTGATCTTTTTTGTCTCACATGTAATATGTGAATTTTTTCACATTAATCATCTGAAAGATATTTTGCCAGTAATTATGGATTATGACGCAATTTGATCATTAGTAATAATTTTGTTGTTTTTTGAGTATTGATATGAACGAATAAGGGAGCTATACTGTAATTGAGTTATTGAGAAAAAATTTTGTTATGAAAAATTATGATAATTCATTTCCACGAATCGATCAATCACCTTAACTATATAAATAACGTTTTTCATCAGTGTTTGTCAATAGTATTCGACCCTGGGAGCAAAGATCAAAAATACTGAATCAAGACTTATTGCTAGGATTTTCTAATTGGTTAATCAGTAACTGTAGAGGACAACTTCAACAACCAGAAACCCCAAAAAATTCTTAAAGGTGTAAAATATTGACTTTAATGGCAGTGATAAGAAAGTATTTTCGATAATCCCACCGCTGCCACCAAAGTTAGGGATTTGGAGTACGGGTATTTGGGTATGCTGTAGCTGTGAAGATTCTATTGTACTACTTTTTAACATTTCAACACGTCGTGAAGGCCATGTTAACCAACTTCAACTGTATGAATGCTGAAGAACTGATTTTTTTTTTTTTTGAATTTTTTTTCGAAAAAATCACTACGGTATGAATTAGTAATATTGATTGGATATCGATGACGGTGCAAAATGCATCGAGAATATATAAACGGCTCGAGAATGAACCGTGAAATTGGAAAAACGGTTTGTTACTTGCGTTATCCTATTTACTTTTTGTTAATATTTTTATAATTATTTATAAAAATAATGTTTTTTTTATTAAAAGTGCACCAAACATTTTTTCACTTTGTTTAATTAATTCGAATTACATAAGTTTAAAAGGGTAACAGCATGTAACAAAAAGTTTGGAAAAAGTTAAAAAAGTAACACCGCCATCTTTGAAATGACTCCGCTATCACTGAACTGCATGTTGGTAGATTTTTTTTGAAAATTTCGACTAGTTATTGACCCTCGGGGAATACACTACGTTACGATATAACTGAATTATGTTAATTGACGTCATTGTACCCATGTCCAATAGACAAAAGGATAAGACAATTACTTTACAAGAATCAAATTTAAAACTTGCGATTTTGTAATTAACGAATAGACAAGAAAAAAATTAGAAAAAAAAAAAAACATTAATTACTTAAAATCTAATTTAAAAGGTATTCATTTAAATACCTGACTCATAATTTCTTTTAACCAAAAAATTTTTAAAGCCTATTGTTAACTTACTCAGTACGTATATATTGACTTTGTACGCATAACCTCAACAAGTATACAGTTAGTCCCAAAATACTATATTCACATATTTGAAAAAATTATATTCACAAATTCAGAGATCATATTCTCAAAATTATTTAAATAGAAATGAAAAGATTTATTGATACTGAAGTGAAACTTCTTACTTGTTGATAATTGCCAAATTTTTTCAGAGTATACTTGGTGTCATATTATTCTGTACAATTTAAATGGCATTTCAAAAATTTTATTTGCTGTTTATTGTCAGTTTTTTACATAAACTTTTGTTCGCATTTAAACATACACAGTATTCAGACCGGGAGATTCTGGGTTCGATTCCCAGCCGATCCAGTTTGATAATTTTTTCAATCGCTTTGTATTTTTTAATTTATAAAGTTCATTTAAAAAAAAAAAAGATAATAATAAAATTTGATGACGGGCAAAATGAACGTGGATCCAAAATTATTGCCCAACGCCCAAAAAAGTTTCGAAATTGAATTACTCTTAAAGCTATCAATTATCTATAGACGTGTACGAAAAGGTCTCAAGGTGTGGCAATTAATTATATGAATATGGTCACTTTAGAAATTTAGAGTCATTGGGCAGGGGAAACAAAATTTCGGTTCGTTGAGATTTCCCTCGCCTAATTATACTTTTGTGACGCACTGTATACAGACTAGTCTTAATAATTTACAAAATACACGACGACCACATATTAATTATTCTGTTTTTAATAAACAAATTAAATTTTTCATTAAAAAAAAAATTATGAAAAAAAAAATTATAAAAAAATTTCATTTTTAATTTCAAAATATTTTTATATACATATGTACGTTAAAAATTCCGAGAATTTAAAAATATGGTTTTGTAATAATTAAGGGCTCGTCGTGATTTAATTTTAACAAAAGTATTTTATTTAAAAATAATCTTACACTATTATTCACGTGTCAGTTTAAATCAAATCCACTTTAATTATCCTTTGCAGACGAAAAATCAAAATTGAGTTCCCGTTACAAAATTTTAAAAAAAATCGTCAAGTGCGTGCGAGACACACACTGAATTATGGCTCCTCAGTAGTTAGAGGTCTTTACAGATTTGACGTTAAAATATTTCGCGTGTGGTCAGAAAATAGAAAATTTTCTGAAAAAAAAAAATTTACGATTTTTTTCTGCAACCCTAAGTAATCCCTAAACGAATATCCAAAACTGCACAAAAACATCCCCAAAAAAGCATTCCAAACCTTGCTAAAAATCACATACATAGATACTTTGAAAATTCATAAACACAATACTGGTCATAGTAAAATTATCAACAAATATTTTAAATATGTAGTCATCTTGAAAAAAAAAATTAATAAATATTAAAATATATTGTGTTAGATGGCACTTGATAACGTTTGATGGCAACATGTAATATGTTTTGATTAATTTACTCACAGGGAGTTGCGCGTCAGGGGGGCCCTTTATATTCAAACATAGTATAAAATTTGATACGATATCCAAAATATATGGTCATATTAGATTAATCCACTTACAAAATACATAATATCCGATTACCGCTTTTTATTGTCATGTCCAGTTTATCAAAACAAAATATAAATTTTTAATAGAATTACGAATTAATAATTAAAAGAAAACTTTATATACAGTCGGTTGAATTTGGTTTGTAACCCCACAATCTAAACAGTTTCAAAAGAGTTGAAAAAAAAATTTTAAAATCAAGACGTTCACTGTTGCCGTAAACGGGTCCCTGTACGGATGTCGTAGCACTATATGCGGCGCCAGCGTCATGAGACTGTTATAGAAACACGGATACACAAGTTACTTCCAAAACTATACTAAAGTAGCGACTTTTGAAAATAAAAGAATTTTTTTCCAAAATAAAATTTTTTACACAAATTTTACGTTTTAGAGCTTTCTGAACAATTTTGGTTTGGTGTCTATCCGTCTGTGTGTCGCCAGTTTGCACCAAGTGGCATAACTTCTGAACTATTCGAATGGTTTTTAATGAAATTTTCAGAAATTATGGAGTTTGGTTCCTAGATGGTCCCCTATGAATTTAATCGAAATTGGAGTAACGGTAGCTACGCCGCTACCATGTTATTCCATTGATATACTAAATTCACCAAGTCGCATGAAATTGTCAGAAATTATGCGGTACGGTTCCTAGATGGTCTCCTACAATTTTCATTGCATTCGGAATAATAGTATCCACCGTGAAATCCCATTAAATGTCAATATCTTATCTACTGCTAGTCCCACTTCGCTCAAATTTTTAAAGTATGTATTTTGGGGGTTAGTTTCCAAAAATATTTTTTTCTATTATTTTATACGAGGAAGCTGTGTGCCACACCCCATTGGTAGTGTATTTTTAATTACTGTAATTAATTAATTATGAATCCCTACCAACTAATGAGCCTAATATTTTGTTTTTCTTTTGCAGGATCACATCCAAGAAGTGTTGGACAAATGGACACAAATCGACGACGAGATATGGGCAAAAGTGATCGTGTTGGAGCGTAATCGACGTGTGGCGAAAGCGTACGCCCGCGCGCCCGTTTTGACCGTAAACGGGTCGGATGACGGATTCGACGGTTTCAGGTTTGTGTTGATGTTTGCATAATTTTTTCCGTATATGTAGTTGTTTTTTTTTTTCTTTAAATGTGTTTCTTGTGAAAAAGAAGATATGTTGATTTTTTTTATTTGGTTTTCGTATGAAGGACATTGGTCATACTCCGTGGGCTCTCCACTTCGTGGGGTTAAATTAGACAAGTTCACCAACACAGTATTATATTATGTGTTATTCTGCGTTGGGAGTTTATTGCACTCACTGTACACCTATGTGGATATATATTATGTGTTTTTTACTTGAAATATTTTTATTGTCGCGCACCATATAAATACAGGGTGTGCAAAAAATACGATATCGAATTTTTCGATCAACAGTTTGTTTTTAACGTCAACGTTTACTTATAAACAGCGTTTCATTAAATTCCCCGTCAATTTAATCATTCGAAAATTCGAATTTTTAGATCATTTGCAACGTCAAATTCTCTGTGTTAAAGTACGTTTCGAGTTAGACTTTTTACCGATACAGATTCTATTATTTTTATTTTTCTAAAACTGACAAGTTGAATTAAGGGATTATTCAGGGTTAGAAGCTAAAAAAACGATAGATCTTTAATAACAACAGTGACAAAAACAACTTTTTAGGTTTCCAAAATGTAAACTTTCGGAAGAAAATTTAAAATACTGGCTTTGTTTCTCATTTTTTGTCTCTAAAAGGGTGTTAAATAGTTCGAATTGATCAGGTTTAGTGATCTGAAAAAATTGTAACGTTTCCAAATGCGCCCTTATACGCAGGGCCAGCTTAGCCAATAGGCCACCCTAGGCCATGGCGGGAGATTTTTAGGGGCGGTAAATTTTTAAAATAGGGCGGAAAAATGAGTAATGTACGTTTTTTTTTTTTTTTTGCTCGTCACTTATTTTTTTACGAGAAAGTTTGTAAAAAAGGTAGGAAAAGGGGCGGCAAATTTTTAAAACAGGGCAGAAAAATTTGTGATTGACGTTTTTTTTTAAGATTTCCTTTTTTTCAAATAAAAGGTAGGGGCGGCATTTTTCAAGATGCCTAGGGGCGGACTCAGGGTTAATCCGGCCCTGCTTATACGTTATCATTAATGAGAAACCACAGGCTGTAGTCTGTGTCCCGTTTTGTAAACCGTATTTCGTTTTTAAATTTTGTATAAAAAAAGGGATTTTTTAGTAACTCTCAATAACGCCTTAAGTCTTGCAAAATATTTTTTGATTCTTGAAGCAATTTATTAAATACAAGAAATTTAACACGTTCGTTGCTTCTAAATAGGAATCCTTGTACATGATCGCACTAGTTGCAATACCAGCGTCGTATATATTGCAGCATTATAATTCTCGTTAAATTCTTGTAAGGGTCGCGAAACAAAACCTTTAAAATTAAGTCAGTAAAAATTTTGACAAACAAATAGTGCGCTTGATACTGCGATGCTCGGCATCAAAATAAAGGATTTTTTTTTATTTTATTTATTGTAAAAATAAAATATTCGAACGACAATGCGGCAATAAGTGGCCATGATCTGTCCGCAAGTAATTGAAATAAGACTGTGGCAAGTGATACATACACAACTACACGTGGCTAGACACTAAAATCCTACATTAAAATGTCTATCATTAATACAAGAACAATGAACAGGCTACAAAGGAGTCGCGAGGACGATTCATACACACGGCAGCAATTTTTTTTTTAATTTTTACGCAGCAGAATTATTAGCAGAATGATGATGTTTTGCGGTTTGAATACGCGCTTCGCTACTGCCAACGATTTTTGTATCAATTCGTTTGTTTTGCCGTGGACACAATTGAACTGTCCACTGCGGACAACTGTATATATAAATATAACACTGGCCGTTCGCTTATCTCTCTCGAGTGGACATCGTAGGCACCACCACGACGAAATGATTCAGGTCCGTCTATACGTACAATTGGGTATAAACATACATATCATAGACAGATGAATGGACTTAACATATTCCTTTTTACATATGTGGATATTTACATAATATGTATAGGGTGATTCGGGAATTTTACAATGCAACATCCCTTTAAGCTGAAGGTGAATTTTGATTGATTTTTTTTCTAATTTACAAATTCAAAATCATATTCGGAAAATAAGTCAAATTTCCTGAACGAACAGCCATTTAGACAGAAAGAATGAAAATTTCGCATGCCAAACACTTTTTTTATGCGGTTGTTCGGGACCGCATAAAAAAAGTTTCATCGAAAAAACATCACTCAAAGCGCTCAAAACTTAGAAATTTCCTTAGAAGTTGTTTCTATAAACAAGATAAAGCATTAATTTACACGTAGAAACATTTTATTTCAATTTTATAATATAAAAAATTTTGAAAAATACATCTATAACAAAATTGAATGATGCAATAACTTACGTTCTTATGCAATGTATTGATTAAATGCTTAAAAGCCGTTAAAAAGTATTTTTATCAAAGTAAGTTATTATAGTAATTGTTTAAGTTTCTTACTGTCTCGTGATTTTGATTCACATTATGCATTTTAATGGCCATTTTTTACAAACCGCATAAAAAAAATCGCACAAAAATAACCGCATAAAAAAAATGCAGTTGTATTATTTATCGGTGTTTCGTTTACAAAAATCCTTCGCACTTATTCTGAAACATTCTGTATAATCTACATATAGAAATCGTGGGTTGTGTATATTTTTGTTATCTGTTTGGCTACTTGCAATTACTTTTTACAAGCATACATGCGATCGAAACAAGTACCTAAATATGGTCACCAATACAAAATTTATAACGAACGGTAACAAAAAAAAAGAACGGGGCGGTTTATTCTCAAATCGATGACGGGCGACTCTTGTTGACTCGATCATTTTCATCAACAAATCAAAATCAACAATCGGTCGGGTCGTTTAGTTGCACATTAAATTCACCACATCGAGCACCAATTTTGTTGTATGTTTGAAATTGGTGTAGTTTTTTTTATTTTGGAATCTTGTCAGCATTCCAAATTTCCGGTAATATCAGATGTACCGATTCGATGGTTATTCGCATTTTTATTATTTTCGTTATTGACACTGTTTTTTTGGTGTCTCGGTCATTTCGATTGTAATTGCCATTCATTAACTCTTTTGTTCGAGCAAAAAACATTTAACTGATAACTGGTTAACAAGTTGGCCGTTATTGTTGAAAGACAAGTTTCAATTGTAACTGACAACGAAAGGGTCGCTAATGTCAATTCCCGATTTTGATGAAATTTGCTATGTGTACAGTACACGTGAAAACAACCGATTCCTATTTTTTTTTGCCACCGTGACCATTTAAGGAGTGAAATCATTCCTCAAAAAATTAGGGTCAAATTTCGATTTGGCTTAATTCCCCGAGAGCTACAATAAAGAGATCAAAGAAGTTTCTATTGACTTATCCACTGGAGGGGTTATTTGAATAAAATCATGGGTAAAATTTGAAATAGCCATTAACTGGAATAACATTAGGTCGTGTAATATGAAATGCAGGGCTGGGCAAAATGGTTCATAGAAACCATTTAAAATAGAAAATGGGAAATAGTTATTTAAAATGGATTATAGAATGCAAAATGCTTTTTTTACTTTAAATTTATTCTATAAGTTTTTTATCTTGATTTATATTAATAAAAAAAAAAAAGTTAAGAAAATGTCAAACGTACTGAAATCAAATAAAGGCGGTCCTTTGAGAAAATTTTATAAAGTTTGCATGATATGACAACGAAATTTAACTCTTGAAATATTGTTACTCAAAAATATTGTAAAATTTAATTCAGTTTTAACATATTCAAACTTTGAGTACGCTACAACTACGACTTCTAAATTACATATAAAAATCATCTACTCGAAATACTAAAACATTTAACTTAAGTGACATTGCAACTTGAGTTATAAAAAATTTGAGTCAATTGAATCAACTTACATTTAACATACAATTTGTTAGACTGCGTTCAACTCTAGTTCTTTGATTAATATGAGTCATAAGTGTTATATCTATAAACATAAATTTAAGTATACAAGCATTTTTATTTTAAATGTAAAATGGATTCAAATTTTCATTTTAAATACAAAATGGAAAATGGTTTGACCGAACTTATTTAAAATAGAAAATGCAAAATGCCATTTTGTATTATCATTTTAAATAGTTCCCAGCCCTGATGAAATGTCGTTTTGCGACCACTTGACCGACAATGTAATTCAGACAAATATCAGCATTTTTTTAAGCATTAGAGCAATGTTTAAAAGCAATTCTTTAACTCTGAATAGATTTCCTGTAGCCTGGAATCAATGATGCCATTATCTGGAATAACATTAGGTCGTGTAATATGAAATGTCGTTTTGCGACCACTTGGCCGACCATGTAATTCAAATAAATATAGACACAATTTCAAGAATGTTTTTGATCAGAAAAGCCCCTTTGAATCCCCTTTAACATCTGCCGGTCTAAATTTATACTCTTTGAAAAAAAAAAAAGTTTCAAAAATTTCTCAGTAATATTTGTCACTGTTAAATTTATCTTATACAAGTAACAACATAAATTTTACCACAAAAACCCGAATCAGAACAAAAAATTTCTACATAATTATCAAATTAGATTTCCAAATTTGGTTTTATGTGTGTTTTAATGCGAACGCGTATCTTCCGTGTAAAATGTACATACGCCGAACGTGTTTAACATACTTTGTTTAATGTTGATGTCTAAATATGGACTTGATGTACACTGCTTCAACAAAAATATTCATATATTGATTTGTCTTGAAAACGAAACGTAAGGTTAATGCCCCCAATGCCGCAGTTTAGTACATCAAAAATTGCAATTCAATTCAAAATATTGATGCAGTATTTCGTGAATTTATTGGTTAGTAAAGTACTATTGAGTTTGTTGTTGGAATAATGATTACCGATAATCTTCATATGATTTACTCAAAGAAAATACAATAAAATAAAACGATGTTCCCGGGCAAAAATAAATGTATATAACCGCTTAAAATATATGAATAATTTCCTTAATGTACTGTACAACGTATAAATATATTATGACATATTGTCTCATTAAAAAATAAGAAAACTAATTACGTATTCAACTCAAAAATCACTTTGAAACTATCTCGTAATCTAATCATTGTAAGAATATAGTTGATAACAGTACAGGAGTCGAAGTTTAAACGTTCATGTGACATGTTAAATTTAGAATATAGCAGTAAATATAGTTATGCTCTGTTTCATAAACGATGTCATGACCCTTTCGAACGAAAACAAATTCAAATTTTATTGTAGTTTTTCCATTAAACATATCCGTCGTGTAAAACCAGACCTGGATGTACTTACACCTCACCCGTATGTTTATATGCAATGTGAAATTATTTTGATTCACACATTACAATTTAAAAAAAAAAATGGAAAAAAAAAAAAAAACTAGAAAGAATTTATGAGAAATATTTAAAAGTAATAATAAAAAGAAATTTGAATTGAATTATATGTAATACGGTGGTAATACGATTTCATTGCAAGTGATTATTGGTAAATATGTGGTAATATTAGGTAATTCATTTAAAAAATATTTTAATAATTGTAAAAATTTATTTCATAATACCGATTTCTATAATGATGTTTAACAGTAACGTATACGGAAAAATTCCTTTTACATCACACAAAAATACCTTTAATGTGCGTTTAATTCACGGGACACGCCCAAATTTCAGTTTCGTTCAAATAAACAAGCATAATAAAATAAATTATGTTTCGATATCGAAAAATTAAGTACATAAGGAACACTACAATGGAGGATTCAAAAGTAAGAATTAAATTTTTGAATGATTTTTCTTTTTTGGGTTGAAGAATAATTTTCTTTTTCGTTTTGACCGCTACCCAAATTAAATTAAAATTTTCCAACAAATTCCATAAGAGAAATTTATTTTGTTGTTCAATATATTTCGGCACAGTTGGCGCCAATTTAATTTTTTTAACAATTTTAAAAGTAAGAAACAATTTTAAAAAAGTAATATTTCTAGAAACAATTTACATAAATGTCAGCCTATTTTAATTACAATTTTGTTTGTTTTTTAGGAAAGGCTACCTTCCAGAATGGGTTCGATCTAAATAAGATTTTAGTTAATGATTTCTAATTTAATTGGAATGCTACTTTTATATTATTAGAAACAATGAATTTAGTTTATGTGGAAAATAATTGAGTTTGTAGAATAATTTTACCAAAAGCAGTAAGCGAGTTAACATTAAATTCTTAGCGTTATCGTGTGCAAATATCGTTTGAAGTCCGTTCCTGTAATATCAAACTTGAATTTTGAAATTTTTAATACGTGTTCATTGTCTACTTATAATACAATTAAAATTTTTTTACATTTGATATCATGTAGACAGTCATATACGAATACATCAACAAAAAATTTTATTTTGATTAGGACCTATTGTTGAATGGAATCATGCCTTGGGCTGGATGTTTAAGAAAAAAATATACTTACATCTTAAATAAATATACCACAATGACTTGGAAAAATTTTTTTTATCTTATGTAGCCTATGTATGTATAATTTGCAAATTAGTTAACTTTTGACATTTGGGCTTTCATTCTTATCAGATTGTTGGTAATACTCTTTAACTGTTACCGTACAGTCGTGTACAAAAACACAGTAATGGTGATTATAAAAGAAAATCGTTTGGTAAAACTGAAAGTATACACCACGCAAATTTATTTGAATCGATTCAAGTCGATCGATTGTTTCAAATTCCGCGGCTACAATACCGCCTTAAGAATTTCCCACTGAATTTCGAATCCAAAATTAACATTTAGAAATCTTATCCTACAAAAACGAATGGGTAATCATGATTTGGTCGAAATTTTCAACGGATCGTCAAAGAGTCTCGTGTACATCGACTTTTAGCGATAGAAGCAGTTGAATGACAACCGAAATACCGTGAAGATTCAATTAAGTGGGCAACACCCAAAAAATAATAAAACACATTAACTAAAGAAATTCTTCAAATCAAGGAGATATAAACACAAGTCAATATCCTCTTGTACTCAGATAAATAAACACATATGTTCATCAATTATATTTTTTTTTTTTTTTGTGAATTTTGCTAATTTTTTTCATAAACATGCTACGACCTCTGTAAATGAAAATTTGAAATAAGGTTAATTGTAAAATATTGCTTGGTTGTCTAGCCGCCATGGATGGACCTTAATTTTTTTGTACAAACTAATGATTCGCGTATTTAATCATGTAAAATGGTCGATTAATTTTCATTTTATTTTATTGACTGTTATTGATTAAATTTCTGAAGTTATCTTTTTGGAAATTTACCGAATTAAATGAATGAAATCAAACATGAAATGTATCTATAGGTACGCAAGAAAAAAAATTTGATTGATGAATAATATGCCGAAAATAATTAATTTAAGCACGTTTTTGAAAAAGAAATAATGAAATTTGATCGGTTAGACGCGCAATAATCAAAAGTTTTTGCAACTTCTGTAAAAACAACCGCAAAATGTTAAATAAATTTTAATATTTGTTAGACAGAAAACACTATGAGTGTTATCGGATACCGTTTGGGTTAGTTAATACGCCATATGTACTCCAAATTGAAGAGATGGATTACGAAAGGCGCTAAGTCATTTTTTGTCTAATGTGAGATTTTAGTTGATGCAGAATGTTCAAGTCCAGCTCTACACGATTTTCATAGTGCCACCCTTCAAAATGAGCTTAGTCTACTGTAAAATGAATGATGAAAAATGGAATGTTTTCCAAAAAAGCGCTAAGTCAGTGACAGTTTTATTTCAAAACGTTCTAAGTCAAATTTACTCGTAAACCATTGCATTTTTTTCCAATAATAGCTGGTATTTTTTTCCAAATTTGCTTGTAGACAGATTTTCTGTTATGTCAAACACATGAAAGAGCTAATAATGCACTGTTTAAAATGTTTCTTGGATAAAATTCTGTATTTAAACAAAATAGGTTTATTTTAACCAACTCAACCCAACTTTTTAAAGGTTTTTTTTTTCAATATAATCTATTGAAAATTATATGTATAAATAAGAACAAATAAATAACATCAATAATAATTATTATCTAAGAACTTGAAAATAATTTAAACAGATTACTACATTTGCCTACCTAGATAGTTTTTTACATTTCCTGAAAAATTGTAAAAAGTGACTTAGCGCGTTTTGGAATCCACCTCTTCAATTGTTACTGAAAAGAATCAAATCGACAAAATGGTACAAAGTGCAAAAAAAAAAAGACATTAAATCCGATTTCGTTCTGAACGACAGGACGCACGGTGTTGTTTCGCTGGGGTCAAGGCTCACATTGTACTGTCCGAACGTCCTTGTCTTGTACAAAAGTATTTGTTACATATGAGCTGTGGCGAAATGATGTCCACCACATAATATAATCTTCGCATAATCATATACACCACAGTGGACCGGCTGTCCGATGACTGGCCGTTTCGCAAAAACGTAAAAAAAAATTACTTGTAATTTTATAATGGCCCTCGATCACGAGATAGACCCGTGTCGTTACGTTCACTATCCTTATTCGACTCACCGCGAATCGAATGATGTGTCCTGTTGTGTGCGCGGTGCAATGTCTTCACGCGACAAACCGTATGTACTGTCACTTTTTTCAAACATTATTTTTTTTCGGATTGCAGTTTTTTTTTTTATCGCATCGCAAATTGTCCGTGGCAGAAAAAAACAACCGTTAACAGAGGAAGAAAAAACCTGTGGAATACATTGCAACCGAGTATCATTTTCATATGCACTGCGGTGACACGAGATTTGAACTTGAAATAGACACATCAAAACAATGCCGGCAAAAATATTCGCAAAAACATTTTTGTAAATATTAAATGTTTCGTGCACAAACACAGCGGGTTCCTTTTTTATTGCGTTTTACAGTTTCGAACAATAAAAATGTAACACATATTTGTCAAGGCTTTCTAGAATTAACAAATTGTTTCGTAAATAAATCGAATTCCACAATTTGTTTCCTGCATGTTTTCAATTATAATCATACTTTAAGGCAGAGTTTCCCAAATTGTGACCCCCCACGAACCAGATGCGGTTCGTGTACCCTGGAAATATACCGTAAGTAATAGGGCACTTCTTATTTTACTTAATGTTCAAATAATTAAACTTAACATAGTTGCTCTGAGATAGTCAGGTACAAAAGTATATCTCAAAAAAAAATTTCTTTTATCAAAAATTAAATAATGTATTAATATTCTTTAGTGATTATATTTGTATATCACTTGTTTTTTTTAATTTCCACGCGCTTATGTTGTAGCAATATAAACACATTATTGAAAAAGCGTTGTAAAAACGTTGCAAAATGATGTTTATAAATTATATTTAAAAAATGGCGTGGTGAATAATTTTTATTTCTTATTAAATATTGTTTGTAACTTTGTATTTTATAACATATTAAATTTTTATCAAATTCCTTTAACACGTTTTCATTTTATTCAAAAAAAAAAAAAAAGTTTTCCCTTAAGAACCCGTGTTAAAATTACAAAACTTTGAAATCATTTTTCTCAAAATTGGGGTGGTCAATTTTTTTTTTCGGTAAGGGCTCGTATTATTGGTATTGAATTAAATTAATATCTAGAGAAGTTTCGTTAAAGTCCTTTGAAAAAATCGTTTTATCGACCAACCACCTTAAATTTAAAAATTTTTTTGGTACTAACTGGTACTCTCGACAATAGAACCTAAGTTGTACATACAATCCGATACGTTATAAAACAATGGGTGTTTAACTTTAATGATAAACTAGTGTACCTCTATCGGTACTTTTGTATGGACAAATAAATAATAAAAAAAAAGAAACTTAGTAAATATTAGATATGCATACATTATTTAAATATTGTTATACAGTTATCAATAGCTAATAAGTTGTGATCGAATGTTTTGTCAAACAAGGCACAGAAGACACACCAGTCAAAAAATGTATTAGTGAATACATAATTAAAACGGACAGACAGGGTCGGATTTAGAGGGGGGCAAGCGGGGCACGTGCCCCGGGCGGCAGGTCTTAGGAGGCACCAAAAAGTGATTTAAGGGGGGAGGGTCCTCCAGAACATTCAAATTTTTCATTTTTTGTTTTGCTTTAAAAGTTCATTTGAACCTTAAGAAATATAGTTCTAATATTTTAATCCCAACAGAAAGATTATCTTAGATAACGATAAACTGCTTTTAACTCTACTTTTCAAGAACGAAAACTTTTTAATAGCGTTTTTCTCCAAACAGATATTTTTCCGCGTCGTGGAACATAACTTAAAAAGTTATTAAAGTATTAACTTGAAATTTTGTACAAATATTCTTTAAGATATTGACCTTTGCGTATACCTAAAATTTTGCATAAATATTGTTTATAACAATTTGTTTATAAAAAAAAATTTTTCTTTTTGATTTTAAATTGTGAAAAAAAAAATTTCTCATCAGAAGTAGGTATATGCAAAGCGTAATGACTCATTTTAATAAAATTTTTTTTGGTCGATTGAATTCAGTTGATTACAAGAGGCTGGGAATTCCACGGCGTAAATTAAAAGAGTCAACTTGGAACAGCTGTAGCGTCGCCCTTTTTTCTTTTTTTTACATAAAAATTTATGAGTGAATACACCATAACATGTACTATACTATGTAATTTCATTTGATACAATAAATGTACCCAGTTTCTTAAAAAAAATTATTAAAAAATCTGTTGTCTGGAGGACCCTCCCCCCTTAAGAGGGCGCCCAAATTAGGTAGGTGACGTTTACTTTGTGCGTCATTTGTTTTTTCGGAGGAAAAAACCAATATTTTTTTCTACAGGGGCGCCATTGTTTAACCCAGCCCCGCGCGCCACTTAGGCTAGGCCCGGCCCTGCGGACAGACAATAAATTTTGTTGGCACATACAATATGTATGTGTTTTGTATTTTGTGGCGATGTGTGCAGGCTGTCTGTTGTATATAAACGAATCATATCGTGATCGCCCAGACGTGATTCTATGCCCAAAATTTTTAACAAATAAAATTAATATGGGAATATTTAAATCGGTATTTTAATTGGAATTAAATAATGTTAAAATTCTTTTCGTGTGATACTAAAACCGAATTACCACTAGTAACAGTGGTGTATATAATTAATATTATGAAAATAATGATTCATTATTTTTGTCAATAAATATTGACAGTATTACCTGATCGTGTACAGACCACCTTAGATACCTGCGTGTCTTCGACGCGATATCAGTTTTTCGGCGTGGCTAATCTCACTAACTTCACTGAGAGAGAATTGATCAGTCGTTGAAATGTACTCGGGATGCATCGTTCAACCCAAAAGGTACCCGTTGATATACGTTTACACCAATCACCGATATGTCTGGTGATTATATAATTGATTTTGAAACCTGTAATACGTATATACCAAATTCAAATAGATAATATTATATATTAATTTAAAATATATATGTATACATAATTAAAAATAGATTGCCGAGTTAATATATCTTTACAGTTATTTTCAAGGTTGTTTCAAGTTACTTCTCTTTTTTATACAAAATTATTTATTGTATAATAAAAAAGCGAAATAACAACATACAAAACTATGTATTTATTTACATATATGTATATTTTTAAAAAAAAATGTTAAACGTCCAAGGTCATCCCATTTTCTAAAAACGGATCTTGTATATATCACCAACAGAAATTTTTTTGACTCCCGGCAAATTACATACGTGAGTCGCCTATTTCCAAAAGTTGCTAAATACATATTTTTAAATTTTTCATTTTATATGCATTTTAACTAACAAATTTGAATAAAATCATATAAAAAAAATGGTAACAAAAAAGTCCAGTAATTTCATAACCGTTTAAATGCATTAAATATTAATTTCAAATCAATCTTAATGTGAAAGTAAATATGTTTCAAAAGTTACTAAATGTATATACATTATACACACAGTTTGAAGCTATTAAAAGGAGCAATTTCAAAGTTTGCTATATTTGTGTTAGAATAATATCCTAACCTCAAAATTATTTGTGTATTATATAAATGTAAAACGGTTAGAATCAACTCTAATGTTTTATTGTTACAATGGAAGAAGCAATATCACAATACGCAAGGAAACGTAATAGAAATTCTAAAAACTGGAAAAAAATATCGCCAAAACAAAAAATATGTTTTAGCTGAAATATACGAAATTTTGATAAAAACCGTTAACGGTTATTGATAGTTTCCACTGCATTAATGTCTTACTTTGTTGTTAAAATTAACGGCTTTGCAACAAAATTTTTTGAATATTGTTGCTATAGGATCCAAGTATTAAAGATAGCATTGAACTTCACAACAATCTTTAAAATATGTCGTTAGCTTTTATATATAAAAAGTGATCATAAATAAGTCATATTTTGCTATTTTTTTGAAAGAAATTTTTAATTTTTGTAATAATAAAAATTGTCATTCAGTAAAAATATTGTTATTTTTATTTCAAAACCTACTAAATTTCAATTAATTTTTAAAACTTGCTAACTACAAGTCATTTTTATCAGGAACTCTATAAAAATTTATTATTTATCTTTCACAATTTGTTAATCGACATATAAGCTGTTTATCTTCACAAATTTCTAAAAAAAACTTTCCTCATTTATACTTATTCACTGAAATACAGTTTTTTGCATTTACTCAAAATTTTATCTGAATGTACCTATTTAGCAACTTTTCGAAATAGGCGACTCACGTATGTAAATATCCAAAATTATTCAGTGGTACCACGAAAATATAAAATAGTTGAATTTTTTAGAGATTTTCGCGATTGGTCACCGAGGTCTTGATCCATCGAAATTTGTCCCATTGAATAAATTTTCGTAGAATTTAAATCAACTTTAACGGTATGATATAAGTTGATAAGTAGGATATTAAATTTCAAGGAGATACAGACATTCAAATTTTTGGGGCATAAAATAATTTTAAACAAATTTCCATAACCAGAAAAACAATGACGTCCAAATCCAAATTACTCAATCAAATACCGCCAATGTTGTCACGATATGAGTATGACTCAACTATTACAGTCCGTATACCCTGAATACTATAGGCTGTTTTGTTTCTAATAATAATAAATATTTAAAATTCCGACATTACATAATCAAAAAAACTAATAACGAAGTGCGTATTGTTTAGATATGTATTTACAAAATGTCAATGCGTTGGTGTATGTTACCGCCGCCCTCTCCTGCCCCGTGGATCTATGATTAATAGTTAAATCAATTGAATAATACTTGTCGGATGTCATCGAAACCTTTGAATTTAACATAATTTGTTTGAACGTATTACGTTTTTTTTCTTTTTTTTTTAATTAAATATCTTTTAATAAGTCAGACAATCACAGAAAACAATGATGTAATTGAACAAAAGAAAAGACACCTGTATTTTACTGATACTGAAAGTACACTCCTGCATATAATTATATTGACACCGTACAAAATACTCGTACTGGCCATAGATAAAGTATGGTATGTAACTCGATTGTAAGGCATATTACACCTTCTAGCCACCTACGCAGCTATTGCTTAACTAAAGTTTTCTTTTATGATTTAATCCAGCAGTTTATATTAAAATAAATATTCACAAATATTTTTATTCTCTTCGAATTGATTCTAGCTTTCTTTTGTGACGTCATTAACGTACTAAATGAATAAAATACACCGAAATAGTAATGGATAATTAATCGATTAATCGGTTTAGTCGACTAATTTTGTTTACATTTGGTCATGTTTTAGTCGAGTATTTTACCTCCGACTAAATGACTAATATAATTAATTTTTTTTTTTAAATGACTAAAAACGACTAATTTATTAATTTTTCTGTATTATTTATTGGACTTCAAAAAAAAAGAAAACTAAAAAATTATCTATTTGTATAATTTTTCACTTTTATGTGATTGACATATTGTGATACGTCATATCTTCCTTTTTATTAAAAAGTAAATCAGTAATTAAATTCAGAAGGAAAAATTGTTTTTGAAAGAGTTACATAGGTTACCCTATTCATGAATTCGATTAAAAATTTAGTCGATTAGTCGATTATTGTCGGCCCGCTATTTCCGACTAACGACTAATTTTGTCTGAAAAACAACTTTAGTCGATTAAGCGACATCACTACACAGAAACATTCGGATAACTACGGTAAAATGTATACCCGATACTACTTAAGTACTATTCATTTCTAAAAAAACTGGATACTTGCTTTTTAAGTTAATTGAAACTAAAGTTTCAATTTCAGAAACGTTCAAAATGAATAACACCGAGTACTGGAGTTATTGCAAAAATTCCATTTTTCCCCAAAAATGTAGCCTAGAATCATCAAATCAATATAAACAGAAATATTTGTTCAAATTTTATAAATAACTCGGTCAAATAATTATGGCCGTTTATGTACATACATCGATGTACAGTAATATACGTATATACCGTACACTTACTATTAAATACGTATAAATAATAATTATTATATGAGGTATTGGCCGTTATGATTCTATTACACAACATAGAGTGCATTTACTGCAAGGTCGCCATAAAAAGCCTCTACAACGACTCTGTCAGGCTATTTACGTCGTTTATATATAAATAAATTGTTTACCGGACAAATCAAAAGATTAAAGATTCTACATCAATATATCATGTCAGATAATGCGGAATCAATCAAATAAAATTGATTGATTTTACTGTGTTTACAATTTTTTTGCCACTATAGTATTTTTTGAATTTTTCGATAATATTAACACTTTTTTACCGGTTCGACACAGTTCTAATTCCTACATTTTTAGCCCTATGAATATGAAATTTTGCATGTACATGCTACAGATGTAGATCCCAAATAGTATTGTAGCAAAAAAAAATTTTTTTTAATTTTATTAAAGTACTTTCCGTATTGGAAAATGGGGATGGAAATTTTTTTCACGTACCAGATCGTGTTGCATATAGAAAGAAAGGGCTTTCGAAATGAGATTGGGGCTCCTTGTACTATTTTTTTTAGTATGAGGTTATTTTTGAGCGCCCTGCCCCTCTCCCTACCTGGAACTTTTCAACTTTGGCGTGGATTCAAAAAATTAAAAAAAACTGTAACTTGTTTTGGAAATACTACAATAATTTATAGATTTTCGAAGTAGTTCTTCTCATTTTTACCAAATTACCCTAATTCAAATCTCGTCCGTGATACTTGATTTGAGAAAAAAAATATTAATTTCAACAGTTTTTTTTTTTTTTTTTTTTGTATCCAATTTTTGTTTCTAGTAAACAGTTTCCCATATCGTGATATCAACTTCAGATGATTTGAATGAAACATGGCCCTTTTCCCAGTGATTCCCTCAGAATCCCCAAGCCCTTTCCAAGACATTATTTGATTGAAACACAGCGAGACGCTTCGCCGATACCGAATAAAGAAATTTTCGGCAACAGCTAACCCTTAAATTTTTCGAACCCAATTTCATGTTAAAGGCAGTGGCGTAGCGAGAGGGATGCAAGGAGTACTATCATGACCCGGGTGCCACTTTGTGAGGGGCGCCAAAAGCTAATAAGAGGAGCGTAAAAAGCTAATAGGGCGGGCACGATTACTTTAAATTTTTTTTGTGTTTGTCATTCGAATTTTGTTACGTGACAGTGTAGAGAAATTACGAAATTATTTCCAGGTTATGACTTCAAATATATACTCGTAGATACACAAACAAAGCACTCGTGAGCAGAAAAAAAGATCGTTAAGGCAACTATTAGGGAAAAATTTAAAATACAAATTTACGAGAAAGAATTTTTTGCGAAATTTTAAATACACCGTTCCACTATCTAAAATTTTTAAAATTTTAGAAGTTAAGGGGGGCGTAAATAAAGTGTCACGCACCAGGCGCCAGTTATGCTCGCTACGCCTCTGGCTAAAGGTTAAATATATTCTATATAAAGCCCTCAAAAAATGTTATAAAAATCAACTATACCTATGCAATATTCTTTTTGCATTAATAATAATTAACAGCCAAAAAAAAGAAAAAAAAATTTGAGAAAAAATAATTATTGGCAATAACAAGATTCCATCGCGACCCAACTGCTTAACTGGCTTAACCACTTTTTAGTATGTTTTTGGGCTTGTTTTGTATTTATAATGTTTTGGTACGTCCACATACGCACACGTATATGTATCCACTGGTTAGTTGTTGCTAAATTTAGCAGTTAAAAAGTAAAAGTGGTCCAAATGTAACATCGCTTATCATCGACAATATTGAGGACCAATGACGTGCGTGGTCCAATCCACCACGGTCAGTGGTCATACGTACGTGTACATCATCAGTTAAATGGTATACGAACACATGTACACTTGTACGAGACGGAGTTACATTAGCGGACTGGACAGCGGAGTCGGCCCGCGCCGTGTAACTTGACCAAACAGGTCGTCTACCACTTTCGATAGGTGTGCAATGTGTGGATTGTAGAATGATGTACACCGCACAGAATGTGGTACAATATTCCCTCTTAACTGGGGCTGTGCGAATTATTCGAAATGTGGAATAATTCGCATCGAATCGAATAATTCGATTTTTCGAATTATTCGAAATAAATCGAATTATTCGAAAAGTCGAATTATTCGATTCGAAATCGAATCGAATAGCACTATTCGATTCGATTCGAGCACTATTCGCGCACCCCTACTCTTAACCCATTAGATTGCACCCCTGTTCTACTAGTCAAATTTTGACGAAATTTCACGCACAGATTGATCTAGAATGGTTTTTAAGGATTTTTATGGTACCTTACACGAAATGGTACGCGAAAACATTTTCATACCCACTTTTCAATACGGGAAAATGGATGAAAATGTTAAAATTTGAAGTATAGTTTTGCAGATACAAAATTTTTAAAAATTAGTTTTTTAACACATAACTATACGACCTAATATTATTCCAGATAATGACGAAAAAGATTCCGGGCTACAAAAATTCTATTTAAAATTAAAGAATTGCTTTGAAACATTTCTTTAATGCTCAAAAAGGTATCGATGTTTATCCGCATTACACGGTGGACCAAGTGGTCGGCAACCGACATTTCACATTACACGATCTAAAATTATTCTAAATAATGGCGGAAAAGATTTCCGGCTACAAGAATTCTATTTACAAATAAAGGATTGCTTTTAAACATTTCCCTAATGTTCAAAAAAGTGTCGATATTTGTCTAAATTACATGGTCGCAAAACGACATTTCATATTACACGACCTAATGTTATTCCAATTAGTGATGAAGAAAATTAGTCTTGGTCTTGTAGTCTTGCCTTGGTCTTGCATTTTTTTGCAAGACCAAGACCAAGACCAAGACTATGTATACCAAGAGCAAGAGCAAGACCAAGACTATAATATAAGTATGGCTGCAAGACCAATACCAAGACTCAAGAGAGCAAGACCAAGACAAAAGCAAGAAAAAAGCAAGACTCTTGCTAAACTATTTAAATAATTTGAAAATATAATTAATACCGTAAAGAGGGAAAATTCTGATTTTAGAAGGAAAAAATTCGCTAATAAAAAATGCAAGAAAGTGCAAGGTTTTTTAGCAATACCAAGACCAAGACCAAGACTGCATTTTGCAAGACCAAAACCAAGACTCAAACTGCTCTAGCAAGACCAAGACCAAGACTTGACAGTCTTGGTCTTGGTCTTGTATTTGCTCATCACTAATTCCAATTAATGGTCGAAATGATTCCTGGCTACAAGAGATCTTTTCAGTGTTAAAGAATTGCTTTTAACACGGACGACGAATTAACCCACTTTGCGATTCTAGAAATTTTCTTATCGCGCTCCCTCCCGCTCCTATCAAAAAATATATAACAATAAGTAAAACAAAATTAACTAATATAAAAAACTAAAACAAATCTCAAATATTGTGATTCAAATATTCAAAACAGATACATTGACCAGGCCGTTCAAAAAACTGATCTATGCGATGATCCAGCTCTACAGTGGACGGATAGACCGTTGTGATGAAATTACAAAAGTTCCGTTGTTATGACTACGGGACCCTAAAAATTAACTTCCCCTATACCTCCACTTCAGTCAACCCCCTATTTCCAAAAGAACAAAAAAAATTATGTAACCATATACACAAACATATTTTGATGATTAATAGTTCGAATATTTATAAAATATATGCATTTAAACGTTCCAACTACAGTGAAACCGTATTTAAAAATTTCAATGTGTTAAAACAGTGTCAGTAGTATCAGTGGAAGATCTATAACCGGCTATAACTAATTTCACTATCGGCTAAATAGCTGTATAATTGAAATTATTGGCGCTCGGCTAGTTATAAGATTGTGCGACTGGTACGGTAAGGATAGATCTTTGTCAGAATACGTACCTATGTGACATTACATTTACACTATCGTTCAAAAGTTTAGAAACACACATATTTTTTGCAGATTACAAAATTTTTTACCAGAAGTACAACTGAACTGTTGCGGTTTTTAAACAAATGACCATTAGAATACATAAAATAAATCAAAATCAAGAGACAGTAAGAAACTTAAGCATTTACTATAATAACTTTCTTTGATAAAAATACTTTTTAACGGCTTGTAATGTCAAAAAAGCAACCCCGTTTCTTTCCCGGGTTAAGCGTGCGCCCAAAAGTTGGCAACATGGGTAACTTCAAAAATGAGACTTCGATGGGGACAGGAACGGCTATCAGACTTGTCACTATTGTCTATAGAGGCAGAAATTTTAGAAAAACTGAAACCTTCTTCAGCTATAGATGATTTAATTAATTAATCAATTTGCCGGAAAAAAGGCAAGAAAAGTGTATATTTAACTTGAATTATTTGGCTACGCTTAATTTCTAGGAGGAAGCGATAACTTATAATCAATAAATATTTATTTTAATTTAATGCAAGCATTTTTGTTTCTTTTGTGAGAAATCTTTACTCTTCATTTGGACCCCGCAACTAATTTTGATACAGGGCCCCTCTAATGTACGCTACGCCACTGATTTTAAACCAAATAAATGTGGTTATTATCTATCCAGTGATGATTTTACCGAATTTTCATAGTGTTTCCAAACTTTTGAACGGTGGTGTGCATAGTATGTGCTAATATTCAAATGTTGAATGCAAAAGGTGGCCGGCCTTGTAACGGGTGCGCACCCAAACCAGAAATAATCATTAAATAGATAATATAGTATTTGTTTGCCGCACACAGATTATAATTATGTACATGTGAATACCGTTAACAATTTTATTGCATGCATAACATTAAAGAAAAAAAAAATCAATAATGATTTTGATCGATCAAACACTTTGGAACTTCCCGATCTATGCCGAATATTCAATTTATTTAACATGATTCGCAATCACACTTGCCACCTTTTCAATTTTCGACGATAGAACATCGATATCATGGTGGCCACCAATTTTTAAAGATCAAATTCCCTGACTTTTCCAGAAATTTTATTTAAAAAATTCCCTGTCTATTTTGTGAAAAATGTCGCCCCTACTTTATCCCAAAAAGCTAAAAAAAAAATGAAATACGCGCCAATTTTTAAATCTAATCTCAAAACAAGTGAAAAATATTGATTGAAGTCTTCCGGTAAAATTCCCTGACTTTTCCAGAAAGTTTTGGGATTCCCTAACATTTCCCGGTTTTCCAGTAATGTGGCCACCATGGATATTTATCGTGAAATTTTTTGAGCTTGAATCCTAACCTGATTTCATATTTCCCGTGACCTTGAAACGCCACTCCCCAAATATTTCCCCACAAAAATACCGGACCCGAACCATTCACATCGTAACCGGACAGTCCGGTCGAAAATCGAACGGTTGATAAGCAAAACAGAGTCCAAAACCCCAATGATTCATAATGTCCGCAGCATTTTTTTTTTTTTTTAGTGACAGCGCAATACTTCTAACAAATTTTTCTGGCATTGGTAGCCCCGATTTCGTTAAATCACTAATTTTTTAGTCTTCTTTTAAGTGATACTTTAGAAACTACTCACGGCGCTTTTACCGCGAAAAAAACTATAATTTTCTATCTAATGTTTCTTTCGGTGCCTTTACTGGAAGGTTTTACTGTAATTTTAATTTTTATAAATAAATTGAATTAAGTACATTTTTAATACAGCGAAATAAATCAATTTAGGATAAATTATGAAAATACTTGGGTACATGCAGTGTAAGCTGTACCAAACATACAATATTGTAATACAGGATTGTATTTAACTAAAAAAAAATAAAAATGTATTCGATTAAGTTTCCTGGATGAGTTTGGAACTCACGATCTATTGAATAAAATTTACTGGTCTTCAGTACGGTCCTGTATATGTATTGTCAATGATACTTTTAAAAACAAGTGGTAAATGTTGCTTCCCTGCCAGCAGGACAAGTGTTATCATTTTAAAATACTATTAAATTTATACGCATACTTTTTGTTTGTTTTTTGAATCTTTAAATAACTTCGTAAGAGATTTAAATTTCTAATTTGAAAATATCTTCTTCAAACAATAATATTATTCCAGAATTGGACTATGCGGCTTCGATAATCCAATGCGGGACCAAAAGACCGAGGAATTGCGACGTCACATTGGCCATGGCGTCAAGATCAAAATGGACGACGCGGGCAATATTCTAATCAAACGTATCTCGAAATGTAACGTGTACATCAAAAGTCCCGGCCCGGATGATGAGAACGCGATTGGCAACGAGATTCTCAAATTACCAAATTGCGCGCTCGAGCCCGAAAAGCCAATGAAATTGTTTGACATGAAAAAATTCCAATCGAACTTGAATCGTGAATTGCGTCGCGCCTACCCGGATCGACGTCGTCTCGAATGCCAGTGTTTGAGTATCGTGGCGTTCGTCAAGGCTGAACAAAATGTGCTCGAATGTCCAATATGGGTCCTAATCATCAATGTGGTTGCTATGGATATGCTCAAATCGAAACTTCCACCAGGTAATTAAATTCGCTAACCTGTATTAAGCACCCGTATTAAGCGTATGATACCATTACAGTGCAACGGGTTATGGATATCAAGAATCGACCACGGATTCCAATACCAGACGAGGATCCATACAGCGTTGCCGGCACGTCTGGAATAGGGGAAAGTGCGAGTGGATACAGTTCGGGGGTTGGAGGTAGCATGGTTGCAACAACCCGGGAACAGTTACTGCTACAAACCCAACAGCTTGCTCAACGTCGCAGTGAAAAACCGCCAAAGTTACCGCCCCGCGAAAATTTATATCCCCACGACATTCCGAAACCAGACTACGATGACATTGATGAAGAAACAAATCGGATCCCAACCAAATCATTTCCAAATTCAAGAAGTAAAGACAAATCGAAAAAACAGAAAAAATATGGTAATTATCCCTAAACAAATCCCTCATATATTGTCTAATAAAGGTTCCCAAATTTTTTTTCACAAAAAAAACACATCGACTCCTGTTCTTTCAAATTTTTTTTGGGTCATAGCCCATTTTTTCCAAACAGTAGGCAGCTAAAATTAGGAGAGTCTGAGGGGTGAAATTGGCCGGCAATGATCAGCAGCCCCCAAATTCCCTTTGATTTCTTTAGCTCTCACCCATGGGCAGTACTTGGGAACCCCAAACCCAACCGCTATTTATAAATTTCGCAAAAATTTTCTGTGCAGATGATCCATATTATTGTGGTCTACAAGCCCGTGTACCAAATTTCGTCAAAACAAAAGCGAAAGAGATGTCAACGCGCGACTCGCGTGACATGCCCGGTCCCGTTGCACCGCCACCATCGTCCTCGAAACGTTTATCGATGGCTCAACCGAGTGTGCCGATGCCGCTTGCAGCACATCATGCCACCGCGATACATCCCGCGCTAGGACACCCCCACATACAACATCAGATGTGGCATTCGAGAAGTTTCGAGAATGGAATCGGTATGTACTTCGATTCGTGTTTATTACCATTCAAAAAAAATTTACATAACTGAAATTTGAAATTTCAGCTTCAGATAGCAGTGAATCACCGTATAATCAAATATATGGACGCCTTCCAATTCCAACGCGAGGTTACATTCCAAGTCAGTCACGAACCATGTACATCGGTGAATGGGACTAAGAACACACTTAAATCACGGCGCATTGCGCCGGCCAAAATAGTATAAGACAATAAAAAAATATATATTTTATGTTTCAACGTGGCTTCTAAACAAATTGGACAGTTTAGAGGTGGCATTTATTAGAATGAAATCGACATATTCATATCCAACTATTATAGTATTTTTATAATTTTCTGGAAATTTATATATTTAAATATTTACCTAGTCTATAGCGATTTGATTTATTACGTTTAGTAGAATTTTTCTAAAAAAATTTCTAGGTTAAATAAGATCTTAAATTTAAGGTCGCATAGCAAAAGTTTTTTATCAATTGTATTTAAAAGAAATTAGCAAATTTTTTTTTTTTAGTAATATTTAGAAAATTAGTTAGGACTTCAATTATCCTAGATCGGGGCTCGGCAACTTTTTCGTCGCAAGTCAGTAACGTTAAGTAACGTGTATTAGGTAGCCAAGCTCTGTCCGTGGATAATGAAATTTTGAAATGTTTTCTGTAAAAAATTATGTAAAATAAGTTAAACGGGCAGAAAAGTTCCCAATGTTTTTTTCTTTTTAAACAGGCAATCAAAATACTTAAATAACACCAGAATGTCGAAAATCATCCGTGGGGGCAACATTATTCAAATTCGGCCGTTACAATCAAAATTTTACGAAAATTTAACCGGCCGTTTTCATAAATTCATGAACAACGAATTTACACTCGAGAAAATTTTGATTAATTTCATTTGTAGAATTTGTAAATTTTGTTTATTTTCTTTTTTAAAATAATTAACAAAAATTTACTTAATTTTTCTTTTTGGACTTTTATTTGCAATTAATTTATTTTTTGTGTTGAATTTTTTTTTTTTTTTTAATGACAATTTAGATTGTGGTGAAGGCCTCTGTATGTACCATATAATGTAACTTATTTAATCAGTGTTAATTTTATAAAAAAAATTTGTTTAGTTTTTTTTTTTTTTAAACACCCCTGTTTACACATTTTCCAAAACACGGGCACAATACGAAAAAAACGGTTATTTTTATCCATAACTTGCAAAAAATTAAAAAATACAGTACCTCTCGATAAATTTAAAATCAGTGATGACGTTGATTTTTTGATATCATTGCTGGTTCGCGAATAGATCATTCTAGAATTTTATGTTCGGCGATTCAATTTCCAACGAAGTAAATAACGAATATCATTTAATTTTGACAGACTGATTTATTAGATGAACTCCAAATTCCTGACTCTAGTCAGTAGTTACTGTACCGTCCACGCCAATGAAGAGTTGGTGGATGGAGCGGATGAAATAATTTATTCGGAAACTTATGGAGAGGTACTGTACTAAAAAATAGCAAAATTTTGAAAAATTCCCCGTGAAAAACCGTGATTTTCTGTCAATATCTAATTGAAAGTGTGGGTAGATTCTATATTTTTAAGTTGAATTATGAAGTACCTATCAAATAGTCAAATTTCAACAGAAATTCACGGAAAACCATATTTTCTGTGTGACGTATGTAGAGCCAACTTAATTTTGTTTAGAAATTATCAAGAAAAACGCTGAAAATGCCGAAATGAGTTAAGTAAAAAAGAAAAAACTAAACGCCAAGTGACAAAATACCATTACATATCGATAATTTAGTTTTATATCAATTAAATATGACATATTAGTTCGACAATAATGATATTAATTAGTTAAAGTAATTAACAGTTAAATTTATAAAAAAGCATTATTGTAAGAATTTATGTGTAATTATATTTCTTAAATTTAAATAAATTTTTAAAAAAAAATACCTGGTTATATTTTTAAAATTCTTAGATAAATACCTGTAGAGACATCTATGAATAAATCATTCAACTATTTTAATGGTTTAACGACTTTTCGAAAGATAAAACTGAATTCTGTAAGTATCTACATACAAATTTTATATATTCTTGAGACGCTGGACTCAAAATGGAATATTTTTAAAATAATATAGTTTTAACGAAACATTTAAGGATTTATTTTGAAAATATTACGATTGTGTAATGACGTAAAAAAATTAACCATTCATCATAGAAGCCTTGCTAGAAGCTGAGAAAAGTTTATTTTTTCGGCGCATATTTTATACAAAAAATTTTTGCTTAATTTTAACTGGAAAATTATAGTGAAACTGACTTACGAAATATTAAGTCCGGACTTTTTGAAAATCGATTTTTTTCAAAACTACAATTCTTGAATGATCACAATGAAAACCGTTTTCTGATCGTATTCATCGTTTGATAGAGTAGGGTACTACAGAGTTTGTTTCTACGCCGGTCAATAAGGACATGAGGATGACAATGGAAAGGTGAAATTTTTGGAAGGATAAGACACTGCAAAAAAAGAAACAAAAACACTAATTAATTTTTTTTTTATAATTTAATTAATTGATAAAGAAGCATACTGTAAAATAAATTTATTGTTTTAAATATTCTATCACCCAAAATAATTAAAATTAACGAAAAATGCAAATAAAATCAAATTAAATCAGTGATTTCCCAACAGACTAAAACGGATCGAACTAATTCAAAATCAATTAGCTTGGAAAAAGTTTGAAAAGCACTGACTTAAGGCAATCAATTAAAGAACTATAACAAAAACCGTTTTTGTATTAAGACATCAATGTTTTTTTTTTTAATATTTTAAATATTTTGTTAGTATAAAAGTGATCAAAAACACCTTAGGCTTATCAAAAAACACTTATCATTTATTAAATAGAAGGTACCCCACTTATATGTAACTTATCCAAATGCAAATACGGAATTTCTGACCAGTGCAAGACAAATCGGGCCCCCTCTGTCCTTTTTCATCATTTCACAAATAAAGAAAAACAATGTACGCGCAGCTTTATATTTTTAATCGATCAAGGAACCAATTTATCTCGTACTACGCATGTGTCATGGCTACTAAATATTGTTCGGCTTGTTTATTAAATGTGCGTTTTTGGTATCGAATTAAAATCTACAAACTAATCTAATAAATTTTGCTAATTGACTCAATTAATTAAAAGCTAACGATAAAATCAAATGTTTCGAACTAATACGTGTCCCAAAATTTATCTGGAAATAATTCTGGAGCGATCGATTTTGACAAACACAGGAAATTCAATCGGGATCCGATTCAAGGTTCCCATGAGATATAAAAAGTGGAAGTATAAGTAATTTTTAGCCGATTTAAAGTTCCTATGGGATATAAAACTTTGTTTTCCGCAGCCGGGTTTAAAAGGTTTTAACTTTATTACTAATTACTATAAAAAACTCAAATTTAATCTATCAATCTGGTGAAAAAAATTTGTGTTGCCAACTTACAAAAAATAATTCTTTGTATTATTCCGGAATTTGTTGCTCTGTCCAATACCCAAGAATTTAAGAAGTTTATTTTAGAAATGGGCACTCGATATTTAGTAAGGTTTTTTTAAAAGAAATATCCTAATAAAAGTGATTTCATATTTGGCAACTTCTTCAAGCAGAGTCCAAAAATCCACGCCTTTTCACGATGTTTGAACTTAAACACTATGAATTTTAATTAAGCGATGTAAAGATGAATTCCAAAAATATTTTCCGTGATTCCCCTAACGCTCACTGTTGAAATGGTTAAATTTTGGGACATATTCCGAGAACATACCACAAATCTAAATAATTTTAAAATTTATATGATGAAAAACAATTTAGAAACTCCTGAAAAAATAATTTACTATTTCTATTGTGTCATATTACAAATGGTAGCAGAGCGTGGTTCCAATTCAAGGGCATTTGAATTTTGTCCATTGCAGGAGTATCAAAATTGATTTTCATCGTAGTAAAATAATAAACACCGTAACTTCAAAACAAAATTTGCATTTAGATAATCGCTTTTGTAATGCTAACGTATAAATACATAAAAATTGTTTATGTATTTTGTTTTCAAGACTAAAATTTTTTATTAAAAATAAATAAATTAGTTATTACGAATAATAAGGCATTTGCCGTACAAGAAAAATCGAAATTGTTCTCACTCGAAAATGAAAATTTGATTAAATTACTTTAAACAAATGGTAATTCTAAGATACTGTATGTTATCACGACTTTCTCAATTTTTTACGCTAAGCATAATTTAAGCCTTTTTTTAAAATATTTTGAAATAATAGTTTTCTTATAGGAGGTAATCTGAATTATACAATTAATAATTAAATAGATAATACATATACTAATTTTTGCTTTTTGAAAAATTAATAACGTTAATTTGAGCAGATATTCAGCCTTTGTTCTCAACTATGATTGTATTTATTCCTTTTGGTGACACGGTAGTCTTGAATTGCTCAGGAATCGGGTATTCCGTCTGGAAAAAAATTGAAAAAGTTAATTATAAAAAAAAAAAAATTGTCTGTAAATATGTTAACTTTTAAATTTTCAAGTTTGCATTTATAAAATGCTTACAATATTTATATTACTATATAAAAATACGATAACGCCATTAACAAATTACGCAAAATTGGACGTACAACTTTGTTACTATAGTTACTAGTTAGTTTGTGATTTTTGGAAAAAAATTTTATGCTCAACTACGATTTTGTTAGTTATATATGACTTTATACACTTTTAATAAAATTACTTTTTTGAAAACCATAAAAATAATAAAAAAAAAAACAACTGATTTTGCTTCCACTAGTCGCTACAAATCTTATCTGAATAATTTTTTTTTTTTGATTAAGTCACCATTTAAGCTAATTTTCCGAAAAAGTAACCGTGACGAATCATGAAAAACCCTTTTTTTGGACTGTAAAATGAAAATTTAAATAAAAATAATTACAAAAATTTATACTTACATAGTCTCCATTATCTTTAGGTACTAAAATATTCATTTCAGACGATTTGGAACTAATGACTTCCACATCTAATGAATCCTTACTCAAATACATTTGACATCCATCGGTTTTATCAATCGAAATTGTGGGAACTTTACCCAAAACCTGTACAAAACAAATATAATTAATATTAATGTTTAAAACGTGTCGTAGATGTCGGTGTCATAAAGGTAATAAATTTCATCCAGAAATTAAAACCGTAGTTAAAAGCCGATTCGAACGCACTCAAATAAACGTTTTACACTAAAACGTGACGAAAACTTCAAATATACTCACTTGCATTTGTACCGATTGGCAATTGATAAATTCAATTGATGAAACTAGAGTATCGAAAACGACTGAAGTCTTTTTGCACGAGTCCAATACCACCGAATTCAATTTGCCCTTGATAACCAACGTGGAGTTCTCACATTTGAACATGTACACGACATTATTCATCTCCACATTATCAATCACAAGATTCTGGTTGCCTTTGTGGTATTCGATCACCCATTTTTTGCCATCGCGTGAAAACACCGGCTGTTTATCAATGACGGCCGTCACGGAACGAATACTGGCCGCTGCCGTGACCGTTGGCGCTTTGAATGGAGCCGGTCCGGTGCGTAGCGTTGGATTTTTATGCGTTTGCATATCTGATGTCACTTTCTTTAAGGCTATACAAAAATAAAAAACCAAATTTGACTCATGAAAATTTATAAAAAGTTGAAATAATGCTAAAAAGGGAATATCAATAAAGCTCTGAATCAGTGATCAAACGTTGTAGCTCAAAAATCACCTTATGCTCAAATCACCTTATGCTCAAAAATCACCTTTTTAGGTATTTGACATTATTAAAGAAAACTTATGAAAATTTTAATGAAGATTTACAACGAGAAGTAACAATTTAGTATGCTGTATTTTCTTTTAACTATTAATCACGTGATCAGATTCTCTTATACTTCCATACTCTAATGAGACAACTATGGAAATTACAAGTTGTAATGATAATTTTTATACTGTAAAATCAACAGACGATATTTGACAGTTCAAATCGTCAAAAAAATCAACAATTTTTTTTTTCTTAGCTACAAAATACCGGTTGCTATCTAAAACATGGTGGCCACAGATTTTTAAAGATCAAATTCCCTGACTTTTCCAGGTTTTCCAGAAATTTTATTAAAAAATTCCCTGACTATTTTATGAAAAATGCCGCCCCTACTTTATCCCAAAAATTTAAAAAAATTTCTTAATAACTTTAACACTTTTTCTTAAAAAAAGTAAATGACGAGCAAAAAAAAAATCCCCGCCAATTTTTTAAATCTAATAAGTTTTATGCGTAAAAAACAAAATTATAAAAATCAATTTTGTCCAGTCTTATGATAAAATTCCCCGACTTTTCCAGAAAGTTTAGAATTCCCTGACATTTCCAGGTTTTCCAGTAATGTGGCCACCATGTAAAAGAATGTGACGTAACCGACCGCTAGGGAACGTTTTCGCGCAAATTTTGACAATCAATATTTAATTTTTTTCTTTTTTTGGAACAATACATGAATAACGTATTAATATTTTACATTAATTTCCCAAATTCAGTCAAATACCCTACTTGTTAATGCGATTTCAACCAATGTTAAATCATTAGAGACTCGCACAATAACTTTTGAGCCAGTTTCTGGCATTGTTTTTTTTTTTGGCAAAACTTACTTTTGGTGATATTTTCGCCTTGATTAATTTCGGCAAAGAGGGCAGCACGGTCATCCGCGACCGCCATATTACCAAACGCGTCTGTTGGAGGTATTGGTGGTGGTGGTGGCAGATCATCCATTGGAGGTGGTGGAGGCGGTACACAGCCACCGGTTGCGGCCCACACCAAACCGGTGGTATGATGTTGTTTGACGAACTGTTGTAATGTGCTCAGTGTATCGATCCAAGCCCGAACCCAATCCACGTGGGTCTTATCCTTTTCCTTCCAGTCTTTTAGGACACGATTCGTAAAGAATTGTCCAACATCGTTCATCTCTTTCACGTAGGGGGCTGGTGCCGGTTTCTACAAAAATACAATACTCAAATTAAGTATACTTAATTTGACAAGACATTACACATGCTACTTACAATTGTAACCCATCCTAAAGCAGGGATACTCTCACTAATTGCCGACAGATGGTTAAAATATGGCGATGTGCGATTCTGTTCCCGAAATTTTTGAATATTTTGAATCTGTTTGTCGGTAGGTTCAAGCAATCGAACTAATTCAGTCTGTACCGGTTCAGCGCTACGGGCTGCCGCTTCAAGAAACGCAAGTTGTGCCCTAAAAAAATTTTTTATACGGTATAAATAAACCACAAAAACTTAATAAAAACAATCGAAATAACTTACTGGAACGCCTGTTGAACCATTTTCGAATGAAGGGCAACATCACCGCCGATTTTTTCCGACAACGCAATATATTGAGCCAAAGGGCCCAATAAAATATCGTTATAGGCGTTAACACTCATTCTAGCAGAAGTTTTTTCGTTTTTGAATCACCAGGTCAAGGTAACGTCTACAAATGTGTCATCAAATCTAGAACATATAAACAGATGAATTACAAACGTCGAATAAACATTTACGAAAAAATTTATTCGTATAAATTGGCGATGAGTTCAAACCCGTGGGTGGTAATCTAAAAATATATAATAACATAACAACTAAAATTTATGATATTAAAAAATTTCGTCAAAAAATTCCCCACTATTAGGTCAGAGTCATAGAAAATTATGTCACAACTGTTAAGGTTAATAAACAATTAAAACCGATTTTATTTTAATAATCAAAATTACGTGAAGATTACCGAATATAACGGGAAAAAAGGTCAAATTTAACCGGAAAATATTTTTTTTATAGTCACCATAATTAGTAATCACAAAAATTTTTAAAATGTGTACCAATCAGTCCACTTGGGGTTGTTAACTTGGAAACATTTGATAATTTTGCCGCACCCTGATGGTATTAAACACCGGGTGAATCTCATTGCACTTAAAATGATAACAAAAAAAAATCAAATACTTACAAAACAAAAAATAAAAACAATCCTCACTTGAATCCACGTTGATCCATTAACAAATTTCAACAATATTTTAATTTAAATTATCTTCACTTTATGCTCAATATAGATTTTTACTCGTTTACTCAAATATTTTTACCGATATGTTCTCATACCACTCATACAATTCATACAGTGTATCACACAGTTGCTCATAAAATGAATCATCAAACTGAAGTTTTAGTGTAACGATGAAAAATGGATGGTTTCATCCGATTAAACGACTTTACACCGTTGACGGTCATAAGACGTCAAGTGTAACCTTACTAACTCACACACACGTTACAAGACGTCAAAAATTCCATATAAAGTGTATTAACTGTCAAAATAGTGTGTAAGTTTATAGTGATGCCGAGCAGAGGAGCAATTAATCAATTAATAGACTAAAGTTGTATTTCAGACAAAATTATTCATTAGTCGAAAATACCGAGCACAGAATAGTCGACTAAACGATTCAATTTTTAGTCGAATTCGTAAATATGATAACTTATGTAACTTTTTCAAAAACAATGTTTTCTTTTGAATTTAATTATTTTAATATTTTTTTTTAAAAAAAAAAAAAAGAATATGACATATCACAATGTGTATCATATAAAAGTGAAAAATCATACAAATAGTTTCCTAATTTTCTTTTTTTTGGGAGTTCAAAAAATACACAGAAAAAGTATTAAATTAGTCCTTTTTAGTCATTTAAAAAAAATTAGTCATTATAGTCATTTAATCGAGGGTTAAATAGTCGACTAAATAATTAAATGTAAACAAAATTAGTCGACTAAACCGACTAATCGATTAATCATCCGACATCACTAATCAGTTAGGCGTTTTGTCAGTATGATGTGACAGTCAATTGTCAATATTTTTGTAATATCGAATATTACTGTACTTAAAAAGTTAATATACTTGTCGAATAGTTATTGACATTGACTTAAGCAACAAGTCGTTCAGTGAATGCAGCGATAAAATGGCTGTAAAACCGTTTCATCGGGTGAAGTAACCCAATAATTTTATATCACTATGTTCATATGATACAGGCATTCTAAACAAAGAACCACCGACTTAACGGTTGCTAAGAGAGAGATAAATAAATACAACTACAACTAGGTAGACGCAATACGTGCAATAATTGTGTATAGGCTAACAAAATTCGCTAGAAAAATAACTTACATAGCATTTTTGAATGTTATTTATAAAATATTTGATTATTTTATATAATAATTATCGGTAGAAGGTAATTAAGTGGATGACTGGATCGTTAAATCATCAGAATTATTATATACACCTGAGTCATTACCTCCAGTATGTTTACTTAATTTAATCTAAATTATTTAAAATACAAGGCCACAGAGCACTGAAACAGTTCGCATACATTCGTTTCTATTAACCCCCGAATGTAAAATGGATAGGAATTGATCATATTTTAGGTTTTTTGCTAGCTAAATGAAAAAAAAAAATGTACGAAAATTACACGACGCTTGTATCACAACTAGTACGATCATATACACGGATCCGTGTATGCATGTTAACGTAACAGACCTGTATATATTGTACAGGACAATTTCTTTTCACCGTTCAATAATACTGACTGAACTGTCCTATTCTCTAATGCAGGTCAATTAATATTTTTTCTCATAATAAAACCGTAATACAAGTATTCATTGCCATTATTGAGTACACAATCAAATACATACATATGTACATTGACTTTCTAATTTACATATGTTAATAGAAATGCAAAAATGATTACCGGCGAACATTTCCAACTATTTCATTACCAATCTGCCAAATTATTTTACGGAAAGATTCCTTTTCTCAACAATTATCACCGTTTTAGCGTATCAGTTCGATAGCATATAATCAAATTATGCAACAGTAGTGATTACCGAACAATTGAATCGTTTGCGCAAGGTCAAACGGTCACACTCATCTTTAAAAAATGTTTAACCGGTTAAAGGCAATCGAGCACAGCGATATCGGATCTGACTAAATAAGGATAAATTGAAAGATTTTTAATTTTGCATAATTTAGTTATGGTTTACTGCTGATTATGAGAGCATTGCTCTCACAATATGTACAGAAGCGGCCACAAATGTGGGTACACTCACTTTTTAAAAATTTTTTTTTGTACTTTCTCAAAACATCAACAAGCTAACTCTAAAAAACTGGATACTAAATATTTTTTTTTTAATTTAATTTATAAAAATCCAACAATGCTTAATTTGATACCATAATTTGACATTAATACGCTTCGTTTAGGGCCCCAACGAATTTCATATCATGTTTCGTTCGCGAGATATCGCGCAGAGGCAAAGTGTCTACCAATGTACAAACGCACACACACATGATTTTGGTTTTCAGCCCGTTAAGGAAAAAAAATGGACATTAAACCAAAGTCTAATAAAATATATATGAAGACTACAGTTTAATTAATTTTATAATTTTTATGATTTGATTCGTAATCAAACGGTCAGGACACACGCAAATATGTAAAAATTTTATTTATCTAGTAAAACACGTTTAATGTAATACTTACTGGAATATGAAGTTTACAATTTGCGTCCCGTTACAACGATTTTTCAATTAATCGTCTGATGTTTACATGCGAATTACAGGTTTATTAATATAGAAATGATTTCACCTCTTTGAACAAATTAAAAAATTGGAAATCACGTAGAAAAATAATTAAAGAACTAAAATTATACCGGGTAAATTCACGAAACTGAAGAAACGTGCAACTGACATCTGTTGGTGCGGTTTTAAAGCAATTTGAAACAGTTAGCAGCAGTCTAGCACTGACATCTATCGTCAACATTTTAAAGTAATATGTTACTGATAACAAATTGGGCCTGTTTGGTGGCCTACGTGCGATGGTAAGGATGAGACCTTGAATTCCCACTCCAATAACATGTTATTTTAGAGCATCACCAACATAATGTCAGTACCAGGTTGCTGGAAGCTGCTTCGGTTTCGTGAATTTACCCACTGTAATTATTATTCGAATCAAATAAAACAGAAAGTTTATAGTTGAAAAAATAATTAACTGTAAAAGAAATTTATTAATCATAAAAATTATCTGGAAAATAATTAATTAATATTCAATAAATTTTTATAAAATATAAGCAAGTTTTATTATAAAGTAATGGCGACATCTATAATCATTTTTCCAGAACTACGGAACCTATCTACACACTTATCAACTGTAATTCAGAAGTTCGCCCATAGAGTTCACTACGAGGTTGGTTAATTGGAAAGGCAGCGGCAAATCAATTGCCACTTAACTTTCGGACCCAGTAAAAGCTAAAACACAATTATTGTAAATATGTTGATATCATTTACAAATCTATGGTTATAATCCCAATTTTAGGCATAAGGATCCACGAGAAAAAAGATTTCTAAAATAAATTTAGTCATTTTGGTAGTAAAAATGAAAAATTCACACCCAAATTATCATAATTCAAATCAGTTCTATAAAGCTTAATTCAAGAAAAAGCAATTTTTTAACTTGATGACGTCATCAAGTTTACTAATGGCTTCGCTCGTCGTTTATTTCGTTGCAAAAATTCTCATCATTAAAATACGTGATTAGTTTTCAACAAAAGGTTAATAAGAATTTACTTGATTCTGACAACAAACAGATCTGATAAAATTTAGCATTGAATACAAGGAACTTTAAAATTCGTCAGAAAAATGTTAATTTACGCGTCATGTTAATTTTTGTTTCACACACAAAAAATCGATAAGCCGAATTCTAAGTATGATGCTTAAATAAGGATCGATTTGGATTATTAATCATGAAAAAGCGTTTTTGAACCCAAAAGTAAAAAGCGATGTGGCATAGTGATGTGAATGCAACCCGAGAGGTTCACACTATCAATTTCCCAGTTGATATATACCTAAGTTAATTAGATATACAGTTAAAATATATACATCATCTTAAAAACGATAGTATACGACTCCAGGGCCGGACCTCAAAATTAGGACTCCCGAAAATCGAGCCCATTACAATAACTTCAATTAAAGTTATTTCGGCTGTGTCATCAAAACATTCCTCAAAAATTAAGCCCAAATTATTGAGGGAATTGCTGGAAAATGAATAAAATTTTGGTTTTTCATTAGTAACTTCAGAAATAATTCCGCGTACCCTATCATGCAAGATATCGTTAAAAATCTTTTAAAATGAAGTCTAATTTTACTTCCGAGACTACTAAAGTAGCGGAAACATTGTGATCACTTTTGAAAATAAAAATTTTTTTCCCTCCAAAATAAAATTTCTTACGCACATTTTACGTTTTAGAGCTTCCTGAACAATTTTGGTTTTGTCTGTCCGTCTATGTGTTGCTATTTTGCACCAAGTGGCATAACTTCTGAACTATTCGATTGTTTTTAATGAAATTTTCAGAAATTATGCAGTTTGGTTCCTGGATGGTCCCCTATGACTTTAATCGAAATCGGAGTAACGGTAGCTACGTCGCTACCATGTCATTCCATTAAAATACTAAATTGCACCAAGTGGCAAAACTCCTGAACTATTCAATTCTTTTTTATGAAACTGTCAGAAATGATGCGGCCTGGTTCCTAGATGGTCCCCTACAAATTTCATTGCATTCGGAGTAATAGTACCCATGGAGCTACCATGAAATCCCATTAAATGTCAATATCCTATTTACTGCTAGTCCCACTTCGCTCAAATTTTTAAAGTATTTTGGGGGTTACTTTATAAAATTTAACCTTTAAGTATTTTGAGTTACAACAATTTTTTACGAACTTTAAGGCGAAAATATAATTTCACGGTATGTATATTTGGTAGAATACTGTTTTAAAGTCTTTTACGAGTACGAGGAAGCTGTGTGCCAACAACCGTAAGAATTTTTCTGCCAAAACATAAAGGTGTATGAAATGTTTTCAATGACCACTAATCTCCCTTACAATCAAAAAGACTAACCCGTAACATGGAGACCTCTGGGCATGTGCCCCAACTCTGACAATAGTTATTATAGGTAGTACCCGAGTGCATTTCTCCAACCACACAACAAAGCATTTTTTTCATAACACTTTGTGAATCGTTCGAGAAACCTCACCCATAGTGAAAGATTTATGTTTCGAATGACGTGACTGACACCTTTTAAAATTTCTTTTTGCGTATTTAATAAAATGCGATATTTCTACGAATTCAGAAGAAAAAAAACAACAGCATTGAAATCATTAATCAAACCGTAAATTTGTGCCCATGTAATAAATTTATTATTTGCGCACCAAATGCAAATAATAAAACAGCCAGAAAACAAATAAAAATAAAATATTTGAATTGCTAATCATCAACAAAATTGATAAAATTTTTTTTGCTAACAAATTAAATAATACAGTTTAAAATTAGATATTTAATACCGAATGCACAATAAATACTTATGTGACTTAAGTAATTTTTACTTAAAGATTGTAAATCTTCGTTTGATTTGTTTGGTTCATTGTTTTCATATTGAAAAAAAAAAATTCTACGGGAGATATTTAGCAATATAATTTATTTACATTACCACTGTTTTTTGACAACGCCCTATGCATAATTCATAAATGAATATTAAAATCCACTACATACGAGCTACGTGTCCGATCAGTTACATGTCTAAACATTGGGGCCGATTCGATTATTTTTATGGAGCTACTCTCGGTAAATTTAGTTGATACTACTTGATACCGGTGCTGCAGTAACAATAGTTAGCAAAATATTTTTGAAAACTATAACCCTACAATATTTTCGGAAACGTTTTGCCAGTAATTACGCTTGAACAGTGTCCTGGCATATTTCGGCCACAGTGTAGCTAAGAGCTTCCCGTGTACCGAAAATGAAAAAGTGTAGTTAGCGCCAGATATAAATCCGAAGTGCCTCCGAGCGTTTCGAAATGTTTTAAAGATACATTTTGAAAACTGACACCCCTTTTTTACGAAACCATGTTTTTCAAACTGATAGGCAAAGTATCCCGGGCAATTTTTAACCGATTGATTTTAAATTTTAGCTGCAGCTACCTCTCCGTCACGACGCCTTGGACAGTTCTTATAATATATGTAATTGTTATTTTTCATGAATAACATTACTGACTGATGCCAATGGTTGATTTTTTTCTTTGCTAGCCCAGGTGTTACTAGCGTTACCAATACAACATGACTCATTTTGTTACAGGCATGTCGCTACAATTTTTACTCTTTATTCGAAAAAAAAAAATTATTTCAAAATTTACAAAAATTTCCTTTAATTCGACAATTTGACATGACGACCCTTATACAAATTTTTAACCGGTAGAAAACTTTTTGAATGAGGTGCACGTTGGCTCCCGGTCTTTAAGACTCAATATAAAATTGATAAATCAAGTTTTTTTCCCTCAAACAATTCACTATTATGTAACGTATTATGAATACTCAAGGACGAAACGACGGATCAATTTTATTGATTAAAATATTGCAAATTGTAAATCTCGTTGTGAAAATCAAAACGACAAAACAAACTTTATGACTTTATGACTGTTATAAAATGCGCCACACGGTCGTTAAAAATCAATTTTTTCAAAAATACCAAACTGGAATAGAAATTATTTATAATTAAGTCAAGTGAAGACAGAACCGTCATGTCAAGACAATATTACATATTATTAGATTGGACATTTGAATAGGTGGAGTCCGCGGCGAATTTATCAGCGCGTAATCTGTATTTTAGTTGTGTATGGTGATGGACACGTTTCTGTAAAAAAAACTAATTGATAGTCAATGGGCAGAAGACAATTAAATAAATGGTGAGTAATAAGACCCTGATTACGACTCATGATTCACGTACTAAATCAAAAATCAATTACCTTGAATTTTGTAATTGATCCAGGAAATCAGTTCAGCATTTTAAAAATAGAAATATAATGATTATGTAAAAATGTTCGCACTTTGATAATGTGTCCTTACTGTTCAAGGTTTGCGCGTACTTCAAAATACGCAATAGGTTTTTTTTTTCAAATTACAGCATGTGCTTTTTTATGCGGTGGATAGGGACCACATCAGCTATCAAAAGTATAGTTCGCTGTAGGGACGATCGATATTCATCGATGGTAAAAAAACACCGATGTTTAGGGGGAAAACATCGATGTTATGTCCTCGATAACATCGACACACCGATGTTATGAGAATAATATCGAAACATCGATATTACTCTAACCTATCCAGTATTTATAAAGTCCTGCCGCTGATTTAAAACAAGATCCATTACTTTTATGGCAAGTTCTAGGATCCACTTATCCAACTTGAAAAAAATTGTCATTAAATATTTGTATTTCACAGCAACTTCGACAGCTTCAGAGAGACTTTTTTCAAAAGCTGAGCAGCATTTGTATCAACAAAGGAACATATTAAAAGGGAAACTTCTAACAAAGTGACTTTTTTGTGTACAAAGTGTACCAAATAAATACTGGCAATGTTAATTTTTAATATATAAAATAATAGATTATAATGGTTGTTTATTTTGCTACAGAAACATCGATGTTTTCGAACATCGATGTCTTTCTTTCGATAGATATCGTATATCGATACTCTTGAATCGATGTTAATATCGATGTCAACATCGATGTTTTTCTAATATCGATCATCCCTAGTTCGCTGCAGATTGTAACTCAAAATGCTCAAAACCTCACAATTTCTTTAAATGTTGCGTTTTTAAACTTTGCTGAAAAACTAAAAATTTCCATAAATACATTAAAATTTAACCCTTTTAAACAAACCATATGGTAAAATTTTTTTGTCTCAAAATGCCCGACTTTTTACTGCCAAGTGATAGGTACAATAGATAAGGCTACAAAAAAAGAAAAAAGTCAAAGATCCCAACATTAAAAAAAATAAACCCTAGGAATTTACAAAAAATAAATTATACTAAACTATGTTGATAAAATTAAACATTATTTAGAATTATACCGTATTGTCACAGATGGCGGCATCTGTACCAGTGAATATATACATACGACAGCATTTTGAGCCGCCATATTGCAGGACGAGTTAACTCGTCTTAAAAAAAACCTTTTTTTTGTGCGGTGGATCAGGATCGCATAAAAAAAGTTTCATCGAAAAAACAACTCAAAACGCTCAAAACTTAGAAATTTTCTTAGAAGTTACTTCTATAAACAAGATAAAGCATTAATTTACACGTAGAAACATTTTATTTTAATTTTATAATATTATGAAAATTTTGAAAAATACATCTGTAAAAAATTAAAATGATGCAATAACTTATGTTCTTATGCAATGTATTGATTAAATGCTTAAAAGCAGTTAAAAAGTATTTTTATCAAAGAAAGTTATTATAGTAAATGCTTAAGTTTCTTACTGTCTCTTGATTTTGATTTATATTATGCATTTTAATAGCCATTTTTTAAAAACCGCATAAAAAAGGACCGCATAAAAAAAGGTTCAGCTGTATTCTGAAAAGGTCACAAAAAAAGAAATCGGACAAAAAAAAGACCGCATAAAAACAGTTTTCCCTGTATTTTGCTTCAATTTATTATGTACATAAAAGTTAGTAAAATAAATTTTATAATTTAAGAGAATAATCGAATCTTGAAATATACCGTAAAATTAGATAACTCTATCATAATTTCAAGCTAAAATTCTAATTTTTAATACCTAATTCAAACCAAAATTACCCCAAATGTAAAAAGTCTCGGCGTTCTACTATCTTACTTTCTAGATGGGTTTCTAGAAATTAAAAGGGCTCAAATAAAATGTGTTGTTTAAAGAGTATGTCCTGGTTTGTGATTTTGACTATCTGGACATCCTAGTAATGTCGATGATGACGTATCTCCCCTAATATGTTTTGAGCAGGAGTGAAGTTACTAACCACTAGACTAACTTGGAATTAGTAAACAATGAATTCATGATTTTTTTTTTCAAATTAAAAAAAAAAAATTAACATTAAGACGGGGATATACTGAGACTACAACATGGCTATAATCGCCTCTAGACGCAAGAAAAACTACCATAAACATTCGAAATAATGTTTAAATTCAAATTACGTATGTAAAGTTTTTAGACCGAGAGCCAGCGTACATTTCAATGAAATATTTTTTTTAACCATTGAAATTTTGCATGAATACACTTTACGTATATTTAAAATTGTATGCCGAACCTGTCATTTGCTTAAAATTGGCCAAATCCAATCTTGGTCTCTAATCTCTATAGAACACAACAAGCAGATTTGTGTCCATGAAGTTTACGCAAACTCTTTGTCTATGTGACTGCATAAAAATGCGTTCGTACATTCCTGCCATTTTTGCTATGCAATTCTAGACTCTACCTATTTTATATTTAGACCGTGCAATATCAAAAAACATTATCAAAAAATTTATTACTGACAAGAGACACATGTTTATTTCAGCAAAAAAAAAAAGATGCTAAAACTGAAAAACGCATGCAGTGAATACAAAAACTTAATATGTTTTGGTGATAAAAAATTAATTTTATGGCTAATCGATAAATATTTATTATAGAATTGATCACAATAAATTAGTAGGTGAGAATTTTACGTGATCAATTTACGGAAACGACAAATTCCGTCATACTCTATACTGATATGATCAATTTGTTAATCATTGATCATTGATCAATACATATGTAATACGTTCTTGTAAAATGTACTGTTAATTTGTGTATTACATATTGCGATTAAATCACAGAAATCGATTATTTATCAATTAACTTAATACGTATGTATAATCCACGGAGCAAATATGATCCATCGCCCAGAATATTATTAATAATACTGTGGGAAAATCATATTTATAAATACATAGTACACTTTGTTAGGGGAATTTAAAAATATGTACAGTCGGCACTATGAAAGTGTTACAACGCGGGACTAAATAACAGTTTTATAGTGAGATAGGCGTCAAAGTAAAATTTTGATTATACATTTTAGAAGTTTATTAATAAATTAAAATGTAAAGGTTATAAAACAAAATGTACATTAAATAAACAAATTCAAATAGTTGATTCAGTTTTATTAATTTTAAAAAGTAAAAAAATACCTAGACGCCAGTGCCTAGTTTACTGCTATGTATCTATACCACGACAATTAACAAAACAAACATTCTGCGTGTACTCCACATGTAGCTTTTGATTGTGTCTGTCATACAAGAGTGGTGGTTGTGTAACACTTTGGTAGTGCACAGTTTCATAGTGGCGACTGTATAAAATAACAATAGAATGTCTTGTAGGGTTATGAAGAAGAAAAAATTTCGGAACCGTGATTTTTGTCAGCGTATGGTACCAGTTTCGCCGGGGAGTTCCAATTTCGGCGTTGGAAACTCGCCTTCGGCCCACCCCGAATAGGATTCCTAACAAAGTTGGAAGTTCTTAGATTACTAAGCATATCTGACACTTATACAGTTATCAGACATCACTGCAATCACCAGAGCTCTATTAGGCCCTATAACCCTCCTCCTTTCTCAACCGGGCTTGGGACCGGCTATGGCGGAGTTACTACGGACCACTATGAGCGGGTCCTTCCCTTGTTTGACCGTCTCCAACAGCCAAAAATACTTTTTTACTTTTATAAACTACAAATAAGAAAAATGGCTAATGCGCGGTTTTTTGAAGGGCCCGCTCAAAGTACCTATTTTGAGTATTTGAATCAATATTTGGGGTCTGTTTTAGTGTTTCACATTATTTAATTTTTTTTTACTTAATGTTTTATATTTTTTGTGTGCTTTATATCTTGTGGGGGTGTGAAGGGGGACCAGTAAGAAGAAAATACTTAGGACTCCAAAGTAAGTTAATCTACCCTGTCGGGCTATCGACACTTTTTAAAGCATCAGAGAAATGTTTAAAAGCAATCCTTTAACTCTGAATAGATTTCATGTAGCCTGGAATCATTTTCGCCATTAACTGAAATAACATTAGATCGTGTAATATGAAATGTCGTTTTCCGACCACTTGACCGACCATGCAATTCAGACAAATATCGACACTTTTTAAAGCATTAGAGAAATGTTTAAAAGCAATTCATTAACTCTGAATAGATTTCTTGTAGCCTGGAATAATTTCCGCCATTAATTATACTAATATTAAGTCGTGTAATATGAAATGTCGTTTTCCGACCACTTGACTGACCATGTAATTCAAATAAAAATACCTTCATAGAAATATGTTATAATATAGGCAAATAGTAATACGTCAGTATATAAACATAAGTATATATGTGAATTTGATTGTTTGTACACTTTTGTTTAAAAGAATTCGATCATACAATAATAAAACGGTTGATAGAAGTAAAATAAATAGGTACATAGTTGCTTTTTTATTCTTGGAATTGAACACAAAACTCTTCTATTCTGTTTTCGTATATGTATGTATGTTCGGTTACGAGCCAGCTTTCGAGTAACTAGCTTATCATCACATATTACACAAATGAAGAGTTTCTTTATGGATCACAACCTTTTAAATATTTCAGATACTCTTTAATTGTGTTATACCTGATGATGAGTTAATTACTCGAAAACTGGCTAGTAGCCGAACAGTCTATTTTAATGAAAGTAACAAAGATAATTAATCTCATATTTTCTAATATATAGATTTTCACAAAACATATAAACAAAAAGAATTTATTTATGTAAAACTTCAAAAAAAATTTGCATCTAAAATACGAAATTTAATGCCTGTAGTAGCTAATTTACCGTTAATAATTTGATTTTGTTTTGTTGAATAGTCAAAAAGAAAAAAGATTTTAGTTAGGGTCAAAGAAATATAAAAATTTTATAAATAGACAAAAACGGAGTGTGATGAGGTATTTCGGTGGATTCCTCTAACTGAATCATTTCAAACATGCAAAGTAGTAGTCTAATCACATAATTTGCTAACGTTTTAAAAATCTTCTGAGTTCTCTTATTTTACATCTAGTCAAAGACAGGCCATGCATTTATGATTCGAAATCCTTACAGGGATGGCAATTCGTTCAAAAAAATTATTTTGAATGTTTCGATGTTATAGTTTTTGTGTATTTAACGAGATTTTTTTTTAGGGTTTCAAAGTCTGGCTGTTTGTTCGTCATACCCTCCTCGCCCGCCGCCTTAATTTCTACATCCTTCGGCGTATGAACATGAAATTTTGCACATTTCAATAAATATTAGTATAGGTGGGAAAAGTTATTTCGTAATTTTTTGGAAGTGTTTTCTCGTATTGAAAAGTGGGGAAACGTGAAAATTTTTTCCACTCACCACAGTGTGTGGGATATCGTTCGAAAGGGCTCTTAAAATGATGCTGAGGCTCTTTTTACCATTTTTCATTCTTAAACTCCGTTTGCAAAATATTGACCTTCAGACTGGGATTATTTTTACCCTTTCCCTCGTAACTTTTAAAACTTGAAAAAAAAAAAACAAAAGATATAAGCAACCACATTTTTTAAAATTTTGAAAGTAGAGGAAATGGTCCCTACTCAGTAGTCCAAATCAATAAGGGAAATGCTGAGAGATTCTTTTAAACACTTCCAATTTTTAAACCCCGTTTACGAAATATTCCCTACGCTGGAAAGTTAATGATGTGGGTGACGTCTGTTATAGACAAATATACACTCGTGTGATAGTATTTTTAGACTATCTGCTTGTTCCCGGGTATATTTTGAATACCAAATTGTATGCCATTGTTAAAAATATCTCGATGATCAACATTGCTTTTACAATAACGTATTCATATTTTGATACTAATTATGCATAAATTTCATATTAATTTTGTGATTGATGTTTGGCCGACATATTTCTGATGAAGAATGGTTTATTTATGGTGGTGTGAATTGTTGAGTATGGCCATCAACCTCACGTTTCGGGTCGGGCCGGATAATTTTTACGATAAATATTATTTTATAACTGTATTGAATTCATTTGTTGTTGAATAATAATTAATACCAGTGAAATGATGAATTGAAGAGGACATTGCAATTTTTTTTTTATTAAAATCGATAAAAATCTAATATTGGACATCCTCCTTTGATGACTGAACTCGCTGAGCGAGCGAATAATGGAGGGATAGTGAGTAGCCTCGTAACGTCGGTGGGTCTTCGCTTGAAGGCATGCGTTAAGAACATAATAACATGCACGCATATTAAACAGATAGAGCTACCAAAATCAAATTGTTCATGTTACAAATGATTACATATTCGCTTAACTAATCGTTAGATAATTAATGAGGAAGCAATTTTGATGTAGCGATGCAATTTCACGCCCAATTTAATCACCGGTGATGTTTTGAAATATTTCAAAACCTTTTTCGACAACCGCTAATTCGAAATCGTTCAAAAACAGTTGAGAAACACAACACAACCTTCTCCTAGCCTCGTAACTACATACAAAACCGAGTTAAGAGGGGAGGGTCCTCCAGACAATAGGTTTTTTAATAATTTTTTTTAAGAAACTGGATACATTTATTGTATCAAATAAAGTTACATCATATAGTATATGTTACGATGTATTCACTCATAAATTTTTATGCAAAAAAAAGAAAAAATGGCGACGCTACAGCTGTTCCAAGTTGACTCTTTTAATTTGCGCCGTGGAATGCTCAGCCTCTTGTAATCAACTGAATTCCATCGGACAAAAAAATTTATTAAAATAAGTCATTACGCTTTGCATACACATATTTCTGATGAGAAAATTTTTTTCACAATTTAAAATCAAAAAGAAAAAAATTTCACTTTTTTTTTTTTTATAAACAAATTGTTATAAACAATATTTATAGTAATAATTTATGTAAAATTTTAGGTATATGCAAAGGCCAATATCTTAAAGAATATCTGTACAAGATTTCAAGTTAATACCTTAATAACTTTTTAAGTTATGTTCCACGGTGCGGAAAAAAACCTGTTTTGAGAAAAACGCTATTAAAAAGTTTTCATTCTTGAAAAGTAGAGTTAAAAGTAGTTTATTGTTATCTAAGATAATCTTTTCGTTGGGATTAAAACATTAAAAATATATTCCTTAAGGTTCAGATGAACTTTTAAAGCAAAACAAAAAATGAAAAATTTTAAAGTTCTGGAGGACCCTCCCCCCTTAAAGCATGAGAATTATGAATTCGGGCACAAGGCGGTAAAATTTAGAAAGCGGTAGCCCTTTCTTTATTTTTACGTGATGCTATCACGGACAGGTAATATGGAGGGTAACACACTCTCAGTGTCACATCGCACCGCTTGCTTGGTATACATCTTATACAGAATTATTGACGTGTGACAGCGTTGCGTCAACGTGTTAAAAGTATTGTCGATCCTTGGGGAAGTTTATTGCGTAAACGCGTGGACTATACTGTGTTAAAACAAAGGATTAAACCTGGCTTGTACAAAATTATAAAAGTATTTGAGTTTTGGCTAAATCTTCGGTTTCGGTTGGACACTATGCCCCTGTCGCATGGAAAAACATTCCTCAACTCCAGTCTAATAACACTTTAAAAGACATAGTGTCCCAAATAGAAATTATTTTCGTAACTGCTTGCGTTCATCAATCGATTTTCTATGTGTCACGATTTTATAATCGCATTTATATAATTTTAATTTTAAATAATAAAATAATATGTATGTGTTTGATTTTGAATCGATGGTGGTATATTTTGTACTATAACTTATCGATTAGTTCGATTATAGTATTGGTCGTATTTGTTGCATATATTATTTTATCAGCGGGGATGTTGGGGGAGTAAGTTATTCCATTTTGCTATGTAAAATAAAGATATAAATTGCGAAGATTTAAATCCGGGATCAGTAAACATCGTAAACATTTCACAGCGAGTACAATATAACTACCAGTGTCCGTGAATTAAATCGCGCTTGTCTGTGAATTTGAAAAAAAAATTTGTACGCAATGTTACTAACAAGTGCGGTGATTATTGTTCTGTGTTACTGGACGGATATTGTCACATCCGGACCAATTTACGCTCGCAACAAAGGTAACCAATTTTGTCTGTTTTTCAAATTGATTCAATTAATTTTCCCCCCAAAAAAAATATTTAGGCACCGTATTCTATCAAGAGGTACCCGTTGCCCAGCCACCCACAGCATACCGATCGTATAGGTCCGCGTATCCTGCGCCGGTGAGTTCACCTCAACGGACAATGGTATTCCATGGATACTACGCACGTCCAATGATCCGGCCAAGGCAAGCCGTTGTCCCCGTTCCCGAGGGCGCAATGACAGCGTTCGCAGCTGGTGACACAGTCGCTGCCGGCTCTTCGTACCTCCAGCCGACGCCTCAAATTCCTGAATGTCCGCCGTCAACAAGCTGTAATGGTAACACGCACGGATTTATCCACGTCAATTCAACACAGTTTTAAAAAATTTATTGTATATGCAAGTTTTGAAGTCGTCCTGGAAAGTTTCCTAATTGAGATACCGAGCTCGGGGAGATTTTCATATCAAAAAAAAAAAAAAAAATTTGTCAAATCCAAAATCAAAAAATAGATTTTGAAAAAAATTTGAACGAAATCCAAAAATATTTATCACATTTGTGGATCATCTTGCAAATTATGAAAGTGAGATTACAGTGGATTCAATGTTAAAAACAATTTGAACTGAAATTTTTATCAAAAACATGTTTTATTCCAAAAAACAAATTAGGATTTTGATTTTGGATTTGATGATTTTTTTTCCTTGACAGAAAAGTTATAAATGGACACTTTTCCGAGCTTTACACCTCAATTAGAAGAACCTCCTCCATGGTGATTTAAAAATTTGATGTATGGCCGTTTTTTGAAAAGTTTACATACCTATAATTTCCAAACGGTTTGATAAATCACAATAAAATTTGGTATTTGTCTTCAAATTCTCAAATGGTAAACGTTTTATAGCCTGTATTGAATTGAAATAGTTCGACCCACTCAAATAAATCGCTTATTTCTAAAAACTAATCAAATCAAATTTCGAGTAGGGTTCACCGAACCACTTCCTGACGTGGCGCCCATTATAGTCCACAAACCGGAACCGCAAAAGGTCAATATTCCCGCACCCTCGGACATCATCCTGCCCGAAGTGAGCGAAGGCCAAGAACTAGAAAATCAAATCCCCGTCGATTCAGAAGCCACAACACCCGTCGTGCCACTGATTCACGAAGAACCGGAAGTGACCACAAAAATTGCCCGACGAAAAGACAAATCAAATAGAACACCGCCTCGCACCCCACCAAAACCACCAAAACGGACGGACGACGAAGATGTCGAGGAAGACGACGATGACAATGAGCCAGAATTCAATCCGTTTGGAAATGGACGCGGCACTTATCCCGTTTATAATTCATTCTTTCCAATGGTTTTTGGCGGTAGCGAAGGTCGCTTTGGACTTATACCCAGCGCACGAAAACGCGGCAGCTCAAACGACGAACCCGCAGGTTTCCCACGTGGAGCCACTGCCATTGCCAATAGTTTTAGTACCGGGAAAGGGGGCGTAGCCACAAGTCATGCCACGGCTTACGGTGGTCCTCAGCCTTAAGTTCCAAATTTCGTTACTTATATGTTTATATTATATTAATATTTTTTTTATATTTTTTAAAATATTTTTTAAATAACAAATAAATAAAAGAATTTTTTTAAAATTTCTGTAATTATTTCAAGATGGTTGGAAATTTTAAAAATGATGAATCGTATTCTATTTTAACTATAGTCTACAGCTAATTAACTTATACATTTGAGGCTGGTCGTCCATTGGATGCGAAAACGTGCGAAATTTAATTCGGACAAATACGCATGAAAACGGACGAACCATTGAAAGCGTCTCGTTCGTCCGTTTCCGTGCGTATAATTGCAACGTGCGAACAAATCCAATTTCGTTTGGATTTTTTCGCGTGAAGAAGTCCGTTTCATGAGATTTTTATTTTTATTGAGATGAAATTAAAGGTAAATTACAATTATAACTATGCACCTTTACATAATTATTACATGCCATAAATTGTTTTTTACGTATTTTTAAGAAAAAAAAAAATACTGACGAATATTAGGCTAGTGGACGGACAGCAACCATATTATTTCGGACGAACGGCAAAGGTGCGTAATCGTCTGAATATAATTTGGCAGTTGTCCGCAATCAATGGACGACCAGCCTAATGGGAAGTTGGTAGTGTGAACGTCTGTATTGCAGCTACACCGTTTTTAAATTGTAAAAGAAGCTTTTTTTAAATAATTTTAAATTTAAAAAATAAAATTCAAAAAAGTAAAGAGAGTTTGAAAAACAAAAATTTTACGCTAATTTACAGACTATTTTGGAATTTTGTAATTTTTCAATCCCTAACGCGTCAACCACCCTCAACAGAAAAACGTCATAATACTAATTATAGCAATTATATACCAAATACGATTAAATCAATGCGAAAAAAAAAAATTTCCACTCATATTATGTGCTGTAATTACTTTTTCTAAGTGAATATGTACAATCGAATTCGACTAGTTCTAGTATTGACCACTACCCGAACAGCAGTGCTGGGCTGTCAATTGCCACATGCTGCATAAAAAACATACACCAATGGTTTCATTTGGACCGTATTGAAACCCACAATCACCAAAAAATAGACAAATATCAAAAAAAAATTTTTGAAAAATGTATTCACTAAAAACCAGATTATTGTAATTACAATTAAAAAATGACAATATTATGTCAAAAATCAATCACCAGATAATATACAATATCAAACAAACTGATAAGATTCGTAATGACTCGACAATTCGCTTACGAAATCGTGGCAATTAAAACCAAAAATTAATTACAAAGGTAAATTTTATTTTTATCTAAACAATTTCACTAAAACAATTTTATTGTTAACACAATATTCCAATTGTTTCGTATTATTAAATGCGTGCCATCTATTAATACACGCACATAACTAATTAACTGAAGGGCACAATTCGAACACAGTCCAAAGTACTGTGTATTTTTTATTTAATATATTTATTTAAACAATTAATTCCTATTTAAGATCAATAACCGAATCATCAATAATTAGTCAATTAATTCGTATGAAAATCAACGTTGAAACAATGTCACGTATTTACAAAATAGCCATTTTGGGCGCTCCGGCCAGCGGGAAAGGCACAATTTCGTCACGTATTATTAAAAAATTCCCGATTAAACATATTTCGAGCGGAGATTTGTTAAGATTACATATACAGAAACGCACAAGTAAGTAATTTTTTTTTTTGCAAGAATACGATCTTAAAAAATGCTTTATTTTTTTGTGTATGCAACTAACTAACTGTGATTCAAAACTGTAATTGATGCCAAATAATATAATTTCAAAAAATGCATAATGCATTTAATTGTTATTTCGTCATCATTTGAAAAAAAAAATGCAGTTTCATTTATAAATGCATAATAACCTTGTAAAAGTGCATACATACATATCTATTTATTTAATTAGAAATAAAATGCATTTTTTTGATTTTATGTTCTAATCATTTTTCATAAAAAAAAAAATTAAATATTTTAATGATAAAAGTATTAAATTATTAACAATTGTTGATATCAGATTATTTTATTAAAAATTTTGAAAAAATAATTTTTCTGTTTTAAACGTATAAGAGGGGGAGCTTTAGAGGTGCAATGCGCAAGTCCGTCTCACGACTGAGACAGTTTTTTCTCCTCTACATATCCTAACTCAAGCAATCATCCTAATTCAAATCACTCTCATAATGTTTAATTAAAAAAAAATAATCTTTTTGATCTGATGACGTCATTAAGTACACTAAAATTTTTTAATGCCTTAAGCACTGTAAACAAAATGATGGAATGACGAAACTGGATTCGAATTATAGATTTTTGAAGTTGTTCTTTTCAATTTTCACTAGAAATCGACTTCTGTCGAAAATTTCACAGCCAAATTATCCTAACTCAAACAATTATCCTGATTCAAATCATTTTCACAATGTTTAGTTTAAGAAAAAATAATTTTTTTAATTTGATGACGTCATCAAGGTTACTTAATTTTTTTAAAGTTTTAAAGACTGTAAATAAAATGATAGAATGATGAAACTGGAAACGACATCAACTTGTAGGAAAAAAACTATCCCAATTACGGCCGGTTTTACAAACGGAGTTTAAGCTTAAGCTTAACTAAACCTAGTTTAAAAGTTAAACCCAGTTTATCTTCGTGTCTGTTTTACAATACAATTTAAAACAAAGTTTAGGTAAGCTTGTGTTGGCGAACCTGCTTTCAATCATTTGCTCATTTCATTCAATACATGTATGTATCTGTATCCGGTAAAGTCGGTAAAATAACTCTATTTTACCAACCGTTCAACCGTATGTATCCAGAATTACTTCATACGCGATATACGCTACAAACGTAACCTATATAGAAATAACGCTATAAAGGAAAAAAATTATTTTAATTAATAAAATTAAAAAAAGAAATTTAAAGAAATGAATGACACAAATGAAAAAAAAGATCAGTAAATTTCATGAGTAATGAAATTGAGCATGGTGGCCACAGATTTTTAAAGATCAAATTCACTGACTTTTCTAGGTTTTCCAGAAATTTTATTAAAAAATTCCCTGACTATTTTGTGAAAAATGCTGCCCCTATTTTATCCCAAAAAGCTAAAAAAAAATTTTTAATAACTTTTTAACACTTTTTCTTAAAAAAGTAAATGATGAGCAAAAAAAAAAAAAAAAGAAATCCGCCCCAATTTTTAAATCTAATCTCAAAACAAGTGAAAAATTGATTGAAGTTTTGTACCTAAATAAACAAAATTATAAAAATTAATTTTTTACAGTCTTCTGGTAAAATTCCCTGACTTCCAAAAAGTTCAGAATTTCCTGGCCTTTTCAGGTTTTCCAGTAATGTGGTTACCATGATTGAGTATTTAATTGCTCTAGTAGAGAAATATAAAAATCATATAAAAACATAATCGAATCTCTAAAAACGACCTCAGCCATAGAGAAGGCAAATGCTCCTTGTTACATCGTAGTTATATCTTTTCTATGATCTTAACTAGGTAAGCTTAGTTTAAATGATTTAAGCCACCTTTATTGGTAGTTTAAATATAAGCCGAGTTTAACAGATAAACTCAATATGTAAAACGGTCTCATTTTCTTAAACTTGGTTTAACTAATAAACTCAGCTTAAACTCGGTTTGTAAAACCGGCCGTTAGTGACCTGGTTCTGGGACCCTCGCCTTATTAATTAAAATTTTTGATTCCCTACTTATCAACAGTCTAAAGTCGGCATTAAATTAACTTGTGTCTGTTATAAAATAATAATTACCTAATCACACTTAAATCACTTTTAAGTTCAATATGGGTTCATTTACAAAAATAACTCCGCCATTTTTTTTTAAACTATTTTTTCTCCTAATTCTAGCGTTAGGCCAAGAAGCACACAAATATATTAACGAAGGCAAATTAGTGCCAGACAAATTTATGATACAATTAATATTGAATGAATTGAAGAATATTGGACCGTGCAGCTGGCTTCTGGACGGATTTCCACGCACAAGATCCCAAGCGGAACAATTGTGGAACGAGCAACATTTAGATTTTACAATTAATTTAGAAGTGCCATTTCATGTGATCATTGATAGGGTGCAAGGACGTTACGTTCATATGTCCAGTGGACGAGTGTACAATTTGAATTTTAACGCGCCAAAAATTGCCGTAAGTACCCTATGTACATACATACGACCTTATCGAAATTGAAATTGTTTTTACACAATAGTAAAAACATTGCCTAAGCTGCACAGAATATTATAGAGCAGCCTACATATGTATAAAAATTTGTCGTTCGTAAGTTGCAATAAGTTGCAACTTACACCGCTATTAATTCACGTCGTAACGAGTATCAAGTTTTTTTAATCAACTCGTGATATTTAAACAGAAAAAAGTATGAAGTGTGTCGTATTTAAGTGTAAAAATTTTATTGAACAAAAAAATTCTCAAAATAAAGGAATATCTTTCTTAAAATAAATTTATTTTAAGTTGTTAGATTGTTCGTCACATAAGGTCGGCCATGATAGTATATACTATATACATATATGCAAGCTGCATAGTCATTCATCAACATATTACACTAACATATTCGCATGTTTGTGTCGATACAAGTATGTGTTTTGTTGTATTTATCATAATCGCTTGCTAGGAGTAGCGATGTCTACGTCACTCGCCGGCGACAGCGGGCACAGTACTTATGATGTATGTACATTGCCTATGTAGTATATGTTAAGCTGTAGGGAGTGTCGCCATCTAGTGACACTGTATGAAACTTTCCGTAGTTTCCTAACTTAACCACATATAACTGATTTTTTAATTCGTTGATTGAAAAATCACTACATATCTAATATTTGAATGCAAAATTTTTGAAAGAAAAATTTTTTATTTTTAGGGTAAAGATGATATAACCGGCGAAGACTTAATTCAACGTGAAGACGACAAACCGGAAGCGTTACTAAAAAGACTCGAAATCTATTCGGAAACATCTCAACCGTTGATTGAATTTTATAAAAATAAAGGCATTCTGTACACGTTTCAGGGTAATACCACCAACGAAATATGGCCAAAAATCGAGAAATTCCTAGCACAAAAAATTCATTAACGTTAATTAATGAATTAGTTAATTATTTAAAATGTTAATTTATTGTTTTGTTTTTAAATGTTGCACACTATTGAACCAAAGACTTGAAAGGTTATTGTTACGGCTAAGACAATAAAACAGATAATAAAAATTTTACAAAAAGGCGATATTTTGTTTTATTGAAATTCAAAATTGAAAATTGGGGGCATATAGGGCTGGATCTACCTTTTGAAAAGGTCCCGGGGCACTAAATACTTCACATGTGGAGGTCCCTGAATACTTCTGTGGAAGCCTCCTTGATAATTTCCGAAATTTTGTAAATTTTTCCAAAAGAAAAACAAAAAAAACGCTTATCCTTTCTATTCTCTTTCTTAATTTTAAGATTTTGTGAAGACCCCAATTGTGTAGGCACCGCAGGGCACATCACAAAAATCACACCCGGAAAATTATTAAAATTTCATCAACAGATGAAAATCAATTCTAACACGTAGACTATATTTTTCAAAAGCCCCAAAAACTGTAATTTTGATACTAGAAACATGAAATTTGAAGCTACTCATAGTAGGTTTTCGTAACTGACTTTTCCATTTTTCACAAAATCAGAATTGTAAAAAAAATTGAAATCACATTTTCGAAAGGAAAATGTTTAGCTAGGTTATTCGAGATTGCAAACGCGCTGACATCGCGCACTGCACTCTGGGAACCCCTGCTCTAGGTGCTACCCCGCGACTGTTACCCTGCCCGTCCCGAAAAACGCGTTTTCAAGGTATTTACTACCACGACACCATTTTGTACTTTAAAATAAACATTTTTTTTGAATTACTGAAAAATTTTCTGTTGGATTGGTTAACGGGACACGGGTATTGTGGAACTAAATAACAGGTTAATGGTGAACAAGTTCAAGTGAATGGTTCAACTGAAAAACAGTAAACATTCGATTATGTAGACATTTTATTTTAGATTCGGCTAATTGTTTTATAATTTTTCATATTAAATAAAAAACAATGTACCCAAATACATTACGGATTTCATTAGTAACTGTTTTTTACTGACAGACGTTTTGTAAAATCAATAAAAAAAGAAAAAAAAAAAACAAAAAGTATAAAAAACCATTTTATGCCAAATAAAATATTAAGTTTCTCAAGTACATTTTTCAAAAATCGCATTGCAAATTCATAAAAATTAAGAGAGAACTTGGTTTAGACAAAATAAAATTTCTCAAGTGTATGACTGATACAACGGCTGTGTTGTTTTTCTCGAAACTACATTTTCAAAATTCTATTTTGTTGCTATCTAAGCCAAGTCCGCCCTTAACTGTTTTAGAACACATATTACATTAAAACTATTTTATGAATTCGTTTCTTTGATATTTTCAAAAAAAAAAAATACAACTTCCTGTTTTATTTCAACAGCGTTTTGACCTGGTCGACAGAAAAAATTGATTTCTTATAGTTTTTGTTGCGTAGATTACAGTTTTTTTTTTTTTTTTAAAAAAAAAAAAAAAGTTTAGCTTCAACGAAACCTTTCCAAGTAATAATTTTTGAGCTTTACCTAAAAATTACTTGTAATTGTTCGTTTGCTAATACGTTTGCGAGTGTGTAATATTACCACGGACGGGTATTGGTCGGTAACATGGATAACACACTCTCAGTGTGAAGGTTTCTCTAAACGTATAAACGGATAACATAATACATATAATATAATAGACATAAATTGAATGAGTTCGTTAGCCAGACACGTCCGATGCTCGGAACATTGTTTTTTAGGCATTTATCGTGTAAAAATAAGTTTTTGCGACATTTTTTTACATTATTGGAAAGAGGAGAAACAATTCTGAACAATTTCCGAGGAAAAACTAAATTTTGTAAACGGAAATTCGTTATGTTATGCAGGATGCTGCAACAGGGGTATTAATTAAAAAAGTGTGTTCGCACATGTTGAATTATTTCTATAAAAATATTGACAATTTAATAACTACAGGATTATCTTTATTTTACAGAATTGTCATTATCTTTGAATTCTACACAACAAAAATTATATGAAACAATCACTGTTTTACCTGCCACCTGGTGGGTAAAAATCAAAGTTTGAAAAATGTTTAAAAGTGTACTAAACCAAGTTCAACGGTCGAATTTTGAAAAATATCTTCTATAAGTTCAAAGTGGTGTGGCTCCTTAAAAATATTTTATTTTGCATAAAACATAAAAAAAGAGTTCCAAGTGATTTCGACAGATGGTACTGTTTGTATATATTTACAATTACCAAAAGAAGTGATGTACTAGAAATAATTCAAACTATTCCATTAAAACTAAACTTAAAAAAGAAAATAAATCTAAATTTCTTAAATTTTAATATATACAATTATAAATTATCCTTACAGTGTAAAGAGAATGAGACCTCAAAAAAAGAAACATGATTCGTTTAATGTCCTTATCCACTTACACTTCAAAAATAATTACGCAACGTACTCAAATTTACAATTTGAGAACAGAATCAAAACTTACAGTATACACAAACTAGTTTTTCACTCTTTGAAATATTGTTCACTGGAAAATCTGACACCAACAAGTTATCACAATTTTTTTTTTCCAAACTGATTTGAATCAACGTTTCCAGAAAAGTTCCGAAAAATTCTTTAAAACGAAAAAATATTAATTATAAACATAAATATACAAGTTTGAGAAACGCTGATTTAAATTATTTTTTACCCGACTACGGCGAAGCCAAAACGGAAAGTTAAGTAAACAGAGTAGTAGAACAGTAAAGAACATAGCTGTGGTAGGTATATATAGGTATGTAAAGTAATAAAGATAAATAGCCATTTACAGCATCGGTAGCTCCTCGAAGCTGTTTACTACTTTACCATACCTATATAAACTTACCATAGCTATATATTTTTCTATTACACTGACACGTTTAAACCAAAATGTGTTCTAGGTTGATGACGTCACTGCAAACTAAATATGGTGGACATTCCGTAGTCAGATTTTAGTTTTGTTTTTCCACAATTATTGCTATGAGTAAATAAGCGTATTCAATTTACTAATCGAATTGTTTTTTAAAAGACACTCCAAAAATATTCTCTGTCCAATAATCTAGACAAAAATTTCTTATACGATCTAATTTACAATATTTGAGAATAAAAGCGACCAAAAAAAATCCAATCAAAACGGCTTATAACGACAAATGGACTGATTGAAACAACATCAAACAAAGGGGACGCACACGAGCCTAAAAACACTTTTGTAAAATACGCGTTTATCTTCATTAAATGCACAAAACAAAGAACGCTGACCGTTAATCGAAGTTCTACTGTACATACATTCCAATTTCTTTATAAGTCCGCTTACGGGCTTGTAGGAGAATATAATTCTAAGAATTCCTGTACCCCCACTTGTGCTTAGTAGTCGACCGCCGTAACTCACACTTCCCCTACTTTTCAAGCGTGTGAGTGTTAAAATAAAGTGTTTTAAATCACATGTTTTAAACACTGTTTAAAACACAATCTAAATAAAACATGTTTGAAATTAAAGTGTTTTAAACGATGTTTTAAACTATGTTTAAAACAAATAAAAAACATTACATATTAAACTAGGTTCTGAACAATCTTTAATTAAATTCTTTCGGTTAAGTTGTAAATAAAATGTATTGAAATAAAAAAAAAATAGCTTAATTATATCTTTAGTAATTAATAATTAGGCAGTTCTATTCCAATATGCATCAGTAATAAAATAATAAAATCAAAATTAAATTTTTAATTAGGTTAAACTAAATTTATTTAAGTATTTTGTTGTTTTTTTTTTTCTTTCTTTGATGTTAAATACTAATTTGTATTAAGTATTTCCATTTAAATCTTGAAAAACAGCGACTAGCATTGCAGCTCTTTCTACTAAGGCTACAGTCGAATGCAACTGTGTTACTAAATCAAATGTTTTGGGGTCGATTTGTGACTTTAGTGATAGCATTAAGATAACAATAAGATTTTGAACTTCTTTGTACCGTAATTTAAACTCTTTTATTTCAGTATGTATCAAATTCAGTGTTGCCAGATTGACTCATCATTAGTCAAAAATCCCCCTAAAAAATGCATTTTAGAGAAGAAAACCTCCAAAAAATAAAAAAAATTATTTAACGCACACGAAATACGTAAGCAACGTCCGAGTAGCCCAAAAATAACCAATATTTAAAGTGGCCAACTTTTTGAAAAATGTCTCTTCAAAAATAATACAGTTGACAAGCAAAAAAATAATAATAATAATAATAATAATAATAATAAAATAAAATAAAATAATTTATAGCAAAATATAATTCTAATATTATTTCCAAGAAATTGTTTACTATATTTTTTTTAAACAATAAAATTGACAATAGGATTGATTGTTGACTTTTGACGTCTTAAAATACAATACCACACACTTAAATTTTAGTGCTTGATTTGAAACTGGTTTTTGAATTTGAGTATTTTTAAGCAGGATGGCAAATATATGTTTTAATTAAACCTCCAAATTCCCCCTAGTTTGAAAATTTACAGTCAAAAATCCCTCCAAAGAAATTATCCCCCCAAAATTCCCTCCAGCAATTTAAAAATTCTTTCTTAAATTTTGGAGAAAAAACCCCCCAATCTGACAACACTGATCAAATTTTATAAAATTTCTCAGAAACGTCTTTGTTGTAGTTGTACAAACGGTTTTATAAATTTTACAACAAACAAAATATTCAAATGTTTCCATTTAATGCCACCTATTATAAATTAATAGTGCATTATTTTATGCCCATTTATGCCAATGTCTGACAGCAAAAAGTCAGACATTTCGAGATAAAAAGTTTTTTCTATATGGTTTAATTAAAGGAATTAAACCTGTTTAACACAAGTTTAAAATGTTTAAAACATATGTTTAAATTAAACTAATAAAAACATGATTTTAAACATAGGAACACTTGTTTAAAACACTTTGAACTGTTTGTTTTATAAATTTTAAAAAAAAAAAACTGTTTTTTTTTTTTCATCCCTGACTTATTTATAATCAAATAGCCCGGATGTTTAGTATAGTATTACCATTCGTTAGAAGCGGCACCAAATCTACCTATTTTTAATAAATACATTTACTAATATTTTCTAAATGCGTTTTCTAGTTTGTGTGACAGGAGTTTAAACGATACTGTCAACACATATTTTCTTTAAAAATTTTTTTTTAAATCTTTTGTAGAAATTGTAAAAAATATTGTTAGTCAAACAAAATTTGTAATATAATCCGCGCAATGAACGAACAAAACTTGTTTTGGTCAACTACACATGTATTATGTAAACACGGACCTATAAAAAGATTCTGACAGGATGATTTATGAGTTGCACTAATCGTACGCTTTACCCTAGGTCACTCATTAAACATCAATAGCAATGTACCGGTCCACAGAGCACCGGTCTTATAACGAGAGACTTGAATGAAATATATGGGTAACCAACCTTACGGCAAAAAAAAAAAGAAACTAGTAGCCGACGAGTTTACTCAACTGATTTCGTCATTTTGTGAAATTATGAAGATATGAAGCATACTGTAGTAACACCAATCACTTTGCTATTTATCACCCGACTAGTTTCCCAATGAACAATATTTCCAATTTTTTTCACAACTGGACAATTTCGGAACGATACAAGTCCACAATTCAAAATGGACGTTTAAACATAATTTAAAAAAAAAATCCGCCATTATTATATTCTTTTCAATTTTTCAAACCCTTACGTTTTACTTACTAAACTAAAACTATTTGACTTTCGCTTAAATAGTAAAAGATTATTTAACTGATTAATCGGCTTGAACGAGAGTATATTACATAAATTACAAATTTGTCTTTCACTGAGTTTGTCTTAAGCGCTCGTTCGATCAAATTATCAGTCAAACGATTATATTGTCAATAAAAAAATTGCAATCTCGTTCATGTGACTCCGATCACATAATCGAGGCCAGGCAAATTGTACACACATGATCCAAAAATTAGTGCTAGCTATTCCGAAACGCAACTAAAAAAATAAAGCATAATATTGAAACTATTTTACGAAATAACAATGACCATTTTGAACCTGCGACGTCACTAAAGTGAAATATGCCTCCCTTAGTAAAAAAAAATACCCCTGTCGCAGCATCCTGCATAACATAGCGAATTTCCGTTTATAAAAGTTAGTTTTTCTTGGAAACTAGTTGACATAATATAATAGTTTAAAGACCTTTTTAAGTGATTTTTTCTCCTCTTTCCAATGGTGTAAAAAAAATTCCACAAAAATTTTTGAATAAGGGGAAATTTTGGCAAAAAACTAATTTTTTCCACGAAAATTGCTAAAAAAACCATATTTCGGGCATCGGACGTGTCTGGTTAACGAACTCATCCAACGGTTTGGGACATCCAGTATTTTTACCAAATTTCATAAACGTAAGATACTTCGTTCGAGAGTTATCGTGCGGACACACACACACACACACACACACACACACACACACACACACACACACACATATATATATATATATATATATATATATATATATATATATATATATATATATATATATATATCGTCAACCTAGGACATTTCGCGCAGACACATTTATATATAAATTTTAGTGAATATTATTTTCGGTTTCTAGGGACCTCAAAACAAATTTCTGCCATAGTCCCGGGCTCAAGTCGCGTCATGACAGTGGCTGCAATAGCTGAATTCCATTCTGGAAATTCGCTAAAATGCTGCGGACATGAAGTTTGAAAATATTGTCATAGATATGAGAAACAGTCATTGTTATTTTACATTCTTAGAGGAGAGAATCGATTGCATAAAATCGTATTCTAACAATAAAAACCTTAATCAATGCTCTATGTATAATTGAAAAGGCTTTGTACATATCTTATAAAAGTCTTGAAAAAATTTTTGTGAAAACAAATTAGAAAAACTTTATAAAATATTCTGGAACACTATTTTTCATAAAATTCATATGAAATTATCTAAAAAATAAACTACATATTTTTTTTTTTAAATACTAAGCATTATATAGAAAAAACAGTCCACTGAAAAAAAAAAGAAATTATAACTATGTCAGCGCCATTTATTTTTTCGGAAATATGAAATTCAAAATTCAGTTCGTTGTAAATTCAGTATGAATTTCTTTGTAGCTTTTGTTTAAATAAATAATTTAATACCAATTAGTATATACAAAAAAAAAAAATTAAAAGTATCACTAGCCCGGAAAAATTAAGACGAAATAAAAAAAAGCACGGAGAATACGTAAAAATAAATAAATTTCAAAAAATCACAGTTCTGTTCCCCGAAATTCTATAAATCATTTACTATCTTCAATGGAAAATTGAAAAGAACATAAAATAAAAGCCTTGTTCGGATTAAGGGCTTCCGATGAGTGCATCAGTGTCCCCAATTATATCGTACTCGAGACATTTTAAAGCTTTCATTTTTTTTCAGTCATTTTTGGTGACGCACATAAAAAAATTTTTTTTGATAACCGTGTCACATTTAATCGTTACAGTAAATCCGATAAAACGACTCATAACAAGTCCACAATCCGAAAACGAGTTTTAAAATCAAATTTCATGAATTATTTTGAATTGAATCGATATAAAAATGTAAAATATATATATATAAAACGATGATTTTTCCGACAACGGTCCTTCATAAAAAAAGCCAAATTTAAGTACAAGATACACTAATAAAAACATGATTAAAAAAATATGAGTGCCGGAAAATCGGTAATGTCCTAATTAATTTTTTACGATCATGATTAATCAAAAAAAAAATGATAATAAGAACACAAAATTTTATAAATCAAAAGAGCTGCCATATAAAATATCAATTTTTGATCAGTCCCCTACCATCACTTACCCGATTTTCATTTAAAATATTTTCCAAAATAGCTACTATTATCCTATTTGTAAAAATATGAGTTTCACATAACGAAATGACGTAAGGAATGTCGCCATCTAGTGACCCTACTTGAAACTACAAAATGTTTCATACGGGATCACTAGATAGCGATACTCCTTGCGGCTTCTTAGTTCCATTAAAATTTTGGAATCTACTAGAAATCATAATTCAGCAATCGGTTTCCCCCACCGGATTTTATAACTTATCTAAATATCTTTTTACTTAAGTAGTAGTTTAGCTGTAATAAAAATGGCAACTCTGAATAAACAAATCGCAAAACTTTTTTCTGCGAGGCCGAATTAAAAAAAAAAAAATTGAAAATTTTAAACCACCGTTTGAAGTCACTGATATCAGCGTTTATTGACCATGGAACCTACTAAAAATGTTTTAATAAATCATAAAATAAGGAATTGACGTAATAAAAAAGGCTTACCCAAATTTTCGTTAAATTCAAATTCTAATAAAACTAGAAATCGATCATTTTAAAGATTTGCGAGGCCCTTTTTGTATCTTATCAATATTTTTCATTTTAAAAAATTGCAATATCATGAAAATTAATTTTAAATCACAAGCAAATGCGCTAAGAAAAACTTTTTACAATTTTACGCGGTCTTAAAAAAAGTTTAATTCACAAGGAAAATTGTAAACGTTTGTTCTGTCAAGTGATGTAAAAAAAAAAGAAGAAAAAACAAAAAACTGAAATCAAAAAGCATTCTTAACTCCTATCGCATAAAACTTAAACTGAGTTGTCTTTAACATTAAATTTCCGTATGTAAGTCTTCAAAAAAAGTTACGACTCAAATCGAAACCTCAAATATGAAACACTCGAAAGGAAAATTAACTTATTTTCCGACCTATATATAAGTTCTACTTGAATTATTTAGTTTTAATAATACTTTTTCTGTTCCTAAATGTCACGATGTCGGCTAAAAATAAACGAGTAACTTTGGTGTGCGGGACTCCAGTGGCGGGCGATGATTCCTTATTGACGATAAACATTATTTGACGGTGTCACGTAGTCCCCAATCATCAGACTGGCATTCACTGGATAGTTGCCCATCACTAATTGTTGATGCGGTTGCTAAATTTAAAAAAAGAGAAATGAAAATATTAGGAAATCGGATGTATACAAAAAAAGGAGCGTCATGAGAGTGAACTTACGGCATGAGTTGTTGGCGATGTGAAAAGCGTCGGAGTGATTCCGCCACCGATTAGTTGGATTCCTTGAGTGGATGTTGCCGCACTTGCACGACCTCGTCCCGTACTTGAAATACATCCTGGATGGATATTTGGCTGATTTCCTGAATCGAAAAGATCTATTTTTTGACACTGAAACTTTGAAATTCTCAAACAATTTTCACGTACCTATACTATTTCCAAGAGCTAATAATGTTGGATTAATCACAGCTTGATTTGTATCCATAGATACTTCTCCTAGTCCATTCACCGACATCCCGTTCACCATGTTGACAGCTACCGAAACAAAGAGATTTAGTCGTCAACAATTTTGAAGTAACAAATCATAAAGAACTAAATAAAAATACGTTGTCAATGGGGTGTGGCACACAACTTCCTCGTACTCGTAAATACCGTGAAATTATATTTTCGCCTTAAAGTTCATAAAAAAATTGTTGTAACTCAAAATACTTAAAGGCTAAATTATAAAATAATAGCAAAAATATTTTAGAAACTAATCCCCAAAATATTTTAAAATTTGAGCGAAGTGGGACTAGCAGTAAATAAGATATTGACATATAATGAGATTTCATGGTAGCGCCGTGGATACTATAACTCCGAATGCAATAAAATTTGTAGGGGACCATCTAGGAACCAGACCGCGTAATTTCTGACAATTTCATAAAAAAGAATTGAATAGTTCAGAAGTTATGCCACTTGGTGCAATTTAGTACATTGATGGAATGACATGGTAGCGGCGTAGCTACCGTGACTCCGATTTCGATTAAATTCATAGGAGACCATCTAGGAACCAAACTGTATAATTTCTGAAAATTTCATTAAAAACAATCGAATAGTTCAGAAGTTATGCCACTTGGTGTAAACTGGTGACACACAGACGGACAGACACCAAACCAAAATTGTTCAGGAAATTTTATTTTTCAAAAGTGACCACAATGCTTCCGCTACTTTAGTAGTCTCGGAAGTAAAAACTCAGTGGTGCACAGTCCTGGAGACTTAAAACAAAAATCTTTAAACCACAGATGAAAAAAAACAATACTGTCTTTTAAATTGTGTAAAATCCAACACTGACTATTACACAATGATCAAGTGTGGGTAGAACATCTAATGCGATGACAGAAATCACGAATTCATAATCATTTCGTTGTCAGAACTACGAATCTTAAAAAATGTATTTTTTATATTTCAAATTGGTGCCCTTTTAAAAATTAATATTGTAAACAGGGCCTATAACGTTGTATTTATAGTTTTATTGTAGTTCTGATACCGAAAACCAATGGCGCTAGTGTCGAATTTAAACGGCTACATTAAAAGAACGCATTCTTGCGAAAACAAGAGATTACTTTAGCCACGGAGGTGCCAATTGGCAGAACTTTACAATTTTTTTTTCAATTAACTGAAAATAGCTTACCGTTTCGAGCACCTTGAGCATCTAATTGATTCCAATAATTTTCACTAGGCGAGGTGTTGTTTAGTCCCGGAGGCGGTGCGGCCGGTGCACCCGTGTATCGAAAGTACGGATTTTTCAGGTCCAACGTGTTTGTTGACGTGAAATTAGTGCCCTCTAAGTGTAAACTGATCGTTACGTCATAACTCTGTCGCATGTTGGCCGCTAAATGTACATTGCCGGTGAGTAATTGTCCCTGTTTGGCGAAAAGTGGTCGTTCGAGTAGACAGCGTACCTGATACCAATGTGTCAGTGGCTCGGTGGGTGCGGTACTCAGCCATACTAACGAATTTGAACCGACAAATGCAACGTCAAACCAAAATGCTAAACCGTGACATGGGCCCGACTCCAAAATGTGAAACTCTAATGGAATATCTATAAAAACAGAGATTTGTGTAATTTTTTGATGGTTTTGAAAAAGTGGCGAGTAAAAATTTGCTCGATTCTGGTCCGATGGATAGCGTAAAATTCAAAAATAACAGTTTAAAGAGTATAACTGTATGAAAACATTCCGAAAACTGATAACAATCGTCTAGACTATTAAATGAAGATTGCTTATGGCTTCCAAGATATTGATTTTTTGGTAAATAGAAATCTGATACAGCTAAACCTTTCTTTATGCGGTCTTTTTTTGTGCGGTTGTATTTGTTGTGGCATTTTTTTCATACGATTTTTAAAAAATGGCTTTAAAATGCATACTATGAATCAAAATCGAGACAGTAAGAAACTTAAACATTTACTATAATAACTTTCTTTGATAAATATACTTTTTAAACGACTTTTAAGCATTTAATCAATACATTGCATAGGAACATGAGTTATTGCATAATTTAATCTTTTTACAGATGTATTTTGCAAAATTTTCATATTATAAAAATTAAATAAAATGTTTATACGTGTAAATTAAGGCTTTATGTTGTTTAGAAAAACAATTTCTATTGAAAATGTGAGGTTTTGAGCGTTTTGAATTATGTATTTTCGATGCAACTTTTTTAATGCGGTCCCGATCTAGCACATAAAAAAAAGCTTTTTTTACAATCTCGACCGAACTAATCTTTTTCATAGTGGCCACAGATTTTTGAAGATCAAATTCCCTGACTTTTCCAGGTTTTCCAGAAATTTTATTAAAAAATTCCCTGACTATTTCGTGAAAAATGCCACCTCTAGTTTATCCCAAAAAAGCTAAAAAAAAAATTCTGACGTAAAAAAAGAAAGAAATACGCGCTAATATTTAAATCTAATCTCAAAACAAATGAAAAATTGATTGAAGTTTTATCCCTAAATATAAAAATCAATTTTTTCCAGTCTTCTGGTAAAATTCCCTGACATTTCCAGGTTTTCCAGTAATGTGGCCACCATGGATATTTTTGAATATATATTTTTTGTGCGATTTTTTTTTGCGGTCACTATTCACCGTATAAAAAAAGATTTAGCTGTACAGATAGATAAAGTTCATAATTTTTATTTAATACGCAAGTATAAATGTCACATTGGGAAAAATCCGCTGTTTTTTTTTACGCTCTCTTTAATGTTCACTTACCAATATTGTGTAGGTCAGTTTCTTCGGCTTCGGTGAAATCGACAACATGCCGCACCGATTTACTCAGACATATTCGTATATCAAAAGTGTCTACAATTGGTTGCCTAAAATATTCCTTTTTCGCCGCATTCCGCATTGAACTTAAGTCGACGCCGTGGAAGCACGTTTGTATCCAAAAATTCGCCTTGTTGAACTGTTCCATAAACAACGCCTCATCGGTGAACGGTGCTATGTGTAGTTCACCGCGTGTCGGGAACATTTTACCGCCCGGTTTAAGCCATTTTTTCGCGTGTAGATATGTCTCGAGCATACGTTCATTGTACAACATATAGCCCATCGGTTCCGATATTATAATGTCCACTTTCTCTTTCAGATCGATCTCTTCAATTTTACCGGCTATCACTGTTATTTTATCCTCTAAATTGTTCGATTGGACCAAACTTTGCGCATGGTATGCCATATTGGACGCTTCAACGGCATACACATGTTTAGCACCAGCTTGCACGGCAAAAAATGATAGGATACCCGAACCCGCGCCAACATCTAGCACAATTTTATCACGAAAATCGCTAATATTGGTGAGTATGGCTCGTTGATAGGTTGACGTTCGCACAAAATCTTGTAACATATTCTGCTGTTGCGATAAGTAGCCATAAAATTGAAAATATTGTGACGCGGAACTGTCCTCCGTGCGTATCGAAAAAACGGACGCGCCACGACCCGATTTGACTTTCGTTACCAGAATATGAAAATTGCGTAAGTCTGTTTCACTACTAAATTTTAATAAAATCGATTCATTATCTACGGTAAAAAGATACGAGTGTGTGGATACGCGAGAACATTCTGTGCTTGCATGTAATGGAAATTCAAATATTTCTTTACTTTCCTCATTATTTATACTATTCACACTATTGTTCGTATCTGAAACAAAATTCAAACAAATTCAAAAACAAACATTCCCTTTCAAAACAAAATTTTTTTTGGTTGACAGGAAAAATGCACAATCATTGTAGGCACCCATTTGAGTTAGTAAACAAATAAAATCGTCCCTGTGTATACAACACCAACCAACTACAGAGGCATTAAACTTTCAAAAAAAAAAAAAATCCACAATACCCCAAACGATACAAAAACTGCACACTCAACAAAACCCAATAATTTCCCAAAAATAACATTTTCAAAAAATTATCAAAAAAAAAAAGTCAGCACGTGCATGATACCGTTTGTCCCCCAAACATTGAGCTTAAGGTACACATCATTGTTCAAAGCTACCAAACATTGATAACAATTAACATAAAACCGGACCACTTACCATTTAATACTTTAATACTATATCCTTGTGGATCATATTCGGCACTTATAGTCACTAAAAAATCATATTTTGCTTTTACAACTCCATCACTATTTAATGATAACACTTTAACATTGTTAAACACGTTCGCCATTTTGGTCATCGTACATCTGCTCCGTCAAATCGTGCTCAAATACATACGCACAAAACTCTAATCAAAATCAAACATTGAAATTTTTGAAGGTACGACGCATCGTACGCCGCGCATTCTATCAAGCCGTTCGGTCAGCGAAATTTGATTTTTATCAAAAAATTATTTTTTAATTAACTGTAAATAAAAACATGTAAATAAAATCAAATGATTATATTTTAATTACGCTAATTAATTGTTAAATATTTTTTTAAATGAATTAGTTAATTTATAAATAATATTTCTAATTGATTATTATTTTTTTCTAAATAGGGTAAACGGTATAGTTATTGGACAAGACACTCTCTTTTGCAGATTATAAGGCTTACAGTAAAGCAAACTTCCTGATTCTTTAGTTAAACGGAACCCTTTAGTATCTATTTTCAGAAAATGCATTCTGAGTTAACCATAATTTACAGAAATCTTAGCATGATCTTAGGTAGTTCGTTAAAAAAATTTACTGCGTCTAATGAGTGACAAGGCTAGAATCATTTAATAATATCCTACTAAATTGTGAATCATCGTAAAGGGTTGATCAAGGAATGGATAAAGGCTGTGTACATGATACAGGACTTGTGGGATTGTGGAAATACGTCGAAAATTAATAAATGCAATTTTTGTCCAATAACTGTATTTTTCTACACGCACAACTTTAATATTTTTTTTTCAGAGACTTCCAATATGTAATATGAAAGTTTTATATGGTACATTAAAGTAGACAGGTCTTATTTTATTTATGAATTTTTTCGTTAAAAATAAAGTTACAAAACGTACTTTTTCTGTACTTTGTTTTGAAAATTTTTCTTAACTGTCCAATAACTATACCGTTTACCCTATTTATAAGTAGTAACTAGGTATCGAATTGAAATTATTAGCGAATTTCCAGAAAGAATTCTGGAAATTCAGCTATTTTTATTTTTATTACAATACGAAAATATTGAAACTACTAAATCCCAAAAAAGGCTATCAGTAATTATTGTCGTAAATTAAAATTAATTGATTGGGAAATTTTTGTTTTTGAAATCTCTTTATTTTCCTTTTGCTGTTTCTGTTCTTTTTTTTTTAATTACTTGAAAAGGCTCATTTGATACATAATTTTTAAAAAATTTCGTAATAAGAATGTGCCCTTAAGGCTTAAAGACTAGAGACTACTCTACGTAAATAATTCTTTTTTCATTTTAAGGGGCTCCTCCCCCGAACCCCCCACAGGGGCTTTGCCTCTTGCGCCCCACTGAGGGGCTTCACGCCCTGTATCTCGTGGGGCACTCCACCCCTCATTAAACAAATGATATCATCATTTATTGTCGAGATATGCGAGACGATAAAAATATTTCACAAAAAGTTTTTAATTTCGTTTTTATCTTATAAAAAACAAACCGCTAATCCGAATTTACTGAAAACTTTATCCCGTCTTCATTTTTTAATTACGCATCTAATGAAATTAATCCGGAGTTGATATCATCATTTGTTCTCGAGATATGCGAGACGAAAAAAATTCACGAATGAACTAACGAACGCACACACAGACATCACGCTAAAAACGATGTATTCGGATTATGGTAACCTTGAAACGAGGAGATATGTTCAAATTAGCGATTCGTAAAATCGGACCCATTACAATAACTTCCAATGGGAAGTTAAAAAACGGCGTTCAACTAATATTTTGTATGGCTATAACACAGATTTCGATGCACTTCTCACTTTTTAATTATGTGGGGATTCCCCCATTAACTGTATATATTAAACTATACTTCAAAATTAGTTCAGATTTGGACATTTTGTGTACCTATTAATAAATATTTAAAAAAATAACATATCCGAAAATAATTCCTTAATCTTTAGAATGTTTTAATGCGCTGACCACCTTAAGGTTCTCGAAAAATTTCTGGAATCTTGAATTTTCTAAGGAATATCTACAACGATTGAAATGATAGGTTGGGATGGTTGGGATTTGCACGACTGTGTCTGGAAATGAACGTCAGGCTTGGCAAGTAATCTTTTCGAATATTCTGGAAAAGTTATGTTTCGGCTAGACAAAGAATTCGATAGGTACCTATCTCACAAATTTCGAATCCATAACTTTTAAAACACAACTAAAAATGTGAAATCCCCCTCCCCAAAAAAAAAAATGTACAAAAACCAACTTTAAAGTGCATTACTGTAGTGCTTTATTGTGTTTAATTTTAACAATTCATAAAAATTTAACAAAATTTATGGCAAACAGTTCGAAATATAACAAAGTAATTTAGAACAAACAAAATACATAAGCTAAAACAGAAATTTTTACTCAATCTTAAATTCATCAAAACATTGAAACTGATTTCGGGTGCATGTGCTCCGTTTTTTTTTTAAACTGATCCGCACTGACCACAATATCCATCCATAGTTGTTACTGGGACAAAATTAAAAACATCTGCCCCGCCCGTAGGCTTGAGCGGCACCATAAGCATTAGCACCACCTAGTCCAGAAGCGCCGGCGTAACTTTGAGCTGCAGCTGAGGCAGGAGTGTAAGTACTGTAGGTGGGCATGGACACTGGCGTGTACGGTGCGTAATCCGACAAGCCGAACGCGGCAAGAAGCGCCTGACTGTTAGCGTTAGCGTTTCCATTAACGTTAGCGTTCACGTTAGCATTGGCATTTTGATTGGCGTTAGCATTTTTATTGGCATTCCCGTTAGCGGCACTGTTCGACAAACTTCTTCGCGACATTTGGAAACTTGGAACGAAATTTGGAACGAAACTTGAGCCAAACATGCCGCCGCCGCCGAGCAAAGTTTGAACCATGGCAAGATCTTGCATGCTCATTTGTGAATTCGAATTGCCGGCAACGTTCACGTTGGCATTTACATTGGCGTTGGCATTTTTGTTGGCGTTTGAATTGGCGTCAGAATTCGATGCTACATTGGCCGTGCCTTGAACTCCAAGCGGTTGCGGTTCAGAATAGCCATACGATGGGTAATATGGATAAGCCTGAAAGGAATTGAAGTTTGAACGACTTTTTTCGAAAAAGTGATCGATGTGTAAACTTACCAAGACCGCTGATACACAAGTTAAGAAAGCTACAACTTGGACAGAAATCATTGTTGCGTTTTTGCGTTTGTTGAGCGAATACTTGATTGTTTGGTCGAACTGCGGATGATTGATGTCGCTCGTTAGGGCTTTTTATATATATAGCGCGCGATTTTTACATAATTAAATACAGATCTCGCCACTAGAGTTCACAAGAAATTGCCGTGGATAAACGGGCGTAGATAGTACATCTATTACAATGATTATTTATTGGTGTTTTAAAGTGAGAATGAAAATTCAATACACTGTAGTGAAACAAAGATAGATCGAATTGTTAATTAATCCGGATTTCGTGTAAATTTTTACTTAAATTTTAGTGTGAAAATCACTATATTAATTAAAAACAAATATGTAATGATGTGGATATTTGTCGAAAATAAATAATTTCATAGACCGTAAAACATCTTTGCTGATTATCAGCAAAGCCGGATCCGATTTCAAAATGGTCTGATTTAATTAAATACGTATCATTCGTATGAAACAGTTAATTACGTATTGTTTATCGATCCAATCAATAAAATTACAAATCCGGTATCTAAAAATCATTTGATACCGATCTCAATGCACCTGTATGTATCGCGACATGATTAACCTTCAGTTAATTCTTTATCAACTTATTTCAAAATTAATTACGTAAGTATGTGTCTGTTTTGTGAATTCTGTAACTCAATACATATAATATGTACATTATGCATATAATTGGACCCGATTTTCGAAAGTCCCAATCGCCAATTTTGACATATTTCCACGTTTTGAGACCCTAGAATCGTACACTAGACTCGTATACGATCGTCTTTAAGGGATTAATTAGAGTTGCTAATTAGCTACGCTTTTTACTTTTTATATGAGTTTAAGAAAAATTTAATAATAGTTTTGGAGAAATGACATAATCTTTTTTTGCGTAAGATCCGACACTGAATATTACAATGTGATCAAGTGCGGATAGACCACCCAATGTGATGACAGAAATGACGGATTCATAAGGATTTTATGGCCAGAACTATGTTTTTTCGACTTTTCTTATTTTTTTCTGAATTGGTGTAATTTTAGGTTTAGTAAGCCAGAAAATTTGTGCTGAAACTGTATGCTATGTACCGCAAAAGATATTTTTTTAGACTTCGACTTTAACACCACGTGATAACGTGTAAAAGGTTTTAAATCGATTGCGTATAAGATTTCTTTAGAAAAAATTATTGAAAAATGTGTCCTTTTTTTAGCTTCTAACCCTAAATAACCCCTTAAAATGATGTCTCAGGTTGGGGGCCCATAACAATAGGAAGGCAAGTTGTATAAAACGAGAGTCCACTTTAATTATTTTACAAGCAAAATGGAAAATAATTGAGTCCAGATATTTATAATTTATATAATTATAATGTTTACTTAATATGTACATTTTTTCAAATATTTGCTAGCATTGACAAATTTGTTAACAGACTTAATTAAATAATTAATATTAATAAATAATTAATGATCATATAAATAAAGTATTTGTCAGACAAGCTTTTTCTTTTACTTTTTAGTTTAAGGAACATTTTTAAGGCACAATTTTTCGAAAACGGCATCGTCCCTTTTGGTTTCCACCGAAACAAAAGCGTAGTATTTCTTTATGCAGTCGAATTGCCCGGACCAAGTGTCGTTCTACGAAAAATTGAGTGTCCTTGTTGTCTGTGGGTCCTTCTTATCAGTTTCAAAATATTAATTTACCTTTTTATAAAACGTTTTGTTAAAAGCCGTTTTCGTTATAAATTTCCGTTATATTACGTTATGTATTATGCAATATGATTTTCGGTTGATAACAGATAAGATGCTGATTAAGTGATAATTATGAATAAAAATATTTTAGTAACTTAATATAGCAATGATAAAAACGTTAAAATATGTAAATACTCATTAAAAATAAAAAATAAAAAATATAAAATTTTAGAAAACAATTAAACTATATTAAGATAAAAAAAATTAACGAGGTAGACGAAAATTGGCCATTTTTCGCCGAAGGATAATCATAAAAATCAAAAGTTTTTATTCAAACAATTATTCTGTTCAAGTCCTTATCTTAACATGTACATAGTTTTTGATTAATTATATGATTTTCACTAGGAAAGCTCATTGTTAAGCTATAGTTAAAATTTGATATTCATCGGATAAAAATTGAAGGAATTAGAAGTCCAGCAAAGGAAAAAATGTAGTTATTTTGTGAGTGTTGCTGTGTCGCCATTCCGTTTTTTAATTAAAAAAGTGCATTAAATTTTTTACTTTCATGTTTATACCTCTTAAATTTTCTATATTTTATCTTATTTTGTTAAATATAAAACTACTATCTCTTAAAAATGATCGATTTTTTTTAGAATTTTCGATTATCTCAGCGAAATTCCCGCTTCCTTGATGTTTGAAGTTTGTCGCTGAAATCGTTAAATTTTATAAGCGCACTTAAAGTTTCGAAACAATAATTACAATAATTGTTGAATCCCTTAAAAATAATTTGACCCTGACATGAAAGTCGTAAAATTAATTTGTACAATGTTTGAAATACTTAAATTGCGATAATTTATTTTGTAAAAAAAAAGTACAATAGTCGAGAAATCAATTATAAATTACTAATGCTTAAATTGTAAATCAAATTTTTGCAATAATTCTTTTTTTAAATTTATGTACCGTAAAAATAACGTTTTTTTACAAATTTATAATTTTTAATTGTTTGCCCAAATCTTTTGTTTTAATTTTTACTGAACAAATATGATTTAATTTTTCGATTTTGCACAAATTTGATAAATATAGAATTTTACCCGCGTGCACCTTTTCTGGATCATTATATTATTAAAAGATATTATAGTATCATGTCACCAATGAGACTTGTTTTTTTTATAAACCTTTCTTGGCTAATGTACGTTTAACATAAATAAATATAGATAAAGAATGTTTCCCCCTATGTAAAGGTAGCCTATGCCCTTCTACGTTCCACCAGCTATCTAGGAAAAAATTTCAAGTCGACTGGTTAACCTGTGATCGGGATCATAACTCGAAAACGGGTAGTCATAGAAAAATTTTAAAAAAGGTATTTAAATTCAATTCATTTTTAGGGATATCCGTATAATTTTTGTTCGTATATTAGCAGTGGCGGCACAAGACTAAAATTGGTAGTGGGCAAGACGAGTTTTGCAAGACTCCCTTTTCTAATATGTGGACTGAAAAAGAGGAACTATTTTTAAAAGGATCTCATTATCATCATCAAAGCTCAAAATTTTAAAACGTTTTTGGTGAATTTTTCAAAAAATGAAATATAATAAAGTTTTTTTTTATAGAACGCTAGGTTATAGGCAATCATACAGACTTCGGAGACTCGTTGAAATTTTGATAACTTGATGAAACCTTGTTCCACTGAAAATATAAATAAAAAAAAATCACAGAATTAAGAAAATTTGTTACAAAATTTAAATTGAATTAAGAACTATTTAATCATCAAAAATGTAACACTTATTAAAAAAAAAAAAGTTTGGTCAACATTTACGACACAGTGTTTGATTGGTCCATTTACAGTATTGTTTTGTGTTATCACCGCAGTTACTGAATTTTTCTGCGAAAATTTTACAACGATCACAGCAAGTGATTGAGTATATAAATGAATGAACGGTAGTCGCTTGGCATCATCTGGTGTGGTGTTTAGGGACCAAAACTGACCATCAATAACAAACATAACAATGAGCAAAATAATTTTCTTCGTACTTAGCGTTCTTGCTTGCACATCTGTATACACTTCGGTAAGTTTAGCGCCGCTAATGTAAATCATTTGATAAAACAATTTCTGTATTATACAAAATTTATTTAAATAGGCCTATCCACACGCGTACCCGTCAGTATCATCCTCGGCACAGGGAAATGCTAACGCAAATGATAACGAGAATGCTAATAAGAATGCTAACGCAAACGTTAATGCCAACGTCAATGCTAACGTCAATCTGAACGGGCAAAAAGCAATTAATATCATATCGGGAGCGAATGGTTTAGGTGTTGGAGTAACTCATATAGCACCATCTGGTTACGGTGGCGGTGCTGAAGCTGCTGTCGCCGCCAGTAGTTACAGTCCAACTAGTTCTGGAGCGGATGCTAGTGCCGCGGCTCAAGCTTCGTCTGCCGGTTATGGACCATGGACATCGTACGGTCAAAATTCTGCTCAAGCCGCTGCAACTGCTCAAACTGCTGGATGGAGGCAAAATGAAGCTACAATGGCAGCTCAGTCTGCCGCCGCGGCTCAATCTGCTGGTTATGGACCATGGATGTCGTACGCACCAAGCTCTGCTCAAGCTGCAGCTCAAGCCGCAGCTCAAACTGGCGGTTATGAAACCTCTAGTTATGGACCGTGGGTATCATACGCACCAAGTTCGGCACAAGCTCTTGCCGCTGCCCAAACTTCTGGATGGGGACACAACGAAGCTGCTGGGTATGGACAATGGATGTCATACACTCCAAGTTCCGCTCAAGCCGCAGCCCAAGCTTCTGCATGGGGACAAAATGAAGCTGCTCGTTATGGATCGTGGATGTCATACAGACCAAGTTCCGCTCAAACTGCAGCCCAAACAACTGGTTATGCTGCACAAGCAAACGCTGCCGCTCAGGCTACTCAGTATCGACCAGTTTTGTCATACGGATCAAATTCTGCTGCGGCTCAAGCTAATGCCGCTGCTCAATCTGTTGGCTATGAACAAAATCCTTCCCAAATCTATCCTTCACATATGCTACCTACTATATCAAGTCTCGGTAATGCTGCAGCTGCTGCTGAAGCGAAAGCCCAAGCATTAGGTCAAGCTGCTGCTCAAGCTCAAGCCATCGCACAAACTGCCGTAGTTAATAACGTTGCTAACGCTGCCCAAGTCAAGGCCGCCGCAGAAGCCCAAGCCAGAGCTGCTATTGCTGCTCAAATGGAAGCTGAAGCACTTGCAAGAGCTGAATCACAAGCTGTTGCTCAAGCTCATGCAGCAGCCCAAGCACAAGCCGCCGCTCAAGCAGAGGCCGCTGCTGAAGCCCAGGCTATTGCCCAGTCTCAAGCCGCTGCACAAGCGGAAGCATTAGCAAGAGCTGAAGCCGCTGCTCAAGCTCAAGCCGCCGCCCAAGCTGAAGCTGCTGCCAGAGCTCGCGCCGCCGCTCAGTCTGAAGCTATTGCTAGAGCCCAAGCTGCTGCTGAAGCTCAAGCTATGGCCCAAACTCAGGCTTTAGCCCAAGCTCAAGCTGCTGCCCAGGCTGAAGCAATTGCACAAGCTGAAGCTGCTGCTCAAGCTCAAGCCATCACTCAAGCACAAGGTGCCGCTCAAGCGCAAGCCGCTGCCCAAGCTCAAGCTGCTGCCCACGCTCAAGCTGCCGCACATGCACAGGCGGCGGCTCAAGCTGAAGCCCAAGCTATTGCAGAAGCTCAAGCTGCTGCCCAAGCGCAAGCTCAAGCTGTAGCTCAAGCTCAGGCTGCCACTAACTCTCAATCTGCTGAAGAAGTGAAAAACGCTCAAGAAGCTGCCCTCGCTGCGGCTGTAATGAGTAGTATGGGAGGAATGTTCGGAGGCTCCTCTTCAAATATGGGATCAGCATATGGTTCTGCTGAAGCGTTTGGTTCCACCGGAGCTTTTGGTTCCACCGGTTACAATGGTTATGGTGATGCTAGTGCCGCTGGTACGGCACGCGTTGGAGCAATGGGAGCCGCTAACGTTGACGTAAATGAACAAGCAAACGCTAATGCTAATAAAAATGCCAACGCGAATGTAAACGCTAACGTAAACGCTAACATCAACGGAAACGCCAACAACAATGCTGCAGCCCTCGCCGCCATCAACGGCATCTTTGGCGGAGTTATGCATTCCAGACGTAGTTTAGGTAATGCAAACGCGTACTCAAACGCCATTGGAAACGCTAACGCAAATCAAAACGCCAACGCAAATAAAAATGCAAATGTTAATGCCAATGTGAACGCAAACGTAAATGGAAATGCAGTCTCAAACCAAAATGCCCTACTCCAAGCACTCCCATACTATTCAGCGCCTGCACCATCATGCGGCTATTAAATAAATAACAAATTATACTCAAATTGTACGAAGAATTTTGACAATTTTTTTTTTATTGTATGTATCAAAAACAGAAAAAAATTAAATAATGACTGTTATTACTTTTAGTATTTCAATTTACTGAAATAAATAAAAAATTTTTAAAATATTTTACGTGAGTCCTTATTACTTTTATAGACCAATTCCGAGCAAAATTACCCATACAAAAATTATTTAAAAAAAAAAAAAAAAAAATTAGCTAGGTAGTAATAAAATTAACCATATAATTCACAATAATATTATTAATAATATTAATAAAATAAAAAAATAAGCTATTAAGTACGCTCAAATTACAAAATTACCCATGCTAGGTACTAATAGCCATAAAATTGATGTTTTTAAACATTTATTGTTAAATTAGTAAACTGCAAAAATACCTTGAAATTTTATTAATATTAAAAACTAATAAAATCACATTATTTATTGGAATAAAATTTTTTTTTGAAAATAATTTCGCATTTTTGTGAAAAATTATTAAAAATAAAATAGAGATGTTTTAAATATTTTTAAGCCTTTTTCCTTAAATAATTTATATGAGTATCAAATTTTGAGGAAACACGCCAAAAAAAAAAAAAAATTACGAAATTATTGTGCAATACATGACTCAATAATTGATTCAATTTTCATGTTTTTCAGTCCGAAAACGTTAATGTGTATTTTCAAAAAAAAAAAAAATAATAATTAAATTAATTAGAAGGCACTAATTTATTAATTACATAGATAAATATTATGCATTGTATGCATATAACTAATTAATAGAAAAAGAATTAAATGAAAATTACTAATTAGAGAATAAGTAGAATGATGAGTAATAAATCCCTTTCATACATTTGAGTTATATAGTCACTTTTACCTAAAATAGCAACATGGTTATGCCCAGAATGAACAGAGACAAATGAATCATTTTAGCTACGTATCAGAAAAAGATGATTGATAAAAAATGAATTTTTTGAAAAAATTTAATGAATTTTACAAAAATTTATAGTAAATTTCCCGTATTACTCCCGATTGATAATTATTAGTGATAAATACGTATCGATTTCATTGAATACGGATATATTTTTTAAAATTTTATAGTTGAATTTTTCAATGCGCGCCATTTTTTAAATAGAAAACCGCAATGATAATCTCGAATTTTTGAATTTTGATTTTAATTCAACGATTTATTATAAATTATTTTGTTTAAGTTTGTTTTAAATGATTTTTTTATATTGAATTATCAAATTTTTTGGCGATTTTGATGATTAACTTGAAATTTAAAAATATAGCAGCGTTACTGGAACAGAGATTCAGAATGCAAGTTATTCTTTGAACAAAATCATTACGGTAGAGTCGTGCAAGTCGTGTGAGTCCGGTAGTATAGTAGCTCAGTGCAACAAATTTCTTAGTTTTTTTTCACATTTCAAGGTGGGATTTATGTTAAAAATTTATTAAAATAGTGTTTTTGTGAATGATTTCAATGAATTTATTTGAATTATTTTATTATTTTATTGAAATTGATTTAAAAAATTCATTGGTTTTTACTTGGCAACGTGGATATTGAAGCGTTATGTACATATACGACTTAAGTTGGTCATTGGGATATAATCATTTTATTTCATAAAGTGTTCAAATGTGTCTTGTGTTTAATTGTGTTTTTATTTTATAATTTATTTTTCATTAAATCGAATTTCCAAGGTTAAATTATTTTTGGGTTGGGTCAAGCCGCCATTTTGAAGTTTGCCGGTTTTGTGAGACGTAGAAAGTCATACCATTGATGTGATTAATATATTCCATTTAATGGTTAAATTTGTTTAAAAATTGTTAAATATACGTTGCTTGGTATTGAATTTGTGGTAAAGTTTTTGTGTTACACCAATATTCGTTAGTTTATTGAAAATAATTTCAATTTTCATTAGCAGGTGTATAGTGCAACCTTGCATTGATTTATCACTTCAGGGTATGCATTATTATACCTATTAAACGTTTATCATATAATTTCCGTTTATTGGCAATTTTGATAGATAATTTTGTTGTAATTTGATGTGTTTTAATGTTTTTTCGTTTCGGCTACAAATTATATCCAGTTTACCGTTACAAGTGACAACTTGATATTTAAAATCAAACGTCTTACATAATAGATATTGCGCTATCTTCAACTACTGTGGCGTCTCGTTGTAATTAGTCATGACTTGGGAATTTTTTTTTTTTAATATTTTTCTTCGGAATACGTTAACTTTTAATTGATTTTTGAGAATTTTTTTTTAAAGTATTTGCGTAGTTGAATATTCTGATTAGCGTATAAATGTTTTTAATAAGAAAGAATGTTTTGGTTATTCTGTTACAGTAAAGGATTCAACTGTTCACGATGTCAGTAGACAAAGAAGAATTAGTACAACGTGCAAAACTTGCAGAACAAGCTGAACGTTATGACGACATGGCTGCCGCAATGAAGGTTTGGCACTTTTCATGACGGATATACATATATTAGATGTGTAGTTTTGATTGATTATAACATGATGGCTATTGTTATTAACTTTCGTTCTTCTGAACAATTATATGATAGACAACTTTCTATTTACTGATTATTTCTGAAAACTTCTCTATGATGAAAAAGTATTTTTTCGGATTTGATGATCGCGATTGGGTTATCTAACGTTTTTCTGGTACAATTTTTACAGGCTGTGACAGAAACCGGAGTTGAATTATCGAACGAAGAACGGAATCTTCTTAGTGTTGCATATAAAAATGTTGTTGGGGCACGCCGATCGTCATGGAGGGTAATTTCGTCAATTGAACAGAAAACCGAAGGTTCGGAACGTAAACAATTGATGGCTAAAGAGTACCGTGAAAAAGTCGAAAAAGAATTACGCGAAATTTGCTACGACGTGTTGGGTCTTTTGGATAAATATCTTATTCCCAAAGCAAGTAACGCCGAATCCAAAGTATTTTATTTGAAAATGAAAGGCGACTACTACAGATACTTGGCAGAAGTTGCTACTGGTGATACACGAAATACTGTCGTTGAGGATTCTCAGAAAGCATACCAGGATGCATTTGAGATTTCAAAGTCAAAGATGACACCCACTCATCCAATCAGATTAGGATTAGCGCTCAACTTTTCTGTGTTCTATTATGAAATTCTCAATTCACCAGACAGGGCTTGTCAGTTAGCAAAACAGGTGGGTGTGGCGCGTTATCCGCAACTATATCCGCAGTGGTGCTGCATAATTTTATCCCAAAACTTGATGGTCATTTCATTTTGTTACAGGCGTTCGACGATGCGATAGCCGAATTGGACACACTAAATGAAGACTCGTATAAAGACAGCACACTTATAATGCAGCTTCTTAGAGACAACTTGACACTGTGGACAAGTGATACACAAGGTGAAGCTGACGAGCCCCAGGAGACCGGCGACAACTAATAAAAGCTTTCGAAATTCTTTGGAAATCTTCATATTAGCTTTTTTATTGCAACCGTGTCGAAATACAATTCAGAATTTTCGACATAACTTATTCAAATTTTTTGTGGTAACTTGAGGATATTTTCAAAGAAAACGTACTCGGAACTCATACGTGTAAAATTCAAATACACCTTTCAACACACAAAAATCATGTTTTAAATTTATCGTATATTTTCGCATATATTCGTTATACATATTCGTTATCGTTTTCTTTTGGGAACCCCCTCGTAAGTGGACAAATATAAATTAGATCTCCGATTTCCAGTATTATTTATAGTGGTACTGTTTTGTATCCGGTTTTTTTGTTTTTGTTTTTTTTATGGGGACTGGTTACAATGCATTTGGCTAATTTTCTTTTTTTCATGTTTATAAATTGTATTGCATTTTTATTGAAAATGGTAGTTTTTGCAACGCGCTGCGAATTGGAGATCTGACTTATATTCAACGCTTACGGGGTAACAATTTTTGATAAATGGATTTACCGACCGACTTCAACTGTATTATAAAAAAAAAAAAATTTTAATTGTTTTCAGGTCGAAAACCAAAATATTCCACTATTGTAAATTTTTATTTTTAATTCATTTAAAAAAAAATTATACTTGGAAGTATAAAAAAATTTAATGCCCAGAATAAACAAGATCTGATTCGGGCTATTTATTAATTAAAATAATTATATATATTTTTTTAATTTATTTGCCAAAACATTTGAACATTAAGACCGTTGTTTATATAAAAATTAATTTAGTGAGTAATTTAAAATTTGGATCACTACCAATTAATTTTAACCAATTTTTAGGTTGCAAACAGTACCATAATTTTTATTTAAATTCAGAAAAAAAAATTGATATACATAAATGTATTTGTTGTATTTATGTCAAAAAAAAAAAATATATACCAATAAAACTTCAAATAACCGTTAACAAATGGTACCACTTCTATTTTTGTCAAAACCTTACACACACACACACACATACACAACCCTCCAAAAACCTTATTTTTTTTTTTAGTCTTGTTTATTCTGCGACAATTTCCTCCCCGGCCCTCTGAATCAAAATTAAATTTAAGTTTTAACTAATTTTTTAACTTGACTCGCCCTACAGTTAATATAATGTAATGTCTTCAATCACTCTTTCCACTGTCTTTTTCAGTTGGTGTAACTGCAAAAATGTTACCAACTGAAACAAGTAGTGACTGAGAACATTACATTATTTGAATTGTAGGACCGGTGAGGTTTAAAAATTGGTTAATTAAAATTAATGTTCAGTGTTTCTCCTGGATTTAATGTTTATCTGTTTCTTCTCGATGTTATTTGGTGTGAACCAACAAATTAAGAACCAAAATGAAAGAGTACGAGCCACACAGTTCCCGTATGTGTTTTAAAGCAGTGTCTAAATGGTATTACGTGGCCATTTTACCCTTTAACAAACAAAAATGAACAATGTTAATGTTTTTAAGTGTTAAATAAAATTAGTGAATTAAAACAAAACAAAAAAAAAAAGTAAAAAAAATATATATAAGTTGTTGTATTATATTTAATTGAAGAATGAGATTTTGCACAAATTACTACTCTTATACTATTTCACAAAATTCCTTACGAAAACCTCATCTTATCAAAAAATCATAACTTTAGGTTTAAGTAGAATTGTTTCAACTGGACAACTTTTCAAATTGTGATAAATTTAAAATTTACGGGAATAGCTAGTTGTGGATCAGAAAGTTTTTTTTGAAATTTTTGACAGTTTATTATTTTGAAAGTATATTTTCTTGTGAGTCACTTATTAAAAATAGAGTAACAAATCTGTTCAGAAGTTTCTTTTTTTATCAAGTGGCGCAGTCGGTAGGTAAAATATCTAGGAAACCATTTTATCGATCGTAGGATTTTTGAAGGTGATCGATACAACCGTTTTCGAGATATTCCATCGACTACCACCTGATTAAAGTGCTTCTGAACAGATGGTTACTTCAATTTTTAATAAAAACACTTACAAGCTGAATATAATTGCTTTCCATTGAATAAAATTGTCAAAAACAAAACAAAATATTCAGCCTTTTTGATTCACAACTAGTTATTCCCTCTTAAGGGGATTGTTCCATTAGTTTTTGAGGATTTTAAACGTCTTTTTTCATCGGTTTTGATTAAAAATAATGCTAGAACGATTATTAAGGTACCGCAAAAACGCACTTAATGATTCGTTATGTCGTTGTTTTCAATCAAATCGCGGATTTTTTGGAAGCCTTTAAAAATCTTGGAAACTAATTAAACAGTCTTCCGAAGCTGACCGAAAAACTTCTACCCCGTTTGAAAGTACACTTGTGTTCAAAATCAACAGTATTTTTAATATATGCGTTTGAATACATGTGTATACCAAACATATGAACGGTTTCAGTCGATGAAATGGCGAACATTTGTATTTTAATAAAATATTTTTACAAAAAAATTTTTGAATTCAATATAGTCAATAGAGCGTCGTATCATTTCATAATGAAATTTCATATTTTTGGGATTGGGCGTCGATTTTTTTGGTCGTAATTTTATATTTATCATGTGCGCGCGCGCGAATAATCTTAGTATTTAACTTAAAATAGAATTTAATAAATCTTTCAGAAAAAAGCCAAATAAAAAAAAGCGATTGACTTTGCCATAGCCAATGTTTCTTCGGCCAAATTTTCTTACCCAATTTTCTTTTTTTGTTTGTAGAATTTTTAACTGTTTTTTGGAAAATTTTTAGAGGGGCGTTTTTAATTTTTTACTAGACTAATGAACTAGGATAACTTGATTTTTAGAAAATAACAATTTTTTTATACGTTTTAGTATTATTATTGCTAATCTTTGTTGTATACAGATTTGTTAATAATTGTCATCATGTTTTTCTTTTTTTATAATTTTTTTTTATTTGCTCAGATAAAAATAACTGCTGTACGTTTCCAAACAAAAAAGTATTTTCCACTATTTTCTTGTATTTTCCTAAACATCACTACAAATAAAACTCATTCGCACAAAAAACAATCGCATTTTCATTTGTTTCAATTTTCTCCACAGAGTTTTCTTCATAAAATCGTTTTAGTTTGTTTTTGGTTTCGCGATTAAGTTGAAGCTTCAAAAAAAAATTAATACGGTAAGTAAAAGTTTGATATTTTAAGAATTTCGTCATTCGATGAACTTTGCATTCGAGTTGTGTGAAATGCAAAAGTGGTACTCTCTACCTTCCAACCCCTTTTATTACGCTGTTGTGTCATTGAAAGTCAGAATCAAGCGCGGATACGGCGGGAGTAGTCACTGGGGTCATGACCTTTCCGAACGGAAATAAATTCAAACTTAATTGTGGTCGAAGTGGTTTTTTTAATTTTTATCAAAATTAATCGTGAATAATCGCCAGAAAAAGACTTCTGTTGAGTTAATTATATTTTCCTAAAAGGAATTTTATTATTTTGATAGCATGAATGAAAAGCTCATCCAAGTTTGAAAAAGAAATTTTTAGTTTAATGACGTCATCAGGCTTAATGACATATCGCGCGTACTCTTTTTCAACCTCGTATCTGGAAAGTCCCAATTTTTGCAGTACCGTTTCTGTGATATTTACATGTTGGAAATCGATAAATTATCGATAGCGAATTTTCAACACTTAAATATCTCGTAAACGGTCCGTTTTATGAGGAAAAAGAACTGAATCTTTTCTGTAGTAAATTTTACAAACTTTTTCATTGAAAAAAGTCGATATTTTACGAGACACATATTTGCAAAAAGTTACTTCTGTAAATTTTGGCGATGTCAACGAGCCCTAACTTTTCCCGATTTTCCAGAAAGTGCTCACTCCGGCTTGATCAAATTGAATTTTTCAAAGAATTTAGGATTACAGGAGAAAATGTACTTGGAAAGGATCAATTCCGAGGACCATAATTATGCAAATCGGTTAAACGAAAGATTATTAAAAAAAATTTTATTTTGATTTTTTGTGTAATTTCAAAATTATATTTTCTCACATTTAATTTTAATGTAAAAAAAGTTAATTCATAAAATTTTCTCAATCAAATAAATAAAAATCAGCACGATTAATATTTTATCGATTTTTTTTTCTGATCTTGTAAAATAATGAAATCTACTTGTAAATCATTTTCACATATAGTTACATTAGAAATAATAGATAGTAAACATTCTGATTTTTGATAATTTCAAAAAAATTGGTAAAAAATTTCGTCAACAGAATTGTGTTGAAAATAAAATTATTAAACGACAAAAAACGATTACAACATGATTGATAATAATTAATCAACAATACATTTTATTGATTTTTTAATCAATAAAAAAAATGAAAAATCAATCGAGTCAATAATATCTACAATTAAATAAATTCATTTTTTAAATTTTTTTTTTTTTTTAGCAACAATCGAATAAAATGTATTGTTGAAATGACACATACAATTTTAGTTTAAATTAGTAATATACTAGAAATTACTCATCATCACTACTATCCTCCTCGGAGTCTTCCTCGGAGCTACTCTTTCCTGACGAATTTCCAGAACAATTCTAAAAATACAAAAACAAACAAAAATTATGAGCGACTGTGAAGATAGGCGAACTGGTTTTCAGGATCGAAATGAAAAGGCCGATTATAAAGAAGAGAAAAATTTCTTTAAGGGGTGTATTTTGAGAGCCACCTCAGCTCTGCGGGGAGAGGGTTGACAGATATAATTGAAAATATTCTACTGAAAATTTACCAATTACTAATAATTATACTCTGATTATGGCATCCCAATTTTCGTAACTGGTTTGCACAGTCAAATTTTCTTGATTTTTCCCAATTTTCCAGATAACGTTTCAGTTTTTTCCTGACTACTAAAAAAAATTTTCCAAGTACCGTGGCTATCAGACACCCAAAATCCTAAAGAAACACAAATTTTTAAAGTCATTTTGGTCCAGTGTAAACTAGATTTTTTTTTTTGAAATTTTCAAAACAGAAGAATCATTAAAAAAATACAAATTAAAAAGTTTTAAATTTTTTTTGACGTCAACTTTGAAGATATGAAGTAGTTTAATATACGTAATAAGAATTTTTGGAAATTCCAAATTTTGCTCAATTTAAAATTACATGTAGGCATATTTCTACAAAAAGATGTTTATGTAAAGTGATGAAGTTCTGGGATTCGTACATGATCCTAATAAAAGGACAAATTTTGATATTATGTTTAAATAAGTGCTATGAACCGTCACAATAATAAAGTAAATATTTGTTTGAAAATGAAATAACGTTCGAAACAACTGTCACAAGTGGTATTTTGCAATATTAAATATTGCAAGTTAAATATTAATTTTCGGTTTTTTCGAAATCAGTAATAAACTCTGATAAACCAGAGTCGGAGTGGAAACTCCGTAACATAAACGCTGTTTGTGAGTGAGAAATTACGTACCGTACTGCTGGAACTGTCATCTTCATCATACTCCGACTCGTATTCCGATTCACTCATTTCCGGTTGAGTTTCTTGCAGTTTAGCCGCTTTTAATTTCGAATATTCTTTCAACTGTTCCTGTGTAAGACTTTTTAGGAATTTCTCGTAGTTATTGATGTATTTCTTTTTCATATCATTCAATTTATTTCGATATTTCTGTTTCTCTTCTATCGACATTTCCGACCACATATGATCCAATTCCTTTTTGGTAATGTGTTTATGACTTTTGAGAATTATTTTGGCAAATAGTAACATTGGTGAGACCGGCGGTGGCTCGGGTTCGCCCGGATACAGAGCTTTCATTTCCGGTAGATGGAAGTAAACGCTGTCCTCTGGCTCGACTGGTTCCTTTTTCATGCGCACCGGTGATGCGGCTTTTTTCTTTCCCGATTTTGATTTTGTGACTGGTTTTGTGTCTTCGTCCTCTACGGTTCCTCCGCCAATGTCTTGAACACCTTCCATTTCAATGTCAATTTCCTGTTTAATGTCCGGTTCATTCGGTTCATTTTCATCGGCGATTCCTTCCGGCGACATTTCGGACTCATTACTTTCGGTGGATTTTGTTGGTTTTTTACGGGGTTTTGGTGCGTTACTTGCCAATTCTTTGAGACGTTCCTCTTCTGAAAGTGATTCTAGATAGGTGGCGTATTCTAACTTGTACTGTTCCAGCATGTGTTTTAGTTTTTCTCGGTATTCGGCTTTCTCTTTGTGGGTGCAACTTTTCCACATGTTGGCAATGGCCGCGAGTCGTTCCTTTGGATTGAGGGACTGAATTTGTTGGGTGGCTAGCATTGTTCGCGTGAATAGACCGTACGCGGACGATGGCGGTTTATCTGGTTTGCCGGCCATTTTTTCCTTTATCCGTTTCTCTTCTTTTGTTAGTAGATTTTTTAATTTTTTTTTGTAGTCATCCACTTGATCTGGATCGATTGCGACATTTTCCGTTCCGTTGAATCTGCTGTCGGTCTGTTTTAACGCCAATTCAATCCAAACGGATTTTTTCTTGTCGCTGAGAGATTTCCATTTCTTTTTACATTTTTCCAGTAACTCGTTCTTGTCAACATCAGGCCCCGCCTGTTCGACTTTACTTTCATAGAATATTTTAAATGGTTTCTTTGGTAGGAGACGTTGAGCTTTTCTGATTGGCAATAAATCCGGATGTTTATCGTAAAATTCTTGTAATTTTTTATTGTATTCCTCGCGTTGTTCCGCCGCCAATTTAAGGTACTTCTCCTTTTTGGCGGGCGTTAAATTTTTGTACAGTTCGGCAATGTGCCGTGACAGACTTGGCATATCCATATTTGGATTCTTTTTTAAAACTTTATTTTTATTATCAACATAAAATATCATGTAGCTAGTTAATGGGCGTCGGGGTTTATCCGGGTGCTTTCTCCGTTTATTGGCGCGATAGCTGGTCCACGGTTTACCGGCCCATTTTTTTGCATCGTCGATAATTTCGGTTAATAAACGGTAACAACGCACGTGCCGTTGAACAAAATCCCACATTCGACGGCAATCGTCCGCCGAATAGTTGCCGAACGCAATACTGTCCCAGTCTAGACGTGCCACCCGTAACTTAAAACGTAATTTATCGTGTGGCGGGATCGTTTCCTCCATTCGACGTAACAGTTCGGTGAGATCTTCACCGGGCCATAGACAATCTGTCGGTTGTGCGACAGTTTTTGGAGGATCTGAACTACTCGAATCTTTCGACTGTGACTCTTTCGTTTCTTCTTCAACTTTTTGTAAATCGTTAAAGTTATTTTCTAATTTGTCTGTGCTTGATTCTGTTTTCAGATCGTCGTCTAACGATTTTTTTTTAACCTTTTGAGTTTTCTTTTTTTTCGGTGGATCGTCGTCTTTGATTTTTTTTGATTTTACAATATTTTCTTCGCTGTGGGTCTCAATAACCTCTTGCTTCCTTTTAGAACGCATTTTTTATTGAAATTTACTTTAAATAATTGAAAATCCGATAAACTAAAACAATTTCCCTCGAAACTGTAATGTATCAGTGTTAATATAGCCAACAATACAATCACATCAAAATCTGTAATGTTTTTAAATGTGCGTTTCTTTACAACTAGCATAAAGCCGACCATACACGCTCAATAGTACTAAATAATTACATTGTGCAATAATTCCTAACAAAATTGGTCTAAATTGTAGAATGTACCAGACGCTGGCATTAAAACTATTGATTTTAAAAACGAACATAAATGGGTGAAAACTATTGTACCTATAAAAAGTTAAGCCTGGGAAACATATTATTTTGATCCATCAAATAGTAGATGATATAAAAACTAGGTGGTAAAGTTACTTAAGGTTAGGTTAGTTTTTTTTTTTTAAAAAAACAATTACTTCGATTTCAATATAAAAAATAGGTTAAGTTAAGGTTATAAGACTCTTTTTCGAATTTTTACACTCAATTCAGTTGTTTTTTTTTTTATATTCCGCCAATAAATAATACCATTACCTATTTTTAAAAATGTGCCATATACAATGTCATTCAGTATCAACATATATTGTGAATACTGACAAAGTAAAGTGATTAAAAAATAAATGTTTCCCAGATTTAACTTTCCATATACAATAATTTCTGGCATATATTACAAATTTGCCTTGTTTTTTGTTTAAATTAATAATTTTAATTTAAAATTAACCTCTTAAGTCCTGACACTTAAATTAACCTATCTGTCATTTAGAACGATTCAGTTGATTTTTTTAGTGAAGTTGTTTTTAAGATGTATTTAACTATACATATATCGGAGTATTTAACGATCTAAATTTACTTTTTAATGTTTATTCTGTTTTACTGGTTAAATAAAGATTTTCAACTTGATAACCTCAAATGGTTTTGTCCACAGATGTGCACATTAGGTCCCACGAGGTTAAAACAGACGACTTAGCAGAATTACGTACAATATGCATAGTAATATGATAGTAATAATTAAAATAGAATGGGCACCCCTGTTTTTCATTTACATATTGTGCATTCATTCCATCACGTTAGTGATATTCATATAATTATGTTGGCAATTTGTGTTTTAGTGTCGTAGTTGTTCGCAGTGTATATGTATGTAGCAGTGACATATTCTTAGAATAACATTGAAATAACACAAATATTGCAGTAAAAATGATTTGTTCGAGACATTGATAAAATGCGCAATTAATGTCAAACGGGCAATTCACATATATGTGAAAAAATGTTTGTAAATTTTTAGTGTAATCAACAGTTTGTACATATTTATCAATATTATTTTGAAAATTGAACGTTTTGTTTGGTCAATATGGATGGCATGTCATTCGATTCCGATTTGGAATATTCGGACAACGATTGTTTGGACGACGATGATTATTATAACGGGGACGACTGTGATATCGAGCAAACTGATCCAAGCAAAACGGATCCCGAATATTTTGTATATGAATGTTTAACCGTCGAGGAAGTTGAAAGGCTTCTCAACGAGTCCGTAGAAATTCTTAGCAATAATTTACATATAACGCCATCACTTGCAAAAGTAAGGTTTTTTTTTTTTAATATCATTTTTTTGTTTTATTACGTTAATTTTGATGGATATTCAACTAAATCATGTAACAAAATTTACGAGGCAATCATAAAATTTGAGTTTCAAATGTACAAATAATTCGAAAAACGTGAGTTTTAGTAGAATAAGTACCGATTTAAGACAGATTAATTGTTAGATTGACACTAAATCAGTCTCTGCAGTAGACTGGAGAAGTACAAGTACAGAAGACCCCCTACAGATTTCATAACGTCATTCATACTTTTTATTATAACCTCGTGGGACCTAATGTGCACATCTGTGGACAAAACCATTTGAGGTTATCAAGTTGAAAATCTTTATTTGAAATTGGACGTTAGTAAAACAGAATAAATATTAAAAAAAGTAAATTTAGATTGTTAAATACTCCGATATATGTATAGTTAAATACATCTTAAAAATAACTTCACTAAAAAAATCAACTGAATCGAATGACAGATAGGTTAATTTAAGTGTCAGGACTCAAGAGCATAAAAAAAAATGAAATTCAAAACAATTTAAGTATTCAAGCATTTCAAAATATGAACCGAATATCACCTAATCGGGGAATCCCGAAAACACACCGGAAATCAAAACTTAATCAATCTTTTGTTAAAGATTAAATAATAAAAAATAAGCACTCGATAATATTTGAAATTGAAAAAATTGTAACTGCTTCTCGCATTACAGAGAGTACATACACACAAGTGATTGAATGTTGTCTGTGTCGAGCGCCTGTCGAGCAAAGGATCGATGGTGTAATGGATAGCACACCTGGCTAGTTATCAGGAGATCCTGGGTTCGATTCCCGGCCGATCCGGATAATTTTTTCAATCACTTTGTGATTTTTAATTTACAAATAAAAAACTTATTTCAAAAAACTTTTAAACATTGCTTCAGTAAAAATATCAAAGGACCAAAAATTCGAATTAACCACAAGTTTGAATCAGCCCAGAGTCCACTGTATTTGGCGATATACTCTAAAAATCTAACTATTTTGTCAGGTGTTACTCCACGCCCATGGTTGGCAAACTCAGGAAGTACTTTTAAAATATCGCGATAATTCAACGCTCCTAAGTGGTATTCGTAGAGGCTTAGGAACGCAGAGCAAGTTGACGCCAACGCCGTCAACATTAAGTAGCATCTCGTCGCCTGGATGTAGTATATCCTCAAGTACATCGGCTGTGAATAGTGCATCATCATCACAACAAATGCAATGTCCTGTGTGTACCGTGTTACATCCTCCCGAGAAATTTTGCGCTCTGCCGTGCGGTCATGCTTTCTGTACCGACTGTTGGGCGATGCATTTTGAAGTGCAAATTATGCAAGTATGATTTTTTTTTTTTTGAAATTTTATTTTTATATTCATTTAGCGCTACTATAGTACCGTGAAACCGTCTTGACTTGGTCACCCATGTCGCGATTGGTAAAAACATTTGTTATTAAGATACCAGACAACCTAACCTTTCACAATTGGTTTCGTTTTTGTCGCTTATAAATATATTAAGCAGCTGTAAATGTCTTTCAACTCTTGGTTTGTCTAAAATATAATACCAGCTTGATCAAATAACTTAAAAATAGCGAAGTATTCGTTTGATGGATATGACATAATTTGAGATGTTAAAATAGGCCTATGTTATTACATCATACTAATTTGTAAAACACTATCCCTTACTCTATGTTAACCAATAAAATATCTTAATCTTTGTATGTGGTGTGTCATTTATTTTTTTCCATATTTCTTCTACATCTGACTTTGCAAGCTTTGCAACCAATCACCAACTGTTGTAAACAAGCTCTGGTGTCAAAATATGTGCCCGAATTCGGACTGAAAAGGTTAGTTTCGACGTTGTAATGAAATTTAAGTAAGTGACCGACTCAACAACGTTTTACCATGTTGACTCGATCACTTTTATTTTTTATTATTTGTATTTACACACACACATCTAGGTTAAAGATACTTTATGAGATAGAAACGTATTTATTGATATATTGAGTGATCGAGTCAAGACGGTTTACGGTATATGGTGTACCTGATTTCAAAATTCGATAATGCCGCGCATATGATGGTAGCGCTTGACCATTGATTTTATCAAAACGATACTGTGTCTAAATTGAATAATTTTTAGGGTATTTCAACGGATATATGCTGTATGGCGAGCGATTGTGACGTGTTAGTACCGGAAGATTTAGTTTTAAATTTAATGCCGCGGCCAGCACTTCGAAATCGTTATCAACAATTCGCCTTTCAAGACTACGTACGTTCACATCCACAGTTACGTTTCTGTCCGGGCCCGAATTGTTCCGTTGTCCTACGTGCCAAAGAACCACGTGCAAAACGTGTCACTTGTACTCAGTGCAAAACTACTATTTGTTTCAAGTATGTTGCAATTTGCAAAATGAGTCGTGACCGCTGCCCCAAATTACACTAAGTAATAATTCATGAGAGACTAAACAAGAAACCTTAATATACCTTGTAGCTAGGATGTATAATGTCGAAGAAAATAACTTCTTAAAAAATTTTGACAGCCACTGGTTTACCAGTAATGGTGTATCATATAGTCAACATTTTCACACACTCAGTATTCTTCAAGTTAAAATTAAAAATTACACTAAAAACTGTAAAATAAAAAAGCAACTCATAAACACATTAAGAATCTAAATGCTTAACACTTAATATTACACAAAACAAAAAATTTAAAATGAAATACCCCTGTCGCAGCATCCTGCATAACATAGCGAATTTCCGTTTATAAAAATCCGTTTTTCTGTGATTTTTCACCCTTTTAAGTGATTTTTCCTCCTCTTTCTAATGGTGTAAATTAATGTCAAAAAAAAATTTTAACTTTAGAAAATTTTGGCAAAAAACCAATTTTTTTCACGAAAAATGGTCAAAAAAACCATGTTCTAGGCATCCGACATGGCTGGCTAACGAATTTGTCCAACGGTGTGGGACTAAATATAAATTTAATACATAAATTTTAGTGAATATTATTTTTGGTTTCTAGGGACCCCCAAAACAAATTTCTATTATAGTCTCGGGAGATTTATTTCGGAGCTCTAAAAAATAGAACTTTCTTCGGAACCCTAAAAAACGGCATATAAGTAACATACAAACATATGTATACATATGTATGACGTATATGACTTATATACAATCTATATCTTCCTGTACCACAAACACATTCTTTCATATAATTATGCATAATATAGGTATACCCCTGTCGCAGCATCCTGCATAACATAGCGAATGCTTTTTTATAAAAATTAAATTTTCTCGGAAACTAGTTGACATAGAATAATAGTTTAAAGACCTTTTTTATGCAATTTTTTTTCGTCGTTTAAATGATGTAAAAAAATTTCGCAAAAATTTTTAAATAAGTGGAAATTTTGGCAAAAAACTAATTTTTTGCAAGAACAAACACCATGTTCCTGGCATCCGACGTGTCTGGCTAACGAACTTGTCCAACGGTTTGGGACTTCCAACATTTTCACCAAATTTCGTAAACCTAGGACATTTCGTTCGAGAGTTATCGTGCGGACACATATATATATATATATATATATACATATATACATATATATATATATATATATAAATTTTGGTGAATATTATTTTCGGTTTCTAGGGACCTCAAAACAAATTTCTGCCATGGTCCCGGGTTCAAGTCGCGTCATGACAGTGGCTGTAATAGCGAGCTTCCATTCTGGAAATTCGCTAAAATCTAACCCAAAACAGAATTAAACTTTTAATATCTGTAAATATGCGTCAGAAAGATAACCATATATATGAAAAACAAAAGAATAAGTACGATAGGTAAAAGTGTGTATGCATGTGTGTTAAATCTCAAATATATGTGCAGTTACACCAGTGATTCTAAAACAGTGGTCTCGAATTTTCGAACATTAATTTTTTCGAAAACTAGACACCATAGAAAAAAATCGTATTAGGATTTTTTGTTCAGTGTTTCATGGCCTATCGTCACTTAATTTGGGGCAGTCGTTACGGTTCATTCTGTATAATATATTACACAGGGTGTCCACAGCTCATCATAAAAAAAAAATCCCTGACTTTTCTCTGACTTTAGGTTCGATTTTCCCTGACCATTACTTTTTTGTTTCCCATTAATGGTTAAAAATATAAATGTCCAAACACATGATTTTTATTTAATTTTAATACATACCTACATAATTTTTTATTTTATCGGATAGATACGTGTGAGACTGAAATTAAGGCATTGGGTAAAGCTAAATTAACTACATAAAAAACTATTTAAAGAAAATTATTATTTACGTATTGGCCCCGAATGCGATAGCTAACACTATCAAAAACAAATTGCAAAATTATTTAAGGTACTATTAATTAGCGAGTGAAGTTAAAAAAAGACTTTTTAAATAATTTTTTTTAAGTGAAAAATTTATTTTTAGGGAATTTTTTTTTACGTATGGTAATTTAGGATCTATATTTTATAAGAAAAAAAATTTTCCCTTTAATTATAATTTTTTTCACTAGTACAAAGGGCGTTGAAGTTGACGTAAAAAAAAAAAATGACGTCACAAAAATGAAGGCTAGTATTTTCACATTCAAATAAACAATTAAAAATTAAAATACAATTTTATGTTACTTATTGAATTAATTCAAGAAAATAAAAATATCCGTGAGTCTTTATTATAATTTACGTGATGTATTTTCGTGAACATAATTGTGAACATAAACATTTTTTTTCATTTACTGTCATTGGGAAATATATTATCACCTGTTTTCCCTGACTTTCCAGAACATTTCGTGAAATCCCTGATTTTCCCTGACGGCTAAGAGCTTCCCTGACTTTCCAGAATGTGGACATCCTGTTACAGGGTATTCGCCAGCTCTTAGACTATATAATATTTTAATCGAATTCGATTTTAGATGTGGAACTGATTATCATGCACCAACCGATTGTGCAATCATCAAAAAGTGGCTTACCAAATGTGCCGATGACAGCGAAACGGCAAATTACATAAGTGCTCACACGAAAGATTGTCCAAAATGTCATATTTGTATTGAAAAGAATGGCGGCTGTAATCATATGCAATGTTACAACTGTAAATACGATTTCTGTTGGATGTGTTTAGGCGATTGGAAAGCGCACGGGTCCGAGTATTACGAATGTTCCAGATACAAGGAGAATCCAAATATTGCCCATGAATCAGTGCATGCACAGGTATGTATAAATATTTGTCAAATTTAATTCGTAAAATGAATCTAGATTCTTACCATTTTTCGTCAGAATAAAAATAGGCCCCTATAAATTTCATAAACCACACTTTTCTGAGATTGGATTTTTCGTATTTTTTAAGAATTAGTTTAAAAAAAGTAATAATAATAAAATCGGTATTCACATCAAAATATTATTGTTAACAGTTGAGACTTTTTCTTTCAAACGAATCCGAAAACCGCTTACAACCGTTTAAAGTTGCAAGAAATTCAATAATTTCGATAGTTTTCCGAAAGAAACATTTGAAAATAACGCTTTCCATTTTTACACCAAAATATTTAAATAAAATATGTAATATTTTGTAATTAGTTTTTAAAAACGAAATAACTCTTAACGAATCACTATTAAAGCACTGTACTCAGTTCTAACTCGGAGTGCAGCTGAGATACTTTTTAATGTAATACATATTATTAAACTAATATTTTCCACTAAAACACTTTGAATTGAATTTTAGAGTTTTTCAGTTAAAATTTGTTGAAATATTTTTATGATGAAACAATATAATCGTCGAATCACGTATATAACTTAACCGTTATTTAATTATTTAAAATAAAATAATTAAATTAATAAAAATCACACATAAATTGATTAAAAATATACTTAAAGAAATATTTAAATAATTTTCTGTTTAAATTAATTAATTTTTACCATAATTTTTGCCAAAAAATACGGGACGTACAATTAACTGACACTTATCACTGTTAAGAGTAATCAAAGCACTGTACTCAATTTTAACTCAGTGCACTCTGTCGTAGGCGTATGTTGATTAAAAATTTAAAAATTCGAATTCGGTTAAAAATATATGTTTTATTTTTTATTAATTTGATTTAAGAAAATTAAAAAAACAGATTACTGATATGATTTAAAAAAAAATTAAATAAAAATTAAAAATTGTTCACAATTCTAATTGAAAGAATAGTAATTGAGATTTTTGCACGTATCAAAACACGGTATTTACTGTTGTTGGTTAAGAAATATATTAATATCATTAAATAATTTTAATAAAATAATAAAATTAATAAAAATAACACATAAACTGATTAAAAATGTACTTAAAGAAATATTTAAATAATTTTCTGTTTAAATTAATTAATTTTTACCATAATTTTTGCTAAAAAATACGGGACATACAACTAACTGACACTAACCTCTGTCAAGAGTAATCAAAGCACTGTATTTATTTGTGCTTAAAGCGCACTCTATCGTAGGCGTATGTTGATTAAATATTTAAAGATTCGAATTCAGTCAAAAATATATGTTTTATTTTTTATTAATTTTATTTAAAAAATTAAAAAAAAACAGATTATTGATATGATTTTAAAAAAAAATTAAATTAAAAATTATTTACAGTTCTATTTAAAAGAACAGTAAATGAGATTTTTGTATGTATCGAAACACTAATTTCCTATTGCTGGTTAAGAGATCTATTAATTAAATATTATTAAACAATTTTAATAAAATAAAATAAAAATTATTCATAAACTCATTAAAGACATACTTAAATAAATGTTTACATAATTTTTTGTAAAAATAAATTATTTTTTATTGTAATTTTTGCCGAAAAATACGCACATACAACTGACACCAACCACTATCAAGCGTAATCAAAGCACTACTTACTCATTTGTGCTTACAGCGCATTCCACCAGATGCTTATGTTAATTAAATATTTGAAAATTCTAGTATACATTAATAAATATATTAATTAAATATTTGAAAATTCAAGTATACATTAATAAATATATTTTTCTGTTAATTAGTCTAAAAAGCAAATTGAAATTAATTAAAATTCACATAGTGTTTGAAAAATTATCAAAACTGTATTGGCTGGGACTCGAACCCGGATCTCTTGGTTGCTAGCCAAGCGCCTTACCAATTAGGCTACCGACCGCTTGTTCGAGTGCCATTCCAGTCTGATAATCAATCAAACATATCCGCTCTTTAATACGAAATGCAGTTATATTAAAAAAAAAGAAAAGACAAATTGAAATTAATAAAAGTATGTATATATATATATATATATATATATATATATATATATATATATATATATATATATATATATATATATATATATATATATATATATAAAATTATTAGGAAAATTATTATTAAATAATAAACAAATATGGAATACCATAAAGTAACGCTCAAATCTATTAAAATTATTATTATTATGACCACTTCTAATATCGTGTTTTTAATTTAGGCTCGAGAAGCGCTGAAAAAATATCTGCATTACTACGAGCGATGGGAAAATCATTCGAAATCATTACGCTTGGAGAAACAAACACTTGAACGATTGAAGGCGCGCATCAATCAAAAAGTGATGGGCAATCGTGGCACATGGATCGATTGGCAATATTTATTTGCCGCGGCCGCGCTATTAGCCAAATGTCGTTACACACTACAATACACTTATCCGTACGCCTATTTTATGGAACCGGGTCCGCGTAAGGAACTATTCGAATATCAACAGGCGCAATTGGAAGCGGAAATTGAAAATTTATCGTGGAAAATTGAACGTGCCGAATCAACCGATCGTGGTGATTTAGAGAATCAAATGGACATTGCTGAAAAGCGGCGTACCACATTATTAAAAGATTTCCTCGATGTTTGATGTATAAGTAACGGAAAAGTGGTATTTTCTATAACAGTGCTATTATTTATTTAGTATATAATTAAAAAATTTAATCTCAAAATTTTTATTATTGTACATTTTAAATAAATAGGATTTAATGTCATATAATCTCACCGAATGCTTAAAATTTGATACTATTTTGCGTTAGGGATGGGTGACAATTTGAAAATGGCCCGTTTCAGCAATAGACAAACTGACAATATTTAAAAAAAAAGTCAAAATTATTATAAATTTTCCTTAAAAGTATATTTTAAATTTTATTAAGAAAACAAGGTCAACTGTTGTATTATGGATAATATCCTCACTTATGATTGGAGTTCTCATTGCGCACTTTTACTTTCATGTCATTTTTTGATATTGGACGCTATCCGGTCCAATTTTTTTTTACGTAACTTTTTTCCTACTTTTACAAAATTTTGAAGATTTACAAAAAAAGTAAAAAATTTGTTAACTCGCCTATTAATAAACATAATTTTTAAAATGAAAATTTGACGTTAATTGGATCAATTCCAAAAATATAAAGAAAACAACGGAATTGACACAGGCTGAATGTTAGTACTGGAAATGTAGATGGAATAATCGATTATGTAACGCCCATCCCTACAGCGAATTATCATTGGAGTAAGGAAAAGCGTCTTGTGACCACACTTGATTTAAGTACATTTAAAAGTTTTAGTGTTCAGTTAGCAAATAATTTTTTTTTTTAGTATTTTAATAATGATACGGCTAATTTTTAGCGAGCAGATATTAAGTTTTTTTTTCATCTAGATGAAAAGTGCCTGATTTTACAGTTACGAAAATCAGGACAATTCTCATTGAGTCATAAGCATTTTGTTCTTATTCTAATGACTCATTAATAAATAAATGTAATGGGGTATTTAAAATCAGGATTTAACATTTTTCAAAAATTTTCCCTTAAAAAAATTCTTTTGATACGATTTTTAACGGCTCGAAATATCAGGAATAATATTTAAAATTAAAAAATTGAAAAACTTGAATACTTTTGGTTTTTCGAAAACTGAATTTACCAAGACAATTTCAATAAATTGATAATTTTAATATGAAAACTACAACAATACAATGTACAAGAGTACAATTTACAAGGTGTCCTAATTTGTTAAATGGATTGGATAAATTTTTTAATTCTGAACAATAAAGTTACAAATTTTGACGTGTCTGATGATAATGATATGGATCGAAACATGTCGTAAAATTAATTGGAATACCACCCTAAAGTAACACTCGAATCGATTAAATTTATATTTTTTTGTTTAGAATTGAAAAGTTTATAGTAACAAATTTTAACACCTCGAAAATCGTTCTTTTCCACCGCCGTAGAACTTTTAATGCAGTCACAATTTATAATTAGGTTTATAGTTAAATTTTTAGTTGAATTAGTGATTGTTAATGCTTGAAAATTTTGAATATTATGAATTCAATGATTTAATTGTGCAGAAATATGTACTTATTTATCCGTGAACTGGTTATCAGCTAATTATTTTTAATTCGCTGTGTTCTTAATTAAGCATTGTACCTATTATTAGTTTATATTTCGTAATATTTGATAGGTTTCAAAAAAATATCATTCTTTCATATTTTCAAGGCCAGATGTACACGAAAATTCAAAAAAAATTGAAATCGGACAATAATTAAGTCATGTTTTTATGCCGGCTGCTCCAGAAATTGTACTTTCGAGAAAAACGTGCTTAAAATATTTCGAAAATATGAAATTAAAAAAAAAAAAAAAAAGAATTTTCCAAGAAGTCTAGATCAGATTGTTCCCTTAATAGTCTTTTACATTTCCACCTTATAGGTGAAAGCTTCCTTTTTTGGGGCTCTGAAGCACTACTTCAGATCCCTTATAATTGTATGCCAAATCGTTCCCTATTCAGAGTTGTCATTTCCGTATTGGGAAACCTCAGGGACATTTCTCTTTACTTCCCTTTTGGGGTGTTTTTTTTTTTGTTTTATAATATTTTATATAAGGGTACGTACTTGTTTTAACTGTTCACCATAACTTGACCGCAAAATTTTACTTTCATTTTATTTGTACCTTGAATCATGTTAGATAATAATCTAGTTTAATACCTGTTTTGTAATTTTTTACATTAAAAAAAAAATTAACCCTTCAAAAACACTGTTTATGTCTGATATGGTTCAGTCAAATTAAACAAAAAAAAAAAAAAAAATCACCCCCATCCCTGCACCGCGACTGATGTCTTAAAAAAAAATTAACACGAAATTATAGGTCCTCCGAAGAATGTTTCTTCGGAGTTCTAAAAATCCAATCACATATCCGAAAGTGTTTAAAAAAATTATTAAATTTTATACAATTCCTCATTAATTGGGAAATTGACAAATAGTTGCTAAATTTGTTAATTTTTTTTTTTTTTAAATAAATATAATTAAGGTTATGATAATTATGTAGAATGTTGCACAATAGTTTTAATTTTTTTAGGTAAGATAGCGGTAAATACGTCAAATCTATCATTATATTTAAAAAGTGTTGAATTCTTGGTATTTCGAAATAACTTCAAATGAGGACTGTTTTTAATTTTAACCATTATTTGGTTGAGAATGGACGTTTTGTTCAAATTTTTTTCGAATCATTTCATAACATTCATAGGGCCCCTAAAATTTTAATATTACTCCAATTGGTTTCGCTTGTATTGTCATTGTTATTGGAAAAATTTGATGTCAGATTTAATCTTGAATAATTAACAAATTTTTATATGTATGTAAGAAATTGGCATGTATACTGCGTTGGAGATTGCATTAAAAATGCCTGCTAATTAAAAGCTTTTAAATTTTACTACAATTAAATTCACTGGTATTTTTCAACAAAAATGATTTTATTTGAGTTGATTTGAGTATCAACTATAATAAATTACAACAAAACATTTTTTAAAACGCCCAGTTTATTTTTCGACTGAAAACGCGTAACTACTTGAAAATGACGTCACAATTTGTAAACAAATATGTCGATTTTGATAATTTGCATCTGTCAAATGAAATTATGTTGTTGAGATTACAAAAATTGATACTGACGTTTGTTTCTTTATATATATTTTTTGTGAAAAATTGTTCTGGACTCATTTTTGTTTGAGAATATAGCCAGATTTATGGTTACCGATAATATTTGAAGGGTACAGGCAAAAAACTTGACACTTACTCATCATTACAGAAGCCGAACAAAAACCAACTTTGATAGCCATTACTTAAAACGTAATTCTACTAACGAAAGTTTTTTACCTGGATTCTTCATTTTGTTCTGACATTTTGATGTTTAACTTTAAATATACAATTACAATTTGAGTAAGTCTCTGGCACTCAGTATACTCTCAGTTCGTTGTGCATAAGTTTAATATCTATTTTAGTTGAATTATCCCTTCTCAGAAGCATTGTTTGTGTGGTAAATTAAAAGAAATGTAAATAAATAAACAAATACAAGTCATTCGTGTAGTTAATGATACTGTAATCAGTGTAATCTAATTACCGTTTAATTAATTCACTTTTATTTTTGTAAAAATAAATTTTGTTTATTCACAAATTTATTTTTATTACTTCTGGTTTTGTTCCTGACTTCAACCGGCAAATGATTGACCAGAAATTGTTTATTGTAAAAATATTTGGAAGCAGTAGACTAGTTGAATTTGCGAACCACAGAAAATCTGTCGATTTGTTGATAAAAAGTATAATAAGTCAATATATTTTCATAAAACACTTTTAGAACTTCATTAAGCGAACATGGTCAACTGGATTACAGGTAATACCATCACCGAACATATAATTTAAGTTGTCATAAGGCACTGGTTCCGACATATTATTTTCTGATATATAAAATTCGGGATGATTGGCAACGCTAACGATACGAGTAACAAACTCAATAGTACTTTACCAAATGATTTGTATGACGTAGTTTCAACAGTTTCTCATATCTCTTACATCCTTTTGAAGGGAATTATGATTGAATAAATAAATTCAATTTGAAGAAATTCTTTTTATTTATTATAATTTTTAAAATAAATACAACAATATCTTGACAACATTTAAAATCTTTTTAATGCAATATAAAATTTGATTAACTTTTCTTATATATATATGTATAATTTTTTTTTTACAAATTTTAATTGCAAGAATATAACGGTTTACCTTTTTCATTTAATAATAATTCGGAGTTATGAAGTTAGCGATAATAAACATATAGGTATAATATTTAGAATAATCTTTCTTAAATTAGATTCTACACTCAATGCTGTTTTTACACGGTGTATATCACTGTAGTGATTATTTTTATTTTTTTGTTTTGTAGATATGGAATCTTGTTTGTAAATTCAGACGTTTATTAATGATAGTCTTAATAGTCAGTAAAAATTATCTGAATTTCCGCATTTTTTTTTTATATTAATTTTTAATTCGTGTAAAAATATATTGGGTGTATGTTTAGTAAACCCAACTTAAGCCAATTAAAAAAAAAAGTGTTAATAATTAGTATTATAGGAAGAACACATTAGTACAGGGTACATTAATTAGAATTTAACCCATTGTGACCCAACATATTATTGTTAATAATACCACGAAACTGTTCAGATAGCGCAAATGGGGTAGATGTACTTTCTCGTAAGGAAATCCCCTGGCAGTCGTAAATAAAATAATAGAATGATAAAACTGGAAACAAATTGCAGGTTTTCGAAGTCATTCTTTTCATTTTCACGAAAATTAAGCATGTATGATCAAGCAGGGATAGAGGGAGTTGTCATAGGTATTTATAACTACCCACTAAAAGGATGTAAATGTAAACTTTATTGTGGTTTTTCAAGTTTTCATTTTTTTTTTTAAATTTAAACTTTATGTGAGTCACAATGGGTTTAATGACAATTAAATAATCAGATAATCAGTGGCGGTTCGTAAGAATATTTACAGGATTAGAATTTTTTTAAAATTTATAGGTAATTAACGAACTTAGAAAATTTCTAGCTACTTTTCAATTTAGTCTTATATTGAATTGGCCACTAACATTTTTAGAAGTAATTTTATACCCAAATAGAATTTTTTTTAATTTTTTAACTTTGGTTTTGATAGTTCAGAATAGTTTCGAATATTATTGTTTGATAATATTGTGCTATTTGGGCGAAGTCTTCTCATATAAATTATAATTTGGAAGTACATATGTTACAATTTTGAAATTTTAATAGTTGCAAGAGTTATTGAGTCATTTAACTATCTTACCTATTACAGTGAATCATAAAAAGTATTCATATTTTGTAACAGATTTTTACATTAAGGCGCCATGTTCAGTAATAAAGGAAAATGCATGATTTTTTATGAATTTTTTTTCCCTAACCGGTGCTAAATTTTTAAAATAACACTTAGTTTAACGAGCTATAGATTTATAACAAAATGGTGGAGGTTTAAAGTGAAAATTGCCGTGGCCACTAGCAATCGACTTCAGATTTTCAGAAAATATTCTCGGAAAATAATACCTTTTAATGGCGGTAAAAAGAAGAAAACTGATTTTTTTTTAAAACCATAACTGAACGTCACCTTAGTGTTTAGTTATTTTTGTGATACACTGTATTTACGAAGATATTATGGAAGAAATAGATGAGCTTGTACTGGCGCATGAGTGAGCAAAGTTATACCCACGGAATTTTTTTGAAGAAATGCCTTAGAATGAATTTTTTGATGTATGATTTTGACATACTTTTGATGTATTGACAATGAAATGCCTCAATAAAAATAATCATTTTTAGCTTTTCGTAGAAAAGTTATTGTTTTTGGTTGGTCATACATTTGGTTAAGAGTGGGAGTATTTGTCAATATTCTCGATATTGTGAAACCTCAGTAACATTTCTCTTTTTTTCCTTATGGCGTATTTTTTTTACATATTAGTATCCTTTTTAGTTGTATCGTTGTCTCTTTCACTCTCATACGGAGTGAATTTAATTGTTGATAGTGTTTTTGGTCACTTATGATAGAAATTTTGGTCACTTATGCGCGAGTACAAGCTGTTATAGAATGTAAAGGAGATAGAAAATGAATAGACTTAGTTTAATTTTACAATAACAACTAAGTTTGATTGAAATTTTGATTTTTTTTTTTTTTAAATATTTTTAATAAATTTTACTATAAACCTGAGTTTATTTAATAGTTAACAGTTATTTAGATACATTATAATTTTCAATAACAATATATATATATTTAGGTTCTCTCCTTTTTGAATTCAACCAATGGATTACCTGAATTTAATAATTTTTAGATTTATTTTATGTCGTGGTGATCACAGTGAAGTTAATATTTAGTTAGGAATTTTGTTTTCAGTTAATCCAATTTTAAAAGTTTAAATTCAATGATTGAAATTTGGGAAATGTATGCGGGCGGTAGTAAAAGTGTTATCAGTTACGAAAGTTACCGTCGTCATGAAACCTGATAGACCGAGAGTATAAAATTTTAATTTCTCGCCTCACGGTCTAGTAAAACAACAAATTATGATTGTTACAGGTATTTTTGATCACATTGTAATTTTTAATAAGGCGGTAGCTTTCATATTTATTTTGAAAAAAGAAAATTTGTTGCAGCTACAATGTGCTGAAGGATATGAATGTAATTGTAATGATACTACCACTTCGAACGTGACTAGTTGGGGGGAAATATGTACAGATTCTCTTCGTTCAAAATGGTAGCCATTTTTTTTTTATTGATGCGCATGCGTTCTATTTTTGTTTGTATTGATTTGAATATATTTATGAAGATGTCACTGTTAGAAAGTGTTTAAATACAATAGTTTTTTTTTTTGGTATCACAATTTTTAAATTAAGATTTTTTAATATTAAAAAAATATATTTTATTCATTTAAAATTTAATAAATAGCATTTAAATAATTTATTTTTGAGCAAGTAAGTTATATACACACATAAAACATCCTTTTTATACATATATTTTGTATCTGTTGTACTTTTTAATTATTTAAAAATAGTTTAAATACTTTAAACGTAACTGCATAAATTGCATTATCTGTTAAGAAAGACATGTTTTTACTTAGTTTTGGTCATAAATTAGAACATTTTCACTGGATACTACACTATTATCGCTAATTAATACTTATAACCAGTTTTGAGCCAATTTTTAAATTTTTAGAAGTGTCGAAAGTGATAAAATTAATTATCTTAAGAAAAGGGATATTTCTAACGTATGTGCCTGTATTTCGAGTGCCGAAAAATTTTACTGTCCCCGGAATGAGTATACAGTGAAAATACTAATTTTCATTTTTTTTTACTAACACAGAATAACAAATGGACAGACACTAAAAGTATGAAAATCAGTGACGTGTACAGAGAAATTGGGGAGGGGATAAAAGAATTTTATTTAGCGAGAAAATTATATTGTTTGAAGCACACGTCAATGATAAGAAGCACTTGATAATTGTTGTACTTGAAGAATGTAATAAGGAACTTAGAAATTAGTAGTCTTTTTTTTTAGAGGATTATTGCCATTAAAATTTACATTACCGAAAGAAAAGTGGAAGAAGATGTGATGGATTTGCAATAATCACAATTGATTTCAACGATTTACAATAATCCACAAGCGAGTTCTTCGGGTATTCCCGTTACCGAAGAATCACCCTTCTGTGAGTCGATCAGATACTTTCATCTATAGTTTTCAGGAGTCGTAAATCGGGAATCAATTGTATATATGAAAAGAAACACAAGCTAATGATTGTATTCCTTATCAATCAATTCCTGGAACAATTAGTTTAATATTATTGCTATAAAAATACAAAAAAATATAAATGCCAAGTTTTAGTACGGAACTAGTACAGATATTGCATAGAATTTTGTGTTGGCTCGTCCCGTGGCCGTGGTGGAACGTACGGCCGAATATATCGTGGATTGAATGGCCCCAATGCCGCTTCGTTTGTTGACGATGCGGGCGTTGTACTGCGCCGTCTCGCCAATTTTCCAATTCCAAAACTACATTTACTTATACAAAATGGATAATTTGGGTACGCGCATGTCGATGATGTTGACGCTTGCGCATTAATGTTCATATAAATTAATGGATTAATCACTGAATGTGAATATCCAATCATCAGGAAATATAGATAGTATTTATGATGATACAATTGGGGCCTGGTGAATGACAATTCTAAATATAAATTTAAACTGATGTGCGGTATCCAACACACTATGAAGAAAATGGCGGCAATTAATAACGAATTGCCGAGACGCCGTCGACTGTCCAACGAGTTCGTGACCGGTTGCGACTGTTCATCGTAGTTGGACGATGATATTTGATGACGGTCTTGACGTCGTGTTGTCTTATCACATTTTTCTAATCGATGTCTACGTTTGGATACTTTTAGATCTTTCGGTGTACTTGTCGCTTTTACTAAATCGTCCGCGATATCGTCACTGTTCGCATCGTTATTGATTTGATTCATCATTGCCTGTAAAAGTTTTAAATACAATTATTGACTATGGATTGTTGTGCTTTGTGATGTACGATTGCGAAAAGCTCTTAAGGGGAGGTTTCCTCGAGAGTCCTTAAAAATTATGTATTTTTCTAGAATTTTTTTCTTAAGAACGGAAGTAAATATCAATTTCAAATTTTGTGCACATATTTATTAAGTATTAAACTATACAAAAAAAATTTTTCAAGGAAAAATATAAAAAATTGTCTATTTTATAGATACTGCAGTGTGACGATCCGAAAATCCAATGCCTTGTTGGCGGAAATCCTAGCGCCGGTAATAAACCACCGAAATCCAAAAACAAAAAAGATTTATAAAATATATGAAGAGTACCGGCACCTCTATCTATAATATCAATAAATTGCTAAAAGAAAAAAAATGGCGGATGTTTGAACTTTTGATTACGATTTTTATCTTATTTTTCGCTCTTTAAAGTAAACTTAAAAATAAAAAAAATACTGAAAGTGTATCGAACTTAGGTAGAGGTGCCGAAGAATTGAATTATCTTTAAAATAAAAAATTAAAAAAAAGGATCCATCGAATAGTTTTTGAGTTATCGTGTCCGCCAATTCCAAAAATGTAGTTCCGAGATATTATAAAATATATATAAAGAAACGTATTTTCAAAATTTTATATTTAATACCCATTATTGCGTGAACTACGTTTTTTGAATTTTTTTTTTTTTTATAGAAAGCTGGATTCGGTTAATGTGCAAGACTCTTGTTTTTAAATTATTTTCACTAAAATCACTTTGGGAACATATTCTACACATAATTTGCTACCAATTTCTGCCAAAAAAATCGATTTTTTTTAACGACTCTCAAGTAAACCTCCTCTTAAGGGGGTCTTTATTCGCTTTGTGACAGTATGCCGTACGGCACTAGTAATCGCATTTAAAAAAAGGCCGCAAAGAAATTTCACTTTTAACGGCATTGTGATTTACCGTGCACCAAACGCAACCTTGCCGGTTCATGGTGATCCCATTAGTGTTCCGTTGCAGTTTTGTTGGTACGGAACACTAATATTCAAAGAATGTCTCCAAACTTTGATGATAGGGATAGTAAACTCGTTCGGATTCATCTTGACCACATTTTTACCATTACTTACCTCTGCATGTGCATTCCTTGAAACGCCTGTTACAATTATCACGTGCGTGGGACGCCGTAACAACGGAATTGGCAACGGTAACTCGCCGTGACGTGCTCGAGCCATCAACGATAACGCCGTCAGTTTTGCGCGTACAATTAAATGACACACCATAATTGTCGTTAACGGCACCAAGTGCACCGTCAGTAAATAAATTAACGAGAAAAAATGGTGCCATGGATTGTCTGTGTGTATTCGAATACATCGAATGTAACCGTATACGCAGGTAATAAGGCCATTTGATGTTGAGCCGCGTAACAGGCCATTCTCGTCACCGTTATTATGTATTAATAATTCGGGTAGTGTAATTATTGCCGAAAATATCCACACGGAGATCGATACGATGATTATGGATGGCCCACGGTGTAGTCGGGACATTGTACGTGGATACTGCATGGTCGCGTAACGATCTAACGATATTAACATTTGCGTGATCGATGACGAACCGATTGGTAACGACTGAAACACAAAATTATTCAAAATTAGCTTGTAAATTGTAAATATTTATTGTAATTCTAGTATTTTTTTTTTATACACCACAAATCCAATTTTACGTAGTGGTCGGGGGAAGTACGTAAAATCGGAAGATCAGGGGCGTCGGTAAACTTTTGTTTCGGGGGTTGATAAATATTATTTATCTAAATTTATTTAAAACAATATTATCTTAAGAGACAATTTACACCTAAAATTCGGTTGTGTAAATAAAGGAAATCGAATGTTATACTAATGAATATGAGTGACGACTTTTAGAAAACTGTCGAAAAATCAACTTCACTCTCGCATTCATCAGTGTAAAAGACGCCAAATAGCGGAAGCTGACAACAATTATATAGGATATTCTACTCGTGAACTAGTAAAGATATCAAAAAACAAACTTCACTATTGAATTGGGCACTAAAAATTAGATTAAGCAGCGCATTTTGACAAAAATTCTAGAATGTTCTATTCGTCTATTAACAAAGATATCGAAAAATCGATTGCACCATTTAATTGGTCAGCGAATAAAAGACGGAATAGTACACTTTGATAAATGTTCTAGAATATTCTATTCGTCAAATAGCAAAAATTGTTTGTCGAAACCGGACATTTAGTTTACATTAGTTTAATTTCGGGTGGACAATTAAGTGGTGCAGTAGATTTTCCAATATCTTTGTTAGTTGACAAATAGAATATTCTAGAATATTTCTCAAAATGTGTTATTTGGTCTCTTTTTTGGTAGCCAATTCAATGGCGACGTCTGTTTTTGAATATCTTTGCTAGTTGACGAATAGAATATTCCAGAACATGTGTCAAAATGTCTAATTTGACCTTTTTTTCAATGGACAATTAAATGGTACAATTGATTTTTCAATATCTTTACTAGTTGACAAATAGAACATTCTAGATTTTTTGTCAAACTACACTGTTTAATCTCATTTTTAATGACCAATTCAACGGTGAAGTCTATTTTTTGATATCTCTGCTGGTTGACGATTAGAATATTCTAGAATTTTACGTTACTCATTTTGCATTTGCATTTTGCATATTACGTATACAGAGTATGTGCATATATATCTGCAGTGAAATTTTAAAATTTTTAAAGGCTACGAGGCTATTACCTACAGTCCTGACTTTGGCTTGGTATATAAATTTTCAACAACACAGACAAAAAACGACATAGGAGAACCCCATTAAATCGCTGACATCACTACGTAAAATCGGAGTACGTACCATTGGATGGCCATTGTAATTTGCTAGACACTTTGAGTAATGTTACTTACCTGAAAAAAAAATATTGTTTCACATGCATAGTTAGACCAACTATCCGTTGCAGCAATAGTAATAGCCAGTGTTAACGGAATCGATATACAACAAATCACCATTTCCGCAATGTAGAATGCAATCATTAGTGGATTTTTTCGTTTGAAGTAGCGATGTGAAGAATTTGAAAATATGTCCATCAGAAGGCGATGATTCAAAAAGAAACCAATTACGGCCAATATGATGAATACGCATGCGAATATGATTGCAATCGGTGAGTGTCTATGATTGGATGCGCTAAATGAATTTGAAATGTCCGTTAAATTGAAATCGAACGTTACATTGTTGAAACTGATCTCTTCAACCATCGTGAATTTCCTGAAATTTGGTTTGGTAACGCTGCAACAAAACAAAATCATATTAAGCTTAATAATGGTGAATTCAGAGTTGAGCAAAATGGTTTTTTATACGTCAATAAATAAATTAGTAAATACCCCTGTCGCAGCATTCTGCATAACAGCGAATTTCCGTTTTAAAAAAAATTAGTTTTTCTCGGAAACTAGTTGGCATAGAATAATAGTTTAAAGACCTTTTTTGTGTGACTTTTTCTCTTCGTTTCAATGGTGTAAAAAAGTGTCGCAAAAATTTTTGAATAAAGGGAAATTTTGACAAGAAACTAATTTTTTTCCCGAAAATTGCGAAAAAAAAACCATCTTTCGGGCATCGAACGTGCCTGGTTAACGAACTCGTCTAACAGTTTGGGACTTCCAATATTTTCACCAAATTTCGTAAACGTAGGACGTTCCGTTCGAGAGTTATCGTGCGGACACACACACACACATATATATATATATATATATATATATATATATATATATATATATATATATATATATATATATATATATATATATATATATATATATATACAGTGGACTTTCGGAGATTGTCCAATCGCAAATTGTCCATATTTCAGTGTTAGGGATTTAAACATCGTATGTTTACGTCACACGAACATTGTATTCACAAAAATTGTGTGTTTGCAGTATTCGTGTGACGTAAACGTGCGATGTTTAAATCCCTATCACTGCAATATTGACAATTTTTGATTGGACAATCTCCGAAAGTCCACTGTATATATATATATACCATGTGAGTTTTTTGAGAGTTGCCATTTCTATTACAGCCAAATTTTTATGATAGAAATGGTACTGGAAAAGGTTCTTTTCTTGGATGTAATGGAAATGTAACCAAGAAAAACACTATCGGTTGAAGTAGCCTCAAGTACATATGCATATTTTTACCGCTTAACTGATAACTTTAAGAAAAATTAAAAAATTAAACTTGGGTAAAAAATTTTTTTACTCATTTAGTGTTGTTAATTAATGCATTAGATCAGTTTTATCGATAAATTAATATATAGTCCCATTTAAAAATCTATAAGTTTGTATCATAGCTCGAAAACCATAAGAGCTATAAAGCTCCTGACTATAGCAATCGGTTGCCCCCGTCGATATCTACAACTCTTATTTGAACAATTTTTCGATTAAATCAACGGTTTAGCTGTAATAAAAATGGTAACTCTCGAAAACCTCACAGTATATATAAATTTTAACGAATATTATTTTCGGTTTCTAGGGATCTCAAAACAAATTTCTGTCATAGTCCCGGGCTCAGGTCGCGTTATGACAGTGGCTGTAATAGCTGATTTCCAGAATAGAAATTCGCTAAAGGTATGTCAGTGATCAAGTGCGGGTAGATCACCTCGAATTCATGAGGATTTCGTTGTTAATCGTGGCTTCTCTACCAGCTTGTGTTTCGATTAATCTAATTAAATGTTACATCTGTTCTGAGCAATGGTGCGGACACCCGTACCGGTCACACCGAGCCTTGATGTGGGATTTAAACGCCCATATGAGATATACTAAAACTTTTCTGAAGAAATGGATGTTCTATTGTGTACGTTTTGAGTGCCTACTTGAAACAATAGCGTCTATACCGGTCTATACCTGTGCCAACTGTAAAGTAAGTGTAAATGGGAAATAATACGGGAACAATAGACCATTGAAATGTTCAAGTGTCTAATTCTTATAGAAAGTTACAATTGGTCATTAAAATTAAAATAAAGGAATCATTCATTGAAAATAATGACGACTATAAATTTGATTGACGATTGATTTTTTTCTTTTTCTAAATAGTCTCTTATTCTTATTTAAGAGACTTTCAAAAATTAATGTAACTATAGTCTACACGTAAGGTTTTTCACTAGCATGTATTCTTAAGCTTAAGAATACCCAATCTGTCAGCGCCAAACTTAAAACAGCCTTAACCAACCCCATAATCAGACATTCAGAGGATTAAAAAATACTTACGACGGCTTTAACGACGTCCTTATGAAAAAAGGAAGAGAATGGTATACGATAATGTCGGTTTATTAGTCATAGAACCGACTTATTATTAAGAAAACAATGAGGTGCATTTGAACCCCAGTCATGAGTTTGAAGGTAAAAAAACTGAGACAATTTTTATATTTTCACATGTAAGAGTTATTTAGTAAATCCATCGAGTACTTTTTCACAATTTTATTTACATTAAACTCTATGTACAAATATTTATTAAACAATTTTGAATATATTTAAATGTGTTTGGTTAAGTCTAATTGGTAATAATGTTTAAAAAAAAATGTAATTGTTAATAACTGGTGCTATTACAGCTACCAATTTTAAAAATATTAAAAGAGAAGCCTACATAATATAGGATGTACTTTGTAATTGATGTTTTGAAGTACATATACGGAAGAAAACTGAACTGATGTATACCGGGTGTCTCCAATAAAATTACCAACATGTTGGGGATTTCGTAAACTCTGAGAGATATAGATATCTCAAAACTTCCCAAATTCGATGTAGTTTAGAAGCTATAGCTAAGAAGCCCATAATTCAAAATTTTTTCTCGCTGATAAGAACTGTTATTTTTATTTGCACACATTCTGATAGCACTTTTTACGTAGAATTTAATTTCGAATGATGACCCCGAGATTCTGGTACAGTTAAATGGTTTGAAGATGACCTCAAAAACTTGAGAAAAGCAAATTACGCAACAAGTAACTAATTAAATAATAAAACAAATATTTTACTTATTGTTAGTAAAAAATATCACGTTTCTTTTTTATTTGTGAGAATTGTTTCAAGCTTAATGGCTCATTTTCAATGAGGGGATGATAGTAGGCGAGTTTAATTTTAACGTTGGTTGATTGGTGGTGTGGTCTGTGAGTGTCAAAAATCCTAATGTTCATCCACTTGAGAAAATTATTTAATTTTTCAATTTCACTAAAGGAAATTAAAAATTGATTAAAACAATGGTGAAACAAAAAAAAAATGCCAATCAATTGACAGTTTTTCGTACTTGCTTGGAAAAAAAAGGAAAATTCAAAGTATTCATTGAACACGCAAGAAATATTAAACGAGCAATTTAACCGTGCATTGAAGTGTTCGTAATTGCTCAATTACATTAAAATATTGTGGTATTTTTGTCTCATTCCACGTTCATATTGTCCCTGTTGGTTGGGTTTCTTGTTCGTTTTCTTGTTCGACGCGTAAACGAGGTAAATGTTTAATTTCGATAACTTTTCGATTTAATCGAATAAATTTTTATCATTTACAATTACATAAATAATTATCACAAGTAAGTATCCATAGATGTATCAGAGCAATAATGAACTATATACAGTTAGAAACGGAGGATTTCGAAACAATTTAGAAATTTTTATCGTTCTTTTTCATTTTTACGAAAATTAAATATGTTAGAAAACTAGAAAAACGATTTCTGTAGAATCAGTCACATTTCTAAACGGAATATCGTTATTTTGATTGCAAAAATTAAAAGTTCACACTCAAATTATCCTAAATCCAATCAGTCATCCTAATTTAAAACATTTCCATGAAGCTTGATTTGAGCAAAAATTTTTTTTAACTTGATGAACAGTTTGTTAAAATTTTTCAATGCACTAAGAATCGTAAATAAAACGATAAATTGATGAAATTGGGAGCGAAATATAGGTATATATTTGAAGGGTACAGGGGAAAAAACGATCATAGTCACAAAAAGTAAATTTTTCAGGGGAGTGCTTTTAAACTTTAAAGTATGAATCGCGCATTTTTCAACATAAAAATTTTTTGCCTGAAAACCACGCATAGGATCTGGTTTAAACTTTCGGTGGTTATTACTAATATAGTAAGCTAGAGGACGCCATGCCAGCAGAAAATAAACGGCTAGCCGTTTTCGCGAAATTTGACATTGAATCATGTATTATATGCGCATTTTTCAGCAAAAAAATTGTTTCTTCCCCTGCATATCACGGACTATGTTTGATTTTAACGTGTAAAAATAGCACGGGGTCAATATTCTGCATACTGCCAACATAACAGCATGAATTTTGGCATTTTTTACTTTTTGTGACTATGATCGTTTTTCCCCTGTGCCCTTCATTTGTCTTTATTATTTTACATACCTGTATATATCTACCATAGGTATGTACTTTTCTGTTCTACTAATGTGTTCCACTTGCTGTTTGCTAGTAAACACTAATCGTTAACAACTAAACGGTCCGATGTGAACCAGGTATTAGTTCTACTCCAAATATAGGAGCTAGGATAATTTTATAGGTTTTCTATCAAAAAATTGCAATACAATTTTTTAATGTTAAAAACAGCATTATAAAACCATTAAAGAAATATAACACCCTCTTTTTGAGTGTTGGATTTGCTACTGTGTGTAAAACAAAGACTAAATTAGGCTGTAATATGTACATAAAATAAATAAGGTCTTATTTTAATGGTAGTTTCGTCTGTCCCATGATAGTAATTACTATAACTGAATGTACATTTACAATATGTGTGTTACACGGATATTTTATTTCATATATTTTACGATTAAATAATGAACTCTTTCAACATATATGAATATTTAAGATTCCCAGCCGGATTACTATATTATGTACTGAAAACTTTTGTTCAGTTCAATAATAGAGCCTCGTATAATATCTTTTGGTATAAATATATAATAGGTATGGATTTTATCAAAAATGAAAAAAAAACAGTATCGAAAATTCATGAGTTACTTCAAATTTCATTGTCTACCATCAAAATTATGGTTTTCAGACAGTGGCACAGCATGCCTTGGAGGGACCCTGTATCAAAATTAGTTGGGGGGCCCAAATAAAGGGTAAAGATTTCTCTCAAAAGAGACAAAAATGCTTGCATATTTAATTTAAATAAATATTTATTGATTATAAGTTATCGCTTCCACCTAGAAATTGAGCTAGCCAAACAATTCGAATTAAATATACACTTTTCTTGCCTTTTTTTCGGCAAATTGATTTATTAAATCATCTATAGCTGAAGACGGTTTCAGTTTTTCTAAAATTTCTGCCTCTATAGACAATAGTGACAAGTCTTGTAGCCGTTCCTGCCCCATCGAAGTCTCATTTTTGAAGTTACTCATGTTGCCAACTTTTGGGCGCACGCTTAACCCGGGAAAAAAAGAGATTGTTTTTTTGACTTTTGTCATTTCTGAAGTGAAAACTTTATTATAGGCACGTATGACATTTTTTTTTATATGTTTTTTTTGCCCGGGAAGCACGAGATTAAGTGACATTGTGGATAACATTTTACTAATTTTTGCTTACACACGTTACGGGCCTCTGTAGCCCGGGGACCCCGTATCATTGATACGGCTGATACGGCGGTAGCCACGCCCCTGCTCTAGACCCTGAGGAATCCTAATTTTATTATAAATTAATATAACAATCAGGGCCGGATCATCGCATAGCCAAATGAGACAACTGCTAGGGGTCCTTAAAAAATTGATAATGAATGAAATAAAGTAAAGAAAGGTATTGGTTTTTTTGCTCGCCAACTTGAAAATTTCAACAAAAGTTTTGTGATTTTACATGAGAAGTACCCCGGGGTTTCTCAAAGGTGGACAGAGGGGACCGGGTTAGAGGAAAATATTTACGGCCACAAAGTGGGCTGATCCGGGTCTGATAACAGTGTATTTTTGGATGATTCGGACAAATTGGTGGTCGTCCACTAACTACCGTTACTGCCGTGTCACACTAATCTCACGTATCTCAGAAATGATAGTTTGGAGAAAATTTGACTTGAATAAAATATCTTAATTATCTTAGACATTATTTAATATCTGAGATAATTGATTTTTATTATTCGTTATTGATTCAACGTTGCACCATTGATTTAATAACGTATAAATATACTTTTGAAAATATAAGAAATACGGAATGTGATACAATCAAAATAAAAATTTAAATATACAATAGATAATTATTATATTATTATTAACAAATTAATTAATTTTATTGTCAATATATATACTAGGGATTGAGTAGAATCCTTTAAACGTTGTTACGCGTAACTGTTGTATCTCAAGATACATGACATTCGTGTGACACGGCAGCGTATAACACGTTTTTGAATAATTTTGAACGTTAATCAGAATTTGATTTAGTGGTTATTTTTTTATTTGATTTTGAGCATTAATTTTATTAATGCCCCTTTGCACGAATCACATCAATCACTTTTGTTCGTTACGTAAAATTTACGTACACAGCTAACGTAGTGGTATGTAATATTATTGTTTATTTGATAATTTCAGATTTTCGAATGGATTGGTATTGTTTGTTATTGCAACATCCCACATTCCATTAGATACATATTTATCAATTCACAGTTGAACGATTTCAAAATAAATACAACATTTAATCAATTTTCGATTTCATTCTGTTACCGGACTTGAGGATTTCATGTTCGTTTTTTTTTTGATTGAACAAAAGCGGTCAAAAAACTGTTGACATTTTCGTCAATATTATTATTGGTCATCATCGAATCGGCAATTTTTTGCAAGGTAGTCAGGCTCTGAAGGGTAACAGAACCATGAAGGGTAAAAGAACCATGTAAAGTGGACGTTGTAACCGGTATGGATAACATAATACATACAATATGATTCTTAATGTTTTTTTTTTCTTTGTATTTTGTTATCAGTGTTATCACTATATTGTTATTGTAATTGGGTTTATTATTATTATTATTTTTTTTTTTTTAATTAAAAATGTGTGTGTTATAACTGGTACAACTGCTACAATTTTTCTGATAAATGACTATGAAATTGTTAGAACCAAATGCAGATTTTATTGTCATTTTGTTGAATCATTCTGATCACCGATTAGGGATCACATGCCTACGGGTCTCCATGTGGCCCTGGTTGCTACTGCCATTTTATTCCTAAAAATACCCCTGTCGCAGCATTCTGCATAACATAGCGAATTTCCATTTATAAAAATTAATTTTTCTCGGAAACTAGTTGACATAGAACAATAGTTTAAAGATCTTTTTTATGTAATTTTGTCTCCTCTTTTAAATGGTGTAAAAAACTTTCGCAAAAGTTGATTATGTGGAAATTTTGGCAAAAAATTAATTTTTTGCAAGAACAAAAAGGATGTTCCTGGCATCCGACGTGTCTGGCTAACGAACTTGTCCAACGGTTTGGTATTTCCAACATTTTCACCAAATTTTATAAATCTAGGACATTTCGTTCGAGAATTATCGTGCGGACACACACACACACACACACACACACACATATATATATATATATATATATATGTATGTATATATATTATATACAGGGTGTAAAGGAAATAACTCTTATCCTTTTGAGGGGTGACACGACTGTTAATTCCGAAAAAATTCCTGCGGTTTTAGTGTCTACAGGGTGCTATGAGTCACCCCACAAAAGAACGAAAGTTATTTGTTTTACACCCTATATATATGTATATATATATATATATATATATATATATATATATATATATATATATATATATATATATATATATATATATATATATAAATTTTAGTGAATATTATTTTCGGTTTCTAAGGACCTCAAAACAAATTTCTGCCATAGTCGCGTCATGACAGTGGCTGTAATAGCTGAATTCCATTCTGGAAATTCGCTAAAAGTATATAAAAACGATTTGTTTTTTTCTTTTTTTTTTTGTACGTTAAGACCTGTGTTTTCTTGTGTACCAAATTTAATATAAATAAATTCTTCTATTTCTTGTAAATAAAGAACACAAAGTGATATTACCCCTTAAAAATACACTGCAGTTTTTAACCCAAAACAAAAAGAGAATATGAATAAAAATTTATTTTTATTTAATTTTTACACTTGCTTAATTAGTAATTACTTACTAATGAAAATGGCTTTATTTTTGGATTACATATACATATGTATGTACACATCTGTACAGGCTCGACAGGGACCAGATACGATCTGCAAACACGGTCCCGTAAAATTGAGTTTACGTCAAGCTTTACATATATGTATACTATGTGCGTATATGTCCGTCGTAAAGTGTCGTACCGTCGTTCATGGAGAGCTTATTATCCTCACTCACTGGTGCGAATTTTCGAGTGTGCGTGGGTGTCACTAGCGGCACTGTAACAATTATCATAGCCGTGAATACTGAAATATGATGTATTTTAAAACGACAACCTACGGTTCCGCCGCCCTAATACCTCGTTTACACTGGACAATTTACTTGTAAGTAGTAAATAGAACGTATTAGTTAAACGGAAAAATACATAGCTATGGTAAGTATACATAGGTATGTAAAGTAATAAATAGCCAAGTTAGAAAAGTGAGCTTAATAAAAATAAAAAGAAACTTGTCTAGGAATTTCGCGCTTTTTTCGCGCTCAGTATAGCTGCTTTTCAAATTTTTCCAACGCATATAGTTTTCCGGATAATCGGAGAAAATTGTTTTAGGTCAGAAAAGTGAGCTAATCATTTTCGGATTTAGGGAAAATGACTTGCACTATACTGTTTACCTTAATTCGTGTGTCTTTTATTTCAGTTTTAAGTTCTACTATAATGTACAGCTAAACCTTTTTTTATGCCGTCTTTTTTTTGTGCGATTTTTTTTATGCGGTCCCTATCCATCGTACAAAAAAAAGGTTCAGCTGTATTCTACCTATTAGTAATTATTATTAGTTACTTACTACTAAATGATCCGGTGGGAACGAGGCATAATAAACCCTTGTGGCTCGAGGTGTGTAAACGGATGGGAATGGATATTTTATTGGCCATAACTGGTGAAATTCAATAGCTATGTAATGAATATTATTGTTTATGTAAAATATATTGGTGGTTGCTGTAAGGATTTCCAGGAATATTATTCTTTTTTTCAGTTCTGATTTGAATTTATGCGCGTGCGTAAACTTTGACCTTTTTTCAATGTTTCATAATTATTTTTCTTGTCGCGAAAAGTTTCACGCATTGAAGGCATTATTTTATTCAGTAATTAAAAAATTATTTTTTATTGTTTAAAAATGTTGTCAGTGTTTTTCTGTTGACAATCGCCCCCCAGTTTTATATTTTCGATGGCTGTAAAAAGTGTGTCCGGACAATCGCCACCACACCACTAACAGTCGCCCCCAGTTTTATATTTTCGATGGTTGTAAAAAAGGTACCCTGTCAATCACCAACAGCCCCGGATCTACGATTTTTTAGAACCGGGGCAGAAACTTGAAAATGGCGCCCCCCGCTCCAACGTTTGACATAAATTGTCAAATAAACTCATAAGTGTACAAGTTCTTTACAAAACTCCTATTTTTCCCGTTGCGGCAATGATAAAAATTGAGGGTTTTTTAAAGGATCAATAGAGGTACAAGTTGATTTTTTATTTTAATAAATCTACTCCGAAAGTATTACAAGTTGTGCAAATTTCAAATTTTTATCACCAGCCGCATCAGAGATACAGGAGCGCAGATTTCCAAAATTTGGAAGAAGTTCAGTTTTCAAAAGTTTGTAAAAATTAAAGGATACAAGTTTCACAATTGAAATAGTGTGTATTTGTTTCATGATGGGTAATTGTACCCGTATACAGCTATTCTCATAAAAAATACTAAGAGGTTTAAAACATTCTTTCTATAAGAAAAAAAATGTTCAAAAAGTGAATTTTGCTAAATTTTGATATCCAACTTTAGATAAAGTTTTCTTACTAAATATGGACATCACTTAATATAAAGAGACATTTATTACCTTTAAAATGGTTTTTATTTCAACCTTTTAGGATGAACGGTTTATGAAATATGTGCGTTGGCATAAATGGCTGCAAACACAAAAATCAGCGCAAATTGGAAAACAAAAATGGCTACCACGCTTAAACGGTTCAAGATAATTTTTTTATGAATTGTTCTCAATACTTCAAATATAACATAGAAACAACTGGAAGAATATTAATTTTTTCTAAAATGGTCGAGCAACCAACTTTTTTTTTAGACCATTTAATATAGACCGACCTAGTACGATTTTGGCGCCCCCTGAAACTGACGCCCGGGGCAGGGACCCCGGTTTGCCCCCCTTAGATTCGAGCCTGATCACCAGCACTAACAATCGCCACCAGTTTTATTATTTTAGGTCGTTGTAGGGAGGAACTTGTCCCTACATATTATTTAAAGTGAGGACATTAGTAATAAAATTTTACAAGTCAGTTTTATACTGGAACAAAATATTATGTTAAGTAAAATATATAAAATATTTTAAAACAGAAATCTCATAATGTTTTTATTTGAATGTTTATATGAATTATCACTAATCCATACAAGGAACGAAATGTGGAATTACTTATAAATGTGGAACAAATGTTATAAGTTCAAAAATGTTTAAGCTTCAAAAGCTTTAATTATCGGGTCCAGGAAGCTGCATTTCTTTTTACATAATATGTCTGTATAACGTTTTAAATGACGTCAGTTAAATAAAAGTTAATTTATTGGAATCTTTATATTTTCTTTTCTTACGTACCGACACACAGTATTACCATCTAAGTTTACTATTTCCCATCTATCTGTTGGATGTAAACACAGTAAGTTACACGGCTAGGTATAAACAAGCTAATACACTGGGGGCGATTGTCACTGGTGGTGATTAACATCTAGTCAAATATAATGAGTCGTAGAGACAGGTATAAACAAATTTATGGGTTGGGGGCGATTGTCGCACTTTTTCAGTTGGGGGCGATTGTCAGTGGTGGCGATTGTTATATATTCGTTGTAATTGTACAGTCCGAATCAAAAGTCCAAGGCTACAGTGAAGTATGGTAAGGGTAAAATTAAATGAGTACCATTAAATCACTTTAACCAAAGTTTCATGTTTTATGATGTATACATAGAAGCACTTTCTTTTACTAATAGAGGCATTTTTTTCTTCAATCGAAACTGTTTGCACTGAAATTCAAAGAGAAAAATGTTTACATCAAATTTTATGTTTAAATTATGTTAAAATTTGAGACAAACATTTATCGCATACGTTTGAATTATTGTGAGAAAATTCTCAAATTATTCATTCATAACTTTTATTCCCAGTGCCCCCACCATAATATGTTGAAGCACAAACCCTCAAAGGATCAAAAGATACATGTGTAATATCGGGAGGAATAATTTTCTTTGAACCTTTCGCTCTCCCTGGATATGAATGTTTATTTAAACAAATATTTAAAGAAGATATTTAGCGAGCAATACAGGATTTTTTGATAAAAAATTTTTGCTTTTTTTAAATATACCTACTAAATTTTAATTCTTAAAAAAAAGAAACTTAATGAAGTGTTAGAAAAATATGTTTAAAGTATTAAATATGAAATCACTGACAAAAATAAATATTTGAGAAAATTTTTTATTTTAATAATACCCCTGTCGCAGCATTCTGCATAACATAGCGAATTTCCGTTTATAAAAGTTAGTTTTTCTTGGAAACTAGTTGACATAGAATAATAGTTTAAAGACCTTTTTATGTGATTTTTTCTCCTCTTTCCAATGGTGTAAAAAAATTCCACAAAAATTTTTGAATAAGGGGAAATTTTGGCAAAAAACTAATTTTTTCCACCAAAAATTGCCAAAAAAACCATGTTTCGGGCATCGGACGTGTCTGGTTAACGAACTCGTCCAATGGTTTGGGACTTCCAATATTTTCACCAAATTTGATAAACGTAAAACACTTCGTTCGAGAGTTATCGTGCGGACATATATATATATATATATATATATATATATATATATATATATATATATATATATATATATAAATTTTAGTGAATATGATTTTCGGTTTCTAGGGACCTCAAAACAAATTTCTGCCATAGTCATGACAGTGGCTGTAATAGCTGAATTCCATTATGGAAATTCGCTAAAAAACACAGTTTCATCCAGGGCCACTAGGTGGCAACATACCCTGCATCTTACGTCTTACGGCATTTTCTTGTGTGAAACCTGTTAGACTCTGAATATTAGATATATTATGGAGTGTCAATAAACTGATATTCCATATTTGTCGTTAATAAATGAAATACTTTGGAAAAAATATCACTTAAAGTTTATTACGGATCTTTACTCTTATCTTGGAAAGGATACCAGAATCTTCTGCTGGTGTTAACTTAATAATCCCATTCTGGATCTTTGCACAAAATTTTATCAAAATCCGACAAGTAGAAACAGGAACGGAGTATAAAGGGTTAAGTTTCTTAAAATGAATCTTGACACATTTAAATTACCAATGTAAATAGTATTGAAATTCAATATTCCTTCCCAATTAAGAATTTTTCAAATAGCGTGTTTTATTTAATTCGAAGTAATAACAATATCAAGAAGAAAATGACAATAGGAGGAAGTGACGTTATTTAAATAACAACATCGTTAATGACTATTGTGTATACAGTGTGTGTACGGATCGCTTCAAACGATTTTCCAGAATTTTCCTAGTATTAAAAGTTAGGGAGCCAGATCAGAAAAGAAAATCAGAATTCTGCAAGCACGTGTTAAACATACATTAATCAGAATTTTGTAATTCAATAGCTCAACAGTAATTTTTAAAAAGATGACACTGTCTCTTAAATTGACTATTACAAAGTGACCAATTGCGGGTAGACTATCTCTACAATGATAGAAATTACGAATTCATAAGGATTTCGTTGTTAGAATTACAAGCTCAAAAAAAAAAAAATGAGAAGACACAAATAGGTTTCGAAAGCTATAGAAATTGTCCGAACGGTCCACTATAGATCGGTAGAGAGTCGCGGCGCGGCGCAACTTTGACCTCAAGAAATCTCGAGGGATCCTCAACGTGGTGCTGCACCCTGCCGATTTAGTGAACGAACCTGCGCATTTAATTAGATGTATTTTTCTTGAAAGCGGAATCGCCCCGTACCGCGCTGCCGGTTTAGTAGGCTCAAGAATTTTTGAATTTATTCCTTACATCCTTCCGAATATTTGATACACATTCGGTATATTAGCGTATTATGTATTGAATCGCGACACAGCTGTTAGACTGACAGTTCGGTTCGGTACTCATATTTATGTAAAGTTAATAAAAAGAAAGTCATTTCAACTTTAAAGGAAAATATTTAATGAAAATTAAATGAAAGTGGGTTTGCGACGAAACTTCTGTATACGAATTATACTTTAATCATACGAGAAACGCAGGACCGACGCAAGGTTATTTGGCGTCCTAGGCGAAAATCTTTTGGCGTCCCCGAACTTGATAAACACTTATTTAGACATAGTAATAACAGTCAAAAGTCATACAATGAATCTAAATACTCTAAAAGTCATACTTAATGCTTATTTAATTGCAATAAATTATTCATAAATACTTAATGAAAAAAAAAAAAAAATGTATATAACAAAACAGAAAACAAAAAACTGAAGATTATATTTTACATTTCCTAGTTTTAAGCTTAGAAAATGTAAGAACTAGTTCATTAAAGACGATGATTGGCGTTAATTCTTATTCAGTTGGTATTGTCGTCAAGCTTACCAGTCTTTCCTGCGTTATTCTTGTAGCCTGGAGTCATTTCTGTTATTAACCCTTTGGACTCGAACCATTTTTTAGTATGGGTACTCAGCTACTCGACAGTAGTTTTAATAAAAAATTGTAATACATCAAAGCTAAGTATTTTAAACAAAAGTAGTTTACTTACATATTTTATTTTTATTTGCATATTACAAACATTATATTTTAATTTTAATTTTATAATTTTCCTTAGTATGATATTTGAAGTAAAGAATAGGATGGCGCCTCAGGGACGCCTTTCGAGTGCAAAAGGTATTTATTGTGTCGCCGTGGCGGCGCCTATCGAGTGCAAAGGGTTAATTTGAATAACATCAGATTGTGTAATATGAAATGTCGTTTTTCGACCACTTGGCCAATCATATAATGAAGATAAATATTGACACTTTTTTAAGCATTAAAAAATATTTTAATAAAAAGTCATAAAAAGAGATAATTAGAAAAATGGTTGACTGACCTCATTCTTAATATACTTTTCTAGATACGATATATTCGATCAACCTTTTTGACATAAAAATACATAAATATAAAAATCGTTTCCAAAATTTATTATTCTTACGTCCCCCAGATTTTTGGTGCCCCTAGATTTCTGGTGCCCTAGGCGGTCGCCTAGTTTGGTTAATATGATTATGCCGGCCCTGGAGAAACGTTTACATGAGTGACAGAGACAACGAAAAGTTTGTTGTTTTCGTTATCTATGTATGTTTGATTTTCGTTTCTAGTAATTTATTTTGTAAATATGTAGGGAGGTAGACGAGGTCTGTCGTCTCAATTAGAATTAGTCATAGGCAAACGGTGAAATTGTTCAAGCAATTAATTAAAAAAAGTTCGGATAGTAAAACTTTTCAAAACGTGTGTATGCTTACGGTCATGTTGACGGTCATGGGGTCAAGAATGATACGGAAATTATGGGGGTGTAACAGACGAACAAACATGGCGAAATTGTGTAAGGTTTCGAAATTTCTCTTCCGTATCTTATAAGTAGACATTAAAGTGTTATAAAGTTTCCGAAAACTATGACGAACATGCCGAAATTGTAGAGGTTACGTGGTTTTGACTACGAAACCTTAATAAAAAATAGACTGTTACATTTTTTATAAAAAAAAATAATTTCGATATATTTTTTTTCAAATGTTTACTTTTTAAAAGATATTTGCTAAAAGTGAAAAGTTGAAAATTTACATCGATACCGCTATTTTGTAAACGAGTGAACTTACGATAAAAATGTAATAAACCTCTTTCGTAGAAAATTTAATTATCTTTTTTATTTGAAATTTTCTTTTGTCAGTGTTTGCGAAAGTTTGAATCAATATTTTAAATCTTAGTTGATTTGGAGATTAAGATGTACTTAATTTTCGTCGCTTATGGACGACTTTTTCTCCTTCCGTGATTTGACAAATCGTTAGTGGAAGTTGCAAGAATATTTTCCCTCGTTGAAATTTTTATTTAAAAACGTTTTATTAAATCATGGTCCAGTGGAAAATATCACAAAGTACGTCTAACTACTTCGAACGCAAAAGGCAAGGTAATTAATTACAAGAAAGAAGTTGACGGTAACAAGTGACGGTAACAAGACGGTAACAGCTGGCTCAATTACCTGCAGTCCCGCCCCTTTTTTCTCGTTTATAAATAAAATTTTCACTGTAGTATATATACGGAAAAATAGACATTTACATATATTCTCGAAGTAAATTTAAATTGTTTAAATTGTGACAAATAATATTTGTATAATATATTATTTTTAAGGGAGGAGTTCACGCCAGAAACGGATAATAAACTAATTTTTTTCGAATCTCGTTTTTTGTTTTTATTTTGTTCTGTGGTTCTTTACAAACACGGTGATATATAAAACATGGCCAAAAAAATTTTTTTTCAAGTAGAAAAATATTTATTTGTGAGCCGCTGCACAGCCAAGTTGTTGCTCCTTTGCAGACAATGCTCGCCCACCCCCTCGCGATTTGATCAGTAATATTTAGTTTTGGTGTGTACATGAGTTCTAGTATGCACTGAGATAATGTTCTTTTACTTGTATACCTTTGTAGACGTTTTAATAAACAGTGAGTAAATCGCTTCTTTTGTTATTATTTTTGTTTTTTACCGTTTCCCGAAAGTTGTGTTTTTCCCGACAAGGAAAATCATATCTCAAGTTCTAGAAAAGATAGAGACTTAATTTTTTTAAATTTTGTTCATAAACATATTGCGCATAAAGTGGAGTATGCTTTTTCCATTTAAACAATTGTAACTATTTTAAACATTTTTTTTAATAAAGAATTGGGTTTTATAATTTTTAGAAGTTTGGGATTACAATTTTATAGTTAATTTTTAAAATTACCTGAAACCCATACTCAGCTTTATGGACAGGTCCTTTAGGAATAAAATAATGAAAAAATATTTAAAAAATATTCATTACTTTTTGAGATATGGCGTTCCTTGTAAACGCTTAAAAACTTGTGAAAAAGGGTCCCCGTCCCCTCCCCCCACAGGGAAGAGTAATGAATGTTTCAAAAACAAAATTTTCTATTTGAAACCATCCCTAATTTGAAAAAAAATTTCAACAAGCAAAATAATCATAAATAAAAAAGTTGCTGTTTTATTTGAACTCCCCCCTTAACTTACAAGTATTTAATATGAAATTTAAAAAAAAAGATACATGCACCCAGACCCAGGATCGAACTCTGAATCAATAGCTATGTTGTCAAGATTTTTTCAATCACGATGAGTACAATCTTTTTCGAAAATATCAGTCTTTATCCGAAACATTTTTGATGATCGGCTTTTAACCTTATGTTACGATGTGTAACTCTCGTATGGTTAATATGATTAAATTTTGTTGTACATATTTGATAATAATTTGATTGAAATTTTGGTTTAATATTTTGAACGTAGATAATTGCGGGCTGGAAACTGTTTTGGAATTAGTTCGTATAGGGGTGCGAAAATGAATGGCACAAGTATAGTGTAGATATACACCCCATTATAATATATAGATCAAAGTGGAACTGTTATTGTAATAATTAGTTCCACGGGGATGAGTCCTCTCTGAACAATTTACGTACCCCTATCATGTACACATTTGGGAATAATTGGAAATTATGCCTCTTGGTAAATGAGAAAATGTTTTATTAATCAGATATTTGTGTATCGATTCGCAAAATGTTTTAAAAGATAATTTTTGTCGAATTGAGTTTTTAGTGTCACTAATTTGAAAGTTTTAAAAACTTTTTGGGATGATTCTTTGAAACACTGTCGCGTGTTTCGAGCAAATAAACTGAAATAAACCTTACAGTTTCATACGAGGCGAATAACAGACCCAAATTTATAAATACAGGGTGCAAAACAAATAACTCTCCACCTTTTGTGGGGTGACACATAGCACCCTGTAGACACTAAAACCGCAGGAATTTTTTCGGAATTAACCCGGGGTTCGTCGCTAGACAAATACAAACACAAACGGTCGCGACCGGGTAAAAATTACCACATTATTTATAGATGGCTATTTCCTTAAATGTTTATTTATATTGAAGTTTGTTATTTTATTTTGTTTGTTTACACTATTAGCTATAAACAAAAAGCGTTATTTATATTGCTATGCAGAAAGGTACTTAAAGCGGCAAGTAGCAAGATTACGTAGGAAAAAAATTATAAATGGTTTTATTACCTCTGTGGTATTTTTTACACAGTAGCGACGGAGCCCGGGTTAACAGTCGCGTCACCCCTCAAAAGGATAAGAGTTATTTCCCTTACACCCTATATATATACGTATATATACACACACACACATATATATATATATATATATATATATATATATATATATATATATATATATATATACAGGATGTAAGGGAAATAACTCTTATCCTTTTGAGGGGTGACACGACTGTTAATTTCGAAAAAATTCCTGTGGTTTTAGTGTCTACAGGGTGCTATGAGTCACCCCACAAAAGGACGAGAGTTATTTGTTTTACACCCTGTATAATTTTGATCTAGTTCAGAGCTCAAAATATAGTTGTGAGTTCATATACCTATTTTGTATGCTTGTTTAGATATATTTGTTAAACATTAGTTATTTAAATAACTATTAAATGTTTTATCGAAATCGATTTGAAAACCTAAGATGTATAATTACCAAATTTGTGTATACGCTTCCAAGCGTTCGAAGTCAAGTGCTGTGCGACGATACGAAACGTGCTTGACATTTGAGTGAATGTAATTTATATACAATTCGTTGTTCACGATATCGACAAACTGGCGTAAACAGAAAAAGTTAATTTTTCAACAAGTATCTACAGCGAATGCTTCTAACAGTATACACACGAGTGAAAATTGATGAAACGTTCTCAATTATGAAGGCATCGATGGTTGGGGGTATGGCGCCCAAAAATATATATTAACAGCCATAGATAGTATACTATACGTATCGATAATTAAAAAATTTGTGTATTAATTATATTAATTAATAAGTTACTTAAACAAAGAATTACAAGGAAATAATGTCTCAGTACTCTAATTTGATCATTTACAGGGTCGGATTCATAAATAGGTTATGTAGACAACAAGGGCGGATCCAGTTTTCAAATTAGGAATACAAGTGTACTGGGCCAAAACAATTTATCCAGTACCCTCAAATAAGGAAAAAATACTTTGCATAAAATTGCTTGCTCTTTGACTTTAATTTGATTAGGAAAATGACCAAAAAACATTTATGTTGCGTGTACACATGCGATGATTTACTGGCACCAGTTTCGCGCCAGTTCAACTTGCACACCTGTAACGTTTACACTATTTCTCCTACGTGATATATAATACAGTAAATATTGTACATGTTTCAAATGGAACTCGAATGTGTCTAATTTGAAATATACGTTTTTTTTTTTATAGAACTTGAAGATATGGTACATAAAAAAGTCGCCTCGATTCAACACTAACTTACATACGTATTTTTTATGTACGTTTCAAAAGTAAAATATAATAAAATATTTAAAATTCAATACTCAAATTTAAATAGATAAAAATAAAAAAATTTCGACGATAATATATAAATCAACAAAAACGTACCAACATCAGCAATGAAAAGAAAAATTTGTAAATAATAAGAAAACAAATTTAAATATTCTGAAATTAGATGAAAAAAAGGAACGTTTTATCTGACGTTTTTCAAGTCAGTAAGATATCTCTTTTAAATAATATTCATATTAAAAAAACTCCCACTTATTTGAAAAGATAAAAAAAAAATTATTTTTTAAAAGAACACAAAGAAGCAAAAATAAAATATTAGAGAGAAAATTTCGCCCTGTAATGGATTTATGTAGTAAATAAAACATATACATTATACAGGGTGTCGTCAAAAATAGTATGATATATCTATACCGATAAAAATCATTTGAGCATGTACACCAAATTGTATCAGCTTGTATATTGGTTGATATTAGAGAGAAAATTTATGTGATATATGGGACAAAAGGGTCACCATTTTGATTTACATCATGCGAAAATACGAAAAAATACTATCAGTGTACACACAGGCGTACCAGGCGTATTGAATTCATCCTTTTTCAATTGCTTGTTTATTTTGGAATCACTTGAGACAGTATTGTTATATTATATTTGCCCTTATCATTTGTGTTCGGGGTAATTTTAAGGGTCAGTGCCACTCGTTTGAGTGAACAAAAAGTTTAAAAACTCAATTTTCCGACAATGGCTTCTTATAATAGTCTAATTTTGATATAATAAAAAGTAAAAAAAAAAATAGATATTTTTAGAAACCAAAGAACTAATAGCTCGTTCATATGTAAATGGTAAAAATTAAAAGAATTTTGTGTGTCAAAATGTCTAACACTGTTTTAAAAAGTCGCTTTAATGTTTTTATGTCTTAATTTTTAATATGATTGTAATAATAATTAAAAACTGTTATCTATAAAAATTTGAACACCGGGTATGTTGAAAAATAATTTTTTCTTAAAATTTCCCGGAAAAATACTATGTAGATTTATTTACATTACATTTTAATGTAGCCTTTGTTAATGTTTGCTTTGACAATATTTTCGCACAAGTCTTTTCTAGATGAAAATCAGCAATTTTAAACGATGAGGTGCAGAACTTTCTGTCATAGACAGAAAGTTTGAAGATTGGACGTAATTTTATACACTGCAAAAAATGCCTTAAGTTAGTTAAGTATAGTAAGTTTTACTTTAGGGCCCACAAGGGACGTTATCGCCGACTTTGAGAAAGACCTTTTAGTAGGGATGTTATGAATATGAAATTTCGATTACGGATACGGATATTCAAAACATTTTTTTTTGGTTTCGGTTTCGGTTACGGATATGTAATAATATCGGATAATGTTTCCATACATGGAGCAAAAACTTGCTTCGATTTAACCTCAGTTTTCCAACTACAGTTGTTTGTTATTATCTGAAACAAATCCGAAACTTTTATTTTCGGATACGATTTCGGTTTCGGATATACAATTATTTTGGATATCCGGTAGTTTCGGTTATGGTTACGGATATCCATAACATCTCTAATTTTTAGGGATTTCAAAAATTACACATTTTGTAAGTTATTTTTTACCGTGTACCTACGTAAAGTTTGTCATCTTAGAAATATTTAGTCAATTCATAATAGACATAAGTGTGTTCTTTAGTTTCAGAAAAGATAATAGTAAAATGAATATAGAGACAGTGGCGTAGCAAACGGGCGGCAGGGATGGCCCTCGCCAGGGGCGCAGAAGTAGGGGGATGCCGCTGCGACGGTTTCGCTTTATCGTCTAAAATATCACCTGATTTTGATTATTTATACTAAGAACATTGAAAAAATTACTAAAAAACATAGACTGAGATAAAATAACGATTAACATACGTATATGGCTATAGTATTAAACTATGCTACAAGTTGAAAGTAAAAACATTTATTATGAAGTATCTTTTTGGTAGCTAATAAATATAATGTTGATTCAAAATTCGACCATTTACCCAAGATTTATGGAAAACAATCACAAATTCCACCGAATGCAAGATATCGAAATTTATTTGGACTGAACAGAAATAAATTTATTATTTTATTGGATTCGTTGGAATTTTTGATTTCCATAAATCCTAAACGTTGGATAAATGGTCGAATTTTGAATCCACAAAAAGTTTTCTAGCATTTCGACAAGTCTGGGAAACAAAACTGAGCGCCGTTGTCGCATAATTCCGTGAAGTTTGATACATCGTGCCCAGACGTACAAGTGGCTGTAGTTTGCGCAAAAGATGAGAGGAGACGTATGATGTGAGTGTGCCCCTCCCCCTTCTTGTTATGAAAGAGAGGGCGCCACTTTCAAATCTGGCCAGGGGCGCCAATCACTTCAACTATGCCACTGTATAGAGAAATATCAAGTTAAGGGTAAAGGGCTTATGAGTTGAAAAACACTAAAGTAGTAATAGTTTTCATTTAGACGATTTTCAATATAGTATAAAGTACGGAATATATTGGAAGATGTTGAGAATCACCGTATTGCTGTAACATTGTGAAATTCAATTTTATACTTTTTACAGGAATTTTAATTTTTTTTTGTGTGTTGTTTTTTAGTGAAATATCTTGAAAACATTCCACATAGTGTAATCAAAACAGTGAAAAAGTGTATAAAAATAAATTTTCAAGTAATTTTCGTTCGGAACGACGATCGAGGAAAATTATTAGGTGCATGTACACGTTGCTTTCCACCCATATAATGGCGAAATCTATTTGTAGTGACGTAAGCGCTATTGTTAAAACGGAATGGGAGAAGAATCGAAAAAAGAATCTGGTTACTTTTTTTTTTTAATATTGTATTTTATTATCTTGTGTGCAATCTGAAGCAATGAAAATGTACGTTACAGTACATCAATGTACATATATTTGTTGGCAATTGATTTTTTTATTCTGATATCATAATTTTTTGATTTTTGTTCAAATTGGGTGTGCAAATTTTACGAAAAAATTGATGTTTACAGGATCAGTTACATTTCCGGGAAACAAATTTATTATAGTTATATATTATTTCTCTGGCAAAATTTTACAGTACAACCGTAAAGGACCGAACAACACATTGTAAACGTGTAGACGGATAACATAATACATATAATTTTTAATTAAATTGTTTTTTTTGTTCTGATCTTATTGTTTTAGATCGATTTTAAAAAACTAAAGATTTCGTTTTTTTTTCTTTTTTGTAGATAAGACAAAAATTGTAAAAAACGAAATTTTTTCGTTACGTGACGATCAAGTGTTAAAATATTTAGCAAATCGCCCCTGATACGGTGTACCTTTTCAGTTTTAACAAAATGTTGTTATGCAAAATGTCGAGTAAATTGATTGTCACAATATAATTTATACTTCTCGGTAACATTTTGCCGTTTTAATAAATTTAAAATTTATTCCTACATTACCCTAATGCTATAAAATTGTCGACAATACATAAAATATTCACCTTAATGGTGTCATCAAGTATAGCGAAATATTTAAAGCTATAAAATTCAAATTTTAATTCAATTGTTATGAAAAATGTTTTACATAAAAATTTATCAAGAAAATGTTTTGTGACAATTGAAATATGTAATCATTAACTACAGTGGATTTTACTTGTAACGACCAATAAATCCAGCAATTTTTATAACTTTTGAAGTGATTATCAGTGTAATAAAATATTTAGAAGTATCACTCATCGAAATTCAAATTTTCTTCTTTTCATAACTGCTTGTTAAATTTCAGTGTGAGAGCTGTACAAGGAAATTTGGTGAAGAAAATATAAGTTACAAATATTACTTTTTCTCGAAAACCCGCTTACATAGGATAATGGTTCAAATATGTATCTTATATGATTTTTCCGGTCTTTGCCATAGTGTAAAAAAATTTCGAAAAGCTTATGAATTTTGGTAAATTTTGGCAAAAAACGCATTTTTTTTTAGGTTCCAGGCATCGGACGTGTCTGGCTGAAAAATTCATCCAACAGTTTAGGACGTAAAAATCCAAAGTAATAATCTAATGTCACGTTCAAGAGTTACAGCTTAGTTTCCGTTCGAATTTAAGTACGGAAATAAAAAAAATTTACGTTTTTAATTTTCAAGATTTCGAATTTTTATACAATAGTTTTTCACCATCTAAGCGGTCAAATTTCCAAAAATCCTTTTTGTGTGCTTACGTTACAACTTACTTTTCAAATTTCAAGTTTCTGGCGTAGATTTTTTTGGCTTTGTTTGTCTCTGTATAACGACCTTCGGGCATAGTGATCAAATTCTAGTAGTCTCTTCATCGCTATTATAACCGGAATCCACTGTAAGCATATGTTTTATTGAATTCTGGTTCCGTCTTCACAAAATGTATTCTTGTACAGCTTCTGCGTTTGACAATTTCTTCCACCCTCTGTTGTTACTATCATAATTATTAATTATTATATATTGATTTATTATTTGTTCAGTGGTGTACATAGGTATGTATACAGTTTTCGCATCATTGAAATGAATTCATGTATGTTGACGGTTTTAACTGAGAGATAAAAACATCTGTACTTAACTGCCATTCGGTTTATTGTCATTGTAGATGCAGTCCTTTGTAAACAAACAATCATTTTTATGTTTCCTGTTTCGATAAATTTTTATCAACCACGGCACGGCACGGCACACACGTCTAGTTTATTACAATTTTCCTCCTTTCCTTTTTGCTTTTGCTTAAGATAAGACACCACAGTGCAGCAAACAAGAAAATAAGACAGCAACATCAATTTCATACATATGCAATCGATTTAACTGACGTGGTATGTCGTTTGCATATGTGACGTATTATCTAATATACACACATCAGAAGTACGTTGTAGCCCTTATATATATTAGGGTTCCGAGGAAAAAATCGCAGAATCTTTATAATTTCATTATATTCGTCCGTTCTTCCGATGGATGGAGTATCAAATTGCTCCGAAGTTATGCCATTTGGACCCACTAACAGACCAATAAACAGACACTGTATTTTATTTACTGAGGAGACCTAATCTGTTGCGTATTCAACACGCACTTAGTGGATTTTTTTTTAATGAAAATAATTATATTATTTTAGGTTCTAATTATCTGGTGTGTTTTACTTTTTTTCGTGTAAATATACTTTTTATTTGGGTTAAGGAGGCGGTATTTAATTAATTAGTGAGAAAGTATCCGATTATATAGAAGCCTCCGGACACATTCTTTTCTGTTGTGGATGACAAAGAAAATCCTTTTTATAATAACATAAAAATATTTCTATCAACAGGACTAATCTTGACACGAAAATATGTACTGAAAAAGGAGGCAAATATTTTTTTTCGTCAACAAAAATTGTGTACACTCCTCGAAATAATTGAAGGATCATCAGTTTTAAAGCAGGCTATTTTTTTTCAAGTGTTTTTTTTTATTCCAATTTAATTTTTATTTAAAATAACAGACTTTCCTTTTTTGGGGGGGAGGGGAGGGAAAGACCAGTGGATCGTGTGAAAGCAGGGTTGGATCATCGCATAGACAATTGGCGGATAGGGTCCTGTTTTTTGAAGGATCCAGTCAAAGTGTCTCTTTTGTATATTTGAATCAATATTTGAGATTTGTATAATTTTTCACATTATTTAATTTTATTTTATATCTTTTGTGTGCTCTATATCTTGTGCGGGTGGGAGGGGTCCGATAAGAAAAAAACGTCTAGAGCCCCAAAGTGGGTCAATCCGCCCACTCGACACTTTTTTAAGCATTGGAGAAATATTTAAAAGCAATTATTTAATTTTCAATTGAATTCTTGTAGTGCGGAATTATTTCCGCCGTTTACTATGGAATAATATTAAGTTGTGTAATATGAAATGTCGTTTTCCGACCACTTGGTCGAAAATGTAATTCAGATAAATATCGTTACAGTCAGGGCTGGGAACTATTTAAAATGATTTCATTTTAAATATGTATTTAAAATACAAAATGGCATTTTGCATTTTCTATTTTAAATAATTTCGGTCAAAAAAATTTTGCATTTTGTATTTAAAATGGAAATTTGAATCCATTTTGCATTTAAAATGAAAATGCATGTATACTAAAATTTATGTGTATATGTATGACACTTATGACCCATATTATAATTATAGAACTCGAATTAAACGTAGTCTAACAAACTGTGTTAAATGTAAGTAATCAAGTATATTCATTTTCTATTTTAAATATGTTTAGCAAAACCATTTTCCATTTTGTATTTTAAATGCATTTTTGGAAACCATTTTCCATTTTCTATTTTAAATGGTTTCTATGAACCATTTTTTCCAGCCCTGGTTACAGTTATTAAAGTAATTTAAGAAAAATGACTCGTTTCAACCTAATCGAATTTATAGCTCTCGTATTGGGAAATAAAATAATCAAAAATGACTAAAAATTGTTGATAACTCTTTTCTTTTTTTTGAGTAATGTATCGAGAACACAAAAATAAATTCAATTGATTAAACTAAAGAATTATTTGAACAATGGGCAAATAGAATGCGGTTTTTCACAATAAATTATGTTTTTCCGACCTATATTCAACATATTTTTCGAAAACTTTTATAATTTTATGTTAGACATTTATAAATGATTATAAAAATACGTTTTAATTCTTTCACTCTGCTTACAAATTTCAGACAGGAGGAGTAGACTAAAAGAAAAATGACACAATTCACTGGAATAAGTTTTTTCTCACTAATATTTTCCATCGTAGTTTATATAACGTAAAAATAGTGAGCTTTTTTTTTGTAATATTTACCCAAACTATTCAGTATACACTGAGTTAAATAGCTTCAAAACGATTATTTTTGTTGGCACATAAGATTCTGTTGTACAAATGGTGACCATGCCCTAGTTTTACGCTAGTTGAAGTCATTGTCCGATTAAGAAGGTAGTTTTATGTTCGTATGTTTGCGAAAAACGCGTGAAGACGTTTTATATTATTGTTGAAAAATTGTCTTTTATGCTTTTTATTTATCCAGATTCGTTGTTAACTATTCTTCGAATTATTATTGTACATTTCAGAATAAAAGTGCTTAATTTTGCTGATCTGGTACGAATTTTGTTCAAGTTGTGTTATTTGTAACAAAAAGATATTACATAGTAAATTTTTTTAAATTTTTAAAAATATAAATAAATTCATGTAATAATTTAACATGTGCAAATACACACACTTTTAATCAAAAAAAAAAAACACGATATCAATAACAGTAAAGTGATAAAATATAAAGAAATTCGTTTTTCTCGGAAAGTAGTTGACATAGAAAAAAGGTTTAAAGACCTTTTTTATGTAATTTTTTCTTCTCTTTTAAATGGTGTAAAAAAAATTTCGCAAAAATTTTTGAATAAGTGGAAATTTTGACAAAAAACTAATTTTTTGCAAGAACAAAAACCATGTTCCCGGCATCCGACGTGTCTGGCTGACAAACTCATCCAAGGGTTTGGGACTTCCAGTGTTCTCACCAAGTTTCGTAAAAATTGGATACTTCGTTCGAGAGTTATCGCGCGGACACACACACACATATATATATATATATATATATATATATATATATATATATATATATATATATATATATATATATATATTTTAGTGAATATTATTTTCGGTTTCTAGGGACCTCAAAACAAATTTCTGCCATAGTCCCGGGCTCAGGTCGCGTGATGACAGTGGCTGTAATAGCTGAATTCCATTTTGGAAATTCGCTAAAACAATTAAAAATTTTATTATATGTATTATGTTATCCATCTATACGTTTAGGGAAACCATCACGACCATCACACTGAAAGTGTGTTATCCATGTTATTGACCAATACCCGTCCGCAGTAGTGTGATCACTGATCGTGATTAACCTCTACGTTTCTGTAAAATGTTAATATAAAAATTTACCAAGTACGTATTGGACATGCATTAAGACAGGGTTTCTCAGCGGTTAGAATTTTTTTTTTAAATTTTTGCGAAATGAAGGGAATTCAACGAAACTGTAAGTTTCGAGACTTTTCTTCGAAATACTCTTAAATAACACATGAATATTTTTTTCGAAAATTTAATATTAAAAATGGAGGGGAGTTGGGAAAGGGAAAACAATAAATTTACACACTCCGTTTGAACTTTTACCCCAAAAATTATTTGTTTGATTTTATTAAATATAAAATATAAAAAAAAATGTTATATCATTGTAAGATTAATCGTGTTATATTTATTTGGTCGAATACCAGGGAACAAAAGCTCGCCTAATCGAATATAAATATCAGTTGTAGCAAAAAGTCAAAAGTAATTTGTCATATTGTCTGAATATAGTCGACTATAATATATCAACTGACCGAATATGCGAGCTTACCATGTAAGCTCAACTTTTTGATTACCGTAAAATGAAACAAATTGGGACGATTTTGAATTTCACATATCGTATTGTATTTCTTTTACGAATACCTATTCTTTAATACATTTAAAAATTATGCCTCTATAAATGATTTTATTATGTTAAGTTTAAGAAAGACATAATATGTTCGTCCTTACGTCTAGTATTTTTAGATTCAGGTTTATGAATAATTTTATTCGATGTGTCTCAATTGAGTTTATTTTACGGTACATGGTGCGATGAATTGGTGTTTCTATCCTTTTTTTTTTTCGTTAAATTAAATAAACGGATTACAATGGTATAACTTTTTTCGATTGACTTTCTTTTTCACTTATTGAATTCGCTTCAAAAGTTAAAAAATTTTCGAATTTAATTTCGAAAATAATTTTTGAGTATTGGCAAAGTAAATCGGATTTTCTTTTGTAAAAAACTTTGGATTCGTCCGTCTGAAAATATTAACTTAGCTCAGATTTTCTGTTGTTGTAAAACTTTTGAATTGTAATTTCTTCTGATATGATCGCCATATAAAATTACTTCTTAGAAATTTTAAGAATTATCCATATATTAGTTTCAGTAGAGTTAGCAGTCAAAGGAATTTTGAAGCCTTTTTTATATAATCCTGAAAATAATTGAAGGCACACCAAAAGTTTTGAAAATATTTGTATTTTTTTTTAAGTGTATTTTTTATATTCAAATTTTTTTGTATTTAAATAACAGACGGGCGAAGCCACAGGTAAAAGCTAGGTGCAGATAAAAATAATTTTCTCAAAAATATACTCTAGATAATATTTTTAAAATATAAATATTTATTGAAATCGAGTAGGTATGGTACTTTGATGTTTATTAAAAAAATTTTGTCGAAAAATATGGTAAATATTACAATTTTTTTGTGGTTAAAAATAAATTTATTTTTAAAGCTTATTGAAATTCTGGGCTTTGATACAAGAACCTCGCTATTGGGATAGAGAGGGCAGGGAAGGCAGCTATCCCGGTCTAGATGCTTGAAAAAATTGCAAATAGTCTGAGATTTTGAACTACCTATATGTTTTTATTAAATGAAGTTTTATTTAATTTGACTAGTTAGCTTAATACACTTCTGAAATATTATTTTATATATTTTTTTTTTTTTTTTTTTGAAATTAATAACTTTTATTCAGTATTACTCGTTACAGCATTATTCTTTTCATTACATTCCCAACTAATACACTCTCACATAGTTACTCTCTTTATGGAAACTCTTTATGGAAAAAAAAACATCCCTTTTAAAGGATGGCCAATATAGAGGCCAATTTTCGCCTTTAGTAAGAAAATTCTATAGGGTCCTTTGTATACGTTTTACCGTAATCCATTTTTCCAGAATTTATTGTCAATTCAAAATAAAACCATTCAAAAATTGAATTAAGCCATTTTGAAAAATTTATTTAATTCTAAAAATAATTTTCTCTCTTCATTCAACGTTTCTTTCAATTTTCTTTATTTATTTAAACAGAGTGGACTTTTCAGTAAAAATGTGGCATAAGAAAATTGAATTCAAATGAAAATGTGAATTGATTTATATTATTAAGTGTACGGTTTGTGCTCTTGGAAATTTTTTTCCTTTTAAGGTTTTTATTTATTTAATCGGCTTTCCTTGTCCACTAATATAATACTCCATAGAGTATTTTTTTTTCAGTTCATATAACGACGTATTTATTTTATGTATATACGTAGAAAAGAGATAATGTATCTTCTGATATCAACAGATGAAATTTTTGTTAATGTTTTATTATATTTCATATAGATAAATACAGTCGTGGCCACAAATGTGTGAGCATTTAACGAATAATCGTTTTGATTGACAAAACAGTGTCAAATTAAACTTGATTACTTCGTTCACTTCAACACATTAGAACAAAAGTACATAGCTGTGGTAGGTTTAAATAAAGATAAATACTAAATAGCCATTTAGAGCTTTTAAAAAATATTTTACGATACACGGTAATAGACTATACTTTACTTAACGGTTCGCTGTAAACGGCATCGACAATTTCGTATATTGTATATTAGTGTTGAACATTAGTGGTGGAGAGCTATCGACAGTTTCAACTGTCGAAAACACTCGGTGTTTCCTTTTTTGCTATTGATAGTTTTCGACACTTTTTCTGTAACTATTTTTTTTACTTGTAAATACGAGAGATAATAAAAAATTTGGTAGTATGTTTATAGTCTGTAGTGCGTGTTTTGTTTGATAAAAACATCTGTAATTTTCGTTTCGAGCCTCGAATACTGTGTTAATTTTTTTAGAATTTTCTTTGCTACTTTCGTAATTAAGTTTCACAGCATAATTTTAGCTGAAAGTTTTAGAGGTTTTTTTCAGTGTTTGAATTTGATACGTTTGAATTTATTTTAAGTTAATATTGTAGATATTAACTTTCATGCAAACGTATTTGGTTTCTCAATAATTGATGGAGTAATTTAAATAATTAAGACAATGGGGGATTATTTTCGGATTGTAATTAATGTAATATAATACTTTTTGTTCATTAAGTGTTACCAAATAAAGTATAAATTTGTTTATTGAATGTTATGAAATCGATATATTTTCACCTTTTCGAAGAAAGTTTATATCGAGAATCAAGGTTTTTAGGAAAAGTTGCTAGTTCTAATTTATAAAAGTTTGGTGAAATTCCATAGAAATGTCTTTACATTTTTGAGACACGTGTATACCGGTGAATCGAAACTTCAAAGAAATCGAAAAGACAAAGTTTTAATTGGTGGAAATTTTCTGAGAATTGTACCTAGGTACGTTATTTTCAATTTTCTTAAACATTTTAAAAATTTTCCATGCTTCTCAAATAATTGTTTGTCATCGTTTATTCATCACACTGAAAATATTATTTTTAGAATTTTGTAGGTACTTCTAACAACGAAATCCTTATGAATTCGTCATTTCTGTCATCAGACTAGATGGTGTACACGAACTTGATTAATTTGTGCAAATTTTAATACTAAACAAAAGATCTAGAGAATGGTGAAATTCTGAGTTAACGCGCGTCTAACTAACATGTACTTATGGAACTTTTTAAACTGAGCTTTCTCAGGTAATTTTAAATTTGAAAAAAACCAAATATACCAAAGGAGAGGAAAGAGATTTCGAAAACAAAAATCACAATTAACCAATTTTAATTTGTGATAATAATCGACAGACTTTTTTAGTATTCGGTATTTTCGTAATTCCAAATGCGCCAACCACCTTAGAAATTACAATAAAAAATTGGAACATGTTAAACATCTGTGAGTGCAAACGAAAGATAGAAGATAAATCAATAGCAATATTCTAGAAATTTAGAGACATCGTTTTTAGTTAACTATAAATAAAATTCAATTAACACAATGTTTATTCGTGAAAGTTTCACTGTACAAACAACTTACCAATTATAAATAAGCTGGAAAATTGATGGTAAATTATACACTCTGAAATTAAAACTTTCTTGGCAGATCCCCTTATCATAATAAATTAACCCAATAGTAAAATAAAATTTACAAACCTAATACAAATTTAGAAAAAACACGTGAAGACGCCTAGAGCGTTACAATGTAACTTATTTGCAAATGCGGCCCTGTTCGGAAACTTTTAATGTGAAATAAATCTTGTTTTTCGTAATTGAGAAAATGATAAATGAAATAACAAACTTTTAACTATGTTCAATAGGAGCGCCCGGGGGCGGTGGGGACGGCCGGTGGCCAGATAAGACGAAGGGAGTCGTGTAATTAACTGTTTACAATATATTTTTGTATCACTTGATTTTTCGAGTTTCAGAAACTTTTCATTTATAACTTGTGGATGATAAATTCAAAAATCAATCTGATCAAGGTGATATGTTGAAAGTATTTCAGTGTGAAGGACTGATCGAGAACTGGTATGCGTCTGCAATAGAGCTTGGATACCGGTATTCTGGTACTACCGAAAAACCGGAATATCGGAAATTTTTAAACGTTTTGTAAAACCGGTATTAAAATTTCAAATACCGGTATTTCGGTTTCGGTATTAACAAAATCAAATACCTACTTTATATATTACATATTTTGAATATCTTTTTTACGTTAGATTTACAACATAAATTTTATTACAATGTCTTTAGTTTTGCTTAATGTTTTCCATATGTGCAGATGACCAGATATCTTATACTTATTCATATTTTTTCATAATTCTGGAATATTTTTAAGTATTTTTCTCATTAAATATCCATTAACAGACATATCCGTTAATTGTTGAGAAAGTTAGGCATTATTCAAAGGTGTGGAGGAATTTTCATTACTCACTATCTTTTTGACCAATGAAATCACCGTATTAACGGTATTAACCATTATTCACTGGGCTGGCTTTTGTTTTGTGTATAATATACGTATTAATTTTTAATTTCAAATATGTTGCGTAGTAACGTCTAAGTAAACAAAATAATGTGAATTTTATTTTGGTCGTTTCCATAGATATATACAAAAAATTAATGAAATTAGAGATAGATTAAAAATTTTATTTTTTTAATTTAAAATTTATATTCAATTTTATTTAAATCAGAAAAGAAAAAAGTCGTAGAAAAAATAGCGTATTCAACTCGCTTGCAATGGCTATTACTCACTCAGATGCACAATTTTGATCTTCGTGAGTAATAGCTATCATTACCAGCTTGTTGAATAATATACTATTTTCTATAAGAAAAAATACAAAATTATGTATTTAAATTTTTAAACTTCAAAGATGATGAAGTTTGTTATTATTACTGTTACTAATTAATTTTATTAAATGATTTTTATTGTTTTTTCCTTTTTTCTATACTATCTTCATTCAATACCGAAAAAATACCGAAATACCGGAATTCCGGTATTTTAAATGCTAATACCGAATAAATATCGGTATTATAAAAAGACACCGGTATTCCAAGCCCTAGTCTGCAACCATCTTCTCAAGGAATGACCTATCACCATCAGTCGCTACCAGTGACTAGTGATTTTCGAAATGATTAAACTGGTCTTTGAAATCAATTTTCAATACTCTTCAATCTGTTTTTATGAGTGGGTGAAAAAGAGTTAAGGGTGGCCAGACAGGGTGGGACGAGTTTATTATTAAAACATTTTTTCTAATGGTTAAAAGTTGCGTGATTCGAAGTTACGAATAAAATATTTTATGTTGATGTAAAAAAATTTTCTTTCATAATTAAATTTGTTACGGAGTTGAGTGAAGTTTTACCGACTTTCATTCGGATGAAGTAAAAGTTTTTTTTTGCCTCGTATTATGAGAAAAACTTATTTTTTCCGTTAAACTTTAAATATAACAAACATATGACGTAAAGGGGAAAATTCACGTCAGAAAAACTGTCAAGTACGAACTGGCCTCACACGGCGAGTATCTGTTTGAAGATAATCCGATACGTTAATATTATGAATGTTGTAGGTTACATACTAATTCTAAGAAATAAGAATACAGTCAACACTCGATTATCTGATCTCATAAATGGTAAGATCATTACGGATAATAATTCGGTTTTTTTGTAATTGAAATTTACTATAAAAAATGAATAAGCCGTTCGCGGATAATCAGAAGTTAATTGTATTGCGTTTTTCAGGAATTAAAATTTATTAAAATTATAATTTTTGAAACAAAATTAAATAGTATTGTTCTTTTGTGTTAAAAATTTGTGCCAACAGGTAAAATTTATACAAATTTTTATAAAATAATTTTTAATGTAACAAGTTTCAAAATTAAAATACCTATTTAGTAAAAAATTCTGGTACAAAAAAATATATGTATAACGTTGTAAGATTTGAATATAAACTCGAAAAATTTTAGAAAAGTATTTTTTTAGTTCGGAAAAAAAAAGATAAAAAGTTTTATAATGTAACGTTGTTAATATATACACTGATGTAACAGTACCACAGTTTTAACCCTTTCGCTGCAAATGTCCATTGTAATCTTATGTTAACTTGTTTTAAACACTCAGAGTGGTTGGTGATTTTTGTGGAGGTTGAATTTTTACGAAAAAAAATCATGAAAACCAGTTTAGAGTAAAAAATTTCGTTAAAGTTTCATGTTGATTAGGAAGATTACTGTCAAGAAAAATGTATTACAGGGGCATTATAACGGAAAATGGGTCATTTTTAGTTATATTTCAAAGGAAAATGCTTCTAAAAATCGGAAATCGAAAATTTTTTTTAAATGTTTTTAAGAGTCAAGTTTAATAAGACTCGAATCCGATCCGGCCCATGGATGTCATTTATAGTGATGACTTCCAAAGTTACAACTTGTCACAAAAAGTTTTTCAAAGAGGGCGGAAATATTTTAGTGTGCATTTGAAAAAGTTTTTTTTGAGAAAGCCACACATTATTTTGATAATATCTTGGTCTTTGGTCGTAGAATGATGTGTTCATTGGTACCGATAATCAGGCCGTTTGTAGCGAAAGGGTCAAACGTGTGTACCACCCGAGAAAATTTTTTCATTGTTGTTTTATACGATTTAGTTATTAGATAATAACAAATGTTACCCACCACTAGTTGAATTTATAAATATATTTATAGGCTGAAACACATGACCAATCAGAATTACACTTGACTCAAAAAGTTTTCCATAACAAACGGTGGAAGTGCAGTGCAATTGAGAAACAAGTGCCAAAAAATGTTAAAAATCTATCTTATAATTCACAATAACTTTTAATATCAGAATATTTTCAATAAAAAATTTTCAAAAAATCAAAATCAAAATTTTGTAAAACCGGTATTTTGGCAAAAAATTTGGCAAACTGTTCGCCGTCGCGCGATCTCACAATAATTTTTGTTGTGTAAATTTTAAATTTTTCGTTCGAATATTACGAATCGACACGTTCGGGTTGTAAAATCAGAATAAAAACTGAACGTAACAACCGAAACGTACAAAATAAATAAAAAAAAGAACTGAAACGGAACAAACAAAAACGGAACGGACGAAAATTTAGAAAAATTTTACCGGTACGATGACGAACGACGTCGACAATACACTAACGTCGTTTCTGCTGATGTAACCTGGTTTCACTTGCTCAAATGCTCACGCGCATCAAATGCATGCTTTATTTCTCATATACTCACGGTCGGTGAATGTAGACGTTAACGTACCTATATCTACGTCTTTCGACTTTGTTCGAGGTATTCGTCTTATCCATAATCTTACTGTGTACTTGAAAAATGACGTTTAAAAACGGGCGGGGGGGGGGCGAAAAAATCGCAAAAATATCCGCAATATAGTCAGCGAAAAACAATTTCCGTTTATGTGTTCGAGTGTGGAAGGCGGTATCGGAAGTCTTTTCGGGATTTTCTACGTATTTCGGTGTTAAATTTTTCGTATTTTTAGTAAATTCGGAGTACGAATTGATATATATGTGCATATTTCATCTACACTTGTTAATCTCCCAGGTAGGTACCTCTGACTTTAAGACTTACCGCCTAAGACACCAATTAACTCTAGAATCATACGTACACGTCAAAATGACGAACGAACTTCTCTACCTGCTCCAATACTACAACTTGTCGTTGCCTGCTTGTTGTGAAACTTCTGTTATCTAATTTATTTGTTATTATAACACAGCAAATGTATAAATTTTGTTTATAGTTGCTATCGTTTTATTTATATTGAAATAGAGTGCGTCAAAAGGACGACGATGTATGATTAACCTATGTTTTTTTTTAAAGATTTTGCACTTCACATATAAAAGTTTTCCTAATTTTTCTAAAGTTTATTAAAGATATGGATGTTATTATTAATTTATTCAATGATTATGATAATGTGAAAGATGATTACAGCTGTTTGACTTATAGAGACGAGATAATACTGAAGTTTTAATATATTGAATTGAAAACTAAAGAATGCGTTTCAAGTGACTTAATAAAAGATTAATCATTTATTTTGTGGAAAATATTTTAATTTTTATTATTTTTTGAGATCTTATTCGAAAAATTACGAACAAATTTTAGAAAATTTACAAATGTGCCTAATGGGGAAATAACTACATATCTATAGGAATATTTATGACTGAGAAATTTCACATTCTGTAAAGTCACACATGTCCACTGACTCATAATAGTTCATAAATTAATTATTTGAAACACATGTTTTATGATACAATTGATGTATTTATCTATTTTTAATTGAAAATATGCTTTGATAAAAAGATTAAAAAAATTAATAAATATTTATATTAAGAAATTTTTCCAAATCTAATTTTTTTAAATATTTTGTTCGCTTTTGTAGTATTGTTATGTAAAAAAAATGTTTTTTGCAAATAAACTCTAAAACTTTCCGTAAAAAGTCCATTCGTCAAAATGTGGCCGATGTATGATTAACTTTACTCGTAGACCAACGTATGATTCTAGAGTTAAATAAGGTGTTTTCTCTTTAGAGTGATACAACACAAAAATAATACATGAACTTTGGTTCTGATTGACAAATCATTATGGAACTGTGGAAATACATGAAAACTAATAACACTATGTGGAGAAATGGTCTGATAAATTGGCATCCATAATCCATAATCGATCGTCAATGGTTGTCAAAACTATCTAGGTAAGGCAACCAAAAATATTGAAGAAACAAAAAAATCTGTTTTTCCTTTTTGTAAAGGATCAACCACATTCTCGCGAAGTTGACCGAGCCGAGGTTGGCTGAGGCAGGCCGAGGCATATGAAGGGCATTATAACACTAGCGTCTACACTCTCGTACTCGGTCAACGTCGCGAGAATGTAGTTGGTCTATAATAAAATGTAATTGTTGTCCTGATTCAGAAACCTTCCCGGGCATGCGTGCAACTCATTAAAGTTTCATCGCAGTCGAATGAATGGTATAGAAACCCATATGGGACAAATAGATTTGTAAAGTGAAAATTTGCTTTGCTTGGTCTTTATTGGCGAAAATTTTTTTTAACACTTTCTATTCTTTCTCTGGCCTACCCTATGTCATTTAATTTTCGTACGATAATTGTGTAAATGACAATTACTTATTTATTTCGTGGAACCCTGAATTGAAAATATAGAATAAATGTTAATATTAAAATATAGATACGTTTATCTTAGAACGCATGTATAAAAAGATAATTGTACCCGCAGCGCAGGTGGAAAAACACTTATCTGTCACAAAGAATTCTATCCTTCCTATAAAACATAATATGTCTATATACATATATATTTATTCGGTAGATGCTCATATGTTGCGTATTCGGCACATTCATTGTGATGGGGATTAGTGAGGTAAGCTCGTCTACATGATACGGTAGGAAGTAAAGATTAGCTACCTTGTAATACATATGTTTTCATTCAATGGGTGACACAGATTTGGAAAAATTCGAACGTTTTCAGTTTTTACGTATTTCCCCGTGTCACTTTTCACCAATTAACCATTTAGAAATTATGATATAAAGGATCGAGAAAAGTACAGAAAATTGAATATTGTAAAATCGGTTGAATCGGATTATTTTTTTAACTTTTGTTCGATTTTCATGATCTTTTTCACATATTAGCTTGCTCTTTATTTTTACCATCAAAATAATTATGATTTTGAGGTTATATTAAGGTTATACACAGGACGTGTCACAATTTGAACACATTGGATGCCATGGTGGACGTGCCGGTAACAGAAAAAATTTTTTTTAATTTAGGCGCTAGAGGCGTAAAGTAAGGACATAATCATAGATTTTTGATAAAATAAAATTGGCTGGTGTGTTTTAACATAAAAGTTTATCATTTGTTGTCGGAGATAAATACTGGTTAACTGTGAAATTACTTTTTTGATTTTTTTTTTACTTTTTCGCCCATATAGGCTTTATAGCGAAACTACAGCTACAAGCTGGAAAAGTATGATAATTAAACCGCATTTTATTTTTTTCTTTGGCCGTAAACTCCTGAAATATGGTTAATTTTTATTCACCCCGCTTGCAGGGTTAATAGAAACGTATTAATATGCGCAAGGCTGTAGAATTTGTTCACTAAATATTATTTTTGAATCTTAGAAACATTATATTTTGTGTGTCAACGTGTTAACGAAAATGTTATAGATAACACTGGATCACACAGTACATATAAATACATAATAGATATATGAGTATGATAATTTTAAATGAAAATCTTGTAATTTATTATTCAAAATACAAAGAAAATTCATTCAAAGGAATATGATTTGCCTTTTGGAGATTAAAAGGAAAAAAGTTCTTTTATGTAAAATCATTTAACAAATAAAGTGATCAGTTTCATTGAATGAAAATTTTTGAATATTTGGTGAAAATTTTACAATAGACTTTTTTTTATTACTCATTTCAATAGAAACGCCTTACATCTAAGGAAATTTTCTTATTTTAAAAATTGATGATGATTAAAAATTCACAATAAAAATAAATTTTTTCGTGGAAAATAAATAAAAAATATGATACAGATTTTCATAGAAAAGAAATTCGTAACTTCATATACAATTTGAAGGATCTTAAGGGGGGCCACTAGTGTAACATTTTGAAAAAATTTGAAATTCTTTTTTTTGCATGTTTCGATAGTCTTTAAAAATAACATACTAAAATTTCAAGTGTATATCTCAAATAGTTTTTGAGTCACAGCCATCCGAAGAGCGGATTCTGATTTTCGTTGTTACCATTGAGGTATTGAGAAATGTACATATGAACGTTGATAGTTCGGGAGTTTCTGGACGTGGCTGCCAGTCATATGTTGTGGAGAAGCTAGATCCTGTCACATTTAAGTGACTCATCTAGTTCTACTATGACCATTATAGTGAGTACATCGTAAATAATTTTAGTAAAAATTCTCAGTGATTAAAAGGTAAAGTAAAGAAAAACTAAATTTTTCAAATTTGCTGCAGTTATAACTCAAATCAGACAAATCATCCGATCGATTTGATTCTTATTGCAGCTTCTTTTATATATGTTTCTTCGTGCCATGAACCTCCAGTTTTCCAATCGAATAAAAAATGTAATTTTTGCAGGCCAAAAATCATCAAATTTTCGCGCAAATTTTGAAACCTTTTTTAAAAAACTTTTTTTTTCGATTGAGATTCACGGCACGCGCAATACCTTCTAGTTTAATAGGCTTTTTGGTTTTTTCGATTTCAGGTACCGTGAAGGTCGCTATCACTGCAGTAGTGGGGGAACTTTTTTTTTTGGAGCCTTTGGAGATCGCGAATAACTCACTGAATTTTCAATTTTTTGGTCCAAAAATTTTATCATGAATTTATTATATATCAACGAATATATCCTTAAAATAATAAAACATTCCATGCAGTAGTTTTCTTTAAAAAAATTCCCAAAAGTCACCTTTTTTTCAGGCGGTCACACTAGTGGTCCCCCTTAAAGCGCCTACTTAACTTTTATTGTAAACTAGAATTAGTGTTGGCATTTGTAACATAATTATAGTACGCTTGACATAATTATCAATGAAACATTTGAAAGAATTTTTTCTTTTTCTTGCTCCTTTAACTGTATTTTTGGCCTGTTTTATAATTTTTCAAGAAATATTACGAAATACTCCAATTTGGCGAGCCTGATCACATAACTTAAAAACAAAAATGCCAACACTGACTGGAATGAACTTTATAATTTATTTATAATATGAGATCAACCAAAAATCATTTTGAAACGTCTTTTTCCTTTGTGTTCTTATAATTTAATCCACCGTCACAACATTTTTGAAACCCCGGGTTCTAATTCGTCCGTTAACGACCTTTAGAGCTTTTTTTATCCCTCTACGGTTCTCAACGGGTTAATTATCCGGCACATAATAACGTGTTATGATACTACCGTTTGTAATTTTTTTTTTGACACTGCATCGAGCTATGTTCTATTCACTAAATAATTCACCACTTTGAAGTGTTTGATTGTGTTACTGAATCATTTACGTAAATGTTACTAACACCCTTAGCGCCCCAAACACCGCTCGACACCCTTTGTTTATCATTTTAATTAAATCGCTTTTAGCAACAAATTATTTTTTTTGCCTTTTTTGCCTCTCTTTACATCCGTTTTTTTTCAACGGGTTCGAAGTAATACATGTATGACACATAAATATGTGCCGTTTGAACGTGTATGAGCGGAATATGTACTATGTGATTTTTATGGATTCACATTAATGGAATAGGCGAAAATTTTTGAAATAAATATTATTTTTTTTCGGTAGCCACTGCATAATACTGTGTACATTTTTAATGGAATGTCTGCTGGACGTGTATAGTGTAGTGGACACTGGCTCTTTTGTTATTACAGTATCAATGTCCACTGAACTTTACATTTTTATAATTATAGTAATAATTCTTTGCTGATACAGGTGCGAGAGTGTAATTCATACTGCGAGAATATCATTAGTATACAGAGTGATTGTTGTAATAAGTATTTAGATGTTTAGATACATCTAAACATGCACGAAACTATCACGCACAAACTATTTTGTTCTTTATTAATTCTACTTTTCGAGAAAAAAAGGGATATCGTAGTTCATGTAGCACCTCAATAGAATGTAGTAATCAAAAGTTAAAAAATGTGTCGAAAATGATAGAATGTCAACAAAAATATTTTGAAGCGTCCTTTGTATAACAAAGTCCTAGGTGTATGTTAAGATTGGAGAATAAGAATAAGAACTTTTAACTCTTTGCACTCAAGCAAAAAAAAAGTGAGTTGTAAATAGGCTGGTAAGACATGTAGCACATGACAACGACCGACGTTCTTTTTTTGACGTTCTAACCTTGTTTCGCCAAAGTTGAATACTAAATGAGCTAAATACGTCCTCAATGCTGTTTTTATTAGTTTTTAATTTTAAAAAGATAATTCAACGTGATTTTGTATTATTTTATTTACAATTTTTCCAATAAATGAATGTGTTTGCAGTTATTAAATAAAATATTCATGTAATGTGAAGTATGAGCAGTCATTACAGTTCAACATTCAGTGTGTCATGTGGTACATGTCTTATGATCCAACAGACAAAACACCTTTAAATATGGTAGAGTTAATGGACAAACCACCTTGTCATGCTGTACATGCCTTATAAGCGCAAAGGGTTAATTTTCACGGTTATAGCGGGCGAAAAATAACCGATCTTTATCCACCTACATTAAATCTAATGACCAGACTGAAAAAATGTTTAAGTTTTAAGAATATGCCAAAAAACGGTCGGTTCAGATTTCTCGATTAGAATACCATCTTAAGTGAATACTAGCTGATCGATGCTGATCATTTCCACTGGTATCTGTTATTCTACAGTCAGGGCCGTGGAGAGAAATGGCGGGCCCCGGGACTAAACAGTATTTTTTTTCGAGTTTTTTCCATAAAGAATAAGCGATGAGCAGAAAAGAACGTAACTTTTTTCTCGGGCCCTCTGCCGACAGTTATGGGGCCCCTTCTGGACCCCGGCTACCCCACCCTCTCATCGGGCCTGTCTACAGTCCACAGGTATTTCAAAAGGTTAAAATTCACATATGACTGTTTGAACCTCGCCACTCTATTAATTGTAAATAAAACGTATCAAAAACCAAAAAAAATTAAGTTCAGTGATTTGGAAGAAGTTAAAGTGGTTACAGCGACTGGTCGTCCTTGGCTATTGCCGGACATTTACAAGCCACACATTCTCTGCTCTAACTATGTGTATAGTCGGATACCAATACATAAATATGTATCATTTTATATTTTATTCGAATTACCAACTGAATTCCATCTATAACACATTATACATATTATCATATTATATTTTATTGAATATTGATAATTGCCAGCGCGGTCTAACACATCATGAATCCAATACGTTTATTTCATTTTAATTAACGTAACAATACATTATTGGTAATTAATTGATTAATTATCGACAGCCAATCAAATAACTATTTGTATTGATTTCTATTGTCTTTTGAAAATATAGTTATTTTTTGTTATTGCAATTTTATAATTACTAAGCTAGAACTGCATATGTATGTAAAGTATTCAGTTCAGATTACAATATCGTTCAAGATACAAACACACTACAATATTTGGGCCGTATTTATAAAATTATTTTCCGCGACACTTCAGCCGATATGCGACCAGCGTTCCATTTTTGAATTGTTTATACTTGGCACTTTGTGGGTTTACAACAGTCATCTGCAAAGTCATATTTTAAGCCATTTCGTCTTCCAAAGTCTTCAGTGCATCTAACAACCCAGCATGTTTACACTAATTTTGCTAGTTTTCATTAAAATTTGTTAGAGATTACCTGAAACAGACTTTCTCCTAAAAACCTAAAAGAAATATTTTTAAGAAAATGAACTAACTCAAAGATTACGTTCCCCGTTAAGGGAGGAGTTCAAATAAAAAAGCAACTTTTTTATTTGTGATTATTTTGCTTGTTGAAATTTTGTTCAAATTAGGGATGGTTTCAGATAGAAAATTTTGTTTTTGAAACATTCATTACTCTTCCCTGTGGGGGGAGGGGGCCCTTTTTCACAAGTTTTTAAGCGTTTACAAGGAACGCCATATCTCAAAAATTAATGAATATTTTTTAAATATTTTTTCATTATTTTATTCCTAAAGGACCTGTCCATAAAGCTGAGTAGGGGTTTCAGGTAATTTTAAAAATTAACTATAAAATTGTAATCCCAAAGTTCTAAAACTTATCAAACCCAATTTTTTATTAAAAAAAAAAATGTTTAAAAATAGTTACAGTTGTTTAAATGCAAAAAGCATACTTCACTTTATGCGCAATTTGTTTATGAACAAAATAAAAAAAAAATTAAGTCTATCTTTTCTAGAACTTCAGATATGATTTTCCTTGTCGGGAAAAACACAAGTTTCGGGAAACGGTAGAAAACAAAAATAATAACAAAAGAAGCGGTTTACTCACTGTTTATTAAAACGTCTACAAAGGCATACAAATAAAAGAACATTATCTCAGTGCATACTATAACTCGTGTACACACCAAAACTAAATATTACTGATCAAATCGCGAGAGGGAGCGAGCGTTATCTGCAAAGGACCAGGGTGTGCAGCGGCTCAAAAATAAATATTTTTCTACTTGAAAAAAATTTTTTTTGGCCATGTTTTATATATCACCGTGTTTGCAAAGAACCACAGAACGAAATAAAAACAAAAAACGAGATTCGAAAAAAATTAGTTATTAGCCGTTTCTGGCATGAACTCTCCCCTTAAAAGTTATTTATGTTAGTGTGAAATATTTATTCAAAAAAAGTTCCAGTACAGACCACTATATTTCACAAAATGTTCACCAAAATATTTTTTGAATTTGTTCGGGTCGAACACTTTTGAATCATCTGTACTCGTAAAAATACTTTTTATTTTAATTTTGTTTTTGTTTTTAAATAAAATCTAATACCACGTCCTACAGATTGACATTTATTATAAACTAAAATTTATTTTTAGAGTAATTTTTAATACTATGTAAGTCGTATGCAAATGACCGAGTAACGTACGACATTCAACCGGGTACATTATTTGACTTGTACTAGAAATACGTTCAAAATAGAATTTTTTCGTAATTAGGTTAGCCGGTGTAATAAAAAACGTGTTAACCTTTTTCTAGGTTAACACGGTTGTTAGGTAATGGAGTTTTTGAACGAATAAACTAGATGTTTTATAGTAACTTTAAAGTAAGTTGGCGTCCGTTTTGAAACATTCTTTTTAGGGTTCGAAACCCGTCTGTCCGTCCAGGGCCGGATCATCGCATAGACAAATGAGACAGATGGTTAAAGCCCGGTTTTTTTTGAAGGGCCCGGTCAAAGTGTCCATTTTGAGATTTGTTTTAGTTTTTTACATTATTTAGTTTTGTTATATATTTTTTGTGGGCTCTATATCTCTTGGAGGTTTGGAGGGGCCTGGTAAGAAGAAAATGTCTAGGGCCCCAAAGTCGGTTAATTCGCCCTAGTGATGAGCAAATGCAAGACCAAGACCAAGACTTGGCAGTCTTGGTCTTGGTCTTGTTCTTGCATTAAGAATCTTGGTCTTGGTCTTGCTAGAGCAGTTTGAGTCTTGGTCTTGTTCTTGCATTAAGAATCTTGGCCTTGGTCTTGCTAGAGCAGTTTGAGTCTTGGTCTTGGTCTTGCAAAATGCAGTCTTGGTATTGGTCTATTAAACTATTTAAATAATTTAGCAAGAGTCTTGCTTTTTTCTTGCTATAGTCTTGGTCTTGCTCACTTGAGTCTTGGTATTGGTCTTGCAGCCATACTTATAGTCTTGGTCTTGGTCTTGCAAAACGCAGTCTTGGTCTTGCAAAATATGCAAGACCAAGACAAGACTGCAAGACCAAGACTAATTTTGCTCATCACTAATTCGCCCTGTCGACATTTTTTTAAGCATTAGAGAAATGTTTTAAAGCAATTATTTAACTCTGAATACCCTGGAATCATTTCCGCCATTAATTGGAATAACATTAGGTCGTGTAATATGAATTGTCGTTTTCCGACCACTTGGCCAACCATTATAATTTCCAGTTTTTAAGCTCCGTTTGCGAAGTATTGTCGAATATATTTATTTATTTTTAGATATTCGAGTGCTGTAAAAAACTCTAGTAATTGAGGAACCCTAACTTAATGCTTGTCTAATACGCAATTGGTGAATTTTTTATTTAATGTTTTTATTTAATATTCTTTTATATTTTCATCTCCATACTGCTTGCTGTAGTACATTTTAAATTCGTGTACCAAGTGTTTCATGAACATTACGCAATTAGAATAGAATTAGAAATATTTACGAAAAGTGAAAAATTCTGACGATTTAGTGACGATTATCGAAGTTTTACTGTATTTTTGCAAATATAATTTTTTCCCATGTCGGAAAAAGATAATAACATATAAATCGATATCCGGGAAGTACGTAGGATAAGGAACATTCCCGACAAACGTCAACATTTTTTTCCCCTAACGGCTAACACGTGCAACTGGCGTTTCATTTAAAAGTTCAAAGTGATCTCCAGAGGCTATTTTGTGATATACTTTGTTTATAAAAAAGATGTGAACATTTTTTCAAATGTTAAGCGAACGGCGAATACCGTCCACTTAAGCATGAACTGAAATAAGTAGATAACATAAATAATAATTGGATAATACGGTACTTGACTGTATTTAAAATTTGTGTCAAATGTTAAATAATTCTATGCATTATCATTACATATGTCCAATTTTAATAATGAAACTTAAAAAAATTTGATAACTATTTAGAAATTTTATTTTTGAAAATCGCCAGTTTTCAACAAATATTCAAATTAGTGAAAACGCGCCATTTCTTGAATATGACGTAACATTTTGTAGCTAGATATGTCGATTTTAATAATTTTCATCGGTGAGGTGAAATTGTGTTTTCGTTTGAATATTTCTATTAGCTTATATATATATAGTAATAATAATCGGCCAGAATTCTAATACATACTTGCTTTTACTTTGACATTTTATGAATATAATCAAAGTTTTGAGGTTATAAACATTGACATTTAGTTGCTTCAAATTGTGACGTCACTATAGTGAGCCGTTTTTCGTACCTTTTTCTCATTTAAAATTGTAGGGTTATTTTTTTTTGATGATTTTTTACAGAATCTGTCGAAAATAAAAAAAAAATCACTTAACTGATATGGAAAAACAATGCTTTTAGAATATTTTTTTAACTTCAGTCAAGTACCCTATTCTACCTAATGTCACAATATTTTCATCCGAAAATTATTTTACATGGCAAAAATTTACAAATATAACCATTTGGAGCGTCTTTGTCATTCAGTCGTTTCTTATTTTCTAATTATTAAACAACTTAATTAATACAATATTTAATATTTTAAAAGAAAACCACATTCAAAATGCTAATTGTCGGTACGAAGTCCTTCGAAGAAACCATCTGTTTTATCCGTTTTAAATAAACAATTGAATTAGTTCGCATATTTGTAGATTAGGGCGTAATTAAATGAAGAGCAGAATACCATAATGTAATTTATAAAGGAATTTTGTGTACTAAGTAAAGGATTTGTAAAAGGATTTAATTATTGTTGTAGTACCGTATTTGTATTAGGTAATAAATATTAAAGTAAACACAGTGGTTTACAAAATAAATTGAACATACATAGTACAGTAGACGCTTGTTTTACGTGGCAATTAAACTTGATAATACCGCGAATTGGTCTAGCGGTAAGCATCTTCGGTCGTGTCTGTTTATTCTGAATATTTAAATCAAAATTTGAGATTTGTTTTAGGTTTTCATATTACATATTTAATTTTGTTTTATTTATTGTTTTATATTTTTTGTGTGTACTCTATATCTTGTGCGGGTGGTAGGTGGCCCGATAAGATGAAACTGTCTAGGGTCCCAAATGGGTTAATCCACCCTGTCAATACTATTTTAAACATTAGAGAAATGTTTAAAAGTAATTCTTTAATTTTGAGTAGAATCCTTGTAGCCCAGAATCATTTCGACTATTAATTGGAATAACATTAGGTTGTGTAATATGAAATGTCTTTTTCCGACTACTTGGCTGACCATGTAATTCATATGAATATCGACAATTTTTTAAGCATTACAGAAATATTTAATCTTTAACAGAAAATATTTATTTATTTATTTATTCGATCAAGTGTCGCCCATTAGCTTCCGTAAAAATTTACCCTAGTTAAGTTAAATTAAGTTATAACTTGGATAGCGAATTCTTTTTTCCTTTAATGTGTATACAAGTACTCAGTAAACGGCAAACAGGCCAGAATACCAAATAGAATAGTCTTTTTGTTTTTAGTTAAACATGAAATTGAAACATTCTGTATACAAGGTAAGTAAGAAATACACCATAAGTGGAATTCTTTCATTTTCTTTGTTTTCAATTACGCGTCCACATTAAGTGGTCAGATGCATATGGCTCAGTATATACATAAATACATATACTAGATAGTCAATAGTCCGAAATCCCATATTTGTTCAGATTTTATATCTGTGTATCCATATTAATCACAAAAATACTTCAGGTTTTCGATCTAATAACCAAAAATTAGCTGTTAGACACCCGAATGTCAAGAAAAGGTGATATGTTGAACTATGGACTGCTGCTGAACATCCAAACAGATCGAAAAAAGACAATAGTTTAAGGGGAGGTTTACTCGAGAGTCCTTAAAAATTATGTGTTTTTCTAGAATTTTTTTCTCAAGAACGGAAGTAAATATCAATTTCAAATTTTGTGCACATATTTATTAAGTATTAAACTATACAAAAAAAATTTTTCAAGGAAAAATATAAAAAAGTGTCCATTTAATAGATAGTGCAGTGTGACAATCCGAAAATCCAATGCCTTGTTGGTGGACGCCGGTAATAAACCACCGAAATCCAAAAACAAAAAAGATTTATAAAATATATGAAGAGTACCGGCACCTCTACCTATAATATCAATAAATTGCTGAAAAAAAAAAAATGGCGGATGTTTGAACTTTTGATTACGATTTTTGTCTTATTTTTCGCTCTTTAAAGTAAATTTAAAAATAAAAAAAAATATTGAAAGTGTATCGAACTTAGGTAGAGGTGCCGAGGAATTAAATTATCTTTAAAATAAAAAATTAAAAAAAAAGGATCCATCGAATAGTTTTTGGGTTATCGTGTCCGCCAGTTCCAAAAATGTAGTTCCGAGATATTATAAAATATATATAAAGACACGTATTTTCAAAATTTTATATTTAATATTCATTATTGCGTGAACTACGTTTTTTGAATTTTTTTTTATAGAAAGCTGGATTCGGTTAATGTGCAAGAATCTTGTTTTTAAATTATTTTCAGTAAAATCACTTTGGGAACATATTCTACACATAATTAGCTACCAATTTCTGCAAAAAAAACCGATTTTTTTTAACGATTCTCAAGTAAACCTCTCCTTAACTGAATTACGTCCTAACAAAAATTATACTGGGTGATAGTTAGAAAATCTGAGCCGTCTCGTCAAGATCCCTTTTATGGTATAGTAATTTCTCTAAACGTTATAAACGGATAACATAATACATATAATTTTTAAACCATAAATTTTAGGCCTACTTGTGTTTTTTTAATATTTATCACTTTATTGTTATTGTGTTTATTTTCTTTTTTATTTAATTCTTTAAAAAAGAAACTATTGCCGGCTTCTGACCAATTAAAGTGTTAATATTAAATATTTTCATGCGTACGCTGATCTGACATGCAAAATGTTATGGACTCTCGAGCTATGGTACAATAACGTTACAATTATAGTATTGGATACTTATACCATAATAATGATTGTATTTCTAATTGATCTCTGATGTGTATAATTGACTTGTTTTTGAATTATGTATGTAATTTATCGATATTTAATGTGATCAATTAATTGTTTTTTTTTTCATTGAAAAAATTTCTATATATTGACTCGTATTTATTGGATTCTCATAGTTCCATTGTGTCAGTGTTCTAGACAGTAGAATCAGACAGTGAAATGATTAAGACTATTTTTATTTTGACCGCCAATGTCTGCCTGTCTGAACTTTTAAACGAAAGGGGATTATTTACGGATCAACAGGTGTCTCTGTTAGGTGCCGAATCGGCTATTTTTTTTTTTTTTTTTTTTTACTAAAAATTAACTAAAAGTACTATTTTATCCATATGCTTTGTGTTGAATTTATTTTTTGAAAAGTTTCATTAAAATTCATAACTGAAGAGAAAATATAAACAATTTTGTTGGTGGTGCTTTTCAACCACTTTTTCAATTGACTTTGGCTGATACCAGGAACAAATAAACGAAAACTGGTAAACATTCAAAAACCAATATTGATTTATACATCATAACATAATAATCGAGCTTATATTCGGTTAGCAACGACATAATTGAATTATATACAACATTTTCCATTGGAATTTTTAATAAGTATCAAAGAAAGTACTGAATTTTAATGTGCACGCTTTAAAAAATACGTTTATTTTTAACCACAAGCGAATTTCTTTGTATTATGTATAATAAATTGTGTTACTTACAGGGCCGGATTAACCCTGAGTGCCGCCTTAAGGCACTCTGAAAAATGCCGCCCCTACCTTTTGTTTGAAAAGAAGGAAATCTTAATTTTTCCTACTTCTTTTTCAAACTTTCTTTTAAAAAATAAGTGGCGAGCAAAAAAAGAAAAAAAAACGTCAATTACGAATTTTTCCGCCCTGTTTTAAAAATTTACTGCCCCTAGGCCATGGCCTAGGTTGGCCTATTGGCTAAGCTGGCCCTGGTTACTTATATCCAGGGCCGAATTTTCAGATTGTTTCCAAACTCTATCCGCCACCGTTTTCGAGATATTTGAAAAATTTTTGAAGTGCGATTTTACTTTCTTCAAACAGTTTTTTCAACAGATCAAAAAAAATACGTGTTGCTTATTTTTTTCATAAAAATCGATGGATTCGGCCATTCGGTCATTTTGATTGGGGAAAAAATATTTTTTGAAAAAATTTGAAACGAATGATAGATTTTCGAAGTTGTTCTTTGCATTTTTACTAAAATAAAACATATATAACGTAAAAACCCCCATTATGGAACGGTATTTAATACTGGAACAGTTTTGACATTTACATATTAATGAAGTTATTTCTGAAAGAAACGTCTGATAACAAAAATTATTATTAATAGAATGATTGTTTGTCAATTTAAATTCATCTCGCATTTAATGTTTCCTTACTTAATTAAAGAAATAAATATGTAAATGTCAAAACTGTTCCAGTATTAGATACCGTTCCATAATGGGGGCATTTACGTTGCCACCATTAGAAAAAAAGAGTTCTGTGGATTCAGTGAAATTTTTAAAAGAAATTTCGTCATTTTTCAAAATTATTGGACTAAGTCCATCCCTGCAAGGAACATTTTTCTTTATATTAACTCAAAAATATTATTTATTTTCTTTAAGCAGTTTTATTGACTCTACGCTGTGGCAAATCACTTAACGTTTGGTAAAGAAGCTTTTCCAAAACAAAATTTTTTTTGAGAAAAAAATTTTTTGTGACGATCTCTTCAAATTAAACACTTCACTGTGAAAAACTGTTACCTCAGCATTTGTAATTACTTTTTGCAGAGCATATCAAAATGTTTTCAATTGGTGTTCAAGTTATCTATAGAGGAATAATGAAGTGATTACCGTTATTTGGGTAACAATCTATAAAAGAATGCCATGAACTGTTACCATAATATACATTCGACTCCCATCATGTCCCCGCATCCCGTGACCTCACATTGAAATAATATTTTTAATTTCATAAAAATTATTAATAAATCTGAACTAATCTCTGTATGTCTTTGTTCTGTCTGAACAGTTATGTGTTTAAGAGGTTAGATACCGGCAAAGTATATTTAAAATTACATAGCACATGAATAATTTGAGTTCTTAAATGTTAGTTCCAAATTCGCATGTACGAAATATGAAAGTGGGAGAAATGTATTTTTTGGCATATGTAAACGCAACCATAATTATGATTAGATACACTTATTAAAAAAAATACAATAAATTATGCCCATCACTAGTTTGGAGTATCCTTACCATATTTTGATACTTTTATTTCGTTGGTCCGTTCAGCATATGAAAAATTTTTCTTTATTAACGAGTCTGTTTGTTGGCAAATAAATCTAATTTTTGTAGTTAGTATTCTACGCATATATTTTTTTTACTTGTGTTCAAACAAAATTATTAAATAAATATTTTTATGGTAATTAAATGGTAATTTAACATTAAATTTATCATCAAACTTTGTTACCATAATCCAATTTGCCAAATAAAAGTTTGTTTTACAATGTTAAGGAATTTATTAAGCGCGTGTTGACGCACATTAAATCAGAGTTTCGTAGTCAGTAGATATATTTTTTTACAGGTATTATAAAAATAAATAAGTGTATTCGACAGCTTTATGATAATTACAGAAAAATGGTAAATGGAATCACAATTTCATTCCTTTCTAACGATATCGAGGGAAAAATTTTATCTCCACTTTTCAATATGGAAATGTACCTCAAAAAATTGAAATTGAAATTTCTACCTGTAGCATGTAAATACAAAATTTCAGGAAAGTGTGACGGACGTACTTTGGTGGTTTTGACTACGGAACACTAAAAACCTTCAAAATTTTACGAAACGACATTGATTACATTCTAATGTTGTAAACAACGTTGAACTGTGTACAATTTTATTGTCAAACTTAAATTCGAAGATAGCTAAGTTTTGTGACAATGTAACAAATGTCAAACGAAATACTTATGAATTCGTAATTTCTGTCGCCGCATTAGGTGGCTCACACGCACTTGATCACTTTGTGATAGTGTCGGATTTTACGCAGTTTAAGAGCGGTTGTCGTTTTTTTTTGAAAACGATTATTGAAATTTTTTCAACTCATTTCTAGAATTGTGAAAAACTTGAGCAAAGTAGCTACTGAATTGCGAAATCCTGACTTAATGCGTGTTTAACACACATTATTAATTTCAAACTTTTACGGATAAAATTTTATAATATTTATTTATTTTTGATAGTGTTAACTATACCCTAAAAGGAGTGTGTTAAACGCACATGGGCTAAAGTTTACCACACAATGTGTACTATATAGTTTGCTTGTACTTTGTGTGGACGTGCGTAGCCCCTTAATACTGTCGAGATCATAATATTTTACATATATATGGATAATAGTAATATATGTACTGGTATGTCTTAAAATACAGTTGTCGGATTTGGCCGTAATACCGTACCCAGAACGTGGTAACATCCCACGCTTATAATGTTGTTTTTCGTTCGTAATAGTGTATAAAATATTTTATTTCAGTTGCTTTATGTGTTGTTTTACTGTTTCATATTATAAAGAAATTTTTTTTTTTTAGTACACGACAAAAACACTGAACTTTTGTACACGTAATGTCCGATTTTCCGGGCCATGTGAAACAAACTTTCACACATATGGGAAATTTCGCCATTTTGATAAAAAAAAAAAATGAAAATTTTACACCCAAATTACTCTAACTCAACCAATCTCCCTAGTTTAAGTCGCTTTTATAAAGCTTGATTTAATGAAAAAAGGAATTTATCAATTTGATGACGTCATCAAGTTTATTAAAATTTTTCAGTGCCTTAAAAACCGTCAACCAACCAATAGAAAGATAAAATTGAAAACGAATTACAGGTTTTCGATATCGTTCTTTCCGTTTTCACCAATATCAAGCATTTAGGATCCATTAGAAACAAAATTCTTGTCTAATCAATCATGTCTCTACAAGAAACTTCGTTATTTTGATAGCAGATGATCATGGGTGTTGAAAAGCGATAAACACATTTTGAAATTTTACACACATTTTTCCCGAAATTGTATTTTCCAAAACGCTGAGCAAGATAATTCCGGCAAATTTCACCCGATTGTCTTGAAATTTCACCTGTAGTTTCTTAAACAGATTATTTAGAAACTGGTTAGCAAACGAATTCTTTATAAACAAATTAAAGCTGATTTCTTGATTTAGTAAAAAATCAATATTTTTTAACAATCTTGCAGCACCGCCTTAGTAAAACAAATGTAAATAATAAAATAAATTATAATGTTCTGCACCTCCACCATGAACATTTTTGAACCCTCCGCCATTCTGTTTTTGAAATTGGAACAAAAATGTGTACCTCAGGGTCACGTATAATATATTTAAAAAATTTCTCCTTTAGTTACAGAGAAAAAATTCCCCAATAAAACTTCCTTTTTTCGCTTCTTTTTTGGCATTGGGTTGCGAAAATGGCGCAGGGTTCAAAAAAATGTTCATGGTGGAGGTGCAGAACATTATAATTTATTTTATTATTTACATTAGTTTTACTAAGACAGTTTATATATATATATATATATATATATATATATATATATATATATATATATATATATATATATATGTCTGCGCGATAACTCTCAAACGAAGCATCCAATTTTTACGAAACTTGGTGAAAACATTGGAAGTCCCAAACCCTTGGATGAGTTCGTCAGCCAGACATGTCGGATGTCAGGAACATGGATTTTGTTCTTGCAAAAAATTCGTTTTTTGCCAAAATTTCCACTTATTCAAATATTTTTGTGAAATTTCTTTACACCATTTAAAAGCGGAGAAAAAAATACATAAAAAAGGTCTTTAAACTATTCTTCTATATCAACTAATTTCCGAGAAAAACTAATTTTTATAAACGGAAATTCGCTATGTTATGCAGAATGCTGCGACAGGTGTATTTTTAAACTGTTATCTTTCTTGACATGAAGAATTTCAAAACGACTTCAAAACCGAAATAGGTATCCGTTCATTTTTGTTGGTGAGTGTAAATATAATAAAGTTCATTTTACTCCAAAAAACATTTTTTGATGAGTTTTTAAAAGTCATAAAATAAATTTTTACGTCCGTTAACGCGTCTAATAGTGCATAATGAAAAGTCATCTCAATCAAGTGGCATTGGAATTTTTGGTTTCGGTTTATGACTGTTAATCTTTTTTATTGTTGTTCGGCAAAGAGGACTCGACGCGATGCGATACGCCGTTTACGGCTTTGCGTGCTCACTGCTCATCTCGCGCGTTCTTAACCATGACTCTGGCCTGGCCATACATAATATATAGTCGGCCACACAATAATTGTATATCTGTATGTGTTCGTTGCCAGATACAGTGGTGGAGTCGATGCAAACAGCCAACGTTTTGCATTCAGTTCAAGGTTGTGTCATAAACATTATATTGTGAAAGAGTTCGTTAAGTTAAATTTGGTTTTGTATACTCTTTAAAATATGCCGCCATTATGTTGATCCGTATACCCGCGCCATTGCTCTAATCACATTTCAAACGAAACAGACACGGATTTTATATTTTTTCTTGGCAACCGGAGTTTGGTTTATACGAGGGCTGTTCAAAAAGTATCGGACTTTTATTAATTAAAAGTGCATTTATTGAACGAGAGCTACAAACCTCTAATCTCCTTCATTGTAGTTTCCTTGGCGATGCACACACTTCTCCCAGCGCTTCTGCCACTACTCAAAACATTTCTGGGAGGCATTTTTTGGAATGCTGTTAAGCTCGGCCGTCGTATTCTGTTTAATGTCTTCTCTTTCTTAAAATCGAGTCCCTTTCAAGGGCATTTTCAGCTTACGAAATAGCCAGAAGTCGCCGGCAGCCATGTCGGGGGAGTACGGAGCTTGGCGAACCAGAGGAGTGTTGTTTTTAGCGAGAAAACTCTGAGGATTAGATGTGCAGAGTGGGCAGGTGCATTGTCGTGATAGAGCTACCAAGTTTTTATTGCCCATAGATTCAGTCGAATCGCCAAGTTTTTGGCAAAATTTAATGCAGTAACGCTGCTCAAGTTTTTCTATCATTTTATAACTTGATAAAAACCGCCGAGCACAACAGAGAGGTCTACACTTCTAGGCTGATTGCCGGCGACTGAAGCACTGAAGCTTTGTCATGACACGAAACAATTCATGCGCGCGCATGACAGTCCCCTCCACATCCGTACTAAGCTTGGCCGCCAGCGCTTCATTCGTTTAAGCGGGAGGACAAAAGGTCCGATACTTTTTGAACAGCCCTCGTATACCAAAGAATACGGTAATCTCACTTTCATATTTCGTATAACCGGCGTTGGGACTAAAATTCAATAATTAAAATTATTCACAGAATAGTTAAAAAGTTTTTTTTTTCTTTAATCATTGATTGTGTCAAATTTCAAATTCTTACGTTACATAGTTTTTGAGAAAAACCTCTGTGACAGACGGACACGAGAGGGATCTTATAAGGATTCCGTTTTTCCCTTTAACTTACAAAACTCCAAAAACTTATATTATAAACTGTTAATTAATGTTTAAAATTTTCGAAAAATGTTGCTTAATCCGTACCCTGTTCTCAAACGTATATTGAATAAGAGCCTCGATAGATTGGAATTTATAAATTCTGTTTTGAACGGAATTGACCCGGGCGAACGGACCAACGGCCAGATGGACGGACAGTGTGTGTATCTCGTATTCATTTGCCTGTTTCATCTCTTAATCTTCTCTTCTGACTTGAAATTAATTATGTACCTGTTCTCAGTTTATTTGAATTTTTACTACATTTTGCTGTGTAACAAGTAAAAGTATTTTTTTGCTGTTTTTGCCGTGTACATTGTATGCAGACGAAAAAAGAATTCTTCGAACTGTTGTGTCGCAGTCCATCTAATTATTGTAACAGTAAACGTAATTGTAGTCATTGTATTTGTACCCTTTGCAAAAATAAATGAAAAATGTAAAAAATTCAGTTTTACACAGGTGGAATTTTTTACATTTCCTCGTTGGGACGTCATCCTCGATGGGATTTCATCACCCCACGACTAAACATTTCATTTTTTTTTTTATTTTGGTATGAAAAAATTTTTCATTGACATTTTTTTATGTACACATTTACGTACAGTGGTGGTGAAAATATATGAAACCGTTTATTCACTTCCCAGCGGGAAGTTACTGTAATAGACCTGATTTTCAAAAGTTCCAATTTTGATATATCTCCACGTTCTGAGAGCCCTAGAGTTGTAAAATATCATTTTTAAAATGGTGTCTTGAAAAAAGGTCAAAATATTATGAGGTGTCCCATGATGTTTCGCCTACACAATATCCCAAAAACGGCTTCGAGTGAAAACCTGAAATCTTACCGCCTAAAATGCCTTTTGTTTGTACCTAAATTTTATTTCCGGTTAGCGATTTTCCGTCAGTTTAAAATTTTTATTGGAAATATTGCATTCAGTCATAAGAGTCCACGTTCTTTTAGGTAATATATCTGCCCAAAACACCGTAAGGCGTCCTGATATATATATATATATATATATATATATATATATATATATATATATAAATGGAGAAAAAAAAGACTGATTTTCCGTGGTCGCCACCCTTGAAATTTTGCCGCCCTGGATCCGGGCCTAAATTCGATCTTGCCGGTACGTACGTAAAAATTCAAATTATTAGTGGTTCAAGAAGGCCAATAGCGTTCGTTGTTTAAAAAATTTTAACAAATTTTTTAAACCTGAGTTCCCAAATAATTTAATTACTAATTTATCCAAGGAGATGAAGGATTAGAAATAATACTCCGACTATCTTCCGTAGAATAAATTGTTTCTTTATTTTTGTCCAGTAAAAAATAAAAAACAATTTATTCTACGGAAGATAGTCGGAGTATTATTTCTAATCCTTCATCTCCTTGGATAAATTAGTAATTAAATTATTTAGGAACTCAGGTTTAAAAAATTTGTTAAAATTATTACATTATCCCAAAAACCATATTACATTAAAAAAAATTTAAATTTCAAATGAAAATTAATTAAAGTAAATCATTTACATAACTATTAGGAGTATTAGATCATCGGTTCAAATCACCGGTGATTTGAACTGTCTGGAAAGTATTCAAAAAATTTATTGGTAACTGTATTGAAAAATTTCATTGAACATAACCCCATCCACCGTAGTCAACAACAGCGGATAGCGTCACAGGCTTTAATTAAATTTAATGTATATCCTATGGCACCTATCTGAAGTGTTTTAACTCACCATAATAAATATCTTATTTAAATTTCAAATTTTTTTCTTGTGTTATTGAAACTTCTTCACTGCAACATTTCGTATTAAGACGCAATGTAAATATTTTCTTTTTTCCACGTAAAAGGGATGTAAATTAGGGGATGAATAATACCCGGTTGTAAGCAATCAACGTCTATTCCAGTGCTTACCGAACACTTTTACTTGACGACACATTGGACGAGGAGAAAATCGCCAGAAAATTATATAGAATAAAGGCGGGAGTTTGACAAACACTGGTCTATTACAGTTTACCACGTCGAATGTACTTTTATCACCTGTAAAAGAGATGATGGTAAATGGGATGAAGGTTGAAATAAATATAATGTATTTTTACATAAATTAAACGGAACTTAATTAACAATTTGATTTTAATTATTTAAGAAAGAAACAACACTTCATTTGGATGGTATATTGAAAGTTTTCTTTTTGTTTTCATTTTTTTTTTTTTTTAAGAATTGTTTATGAAAGCCGGTTTCCATCTTTTTTAGCGTAGGACAAACTCAGGCACTATTTGGTAAAATGAATTTTACTTTAAATTTAATCCTTTCGTTCAGTGGCGTAACTAGAGTTATTATGGCCTGGAGCGATTTTGATCCGAACAAAATTGTTCGAGAAACCTTAAGTACGAATATTGATAATAATTGGCGGGTTTTTTTTTTATATCTTATCTCTTTGATTTACCCTTTTTGGATACGGACCAAATCACAAACTTAATCTTCTTTGTAAATATCTACGAAGTCCTAAAAAGATAACCACATAATATATGTGCCTTTAATGATTCTTATTATAAAATTAATCATACTTTTATATCAGATGGTATTAGGGTTGCCAACATTTTGTACAAAAAATATTACATATTGTGATCACTTCTGACGCATTCATTTCCTTGAATGTTTTTGTCTTCGAATATTTTTGTTTGAATTTCCTAAAATTGTCTCCTTATTATCAAATGGCTATAATTACTTCCTTGGTTTTTTTTTTTTTTTGAATTGGTGAGAATGTTAGTCGGATTATATATTGTTGCGTAAATTTTTTCACATTTTCTGTCTGAAATACATTAAACAGCACTCTGAAGCTTAATATTTATATAAGCCACAGATACTATTTTATGTTCTGGAGTACGTTTTACGTTCAAAGGGTAAAACATACGAAGGGTTTCGAATATCGCTCTGAGAAGCTACGAGTATATTCTTGAGATGTTTTACTAAGATTCTATAAAAAAAAAAATTGTTGTCAAAATATTTCTCCACTTAAAGAAGACGATTAGTCCACTGCCTGGCATTGATAACTATGCAGTGAAACAATGTATAACGCTGTTTTAGCGAATTTCCAAAATGGAATTCAGCTATTACAGCCACTGTCATGACGCGACCTGAGCCCGGGACCATGGCAGAAATTTGTTTTGAGGTCCGGTGTGTCCGCACGATAACTCTCGAACGAAAGGTCCTATTTTTACGAAATTTGGTGAAAATGTTGGAAGTCCCAAACCGTTGGACGAGTTCGTTAACCAGGCACGTCCGATGCCCGGAACATAGGATTTTTGGTACTTTTCGTGAAAAAATTAGTTTTTTTGCCAAAATTTCCCTTTATTCAAAATTTTTTTTACACCATTGAAAGGAGGAGAAAAAGTCATACAAAAAAGATCACACAAAAAAATCATACAAAAAAGGTTTCCGAGAAAAACTAATTTTTTTAAAAGGAAATTTGCTATGTTATACAGAATGCTACGACAGGGGTATTTAGCAATATGTTTGGCAACCCTAGATGGTATATAGTTGAAATAATGTACAAAGAATAGATCAATATAATTTGAACTTGGATTGCCATTTTGATTGAAATAGTAAAAATAGTTACAAATACATAATACATACATTCCTCGACTTAAATCACTTCAATCCAATCAAAAACACATACAATCACAACAGGGCATCATGTTCTTGTACACATAGGATATGTGTGTATATGTGTACATACAAAAATATATAGCAAGCAACAAGCGAGCGAGTCATCAACTCGTTGAATTGAACACGAGATGTTTTTTAAAGTCAGTTTGTAACTAGTTTTATATTATTTTCTTATATAGTGTTGGTTTGGGGTCGGGCGACCGCGCGCGAGAGGGGACAGGAAATTTTTAATGCGGGGCGTCTCACCCACCAGTGTGTATACACCAGTCACCACTACATGTACACATACAGAGAGTTAACGATGTCGAATAGTTTAGCTCTCGGCGGGTGTTTTAACGATTAACATAACCGGTTGATCCGGTCTGAATACTTGATATCAACCGTGATGCTGTTTAGCTGTGTTGTGGTGGCTATGCCAGTTGACTGGACCAGACCAGATCACCATCACCAAACACATACACACACACACGTATGTACAGCAAGACATATTACATTCAGGTGAGTGTATGTGTGTATATGGCTCTTTGAATGCGTTCCTTTGACTTCGTATTCAAAATCTATCTGTTAATGTTTAGTTTACTTACCTTTTGTTGCCATGCTGAACAGAAATTATTGTTGAATGTATTTTGAGTTACTTTATAAATAGTTGAACATGCTTTACGGCTATACAGTTAGTTAAAAAATTCAGCATACACTCCGATTAAAATTTCATTCGTATTGAAAATTGATGGTACATTGTAGTTGTAGGTAAGAACCGGAAAAATAGACGTAAACCCCATTTTCACTAGTCTACCGTAAGGTTGCCACCTTTGAACAAAATCGAGGCAATCCAAGGAAACAATAAAAAAAAATAAAAATACTTTTTCTCGTGTTACCAGACGCTGTTAGTAAGACAATTGGAGCTTTGCGTTCATTGGCCAAGCAGCAGAGCATCGTTTCTCCAGATATGTCAATTGGAAACTTTGAAGTTTCGCAAGACAGATCACAGTTAATATTTAGCCAAAAAAAAAAAATTGGATTTGACCCGTATTGGAAAGTGGGAATGAAAATTTGTTTTCATGTACCACTCTGTGTGGGGTATCATTGGAAAGGATTCTTATTTTTTAGTTTTCACCCCCTCCTGTAACGTTCTAACGATAGATTCAAGAAATTTAAAAAATAACTTTCGAAGATACAGGCAATCAAATTTTCAAAAATTCGAAAAGAAATTTGAAATAGAGAAGTTTTACGCTGAAATATCTTTCGGTATTAGAAAATATTCAAGACTAAATCGTTAAAGAAAATGTTTGAACACGGATTTCGTTTTTCGTGGGTAACTCCAGAACAGGGCTTGCTTAGCCAATAGGCCAACCTAGGCAGGTAGTTTTTTAGGGGCGGGAGATTTTGCAAAAAGGGCGGCAAAATTTGTAATTGATTTTTTTTTTTGCTCGTCAGTTATTTTTTAAGAGAAAGTTTGGAAAAAAAGTAGGAAAGATTAAGATTTTCTTGTTTTCAAGCAAAACGTAGGGGCGGCATTTTTCACGGTGCCTAGGGACGGCATTCGGGGTTAATCCGGCCCTGCTCCAAAATAATTCCACATACCCAATCATGCAGGATATTTAACCAGTTTCCATTTTTCAGTCGCATCGGTGAAATATTAAACTTTATGTGTTTCTTTGGAAAATATAAGGAAAACTATAAAAATATACTTGAGTGTCCAATATTAAAAGTTGTGAAAACCTGTAGCTAGTGATAAGCAAATGCAAGACCCAGACCAAGACTTGGCAGTCTTGGTCTTGGTCTTGTTCTTGCATTAAGAATCTTGGTCTTGGTCTTGCTAGAGCAATTTGAGTCTTGGTCTTGGTCTTGCAAAATGTAGTCTTGGTCTTGGTATTGCTAAAAAATCTTGCAATTTCTTGCATCTTTTATTAGCGAATTTTTTCCTTCTAAAATCAGAGTTTTCTCTCTTTACAGTATTAAATATACTTTCAAACTATTTAAATAGTTTAGCAAGAGTCTTGCTTGTTTCTTGCTATTGTCTTGGTCTTGCTCACTTGAGTCTTGGTATTGGTCTTGCAGCCATACTTATAGTCTTGGTCCTGGTCTTGCTCTTGGTATACATAGTCTTGGTCTTGCAAAAAATGCAAGACCCAAGACTAATTTTGCTCATCACTACCTGTAGCCACTGAGCAACCTTGATTTAGTGGGTGTGCAAGAGTCCAATACGTTTAGTTGAATTTCTCCTTTCTTACAACTGCTTGTGCTACACCCTGTATTTACTAATAACGATCAATTATTAATTACCTTTTGTGAAAAATATTGTGTTCATTAATCAAACCATGTTCGTTATTAAGTGTCAAATGTTTTTCGCAAGATAAATGTGTTTTTCATTTCTGCATGTCTGTGGCGCATTCGATCTGTATATATGATATTGTCACGATATATATGTATCTATTGGGTACGGATTCCGGAGTACCGGAACGAGACGTTCATATTACGTATCTGTCAATAGTATCTGTTTGCATATTTGATGACGGTGTCGCGATCATCACGCGTGAGTGGGAAAAGGACGTAAAAAAAATGACGACGTCTTGTTTGAAATAACAAACTGGAAACACATTGCGCCATGTCAAATAACATTTGAAAATATTGGTATAATAGACTGGCGAGGGAAAGGGGCAAAAAAGCTTTTAAACTTTTTATCCGAAATAATAGGTAAAGAATGAGAGTACGATAAATTTCTCTGGGGATGTTAGACAATTTTTACAGGATGGTTTTTATTTGGTAATGTTGCTTTTTTTATGTACATCAATACTACTTGAAGAAACTTTAATAAGATGAAACACTTTTTTCAAAGAAAATTTTTATTTGATTTGAGATAATACGACGAAATTTGAATTTAGTGCTCATATTGATGTTACCAGAGCCGGTCCAGGGCTGTGAAATTCTCACGTCACACCGTGGTTTTGCCAAGATCTAAGAAAGGTTTGGAGGATACAAAATCATGCCTATTTTTTATGCTCAAATAAAGGTAAGATAAAGATAAGATAAGATAAAGGTAAGATAAAATATGAAATCGATGTTTATTGGGAGATATTGACACGCAGAAATACTTGGCCGGCCATCGATATGAAAACTCAAATAATAAATAATCATTGCCAAGGTCGAATCTAGGCAAGGATCTTAAGGAGTCTCCACATTCTCGCCGAAGTTGGACGAGGTTCCTCGTCGACTTCCTCGCTGAGGTTGGCTCAGCCATATGAATAGCATTAAAACATCAACCGCGAGACACAACGAAATGACCCTCTACATTCTCGTTTCGTCCAACCTCGGCGAGAATGTGGAGACTCCTTTAGAAGTGCGCACTCTGGGCGGACAAGGGTCGTGAAAAAGTAACCTTTTATCTTTTATTTATATACAGGGTGTCTCATACCAATTTGACCAGGTAATATCGCAAAAAGAGCTTGGTGGAGAAACCTATATTTTTACTTACCATAAAACTTTACTTGGATTATCGTATATTTTATCCCGATAGCTTTGAAAAAATCTAGTCACTAAGGAACTCTAACTTAATGCGTGTCAAGCACGCAATTGGCAAAATTTTATTGGCTAAATCCGTCTAGGTTAGTTTAAGTTAGATGAGATTGCGTTAGGTTATGTTGTATTTAATTTTTTTCTTGTAATATTCCTGGAATAGATCTTTTGTCATGTGTTAATTTAAAAATATATTTGTCTACGATCTCCGCGATCCATTACATCAACTACACAAACGTATTTGAGTATAAAACAACGCACTGTAGTGGTTTACAGTAAAACTTGTTAATAATTCTAATCACGTACTCAACAAATTCTTATCATACTTTTTTATTGTCTGATTACGTTCAGTTCAGAGTTTTTTTGTAATTATGTTTTTTTTTTAGGGCAATTAAATAAATAATAAAACATGTTAAAGTAGGATTTTCTTTGGTAGGAAGTGACGTATGCACGCAGGCGCATCAAAAGTAAAAAAAAAAAAACGTTATTTACTGTAAATTTTCTCATTTACACAACATTAGGGGCGCTTAAAACATCGTACTAAAATGGTATCGATTACAGTGTTGGAGATTGATTGAGAATGCAGATTGCTATAGCCAAACGATCTTAAAGTAAGATACCCTCGAATCAACATAAAATTTCGAGTTTTATAAGGTGATTGCCTTTACATTTGGCACGAACCTTCAAAGGATATTTCTCTAAGGTCCAAACTTTGGAAAGTTCAAAACTTATTTGGTTCTCTTTTTGGTTCCGAGCATAACGACAACGTCTTATCAAAATTTAACTACGAAAGGGCTCCAGTCATGTCGACTACCTCATTCCCTTTGTTTACCCCTTTTTAAAAGTTTATCTAAAAAAATTTTTTTCCGATTTGATAAACTTAAATTTTTTTGATAAGCTTAAATTTTCATTCAAACAAATATCGATACTTTTTTAAGCGTTAAAGAAACGTTTAAAAGCAACTCTTTAACTCTGAATAGATTTCCTGTAGCCTGGAATCATTTTCGCTATTTTGGAATAACATTAGGTCGCGTGTAATATGAAATGTCGTTTTTCGGCCACTTGGTCGAGAATGTAATTCATATGAATATTGACACTCAGTATGTTTTTTGTTTGTCCTATATTTTGTCGCGGTGGAAATGTGTAGGGGCTCAAAGTGGATTAATTCGTCCCTGCGTGGAATATTTAATCTAGAACTGCATAGAAGGTCCTCAACCCAAACTTTTTATAATTAAGATTTATCTATATTTAAAGATCTATTCTTTTTTCGTTTTGTTTATACATATGATTGGTGGATTCGTCATCTCATAGACACAATAAACGTTCAAATAATTAATTGTTAATTAAATAAAAAAAAAAATCGATTTCCAATTGAATGAGTCAAAAATTTTATGTTCTCTAATGAGTGGTTTTTTTACCCGGCTTGTACAAAGTGTTTTGTTTAAAAAGAATTTACTTACCTGTTCACAAATACGTGGCTCAGTGTGCACATACAAGTTGAATGTATTGAAGTTGAGTGCGGACTGTGGAGTAAATTTGGCGCGGAATATGTTCACCATATAAAATCGAGACAGATACATACATATTTGGATCCTTTTCTACATAATATATATATATGTACGTTGGATTTAAATATTGGTTTTTGAGTGTGTGCGTGTTGACTGGGCAGTTTTGACCGAGCCGTTGCTTATTGTGTGGGGCATACAAAGAAAAAGGACGGCCGCGGCGTGGACCAAGGAGGCTGCGAGCGCATACCTGTTGGGTTGTTCACTTGTCTACCATTTTACTTACCTGTTGATGAGATGTGTGATGGTGGGGCCCATAACATGTCCCGACCACCGAGTCCAACTTCTCACATTCATCGACATTGATTCAGGGGACAGTACACGGTGTAGCGGCAAAAATTTTTCAATATTTTTGCCCGGCTTGAAATTGTCCACGTTTTTTTAATTTTTTTGTTTTTATTTTATTTTTTTGTTTTTTAAATTGATTTTTTTTTATTTTTGGTTTAAATGTTGTGTTCCATTGTTGGGATAATTGTTTTCGGCAATTTTGACTTTTTGGAGTACAATTGGTCGTAAGTTTTCAATTTTTTTTTTTATTTTTCCACTAATTATAATTGATTTTCTTAAATTATGTTAAATATTTTTAAGTAGAAACAGATTTTATTAAAAAATTAATCGTAAATTTATGAAAAATTGAAACATATGGCCACAATTAATATTTTAATTATTGCGTAATTTTTGAATTCGTTTCGAAAACTGTAGCAGTAGGTAACCGGTTCTTTTGCCGGATGTGAGTAGTTGAGGAAAAATTGTCGATAAAACTGAAATGATTGTGAAAGCTCATTTAGAGTTTCAAAATTATTACATGTTTTAAATATGACTTAAGTAATTGTACCTATTTTGTTTTAAAACAAAAAAAAAAAATAAAAGATCAACTTTCTTTTCGTGTCTTAATTGATGGTGGCTAAACGAGTTATTTTAACTTGTAGCAATTTATTTTAAGGGTCAATTCAAATTTCGAAAATTTTTGATTTCGTTGTTCATATTTAATTGAATGTATTTTTAAAAATTTAAAATTTACAATTTATTACAAGTCACTAGACAATTTAGGCTAAAATTGCATACAATTTTCTTTTACCGTCGCATAATATTGCTATTTTTGAATGAAAGTTTTTGCCAAATATGTATTATGAAAGAAAAAAAACACATAGATAAATTATATTAAGCAGAATGTGAAATAATTAATAATATTCGTAATACTAAAATCTAAACCCTACACTAATTAAGATAAAAGGGCAATATTATTTGCTTTTGACTGTCCAAAAAAAAAAAAAAAATCGCTTTAGGACTCATGTATGTTTGAATGTGTGTGAGTTTCTTTATTTCATTATGGCTTCAAAACGCCTGAACCGATTAAGATGTGTGTGGTGTCGTTAGAATTCTTACGTCACTCCTACATCTACCTCGAAACCCTACACCAGATCTGATATCATCTTAGTTACTTAACGTTAAAAATAATACAAATTTAAATGGTAACCTTATGAAATTTGAAAATTTTATTATGAACCCAAATTAATGCTGGATTTAATCGGCCCAAGAGTGAACTTGAGTGTCTGGTGTGGAGGTTCAGATTTAAGACTTTTAAATGTAATATGTAGTTCGTAGAAGGAAGTTCTAGGATTGTTAAAAGAATGTGAATTTTGATCCTTCTGCAACCTTCACTTAAGTTAGCTGTAGTATAACTTGGTAAGAATTGATTTTGAAAGGAAATTGTCTTGTAGTGGTTCCGAAATTATTTGGAAGACATTTTCATTCTATAAAGTCTAGGGGAAACAACTTTGCTTTTTGAGTCTGTTTTAGGTTCCAAATTGTTTCCAAATTTCTTTGACTTCATTTGTGTTATGTTGGCCTAACAAATTTCACTTTTACACGCGTAGCAATCAGTCGTGTCATAACTGGATTGGGTGTACCTGTATACTTCGTTATCAAAAATCAAAAAGTTGCCAGGGTGAAATTAAAATATTCATTACGGTGTGACGTCATCAACACGTTTCACCTTACAACTTTCAAAAATATTTTCGAAATAATTAAAACCACATTCTTTTCAAGTACCTGTACCATAAGATAAGTCATTATGTAAATGGTACATCAAATTTTTAGGGTAGTCGATGTGATTTTCTGTTTTGAAAAAAAAAATGTTAATTTTTTGATTTTATCGAATTCCCGTCGTGTGAATGTCGTTTAGGTATTCAAATTGAAATACACGGTTTTTGAATAAAATATTATTTAAATGGACCAAAAAATATTTTTGTGATGCACAAGGGATCCGACCATCAATAATGGTGCGCACCATTTAGTTCTCTATTCACGTGTTAGATTTTTTTGTTACCGTAACAATAGAAGGCCATAGCAGGTGTTTGGAGTCAAGAGAGAAATTATTTAGAATATTTCCGTATTTTATTATTCATGAAAAAGGTCCCGGTCGATGCTATTTAAATAATGTCTTTCAGTTTTCTAAAATATTGACATATTTTATCGTGTTTTTTTTTTGAAGAGTCGTAAACAAATAATTTTAATTTAAAAAAAATAATTTGTTGTTTAACTTGATTAAAAGCATTAATTAATTGATGAGCCAGAAAATTGGTGTCGTCCCGTCAAGAGCCGGACGTCTTTTATCCTGGAAATCAAGTCTTCATTTAAATATCAGATTTCCGTAGTCAGAACCAATAAAGGGTGCAGTGCAAAAACGATCATAGTCACAAAAAGTAAATTTTTCAGGGGAGCGTTTTTAAACTTTAAAGTGTGAATCGCGCATTTTTCAATATAAAAATTTTTTGCCTGAAAACCACGCATAGGATCTGGTTCAAACATTCGGTGGTTATTACTAATATAGTAAGCTAGAAGACACTATGCCAGCAGAAAATAGACGGCTAGCCATTTTTGCGAAATTTGACATTGAATCATGTATTATATACGCATTTTTCAGCAAAAAAAATTTGTTCTTCCCCTGCATATCACGGATTATGTTTGATTTTAACGTGTAATATTAGCACGGGGTCAATATTCTGCATACTGCCAACATAACAGCATGAATTGTGATTCTGATCGTTTTTTCCCTGTACCCTTCAATTATGAAATATAATGTATTTCTCTCCTTAATCAAACTTTTCAGCGCATTCTTGCAAATATTATCCCGAATGGAGGTGCGGCGGTTGGTCCTCAAAACCTCCTAAATTGGTTTTAAAAAAAAAAAAAAAAAAACTTAGATCTTTTCGACGTCCACTAGTGATCAATACCAACCCCGTTAAGAATCACTAACATATCGCTCATTTGCGAGAAGCTTGACATAATTCAAAAAGAGCTGTTTTTCAGTACGATGGTTTCAAATTTTAAAAATAAAAAGAGTACTTATGACAGTCAATTGAAAAAACCTCTCAAAGAGTACTTCTACACGATGTTATAATGACTTCGAAGGAGATGTCTTTCTTCGAAGTCATAAAAAGTGCAATAGAGTATGATGTCATAACCTCTCTCGTTCTCTCATTTATGTATCTAGCGCGATGTCGTTTTGTTAGCAAAAAGAATGACATTTTCCGTGACCACCTGTACCCTTAACTCAATAAGGGTGATTTTTGAGTTATGTCACGCTTTTCACAAATGAGCGATATGTTTATTAATTGTAAACTTAAACAGTTTGTCTTTTTTCATCTACCGCAAAAATCTTAAGTACATTCAATAAAATTATGATTTATGCTGATTTTATGGTGCGTATAAACGTTCTGTAAGGCAACAGAGCGTATAACGTTTGCTAAATGCGGGTAATATTTTAAAATTGTAATATATTTATATTATTAACTATTGTTTTTAAAATATATTGTTTGTGTTAAGTGGTACACTTGATCCGTTCAATAAAGTATATAACGAAACAGATTTCGTTCGATAGATTATTATATAGAACAGTGGTTCTCGAACTTTTTGATTCTCAATCCCCTTTTGCGCTTAAAATTTTTTGCAGGATTCTATCCTCAAATGGATAGAAATGTGTAGGAAGTGGGTATATGATCTGTAGTTAATTGTTTTTGCGACCCCCATTTTGAGAATCACTGATGTAAAATAAAATCTCATAGTTATGGGACACAATACGATCATTAAATCGAGTTATTAGGAAAACTATTGCTTATCCGTAAAAAACCTTTTATTGGGCTTATGGAGATAATCGAGTAATTATTTTCGACAATCAGTTCAAGATGGCGGTCAATATGATAATACATCAAGTCTTAAATTAAAAATCACAAAATGATTGAAAAAATTATTAAAACTGGATCGGCTGGGAATCGAACCCAGGATCTCCTGATAACTAGCCAGGTGTCTTCGCCACTAGACCAACGATCCATTGTTCGACAGCCGCTCCAATTCGACAACCATTTAACCACTTATGTGTATTGGTACTCTCTCTAATGCGTGAAACACCACGTCTTGAAAATTTAGTTTTATACTCAAGATAGGTCTCTTTAGATTTCCAAAGAAATAAAAAAGGAATCGTTGTCCATATATTTGGTATGTATCGATTCAAAATAGAACCTTGTTCGTACGCTAAATTCCCTATTAATTTAAAGAAAAGCAACAGTTTTGTTACAAAAACTATGGTTTCAATCTTAATTTGTCTGGAACTGATCACACGTCAAACGATTTTGAGACGGACCGTATGGAATGCTTGCTTGCACCTTGTCGATTTTCATTATTTTGTGCAATTAACGTTATTTAACGAATCAAGTACGTAATAATTCAGTAATGCGTTACTAATTTCATAAGAAAGAAACAAAGGAACTTACGATTAGCATACTCTTTATGTATTATTTTGAATTTCAAATTTAATTTATTTCGGGGGGTGACATTATCTTAAATTTATTATGTACGTACGTGTATATTTATGATTATATAATAATTATGGTGGTAACTGCCGTAACTTGTGTTTCATTTTGTGTAAATTTTGATTGAATTTTAAACACGTTTTCACGCACCACATCTGTGCGCTCGCTAATTTAATTTTATGCTTTGCAAATTTTGTCGTTTGTCATAAAACTTTTAAATGTCGTTGATATTATCAAAAATGTACGCCCCGTAAATTGTTTTAAGATAACGTACAATTCAAACAAACCAATCAGTACAGTGGCTGTGTAATGAACTATTTAACATCTCGATCACATCGGACCGTTTAACTATTAGTAAAATGTTATTCACAATGTCACTTAACAACAAAAAAACATACAACAAAACTGTCATACGATAGAATTTTAGACCCGGAATCATATTTCAAAGTCAATGTATACTATTGCTGTTTAGAAATATTAACTTCTCAAACTAAACAGATTTCAGAGCCTTTGTGACTTGAGTAATGTGTCCAAAGTATTACAACCGGAGAAACTCCTATCTTCTTCAAACGAAGTAAAAAAAAAAAAACGCTTCCGGAAAACTGTCGGCTAAATACAATAAAGACATCTCAGTTAATCTTTATGAACAATTAATTGCACTGAAAACATGCTTAAAATCTGAAATTCAAAAAATTCATTCCATTAAGGAGCTCATGGAATTATTGCTGATAAAATTCAATAGCCTTGCATCCAGTTTTCCGGAGGTAATAACAGCATGCTTTCTATTCTTGACCCTTCCAGTTACAACCGCAACAGCTGAAAGAAGTTTTCCAAAATTAAAACTGATAAAAAATTACCTAAGGACTTCGACGGGGCAGGAACGGCTATCAGACTTGTCACTATTGTCTATAGAGGCAGAAATTTTAAAAAAAACTGAAACCGTCTTCAACTATATAAGATTTAATAAATCAATTTGCCGAAAAAAGGCAAGAAAAGTGTATATTTAATTTGAATTGTTCGGCTAGCTCAATTTCTAGGAGGAAGCTCCAAGGCACGCGACGCCACTGATTAGTGATGTCTCGAATCGTGGCAATATTGAGAACTGGTACTGTAGTATGTTCTAAAAAAAATTTGTTGATATAAATAACGGTCCAGTTTCTTCAAATTAATTAGGATAAGATTTAGATAATAGGTTGGATACATTTAGTTGCGTGACCAGAACTAAAATTATCGGAAACAGTATCGATTACACCTGATCGGTTATTTGATACCTGTACTCTTTATCTTTTTTCAATAACTTCAATCATGTTTTTATGACCTGTCGATAAAGAAGGATGTATCATTACGTGTGTGACGGCCATAGTCGTTTTCTTATTTTTTATAATTGGATTCTTGAATTATGAGTGATCGACTGATATGTTTCGAATTACTTACTAATACGTTTTACCCACTTGTATATTCCATACAGGTGAATTTAGAACAAAATTTTCACTTTTACCTTGGAAAAAAAAGTTACGACAGATTTTTACAGCGAAAAAAATAGTACGAAACATTTCATTGGCCATTTCACTGTAGGTAAACACGATAAAAACGAAACAAAAATTCGTATTGATTAATTTAACTGATTTCAGAACCATATAGTAACAATGTATTAAATAATAACATGAATTAACGTACAAAGTCCCTATACCGGAACACTATTTTTAGGTGTGTAATTAAACTGGCTTATAAAAATTGACAAATAAATTAAACACCCATTCTTTTTTCTTAATAAGCATGAAAGAAAGTTTTTTTTAATCCAATGAATATGTTTATAAAAAAATACAACCGAAAAATTTTTATTTATTAATGTTTTTCTTTTACAAAATGTCGACATCTATATCCAAACAGAGAAATATTAATGACACTAGGAGTTGGGAACCGATATACAAACAGACGTGTAATATGAGTAATATGACACATAGAATGACATATAGACGTCAATGTAGGAAATATAGAATGGTTTAAATATCAGACGAAAAATAAAGGATCAAAATACTGTATTCAACAAAAATTATTTAATATATATATGTATTTCTTTAATTAAGTAAGGAAACATTAAATGCGAGGTGAATTTAAATTGAAAAATAATCATTCTATTAATAATAATTTCTGTTATCAGAGGTTTCTGTCAGAAATAACTTCATTAATATATAAAATATATCAAAACTGTTCCAGTATTGGATCGCGTTCCGGTATAGGGGCTTTTACCCTATACTAATTTATTTTATTCGTTAAATCATCTTACCGTATTACACTTAAGTTCCTACAACTCAAATTTCTTGCCTAAAAGCAATTTTTGTTAGACAAACCCAAATTTATTCGAAATAATACAAACCTCTCGTGTAATAATAAATGAGAAAATGTCCCACAGTACATAAAATTTTAATTAAAGTATGTTTCAGTATTAGAAAACATTCCCCAAAAATTTAAGTTGAAATCTTTCAAGATAAAAATTGTCGTTTTTCGTAAATAATTCCAAAAATATTTCCACATATATGTATTTTATTATGCGTGAATTATTACAGAATTTTACGCTTTAGATAAATTTTTGTGGTTAGAAGTTTCTGAGTATCCGTTCACGTGCGTGTTAAATTGCGAAATTCGAATTTTTACCACGACGGCACGGCGTCATATACTCGCTACGTTAACTAATTTACAATTTTAATTCGATCACTCTTTGTATGGGCAAAATAACGTGATGCAGTTTACAATTAAAGAATATCAAAGGTTAAAAAAAAAACGCTCTTCCACACTGCTTGTCCATACCATTTTTGTGATCATCATATTATAAACGCATACAGCGACCGAACTGGTTTTTTAATGAATCTATGACAGTCACCGGTGTGTGTCGTGAATTTTGTGACTGTATGATGCGAATAATTGCCGCGTTCCCGACACAGTGTACAGCAGCGATTAAATGTAACCTGATTGTCGCCGAACTGGTCTTGTTCTGTGCTATTTTTGTCGAAACGTTAATAAGGAAAAGGAAGGAAGGTGATTGTGTTTTTGTTAAATGTTTTTTTTTTCTTTAGTTATCGTTCACAGAGACGACTTTTCTCTTAATGCGTTAACCTCATTCATTTTGTTTTAATTATAATTGTTGTTTTTAATTACCGTGTTTTGTTGTTTCACTTTGTCGTTAATGAAACAATAGCGGTTGTTGTTGGTTGATGGACATATTTGAGTCTTCTCAATGACGCGAAGCAGTCAGTGAAATTGTTGAGTCACATGAAGAAAAGGAGTTGAGCGCATTAGGACCAGTTTTTTCTTAACTAGTTTGATAATTTAATGCATTTTTAGTCTTCCAACCATCCTCAGAATAAACAGAAATCCTCCCAGAATACTTATTCTGAAAAGGGTTTTTTCCCCCAAAATAGATCATAAACCACAAATTCTACATATTTGTGTTGCCTAGTATCAAAATCTACTAAATGCACTTTTCGAATTTTTTGATTTTTTAGGGCCATTAATTTTTAAATACAACAAGGCATATGCCCCTTAATATTTTTGGCTGTAATTTTAACTGATTACTAAAGAAATCTGCAACTGAAATATAACATAATTTTCAAATCCTGCTAAAATTACACTGAAAACTTTACAAATCCTGCTAAATACCCATACATAACCTATATTTTAGATTTTAACCGTTGAAATTTTAATTTTTTCACTGATGTGCGGGACCTACGAAGTATAAAATTATGTTTTCACATAAAATTTGTATTTTAGTATTTATCTAAAATTTTAAATAATGAAATCGTAGATGTAAATGAATTACTAAGTAAGCACTTTGGTTTTAAGTGACAAAATGAAAATAGTTTACAATATTACAAAACAAATTGTATCGTCTAACCCTGATACATCCAATATTGCTGAATCAAGTTTTTTTTTTAAATAAATTTCCCTTATAATTTCTGTTTTAAAACGCACTTTATATAAATGTTACTATCAAAACCTAATAAATTCAAATAATTTTGATTAAAAAAGGGGTAAAACGATAATTTTGTTTTTTTGATAATAGTACTAATCATCTTTTTTATCGTGTTAGTTAATATAATTATGACTTTTTAATCGAAAAATTAATTTTGAACTGAGTTATGCTTTTTTGCGATTTCCCATGATCTTTTTAAAGTGGAATTTGTAGATTTTGATACTAGGCGACTCATTTGTCAAAAATGCATTAAACTTGATTAAACAATAACCCACAAGTACTTAGTTGTTTTAAATAATCAAAACAAAATTTTTGGATGGTCCATAATATGAGGGATATGAGGTAAAAATGTTTAATTCATTTTTTTTAAAAAGGTTTTCTCTGAAAAATAATACAAATAATTCGGCCGTATAATACGAAAAATTTTCCTTTTAAAGAAAATTTATAACTCATCTTATTTTTCTATAATTTTATTTTGTTAATGTTGAACAAATATCTTTCATCCGTATTTCCGTTTCACTGAGAAAAGCTTGTTTGATGTGTATATATTTCAAACGTGATACGATATGTTCTGTTTCTTTTCACCGTCCGTCAAACGAGAGGGATGGCAATTATTTGTTTTGATGTTAATTTTTGAACGGTCATCATAACTTGTTAAGGATTAACAAGCCAAGTGTCTATAGTTTTCATTCGTTATATCTTTTATTAGGGTAAAAAATGTCTTTTTCAAGTAGGTTTTTCATATCGTAACGGGAATAAGTGGTGAAAAATATACAGTATTCTGTATTATTGAAGTAATAATATATTATGTGTTGGTTGTAAATGACTGCATTTGTATTTGTAAAAATACAGCATGTCCTAGATTAAGACCTGAAGATATAAGTTTGCCGTGACTGATGCAATTCTTGTCATTTATCAGTAGTTGGAATCAGTAAATGGAAATTGTACCCAGAATTCAGTTTTCATAATAAGCGAAACTAACCGTTGGAACTAAAAATAATTAATCTACAATAAGGTTTTTGAAGAAATTTTTTTTTTTTTTGTCATAAATGGAAAGATCATAATATATAAGTTTTATAAGAAAACTCTTTTTATTTTTTTTTTTTAAACGTAATAATTAAGAAGTTATATTAAATTAAAAATAAATTTTAACGGGTCGATAGTTCCCGAGCGCTTATGTGACGTAATAAAGGTTATATGGCCTGAACATAGCTACATTAGTGTCCTTTTATTTTCAATTAGATTATTGTTGCTATGAAATTGTTGTTTCTATCCAAACTATTGCTTGCTATAAATATCACTGTATTGAATAACTTATTGAAAATGTCAAAGAAATATCGAGCTTGTCTTGTACCACTTTGTGATAGCAATACAAAAATAAATCCGGCAAAAATGTGCCTCAAGATTTTGAACGTCGAAATCAATGAAATATCCACCAAGAATTTTTCCTACTAAATTTTAATAATTCTGACACTTTTGACATATTACCTTTATGACGTCACAGACATCGCGATCTTTATTGTAGTGCTGTTTTTAACCAAATGATATTTTTTAAAATTTTTCAAGTTTTAATTAATTTATTATTTATTATAAATCATTTTTAAAAAAATTTTCGCATCGATTATCAATATTATTTATGATATAGATTTGAAATAAAACAAAAAAAGTGATATGTATTTTTTATTCAAAAACCCAATTGTTATTTTACACTTGGAATGACCTATTCGACATTCACTGCCCCTATTCTAGCAATAAATTTGTTATTTTTATTTATAATCCGCTCCAGTCTTGACAGCGCCGGACAAAATTCGTGATCAGTCGCTAAAATAACTGAAAAAAAATTCATTACTCTCAGTCTATTATAACCAATTTCCATTGTACCGGGTTCTTTTATTCCAGTATTAATGGACTCAGGTCCTCAATATCAACTCGTTGACCAGTCAAGAATCGTGCAAATTTTTTTAAATACCCCAGTCAATGAATTATAATATAGATTAATTAAAAATATAAAAAAAGCTTGAAGGTTAAAAAATTCACGACCATTGTCTGTGTGTGTATGTGTGGACGGTATGAAGGCATTCACTGACGTGTGCGGTTACTGAACTCACAGTTGGAGTAAATTGTGACTAAAGTTTTCCATGTTCATGTTGGTACTCGTACATACAATAGAGCAAAACAATAGAGTCGCGCGGTAATAAAGAGCAAACATTGCGATCAATTGCAACCATGTATGTAATTTCGTAAATAAAAAATCGCGTTCATGGTCGACCGTTGGATTAGATCATTTTTTTTTTTTTTTTTTTTTTTGATCGATCCGACTATATTGATTAGTTTGTTTAATCATTAACACTGGAAGGGTCAGACTCGGTTCGGTCCAGTACTTTATTTGTGATTTCGTTTATTCCCTACTGTTTTCTGAAATTTTCACTAGTTGCGCCCAGTTGCGGGCAAGGACAAAACAAAATTTTACGTTACCCTCCCTATATTGGTGCAAACCTAATATAAACTTATTTTTTAAAGTTTGTTGAATTCTTATAGCTGAAAATGATCTGAAACTTAACTTCAAGTTTTCTCAGAAAATTTTATACCTAAATCTGAAGAAATTCAATATACAAACGATATTTGTTGAACAATCTGTTTGTTTGTATCATCGACAGGAAACTGCCAGACAGAAATCAAATTCGACTACAAAAAAAGAAGGCTTTATTACTTTCATAAGAATCTAGCCAGTTTCAGATTTTTGTTTTCGAGTCGTTTTCACGTTTATGTGGTTGCCGTCTCCTAAATTTTGTCGATTTACACTCGGACCCACGAGGCAAATGCATAAATTTGGCTCCACAGTATTTTCAAGTCCATTTAAACGAATTTAATTCCCAAATCCAATTTATAAAAATTTCAAATTATTCAACATTTCTGATTTTAGTTAGTCCTAATTCACTATTACGGAAAGTGTTTACAAGTGAATTTACGAAGCGTTTCTTCATACTTCAATCGTTTGAATTGTTTGAATTGCTCGAATAAAAAAAAACTGAAATTGTGAACATAGATTTACTTGCATTTGAAAAATACTGTGTGCTTTCCACTTGAAGAATTAGAACGCTTGTCTCTTTTCAAAATTATACTATATGAGTAATGAATGTGTATTTTATTCTGTAGCATCAATCATTAAGGTGGTTAGCGCGTTAAAAATTAATCAATCCTTAAACAGTCGTTAGGAACCTCAGAGAATTGCGGTTTTTAAGGCCCATAATGTGAGTAAAATGTACGAAAAAGTAAGAAATGTAAAAATATGAAAATATTAATTTGCGCTAAGATTAGCTGCTCACTGTTTTTAACGCATTTTATTATCATATTACATAAATATAATGTACTTTACATATGTATGTATTACAATTTTTGCAATGCTACAAAAATGAAATGAAATATTTAAAGGAGTCTCCACATTCTCGCCGAGGTTGGACGAGGTTCCTCGTCGAGTTCCTCGCTGATGTTGGCTCAGCCATATGAATAGCATTAAGGAGAGGGTAAGGTTAATTCGTACAAAAAAAGGCATGTTTTTGTTATTTTTTTGTGACGACACTGTTAAAATCTCTTTATTAAAACCAGTGGTACATTAAAATATAACATTCGAAGAATATTGTATAAAATTTTCAGGAAGAAATATTAAAAAATACAGTAATGGCAGCAATTATTCGAACGTGTCTCGGAAAAAAGTAGAATTGCGGTGCCCCTCATAACTTGGTGCTGGATCATCCGAAATAAAAAAATTAAAGTTCATTCGTTAGATAATAGTTTTCCTCAGGTAACGCTGGGCGGGTTTTTCGAAATTTTTAATTTTCCAGTTTTTTTGGAACACTTAGAACGGAAAAACACGATTTTTGCGAAAAAAATTGACTAATTTGTTATTGTAAAATAAAAATTATTAACTTTGAAAAAAACTCTCTAGCGTTACCTCGAAAATTATGTACAGAAATAGTGTTCAAAATTTCAAATGGATCGGTGCTGTAGTTTTGAAGTTATGAGGGGCACCGACTTTGAAAACGTGAGCTGTGGGGAAAACGCTTTAAAGTTTTGAACACTTATAAAAATTCTTGTATAAAACTGATATAGAATACTTACTGCTAAACTAAATTTTGTACCCTACACTGACAAAATATACAGTACAGGTGTAAACACGTTAGTATTTCCATTGAAATTTCTATAATATAACTGAGAGAGAGAGATATATAGAGAGCGAAACATCTGCCAGGTAACAACAAAAATGCTTATAACTTCGTCAATTTTGCTCCAGTCAACTTGAAATTTTGAGACAATATTCTTGAGATATTATGCATTCAGTTAAAAAAATAAAAAAAAAATACAAAAAAAAATTATTTTAATACCTTACCCTGCCCTTAAAACACCAACCGCGAGACACATCGAAATGACCCTCTACATTCTCGTTTCGTCCAACCTCGGCGAGAATGTGGAGACTCCTTAATAAAAAGGTTCTGAGTTGTATATTATGTATTACTATAGTTTTTATAGTTATTTTTTATGCTTCTTTTATGCGGTCGCTATTCACCGCATAAAAATAGGTGTCGCTGTGTGTTATTTCCAATATTTATGATCTAACACTGCCATTAATCGTACTGATAGTTTAATATTGACTATAATGTTGTTTTTTTTTACATTTTATAATTTGGAGTAATATCACGATTTTATCCATTCTTCCAACAATTTTTTTTTTATATTTTGTGTACGTAATAAGAAAAAAAGTGAAATATGCGCTTAGTTGAACAAACAAGGAGAGTGATATGTGTGAGAGAGTAGTGACATATTTACATATTGGAAGTTTTCTTTCTATAGTACAGCACTAACAAACATTTGAATTCGATCACAGTTATTTATAGTAGCAATACAGGATCTGTGGAGCTGTCATATACTTGGTATATGAGTGTATGTACTCACCTCTATATACCAAACCATTCACCTTTGAAAAATTTCATGTTGGCGCGAAATCTCTATTAAATGACTCATATGTATGTATACCGTGTACAGACGCGACCTTACTCGCTGTAATATATGGCGCATTGAAAATTTGTTCAACGGCTACGATTGTGCTTTACATATAAAAGCATTCGTTACGTTCTTATTTACATACATATACAATATTTGCCGTTTTTGTCTGTTTGGTCACGAGCGCTATTGTGCTGTCTCGGTTTCACGTTGATTTATTGTTTTACATATATTGCTGCCGCTTTTGTTTCTGTAATAAAATTTGTTAAATCAATTTTGTTATTTTGAAATTATATCGAAACATATCGGACTATTTCAAAAGCTTTTCATTTTATTAGTGTACATACCATGTGAGTTTTTTTGAGAGTTGCCATTTCTATTACAGTCAAATTTGTATGATAGAATTGGTACTGGAAAAGGTTCGTTTCTTGGAGGTAACAGAAATGTAACCGACCAGAACAATATCGGTTGAAGTAGCCTCAAGTATATGTGCATATTTTTACCGCCTAATTGATAAATTAAAGAAAAATTCAAAAATTGAATAAAAAAAATTTTTGCTTATTTATGTTGTTAATTAATGCATTAGATCAGTTTTACCGAAAAATTAATATATGTATAGTCTCATTTAAAAATCTATAAGTTTGTATCATAGCTCAAAAATCATAAGAGCTATAAAGCTCCTAACTATAGCAATCGGTTGTCTCCATCGATATCTACAACTCTTATTTGAACAATTTTTCGATTAAGTCAACGGTTTGGGTGTAATAAAAGTGGCAACTTTCAAAAAACTCACACGGTATATAGTATACATAAAGGCTTCGTTTCACTAGCAACCCTATCAGTAGCGTAGCTTCTGGTTTTTGTTTACACATGTTGAAATCTCGGTAACTCGGGTATACTGCTGTGGCTACGCCCTTGGTTACCATTCCCTCCAACACACAGTTTGATTCATGAGATTTTGAATCGCTCCATCTGAATAATTCCATTCACAAACAATAACAAATGCGCGTACTAAACGTCAAAAATTCTACAGTGGCGGTTAGTTTTTCCAAAAAATTTACTTGTCAACTGAAACGCACGAATCTTTTGCCTTTTACTGAAGATTACCGTGCAGCGAGACAACTCAAATGAGCTTAAGGTAGTTGATCGATAAAACGATTTTTTCAAAGGAATTTAACGACAGTTCTCTAGATATTTATTTAATCCAATACTAATAATTCGAGCTCTTACCCCCCAAAAAAATTGACCATCCCAATTTTGAGAGAAACGGTTTCAAAGTTTTGTAATTTTAACACGGGCTCTTATGGGAAAACTCTATTTTTTTTTAATAAAATGAAAACGTGTCAAAGGAATTTGATAAAAATTTAATATGTTATTTAATACAAAATTACAAACCATAAAGAAATAAAAGTTATTGACCACGCCGTTTTTGAAATATAATTTAAAAACATTATTTTACAACGTTTTTACAACGCTTTTTCAACAATTATTTTAAATTGCTACAACATAAGCGTGCGGAAATTCAAAAAAAAAACAAGTGATATACAAATACAATAACTGAAGAATATACATTATTTAATTTTTGATAAAAGAAAATTTTTTTGCTTAGGTATACTTTTGTACCTGAGTATCTCAAAGCAACTACGTTAATAAAATTTTGTTGATTGAGTTGAAAGTTTAACTGACTAATGATTTAATTCCACATCTTTTGATTCGAAACATATAACTGAAACAAATTTAGGTGCTAACGATTAAACAATTTTCAAATTATTGTTTTCCTACATCATACAATTTGATGTTTAATCACATTTATAAAATATTCTTCCCAGCACTCCCACAATAATTTATTGTAAAATGTTCTATTTGAACGATTTATTAATGATTTAATAGCATAAGCTTTCTACATTTGTTAAGAAAAGTATTTTTAGAATATCAGATTCTTTATATGAATTTTCCAAGAAAATTGTATTAAAAACTTTTCCTCTGAAAACGTTGATCATAATTTCTTAATTTGAACTGTAAAATTGCCTGTCTGTACTCTTCGATTAAAAGTGTTTTCAGAATTATTTAAAAGTAATTTCGACTAGAGAAATCGGTCAATACTAGTTTTGACTAGAAATTTCAGTCAGAGGTGATTTTGACCAGGAGCCTCAATTAAAAGCACTTTTACCTGAAGTATTTAATCAAAAAATACATTTATTATAGTATATTTTGGTGGAAAGTGCTACAACTGAAAATTAGGAAGCTAACATTTAACCAGAGTTTTGTCAGATAAAAACAAAATTATAAAACAAAAATATTTGTGCTATTAGCATTGACTAATTGACCTACAGTCAAAAGTACTTTTGACCGAGATATCATTGGGAAAAGGTGATTTTGACTGAAATTTCAGTCACAAATGACCGTAATCTGCAGTGAAAACTAGACTCTTTTCCTCCGTCAAAAGTAATTTTGACCGGTTAAGTTAAAAGTTAATCTTACAAACACAAGATTTTCAGGAAATGAAATCTTATTTCGTTTACCAAGTTGTATGAACAACTTGGATTGGACCGAACTTTGATAATTGCAAATTTCACATGCGTGATTCAACTGACTTAAGTCAGTACAGATATTGTGGTGGGGCGGATCTTGTTTGAGCAATTTAATAAGATCGATTGTTATATCACTCGAGTTCGAGTCACCCATACATAAATGACCGTCTAATGATTATTTTTAGAATTTATTTTTTTTACTTGTGTCTGTAAGAAAAAACGATAATAATTAATTAACGATGTATATTTTGTTGTGGCCAGTGGTTAGTTTAAGTTGAACACAATTGAAAGCTAGTTCGTAAATTCCATTTGGTTTTTTTTTCTGTTTTAGATATACCTATCTGATTGGACCTGAGTGGGTAACATGTTGCGTTGAACATGTACGGATATTTCTTATTCGTCTGTACCAGAAAACAGGTTGGTATGAGAACTGGTTTTTTATTTTAGTTTTTTTTTTTTTTTTGGTTTGTGGCCCGGCTTCTTGCTGTACGCGTCGTCGTTTGTAGTGTTTGGAGTTTTGTTTGAGTACTATAATATATGCATGCATTGTTAAACAAAGTTTAAAAAAAGAAAAGTATTAATTAATTTTTTTTTACGAATCATTTTGGTAAGCGACTGGTTCTAAATTTTATTTATTGCTAACATAGTTTTTAGGGCTTTTTTGTTGCAGTGTGTTTGTAAAATTGTAATTTAGTACAAACGCATAATTTTAAATTAACAATTGGGTAACATTTTTTAATTGTTATAGATTGGTGTTTGGACTCTTTTTTCTTTATTGTAAAATTGAGAGTGGTTCTCATCTAACAACTTGGATTTTTTTTATTTATTTTGGATTTTTCTGGAGTATAGAAAAAAATTTTTATCGAGAAATAACATCGAAGAAATTGCAACGTAACTGTTCAAAAAAAGACATTTACTTGGTATGAATTGTGGCTTTCGTAAAAGTTATTTAAAATCAAATTTTAAAACTTTTCAATTCAATATACGATATTTCCTGGAGGTTATACTTGAAAGTAGAAAATTGACAACTGGTATCTGTGCCAAATTTACGCTTCAATTTTACCCTTTTTTCATTTTCTGTCTTATTATTAACCTGCTATTCCCGGGTCGTATAATAATCCTTTTGTACGATGTGGTTAGATACATACCTTAATTGTCTTATAACTCGCTTACTTTTTCTATTTCGATAAAACCATTTAGTATTCGGAAAGTGCCTGTTAAACACGTATTAAGTCAGAATTTCGTAGTTCAGTAACTGGAAAAAAATTTCAACAATCGTTTTTAAAAAACGACACTGTTTCTTGAATCTAATCTAGTGCGGGTAGACCACCTCATACAATGACCGAAACCACGAATTTATAAGGATTTCGTCGTAGGACTGTGCAATTCTAAAAATAAAATTTAAAAAAATCAGTTTTTTGGTCGGATTTTCATGAAAATCCCACCTTGTGGTGGTTGGTGATGATTAAGTACGGACACAATTGTGTAAACTAATGTTAATTAAATAATGATTTCATACTTCCGAGAAGAAACATCGGCCGGCATTTTTATCGGTGTCTATGATATCAAGACTAACTCATACCCAACCTTAGTATTTTCAGATGTTTTCCTATTTTTATTTTGTTTTTGGTGGCGGGAATTCTATTTCAATTTCATCACTATTTCGCTTTTTGGCCATTTTATGTTTTGGTGGTGGACGGTTCATTTATCAAATCAAATTCGAGTTTATTGTTTCAGTTCTTTCCTGTGCAGTTTTCGTGTTTGCGACGTGGGATTTGTCTGTCGTTTGTGCCCATATCGTTTGATATTGTTATTTTCTTTGGTTATCTAGCTGTATGAGTGGTTTAGCTTCATAAAGCTAGGTTACCGGAGTTAAAAACAATGTCAAAACTTCACTAAATTTGTGACAGCGTGTGGTCTATACTATTTACGTGAAAATTTTCAAGGACTAGGAACCATATGGTGCTCTCAAGTTGCACTGATATATTTTTTATTAAAATTTTCATGTTCGGTCCTGAATTGAATTAAATTTTTGTTTTTAATTAATTAAAAGTGACTAATAAAAAAAATTGTTTATTAAAATTCTTTAAAAATTTAATTTAAATGTGAGAGATCTCTTTGAAATTTAAACAATTTGTATCCTTAAATCCTTTTGATAAATTAATCATTTTTGTTCGTTTATCCTTCTGTGTTGTCCTCTTCCTTTCGGCTTGTTTTTATGTTTTATTTTTATTACTTTAATGTTGTGTTTATGTTTTAACTCAATTAAACATCTGTTTAAATAATTAACGAAAACAATACTGGGTAAAATTATGTTAACAGGTGTTAAAAAATCAACACGGGATATATAATGTTAATAGTCGAGGTCGGACTCTTTAAATTAATAAATAATATACATATTTTATTACTGCTTCAGGTTCGTGATCTGCGTCAACGAAAAATACACAAAACGTATATTTTAAAACTTCAGTAACTTACCCCAACATGCTGAAGCTGCTAAAAATTAATTTTTTGAGATATCAAAAATCGGAAATACTGTCTTAAGGCGTTACATCACTTTCAAATGCCGAAAAAGAAGGTTTTACAAAAAAACCAACTTTAATTTGTTTATAAAAAAAATTTATTTGTTAAACAGTTTCAAAAATCTTGGATACCGGCCTAGATAATCTAAGAAACTACAGGTAAAATTTAAAGTTAATCGAATGAAAATTGTTGGAATTATCTGGCCCACCATTCTGGAAAACGTAGCTTCAGAGAAAAAGGCATGTAAAGCTTTAAAATGTGTTTATGGTTTTTTTTGTGTTCTTACCTACCATGCCTTCTCTGAGTTATTTATGGAAATATAAGTTTCAGAAAACAATTTTTTCAAAGTGATGTAATCCTTAAACCAATTTATATATTCATTTACATTCAAGTATTTATATTTTTATTGACACAATTGTAATTTTTAATCGAAAACATTTCGAAAAGAGATCTGTCTTGTTCAGTTAAATGTTATTTATTTGTAAAGTTAATCTATTCTCCCGAAATTCGATTATATTTTAATAATTGTTGTAATTAATCAACTCTATAACAATTTGTTTAAATCTTGTTAACATTTTGTTCAACATGAGATATTACTCTTCAATGTTTGCGTCACATGTTCCACAATCAAATTTGTAAATTTTGAGTATCATTTTCATTTAATTAATTAATTCACAACAACTTATCATAAGTTTCAAATTTTATTTGTTGATGTTGAATTGTCTCAAAATGAGATGGGTTTTCGCAATTGTATCGACTTGTAAGTTTATAGAACAGCGAGTTAATGATATATGTATGTGTGTAGGTACTATTTTGTCCCAAAAGTTTCGTTTTATTCGTATAAATAAGGGTCTTTCTACAGTATTAGTATTTTTAGTGGTCTACGAATACATTATTACATATCCGTTTAATTTCGATTATTTGAAAAGTGTCTAAATATTACAAATGTTGAAGTAGCTTTGTTAAAAGATGGTTGGTGGAACGGGGGAAGATATAGGCTACTTCTTATCATGGCAGAACATCCGATTCCCGTGAGGAAATTTATTTAATCACGTAAGAACCTGATTTATGTAAAAGTAGATCACCGAATCAATTATGTTAGAGAAGTAAAGAAGACTGAACACCACTAATTTAAATTCGATATAAAATTTAATATTTCCTAACGAAAAAATGTCCAACTATAACATACTCAAATGCATAGGATTTTTCGAAAAAACTGTAGATAAATAATCTGGACGAATTTGAGATTGAAGTCAATTAAAGGCATCTCGGACCACATTTTTGGAGTTCACGTAGGCGAAAACTACATAAATAGTTTAAAATTAATGTTTTCGTTAGTATGTAGAAGGCGCTATCTGTTGACAATCTGTTCGTCTTCATTTTATTCAAATGTATTTCGAAAGTCGTTGGCCGTATACCGACGTATCAGCTTGTTTGTTGTTCATATGCAAACTAGACATAATCAGACTAGTACACGGCGTGACATAAAATAATGAAACTTCTATTATAAAATACAGTACGAGTTATAAATGTATGATAATTTATTTTCATTTGTTATAGTTATGATGGTGTTATGGTTTTGTCAGAAAGTAGGGCAAATAGATAAAGTGAACGTAATAATTCATAGCATTTTCATGAAAATTTTCAAATATACTGTAACAACTGAACTTACTGAACGATGCGAGACGCGACAAGCGCATCTAACCATAGTTATCGTACATATTGCGTCTGTTTTTGTTCAATTGGAAAATTTTTCAATCGTACATACCTATTCTAAGGTATGTTCGTGAGTAAATAATAAAAATTTTCGTCTTGATAAATAGATTGAATTTATTTTTGTTTACCGACAATATAACTTGTGAGGAACGTTGTTTCCAGCGCCGATTGTATTGAAAGTTGGCGTCCTAGGTTGTATTCCGCCTCTATTTTTATTTGTCGAATTTTGTTAAAATTTCCAGATTCCTGAGTTTGTATTTATAACTATAAAAATAAGTTTATTTCAATGTAGCTCGAAATTTTAAACGCGATTGTCCTCAAATTTGATATGGACCTTCAATATGTAGATGTGTTTTTCTATGATCCAAATTTTAGAAAATTCAAAAAATTATCCTTTTTTTCAGACAATTGTCATTATACAAATGTTTTCCTCTCACTTTGGTTCTGATGGTAAGAAAATAGGACGAGGACCGTATCAAGAAATTTCGTATGATTTTTATTTGAGAGTTACGAAAGGATTTCAATCACGTCTTCCTTTTTTACGATAAGATGTTACCAATTATAATTATCTTGAATTTTTTTTTTAAATTTTTTTTCAGCAAATAATAAATAATTGAGACAAAGAAAATTTTCGATGTTTTAAATAATTTAATTTTAAAAATATAAATTTGGCTTAAATTGAAGCCTACATTACAAAGATGTACTTTACATCGACTTAAATTCTGCTTAAAAACAATTGAATTTTCTAAATAAACTTTATTTAAATTTCAATGCGTTTGTTTTATTCGAGTTCCTTTGTCTTGTGTCCTATATTCTGTTCAATCCAATCCAAATATTCCGTGACTCGCGTATAGACACCCGGATATCCCGGTTCACCGCATTTATTCCCAAACGAGACAATTCCAATTTGAATCCATCGTGCATTCTTCAGAAGCATCAATGGACCACCTGAATCACCCTACGAAAACGAAATTTTCGTAAATAAATTTGGTATTTACTCAGAGCTTCCATTGTAATATAAATACCTGGCAGGCATCAACGCCTCCATTTGCATAGCCGGCACAAATGAAATTTTCCGTAATCGGTTGGAAATACGCCTGATTACAGTCTTCATTACGCCACACCGGTAAAATAGCCTGGCGTTGAACCGTACTCTCTTTGCCACCTATTGGACAGAAACGCAATTAATTCGGTAAATAAGACTTAAGTTTCTTATGTAGTTATGGTCGTTAAATTCGTTATTACCAATTACCATAGTATGTTGTACCCCATCCAACGACCGTGGGACGTTGACCTGCAAATTTTTCTGACCGCAAACTAGGTGGCGGTAGACACAGTGGAATCACATAGCGCGACTTTCGTACTGGTGTCTCCAGAACGAAAATTGCAATATCGTTATAGAAGCCCACACGACTGAATCGTGGGTGAGCTCGAATGTCGGACACGCGTACCGTAACTGGATTCGACGGTTCATCTTCTCGTTCCAAATCGATATCACCAAGACGTACCGTGAACTGTCTCGGTGAAAATCTGAAATTTTAAAGATTTTTGTTTATTAAAAAAACGATCATGTTCAAGTTGCATATAATGTCCCGTATAATAAGTTGTTTTTTTTTTTTTTTAAGGGGAGGTTTACTTGAGAGTCGTTAAAAAAAAATCGATTTTTTTTTTTTTGCAGAAATTGGTAGCTAATTATGTGTAGAATATGTTCTCAAAGTGATTTTGCTGAAAGTAATTTAAGGGAAGGTTTACTTGAGATTTGATAAAAAAATCGATTTTTTTTTGCCGAAATTGATAGCAAATTATGTGTAGAATATGTTCCCAAAGTGATTTTACTGAAAATAATTTAAAAACAAGATTCTTGCACATTAACCGAATCCAGCTTTCTATAAAACAAAAAAATTCAAAAAACGTAGTTCACGCAATAATGAGTATTAAATATAAAATTTTGAAAATACGTTTCTTTATGTATATTTTATAATATCTCGGAACTACATTTTTGGAACTGGCGGACACGATAACTCAAAAACTATTCGATGGATCCTTTTTTTAAATTTTTTATTTTAAGGATAATTCAATTCTTCGGCATCTCTACCTAAGTTCGATACACTTTCAATATTTTTTTTTATTTTTAAATTTACTTTAAAGAGCGAAAAATAAGGCAAAAATCGTAATCAAAAATTCAAACATCCGCCATTTTTTTTTCTTTCAGCAATTTATTGATATTATAGGTAGAGGTGCCGGTACTCTTCATTTATTTTATAAATCTTTTTTGTTTTTGGATTTCGGTGGTTTATTACCGGCGCTAGGATGTCCACCAACAAGGCATTGGATTTTCGGATCGTCACACTGCACTATCTATAAAATGTACACTTTTTTATATTTTTCCTTGAAAAATTTTTTTTTGTGTAGTTTAATACTTAATAAATATGTGCACAAAATTTGAAATTGATATTTACTTCCGTTCTTGAGAAAAAAATTCTAGAAAAATACATAATTTTTAAGGACTCTCGAGTAAACCTTCCCTTAATATGAACAAACAAAAATTTTAAACAACATGTAAGGACCACTTGGGAAATAAAGGTGAAAATTCTTACGATCTTTGTCGCGTATCTTTAGTGCAGTGCGCAGCGGTTAGTACATGTTTGGCTGTGATCAATGATCCACCACACCAAAATTCGGTTCTTCGTGGTCCATGTAGAAAAATTGCAGCCATCCATGGCCATCGTCCCGGCAAAGCTTCCTCGCCGCCAACAACACGAAATTTAGCGTTTTCAGGTTGTCCACAATCTGCAACATATTCGAATTGATGCAAACGATATTACACATCAGTCGACTGATATGCATAAAAAAAACTTACCATCAGGGTCAACAATCAGTGAATTGTTAACGATTGGAATCTGCGGAATTGGCTTTGGTTTTGGTTTCAGTACGGGGCTACTAGATGACGTGGTATGTATGATCACTGTGGGTCTTGGTGATGATACCAGTGGTCGAGCTGTCGTTGTCACTGGTCGCAGCGGCAACGGTTTTGTTGTCACTGGTTTATATACAGGTTTTCTAGTGGTGGTTGTGGTGATAATCACCCCATTGTCCTCAGGGTCAATCGGACAGCAAACGCCGGGCACAAAAAGACTTTTAAAACACAATGATTGTCTCAGATTACCCAAATTTAATAACAGTTGAGGACAATTACTCAAATCGTCGCAAATGCCTTTATCACCCTCCGGCGTCGTGCAACTCCTTGCGCCCGAACCTGAATTATCCACCTTGGAGATAGCGGTTGGCACTGTTACAGTGGTCGTTGTGGTTAGTACGGTCGGTTTGATTGGGGCCAGTACCGGCACAACTTCACGAACGAACGGTGCTATTGTATCCGTGACATTTGGCCCTAAAACATTTTTACTAATTGTGTAGAGTGCATTGGGCAGATCTTCAGCTGGACTGGGATCCGAACTTCGCGTCATATTCACTAAATAACGTCCTACAGTATTTATGGCACCTAATGTTTCTGTGATTCGGTGTAACGTTTGCGGTCGAATATGGCGTCCTTGTTCAATTTCGTCAAAATTTTCCTCGTTTGTGACGTCATCGAAGTGAATGCGGATTTGTCGTTTCTTTGGTTGTGGTATATCGATGCGGATCCATTTATTATTATTTGGATTTAAATTTGGCTCTAATACTAAAAATAAGAATAGAGGATTTAATATTATTGTTTTTTCCGTGTATCAAAAATTGGATTACCTTCGAAATATTTCAGAAACTGGCCATTCGTTCCAAAGATGGACATACCTAAGAACAAAAAAAATTTGAATTAGTTTTTCATTAGGTGTAAATGATGGTGTAGTGAATATTAAAAATTTTTGCCGCAACTTGTTCAAATATTGCCATGAGGTGCACCTCAATACACTACGGCCCTGAAACGAAAGCAATTTTTTGATCGAGATACAGGACAGTTAAGTGTGACATTTTCGTGGGACGAACTTCTTTCTTTAATTTCAGTTTTTAAATAAACACGGATTTGCCTACACAAATACAGCAATGGAAATTATCTCAACTATAAATTCCACTATTTTAATCAAATCTTCCAAATCGGACACTACTGGGTATTTTAAAAGTTTATTTGCAATATAATATATCTAAAAATTGTATTTAAACTCAGTCTATAACATCACAAATCTATAACACCATAAAAATTTTCAAAAAATATCCATGATTTCGATCCAGTATAAATTATTTATTAATAGCAACTTACGACAAACTTAAATACAGCTATATTCAAACTAGAGATGAGCTAAACGGTTATTTTCTAATAACTGTTATTGCAATAACAGTTACTGAAAAATAACTGTTATTTATAACAGTTATTGTAATAACTGGTATGGTATTTGGATATTTTAACATATTGTAAGATATTCGATATGCGTATAAACGGTTCTGTTAGTGAAATATGCACACATCTATAATACTGACGGATACTAGATAATATTTTTTGCTTTATTGTACTGCAATATCTATTCAAATACTTGTCTATACAAGAATTTAGGCTTCATATACACAATTTTAACAATTTTATGGATACAAAATTACAAATACAAATAGATAACTGTACAATAGACAATAGTTCATTTTTAAGGGTTTTTTAAATATGCTACAATAGAAAATGTGTAACTTGCCTGGGGCGTTATTATTTTGAAATTCTCCGTAGGTGGTTAAAATAAATTACTGTGATCCTTGCTTTCGAATATATTAATATTGACCTATGTTATCGATATTTCCAAAGGAGTTATTTAAGTAACCAGTTACTGGGTATTCCAGTTATTGACGATAACTGTTATCTTTCTATACTAGTTATAAAATAACAGTTATCGATATATCGATCATCTCTAATTCAAACTATAAACTATTAATTATAATAATTATAAGAAATTCTTTTTTTTTACTATTTACACCGTCAGTATTATAATGTCAGTTTTATGGCAGTTTGGATGTCTCGAGAACTTCCTATATTTATTTTGTTGTAATTTTTATGTACGTCATGGTACCAATATTTAATTTTGTATGTGCAATAACAATTGTACACCCAGTGACTGTTATGATATGAGTGATTTTATTTTAGTTGAAATATTTTGTGTTCAACTTTCTTCAAATTTCTTTATAGAAAAAGAGCAATTATTTACATAAATAAAGGAAAGTTAATTAGGTACTTACCGTCTACTTAAATATTGTCTTACTTGGTAGACAAAAAATGTCTATAATTTATTTAATGTATTTTAATTGTGATTTTTTTTTTACATATTTTAACTTATTATTCAATTATAATCCATGGGAAATGTTTCATTAATTACAAAGTCAATTTCCCCGATACAAAATAGTGATCTGTTGATCACAGATCGAAATCTTTTTGTCATGTTTTTTTCATAACTGCTGAGAAACTGAATATGTTTATAAAAAAAAAATAAAAATACACTGCCGGGGCATTAAACTGCATCTTACTATTTTAAATTTTGTGTCTTATATTATTAACATCATGTTTGAAACAATAATAACTTTAAGACAAGGACAGGGTAAACTGATCCTTAAATGTTTCTAACGAAATTACGAAAAGACTGATTGCGTAGCTTCTTTTTTAATGTCAGATCAATTCGTAGAAAAAAATAGAGAAATCAACAGATATTATTTGACGTTTTGAGCAGTCACATAATTGCGAAAATTAAGGCAAAGTTAAGGGGACTATTTAGGAATCAAACCGCACAATTCGTTTTCTAAATTTTGTTTGTTGATTGGCGTGAAAGTGGGATTAAAAGTGACACTTTACTCTCGATTATGAGGGACTAAATTATGTACTTTACTCCTGGAATTGCAAAAAAATACTATTCCTATGAGAACGAATCTCAAATAGTCATTTTATATTAATTTCTATCAAACAACAGACTATTTGCAGTTTTCTCTTGAATTCGATTATAACTTTTTCCGTAGTTCAATAAAACTTTAAATGGTGGTGTAGAAAATTTCAAATATCAATTACCGTTGTTTCAGTTGGATGAGTTTTAATGTTTGACTAACCTCATTTTTTCGCGTTTTAACAACGTTCTGTGATATTGAGGTTTTTTTTTTGAACTGAAAACCAAATACAAAAGAAAAACTTAAAACAATAGAAACCAGCGCGCTTCAATTAAATTCTTATGAACATCTTACCAATTGATTTCAACAATTCCGATGTTTTTGTGAATAAATTTCACGCGTTTTGGTTCATTGACTTCACAGATATTGCAAATCAGGGACGGTTCAAGGATAGATGTGACAGTGACATCAATATCTCGGCAGTAGAGTCTTTGAGCGAATGTGGTACAGTGGTTCTTTATCTGTATACGGATGATTAATCGATTAGTCAGTTTAGTCGACTAATTTTGTTTACATTTAGTCATATTTTAGTCGACTATTTTACCATCGATTAAATGATTAATTTTTTTTAAATGACTAAAAACGACTAATTTAACAATTTTTCTGTATTAGTTATTGGACTTCAAAAAATGAAAACTAAAAAATTATTTATTTGTATGATTTTTTACTTTTATGTTATTAATATATTGTGATATTTCATATTTTTCTTTTTCTTTAAAAAAAAAAATATTAAAAGTCCATAAATAAATTCAAAAGAAAACCTTGTTTTTGAAAAAAAGCTACGGTTACCTTATTCATGAATTCAACTAAAAATTTCGTCGATTAGTCGACTCCTCTGTGCTCGATATTTTCGACTAATGACTAATTTTATCGAAAAAACAATTTTAGTCGATTAATCGACTAACTGTTTCTCGGCCCGACATCACTAATCTGTACGTTAAGCGGTTTTGGATCTTTCCTATTAAGGATTCTCCTGATAAAGTTTTGGGGTCAGATAACCGCTCCCTAAATACTGATATCTTAGCGGCAACAAAGCGTCACAGCTGTATGCTACCACATTTTCTGCAGGTTGGATTTGTGTATAAGTTTAATACTTGCAAAAATTGACCCCGTTGTCATCTATGAATATTTTTATGTAATTATATCGAAATTTTGACACATCAAGATTCCAATCTTGCTGGAATTTTAGCTTGTTAGAATGTTGAACCTATTGATATCCGGGATCAAGTTAAGGCAAATGCTGGAAGATCTTTTGGAATGAAGTTGTGGTATAAATTTTGAAGAGATGTAGGGGACCAAATTATTACGTAACTAACAAAACAAAAATTGTAATTTTTTGGGGGAAATAACTCCCCGAAAAAAATGAAATTCATGCGCCAATGTATTAATCGAACTTTCTGTGGTAAATATAAGGTGTGATTTTATCGAATTTATTTCTGTTTATATATATCGTGGTTTCGGCTTTCACTTTCATTACTTGCTTTCGGTGAACACAGTCGCCGCTTATATTCCACTAACAGCCACTAGCTATATACATCGATCGGGTGCTACTATACAATACCGTTTACTCACTGAGTTTCTATATCAAGAGTTTCCAAAGTTTTGCCTCAACGAGCGCAATTACAAATTGTAAAGTATTTGGCCGGTCAACAAAATTAAATTAATAAATTGTATGACATAGTCATTCTGTATTGACAATTAGTGATGAGCAAAATCAGCCCTGATGTTGTAAAGTTGGTCTTTATTTCACACTTTTTTCAAGACAAAAACTAACAAAAACAGGTCCAAAGTTGCGCCTCATCGATTTTGATCAAATTTCGTCTACAAGTAGAGCAACATATCCATATAAAAAATTTTCGTTGCATTTTGAACTATTTTTGTTCAAAATTATTTAGTTTGACTACGGGAGGAATCGACTGTTACGGCTGCCTGAATTTGGCTCAAAAATTTAAGCACGTTTTTCTCGAAACTACTTTTTTCGATATGATCAACATAAACCATCGAGCGAGCCTTGATTGCTAATTTTAAATAAACTAAATATTTCATTTTTCAATTTCTATTATTGCATGGATTCACTAATACAAGATTTTCGGAAATTGGGATAAGTTGGTAGACCGTGTAGTATAGTGGCACCGTATATTGTATTTATGATATTATTGAAAAAGAAAATACTAACCGAAACCAAAACACATAGCCACCGTAGTTATTCAGTTCTTATATTACATACATACGTTTGGGTATTATAACATATTTTCTATTAATAACACATTCCTCGTGATATCAAATACATGAGTGATTACGAAAATTGTTTATACGGAATTGAATTTACTTATTATAGTTAAGGGGGGTTACATTATTCAGGCGTACTGAAAAATGAGGCCCCTTTTGGAAATTTTTTTCTCTGCCACTAATAAAACAATCCGAGTTTTTCGGGGTCCATAATTTTTTTTTTAAATGCCTTTTTCGTTAAAGGGTTGTAATTTCTTAAACTTTAAGTGCATTTTTAGAAAAAAAATTCTTATGGACTTGGTTCACTTTTACACTTGTCCCTCCATATGTGTTTAAATTTTAAAATGTACTAAATTCAGGGTCGCCTTGAACTACTTAGAGGTTATTGGTCATTTGTCTATGCGATAACATGAATTACATGGTCGGCTAAATGGTCGCAAAACGACATTTCATATTACACGGCCTAATGTTATTAAAATTACTGATGGAAATGATTCCAGGCTACAAGAACTCTATTAAGGAGGGAGTTCAAATAAAAAGCAACTTTTTTACTTATGATTATTTTGCTTTTTGAAATTTTTTTTCAAATTAGGGAGGGTTTCAAATAGAAAATTTTGTTTTTGAAACATTCACTACTCTTCCCTACGGGAGGGGGCCTTTTTTTAAAAGTTTTTAAACGTTTACAAGGAACGCCATATCTCAGAAAGTAATGAATATTTTTTAAATATTTTTTCATTATTTTATTCCTAAAGGACCTGTCCATAAAGCTAAGTATGGGTTTCAGGTAATTTTAAAAATTAACTATGAAATTGTAATCCCAAACTTCTAAAAATTATAAAACTCAATTTTTATATATAAAAAAAAAATATTTAAAAATAGTTACAATTGTTCAAATGGAAAAAGCATACTCCACTTTATGCGCAATATATTTATGAACAAAATTAAAAAAAATTAAGTCTCTATCTTTTCTAGAACTTGACATATGATTTTCCTTGTCGGGAAAAACACAACTTTTGGGACACGGTAAAAAACAAAAATGATACCAAAAGAAGCGGTTTACTCACTGTTTATTAAAACGTCTACAAAGGCATACAAATAATAGGCTATTGACTATGTACAAAAAAACAGGGGGAAAAGGAACTAATTTGTAACAGGTGTCTTATTGGTTCATATGTTCAGTTGTACCCCAAAGATGATAAATTCACAAAGTGCTATTAAATTTAGGCGTGCGTTTTTACGAACGGCGTAAACTTATCGACGCTTACGTTTTTTAACTATAACTCAAAAACTATGCATTTTTCGTAAATACACATAATATGAGTTTTTGCAGAGAATTAAATTTCCTATCGAAATGGCACTTTATGAACTCAAAAAGCTTTTTTCTCAACAAAATAAGTCAAAACAATTATTTAAAAAAAAGCTCAAATTTTTTAATTTTTCTTTTTTTTTTAAATTGTTGAGTAGTACTTTTTTCTGAGTGAATTTAGGTATAGGGATTGGTTCACAAAAAAGAAAGCTGATGTAATTCCCGTCAGAATGGTGACCGATCAAAATATTTTCGATAAAAACCGGCTGAGATACAGTCGTTCAAATTTACCTACTTTTTTACAATTTTATTTCTTTTGACTTTTATACCATATTATTTGAAATTTTTACACAAAAATATTATTTTTATTGAGTACAAAAATTATTTCTGCTTTACCAGAGGTAACGATAAAAGTGATAACGATAAAATTTTGATATTCATATGATCTTAGGTATAAAAAAAAAAACTTTAATATTGTACTAATTTATAGTTCTGTACCTATTATTTGTACTATTTGTACCTATTATTTGTATTACTGTATATTTAAAGTTACATGTACCTATTATATTTCTCTCATAATGTTTTCAAATTCAATATCAATATCTTCATCAACATCGTTTTGGACATCCTCTTCTGTCATTTCTGGAATATCCGCATTTTCACAATTTAGGCCCATACATTCTTTGCAGAACATGGAGCAGCTAATTCCTATAATTTTCTACAGCCGCAATTTACGTAATAGAATTAAATCGTAATTTCTCTTTATGGCATTAAGGCCAACACTTTAGGTAGTTCTCGGTTACAACTTTTTCAAAAATTATCAAAAAGCACAAAATTTTCTCTAACCAATTTCCCACTAACTTCTGATGCCACTAAATATCACGGTTTAAGGACGTACCACCAAATTCAACAGTGGGAAGGAAATATTTCAAATCCATTTGAGTGGGGTTGGCAAAAATCTAAAAATGGATTAGTGCCAATTAAAACAACAAAACCTCCTGCACTGCAGAATTTACTGGAACAAATAGCTTAGGGGTGTATAAAAGGTTGTCACGGAAATTGCAGCTGTAGAAAATTAGGAATTAGCTGCAAAGAATTTATTTGCGAAAATGCAGATGTTCCAGAAAATTGTGAAAATGCGGATGTTCCAGAAATTACAGAAGGAGATGTCCAAAACGATGTTAATGAAGATATTGATATTGAATTTGAAAACATTATGAGAGAAATATAATAGGTACATTTAATTTTTTTTAAAAAATAGAACTGTAATTTAGTACAATATTAAAGTTTCTATTTATACCTAAGATCATATGAATATCAAAATTTTTAGCAAATAATGCAGATAAAGCAGAAATAATTTTTCTACTCAATAAAAATAATTTTTGCGTGTAAAAATTACAAATAAAATGGTATAAAAGTCAAAAGTAATAAAATTGTAAAAAAGTAGGTAACTTTGAACGACTGTATCTCAGCCGGTTGTTATCGAAAATAGTTTTATCGGTCACCATTCTGACGGGAATTACATCAGCTTTCTTTCTTGTGAACCAATCCCTATACCTAAATTCACTCAGAAAAAAGTACTACTCAAAAATTTAAAAGAAAAGAAAAATTGAAAAATTTGAGCTTTTCTTTAAAAAGTTTTTTTGACTTATTTTGTTGAGAAAAAAGTTTTTTGAGTTCATAAAGTGCCATTTCGATAAGAAATTTAATTATCTACAAAAAATCATAGCATGTGTATTTACGACAAATGGATAGTTTTTGAGTTATAGTTAAAAAACGTAAGCGTCGATAAGTTTACGCCGTTCGTAAAAACGCACGCCTAAATTTAATAGCACTTTGTGAATTTATCATCTTTGGGGTACAATTGAGCATATGAAACAATAAAACACCTGTTACGAATTAGTTCCTTATTCAACTACATAGTCAATAGCCTATAGGAGAACATAAGTGCGAGGAGAAATTTTAAATAATTTTTTTTTTGTGAAAATTCGATTTAAGGACTTTATGTAGTGCAAAATTATTATAAATAAATGCTTTTGCAAAAAACTGTTGTTTTCTTTCACAATTTCCCATTTCCTGCAGAGTTTTTGAATTTTCGAAAATTTTTAATTTTTTGAGAAAAAGTCGAACTTTTTCCCGCCACGCACTTATGTTCTCCTAATACCAATTTCGAAAATTTGAAATATATCCAATTTTTTTAAGAAAAGCAAATTTTTTTTTACCTCCTTCCATTTATATTCTCCTAATACCAATTTTCAATTTTTTGTACTTTTTGCCATTTTTTTGAAAAATCCGATATCGTATTAGGAGAACATAAGTGCGAGGAGAAATTTTAAATAATTTTTTTTTGTGAAAATTCGATTTAAGGACTTTATGTAGTGCAAAATTATTATAAATAAATGCTTTTGCAAAAAACTCTTGTTTTCTTTCACAATTTCCCATTTCCTGCAGAGTTTTTGAATTTTCGAAACTTTCTAATTTTTTGAGAAAAAGTCAAACTTTTTCCCGCCACGCACTTATGTTCTCCTAATACCAATTTCGAAAATTTGAAAAAAATCCAATTTTTTTAAGAAAAGCACATTTTTTTTACCTCCTTCCATTTATATTCTCCTAATACCAATTTTCAATTTTTTGCACTTTTTGCCATTTTTTTGAAAAATCCGATATCGTATTAGGAGAACATAAGTGCGAGGAGAAATTTTAAATAATTTTTTTTGTGAAAATTCGATTTAAGGACTTTATGTAGTGCAAAATTATTATAAATAAATGCTTTTGCAAAAAACTGTTGTTTTCTTTCACAATTTCCCATTTCCTGCAGAGTTTTTGAATTTTCGAAAATTTTTAATTTTTTCAGAAAAAGTCAGACTTTTTCCCGCCACGCACTTATGTTCTCCTAATACCAATTTCGAAAATTTGAAAAAAATCCAATTTTTTTAAGAAAAGCACATTTTTTTTACCTCCTTCCATTTATATTCTCCTAATACCAATTTCAATTTTTTGTACTTTTTGCCATTTTTTTGAAAAATCCGATATCGTATTAGGAGAACATAAGTGCGAGGAGAAATTTTAAATAATTTTTTTTTGTGAAAATTCGATTTAATGACTTTATGTAGTGCAAAATTATTATAAATAAATGCTTTTGCAAAAAACTCTTGTTTTCTTTCACAATTTCCCATTTCCTGCAGAGTTTTTGAATTTTCGAAACTTTCTAATTTTTTGAGAAAAAGTCAAACTTTTTCCCGCCACGCACTTATGTTCTCCTAATACCAATTTCGAAAATTTGAAAAAAATCCAATTTTTTTAAGAAAAGCACATTTTTTTACCTCCTTCCATTTATATTCTCCTAATACCAATTTTCAATTTTTTGTACTTTTTGCCATTTTTTTGAAAAATCCGATATCGTATTAGGAGAACATAAGTGCGAGGAGAAATTTTAAATAATTTTTTTTTGTGAAAATTCGATTTAAGGACTTTATGTAGTGCAAAATTATTATAAATAAATGCTTTTGCAAAAAACTGTTGTTTTCTTTCACAATTTCCCATTTCCTGCAGAGTTTTTGAATTTTCGAAAATTTTTAATTTTTTCAGAAAAAGTCAAACTTTTTCCCGCCACGCACTTATGTTCTCCTAATACCAATTTCGAAAATTTGAAAAAAATCCAATTTTTTTAAGAAAAGCACATTTTTTTTACCTCCTTCCATTTATATTCTCCTAACACCAATTTTCAATTTTTTGTACTTTTTGCCATTTTTTTGAAAAATCCGATATCGTATTAGGAGAACATAAGTGCGAGGAGAAATTTTAAATAATTTTTTTTTGTGAAAATTCGATTTAAGGACTTTATGTAGTGCAAAATTATTATAAATAAATGCTTTTGCAAAAAACTGTTGTTTTCTTTCACAATTTCCCATTTCCTGCAGAGTTTTTGAATTTTCGAAACTTTTTAATTTTTTGAGAAAAAGTCAAACTTTTTTCCGCCACGCACTTATGTTCTCCTAATACCAATTACGAAAATTTGAAAAAAATCCAATTTTTTTAAGAAAAGCAAATTTTTTTACCTCCTTCCATTTATATTCTCCTAACACCAATTTTCAATTTTTTGTACTTTTTGCCATTTTTTTGAAAAATCCGATATCGTATTACGAGAACATAAGTGCGAGGAGAAATTTTAAAGAATTTTTTTTTGTGAAAATTCGATTTATGGACTTTATGTAGTGCAAAATTATTATAAATAAATGCTTTTGCAAAAAACTGTTGTTTTCTTTCACAATTTCCCATTTCCTGCAGTTTTTGAATTTTCGAAAATTTTTAATTTTTTGAGAAAAAGTCAAACTTTTTCCCGCCACGCACTTATGTTCTCCTAATACCAATTTCGAAAATTTGAAAAAAATCCAATTTTTTTAAGAAAAGCACATTTTTTTTACCTCCTTCCATTTATATTCTCCTAACACCAATTTTCAATTTTTTGTACTTTTTGCCATTTTTTTGAAAAATCCGATATCGTATTAGGAGAACATAAGTGCGAGGAGAAATTTTAAAGAATTTTTTTTTGTGAAAATTCGATTTATGGACTTTATGTAGTGCAAAATTATTATAAATAAATGCTTTTGCAAAAAACTGTTGTTTTCTTTCACAATTTCCCATTTCCTGCAGTTTTTGAATTTTCGAAAATTTTTAATTTTTTGAGAAAAAGTCAAACTTTTTCCCGCCACGCACTTATGTTCTCCTAATACCAATTTCGAAAATTTGAAAAAAATCCAATTTTTTTAAGAAAAGCTCATTTTTTTTACCTCCTTCCATTTATATTCTCCTAACAACAATTTTCAATTTTTTGTACTTTTTGCCATTTTTTTGAAAAATCCGATATCGTATTAGGAGAACATAAGTGCGAGGAGAAATTTTAAAGAATTTTTTTTTGTGAAAATTCGATTTATGGACTTTATGTAGTGCAAAATTATTATAAATAAATGCTTTTGCAAAAAACTGTTGTTTTCTTTCACAATTTCCCATTTCCTGCAGTTTTTGAATTTTCGAAAATTTTTAATTTTTTGAGAAAAAGTCAAACTTTTTCCCGCCACGCACTTATGTTCTCCTAATACCAATTTCGAAAATTTGAAAAAAATCCAATTTTTTTAAGAAAAGCACATTTTTTTTACCTCCTTCCATTTATATTGTCCTAATACCAATTTTCAATTTTTGTACTTGTTGCGATTTTTTTGAAAAATCCGATATCGTATTAGGAGAACATAAGTGCGAGGAGAAATTTTAAATAATTTTTTTTTGTGAAAATTCGATTTATGGACTTTATGTAGTGCAAAATTATTACAAATAAATGCTTTTGCAAAAAACTGTTGTTTTCTTTCACAATTTCCCATTTCCTGCAGAGTTTTTGAATTTTCGAAAATTTTTAATTTTTTCAGAAAAAGTCAAACTTTTTCCCGCCACGCACTTATGTTCTCCTAATACCAATTTCGAAAATTTGAAAAAAAATATAATTTTTTAAGAAAAGCACATTTTTTTACCTCCTTCCATTTATATTGTCCTAATACCAATTTTCAATTTTTTGTACTTGTTGCGATTTTTTTGAAAAATCCGATATCGTATTAGGAGAACATAAGTGCGAGGAGAAATTTTAAATAATTTTTTTTGTGAAAATTCGATTTATGGACTTTATGTAGTGCAAAATTATTACAAATAAATGCTTTTGCAAAAAACTGTTGTTTTCTTTCACAATTTCCCATTTCCTGCAGAGTTTTTGAATTTTCGAAAATTTTTAATTTTTTCAGAAAAAGTCAAACTTTTTCCCGCCACGCACTTATGTTCTCCTAATACCAATTACGAAAATTTGAAAAAAATCCAATTTTTTTAAGAAAAGCAAATTTTTTTTACCTCCTTCCATTTATATTCTCCTAGCACCAATTTTCAATTTTTTGTACTTTTTGCCATTTTTTTGAAAAATCTGATATCGTATTAGGAGAACATAAGTGCGAGGAGAAATTTTAAATAATTCTTTTTTTGTGAAAATTCGATTTAAGGACTTTATGTAGTGCAAAATTATTAGAAATAAATGCTTTTGCAAAAAACAGTTGTTTTCTTTCACAATTTCCCATTTCCTGCAGAGTTTTTGAATTTTCGAAAATTTTTAATTTTTTGAGAAAAAGTCAAACTTTTTCCCGCCACGCACTTATGTTCTCCTAATACCAATTTCGAAAATTTGAAAAAAATATAATTTTTTTAAGAAAAGCACATTTTTTTTACCTCCTTCCATTTATATTGTCCTAATACCAATTTTCAATTTTTTGTACTTGTTGCGATTTTTTTGAAAAATCCGATATCGTATTAGGAGAACATAAGTACGAGGAGAAATTTTAAATAATTTTTTTTTGTGAAAATTCGATTTATGGACTTTATGTAGTGCAAAATTATTATAAATAAATGCTTTTGCAAAAAACTGTTGTTTTCTTTCACAATTTCCCATTTCCTGCAGTTTTTGAATTTTCGAAAATTTTTAATTTTTTGAGAAAAAGTCAAACTTTTTCCCGCCACGCACTTATGTTCTCCTAATACCAATTACGAAAATTTGAAAAAAATCCAATTTTTTTAAGAAAAGCAAATTTTTTTTACCTCCTTCCATTTATATTCTCCTAACACCAATTTTCAATTTTTTGTACTTTTTGCCATTTTTTGAAAAATCCGATATCGTATTAGGAGAACATAAGTGCGAGGAGAAATTTCAAAGAATTTTTTTTTGTGAAAATTCGATTTATGTACTTTATGTAGTGCAAAATTATTATAAATAAATGCTTTTGCAAAAAACTGTTGTTTTCTTTCACAATTTCCCATTTCCTGCAGTTTTTGAATTTTCGAAAATTTTTAATTTTTTGAGAAAAAGTCAAACTTTTTCCCGCCACGCACTTATGTTCTCCTAATACCAATTTCGAAAATTTGAAAAAAATCCAATTTTTTTAAGAAAGCTCATTTTTTTTACCTCCTTCCATTTATATTCTCCTAATACCAATTTTCAATTTTTTGTACTTTTTGCCATTTTTTTGAAAAATCCGATATCGTATTAGGAGAACATAAGTGCGAGGAGAAATTTTAAATAATTTTTTTTTGTGAAAATTCGATTTAAGGACTTTATGTAGTGCAAAATTATTATAAATAAATGCTTTTGCAAAAAACTCTTGTTTTCTTTCACAATTTCCCATTTCCTGCAGAGTTTTTGAATTTCGAAACTTTTTAATTTTTTGAGAAAAAGTCAAACTTTTTCCCGCCACGCACTTATGTTCTCCTAATACCAATTACGAAAATTTGAAAAAAATCCAATTTTTTTAAGAAAAGCAAATTTTTTTTACCTCCTTCCATTTATATTCTCCTAACACCAATTTTCAATTTTTTGTACTTTTTGCCATTTTTTTGAAAAATCCGATATCGTATTAGGAGAACATAAGTGCGAGGAGAAATTTTAAATAATTCTTTTTTTGTGAAAATTCGATTTAAGGACTTTATGTAGTGCAAAATTATTAGAAATAAATGCTTTTGCAAAAAACTGTTGTTTTCTTTCACAATTTCCCATTTCCTGCAGAGTTTTTGAATTTTCGAAAATTTTAATTTTTTCAGAAAAAGTCAAACTTTTTCCCGCCACGCACTTATGTTCTCCTAATACCAATTTCGAAAATTTGAAAAAAATCCAATTTTTTTAAGAAAATAACATTTTTTTTACCTCCTTCCATTTATATTCTCCTAACACCAATTTTCAATTTTTTGTACTTTTTGCCATTTTTTTGAAAAATCCGATATCGTATTAGGAGAACATAAGTGCGAGGAGAAATTTTAAAGAATTTTTTTTTTGTGAAAATTCGATTTATGGACTTTATGTAGTGCAAAATTATTATAAATAAATGCTTTTGCAAAAAACTGTTGTTTTCTTTCACAATTTCCCATTTCCTGCAGTTTTTGAATTTTCGAAATTTTTAATTTTTTGAGAAAAAGTCAAACTTTTTCCCGCCACGCACTTATGTTCTCCTAATACCAATTTCGAAAATTTGAAAAAAATCCAATTTTTTTAAGAAAAGCACATTTTTTTACCTCCTTCCATTTATATTCTCCTAATACCAATTTTCAATTTTTTGTACTTTTTGCCATTTTTTTGAAAAATCCGATATCGTATTAGGAGAACATAAGTGCGAGGAGAAATTTTAAATAATTTTTTTTTGTGAAAATTCGATTTATGGACTTTATGTAGTGCAAAATTATTACAAATAAATGCTTTTGCAAAAAACTGTTGTTTTCTTTCACAATTTCCCATTTCCTGCAGTTTTTGAATTTCGAAACTTTTTAATTTTTTGAGAAAAAGTCAAACTTTTTCCCGCCACGCACTTATGTTCTCCTAATACCAATTTCGAAAATTTGAAAAAAATCCAATTTTTTTAAGAAAAGCACATTTTTTTTACCTCCTTCCATTTATATTCTCCTAATACCAATTTTCAATTTTTTGTACTTTTTGCCATTTTTTTGAAAAATCCGATATCGTATTAGGAGAACATAAGTGCGAGGAGAAATTTTAAATAATTTTTTTTGTGAAAATTCGATTTAAGGACTTTATGTAGTGCAAAATTATTATAAATAAATGCTTTTGCAAAAAACTGTTGTTTTCTTTCACAATTCCCATTTCCTGCAGAGTTTTTGAATTTTCGAAACTTTTTAATTTTTTGAGAAAAAGTCAAACTTTTTCCCGCCACGCACTTATGTTCTCCTAATACCAATTACGAAAATTTGAAAAAAATCCAATTTTTTTAAGAAAAGCAAATTTTTTTTACCTCCTTCCATTTATATTCTCCTAACACCAATTTTCAATTATTTGTACTTTTTGCCATTTTTTTGAAAAATCCGATATCGTATTAGGAGAACATAAGTGCGAGGAGAAATTTTAAAGAATTTTTTTTGTGAAAATTCGATTTATGGACTTTATGTAGTGCAAAATTATTATAAATAAATGCTTTTGCAAAAAACTGTTGTTTTCTTTCACAATTTCCCATTTCCTGCAGTTTTTGAATTTTCGAAAATTTTTAATTTTTTGAGCAAAAGTCAAACTTTTTCCCGCCACGCACTTATGTTCTCCTAATACCAATTTCGGAAATTTTGAAAAAAATCCAATTTTTTTAAGAAAAGCACATTTTTTTTACCTCCTTCCATTTATATTCTCCTAATACCAATTTTCAATTTTTTGTACTTTTTGCCATTTTTTTGAAAAATCCGATATCGTATTAGGAGAACATAAGTGCGAGGAGAAATTTTAAATAATTTTTTTTGTGAAAATTCGATTTAAGGACTTTATGTAGTGCAAAATTATTATAAATAAATGCTTTTGCAAAAAACTGTTGTTTTCTTTCACAATTTCCCATTTCCTGCAGAGTTTTTGAATTTTCGAAACTTTTTAATTTTTTGAGAAAAAGTCAAACTTTTTCCCGCCACGCACTTATGTTCTCCTAATACCAATTACGAAAATTTGAAAAAAATCCAATTTTTTTAAGAAAAGCAAATTTTTTTTACCTCCTTCCATTTATATTCTCCTAACACCAATTTTCAATTTTTTGTACTTTTTGCCATTTTTTTGAAAAATCCGATATCGTATTAGGAGAACATAAGTGCGAGGAGAAATTTTAAAGAATTTTTTTTTGTGAAAATTCGATTTATGGTCTTTATGTAGTGCAAAATTATTATAAATAAATGCTTTTGCAGAAAACTGTTGTTTTCTTTCACAATTTCCCATTTCCTGCAGTTTTTGAATTTTCGAAAATTTTTAATTTTTTGAGAAAAAGTCAAACTTTTTCCCGCCACGCACTTATGTTCTCCTAATACCAATTTCGAAAATTTGAAAAAAATCCAATTTTTTTAAGAAAAGCACATTTTTTTTACCTCCTTCCATTTATATTCTCCTAATACCAATTTTCAATTTTTTGTACTTTTTGCCATTTTTTTGAAAAATCCGATATCGTATTAGGAGAACATAAGTGCGAGGAGAAATTTTAAATAATTTTTTTTTGTGAAAATTCGATTTAAGGACTTTATGTAGTGCAAAATTATTATAAATAAATGCTTTTGCAAAAAACTCTTGTTTTCTTTCACAATTTCCAATTTCCTGCAGAGTTTTTGAATTTTCGAAACTTTTTAATTTTTTGAGAAAAAGTCAAACTTTTTTCCGCCACGCACTGATGTTCTCCTAATACCAATTACGAAAATTTGAAAAAAATCCAATTTTTTTAAGAAAAGCAAATTTTTTTTACCTCCTTCCATTTATATTCTCCTAACACCAATTTTCAATTTTTTGTACTTTTTGCCATTTTTTTGAAAAATCCGATATCGTATTAGGAGAACATAAGTGCGAGGAGAAATTTTAAATAATTCTTTTTTTGTGAAAATTCGATTTAAGGACTTTATGTAGTGCAAAATTATTAGAAATAAATGCTTTTGCAAAAAACTGTTGTTTTCTTTCACAATTTCCCATTTCCTGCAGAGTTTTTGAATTTTCGAAAATTTTTAATTTTTTCAGAAAAAGTCAAACTTTTCCCGCCACGCACTTATGTTCTCCTAATACCAATTTCGAAAATTTGAAAAAAATCCAATTTTTTTAAGAAAAGCACATTTTTTTTACCTCCTTCCATTTATATTCTCCTAACACCAATTTTCAATTTTTTGTACTTTTTGCCATTTTTTTGAAAAATCCGATATCGTATTAGGAGAACATAAGTGCGAGGAGAAATTTTAAAGAATTTTTTTTTGTGAAAATTCGATTTATGGACTTTATGTAGTGCAAAATTATTATAAATAAATGCTTTTGCAAAAAACTGTTGTTTTCTTTCACAATTTCCCATTTCCTGCAGTTTTTGAATTTTCGAAAATTTTTAATTTTTTGAGAAAAAGTCAAACTTTTTCCCGCCACGCACTTATGTTCTCCTAATACCAATTTCGAAAATTTGAAAAAAATCCAATTTTTTTAAGAAAAGCACATTTTTTTTACCTCCTTCCATTTATATTCTCCTAATACCACTTTTCAATTTTTTGTACTTTTTGCCATTTTTTTGAAAAATCCGATATCGTATTAGGAGAACATAAGTGCGAGGAGAAATTTTAAATAATTTTTTTTTGTGAAAATTCGATTTAAGGACTTTATGTAGTGCAAAATTATTATAAATAAATGCTTTTGCAAAAAACTGTTGTTTTCTTTCACAATTTCCCATTTCCTGCAGAGTTTTTGAATTTTCGAAACTTTTTAATTTTTTGAGAAAAAGTCAAACTTTTTCCCGCCACGCACTTATGTTCTCCTAATACCAATTACGAAAATTTGAAAAAAATCCAATTTTTTTAAGAAAAGCAAATTTTTTTTACCTCCTTCCATTTATATTCTCCTAACACCAATTTTCAATTTTTTGTACTTTTTGCCATTTTTTTGAAAAATCCGATATCGTATTAGGAGAACATAAGTGCGAGGAGAAATTTTAAAGAATTTTTTTTTGTGAAAATTCGATTTATGGTCTTTATGTAGTGCAAAATTATTATAAATAAATGCTTTTGCAAAAAACTGTTGTTTTCTTTCACAATTTCCCATTTCCTGCAGTTTTTGAATTTTCGAAAATTTTTAATTTTTTGAGAAAAAGTCAAACTTTTTCCCGCCACGCACTTATGTTCTCCTAATACCAATTTCGAAAATTTGAAAAAAATCCAATTTTTTTAAGAAAAGCACATTTTTTTTACCTCCTTCCATTTATATTCTCCTAACACCAATTTTCAATTTTTTGTACTTTTTGCCATTTTTTTGAAAAATCCGATATCGTATTAGGAGAACATAAGTGCGAGGAGAAATTTTAAATAATTCTTTTTTTGTGAAAATTCGATTTAAGGACTTTATGTAGTGCAAAATTATTAGAAATAAATGCTTTTGCAAAAAACTGTTGTTTTCTTTCACAATTTCCCATTTCCTGCAGAGTTTTTGAATTTTCGAAAATTTTTAATTTTTTCAGAAAAAGTCAAACTTTTTCCCGCCACGCACTTATGTTCTCCTAATACCAATTTCGAAAATTTGAAAAAAATCCAATTTTTTTAAGAAAAGCACATTTTTTTTACCTCCTTCCATTATTCTCCTAACAACAATTTTCAATTTTTTGTACTTTTTGCCATTTTTTTGAAAAATCCGATTTCGTATTAGGAGAACATAAGTGCGAGGAGAAATTTTAAATAATTTTTTTTTGTGAAAATTCGATTTAAGGACTTTATGTAGTGCAAAATTATTATAAATAAATGCTTTTGCAAAAAACTCTTGTTTTCTTTCACAATTTCCCATTTCCTGCAGAGTTTTTGAATTTTCGAAACTTTTTAATTTTTTGAGAAAAAGTCAAACTTTTTCCCGCCACGCACTTATGTTCTCCTAATACCAATTACGAAAATTTGAAAAAAATCCAATTTTTTTAAGAAAAGCAAATTTTTTTTACCTCCTTCCATTTATATTCTCCTAACACCAATTTTCAATTTTTTGTACTTTTTGCCATTTTTTTGAAAAATCTGATATCGTATTAGGAGAACATAAGTGCGAGGAGAAATTTTAAATAATTCTTTTTTTGTGAAAATTCGATTTAAGGACTTTATGTAGTGCAAAATTATTAGAAATAAATGCTTTTGCAAAAAACAGTTGTTTTCTTTCACAATTTCCCATTTCCTGCAGAGTTTTTGAATTTTCGAAAATTTTTAATTTTTTGAGAAAAAGTCAAACTTTTTCCCGCCACGCACTTATGTTCTCCTAATACCAATTTCGAAAATTTGAAAAAAATATAATTTTTTTAAGAAAAGCACATTTTTTTTACCTCCTTCCATTTATATTGTCCTAATACCAATTTTCAATTTTTTGTACTTGTTGCGATTTTTTTGAAAAATCCGATATCGTATTAGGAGAACATAAGTACGAGGAGAAATTTTAAATAATTTTTTTTTGTGAAAATTCGATTTATGGACTTTATGTAGTGCAAAATTATTATAAATAAATGCTTTTGCAAAAAACTGTTGTTTTCTTTCACAATTTCCCATTTCCTGCAGTTTTTGAATTTTCGAAAATTTTTAATTTTTTGAGAAAAAGTCAAACTTTTTCCCGCCACGCACTTATGTTCTCCTAATACCAATTACGAAAATTTGAAAAAAATCCAATTTTTTAAGAAAAGCAAATTTTTTTTACCTCCTTCCATTTATATTCTCCTAACACCAATTTTCAATTTTTTGTACTTTTTGCCATTTTTTTGAAAAATCCGATATCGTATTAGGAGAACATAAGTGCGAGGAGAAATTTCAAAGAATTTTTTTTTGTGAAAATTCGATTTATGTACTTTATGTAGTGCAAAATTATTATAAATAAATGCTTTTGCAAAAAACTGTTGTTTTCTTTCACAATTTCCCATTTCCTGCAGTTTTTGAATTTTCGAAAATTTTTAATTTTTTGAGAAAAAGTCAAACTTTTTCCCGCCACGCACTTATGTTCTCCTAATACCAATTTCGAAAATTTGAAAAAAATCCAATTTTTTTAAGAAAAGCTCATTTTTTTTACCTCCTTCCATTTATATTCTCCTAATACCAATTTTCAATTTTTTGTACTTTTTGCCATTTTTTTGAAAAATCCGATATCGTATTAGGAGAACATAAGTGCGAGGAGAAATTTTAAATAATTTTTTTTTGTGAAAATTCGATTTAAGGACTTTATGTAGTGCAAAATTATTATAAATAAATGCTTTTGCAAAAAACTCTTGTTTTCTTTCACAATTTCCCATTTCCTGCAGAGTTTTTGAATTTTCGAAACTTTTTAATTTTTTGAGAAAAAGTCAAACTTTTTCCCGCCACGCACTTATGTTCTCCTAATACCAATTACGAAAATTTGAAAAAAATCCAATTTTTTTAAGAAAAGCAAATTTTTTTTACCTCCTTCCATTTATATTCTCCTAACACCAATTTTCAATTTTTTGTACTTTTTGCCATTTTTTTGAAAAATCCGATATCGTATTAGGAGAACATAAGTGCGAGGAGAAATTTTAAATAATTCTTTTTTGTGAAAATTCGATTTAAGGACTTTATGTAGTGCAAAATTATTAGAAATAAATGCTTTTGCAAAAAACTGTTGTTTTCTTTCACAATTTCCCATTTCCTGCAGAGTTTTTGAATTTTCGAAAATTTTTAATTTTTTCAGAAAAAGTCAAACTTTTTCCCGCCACGCACTTATGTTCTCCTAATACCAATTTCGAAAATTTGAAAAAAATCCAATTTTTTTAAGAAAATAACATTTTTTTTACCTCCTTCCATTTATATTCTCCTAACACCAATTTTCAATTTTTTGTACTTTTTGCCATTTTTTTGAAAAATCCGATATCGTATTAGGAGAACATAAGTGCGAGGAGAAATTTTAAAGAATTTTTTTTTTGTGAAAATTCGATTTATGGACTTTATGTAGTGCAAAATTATTATAAATAAATGCTTTTGCAAAAAACTGTTGTTTTCTTTCACAATTTCCCATTTCCTGCAGTTTTTGAATTTTCGAAATTTTTAATTTTTTGAGAAAAAGTCAAACTTTTTCCCGCCACGCACTTATGTTCTCCTAATACCAATTTCGAAAATTTGAAAAAAATCCAATTTTTTTAAGAAAAGCACATTTTTTTACCTCCTTCCATTTATATTCTCCTAATACCAATTTTCAATTTTTTGTACTTTTTGCCATTTTTTTGAAAAATCCGATATCGTATTAGGAGAACATAAGTGCGAGGAGAAATTTTAAATAATTTTTTTTTGTGAAAATTCGATTTATGGACTTTATGTAGTGCAAAATTATTACAAATAAATGCTTTTGCAAAAAACTGTTGTTTTCTTCACAATTTCCCATTTCCTGCAGTTTTTGAATTTTCGAAACTTTTTAATTTTTTGAGAAAAAGTCAAACTTTTTCCCGCCACGCACTTATGTTCTCCTAATACCAATTTCGAAAATTTGAAAAAAATCCAATTTTTTTAAGAAAAGCACATTTTTTTTACCTCCTTCCATTTATATTCTCCTAATACCAATTTTCAATTTTTTGTACTTTTTGACATTATAAACAACATTATCTTAGTGGATACTATATATAATTCATGTACACACACAAAATTAAATATTACCGATCACTACCACAGAACAAAATAAAAACAAAAAACGAAATTCGAAAAAAAATAGTTTATAAGCCGTTTCTGGCGTGAACTACCTCCTAAAGTGTCGATATTTGTCTAAATTACACCAATCTACACTACGAATATAGCTGATATCGTCTGCTAAGGAAGTTTCACTTCAAACGTGCCTTGTATGGAGTGAGACACACGTCAGAATTTTTTTTTCAAAGCTCAATATTGGTAGGTATATCAGCAATCAGTTTTCCGACACGAAACAATTTTTACGTCAAAAGCAATTCAATTATTGATTCACCTTCAGGGGTTGGAAAACGTTTAATGTATTCGAACATATTATTGAGAAAAAAATGCGAGAAAAAATAACAAAAAGCACAGTTGATAGCGGCGAACGATTGAACGGAAATATTGAATGATAAACAACAGTTAACAATAGCGAGGAAAACTGAAATAAACAATATACTTTTAAAATTGAGTTATAAATGTGAAAATTTGATTATCTGTTTGGATCAATTTGCTTCCGTTTTTACCCATTTAAATTCCGTTGTTTTTTATCAGTGTCACGCAAGTAAACAAAATTATAACAAAATATTTATATAGGATATGAGATGATGAAATGTCATTAAAAAAATTTAGGTTCTCTCAATTTGTTTTGATTATTGAAGTGTTTTGTTAACAAATTACAAAAACTGGCTGAATAAAAGTGAGATATTGTCGATATCGAAAAACATATTTTTGCTGGTGGTAATATATTTGTAATATACCACAACCCTTCAGCATTTTTCTTTCACAAAATATTGTTAGTTATTTTTGTTCTGGACTCTGGCACGCACCGTTTACGGGATACATGCTGTCGAAAATTTTCGATATCGTTAAAAATGTAGTTAATGTTTGTACCGTTTACGAGATATTCGTTATTAAGAATTTTCGATATCGGTAAATATGTAATTTCATAGTTGCAGTATATTTAAATTTCCTTATCTTATTGTTTGACAAAATTTTGTTATCTTTGAAATGTTATTAAAACCTTAGGTAGCTAATATATATAATTAATAAAAATGATGAATATATAATAAATGAATTACTGTTCTTTGAAAAATTCCAGTCACGAAATTTGTTAAGTGAGGCCTTGTACATTATATGCTTATACAGTGTTAAACCGATGGTGTAATCGAAAACTTTTCAATATGGTGAATGATGTTTCTAATTCCAATTATTGTCACCATTGTTTTTTATCATATAATCATTACACTGTTATTATCAGTTGAACATGTATATGCATGTACAGTGACTTTAAAAAAAATTATGTTTCAATTCAATTATTTAATTCGTTCACAATTTTAATTCTACAAAAATGAGTTTTCTAGAGCAAACCGTCCAAAAGATGATAATCTACACTGTGAGAAATTTTCATATGTATATTTCGAATAGTTTATGTGAATTAATGGAAAATCAAATAATGAAAATTTTCGTGAAATATTTAATTTGTCAATTTTCACCTGAAACTGAAATATACTTCTATTAGCTTGATTTGACCAACGTCAGATATATTTTTTAAGGTACCATCACAGTGTGATTGGCCGAAAAGTAGTCAATTTTCACAATTTTTTTTCGGATGGATAGGATGTGGGAATGGGGATGAATTTTTTTTTTACGATTAATACCACTATTTAACAATACAAAAATATTTTTATTTATTTTATTTTTATAATTATTATTATTATTTTTTGAAAAAAGTGTCTTTAAGAAAGGCCGAAATTCGGTGCCCACGATTACGGCCGCAGTTTTTACCTGAAAAAAAAAAGTCAAATGGATTATCAATCTGTAGGTAAACCGCTATGTTCCTATGGGAGCTTTTCTTTGAAATTTAAAAAAAATGGCGGCGGTTTAAATAAAAAGTACAAAATTTTTAACAGTTGTCCGTGCGAAAAAATAGGAAGATTTCAAAAAAAAGCTCCCATAGGAACAGCGGTTAACCTACAGGTTGATAACCTATTTGATTTTTTTTTTTCAGATAAAAACTGCGGCCGCAATCGTGGACACCGAATTTCTGCCTTTTTAAAGACACTTTTTTCAAAAAATAATAATAATTATAAAAGTAAAATAAATAAAAATATTTTTGTATTGTTAAATAGTGGTATTAATCGTAAAAAGAAATTCATCCACATTCCCCCATCCTATCCATCCGAAAAGAAATTGTGAAAATTGACTATTTTTCGACCAATCACATTGTGATGGTACCTTAAATAATTACCTATATTTTTTTTTTTATGGTCCACCAAATATTCTGATATTTACAATTTGGCTCGCCGATGCAAAATTTGGTTCAGTAGTTCAGTTTCAAAATTTTAAGCTATTCCTTTCTATCCATTTTATCATTTTAGTCATGTTTTTTTCAATTTTTTTTTCTTTTGCCATTTTCTCGCAACCCAACAAGTTTAAAAAAATTATTGCATGACTGAAAATAAGGAAAATTGTGTTCTAATACTACTTTATACACATATTTTCCGATTCTGAATGATAAAATTATTTTTGAAATTTTAATTTTTTTGTAATTTTATGTAAACGAATAAAATACATTTTTTTAATGACAGTGTACATTATATATATATATGTATGTTATATATGTATGGATTGAGTGAAATTGTTTTAACCCACGTATTATCTAAAGTGTGTTTCATTGTTTTTGTTTGGTACGATGAGAAACACACGCGTGTGTCGTACGAGCAAACAAATTACTGATTTCGTAATATTCTGGATTTACCAAGTTGTCGTTATCGAGTCACTGCTGAGACATCACTTTCATCTTGCTAGTGTCCAATCAGATGTAAGCTGATTGTCTATTTGTCTTTTATGTTTGGAAATTCCAAAATTTCGTTTTTATGTATTATTATATCATAACATTTCAATGGTATCTTATGCGGCGTTATGCTTGTTTCGTAACAAATAATTTCTCCGGTAATTTAGCCAAAGTGTTTTAATTAGAAAGTTAGCGATCCGGCTCGCGTTCGATAATATATGTGAAATACGCGATTTTTTGTGTTAACACAAAATGTTATTTGGATGATCTAATCCATTCGGGAAATACCTTAAAACAGAATATCAAGCGTCGACAAAGAATTGATCATGTGCACTGTTCCAGAATAATAAAAAATATTTTGCGTTTATTGTTTTCGAGATATTGACGGGTGAAAACATCACTTAAGTTCGCCAGACGGCAGATAAAAACAATTTTGATAAAAAAATAACATAGGGTTGACCGGGGTAATTGTGAATGGATTTTCATGAATTGAGATAAAAGCGTTATTTTAAGTATTTTTTATTTTATATATCACATTATGGTTGATTTATTTCTAATTCTACATTATTCAGGATGCACCACACAAATTTTGAGCAAATTCGTATGAGAAACAAAAATTTTATAAGCCATTCACATTTCCCCGGTGCGGTTTTGCAAATCTTATGAATTTCGAGGTACACCACAAATCCAATTTTACGTAGTGGTCGGTGCAAATTTAAGGGGAAGTACGTAAAATCGGAAGATCAGGGGCGTCGGTAAACTTTTGTTTTAGGGGGTTGGTAAATATTATTTATCTGAATTTATTTAAAACAATATTATCTTAAGAGACAATTTACACCTAAAATTCGGTTGTGTAGACAAAGGAAATCGAATGTTATACTAATGAATATGAGTGACGACTTTTAGAAAACTGTCGAAAAAACAACTTCACTATCGCATTCATCAGTGTAAAAGATGCCAAATAGCGGAAGCTGACAAAAATTCTAGAATATTCTACTCGTGAACTGGCAAACATACTAAAAAACAAATTTCACTATTGAATTGCGCACTAAAAATTAGATTAAGCAGCGCATTTTGACAAAAATTCTAGAATGTTCTATTCGTCAACTAACAAAGATATCGAAAAATCGATTGCACCATTTAATTGGTCATCGAATAAAAGACGGAATAGCACATTTTCATAAATGTTCTAGAATATTCTATTCGTCAGATAGCAAAAATTGTTTGTCAAAATCGGACATTTGGTTTACATTAGTTTAATTTCGGTTGGAAAATTAAGTGGTGCAGTCGATTTTCCAATATCTTTGTTAGTTGACAAATAGAATATTCTAGAACATTTCTCAAAATATGTTATTTGGTCTCTTTTTTGGTACCCAATTCAATGGCGATGTTTAAAATTCTTGGTCTCTTTTTTGGTACCCAATTCAATGGCGATGTTTGTTTTTTAATATCTTTGCTAGTTGACGAATAGAATATTCCAGAACATTTGTCAAAATGTGTAATTTGACCTCTTTTTCAATGGACAGTTAAATGGTACAATTGATTTTTCAATATCTTTGCTAGTTGACAAATAGAACATTCTAGAATTTTTATCAAACTACACTGTTTAATCTCATTTTTAATGACCAATTCAGTGAAGTTTGTTTTTTGATATCTCTGCTAGTTAATGATTAGAATATTCTAGAATTTTACGTTACTCATTTTGCATTTGCATTTTGCACATTACGTATACAGAATATGTACATATATATCTGCAGTGAAATTTTAAAATTTTTAAAGGCTACGAGACCCTCAGACAATATTACCTACGGCCCTGATTCTGGCTTGGTACATAAATTTTCACCAACACAAACAAACAACAACATATCTGTGAGAGGAGAACCCCACTAAATCGCTGACGTCACTACGTAAAATCGGAGTACGTACCATTGGATGGCCACTGTAAATGTGAATGCCATCAGAAAAATTATTTAGAATGGATTACAAGAGGAGACCACTTCTTTAGAAGTACCTTTATCCATTTCTTACCTTTAAAAAAAAAGAAAATGTATTTAAAAAAATTTTTTTTGAGGATTGGTCGAAGTAAGATACACAAAATTTTGCAAGGGTTTTTTCAAAATAAAAATAAGATACTAATACTTGGAGAATTGTTATGAAATTTTAATAGCATATTAAGAAAGGACAGAAAAACATACTAAGATTTGATTTTTATAAAAATTAATGTTATTTTAGAAATTATAGGCGCCGTTCACAATTGCCCCAATTTACATTTACCCCGGTCAACCCTATCCAAAAAATGTTTAAATCTTTTTTGTAAAAGTCAGATAAGTTAAAGAAATTTATACTCTAGATACTCTAGATTCTAAATGGTTCCAGCAAGGCTGTATTTAAACACAGGCCATATAAGTTACAGATCTACGCAGCCTTCTTTTGCTAGTCCTCAGGGTCAATTACTTAAAAAGAAGTCTCAGAAATTTTCTGAAGAAAGTCAGAAGTCCCCGGTATTTTTGCGGGAGAATGTAAAATGAGAAAATAACGTTTCGTTTTTTTTTTGGCTCGTCATCTACATTTAGATAGATCAGCCACGGTCAGATAGGGCCGTTTTTTTTTTTTTTTTTTTTTTAAGTCAAAATCGCTCCAAGACACAAAAATTTTAATTATGCCTGTTAATGAAAAATGATCTTCAGTTGTTAAGCCTTTCAACTCTTTTTCGGGACAATGTCCATCTAGCAAGAGTCCTTGACTGGGTCACTGAAATTACCTTTAAAAACGGGACATTTCGGAAAATCTGAGACAATTGTCAACCCTACTTCAGTGACCCCCAGTGTTTTTTTTTTAATTTTTAAACAATAAACAAGAGAACATCTTAATGTTAAGTATATAAAATACATACCAAAAATTAATAAAACATAAAATATTCTAAACATTGCGTCTAAAAAAATTTCACTATCGTTTTACAATACGGCGAAAGTCATTAGTATATTAAAAAAAAAAAGTTGATTGAAATTATTAATCCACAATCCACATATAATCCAAAATTGCTCAGTAATTACTAATATTGATTACACATTTATGTCAATCACTTCACCATGTTACCATTTGATTTAGCCGTCACAGTAGCGGTGAAACCGAACACAACAATAGACGACGCGCTAGAAACAGATCATTTAAACAATAATAATTGTCATTATAATGAGGAGCCAAGCACCTACTCTTGGTTTGGTGATGGAGGTTTTCTTTTTTATTTTGTTTTCAAACAGATATAGAAAATATTAAATACTTTCTTTTGAATAAATATACTTTCATGGTCGTTAATGTTCAGTAACAAACACTATCTCCCTACTAATATCACTCCCGCCCGCTCACCCCTTTCCATCTCACTTTCTTTATGAATCATTGTTGCTGCATATAAAAAATCCGGTTCCATATGTTACTTAATTGATTGAACGCTGTTGGAAAAAAGTGAACGTGAATTAAATGCGTTTAAGTATTTTTATATAATTTGAAATAATTATTTCAGTCGGGATTATTCCCAGAGCCGGATGCGTCTCAAGTACACTTATAACGAATATTCGGCAATTATTCGGTATTCGACCGAAGTTTGTACACTTATACTCCAAAAATATTTATTTTTTGCGCTCAGTTGTGTCCAATGTAGGTATTGGCTGGTAGTGTATACCCATTACATAGCTATGTACATATAAATCATGAATATACTGTGTGTTTTTCGAGAGTTGCCATTTTTATTACAGCCAAACCGTTGATTTAATCGAAAAATTGTTCAAATAAGAGTTGTAGATATCGACGGAGGCAACCGATTGCTATAGTCAGGAGCTTTATAGCTCTTATGGTTTTCGAGCTATGATACAAACTTATAGATTTTTAAATGGGACTATATATAATTTTTTCGATAAAACTGATCTAATGCATTAATTAACAATATAAATGAGGAAAAAAAATTTTTTTTACCCAAATTTAATTTTTGAATTTTTTTTAAATTTATCAATTAGGCGATAAAAATATGCATATGTACTTGAGGTTACTTCAACCAACAGTGTTTTTTTTGGTTACATTTCTATTACATCCAAGAAAAGAACCTTTTCTATCATACAAATTTGGCTGTAATAAAAATTGCAACTCTCAAAAAACTCACATGGTATATCGAGCCATTACCGCCATTTTAGCGTAACCGACAAATATCAAATTTTACAGGAGAAGGATTTTTTAAATATTTGTATGGCGCTTGCGATATTTCTGCTGTCTTAATTTTATTACGCCGGAGCGTATTATTCCTATTATTTTGTTAACCTTACGATAAAGATGATTATTGTCGGTTACGCTCAAGTGTGAAAATGTGTTGTATTAACGATAAACTAAGCAGTTGCTATAACTCGTTAATTAACGAATTTTGGAGAAAAACGTTAACACTGCTTGGTCCGTTACAGTTTAAAATGTTGTTTGCGATAAAAGTGCCGCTTACGATAAACCGGCGGTAATGGCTCGATATATTATGTACGTACAAATATACACACATACAGCTATGTAGTCATAATATGCGTACTGTTTACTGCACGTATGTATTTTGAAAAAAGGAAATTTTTCTGTTATAAGGAATACAAAAAAATATGTACATATTTAGGTAAATAGGGTATTCATCCTAATCTAAAAACAATTTGGGAAACGTGTTGAGAGTCTCCACCAAATAGAGGAAGGACCAAACACGTAGCAACTTCTAAATCGTTGAAAGTTAGTGAATCCATTCTGTTTTAGCGAATTTTCGAATGAAAAATTCAGCATTGCAATCGCTGTCTTGGTGAGACTTGAAATTTGTTTTGAGGTCTCTAGAACCTAAAAATTGTACTTACCAAAATTTGGTGAAAATACACGTCCAATGCCCGGGACTTCCCATTTTAATAATCAATGGCTCAGTGCGTCGCTACAACAATTAACCCTTCCACGACACAAATACGCACACCTACTTACTTAATAACACGTATCAACACAAGGTCATTATCAGAGAGATATCTATCATACAATTTAAATAGATTTATCTACTCGACATAATTTCTTTATATCGTATAAAACTTCGAATTACCTTAAAATCATAAATACAAACATTTACATTAAAAAACTTTATAATTTATGATTCCAATTTAAAACTTTTTAAATAAATGTCGTTAATATCTGTTCTTGTCTTGTGACTTCATGTGACATATGATATCCTAATGTAAATATAAATTATATTATTGCATTATTAGCTCATATTCTAGTTGAAGCCACGGACGGTTTTCAAACAAGTTCAGAGGTGTATAACGTTTTTTTTTTTTAGGTCTGTTTGAACTTCTTGGACGCGAATTAATGAATCCTTGAATATCAAGAATAGTGATGAGTAAAATTAGTCTTGGTTTTGCAATCTTGTCTTGTTCTTGCATTTTTTGCAAGACCAATACCACTACTGTGTATACCAAGCCCTAAGCGTATATTTAAAAATCTGTGGATAGCAGTGTGTCTGAGTGTGTCAAATACCGCTTAAGCTGACTAGTCGTGCAGCAACTGTAGCAGTGTGAAGATCGATTGTTTGTCGTTAATTTCAACCACTTTCCAACAATAAGCGAATACATATATATTATACGTAGGAACGGTAGGCACCGTGCCACCACCATACGCACACAGTGCAGTCTCTACTTTCTACAGATAGAGTGTGACGTATGACACACACACACACAAGCGTACATCCCGTGTACAGAGATATGAGATTTATGTAGTAACATGTTGTGCGTTTGGGGTGGGAGAGAAATTTAGGTCATTGTGACGTCAACTTTTGTCTACGTTGAGAAAGCTAGTAGAGAGATACGAAGTTTGTTTCTGATATATTCTGTGATGTATACCAAGAGCAAGAGCAAGACCAATACTAAGACTCAAGTGACCAAGACCAAGAAAAAAGCAACACTCTTACCAAACTATTTAAATAATAGTATGAAAGTATAATTAATACCGTAAAGAGAGAAAATTCTGATTTTAGAAGGAAAAAATTCCCTAATAAAAAATGCAAGAAAGTGCAAGATTTTTCAACAATACCAAGACCAAGATTCTTAATGCAAGAACAAGATTAAGACTGCCAAGTCTTGTTGTTGGTTTTGCAGTTGCTCATCACTAATCAAGAATAGAAATGCTAGTTTTAACACTGTGATATCTGTAGGTACTTCTGTACCTGTCACCTCCCAAAAAAATTAAATTTTTGTATTCACTACGACACTGCCTAAATATTAACCTAGATAAACGTACCGTAAAAAAACGATTATTAGACGATCGTCACCGTGACCGCGGTTGCAATATGTATCACAAAAAAAAACGAACAAGAAAATGATTAATTAAAAAATAATATCTTTCCATTGAAACAATAACAAAAAATCCATGTAATTAACCGTCATAGTGACTAATGTTCGCCAATCGATTGCACTAAATTTATGTATGTATTTGACGAAAACAAAAACATTACCGATACAAGCCGTAAATTAGTTTAAATAGGGCGAAAAATGTTTTAACAAGATTTTTAATGTAGTCATTTGTTTGATGGTTACTGGAGCAGACACAGTTAAGTCCATAAAAATGTATTAATAGGTAATTTAATTGAAAAATCGACTGATGACTCTTCCAAGTAATTTAGTCCAAAGGATATTTGTTTAAAATTTGTGTGACCACGGATTAGTCGACTGTCCAATTGCCAAACAATACGGTTTCCTCTTTGTTAATTATTATTAACATATTACAAAGTTAAAACTATGTTGGTACTCCCTATACTAGTAAAATACATTGCGTACGTCTCATAACAATTCTATTTAAAATTAAAGAATTGCTTTTAAACATTTCTCTAATGCTCAAAAAAAAAAAGTGTCGATGTTTATCTGAATTACATAGTCGGCCAAGTGGTCGAAAACGACATTTCATATTACATACACGTCCTAATGTTATTCCAATTAATGACGCAAATGATTCCTGGCTACAAGAACCGCAATTCGTATTTACTTTATATAAGTATTAAATATAATATATGGTTTAGTAGTTTAGGATACTGGATACCTTTAAATCCAACGGTACATTTTCAGTCCGAAATGTCCAAAAAAAGAAAAAAATGATTATGATTGTACAGAACTATAAAACTTCTTAGGAAATGGAAGGCTCTGAAAGCCGGTACTTGTGTCCGTCGGTACGCAAAGCGTTAATTATATCATAGAAAACATTATTTTTATAAATATTGAAAAATATTTAAAGTTCGATTACTTTGTCTATTTCACCAATTAAAAATTATTTTTATTTTTACTGAACGCGTTTTCAACCTTTCGGTCATCCTCAGAGTAGAACGATGAAATAATTAATGGGAATTTATAGGTAAGAAAAATATATAGGAGGGGTGTAATATTATTGAATTGGGAAAACCCATAAAATTACATATTATTTTAATTTTTAAATTTTCAAAAAAAAATTTTATTTTAATTTTACATATTAATAATACATATTATTTTTATAATATGTATATGCAAACATTGGTACATAACAGCGATGATAGTATAAAAATGAAATGTATCCAAGTATCGTTTGTATAGTTTTGAAACGGGAAATATCTATTGCAAGGGATCATACTAGTAACCAAATTACCCTTCCGTAACATTTGTATTTTCGATGGCTTGAATACATGTCTCTCTTGAATTTGTTTCAACTAGTAAGATCAGTTCGGGTTTAGGCTGTGTTGTTGTCTCTGCTTGGTTTGAAAAATTTGGTGGATTCTAATAGTAAGAGAAAAATGTCAGTATCATAATATGTAGATTACATAAACAAAAATGTATGCTAGTTACCTCAGGCAGAGAAGGAATTGATACTAATACTTTCGGATCCCATAGAGTATATGCCTTTTGAGAGACCTCCTTTATTTGATTAAACAGTTCTAAAAATCGTGTTTGGTAGACATCAAATACGTCTGGCGCAACTACTCCGTGTAAGAAAAATAGAACTTTTTCGGAATGTTTGTACAATTGGTTGAGCTCTTCGAACAGAGGTACTAATGGCGGAATAAGAAACTGTTCAACATTCATTTGCTTTACTTGGGCTATATACCGTCTAGTAAATACTAAAAATAAAAAGTTATGCTTTGGTGTGTGTAGGGTAGAGATGTCGATTCTCCAAAAAAAAGAGCGATTTTTGGATCGATTTAAATCGAAATTGAAAAAATCTATTCACAAAAAAATCGGCTAAAAAAATCGATTCTGTAAGATCGATCTAAAAAATCGAAATTTTGAAAAGTTTAATAAAATTAGCTGATAGTTTGTTAAATGACTTAATTGATCGTGTAAGAACGCCTTACGCCAAGGCGATGAGTTAATTTTTAAATTGTAATTATAGCAAATAAACAAATAACACAATAATTGAATATGTAGGACGAATACCATGAAATGGAATGAACCAAGTTTATTCAAAAATTTCAAACAAACTGACAAAAAAATGTTTTCTAAGTAAGTTACTTTTGTGCGAAAGGGACCGTTTACCAGATGGGTGGTCTTCCTTTCTTTTGTATTAATAGCCTTCATAGTAGTACTTAATATGTCTACATATTGGCTATTGCCACTATTGGATACTGTTGGGGCTACTGGACAAGGTAGTGCGTATATATAATATATAGAATATATCGAGCCACATGGGAGTTCTTTGATAACAACGAGTAAAAAGTGACAATGGTGACAATAAACAATAACGTTTTTGGTGTGTCATTTTAACATGTTTCTGTGTAAAAATACAATTTATTAAAATGAAATTATTTTTGGAAAAAATCGGTTGCCGATCTCTTACTTTTATTAATCGATTCCTGAATCGATTCAAATGAAAAAAAATCGAAAAAAGAATCGATTTTTTAAGCTTCGATTAGTCGATTTTCGATTAATCGATTTAAAATCAACATCTCTAGTGTAGGGTTAGTTTTAGTTTAGAGAGAGGGACAGCCGCGATTGTAGCCCTGGACCCAGGGAAAGTGTGCCTTTATGAAGAAAAAATTTTGAAAAATAATTTCGATTGTCCCTGGGGTCCTCATTTCTCTCCGGCTCTGGGTGTGTATTAGAGATGTCGATTTTAAATCGATTAATCGAAAATCGATTAATCGAAGCTTAAAAAATTGATTCTTTTTTCGATTTTTTTCATTTGAATCGATTCATGAATCGATTGTTAAAAGTAAGAGATCGATAACCGATTTTTTCCAAAAATAACTTCATTTTAATAGTAATTCTACAAATAAACATGTGTTAAAATGAAACACCAAAAAATCTATTGTTGATTGTCACTTTTTACTCGTTATATCAACGAACCCCTCCTATGGCTCTATATAAGTCAGACTATTAATACAAAAAAAGGACGGAAGAGACCACCTACCTGTGCAAACGACGATCCCTTTCCTACAAAAGCGACTTATTTAGAAATTTTTTTGTCAATTTGTTTGAAATTTTTGAATAAACTTGGTTCAATTCGTAGTATTCGTCCTACGCCTTTAACTCATTCATCGCCTTTACAAATATAAAGTAAGGCGTTTTTACACGATATTACCGATATTACCTATGTACTATCAAGTAAGTCTCTTGAACAAAAATTATCAGCTAATTTTATTAAACTTTTCAAAATTTCGATTTTTTAGATCGATCTCACCGAATCGATTTTTTTTAACCGATTTTTTTTTTGAATCGATTTTTTTGATTTCGATTTAAATCGATCCAAAAATCGATCTTTTTTTTTTGGAGAATCGACATCTCTAGTGTGTATAATTTAAGTAAAGGTAAAGTAAATACATACTCATTGATTGTAAGACTAAAACACAATCCATATACACAAAAATATCTTCCAATAACTGAAAACTAAACCAAAAATTTTCAGGGATTGTAAGCACGTATTTTTTTTAAAATGAAATTACTTACAAAAAGTCACAATCTCCAACAATTCCATTTACAGTTTCCATTATTACTAATTTACCTAGAAAATATGGATTCTTTTCGTGGAAATTCAGTTTAGCTTTCAATACTATATAGTAAAGATGACTAACGATTCCATAAAACTCGCCGGCATCATTAGTATTCTGAAAACAATAAAAAATTTAATATTTATAACCTTTTTTTTTTTAATTATTATCCAAACTTTTACCCAATATTCGCATATATTCTCCATTTTAGCCTTGTACTGCAGAGAATCTCGGATACAGTTTGGGTGTCCATCGCGTAACATTGAATGAAGAATATAGCAAAATTTCCACGACACCGTATCAATTTCTAAATATGGACGATATGAAAGCATAGTCTCCCAAAATATTATCGCCCCGTTCTCTTGGAGTGTTCCAATAACTATCTGGCGTACCTCATCGTCCGTTAGGGCACTGTTGGTATAGATTCTACGGTAGAGTACTGGCTATACAACAAAAATAAGGCAATTAAAAGTTTGCTTAAATTAAGCTATTACCTTGCTAATCGAATACAAATGAGTAATCTTAAACTTTTTATTCTGGATGGGCTCGAATTTTTCGGTATTTTCAACATGTAATTTTTCTTGAAACTACATACGTATTTTATTGCATAATTTTTAACTGAACAAATTAGCAAATTTAGCAACATTGTTACATACTACTTAGAAGCGTCAATATATTACTGAACTTGGTTTAAGTATTTAATTAAGCGTGACCTTACTAAATAACTTACAAGAAAAATTGGGACATTTTTACAAAATTATAACACAAAATTAAAGTCTTTTTATGGCGTTTGGGTTTGAAATTCCTTTTCATTTCAACCTGATTAAACCGAAATTCTTGTTGTAGTCTTTATTATAACAATGAGTTCCAAGCTACTGAATTCCAGTCTTAAAAGTGATTTGATCCTTTTTACAGTAAAAATGTCTCGTTTAGCAGAAATTGGACTTACAGACATCATCGACAAAACTGAGAACATACAAAGTTTCAAAATTCAAAAATATGCTTGACTTTTATTTTTTGTTTTGTTGTATAGGGAAGACTACCGTCGCGGTCGCTTAACTGGGGATGACGAACTAACTTAAACTAATCTAACCTAACCCACCAACTACTAATTTTTGGATAATAAATAATACAGAATTTATTCATTTATTTAAACGTTTAAATATAAAAAACTATATGTATAGTTATGTTTTCCGCAATTAATATGTATAAAGTTATATAGGTTAGTTTAGGTTAGTTAATTTCCATGACGAAAAATGTCGTCATATCCATTGAAGAAGTCTTTCGAGTGACCAACTATTTCGTCAAATCCAATTAAACGATTAAGACATGAGTATTTTCGCCATAAAAATTTAATACCGCCAAATAATTATCTTAGTTTTTTTTTTTCTAATTAATTGAAATTTGGAAACATTATAACTATTCCATTCGTGTATTTTCTAAATAAGTTCTAAAATATTTTGTCAGTTAAGTATTAGGGAGCTCAGATATTGAAGTTTTTTTTTCGGATTTTATTTATAATCCGGAAATAATCAGGAAAATGTTAATTTTTCGACTAAATAAAATTTACAAATGATGATAACTTACCAGCATATCGCGGGAAACGCTTTGGTCGGTAGATTCGAACATTATAAATAAATAAGTACAAAAATGTAGACGGGATTATTTAGTTTAAAAAAAACAAAACAACTCAAAACTTTTTGCAACAGAACATAGACAAGATCGCTATCAAGAAAAAGATTACAAAAATTTCCAAAACGACGCCGTGTACAGTTGTGCAGAATGAACAGAGAGTGGGGGGTGTTTCGACCAAAGAGATTTTATACCGAGACTTGAAAAGTGAACTAAAATCAACAATTTATGAAGAATCTATGAAAAGGGAGAAATTCTGTGTTCGGTCAAAAACTGTTTGTGGATTGTACACACGAAAATAAACAAAAATAACAGACAACGCTACCACAATGTGCTGGCATTCGGGACGAAAATTTTGTTAGCCCAACGCGCCTAACGTTAGCTAACGGAGCTTTCACCGTTACAAATCAGAGGGCTCTGATTCAAAAAATTAATGCACGTTAAATATTTTTTCATAGATTTTCACGGTATAAATACTTAATTTCTGAAGTACAGCCACATTTAAAAATTATGGAATAAAAATAATCAGTCACCATATTAGAAATTGTTGTTTTAATATATAATGTATGCTAATTTTTTGAATGCGTGCCCTCTGATTTGTAACGGTGAAAGCTCCGTTAGCTGACGTTAGACTAACAAAATTTTCGTCTCGAACGCCAGCTGTTTTTCCCACTCTACTAGGTATAGAATCTTTTTGGGATTCAACGATATATAAAATACCGTAAATGGGACAAACTTGAACAATTTTGAACTTTGTGTTCGATTGTCATACTCCATTTCGGCTATTAGATGACACGGAAGAGACTAATTGCTAGATAATTTTTAGGAAATCAGGCGTCGTTTTTGGAATTTACATATCTTGATCACTTACGTCAGCTAGCTATTTTAGTGTGCGAGCTAATTTTTGGCAATTGGGGGTAGTTTTTAGTAGTTTGATCGAAAAAGATAAATGAGTCAAGGTTTAGGTGCATAAATCATTTCCAGTCATCCTGTTCCGATTAAATTTTTGGAAATCTCGTCAACGATCCATCCCGAAGTAGATTCAAACTTGGGTACGGTTGTACGTCAAGCGACAATGGTATCTGTAGGATTAAATAGTGCTATTGTAATGTATAAGTAATATGTGTTAAAAGACTAAAACTCTGTCAACAAATCAATAAGAAATATGTTTAGTTAACTTTTGGCTAAAAATTTTCCAATTTAAATCACAAAAATTCAGGATTCAGTGCACACTTTAAGATTAAAAGTAAATAAAAAGAAATCAGTTATTTTTCAATTATAAAATCGTATATTTCTAAAAACACAAATATTTATATAGCAAGTCAAAAAGAAAACGAACTTAAAAAATATTAAAAACTCCGCTAAATTCTGTAATATTTTTGACAATTTTACAAAAAAAATTTAATCTCAAAATAAATGAGATCGTCATACATTGCGATAAAAAATTAAGCGGAATTTCATTAATATTTTTTTTATTTTTTAAATTAAATTTTTATCTAAGAAATTATAATATTTTTTTTATTGTTTTGCATTTTTAAATGTAAAAAAAAATTAAACATAGACATTTAAAATATCAATAAAAAGTACTTTTTCGAAACAGAACAAAATATAACTCGAAAACACGTTTATTTATTACATCCAAAAAAAAATCCTTACAAAAAATTTTTGTATCTAAAAAACACTACAGGCAAGATATCTACGTAAAAAATTTTCACTTAAAATCTATTCAAAAGAAAAAATGACTTTTACAATTATTAATAAATTATATAAAAAAATTTTTTACGAAAAAGGCACTGAATTCAAAAACTTTCTCTTTAATTCTCGATAAAGAAACAAATGTGTTCACAATTCTTTATCGGCACAGTTAATTCTATAATCTATAATAAAAAATATAAATTTTTTTATATATATTTAAATATATATATTTATAATTAATTAATGTACGGTATTACTTATATGTGTGTATTGCAACTTAATTTTAATATTGTTTCAAAATGTGATATTTACAATTAAATAAATCCAAACGCAAAAAATATTTACATAAAATTCAAAAAAAAAAAAAAAAATATTAAATTTTAATGCGCATGTGTGCGTACATTCTTTTTTATTATTTCGTAAATATATACAAATTTAAGTTAGATGGCGTTAATGACGTGTTGTGCGATATTGTTTGTGTCCATGGTTATCAGTTTGTAAATACACTTAAGTTGCAATTATCAAGTTATTATCTATAAAAAAATATAGCTTAAATATAGATCCATTAAATCGGTACATATTTCTTTTAACTGAATCTGTTATTTATAATCTAAAAGGGGCTCAGAATTGTTGGAGATAAGGGGCGGTAGATATCGTACAAAAATATTTAATTTCAAATTTCATTTTTTAAAACATTGTGTTTTTAACACAAATATTTTTTTTCTGAAATTAAATGTTTTTTTTAATTCTTTTTTTTGTAACAAAAATCTTAATTATTAATTATTGCAAATATTTTTATCCGTTAATTAACGACTTTGAATAGACCAAACATAAATCAAATACATTTGATTAAGTAATTTTATTTAAAAATATCTTTTTAAGACATTTCGCTATGGCCAATGCATTTAATATATATTTGGTATTGTGCACTAACAAAAAATAAAGTGACCTCGCAAATTACTGTTGAAAAAACCGGATGGTAGTACTGTATCTTTTTTAATAATATGACTCACACTGTAAAAAATTAGAACCAATATTTTTTTTTTCATTTCAAAAGAAAAGTATAACAATAAAGGTAATGGTTTTTATCTTTATTAATACGAAAAAAAGTCAAATGTCTTGTACTCCTGCTTTACTCAAGATGCTTTTGGATTCGTCAACATTTTTTGCGAGTGTCAAATGTCTTTTCAAATAATAATAACATACCCAGTTCAAAAAATAAAGAAAATTAAAAATATTTAGTCAGGTACATTTTTTCTCAATAAAAACGATATATTCATACGAGAGCAATTTAAAAAAAAAATAAAAACAAAAATATTAAACCAAGAAAATTAAAACAAAAATTATGTCTAATTACTTTTTTTGTATTTTTCGCACTCTAATTACTATAAGATTTATTTATTTTTATTAACTTTTTTTTTCAAAAAAAAAAACTTCTTAACATCTAGCGATTATGCAAAAAAAGCTAAATTTAATATTAAAAACGAACAATTATTTTTTAACTTACAGAACTGATGTATTTGAGTTTATTTAAATTTAAGTGAATTATAAAAAGAATCAGTCGGGGACGTCAAAATGAATAAAAAAAAATTAATGGCTACGTTTTGTTAGATTCAAAACAAAAACAAAAAAAAGAAAATGGCGCACTTACTTTAATAACTCTAAAACGCTAAAAGTTTCATTTGGAAGGGAATAACATTTGGATTCAAATATAAAAAATAACATAACTTAAAATTAATAAAATGTATTACTAGCATATTATGACTTTACTTATAAAATATGTCATGGCGGCTTCTAGACAATGATATCTGAGTTTATGTGTACGTATATATGTATGTAAAAATTTGTGACGTGTAACCACGTATATTTCGGGACGAATTCAGACGTCCGAATTACATTCGATGTCATTGGATTGGTTTATTTATGCAAATTTGGTTTTGATTTCAAAGAGAGCATAAAAAAAAATTAAAAAATTAAAATAAAAAAAATTAACATATTTTGAGATCAATACCCAGGTCTTTACACACAAATATTAGTTTTCATTTCAGGCGGATTTATTTTTTCTAACGAAAAAAAATTACGTTCCTAATCTACAGAATTTGGCACATTTAGAATTATATACTCAATATTTCCAAAAAGAACAAAAATATAAATATATTCTTTTTCTAAATCTTAATTGACAAATAATTTAATCTCTTTGGTGGACAAAATGGCACCACCTTACTCATTAAAAAAAATAATTTTTTTTAATATTGGCACGATTAAAAATTTAATTTTGTTTTTTTAGGTACTATATTGTAAATAGCCCATTTTAAAGGCCACCCTTTGAAAGACTTACGACAAATTTTCATTCAGATCGTGCCAACGTTTACATTCATTTGCACGAACTATAATAATTAAGTACAAATTAACATTATTCAATATATAAAAATTAATAATTAGTTAATTAGCTTACAAATACCATCTGAGCAAATTGTTTTAATTAATTAAATATGACACGCTATTATAATTGATTTTTCACAATTTCATTACGTTTCTGGCAAATACAATTTTTTTTTTTTAATATATATCACAATAACTATTTCGAATCACGACAATTTGAAAATTACATAATTTGAATAATATACAATAGCGTATTTGAGCCGTTACGTTGATTTTTTTTTAATAACCGCTAAAGAAAATTGTAATTGTTAAGGGATCGATTGTGTAAATTTTATGGAACAGTAACCCATGTTTTTTGTCGATTTTATGTAATAACTCATTTTTATTTTTAATATTTTTATGATCTTATAAAAATGAAGCGTCATTTTTTAAATGAATTCTTTTACGGTTTTATCGCTACCAACAGCGATATTTTTTAGTTTAAAATTTATAGGGATGTTACGGATATGAAATTTCGGCTACGGATACGGATATTTAAAAACATTTTTTTCGGTTTCGGTTACGAATATGTGATAATATCGGATAATGTTTCGGATACGGTTACGGTTACGAATAATTGCTTTCAGTGAACAATTTTTTTTTTAGAAAAAAGGGGAGAATTTTACCCCAAAAAATGAACGACAAACACTAATCAACGGAAATCTGTCAAGGGAAATATACGTAGCAAAAATTTGTTTCGATTTAACTTCAGTTTTCTAATGACAGTTGTCTGTTATTATCCGAAACAAATCCGAAACTTTTATTTTCGGATATGTAATTATTTCGGATATCCGGTAGTTTCGGTTACGGTTACGGATATCCATAACATCCCTAAAAATTTTATAAGTTCCCTTTTCAAAGTTTTTTTATTAGAATGTGAATAGCAAGACCTCATTCACAAGTTGATATTTAAATAAAATCTGCGTTTACGTGACTTATTTTTGTGATATAATGAATTTTAAAAGATTTAATTTTCACAGGAAAATTTAAAATAAATCATTAGTTATATCTGATATATTAACGTGATATTTTAAAATAATCGGAAAAAACACTTGCCGAACTTAGAAACGTGTCGAGGTTTTCCAAATCTCGTATTTTTTTTTTATATAGTGAGCTTGCCGTCTTAAATCTTCATAATCTATGTTTGAATTAGGTGAAAATATTACCTCCTGAAGAATACCCTTAACAATTTACAATATTCTTTCCGTTATGTTACATAAACATTTTCAGATTTTTTTCTTTTATGTCAAAAAAAGAAAAACAATTAAAAATAATAATCTACAATTAACATATATAATTATATCAATTAATAAAAAATTGAAACAAACATATTTATAATATATATTTATATATTTATAATATTTATATATTGATAGGGGAGCATAAGATACGTAGTCTTCGAAAATTAAAAAAGTAAAATACATAATTTTTTCTATAAAAAATATATATATAACAACAAATAAGGCATTTTTTTTTTTTTGAAAAACTTTTGTAAGTTTAAGAGTTTTTTTCTAGTTTTTACTATTTTCAGTTATAAAAAATCACACAATTCATATTAAAATTTAAGTATTCTTAAAAATAAGTACGCTTGATTTGCACAAAAATTGTTTTTTTTTCTCATTTACTATGGATAGAATTATTTGTGGATTTATACTGATGTTATATTATTTGGATTGATCAATGATCCATAAGTTCAACAAATGTGATATCGTATAGTTGATCGTCCACACTCGATGGTTTCACTTCAAGTAAAAATAAATCCTCGTTACAATAATACGAGATCATCTCGTCATCGATTTTCACCGTAATGCTAAAAAAATAAAATTGAAAAATGTTTTTAAAATGATCTGATCAACACACTGGGACTTTAAATAGAAATGTACTGTAAATCGGGACTTTATGATATAACTGGGACAGTTTTAACAATTATTTTGGCGTGTCAAATTATCTGTTCTAACCATTCGTTAACTTAAAGTCTCAGTTAAATACTGAAATTACATATTTTTAATTTTAAATCGCAATAATTACTAAAATATAATTTAAAATTAATAAGTATTGGTTGCAGAAGAGCGTTTCAATATTTTTATAAAACTCTAAAATATAAAAATTGGTAAAATATAGGAACCCTAAAGAACTAACTCACCTTTTTTAAGGTGCACTTTAAAATATCGTATTATAAAATGAATTTCATTTTATTCATCACAGGAAGTCTTTTTCACGCCCAAAGCACCCGCGGTTGTGTAAGTGACGTCGCTTTTTTTTTTTTTTTTAAAGTTTTTCAATGTTTGATAAGTCCTGATTTATAGTAAATTGCATAAGAAATTATGATCTGAGAATTAAAAGTAAAAATTGCCAAGCAGCGATATTTTGAGAAATCAAAATGCAAAATGGCTTCCAAACTGTTTAATAAATGTACAAGTAATTTAAAGATTGATCATGCATCGATTAGTTGTTTGTTGATAGATTTTTTTCGAGAACATTGTCGAATTTGTGATTTGATTGCCGTTAAGATATTATTTGTTAGTTATTGTTTTGGTTAGTATTATAAATTAAAATTAATTTTGTTAGATTTCGAAACTGGATCAGATATTTTGGTTTAAAAAAATAAAAATAAAAAAAAAAGATTTTCAAAGTAGATTTCAGTACGGAAGATTAATTAACGCCAACTTACCCTTTTTTGTTTTTCCGAAATAAATTATTAATGCTCGAAGCGGAAATTTTGTACTTATTCTCAATCTGTAAAATAACAAAAAGAGAATTAATCTTTTTTCGTTTGAATTTTAAACCGTCAAATGCTTTGCGTTCGCTTCTTCATTTCAAAGTTTTTGAAATCAAGGCAATTTTTTTTTTTTAAATTTTACTGAGCTAACTTGTGACCAAATCGTGTTCGAACAAATTCGGATATTGTCGGTTCTGTTGCTTAACTGATCCAATTTTGGTTTCTTTATTTATTTGTGGTTATAAACATTAATTAAAACTCAACAAAATTAGATAATTATAAACAAAATATCTTTTTTGGTTAATTCATGCGAAATTTTTGTTTTAAAATGATGTTAAGATTACGGTGTCACAAGCCCAGTTTGGTTCATGCAGGTTCAAAAGCAATGATTCTTGGATGGTTCTTGATGTAAATGTGTTCTGTGTTACATTTGTACATTTACACCAAGATTTCAATGTTTTGAAGCAAAGGATTGATCAGGATTGAAGATTGTGAGTTACTGAAAGGACATACTGTTAGTCAACAACAAGAGTGATTGAAACTAAACATTTTTTTTATGGATATAGAAGCTGAAAACACAAACTCGACGCAGTGAGTATGTTAATTTTTGGACCGACTCAATAAAAACGCCCGTCTCAAATAACACTTTTCAGATACCGTAACAATTCTTCACCATAAATAAAAGTATTTCTGGTAAAGAAATGTCACACCAATGCCCAGTATTATAAAAAAAACAAAAAACAAAAAAAAAAAAAAACGAAGAATTTTGTATCGAATCACTCTAATCAATTCCAAACTAACAGAATTTTATTCGCCGATTATATATGGTCCTGAGGGATATATTTAGGATTAAAATGGGTGATGGGAGATGATCGATTAATCAAAATACAACACAAATTAAACTTACAGCATTTAGCAACCCCTCGGTGGTTGGCGGTACCACGTGGAGTGGTGTGTAAACGGACTCGGGCTCCTGACGGACGTAAAGCATAACACGTTCATTTAACGGCGGTACACCGGTGGCAGTCATTCCTCCACTACTCTGTAATAGTTTCGCCCGTTTGGGCGGTGGTGAAAACACAACACCATCGTCTAACAGTGCCGTATCTTTCTTATCAACCGGTGACGCATCGGGCGGGAAATGGTTGTGAAATTTTAGTATGGGCGTGACTGGTGGCGGTTTTGTTGACACGGCATGTAACAGGAACGGTGAACCACCTTTTAAATGTTGCGAACCTTCACCGCCACCACTTAATGAACTGTCGGTTTCGTGGCTATAGAATCCCTGCAGTTCCATTGTTGTTAACTGTAAAGTTAAAATCATTTCAGCTTATGGCAATTTTGTTTATTGCGGGTGTTTGACCGTATTGGTATCGGTCGTTGGGTCAACAGTTACCTTATCGATGTCTTCGGCCGGTGTAAATAATACGGGTGGTTTGGTGAGATCGCTCATTGAATAGAATTCGGAACGTTCACTCACTGGATGATAGAGTTCGTCTAATTTTTTACGCCCGGTTGCAGTCATTTTCCGTTTGGCCGCTCGCCGTTCCTCATCACGAGTTTTTCTTTCAGCTCCCTGATGAAAAAACACATCATTCAAAAACCATTTTACATTTACTACAAAGTTGCTATTTAATATCAAAATTTGAACCAATACTGACGTATAATTTGTAAAAAATTTTTTTTTTTTTAATGTAACTAACGGGGAAATCCCCAAAACACATCGAAAAATCGAATAATAAATATTTATCCTTAATAATATTTTTAAGAATTTCAATAAGTTTTATAAGAATCCTTATGTTTTATTGCAAAGGATCGACTACTACCATAACTTAACTTTCGCTTGTGAATTATTAAAAGAAAAAGAACACACCCAACTAATAAATTAAGTGAGAGATTTCACTGTATTAATTAAACAACGTAATTACACGAATACGTTGATTTTTATTAGTAAAAAATTATAATTTCAAATACTCGGCGACCAATTACTAATTGTATAACTGTTCGGGACCGGATGTTTACGTTTAAAGTGTTTTTTTATTATAAAAATTATCTCTATAAATTTTTTTACAGTGCGCTATTTGAATTATTATCATGGCTAATACGAATAATTTTCATTTGTAATTCAAACAATTTTTTTTTTAAATTTTATTAGTTAGATGCACAACAGCTATATAATCACTTGTATCGTTTAGTGAAGTACTATTGAGTCGCCCCCATTAAACATCAGTAATTATTACCTTATCACAAAATACTTTAATTTGGCAATAGCCACGATGTGATACATTTGGATCCCGTGGATCTTCGTACGTATCAATTTGTAAATGAAGCGGTAGTCCCTATAACACAAAAAACAGTATTATATTAAATTGGGTCTGGAGATTGGTGGGTCTAAGTTTCGATCCACCCACTGTGTAGTACGTACCTTAACACCCTTTTGACTGCTAAAGTCAGTACTTAAACATTGAACAGCTACATTAATCTGAAATTGAAGTAAGAAATATTTATTCATTCAGTGTGCAGGTGTTATTAAAATGTTCAAGTAGCTTATAGTCAAAAGTACAGAACGTAACAGATAGAGTCAATCACATAATACATAGGAAACTCCCATTACGCAATCTACTGGGACCAAATTGCTAAGAACACGGGCGTCAATGTTTCTGATTTATATGTATATTTGTATGATTTACTGTTACAAACTATTACTTAGACACTAACAGATTCGAATATATTTGCTTTAAAACACGGAGGGGTGCCGAAATTGCTAAATGGGAGCGTGCGGTATGGAAGTTTGCTATGTAATTTTGTTAAAAATTTTGATGAATTTGTATTTAGTACAAAAATAGTGTGGAATACTCGTATGAAAAATTGAAAAATAAAATTAGAGTGTAAAATACATTGTAAGGTCCTTTCAATTTTTAGATTTTCTTCAACAAACTTTTTTGTGCAGCTTCAATAATTATTATTTTAAATTAGACAGATTTGTACTAATAATTACAAACATTAAATGTTTTCTCAGGGGGCAAAATTTTTTAAAATCTACTGTAGTAAAAAATTCGCAAAATTTTTGGTTCGAAGACGAACAGTTTCCACGGTTTTCACAATTTCAAAAATATTTCTCAAATAATTCATGTATGATTATCACATTTTGTTACATCCTGTACAGTTATAAATGTACAAATATGCATGTAAGCGCTAACATACATACATTCATTGAAAACATGCCTTTAAAGATGTAAAAAATTTTTATTATTTTATTATATAAGTATAAAATAGTTCAAGACTTATTTAGATAATTAATATGCCTGTTTGGAAAAAGACACAAATATAAAGTAAATTTTTATTGCAATAATTTTTTTTTTCTAAATAAAAAATAAAAATTATTAAAAACTATAAAAATAAATACGTGCGTGTAAGAAAATATACACGGTAAGTACACTACAGTGACAAAAATGAACATTCGGCTGAGTATTCTTCAGTGGTATAGCATCAAAATTTATTATTATTTTTGTTATACTTATAAATTATCTAAAAATCGTAAGTATAGGAACGTCCATAACATAGTTCCCCTTGGATTTCTTTTGAATCCGTTCCTCGTTTCATGTAGCCAACACGTGCTTTTTGTCTTAATCTTTTGTCTTAACCCTCTGCGGTAGAACGGTGTTTCTTTCCTATTAAATCCAGAAGACAATATTTGTTCATAAAACACGTCTCTTTACTGTGAAAATTTAACTGTGTAACCGTTTGATGTAATTCTGTGAATTTTCAAAGTGTTATAAGCACGCGTTGACGCCCTTGACCCCTAGTTGAGCATACCATTCCACATAATTCACACTTGCTCTCGATTAGACTACATAGTTTATGGATGCTCATTAACGATTGTGACTCAACTCATTTGAAACAATAATTAAAACTTTTTGAATCAAAAATTATCATTTTTATTTTTTTTACCAAAAAAAAAAAAAAATGTGAGGTTAGATAAGTATTTTTTTCAAGTAGTGTATACGCAGTTAATTTATACTTCTATTAATTTTTATGTACTTTTTACATTTTGTCATTTAAATTATTGTAAAAAATGATAATTTATTGAAAATAAACTGTTAATAGATAATCAGAAAAAAAATTTTCTCTACCTTAGCTGAACTTTCTAATGGATTCCAGTAAACGGCAATGGCATTATGTGCAACCTCTTCAATACATCCGACTAAACCTACACTGTTTTTGGTATCTGCAGAAAAAAAAATTTAAAACTTAGATATATAATAACAATTGGTAAAGTACAGATGAATCTTACTAATTGTCATTTTATATTGGATAATGAAACTTACCAGCATCGAGAATTCTCTGTTTAACAGAATGTTGACGACCGTGCCAAAATTGCCACGCTTTGATTTCATCTTCTGGACTCTTTTCTTCTCGAAACATTAACATAACTATACTCTGCAAATAAAGAAAACGGCTATTAGTTAAATATTACGAAAAAAATTGTCAAATATTACAATTATAAATTTTACAATATTTCGCAATTTTTTTTTTGTGAATGTTTTCATGTCAAATTCTTGCATGTTTGATTTGAGTGATTTAACAGTTTCCGCTCGTTTAATCATCAAAGTAAGTATGAAAGGAAAAGAGCGGCAAGGCGAGCGATACTGTGACACTTTGTTTCATACAGACATTTTTTACTGAAAATATATCAGACTTTTTTCAGCTTATTAGCGTAAAGAATCATCACTAGCCGTAAGAAAATATTAACATTAAATATTAAATATTAACAATTTCGAATCATTAAGGGGGGAGTTCACGCCAAAAACGGCTAATAAACTAATTTTTTTCGAATCTCGTTTTTTGTTTTTATTTCGTTCTATGGTTCTTTGCAAACACGACGGTGATATATAAAACATGGCCAAAAATTTTTTTTTCAAGTAGAAAAATATTTATTTTTGAGCCGCTGCACAGTCAAGTTGCTGGTCCTTTGCAGATAACGCTCGCCCCCTCTCGCGATTTGATCAGTAATATTTAGTTTTGGTGTGTACACGAGTTATAGTATGCACTGAGATAATGTTCTTTTATTTGTATGCCTTTGTAGACGTTTTAATAAATTGTGAGTAAACCGCTTCTTTTGTTATTATTTTTGTTTTTTACCGTTTCCCGAAACTAGGAAAATCATATCTTAAATTCTAGAAAAGATAGAGACTTAATTTTTTTTTATTTTGTTCATAAACATATTGCGCATAAAGTGGAGTATGCTTTTTCCATTTCAACAATTGTAACTATTTTTAAACACTTTTTTTACAATAAAAAATTGGGTTTTATAATTTTTAGAACTTTGGGATTACAATTTTATAGTTAATTTTTAAAATTACCTGAAGCCCATCCATACTCAGCTTTATGGACAGGTCCTTTAGGAATAAAATAATGAAAAAATATTTAAAAAATATTCATTACTTTTTGAGATATGACGTTCCTTGTAAATGCTTAAAAACTTGTGAAAAAGGGCCCCCTCCCCCCACAGGGAAGAGTAATGAATGTTTCAAAAACAAAATTTTCTATCTGAAACCATCCCTAATTTGAAAAAAATTTCAACAAGCAAAATAATCATAAATAAAAAAGTTGCTTTTTTATTTGAACTCCTCCCTTAACCCTAGAAACATACGTTGGTCTACGAGTCAAGTTAATCATACATCGGCGTCATTTTGACGAATGGACTTTTTACGGGGAGTTTTAAAGTTTATTTGCAAAAAACTTTTTTTTTACATAACAATACTACAAAAGCGAACAAAATATTTAAAAAAAATGGATTTGGAAAAATTTCTTAATATAAATATTTATTAATTTTTTTAATCTTTTTATCAAAGCATATTTTCATTATAAAAATTAAAAAATAGATAAATACATCAATTGTATCATAAAACATGTGTTTCAAATAATTAATTTATGGACTATTATGACTCAGTGGACATGTGTGACTTTACAGAATGTGAAATTTCTCAGTCATAAATATTCCTATAGATATGTAGTTATTTCCCCATTAGGGACATTTATAATTTTTCTAAAATTTGTTAGTAATTTTTCGAATAAGATCTCAAAAAATAATAAAAATTAAAATATTTTCCACAAAATAAATTGTTAATCTTTTATTAAGTCATTTGAAACGCATTCTTTAGTTTTTGATTCAATATATTAAAATTTCAGTATTATGTCGTCTCTATAAGTCAAACAGCTGTAATCATCTTTCACATTATCATAATTATTGAATAAATTAATTATAACATCCATATATTTGATAAATTTTAGAAAAATTAGGAAAACTGTTATATGTGGAGTACAAAATCTTTAAAAAAAAACATCGGTTAATCGTACATCGTCGTCCTTTTGACGCACACTATTACAGTATAAAAAAACGACAATAGCTATAAACAAAATTTATACGTCTTATGTGTTATAATAACAAATAAATTAGGTAACAGAAGTTTCACAGCAAGCAGGCAACGACAAGTTGTAGTATTGGAGCAGGTAGAGAAGTTCGTTCGTCGTTTTGACGAGTACGTATGATTCTAGGGTTAAGAAATCGAACTTGTAACATTAGTATCCCGAAACCAGCTACTGTCACGATTTTACTGAATCGTCATGGGCGTATTTTATTTTTATTGGGTTCAAATATAAAACAATAAATGAAACAAAGTTAAATAATGTGAAAAACTAAAACAAATCTTAAATATTCTAAATAGACACTTTGATCGGGCCCTAGCCATTTGTTTAGACGATGATCCCGCTCTGTCCCTATGTCACCTACAGCCAATCCAGAAAAAAATCACTAACTACGCCTATGATCGCGTTATAATCGACTTCTCTTGTACCTCATTGAACGCATAAAAAATCAACAAATACGACTAATAAAAACTGTGAATGATTTTAAGGACTATTCAAGATTTACTTAAATCGCATAATTAATTTAAAGATTTCCGCTGTACAGTTTCAATTTTATTGCCAGTATTCAGTGCAATGAGTTTATTGCATAATTACAGTGCTAGACGAACGACACGCACTGTATTCAATATAAATCGATAATGATTGAATACATTTATATGATCATCATAAAAACCATTAATAATAATTATGGTGGTTGTTACTATGTTCATGTACACCACTGTACATATGTGGTGTTGGTTATATGCTGTAAGTTTGTAATGATTTTTATTGGATTTAATTTTTTAATTCAGACGCAACAGTGCTTGCCAGTGAGTGTCTGTAACACTCCACTAATGAAATGCTTTTTTCACTATATACAGTTGGCAATAAGGCGTTCACATAAAGTTATGGAGAATTTTTATTTTAGTTTTTTATTTTTTATTTTTAATACTTTAATTAAAATAAAACAATGTCGTCTTTAAACACGTAACATTCCTTTCTTAACGATTATTGTATGGAAGGACAAAAAACCATGTAAATATGGCGTTTAATTTTGTATTGTATTTGGTGGTAACAGGGACGTACCCACTGAAAAAAAACAGTTTATTGGAGGCATCATAAAATCAATAAACTAAACCATAGTTATCCAACTTCTTTGGATCATAATCTATTCTTTTAATTAGTGATTCGATTGTGACCCTCTTAGGTGATTTTTATAGCTGTCTTCCCAATGTTTAATTAGAAAATATACATTATTAAAATATTAATATTACTGACGAAAAGCCTGAACTTGATGTATTAAGACTAATTTTTCGAAATCTGCCTGCCATACATATTTGCCATTAGCATTCTTAAATGGATGCTAAATCCATGTGATTGATCTTATTTAAAAAAATATTTAGAACTATTTATTGAAATATGTATTCAATGATTTTTAATATTAATCAAACTTTTCCGTGCATTCTTGCTAGGAGGCAGTGGTTGGTCCTTCTTCTCGGGTCTCGTCAACAGGCCCGGCCTGGGTAACCTTTAAGGGCGGTGGACTGACTCTCAAACTGTGATGCAGGTTCAAACTCAATTAACATAATTTATTGTTAAAAAGTGTGAATTACAAAGTATTTAATATTAAAAATTGTAATAACATTATTAAAGTTGGCTAAATGTAAAAAAAAAACCAAGTCAACTGTCATTAAAACCTTCCTTCAGTATGAAAGAAGATGTTTCAATTCTGTACTACTAGTTTTTCTATGACGGTTTTGGTTTCCACTTTGTTCAGGACATTCTTTTCTACTGCCATCATCATAAAAGCCTTCAAGTTTTCATTTGTCATAGTGGAACGAAGACGGGTTTTAAAGTCAAACTGAATCGAAGTATGAACTCGATAGCACCATGTACGGGACCGTTGCAATAACAATCACAAAAAATTGAATGGTAATTCTGAATAAAAATACTACAAAAGGCAACGCAAACAAATATTTTTAATGCAGTAATTGTTTATTGCAACATTATAAAATTTATGTAACGTTTGGGGCGAGAGCGCACTGGGATCCATCCCGGTGTCCCGGTGGGCCAGACCGGGCCTGCTCGTCAATGGCAATCGGTGGGTGATACCAACTACCAAGTTAAAGCAATCATAAAGTGAAAACGCTTTCGTGTATCATCATAGTTATGATGGAACGTTTGAAGAACACTACTCGGAGTAACTCTTGGAGTAAAGCTTGGAGTGACGCCGGTCCTGATAATACAATATAGGAACACTGTCCGTCCCTGTTTCAATTCGTTCACAAAGCGACAAAAACAACGAGATTGCAATGTTTACAATCGCAACCAACATACCAAAACAATGCAATGCACGCTCATTATATCTATTTAATGTAATTACGGCGGTGCGCTGAATCATTTTCATCAACATTTTCCAATAATTGGTCGCCGGGGTAATTACACATCAAATAATTGACGGTGCCCTGTTCTCGTTTTAAATCGTAATTATCAATGTGTTTGCACTGTTCATAATACACATATGTGTTCATTTTTTTAATTTCTTCGATTGCTTAGCTCGTTTTAGATTTCAATTGCATTATTCATTCATTCTGTGTTTACGTTTGAACAATTTTTAATTACTTAATGGCAATGAGATTATGTACTTAACTTAAGTAGGGTAGGTAAGTATAGCAGTGTGTTTTACATAATAATAAACAGGGTCGTAGAAAGGTGAGATGGACTCCACGATATGGACTGATTCAGACCCAAAACTTCGGCTTATTTTTAAAATAAAGTTCGAAAAAATGTAAATTTTCCAAAACTAGCAATATTTGTTAAGATCTGGAATAAAAAAGCGATTAACACAGTAGACTTTCAAAATCGACAAAAGATATTTATTGTTTTTGTTTTGTAAATGTTTACATTTAAATTTATAAAACAGTTTACGTTATTAGTACAAAAATTAATGGTAAAAAAAGTACAAAAGTAAAAGTACTGAATTAAAATTTAAGGGAGAAGTTTGGTTTTATACCAAAAATTAACTCAATCATTTTGACATTTCTAGATTCATTTTTTACATTTTTGGAGAGTTATAATACGTAACTGTGGACTCATGACGGGCCAACTAATTCTAAACTCTACTTCTTGTTTAAAATTTAAAAAAAAACTCATGGGAAAATCAAAATGCTAAAAAAAGACTGGTTTTTGACACCATATCTTTTTATACTAAACACAGATTACGGAAAAAAATATATAAATTATAACTTACTATATAGCACATGGATTGGCAACCTTTTCTTCATAAAGAGCCATTTTTAAATTTATATTTACCAAGCTTGAATTACAAAATATGTATTATTCTACATATATTACTAATGTAAGAGCTGCAATTATACATTAGAAAATCTGCATGCAGCTCCAGAGTAGCAGGTTGCCGACCCATGGACTATAGCAGAAAAATACTTCCTATAAACTAAATAATTATGGAAAATACGAAGCAGATAAAAAACGAAAAATTCTATTACTTTGAAACAATCTTTTTACCAGTCCATTTAGTATTCTTCTTTCGTTTTTTCTTTCTACCCCCATCAGAATCATTTTCATCGTCGCTACTTCCATTCGTGCCTTCGAGAAGATTCTTTTTTTTTTCTTCTTTAATTTTTGCACTAGTTCGTCGCGAAGTTCTTCTTAGGTTTATACATCTGTCCAAGTGGAACACAAAATCTGTAGCATCCACTTCTTTGTTACATTCTGGACAAATATGTTTTTCCATATTTGGATCTTCAGTTTGAAATAAAATCACCATTTCATCAGGCCGTTGAACACTCATCTTCCGTTTCTCTTTTTTGCCCTTATCAGGACCATTTTTATCATCACGACTCTTATTCACGTCTTTGAAAATATTTACTTTTTCTTCTTTTTTAATTTCTTCATCAATTTTTGGCGAACTATTTTTTCCGTATATACATTCGTCCAAGTGTAACACAAAATCTAGATCACTCACTTCTTTATTACATTGTGGACAAATACGCATTTCCATATTTGGATCTGCAGTTTCAGTTAAAACCACCTTTTCAACAGCCCATTGAGTATCCATCTTCCGTTTCTCTTTTTTAGCCTCACCAGGATCATTTTCATTATTGAAAGTGCCATTCGCATCTTTTAAAAGATTCACTTTTTTTTCTTCAGGGCAAGTATGTTTTTTCATATTTGGATTTTCAGTTACAGTTGAAACAGTCTTTTTACCAGCCCTATTAGTAGTCTTCTTCCGTTTCTTTTTTGTACCCCCATCAAGATTATTCTCATTGTCGCTAGTCTCATTCGCATCTTTAAAAAGATTCACTTTTTTTTCTTCAGGGCAAGTACGTTTTTCCATATTTGGATTTTCTGTTTCAGTTGAAACAGTCTTTTTACCAGCCCATTTAGTAGTTTTCTTCCGTCTCTCTTTTGTACCCCCATCAAGATTGTTCACATTGTCGCTAGTCCCATTCGCGTCTTTGAGAAGATTCACTTTTTTCCCCTCTTTGACTTTCTCATTGGTTGTCCGTGAACTTTTTCTGGTGTTCAGACATTCATTCAAGTGAAATACAAAACCTGTTGCATTCACTTCCTTGTTACATTCTGGACAAATACTTTTCACCGTATTTGGATCTCCGATTTTAGTTGAAACAGCTTTTTTACCAGCCTGTTTAGTATTCATCTTCCGTTTCTTTTTCTCACTCCCATCAGGATCATTTTTACTGTGACTAGTCGTAGTCGTATCTTTGGAAAAATTCAATTTCTTTTCGTTTACAATTTTTGCATTAGTTGTTCGCGAACTTTTTCTTGTGTTGCCCATGCATTTGTTCAAATGGAATACAAAACGTGTAGCACTCACTTGTCTGTTACATTTTGGACAAATACATTTCACCGTATTTGGATCTTCAGTTTCAAATGGCTCTTGGAATTCACAATTATCAGATTCCTCTTCCGGTTCATTCAATAATCCACGTTTATAGCGACAGTGGGCCCAATAACATATCTCCAATATAATATCGTCAAGCGCTGCTTCGAACTGAAATTCACCGTCAGTGAATTTATCTGTTAATTCGGGTATTGTTTGTAAACTGAAACAAAAGCATTTGTTCTTGTCATGTTCGGCTGATGTATCTTGTTTTGATGTACCAGGTACTGCTAGATCATTTGTGGCCACTGATTTTTCATTAGATGTACTCATCGTAGAGTAATGACTTTTTTTTTGTCACTTGGAATAAGTAAAAATAACCTTTTTTTTTTATAAACAATTGAAGAGTGAATACTCAATACTGTAGGTAGTGATTTAAGAGGAAATATCTCGTCCAGCAGATAGGCAATCTAATCATCATCATTTTTGCGGGCTCTCGTATTTGACTATATTAAAATCAGCTAAAGTATTTTTCGATTAACACTTTCATTGCCAAACTGAAAATATAGACTTTGCGAGATGGCCAAATATTTTATGTTAAATAAGTAGGTTTTTATATTTGTCATGCGATATCGCGTGATTGGCCATATAGTAAAGTAACCGTATCACGCAGATACCGTTAAAAGAGCGTTTTATTTGCAAAATAATAATATTATATTAATTAAAATTTAGTTTTATTGTTAATATTAAAAATGTAATGAATTTGATAAATTCTCATACACCCGGTCATAGATATACCTATGAGATACCGGGTAGTTACTTACAAGAAAAGATTCAAATATTCCAATTCAGGGATCAACAGGGTAAAATTATGGTAAAGTGGTAAGGTGCACATGTTAAAAATAAACCAGAAAATCGCATTATTAAAAGTTTTATTACCCAAAACATTATAGTACACGACTAATAGTTTTAAGATGAGTATACTTTTGACACAAGCTATCGATTTTTGATTTTCTTTAAATTTCGATTTAAATCAAGGAATAGTTTTTTTTTTATTAACTTCTAGGGCTGTGCATTTTTTTTTACCATCCCTTTACATTCAACGCTGAAAACTTTCTTCGAGTGAGGGCTGATGTGGTGAGAACAGAGAGTTACCGATTTTATGTATAAAGGTACCTACACACGTAACTGCAAGCTTGACAAGCATGCATGATCAAGCTTTTTGTACAAGCATGCTTGAGCGTTTGTATGATAATTTTGCACAATCATTATGATTGTACAAGCGGCTTGAAGATGACTTGAATTTCAATTATGCATGCTTGAAGACGTTAATTTGCGCAAGCAAAACTGAGTGTGTGTACCAATGTGCAAGATTGTACAAGCCGATATCAATCTTGTATGAGATCTGTTTGTTTCATCTTCCTATTGTTGATGTCAGTCTGATTGTTAAAACATCATCTTTAAGTGATTTAAAAATAAACCGCGAATTACTTGAAGATTTTATTTATATATACCAAAGTGAGGAATGTCTTTGGCGTATCAAATCGAAGGAATACCATGATAAAGTGAAGAGAGATACAACATACATATATTATTGAAACAATATAAGTTTACCGATACAGTTATAAAAAAATAAACTACTATAGGACAAATTATAGAAGAGAAATGAATTTTTTTTATTTACATAAATAAGGACAAAAGTTGCTAAAGCGAACGCATCGTCGTTCAAACTGGACATTTTCAAGAGCAAACTGACGTTTGTGCAAGCATGTTTGACCGTGTGGCGGCGAAGGGAATTTGTGCATGCTTGTACAAAAAGCTTGATCATGCATGCTTGTCAAGCTTGCACTTACGTGTATAGCCACCTTAAGACGTTTTCGTTCTTCACCTTACAAAGATTCGAAAACGCGTATTTTCGCATACTTTATACTTTTATAGTAATGTAAAAGTATAGAGAATATTCACCAAAACTAAATTTGATACTTTATTACAAGATACCGTAAAACGGACTGAATCAGTACGAATTCCAACTTCATATCGTACTTTTTTGTGTACCGATTTTTTATTTAATTTATTAGAAATTTTTGAAAATATTATCATAATTATCTAATTTGTACTCTATGGTAACGATCAGTAGAGTTGACCAAAACTGGAACTGTTCAATCACAAAAAAAAATCAAGATAAAAATAGTCAAGTGAGAGTGGAGACGCGACAGAAAGAAAAAAAAATATGAAAATATAAGAGGTTCCGTAATTCTGAGTGTGGAACACAAAAAGTGGTACCAGAACCACATTTACACTACACAAACTTACTATTAGGTACATAATTTACAATATGCTCTTTATATGACAACCAAAGGTGACGAGTTCGACAATAGCAACCAAACAGGAACACATTAAATGTAAATTTCTCATCATAAAACGTCACACTAATGGGACATGTTTTGACGATTATTATTTCCTTATAGCCCCCCCAGGCCGCTTGACTAGCCCGTACAACAATACGTAATTATTTTTGACCCGTTGTCACATAATTTTTGATCCGCAAGTGGCGGCAACTGATCACCGGAAATTAGAGCACTGACAGTAACTGGTTCTATTAGGTGTTTGTTTTAAGTTTAATGAAAATTTTAAAAATTTTTTTTTTTTTTATAACTGGACTTTGGTAAAATATCATTCACCCTTTGGTGACCTTTTTGGAAAATTGGGCAAAAAAAAGGTAGTAGTTAGGCAAAGGCGCTAATACGGGAAGATACAGTATAATTAAGGTATAGGTACCTTATACCCCTATTACACTGCATAATACTGCCCCGATTAGCATCAGCCTAACCACTAATATCAATTTTGAATTTGTATATAAAGACAATAATTAAAACCATGTCACTTGTGAGAGACGTCAACATTTACGAAATTGTTTATAAATATATTTAAACAAATTTAGAAAAAAAAAGAAAATATAGATGATTTTTATACAAAAATTTATAATTTCACTCAATTTTTTAACGAATTATCGATAAAAATTTTATTGATAAAATTTTTATTAAAAATACACTAGAAATGACAAATGGCAATTTTCGTAGCCATTACACAAACATTTTCAAATATTTCAGTTACCGCATATTGAAAATTTTCCATTTAAAAACTGATTTAAAATCATAAACGTTTTAGAAAAAGTAATAATTTTTAATATATAAAGTCAATAGACTAGAATAATTGTTTTATCTTATTTCCAGGGGATTGGATTTCTCCAAATGACGTTTATCACTTGGTTCTAACTTGAAGAAGTATTTAATTTTTTGAATTATTTATTATTTTGCTGATTTTGTAGTATAAAAAATTTTGTAATATTTTTGTTACAGGCCAAGAATTTTGCGCAATTCATAGATTTTGTCAACATTAACTTCTGCAGAAGAAAAATGGGTTATGATTTTTAACATGTTTCCTGGAATTTGATTGTTATATATCTTAAGGAATATTCTTTGAAAATTGCAATTTCATGAAAATTGACTAAGATGTTTGATATCTAAGTCTAGGAAGTCTGAACGGAAGAGAACCTTCGAAATGGAAAAACAATGTTTCGTTGATAGCGTCAAATTAATAGTGCTTTGGGTGTCATCGATAAATGATTTGTGTGAGTTATCATTTATCATTTTTCACGCGATTTTCTCAAAATTACGTTTAAAAGTTGGTGATCATCATCTCCAAAACTCTCTCTCTTTAAAAAAATTAATCAATTTTAAGGAAAGGATACAATATTTTTTGTACAAAAAGGAGAATTTTTTTCTAGATCATCAGATCAAAACCCTGCATTTTTTATTAGGATTTTTTATAGAATGGCATTTTTTATAGAATTTTTTAAATTTATGTTTTATATTTTGAATAACTTGTATCTAACCGTAGATATGTTAATCAACACTGTCACCCAATAAAGATACAATCAAATTATATAAATTGCTGTTGTCTATAACTGTTTACTTAAAAACGGCCATCTACGTTTTTTTATTTTAATAAATATGCCGTAGCGCGGCCCAGCGTGGACAGAGCACAGACAACTATGTAACTGCTTGGATAGGAAATCCAAATGCACTTCATCGAATTCACACACGATCCGGCCCGAATGGCTGTGAGGTCAACAAAAAATGTTAATTCAAAATTAGCGAACTATTAAAAAAAATTAAAGTTATGATTAAAAGATTTCTCACCGATTGAATGTGACACGTAAGAAAAAAAACGTTTCGATTATTTTATAGTGAGTGCATTTTTTAGAGTTCCGGAGAAAAAATGTTCGCATTCTTAAAATTTCGTCTTGTCTGTCTGTAAAATTACGGTTTCTTTTAATTTTTTGCAGTTTTAAATCCCGTTTGCGAAATATTGATCCTGAAAACAAGGCATTTTTGTCCCTCCCCCTTGTAAAATTCAAATTTCGCAGTATGCTACATAACGTAGCGAATTTCTGGCTTTTTTCGCTCTTTGCCATGGTGTAAAGAAAATTTGAAAAACCTAAATTTTGAAAATTTTTGTAAGATAAACAATTCTAGAGTCCCGGGTATATCCTTGCAAATAAAAATTTTGCACAAAAGTATGCTTTGGTATCAGAACACATCGCTTAGAAAGTCAAGTCTAGACCATTAGGGCGAAATTCTGGAAAATTCTGGAAACTTTCGTTTCTCGCTATCGCGGTTTTTACGTATGATTAATACCATACGCTTACATAAGTGTTTGCGCATTGGACGGGTCGACAGATTTTATACATTGCTGTATACTGAAGTGCGCATACGTTCGACTAAACAATTTGAAAATCTCTACACAACTGATGTTCATCGATTTAGACTAAACAGTTTAGTCGCGATAACAATTGAGGAGCTGTGTGGAAAAAGGGCGTAAGTCGCTTTACGCCCTTTTTCCTTAGAATTGATTTTCTAACTCTTTAGAGTGTCAACTATAACAAACAAATTTTTACAACGACCGGGAATCAATTAATGCCCCTACGCTACGATAATAATTTGAAGCGTATAAGCCATGTTTGCAAAAAATTAAATATATAATTAGTAATTCACAACTGAGAATGAATTTTTACAGTACATGACACATAATAGCCTTTAAAAGATATTTCTGGTCCTATGATGTACAGTATGATACAGAAAAAAAAAGAAAAAATCTAAATTTATTTTTTGGGGCAGTTAGCTGTGATTCTGTATTTTGAATTAACTTTCACTTCTAAACAACTTTTTCAAATTATATTTTCTTATATTTTCATTAATTATAATACTTTACTCTTAAGCCATATTTACATTTTTAAGCCCACCCTCGATACAACCAGATATATCCAAATTTCTGTGGGTGCTTTTTTAGCCTAAAACCAATACTAACTTTTATCAAGAATAAAATTTTCTAAAAAATTTGATATAAAATAGTTTTCCACATATAACCAACTTTCAGGCGGACACTGTACAAGTATACATATAAATATTCATGAAATTAACATGAAGCAAATGTTTTGGTTTAGAATTCAATAAATGTTCTGACAAAGTTTAATTAGAATTTCAGAAAAAGGAAACAGAACTTATGTTTTTGTTCAATCAAAATTTTATCTGCAAAAAGGGCGTAACTCATACTTCGGAAAAATTCAAAAAATTATGCAATAACAACCGATATTTACTGTTTTTTTAATCTTAATGCATAGTGTATTATTAGTGCTACCAATTGTATAACACGACAATTACCAGTTTTTCAGTCTTCACCTTCATACTAGGCACCCAAACTTTGAAATGATCTTTTCTCAAAACGGTATTTCTGTACTTACGCCTTTTTTCCACCCAGCTCCTCAATTGAGTGTATGCGCCAGGCTTTATTTGATCAAATATTAAATTCTGTCGCTATTCAAATTTTGAAATGTAAAGGTCGAATCTGATATTTATAAAAAAAATAATTATTATAAAAATAATCGCTTATTTAGGTTACTATTATATAATAATATAGGGTGATAAAATTAATTAAAAATCACCGGCTAATTATTTATGACCATGCCGGTACATTTTATTAATATTTTCAAATTATATAAAGATTTTTTTTTGTGCGGTTATTAAAATGAACTAACTGGCCGATTTACTAACGACAAAAGTTTAATGTGTACGTATTTTTTTGTTCGAAACGGTTTTCAAAAGATAATTTTAAATATTACCTTTGTAATAATTAATAAATAATATCGTAATCAATAAATTTGAAATAGGTACATAAAAATACCTGCATATTTAAAAAAAAAAACAGACGCATTAATTTTCAACTAAAAATAATTCATATGTATACCTACATATAGTTATTAAGAAATAACGGTCCTCTCGCCGAAAGGCTTTATTGCCAAAACACAAAAGACATACAATCGGTTTGGCTTATTATATAAGTATTATACATATATTATATCTATATTTTGTCAAAACCTACATATGTACAGTAAATTACAAAATTATTCGTAAATTCACGGAAAATAGTTAATCATATTTTATATTTGTAGGCTAATCAGCAGACGACGAATATTCCACGTCATTTTTTCCAAGTTAAGTCATCAGGCTTGATGTAATAAATACGCAAAATCAAGGTAAGAAAAACCAATAACAATGTCTTTTTGTTAAGATATAATGACCAAGAATGGGCTATCGATGCCGCAAGCATATACAAAAGTGTCAATGGGAAAAAAGTCTTGCCAACCAGTGTTCAATAGTTAAAGGCCAGAGATCACTTTACATGTCAGATAATAGATTTTTGAAGTTAAAATATATTTTATAAAGTTTTCCGGATTTTATCCCCCGGTTTTCCTTACGCGAGAAAATTAATATTGCTATAAAATTTCAAAATTCGAAATTCTCTCAAATCATGTAACTTATGGAAACATTTTTGTCCGTAACACTTTTCGTACAAATTCCACCGATTTTCAATAAATGAATATTTTTTACTTGGCACGGTATCAAATAGTGACCCTTATCGTTTTTCAAAACAAATATCTGTGAGAACATTTTACTGAAACCATTATTTATTAGATACATCTTTTGTTTTCTATGAAAAGATTCAGTGGTCAGTTTAATGTAAGGGTTAAATTCCTTTGGTCATCTAACCCTATATTATTTATAAATAAGTATCCCTTATATTTTTTCTGCGTAATGTTTCAATGGAAAAATACACTGTCTTTATTATGTTAATTTTGTTTACGATTACAAAAAAAAAAAATGTGTTCGGAATGTGGAGCATAGCATAATACTCTATCGTATAGTAATTTTTTTCTTTGATAAATTGTCTATCTCGTATTAAGAATTAGACAAGAAATATTTTTGAGTGTCCCTGAACTTTTCAGTATGTTTTTTTTTTTTTGCTTGCCTTTTATTTTTCTTATTGTAATTCGTTGACCAAAAAAAAAACATCTGCGCGCATAACAATCCAAAAAGTAAATATCTTTTTTGGTTTTAATCATATTTTATAAACAGTTTGAAAGAAGGATTTCAAAATGATAATTGGGACACTTTTTCACGGTGTACAAACACTAAATCACGACGGTATTATTTTGTTTGCCGTAACTAATTTATTATATAAGACTACAGTGTAGCTCGCAACTGATGAGGGGAGTCTTGCTCGCGAAATGTAGATACGTACACCTAAGTATACTTAAAACTTGATGGTTTAAAGTTTAAAGATTAATGAATCATTTTTCGCGGACTATCACAAACAATGTTTTGCTTGCATTGAAGAGCATTCATTGTTTTGAAGAACAACACATTGTTCACGATAATATCGCTTCAGAATCGCGTGACTAAATCGCTAGTGTGAAACTAGTCAACTAAACAGGCCAATGTTTTTTTTATCAAGCTGTACACGTTTCAACACTGGCAGTAATTTGCATTGCATTTAAACTTTAAACGTTTTGGAACGAATTGTCGTGGGACAATTGTACACCAAAACTTTGCGTAAAGGTTGTGTTTTTATGGGGGTCATAACGCCCCTCCTTCTGAAGTAAAATTTTTAAATCTCTTATATTTTTAAATGTTTAAAAAACCGTTCTTTGAAAAGTCTAGCAAAATTGAAAATTTTACACCTAAATTATCCTAATTCAACTAATCACTCTAATCCAAATCGTTTTTGATAAAATTTGATTTGAGTAAAAAATTTTTAACTTAATTACGTCATAAAGTTTACTGCAATTTTTTATGCCTTAAAAACCGTAAATAAAATGATCGAATGACAAAACTGGAACCGAATTATCGCTTTTCGAGGTTGTTCTTTACATTTTTACCAAATTCAGCACTTAGAAATTAAATGATTCGATGCAAGTGCATATAGCCTCTTAAAAATTCATAGAAATGATTTTTTATATCATTTTAAATCATTGTTTCCAATTAAGATCGTCCAGTTGGTTCGATTAATCAATATTGGTGGCTGATCGTAATCGATCAACAATCTATTAATCGTTTATAAATAGTCATTACTCCATATACAGAGTATACTGATTGATCTACGCATGCGTATATTAATTACATTAAACAACAGAAAAAAAAACAACTGTTCACTTTATCAAAGTGGAATCTTCTGAATGATTTACAGACATTATTGATCTAGACAGTGCTTTATATGTATATATTGATCATATAGACATATACACACACATATATACAAGTAAATATGTATAAAACATGCGTTGTGTGATCGAGTGACCAATGGCTGATCTCCGGTCACAAGGTTTCATATAATGTAAGTTAGGTCAATGCACGCATATGTCAAATGTGTACACCTAGTGGCTAGAGGCAGTATAGAAGTCCACCGTTATAGCTGCCCATCGGCGGGCTGGCCGGGCCGGTGGTCCCTACGATATCACAGCAACTACTGCCACCATGCTGTGATCTATATCAACTACTCAATCGACAGCAAGCCAGCTCAAATGTAACAGCTACGATTCTCGCCCAAATAAACATTTGAACGAAGTCGAACCAAACAAAATTAAATATAACCGGATACGTGTCTACCACTTAAACCAAAAAACTAGAACTTTTCTCACCGTAAGTTAATTCATCACTATTTGTTGGTACGGTAGACACTCGAACATCCGTCAACAAAAATTTCTAATTAAGAAATACATATTGTAACAGTTTTATCTGTACCGTTTTGTCGGTTTGAGTAAAAAGAATGAAGGACATTCAAAGAATTTAACCATTTTGAAAAACATTGAATGTTTTTCTAAAAAAAAAAAATCATGAAACGCTAAACAAATGTCTACTTTCATTTAAATTACATTGTATTTGACTTTTTTTTGCTTAAATCAAATTTAATTCTACAAATTGTAAAAGTTGTAAGGAGTCAACTGTATGCTTTCACAAATAATAATATGTATAGTCCATTTCAAAAATTTTTCGATTTGCTTTTAATGTTAGAATGGTTGCACTGTATCTTTACGGCCCATTCTCGTCTAAAAATTTGAAACAATTGATTGTTCTAAAGATTTTTAAAGTTTAAACCTCTAAGAATATGTCCTTAAAAGCAAGTTGTAAAATTTCCAATATCGGTATAATATCTCAGCTCTGTTCAACCTATTGTCTTCAAATTTGGTATGAACTTTCAGTAGATGTTCCTCTAAAATTAAAAACTGAAAAAAAAGGTTAAATTTTTTTCAGACAACTTTCTTTTACGAATTTTCTTTTTCTTTTCTATCTTTGGTTCCGATCCAACGACGTTAATTCTTATCAAGAAACTATATATGATTTTTGTTCCAGATTTACGAAAGGCCTGCTCATATCGATCACCTCCCCTCCCTTTTTTACAACAATATATAACAATTGATAGTATCTCGAATTTTATTTTTTTTTAAACTTTTTGTACATTCTCAAAACACCTATAAACAAACTATAAAAAAATGGATCATAAAAATAATAATTTTTATTTAGTTTGAAAAAGCGACCGAATATTACGTCTGTGGAAAGGGTATTAAGCAAGAACATAACAAAAAATTTTGTGCCGATCACATGTGGTAATTACAATGTACGTTTTCTAATTGTATAGTACCAATAAAGCTAATAATGCTAATTACTGTCAATAGTTAATTTAAGTGTATACTATAGTTGGGTAGTAGGGGCGGTGGCCTACAATGTGATCAAAATGTACGAAACATTTTGTAAACGTACAATACACATGAAATTAGTAATGTTTGTTATTGTCAATGGTTTGTTTGTATGCATTGTATTTAACTACATACAATATAATGCACATACGTATAATATTACATTATCAAAACATAAATATGTTGCCACAGACTGATTGATAATGCACACAATATCAATTACCAATGATAGATACATGTTAGATACATTTAGTTAGCGGATTTCGTACGCACCAGTTAATTATATGCAACCACTGTAGTTAGCTGCTGAATAGCTCCGTGTGGAGCTGCATTTATGTACAATGCATGCAGTTAATATATGTAAACCTGATCGTCCCAACTACAAGGAGTGTATGTAAACAGAGTATGTATACATAAAATGTATGCGAATGTAATATATCATTCAATTTTTATGTATATTGGGTGTCTAAAAATTTACGTTCGAAAAAATTATACATGAGAAACCAGACAAACCAAAAATGACCATAATTATTTTAGTCTATTTCTATTTTCTATGGTGTCCTCTTTTATCTACTTTCTATGATTCTACGACGGAAAAATTTTAAACAATGTTTGATAACAGTGCAATTATTATTAGTAATAGCTTTATGGGGATTCTAATCCACTGTGGCTGGCCGAAAAAGCCACAATCATTTCTGTTTTAGGTACGGTACTTACAAAAGTACTGTTTAAAAATGATTGTGGCTTTCTCAGCCAGCCACAATGGATTACAATCCTCATAAAGCTACTACTATTACTGAATCATATCCGTAAAACAAGTATCTACTTTCTACTTCGAATTGTATAAAAATAGAAAAAAACTTTAGTGACGAGGACTACAAAAAGCTTGAAAGAGCCCTGTCGAGTAAAACATAACAAAAAGGATAATGATAACATCTCGCGATTTGGAGAAAATAGTAGATAATTGTTTTATGCATACAACTCACTGAGACTTGTTTGTTTTTTTAAAAAGTGTTCATATGTAGTGAACATAATTTTATGACACGCTGTATTATTAGTACATATGTATACACATATACGACAAATAAATACATTTGATCGTGGTGAAGCTGTACGTACAGATTTATAGTCCAGGAAACTGTGTATGGAATGTCCTGAATATGATGGCATAAAAATATATAATATTCTAACCAATGTATATATTATTTGTCTATACGCAAACAACTATGTATGCATGCGTTATCGCTGGCAAACTAGGCGTGAAGCGGGACGTAACACCGTGCACCTCGTGCACCTAAATGTACATACATGCCATGGTATCATACACGGGTTAAAAAAGACATTATATTGCCGCACACAACTTAACGAGTTACGGATTTTATAACAGTTTTCAACTTATTCACTATTTTATAATAATTGCTATCTACATGCATATATTTGTATTACATATGCATAGGATTTATTTAATAACAAAATATTATAATTAGGATGATTCGAAATATGTTAGACAGTTATCTGACGATCACTGTTTGGTAACTATTCGGTTAAACAAATTCATCAAAAGAAAAAAAAAATCGATTTCTCCAAGAATATATTCCAAAATTTTCAGAGAAAACGTAAAATAGCATCACGTAACATTTGTTAAAAATACCCCTTCCATTTCGTCACACATCATCCTGTTACGCAACCCCCACCCCCTCCCCGGTCAACCCTGTTTGCGTACGTATTTTATAAAAGCTCCTTAACAAAATTTCAACAATTAATAAAAATGTTATTAAGTTTTGAAATGTAACATATAATTTATTCTGCGCATGCGTATCGTTCCGAACTAGGTAAAAGGAATTAATCAACTCAGCACGGACCATGTTTTGTCAACATGTCCCAACATAGACACAGCACTAATACTTATTAAGTTGTTTGTTATAAAATTTTTCAGGCTAACCCGCCTCTGTGGGTCACATCTAAACTGATTACAGTGTCTTTAAAACTATCTTAGCACTGTATTCAAATTTTAAAATACCATCACTAACCAAAAATGGAAAAATCTCGACGATGTACATATTGCAATAACATTGTACGATGCCCATGTATAAGGCCCGTAAACAGATAAATAATATATTAGCTAACAATCAATATATAATAATTTTTAGCTGAGAGAAAAAAATTAACATATTTTAGTACTAGCAAAATGTATGCGATCGTTTCAATATGCTAATTTACATTTTATATATATATATATATATATATATATATATATATATATATATATATATATATATATATATATATATATATATATATATATAAAGTGTATATCTTCGGCTGACATAAATTTTTTTAAAAATACTGGTGTAGAATTTTTCATATCCGAACGTAATTTATAACGGGTTCTATGATAATTACCGCGTGCACAAAAATTTTTATATCATACGAGGGAATAAAATATTACGAACAGAATTTTCATTCATAAAAATTATTGATCAACTTACGGTAGTAAATGACTTGTTTTTTTAAAAGTATTAAAAAGTTATACAATGTTTATTGATTATGTCTAAACCGCTAAACTTATGACCGCGCGGGAAAATTCTGACCGGATGTCACTCGCTACTGTCGCGGCGCCACTTCAAAAGCAAATAAACGGACAACTGAGCAGCAATTGAAATTTTATTGTTCGCTCAACAATTATTGCAACTATGATTTCCTGAATTCGAAGAACATTTCATAATCTAAATTAATTATATAATGCGTCGACCTTTGATAACAGAACGTACGTACAGACCAGATGAAAAAATCAAAACGGGAAAAACATAATCGTAAACCGGAAAATGGCCGGTACGCATGTGTGACTTATACGTACATTGTTTTTATATTATGACAAGTGTGGTGTGTCTATCCGTCTGAAGTAGCGTTTCGTCTTCGATTAAACAAAAACAGACAGCTATGCAACTATGAATTTTTTTCCGTTTTTACTATTGTCGTTTATAGTCAATTACTAAATGTATCAACTAGTGATCTTACATTAGATGCATATATGCTAACGGCGAGTGCTACCAGTACCCACTGAATATGTACCCGTTGCCTTTTTTTTTACTTTAGACTGAATAAATATTATTTAAACATGTGACGAATCAATATAGGTATTTACGTATCTGGAAATACAGTACCGTGTAAAAAGTTTCCACACACGGAATTTGAATGGTTTAAATACTGTGTGAGTTTTTTGAGAGTTGCCATTTTTATTACAGCCAAACCGTTGATTTAATTGAAAAATTGTTCAAATAAGAGTTGTAGATATCGATGGGCGCAACCAACTGTTATAGTCAGGAGCTTTATAGCTCTTATGGTTTTCGAGCTATGATACAAGCTTATAGATTTTTAAATGAGACTATATATATATTTTTCGATAAAACTGATCTAATGCATTAATTAACAACATAAATGAGCAAAAAAATTTTTTTTACCCAAGTTTAATTTTTTAATTTTTCTTTAATTTATCAGTTAGGCGGTAGAAATATGCATATGTACTTGAGGCTACTTCAACCGATAGTGTTTTTCTTGCTTACATTTCCATTACATCCAAGAAAAGAACCTTTTCCAGTACCATTTCTATCATAAAAATTTGGTTGCAATAGAAATGGCAATGGTATATGTTTTACCACGTGAAAAACCGCCTAAGTTTTTTCACAGGCTTTCAGTAGCGTCCTAAGTTAGATTTTAATCTCTTTTACGTTTTCCCTTACCAAAAGCTTTATATTTTGGAATTTTTCTTCAAAATTTCAGTCAATTTAGGTAAACTTTCAACAGAAATAATATATATTTTTATTATATAATATAAAAATGAAAAATTTTTTTTATACCTCAGCAAAAAATTTCCACACAAAACACGTCCCCGTACTGTGAGAATTCAATTGTGAAAACTCTGTGACCAAATGGTAACGTAATCTGTATGAGACAGTACTGTAAAATTTCAAAATGTCAGACGGTTTCTTTCGACAGTGTAATAGTTGTTGAAAAAAAATATTTCAAATAACATAGAAAAACATATTTACTAATGTTTCAGGACAATATGGGATAATTCATATTTTTTTCAGTTGTTACAAACAAATTTGGATACTGACTACTCGCTGCATAGAGCCCTACTTGTGCAAGCCCGACTCAATCCTGACCAACTCTGGTGTACGATAATTTTTGTCGTGTACAATCAATAAATTCATTGGACGAAACCAGTTTCACATATTTCTTGATCATTTAATAAAAAAAAAAAAAAATAGCCAATGCAGTGTTATCAGTTACGATGCTGAAACCAGGATTCGAACATCCGGTGACTGTTTACCAAAGACAATTACATATTATTAATAATAGCCATAATCATAATAAATAATTGTCATTATTTTTATATCGTTTTAACAATTTTTATTTTCTGGTGATTGATAGTGTGTCCATCTGCCCATCAATATTCCCCACATAACCGTGACAAGTGATAAATTTTTATTTATCAAATAAAATATATTTTGTGTGCATCTTTCATTCTGTTTGAAGCGCTGGGAACCCAATATTAACAATTTTGAGATAACATTTGTTACTTCTATAATAGGTGTAAAATTCTAATTGAAAGATACGCAGCTCCTAAGTCATATTTATACATATAGCAAATCAGACAAAATTTTTGACCGCAAATAGGAAAATTTTTTCATTTAATCGTAAAGTAAACACAACCAATTCAAAGGCGATAATATTGTATTTGTGGTTTAAAAAGGTTCAATTTGTTTTTTTCCAATTTCTGCAACAAATTTCTAATTATTTTTTATGAAAGATGAACGTATCAGTTATAATGCACTCATCACCAGCACGTAATGATTACGCACGCAGTAGAAATGTAAACATTTTTTTTTTATAACTAGAAATAATTTGTTACTGGTTTGTTTATCATTCAAGTAGAAGAAATTAGTAATTTACACGTTAAGATTGTTGTACGGAATCATAAAAAAAACCACTCAATAAACTTGGGAAAATTATTCACTGATATAAAAGTCAACGCATTTATAGTTTTCCTGTTTATGTTGCAAAAAAAAAAAATTCAAATATAATTCCTCGGGTTCATTTCAATCCGGCTAATGGTCTTCATCGAATGTTGAACGTTTAATCGTTTGATATAAAATTGTAGAAGTGATTGCGTTGTTGATCAGGTCTTTAGAAGAAAAAAAACGGTTTTTAATTATTTTATTTTAATGTCATTGATACGAACAACATTTTCAATTCTGCAAGAAATTCTGTGTGCATCAAAAACACGGATGTGCGATTTAACAGGTACGGGAACTCAACGCCTTATTTTGATTGCGCATGTGTCTTATATATCTGTATAATGAATATCCGATTTGGTGTGTTCAAAATTATGGTAACTCAAAGTTTTCTCTTTAAGAGGAATTGTTTCCCGAAAATTGTTACACTGGACGCAGTGCCAAAAAGCGTCGTGTATATTGCAGCATCAGTTGCAAGTGATATTGGTGTTGAACCATGGATACTCATTTTAGTACAGTATAACATATTTTTAAAATTAATAAAATCGGAGAGGGATCGCAGAAGCAGTTTTTTCTTGTAAGTAAAGTAATTTACACGGAGATTTTTATAAAAAATTGTACGGGTACAATATTAGTGCCGTGCAATTGAAAATGGAAATTTTTACTAATCAATATAATTTCTAATAGTTATGTAACGACAACTAATAAATAATAAAATATTAAATTCTCGTAAATAATTAATAAATATTTAATTCATTCAATTAATCTTTCAGATACTTTTTTTATTTGATTATACGTTCAGTGACATAACAGTTCGTGTCTTAACTTTTTATATTATAGGTAGCAACAGAGGTAGTTGTGACTAATAGTGGGCATAATCGTATTTTTTTTAACCCTTTGCACTCGAACCATTTTTTAGTATGGGTACTCAGCTACTCGACAGTAGTTTAAAACGCTGCAAACACTATTGTATTAGGACAACATAATATCCATAATACAATATATCTATTAGTTAATTTTAGTAGTATGTATCACAATATATTGTAGCAAGACGTCGCGTCGTTGTGTTGTATCATATTTTCCTAATATAATAATTTTCAAATAAATGAAGAAGGCTGAGAAACGGAGCGAAGTGGAATCAAAAACGTGTTCACTATCATCGATATAGGGTCTGATATCGCTCCGATAAAATATTATCTCAGTGGTATTGGTATTGGAGCGGTACTGAAGCGAGCGCGAATCATGACTGATATCGGACCGATATCAGAGCGATGATGTGAATACACTCATTATTTATTATGTTAGAACGGAGCGGAGAACTGAGAGCGGAGCGTTAATGTAAATCGGGCCTTAAGTTCCCTAGCGTGTTGTAAATAATAAAATACGTACCTATTGTTTATGGCGCCGCTGCGGCGCCTATCGCGTGCAAAGGGTTAATAATGGGATTCTTGAATTATTATATTATTATACAGATACTTCATATAATATGTCTCTTCCACTTTCATATTTGGTACACGTACAGTTGAGACTAACATTCACAAATTTATTTATGGGATTGCATATCACTCATACAATATACAGCAGGGTTTCCTACCAGATGATTTGCAATTTCGAATTCGTAAAGATTTCACTTACTTATAAATCTGACTATATTACAGTTAAAAAAATTTCCATTGGAATATATCTTGTTATTACATAGATTTTATATATCAGTGGTGTTCAACCTTTTTAACCATTAATAACCAAATGTGGCTTTTCGGTTATCTTTACAATTATGATTTGCTCAAAAATGAAAAATCAATATCGAAAACCTATGAGTAGCTTCAAATTACATGTTTCTGGCATCAAAATTACCGTTTTCTTCGAAACTTTCAAAAATTTTGGTGTACGTGATGACGTCACCAAGTTCAATTTTTTTTCTTTTTTAAATTAATAGCTACAGAAATGAGATGAATCAGATCTGTTAGTGAAATCTGAGTAATTTGAATGCTGAAAAAGTCCGTTCAGAAAATGTGATTTATTTTCTGTATGTGTTCCGCTGAGGAGCCCTAACTTAATGCATGTCCAACACGCATTTGGCAATTTTTTTTCTTTCACACAAATTAAATCTTCCTATTGTAATATATTTTTGATGTGAGTGGTTGGTTGACTTGGTCACTCTGTCTGGCATAAATAAAAAAAATCATTTGATACAGATGTCACTGTGTGCATTCTAGACAATAATTGTTGTAACGTGTTGTGGTTTCATGTGCGATCCAACAGTGACACAGCGGGTCGTACGTATTGTCCGAAACAAAATTTCAGGTACAAATGTACGGACACTATTCCTCATTTTAATTTTTAATTGTGAAGATGCAGTCAACAAATTTTATTATCCTTGAAACGTATTTTTGTTAATTAAATAAAGAAAATTGTATTTGCCTTAATTTAAAAAAAAATTATGTACAAAAATTTAGGATACACCGTGTTTCATGAATATTCCACTACGATCGGCTCAATTATACAGTGTGGTTACTTAAAATGGGTTTTTGGATGTGTTTAATGCACAAAATGTCAAAATTTGAACCAATTCTGATGTCTAGTTAGTGTTTGAAGTGTTCTAGAACATCTTGTATCCGAACAATTAGTTACGTATACGTATATCCTTTTGTCTGCATAGAACTGATTTATCTATGGCACTAATTGTATCCATTATTTAACAAAACAACACCTTTATGGGCAAGTGTGTACGTAAGCTTTTAACATTATAGTAGGGCTGTCTTCACACGAAGACGAATATTCGATTCGTCATACACGTTGCTCATTTTATGTACAATATATTTAGAGTACGGTCGTAGTTAGGCTTATCAACTGCAAGAAAGTCATTTCCGGGATATTCTAGTGCGATATCGAAGACTTGGACGGATGTTACGCAACGTATCTTACTAAAACTTTATGGTGCTATCTATTCTGACAATTCTGGCAATTGTAGTACGCTTGGAAATAGCTTCTTCGTGTACAATTGCCGTAAGACTGTGTCGTTTGTGGACGATACACCTTGTGTGGAAACAGCCTAATACACGTTAATACCGCAAACAATTCACACATACGCCATAAGAGTAGATCGTCATGACGTGTCGACAGTATTTTAATTTCCAAACATATTCAGATTCAAACCGAAATGATTAATTTCTATAAAAATGGTAAAAGCTGGTATAAGTGTTTGTAAATGTGTGTGTCTGTTAGCAGACTTGGCTATTATTTTATTTTAATTAAATAGACAATATAAAATATAATGCACTTGTTCTGTTTTTAGAATTTAATTATGCAAAAATGACATGAAATAAATATACATATTATTCATTTTAATTAAGCGGTTAGTTAGATTATAGTAGATAATGACTGCAGTTATGCTGAAAATCATATTTAGGGTTTCTACGTATACCTAAAAAAAACTTTTTGAGGTTCTTTCACACTAATATTGGTACATTTTCTGAACATTTTGTTATTGTCAAATGCAGAAAAACGTATCCCAACGTTAGTTTTTAATATTCAAACGGTTTTTGATGTACAGTTTTTCAACCAATTGAAGTCGTCTTTCAGAGGAGAAGGTTCTCAAATTTGCAAGGTGTCACAAATTTAAAAAAAATGTTAGCATTAAAAAAAGAATTCGAAAACCAATTCCAGTTTCATCATTCGGTCATTTGGTCGGAAACAAGGAGTTCCCAAAGTGCGGCCCGCGATCTCTACAAAGTGTCCTAGTAGTTGCCGCTTTGTAATAATTGTGTATCATACTAACTGAGTATAAGTAATTTTTTTTTGTATTTACAATAAAATCAAGTATTTTCCTTGGTGTTTGATTAGCATGTATTTATAATGTAATTAAAATTAATTAAATCAAGTAGAATAAATGAATGTAACAATGTAACAAATTTTAAATTGTTCGTACCAGTGTGCAATCTATTATGCGATCGAATTACAGGTTTTACTGTAACAACGACTTAATTCAATTATTTGATGAAAAACTTGCGAAAGCAAAATTAGCAGAACGTGTACGATGATTAACAATTTCTTATTTTTAATTATAAAATAAAATGAGCCCTTCAAGTAATTTCAAATTAAAAAAAAGAAAAGAATAAAATAAAAATTTAAAAAATAAAGGGAATCAACTATTGCTTCCGAGACTACTAAAGTAGCGGAAGCATTCCGTGATCACTTTTGAAATATGAAAATTTGAAGCCGATTAGAAAAAGTTAAGCTTGTTGTTCACCTTGTTTTATGACGTTAATAATATGATAAGACACGAAATTTTAGTTGTAGTTTAAGTAAAAAATCACTTTAAAGAATGGATAAAAGTCTATTACGAGTACGAGGAAGCTTCATGGGCGTGTGGCGCTCCCCATTCATAAAGTATTTTCATTTACTACAATAACTGGTAGACTTTTCTGGTATTTAGTGGTTACTTAAATTCAACGTGAAAAAGTCACTCTATAGGAAGAAATTAATCCAACGCAAAAGTTTGAAAAATGATTTTAAACAAAGGTTTAAAGAATCAATCCAAGCAGTTCGAAAATTGGCAAATATTCGCGATTATAAATACGAATACGGTAGAGCACCAGTTTTGTCAAGAAAAAGTAGTCTCCAAAAGTGGTGCTTGACAAAAGTGATGCTTTTTGACCAGGGGCGATTCACAAATATTGAAAGACTATGTTTTGCGTTAAAATTATGTTTTTTAAATATTAATAAAAGAAAACAAGAAGTGACGAATTAAAAATTATTTATCTCAGAAAATATTTTTTCATTTGTCGTTTTATTAATTTGCTTTGATACAATTTTGTTTACATTTTACGTACGTTAAAAACCGCCACACAACAGAATACATATAGGTAAACATTCTATGTACAATAATTAAAATCTACATTCGCACGCTTTGAAGTCTTTTGTTATTTGTCACTACTATTATCGGTATATTTATTTGTTTTTTTTTTTTTTCTTTTTTTGATAAAATCATGCGTCATGGTCTATTGCACTTAGATTTAATATTTATGTACTTGACGTTTTTGATGCAACTGTCCAAAAGTGATGTTCACTAATTTGATGCTCTCAAAAAATTTCCAAAACTGATGTTTCCATTATCGCTGCTATACTGTATTGGTTACATCTCTAATTTAATTATACTTACAAATAGTAGCCTCGTTTAGAAAACATACAGATCTTTGTTTTATTGTCACAAATATTGTTTGTGTTTATTAAACTATGCAATTAATTTTTCTTAATTACTGGTAAGGTTGCAATTAACATAATTAATTTTGCACACCATATAGATTATGTGCATTTTTTCTAATAAATCATAGTCGAGCCTATAAGATATATTCATTAATATCACCGATATTTATAAATAAATTATATAAACATAAAACTGATAGTGTGTTACCGATTTTTTTTTATACAAATACTTCTTTTATCTATATGTACAATGTTACAGGTTGACGCAAAATAATAAATTTTACATGTGCATACTGGTTCTTGGTGATGAATCAAATTATAAACTGTGTTACGTCATTAATGTCGTCGACTTTTTTTTTTTAAATCAAATTTATAATCATCGTAAAATGTGCTAGTTTGTGTTTTGAACAACATTTATGTGGGTAGACTCGCTCTTATTTCTATTATTTGATTTTTGCATCTCTAATTTATAAGTTTCTGGTGCATATTAATTTTTTTAATCTTTTTATCAAAGCATATTTTCGTTATAAAAATTAAAAAATAGGTAAATACATCAATTGTATCATAAAACATGTGTTTCAAATAATTAATATTATGAGTCAGTGGACATGTGTGACTTTACAGAATGTGAAATTTCTCAGTCATAAATATTCTTATAGATATGTAGTTCTTTCCCCATTAGGTACATTTGTCAATTTTCTAAAATTTGTTAGTAATTTTTTGAATAAGATCTCAAAAAATAATAAAAATTAAAATATTTTCCACAAAATAAATTGTTAACCTTTTATTAAGTCACTTGAAACGCATTCCTTAGTTTTCGATTCAATATATTAAAACTTCAGTATTATGTCGTCTCTATAAGTCAAACAGCTGTAATCATCTTTCACATTATCATAATCATTGAATAAATTAATTATAACATGCATATCTTTAATAAATTTTAGAAAAATTAGAAAAACTTTTATATGTGAAGTACAAAATCTTTAAAAAAAAACATCGCGTAATCATCCATCGACGTCCTTTTGACGGACACTATTTCAATACAAACAAAACGACAATGACTATAAACAAAATAAATACGTCTTATGTGTTATAACAACAAATAAATTAGATAACAGAAATCTCACAGCAAGCAGGTACAGACAAGTTGTAGTATTGGAGCAGGTAGAGAAGTTCGTTCGTCGTTTTGACGTGTACGTATGATTCTAGGGTTAACATTATTCACAATTCATTGTACATAAGGGTGGCTTCATTGAAAATTAGATCTAAACCCGAAAATTAAAAAAGTTTTGTATCTTGAGAAATTTTTTTTTAAATCAAAATATAGGTCGCCAACTGTGAAGGTCAATTTTATGACTGTTAATTATTGTGGATTAATTTTTTGAACAGTAACCGTTAGTCAAATTCAAGAATTCGATTTCATAAGAAAATTGTAGATAATTTTACTTTGTGAAAATCCATAATGAATATGTTGAAAAAATTTTCAATTTTGTCAAATTTCCACTTAAATGTAGATTTATATTATTTTTCACAAATTAGTTTTCGGTTGATTAAACCATCTTCAGGTGAAAAATCGAAAACTGGTTTGTAAAAACTAGTTTGTGAAAATTTGACAAAATTAACAATTTTTTCACCATATTCATAAGAATAAAATGCAAACGACTTACCTTAACCGTTTGACTTTTAAGTGGTTTATCCGGATCGTGAATATATTCCAGTGTGATTCCATAAAACTGTCCTTTATTGATATACGTGATTCGATCGTCCTCGCGCCGTTGTGACGTTGATATAGGCGTTTCCAGATGATATTTGAAGCCAACCGGTGAGAATCTACACGACAAATATTATTTGTGTTAATAATGAAAATTTCCCAAATCATTTTCGTGTCTATGTGATCTTACATTTTATTTATTTGTATTTTATCGGCATCATTTTGACGTCCAAAATCGTGCCACGGTCGACTCCGACTCCCAACACAGGTGCCTGGCGACGTTCCAGGTCCCGACGACGTTCGTTGTGTCCCTAAACATGACGAGTCCAAGAGGCCAGAACTTGCTTGACATAGATCCGTGTAATCGAATGACTGAAACAACAAGAATGTATTTGATAAATGTAACCCTGTTAAGTCGCATGGGGTTTTAAGTGGCTCGGAATGGGTTAAATAAAAATTAATGTCAGGTTATCGGATACCGTTGCAATGATACGTTAATTTGTTTATTAAAATAAGGAAATCTCTTATATGCTAGAAATGGCATTAAATACTCCGGCAATGTAGTGTTATTTCAATATATATATATATATATATATATATATATATATATATATATATATATATATATATATATATATATATATATATATATATATATATACTTAATATCAATTAGAATTATGGATGTTGGACATCTCGTTTTACAAATGCACATATATGCAAATCTGCAATCGCAACCACGCTATCTATCGTTTAATAAAAAAATTTTTTACAGTTTTATAAGTTCATATTATTTTGTATTAATAACTACAATATATGTACAGTATGTAACAGATATATTCATACAATTCAGTCGATTATCTAAGTGAGGGCTTCTTAAAGTTTTTTCATTGGCGATCCCAAATAGAGACATATAGCTGAAGTCTTTTTTGTGCGGTGGATAGAGATCGCATAAAAAAAAATCGCACAAAAAAATATATATTCAAAAATATCATAAATAGCTATAAAAAGTATAGTTCGGTCCAGATTGTACAAAAAACTTTTTTTGTGCGATTGGTCGGGACCGCATAAAAAAAGTTTCATCGAAAAAACATCACTCAAAACGCTCAAAACTTAGAAATTTCCTTAGAAGTTGCTTCTATAAACAAGATAAAGCATTAATTTACACGTAGAGACATTTCATTTCAATTTTATATTATGAAAATTTCGAAAAATACATCTGTAAAAAAATTAAATGATGCAATAACTTATGTTCTTATGCAATGTATTGATTAAATGCTTAAAAGCCGTTAAAAAGGTATTTTTATCAAAGAAAGTTATTATAGTAATCGTTTAAGTTTCTTACTGTCTCGTGATTTTGATTCACATTATGCATTTTAATGGCCATTTTTTTAAAAACCGCATAAAAAAAATCGCATAAAAAAGGACCGCATAAAAAAGAGTTCAGCTGTATAAGTATTTTGTAAGGATTTATTTATTAGGTTGCAATATACATATACATATAAAAAAAATTTCGCTATGACCCCAAGATTTCGCTAAGCGACCCCAAATCGGGTCGCGGCCCATAGTTCAAGAAGCCCTGATCTAAGTGATAATTTGATTATCTTTTTTTAATCGAAACAATTTTCACTGAAAATTCAGGTCAATTACTATCAGTAATTTTTTCGATTGACAGTTGAAATATCAGAGGGGGAAGAATACACTGTCCACCAATTTGAAGTTCAACACTCAAAAGTGGTAAAGGGAATTTTGAATGAGGAAATACGATGGAGTGCGTGGGAAAAAGTTCTGGTTTTTGAGTTGTCTTTCGTTTCAAAATTCGTATAAGAATGAAAAAGATATTGAGGTGGGGCATACAGATGAATGGACGGACGGACATGACGAAACTATAGGAGTTCTTTGCTTGATACGGAACCCTAAAAATGGAACACAGATAAATTAGTTTTTTACAAAAACATTCATGGTATTTTTTTTTTTTAAATTGTATGGTGGTGTCAGCGCTGGGAAGTTCAAATTATTCTTAACTTACAGAATACATTATTATAAATTCACAACCAGGTGGCATCTCAAATGTGGGAGATGGGAGTGCATTTTGCACCAAAAGTGTGAATTTTCTTCGATTGTACTCATTAGCTTAAAACATTGTGAGATTATTTCGAAATACGTTAAAGTTGCAAATATTAGTCATAAGACGATTAAAAGACAGTCATAAATGGAATATAAGTTTTACGACATATATAATAAAAATTATAGCTAACAAAAAGGGTCAGCTGTATAGATGGGTCCGCCAGAAAAACAAATACCCCTGTCGCAGCATCCTGCATAACATAGCGAATAACAAACCGTTTATAAAAATTAGTTTTTCTCGGAAACTAATTGACATAGAATAATAGTTCAAAGACCTTTTTTATGTAATTTTTTCTCTTCTTTTAAATGGTGTAAAAAATTTTTGCAAAAATGGTTGATTAAGTGGAAATTTTGGCAAAAAACTAATTTTTTGCACGAACAAAAAGCATGTTCCTGGCATCCGACGTATTTGGCTAACGAACTTGTCCAACGGTTTGGCATTTCCAACATTTTCACCAAATTTCGTAAACCTAGGACATTTCGCTCGAGAGTTATCGTGCTGACACATATATACATATAAGTATACATATATATATAAATTTTAGTGAATATTATTTTCGGTTTCTAGGGACCTCAAAACAAATTTCCTGCCATAGTCTCGAGCTCGAGTCGCGTCATGACAGTGGCTGTAATAGCTGAATTCCATTTTGGAAATTCGCTAAAACCTTGAGTTTACCTTCTATACCTGCGATGTTATAAAGGACTTAAAATAAGTTTCAATTCATTGGATCATTTTTCCCGACACAAACAAATTTGATTGGATATATCTGTACCACGCAATATATTATTGATTTTAATCATAAATTTTATTAAAAAATACATTAGTTTTTGCGCGTATAAACACACGAACACACTGCCATAGACATAGTGCTTAACTTTTGCATAAACTGTTAATAGATGGCTACTTATTTGATTTACAATGCCGTTCTCCACTAACGGTCACTACACGAATTACTTCTTACATATTTTAGTATTAGTTATATTATATGTATACAATTATCGCAAGAGATATAGGGGACATGTTATGCAGTAATATAATATATAAATATATTAAAATTAACAGCTTACACCATTTGATAGCAAATGTATAGAAAAAATTTTTCAACGGTGTCCCGTTTGGTTAAAAGATAAATCATTTTGCTTCACAACATGCTTCCGTCTCCGTGCACATACATATGAATACCCGAGAACCTCAAATAAATCAGTTATTTGGGTGTGTACAGTTCAATATAAAAATGTTTGTAAGGCTAGGGTAACACTGGATGCGAGTACGTGCAAAACAGATCACTCGTGCGTTCGTGTGCGAAGTCACGCAAGAAAGGGAAGTTGCAAGTGTTAGAAATTGAACAAAAAAAAATTGTCAAGCGCGTGTTTGTACACGCATTAAATTAGGACTCCTCAGTGGATACAGTTTTTCACAGTCTATAATAAAAATAGAGAAATATAGTCGATAATGTTATTTGCACAAGTGTTACGGTGAAATATCGTACGTATCCCTTACTAGTGTGACCCTAGCCTAACACGATGAACTTTCATTTTTAAGTGAATCAAATAAATTGATAACTGTGTACAGGAAATATCTTCCAATAAATCGAAATTTTAGATTAGAAAATTTAATAAGATGCTGCTGACAAGCTTTAAATTGTCTTCGATAATAGACGCATATGTGTAAAGATGTTTTCACATTTTCTGAACGAACTATTGACTATTTTTATAGGAAAAATGAAAATTTCACCCTCTAAGTAGTTTCATTTTTGTAGCTATTATTTAAAAAAAAATTGTACTTAATGACGTCATCACGTACCTATACCAAATTTCTGAATTGGTGCCAAGTCTACATTAGGAAATGACGCTTTATACTAAAGCCGGTTCTACACGATGCTATGAACGTTTCTTCCAACGTTCGATCGAACGTTGGATGCAAGTAAATTCGACAGTTGGTGCTGCGAATGTTCCTGCTACACGGTGAATCGAATGTTTGATCCACGTGGTACAAACGTATATTCAGTGGACGAACAAAATATGAACAAAACAAAAAAAAAATTAAGTCTCTCTCTTTTCTAGAACTTGAGATATGATTTTTCTTGTCGGGAAAAACACAAGTTCCGGGAAACGGTAAAAAACAAAAATAATAACAAAAGAAACGGTTTACTCACTGTTTATTAAAACGTCTACAAAGGCATACAAATAAAAGAACATTATCTTAATGCATACTATAATTCATGTACACACCAAAACTAAATATTACTGATCAAATCGAGAGAGGGGGCGACCGTTATCTACAAAGGACCAGCAACTTGGCTGTGCAGCGGCTCAAAAATAAATATTTTTCTACTTGAAAAAAAAAATCTTTTTGGCCATGTTTTATATATCACCGTGTTTGCAAAGAACCATACAACGAAATAAAAACAAAAAACGAGATTCGAAAAAATTAGTTGATTAGCCGTTTCTGGCGTGAACTCTCTCCTTAACACCAACATCAAAAACTATCAATTTATACTTATGTTTGAATTTATGTTTACAATTGTGCAGCGAGGTTTGTTGAGTTCGGCAATTAAAACGAGTGAAAAGAACATATCTACTTTGCACGTGTTGCATACAATATTTTTTTCAATTAATAAAAAATTGAGAAATTATATTAAATTATTAAAAATTTGACAGTTACTACTGCTGATATATGTGAAAAATATTTTGCAACATGTATTTACTTTTTTCACATATGTAAAAAATTTTTTTAAATAAGTGCACATTGGTTCTCGGTCTTATTCGGCCACTCTGTACATATGTTAAATACCTTTATGCATAATAAAACGTATAATGCTATTCGGTTTTTTATATCAAACGTGCAACAAGTGTGAATATATATATATATATATATATATATATATATATATATATATATATATATATATATATATACATACTTATGCAACCATACAGATTACATGTTACATATGTATATGTATCACAATACACAACAATATACACTGAAATATATAGAACTTGAAGGGTCTCCCATTCAAAAAACTGATTGTTATAGAGGATGACAAACCTGTTCCAATTCCCACATTGACCAGGTTTTCGACATGAATACACCGCGTGTGCAGGGTGTGCAGGGTGTGCAGGGTGCGCGCAGGTAACATAAACCATGATAATTCATGTACAATATGCGGCTACGACGGAATCCAATAACGAATCCAATGCGGACTTTATTATAATAAGTTTTTTTTTTTGTATGAAATAATTTATTAAAAAATGGTTTTTGCTACTGTAACGATTGTTTTCGTCGCCTTTTTTTCTTTCGTTTGCGTTTTCGAAAGTAAATTTAATATTTTCGTATTGTCCTCGGCATATTTTTCCGTTAATTTTTTTGAATTTGTAATAAAAAAAAAAATGAAGAAAAAAAAAAACGTTATTTAAATTTTGAATTGTTCGCGTGAAATGCTTAAAAATGATCAAAAATGAACCGGTTTTTAGAAACGGTGATATTACGAAATCAATTTACCTTAGTAACTGATGTCCTTAGACTCCTTGTTATGTGTTCAGGGTAAAACAGTACCTTAGAGTGAAACGGTTTAATAAAGAAAGTTTAATGCAGTATTCTGTTCCAAAAATTTTAAACAATCGATTCTTTTCGTGATTATTCTTAAAGTGTAAGTCTTTAAGAATATGTCCTCAAAAGTAAATTTCAAATATTCCAATATTGATAAAGTTACAGCTATTGAAATGAGGGAGTCTCAGAATACCCGATTACGTCTCTCTACATCTCTTAGTTTCAATCTTTAAGTAACGTAGACTTTGCGGTTGTCCGAAAAATTTTAAGCACGTTTTTCTCGAATTGACTTTTTTGATCTAGTCGACATAAAATCTCCAATTCTACCAGTGATGAGCAAAATTAGTCTTGGTCCTGCATTTTTTGCAAGACCAAGACCAAGACTATAAGTATGGCTGCAAGACCAATACCAAGACTCAAGTGAGCAAGACCAAGACAATAACAAGAAAAAAGCAAGACTCTTGCTAAATTATTTAAATAGTTTAAAAGTATAATTAATACCGTAAAGAGAGAAAATTCTGATTTTAGAAGGAAAAAATTCGCTAATAAAAAATGCAAGAAAGTGCAAGATTCTTTAGCAATACCAAAACCAAGACCAATACCAAGACTCAAACTGCTCTAGCAAGACCAAAACCAAGATTCTTAATGCAAGAACAAGACCAAGACCAAGACTGCCAAGTCGTGGTCTTGGTCTTGCATTTGCTCATCACTAAATTCTACAGATATCTTCAACAGATCTTTCTGTATGATCCGAATCTTGGAAAATTAAAACTTTTTTTACCAAAAAAATTAGAAACTTTGAACAGGATAAAACTACTCTTTGGTTCCGACCATAACGACATTAGTTCTTATCAAGAAACTTTTTAGGAGTTTTGTTTCAGATTTACAAAGGGCTGAAATCATAACACCGTGAATTTGTTTTTTTAAAAATAGCACTTATTGCAAAAATATATTTTTTCTATTGAGTCTGAAAAAAGGCCAAAATTTATTAGGAAATATACTACCCAAATCTGGTATGTTTAAGGATGTTTTACGAAAAAAAGTGAAAATATATTTTGTGGAATCTTTGCAACTTGAAAGAGTTCAACCAAATGTTTAATTGCAGTTTTAATTACGTCGAAAGCCTATAGTATTTTTTGACATGATAGAAATTTAAACTAAAATAAAAGACGTAGGAATTAACACGAGTTATGGTGGCTTCCAAAATATTAATTACGGTTGGTTTATCAGAATAAAACGGGGATCCTAAATAGTCTCAAAGCAAATAATCGACTGACGTTCAATCATAAATAATTGTGAAGGTAAATTCATTGAAACATTTTTTTACATTTTTCGTTATTTCGATTATCCGGAGACTTTTTCTATTCAAAAATTTTCAACTATTCCCTTACTACTCTTAAATTACTACAACTTCACACAACTAAACAAATATTGGAAATATACCTCTAAGAGATTTTATTGTTATTTAGTATATACAATTGAAGCGTATGCAAGAAGTAAACATCGAACGTTGCTGTATTGTAAGTGAATTATTGTTACGACTGTTTTGCGTATTGTGTAAAAGAATTATCGGGTCGTAAAGCCGTCACTGCCCGTACTTATATATAAATAAATGATTTGAGCTTGCAATACAATCATTTTAATATGATGTATGACCGTTTCAACGTTAACCGGCCCATTATTACGACTGTTCAATAAATTTATGGATTTTTTTTTGCCGATGAATAAAATCTGTAAAATATCAATTAAATTTGCAAAATAATTTGATGACATTTATTAAGTAGTTTTATTTAAGATTCAGATCTTTTTTAGCTATCGATAAGAAGTTATTTGTAGTGATGAGCAAAATTAGTCTTGGTCTTGCAGTCTTATCTTGGTCTTGCATTTTTTGCAAGACCAAGACTATAAGTATGGCTGCAAGACCAATACCCAGACTCAAGTGAGCAAGACCAAGACAAAAGCAAGACTCTTGCTAAACTATTTAAATAGTTTGAAAGTATAATTAATACGTAAAGATAGTAAAAATTCTGATTTTAGAAGAAAAAAATTCGCTAGTAAAAAAATGCAACAAAGTGCAAGATTTTTTAGCAATAACAAGACCAAGACCAAGACTGCATTTTGCAAGACCAAGGCCAAGACCCAAACTACTCTAGCAAGACCAATACCAAGACTCTTAATGCAAGACCAAGACTTGGCAGTCTTGGTCTTGGTCTTGCATTTGCTTATCACTAGTTATTTGTAATGATTTGCTGACTATTTCGACAGTTTTTCTTTCACAATTTTTAATCTCCGTTTGTAAAATACTCAGCTTCAAACTGAGTTCAATTATATTAATTTCCGTAACCAAATTTTGAAAATTCAAAAAGAAATCTAAAGTAGAGAAAACGGTTTTTCCAATAAATGAAATTTTACGTCGAGGTATATTTCAACAATAGAAAATACTATATTTTATTGCAGAACTTGTGAAAAATTCTAGCCACGGAGGAATTAATACGAAGTTGATAAATTTTTGTAAACTTTTTACCAAAATTCTGAATTATTTCTGGGTTCATGTGAAAAGTATAGTTAGTGATTTCCTCAGGAAGCAACTCCCTTGGTATTAATTGTAATTGCAATAAAAATCGTTTAAATATTCTCACAAGGATCTAAAAATAATACGTTTGGTCGATTTCTTTTTGATGTTCTTCACTTAAAGAGTGTCAGTTAATATTTTTTTTTTTTAAATGCAAATTAACTATGTCTAACAGTAAAATGACACTACACTGAATAAAATATTGATCATGATTTGAAATCGAAACGGAAATGGGACCGTTTTCTTTTTTCTATTTTGATTAATCATAAAAAAAAATAATTAATTAATGATTGTTACAAATCAATTGCTGCTTACCAGTGTGCTCGAGTGCTCTAATTTACATGTGAAAATAATTATCGTACAACGAAGGTGCGTACATGTAAATTCACATTTTCAAATTTAATTCATTTATTTTGGCATTGTACCTGAGATGTCATCAAAAAATGTGTCCAATTATTTAAAATACTAACTTTTTGTTGCTCGGGGCGTCATCGTGATTTTTAGGAGTGTTTACTGGAAATCAATTCGATAAATTAGTGAGAAAAGTTGATACCTCCGCAAGGAATAATTTCCAAAAGACAATCAAGTTTATAAATTTGCATCGAACGGCAAACAATTTTTAACATTGTTCGTATTATCTTATGTGGATGTTGATGCGAAAACTAATTTGTGAGGTACCCAAAAAAAAAAAAAAAAACAAGGCACTGAACGCACACGAATTAACAAAACTACTTATGCTAACTAGTAACCAATATCAGAATATGTGTTAATTCGTTGCGCAGTCGGGTGCCCTAAACAAAACCAAAAAATTTTAACGATTTCAAAACGATTCGTGTTTTGTTTATTAATTTTTTGATTAATTTAACTAAAATCATTATGTAGCAGTGATTAATACATACAACTTGTACTGGTCATTCACGTTATATTTAACTGTTTCCTTGTCACGGCTAATTAGCCATAATTAATCGATCTAATTAACGCGCGCTTATCAAACGTCAAAAAATAATATTGACAATTTTAAACGTAGATCATTAATTTTTAGTGTTTAAAAAAAAGAATAAGTAATAATGATGTGGGATCATTTAAATTGGAGTTTAGTAGATCTATTTATAAAATGGATTTTTTGGATGAATGCTTTTTAGCGATTTTTTAAAATTAATCAGTTTTTGTAAACAGGGCCGTTTTCTGCCCGGGCCCCAGGGCTACAACCCCGGCTATCCCACTCTCTCGTCGGGCCTGTTTGTAAATAATAAACAAATATTTTAGTTCGTAAAAATACCACTTTTATTTTGAAACTGTGACAATATTGTTTCGAACCGTCAGTTTATTATTTACAAATATGGAATACCATAAAGTAACGCTCAAATTTATTAATATTGATCAGTTTTTCTATTTGATTTTAAATACATCTATCTACCCTTAAAAATGCAAAATAAATTTTGATTCTCTCTCTGTTTTGGTTTAAATTAACATTATTAAGAATATATATTTTAGTCTTTTTAAGTAATACTACACAAATATCATTAATATACAGAGTGATTAATGCAAAAGATGTTCCAATTTTTGTGATTGCTAATTATTATTTTACAATAAGATATATTGCAAATATACATAATGTTTGTATTATAAGTGTTTATCCGTTCAGTTCGCAAGTCAAAACTAACCTTCTGTATATCTGCAATTTTCATTTAAAAAGAGAACGAAGTATAATTCCATTTCTATCTATTCAAAATGTATTACTAAACGAATCGATACTGAATTTGAAAGTTTTGAAAAGCAATATTTTTAATAATTGTAAGAAATCAGAAAAATATTAATTTATTAATTTAATTTTATTTATATTTTGATTTTAAATAATACTTTACATTATTCATAGTTTTCGAAGAAGTAATTTTTATTTATAGTTGTTACGTCATTTTATTTCTAATGTTTTTATATTATTTTTTTTTTTTCGTTTTTGTAATAAATTTAAAAATAAAAATATGAAATTGTTTATAAATTAAAATTTCCACCTGAGATTAAGGTTATAATTACACGATTTGGTTACGTCTAACTATAGGTATCTGTGAGAATGAGTAATAAGACCAGTTAGGAGATTCAAAATAAATAATTAATGTGGGCGTTATCTGATACTGTTACAAGTTGAATAAAAAATGAACGATGCAGTCTACCGATTTTTTTTTTGTTTTTAAAAACTGAAAATTAGGATCAAGTGTTGTACCTGTAGACAGTGTGAGTACATTTTAAAATGAAAATATTACAGTTTAAAAAAATACGGCTAAAAAGAATTTTTCAAATTTGGAAGTATTTATCAGAACGAAAAAATTCGTAACTATTTTGTTTTTTTTTGGACTTTGAGAAATATTTGTGCCTTAAAGTGAGAGTGTTTTAGATCATATTTTCAATTTTTTTTCCATTTCGTTGGTACAACTAGCTCCTGCTTTTGGACCCAGTGTTAAGATTTCGGGAAAAATTCAAAAATATTTGGCATTAAGAATAATACAATTTTGAATTTTGAATTAAGTACTTGTTGAAAGTATATTCTTAGGATTCGGTAGTTCTAAATTTAACAGATATTGGAGAAGTGCAGTTTCAAAACGAGTCTTATCTAAAGAAATCAAAAATTGAATTACGCACAGTAATGGATTCTGCATATAAAGCCTTACATGATTCGGGACAGTTTAAATTGGAAAAAAATCCTGTCTAATTGTTTTTAGCATTAGAAAACTGATTTAGTTTTCAAAATGGGTCTTGTCATATTACTCCTTATATATTATATATATATATATATATATATATATATATATATATATATATATATATATATATATATATATATTACATTACAAGTTTTTTTTTGTCAATATCTCAAAATTACGAAAGTGGACATGACCCGTTTTGAAACTGAACTCCTCATTTAGTACTTATACTGTGTGAGTTTTTCGAGAGTTGCCATTTTGGTTACAACCAAACCATTGATTTAATCGAAAAATTGTTTAAATAAGAGTTGTAGATATCGACGGGAGCAGCCGATTGCTATAGTTAGGAGCTTTATAGCTCTTATGGTTTTCGAGCTATGATACAAACTTATAGATTTTTAAATGGGACTATATATTAATTTTTCGATAAAACTGATCTAATGCATTAATTAACAACATAAATGAGCAAAAAATTTTTTTTACCCAACTCAAATTTTTAATTTTTCTTTAATTTATCAGTTATGCGGTAAAAATATGCATATGTACTTGAGGCTACTTCAACCGATAGTGTTTTTCTTGGTTACATTTCCATTACATCCAAGAAAAGAACCTTTTCCAGTACCATTTCTATCATAAAAATTTGGTTGTAATAGAAATGGCAACTCTCAAAAAACTCACATGGTATATAACAAATTAATCTAACATATAAATTCAATTCGAATACCGAATGTAGAGACTAACTCTCGGAAAGCCAAATCCGAGGTGTTTTAATACAAACTATCGAATAGTATACTATCAGTTTATGTGTTAATTTCTAATTACGATTCTCAAGTTTTTCTCTTAAATGGTTTGGTTGTTCTGGCAAGAATTAACAGTTTAATACGGTATCCAATAATTACGGAGGTGAATAAGGTCTTATTTAAGGGAGTTTAATACATTTAAACATATCGAAACAGTATTTAAGCGTAATTTTATGCGTGTTATTGGCAACTACTAATGATTAGTACTAAGCTCGTATAAACAAGGTATAACTAAATTGTAATATGTAGTGATAATGTGAATCACTTACCGGTTGTATTGTGTTCTGATCTCTTGGCGTGATGGCATCGGCTCCTATGCCGCTATCCGGACTAGGTAAATCGACAGTTAATCCTGCGGCGGTGGCCGCCGCGATAACACCCTTCGTATGATACGCGCTCGACTGTCGCACGTATCGTTCGACAAAACTGGCGGTGGCGGTGCTGCCCACGGACGTGGCAATGGCCACACTGCCGGGCGCTCCGATTGTGCCGACCGTATCCTGCCCGTCCGCGTACGTTAGTTGGGCGTGTCGTCCGTGCGTGGTGTACACGGGCTCGGGTGTACCGGGACCCGACGCTATCGTGGTGAAGTATTCGCGATAATACGGATCGGCGACAGTGAACGCGGTCGAACTGCCCGGACGTACGTTTGTCGCGGTGGCGTACACGCCCGGTGGCACGTTTTGTGTCGCGTACTGTTGCACGTGTTCGTTGTACGGGATTGGTGACGGTGTGCCACTGTTGCCGCCACTCTCCGACGTGAATATTTGCGTTGTGTACATTGCGTTTGTCGGTTTTAAATTTTCCGCGATCAATTCGAGCGGCCCGGTGGACGTTGACCCGTCGGCCAACAGACTTGCGGCGCTGTGCGTCGATGTCGGTGTGCAATTGACTGATCGTGAGCCGTGTTGCGGTGAGCTTAAACCTCGTAAATGTAGCTCGTCTTTAATGATTGTTGCGCCGCCATGACTGTTCACGTCAACCACTAAGTCACCGGTCTGTTGTGACACTACCAGTACCTGGGGACAAATTCATTCATTTTGGTTTTTTCGCATATTTGTTTGACCAACATACACAATTTTCCTATATCCTACGAAGATTGTCAACGTGGCTACGTACAATTTTCACGATGACATCCTCATTTTTTTTTTTTTTTGATTAATTTAAAGACAAAATGCAGTGAAACAATTAAAACGGTTTCAAACAAATGGTCACATCAGGCATCCGGGCATTCGGACAATGACTGGTCAAATTTTTTTTTTTTATTTGAATAACATAATATGTAAATAAGAACTCTGAATTATAATTACATATTTTATATACACGTTGTATTATACTTATCAATAAAACAGTTCTAATTTTATAAGTGATATTATTTTTTGAATATTATCTTTAATTATATACAATTTTAAATATATATTCAGTTGCGAAAATTCGACCAAATATCAATTAACATTGTTGACCGATAAAATGATTACGACTACGGTCATTGTCCGGAGTGCATGCATGCCTGATAATTTTCCTTTTTTTTGGAATAATACATACAAAATCCTAAAACTAGATAACATCACTAACAAAAAAAATGTTCACTCCAAAAAAAAAAACAAAAAAAAAATCACAAAAATCTTTTCATTTTTCACAAAAAAAAACACTGGTCCAAAAGCACAATTGTTGAATTTTCTTCGTTTTTCCGTAACAACACAAGACTTAAGTAAAGTTGTTTTTAATTAATATGTACGCGCGCGAAATCATAATCAGAGTATCGATGCATACACGGTGTACACCTATGGTAATTTTTTAGTTAAATAGATCGCGTTTGAGTGCGCTGCACACACGAGGTGCTTGAGGTGGCTTGACGTGCTTGTGGTCACTTACGTTCAATATTGCCTAGCGTTGACACTCCCCTTACAAAAAATCAGTTTTAACACGATCGTACGTACACATGTGTTCATTATCCCCACTTCACCACTTAATAAAAACGTATACAATACAATGTTAGGAGCGTTGCAAGCGCTTATCTGATGTTATCTGATTAGATAAATGCGTGATAGTTAATTAGTGATAATTGATTTGATGAACAGTTAAATTATTTCACCACAAAATTGTTTGGAACATTTTCATTTTCTTTCCAAAACAGAACAATTTTAAGAAAATGAAAAATGATGTTAGAGTGAGATTGAATGAATGCATGAATTGACAATGATCGAAAAATTTGTATATTTACCTTATGTCTGGACGGTTTACCACTGATAATTATACCGCCGGTTGTGACGTCGGGCGTCGCGGTGAGCACGGTGGCCGTCGCGGCCGAGATGGTTGGCGAACCCGTTTCCGATTTACGATGATGACTCAAATCTTCCGGTTCACGTTTGACAATTTGCAAATTGGTGGTTTGATCGGCGGTGGTGGCCGCCGCTAAACCGATCGATTGGGCCGCGTACGCCGTGGCTTGCTGATTGATAAATAAACCTTGAAGATCTTGCGTTGTCAATTGTCCGCTGACAGTCGACAGGCCCGCGGTAGGTTGTGCGCTCAACTCTAGCCCGGCCCCTCCTTGCAATCCATTGGCTGTCTTCAGCTGTGATGTAAGTAGACTGCCGCTCGCTTGGCTATTGCTTCTGTAACAAGCACTCATTCATATTAGATTCCGTATCGTGACAACAACTTAAATCTTATACAATCAATACTAAATCGCAACCAATTTTATATTAAAAAAAAAAATCACACATTATCAATCAATTGTGTTTATTTTTGATTTAATACGATCGATCGATACGATCGATACAATCTCGAATCCGAATATTTTCACGTTTTCTCAAATAACATCCAAAGAAAAAAAAAACAATTTCTTTTAAGGTAGTTGGTCGATAAAACGATTTTTTCAAAGGATTTTAACGAAACGAAACAATACCAATAATACGAGCCCTTACCAAAAAAAGTTGACCACCCCAATTTTGAGAAAAACGATTTCAAAATTTTGTAATTTTAACACAGGCTCTTATGGGAAAACTCTATTTTTTTTTTGAATAAAATGAAAACGTGTCAAAGGAATTTGATAAAAATTTAGTATGTTATAAAATACAAAGTTACAAACCATATTTAATAAGAAATAAAAATGATTCACCACGCCGTTTTTGAAATATAATTTATAAACATCATTCTAAAACGTTTTTACAACGCTTTTTCAACAAAGTTTTCATACTGCTGCAATATAAGTGCGCGGAAATTTAAAAAAAAAAAACAAGTAATATACAAATATAATAACTGAAAAATATTTATACATTATTTAATTTTTGATAAAAGAAAATTTTTTTGCTGAAATATACTTTTGTACCTGACTATCTCAGAGCAACTACGTTAATTTTTAATTTCTTAAGTGATCAAAATATGTTCAAAAATTTATTCCTAGCAATACAAATTTCAGTGAAAAATTTCGTACAGTTTCGTTAGCTGGTGTCAAATTTATGGCGCTGGGAAGAAACATTTTAGAGCGGAAATTCTGAGTAACGTTCAATTTGTCTAGTAGGAGAGTAAAATTCTTGGAAAAACTATACCACCACTCTAACTCTACATTTTTTACCACGAAAATTTCGTTTGGATAGATTTTTCTTACGGTATTATTCAGATGGTGGAGGCGAGCTTTTTTTGGATTGATACATGAAATAGTGTTGCCAGTTAGACTAATCAAAATTTGAAATGTAAACGAATGAACCGCAAAATAGTGTCCACAGTTTTTCACTTTAAACATTTAACATCGGATTTCAGAATATATGAATTGTCGAAGAATGTTGTTACGAGAATGAAAAATAGAAGTTAACTTTAGTAAGCTATATTCTAGCAATATTTTAACTGCAAGGTAATTTCAAGACTTAAAGCATATTAAGACTTTAATTTACATGAAATTTTTTAAAACGATTCAATATTTTTTTTTATTAGATAAAAAGTGTTTTTAGGTTTGTTGTCTTATCGGGCATTGGTATCTCCAACTTCTTAAGTATATAAAACAATCAGCTTCAATATTTTAAATATTTTAAACGTTTCGTTTTAGTCGCTAGGTTTATTAGGTAAATTTCGAACTTAATTTTAATCGATAAACCGACACATTAGTAAGAAAAAGTAGCCTCAACAGTTTGCTAAGACACTGTGTTAAATAAAATTTCTTAGAGACTGCATATAGGTCTTTTAAAATAGAGTACACGTAAGGAATAGGGGTTTTACGTGTCAAATTTCTGTAATGATGGTGTAGTGAGACGAAGAAAATTTGCCAAACTGTCTGGTGAATTTTTGCTGGAAACATGCGCTTAAAGTTATCAAATATTTTAGAAAATAAATGCGAATATATAAAAACCTATCTGTCTCATTAAAAATAGCTACTTCATTTGGTTACAAATTTTTCTATTTTTGTATTTTTGTTCAGAAGCGGATTTAATCCCTTAGGGGCTTGGGGTATACCCCTAGGAAATACTCGTGTCGCAATATCCTGCGACATGGGTTAAAAAAATTACTTTTTCTCAAAAACTTGCCTACATCAGATAATAGGTCAAAAACGTATCTTATGTAATTTTTTCCGCCCTTTACCAGGGTATAAAATAAATTTCGAAAAAATTTTGTATTTTGGAAAATTTTGGCAAAAAACTCATTTTTTTGAGATTCCGGGTAGAGGACATGTCTAGCTGAAGAATTCATGAATGAGTTTGGAATTTTCAACGTTTTCACCAAATTCCGTAAAAATGACAGTGGCTGTAATAGCTGAATTTTTCGTTCAGAAATTTGCTAAAATGTAACTTTTTCGCTTATGAAAAATTTTTTTAATTATTGATCCCAAAATTCTTTTTGATGCCATCCACAAAAATTTTACACTCCAAGCTCGAACGTGGTGAAATTCATATATGTAGTATACATATATAGCCAAATGGATATGAAAAAAACGTCCCAATATTACGGTGCAGATTTGGAAATATTTTGTTCGTTTTGCGCAAACGCGACTTTTTTGGTGGTAATATGAACCAATCTGAACAGTAAACACGGTAAACACTAATTGATGGATCTGCGCAAAACAACTGAAGTGCCTCTACCCGATGTCTATCCGTCTCACTTCATCGGAACCACTGCCTCTTATAGGGATTGGCCATATAGTTATAATACATATATGGGTGAAACTAAGTTCAAATTCACTTATCTTTTCATGATTTTTAACATCCTCTTTACAAGGTGTTTTCGCGGCGATTTTTAGAATGGGATAGGCGGATGAAAAAGTTTAAAAACTTCTACACGACATCAATGAATCCACTTTACATTACAAAATCATTATTAAAATGAAGTTGTTGAACCACCCGGTTATATACTTAAGTAGGTAAATCGTGCGCATAACCAGAAATAAATTTGTAAACATTAATAATAATAATAAAGTTGTTTTGTTTTGATGCTTAAAGTGCATCGAGCTTGTGTAACAGAACATATTGTGGTCTGGTTGGATTTGATACATAAACCGGAATTGGCAAGAACGGCAATTATTTAAGAACAAGTCCCATATCCGGTTTTTTGAAGTCAATATCCAAACTGGCGTATATTGTACATATATTAAATTGTATATATATGTGTATCCACCACCGACTAAAACTGGTCTAAAAGGATGAATCATCGTTTCCATCAAGTTTTAGTTTTGTGATGTTTAAAACACGTCAAGTGTTGTGTCACATTATATTGCTCTGACACTGTTACGTGTTAATAAATCGGGTTTTAATTGAAAATAACAGTGAATTTTAAAAGGATACTACGATTAGGTATTTTTTCCAACATTTAGTCCAAAAGAAAAGTGATTGAAACTAATAAGTGATTATTTGGCTATTACTATTTAGTCATTAGTCAGGTAAAATTTTTGCCAACACTGTTTCTTAGAACCAATTTCATAACACCGCGATTAAAATTTATTTATAGATTCCAGTTAAAATAATTGCAGTTTTTAACATTATGATTTCATTATTATTATCTTTATTTATTTAATTTTTTTACAGTAAATCCAGCAAGTTTTGTTACAATTACGTAAACAAAGGCAATTATTAAGAACAATTGTCGAGATTGGTGTTGGCGATATCAAATATTATTGCTGTAAATAAAAAATAATGTGTTAGGAAAGTTATCCGATTAGACCCATAATGGTGTTGATCATATAAATAATCGCAAAATCGCCAGTAACAAGTGAAATTTTTTACAATTTTTAGAAATTTTACAACGTCTCACCGTGAAATTTTATATTTTACATACGACTGTGTGAAAAGAATCACAGCTTACTTGACCTTTATTAATCTTTATATCGTATATTGTGTTAAAATCTGTACAAATTGAGATCTGTTTTTAATATATCTCGAAGTTCGACATAATTGAAGAGGTGGATTCCAAAAGGCGCTAAGTCATTTTTTGTCTAATGTGAGATTTTAGTTGATGAAGAATGTTCAAGTCGAGCTCTACACGATTTTCGTAGTGCCACCCTTCAAAATGAGCTTAGTCTACTGTAAAATGAATGATGAAAAATGGAATGTTTTCCAAAAAAGCGCTAAGTCAGTGACAGTTTTATTTCAAAACGCTCTAAGTCAAATTTACTCGTAAACCATTGCATTTTTTTTTTCCAATAATAGCTGGTATTTCTTTCCAAATTTGCTTGTAGACAGATTTTCTGTTATGTCAAACACATGAAATAGCTAATAATGCACTGTTTAAAATGTTTATTGAATAAAATATATCTGTATTTAAACAAACTAGGTTTATTTTAACCAACTCAACCCAACTTTTTAAAGGTTTTTTTTTTTTTCAATATAATCTATTGAAAATCATATGTACCTATAAATAAGAACAAATAAATAACATCAATAATAATTATTATTTAAGAACTTGAAAATAATTTAAACAGATTACTACATTTGCCTACCTAGATAGTTTTTTACATTTCCTGAAAAATTGCAAAAAGTGATTTAGCGCGTTTTGGAATCCACCTCTTCAATTTTAATGTATTATATTCGCATCAAATTTATATTATTTATTATGAATTTCATACTAGTCGTAGATAAAGTATAGTATGTAACCCGGTTGCAAGGACTCACGTAATTACTCATGTGTAATCTGCAACTTACAACCTCAATTACTTGTTTATTTTAGACACGACACAAAATTAAGGATCTATTTAGATTATGAGTTTATTTAAAAACTTTTGAATCTACCTGTATCAAATGAATTCAAATAAACAAATCATAACACAAATAAATTGTCCAAAAATGGTCAAAAAATGTTTCGTTACATTTAATTTGACTTTTGATAATCTGTGATATCACCTGTGCCCGGTTTTTTTTTTTTTATTAACAAGGTGTGATTCTTAGAATATAAAAATAGTTTAAATATAATTTTAGGACATGACAGTTCTGTACGGCGCAATAATAAAATAAAATTATTGTTTTTGTAAGCGGGTCAATTGCGCGGATCACATAGGTCACACGTTTATGAGTGGCTAGTGTAGTAGTGTGTACATCTTCAACCATTTTTATTGTGTTATTGTCATATAATATGTTAATAGTTAGAAGAATAACAACAATATTATGGTAACATTTTCTTGTTACTGTGTAAAACTATCTGTAAATATAATCGTTAAATGTATTACATTGTTAGAACGGTAATACAATACAGGATGTTTCACATATAAATATGTTTTTTTACTACTACCCAAAATCGATGAAAATTAACACTTTAATGGACGCATGTCTTTACAGTAAACTTCCTCCGGCAGGGCATATTACATTTTTAATCGAATTTATGTATAAGGTACCTTATGAAGTGGGTTTTCCCGTGTGATGAGTTCAGAAAAAATTTTTATCTGCTTGAAAACAATTCACTTTGAAAGAAAGGAGTACTCTATGGACCAGGCATCGAAGATTGATGGTAAGTTAAGATTTTCTTACTTTTAACCGTATTTGAAATTTTAAATGCAGTTTCTCAAAACTGTGTTTTTGAAACATGCCTCCATCATATCTCGAGAATGGTTTGATCGATTCACTTGAAATTTATAGGGTAGACTCAGCACGTGTAGACGCATTGAATGAACTAGAATCATCCAAAAAAAAATTTCAAACGTCTGTCAAAAACCCAATTTTCAATATTTTCAAATGATTCTAGTTTATTCGATGCATTTATGCGTACAAATTAAAATGCCGTTTTCTTTCTTTCTTTCGGATAAGCAAATCAGCCGGAATCGGGGAGGCAGTAAGCGTCCGTTTTTTCGAGGAGGGTCTCTTCGAAGTGGTGCAACTTCCGTGCTAATTAAGATTTTTATTTGAAATTTGTTTTACATACTCTTGAAATAGTAATAAATAAATCTTTTCACTGTTCGTCAAAAAAAATTCCCAAAAAATGCTTAAAAAACAGGCTGTCACACGGGGAAAACCCTCATAAACGCTTTCAAAATTGATGTTTTTTTAAATTTAATTATTGATTTTTAAATATTTTTTTAAGGAAAAGAAAAATATGACATAAAAACATTATACATATTAATGACAGAACAGTGAAAAATTATGCAAACACAAATTTCCTGCACACTGTCTAGAACTCTAGATACATGATTCTAGCTATAACTTACATTGTTAAATAGATATTATTTTAAATTAGTGTATGATTAATATTAAATCATCCTGTATGTAAAAGACATGATATACACATACAATATTATTAGAACTATTATATTGTAGAAAAAATTAAAAATAATTACAGCCTTGTTTTATTTGAACTTTAAATCATGTGTCAATTTGTTTTTATTACTATTAAAATTACAGTTGCAATACTTATGTCAATAACTGTAATAAAACACAATTTCTACAAAATACCACTATTCAAAATAATTATAGCAATTTTACTGTTTATGGCAAAACGAAAACTGTTAGGCAAATAAACGGTATACCAATCAACGATCATTTTATAACACGTAGTGTAAACAAAAAAAGCAAATTTTTGAATAATTATTTATAGAATATTCACCAAAAGGTCACTTTTTGAATTTTTCATCAATAAACAGACAGTGAAGCGATTAGAGAAGCCACTAAAAATTTTTAAAAATGTCGCCTCAGGTGCTTAATAGAAATAAAAAATCAAAAATATAATTAATTTAACATTTAACGCCTTTTTAATGTTTCTTTTTTTTGTGAAAACGTGAAGCTAATTCGTTCTCCACTAATTTATTTGCTATGGCTGGCTATCAAATTTTAGCTACCAAAATTTTAATTAATACTATACTATATGCTTAATGTCTTCTGTTAACGATAATAATATATTAAAAAAATTTTCATTTTTCTTAATTACCAATTTTTGGATCGGTTACGATATTAATAATTTTTTTTAACGAGATTAACGTTTATCAACCAGTACAGGATCGGACTGTAGTATTTTAGTGGCCGCCTATATACTCTGTGGTTCACCAAACATATTTTCGAATACAGTTTCTATACAACGAATAGTGAACTTATGCGCAAGAGTGCAGTGAATAATGTTTGGTATGTATTTGATTATCACTGTGTAACAACACATGTTCATCTGCTTAGTTGTTTGTTATTATTTAACTTTAAATATTCTGCTAAGCCGCAATGTATATGTAGAACTATTGTTTTTGAATTTTGTAAAACTACAGGGAAAAATGTTCTTTGAGTTTCGAATTTTAACAACAAAAGTTATTATTATGTAAGTTAACAAAAGTAAATGAAAAATCGTTACTTTAAGGGGAGGTTTACTTGAGAGTCGTTAAAAAAAGTCGATTTTTTTTTTTGCAGCAATTGGTAGCTATGTGTAGAATATGTTCCCAAAGTGATTTTAGGAAAAAAATTTAAAAACAAGATTCTTGCACATTAACCGAATCCAGCTTTCTATAAAAAAAAAATTCAAAAAACGTAGTTCACGCAATAATAAGTATTAAATATAAAATTTTGAATATACGTTTCTTTATATATATTTTATAATATCTCGAAACTACATTTTTGGAACTGGTGGACACGATAACTCAAAAACTATTCGATGGATCCTTTTTTTAATTTTTTATTTTAAAGATAATTCAATTCTTCGGCGCCTCTACCTAAGTTCGATACACTTTCAATATTTTTTTTATTTTTAAATTTACTTTAAAGAGCGAAAAATAAGACAAAGATCGTAATCAAAAGTTCAAACATCCGCCATTTTTTTTTTTCGTCAATTTATTGATATTATAGGTAGAGGTGCCGGTACTCTTCATAAATTTTATAAATGTTTTTTGTTTTTGGATTTCGGTGGTTTATTACCGGCGCTAGGATGTCCACCAACAAGACATTGGATTTTCTTGACATTTCCAACAAGACATTGGATAAAATGGACACTTTTTTATATTTTTCCTTGAAAATTTGTTTTTCTTTAGTTTAATACTTAATAAATGTGTGCACAAAATTTGAAATTGATATTTACTTCCGTTCTTGAGAAAAAAATTCTAGAAAAATACATAATTTTTAAGGACTCTCGAGTAAACCTCCCCTTAAAAAAATTATAATTCTAAATAAACTAACGATTACATTCCAAGTGATGAAATTCTCTTCCTTTTTTAAATGAAATTTCTTAACGTAGTTGCTCTGAGATAGTCAGGTACAAAAGTATATCTAAAAAAAAAATTCTCCTTTATCAAAAATTAAATAATGTATTAATATTTTTCAGTGATTATATTTGTATACCATTTGTTTTTTGTTTTTTTCCGCGCGCTTATGTTGTAGCAATATAACAACATTTTTGAAAAAGCGTTGTAAAAACGTTGTAAAATGATGCTTATAAATAATTATATTTCAAAAACTTTATGAATAATTTTTATTTCTTATTAAATATGGTTTGTAACTTTGTATTTTATAACATAGTAAATTTTTATCAAATTCCTTTGACACGTTTTCATTTTATTTAAAAAATAGAGTTTTCCCATAAGAGTCCGTGTTAAAACTTTGAAATCGTTTTTCTCAAAATTGGGATGGTCAATTTTTTTTTTCGGTAAGGGCTCGTATTATTGGTATTAAATTAAATAAATATCTAGAGAAGTTTCGTTAAAATCGTTTTATCGACCAACTACCTTAACAAAAATGTTAAAAATTGTCAAACGATTTTTGAACAGTGTTGTATCAAACGATATTTTTGGACTTAACGACTTAAACCAATAAAAATAATTTATTAATTCCCGAAAATAATTAAAAATAGTTTTACATTAACATATTATCTTAATTACGACATTTAAAGATCTAATAAAATTTCTAAACAGTGACGGACGATACACAAATAAAAATATTTAAATTGTAATAATATAACATTTTTAAAATCAGTGCTCCATTTCAATATATTTACATACCGTCATTGTGAATTAGATGATGAATGCCAAGAGAAAAATTTATTAATGAGTTCATGAGATAATGCGTAATAAATAAATGAATATTTAAAACGGAAATGAATTGAAATCTTTAGGGAGAACACAACAGGAAGGATACATTTAAAATAATTAACGCTTACAATTTGTACAAAAGTATTTTGTAACGAAGGTCCTTATTTCGTTTTTCTAATAAGTCACTTTAAGCTTCAACTAGACGTATTAGGTAATAATTTTATTACAGTCATAAAATCGTCGTTTATTCAAAATATAATGAATTAAATTTTTTATGTTTTGAGCTAAAAACATATTTTCATACTGGCAATAACAATGTAACAAAATTTTATTGAAATTTTAAACTCGAAACATTGCAAAGCAAGTGTACTTAACGTATAATATGCAACAATATTTTAATGATTTTGATGTTTTAGACGTTGGTTATATAAAATAAAACTACAGTACAGTAATTCACATAAATATGTAAACGTGGGTAAAATGAATTTATTATTTTTACTAAAGATATCAAGTTTAATAAAATCCTTCAATGTTTTAGAAACCGTCAATAAAATGATAGAATCTGATTAAAACACCCATAGAATTCTAGAAGTCATATTTCTAAAAAGAATTTAGTCATTTTGAAAGCAAAAATGAAAAGTTCACATTCAAATTACACTAATTGCACCAATCACCAAAATTCAAGTGGTCTCCATAAAGTTGAATTTGAGAAAAAAAATGTTTAACTTTGTGACGTCATTAGGTTTACGAAAATTTTCCAATGCCTTAAAAATCTTAAATAAAATGATAGAATGGTGAAACTGGACACAAATTATAGGTTTTCGAACTCGTTCTTTCCGTTTTTACCACAATTACGTATGTAGGATCAAGTGCAGTAACAGTGGGATGGTCCGGGAAATAATGACCCACACCGCAAACGGAAGTAAATTCAAATTTTATTGGTTTTTCGATTATTACGTGCTGTAAAATAGACCCGCGCATTATAAACGCATGTGTACAAATAAGTATTTCAGTAACTGTATAAATATTATTTTTTAAAAACGTTGTTTATATTATATTATGTGACGTTATGGTTGCTGTTTGTTTATCAGTGATTTTATCTTCAAAAATGTTTTCAGAAAATGAATATTTCTCCAATAAAAAACGTTCTTATATTATAATTTATAAAAATGTGTGTATTATTTTTATATATTTCTATAATGTCTCCTTGAAACTCCTTGATTTTTTTCTATTATTAATTCTTTTTAAGTCGTTAAAAACATTTTTTTAAATAATATATGCAAATTTTTTGATAGTAATTATCTAATTTATAACAAAGTGATTTATCGCATTTTTTACCAAATAAAAAACATATTATATGCATACAGTACCTTACAAAAATACGAGTCATGTGCCTGACTTAATAAATTTTTCGAAATTATTTAAGGTTATATCAAAAATGGGGATTACACATTTTCAGTTGTAAATGCAGTATAAACTTTTATTTAGTTATTCTAAATAACTATTAAAATTTGTAAGATCTAAATTTTTTTACGATATCTAGTGGACGTTTTATGGGACACGAGTTCTGCTTTCCCAAAAAATCCAGAATTTTTAAAAGAAAAAAAAAGAAAAAGAAAAATATATAACTGATCAGTTGTACCCAGAGTTGTGCCATGTGATATAAAAAACCAGTTTTTAACATTTTTAGGTAAAAAATTGTAAAATATGTAAAAAACTGTAAGAAACCGTAAAAAATTGTAGAAAATTCTAAAAGATGTAAAATACTTAAATCATTTGTCATTTCACTGACAAACAATATTTATTTTGACCGTTATTACTTGTTTATAAGTTCACATAAAAATCTGTGTAAACAAATTGTCCACACAAAAATGATTTTCTACTAGTGGAAGGACATCCGCAACTGACTACAAAGCTATTTCCAAATTAACAAATTCAGTTTTGACAGATCAAAAAAATTACTATATGTTTATTTTTCTTTAAATTATAATAACAATAAAATCACTGACGATAGTGATGATGAAGATGAGATGCCTTTAATAAAATTTAACTGAATAACACTCACACTTATTAAATATAAAAAAATTAGTTTTTTACGTTTTTTACATTTTTTTTATCAAAACAAGTATATGTAAATTACAGAGTTTTTTACATGTAAAAAACTGTAATTTACCTGAAGTAAATTACACGCACAACTCTGGTTGTCCCATAGTTTCGTATTTCAAGAATTTTACAGGTCTATTGAACAAATTTTAACATTATTGGGAATTTTTACTACCGTTTTGACAAATACTGTACTCCGATAAATATTTATCCGTGTCTAAAATGACCTTTAAGGTGAATATAAATGACTTTCAATTTTTTCGGGGCATTTTTCAAATATTTTATCGTTGAACCAACCGAGAAAATTTTGAATGAAAATCAAATTTTTGCAATAATCAACGTTTGTTTTACATACTGTATTGCAAGTGTTATGTGGCGATTCTTCTTCATCCATAAATAAACAATGGCCTCAGACATTAAAAACGATGTCAACAACGTACTGACGGAATATCTCCTGCACACTGATAGACAATATAAAATATTAGACAATTGATTTTCTTTAAAAGTCTTGCAAGGTTTGTGAGACTTGTGTCGAGGCTTGCCAGAGAATTTGTACGCTGTCGTTGGTTTCGAGTCACAACGCAACAACGGGGCCCGCTGGCAATATCGCAATCTTCACATATTGTCGTGTTTCACCATCTCTATTTTATGTTTACCTTTAAATGGTCGATTACAATGGACGTGGCAGCAAAAAAATATCCACAGAGACATACCAAACATATTTATCTCCGTATAAAATTGTATGTGTAGCCATCTGGTAGCGTTTAAACAATAAGGATTGTTGTTTGATCGTTTGTTTTAATCGATTGAACAGAGACAAAAAATATGATATCGAAACGAATATACAAGCGAATACAGTGTGTTTTTGCAATAATTGTTGGTATATATTCGAGGATACGGTCGCATAGAGCATTCTAAATGAAATAAAACGCTCCTGGAGAACTGGATGCTAAAATTCAAATGTTTTTATTTTGGAACTCGTTCCCACCGATGTATTAAGGCGGGTATTCTAGCTACGCGACGTTGGCGCGGCGAAATTTTTTTTCTTTTTTAAATCAACTTCTAAATTAACTTCTAACTGTAAATGCCCTTTACAAATATAAAATTGCCTTAGCTGTATTATTTAGCAATAATAAGTTATGTAGTGATGGTTAATATTTCAATTTTAAAGATTATATATTTTTTCCTTTATCAATAAAAGAATCCAAATTCACTACTAAATTATTTATTATTATTTTTATGTAACACAAATATGATTATGAACATTTATTATAAATTACAAAAAATGTAATAAAATTTATGCGTGCGACTTGTTTCCAAAAAAATATCCTGTCTGTTTTTTTTTTTTTCTTAACAAAATCCAAACTACATAGATTCCAAAATTTAGACATGGCCTACATTAAAATTATATCTCGCTACAGATATATATATTATGTAAACATTTTGACATATAAATTAGCATTAAAACAATAAAAAAAGTTTTTTAATCATCAAAAAAATACTTTTTCCAAATACTTTTAAATTTGCTCCATCGAAGCGCGAATTTCTTTTCTGATTTAATTATATAATTAGAGAGAAAAAAATTAAAAACAAAAAAGAAAAAAAATTTCGCGTAGCTGGGTATTCTACTTTAGAAATTTGAAACAATCGATTTTTAAATTGTAGACCTTTAAAAATATGTCCCCAAAAAGAAATTTCTATCAGATTTACGAAAGGGCCCTTCCAACTTTTTGTTTTGTAAATACTAAAAATTCAATTTCACAAAAACTGTCGTTTGTAATCTCATTTTTCTAAATGATTTACTGTTCTTTTTGGAACATCCTGTATATATACTAAACAGTACATTGTATAATATATATTGAATTGAGTTGGAATGATATTGAACAGACAAGGAGATAAATAATTATCGGTAGTTAATGTTTTCTGAATTCAATTAGAAAAGAATAGATATTATTTTTATGGTCGGATTTAAAATTGTAAAATTATTTGTCTTTTAGAATTTTTTTCGTATTACCCAAAAGGTTTACAAATCGTACAAATGTTGATATTCTGAAAAGAAATATGAACAATAATATAATAATAAACTGATGTTTTCGGAAAAAAATCGAGCCATTATCGCCGATTTGTCGTAAGCGACACTTTTATCGAAATTGAGATTTTTATTGCAAACAACATTTTAAACTGTAACGGACCAAGCAGTGTTAACGTTTTTCTTCAAAATTCGTTAATTAATGCGTTATAGCAACTGCTTAGTTTATCGTTAATACAACACATTTTCATATTTTAGCGTAACCGACAATAATCATCTTTATCGTTAGGTTAATAAAATAATAGGAATAATACGCTCAGGCGTAATAAAATTAAGACAGCAGAAATATCGCAAGAGCCATACAAATATTTAAAAAATCCTTCTCCGGTAAAATTTGATATTGGTCGGTTACGCTAAAGTGGCGGTAATGGCTCGAAATAAGCGTAGACAGTAAAAATCGAAAATGTAACGTAAAATTTTCAAAACCGTAGTGATTTTTATTGACACGGTGTATACATTTATAGACACGACATATTGTACCAATGTACCATACATACATGTGCAATATAAATTTCTAAATAATAAAATGTACAACAGATCCAATTAATTCGGAATTTGTAATTAGTGTCGCCATATTTTATTGATCAGAGATACACACACAATAAATATAAATAATTAAATATCAACTAATTATGAAAACAGTTCAATTAACAATTGTTTATAAGAAAATAACAAAAAACAAAAAACAAAAATATTTTTTTAAATATCTTAGGTATATGAGCGAAATTCAAGGTTTAAAATCTGTAATTTTCAAATAATATTTATCGATTAAAATCGATTTAACGTTGATAATTGTCCATGGAATTCGGTTGACAATGATACATTAACTGCATTGTTGAGACAATTTGCCATTTTTAACCTTTTATGAGTCCATGAGTTATTATATTTATCGTTCAAAAAACGAACTTGTAAGTTCAATTAATTTTAAAAGAGACAAGAAGCATAAGGGCACACCCTACAGGTTGTTTTTACATAAAATATCATTCAAACGAACCAACTAAAGCGGCCCCTACACGCTCAATAATATTGCACAAAATCCGAGGTTGTACAATATTATGGATCGCCTGTAGATTATATTGAAGGGTTGTACAATATATTGTGCGGATCAAAAACAATTTGAATTATATTGTGCAACGTCTGTAGGCGTAGATAAAATTCCTGCATTCAGTTTTTTATTGCACAAATTTCTTTAACAAAATTATTGAACTGTCTGGAGAAGCGTTCAATAAATTGCACAAGTTGATTGCACAATATTATTGAGCGTGTAGGGGCCGCTTAACGGCTTAACTAATACTACGAATCCAGTCGGCTTCGAGTTACAGTACTTTCATCGAAAACAGTTTTCTTCTTCTAGCGGTTCGACGGTTTTCACCTAGAGAAATTTCGACTTCAGATTCGTGAGTAGTGTCGAAAAATACCCAAAACTTATATTGTTTGCACATCTTTTGCAATACTTGTCCTCAGCATGCAGGATCCGTTGAAAACAGTTGTACAAAGAAAAAATACCCCTGTCGCAGCATCCTGCATAACATAGCGAATTTCCGTTTATAAAAATTCGTTTTTCTCGGAAACTAGTTGACATAGAAAAAAAGTTTAAAGACCTTTTTTATGTAATTTTTTCTCCTCTTTTAAATGGTGTAAAAAAATTTGGCAAAAGTTTTTGAATAAGTGGAAATTTTGGCAAAAAACTAATTTTTTGCAAGAACAAAAACCATGTTCCTGGCATCCGACGTGTTTCGCTGAAGAATTCATCCAAGATTTTTGGATTTCCAACGTTGTCACCAAATTTCGTAAAGCTAGCAGTTTTTCCTGAAGAGTTATCGTGCTGATACATATATATATATATATATATATATATATATATATATATATATATATATATATATATATATATATATATATATATATATATATATATATATATAAATTTTAGTGAATATTATTTTCGGTTTCTAGGGACCTCAAAACAAATTTCTGCCATAGTCCCGGGCTCAAGTCGCGTCATGACACCTACTGTAATAGCTGAATTTCCAGAATTCTTTCTAGAAATTCGCTAAAAACAGTTTGTGAACTACTGTGATTTTTATATATCCTTACATATTAAGACTGTTGTGAAGTACATTGGTAACCTCGTATTAAATACAAGACAACGAATATCTATACTGAACAAACCTGGCGTGGACGAACAGACAAAATGACGGAAGGATAGACTGCGAGTGGAATTGAATGACCAATTATTGATCTGTTGATCGGTCGCATCCACATGATTCATGGAACTGGCTGTTTTTTTTTTGCCTTTTTGTTTGAAAAAATTTTTTTGCTCTTTTGAAAAAGATTATTTATTTGTCTTGCGTATTATTTATGCAATAATGCCTTTTATAAACGCACAATCGTTCATTATCACAAGAAATACATTTAATTGTAACCACGGCGTCCCGCACCACCCCGCCATCTGCAGCAAATTCAATCGATTGGTCGATCATTCGTTGCTGCACTCGCATATCATACATACTTATTGTTTACAGTGTGTTACAGTGTTACAGGATGTTTCACACGTGTGTGTATTGTAACAACGAAATCCTTATGAATTCGCCATGTTTGACATTGTATTAAGTTGTCTACCGGCACTTGACTTTTCTGTAAATGACGAGTCATTGGGCGATATATATTTAATATTTGCTTGGGTGATTACTTGGATGATTTCAAATGGATTAACCCATCATAAGCCACTTTGTAAAATTGGAATGTGAAGTCCAATTACACCAATACCTCGCTTTGCGTCGTGGTTACGTTCCAAAAAATTACAACAAAGTCGTGCCATCTTTTAGAAAAAAAAAGAAAATTTCAAAAATTTTCGAAAAAAAAAATTAGACTCGAACCCAAAACAACGCAACACCGAAAATCTAACGACGCACAGTAAAAATCAGTACCGATTCAGCAGCGCCGCAACTTCGAAAAAACGCAAAGCGTGGTATTGGTGTACTGCAAAATATCGCGAAAATTTTGGAACTAACGTTTAATTTTGTATCCATTACTGGCAACAATTTCATTCTGGTCACTTTAAACTTTTCCACGTTCAGACGCTGCCGATAACTTTTTCGCCACGGATGAATTATCGTTAAATCACTTAAGTAATTTTTCAGCAGTAACTGTATCTAATTAACTGAATGGAAAAAACAATTTAATTAATACACCACATTTAATTAATAAGATCATTTTTAAAAACTTGTATTTACGATTTCTAAAGTTGATTTTTTTTTTTTTTTTTTTTGAATATATAAAAAGATTGCAACGATGTCAGTCCCCTTTTATACGTATTGTATACACATATGGGACATTTTGAAAGACTTTTTTCTTAAAATCATTGACCAAAGATCATCCGCTTTCACCTTCTAACTCCGTGTGTTTACTTTGTTGGGCATAATAAATTATTAATTAATGTTCAATAAACAATTTTTAGATTAATAAATGAATTATTATTAGATAAGAAATTTATATACCTTGTCGATAAAGATATTTAATATATTATATGCATTCTTAATCGTATATTGATCGTTTGAGCTTTTATACGCATACTATTATAAAATACTTCGAAGCGCCGACTAACACTTACAAGGTTATGACTTATGAGTTATGATAGTATTCCCGTTTTTTACGGTAAAAAGAAAACGGTTTTTAAAATGGTTATTGGCCTGTGATTTTTCTAAAATTTCCCGCAAGAAAGGACGTGGACGAAGATCGGCCATTTTTCGCGTAAGATAATTGTAAAGATTGATCGAAACACACAATTATGTATTGGGCCAAAACAAGTCCTGAAAATCAGGGCTGGGAACTATTTAAAATGATTTCATTTTAAATATATATTTAAAATACAAAATGGCATTTTTCGTTTTTAAATAAGTTCGGTCAAACCATTTTCCATTTTGTATTTAAAATGGAAATTTGAACCCATTTTACATTTAAAATGAAAATGCATGTATACTTAAATTTATGTGTATACAATATTAACTATAAAACTTGAATTGAACGACTTGAAGTTTAACAAATTCTAAATTAAATGTAAGTTGATTTAATTGACTCAAATTTTTTATAACTCGAGTTGCAGTGTCACTTGAGTTAAATTTGTTACTAGAGTTGCAGTTCTCTTAAGTCAAACTTTTCTAACTTAAGTTGTGTACTACTACTTTTAAGACACGTCCATAAGAAATGTACTTCGAACAGATGATTTTCATAATTTTAATTAGAAGTTGTAGTCGTAGTGTACTCGAGGTTTGAATATGTTAAGGCCGATTTAAATTTTACAATATTTTTAAGTAACAATATTTGAAGAGTTAAGATTCGTTTTCATATCAAGCAAACTTTAAAAAATTTTCTCAAAAGACTGCCTTTATTTAATTTCAGTACGTTTGAACTTTTTGTTTTTTAATTAATAGAAATAATGATAAAAAAATTGTAGAATATTTTTTTTTATAAAGTATATAAATAAAGTAAAAAAGCATTTTGTATTTTATAATTCATTTTAAATAACTATTTTCCATTTTCAATTTTAAATACAGTGTAAAATCTATATAACGAACTTCTATTTATCGAAAAACTCCTTAAAACGTAGAAATTACAAAGGTTTGTTTGGTTTACATTATCATTCGTATATTGAAACACTTTTTATAACGTAACAGCCACTCTCAATAGCGAAAAATACGTCATTTTTAAAGCCAAAAAAAATTTTATTTCACTGACTTTCAAACAAAATAGTGATACAAAGTCGTAAATATTTCGTACGCACAAAGGGATTCTTAGAAATCCGTTTATTTGTTTGTTGTAATTGCCTAGCACATGTTTTTACCTACTGTACTTCCGTACTACTGTCTTATTGCTGTCTTTACGTTATCATATTCTTAGTTGCTTTCAAACTTTTTAACTGTAAACATGGCGAGTAAAAGAAAGAGTTTGTGTATTGACGAAAAAGTGTCATTTAATTCAGTCAAATTACTAAATTCGTAAGTTGTATTCGCAAAATTATATTGTTTTTTTTTACTCTCCATATAACGAAAACTCTTTATAACGTAATAAAATACCCGGTCCCTTCAATTTCGTTATATGGAGTTTACACTGTATGTTCAACAAAACCATTTTCCATTTTGTATTTTAAATGCATTTTTGGAAACCATTTTCCATGTTCTATTTTAAATGGTTTCTATGAACCATTTTTCCCAGCCCTGCTGAAAATACTGTGGATCACTGATAACGCACCCACAAATAAGTGTGTTCGAATATTTTTGAGAAATACTGTATTATGATTACATATGTTGAATTGTTCTGGTTGTAATAAATAAATGAAAATGATATTAATTTTTTTTTGTTTTTGTTTTATTAACATTTAATGGTAAAAGTCTTAAGCATAGTCAACTATGTGTATGACCTTTTACCGTGGCGTTATTATAAATTAAATTAATAAACATATTTTAATTTTCTCTCCAAAACTGACAACATAATTCATAACAGACAAAGAAACTTTATACTTTTACAGTCGTAATCTGACGTATTTATCATCACATTTTTGTAATGCGTTCACCCGTCTTTCCCCGCGTTGACCGCCTTGTCCGCAATAATACTCTAAATTGCTCAAAATAAACATTAACAATAAATATATTTCATTAATGTTATCTGTTGGAAAAACAGTGTTTACTACATTTAAACTATATGCAATTAGTATAATATATACAGATGCGGAAATTTTTGCATCTTGATATTGAAATTACGTGTAACAGACAGAGAAAACATAATTCACTTTAGTATAGAATATAATGTGTTTCATATTTAATTGTTGCAATATGATATCACGGAAAAATAAAGTGCATTTCGTTTATGTATACAGTTAGCGCAGGGGCGTAGTTACCGCCGTATCAGCCGTATCAATGATACGGGGCCCCCGGGCTACAGAGGCCCCTAACGTGTGTAAGCAAAAATTAGTAAAATGTTATCCATAATGTCACTTAATCTCGTGCTTCCCGGGAAAAAAACATGTAAAAAAAAACTGTCATACGTGCCGTGCCTATGGAGTTTTCACTTCAGAAATGACAAAAGTCAAAAAAGCAATCTCTTTTTTTCCCGGATTAATTGCCCTGAAAACATGCTTAAAATCTGAAATTCAAAAAATTCATTCCATTAAGGACTCATGGAATTATTGCTGATAAAATTCAATAGCCTTGCATCCAGTTTTCCGAAGGTAATAACAGCATGCTTTCTATTCTTGACCCTTCCAGTGACAACCACAACAGTTGAAAGAAGTTTTTCAAAATTAAAACTGATAAAAAATTATCTAAGGACTTCGATGGGGCAGGAACGGCTATCAGACTTGTCACTATTGTCTATAAAGGCAGAAATTTTAGGAAAACTGAAACCGTCTTCAGCTAAAGATGATTTAATAAATCAATTTGCCGAAAAAAAGGCAAGAAAAGTGTATATTTAATTTGAATTGTTTGGTTAGCTCAAATTCTAGGAAGAAGCGATAACCTATAATCAATAAATATTTATTTTAATTTAATGCGAGCATTTTTGTTTCTTTTGTGAGAAATTTTTACCCTTCATTTGGGCCTCGCAACTAATTTTGATACAGGGCCCCTCCAAGGCACGCTACGCCACTGAGTTAGCGTGTACAGACAGTGGCGTATTTACGGGAAATTTCCTGAAATCCGGTCAGATTTCAAGTGGATCATAAATGTTGTTACGTTTTGTCATTGTCTCGCAGAGTCACAGGTAGCGACAATTTTGATGTTCTATTCCAATCCCAAAACTAATAAATTTTATCCCAAAAACTAAAAGGGTAAATTAAAAGTAATAAGAACGATATAAATGGTAAATGGGGTAGAAAAAAATATTAAATAAATATTTTGATTTAAATGCTGAGGGCGCGATATAATTATATGCAAAAGTGAAATTTATCTCCATAATCTACATATGTACGATGGTTGCATACAAAACGATGCATTTGTATATGAATGCACCACTATGCACTTTCTCAAAGATTTTTCAAATGTATTTCCTAGAGTTTTATACGCATTCCGTTACAATTTTTATATAGAATTTTAATTTTGTTATTTTTTAACATAAAAATCATATAAATTATGTGTTGTTTCTTTAAATAGCGCAGGGAATTTTATGTAAGGTTTTACGGGTACGTTTTCGATGCAACTTATCCAGGATTCTTTATTCCTAATGGCCAAAGACCCAAGCGCTATACAAATACAAAATAGAAATGAATTATCATAGATAAAATTACATCAGATAAAAACTGTTATTAAAATAGAGAAATTCCAAAAATGTTGCAAAAATACACTTTACATTTAACTGTGCTACTAAACGGGTAATCCACATTTACATTATAATTGACGGTATGAAATGTTTTAGAGCTGCTGTGACACAGCGAGGCCACCGAAGGTCAAACGATTGTATCATATTACATTTTAAGATTTTGCGATAACACATTAAAATCTCTCCGGGTACGCTGAATAAGGAACACATATATGTGTTTGTGTGGAGGTAAAACGGTTTAGATAAGGATGAAATATTAGTTTAAAAAGTGATCAAACAATCTGGAATGTTACAAGTGATATCTTATTTCAATACAATCTTTAACAAATTGTGCGACACAAAACAAGGATATTTGCATAATGATGCGATTCCTTCGGGCTCTGTCCTGCCTCGTAGGGTTCCAAAGACAAAATGTTGCAACCCATTTTTCCCCTTTTCTAAGGCATCTTCCTATTTGTCTAATTTTGGTAAAAGTGAAAAAAACGAGTTCGAAAATCTGTAATTCGCTTCCAATTTCATCATTCTATGATTTATTTTAGTGATGAGCAAATGCAAGACCAAGACCAAGACTTGGCAGTCTTGGTCTTGGTACTGCTAAAAAATCTTTCTTGCATTTCACTTTCTTGCATTTTTTTATTACCGAATTTTTTCCATCTAAGATCAGAATTTTCTCTCTTTACGGTATTAATTATACTTTCAAACTATTTAAATAGTTTAGCAAGACTCTTGCTTTTGTTTTGGTCTTGCTCACTTGAGTCTTGGTATTGTTCTTGCAGCCATACTTATAGTCTTGGTCTTGGTCTTGCTCTTGGTATACATAGTCTTGGTCTTTGTCTTGCAAAAAATGCAAGACCAAGACAAGACTGCAAGACCAAGACTAATTTTGCTCATCACTAATTTATTTATGGTTTTTAACGCACTAAAAAATTTTAGTAAACTAGACGTCACTAAATTAAAAAAATTCCTTTTTCTCAGAGCAAGCCTTATTGAAGTGATTTGAATTACAGTGATTAGTTGCAGGAATTTGGAAGGGAATTTTTCATTTTTGCGACCAAAATGACCTAATTCCTTTTTATAAATGTGACTGATCCGACAGAGGTCCTTCGAAAAATTTATGGTATCTTTATGAATATCTTATCGTGTTACTGAAATTTCAACAGTACAAAGAAAATCTTACTTTTCAAATGGTAGTTCCTAGCGCTATTTATTATATAGAATACATACCTCGAATGTTAAATGTTAAATTTTAATAAACTTTAGAAAAATATTTATGTAAAAATATTGAATTTAAAAAATAATAAATTGTTGAATCATCCGGTAAAAATTGCATGAATGTTTGCAATTTGCACTGTTACTGTTTAATTTGATTTATTAATGAGATTTGTAATTTATTTTTTTCGAACATAAACGATAAATTATGTAACCCAATTTATAATTAAAAGTAAATATTATTTTAACATTTTGTTGTATTTGTGTTAAAATATAATTGAACAAAATAATTATCAAATTTTACAGTAAACATCAAAAATATTCATATACTATAGTTAGCAAATGCCCAGTAAATCGTTGCTTGAGAGTTAAAAATTCTTAAACGACAATAATTATTCAGAATTCAGTATTTATTTTTTCTCTGGTGAGTTGATTTTCAATATAATAACCAAAAACATTCTTATTTTCAAAAAACAAATTTTGAATTTTTACGTAAAATTCGCTAGTTGATATTTTGGAGGTAGTGTGATTCTGTCAAAAAGTAGTAAATTTTTACAATTTTTTTCGGATGGATAGGATGGGGGAATAGGAATGAATTTTTTTTTACGATTAATACCACTATTTGACAATACAAAAATATTTTTTTTTATTTATTTTAATTTATTTTTTATAATTATTATAATTTTTTGAAAAAAGTGTCTTTAAAAAACGCCGAAATTCGGTGCCCACGATTGCGGTCGCAGTTTTTATCCGAAAAAAAAATCAAATAGATTATACATCTGTAGGTAAACCGCTATGTCCCTGTGGGAGCTTTTTTTTTCTTTTGAAATCTTCCTATTTTTTCATTTTGTACTTTTTATTTAAACCGCCGCCATCTTTTAAAATTTCAAAAGAAAAAAACAAGCTCCCATAGAGACATCGCGGTTTACCTACAGATTGATAATCTATTTGATTTTTTTTTTCGGATAAAAACTGCGGCCGTAATCGTGGGCACCGAGTTGCGGCCTTTTTTAAAGACACTTTTTTCAAAAAATTATAATAATTATAAAAAATAAATTAAAATGAATAAAAAAAATATTTTTTTATTGTCAAATAGTGGTATTAATCGTAAAAAAAATTCATTCCCATTCCCCCATCCTATCCATCCGAAAAAAAAAATTGTAAAAATTGACTACTTTTCGGCAGAATCACACTGTGATGGTACCTTAAAAAAATTTTGGAATCCATATAACTTCGAGCGTGTATTCATTACGAAATATTAAGCTTCAAAATTTATATGTTTCTTTGAAAACAAATTTATTACGTGACTGAACCTTAAGTGACACATGCGCAAGTAACACTATCGAATAAGTAAAAACTGTTTTGAAATGCCCTATATGTTATTTCGAAAGTATTCAAAAAGTCTAACCACTAAGGAGCCGTAACTTAATAGTGGTGAAGATTCACAGATATTTTTATTTTCCTTTGAGTCTGTTCGAAAATTAGTATGAAATTGTGACGGATCATTGACTGCTTCATTTTTTGGCTACGGGAATATTTTTATAACTGTACTGTAATCATTTATTAAGTATGTACATCGTACTTATCAGATGTGTATTTTAATTTAAATTACTAGACTTTTGGTTACACTCGAGTGATCAGTTTTTATACAAACATAATATTGGTCTATTTTTTCTCTTTTTTTATTGATTTTAAATAAATAAAAAAATAGGTACACTGTTGCCATCAAGTCCTGTGACCTGAAAGATATCGTATTACAAATCTCTAGCAGCTATATTTGTTCCCTAAAATAACAAGATAATCCCCAAACAATACCAAATAAAAAACATTCTTGTACTCGTATAAATTTAATTTTAGATTCTAATGATACGTTCAAGTGTTAACAAAAAATTTACATTTCAAAACAACTTATTTTTACCTTGAATGTTTCCTCAAAATTTCTTAAAATTTTCTCACAAATAAATCGAAATACACTATATTGAGTTTTTCAGCGAATTACTAATGTAATGTCTGGAATCTCTTATATGTAGCCGAAACGAAACTTCTTTAACATTATTCAAAAGATTTTACACAGTTTTCAGTGTTTCATGTTAGATAAACTTACTCGACCCGAAGGAAGTTTCATATAAAAAAATGGTGAACTCTTTTTTTGGAACATTCTGTACAAACGATACATGCATGTTTATATTTAAGCATTTGGTCCGTTATCATGTTCGAAATTTTAAAATTAAAAGTGACACGAAACCTTTCGAAAATTTCATTATCTGTTTTAACGAATATATTCAATAAATTGTAATTATACTTATTTTAAATATCTTAAACTGGTTTATTTTTATTTTTAAATATGAGAGGACATTCTTTCTCAATTAACGCCATCAGTTACAATAACATACGAAGGTAACTGTAGAATTTTATTATATAAGTACAAAAAAAAATATATGTAATACATCTAATCCTGTTTTGACACGGTGCATAAATTTTATTATCAAAAACATTGAAACGTGGAGTTAACTCTAAGCTTAAGGGTCCTCCAGAACTTTCAAATTTTTCATTTTTTGTTTTGCTTTAAAAGTTCATTTGAACCTTAAGGAATATATTTCTAATGTTTTAATCCCAACAGAACGATTATCTTAGATAACGATAAACTGCTTTTAACTCTACTTTTCAAGAATAAAAACTTTTTAATAGCGTTTTTCTCAAAACAGGTTTTTTTCCGCGCCGTGGAACATAACTTAAAAAGTTATTAAGGTATTAACTTGAAATTTTGTACAGATATTCTTTAAGATATTGGCCTTTGCATATACATAAAATTTTGCATAAATTATTACTATAAATATTGTTTATAACAATTTGTTTATAAAAAAAAGTGAAGTTTTTTTTCTTTTTGGTTTTAAATTGTGAAAAAAAAATTTTCTCATCAGAAATAGACATATGCAAAACGTAATGACTAATTTTAATAAAATTTTTTTGTCCGATTGAATTCAGTTGATTACAAAAGGCTGGGCATTCCAGGCGCAAATTAAAAGAGTCAACTTGAAACAGCTGTAGCGCCGCCATTTTTTCTTTTTTTTTGCATAAAAATTTATGAGTGAATACACCATAAAATGTATTATACTATGTAACTTCATTTGATACAATAAATGTATCCAGTTTCTTAAAAAAAAACTATTAAAAATCCTCTTGTCTGGAGGACCCTCCCCCCTTAAGTGAAAAAGCGATATCCAATGTGAAGTTGTGCAGGAAACTATATTTTCGTCAATCGTGTCCCTCTAAAACCGTGTCAAAACCGCTTTGTGTGTACACATATATATCCATTTGTGTAAAGATATACATTTTTGGGGTATTTTTAGATAAAATAAATTGTAATTATTACAATAAATGTTAAGTTAAAATTTACAGTGAATAACAAAATTAAAGTGATACTTAGCGTGTGTTCCGAAATATAATCCAGCATACTGGCCAGTGTGAATGACGTCATAAATCGACGCCATGCTGGTGAATCGTTCCGAAATACACTGGCCAGCCTGGCCGTGCGTTGTCGTAACTTTGACACTTATAGGCTGGTCGTCCATTGGATGCGTAGTCGTGCGTAATTTAATTCAGACGAATACGCGTGAAACGGACGAATGATCCAAACAGCTGTGAAGCAATACATCCTCGTCCATTGAGAGAGACGCTTTCAATGGACGAGGATGTATTGCTTCACAGCTGCTTGGAACGTTCGTCCGTTTCATGCGTATTCGTCCGCATTAAATTTCGTACGCCTACGCAACCAATGGACGACCAGCCTTAGTGTGAATCATAGATATGATAGATATAGATGCTCACCAGTACAATATGGCGTCGAAGTCATAACGTCATTAACACTGGCCAGTATACTGGATTATATTTCGGAACAAGCCCTTAGTTGACACATTTTTCGACCAATTAAGGAGGAATATTTTTGAATTCCTTATTACTGTTTTTAGGGCTCTGAAGAAAAAATATCGGAACCTTTATGATTTCGTCGCAAAAAAAAGTTTTCCTTAATTTTCTTGAGGTACTTTTACGCACTGGAAAATGCAGGAAATTTTGCATGGCGGTGTTTTGGTATTAGAAAATCTCTTAAAAATCAAGTTTCGATCGTCAATGAAAATGCTGGAAAATTAAGAAAAACTTTTTATTTCTGGCTACTGCATATTGTTTGTTGGTTTATTTCACCATTCTCAAAGAAAATATTATTATTTAAGGGGGGACTTCGTCATGGTCACATTAGAAATCCATGTACAAGTAAAACTGTCGAATGTATCATACGATGAACCGTAAAGCCACTGAGGAATCCTGATCTAAAGCGCGTTCAACACGCACTTGATGAATTGAATAATAAAAAACGAATTTTAAAAACACGTTTTTAAACAATTGTGTGATGTAATAAATTTTTTGAAATTTTTTTTTTTTATATTTATAAGTAATAATGGGTTCAGTAAAATGTTTTTTGGGGCAAAGGCAATAAATATTGAATACTGTGCATTTGAAATATTTTTTTTCGTATAAGTAAATCGAATGTGTAGCGCCCTATTGTGATGCGAACGAAATATATATGTTAAAGGGTTTGTGAAGAAGCATCCCTTTCATATATATACGTAGTTCGTATCTCTGTATTATGGAAATAATATGAACCCTTGATATTCAATAAACTGAAATAGTGATAATCAAATTATTATGTATGTACGTCTATCAAATTCGGTGCCAAGCAATATTGAAATTTGGCTGCTTAAGATGGTCGGTCGGTAACTGGCAAAATAAAAGGGGTACGAAACGCATTTGAATGGATTACAATTATTTTTTTTGTATTGTATGCGTTGTTTACTTTGTAACAGTTTTGATTTTTAAGAAGTGATAAAAGTATATTTAAATAAACATGCTCGTTGAAAAAGATCGGTCTCCAGATTAAATGAAAAAAAAATTTATATTCAAATAGTAACAAATTGTCATACGTACGGCCAAAATTCAGCTAATTTGTCCTTGGCATCGGTAAGTGGTGGTAATTTACTACAGTATTCATAAATGAATCCCATGGTTCCCGCTTGATCTTCAGCTGGCCCACCGGATATATTTAACATGGCCGTGGTGGCCGCCGTCAATGGATGTTCGTAGTATGCGCGCCAAATTTGGCCATCATCGCCCTGTACAGTGGTCGGCACGCCATGTATTTGGATGGTGGGTGTAAGCGATTGTGTGGTGATCACTTGCTGTTGCGGTCCCGGCGTGCTCGCCGGCGTCACCTCGCCGGCCACACTGTTGCCGTCACCGGGCGTCCCGTCACCGCTGCCACCGCCGTTTGTTGCCGCGCTGCCTCCTCCGCTGCCGTCCAAGTCTGACATGTCCTCGGCGTGGGGAGGAGACGCGCTCTGGTTGCGCCACTCACACTCCAGACTACTGCCGTTCACCTGTACGTGCTTAGTCGCCACTTTGATTTATTTGATTAACGACCGGTCGTGAAGAAGCCAGATTGATGTGATGAGGTTGCGTTGGATGAAAATGGCACTAACTGTAAACAAACAAACAAATTGAAATTAAATAATTAATATTCGAAAAGTTTACTTTGTGAAAATTCATATTAAAAACATGGGATCGTTGCTTTGTCACTTTTCACAACAAAAATCGTACAAACATGAGTCGACTTTCGGCCATTACGCCATCATCAGGTGAAAAATACAACTAAAAACTGTTTTTAGTTGTGTTTTTCACCTGATGATGGCGTAATGGCCGAAAGTCGACTAGTGTTTGTACGATTTTTGTTGTGAAAAGTGACACAGCAACGATGCCATGTTTTTAAGTTGAAATTAATTTAAATTCTAAACAAATCACAAAATATTAATGTTAATAATAATATGTTATATAGTTTGTTGTGAGACTGAGAGATCTACGACGTGTAAACCCACTTAATTTTCGATACATCGTGCATACCAAATTAACGTCACATGTCCCATTGACATTCCGATGAGGATTCACCCCAGTATTCATGGCGGAATGCCCGCGGGTCACCATCACATCTGAATATTAAACTCAATACCATGACTCATATGTTTTATTCATTCATACCGTGATATTATAATTCTCAGTGTTTTAACTAATTTCGTATGAACAAAAATAAAATTTGTACACAGCCCTTCAAAAGTTTGCGTTTGTAAACACTATGCTGTAACAGTTTTATCACTTATTCTATTTAGTCATATTACTGTTCTAATTGACTGCGCACCATTGCGATACCTATGGTGCCTAGACCGGGAGCGACGTACGTTTGTTTATGTATCTTATTGCTTTAGAGTGCTACATAGAGTACTTTCTAACAAGCATATAGTTTTGGATGATGTTGTACATTAGCTGTTAAATCATCGAATATTCTTCGCACCCCTTAATTTTCAAAAAACAAATTAGACAATATTCTCAAGTTACTTGCATAAAATTCATAAGACGTTATAACCTAATTGACTGATACCAATCTCCGCTTACAAATTTTATGCTAATTTCGTCTTTTTTGTTCGTTCTAAGTTCTTAATGAAAAAAATGACAAAAATTTTTTGAAAAATGATCCTATTATATGCACATTTCGAAAGAGAGAAAAAAAACGATTCACTCATTTTTCAAATTTGTAATTTAAATTTTTTAAATCTTAATCGACCGATACACATTGAACACATGCATCATTGGGCCACAACGTTACAAAAAAGGGATGAACATTTGTTAGTTTTTACCGTTAGATTCGCTTTTTGAATTTGACTAATGACTTTTTAAAAACAGTTTAAAAAGGCATTTGATAAAAAAAAACTAATTCTTTTTCTGCTCAGATAAGTTTTGTGAAAATATTAGAAATAGTTCTTATGTGAATCAAGTAATGAAAGTTTTGTAATGACATCTTGAGTTAATCCTTTAAAAAAAATGTGTTTTCTACAAAATTGCGTTTAAAGTTTTAAGTGTGATTTTTTTATAAGCAATAAAACACTAATATTTTTTAACCCTAGAACGACAAGGCTCTGTTATGGGACAAATTTAGCAAGTGAGTGTCAAATACGACACCTATATATATTTTTTTTTTATTTGCAAATTAATTACCGGTTCTAGTGTGTCAAATCGATATTTAATTGATGTCAGTGTTAATGTCTATCTGCCCAGATGGTTTTCAAATTTTTACTAAAAAACAAATTTGTTACGTTATCATCAACTTGTACATTATCAAAAGTTATACCGCTGAAACAAAAAATGTAGGTGTCATATATGACACCAACTTGTCGTTCTAGGGTTAACTTAAACAGAATCACCAATTGGAGCTAGTGATGAGCAAAATTAGTCTTGGTCTTGCATTTTTTGCAAGACCAAGACCAAGACTATGTATACCAAAAGCAAAACCAAGACCAAGACTATAAGTATGGCTGCAAGATCAATACCAAGACTCAAGTGAGCAAGACCAAGACAAAAGCAAGAAAAAAGCAAGACTCTTGCAAAACTATTTAAATAGTTTGAAAGTATAATTAATGCCGTAAAAAGAGAAAATTCTGATTTTAGAAGGAAAAAATTCGCTAATAAAAAAATGCAAGAAAGTGCAAGATTTTTTAGCAATACCAAGACCAAGACTGCATTTTGCAAAACCAAGACTCAAACTGCTCTAGTAAGACCAAGACCAAGATTCTGAATGCAAGAGCAAGACCAAAACCAAGACTGCCAAGTCTTGGTCTTGGTCTTGCATTTGCTCATCACTAATTGAAGCTACCGTGTACCGGGAAACGAGAAATTTTCTCGAAGTCTATAAAGCTTTAAATCGTTCAAAGAGTCTGGAAAAGGAAAGGTTACATTTTTTTTTAAAATCATTTGATATGTATTTTTGGCGACTGTCACAAACGTCTTTGCGAAAACATTACGATAAAAATACTATGAAGATAACGTAGTTCAGAATTTAAGGGGTACCGACTCACTAAAAAAAATTAAGAATTTAAAATGAAGTGCCGTACACTAGGTATGGATTAATTTCTTTAAGAAAGACGTGTAAATTGCTGGAAAAGCGCCAAAATCGTGAGCCATTTGATACACAGTGAATAAAACAACGATTTTAAAATGAAAAAAAAAATTCATCCAAAAAATGAACAATAAAATATTATGTGTAATAGACGCGGTTATTGTATAGCCCGAACGGTCGATCCATGGCAGCACTATCTGTTATTATGATATGCTTATAAATGTGTATTTTGTGCATGTGTGTATCGGTGTGTTAATCTAAAGGCAGACAATGGCCGCAGGGCCCTTGCTCAGACTCCTCTTTCACGTATAATAACAGAAGAAACAAAAACACAATTTTATCTCCGTATACGTTTTAACTGTTCTATTCCATCTTCTCTTTGTCGTATCTTACAGGGTTGTACAAAACAGTTTCAATTTATTGTTGACCTGGTAATATTCATTGTTTCAGTACTCATTTTTAAAGATTACACTGGCCTGCGATGGTTTCCCCCTTTAAAATTTGACAACTGATTTTGATAGATTTTAGGGCGCTAATTACGAAAAAAATATTCAAAAAATTCCAGCACCAAGTCAAGAATAGATTATTCATTTATATTTATTTCGTAGCTAAAAAAAAATTATTACATAGTTGTAATTGGCTTTTAGGAACACATTCTCATCAATGGTTTATTAAATGAAACCTAATTAACTAAGTGACATATCTTTATTTTGGGAAAAAAAGGTGAATTTTAAGGTCATCCGCTAATGAGCTCATTATTGAGGGTAATTTATTTTTTTCTATTCAGTTTTAACTGATAACTAAACCTCGCAAAACGGTGCTAACGGGGCCGTACTTATAAGAACTATTCTTGACTTAGTCGACCTAGGTAATTTCAGTCAAAGATTTTAATACCTAATATCTAAAAATTCTGACGTGCTGGAATTTTTTGAATATTTTTTTCGTAATCAGCGCACCAAAATACCCTAAGATCAGTCATCACATCCAAAAGGGGGTGACATGACTTAAAATTCGCAGGCCTGTGTTATTAGTGTGCTCAGTACATACGAATGTTGGAAATTTACTGGTGCAAATAATCTGTCTAGCACCCTTCTGAGACGGATAGCTTAAGAACAGTTTCAAAAATTTGACAAACCAAAAATATAAATAATAAAAAAAAATCTAAAACTCAATACAGAATAAATAATCACACAAATATTTGCTAGAAGTCAGAAAAATGAAAGAATTATTTATTAAAAAAATATCCGTATTGTATGGACCAATTTGTAATTATTTGTTTATTCTAACAATAAGTAGCTAAAGATTTGCTGATAGATCTGCTCATGAACTCTTTCATTCATCTCACGTCAGTTTTAGTAAATTTTATCCGTCAGCCACGGTGTACGCATTATTGTCCATCCCTGATTATACCACTCTTTTTTATATCATACCCATAACAATTACAAAAAAATGACCAACTGGTCAATCAGCAGGCCCCTTGTTCATCTTACATAATAGAATTGGAAACTTATAATTAATCGAATAATTAGTCTCTTAGTCAAATATTAAATTAGATAATTAATCACTGTTATGGATTGTTCATTTTTTTTTCGACACAATTGCGTCAAATGTTACAAACACCGTTTGTAAGTAAGACTAATATTTTGTTTAACTACTGCAAAAATTTTGATTCGACACAATTATATTTACAGTTATTACCCATGTAGCCTTATTTTATTTTAGCCTTAACAACCAAGGCCGGATTCAGCACTCAAATTTGTAGTGGTCCTTTTTAAATTTATTCCCGAAATAAAATTGAATACCATCAACTGAAATAAATCGATTAAACGTTACTGTCAAAAATTCTCACCATTAAAACCCATATCTCTCTACGCAGTAGATTTCGATTTAAATGTTTTATCATTTAAATAAAAAAAAAATTTTTGAAAATTCAAAAAATTTTACCCTTTTAAAAACTAAAAAAAAATCTTTTTGTTATCCAAAAAGAAAACACAAAGGTAGAATAAGATACCGTGGGAATGGACGTTGTCCACTACGCGACAATGAACCCCTGTTTATAAAAGGGTTAACCAACGACCCAAATGACCAAACAGTGGTCACTACCGTTGATGAGATTTCACATCGTATTTACATGTTAATTAATGTCCATATGTATGTATAGGAACGTAAAAACATATAATTTTGAACACCTGTAGACATTTTTCTTTTAACCAATATCGGATATTCGAGAAATGTGAATCCTTAAAAGTGAACGCTATTAAGAATCCAAATATTAATTACAATAATCATTTTTTTTTCAAACAGTATACTTTACGTTTAATATTTAGTCCATTCATCGATAGTTAACTGTCTCATTTCGGTGTTTCCTTAAACTTAAAGGGATTCTACTTTATTGGATAACAAAATTTCGATTTTTGTGTTACATGTGGGTCATTACACGCCACTTCATCCAGGTCATGCCACCCATGATCACAGATTTAGCTGAAATTTTTTTTATTTGTTTACTTAACCATCCCAATCATCTGTACAAAATTTAAAAAAATTATCTCTAACAGTTTTCAAGTTATGAATTTTTGAAATTTAGCAAAATAAGGTTAAAATGATGTTTCCGTGGTATCACTTTCGGTGACGTTATTATATTAAAAAATCCATAACTTCTGTAATATTTAACATAAAGCAATAATTTTTTCATCAAAATGTTCAGAAAAGTCAGGAGATTACAGGAAAAATAAATTTGGTTAATTATCACTTCATGTTTCTATGTAATGCTTTGTTAGACTTAAATTTTGAGACATTTTTTAATCGATAAACAAAAAAATCTTTAAAAGTGATTATTGACCAAAGGCATAGTAGTAACCGTAGTAATTTTTTTTTAAAAATTTATCCTAAAGATGTAAACTACAATAATCTGGAACAAAAATAATGGTTTTTTACCCGCTAATATTTTTCAGACACGTCCGACGTCTCGAAGCTCAAAAAAACGAGTTTTTTGGAATAATTTCCCAAAATTCAAAATTTTTGTTTACACCATTGGAAAGAGGAGAAAAAATCACATAAAAAAGGTCTTTAAACTATTATTCTATGTCAACTAGTTTCCAAGAAAAACTAATTTTTATAAACTGAACCGAAAGTGATACCACGGGAACATCATTTTAACCCTATTTTGCTAAATTTCAAAACTTGAAAACTATTAGAGATAATTTTTTTAAATTTTGTACAGATGATTCGGATAGTTAAATAAACAAATAAAAAAATTTTCAGCTAAATCTGAGGTCATGGGTGACATTTTATGTTTTTACTGGATGATTTGAAATGAAATGACCCATGTTTCGAAAGAACAAATTGTTAAAAATGTATGGGATGGACACGGATTGGTAGCTCCAATTCCGTATCAAAATTTCTCGAGCAGTTCTTTTCGGAAACTAAATAAAAAATTTTCGGTGCCCACGTTGGGCTCCTTATTGCGGACGGTAACTACGCTCCTGCGAATGAGTCAAAAGTGAAATAATACGACATTATATTACTTAAACAAAAAACTACTTGTTACGTGGTATTACGCGAGAGATAGGGAAATGTGCTCAGGTTCGTTGAATATTGTGCAGTCATTGAGAAAAACCAAGTGACATGAACACCACAATACGAGCATACACATTGTACAATTACATGTACCCTATATATGTTTTCGTAGCGACGTTAAGCATTGGCCGGAACGGTGAATATGATGCCGGTGACTTGTCTATACAATACGGTAACGACATAACCATTGCATAGCTCAGGTTACTGTTGTAAATTCATCTCTGGGAAATTAATACTCAATAAAAGTTCGGCCACATCACCGTACAGTAGTCATGACGATTTGGTCTCGTAAATTAAGTCGCTGACATATTTTAAATTGTAAACAATTTGAGTTGTCTCAAGGCTGGACATAATTCAATCGAAAAGACTGGGAAGCGTGTCGCAGCTCCTAACGGATTTCGATTAAACTTACGGTGTGTTAGAAAAGTATATGGACTACTGAAATGAAAAATTTTGTATCAGTAATGTGATGACCATAAGGGTAACTTCAAAAATGTAAACTTTACTGCATCGATACAGCATCATAACTTTTCTGATGCATCTAATACTAAATGATATTGATACAGACACATACAGATAATGTAGCATGATAGACTATAGATAATATAATAATACAGTCCTTATATAGGTATATTATCTTTGAATTTCAACTTGAACTTACTTGAAATTGCAAATATTGAAATTATTTGAATAAAAAATATTACATACCTATTTTGAGTGCAAGAAGTATTCAAATAGTTTAAACAATTTTAATCAAAGATAAATACATTCATCTTTTTGAACAATTTGTTTTTCGGAACTATTCCTGTTGGTGTTAATACCTACATAATATGGCAAGTAGTTATAATTCTACATTATACACATGACATGCATCTTGGACACGCATCACCAAATTTCTTGATGCATTGTTTTGACACATCAAATGCAAAAATGAACTTTTGATTTTTCGTTGTGATGCGTCTGATGCATTTTTGAACTTTTGACTCTGCCTCATGCAAGCAGTGATGCATTTTTGAAGTTAGCCTAAGTATTTAGGAAACTCCCGAAAGAATCTGGTAAATTCGGGAAAAAAATTAATTACACTTATGAAACCTATTATTCACACTATGGAAATTTCATATAGTAGTCAATGGCAATATTGTTAATGCCTCTAAAAGGGCAACATACAGGACAACTTCTGACAGAAATCATAACTTTGTTTTTTTTTTGTCTATGTATTTTATGTTAAAATGCATTGCTCTACGTTTGATGTGTGGCTACAGATAGAAAACTGAAGTAAATGAACGACCCACGGTACTGCTACAGCCGGGCCTACTCCTCAGTGTAGGCTACAGACACATGCATATATATATATATATATATATATATATATATATATATATATATATATATATATATATATATATATATATATATATATATATATATATAGCCACACCCATTTAATTTATGTCCCCAAAGCTGCAAAGATGACACATGATAAATATTTCATTTAATAAATTCGAAACTTTACGTAATTGCTTTCAACGACAGGTATTTATCTAATTCGTTTGGATATTTACGGGAAATTTTGAAACTTCGGTCAATAGCCGTTTAAAAAAGGGTTCTTTCAAATGTTTCAGTCGGAACACTAATTATTGTAACCTTTGAAAAATTAGAAGGGACGTTATTAAAATCTACGAAAAGTAGTTTTAGGAGCTGCTTGACGGTATTAATTTGCTGAATTTCGGATTCCTAACCGCGTTTTAAAGCAATTAATCGATCATAAATTATTATCGTATTCACTAGTCAGACAATTGACAACAATTTAGGTATTAATAAACATACTGCGGCCCCTGTATCACTAATACATCTGCTACTCGTACCCAAGTGTCTCTTTGAACAGTCTCACAGTCGAATGGTCAAGATTCCGCGATAACGTAATCATACAATTAATTTCTATCAACTATAATATGTTGATTTAAAATAAATTGCAAATATATTGTCACACACGATCTTATGCAGCATACCAATCTGAAAAGAATTTTTAAATGCTATAATATTTAATGAACGGAAATCATGCACAAACTGAATGCTGTTACGATCGAATTTCAACCAATAAATAAATGGTTTCGTATCGAAATGGAATCGTACATTTTGTACCGCGGGTATTCCCCGCACGACCACGATCGTATATTGATCGTTGTTCTACAATTATTAACGGAAATACGTATGTACACAGCAAGATATGCCCAGATAGACTCATTCATCGTTCAATATCGGACGACTGGGCTGTTAATCGTATAACTAGACTGCTAGAGTTAGGTAAATGTTTTATAACTAATATATTCATTTTTTTTCTTATTATGATAAACTAATAAATATGAAGTACATACGAACTGTGGCGGAAATTGAAATGTAAAGATTGTAAGATTCGTCCGAATTTTGTATCCCATGGGAACTTTTAATCGGGACAAAATATAACAGTTACCACACAAAAGCAGCTGTTACCCCGTACAAAGTAGATCATGTCTACCAATGATCCAGGAATAACAGATTAATCCAAGGATGGTAAATTATTTCGTCAGTAACTTTGAAAATTTGCGAACGAAAACTTTAAACGTAATTTTATAGAAATCTACGTTACCATTTAGGTCACTAGATGATAATCTCCCGTTAATTAGTTCGGAACACTAAGAATTAAAGACTCTTTACTAATATATTCAGAAATCACCAAATCTAAATTTCAAAATGTAGCAAAAAAAAGATGTTAAATTTCTTTTGTACACCACTGTAGGTACAAATATATTCAATTGTATCTAGTTATATATGTATGTATAATTAATAAGTGCTCTTTCCGATGTACACTAAATAATATATTCTTATGACATTCGGAAATTTATCAATGTAGAAATCGATTAGTTTTGAATAATGTTACCTAATTTCCGTTTCGAGAAGCAATGATAACCAATTATAATTAAACGCGGAATAATGAACACAAATCATTGAAACAAGAAAATTCATTTTTTCTACAACAGGCTCCTGAAGCAAATTCAAGTTGTCTTCATGAAAAAATTAAATCATTTTTCACTGAAAGTATCATTGAATTAAAACTACAGTAACGTCTATAAAAATATTTATTCATTATTTCAAATTAAAAATCGAAACTGTTTTTCGTATCTTATTAAATGAATATTAGGGATTTCCCCTAAAATTAAAACATATTTTTGTAGGCCTTGTTGCAATACACAATCTCAATCAAACAGCTTATTTTCATCCGACTACAGTAATTACAAGTACGGCAGTATTTTCACGGCAGTCCTGAAACAGTTTTGTAACTTTCTTACATTATTTTCTCATGGTCAGGTAAGGACTATGACTATGTGGAGGACATTTTGAAACGTCAAATTATTGTTCAGTAATTTTATACCGTGTCAAGTGCGAGTAGACCACCTAATGTGATGACACAAATGACAAATTCATAAGGATTTCGTTGTTCCAAAAAAAAAGAACTAAATGACAGACAAAAAATTCACTGACGCTACTGACATCTGCGCATTTTTTTTATATGAAATTGCTTCGCTTAAGCCTTCAAAAATTTCGTTATTTTTTCACTACAACGCACCGTTTACGAGATATTTACGATGAAACGTTTACGTTTACGAAAAATATCGAAAACTAATTTTTTTGAAAATATTCTATTGGTGACCAAATCAATGGGACTAATGAGCCTGAATTAATCAATTATGATCAGTTTATGATGAGTAACTCGGTATCGATAATTTTCGATAACGAAAAGTAGATTTTGGCAGACGCATTACGTTTGGAATAACCGTCACTTGCTTCGATTAAGCCTTCAAAAATGTCGTAATTTATATGAAATTGTTTTTTTTTATTAAAATTGCTATAATGACATTTTTTGAGGCCTTGGAATTGAATTTAACAAATACAGAGAATCGTCCTCCTCTCCACTGCTCACATTGCCTGCCTGCCTGGCTGCCCGGCTTCGGTTGTATGACGGAAATTAAAATCGATCTATTTTGATTTTGAAATTGATCAAGAATTGAATACATAAATAATTAATAAATAATCGATACATATGCATGTAAGTATAGGTTGATCGTAAATACTGAACACTGAACTGCTGTGGAAGCAAAATATTATAAAAACGCCTACAATTGATTTTTAATATATATTACAATTTTTTAGGTGGGTGGATTTGTAAATCACAATCAGTGACTCGCTGCTGCGTATTTATACCACCACAGTTAGTTGCTTTAGTTAAAATGATTTTTTTTTTATTAAATTTGGTCGACTAAATTGTCTACTAACTGTTAAGTAGTATCATGATTTATGGATTGTGAGGTTTCAGGTTCGAATCCCATATATACGATAATTAAATTTTTTTTCAATTAAATTCAAAAATTGAAATTTTATTGAAAATTTATCCGAGTTCATAAATATGTAACTCCTCTTTGATGTTTGGATTGGATATTCACGAATACTCTTTTGTAACCTAAGAAATCATGCATTAAAATTATGTTTTCTGCCTGTAGCTAATACTCGACCTAATGTTATTCCAATTAATGACCGAAATGATTCCTGGCTACAAGAATTCTATTCAACGTTAACGAATTGCATTTAAACGTTTCTCTAATACTTAAAAAAGTGTCTATATTTTTCTCAATTACATGATCGACCAAGTGGTCGGAAGACGACATTTCATATTACACAACCTAGCGTTATTTCAGTTAACGGAGGAAATGATTCTAGGCTATAAAAATTATATTTAAAATTAACGAATTGCTTAAAAACATTTCTCTAATGCTTAAAAAAGTGTCAATATTTATCTCAATTGGTCGGCCAAATGGTCGGAAAACGACATTTTATATTACACGACCTAATGTCATTCCTAGTAATGGTGGAAATGATTCCAGGTTAAAAGAATTCTATTTAAACTTAAAGAAATACTTTTAAACATTTCTCTAATGCGTATAAAACTGTCGATATTTATCGAAATCACATGGTAGTCGAAGTGGTCGGAAAACGACATTTCATATTATATGATCTAATGTTAATCAAAACAATGGCTGAAATGATTCTAGACTACAAGAATTCTATTTAAAATTAAAACATTGCTTTTAAACATTTTTTTAATGCTTGAAAAATTTCAACAGTGTGAATTACCTCACTTTGAGGTCCTAGCCATTTTCTTCTCAATGGATACCTGCCTCCCCCACAAATAAAAATATAAAACAATAAATAAAACAAATGATTCAAATATTCAAAATAGACACTTTGATCGGGCCCTACCCATTTGTCTTGTTTGTCTATGCGATAATCCGGCTCTGCGATATCGATAATAGATTCAAAGTTGCAATGCCAAGTCTAGTATCTGGCATGTCTGCTGCAAACAGTAATTACCGTAATAACCCAGTAAAATGGTTATAGTGGTTATTAGAACATATTTTAATTCTTAAGACACTTCAATTATTTGAAATAATTAAAATTTCCGAAATTCAACCGTAACAAACCGAATCGAAAAGTCGAAATTACGCAACTAAAACATGTATGATTACGCCGTGTATAATTATTATTTGAAAATCAAAAAAAACCACTTAAATTATCCGCCGATAAATCGTCTCATTTTATAAAAATTCAATGTTTATTATGTTTAATGAATACAACCAATAGAAATACACAACACTGACACTTATTGAACAAAGATACACATATACATTTGTACTCAATCCAAATATATCTATGTCACTTTATTTGGATCGTTCAAAATGAAATTCTAAAACAAAGAGACAGCCGCAAAGGCAATTAAAATATTTGTATAGAGATATTTAAAATTTGGAATTTAATTTTTTTTATTTTTGTGTTGAGCCCTGTACGTTTTGTTTGGGAACGTCGTGGATTTTTAAGTAAATTTTGTTGTATTTTTGATTTGAATCTTGTTCTTGAATTAAAGACAGACAAACAGACGGGCCAACAGTACAGTGGAGTGATCATTTTTAATTTTTTTTTTTTTTTTTAGTGGAGCGGTCATTTGATTTTTCATTTTTATCTTTCGATGAGACCACTTTTTGAATTGTTTTGAGAGTTGAAACAGTATTTAATAGTTCATAATTACGGCAGAAATTATTTGAAGTAACGTAATTAACCCAGGATTAAACGGAGTTTTTCAGATCAACAATCAACAGATGGTTCTCTAATATATAATAGTTTCACTTTTTGATCTTAATTATGTTGAATTTTAAAAAAAATTTAGTTTCTATAAAACTTTTAGACCGATCTAGTTTTCGTGACAATAATATTAATAGATTTGAGCGTTACTTTATGGTATTCCATATTTGTAAATAATAAACAAATATTTTACTTCGCAAAAATACCACTTTTATTTTTGAAACTGTGACAGTATTGTTTCGAACCGTTAGTTTGTTTGAAAATGAACTAACGGTTCGAAACAATATTGTCACAGTTTCAAAAATAAAAGTGGTATTTTGCAAAGTAAAGTATTTGTTTATTATTTCGTGACAATATTACAGATGGAATTTTGTCTAAGCAACTTTTCCCACCATTACACCATAAACTATATCCTGACAAATTTTTAATCTTTATAACTTTGAGGGCTCATTGGTGCTAGGTCATCAAAAAATCCCACGGAAACTGTATAATTTGAGAAGTCAATTAACAGAAATCTTCTTTTTAAAATGAAATTTTAATCTTATAATTTTTACCCGTTTACTAATTTTGTTTTATGATTGATCGTCATTATGCACCCTTTCTAGTCGGCCGTTGAAGTCTCCAATATATTTAAGTAGTCTATCATTGACTGATATCTAAAACCAATTTTTTTTACATATCAAGTTAGGATTCTTCAATGGCTAGAACTTTTCACTGTATTCGGGATAGACGCATGAAATTTTAAATCAATATTTCGTAAACGAGGCTTAAGAATGAAAATCAATGAAAGGAATCTCAGCAAGAGATCTTTCTTAAGACATCCCGCAAAAAATGGAAATTTTATACGTTTTCTAACATTTCCCTTAATAATTTGGGCTTGATTTTTTGAAAGATATTTTCTAACACGAAAACATACGCTAATGTAAAATTTCATTTACTAGGAACAATTTTCGAAAATTTTAACACAGTACAGCCGATGTAATTTTAAATCGATGTTCTTAGCAAGTGTTATTCTATTCAAATTTCTTGGATCCACGGTTGAAAAGTTATAGGATGTGCGGGGAAAATAAACCCAAAAAAATTGGTAAATCCAAATTACTGTAAATCTATAATTATCGTGAACATCCCAAAGATTGCACTATTTGCGATTCAATATTTTCAAAAGAAAGACACCTGTAAGTAGGGTTACCAACTTTTTTTGAGAAAAATAAAGTATCTAATCTTTTGAATAAGAAAAAATAAAGTATTTATCAGAAAAAAAGTATTTTTTTTTTAGTTTTTATTGCCTTAAATACATTTTTTTTGTCTATAGCACATGCTAATAATTTTTGTTATCTATGAACGTTTCATAGCTAGTTTTACAATCTAAGTTTAGCTTTAAATAAATAAATAAATAATTAATTTTCTATTAAAATTATTGAAGGTTCTAAGTATTTCTCTCTGCTCTCCACTTCACATTCAACACCGAAAAAACTCTCTCAGTGAAAGCTAGGGTTGCGGGAACAGAGAAAAAATAATAAATAAATTTTTTTGTACCTATTTGGTAAATTGTCACACGCATTTTTAAATATATATTGCTGTTTTTCAGCAGTATTTTCCTTGCAAATTCTTTGTTATTATTAGTAGATTTTTTCTGGATTTCTTTAAGTATTATTGATTCAGAATAAAGGTAAATCATTCATCTTAATATTTAATAAATCGTTTGGGAATTACGTATCGGAAAGTTTTATTTAGTCTTATCACAGTCAAGATTCAAAATAAAATATTTTAGCACACTTTATTTTTATGCAAAAGTATAAAGTATGTTTGTGAAAAATAAAGTAGGATACTTTATTATAAAATATGGTTGGCAACCATACAGCCTCTAAACTATGTATAAATTTTTCACAATCATTCGATTAGTTTTCAATAATGATTATATTGTGTTTGAATAAATTAATAAACAAAGACAGTAAACATACTATCCGTTTCCCTCCAAGCCCAATTTCACATAAATAATAAACGGTTTATCTCTTAATATGCTTTAGTGGAAAATTTTTATTTTTTTTGTGCCTCATAATATTAAAAATTATTATTGCATATGAAATTAATAATATATTTTATTATTTAGATAAAAATTTTTAATATTTACTTTTTTTTACAAATAATCATAAGAGACACCCACGCGTACCAATGTTCGTATTACTACATTGTATTGATACAAGACATATCAACACAAAACAACCCACTTTGTGTGTTGTTGGCTAAAGGTAACGAAATGGCAAAGATATCTTTTAAATTAACATTACAGAAACTCACAACACAACTGATAAATTGAACTCAATACATAAATGTCTGCAAAAAATGAATTTTTTCGATTTTATTTTTTGTTAAATATTTGGTTTGCAACGACTGTATTTTGTATTTGGGTTCCGAACCTTTCGAAACCCTTATGTTTTCATGCAGTATATCGCTTTCCACTAATTGCAATGGACATAGTGGGACCTTACCCAGAAACATCCAGTGGTAATAAATTTATTCTTACCATACAAGATGACTTGACGAAGTTCATCAAAGCCTACCCTATGACCAACCATAACGCTGAAATTGTAGCTATTCACCTAATAAAATATTGTTCAATATTCGATTTCCCTACATACATAGAAAACTACAATGCTGAAAATCGTAACTTTGGTCATTGAAACACTGAATTTACAGTTATGGTCTTCACTACTAATCAGAAACGAATTATGGATACTGAGTACGAATTTTTTGGTAGACACTGTACGACCGTTTCACCATTAGACCATGGCCATGTACAGCACATGCATTTTTTCTGTTACATTGTTAAAAAATAAAAACAAAGACTCAAACATATTCTGGTACGAGGTTTCGTTATCCGGTTCACTTATCTCTCCGCTGTTTGTAACTTGCCTCACGCTGCAATTTTCTACATCTCCGGTCGGTACCTAACTTCAGTACGATCAATAATCAATAATTGTTTATGATTGTTATTGAATTCATTGAGAACTAAAAAGCCGTACGGTTTATCTTAATCGAAGATCTTCCGTTAATTTTATAAACGGGTCAGATTCGATTGAACAGTATTTACTTGCCTTTGAAGATTTTTCCCACTATTCATAAAAATGTATATTGTCGCTAAAAAATTGAGCCAATTTCTGGGATACAAATTTTTGAAAATTATTTTTTAACACGCAGATAATCAACACTAATCAAATAAAAAAATATATTCTTCTAAAGATTAAATGTTAAAGAACTTATTCCAACAAGTAACTCTTTATCAGCCATACTAAATATTAGTTAAACGTCCATTTTTTATTATGATTTTTTTTTTTAAATTAATATAAGCATTCGCAAGTAATTTCAGTTTAAACTTTTTAATAATTCGAGTATTTTCAGGTGTATTTTGCAACCTAACACGTTCCTTTAGTATTAACACAAAAAAATATTTTCGAAAAATTAACCATATACGTAAAATAACGTAAAAATGTTTGGTTACCGTAGGTGTGTCTTATGAGTTTATGGCCATTATACCAAAAAAAAAAAAAAAAAAAAATTAAAAATTAATTTAAAAAAAAAAAGAAAACTGTACTCACAATTATTTCAAATTAAAATATTAAAAATTATGGAATTTTTAATCAAAAAGAAAAAATAATGGATATTATTTTTTTAAGAAATGAAAATTTTTTTCAGTACTATAATTAATATAATCATCTTTTCGAATTTTATTATTGTACAGAATTAATATTGCTCTCTGGGAACTAAAAATCGATACAGTAATGTAAAAAAATATCTGAATACATGTTTCTAAATTTTTTGTTTCGACTAATGTCAAGATAAAAATGGGATGAACTGCTTCTTACATTTTCCAAATCACCATTGTAACTACAGGAATTATGGAAAATACTGCTTGCGTAGCCTTTTTGTAGAAAATATGAACATTATTTCGATATTTAAAATTGTCAAACAATTTCAAAAAAATTAAGAATCACTCGTTTTTCTCAAAGTAGTAAGAAAAATAAAAAGCTTTTCTCTTAGTAGTAAATTAATTGATAACAGAATAAATGTTCACAACTACCCTCAGAGTTTTTTTGATTGTAAAGAACTTCATAGTCGAATAGTTCCGGAGTGGTTCACGTTGGGACACAGAACTAAAATTGTTCTGAAAACTTTGGAAACGTAAAACACGAATGTATCGAAATGTGTCACATTTTTTTTGAGCCATACTGTATCAAAAAAATGAAAAAACATGGAGTTGGTAATTAAAAATTTCTCACAACATCGACATTTTGTTTCTTTTTTATGTGGTAAGGTATAATCGTATAACATATATGTGAGATACATATTTGTATGTATATTTTTAATTCTGATCTGACACTAATATAGAAACTTTTACCGACGGAAGCCATAAATTTTATTTCGAATTATTGGGCGTTCATTTTTTCTTTTAAATTATATATTTATCTGACTCTCTCCACTAAAATACTGTGGCCAAGAAAGATATCGTCCATTCGTACTTTACACGCTATGATAAAAAAAAATAAAATATAATACAACATTTTGCCTTTATCTGTTTCAATACACGCATTACATTGATCGGTCGAGATCGATCAAATAATGATTTACAGTGAAACTTATTTAAGAAGACTTAGAAGACTAGTATTTTTAATGGATCAAAAGCTTAAATATCTCGTAAATCTTATTAAGAATGGCGAACTTGATCATTAACTACGAAAACGATCACTCACGCTTCCTTTTAAAAACGTGTTTTTTGAGGCTTTTTAAAAATTTTTACCCTTTGAGGTTCACGAAATAATAGACGCTCTATTGTAATCAGTGATTTCTGCAGCTTTACCGACCCAATACTGTGTATTTTGATCAATTTTTTCGATATATTGACACTCATTGAACAGTGTGAACACTTTTTCAATATACTGTACAATCAAAACATTCATGTACACAAATTTTTATTCTTTATATTTTCAGTGTACAAAAATTTTTGTATAATAAATAATAATTGCCAAGCATTACGTAATTCGTTTCCACGGCCCCGTGTTCAGTTTAAGAAGTTATAACGGTTTTTAAAAATTCATACATATCAAAAACTCTTAATCCAATATTTATATATATTTTGCCTACGGCTCTACAAGGATGGATTTATAATGCAGTTATCAAAAGATAAATCATTTTCGAAAAAAAAAAATCAAATTTACATCTGAAAAACATTAAAAAAAATTATGTTTACCCTTTATTTGATCCAAAAAGGAGAAATATTAAGTAGTTTTATTCATATATTTACTCTGAAAGTACCCCTTTTCGTTCGGTAGCAACCCCTTATGCATAGCTTGGTGGTATTATGCCGTTGTAAGTGGGGTAAAATAGATATGTGAAGACCCACCATGATGATCAACTGTTGCTCGAAAAGATCTCATTGAAATCAATTGAATATTCAAAACAGTGTCGGTTTATGAAAATGAATCCTGCAGACACTGTTTAACTAACGATTTTTTTCATTTCGTATAAAAGATTTGTAAAGTCTGAACACTTAGTCGTGAGAATGAACCATATTTTAGGGTTTTTAATATCTGAAATTTCGAATATTCTAGGTAACTTAACTAAAAATTTCAAAATCATTATTTTGTCTAAACAATAAATTTTATAAAAGCTCGATTTAAAGATTTTTTAAGATTTTTTTTTTATTTCTAAGGATTTTCTTAATGTTAATTATTAACTAATTGCACTAATTGCGATTGGCTTCAAAGGGGATGGTCATGATCCCACTGATATTCTCTTTGAATTCGTCCAGTATGTTGAAATTCAAGTGACTCGACACAGAATTGTCGTTCAAAAATTTCAAAACATTAAATATGAAATGCCTTCATAAAAAAAAACTCATTGGAACGTCACTGTTTATTCTATATACAATCGATCAAATAATATATTCAAAATTTAAATATAAAAAAATTTGCAAGGTGTCATAAAATAACAAAAAAATTTGTTAGGTGTTGAATAACATCCTTTTGTTCCTGCTTATTCACACGGTAATGTTAAATTATTTATAAATTCAAAAAAAAAAGACAAAATTTATTGCCCGGTTTTTTTTGGGCACTTCTTAATATTGTAACAGTATAAATGCACATCCTGTGTGAACTGTCTAATTATTTCGGCAGAATCCAATATATGCAGATTTTGCTGATTCCGATGCTTAATAATTAAAATGGCTTTGAAAATTCACAATTTTGGAACACCCAAACTTTTCTAACTGTGGAACACCGACTCCATTATTTTTTACACTTGATTGTTACCAATTATATTATATAATCTTTAAATTTATTTTGAGTTGTTTTAAATTTTGTCAAACATATAAACTCAAATATGGTCGTCACCTGAATTTCATAATAATTTTCGCGCGAAGCACTTGGTGACCATTTGCAAAACAAAGTCTGGGGACTAGATTGCAAATAATTGCTGCGTCGAATCAACTTTGTTAAGTTTCAGAAAATGTTTACAGAAATTTTAAAAATTCTAAACAGGTATCAAATGTTTTGAAAATATTTTGCATAGTTGCAAAATATTTTCTATCAATATTCGAAGGTTACCTTTGTAGTAATTTGTAACATATAATTAGCATACATGTTCGCCTTCTGATTAAGTACAAATGAAAAGGATAAATATAGAATATATTTCATATAAAAAAAAATTTCTTAAGAATGGCTTAGAATGGTTTTTGTAATCGTTAATTCAGCATATTAAGCGATAATGGAACTATGATCAAAAGTATGCTGTAATTCCTACTTCGTTGCAAAATTTTAAAAAATTTTCAGTTCTAATAGGGAAAATAAGGGCTTTTAAAAAAACCTAAATTTTTCCTAACTTAGATGGCTTATGAAAAGGATTTTATCCTTAATATAACTGGGATATTTTGTTATATCTTTCTTCTAAGTTTCATCAATTTTCATTTAGTAAGATCCGTAAAAATCGAAAAAACAAAAATTTTTCAATTTTTCCAAAAAGTTAAAAAGGGCGATTACTTCCTATTACATTTTTTATAGCATAAAATAGCAAATATTTATAGGTACGCCAATTTCATGTAAATATAAGTTTCAACCGGAAGCTTACAGTTTCTATATCCGGAACAATCGAACAATAACGAATTATATATAAACTTCTTTTATTCATCAAGTCACCAATTTTAGAAATAATTTGAGTGTAAATGTCCGGTAGAATTTGAAATATATATTGTCTCTGCGAATACAAATTGCCATTTGAATCACCACATGAAACTCAACTAATTATCTAATTTACTAACTTCGAAAAATTTCACGTGTTGTATTTAGCAGAAATAACAAGATCACCATCAACAAAAAAAAAATCAATAACACAAAGAATCTATTTCGATCAATATATCCACCTTTTATATGTCTGTTATAAATTACAGGTAGACTTTTTCGATATACGTAAAAATAATTGTTTATGTTTGACACAATACAGACCCTGTGTAGACCTTACAAAGATGTTTTCATTATTATTAGACCGTGTTCGTCTGATTAAAGTCAATAGGTTGGATCATTTGATTGTTCAAAAAATTTGAAAAAAAAATCTTTTTGTGTTTATACCTGCATCCCTATGGATCCCTCTCGGTTATTGATATGTTACTTTCACTTGCAGTTTTTTTTTTGTGCTGTGCAGTTATTCTATTTGATATTTGGATCGATGAATGAATCTGTTGATGTGCATGTCAAAATAGATTTCAATCAATTCAAATATTGTTCGTTGTATTTGTGATCAGTGAACTAATTTTTCTGGCGTTAAATTAATCAACTACCTTTTTGAGGGTTTAAAATAAACGGAATTAAATAGATTGTAAAATTTAACACAATTCGCTAAAATCGTTAAGTTTTAGCTTTAGCAGATAAGTAAAACTTAAGCAGCAAAACACTGACGGACAAAGTCCAATATTTTTATCCTGAAAGTTGTAAAAAACTGTGGCCGCTGAAGAATCCATACTTAATTCGAGTCCATCACGCATATGACGAATATTTTATTAATTTCTGAGATATTAATTAATTTTCTGAACCACTAAAAGGAAAAACTGATTAAAATATTTAAAATATTTACTTTAATAAATGGTAATAATATTATTCATTACAAGATGTTAATTTTATATAAAATCGTGCGTTTGCTTTTTTCATTCAATTTTTTTTTTTTGTAGAGTTTTTTTTGTTTCTGACTTGCTGTAGCCGAGCACCGAGCATAAAGTGATGTTTAATATCAAGGTCTCGCGGACTCACTGCGTTCTCGAGACAGAATTATATTTTATTTGTATACTACAAATAAACAATGTACCGATGGTACACTATCGAGCAAAAATATCACAACACAATAGATCAGACTAATGTGTAGATATGCACGTTTAAGGTTTTTAAGAAAACGAGAACGAAATCTTACAAGGTTGTCAATATTCTCAGACACCACATTATTTTCGAAATGTTCACCTGATTTTTTCATTTCTAATTGAAATCGCCCACAATCTAAAAACTTCTTTAGACATTTGTACACTGAGAATTGTTACTTAAAATTTTATTAGAGAATACTGAGAATTCTATTTGTTGAGAAAAACGTTTTCAATTCATATCTACTTTGAACAGGATGAGTCCTTAATTAATTTATTCCCACTGGCGTTTTTGTTTATCTAACAAAGCTTTATAAGTTAGTACGATTGTCGGATTGCAGTATCGATGACGCGCCCAATCTTAGCATTTCTATGTAATGTTCGTATGTTTTTGTTCGGAACTGTACAATGTTTTGTTGTTTATACATACATATATATTATAATTCGTTTTGAATATAAACAAAGTGAATGGTTGGCTGTAAATTTTTTGAATGGCGTCTTAGAGGTATGTAGCATGTACTCCATGTACATATCTTTAATTACCACATAATGTCTATATACATATACATATTTAATAATTATTACATGTTTTAAAAATTGTCTTGCTAACATTATAAATTTATATTTGACCCATTAATTAATTTTTAATTCAGTATTAATTGATTGAACTTGAATTGAAAATTAACATTTTATTATTCGTGTTTAAAAATGATCAATCTTAATTTTTTGTTTTTGTCAAATTTATTTTATAATAATTTTAAAAAAAAACCAGTAGGGGGATATATTAATGATTTTTTTTTTTTTTGAAGTAAAAATGTCTGCAGTGAGGATTATTAATTCTCTTGGAGAATTTAACGAAATCTGTAATGGTTGAGAGTATAATGAAAACAGAATTGCTAATTCGTGTGAATACTTCTTGTGTTTAGTAGTGAACACTAATAATTAATTCTAAGCTCATGTAAACAAGGCTGTAGTCAATGGCAAACTTAACCCTTTTAAACAAACCATATGAAAAAATTTTTTGTCTCAAAATTTTACTGCCAGTGATAAGTACAATAGATAAGGTTACAAAAAAAGAAAAAGAAATATAAATCAAAGATCTCCACATCAAAAAAGTGAACCCTAGGAATTAACAAAATATAAATTATATTTAGCTATGTTGATAAAACTGAACATTATTTAAAATTATACCGTATTTCGGAAAATCTGTCACAGAGCCGCCATATTGCAGGACGAGTTAACGCGTCTTAATCATTTAAAGCGTTAAAAAATGGAATCCTTTCGATATATTTCCGGTATGTAGGCTCACTGTACACAAATTTATGTACACAAATTTATGTACACAACTGTACCAACAGATTCATATGAATGAGGCAATAATAAAAATTAATACAAAATCGGCTTAATTATAGTATTTAATAAAATAATTAGCTAGTACCCAAAGTGTGGTTTAAACAAAACAGAAAAAAAACTTGTAAAACAATTATTTATTTTTGTTGAGCGGTAAGTACTCCGGCCAATAATAATAATAATCACAAATACTGGTTTTTAGATAACTGGTGACGATGTTTACCATATTAGAAATTAGGCGCTAGAGAGTCTAGAGCGGCAAAACAACATATGACATGCAATAAAAATAAAAAAATATACAAACTTGTGGAACAGGTTCACAAGACCAGAGTTCAACTTGTGGTCTTCATCAACGAGCGGTAACAGAGACATCTATCGATGTATATGTGATAATAACCACTTGTCCTAGGTCCAAGTCAACTTTTTGGATCCACCGGTACTACGGGTACTACCGTATTCACTTTGCACATTCATACGTAACCATTATACTATTTATTGTGATTACTCTAGTTTTAAAAAATCAAGTTTTTTTTATTTATTTTTTTTTCTTTTTGAAAAAAAAAATACAATATAAAGGTAGTAGGAATTTATTTTTTTCTCTATTTAAATAACAGTTTTCAAATAAATTTACAGTTGCCGAGTGGTACGTCATTGATTACGTCACGCCAATCTGGTTTAATGTGACGGAACAGGTTATTTTTTAAAACCGAAATGTGTAATGATTATTTATTGATTTGATTTTATGATCAATGAAATGTTTTGCTTTGCGAATGTTCATTAAACAATTAAAACACCATTTTGTCTCATCTAAGAACAAAAAAGACAATTATGTCGTCTACCGAATTTTTACCTACTAAACTTATACTAATTTGTGAAAATATTTATTAATAATACCCCAATTTGATAATTGATTCCTCAGTTTTATATTTTCACATGCAGTAGTCGAATTACACACGAATTCGGACATCTATCGCAGAATAGAGGAACTACCATGGCAAACTAAATCAATTTCAGATGGTAATTTCAGTATTATTGAACCTCACAACTAGGTTTACCAACTATAAGAGATATTTCTGGGATTTTCTAGTTCAATACTCGTATATAGGATTTATGCCTCGGAAAATATTGAAAAATATAGAAGTGTTGAGAACAATAAGGTAAAATTTGAGCGCCGCTTGCGTGAATTACATATAGAAAATTGAAAAATTCAATTTTTCTCTGCACTTTCATATTTTTCAACTCTTTTCGAGGTATAAGTCGAAATCTGTCACCATCTCCTAGTCTATAAAATACGAAAGCGATTTTAGAGTGATAAGTACACAAAACTTTAGTTCTGTGCTAAATTTTATCCACTCCGAATTAAATAGGTCGGTGCTATATGATTTACGCAGTATTCTACAGGAGTTCCCGAAGTTTTGCGTCAGTGAGTCAACCTGTAAATATTAAAAAAAAATTTTGACGGGTCTAAAAACTAAATAATATTGTTTGGCTGAAGCAATTTCCCTACTTTTTCTTCGTGTTTTCTTCGTGAAACTGAAAAATTTTGGATTTCAAATATGAATACACGGCATATATACAAAATAATAGAATAAGAAATTCTTAAGTGTCAATTTAGACTTGACTAAATAATCCAATGAAATGTAAAGAAGCCCTATGCACGCTAAGAGGAACCCAACATCCCTGAGAAAAACACCTGTATACATATTATACATATAAAATGTAAGCATTGTAGCACAAGTATATATAACAACAATGTACCTATACACAAATGTGTATACTGTAACCTGACAACAGGGACCGTTGTAATCAAATTCCAACAATCAGTGGCAACAAAACAACGGTCGAAAATGATAAATTAGATTTTTGATTTTCTAATAACAGATAATTTAGTTAACCTATTTGTTGAACGCTGAAGCCTGAAAAAAGTTTTACCCACGAGGTAACGAAACAGGTATATATGTAAATAAATTGTTACATACCTCTATTTTCGTCAAAAAATTTAAACTTGTAATTTCATTTTTAAAAAATGTTTTCATAAACAAAAGAAACTAAAAACCTTTTAGCTTGGATCAAAACCAATCAAATCAAACAATGTCAAATATAGCAACTCGTTAGTTGCAAAAAAGGAAATACGTACATCACTAAAAATGATATACGAAAACGGAAATGTGAAACAACAAAAAACATCTGAAGACCAAACTTGCAATAGAGAACAGAAAAAGTAAAAGAAGAAACGAAAAATCATTTTAGAAAAAAACATCTGTAAAAGCCACAAATCGCCTTATGGATTATGTATATATGTGTTTGTGTGTCTGTTACCATTTATCTCCAAAACGGTTTCATAAAATTTAATGTGATTTTTTTACTTGAAAACTTGTAATTTCGGGATAGTTCTTAGCCAGGTTTAATGAAAATTGGTCCAGTCGTTTCCAGAATATTTAATCTTAAAAACCCACTTTGAAAACTGATAATTATCGGATGGTTCTTAACGAAATTTAATGAAAATGAATCCAAAAATCATTTCCAGGATAAAAGTGAAATAAAAAATTTTAAGAATCCACGGCAAGAAAACTTGAAAAAGTTTCAAATAAAAAAGGTTTAAAATTTAGTATAAACTAATTTTCGTTCTTCAGGTGGAGACAATTTCTTCACAGCGCATGATAAAAAAGGATGCAACTTCGTGTACACCTTTGAAGTAAGGAAAAACTTTCAATATTTTTTTCAGTGTTTATCCTTTTCAAAAAAGATTGAATTCCAGTATAAAAAATACACTTTAAGCTTTAAAATGATCGTTTCAAAATCGTTTGCTGACTATTTTTGACTGAGACGTATATACAGCTTTCTGAACGAAGTTTGTCAAACTTTCTGATATCTTTTTCTGCCAGACTTTCTGTCCACCCTTCACACTTTGTCGTCTACTTCCCTACCACATAAGATCATGTTTTTTCGAAGATCTCAAATTTCACACAAATTAAATAAATATACAGAAAATTCTATACCGAACAAAAAAACACCAGACAAACACAGGTAAATTTATTTTTAGAACCACTGTTATAAATCTGATGTGTAATATGAGCCGACACAGTGGAGTCCGTGGAGTCCATCCATCCATACTCGAAATGATATTTTAAAATGATTTCAGTCTACCCGAGAGAGATAGTTACATTATAATACTATTAAATCATTATGGCTCTCTCGCTCACGTAAATTACTTTCATCATACTGAATCATTTCAGTCCTAAGATTTTTTTTTATATTTTTTAAAATAAATATTATATTGGATTGTCAGGGCAGAAAAAGAAAACAAAACAGTGGATATGGTTTTTTCTTAACTTTTGTAGACGTTTTTTTATTCTATTTATTTTTTGGTTTGTTTAACTTTTTATTTTTTATTTGTTGGGTTCGAGGGTTTGATTACCTGTGCGTACCTGTGCTTCAAAACAAAGAACTACTTGGTTATTTTAATTACGTTTTTTGTTTTAATAAAAAAAATAATTTCACTGAATATGTCAAAATTTTCCTATTAGAGAAAACATTATTTCAATTGTCCGTTGATCAAAAATGGCTCTTCAGATTATAACACTTTTATTCCAGTTTTGAATAGAACAGAATAGAGATTAATTCAAATTTTATCGTGGTTCATCTAATGACCTCATAAAGTTTACTAAGGAATTCTGTTGGACCAGTCACATTTAGGGTTGACCGAGGTAAATGTGAATTGGGGCAATTGTGGGGCAAATAGATTGTTGGTTTTTGTTCATGTACACTGAATGTATTTCCTTGAAAAAGTCTTATTTTCCTTGTTTTTGTGTGAAAATCATGTAATTTTTTGATTTTCTATTTGATAAAATGACAAAATATCATTTTTAGCTTGTAATAAATTTGTTCTTACAATTTTTGTTATTTTTATTTAACCTTGATTTTTTGTAGAAATTTGAGGTATGTGTAACTTGCATTAAACAAAGATAAATTGTGACCGCTAAAGTATGATGAAAAATTTGAAAGTGGGGTAAATATGAAGAATTTGAGTTGGTCCTTACTCTGATGTACCTCACTCCTCTTGTAATCCATTCTAAATAATTTTTCTGATGGCATTCACATTTACCCCGAAATTCATAAGATTTGCAAAACCGCACCGGGGAATGTGAATGACTTATAAAATTTTTGTTTTTCATACGAATTTGCTCAAAATTTGTGTGGTGCATCCTGAATAATGTAGAATTAAAAATAAATTAACCATAATGTGATATATAAAATAAAAAATGCTTAAAACAACGCTTTTATCTCAATTCATGAAAATCCATTCACAATTGCCCCGGTCAACCCTACTAAAAAAGAATTCGATCATTTTGCTAGCAAAAATGAAACGTTCACAGCCAAATTACCCTACGGATTTTTTTAACTTAGTGACCTCATCAGGTTTTTATAAAATTTTTAACACATGTCGTAGAAATATAGTGACACTCAAAAATTTCCGTTATTCCAGATAACATTTTTGAGTTATATGCAATCAAAAAATTATTATATTGAACATAGTATCAAAAATTCCAAAATAATTTTCATGCATATGTAGTTAATCGATAACCTCAAAAAAAAAAAAATGTATACTGAAACAATTATTATCGACAACTACCAATATACATTATTTAGCCCGGAATTCCAAACAAAATGCCAAAAATCGCTTTATGTTCGAAACTACTATTTAAATTAATTATATGGTTCGGTTTAAAAATTGTGGCTTAACAAACCAAACCAAATCGTAATTTACGTCGTACACATAAATAATACATCATTTTTGTTCGTTCATAATAAAATATGATACGGTGCATGTAAAAAATATTCGATAATTGTACACTAGGGTAAAAAATAGGGTAGGTACAGTGGCCCGGGCCACTTTAGACAGAGGGGCCCGGATTCATTGGTAGCAGGTTCAGAGTAGCTTTAAAACTTACTTTGTACCATTTTTTCTCGTCAACTTGCGGGTTGACGTAGTTTTTTCACTTTTGTCACGAAAAAAATGTTAAGACAGATTTTTTAGAAACAAAAGCTTTCCACAATTTTCGAGATAAAATATTTCTTGCATTTATTTAATATTAAAACCAGCCTTTAATTTAGTAATAATATTAGTATCTAAACCTTTTACTTACTGCGAGTTTAAAAAAAGTGAAACAAAATTGAAAAAAAAAATTGGGGGACAGGTCTACCCACACTGTCAACTTCCCATTGAATATCCTTAAAGACTAGAGACTACTGTACATAAATAATTCTTTTTTCATTTCGGGCAACTTCTCCCCTGGGCCCCCGATAGAGGCTTGCCCCTTGCACCATACCGGGAGCTTCGCCTTCTGTACCTAAGGGTGGGGGCTCCACCCTTATCAAACAAATGATAACATCATTTGTTCTCAAGATATGCGAGACAAAATATATTTTGGCAAAAAACTAATTTTTTCAAGTCTCTTATTTCCTTTTTTTAATTTTGTAATAAAATACTGGCGTTTTTAACATCAAGGAAGGTTCTTAGGCCATTATATAATAATGTTATGGTAAAAAATCCATATAATCTATGTTAACTTTATAATGTTAATTCCGTTTTTTTACCACAAAAAACAAACCGCTAATCCGAATTTGCTGAAAACTTTATCCGGTCTTCATTTTTTGATTACGCATCTAATGAAATTAGTCCGGAGTTGATATCATCATTTGTTTTCGAGATATGCGAGACGAAAAAAATTCACGAACGAACGAATGAACAAACGCACACACAGACATCACGCTAAAAACGATGGATTCGGATTCTAGTGACCTTGAAACGTGGAGATTACAATAACTTCCTATGGGAAGTTGAAAAAACGCTATCAAAAATAGTACAAAACCCAAAAAATACGAACTTTTCGTGTAAAAACAGTAAAATTCTGCTATAACCCCGTAATTGACGTGAATGACGAACATTTTTATCAGCGTCGTGTACATCAATGTGTACAGTTTCGTTGACCATTTCAAAAAAATTAACAAAATTAATCCTATTAATAAATTTTGAACGTCATAAATTCAATGGCTATTCATTAAGTAGAATTTTAAAAGATTGTTTCTTCTCGATGTGTGTTTTTTTCTCCACAAAACGCTTACGTCCGTGAACGGGACATACAAATACACACGCACATAAATGGCATTCAATATACATTGCTTACACACTCAGATACAAAGTGGAACTTTCTCCGAGCTGAAAAATTTGATAAATAGCCTATGATAATGGCGCGTCACATATGGTCAAATATTAAACACATATATCGAACAGATACACATAATTATACGTATATAGTATTGTATATAGTGGATTTCAGTTATAACGACCACGGTTTTAACGGTTTTCCGGTTTTAACGACCTAAAAATTTGATCTCTTGAAAATACTTTATGAATTCTTTTATCAATTTTTTTGTTTTTCGTGTATAAATCTGCTCGAAATCTCGTACTTATAATTCAGGGGCGTAGCTAACGCCGTATCAGCCGTATCAATGATACGGGGCGCCCGAGCTACACAGGCCCCTAACGTGTGTAAGCAAAAATTAGTAAAATGTTATCCATAATGTCACTTAATCTTGTGCTTCCCGGGAAAAAAAAAAAAAAAAACATGTAAAAAAACTGTCATACGAGAGAATTTCAGACCCGGAATCATATTTCAAAGTCAATGTATACTATTGCTGTTTAGATATATTAATTTCTCAAACGAAACAGATTTCAGAGCCTTTGTGACTTGAGTAATGTGTTCGAAGTATTACAACCGGAGAAACTCCTATCTTCTTCAAACGAAGTGATAAAAAACGCTTCCGGAAAACTGTCGGCTAAATACAATAAAGACATCTCAGTTAATCTTTATGAACAATTAATTGCACTGAAAACATGCTTAAAATCTGAAATTGAAAAAATTCAGTCCATTAAGGACTCATGGAATTATTGCTGATAAAATTCAATAGCCTTGCATCCAGTTTTCCGGAGGTAATAACAGCATGCTTTCTATTCTTGACCCTTCCAGTTACAACCACAACAGTTGAAAGAAGTTTTTCAAAATTAAAGCTGATAAAAAATTATCTAAGGACTTCGATGGGGCAGCAACGGCTATCAGGCTTGTCACTATTGTCTATAGAGGCAGAAATTTTAGGAAAACTGAAACCGTCTTCAGCTATAGATGATTTAATAAATCAATTTGCCGAAAAAAAGGCAAGAAAAGTGTATATTTAATTTGAATTGTTTGGCTAGCTCAAATTCTAGGACGAAGAGATAACTTATAATCAATAAATATTTATTTTAATTTAATGCAAGCATTTTTGTTTCTTTTGTGAGAAATCTTTACTCTTCATTTGGGCCCCCACAACTAATTTTGATACAGGGCCCCTCCAAGGCACGCTACGCCACTGTTATAATTAGTTGTGCAGTCAGTTGTGAAAATTCAATATGCAAACTGTACAAAGAAGTTTTGTGAAGAAATTGAAAAATTACTAGCAATCGAAAAGGACCCTACAATATTTTTAATTATATAAATATTTAAATAAATCTTAATTTTAGTCTTTCTTGGTATAGGTCCCTTCATGGTCGTTATAACCGGAATCCACTGTACTGTACAGTGAATAAAAAAAGTTGGCATTCGACCAAATTGGCATTCGACTCAAACACGTAACCATTAAAACATAATCTACGAGCTACCGAATCTAAAACAGTATATATTTCTTACTATTTAAACGAATATTTTGTAGGAACCCCAAGTTGGTTAATGTTAAACTGTGTAAACATTCACGTTAATCGGTAATTGTAATGAGATAGTTAAAAATAAAAGGATCTCACAGCTAATTCACATGCACAACAGCTGTGATTGCTACACGAAGAGAAAATTCGTATAAAAATTGCTATGCTCATACTACAATCGACGTGTAACAGGCGAACATATCCAATTTTTGTACGGTAAGATTATAAAAATTATAGTTATATTATTGTAATTTTTATAATTTTACCGTACAAAAATTGGATATGTTCGCCTGTTACACGTCGATTGTAGTATGAGCACAGTAATTTTTATACGAATTTTCTCTCCGTGTACATGGTTCTGCTCGTATCTCATTTGATTTTCTACCGTAAGTGTAAGGCCTCGTGTCCACGCAATGAAATTTCACTTTATTCGCCTAAAAATGATTTGTATGCGAACACAACGAAAATTAGTCAGAATGTAACGCCAATTTGACCCGGTACTACACACATCCGTTAATAATACAAAATTGAATAAATTGTATGTGGTTTTTTTTTTTAGGATACGCGGTACATGCGTAGGTATTTACAGTTCAAATGGTCAGTAATGATATTGCGATAATTTATTGTCATTTCTAATAATACAAATTGTAATTTTTTTTCGTATGGTACCGTTGCTTTATATGGTAAACGCTATCTAATTTTTCTTTCTTCATTTTAATTCGTAATATAAAATTTTTTTTAATAGTTTTGTTTATCTGTTTAACAAAAATTCATGGCCACTTTATTTTTATTTTCTATTTTTTCGGTCATTAAAAATTAACATATTTTCAAAATAAAGTGTTTTTTTTTTTGTTAAAAATGCAAATAACAATCAAATATTTTCCCGTAGCAAAATTTGATTATTACATTACAATTAATTAGTGGAATTCTTAAAAAACAAATTATTAACAATTAGCTAGCTAATGCTCAGGAATTTAAATATTAACATCTAAAAGATTTACTTTATAAAAGCCTCAAAATAGACTGTTCGGTTATGAGCTAGCTTCGAGTAATTAACTCATCATCAGAATCAATTGGATGGCGTTGTTAGCGGGGATTATATAGAAATCATAAGGTGAAGAATGAATCGCTACTGCCATCTTACTGCATAGTAGCAAACTAACGTTCGATCGGTAAATCAACTAATAACTAGTTTACTATTAAGATAGCTTTTAGAATATCAAATGTTATTTTACTCGGAAAGTAAACTTAACTATCACAAGTTGCGTATTTGGTCGACAGGGGTGTTGTGTAAACACGAATTAAACGAAAAATGTGGACGCAAGAGTTAAAATAATTATTCAAATAGCTGATATAAATAATCAAAAAAATAACGGCATAATCGTATCAACATTGATTAACATTAAAATTCATTAGTATATGTAAATATGAAGTAACCTATAATTAAATATGATACCAAAAAAGCGGATTTAATTAAGTCAATTCATAAAATTAAAATCTTGGCTCAATGGTATTTACATGTTTATATGAAGAGGATTTGATCTGACAGATTTCAATTTTTTCTGTTTCTTTTTTACTTCACTTAAATTTCTTACCTGATTTGTCACAGAGCGCTTGTTAAAAAAATATTTTCTAGTTCGTATATTTTAAAGGTGGTCACGAATATTTCAAGTTTCAAGAAAACAGTTTCATTTTAACATTAGAAATTCAACAATTTATTAATAAATTGCTGCTACGGTGTAAATTTTTTTTTTTAAACCTATCAATATTGACTATTTTACAGCGGGTAAATTTTGTGCAGGGTCGAAATAGAGATGGGAAGTCTAGCGAGGAGCGGCGAAGCAAAATTTTGCTGGATCTATGAGTGTAAGAATTGTAAATTCGGTCCCGCTTACCAGTAATAACGCCTACCTATTAGATATATCCATGACAAATAATTAATTAGTCTATTTTTAGGGTCCCAAAGAAAAAATTTTGGAAGCCCTATAATTTCGGCAAATTCGTCCGTCCGTGGCACCCTCGTTAATTGCCACATCTTTCGGCCTATGAACATGAAATTTTGCATATATACATAATATGATTGTAGATCGCAATTAATACACAGCAAACAAAAAATTTTTTGAGGTATTTCCTCATATTGAAAAGTGGAAATAAAAATTTTCTTTTTGCATATCTACGAAATTTTTATTATACTTGACGCACATTTAAAACAGACCAGCAGAACAATTATCAATAAAGCTTGGATACCGGTATTCCGGTACTACCGAAAAACCGGAATACCGTAAATTTTTAAACGTTTTGTAAAACCGGTATTAAAATTTCAAATACCGGTATCTCGGTTTCGGTATTAACAAAATCAAATACTTTATATATTACATATTTTGAATATTTTTTTTTACGTTGGATTTACAACATAAATTTTATTACAATGTCTTTAGTTTTGCTTAATGTTTTCCATATGTGCAGATGACCAGATATCTTATACTTATTCATATTTTTTCATAATTCTGGAATATTTTTAAGTATTTTTCTATAAGAAAAAATACAAAATTATGTATTTAAATTTTTAAAAACCAAAGATGATGTAGTTTGTTATTATTACTGTTACTAATTAATTTTATAAAATGATTTTTAATGTTTTTTTCCTTTTTTCTATACTATTTTCATTCAGTACAGAAAAAATACCGGTATTCCAAGCCCTAATTATCAAAAATTCAAGTGGGCGTTATTACCCGCAAGTACCTCACCGATGTATTTTAGTCACACGCAAAGTGTGACGATAAAAGTATCCTGTAATTCATCGATATTTTCGTGTTAGTCGCAATTTTCGACACATCAGGTCTAATTTACGATATTCGTACCGCAATAATTTTATCTAATTAAGTATAAAACTTAAATCGAATACGATACAAATGTTTTTTTTATAGTATATGACATAGTTCCATGAATCATATGCCTTCTGAAGAAATTTAAACCACATATGAATACACTGGTATTATGAGTATATGCATATATGTTACTGTGGCCTTGGTTAAAAAATAGCCATTTATCACTAATGGTCTTCGTGTTAATGTTATGGAAATTTGTTTTTTTTTTTTTTATTTTTGTTTTATGTTTTTATCTAAAAATTTACTTAAATTGTGAAAATTAACAAACATGCGTTCCGTACAATTAAATTTGAAACATTTTTAACAAGGCCGCGGTGCCTGTGTGGAGGTGTTCGGGGGGTTTATTGCCCCCTATGATGACAGCCATCAAATTTTTCCGTTAGGTAATAGTCCTCGAATTTGTTAAAAAAAAAATATGTTTAGCTCCGTATCACATTTTTCGAATCAAAAAATACAGAACGATAGTTCCATCTGTACAAACACAAACTATTCAAAAAGTGAACTAACTGTTTGATGTTTGAATACAACTTAACTAGTGTGACCATTTTTTTTTTTGCTTATCATTTAAATTTTTGAGGAAAAAATGTTTAAAAAATTTTCATCATTTCCCTCGTCGACCCTGAATGTCAGAGTTGAAGCTTTTTATGGCTACTTACAAGTCGCCATTCGTCATCTAAAATATTCAAAAATTTTCCTTACCCCTCTCCTCTCCTTCTACCACCCACAAGAAATTTTCATACGGGCGCCGTTGAGTGTGACAGTATACAAAGTGACAAAGTGTAAACGGTGTAAGTCATATCAGTAACACTGTCATATCAAATAACAGTGCGCATGTCCAAATATTGCGCATACACTCAAACGCATTGTTAATTGATTTTTTACCCGAATTACCTGAATTTTTTGAATTCGTGTATCTTTTGCGTGTTATTTGAAAATGCTTATGTGTAACGCCCCCTCATTAAAACGTTATAATTCTATTAAACATAATATTTAATTAAATGACAATTCCGTACTGAAATGAAACAACAAAACTTGACCAAGTACGATAATAAAGGATAAATAGAACAAATACAATGATAAAAAGATAATTGATAATAAGTGTGTAAAATTGTGCATGACACATTGTAAATTGTCTTATTTTACTGTAATATGCTAAGTCATCACTATCACAAATGATCTGTACGTAATGTGACTTAAGTTCAGTTAAAAAGACATTAATCAGTAAATGTTACTTACGTATATACTTGTATACAGTTAAGAAAATAATAAATCGCCTACGACTCAAGGTAAATTAATTTTTTTTCAGTTTGAGTAAATCAAATTAAAATAAGATGTTGGTAGGATTTTGGTTCTTTGTTTTTGAATTTCTACTACCATTTTTTTTTTCGGTAAACAATAAATAATAACAAATTTTTCAACAGGATAGTGGTTCATTTCTTATTTATATTCTATCAAGTAGGGCTGTTTCAGATCATTTATAGCAAAAATGAATTGCTATTGTTTCGGGGACAAAACAAATTTTTCCCCAAAACTACAGTCGATAAACAAAAAATAATTTCTACTTTGCCCCGAGGCTACAGCTCCGGGTATCACTCCTCTCGTCGGGTCGGTGTACAACATCCCACAGTTCTAATTCCAATCTTTCCCCACAATAATTTTCTCAATTCTACACGACTTTCGCAAGCACCTGTGAGTTCAGTTACGCTTTCTTTGTGTACTGGAACAAGTGGTTTGTGTCCACACCCTTAGCTCGTTCTCCTTCAAATTATCGATTATTTGTGGGCATACAGTGTACATACATTTGAATACCAGTATGTGTTGTTATATATCATATTATATATATTATCAAGTACATAATATGGGTACTCAACTATTTTATTTATGAATTCACATCGCTATGCTTATATTGTTAATAATTTTAAGTACTATGTCGTCATTCGCAAATGTCAGAGGTTGTATGTTCTATATAATGTATTATGTATGCTATTGAATTTATACTGCTATCCAGATAGGTTCTCATTTATTATTAAAGCTACAACATCAAATTTGTCTACATAATTTAACTGACGAAGTTATTTGCACCACAGTCAAAAATTTCAACAATTTCCCGACAACTCCGTAAATTTTCGATCAAATTATAAATAAAGAAAAAACAAAATTGGTCGTATATTTCAATTATTACGAAAAAAATACAAATACAAAAGTCAGTTCACAGAAATACTACAAATGAACACAATTTGAAGGAGTTTTCCTTAATTACAAAGGAAACAAAAGTAAAATTGTGGTAAAAATACGAACTATTTCTGAAAATTAATTAACCCTGGATAACTAAACCTATTTTATGGTCACATGGTTACTAAACTTCGTAAATTTGACGACGACACATATTTTTTTTTTCTTTCAACTTAGTATATTTTGATACTTTGACCAATGAAATGCATAGTGTCATTGTTTTAATATACATGCCTTGCAACACAGATAAACCCGTGTACACTGAACGTTGTATCGCATCGACGTTTGTATCTGTGCAACATGATACCTTTGTTGCACGGCATGTTTCATGGCTGTGTCCACAGGAAACATGTGTTGCAAGCATGTTGCGCTACAGTGTAGCGCTACAATTGTATCAAGTCGACTCGTACCATTAGACTGTATATGTATTATATGTTTTGTTATTTTTCTTTTAGTTACAGAACTATAAAAATTGTCTTATTCTTTCGCTGTCACGGTCTTCATTAGTGGCCATTGTTTTTACAAAATAAATGAAAAAATAAAAACTAAATAAAATAAATAAATAAATAGCAATAATAATAATTTAATAGGTATAAATATATTAATAATAAATAAATAAAATTAAAGTTAATGAACAACTAATACTACTAGGATTATGCACAAAAATTAAAAAGTAACGCAAACACTAAACCTTCGTCGTAGTAACGACGTACACCTTCGTATGGCTACTAACTTGTACCCTACAAGGACGTCAGACCGGTATTGAACTCTACACCGGCCCGACGAAAGGGTGGGGTAGCCGGGGTTGCAGCCCCGGGGCCCGGTCTTGAAGAAAGAGCCCGTAACTGTCGGTAGGAGGCCTTGGGAAAAGTAGAAAAACTTTTTTTTGCTCGTCGCTTATATTTTTGGAGAAAATTTTTTAAAAATTGTGAACTATTCCCGGGGCCCGCCATTTCTCTCCACGGCCCTGGCTCTACAGTTGATGAAAGGAAGGTAATGGACGGTGGGGAACGGTAAGGAGTGTGGTTTCCGAGTTCTGCTGAGAATTCTGAAAATGGTGCGTTGTCAAAATGACGAAGGTTTAGTTATCCAGGGTTAACAAAATATTGTTTAACAGTTATTTAAAAAAATAAAAGCTGACAAATATAATTTCTTTTAAACCCCCGTTGCCCCTGTTCATGTAATTTGAACAGATTGCGTATCAATAGGTAGCTCTTTAAAAAAGCACAAATCGCTTACTTTTTCTGATAAATATGAAAAAATTTAATTGTCAGCCTAATTTTTGAAGCACGATTTCATCCCTTCAAATAGTTTTTCAACAGATAAAAATAGTGTCTCGTAAATTTCAATAAAAAATAGCATGTTTCAGCGTCATCGGAGAGGGATGTCAGAGAATGTTTCTTTGCAAGTATCGTTTTATGACGCGAAATGTATGAGGTTTCAGGAAATCGTAATCTTACCGACAAAATTCGTTATAAATGTATATTAAGGAGTCTCCACATTCTCGCCGAAGTTGGACGAAACGAGAATGTAGAGGGTCATTTCGTTGTGTCTCGCGGTTGGTGTTTTAATGCTATTCATATGGCTGAGCCAACCTCAGCGAGGAACTCGTCCAACCTCGGCGAGAATGTGGAGACTCCTTTACATTTACATCGTTGACCCGCTTGACCATCTTTTCAGGCAACTGATGAAAATTAACATTTTGAAAAATTTCTTTTTCAAAAACAAACATCAAGTATATATGATGTTTGATAATTTATTGATTAATGGAATCGAATATATTGATTTTCAATAAATTAATTGGCTGATTGACTTTCTAGAATGTTTTTAGACATAATAACTTATATAGTATGCTACAGGTATGTTAAATGCAAATGGTGAAAGACATTTAAAAACACAAACACAACAACACACACACACGCACACATACAAACACAATTTAGACCATTAGCATAATTAATAAATACAAATCTCAAATGTTTTTATTATAAATACATATCTAATATGATTGGTATTTGACTATATGTACAAAATAAAGAAAAAATTAAAAATTGTACAGTATCCCACAAAATAATTTATATAAATTGAGTAACAAAACACACTGTTGATGTATACGTTGGGTCACGTATCTTGGCAGTGCACATAAGACGAAGTCAACACAGGTACACTACGCATTCGGTCGTTAAAAAAATATATTTCCTAGTCTTTTTAAAAAAGAAAGAAATATATTTTTTTATTTTTGTCAAGTAATACTATAAACACATTGTTTTAGTATATAGGTACAGCGTGAATCAAATAAAATAATAAACAAAAAACTTAGTGATCTTACATGTCTATTTTTAGTAAAATTGAAAAAAAAAATTGACTTTGAAAACCTATAATTCTAACCTATATAAATTTTAATAAACTTGACACTGAATAAAAAAATGTATAGTTCAAACAGATTTTAACCACCCCATGGTTACGTTTCGTTTAAACATTTTTGCGTTCGACTGTATTAAAAAAAAAATTGTAATGCTTTTGAATTTTTATCGAAAATCACCGAATTAATTAATTTATTTATTAATGTTACAGTATACACTTTAAATGGTTATTAAAAGTAATATTAATTGAGAAATAATCGTATAATTAAGTTGGCTTACGTATGTGTGATTTTTTCTGAAATTATTTACACATATGTTGGTACAATTGTACAAGTAATACCAACTTAAAGTACACAATATTTTGTCCGCCGTATACATCTATCTATCTTTGTGTGATTAATTAAAAAGCCATAACCACCACATAACCGTATATAAATGGCGTGTTTGATTGATGTATTTAGAGAATTGGTGCATTTTTGTTTTTATTTTTTTAGTAGTTAATGTGTTTAAAGAAAAAAAAAATTAAAAGTACATGTTCATTGATTAATATCATTAGAAGACAATACGATCATTAATAATCGGCATCCTTATCGATCGTTTTAATAATCTATTACGTACCAAAATCGATTTTTAATCAGCTCTGAACTCTTTTTTATTGAATTGATGTCGAGGGTAAAGTTTGAAAAAGTGTCAACATGAAAATTTAACCTTAATTTAATTAAACTTTGAATTCCTCTCACGAGCAAACAGTATAAGTTGCGTCCAATCAATATAAATTGCAAACAGTATAAATTGCGAAAAAATTTGAATAACGTCACCTAAATTATTAGTTCAAAATTATGTATTTTCATTGCAATTTTAGTCCATTCATATTATCTAGACTAATGACAGTCATAATTTATTCATTTTTACATCTTTCTCATATCATGTTAGTCTCTGATTACGTCATAAAATTTATGACTTAAATAAAAAGACATAAAATTTTTAAATGTATTTTGTAAATGTCAACAAATGGTAGGTAACCTTAGATCGATCTCTATATGTAAAATTTCTATTTAGTATTCTTGAACTTACGAATACTAAATAATGAACAGTCAAAAATAGCACAGAGGTAGTGATGAGCAAATGCAAGACCAAGACCAAGACTGTCAAGTCTTGGTCTTGGTCTTGTTCCTGCATTAAGAGTCTTGGTATTGGTCTTGCTAGAGCAGTTTGAGTCTTGGTCTTGGTCTTGCAAAATGCAGTCTTGGTCTTGGTCTTGTTATTGCTAAAAGATCTTGCACTTTCTTGTATTTCTTTATTAGCGAATTTCTTTCTTCTAAAATTAGAATTTTCTCTTTTTACGGTACTAATTATACTTTCAAACTATTTAAATAGTTTAGCAAGAGTATTGCTTTTTTCTTGCTTTTGTCTTGGTCTTGCTCACTTGAGTTTTGGTATTGGTCTTGCAGCCATACTTATAGTCTTGGTCTTGGTCTTGCAAAAAATGCAAGACCAAGACAAGACTGCAAGACCAAGACTAAGTTTGCTCATCACTACTCAGAGGTTTGAAAATATGAACCAATTCTGACGTAGCATAAAATGGGATGAATCTAGACTTAACGGTGAATTGGGACAAATTGAAAAAAAAGTGCTTAATGAACTTGATTTAAAAATACTAGACGTAAAGACGAAATATAGTAGAACAATCATTATTTTCATTTACAATAGTGACTAAGCTTGAAATTGAATGAAAAATATTAAAAAATTAATTAAAATTGACGTCTTGACACAAAATTTACCATAGAGTAGAAATTGCATAATTTTGATTATTTTTTCAAGAACCAGAAATATATTCAAAAATTTTTGGTAACTATAATAAAGTAACAACCATGATGGCATAAATATTCAATATTTTAAGGGGGACCACTAGTGTGACCACCTAAAGAAAAGGTGTTTTAATATTTTAAGGAGATATTCGTTGATATATAATAAAGTCATGATAAAATTTTCGGACGAAAAAACTGAAAATTCAGTGAGTTATTCGCGATCTCCTAAGACTCCAAAAAAAAAAGTTCCACCACTGCTGCAGTGATAGCGACTTTCACATTGCCTGAAATCAAAAAAACTAAAAAGCTTATTAAACTAGAAGGTATTGCCCGTGCCATGAACCTCAATCGAAAAAAAGGTTAAAATTTAACAAAATGGCGGAGTTTTTAAAAAAAAATTTCAAAATTTGCGCGAAAATTTGATGATTTTTGGCGTGTAAAAATTACATTTTTTATTCGATCGGAAAACTGGAGGTTCATGGTACGAAGAAACATATATAAAAGAAACTGCAATGAGAATCAACTCGATCGGATGATTTGTCTTCGAGTGATAACTGCAGAAAATTTGAAAAATGTAGTTTTTCTTTACTTTACCTTTTAGTTTTAATCACTGAGAATTTTTACTAAAATTATTTACGATGTACTCACTATAACGGTCATAGTAAAACTAGATGAGTCGTTTAAATGTGCCAGGGTCTAGCTGCTTCACAATATGTGACTGGCAACCACGTCCAGAACTCCAGAAACGTCCGAACTATCAGCCTTCATACATCTCAATACCTCAAAGTTAACAATGAAAATCAAAATCCGCTCTTCGGATGGCTGTAACTCAAAAACTATTTGAGATATGCACTTGAAATTTCAGTATGTTATTTTTAAAGGTATAGACTATCGAAACATGCAAAAAAATGCATGTTTCCAAATTTTTCAAAATGTCACACTAGTGGTCCTCCTTAAGGAAGACGTGTTTGTAAAAGAAATAAAACAAAAGATACGATGTTCGGGCAGAATTATCTCCATTTACGGTATTACACTAACAAAAGAAATAAACCATCGTCGAAGGGTTAAACAAATTATATACTGTACAACTACTTCACCATTAGCTCCCCCATCATAACATTATAAATTTATATTAATTACCAAACTCTTAATGAACAGGTCGATTTTAATTATTTTACATTTTTCAACAAAAAAAAAAGTCATACCTGTTCTACACACATATGACGTTTTGAATGAATAATTTAAAAATAAATAAATAAAAAAAAAAAACGGGACGCTCACTGGCGCTTGACTCTCCGGTGACTCACTCAACAATTACTGACTAACCGAGTAAGTTCACTTTCAGCGTGCGGCGGTATTATTAAAATAAAACACAGACAATAATAGAATTATGAATAAAATCGATTTAATTGGAAAATACATTCATTAAAGCCGGTTTATTTTGTTGACTTAGACCAAACATCGCCGTACTCCGTGAGAGCAACTTTTGTATACCTACATAATATAATACCGTGTGTTACGTTGCAATTGTGATTATAGGTATAAATATATCGCTTGTGTCTATTCGTGTTTCTATTCAGAGCCATGTAGAAGAACAGGCTAGATATTTAACGATCAAGAACATTTATTTCTACATTATAAAGTCAAAATTCTTCAGAAATAACCTATTATTATCACTTTAACATTCGTACGCTTCAAGGGTCACACATACCAATACGAAATTGTGTACGAAATTTCCGGATGATTATAAAAATATGGACAAAACATGTTTAGGTCAATTTGTTACATTTCCCCTTATACGAAGTGCCGGTTCTCAAAAAAAAAAATCATTCTTTACCCTTTTTCCAAAATTTTTGACTTTTCTTCGGGTTAAACCACAAAGAAACATCTATTGAAGACTCATAAAATTTAACGACAATCGGTTGGACAGAACTCGAGATTTTGTGTTAACCAAATCGAAAAAAATAATTTTGAAAAAATCGTGTTTAAAATATTTCAGACAGCCACAACAATCTAAGTCTACGTTGTTTGAAGGTTGAAGCTGAACTAGGCACTGAGTCCAAGCGTCGGGTATTGTACCTAGACTATTGCCTGACTTCGTAAAAATTTCCATTTGGGAATAATACTCTTTAAGAATGATTGTTTCAAACCTCTATATTATGCGGCCCATACACGGTTCAACATGTTGTACAACTTGGTTGAGCTGTACAACATGTTGAATCGTGTGTGGGGCAGTTGGTCAACTATTTTGATGGTTGCATAAACGGTTGAAGTAAAATCAAAATATTTTGATTTTACATGGGCGGACCAAATGGTCTATGAACATGTTGTACTGCGTGTGAGGTAGTTGAACAACAAAACCAGTACATATATGGTGTAAAGGGTGTAAATTAACAAAATATTTACAGCGGTAACAATTGGAAAGTTTAAATATTTGATTTTGTTTGTTATTTCCAATAGCTTGCGGTGATACCTCACTTGAAAATTTTAAATCTTCAAAAGAATTTCCCGTTTGGGCCGTGTTTTTGCAGAAATTGCATCACGCATAAACGTATCTTCTTTGTTTATTAAAGGTGTTATTTTGACTAAAATATCATTAATAATTTCTTCGTTCATTCGCATACAATTTTTATAATCGGTTCACATTCACTAATTTTTTTAATAGTTTTTCATTAGAAAATTTTTTTCCCAACCACTTTTTGCTCCATTTTCTTTTTTTTCGCTTACTCAAGCTTTCTTTACTAATTTCTGCAATTACTGCTAACGCAAGAATTTTATCCATAATTTTAACGAAGTTCTCTTTTTCAAAAGTTGTGAGTAACTGAAGTTGGACAACAAGTTGAATGAATAGTTTAATAGTGTATGACAAACAGTTCAACTTGTAGTACAAGTTGAACCGTGTATGGGCCGCATTAGGATGATCGTCTTAAATCAATATTTGCACCGGAAGTGACTTACAAACGCAACAAATTACATATACACATATTTGCTGTGAAACGCTCGGTAAATGTACATATATTTTGTCCAAATATTTACATTGGCTTATTACAAATACTCAGTACGGCTAAACAATGAAATCCAATGAATACTTTGCAGCCGTTTAGTTACAACTTACTCATTTTTTTTTTATATAGCAATCTCAGCATCCTCAATGGACTGTCTTACCAATTCTTCGGAGCATGGCGTCTCTGTTTATACAAAGCACATCTTTTAGCACTGTGGTGTGACATCGGGTCAGTAACATCTCTCTTCGTACAGGTGTCTTTATGTGTACGTATACACTGCCGGTACAGCAATTTAGGACACACAAAGAAATTTGGCTGTAATGGAATTATCAACAAACCATTTAAACTGTCGGTATTTTTAAAAGCTTTTATTTAACTTGCTATGTTAGTATGTTGGTTTAGATCAAATCTTGGAATCAAAATTTAGACAGGTTCTAATTGAGGTAGAGGTTTCAAATTTTGCATACGTGTCTAACCTTGATGACAATGCAATACTGTATAATTAGTTTTCCCCTAAATTGCCCCAAACCAAAATTGTTGATTTTTAGTCCTATGCAACTTTTTGACATTTCGAATTGTTAAATATTGTCCATTGATTTTACATTGCAATTTTTTGTTTCCATAGTTATGTCTGATTAGGATAAATTAACCGATTAAAATATAGGTAAAAAAATTACTTCTTTACTTTCTTTTTTTAAATTAATTGTAATCAGACTAAAAAGTAGAAAATAAAATAAACTAAAAAAATGTTTTTTAAGAAAAGCTTTTATTTAAAAATGGGCTAAAAAAAATAAACTAACTTTTGAGTGAAGTTTGAAGCAATATGCAACATAATTTATAAAAGCTTGAGGCATTTAATTAAGTTTGGTAAGTACTGAAAAGTAAAATAGCTACACTTATGTCCAAAACAAAAATAATTAATGATAACGCCTCAAGCTTTTATAAATTATGTTGCATATTGCTTCAAACCACCAATAGCAAAATTAAATTGCTGTTGGAACATCTACGATTCGAACCAGCAATCCGAGTTTTCATTAACACTTTTAGTCCCATGGCTTCAGCATCCAAAACCAAACAAAACATCCCCAGAGGCCGACCGCGATCAATGATTAATTGATTAGTTGGTTACGCATTATGTGTACGATGTTTATCATCATTTATCACACGGATGTATTCCTACTCACATAAATACATACCAACACACACTACTCTTTTGGTTTCTATGTATGTACAAAAAATTTTAAGATAAACAAAAAATACATAAAAAATATAATTTTACATTTTTAAATAAAATTGATTTGAATGTCAGTGTATATGTAGTATGTACGTATAGCGTACGTATGTTTACAGTTTTACACATACATGTTGAACTGTGTTGAATCATTTTATTTTATGTATTTATTTTTATAAATTTTTTTTTTAAATATTGCCGACTTCCGGGGAAGTTTACTATGAAAGTGCTCTATGATCGACTAGGCCATAGGACTAACCACCCAACACCTCAAGAAATGAATAATATGTTTTCACACTCAACAATAATTAAGATATGATAAGAAATCAACAGTGGTTGCAAATTTTTGGATTCTACTGTATGTGTGTGTATTGAAACAGGATGGAAAATTATCATTTCAATGTTACTTATTATTTACTTTGAATTAATAAATCTGAATCAGCAAGATCAATAACATTGTTAAAATTGAAATTTTTGTTCGATCGCAAATTTTTATGTATTTACAAATTTGCGTTTACATTTTTAATACACAGTTTAGATGATATTTAAAAATATTTCCTAAAAAGTAAAGATATTAATAAAATTATAATATAAAAAGTGGCACCTTCTCAATCTTCTCATAAAACTTTTATATAAAAAAAACTAGTGGTTAAAATTTTTGTGTTCAATAAGTAGCACAACCCTGCGTTATTGTAACATTTCGTGTTTGTGTTAAATGAAAATATTAACACAAATTTCGATTTAACAGAACAAAAATGTTAACCTGTTTTGTACAACAAAGAAGTAACATAATATTTGTGTACAACAAAAGAATGTTATAAGTAAGTAAATTAGATTAGAATAAATATCTATCAAAATATATATAATAAAAAAGATGACAGTAGTTCTTATTATTAAACAAAACAATTTTTGACGAATACAGTTTTATTAAACGTTTAAAAATGAAATAATTTTCTTACATTTTAAGGTTATTTTGTTACAGATTCAATTACAAAAAATCATGTAAGCTTACTTGAGATTGTATTATATAATATACAATCTCGTAAGCTTACATGATTTTTTTTAACTGAATCTGTAATAAAACAACCTTAAAATGTAAGAAAATTGTTTCATTTTTAAACGTTTAATAAAACTATATTCGTCAATAACTGAAAAAACTTATAATTTTTTGGTATTGTTTAATAATAAGAACTACTCTCATCTTTTTTATTATATATATTTTGGTACATATATATGGAAACAAATAAGAATTTTTACAAAGGACTGACTTACTTTACGTTCTTTGAGTCTCATTTATAACAATATATGAACAAAATCGTTATAATTTTTGGCGATTTTCAAATATCTTAAGTGGAAGTAAAATATTGAATAAAAAAGTTGAACAACTAACTCTGATAAATCTGAAAAATTAACACAAAATGTATGTCCTCTTGTGTGTTAAATCATTGACACATATGCTTTGTGTTAAAGTAACACCAAAAAATTGAGTGGACCGTTCTGGACATGTGAAATGTGTTAATTTTAACACAAATTCTTTCACTGTGTAATGTTGTTAAATTTTTGTACATGTTACTAGTGGAATCGCCGAACAGACCACATCCAAGAACATCGTCCGCGCATACTCACCGTAACCGTGGGACACTATTAATGTAAAGAATTTTTTTTTTCAAACAAATTCATTTATATTTGTAACAGCACACGGTCATGTTTGCACCACCAATTGCGGACTGATGCAATTCGAAAAAATCATTTTTACGCATACCAATCGCTGGAAAAAAATGTTTTGTTTTTGGCGTTGCACACACATATAATTGCATCGAAGACTTGGCTGGATGTAAAAAAAAAAATCACCAAACAAGGTCTATTAATAAAATACAATGGAACTGTACACCACGTTTACATTCGACGAACGCGAATTGTACAGCCGCAAGCCACCGATTGGTTCGTTCAATTGTTGTGTCCATATTAAGTAATCAACGGCCAGTCAGATCGGCCGGCCGGCCACTTGTACAGTTATTGTTAGTTTATGATTGTGTCCTATGTCTGTGTCTGTATTTGTCGTTTGTAAGTAAAACGGCAACGAGCAGGTTCCGCGATCCTTACATAGGAGTCCAAGTCACCCAGCCTAACACCTAACCAGTTAATTGAACTTGTACATATTCGGATACCTTAATATTAATTGTATCGGGTACTCGATACAGTTGAATGATTTCGTTTAAAAAGTACGTCATTAAAGGTTATTCATGACGTATTAGCGAATTTTCAAAGCAAAAAGTCAGCTATTACGGCCACTGTCATGACACGACTTCGAGTTCGGGACTATGACAGAAATTTGTTTTGAGGTCCCTAGAAACCGAAAATAATATTCACTAAAATTTATATATATATATATATATATATATATATATATATATATATATATATATATATATATATATATATATATATATATATAACAAAACTAGTTTTTTTTTCACGAAAAATGCCCGAAAAACCATGTTCCGGGCATCGGACGTGTTCAATGGTTTGGGACTTACAATATTTTCATCAAATTTTGCAAAAGTCGGACATTTCGTTCAATACGGGCTCTTATGGGAAAACTATTTTTTTTTGAATAAAATGAAAACGTGTCAAAGGAATTTGATAAAAATTTAATATGTTATAAGATACAAAGTTACAAACCAATTATTAACCACGCCGTTTTTTAAATATAATTTATAAATATCATTTTACAACGTTTTTTCAACAATGTTTTTATATTGCTACAACATAAGCGCGCGAAAATTAAAATACCCCTGTCGCAGCATCCTGCATAACATAGCGAATTTCCGTTTATAAAAATTAGTTTTTCTCGGAAACTAGTTGACATAAAAAAAAAGTTTAAAGACCTTTTTTTATGTAATTTTTTCTTTTTTTTCTTTAAATGGTGTAAAAAAATTTCGCACAAATTTTTGAATAAGTGGAAATTTTGGCAAAAAACTAATTTTTTGCAAGAACAAAAACCATGTTTCTGGCATCCGACGTGTCTGGCTCACGAACTCATCCAAGAGTTTGGGACTTTTCCAATGTTCTCACCAACTTTCGTAAAAATTGGATACTTCGTTCGAGAGTTATCGCCCGAACACACACACACACACACACACACACACACATATATATATATATATATATATATATATATATATATATATATATATATATATATATATATATATATATATATATATATATATATAAATTTTAGTAAATATTATTTTCGGTTTCTAGGGACCTCAAAACAAATTTTTGCCATAGTCCCGGGCTCAGGTCGCGTCATGACAGTGGCTATAATAGCTGAATTCCATTCTAGAAATTCGCTAAAAAGACAAGTGGTATACAAATATAATCACTGAAAAATATTAATACATTATTTAATTTTTGATAAAAGAAAAATTTTTTTGCTGAGATATACTTTTGTACCTGACTATCTCAGAGCAAGTACGTTAAATTGCATATTTTAATTCTAAAAATAAACCCACAATTATAGCGTTGACTGTACTGAATGCATAATTAAAAAGAATAATTTCGACATAACAATAACTCTGACAAAGAGCAATCAAAAGCCAAAGAAAATGACTCTCGGCAATCAGACGGACCGATAGACATGATATACATATGTATTTTAAAATATTAATTAGCCAAATAGTTAAAATATTAACTACAAATTAATTACTAAATACACTCATAGACATAACAATCATGACACATTCAGTTTTTGTTTTTTTCTATCGCTTTTTGTTTTAATTTAGTTGTTATAATTAAAATTTGCGCCAGTTTTTTTTTTTTTTTTTTGTAATTTTAATAGAAATAAAAACTGAAATTATTAACGCACGCAAATACCCACAAAGTTAATTTGAGCGTACTTGTCGACGATCAATTGCGTAACAAATTGCTAATTAAACTACTGTAAAACAGTTTCACATTAGCTTCACATTAGTGACGTGCAGTTGTCCGCTGTGTAATGCACCAAAATATCGCTCTAAACTATGGCTCCACTTGAATAGTCAGGGCCCGGTCAAAGTGTCTATTTTGAATATTAAGATTATTTGCTTTATATTTTTTGTGTGTTCTATATCTTGTAAGGATAGGGGCGGAGCCCAAAAAGAAGAAAATATCTAGGGCCCAAGGTGGATTAATCCACCCTGTCGATACTTTTTTTCGCATTAGAGAAAATGTTTAAAATAATTCTTTAACTCATTTACAATAACATTAGGTCGTGTAATATGAAATGTCGTTTTCCGACCACTTGGCCGACCATGTAACCCAGACAAATATCGACACTTTATTAAACATTAGAGAAATGTTTAAAAGTAATTCGTTAATTTTAAATTGAATTCTTGTAACCCGGAATCATTTCCGCCATTATTTGAAATAGTATTAGATCGTGTAATATGAAATGTCGTTTTTCGATCACTTGATCAAGAATATAATTCAGATAAATATCGACACAGACGTAGACGTCAAACAAATATTCAGACAACCTTTCTCTTTCATGGGCAGTAATAGTCGTTACACGGTATATGACTGTATAACAATATGACAATAATTATATTATATGCACACCGAACTAAACCACTGGAATTTAAAACGAACCGAGTATACATATATACTGTGATACTGATGGGCTTATATAATCATATTATAACCTATAATTAACCTGACCACATCACTACATATTCTAAGAAAATAACATTTTTATAAATATTTATTAAATATTTTGTTTTCTCTTCATAGGCAATTTGTAGTGTTTACTCATATACAAAATATGTGTTCTTGTACCCTACAGAAAATTGATTGTGTCAACGAGAACTGTATTTGAAATATGTATGATAGGTACAGTATATCCTCTACTTACACGATGGATAGAAACCGTATAAAAAAAAATTGCACAAAAAAAAATTATTCAAAAATTTCATAAATAGCAGATTGTAAAAAATAAAAAAATAGGGTTCGTCGTCTATTCGCCCGTTGTAGTCTCCACAATTTTTTCTGATTTTAGCAAATTTCCGAATCGAAAATTCAGCTATTACAGAACTAAACATCGGAAACTTTGACGGAAGTACAAAAATCTTGCGTGTGCTTTTCAGCCAGACACGTCCGGTGCCCGGAACATGGACATTTTGGACATTTTTGATGAAAAAAATAAGTTTTTTGCCAAAATTTTCCCAATTTTAAAAGCTTTTGTGAAATATTTTTACACCATTGGAGAGAAGAGGAAAAATCACATAAAAAAGGTTGTCGAACAATTAGTCTATGTCAACTAGTTTCCGAGAAAAACTAATATTTGTAAACGGAAATTCGCGCCCATTGAAGTCTCCACAATTTTTTCTGGTTTTAGCAAATTTCCGAATCGAAAATTCAGCTATTACAGAACGAAACATCCCAAAATTCGACGTAAGTACAAAAATCTTTCGTTTGTTCTTCAGCCAGACACGTCCGGTGCCCGGAACATGGACATTTTGGACATTTTTGGTGAAAAAAATAAGTTTTTTGCCAAAATTTTCCCAATTTTAAAAGTTTTTGTGAAATATTTTTACACCATTGGAGAGAAGAGGAAAAATCACATAAAAAAGGATGTCGAACAATTAGTCTATGTCAACTAGTTTCCGAGGAAAACTAATATTTGTAAACGGAAATTCGTGCCCGTAGGAGCCTCCACAATTTTTTCTGGTTTTAGCTAATTTCCTAATCGAAAATTCAGCTATTACAGAACGAAACATCCCAAAATTCGACGTAAGTACAAAAATCTTTCGTTTGTTCTTCAGCCAGACACGTCCGGTGCCCGGAACATGGACATTTTGTATATTTTTCGTGAAAAAAATATGTTTTTTACCAAAATTTTTTCAACTTCAACAGTTTCTGCAACATTTTTTTACACCATTGGAAAGAGGAGAAAAAATCACATAAAAAAGGTTTTCGAACAATTAATCTATGTGAACTAGTTTCCGAGAAAAACTAATTTTTGTAAACGGAAATTCGTTGTTAATATGCAAAATGCTACGACAGGAGTATTTTTCAAATAAAACTCCAAACCACAACTGTATTTTTGGCACCATATGCGTGTTTTGCACCTGTAGTACCGAGAAAATAGTTCCTAGGAAGCTTATAGTACATTTTAATAAATATAAAAAATTAGGTTTGTTGCCTATTCGGCTGTTAAAGTCTCCAAAAATTTTTTAATTTTAAGATTCAAATTATAAGGTAAAGCAGGTCTTACACTTTCTGTATTCTAGATAAGATGTGGTCCTATTTTGAGTCCGCGAAAAATTTCGTAGGATCACAAATGATTGATCCATAAACGCAGGATTTTTTATTTTGATAGCTCATAAACGACTGACATACATAGGCTTAGAGTCACAATAATTTCTACGCAATTAGAATTATCTTCTCGAGTGTTTCAAGATTTTTGATAAAATACATCACTTTTCCGTTGTATCATGAGCGCCACAGTCAAGTGTTCAGCGTAAGTGTAGAAAATTGTAACTAGTGGTGAGCCCAGAGTGTGCCCGACACGGCTTAAGACATGTAGTCACTGTAGTGATGTCGAATCGTGATGCAATTAGTCGATTAATCGACTAAAGTTGTTTTTCCGACAAAATTAGTCATTAGTCGAAAATATCGAGCATAGAATAGTCGATTAATCGACTAAATTTTTAGTCGAATTCACGAATAGGGTAACCTTTGTAACTCTTTCAAAAACAATGTTTTAAATTTAATTATTAACTTTTATTATTTTTTTTTTAAAAAAAGAAAAAAAATTACATATTACAATGTATTATTCACATAAAAGTAAAAAATCATAAAAAAAAGATAATTTTTAGTTTTCATTTTTTCGAGTCATAAATAATGCAGAAAAATTATTAAATTAATCGTCTTTAGTCATTTTAGTCATTTAGTCGACAGTAAAATAGTCGATTAAAAAGTGACTAAAAGTAAACAAAATTAGTCGACTAAACCGATTAATCGATTAATTATTCGACATCACTAGTAGTCAGTCGGTGTCCGTCGCCGAACACACAATGCATTGTAATACATTGTTAGACATTGTTACTTGAATTGGACCGGTTTATCTGTCCCATAATAGGTGTTTTGTAGTAATGTGTGTGAATACGCACACTACTACAAAACACCAAACCAACACTATTGCAAACAGTGTGTACCTACACAACATAGTGGGGAGATTTTACGTCATCCACTGGCTATAAGTGGAACAGTTTGATAGACATTCTAGTTTGGTCCCTTGGCCACAGTACACAGATTAATGATGGTTAAATATTTAAATTTAAAACCTGAAATTATTTTTAATAAGACTAAAAATTGTTAAAGACACGAATTTTTCAAATAATTACTGTAATAGTCGGCCGAGGACTCTCATGTTTAAAAAAAAAACAACGATAATTACCATTGTTACCGTTTCAATGGACAGAATTTTTTTTTATTTCAAAGATGATTTCTGTTGCATGTTAAGCGGTGATTACGTAAATGTTTTATGTATGTGTTGTGTGGACCTTATCACGGACACATATCGCTCAGTTGGTCATTAGTACATTTATTATTAATTTTTCGATATTTTTTTTTTTTTGTCCGTTTTCAAAAATATTATGTACAAAAATTTTTATATTTAGATCTGATGTTCCAATTAACTTGAAATTTCTAACAAGTTTAAAATTTAATATGTAAATGAACGGTATGTATATAATAATTGGTAACATGGGTACGCACTTACAAAATTTTAACTGATCATATTTGGTTGATAATGTTTTTGTACAGTAAAAACAAATCAGTGGCGGTTATCATAAAAATAAATCTTAAGGTACCAGCACAGTATAATTGGCCGAATATTTTCGCGGTTTTTTTTCGGATGGATAGGATGGGGGAATTTTTTTACGCAAAATACCACTATTTAACAATACAAAAATATTTTTATTTATTTTTTATAATGATTATAATTTTTTGAAAAAAGTGTCTTTAAAAAAGGGCGGATATTGATACCCACGATTGCGGCCTCATTTGGAAAAAAAATCAAATAAATTATCAAACTGTAGGTAAGCCGCTATGTACCTATGAGAGCTTTTTTTTTGAAATTTGAAAAAATGGCGGCGGTTTGAATAAAAAGTACAAAATTTTTTATAGTTTTCCGTGTCGAAAAGTAGGAAGATTTCAAAAAAAAAAAGCTCCCATAGGTACATAGCGGCTTTCCTACAGATTGATAATCTATTTGATTTTTTTTTTCAAATGAAAACTGAGGCCGCAATCGTGGGCACCAATAGCCGACCTTTTTTAAGGACACTTTTTTCAAAAAATTATAATAATTATAAAAAATAAAAAAAATATTCTTGTATTGTTAAACAGTGGTATTAATTATAAAAAAAAATTCATCCCCATTCCCCCATCCTATCCATCCGAAAAAAAATCGCGAAAATTGACTATTTTTTCGGCCGATCACACTGTGATGGCCTCTTAAAAGTTATTAGCGCAGATACGAGCCGGTTATTTTGATAGTGGCTCGAGTTTAGTTTCAAAAAAAAAAAACAATCCAAATAACATGCTCATAGATTTCTGATACTATTTTTTTTTTTATTTTTAGTTTTCGAGTTTAGAGGAAACGAATTTTAGAAAGTTAAAAAATGCTAATGGATAAATTAAATTTTATTCAAAGAACGACACTGGACTGTGAAGTGAATGGACAAATGATTTGGCTAGAACAACACTGACGGGCCTATTCCATCAAATCATACTTCATATTTCAATTTTGAGGCCATTTTGATAAAAATTTTGATAACGTACCAAAATAAAAATAAAAAAAATGTTAAACAAAAGCGAATCAACATCCTAGTCAGTACAATTGTCTATTGCTGTGTATTAAACATCTTCAAAATCATTGTTATTTTGACTTGAATCGTAATGATTAATAAATTATTGATTTATTTCATCAATCAGACAATTTGGTCAACATTCCAACTTCCTGAATTATAAATATGTTTAGTAGACTTGTTTAAAACATATAACATGATGGCAGATAGACATTTTGACATGTTCACAATATCTTCGAAAAATGTTCGGACATACGAATCAAATAATGTCGTTTCCCTACTTCTCAATAGGTATCTATCGTTTCAATTTTGGAAGTTCTTCAGTTTTTTTAATGTCAATTGGAATATCAAAACTGATCTTTTTACGCCACTGAACTTTAAGTTAGGAAACAACTTGTAGCTCTTTTTACGCGAGTGATTAGGAGCATTATCAAGAACAACAAAAAATTTAGATGTATGTATATGCATAAGGTTGCATAAAGATGAAAATCTGAATTTATCCCCCAATAAATTCACTGTAATTACAAAGTAGTCGAATATTTTTTTAATTGCCCGGTGTAGACATTTTTATAATCAAATCGAAGTGTAACATTTTTTTATTTTAAATTTAAATTAATAATTAATTTGTAGATGAAATAATTAATGGTTTGACTTAACATAATCAGATGTTTTATTTAAATTGAACAAGATTTGTTGTGCGTTTATCGTTAGTAGATCCATTAAGAGAACATTTAAACATTATACATCTGCTATTTGTTTCTGATTTTTTTTAAAAAATTGTCAATCATTTGAGAGAAAAGTCAGCACCGCTGTGTGATTTTAAACTTTCATTTTATATTCGCTTCATTGACCCGCTCGGCCCAACACTAAATTTTACAATTTTATTCTGAATGTGTAACAAAGGGATCGCACAAAATTTCCTAAAAAACGGAGTATTATTTTAAAAAGTTATGTAAATTAAGAAAAAGGATTTCGAGTACAATTTCACGCTTTCTGTAGACGCTTTAACGTGCCAAAGATTAGCCTGGGTTTGATTGTTAAAACATATTAGTGTTTAATACTTAAAAAAAATTACACTCAAAACTTTAAACGCGTCTTTCTTGACAGCATGATTTCTCAAAAACGATTTTGGTAAAAGTGCCACATTAATAACTTCAAAATAATCGGTACGGTAATTTTTGAGAAATCATACTCGCTATAAATCAGCCAGAAAAAGGACATTTTAGAACTTCGGTAGTAAAATTTTACTTAAACAGAAGAGCACATAATTCCTTAGGTTTAAAATGGTCTACAGTTATTTTAATATATAATTTAGTAGAACACTTAACAATGCCCCAGCAGTACGGAATATAATTTTAATTTTTGCTACGAAATGAAGCTGAATGGTTTTATTAAACGCTCATATTTTCATCGGTTGTAGATTCTTCGAGAGACGCGCAGAACATGGGGATATTAATGTATTTTACTCATGTATTTGTTGAATACCTGTACAGTAAAATCACTGTAGATGGGATACTATTCAGGCACTATTCTCCAATTTTCACATAAAACGTAATATTACTTATTTCAAATCGTATGAATCCAAAAATTAAATGAAAAAGGTTCATTATGTAGCAAAAATCACTTAAAATGTTCACGGGTTAATTGTCAATAAATATTTTAATAGAACCAATTAAATTTTCTGGGAAAGTTCTTATGCGACGCCTATATTTTGGCGATTCGAAGAGTAAAATGCTGAGACAAAATGTTACGTAATACCGCCACTCTTTTGAATATCGTGTGAACGACACTTTTCTACTAGTGATGTCGGATAATTAATCGATTAATCATTTTAGTCGACTAATTTTGTTTACATTTAGTCATTTTTTAGTCGACTATTCTATCCTCGATTAAATGACTAAAATGATTAAATTTTTTAAATGACTAAAAACGACTAATTTAACAATTTTTCTATATTATTTATTGGATTTTAAAAAATGAAAACTAAAAAATTTTCTATTTGTATGATTTTTCACTTTTATGTGACTAACACAATGTCATATTTCATATTATTTTTCTTAAAAGAAAAATTTTAAAAGTCAATAATTAAATTAAAAAGAAAACCTCGTTTTTGAAAGAGTTATATAGGTTACCCTATTCATGAATTCGATTAAAAATTTAGTCGGTTAGTCGACTATTACATGGTCGATATTTTCGACTAATGACTAATTTTGTCTGAGAAAGAATTTTAGTCGATTAATCGACTAACTGCTTCTCGGTTCGACATCACTATTTTCTACTACAAAACAGATAGAGCGAAGACATCTTTTGCTAATCTAATTTGGCTATACATTTGTATACAATAATATCAGTAATCTATACATTTATAATAAAACTGTAACAAGACCATTTCTGTACATGGAATATTTTTTGGAAAATTGTACTGATACTGTAAATAATTATCGATGTAGATATCAAAACAGCGATTTTTAAAATTTTCGTCTGTCTGTCTGTTCTCGCATCACGCAAAAACTATTGGACAGATTTTAATGAAATTTGGTGTGATGATAACTTATTACCTGGGTCAACATCTAGGATACTTTTTATTCCGAGAAAATGTCTCATTCCCACGGAAAAATAGAAAAACTATTTTGAGCATGTGCACACATTACGCAAAAACTATTAGAACGGATTTTGATGAAATTTGGTGTGGTGATAGCTTATTACCTGCGTCAACACTTAGGATGCTTTTCATTACGGGAAAATGTCTCATTCGCACGGGAAAATAGAAAAACCATTTTAAGCATGTGCATACATTACATGAGTTTATAACAATGCGTGGCGCGAACGACGTCACGGGTACAGCTAGTATAGAATAAGTGTCTGTTATTATATTTTTATACGTAAGAAATTTTAGTGATGTCGAGATTTCACTGTAATCATTTATCTGTAGCCTTGCTGGTAGGCTTGGTCGGCCAGCTATTATAACTATTCTCGCTCAAACATCTCCAACAGAATTTTAGTTGAACGGCTGCTCACCAACGTAGCGGCCGCCGATGAATGCGATGGTGTGCGTCTGACATCACTTCGGCGACCTTTGCTCTTCAACGCTTCACACAATGTTTGTAACGTTTTAGTTGACCTTGAAATGCCCTTGACTTTTCTGACAACAGGATATACAAATATATAAAAATCATATTATCAGTTTTTTTTTCTCAATAAATACGAAATACAATATGTAACTTTTTTAGAAAAAAATTTTTTTTTGGCAAAAATATGTTTTTTTAGTCATAATTTGTTGTCTTATTTTGTCTACTGGCAGATAAAATATTACTTAAAAAATCATAATTTACATTTTATGTAAAGTTCGTTTAATTCATGCAGTGAATATGCTTGGTAGTTCATATACGGGTATTCCCCGAACGTTTTTTATGTAATCACCGTACAAGGTACTAAAATCTATTAGGCGCAAATTGAAAAAAATCTCTTTCTGTGTATGAACAGAGATAATACAATTTTTGGGCACCTGCCTGCTGAAAATTACTAATTATACTTTTTCAGATTGTGATGGAATATTGTGACTTAAACTAGTATTCCTGTAAAGCGTATCAAACAATTATTTTTCTTTAAAAATGTAAAAATGTAAACCAATTCTGTGCAATAACATTACATTTCTAACACACAGTTAGTAGGGGAATCCCTAAAACACCTTCGAAAATCAACATTTAATTGAATAAATAAATAACTTCTGTTAAAGATTAAATGATAAAAAGCTTCTTTCAAAAAACCTTAACACAGTTAGTCACTGTTAATTTGTGACAATAATTGGCAAATTGGGATTTAGTAATTACTTAATCCCTAAAGCGTCAACCACCTTAATTATTCCAACATCGAATTATGAAGTCAAAACTGCAATAACATTTAGGAAAATTAAAAAAATAAGAAAAATATAACTTAAAATAACTAAATGTAATATTATTATATCATTTACCTTAGTTACAAATTGCTTTTAAATTAGGTGTACAAATCTTAGATATAAAATTGGTTCAAATTTAGAAAGCATACTGTTTCTGTTTGCAACGTTGTTTATTATTAGAATAAAATTCTCGATTTTCCAATCACTACGATTAACTAAATATTAGCACTTTTCAAACAACTGATGTATTTACAAAAAAAAAATTTTTTGTACAAAGGCTAGCGTAAATCTACCCACCTACGATTCTGTAATTTCATTTAAAATTTCAAAGTTTTGTTCTCAGAAATACATTATACAAAACTTTGAACATATGTTTAACAAGTGAAAGCTAAAATTCTTATCAGTTCTACTACAATTTTTTTTTTTAAACATCCATTTCTCAAAAGTAAATATGAATTATGGTCAGTCAATTACAGTATGCAACAATTTTAATTGAATCAGTGGCGTTAACTTAAAAAATATATATACACTGATGCCACCCTATGTTTTGTTGATGAAGACGTCACTGATGTATAAATTTTATTTCTTATTTTTTTTGTTTATAAATAATTATGAAAATTGTTTACCATTTTCTGTTGTCATTAATTGGCGATTTTATTGGCTGCAAAAAGATAAAATTTTATTTACAATTTAATGTTTACAAATAAACGGCAAAAATATTATGAGGGCCATTTAACTTGAAATGTGGCTATTTTATTGATATTTATATGAAACTAGTAGTCAGGGCTGGGAACCACTCAAAATCATCTTTATTTTAAGTAGGTACGTATATTTAAAATACAAAATTCATTTTGTATTTTTGTCACTCAAATTAAATTTTGAAATATTTTTAACTTGAGTAAAAAAAATTTGGGTTCAGTGTTTTTGATGGGCCCACCGATAAAAATCTTTGAAGTCTTGGAATAAAAATATTTCTTTTTTTCTTTATGTTTTAAGTATTGATCGTTACGATAAGAGGGTGTTTAAGGTACTTTACTGCGCCAACCCTGGCTGAAATAAGATTGTCGTGAAAAGGTTAACTGATTTGTTCAACACGAATACGAAATATACTAAATTTATATTTACGTATATTTATTATAAAATAAAATTTTTGTAGAAAAGAGAGAAATATTTATTATTAGGAATCGTTTAAACATAAATTGATAATAAAAGTAATTAAAATCCATTGAACTGCGTCGTCGTACACGGCTTAAATACATTAGTACATTTATAATGTGCGATTCTGACTTAACGCTGAATATTATTTGTAAAACTAATAAAATTATTATTGGTTTCTCTTACGGCATGGTAATTTGTATTTTGTTATTAAAAAATTATCGCTTGAAAGGTAAAATGTCCTCAACGACATTTTAAAAAGTTTACTATGCCCTTAAACCAGTGGCGTATTTAGTGGTGGGGCTAATCGAGGAAGTAGATTCCAAGACCGACAAATATTTCGAAAAGGAATTTCGTTATTTTGATAACCAAAACGAAAACTTCACACCCAAATTATCCCAATTTAACCAGTTACAAAGTTTGATTTGAAAAAAATTTCAATGCTTTCTTAAAAAAATTTTAATAAAATTAAAAAAATTGTGAAAAATTTCATAAAATATTTGAAAGAGTGACGTATAACCAAGACCACCCTTGTACACCCTTGTACCCCTGCGCTAACGAAATTTGATAGTAATAAAAACTCAATTTCGCAAAAAATGTGGCCTAAAATAATTTATCTTAAAAACATTGAAAATTATACTTTGAAGTCAATGACACCGTTGGATACAAAATCAAATAAAACTCATTTTAATTGCACTAACAATAAGTCTAAATAATTACTTAAGTCATGTATGCAAATGAAAAAAATGTAAATAGTAAAAAAAAAAAGTGAACAAAAAAAGACATTAGTGCATAAATAAACAACATTATATTAAGAGTACTTGTTTGAGTGGCTATATAGGTGACCTATAACCTGTATTTATGGTAGGAGTTTGAAAAGAAGTTGTCCAAACTAGACAAAAACCGGCCGGCACTAGTATTCATCACTATTTTAATGAATTCGATTCATAGATTCAGAATAAACTTGTCTGGCACGACCTAGAGATCTTTACACACGTAATTTGTTTTTGTATGGAGTGGTTTGTGTGATTGATAAACTGGTATCGAACGGGTAATTCAAAGGTCAGATTGATAGTGGACCGACAACTTTGGAAGAGTACTAGTGACCTATTAGTACTAGTTGTACAGCAGACAATGTGTTGTTTAACAATAACTGTTTTGGGTTCTATTTCCGCCCATGTCCGACACGATTACACTTTTCGACAGTATTTCCACCCTTCTATTTACCATCACAATTGGGGTACGTAGTAACTAGGCTTGCCAACAACAAAAAAGTCATTTCCGGGGTCTTTCGTAGGTATTTTTAAACTTTGTCTTTGTTGAAGACACTTTGAATTCCCTTATTTTCAGAACAAACGGAACACTTTTAATTAACATTCAACATATTCAGCGATGTTCCATCGGCGATTTGTGACATATTGGCGGAACACTGCTCAAAATGTGCGTTCAAACAAAGGTTTTGGAAAGCGTTAAGTATAAAAACATTATCTTACCATTTTTTTTTTTTGAGGCACCTTACAACAACGAAAACACTAAAACTGTTCCCAAACCACGTTTTTAAAGTCTCACACGGCAAAACTTAAGTTATTTATTGTACAACAAAAGCAACACAATATTCACACACTGGACTAAAAAATATGGTAACAAATTATTAAAAATAAGTCGTCAGTAACCGACAATTGAAAAAATTTTTTCAAATATTAACAAATCCTCTGCAGGATAAAGCCAAAAATCCAACCTTCACGGTTGGAAACATAGCATTGAACTAAATGAAAGTATACAATTTTAAGATGCCACGTGAAATTTTCGAAAAATATTTTAAATACATATACAATTATGCAGTGTGTATGACATGGGCACTATTTGTCCGTTGGTAGTGGCTCTCCACTGTTCAGGTATAATTATTTCGAAAAAAAAATTCCATACAACTACACTAAACACATAATACTAACAATATTTTTTGCATACAGGTCAGCCTAAGGGTTGAATCATTTCTTCTAATGGAAGGGTCAATTCCTTCACACAAAAATTATGCAAATATCTTCGCAAGAAGGGTTAATGCATATCACGATTAATGAATCAGTGTGAACAGAGAGGACACGATGAGTTGCCGGTGGTGTTTCTTGTTTAATTAATTGACAATAGTGACAGAGTTCGGAAATGTACAGTGACCAAAATGGACAAAAGAGCATTTGAAATAAATAATTTTAGGTTCGGTTTCCCGTCTTCAAGGTACCGTCCCTTTTTTTACATCTGATTTTATTAGTGTCTCTTCGTTTCCCATCGGGACACACAAATCGCGTACAGGATGTCTTAAAAGTGACATCACTGAAATCAATTTAGATTAACTAAATTTTAAAAGATTTTTTGCATGACCAATTCAGATTTTCATGAAAAATATCAATTTTAAAAGCATTTTCTCCACTACAGCAGTTTTTTAATACCAAATTTCTTAACTCACGAATTTTTTCAACTCTACCCCAACCCAAAAACATATCCATGTTAAAACGTCCAAAAACAACCTTACATAAAATTTTTACTGAAAGCTGTCTTTAGTGTACAAGTTTTTTCTGAACTTAATATTTTTTCTGAAAGAAATTTAAAATTGAAATTTTGATTTTGAACGTGACAAAATTTTTTCTTATCAGTCATCTCATAGCAAAAATTTGATGTACGGTCGTTTTTGGGTGTTTTTCGCACGTCTCATGGTATTTTCACAACATGACGCTACAAGAAAATTTCGAAAAAGTCAGTTTGTTAGTATAAAATTGAACTATTCTTAATAGATTTTGTATTTTTATTTTTGTAGTTGATTAAATTTATTTTCTAGATACGTAATTTGGGCCATCCTGTATCATAACAAACATTTTGCAATTTCTTTTTTAACACAAGACATGTAGACTGAAGGACGAATAACGGTTGTTTTTGTGAAGAGACCTTTTAAAATTTTCAAGTTCTTAAGAAGAACTGTATATTCGATGTTATTTAATGAAGAGAATCTTACGACAATCTGACATCGATCAGTTTTCACGGCAGTTTTTGTCACAATTTTTACGAAAATTTACATTTTCAATTTTTTGCTCCTTTAACATTACACGTAAGATGACCAAAGGCCAGCGTACACTTCATTCAAAGGGCTTACTATCCACCTGTAATTTTGTACAAAAATATTTTGTGTGTCTGAAACACAATTTGTCAACAATTTGTCTACAGCGGGTATTCTATTCTAAAAATTCGAAAAAATCGATTTTTGCTTTTTTTTCATATTTTCAAAGTTCAGACCTTTAAGAATAAGCCTTTAAAAGAATTTACGGAAGTTCAAATTATTTTCGGAGTTATGGTGATTTTTTCCTTGTGTACTGTGTACCTTTTCAGTGTTAAATTCAAATTTTTAATATAAATTACTCGAAATTGCTTTTTTCGATACGGTTGACATGATATCTCAAGCTCTAATGCACCGATTTATTTGAAATTTGGTACAGACCTTCATAATACTATCAAAATTGGTTCGACGTAAGAGTTTTTGAAATTATTTTTTTTTACTAGGTATTTTTAAAAAATTTTCAAAGTTGAAAACAGGTTGCGAAAAAATGATTTTTGCTTTTAAATGGATGCCATTTTGTGAAAAAATTTATTTTTTCAAATCGGCTACGTCCAACTAATTCTACATCTTTGTTTATTAAGAATTAACTAAAATTTTATGTTTCAAATCACCAGGAAGGTTGGAATCATATCAGTCAGGAGACACCTTTTTTTTGAGTCCCCACTTTGCCGGCCTGTACCAATTTCAATTTTGAATTTTTTTAAAATTTTTATACATTTTTATACTTTTCAAATATCAATAATAAAACTGATAAAAAATGGATACTAAAAATGTTTACTGTTTTTTTTTTGTTTTTTTATTACATCCGTAAAATTACCCCAAAATCGAGCCTCTAGCTAGAATTCCCCCTTAAGGGGAGGTTTACTCGAGAGTCGTTAAAAAAATCAATTTTTTTGCAGAAATTGGTAGCTAATTATGTGTAGAATATGTTCTCAAAGTGATTTTGCTGAAAGTACTTTAAGGGAAGGTTTAGTTGAGATTTGATGAAAAAATCGATTTTTTTGCCGAAATTGATAGCAAATTATGTGTAGAATATATTCCCAAATTGATTTTACTGAAAATAATTTAAAAACAAGATTCTTGCACATTAACCGAATCCAGCTTTCTATAAAAAAAAAAAATTCAAAAAACGTAGTTCAGGCAATAATGAGTATTAAATATAAAATTTTGAAAATACGTTTCTTTATATATATTTTATAATATCTCGGAACTACATTTTTGGAACTGGTGGACACGATAACTCAAAAACTATTCGATGGATCCTTTTTTTAAATTTTTTATTTTAAAGATAATTTAATTCTTCAGCACCTCTACCTAAGTTCGATACACTTTCAATATTTTTTTTTATTTTTAAATTTACTTTAAAGAACGAAAAATAAGACAAAAATCGTAATCAAAAGTTCAAAAATCCGCCATTTTTTTTTCTTTCCGCAATTTATTGATATTATCGGTAGAGGTGCCGGTACTCTTCATATATTTTATAAATCTTTTTTGTTTTTGGATTTCGGTGGTTTATTACCGGCGCTAGGATGTCCACCAACAAGGCATTGGATTTTCGGATCGTCACACTGCACTATCTATAAAATGGACAATTTTTTATATCTTTCCTTGAAAAATTTTTTTTGTGTAGTTTAATACTTAATAAAAATTGATATTTGTTTCCGTTCTTGAGAAAAAAATTCTAGAAAAATACATAATTTTTAAGGACTCTCGAGTAAACCTCCCCTTAATATTTAAAAAATATCTGAAATGCAATACGAGAGGGTTGTCAACCAAAGAAAGCAAAAACGACGTTACATAAAGCAATTTAAACCGAACCGATATTTCCATTGACAATCAACACTTATCGGTTAAAAACGAAAACACCAATAATTTATGCTGATTGAAAAAAAAATGTCAATTAATTAAATAAATAAATAAATGACCAGTGGTCACTGTCGCAGTGACTTAATGAATTTGTTACGATTTCACAAGTGGAGAGTAGCCGAATAGAATGGCCGTCAGGATATATAATATGTAAGAAATCGCCTCCAGTCACACTTATAAAATAATATTTGTTAGCCGCGCACACCCTACAGATTGGGCGTCTTCGCACTTTCTCTTAATGTGTACAAGTCAATAATACTTCGCGCGGCTGGTCTATGTACAATCGATTTTTTTTTCCAATTTGATTTACCGTTTTATTTTAAACTGGAGCAATAAACGATATGTTGTTATTAATTTCAAAAAGAAAAAAAAATCTTAATTGGCCCGCGCGTTTACCCACCTACAAAAATAAAAATCGTCTTATTTTCGATTTTTTCTCCACTACACCTTGCAGCTAATATAATTGTTTTGTGTCGGCAACATGTTCCAAATTTTAAAAAATTTCTTTATTGTTTGTATTGTCGCTCTGTAGTGAAATTTATATGTGGCATATCGTATTGGAACCAGACAAAATGTCTGAAGATGAGTCTGTAAGAAAAAATGATATTTTTTGAAATTCCAAAATTACCACCAAAATCGTCGTTGTGTAGTTACTAGGGATGTTATGGATATGAAATTTCGGATACGGATACGGATACGGATATTTAAAAACATTTTTTTTCGGTTTCGGTTTCGGTTACGGATATGTAATAATATCGGATAATGTTTCGGATACGGTTACGGTTAGTGATGAGCAAATGCAAGACCAAGACCAAGACTGCCAAGTCTTGGTCTTGGTCTTGCTAGAGCAGTTCGAGTCTTGATCTTGGTCTTGGTCTTGCAAAATGCAGTCTTGGTCTTGGTATTGCTAAAAAATCTTGCACTTTCTTGCATTTTTTTATTACCGAATTTTTTCTTTCTAAGATCAGAATTTTCTCTCTTTACGGTATTAATTATACTTTCAAACTATTTAAATAGTTTAGCAAGACTCTTGCTTTTTTCTTGCTTTTGTCTTGGTCTTACTCACTTGAGTCTTGGTATTGGTCTTGCAGCCATACTTATAGTCTTGGTCTTGGTCTTGCTCTTGGTATACATAGCCTTGGTTTTGGTCTTGCAAAAAATGCAAGACCAAGACAAGACTGCAAAACCAAGACTAATTTTGTTCATCACTAGTTACGGTTACGGATAATTGCTTTCAATGAACAATTTTTTTTTTTAGAAAAAAGGGAAAAATCTTACCCCAAAAAGTGAATACCAGACACACCTCAGTATTCCAACGGCAGTTGCCTGTTATTATCCGAAACAAATCCGAAACTTTTATTTTCGGATACGGTTTCGGTTTCGAATATGTAATTATTTCGGATATCCGGTAGTTTCGGTTACGGTTACGATTGTTTAGGCGAAGAAAATTCATAATCTACTTGGACAATCGTGAGTTCAAAAGTAGTCTGAAATTCTTTTTACAATTATCATATAAAATCAAAATTTTCGACCAAAAATAATTCAACAGAGACAAAAAAAAAAAATCCGGAATATAATTAATATGTTAATATCAACCCTTTATTAATATTTTTAAAATTAAGGGGTTCATAAATAGTGTACAACACCCCATGGACGACATACGGACATACCTTGAAGGTCCATTAATGAATTAGGACCTAGTTAAAGACAACTGCTGTGTCCTCGCATTCATCGAACCAGTGGATTTATTTTTAGTTCACACCATACGCTCAAAGACCTAATTATGTTGTAAAGCTTCACTGATTCTATTATATGTTCTATTAACCCTTCTTCGGGGGTTATTTAAGAAAAAAAAACACATAGATATATTTATACATACAATGTCATCTAGATTTAAATTGTTTAAATATAATATCAAATATATTATGTAATTGTAGTATAGCAATTACAGCGGGAGTATTTAAGATATTAAATTTGTTCATAATTTTGTATAATTTGTACTAAAATGTACCAAAACAACTATTTTCGAAAATTTTGAAACGTTTGATAAAGATCTTAATAGTTCATAATGCCGCTGAACAGATACCTCAAAAATTATTTGGCGAAACAAATTACTAAATCACAAATTTACAATCAGCAAATTAGTCATGTGTTTTGTTTAATCATTGTTGACACACTTGTATCCCGAAACAATGATTTTTATTATGCTAATCGTTAAATCAGACATTAAAGAATAGCCATAATTAATGAATATTAAAAAATAGAAATTTTAATAAAATTACAGCTCATACTTATTTAAAATGATCTTTACGTGATATAGCCATGAAGTTACCATTAAAGAACTTGAAGATAATATCAAATGAATTTTTTTTCTTATTAATCCTACCAAGAAATTACAGCGGATCAAAGTTCTTTAAACAAAAGATTAAATGAAATAATACATGTAAAATAGTTAGATACTGTTTGTCTAAAAAGTTAACATATATTTAATTAATTCAAAATTAACTATACATTCCAAACTAAAAGTAATTACTTACATTAATTGTAATAATATCGAAACGTTTTGTTCAAAATACAATTTACGTATTAACGAGTTAAGGGGTCATATACACTTGCACCGAGAAAGAATAGCAAAATCTCACTATTTTTTTTTCTAACTACAAATTAATTCAAATATCACTAATACCATCACTCTTGAAACGATTTTTTTATTCTAAAATTAAAATTTTTTTTCTTTAAATTAAAAAAAAATATTTTATTGTTTCAAAGAAATTTGCTTTTTTAAACCAAAAAAAATATTTTTTAGATTTTTTTCAGTAGTCAACAAAATATTTCTTCAATTAACGTTTACTCTGTGGTTCTCAAAATTAGAGATTTTATGGATATCCGTAACCGTAACCGAAACTATCGGATATTCGAATTAATTAACTATCCGAAACCGAAATCGTATCCGGAAATAAAAGTTTCGGATTTGTTTGTGATAATAACAGACAACTCCCGTTGGAAAACTGAGTTTAAATCGAAGAAAATTTTTGACGCATGTATATCTTTTGATAGATTTTCGTTGATTCGAGTTTAGCGTTTACTTATTTTGGTAAAATTTTTCCTTTTTACCTAAAAAAAAATTTTCACTAAAAGCAATTACAAAAAAAATATTTTTGATTTTTTTCAGTAGTCAACAAAATATTTGTTCAATTAACGTTTACTCTGTGATTCTCAAAATTAGAAATTTTATGGATATCCGTAACCGTATCCGAAACATTATCCGATATTATTACATATCCGTAACCAAAACTGAAACCGAAAAAGATGTTTTTAAATATCCATATCCGTAACCGTATCCGAAATTTTATACCCATACCATCCCTAGCTTCTACTCAAAATCTTCGAATTCCGATTACACTTTTGGAATCAATGGTAAAAAAGCCCCGCGCGAATTCTTTAAAATCATTTATAAGTTTTAATTAAAGGTCAATTTAGATCAAAATCGTTTTTGTTTTTTTTTTTTTCTTCTAAATGAAACAACAGTTACTTTTTTTGATGACTTACACACCTCATAATAAAATTCGTAGACATACAATTAAAGAATTATTAACTAAAGAACAATTGGTTATTTCAATATAAAATATGTATGTGTATACATACGTATATGTTAACTAATTTAGATAAAAATTAAAACAGTATTTGGTTGATCAAAATCGTTTTTGCTATGACACACCGTTTACGAGATATTTACGATCAAAGGTTTACGATAACTACAAGTATCATTTAAAAAATAAATCGCCAAAATTGCCAACGAGGACATGGTTTATGTGGACGTACAAACAGAAAATGGAAACAATTTTTTTTCTATATAAATTGTGAATTTTAACACAAATATTTTTCATATAAAGTAATTAACGATAATTACCCATTTATGAAATATTTAAATGACGTAGATGGCATTATGTGTATGTATTTCGTGCCGATGGCATTGCATTTATAACTTTGTAACTGGTCGTTCGGCCATAATTACAAATAATAATTATCATACAATTTTTGATGCCATCTTTATGTTTACTAATAAATATTGACGTACAGTCCTCAATCATTAAATTCGGGTCACACTAGTACTAGTTTATATTACGTAAAAATTATAAAACTTGTATGGTCTAACAAGGGGAAGTTCCTAACTGTTTCCCACCTTTTTTGGGGAAATTTTTGTATCATTTTCCCGATTCAGTGTTGTAACTTTCAAAAAGACAAACATCAAAATATTCACAACATGGGATCGTTGCTTTGTCACTTTTCACAACAAAAATCGTACAAACACGAGTCGACTTTCGGCCATTACGCCATCATCAGGTGAAAAACTTAACTATTGTCTTAAGTGTTAAGTTTTTCACCTGATGATGGCGTAATGGCCGAAAGTCGACTCGTGTTTGTACGATTTTTGTTGTGAAAAGTGACAAAGCAACGATCCCATGTTTTTAATATGGATTTTCACAAAGGAAACCTTTCTAATATTAAATATTTAATCAAAATATTCATCTAGACAAAATAAAAATTTACTGTTAGGCAAAAACATCTCATTTATTAAAACGTTTGTTGATTCCTGATCTAATAAAATGTACTTGACGTTAATGACGTTAATTTAATCGTCGAAGACTGTAAATTGAACTATTTATAAAAATAAAAATTAAACATAAACTTACCTTTGAGATTTGAAACTTGTGTTGACTATTCTCGTTTATATTTTGAGCGTTTTAAATATCACAATTGTTTCAAGAAGACCACTATCTTCAAAATATCACAATAAAAATTTCGTTTTCAGTCACTTTTAACCCGACATTTGTGATTGCACTTGTTCAATACCACACTCAATTTCTGTCAAATGACCAAAAGTTTGAGTGTTTGATCGATTTAAATTTTGTTCAAACATCGATATTGGATTTCTTTTTTGGAAAATATTAAAAAAAAAATCAACTGAAAAGAAAATATATTTTTAAATCGATGTAAAAAAGGTGGACTTTTCAAATGGAAGGGGAGAGTACGATATCCGAGGTGACAAAATTTGACAAGCGGATCTGAAAGATTTTAGCATTCTAAGCAAAAAATAATAAGTAAAAAATTTTGAAATTCGCCTTAGTTTTCGAGATATCGATCGTTAAACTTGTATTTAAGGTGACCTTTTGCCCGAAAGTTAAGCCAGTTTTGACAATAAACTTCGGTTTTTGATATAAATATATTTCACCAAAATATTACACCATACACAAATACAATATATCCGAATTTCATGACAACTTAAATACAAGTTTAACGATCGATATCTCGAAAACTAAGGCGAATTTCAAAATTTTTTACTCTTTACTTTTTGGCTTAGAATGCGAAAATCTATCAGATCCGTTTGTCAAATTTTATCGCCTCGGATAACGTACTCGTGCCAAATGGAATTTTATTTTGAGAAAATTTAGGCACATCAATTGCTCGTTCCACATCAATGTCATCCCAACGCCGGTTTTTTTTTTTTTTTTGAAAACTGAAATTTTAATAAAAATTAGTAAAAACAATTTTTATTTTTCAAGCGTACTGTCAGAATTTTAGTAAATTAAGCGCGTAACAATTTCGGAAGCGTCTTTGCAATTTTTGTCGGGCAATTTTGTTTGGGCCGCTACGAAGCCCACTCAATTTTAAATAAATACCTAGGTTAATAAATAAATACCTAGGTCGAACGCCTGTCGAGCAAAGGATCGATGGTGTAATGGATAGCACACCTGGCTAGTTACCAGGAGATCCTGAGTTCGATTCCCGGCCAATGCGGATAATTTTTTCAATCACTTTGTGATTTTTAATTTACATATGTGATTTTTAGTCATGTTAACCAAGAAAGTCGAGTGCTTAAAGTTTCAGTTTAGCTGAACGATAAGTGAACATATGAATACTACGTGTGTTGAAATGCAGACAAAAACTGGTCATACGTAATAGTGTTTCACAAGCACTCGATAATATTTGAAATTGAAAAATTGTAACTGCTTCTCGCATTACAGAGAGTACATACACATAAGTGATTGAATGTTGTCTGTACTGGGCGCCTGTCGAGCAAAGGATCAATGGTGTAATGGCTAGCACACCTGGTTAGTTACCAGGAGATCCTGGGTTCGATTCCCGGCCGATCCGGATAATTTTTTTAATCACTTTGTGATTTTTAATTCAGAATGCACTGTGAGAATTTTAGCAAATTAAGCGCGTAACAATTTCGGACGCGTCTTTGCAATTTTTGTCCCGGACATAGTACCACAAATATTCACGTACACATGATTTTTTTTTATTTTTAAGTTCTGTTATTTTTGTTTCATTTACGTTGATAGTGTCGCCTACGCCGCTACGAAGCCCACTCAATTTTAAATACATACCTAGGTTAATACTTGCGTTCCACTCGAGCTGTGTACGATTTGGACCTTCACATAATTTATGGTTTATTGTTGTAATCAACAATACAAAAAGTAATTTTTTTTGTTTTGCATAAAACACGTTAATATATTTATTATTATGGGGAATATGTATTCTAGTATTTTCTATTTTTGTTGGCAACGCCAGAATTATTTGGACTCGACGACAATAATCAGACGGGTGCAATCATTGCAATAACTGGTCAATATGTAAGTCCCGAACACAGACCAATGAACATATTATACCATGTGAGTTTTTTGAGAGTTGCCATTTCTATTACGACCAAATTTTTATGATGGAAAGGTTCTTTTCTTGGATGTAATGGAAATGTAACCAAGAAAAACACTATCGGTTGAAGTAGCCTCAAGTACATATGCATATTTTTACCGACTAACTGATAAAGAAAAATTAAAATAATTAAACTTGGGTAAAAAAAAATTTTTTGCTCATTTGTGTTGTTAATTAATGCATTAGATCAATTTTATCGAAAAATTAATATATAGTCCCATTTAAAAATCTATAAGTTTGTATCATACCTCGAAAACCATAAGAGCTATAAAGCTCTTGACTATAGCAATCGGTTGCCCCCGTCGATATCTACAACTCTTATTTGAACAATTTTTCGATTAAATCAACGGTTTGGCTGTAATAAAAATGGCAACTCTCGAAAAACTCACACAGTACATTATATTATATAGATTAATTATATAAATGTATAACTGAGGCAGTCAGATACGAGCAAGATACGACCGAATAGTATTCAGTAATATAGTAATTAATGCAATAATCAATGGTATTCGTTTTCAAATAATTATTGTAAAAATATAATATTGATAATAAAATTTTACTTTTTTGAGAAGAAATTCGAAAATTTTGAAAGAAAGAAAGTGGTATTTGCTTTATTTTAAAAATAAGTACGTATACAAATGATGTCTTGCAATAATTATAGTCGCATTTGCTCAAAAAATGACATTATATTATATTCCTGTGTCTTACCCTGTTACCTGCTTCAAGAAAAGTGCCAACAAACTGGCTTTACGCTTTACAATATAATAGTGTTCATTGGTCAGTGATTCCGACGCAAACTTCTTTAGTCTAGTGACCCTTTTTCAAAAAATTACTTCCCACCTCCTTTCCAAAAAAAAAAACATACAATTTTCGAATTTTTTCTTGTTATTTTATCTTTAATTTCTCAACCTCCATGAGGAATATCGTAATAATTCTAGCTGGAGATTTTTACAAACCCCTAGGGAATAAAATTACAAAGTTTCATCAGAACTTGTCAAGTAGTTTTCACGTGATCTGCACACATACAAAAACCCAACTTATCATTTTATTGTATATACAGGGTGGCGATTAAAAACCAATTTCGAAATTCCCTGACTTTTCCTCGACTCTGAATAAAATTCCAAAGCCTACTCCGAAAAAAATATTGTTTAAATGCTTAAATGCTCGTTAAATTTAATTATTTCTAAAAATAAAGTTTTTTGACGACATTTTTTTTTTTTTTGGTCGTCATCTGCCAAAAATACAATTGAAGAACAAAAAAAACAGGTCGTGAAAAAACTTTTTAGAAAAACTATCAGTCGACGCTCTCACCGGGGCGAAAACTGAAAAAAATCCCTGCCTACGACTGAAATTCCCTGATTTTTCCCTGACTATTCCAGAAATTCAAAATTCCCTGACTATTCCAGGTTTTTCATATCGATCGCCACCCTGTATATAACTAACTGTGCCCGTCGATTTCGTCTGGAAATTGTATGAAATTTACAAATAAAATAAATACATTAAGTAATTTTGAAATGAATTACAAAATTTTAAATCCTACGGTTGCAATAGTGATCCGAATCATTTAGTAAGTTTTAGGGCAAGAGTTCCCAATATATGGGGGGAGGCAAGGACAAATATTGGGATAAGGAAAAATACGTACATCAGATTTATTTGTTTTGAGATTGCAAACGATATGGCATTGTGGGCCGCATTTTCGGAACCTCTATTTTGGACTATTGTAAACGATACTATACGAATACTTTATAAATAAACTGTAGACACAATGGCAATATACCTATGTATTGTATATTATTATTAATCTATGTATGACGTCTAAATTAGCTACTTTTAACAACATTTTAATGAGTTTCGTTTATATTGTTAGATTTTTCAAAACACGGACACAACATTATATTACATTAAATTTATTTAATGTAAGTAATTATACATACACAAAGTTCCCTACCAGTTCTTACCACAGATACACTGTGCATGTAATGTATGCAGACTAGTGATGGACATAATTGTATTCTTTAAAAATAATCGGATTCTTGAATTATGAGTGATTCAAATAATCGAATGATAAACATATAATTCACCTATTTGCTGGTATAGTTATCAGGGGCGTAGCTACCGCCGTATCAGCCGTATCAATGATACGGGGCCCCCGGGCTACAGAGGCCCCTAACGTGTGTAAGCAAAAATTAGTAAAATGTTATCCATAATGTCACTTAATCTCGTGCTTCCCGGGAAAAAAAACATATTGACAAATGTCAAAAAAGCGACCCCTTTATTTCCCCCAGTTTCTTCGGTATCGCATTATTATATCAAAATGACAGCTAAACCTTTTTTTTTGGGCGACCTTATTTATGCGATTTTTTATGCGGTTTTTAAAAAAAAAATGGCCATTAAAATGCATAATATGAATCAAAATCAAGAGACAGTAAGAAATTTAAACATTTCCTATAATAACTTTCTTTGATAAAAATACTTTTTAACGACTTTTAAGCATTTAATCAATACATTGCATAAGAACATAAGTTATTGCATCATTTAATTTTTTTACAGATGTATTTTTCAAAATTTTCATAAAAATGAAATAAAATGTTTCTACGTGTAAATTAAGGTTTTATCTTGTTTAGAAAAGCAACTTCTATTAAAATTGTGAGGTGTTGAGCGTTTTGAGTTATGAATTTTCGTTGAAACTTTTTTTATGCGGTCCCGATCCACCGCGTAAAAAAAGTTTTCTTTACAATCTGGACCGAATTAAACTTTTTATAGCTATTTATGCTATTTTTGAGTATATTCTTTTTGTGCGATTTTTTGTATGCGGTCCCTAACAAACGTATAAAAAAGGTTCAGCTGTAGATCGAATTATTCCCAAAATCTAATGCTACGGATTATTTAAAAAATCGAACTATCGATTATTTTTAATACGAATTAACCCAACGCTAATGTACACTTACTAATACCAATGTTCTGTGGTTTTAATTTCGTCTTGATTACCAAAGTGTATTTTAATTGAGACAAAATTTTAATAAGAAATAATTATTATTTTTGTTAATTATTTTTTTAATACCCCACGTACATATATATGACTGTATGACAATGTATTTTTTTATACTATATTTAATCTGATGCTGGGGTTCCTAAAAAAAAATTATGATTTTTTTGTTTTATAAGCTCGTGTAATATGAAATGTCGCTTCCCGACCACTTGGCCGACCATGTAATTCAGATAAATATCGACACTTTTTTAAGCATTAGAAAAATGTTTCAAAGTAATTCGTTACCGTAAAACCGTCTAGACCCGGACACTTTGCACCAATCTTCAAATTAAATAATTTCTACATTAATCTGCAACAATAAACATTTGTTCTTGACGTCATTAGAGAGAGAAAAACATCCTCTAAACAGCTGTACCAATAAAAACTACGGATTTCAACATTTACTATCTCATTTTACAGAATTACTATTCTCCAGTTTTTCAAAGAAATAAAATGTGTGTCTAACTTAGACATGTAATTTTCATCATAATTGTTAAATTGTTTTAGTTTTGACATGTATGTGTTCAGAATTTTATCGCGCATCATTTAATGATGTTTGAAGTTATATTCGATGTATATATAAAAAACATACATGCAATATATGTATATCCGTTTAGACCCGGACACATCAGTTTATTACACTATGGCCGCGATTCGCACCAGTTATAACTCCCACTGTCCATACGTTAATATTCCCCCCAGAATTACGCGGTTTATGCCTCCTTCTGGTGTCGTATCGTATGTTTACTTTATAGAGAGGCATACTATGCATTGCCCTTCTCCCTTCCCACAAAATATTTTGAAGTCTTTGACAGGTTCAAAGACATCAGGCGATATAAAACACTGTCCTAAACCCGACGGCAGAGGTTAGTTTACATGTCATTACATTATTTAAGTAAGTGTCCGGGTCAAGACGGATTTGGGGTGTAGACCCGGACACTTACTAATTATTTTTTATTTTTTTTATTTTTACTTATAATGAAACAAATGGGTCAGGAATATAACAAATTATATACGCTCTTTCTAATGGTAATACTTTTATTGGTGATATCTATGAAGGAAACATCTATAAACATAAAATTATACCAAAAAATGTAAAAAAGTGTCCGGGTCTAGACGGTTTTACGGTAGCTCTAAATAAATTTCTTGTAGCCTGGAATCATTCCCGCCAGTAACTGGAATAACATTAGATCGTGTAATATGAAATGTCGTTTTCAGACCACTTGGCCGACCAAGTAATTCAGAAAATATCGACACATTCTTAACCATCAGAGAAATGTTCAAAAGCAATTCGTTTAATTTTAAATCGAATTCTCGTAGACCGGAATTATTTCCGCCATTAACTACAATAATACCTGTTAGGTCGTGTAATATGAAATGACGTTTCTCAACCACAACCCTAAGTAAATGCTGGCGTCACGAAGATTAAATTCAAATTAATTGTCCTACAAAGCTTTTTACAAAATTTTGGACGTGTTTCATTCTATACGGACATGATCTTACTATGTTCACTATAGAAACTCATTATTTAGCTTCTGTTAAAATTTGAAGTGAATCGGATAAAAATGAAAGGAGTTAAAAGTCGTTTAATTTGTCCATTAGAAAAATTATTTGATCACGATTTTGTCAACACAGAAAGCTTTGGTTTTTTGTTATTTTTTTTTTTATTTATAAATACATGCTAATGGTGTTCCAGTATAAATCGATTCAAAAACTTGAAAAAACTTGTTTTAAAATAGGTGCACAAGTGGCGCTATAAAACAGCCAAATGGTCACCGAACCGCCACTGCATACAATTCAAAAATAATTATACTATTAGCGAATACTGGTTTTTAGAGTAAAATTATACGGATGCGACCAGTTAGAAAAGGCTGCTTAACCATTCTGTTTTATCATATAGAATTTACTACATTCAACTTATTACGAATCAGTGATATGGCTCACTTGTTTGTTAAGTGCACTTAATCTCAAGGTCACCGATCAATAAAATTTTTGAGAGCATGTCTTTGACTGTTTATTAAAATGATCAAATGTTTATTGAACTGTATTTTTTTTCTAATTAAATCGTTATCGATCATCGATCGATCCTTTGCACTGATTAATTGACAGTCGTATTTGTCATTCAAACCGTAGTCAGTTTGTAGACATTTTGTGAATCCATTCACTGGTTTGATTGGAGGTAAAATTGGAGATATAATAGAATGTTAATAATAAGGGCACAGGCTATTTGCATTCAGTAATCGGATATTTGTATTTTGTAAAATTTAGCTTTTCTGAAAAAAGCATTTGCACTCAACTTAGGTATAATTTTAGGTATTACCTACATATATGATAAAAAATATATTACTTTACCAAATGCAAATGTCCTTTACTGAATCAGTGTCGAAAATAGTGCCTGTCTATTAGTGATGTCGGATAGTTAATCGATTAGTCGGTTTAGTCGACTAATTTTGTTTACATTTAGTCATATTTTCTTCGACTATTTTACCTTCGATTAAATGATTAAAATGATTAATTTTTTTTTATATTACTAAAAACGACTAATTTAAGAATTTTTATGTATTATTTATTGGACTTCAAAAAATAGAAACTAAAAAATTATCTGTCTATATGATTTTTCATATCTTTCTTTTTCTTCAAATAAAAATATTAAAAGTCCATAATTAAATTCAAAAGAAAACCTCGTTTTTGAAAGAGTCACATAGTTTGCCTTCCCATGAATTCGACTAAAAATTTAGTCGATTAGTCGACTACTCTGTGCTCGATATTTTCGACTAATGACTAATTTTAATCTGAAAAACAATTTTAGTCGATTAATCGATTAACTGCTTCTCGGTCCGACATCACTACTGTCTATACGCCTGTTATTAAATATTAAGCTTACAAAAACAAATTTTTAAACACGTTCACTATTGCTATACACGAATCCGTCTATTGTCGCACTAATTCTGACGCCAGCGTCCGTGTAAAAGCGTGGATACACACGTTGACTGTGGTACCTAACACTTCTGGCATCTATGAACGAACGTCACAATTATCTACACCAGTAGTGACACTCAAAGTGTGGCGCTGATATTGCAGTGAGTGTGTTAAACCAGAGGTCTCTAACAGTAACTTACATTTTTTTTCAACTCACGGAGTTTTTAGAATCTTATTTAGGGGAATTTTTTTTTAATTAGGTCTGTATATAGTTGAGCGAGCGAATGTTTAGGATTAAATTGAGTTAAGGAAACTGTGTCAAGATGGATTTCCCGTCGGACCTGTTTCTCCTGAATCTGATCCAGATTTATCTTTCAAAAATGTTACCGTTTCTACAAGGCTTATGGATTTTTTTCTTTTAATTGAAAATTAAATAGATTTAATTGACGGGAGACAAAATATGTTACAATTCAAAAGTCAATACACAGACTACTATTCACTTCTTGTCAATAATGATGTAATTCTTAATTATAATTACATGCATTAACTAAACTCATTTATTATATATATTTTGTTAAAATTAATATTCACTATTAATCTGACATTTTTGATTTTTTTTTTAAATTTGTAATTTGTATTTATAAAAGGCTAAATAATTAGATAACAATTCAAAAGAATATTGGACTTTCAATTGTGGATTACTATGGACTCTAACTGCCAGGCAATATGAAATAATAAGCAGAAAAATATAAAAAGGAAAAAATATAATTTCATTTCTATCATTTCAAAACACGAGTATAAAGTAAGCAAATTCGATGATAATTTTGAATTATTTTTAACGTTCGAGCAAAAACCATTTTTTTAAATTTGGAATTTCAATTTAATTTTTGTAATTTTAATAATAAAGGCTCATCTGCATAAATTTAAATATAATATTATCGCACAGTACAGTGCTTAACACGAAATATGTAACACTTGGCTAGTCAATTGTAAGCAGAGTAAAATTTACTTTTTAAAAAAACAAAACAAAAAAATGTTTGTGCCTCTGTGCATGTTAAGAAATTGTTTTTATACGATTTTTTTTATGAAATTTGACCATTCTGTCTTTGCCGAACAAAATCGTATTGTATTACGCATAAACGTACATTCGTAATTGGGTCAATCCGATGCGAACGTACAGTAAATTCAGAAAATATTCGAATAATTATCCATTGTTAATTAAGGAGATTGGATTGTTTCCAAAAAAAATGATGAAAGCTAGTTGAAATGACCAAAAGTTTCGTTGAAGTTTCATGTTGATTAGGAAGCTTATTGTTTTAAAGAAAATGGCAAATCCTTATGGAACTGATGCGAAAAATCTTGCATAATAAGCAGGTATGTCTCTGTAAACCTATATACAAATTTTAAAAATGACAAGAAGACGTGTTCATGAAAAAAAATTTTATTTTTGGAATAAATCCATTATTTATTGCACTGGCGAACTAGTATCTGGCGAAATGTGGTGAAAGAAACAAAAATTTCAATTCACTATAAAATTCAAACAAACTCCATGTCCAGGGCTGGGAACTATTTAAAATGATTTCATTTTAAATATGTATTTAAAATACAAAATGGCATTTTGCATTTTCTATTTTAAATAAGTTCGGTCAAACCATTTTCCATTTTGTATTTAAAATGAAAATTTGAATCCATTTTACATTTAAAATAAAAATGCTTGTATACTTAAATTTATGTTTATAGATATGACACTTATGACTCATATTAATCATAGAACTAGAGTTGAACGTAGTCTAACAAACTGTAAGTTAAATGTAAGTTGATTAAATTGACTCAAATTTTTTATAACTCAAGTTGCAATGTCACTTGAGTTAAATTTATAACTAGAGCTGCAGTTCTCTCAAGTCAAACTTTACTGACTCAAGTTTTGTGTTATTATCTTTAAGACACGTCGATAAGAAATGTTTTTGTATTGCGAGTAGATGATTTTTATATGTAATTTAGAAGTCGCAGTTGTAGCGTACTCAAGGTTTGAATATGTTAAAGCTGAATTAAATTTTACAATATTTTTGAGTTCGTTTTCATATCATGCAAACTTTATAAAATTTTCTCAAAGGACTGCCTTTATTTGATTTCAGTACGTTTGACATTTTCTTAACTTTTTTTTTATTAATATAAATCAAGATAAAAAATTTATAGAATAAATTTAAAGTAAAAAAGCATTTTGCATTTTATAATCCATTTTAAATAACTATTTTCCATTTTCAATTTTAAATAATATGTTTAGCAAAACCATTTACCATTTTGTATTTTAAATGCATTTTTGGAAACCATTTCCCATTTTCTATTTTAAATGGCTTCTATGAACCATTTTTCCCAGCCCTGTCCAAGTCCAACTTCTTTAATGTGTAAGTGGGTAATTATTTTTGTAGCATAGTGTAAATGTGATGTTATATAAGTGCGTTAAATCGATACATCGTGAAACAGAATTATGAAACTACGCGAATTTGTAATACGATCACGGTTGTTTCGGATTATTTTACGAGAACGTTTGATGACGTGAAATTTAAACGTGAAATTTGATTGATTAGGTTTATGTATCGGAACAGAATTGATTAATTTTTTGCGGATCCAAACAGAAACATTTGTTCAAGAATCTATTTTTAGAAACTGAAACAAAAACGGAATACAGATAGTACAAAAGCTCTCTGGGTAAATGATAGGCATTACTCTGAGTCTTATGAATGCAACAAATTTCAAATTTATCCTCGAAATAAAGGGAAAATAAATTTTTTGTCGTCCTGGGCCCGGGTTCACAAGATTTTGGTCTAAATTCGACTCTGCCGACGAATATTTTAAAGATGTAAATTCCAACTGATTAAAGTTTAGACCGAATACTTTCCCAATTCGAATAAATTCATACATTGGTCTAAAAGGTCAAACAAGTTAACACCTGGTTTCAAAATTAAATGAAAATTAAATTGTAAATTAAAAAAAAAAAGAAATTTTGAAAGTGGCGCACATTAAATCTTAAACGTTTTATATTTAATATCAAAAAATGAGAGAATCCGCCGGAATATGCATAAAAATTAACATTTTTCTTTAAAAAACATCTTAAATCGTTATTTTCTTAGTAAAACCTAAAAAACATACTTTTATTCTTCTAGCGACTAAGGACCTATCTATTTAAGATGCATTATTATAATGATTAAAATAGGATCTACGGCCTAAATTAATAAAAATTAACAATTCATAACGTTGTTTATGTTCATATTGTTTTGACTGCATCTGTATCTACCAGTGCTAACTTTAATTGGCTTAACGTAACGTTGATTACGTGTACCGTACCGGTCAAAAATATAGGTACAAATCCACGTGTTTCCGTTTTTATATATTAATTCAATTTTCAGACAACAAAAAACAATTATTTATGAATTTGAAAATAAAAAATTTGTTTATTAGAAGGTATGTTGTTTATTTTTGTCTGCGTTACGTCATTTGTTATTTAAAAATTAATTTAACTATTTTATAAATGAATTAAAACTACTACGTTTTACATAATTAATTTTTTTTATTGAAAAAAATTTTCCAAAATTTTTCATCTTATTAATAGGCGCAAAAAATTCACCTTTTCACTGAACCATCAGTTGTCGCTCATTAAAATTTTCAAATTGATACCAAAAGAAACTGACGGATTTACAAATAAAAGTGAATCATTCGAAATAACCACTAGAATGTGTAGTTTAAATGAACAATAATCGTATGAATTGAGCCTAAAAATATTACAAAAAATGTGCCATAACTTGCGCGGGTCATATGGGTCAAAAGTATCAAAAGGTTGTGTCCACATTTAAGATTAATATTTAATGGTAAATTATACTTAACATTAAATAATTGTATTGTATTTGTTTTTCAGTGATTTTTTTGTGTGAAAATATTTTTAAAATATCAGTCAAATTTTTTTTGTTTTTATAAGAAGTAATAAAATCATAACAATATAAGAAAAAAGTTTATTAGAGTAATAAACATATTTATGTGAAAGACTCTAAACCAGTCGTATAAAAACCGCTTCAATTAAATTTAAAATGTTTCGTTAGTACGCATGTCTTCAACAAAAACAAACAATCTGATTTTTTTTAAAACTTTAAAACAATTAAACGAAAAAAAAAAGTTGCAATTAAAAATCTCTAGTACCTAATTAACATTTAATGAATATATTTAAAACCCGCCGAAACACAATTAACTACTTTTACTCAACGAAAGGGAAATTAAGAAATTCAAACGTGAACAAAAAAAACCATATTTTAAAACAGACAAAAAACCAACGACAAGGACCTCATAAAATCATCAAAATGCTACCACTGGCCACTTATGGTCCATTCCAGATGCTGTGTTTACCAAACCAAAACCAAATACGCCAACAGTGTACTACGCCAATCGAATTCCCCAAACGTGTTCAACGGAGACGGCCGGATCGAGCAATTCGATGCACCTCACAAAATAAAATTCCATTCAAAGCGGAAACGAATTTCCCCCAAAATTGAAAATCACAAACAAATGTCCAAAAAAAATACTCCTCTAATCCGTACATACGTTAATATCACACACAAATTTCCGTCCGACAAATTACATTTTCACAAATTTTCGTAAATTTTCAACGCCGCTCATTTGATTGTTTTCAAAAAAAAAAAAAAATTGAATAAAAATTAATAATTACATAAATATACACACACACTGTTTTAAAAACTACAAACTAAAAAAAGATTCAGACTTAAGTCCAACCGCGATAGTTGTGTTTGAAGCACTGATGGTGGAGGCCCGATCGCAGTCCGAGCCAAGACCGAGGTAACAGGTAGAATTGCTGCGTTTACCTTTGTATAACACATACACACCAATACACCTTGCTGGTACCACCACAATCAAACAAAATATATGTACACAAACAAATAAAATACATACACCGTCCACTCCAATCGTGTATATATACGTATATTGAACGCTTTTGGCTCCTGAACAAGAAGAAAACCCAAGAAGGTAACATTGGAGATTTTAGTCCGAACACATATTATTGACTCGCATTCGGCTTAATCACTGTATTCATAAAAAAAAAAAACTCTCAGTTTTTGTATCACGATTGTACTAATATATGTATAGGCTGTCTATAAAAGAACTTTAGAGTTTTGAACAATTCCGAGCAAATGGTCTTATTAATTATATTGCAGAAATCAATATCTTATCAAGCTGAATGCATTGTTGAACGCAACCGTCATAACAGAAGACTCAGGTATAGGGTTGGAAAAAATTTACCGGGCACTACAGGTGTTTTTTTTATGACCAGTAACCGGGGAAAAGAACGGAAAATTTAGCACTGTATCTAGTGGCCGTTTTAAGAGAGGAATTAAAATTTTAAATTTGTATCTCTAAACTTAAGGGCTCAAAGACGTCCCAGTTTAATTTTCCTGGTTGCTGATTTTTTTGTCGAGCCTTATAAAAAATATTTATCACTAGCCGTACCCGCGACGTCGTTTATCGCAAAACACTGTTATAAACTCAATGAAAAGTATGTAAATATAATAATTATACATAAATTTTGTGTAATGCAGGCACATGCTTAAATTGGTTTTTCTATTTTTCCGTGGGAATGAGGAATTTTCCCGGAGTAAAAAGTATCTTATGTGTTGACCCAAGTAATAGGTTATCACCACACAAAATTTCATCAAAATCCGTCCAATAGTTTTTTTTTGCGTAATACGTGCACATGCACAAAATGGTTTTTCTATTTTCCCGTGGGAATGAGGCATTTTCCCGGAGTAAAAAGTATCTTAAATCTTATCCTAGGTAATAAGTTATCACCACACCAAATTTTATTAAAATCCGTTCAATAGTTTTTGCCTAGTGTGTGCATATGGTCAAAATGGTTTTTCCATTTTCCCGTGGGAATGAGAAACTTTCCCGGAGTAAAAAGTATTTTAGATGTTGACCCAGGTAATAAGTTATCCTCACATCAAATTTCATTAAAATCCGTCCAATGGTTTTTGCGTGATGCGACAAAAATGAGACAAAAATTCTAAAAATTGCTGTTTTGGTATCTACATCGATAACTATTTACAGTACCAGTACAATTTTCCAAAAATATTCCATGTACAGAAATGGTCTCGTTACAATTTTATTATATGTATAGATAACTTACACCTAGGTTTCTGAAAGGTTGCTTTCAGCAGTAGGTAAATGATTTGTAAGTATCGGATGAGAGGAGTTGTTTGACCAATTTGCAAACGTTGCCAGAGATAAGCTGCTCTAAAAAATCTTTGACACAACACAAGCTTCAGTTGGGGATACTGCTCCTATGTAAGCCGTGCTACAAATTTGTAGCAGTGTAGGGTTGAAAAAAACTTACCAGTTATAACCTAAGACCGATTTTTGGGGTATTTTTTTAACCCGGTTATTACAGGTGTTTTTTTATGGCCAGTAACCGGGGAAAAAACGAAAAATTAGAACTGTATCTAATGGCCGTTTTAAGAAAGGAATTAAAATTTTTAATTTGTATCTCTAAACTTAAGGACTCAAGGGGTTATAAGTTTATTTTTTCTGGTTCCTGATTTGTCGAGCCTTATAAATATTTATCATTAGTTGGAATTTTCAAGGTTTCTGAAGGGTTCGTTTCAGCAGTAAATGATTTGTAAATATCGGATGAGAGGAGTTGTCTGACCAATTTGCAAATGTTGCCAGATAGGCTGCTCTAAAACAACCTTCAGTTGGAGATACTGCTCCTATGTATGCCGTGCTATAAATTTGACAATATTACCGTTCAAAACATTGATTCGTTACAATATTTAGCTTCAAAACCCCATAGTCCTTTTTAATAGACATCCTATATATTGGCCCCGGTTATGCCTCCGATATACACTTTACATATAACAACCAAAAATATTGAACATTACCAAACGTACATAAATTTTAATTTTGAGCCAGTGAAATGTTCGTATACTGATGAAAGAAAAAAATTATTGACCCTTTGTGGACCATTTTTTTCCGAAATAAAAAATTCAAAATACATTGTCGAATATATTTACCGAATTTTACGAGAAACCGTAAAAAATGTACTTAAATATCCTATGTTTTATCCCAAACGTTGTTTCTAGCCAATGAAAGACCCTAACTAAATGCGTATCCGATATGCACTTGGTGAACATATTTCCAACAGTTTTTCACAGATTCATTGAAAATTTAACAGAATTACAGGTGATTTTATATATGTAATTATTTAAACTGTTTTTATCAAAAATATTAATTTTTGACGAATTGACCAATATCTGGTACTTGGACGGAACACATCCGTGAAAGGGTTAATAAATACTAAAGTGGCAAAAGGTGAGAGAGCGCGCGGAGGCGTTTTTATTTTTCCAAAGAGGAAACTGTGCAACCAATTCAATTTAATTATAAAACGGTATCTTTGAAATCGGATCATTAAATATATGGTCCACTGTATGTGGATATTTCCAATCGTCCGAATTTAAAATTTAATTAATAAAAAATTTTATGTGAAACGATTTATTATGATTTTTGCATAATCAATGTAAGGCTTGATTATACAAGTAAGCGTCTATAGGATCTTTAGAAGGATACAAATTAGTTCTAATTCTGCACTTTTGATTTTGTAATTTTTGACGTTCAACTAATATTCAGTTTGGCTGACAAAAATTTCAAAAAATTTCTCAATTTTTAAAATTAAGTTGGTAGAGTTTTTTTTTAAATAAGTTTTTTATTATTTAGCAAAAAGTGTTTGTTTATTCCCAACAAATAGGAAAGGAAAAAGTCTGGATAAAAAACACCCATATTATTGTTGAATTTAATTTGTCTCGAGTCTCTCAAGGGAAATTCCACTCTTATTTCAGTCCGCGGCAAGTCTAGCGGAAATTTCAGCTATCAATAATTAAATTTCTATGTACCTAAAACGTTTATTTGGTTATTTCAAAACAGAAATTTGTATTTTTGGTTTGAAATAATCAGATTTTTCACACATATCTTTACCGTATAATTATTTAAAAAATTCAAAATGACTCCATATTAAGCGTTCATCCATTAATTGATAAGTAATTTCATAGATATATCATTTTATACACGGTCTGATCTGTTTGAATAGAGACAGACCCACAAAAAAAAAATACAGTTAGATTTTTTCTATGACAAGTTACATCTGAATCAAGATATAGATAATAGACTTAACAATTAAGAATATTAATATTTAATTCTGTAGATCCGATCATATAGATGAAAGTTTCAATGATTTAATCTGATGAAAAAAATCATAGATGGTACCAAGTTGATAAATTTTAGAAATTTTTTTTTTTCATCAATTTATTTAAAACAATTTGAATTTTTAATTTTAAAGAAAAATTCATATTTTTTTTTTGAATTTATGAATTATTTATTAGAAATTTTCATTTGTTTGAATACTGGTTTTTATTTAAGTACTAAAAGAACTAATTTACTTAAAAAAAAGTTTGACCTTTGTTAAGTACCTTAAAAAATATCCAAAGAGCACCTATTCGGTTTCAGCGACGCTTAGTCTGGTGTTGCATAATGTGATCGGAGGTTATAAATAAAATTTAATGCAGGTTTTTTGTTTTTAATTTATAAAAATTAATTAGGTAGTTTAGGTGCGAATAAAATTGTTCAAAAATTTTATATAATCCGTTCGTGTGGGCGCCAACAAGGTCAATGTAAGTTTATGAAAAGAGAATCGATGTACAATTTCTAGCAAAGAAATATTTTTTTTTGACATTTAAAATTGCTTTGCGTCAACACTGAAAAGTGCTGATATCTTCTGGCTGATTATTATACTAAAATATTATAAATATGAAAGTGAGTTTATATATTTGTTCAGTTTATTTTTGCCCCTCAACCGTTTAACCAATCAACTTGAACTTTTGCGTGGTGATAATCAGGGAGACGAATAGGCCACTTTTACCACAAAAAAATATGTTCTTCTCAAACTATTGGCGGTACACTCTTAAAACGATTTTGTTGTTCAAAGTACTTTATTTTTTTGGCCAAAAGTATACGAAAAAACGACTGAAAAACTATTTTTAGTCTACTGTGATCACCATTATGAGAAACTTCTTCAATGATTCAGCTCTTTAAAAATAGTGTACATAATTCCACTAGTTTTCCATATATATCCTCTTACTTTTTAGCACGTAAAAATCTAATTCGCTTTGGGAATGTGAGACTATAATTCATGTATTTTTCAATTATCGCAAGCAAATTAGAAAGGTTTACTTTGTGAAAATCCATATTAAAAAACATGGAATCGTTGCTTTGTCACTTTTCACAACAAAAATCGTACAAACACGAGTCGACTTTCGGCCATTACGTCATCATCAGGTGGGTTGTAGTTTTTCACCTGATGATGGCGTAATGGCCAAAAGTGAAAAGTGACAAAGCAACGATCCTATGTTTTTTTTTTTTTAATTTAAATATACATAAATATAGCTTAATTCGGTGTATTGACTGCTCACTGTACGAAACCCTAATTGTGCGGGCCCGATTCGCTCTTGGCGGATTTTTTTAAAGCAGTCTTACTCAAAAAAAAATTTGATATTTTTGAGAATTTGTAAAAACGTATAAAACAAAACACATAAAGAACTTCTCTAACATATTAAAACAAAAACAAAAAGAATAAGCTTTTAAAGTGAAGAAAAAATTTCCGTCTCCCCTTAAAAATTCAGCGGTCCTTTGTCCGTTTAGTCAACATCGCTATAGTACATACGTACCAATGGTACACGCACACATGTGTACAGCATCCAAAAATAATAAAATCGAATGAACACATCTATCGTTTCAACCGCGAGCACACGGACTCCACCGAGAGGAGAGATCTCTTTTTATTGAGATGAGACCGTCTGTTCTTCGTCGACGATATAGAAGAAATATCCAATGGTGTTACCTTGAGCCCATGTATTTATTAACAAAAATCACGTATACGTTATAACATACCCTCCCCGTTACAAATACAGCCGTGCCGTGTGTATGAGTGAAATAGCAATAGAAACGTACGCGCCATTTTAAATTCAATCAAATCAATGACTACGGTGAACGGACAAGGATGGATATATGCTCGCGTATACTTAATTTGTTGTGTTGGTAACAACTCATTAAAAATGCCTAGTTTAAAATCAGCCGGAGGCGTAAAATGGTCTTACAGTGTATACACTTTTTTTCATAAATATATTTGAAAGTTCCAAAACTGAAGTGAGATAACAATTATGAATAAAAATATTTATGTTGGCATGGTGCGCGGTGTAGCGTCTGTCGCGGCCGTCGAATGACCAGACCGAAGGACACTGATTCGACTCGAATTAGTGTAAATACAGAACTAGGAATTAGTGGCACTAATCAACCACCCAACTTGGATAAGTCCCTTTCGTTCGCTGCCAAACGTAGAGAAAAGAGTCGAGAGAGTTTTTTCAGACTCAAAAAGGTACAAACCTCTTGCAAACAATATCCTTGGTATTTTGGCGTTCTGTTTCGATATCACAAATTTTTGCCAGCTATTTCTGAGCCAGTATTCCCGGTAAAGTTAAAATTACTACTTAGAAAGTTAATGTAGGTAATAATACTGTCTAAATTTCACGACCCTGGATTCCCCGAAATTTTGTAAATATCGAAATCAGTTCCTAATAAATTGTTTTTCAATTTGGACGAGTCCTTTAAATCGAAGCGGTTTGGCACTAAACGATTTTTCATTCGCTACCAAACGTAGAGAAAATAGTCGAGAGAGTTTTTTCAGACTCAAAAAGGTACAAGCCTCTTGCAAAAAATATCCTTGGTATTTTGGCGTTCTGTTTCGATATCACAAATTTTTGCCAGCTATTTCTGAGCCAGCATTCCCGGTAAAGTTAAAATTACTACTTAGAAAGTTAATGTAGGTAATAATACTGTTTAAATTTCACGACCCTGGATTCCCCGAAATTTTGTAAATATCGAAATCAGTTCCTAATAAATTGTTTTTCAACTTGGACGAGTCCTTTAAATCGAAGCGGTTTTGCACTAGACGATTTTTCATTCGCTACCAAACGTAGAGAAAAGAGTCGAGAGAGTTTTTTCAGACTCAAAAAGGTACAAACCTCTTGCAAAAAATATCTTTGGTATTTTGGCGTTCTGTTTCGATACCACAAATTTTTGCCAGCTATTTTTGAGCCAGCATTCCCGGTAAAGTTAAAATTACTACTTAGAAAGTTAACTAGGTAATAATACTGTCTGAATTTCACGACCCTGGTTCCCTAAAATTTTGTAAATATTGAAATCATTTCCTAGTAAATTGTTTTTCAACTTGGACAAGTCCTTTAAATCGAAGTGGTGTTACACTAACCGATTTTTCGTTCGCTACCAAACGTAGAGAAAAGAGTTGAGAGAGTTTTTTGCTTCAAAAAATTGATTTTCAGACTCAAAAAGGTACGAACTTGTTGAAAATAATATCCTTGGCATTCTGGCGATCTATTTTCACACATCGAATTTTTTCTAGTTAGTTTTGAGCCAACATTCCCGGAAGAGTTTATATTACTACTTAGAAAGTTAACTAGGTAATAATACTGTTTCAATTTCACGACTGTATTCCCCGAAATTTTGTAAATATTGAAATCAGTTTTTAATAAATTGTTTTTCTTAGAAATCATGATATTCTTTGATACCTATAATTATCAAAACTCCAATAAATAATCAATTTTAAAATTATTGCTAAAAAATTGTTAGTCACTGATATTTTTAATGATATTCCAAAAAAAAAAAAAAACACTTGTGATCATTAATAAACAAAATAAAAAAGGCAAAAAATTGCGTTTATATTTAAATTATTTCTCCTAATTTTGTTGCTAAATGTAGCTTATCACCTTTATCTTCGACAATGTTCTTCGGTATTTTTATTTTTTTCCTTTTTTTTTGTAACAGAAATTATTTAAATTTTCAAAATTTTTATTTAAATATATGTACCTAATTCTGAATTCAATCTTTTTCAATGTACGTGATGATTTTAACAGGTGTAGAAAATACAAACCCCTTTTCGACCCTTAACGTTTCGCAGTGCCGGAAAAAATATTAATGCAAGTTTAAAATAAAAAAAATGCACTTTGCAAGAGGTGGAGACATCAACGGGCGAACACACTACAAACCGCTTTGTTCAACCCCTGTGTTTCAAACCAATGATTCCCAACTTTCTTTTTTATGTTCCTGTCGATAACACTCTTCAATAGAGAATATAATAAAATATTTATTTTCAATAAATTATATTCATATTTCGTACGAAGATACAAATTCAAGACGAATTCGTACGAAAAAATGATAGATTTTATTGAATGAAAGCTATCGTTATAAAATCAAAAAAAAAAAAATTGGATTGAGAGCGATTGAGATGATCGCCCGTTCCTCCGAAAACTTTCGAAAATCCTATCAAAATCGATTAAAATTCAAAAAAACCAAAAACCAAGCTTAGTAACGAAATCGTTCTTGCAGTGAGAAAGCCGGGTCTCGAAATGAAAATAGGCTCCTGAATTAAGCAATATTTGGTTAATGTAAAACAAATTTTTACGTTTTTTTTTTAAAGACTAATCTGTTTTTCTGTTTTTTGGAGAATTAAAACTCTGGTAAAATTTGAATGCCTATGATGGCCTGCCCAAATACAACTTTTTTGGCAGTAAAGGATTTCATATGATTTTGATTAGTTTTTTCCCATTTATTTAGTCGTTACGTTTGCCATCGCCCCCTCTACGATAACCTTTTGAATCCATCCTTGATGGTTTTGGAGCTATCGCCAGTTTTAACATTCTGAAAAATTTGAAAGTGTTTTACGACTTTTTCCAGACTTTACCTAATTATGAAAATCGATGAAACTTATCGAAACAGACCCTTATCTTTCATATTAGTGTTGAAAAATGTTTGAAATTTTACATAGCGAAATAGGATTAGTAGCATACCTTTAATCGTCAGTTGACGTGAGCCACATTTCATGAATAATCAATCATTGTGGGAGTTTTTCAAAAAGTTTTTACGTTTAAAATTTGGGTATGGTGAAAAAATTTTTTATTTTGTAAAATTTTCACTTAAGTATAGAGATATATTATTTTTCACAAACTAGTTTTCGATTGATTAAATCATCTTCAGGTGTCCCCTTCTGGGTTTTTCCTCATTTCTTAACCAGTCCATTTATTGTCTTTAATTTATGTATATACTAGCATTTCCCCGCGGCTTCGCCCGCGTGGAATTTGAAATTATGGCATCTAGTTAAAACATATATAGTGTACTTTCATACGTCGCTATTACGCGTCGAATAGGTATTATTACTTTTTTCTTTGGAATTTTCCCACAGAAATACAATATTTTCCCCGGGCAAAAAATAGACTATAACATTCCTTTAATAACATGCCAAGTTCAAATGAAATCAATGATTCTTTTTTATACTGTTTTAAATATATATTTTCCCACGGGAATAAGCCTTTCCACAGGAGTTAGATATTTTCCCGGGATAGAAAGTAGTGTGTGTCTTTTCTCATCGTCTCTGTAAACAATATGCAAAGTTTGAAATCAATCATGCTTTTCTTAATAGTCAGTTGTTATTTCATTGTTTTCTTTTAAATACATTTTCCCTCGGGAATCAGATATTTTATCAGGATAAAAAAAACCTATGTTTGTCGCTGTATATCGTCATATTTGTCTATCATCATTTTTTGTTTCACTTAAAATATATTTTTCCACAGGAATGAAATTTCCCATGGGAAATTTCCCGGGGCATAAAGTAGTTTGTGTCCTTTCTCATCCCTTCTGTTAACAATATAAAATGTTTGGAATCATTTATCCGTTTTTTAATAGTCAGCTGTTGTAATTTAATGCATTTTCCCTCGGGAATGGAATATTTTCCCGAAATAAAAAGTAGCCTATAACCGCCTCTGGCCCTCAAGCAACGTCTGTGCAAAGTTTCAAGTTGATTGGTTAAGCTGTTGAGGCGTAAAAGCCAGTCAAACAAACAAACAAACAAACTCACTTTCGCATTTATAATATTAGTAAGGATTCTTTTATCCAAACTGAATTCAGTTCAGTTCAGTTTTCACCTGAAGATGATTTAATCAATCGAAAACTAGTTCGTGAAAAATAATATATCTCTATATTTAAGTGAAAATTTGACAAAATTAAAATTTTTTCACCATAATCATTATGGATTTCCACAAAGTAAAATTATCTACAATTAATTATGTAAAATTTGGGTCTTTCCTTCATGAGACGCGGACAGAAACCCTTAAAACTGGGTTGTCACTTTTTATTTAGTTACTATTCATCCCTTTCACTTTGGTTTTTAAAGTTTTATACTTAAAATACAGACAATGGCCTTAATAGCGTTTTAAAATTATTATTGTTAAGCCTCGTATCCGGCCCGTTTAATCCGTGCATAGACTCCGGCATCAATGAAATATCACCGATTTTAATTATACCAGGCAACATTAATAAGTTCATTACCCAATAAAATTTTTGTTTTCACTTCAAAAAGAGACGCAAACAATAAAAATGAAACTTCACCTATAAAATTGCAGCATATTCTGTTTATGTGACACCCGTGGGCACTATTTTATAAATTATTTATGTTAAGTAGCATTAATATTTGATTGTGGCTTGAAGCATTTTTACAGCACACTGTCTGTATAAAATTGTTTATGAGTGTAAACCGTACATCGAGATATGGTGTAGCTAAAATAACTATTTACAGTTCGGTACATGCATTAAAAATTTTTCATTTTGATTTTAAATATAAAAGAATCATTTTGATCTAACGTAATAAAAAAGCAACATTTTATATTTAAAAATTGCTTTTAAATTGTATATCACTGAAATTTTTGTAAATCAGTTAGTAAAAAAGGAATACTGGAAAATTAATAAATTTTAGTTACTGTACACTCCGCCACAAAATTACGTTGCTTTGAAAATAACATTCAAAGAATATTTGATTTTCCTTGACAGCACTGAGTTGCAGGTAATCCAAATTTTGTCACATTGTTTACATAAAATAAATATTAGATGTTGTCTAGAATTTTCAACTATCAAAAACTCATCTGTGGCTGCGTGAAGGGTGTGTTTGTGTATTTGAGAAGAAACACTGGAATTTTGACTCTCTCTTAATCAAAGTAATACCCCTAATATGAGTTTTTTCTCTTCCATATCTATCGATACACGACCAGTTTGAAATAACTCAGCTAAAACGGAAGTGTTAAAAAGACCAGATAATTACATTCCTGCAACTATCCTGCAAAATCATGCAACTATCAAAAACTCATTTCCGGAATTTTCGACGAATTTTGGTGCAAAGACAATGTAGCGATATGTCGTCCTTCGATAAAATATACAAATTTTGCTATACATTTTTTAATTTATTGTGAAAATTTTTGTTGTATTATTATTTGCACCAGCAATATTCAGAAAAGAAATTAACATTTGAATAAAATTAAATGGCATTCCAAACGCGATTATCTCGAAACTTCATTTTTTTAATATATCGAAACAACAACATCAAAATTTTTTTCGCTATTTGTACTAGATTTGGCAGTAAAGTAAGCGAGTCCACTCGAATTTCACCATTTTTCACCAGAAAGGTTAATGTATTATTGAAGGACACTGTAACATGTCGATACAATTTTGTCACGACCTGTAATTAATAGATTTTTTTTGTCATAATATTAAAACACTTTTTGTGACATTTAAAAATTTAATTATAAGGAAAAATTTTGTTTAGAAATTTTAGAAATCGATAATATAATGAATGGTTTTTATACAAATTAAAAAAAGACAGACAGACTCGTGTGTACAGATGAAGGTACATCCAATATTGAATTTTAATTTTAACAATTTTCTAACAGAATAAAATAATAATCGTCCAAGGCCACGTGGATGTGAATATTCGTTCGATTTTTTTGCCTATAATTTATTTTTAAATCATCTAATTCAAGGTAACGATTTTACGCACAATTACTGCAATTAGACATATATAAATTAAATAATTATTTGCGACAGGCACACATATATTATGATAATAATTTCAATATTTCTCGAAACCTAATTGAAGGCTTGACTTCAAAAATAGGCTAAGTGTCGAAAAGCCTGTTTTTGAAGTTCAGTCTTCAGTTAGGAACAATCTTTTTTCGTGTCAATGTAGTTGCTCTGAGATAGTCAGGTACAAAAGTATATCTCAGCGGAAAAATTTTCTTTTATCAAAAATTAAGTAGGTACTTAATGTATTAATAATTTTCAGTTATTATATTTGTATACCTACCACTCGTTTTTTTTTAATTTCCGGCGCTTATGTTGCAGCAATATTATATTGTTGAAAAAGCGTTGTAAAAACGTTGTAAAATGATTTTTGTAAATTATATTTCAAAAACGGCGTGGTCAATAATTTTTATTTATATTTTATAACATTAAATTTTTATCAAATTCCTTTGACATGTTTTCATTTTATTCAAAAAAAAAAAATAAATAAATAGAGTTTTCCCATAAGAGCCCGTGTTAAAATTACAAAACTTTGAAACCGTTTTTCTCAAAATTGGGATGGTCAATATTTTTTTCAGTAAGGGCTCGTATTCTTGGTATTGAATTAAATAAATGTCTAGAGAAGTTTCGTTAGAATCCTTTGAAAAAGTCGTTTTATCGACCAACTACCTTAACAAAGAACGCGACAAACATGATTAATTTCCCAATATCTTTCCAAGTTATAAAATGATGATCACCGAAAAACAAGTTCAAGCGAAATTATCTTACTGACGTTGTCGAATTATATATAATTCGTTAAATAATTTATTTTTAAATTTTAACTGATAATTCTTGTGGTATAAGGGAACAAAAATATCGAAGAAAGAAACGGTTTATCGCAGTTAATCCTTCTTTATCCTAGGACCCAAAATCTCTTCAGCCACTTCCGCAACTGTAGCAAAACTTGCGAAAATCCTATTTTCAGTATTTTCCGATTCTGGTGCCTGAATCCATCGTTTCAGTATGCTTATTGTTGGTAACCTTTACTCATAGGTCAAATATTATATTTTTTTAGTGTTTATACAAAAAAAAAAAAAAAGAAACAAAAAAGTTGATTCTCATTATTTGATTGCTGCATAATAATATGATACACAGCCTTAAATAAACAGAGATGCAACCAGTGAACATTTTTATTGCATGATAGAGATAAAATTGAAAAATTTTAGAGGGAGACACAACCATTCGATATCGCCAACTTGTGATGCTGTATAATATATTTATAGGCCGATTAAATACATATTTCTTAATAGTATCGATGATCTGTAAGTTTATTCACACAATTATCACACCATCTAGTTGTCAACAAAAGTATAGATCGGGTCACGTATCCTGGCAATAACTCGTGGGCATGCATGGTAAGTACGAAACAAATACATTTAACGAGTATCTGCACTTGAATTACCCTAAAAGAAACACACTTACAAGAAACTTAAGAAATTCAGAAATATTCAAAATAGACAGTTTGACCGGACCTTTCAAAAAACAGGGGCTTAGCCATTTGTTTCATTTGTCTATGCGATGATGCGGCCCTGAGTGTCGATATCTATCTGAATTACATTCTCGATCACATGGTCGCGAAACGACATTTCATATTATACGACCTAATGTTATTCCAATTAATGGCGGAAATGATTCCAGGCTACACGAATTCTATTTAAAATTAACGAATTACTTTTAAACATTTCTCTAATGCTTAAAAAAGTTTCGGTATTTATCTGAATTACATAGTCGACCAAGCAGCCCCGGATCTACGATTTTTTAGAACCGGGGCAGACACTTGAAAATGGCGCCCCCTTCCAACGTTTGACATAAATTGTCAAAAAAACTCATAAGTTCCTTTATAAAACTCCAATTTTTTCCGTTGCGGCAATGATAAAAATTGAGGGTTTTGTAAAGAATCAATATAGGTACAAGTTGATTTTTTATTTTAATAAATCTACCCTGAAAGCACTACAAGTTGTGCCAATTTCGAATTTTTATCACCAGCCCTATCAGAGACACAGGTGCGGAAAATTCCAAAATTTGGTAAAAAGTCAGTTTTTGGAAGTTTGTAAAAATTAAAGGATACAAGTTTCACAATTGAAATAGTGTGTATTTGTTTCATAATGGGTAGTTGTACCCGTATAGCTATTCTCATGAAAAATACTAAGCGAGGTTTAAAACATAATAAGAAGAAAAAAATGTTCAAAAAGGGAATTTTGCTAAATTTTTATATCCAACTTTAGGTAAAGTTTTCTTATGAAAGGAACGAAAATAGGTTAAATATGGGCATCACTTAAAATAGACAGTTATGTTATTAAAATGGTTTTTATTTCAATCTTTTAGGATGGACGGTTTATGAAATATGTGCATTGTTCTCAATACTTCAAATATAATAGAAACAACTGGAATAATATTAATTTTTTCTAAAATGGTTGAGCAACCAACTTTTTTTAGCCCATTTGATATAGACCGACCTAGTATGATTTTGGCGCCCCCTGAAACTGACGCCCAGGGCAGAGGCCCCGGTTTGCCTCCCCCCTGAGACCCGGGCCTGCGACCAAGTAATCGAGAAACAACATTTCATATTAAACGATCTAATGTTATTCTAGTTAATGGCGGAAATGATTCCTGGCTACAAAAAATCTATTCAGTGTTCAAGACTTGCCTTTAAACATTTCTCTAATTTATTTATTTATTTATTTTTTTTTTATTAAATATACTGTCAACTCGTTTATTGTGGGTAAGATCATTCACAAAAGCAATATAATGTATGCAGGCAATAATAAAAATGTTAAGTGACTATATAATCGTGTTAATATTGAACATCTCATGACGACCTCTGTGATCTGAGACTGACCACGGAACGCACACATCTATATGATACCCATTCATATGAATGCATGGACACATCATGGACCAATTTACAACACAAAAAAACCAAACGAAAATTTTTTTATCAAAAATGCAACATGCAAGTTTCATTTCTTAACTCTGTTTGTGTTCAACGCTCTATTTTTAATGACCTTTCTTTAAGCCAAACGTAACGGACTCTGCAGTGCTCATTATGATCAACAACAGTATTATCGCATTTTAAAAGGCTTCTAAAATATTATTTTTCCCTTTAGCAACTGAACGGTTTGACTAGAGAAATATCAACTTCAGAAGTAGCTGGCCTCAGCCCGCAGAGTCCACTAAAAAGTGAAAAATTTGTGCAAATATTGTATGTATGGGTTACAGCTTAAGAAACTCAAAGATTTCAAAATTTTAGTCGTTCATTAGAAAAATTGAATCACCAGTTTAAAAGTCCAGTCAAATGCAGTGTGTCTAAATAGTTCAATTTCCTCAGTTTCCAATTTCTACTGACAGTAGTCCAAAATTAACCGATAATTTGCCAATCTCTTCAACATTTAACAGGAAAACAACGTCTTCTTAACTGATACTCAATTTGGACACACGCAAAATGATATTTTAAACAATGCAAAACGCTAATTTATTTAAACAATTTTAAAAATCGAAAAATGTTAAAACAACGTTTGATTTTTTCTGTTATTCGTTCGACATTTTATAGCGTAACTCCAACTTTAAAGTCTGATAATCGCTATGGCATATATAAATGTTAGATCCAGAGACCCAGACTTGCGAGGTCCGATCGACCTAACAGCAGCAACAAACAGTAACCATGAACGTACACATAAATGACATCAAACTACTGACTCAATATAAGCGTTCGAGTAGAAATCAAAACAGAATTCTTCATTTTATTGGTAATTTAGAAATCCGGCCCACACAATATATTTATACATATATATACAACTTGGTGACTATATTATCATTCTGTTTAAATGCAATTTTCAAAATGTCATTTACCTCCATTAATTCTGATTTGATTCTTTCAACGAGTTTGTGTTTTTTTATTCTTAAAGTGTATGCGTACAGTAAAAGCTCAACATTTTCAGCCATGCACCCTCCGAAATTGCTCTGAAATTTCAATAATAATAAAAATAGTAAAACAAATATTTCTGCTTCACAAAATACCATTTTATATTTTAATCGTGACCATTGTTTCGAATATTGCTTCCGAGACTACTAAAATAGCGGAAGCATTGTGATCACTTTTTTAATCACAAATTTTTTCCCCTCAAAATAAAATTTTTTACGCACATTTTGTCTGTGTGTCGCCAGTTTGCACCAAGTGGCATAACTTCTGAACTATTCGATTGTTTTTAATGAAATTTTCAGAAATTATGCAGTTTGGTTTCTAGATGGTCCCCTATGAATTTAATCGAAATCGGAGTAACGGTAGCTACGCCGCTACCATGTAATTCCATTAATATACTAAATTGCACCAAGTGGCATAACTTCTGAACTATTCAGTTCTTTTTATGAAGTTGTTAGAAATTATAGGGTTCCTAGATGGTCCCCTACAAATTTCATTGTATTTGGAGTAATAGTATCCATGGCGTTACCATGAAATCTCATTATATGTCAGTATCTTATTTACTGCTATTCCCACCTCGCTCAATTTTTTATGAATCGTTTTGTTTATTTATTTTTATTAATTTACATACCTATATTAAATTATACAAAGTAATATTGGGCATTAAATTACCACGGTGCTTTTACGAGTACGAGGAAACTGTGTGCCACACCCCATTGGCAGCGTATTAGTTTTATTTATTTTCAAACAAATCGTATTTTTCTGATGAACAAGAAACAGAACATACATATATGCGCAATACGTTCTCTCTTTCTTTGAAAATGAACAACTAATGCTCGAAACAGTTATCACAATTCAATTATTACTCAATTCAGCAACAATAATAATAATACGACAAAGCAACTCTGTATGGGGTTGTCAACCGTTCCGTTTCTGGAGAAAGTTTAAGCCGTCCCGCCAAGAATCCTTGCAGGGCGCCAATTGTCCCGGAAATCAAGAGAACTGGAAGTTTTCATTCAATCTTTTAAATGGAAAGCTTTTACCCACAGGTAAAACAAAATGTACCAAAACGACGTCTTTGATTCTTTATTATTTGTTTAAACAGAAATTCATTTAAACAATTTTTCAACGAACCTCACTTTTATTAGTTACAACTGTAGAGCTTTTACTGTATTTAGTAATTATATTAATATGCCTCGTCTTAATAAGCATAAACTTCAAAATACTAATTATAAAATTAATAAATTTATAAATTTATAATATTTCGTATTACTTTTTTTATTCAACTTAATTCTATTAGACGTTAAGCAAAAACAATTTTAAAATGAAATTATTAACTGGTACTAATTTGTTTTTTTAATTTAAACTTAACAAAAAAAAAATCATAATTATTTTTAATGAATTAACAACACTTCAGTATCAAAAGTTCACATTATTAGACTAACTGAAGAAAAATTTGAAGTCATATTATTAAACTTGAGACTAAACCGAGCAAAAAGCTGGTTTTCAAAAAGGATACTTTGTAATCCGTAGTTTCTTTTGTGCGTGAATTTGTCACGCACAAAAGAAGTGAAAAAAGTTTAAATTTTTGATCCCCTATTTTGCCCCTTTAAGAAACAAATTTTCAAAAATTCTTTTCTTCAGCTCAACTGTGCAAATCACTGAGTCTGTGATGTTGTTGCAGAGTCTGTGAGTTACTACACAGACTTAGACTTGCTAATTAAAAATTTTCGGGATTTTCTAGTTCGAAATCCGTAACTAGTTTGAATAAATTTCGTATAATCGAAGTCAATATCCTAATCCTCAAAACCCGCGAATAAAAATGTGCATGTCGTTAAAAATTAGTGATGAGCTAATGCAAGACCAAGACCAAGACTTGGCAGTCTTGGTCTTGGTCTTGTTCTTGCATTAAGAATCTTGGTCTTGGTCTTGCTAGAGCAGTTTGAGTCTCGGTCTTGGCCTTGGTCTTGCAAAATGTAGTCTTGGTATTAGTCTTGGTCTTGGTATTGCTAAAAATCTTGCACTTTCTTGCATTTTTTTATTAGCGAATTTTTTCCTTCTAAACTCGGAATTTTCTCTCTTTATGGAATTAATTATACTTTCAACTATTTAAATAGTTTAGCAAGAGTCTTGCTTTTTTCTTGCTTTTGTCTTGGTCTTGCTCACTTGAGTCTTGGTATTGGTCTTGCAGCCATACTTATAGTCTTGGTCTTGGTCTTGCTCTTGGTATACATAGTCTTGGTCTTGGTCTTGGTCTTGCAAAAAATGCAAGACCAAGACAAGACTGCAAGGCCAAGACTAATTTTGCTCATCACTATTAAAAATACGTTATACTGTGTCCTAGAATTGGAGCTATACGCATATCACCGTCTGATTCATGTATTGGCTATTTGACTCGTTACATACAATGACACAGTTATTTATTCAATAATATACGCAAAATCTAGATGAACACATCTAAATGAAAATATTACGCATTGAATAGTGCATATTTAACGCACAGTTAACGGCACAAATGCGCGTAGTAACACAATAATAACTTAAGCCAGAGTACGCATATACTTAAGTACTTGCATAGGTGGACATAGAAATTAAATAAATATACAGATTTTATACATTTATTAACACATATAATAAATACCATGTACAGTAGTCTTTAAGAATATGTTTTCAAAAGAAAATTTTAATATTCCCAATATTTACGAAATTATAGCTATTTAAATGAGGCAGCAATTACGCTTTGCCGGAATGAATCGAGGCAATAATTTACATACAATATCCTATTACCTGAATTGTCTACGTTTGTCCCAGATATAAATATGTATGTTTATACTTAGTTTAAGTCAGTGTTTAATTTAACTTCAATCTTCCAGTATTTTTCTTGAAACTACATTTTTCAACCTGATCGACAATAACTCTTGAGTTCTTTCCAACCGATTGTCGCCAAATTTGATATAACCCTTCAATAGATATTTCTTTATAAAACGAACCTTAGAAAATTAAAAACTATTTTTTTACTACTTTTAAAAAACTAAAAACTTTAAAAAAAAGGGTAAAGGAATTGGTTGGTTCCAGTGACAACGATATTAGTTCTTGTCAAGAAACTGAGTATAAATTTTGGATACTAAAAGCATTCTCAGATAGCTCTCAAATTTAAACACCTTCAATTTGCTGCATTTCGTGATTTACCCGAAAGTTAGCAACAACTAAAAAATAATGAATGAGTCATCATAAGCTGCTAAAGCTTGGATCAGTTTTTGGGACCTTCAAACAGGCTTCCAAAGCAAGCGATCAACCTTTGACAATATCGAAGTTTCAACATTAACTCGTTTGATAATTACGTTAAAATACAATTGCTAGAAGCGTTGTAGTAAACGAATAAAAGTTGTTTCAACTGATTACATGTCGGGGTCATTTTGTTTATTTTCAAAATTATCATCATATCTATCGCCACGGCTGTAAACATAGACATTTTTAGTAAAATGTATCTCTTTTACAAAATGATTGTGTAATTTAAATGGAAAATTTTTATTAGTTGACTACAAGAAATTTCTTATAGACACTTGTTTCTTTCAAAAAAAAAAAATACTAAGTAGGTATATACAAAATAAAGAAAATAAAATTTACATTCGATTGCTGAAAAAGGATAGCGACATTAATTTGTTTTAAGTACATAATTAATTATTCTCTTTTTACATCAAAGCAAATTTTTAATATTTTTAAGTCGATTTCAAACATTTATCGGTCGGTAATATTCGTTTTTTTTCCAGTATTTTATTTAAATATTTGTTATTTTTTTCTTCAAACTGCTATAAACTTTCATATCACAAATCCGACGAATATTAAGGATGGGCATTGAATCAAATGTTTTGAATCCCAAACAATAATCGAACCTTAGGATCTTTTGGATTAAATTCGTTTAAAATAGAGTTACGTTTGCTATAAAAATTTTCATTTTAACGAATAATACGACATAAAAAAAGGTGTGGATAAATTAAATGATTCGTTATGTACTCTCAAACAGAATTGCCTTAGCTTCAAAAAATATAAAAAAACTTAACAATCGTCCAAAGGCTTTTAAATATCAATGAAATAAAAAGACCTGTTTTTTCATTTGCGGTTTATATGTGCTAACATAACAGTGCTAACAGTGTTAACAAACGTTACAAAGACATTAGTTAATGTACTATTAAATATCGGAAAACTTAACCAATTATCGATTTGTTACAATTGTCAATCAGTGGCTCATAGACCGTGCTAAACAAAGATCATTTGTTTGGGCGCATCATCCATTCTACTGTTATTTAAATTACACAATATGTATTGTTACTGATCCATGATTTGAGTAATTGTGCCAGGCAGTGTAATCTTTGAGTTACTAATTTGGACTGTTATCTGGGAAAATTTGGAAAAATTATTTTTATTTCATTATGTCATATCGACAGCCGTCTATGAATAACATTTTAACAACTGAAGCATTAACGTATTCATCAAAATTTCGTACAATTCACGAAGAAGGTAATATTTGGCTCGCGGGCACAATAACCGCGCCTGCTTGGCTGCATTCGGAGTAAAAAAGTTTCAACAATGCAAAGCTTTATGTAAATCGAAAACAAAACAGAAATCCTAAATTAGTGATGAGCAAATGACTTGGCAGTCTTGGAAATTTTAATAGAGACACTAGGACATAATTTGAAGGTAAAAAGCGAATGACCTCTCAATCAGGATGTTCTGATTAATTATTTTTCAAAATTTTTGAAAATATTTCATTAATACTTAAGTTACGTAATTCAAAAAATTTGAATATTTTTTTAAACACACGATACAAAAAAATTTACTAAATTTTTTTTTTAAACATTCTCTCTAATAATTTATTAAAAGTTTAATTTTATTTAAATTTATAATTGTTTTTAGTTACCATGTAAATATTCTTTTTGAACATTTTTATGTAATTTTGGATTTTTTGCATAACAATTTTATTTCACTGTGATAAACGGATGATGTGAGTTAGCTAAATTTAGGAAGACATAAATTTCTTAATCCGGTTTTCAATGTTTTTTTTTTTTTATCCCAAGTCTCCAAATTCACAAAGACGAGATTACATGACAATTATTTGACAAAGTTATTCTTCCTGGTCCTCGGCAGGTATCCCTTACTAAATATAACTGAAATACTTAACAAGTTAGGGAAAAACACATTTCACCAAACTGAAATGGATAAAAAGGAAATTCAAAGGGTTCCCAGGATAGTGCGTTGGTGAGTATAAACATTGACCATTATGAATATATCCGGATACCAATTTGGTCATTTCTAATAAATATTATTTATTATTTATTATTATTATTATTATTTGGGTTTAACAACGCTTCCCTTTCAATACCATTCAAACGACTATCAATTTTGTTGTTAACAGATTTTTGAATTTTATAGCAGTTTTATTAAAAAATATATGTATATTAACCCTCATGGAACTGGAGCTCAGTGCACTCTGGCCATCCATGAAATCCAGTTAACTTCTGTCCATTTTTGGCTTCGCAGCTTCCACAATTTGAACTGTTTTGAACTAGACGTACTAAATGCGTCAGGATACTTTATTTATACCTATATAAATATCTAAGTGAAATGATACAGATTGATGGATGTAACAAACGTTGTAGAAGTGGGGGGACTGTCGGTAGCCCGGAGCGTTTCACATCGACCGTACGAACAGACTGGCCGCAATGTCAAGTCGCGTTCGATACGTATTTATTACTTTTAACAAGAACTCCAATCACATTCATTTTGAAAACTGTTCTCGTTTTTTTTTTTCCTTTTTGATTTTTTTCGAAAAAATAACGTCAAACAACTTAGATGTTGATTACTGCAAACAGTTATTGTTAAAGTGGACAAAATATCAGTAAGGTCACCACGATTAGATCCCGTAAAAAATTGAAAAAACATAAGCGTCCACTTAACCCTCATGGGCTAGTCACTTTTAGATCTACTAACTCCTAATAAGTATCTAACAATAAATTTAGGATTAGGAGGCTTAGAGATAGTGTCTGACAATTTGTCGTGTTCTGACTTCACCAAAGCGTTTACTTCCATAAATGATGCATGAAAGCTTCCTTCCATTACCTAGGGCTAGTGATGAGCAAATGCAAGACCAAGACCAAGACTGCCAAGTCTTGGTCTTGGTCTTGTTCTTGCATTAAGAATCTTGGTCTTGGTCTTGCTAGAGCAGTTTGAGTCTTGGTCTTGGTCTTGCAAAATGCAATCTTGGTATTGGTCTTGGTCTTGGTATTGCTTAAGAATCTCGCACTTTCTTGTATTTTTTTATTAGCGAATTTTTTCCTTCTAAAATCAGAATTTTCTCTCTTTACGGTATTAATTATACTTTTAAACTATTTTAGAAAGAGTCTTTAAATAATTTAGCAAGAGTCTTGCTTTTTCTTGCTATTGTCTTGGTCTTGCTCACTTGAGTCTTGGTATTGGTCTTGCAGCCATACTTATAGTCTTGGTCTTGCTCTTGGTATACATAGTCTTGGTCTTGCAAAAAATGCAAGACCAAGACAAGACTGCAAGATCAAGACTAATTTTGCTCATCACTACCTAGGGCTCGTAGTCTGAAGGGGCACGGGCACATGGAACAGAAAAATTAAAGATAATAACTAAAAAATTCAAAAGTTTCTCAAAAGTATCTAACCAAAGGAAAGAGTAACCATGCTCATTTCTTAATGGAATCCAAAGTATATTGGACTTCATTCAACATAAGCTGCCTTGATAGTTTCACTTCTAGTGAAAATTGCTCGCTATTGTAAAAACACTATGACTGTTATTATTCTTGAAATTGTGACCGCTTGCAAGAAAAATTTAACGGAAACCATACGGCAAAGGGTTAAAAAGTTGCACTACTGACCCATAGGGCACTGAATGGGTTAAATGCACACAGACAAATGGTATTATTAGAAATGAACTGAAACAAGTTTCTAAGCATTTTGTTGATTTAATAATAATAAAAAAAATTGCTTATAACCAAAAATGGCGGATACAAGTCCATCAACATGTCTGTGTGAAAATAATTTTGTTAAAATGCGAACATGCGCACATAATACATGTACATAGTACGTACAGGTGGTTCGAACTATTGGTTCATATATGGGATATATTACTAGGCTCTGAAAGGTGCAAGAAAATAAGTAAATCTTCAACTGCGGATGGACACTAATGGATCAGTTGTTAACTAGCCAATCTGAAATGAATCAGGCTCTCAAGTTCAATGCGCAGATATAGGATACAACTTTAAGGAAAAAAGGCTTCTTCTTTCCATGCCTCAAAATCATCAGGACAATCAATTTTCCTGCTCTAACGAGGTCAAATCACAGTTTTATTTAGTGTTAATGATTGAGACAAGCCTACTGACTTCTCTCTGGATACAAGCGCACTGTATAAGAATTGTCCTGCAAACCTGGAACCAGGAGCTTAAGACTCGTTCAGGATCTACTTAGGTAGATCAATATAAATCATCTTATACATTTTTCCTATTGTATATTTATTATTTAAATCTAATGAATCAGAAATCAAATAGAAAATCGCTAATATTTTCAATGAAATGACATTAAAACAGTTGTATAAATTTATCAGTCAGACGAAACGATGAAATGATGTCGTCTCAAACCAAGAATGGTATTCCAATCGGGCCCAATTGTATATAATGTATATATTTGTACACATATTATAAACGACAATTAGAAATTCTATCCACGATTCCAATAGTTTTTAAGATCGCAGTTGGCTTTCGTTAATGTCCCCGCATGCGCACAAACAATACTTAATATATAAAATCGATGAATACATAAACGAAAAACAAAATGGCCGACATATTCACAATATCCAATCAATAGTGGCAGTCCGTGGCAGTCGATGCTCTTGTTTTTCCGTAAATATGTGCACATATAATAATATCAATCATAGGGTGCCACTATAGTAGGTGGTCTACCGACTTGTTTCAATCTTCTTTAACCTTATATAAAATCTATAAATTTAATATTTTAAAAAAAATGTAGTAAAAAATACTTTGTCCTTCATTTCTATGCCATAATAACGTAATGCGAAACGAAGTATTAAAGTAATGATGTGGGTGGTGTGGGTTATAGATGATAAGTTTGAAGAACATGGTTGGTTATTCATGCTAAACAACTTGTCTTCGAGAGAGGTTTGAAAAATGTTAAATGAGCACATAATGATATCAGGCTAAATCGTTTAACTTCTGCACCGTTGCCGTAATGCGCAAGTCATTTTTATTAAGTCTTCTTAGGCTGTCTACACAATCAGTGAAATAAGGAATAAGAAGTATGTCATCTAGTGACGTTGAATGGAACTTTAATGAAATAAGAAATAAGAAATAAGGAATCAGAAATAAGAAATAAGGAGTATGCCATCTAGTGATGTTGAATGGAACTTTAACGTAACTGGTCATAGATATAAATATGTAGGTATTTTTTTACGTCAAAATTCGTGATTTTTTTCATTTAGTGACAAAAAAGTCATCACGAACGTTACTTTTTCATGAATTCTGATGTGCAAAAATACCTAAATACATTTACTTATGAGCAGTTAAGTTAAAGTTTCATTCAACGTCACTAGATGGCATACTCCTTATTTCTTATTCCTTATTCCTTATTTCTTATTTCATTAAAGTTCCATTCAACGTCACTAGATGACATACTTCTTATTCCTTATTTCTTATTCCTTATTTCCATTGATTGTGTAGACAGCCTTAATACTCAAATAACACCAAGCTCGCATAAACAAGACCTTAGGAAACTTCTTAGTGCAAAATGTCTTTTAGAGTCAACTATGCTATAGTAACACCAGTTTGAGTATATGTACGTATCGAAAACAAAGTCACCAAGAAAACAAGAAGTCGATCATTGTGTGAGACTGACTGATGTCCATCGAGTTTTTTTTTTTGCTTTCAAATGTCTGCATATCGATCAATTTGACGACGATCAACGATCGATCGATCCACCATGTCCGAGAAATATTATTTATATTATTTAATAAACAGATACGTTCCATAATAATTAAGGGCATTATTAAATACAAATAAATAATTTATAATTAGTTTTTGTTCAATTGTTTAAATTGTTTCACATGAATTCCCTCGGTACAGAACGATTAATGTTCGAGTTTGCTCATTATGTAATCGAACGAATACAGAATTTTTTGTTTTAAGGTACCATCACAGTGTGATCGGCCGAAAAATAGTCAATTTTCATAATTTTTTTTCGGATAGATAGGATGGGAGAATGGGAATGAATTTTTTTTTACGATTAATACCACTATTTAACAATACAAAAATATTTTTTTTTATACATTTTTATTTATTTTTTATAATGCTGTCTACACAATCAGTGAAATAAGGAATAAGAAATAAGGAATAAGAAGTATGCCATCTAGTGACGTTGAATGAAATTTTAATGAAATAAGAAATAAGGAATAAGAAATAAGGAGTATGCCATCTGTGATGTTGAATGGAACTTTAACGTAACTGGTCATATATATAAATATGTAGGTATTTTTTACGTCAAAATTCGTGATTTTTTCAAAAAAGTGACAAATAGTGACAAAAAAGTCATCACGAACGTTAGTTTTTCATGAATTCTGATGTACAAAAATACCTAAATTCATTTACCCATGAGCAGTTTAAGTTAAAGTTTCATTCAACGTCACTAGATGACATACTTCTTATTCCTTATTTCTTGTTTCTTATTCCTTATTTCACTGATTGTGTAGACAGCCTAATTGTTATAATTTTTTGAAAAAAGGGCCGAAAAAAAATCAAATTGATTATCAATCTATAAGTAAGCCGCTATGTTCCTATGGAGGTTTTTCTTTTTTTTTTGAAATTTGAAAAAATGGTGGCGGTTTGAATAAAAAGTACAAAATTTAGGCCTTTTTAGGCCTCTGAGAGTGAGTACCGTTTTTAAAAAGGGCATCATTTCGAGACATGCGTGTTTAAAGTTTGTCTCAAAATTGTTTCAAATCATTGTGTCAACAAAAATATGCAATACTGTGGTGATAACAATTGATCTTATACGTTCACTGGTTGTGGAAAGACTGAATGTAAAAAGTGGTGTAACATCTCGCCAAACGGCGCCAATCGATCCACGGAGTTTTGTATTTAGACTGAATCCATTGATCCGTGGTCGTAGCAACCGTAATAATTCGAATTTCAATTTGAAATTTTGAAAGAACATGCATAACTAACTGTATGTACTTTAAGATAAGACCAAAAAAAATTAATTTTTTCAAAATTTTACACTATGATGGTACACCTTAAAGCAGTTTTTTAAGGCCAATAAAATGGTAACACAATATTTAATTTTGAAAATCAGATATTTAGGGTAAGTGCGGAAGAGATGCCGCAGTAGCCATAGTTCGTCAGTTGATTGATAGATAGCGCTATTAATGGATTATATATTTAAAATAAGTTACTTATTTAAGCTGTATATGGTAACATTTTTGATTAGTCCATCAGTTTAGTAATTATCCAACTTTTTATTATTGAAAAGTAAGTTTTTTAACATAATATTTTATCAAGCATTTAATTCATTCGAATTTAAGAATGTATATTTCATTTTTTAATGAAAATGAGTTTCGTTATTAATTTAGGTAAATTTTAAAAGTACTGTATGAAATTTTAGGTTGAAATTCCTTGCTTGCTATAGCAACATGCGGCATCTATCCCAACAAAAAGGAGAGATGCCGCATTTAAAGTTGGTATAGATGCCGCATCATGTTACATGTTAAAAACAGACTTATATACCTTAATTATGCAATTTTTTTTTTTTTTTTGGGGGGGGGGGACTGTAAATTATGCCACGTAAATATAAAAGATCCATTAGTGGATCAGGAAGAGCCCTCATATTAGTGAAGATAACGAAAATAGTGGTGATTGCCTGTGTATTGAATGTTTTGAAAGGTACTCAAAAACAAAAAAAAAGTTGACTGGTTAAGATATATAAAGTGCCAAAAATGGTTACATATGGCATGCATCATGTATGGAGATGTGTGTAAAATGCAAAATTTTTAATATGAACTATGCGGCGTCTCACTTTCTTTGATGCGGTATCTCTCCCATAGGTGTGGGAGAGACGCCGCTTTGCAGGCTCTACAAAAATATTAATTATGAATCCCTTATGACTCAAAATTTAAAATTATTTATAAATAATTTTAAAGAACAATGTTTACATTTATTGTGTGCCAAATTTCAAATCAATTAAATGCATACTTTAAGAATTATCAAGTGTTTTCAAAATGTGCGGCATCTCTCCCGCATTCACCCTATGTGTTTTTTAAGTCTCAATATAATTCGTGCATCTGCGTTGTTTAATATCTGTTCTTCAGAATTATTGTCCATAACAAACGGCCACCCACATCATTCGGCTCTGCTGTCTTACACGGAATATAATTTCGTGAAAAATGATATAATTATTCGCATTCGTATTCGTTACAACGCTGAATGAGAGTGTTCATATTAGAGATGTCGATTCTCCAAAAAAAAGATCGATTTTTGGATCGATTTAAATCGAAATCAGAAAAATCGATTAAAAAAAAATCGGCTAAAAAAAAATCGATTCTGTGAGATCGATCTAAAAAATCGAAATTTTGAAAAGTTAGCTAATAATTTTTGTTTAAGGGACTTACTTGATAGTACATAGGTAATATCAGTAATATCGTGTAAAAACGCCTTACATTATATTTGTAAAGGCGATGAATGAGTTAACTTTTCAATTATAATTATGTATAAAAAATAAGGCAATTGAATATGTAGGACAAATACCACGAATTAAACCAAGCTTATTCAAAAATTTCAAACAAATTGACAAAAAAATGTTTTCTAAATAAGTCGCTTTTGTGGGAAAGGAATCATCGTTTGCACAGATAGATGGTCTCTTCCTTCCTTTTGTGTTAATAGTCTGACTTATATAAAGCCATAGGAAGGTTTCGTTGATATAACGAGTAAAAAGTGACAATTAACAATAGAGTTTTTGGTGTTTTATTTTAACACATGTTTCTTTGTAGAATTACTATTAAAATGAAGTTATTTTTGGAAAAAATCGGTTATCGATCTCTTACTTTTAATAATCGATTCATGAATCGATTCAAATGAAAAGAATCGAAAGAAGAATCGATTTTTTAAGCTTCGATTAATCGATTTTCGATTAATTGATTTAAAATCGACATCTCTAGTTCATATTCAATGTATTACAAGCGCGAATCCAACGGAAGGGCACGGGGGTTGTTATTTATTCCATTTAATTACCCAGGAGTAAAAAAAAAACATATAGGTACGTCGCTTTATTAAAGAAAATTGTATTCTTGTTTTCTTGTTTAAATATAACATTTTTATTCTACAGGGACTCGCAATATATTTGGGAAAAGATAATTATTCATAATATACAGGCAATTCTCGTACTTACAGTATGTTAGATTCAGGGGCGGATCCAGCTCTCAAATTAAGAGGGGGTCATACTATAGTAAAGGCGTCATAATGCTTTCCTTCTAAAGTTAGCATTAAAAAACACCTTCAAAGACCACTAATTCTCTTCCAGTTTCAGGATGCTGTCAAGGGTATTAAATTTTTTTAGTAAACTTAATGACTGTCATCCAAATAAAAAGATCTTTCATTCTCAAATTAAGTATAGGAGAGATTTGAATTAACGTGACTGACTAAATTAGTGTAATTTGAGTGTAAACTTTTCATTTTTGTTATCAAAATGGCCGGATTTCTTTTTGAAAAAATGACTAATTTGAGAGAAGCCCTTTTTCTGGCGGTCCCACATGCCTAATTTTGAAAACCTATAATTCGCGTCCAGTTTCATCATTCTATCATTTTATTTGCGATTTTTAACGCATTGAAAATTTTTAATAAATTTAATGACGTCACTATGTTAAAAAAATGTTTTTCTCAGACCAGTCCTTATATTAAAGTAATTTGAATCCGGGTGTTTGGTTGCATTAGGATAATTTGAATGTGAACAGTTCATTTTTGCCATCAAAATGACACAATTCCGTTTAGAAATATGATTGATTACAGATAAATTATAAATATGGTGATTATCCGTCTTTTCCCAAAGGACAGACCGACTCTTTCTCCCTGTGCAACAAAATATATATCATTATATACCGTAAAGGGCAATCAATCTGGACATAAGGGTGAATTGGAATAAATCGAAGAATAATATTCATGAACTTAGTTTAAAAATACGAGACGTAAAAACGAACATAATTATATTTCTTAAACTATAGTAGAATAATTATTCTTTTGGGTAACAACTGTGACTAATTGTAAGCTTGAAATTGGATGAAAAATATTAAAAAATTAATTTAAAATTGACGTCTTGACCTCAATTTACCATAGAGGAAATTACATAATTTAAACCAAATGATATTTTCAAAAACTTTGGTTTATTATAACAAAGTAACCATTCTGGCGTAAATTTTTAATATATTAAAGAATATATTGTATTCGTAAAACAAATATAAACAAATTACTAAAATTAAAATATTATTGTGAAGTTTGAATTCATACCGGTCGATCCCCATTTACGGTCTGTCTATTTTGTTAATTGTACATGAATTGTACAAGTATCGTATTGCCATCTATTGAACAGTACGCAAAACTAACTACGGACAATTATATAAATAAAAACTTACAAGGTATCGATAATAGCGTGTAATGTTTTATCAAATTATTAAATTTTAGCCGCTTATTTATACTCAATAATGCGATTTTGTAGTACACTCAATTCTTTTTTTACACGGTCTTTTTTTACCTGATTTTGAAATAATTGATAACCAATTTCCAAAATTTTTTTGAGAGAATTCGTGCTAGTACATAAAATTCGTGTATTTGTTCTTATTGATGAAGCGTGTTGTTTCAAAATCAGATAAAAAAGACCGTGTGAAAAAAGAGTTGGATATACTTGTTACGGTTGCGAAATTCTGCATGAAGCCGTTATAAAATGGCGAAACGAAACTTTTGCATGGAAGCAAACGATTTATCTACAGTCCCCCCACAAGAATTACAAGACTAAATTTTTATTAGTAATATTGCTTGCGTATTTACACATTTATAAGGTACTTGCGGGTAATAACGCTCACCTAACTTTATAGATACCTGCGACACCCCTTAAGAACAGAAAATATGGTCCCAGAGCACCTAAAAAAAAATTACCCTTATTTTCGTCCCTCTAGTTTTTTATCAAGCCGATTCTGACTTAGTCCATGCATATAAGTAATTTTAATTTTCTGTCTCTTAGGCTGCCTGTACACAATCTCAGTAATACTGTCAGTATTTACTGACAAAAATAATGAATCATTATTTTTATAATATAAATTCTATATATGAATACTTCAGTAATGTCAATACACAATCAGTAATAATGTCAGTATTTCAAGATACTGACAGTATTACTGATCGTGTATAGGCCGCCGCCTTATAGTTTTTAGAGTATCTTAAGGTATAAGTGTGTAAGGCTGTATACACAATCAATGAAATAAGGAATAAGGAATAAGAAGTATGCCATCTAGTGACGTTGAATGGAACTTTAATGAAATAAGAAACAAGAAATAAGGAATAAGAAATAAGTAATATGCCATCTAATGACGTTGAATGAAACTTTATCTTAACTACTCATAGGTAAATGTATTTAAGTATTTTTGTACATCAGAATTCATGAAAAAGTAACGTTCGTGATGACTATTTTGTCATTAAGTGAAAAAAATCACGAATTTTGACGTAAAAAAATACCTACATATTTATATCTAGACCAGTTACGTTAAAGTTCCATTCAACGTCACTAGATGGCATACTTCTTATTCCTTATTTCATTGATTGTGTATACAGCCTAAGATCTTCAGAAATAAAAAAATCGAAATCAGTAGAAAAAATACGTTTATTTATTTCTCACTTTTCTGACTAAAAATCGTTACATTATCAAACAGTATAAAAATTAGTCGAAATAATATAATATTCTGGTCGATGATACGATAAAAAATTAATAAAATGAAAAAAATATTTCACACATAACGAGCCAATGAGCCACTGTTTCATCAAAATATAATTAGACAGTTTTATTGATTTTATAAATTATTAAGTACATTCTGTCTTTAATCGAAGGCCTCATATTTAGTATGTCGTTGATCGAAATTACATAAACATTAAGAAACGAAAAATAAAATTTTTCTTAATAAAATTAACGTAAAAAACAAAACGAAAAAATAATCTCTTATTAAAAAATAATACTATGTGGTTGAAAATCAAATATTAATTGTTGTCGCGACGCACTTTTCCACGCTCTATGTCCAGTGCTTTTTTCAAATTGACCACCAACGGAGTCTGGAATCTGCCCTCAACCGCACGAAAGAATACATTCAAATCCACCTCGGTGGTCTGTTGATATTCAAACGCTTGCAGAGCCATATCAAATCGATCCAATTCTTTCACAAATTTCGCTTCTGGCGTTTTTCGAGCTTCGTATTCCTAAAATAATTAAAAATGTAGTGATATTTGCATACAATTTCGTGGGAATATTCAGTTTACAATTTTTACTAGGTCTATAGTGAAAAATATTAGCTAAATAATAAATTAACAGATGCGAATAATAACTAGAGTAACGTAAAAGCCGCTATACCCGAACGCGTTCAATACTCAGAAATAACTTCATTAATACCAATTTCCAAATTTTTAGCGATTTTTCGAATGGCTGTATCTTTGTGAAAAATGGTCGTATCGGAGTCGTAAACAAAGTAGTTTAAAGCTGGAAGTCTCTAGTTTTAAGATCTAGCGATGAAAAAATTTTCAAAGCAACGTGTATCGCTCAATCCTAATAAATACCCTGAAAAAAAGTTTTCGAAATTTTTTCGGTTTCTTTTCTTGGTCCACGGACTTGGAAAAAATTTTTCTGATTTAACCACCATATGGACCGGATAACTCGTTCATTCAGCTTGAATTAGATTTTTTCAGACCTTTATACGACCACTTTTCGCTGAGATATCGGACTTTGAATGGAAAAGGATCATTTCGTCTTTGACCATCGATATCTCAGCAACCAATGATCGCACAGAAAATTGAAGATTGGTTTTAAAAACTTGAATAAATTCTCTCCAAAGATTAGCCATTGTTTTTTTCGAAAAAAAAATTTTTGCGTACTCTACATGAATTTGAAAAATCAAGAAAAAAAGAACTTGGTGGCTTTTTGGAAAATCAAGCGCTGAATTAAAAATATCGAGCAAACCATTAATGTTAAGTGTGCCTTTTACAGTTCAATATACCCACAAAAACCCCACAAAATTTCAATTTAATCCATTCAGCCGTTTTTTTGTTTTATTCGATTGAATTTTTGAAAAAATTAAAGGATCATTTTTTTGCTCTTAAACTTTTATAATCTTTAACAAAATGAAAAAAAAGAATTTTTCTCAGCTTTTTTCACATTTTTATCAATAACAGTATTTAAAGTTATAAAAAAAAAGAAAATTTCTTGAAAAATTTGGAATTTTTTTTTTTTGATCCTTTAATCTTTTCCGCTAGTGTATGCAAAATATCAAAACTGTTTGAGTATTGAACGCGTTCGGGTATAGGGATTTTTACCCTATACATTTATAATAATAATAATAACGATTTTCCCTTAATTTTTTAAATAATTTTTCCCTGTATTTTGATTTATGTAATTTAATAACTGTAGTGCTTCGATACATGCATAAATCTTGTTATTGTTTCAATTAAAACTATTTTAATTAAAGATATTATAATTACTTTTTTTTTTTAAATCATTTTAATAATCTTTTCTGCCAAAATTAAAATTGTTTTAATTAAATTAACATAAAAATCCATTTATTTTTAATGTACGCAAATTTTTAAATATTTAATTAACGTAAGCGTAAGACAGAATGCGCTTTAAGCACAAATGAATACAGTGCTTTGATAACTCTTGATAGTGGTTGGCGTCAGTTAGTGTCGTGCAACATTTTTCTGCAAAAATTATGGTAAAATTTAATTTATTTTTACAAAAAAATATTTAAATATTTATTTAAGTATATTATTAATGCGTTTACATATTTATTTTTGTTTATTTTAATATTTTATTTTGAAACCTTTTAAAAAAAAGTCGTACAGGCTATAACTGTCAAGTTATACACATCACCTGAAGTTTTTTTTATGAAATACTTATTTAATTACAGGAAAAAGGAAAAACGTTAGCTTTCAGTAATTTTTCAATTAGCAAATCTCTGAAATTCAATTCTGGCTACATTTTTAGGGAAAAATTAGTTTATTTTGACTAATTGGTATCTCAACTGTCAGCAATAACTACATTACTTTAATACAGGGAAAATTGTCATTAACATTGTTAAATTTTTTTTTTTTTTTTTTTTTTTTTATAAATACATTTTAATAATTCTTTTCTTCGAAATTAAAATTTTCTTTAATCGAATTATCATATAAAAAAATGTATTTTTAATGTATTCGAACTTTCATATTTAGTCAACTTACGCCTAGGATAGGGGGCGCTTTAAGCACGAATAAGTACAGTGCTTTGATAACTTTTTCTAGTGGTTGGCGTCAGTTAAGTGTCGTACACATTTTTCTCCAAAAATTATGGTAAAATTTAATTTGTTTTTACAAAAAAATATTTAAATATTTATTTAAGTGTATTTTTAATGACTTTATGTATTTATTTTTGTTTATTTTAATATCTTATTTTGAAAAATTGAAAAAAGCTTATAGCCTATAACCGTTGAAAATTTTTCGAAACTATATGAAACGAAATACTTATTTAGTTACAGGGAAAAGGAAAAATGTTAGCTTTAAGTGAATTTTCAATTACAGAAATTCTGAAATTCAATTGTGGCTAGATTTTTAGGGAAAAATTAGTTTATTTCGATTAATTGGTATTTCAACTGTCAGCAATAACTACATTGTTTTGATACACGGAAAATTGTCATTAAAATAGTAAAAAAATTTTAAAATTCTTTTTTTTTTTATAAAACGCTTTTAATAATTCTTTTCTTTGAAATTAAAATTTTTTTAATCGAAAATAAATGTATTTTTAATGTTGTATTGGAATTATTATATTTAGTCAACGTACGCCTTGGATAGGGGCCGCTTTAAGCACAAGTAAGTACAGTGCTTTGATAAATTTTTATAGTGATTGGCGTCAGTTAAGTGTCGTGCACATTTTTCTGCAAAAATTATGGTAAAATTTAATTTATTTTTACAAAAAAATATTTAAATATTTATTTAAGTGTGTGTTTAATGAATTTATGTATTTATTTTTGTTTATTTTAATATTTTATTTTAAAAAAATTGAAAAAAAATCCTACAGCCTTATAACCGTTAAGTTATATATATCATCTGAAAATTTTTCGAAACTATATAAAACGAAATACTTATTTAATTACGGGAAAAAAGAAAAATGTTAGTTTTAAGTAAATTTTCAGGGAAAAATTAGTTTATTTAAATTAACTGGTATCTTAACTACACTGCTTTTTTATAATTTTACACTTTGTTTACTAGATTTTTCCACGTTCGGATCCGCGAGTTCGATGAGACACCTTCGATTCTTCAAGAGAGTCTCAACTTTTGCTTAGATGTGAGTATAGATTTTATTTTACTTTATTTTTAAGCTTAATATTTTTTTTTTATAAGTTCATTTAATATTAAATTTTAAAACCTTTCTTAAAATATACGATGGAATCAAATAAAATAAAAAAATTTTCCTTTCTTTGTCATGGTAACTTTATAGACATCAATACCCTGAGTATTATATATAATACAGACCTTTACTCTTATCCTGGAAATGATACCAAGATCTCCCATTCAGAATTTTCACTCAGTCAGTCATCCCAATTCTGGATTGTTTCCGTCAAAAACTTTTTATCAAAACCCAACAAGTAGAAATAGGTGTGGAACATAATCAAATAACAAAATTGTTGTCTTACGTTAAACAATTCCAAAATTTCTAAAGCTGCTGATTTTGGTAACAGTGCGGTCAGTTCATTTAGCGCGTCCATTTCTCGTCGATGTTTATCCACCTCGGACACGCCATCATCAGGTGTCAGATCGCCCACTATACATTCGGCAATATCGTGTACCAGTGTCATTTTCATACATCGATTACGATCCAACGCACTATCCTCCGGCATTAAAAATGTAATTATAGCCATTCGGTACATGTGGCCGGCAACTGATTCGCAATCGTTAATACCTCGTTTAGCCCAACCGGCCCGTTTCAAATGCTTAAATATAAAGAGAGAATTTTTCAAAACACTTAAAATTAACTGAGAATTTTCGATAATCTTACCTTTAGTCGGCCGATAGTTTTCAAAAATTGTAACATATCCGAAAATTCTTTAGACATTTTGTTGGAGTTTGATTGAAATCAAAAAATTTTATCAAAGTAGCGGCGTCTATAAACTGAATTTGCGCGTACCACAATGTACCGTGTAAAATGCACCGTTATTAAATCACATTCCGAAATAATCAAACAAGCCAAACAAATGTCATACGATTTCCGGTCAGTTCTTGCAATATGTAAATTCGTGAGCTTCATTAGTAACACCACATTAGTGTCCGTTTACAAGTCTCAGTATACTTGAACAAGTGTATTGATTTACACCAATACGCCCAGATCAGACAGATTGTGTACATATAAAAATCTGTCGTTTGTAAGTTGCAATGAGCTACAACTTACACCGTTTCTGATTTAGTCTGTTACTGTTCGTCATATCGTTCTTATGTTATTGTTTTTTTTTAATCAATTCGTGAAATTTAAACAGAAAAAAATATGAAGTGTGTTGTATTTAAGTGTAAAAATTCTATTGAACAAAAAAATTTTCAAAGTAAAGGGATATCTTTCTTAAAATAAATAAATTTATTTTTAATTGTTGGGTATTACTTACTTGAGGCAGTCATGACAGTATATGCTATGTATGTATATATGCAAGTTGCCTAGTTATTCATCAGCATGTTACACTAACACATTCGCATGTTTGTGTCGATACAAGTATGTATCGGTGGTTACGTCACAAGAGTATGCCAGTCAGGTACTGGGGGTTATCGCACAAAAACGGGGTGAACTGCTCGACATGTTTGGAGCTTGGTGTAAATAGACGTTTTTTTTCTAAACTGTAGCACTTAATTCAGTTATTGAGTCAAGTAATTCGTATAGTGTAAATACGTCTAATTGATATTTAAGTAAATTTTAAAACATAGCCTAGTTTTTGCTAAAATAATTTTTGAAAAATTTGTTTGTTCTCAGAAAATTAAAGCATTACGTAATAATCAAACAATAATTATTTAATGAAAATTTTATAGGCATTATGTTATTAAAACTAAAAAAAAAAAATAATAAAAATATGTATTTAGCTTAACACTAAATAAAAAAAGATGGAAATAGAGTATTACGTAATAAAAAAAAGATATCTTGCTTCTTTACTGTCAAAAAAAAAAAAAAAAATTAAACATGTGCGTGACCTAAAATGTCAAATTCTGGTTTGTTTTGCAAAATTGCTGAATTGAAAAATTATAAAATTCATTAGGAATAAATAATTAAAAATTTTTTGCGTACCTACCTAATTATATTTTTATTTATTTTATTAAAAATAATTTATTTTTTATTTTTATTATTAATGTTGTACAAGCAAACACAAAAATTTAGCAAAAATGGAAAATTGCAAATTGAATTTTTTGCAATTTATCTTAAATTTTCCCCTAAAATTAACATATTTCCCTAAATTTTCAAAATTTTCATTTTTATCTGTGTATATAAAGTAATGTCGAAAATTTTATTACCTAATTTTTTTGAAAATTGTTAACATTTTTTTAATTTAAATGACACAAATTCAGTTGCAAAAAAAATTTGCAATCTAGTTTGAATTTTCCCCTAAATTCCCTAAAACATTTTCATTTGTTACTGTTTAAAAAATTTTCCCATTTCGCGTAAATTTGACAGTCAGTGCAAGACGGAATAAAACATTTGTTACATTTTTTTCGAAAAATTACAAATGGTTTGAATTTATTCGAGGAAATTTTGATTGAAAAAGTAAAAATACTACGAAAAACGGATTGAGGTGCGTGTAATAAGATTAAAAATATTTTTAAATAGCTTTGAGCGTTACTTTATGGTATTCCGTATTTGCTATTAACAAATAATTTGTTGATAATGATTATCTATTGATCGAAACATATCACAAAATCTATAAATAAAAAATCGTTTGTAAAGTATTTTATTTATTAATAGCAAAATTTTTTCTCTAACAAGAGTGTATTTTTAATTTTTGTTTCTATTCAAAAATTCCAGTAGGATTTTTTTGAACGATGAATCCATTATATCGATCTAATCGACATATTTCAATCATATTATCGAATTTATCGAAACTGACAGAACGGCGATGTTTTTCGTCCGCCCAAAAATCACCGGTATCAAAACAGTGGCTGAAAACGTTAACGCCACTGTGTGGCACGGTTGTTGCCGTCACATTTGGCTACTGGGTGTACCGGAAAAATCATTTAAAAAGTTCATGGACTGTTAAGGCGTCACGACAACAAGTGGTACGTTAAACAATCCCTGGCGGCAATTCCCGATTTTCAAAAAAAAAAATCTATATTTTCAAAAATTTCGACAGGACGAATGGGGCCCAGTTGTACAGTTAACCTCGCGCGAACGGCGATTTATACGCTTTGCATCGGTGGAATTTGATGGGCAAGTGTATATGACACCACAGGACTTTTTGGAATCGGTGATCGAACAGCAACCCAGACGTATGTCTTTTTCGCCAATATTCCAAAAATTTTTAGTCCAATTAACACTTTCGTTTATACTTTTAGCACGATTAAAACGGCGCATCCTTACAATGAAGGATATCGAAAAAATGCGAGATCTTACGCCAAGCTTAAATCGTGGTTCATCGCATCTTTTTCGAGACATGCGCGATAACGGAATTATCTCGTACACTGAATATCTGTTTCTGCTTTCAATTTTAACCAGTAAGTTACCGTTGTTAGGGCTCCGTTGTAGAACCCGTATAATTTCGTTATTTTTGTCATCGTTTATTTCTTTCTAGAACCGCAATCTGGTTTCCGAATTGCATTCAATATGTTTGACACTGACGGTAATGAGCGTATAGATAAGAATGAATTTTTGGTCGTAAGTATAGAGCCTTGCGGTATCGCTTAGTGCTGCATCACGTATCTAAAACTGGTGCACTTTTTTTTTTTAATTTTGCTTGATTTTTTTTTTCATTATTTCTTAGTAGAAATTTTTCTTTAAAATATTAGATTCGTTCCCTTTTGGGTGGGCGACTGAAAAAAATGGCCGAATATGATGAACAGACCCGACGAGAAGTGAGTTTTTGGTTTTTACTTTTTTTTTTTTTAGTTTTATTAGAATTTCAATAAAACGTATATTTGAAATATGCTATGAATCTTTCTAGAAATTCAAAAATTACGTTATATTGGAATTCTAATTGACAGTTATATATTTTTTGAATTAATTTCTAATTAAATTGTGATTAATATTTGGGAACAGAGTGAAAATTTGCAGAGTACTGGGTTTGTTTTTATTTTTATTTGTTGCTTTTTTGTGCTTGTCGCTTTTTCAAATTCTTCGTTGTAAATATACTGTAATGACAACTCCAATTATATGTTCGGATGTATGGTATTACCCATAATGCAGACGTTGTTTGCTTAATAAACGATAATGTAATTGTGTTTGAAGCCGAGACCAATTGGTACGGTTTTGTTAAGCTATTAGTGTTTTGTAATGTTTCATTTTCGAAAAAAACATAGTACCCCAATTGGGATTGTCTTCATAATTGCTTGTGTCTATTAACGCGTCAATGTTTAATTAATCTTGGGTCCAGCTCGATTATTTGTTTCCTCTAATACGACAAAATAACCACTAGACAACTGACCATTCAAAATCTTGTAAAATTTCTGAACTCGAATTTTTCATTTGGTTTTTTTTAGATGGAACGTATATTTAGCTACGCGTGGAAGGGAAAACGTGGAATTGTCGGAACACTGGTGGACAAACACGCGTCCGAAAAACATGCCGCCTCAAATCGCGTCCAAGATCAGTACGTCAACGACGAACAAGGCTTACAGCGACGCCATATTGTTGACACCATGTTAACGGTGCATTTCTTCGGTAAAAAGGGTAACGACGAGCTGCGTTTTAACGGCTTCCGTAAGTTTATGGAGAATTTACAAACGGAAGTGCTCGAATTAGAATTCAATGAATTTTCACGTGGACTGCCAACAATTTCCGAATTGGATTTCGCCAAAATATTGTTACGATACACATATTTGGATACTGATGAGTACGTGTAAACGATTATTTGGTTTTGTTACGGGAAATGATTCAAGGGGGATCTTTTATTTACAGATATGATATGTATTTGGAGCGTTTGATTGATCGACTCAAGGAGGAGGCGCGAATCTCGTTCGATGAATTTCGTGATTTTTGTCAATTTCTGAATAATTTAGAAGATTTCACGATTGCTATGCGCATGTACACATTGGCTGATCATCCAATCTCAAAAGGTATGTCTAAGAATATTTTTTAGTTTACTCAAGGACTAATTTTTCAAAATTTATTTTCAGATGAATTCCATCGTGCTGTTAAACTGTGCACCGGCACAACACTGACGCCCCATTTAGTCGATACAGTGTTCGCAATTTTTGACGTAGATGGTGATGGTCTGTTAAGCTACCGCGAATTTATTGCAATCATGAAAGATCGCGTCCATCGAGGTCTTAAGGTTGGTTGATTACGAATTTATTTTGATTACAAAATATATGACCCGAATTTTTATTTTGTTACAGTCATACACGAAGAGTGAAGGGTGGGAAGCGTTCAAAATGTGTATTAAGCAAGAAATGAAGACGCCATCATTTAAGCATTAGAATTTTTTTAAGTATATACTATTTTTTTTTTTATTATTTGTTACATGAATATTCATTCAATTTTGATTATTTCGTTTATTTACGGGTTAAATTTTTACAGTTACGTTCGAAAACAGTAATTTTTTGCATTTACGCACAGCTCCGGCACACAAGGATCTGTGTTTGGTTCAAAATTCTTAAAATCGATTCATTACCGATATCGAAATTTATACATTTAAATATCTCGTAAACGGTTTGTCAAAAAAAATCGTTTTTGACAGTGTTGGATCCATGACAGATCCTTGTAGAACGCCGGTTAGTTACCATAAAAATATTGAGTTCCTCGTATAAAATTAGATGCGCATAGAATTATTCAGGGTTTAAAAGCAAATTTATCAATACTTATAAAACATAGATTTTTATTGATTAAATATTATCTGTCTGTGATTTTATTATAAATTTTTTGTGTTGATTTTGAGTGATATGTCGTTTTGTTGTTACTTATTTATGGGATTGTTTTGTCTCAAATTTGGTGCTATACTTGTTAGCTCAAATTTTTTTTTATTTATGTAAAAATTGCCAAATACCGTCTCACTAATTATATGTATTTATTTTTTTTGAAATCTGTTTTCTAGTAAGTGAGTACTTTTTTTTTAATTTTCTCGAATTTTCGTTTAATGTTACATTTGTTACCAACTTTAAAATGATTAGTACAAAGAAAAAACCATATATTTATTGTTATAATCAATAATTTATTGAATTAATTTGTTTAGAAACTAATTAAGTAAAAATTATAATCAGAATTTTGTTTTAATTGTTTATTCTTAAACCTAAACGTGTCACTTTCGATTTTTCCTCATTCACAAATTTCCAATACCCGTTTCCCTATCCTGTTCACCGTTTGATTTACCTGAACGGTTAATTCCTATTCGAAATCCTTATAAATTCCGTCATATCTGTCATCACATTACATTGTCTATCCACACTTGATCACTTTTAAATAATCAATGTCGCACTTAATGGTAATTTTGTGGCCAAAGAAAGATATTTGTCATTTTTAGTGTTCCGTACCAGCAAAACTGGAACGGAACACTAATGCGGGATCGCAATGAACCGACAAGGTCGTGTTTGGTGCACGGTAAATTACAATGTCGTTAAAAGTGAATTTTTTTGGGGCGTTTATATATTTTTGAATTACGTTGTTAATGATAGGCCTGATAACAAACGCCTAATACACAACTTCGCAGAAAAATATGGTTAGGTAAAGTTAAAAATTCGTGGACATTTTAACCTGTGAACGGCACATGGGACTAAAATAAAAGTATATATATATTTTGCATTTAAAATATATTAAAAATTAATAAATTACATATTTACGATATTAATTACAAAAAAACTAAAGTTGAAAAACATAATTAAAAACACAAAATCATAGTTAACAAAAATAAATATAGCATATGATCTTTTTAATACTCTAAATTAAAAATTGTAATCAGTAATCTTTTTTTTACATGACTATCAAAATTGGCTTTTTTATTTAAATTTTTTAATTATTCTTTTTTTTTTATTTGATCGTAGCTAATATATTTAATAAAAATGTAAAATAAAATTTACCAAACTCCCGGATTTTCGTATGTATTAAAATCAATTTTATCGATTTTTTTTTTTGTGGATCAATGATCGAATATCACAGTGAATATTTATCATTAAATATGGCGTGTGAGAGAAGCCATTTTAGTTTGTTTAGGCTATAAAATACAATTTTAATACATAAAAATGATAGTAGATATTTTCAAATCGGAAGTTAGTACACTTTTTAGAAAAATTAAAGTATATATTTAGGATAAAATCTTTTTTAGGTATTTTTGAAAATTTACTACTTTAATGCCCGATATTATAAGAGACAAGTAAATCAGTAAATTTGAATCAGTATTATAAATCTATCTCCCTAAAAGTTGATCGAATGTTAGTTCGCTGCTATGCACTAGATGGCATTATTTACTTTGTTAGTAAAATTATTTTAGCTTTACAATACCAATATCTATGAACAGAACCGACGTATTCGTCTCTTGTAATACTGCGCATGAGTATTTTTTCGTTTTTTTTTTTTGGTTAAAATCTTACTTACAAGTAAAGGTCCCGAGGCCGGACCTATCGATTTCGATGAAACTTAAATATATTGTAGAACACTAAAAACTAAGGGACACGTATTTTTTTTTATCTGCGGAAAAACGGTTTGAAGGGGTGAAATCGCCCTTCAAAAATTGGGGTAAAAATTTAATTTTTCAAATATCTCGAAAACAGTAAGAGATAGAGCAAAAGTTTAAATTGGCGATATTGCTCTTTTTTAAAGAGCTATCTATTGATATGCAATTTGTTCATATTACATCAACAGGGGTGGTTGGGGGTTAAAATTTGGGGGTTAATTTTGCAAAAAGGGGGTGAAAAATAAACAATATAAAAATTTTGTTTACAGATTTGAAATCTACGTCAAAAAATCTAATTGACCTATTTTTGCTCAATGTCCTAATATTAAGTCTAGGGGTAGTTAACTAGAGGGTGACTATGTCGAATAGTCGTACAATTTGGGTATTTCAAGAAGTTCTTCTTCGTGGAAAATAGCTTAAGACAATTAGAATAACGTAGAAATAAAATTCTGGAATTCAAAATTGAGTTTGAGCAACATTGGAGAGGGGGTGAGTCACCCTCTTAAATTACATACTAGTTTATATAAACTAATTTTTGCTATTAACACACTGATAGTGGGTAAAATAATGTCACAATAAGTGGTTCTGAAGTTGGACTAAAATGAAATTCTCGAATTCAAAATTGATTTTAAGCAACATTGGAGAGGGGGTGAGTCACCCTCTTGAATTACATACTAGTTTACATACACTAATTTTTGCAATTAACACACTGACAGGGGGTAATAATGTCACAATAGATGGTTCTGAAGTTAGACTATCGTATGTAAGGTTTTTATTAGGTTTCGTTATTTTAGGTTAGGTTATGTAATTTTCGGTATCGATAATTTTCGATAGGGAAAACTATAATATCCATTAAAAAACAAACCTAATAAAGACCTTACATATGATAGTCCAACTTCAGAACCACTTATTGTGACATTATTTTACCCACTATCAGTGTGTTAAATTAAAAAAATTAGTGTATATAAACTAGTATGTAATTTAAGAGGGTGACTCACCCCCTCTCCAATGTTACTCAAACTCAATTTTGAATTCGAGAATTTAATTTCTACGTTATTTTAATTGCCCTAAGCTATTTTCCATGAAGAAGAACTTCTTGAAATACCCAAATAGTACGATTATTCGACATAGTCACCCTCTAGTTAACTACCCCTAGACTTAATATTAGGATATTGAGCAAAAACAGGTCAATTAGATTTTTTGACGTAGATTTCAAATCTGTAAACAAAATTTTTATATTGTTTATTTTTCACCCCCTTTTTGTAATATTAACCCCCAAATTTTAACCCCCAACCACCCCTGCTGATGTAATTTGAACAAATTGCATATCAATAGATAGCTCTTTAAAAAAGAGTAATATCGCCAATTTAAACTTTTGCTCTATCTCTTACTGTTTTCGAGATATTTGAAAAATTAAATTTTTACCCCAATTTTTGGAGGGCGATTTCACCCCTTCAAACCGTTTTTCCGCAGATAAAAAAAAATACGTGTCCCTTAGTTTTTAGTGTTCTACAACATATTTAAGTTTCATCAAAATCGATAGGTCCGGCCTCGGGACCTTTACTTGTTAGTTGTGACCCGAGTTTCACAATCAGCATCGAAGCCATGTTTGAAACTTAAATTTTGCAAAATAGTATACATTTTTTTTTCAACGTTAGGACGGAAATCTTCTCAAAAAAAAATTCTCAGGTTCTTATTACAGGAGAAACGTGTTTGTGAAACGTTAAGTCACAATTTTTCATTTAGTTAAGTCATTCATTTGTTTTGGAAAACTCAATTAGTACACTTAAGTAGTAAAATTCTGTGTGGATTCGTGAAATGTTGATCTTAACTAAAACGTGGTTTGTTTTTGTACCGATAGCCATTTAAATACTGTTCAGTGTTGAATCATTTTAAAAAATAATTTTAAGGACTAGAAATTTAAGAAATTTTTTGTTTTAAAACAGTACTAAATTGACTAATGGCACATTTGAAGCGAAATCATGGCAAAATTGAGATTCTTTCGAGTATTATCGAAAATGAATTTTGTACTAAAAAAAAAATTGAATTGAATCGCGATCAATACTTTACGACTAAATTCGATTAAAAACGGAAAAAAAATTAAATAATTAAAATCATTTTGTATACATGCAAAAATTACACTTAAATTATCAGTAGAAACATTAATTTGCCAATAATTATAAAATTCATCATGTAGTCGTCAATTGCTATGGTCATCTTTGGTGTTTATGTTCAGTTCACACGAGCAATTTTTAAATGTATCGTCCAATCACAATTAACCAATTTATTCCGATTAATTCCTTGGATTTTCCGACTTCATTGGCATTTATAGTCATAAGTTGAGTCACTCTATCCATCAGTGAAAACTGGAATAAAATCCGTTTAGTAGTTACTGAGTAACTCGCGTACAGAGATTGTTGCGCATGATTAACTAGTCTTGAAAAAATATTTTTACTAACAACAGATTGTAATAATCCAAATTCTAGATCAGACGATACCGTCACAGTGATTCGTGTAACTGAACTTGATTCTGTTTGCATGAACCAAAGTAGTGAATCGGGGTTTAGAGTGTCCGGGTAATGAAGGGCGCGGGAGGATTTAAACGTACAGAAATCTTCTCAAATCTTCGTTCTTTTTTTTTTCTTTTATAAATACTACAGTATTGACACTGATTAAATTAAACTGAAGCGAAAATGATGAAAATCGACGTCCATTTTGCCGCGCCATCTTGTTTTTTTTTGTCTTTTCGTTAGTCTTTTTATTTAATATTTGGCAAAATAGCAAATACATGGGGAAACAGTCAATTCCTAAATACAACAATTATTAAATGACATCACAGTTATTTTGGCAGATGAACATGAGCGTTCATATTTGAAAAAAAAGTATTTACACGCATGCGTCGTTCACTTTATAACGAAAAGTTGCATAAAAACCGGTTTTTTTTTTTTTGAAAAAAAAGTTTTCGTTATAAAGTTGTTTATGAAAATGTTCGACTATTTATTGTCCAAAAATTTACTCATTCGTTTTATAAACAGCCGTAATTTATGCAGCTCAAACATTTCCATATTTATGGCCAGTATTATATAAAAAAAATCACAATCTTATACTGGAATTGATGGATACAAACACAGACACTGACAGTTTTCTTTACAGACAGCTAATGGGGGAATCCCCTAAAGCACCGGGAAATCAATGATAAAAAAAACTTATTTTGACAAACTTGAACTCTCCAGCAACACTGCAATATAATTTTTCTTCAAAACCTTCAAAAGAATGCGATAGAATTATATACCTTACTCTTTTTACCGAATAAAATATGCATATACTTATATACTGAGTGATCAATGTGATTACATATATTAAATCTATATGAATATTTGGAAGATTATTTTTTGGGAATTCATCAATTTTACTTTTGACTAAAATTTTGTTCTTTTAAGGGAAAAAAAGAAATCCCGAAATTTTGATCTGCGATAATGATTGATAGACTTTTTTTTAATCCGTAACGCGTCATCTACCTTAATTTGCATATTTGTCTGAATCAAATTTACTTGATACATTTACTTATCCGCCGTTTATAATACTGGCCATTTTACATTTTTTTGAAATGTGCGGAGCGTGTCTGAATTTTGTGGTCGTAAGTGATAACGGACAAAATGGACGCCATTTTCGTTCACATACCTTAATTAATAACAGTAATTGTTCGGTTTTCAAAAAACGTACAAATATTTTTTTTTATAAATTGCTACATAATTTCCACTTAGACATCGAAAAACGTTTTGGTTTTTTTAAAATTTATTTATTGTGCACTTTTTTTTTATAATTTATCAATTTTCAACTGTCGTTTACGGAATTTTACCTAAGTTAAAAATTAGAGCAACGACAACAATTGAAAATCGATTGAAATTATGGTTGCTTTTCTTACAAGTAAATTTTTTCATTTATGTACTGCCTAAAATTTTGAAAACACAGAAAATTCTTTAAAAAAAATTTTGTTTTAAAGATATTTAAACACATTTGTACAAAAAATTTTATATAAATATTAATTGTGCTTTATTTTTATCACTAATCAGAATATTTCTAGGCATTAATTAATCCGTAGCCGTTGAAACAAAACCCACGGCGTTAGGCTACGTCGGCGCACGATCGTTCAACTATATAAACATAGATACAATATTTTGGGACTTATTTTAGCGTTTAAAAAAAATTTTTGGCGACACAATGCTAATTATTCTGGGTGGTGCTTTACACAAACTCGTTCATACCAGTTCGGTTTTATTCGTAATGGATAAATGGAAGATTTTTTTTTTTTTACCCTAAAAACTATTTTGTGCATATTTAATTACAGTTAAGGTTTACTTACTATGTTTTTTTTTTTTTTGGTATAACACTGATATACAAGGTACTTGCGGGTAATAACATCCACTTGGCGGGAAATATGGACCATTAAATGGGCGTTATTACCCGCAAACGCCTTATTATTATTATTTTTAAATTTATAAATATGTAAAAGAATTATTTTTAAAAAAGCAACAAAATCGTACAAACATGTTCAAATATCGACTCGAATCGTTCGATTGACTCGATCGGTCTCTAACAATTAGAATTCTACGAACGAAAGACTCTATCTAAATTTATCAAATATAAATAACCGTATTTATAAATCCAAAAAATTGTTTTCATACATGTTTCAAAGCAATGCAATAAGCTTTAAAATTCGTTCATATTTTTTTTTTAAATATAAATTTCCCAGTTCATTGTAAATTATTTTGCAATTTTGCAGTTTTTTTTTTTTTTTGTTTTTTAAATGTCAAATTTACCACTGAAAGCCGTTTGGAGAACTAAACAACACTTCGGGTTTATTCGGTGGTGGTCGTTGCACTGCGTTTAAAAACTCAGTTGCCAATCAAACAAGACGGTGAGGACATGATTGCTGCATCACACCATTACAAATGCCTCTTTGCCACAGAATAGGAACGGATATTGATCAATCATTGTTTGGACAATGTCTTCTAAGTACGGTCGCATCTGTTCAAAACGTCCCATGTCACTGAATTCGATCGGCAGTAACGTTGGCCACCAACATATGGCCAAATTTTTACTATCCATACTATTTAATTTGGAATTTTCGGCGACTCTGTACAAAATTAATTAAATTATCAAATTAAATTATGGTGTAATATTGCAATTTTTAAAAGCTAATAACTTTGCAGAACTACTTCAAACGGATTATGTTACCATTTGGTTACACAGTTTTTACAGTTAATTTCCACAGTAAGGGAACGTGTTTTATGGGAAATTATTTTGTTAAATTATAGAAGAATGCCTCAATTTTTATATTTTATGATAAAAAAGATATTATTTCAATTGAAAATTTACCTAAATTAATTATTTTTACATCAACTTATTGACAAGAATTTGTGGTTCTATGTCTCTTTTGGCATAGAACCACTGTAGCCTTGCTTTTGACACAGAATCCCTTTAACCTTACTACTTTCAGTACAAAACTACAGTGACCTTACTATTTATGAAAATATAAAACCTTCGTGTACTTACTTGACAAAATGTTGAAATATGAATTTCAAAATTTGAAATTTCGCTGACGGTAATTTGTTTAACATAGTGCGTAGAGCTAATAACCGACAGCTACGGTCTGTTTTCACTTCCAGTGTGGCCGAGAGCGGCTTAATACCTCTTGTACCTTTAAAATAAAATTATAACTTTCGAGTGAGGTGTACTCACATTAAAAATTTGAAAGTTTGTCGAGTTTTTTTTACCTGCTATATCCTCTAATTCAGTCATTGCATCCTCTTCAAACAGTGGCGGAAGCCGTTTGGAGAAGAAATCTTTTAAAGCCGTGGCCACCGCATTCACCGGTATGTCTAATTCGTGAATATTTACGTTACAATCTGAAAAAAAATAACAAATCAGATAAAAGGAACACTCAGTAAAATTTTTTTTTAGTACCTTCTTCAAATTTTTGGAATAATAGATCAACATGTGCCCGATTACCAGGAACTCGATAGATACCCTCGGAATCTAACCCCTCCGATTCGATAAAGTTAACACATTTTTCAAGGAAAAGTGGAATGCAATTTTCAGACTGCCAAAAAAAAATTGAAAAATTTAAGTTTTATTGAAACCGTTATGTATTTGCCAAAAAATTGTACCTGTACAAAATCACTAATTTTTGCTGTTTGGTTTGCCGAAATATCTGTCGCGGTTTTTTGTTTTGGCTGTTTCTGTTTCTTTTTCTCCCGTTCACGCTCTTTATCGGCCACTTTACGTAATTTCTCTTCTTTGAGTCGCCGCTTCTCTAATTTCTCGTCGTCCTTTGATTTTTGTTTTTCCTTTTTACGGGTCAGTTTATCGCTTCCTTTTAACTAAAAAAAAAAAATTGTTGATTTGAAATTTTATGTTTGAAATAGTTACACGAGAGTCGCCTACCAATGGGGAGTTGTCTCTTGGAGATGATATTTCTAGACCTGATTCATCGTCGTGGACATTGCCGTATGAATTTTGTTTACCTAAAATCGAATATTGATTATTAATCACCGCGAAAATTTCAAAAATTTCGTTAGTTAAACTTACTGAACAGATCTGGTGAATTCAGTTGTATATTGAAATTTGTATTAGGTGGAAATGGCAACGCGACCGGTATTGGACTCCGTTTTTTCAGACTCAACGGTCGTTTTTGGAACCGATGTCTAGCTGCCACCTCCTGTTCACTGAACTCACTTGAATCCGAATTAGACCCACTGCCCGCTATAATAGAAAATGGGTTTTTAAAAATATTACGACACTCAGAACGCAGGACTCAGTTATACCATTTGTAGTTGTATCAGTGTTCGCTGACAGTGGTACTGTTGGCGGGGCAACCGGTATCGATCCTTGCAGTGGCGGCACACGGGGCGGTTGTACGGGAATCGCGGTTTTTTTCTTTCGAGCCCGTTTGTACGTGGTCGATTTTCGACTAACTTTCGAGTAGATTTCGGCGGCTCGTTGCCGGCGCTCTAGTGAACTCCATTCGCTGTCCGTATCGGAATAACCTAGCAGAATGTACGGGACTATTATTAGATTTTTCCCATGTCCAATATAAAAATTGAATTTACACGTATGACTTACATGTTCGGTCCTTTTCACGACGCTGTCGAAATTTCGATTTACCGGTGATAGCGTCTTGCACCAGGGTGTACATGTATTCGGAATCGATGTGACTGTACATTCGATCTTTTACCTACAAAACGAAAAAAAAAAAACGATTGAATAAATTGTTGATCGGTTAATCGAAATTCTACTGTCAATTCATACTTGTGCGTAATCTAAATCGACATTTTCTGGTGTGGCTAACGGCGCATGACCAAACGTTGTGTTCATATTCGATTCTTTATGGATATTCATTCGTTCTAATGCTTCCTCAACGCCCGAAAAATTTTTCATGTTTAGTTTTCCTGGTTGCTATTTCCAGAACAAAAATAATTTTTAATATTGGACAACTCAGCAAAATTATTAATTACCCCCCCCCCCCCCAAAAAAAAAGTAAACAATTTTACAAACGCCACTGTACCTTCAATGTTTGAGATGTGCCCTTTGGTCGCGTTTTGGGCTGTGGCACATGACGGCGTCCCGTTGTGAATGCATGTTGGCCATGTTGAAAACTTTTTAACCATGGTTCAGTAGCGGGTGATGCTCCTTCAACGTCACCATCTACGAACCATTTTTAGTATTTTTAGTTTTAACACAAAAAAAAAGAAAACAGAAATTTTGGACACATTTCGTTAAAATAACACATATGATTAATATTTGGATTGTTCCAAATCTATTTACACTTACTACTAGAGATTCATCCGAAAGTATATTTAGATTTCGACCTATCTTAACCCATTATGGACCAGGATATTATATATAATATCTTGGAAATGTCGTGTTTAAGAGTTGTTTTTTCTTTCCCTCTATGTAAAAATTACCATTTAAAATATTTGTTTAAATTTTAATATTTTAAAAAGCATCTACAACGGATTTAAGAATTAAAATTATGAAATTTACTATCCTTTTGAACGTAAACACAATTTAACTGAATTTCGGAACAATTCAAGTCCTCAACTCTTTCATTAGTAATTTTGATGTTTAAGTTTTCTTCAATAATCTCAGTTTGAACATTTATAAGTAGTAGCTTATGATAAACTCAAATACAACCATCTTCAAATTATACACTTCAATAATGTAAATTAAAAATCACAGTGATTGAAAAAATTATCCGGATCGGCCGGGAATGGAACCCAGGATCTCCTGGTAACTAGCCAGGTAAGCTATCCATTACACCACCGGTCCTTTGCTCGACAGGTACCCGATACAGACAACATTCAATCACTTATGTGTATGTACTCTCTATAATGCGAGAAGCAGTTACAATTTTTCAGTTTCAAATATTATCGAGTGCTTGTGAAACACTACTACGTATGACAGACTTTTGTCTGCATTTAAACACACGTAGTATTAAATACTACGTGTGTTTAAATGCAGACAAAAGTCTGTCATACGTAGTAGTGTTTCACAAGCACTCGATAATATTTGAAATTGAAAAAAAACTTCAATAATGACAATAAATCATCGGTTTTTTCCTTATTTTCTTTCTTTTTATACGGAAAATATGTAACCATAGCAACAGAATCTTACAATATTTCAAAAACTACTAGACTAGCGTGGACATTAATGGGTTAAGAGTGTGATTTTCAATTATCAAAATTTTCATATACTTTTATCTTCCACTACGGAACCCCAAAAACCATCAATTAAAAAAATAGTTAAAACAAGAAAAATTAAAAAGGAAATCTGCGTCCCTTCTACAACCATAGCGAAAAATTAAAACATCTAGTGCCATAAAAACTAGAGAACAAAAAAATTGTCACAATATGTGCGTTACAGTCACAGCAAGGCAACAACAAAAAAAAAAAAAAACACAAAAACTCATATTACAATCACCTGAATCATGCGTGGCGACCGAATCACGTGACCCGCTAATATCCGCTGCATGTAAATTTTTTGAACTTTAATTAGGGTACTGATTTGATTATTTATTTATATTTTTTTAAACGAAACTTTTATTTATTTTTTGCCGCTGATAAATTTAAATAATCTTGTAAACGGGTCATAAATGGAACACTTACACGTGATCTCGTCGAGACTAGTCTGCGACGCTGACATTAATGCCGTGCGTGATGAATCGACGCGTCCCGACGCTAATCCTAAACCGAACGGATGATCGGGCGGCGCAGGCTCGGGTGGAGTGTTCGGCGGCGGGTATACATGAAATCCTAATTGATTGATTGTTAGTGAATGGTGTTTTGTGAGGGGTGGTTAGTTTTGTACCCTCTGGTTAGTTTTCTACCCCCAATTGACCTTATTTACATTAGCCACCTGATAACCTTTCGTTAAACGTTTAAAGAGTGGCGAACCTGGTTTATATTTTTTACTCAAAAAGAGTAAATTGTATTGTGACAATGTCTACCTATGACGAATGAAATGCAAAATACATTTGTGTTACATGAATCGAGTTTTCCGAACTTAATATTTGATTGCGCGCAACTTTTCAGCTGAATTTCATTCATTACGAAGGAGTAATTTTCCCGATTTAGATCCTTTTTTGTGCTTTCTATAAAGGATAATAAATTAAAAAATTACGAAAACAAGTATTCTTTTGATAGTATTTCCGTCTAAACCAGGTTCCCCTCTCGATTAATGCCCAGAAATCGTTTTGTCTGAAAAATACCTTGCAACGTTCGATTTTTGTCGATTAAATCATTATACATAAACATATGTGGTGGGAATTTGTCACTATGGTCGCTCGAACTGAGCCGTTCATCGGGTCCATTGATTTCGTAACTGTCCACATCGCTCCTGTTTCGAGATCGGATTGTAAATTAGAAAAATCTGCCAAAATAAAATTTTGTACACAGCACACCACTTACCCGTTGTTCACTTTCAAATTATAACTTTCGTGTCTGGGTGGTGGTAACGGTTGACCACTGTCCCCGCACATATTTGGTGGTTCTTCCATGTGGAATGCTTGTTCAATTTCAGGTTTTTTCTCCCATACTTCTTTGAAGAATGGCGTATAGAACGCTGCTACACAAAAAAATTATTTTTTTTTTTATATTTAAATTAGTTATCAATCGATCTGTCAGACGGCAGCACTAGTTTACTTCCATAATATATTGCTAAACTTACTTTTTTGTTGAGTATTCGCCGATGACGTCATAAAATGGGCATGTAGTCGATCAGCTGTTGCGTTTCCTTCGGTGATTAGCAGATGGCTCAGGTCGCTATTAAAAAAGGCGTTTGCACCGCCGCTATCCGTGACAGCCATTATTTGTATCGGAAGGTTTGGAATATTCATTGAAAATGCACTGAAAATACAAATTTTCTTTGTGAGTAAAAATTCATTAGGCCCATAGTAACGCTTTTCTAACTTTTCTCGGTTTTCTAAAAAATAGCCACCCTGTCAAATCTTGTATCGTTTACGAGATATTCACAAATAGATGTTTTCGATATCGAAAATCACATTTAAATTTGTAGAATAATGATTACTTACTTGAGTGTCGCAAGTGAGGCCTTTCGTTTAGTTGAATAGACTAGTATAAAACCGTGGACTAGCTCGTCCCGAAACGCATTAGCTCCATGAAACGAGCTAATAATCACCTCAACCTTTCGTTTCGAGTCGCCCAAAAATGTTTCGAGCACAACCGATCGTCCGGCCGAGACGTAACACGACTGATGCGACAGTAACGGCGCCATAACATTCTCCACAGAGTATGGATCACCACAGAACATACACATGATAATTCGGATATCCGGTTCAAAGCACTCAATCACCGGCTGATATATATTTAAATATCCCGCGCGATAGTGAATACTGTGCAACAGTTGTCGTAGTGCGTCGGCCACCAACTGCTCCGGTGATACTTTATCCATACTCACGTCCATAAATGGACACTGTAAACTCTCGGCTAAATTTTGACCCTCTTCACGTAATTTGAGCACATCTTTCTCGTCAATGGTTAAATCTTGCATGAACATTAGTACAATGGGAAGACCCTGGAATGGTAACTTGTCGTCCTGCTCCAAATTTGACAGTAACGTTTTCTCTAGACAATCGCGAACGTATTCAAACGATTCGGCGTTCGAATATACACAAAAGCTACCTTGTGGCGTGAAATCGGCCGTTCGGAATGAATTGTACGATTGGCTAAGATCGCCGCTGATTATTCGATAGTCTAACGTGTACACTTGACCGTTTAAATCGTATTCATCGTCTTCACATTGAGCCTAAAAATTGAAAAAGTCAATTAATTAGACAGACTTGACCACAATAATAATAAATTTATTAAATTATATTTGTGTATATATCTTTTTTAATCTCCTTTTGTGTTTTACTTGTTAAAAAGTAATAAAAATGGCGACTCTCAAATTATTCACTAAGCATAATTCATTTTTAAAAAAAAAGTGTCCATACTTGAATTTTAGCTGCTAGATCTTCGGCTAGACCATTACTTCCCAATATGACCAAACAGAGTTGATTATTTTCGGATCCTAGAAGGCATTGATTTGACGCGTTCCACGACGGCCGATGCGCTTTTGTCGATAATATTCGTTCTATCAACGCGTCCATACAGTTCGGATAGGCGGGACAATGTTCCCGTATTGGACAGTGTACGAAACCCAAATGTTGAAATAACATTAATTTTCGATCTTGATCTAATCTATCTAATAATTTATATCTAAAATCATCCTGTAACACATCCGTAATCTCTTTTATGTCATCTTGGGTGATTGTTCCAGTTGGCGATATGCTTTTAAAATGATAAAATAGATCAGCATGTTCCAAAAGTAGCTCCTGAAAAAAATTTCAATTTAACTTAACCTAAGTTTTGCACTCTTTTACTATTAACTTTCAGGTTTAACTTTTTAATAATCTTATAAATTTGAGGGCTAAATTATCATCTGTCAATAGTAGCTTATGATAAACTCAAATACAACCGTCTTCAAACTACTAATAGTAAATTATCGGTTTCTTTCCTATACGCACCGTTTTACGATATTTGTTTTTTACATACCTGAAAATTGTGTTTGGCATTTTCTATCAGCTCACGTTGATGTTCGTCATAAATTTGCTGACAATCTTGTTCGGAGAGCGCCTCGAAACATTCACGGCCCATAAACAGGACTCGAACCTCGGACAGTTGTTTACCAGGTGTGACGTAACCGGTGTCTTTTAATAATTGTCGGAACTGTTTCATCCACCTAAATAAAAATCATAGTTAAAAATCGATCATAAATATCTCGTAAACTTTTAAAAAATTACGAATTTTTCCTACCTCTTGGGCATTCTGAGTGCGTTAAAAGATTTAAAAGAGTATTTTAGTAAAGTTTTGTGTTTAAGGGTTGGAGTTTTTTTTTAAAGTACACTTACTCTAATCTCTTCTGTTCCTGTTGCAAGGCATTCACGTGATTCCTATAAACCGTTTCGGCTTCACTCGTGTCTAACACTTCGAATGGGATGCGCGTATCATCGGCGCCCGGGTCACCCGGCTCTAAATCCGTCCACGATAAACCGTCCTCGCACTCAAAAAAATACTGACTAAAGTGCGGATGCATTTTTAAATATTGTTGTACGGAGGCCCAATCGCTGTCGGCCAACTGATTCACATCCGGTATCAATTCCGAGAGTACATCCGGTAACAGTTCCATATAATTGGCAATTCGTCTTGCCAACTGTTCGTCCTTTAATTTCTTGATATGCCTACGAAATAATTTTTGTGTACCGTCCATACCGAACAACTGTACAAAATACACCCAGTCTTTGTGCGTGGCTAACTTTTTGGACGCGTGCGCCCACAATGTTCGCGGTTCCGTCACATACACGCGTATGAGCCGCGTGAACGCCTCCGTTGCCGCATCCATTAACTCCTTACGCATTCGAGCTGCTTCACTATATGGCACTATTTTCGATCGCACTTTCGATCGATCGATCATTTGCGCTAATAATAAAAACGCTAAATCAACATTAACATTTTCATGCGCTGACGTCTCGACCATTTGTATTTGGCCTTTGTATTCTTTACGTTGCACTAATTTTTCCGCCTCGCGTATGTACGCTTCGTTGGCGTCGTCGTTCTTGGTTGTGGCTAGGACAATTGGTTTCTTTGTCTTTAATAGATTGTTTAATATCGCCGTCACAAATTCCACCTGTTTCTCAATTGTACGACTTGGCACCACGCTCACGTCAAAAACGCATATGAAACCGTCAATGTTTAGTTTTCCATCCGGCAATACTTTTTGCTCATATTCTTTTTCAATTCCTAATTGATTTTTACAAATGTACATTAACTTTTCCGCTGACGTTATCTTTGTGGATGCGCACCGTTTAACGTACGGCTCCATTTTTCCACCTAAAATCCAAAAACAATTCGCCATAAAACCTTCCAAACAATTCCCACATCAAAATCAACAAGTCACCTTTAAACGGTTGAAAAGAGGCATCGTCTATAAACTCCGTTTGCTCGATAACATGAAACGTGTACTCTCCCCCTTCTTCACAACCTTTGGTCACTTCACCCCAATATAAAAAGTGATCATTATTCACAACCCGTCCACTGAAATCCGTCTTTAAACAAAACAAAAATTTTTAAAATTCAAATCCCCAAACAAAAAAAAATGGCCTACAAACATACCTGACTTAAAACCGAAATATGATCAACATTATAATCATCAGCACTCGAACGCATAAACCGATTACAGAGGCATGATTTTCCGGCGCCCGTATGGCCTTTATCACGTTCTGAACCCGAAAGTCCCACCACCGAAACGCTTACGGTTCGGCTGGCGTCTGCCTTTCGTGCCATCATTTAGAATATTTGTTTCGTTTGTGTCTTCTAAGCACCAACTAACCAAATCTGTCCATTTCTGAAAAAACAATTAAACTTAAAACCTCACCTCTAATTTACTTGTACAATAATCTGTACGGGCAAGTGACGATAAATTATCAAAAGGCAGGGGAGATAACGGTGTCTGGCCCAAAAAAATCTAGTGCCCAGTTCAAACATTATCTAATCACTACTCTCATTGTCACATTTAAATTTAAAAAATATGTTTTACCCAAAAAAATAATTTAAAAATATACACAAATAAATAAAAAAATGTTATTCACCAATAATTAAATATCAATTTTCTAAATAATTCGCATGAAAACACATAAAATTAATTCGCGGAAAAATTGACAATTGTAAAGCAATCGGAACACATAGGGAAAAAATGTACAGACAAAATAATTTCTAAAATATTCAAGTGACTCATATTAACCTTATATAAACAATAATTAAACGGCACCAAAAAATTCGTAAATTTTCACATTTTCACAAAATTTTCATTGCACCAAATATATTTCCTTTACAATATTATCCAATTAAAATCGTATTTTAAATGACATATACATTTTTGTAAGCCGAAATGTACGATTGTACAGATATTAGAAAGAGTAGGCAGGCATAGAACCAATAAAAGACTAGTTATATACTCTGAATATACGAAATTCTGTTGTGTAATCCTTTTGATTTGGTTCCGGCAAAAAAAAATTGATCCTAAATGAAAAATGAACACTTCACGGAAAATAAAAAATTACATGAAAAATCGTATTTGTCTAACGAGACTCGATTAGACATTTTAATTTGGTTCAACCATTTCTTGAGGAGATAGCTAATGTTGAACAGAGATAGACATATAGGGCGGAACGTTCGATGTTCCATGATTGTTAAGGTTGAGGATATTTTATGATTGTGGCACTTTGAGAAATTCATATAAAATATTGATCTGTATTGGAAGAAAGCACGTGGGAGATTTTTTCTATTTTTAACATATTTCATTTCAGTTGCGTTAAAAATTTCCGAAATTTCATGTGTTGAATTTTGAGAAATTTCAATAATTGTCTTTTAAATGTTCATTTAAACATTTTAAATTTATTTACTTCCGAAATTTGGCCATCTTTGAGCCAATTGGTGAACGTACAACAGTTGTACTGTACATTAGTACAACTATAGGATACAAGGTGGCACTACCTGAACAGTTTCGAAAACAAAAATAATTTTGAGAGGGCCAGATAAAAATTTATCATTTTAACCATCGTAAAATGGGGTACAGGATATCCATATTTTTCCTAATATTTACCATTTTGAAAGTTGGTTTCTTTCTTTATTTAGCCGAAAAATTTGAGTGCGGGACGGGAAGAGTTCGCTTTTAGTAGGGAAAAAAACTAAACAAGTGTTCCATTTTACGGTACGTCAGCGCAACACATAATTATATAAAATTTATAAATGAGTCGTAAATTTTAAAAGCGTAGCAGTTCATTTTTTAAAACATGATAAAAAATCATAGATATCCTATTTTTTCTTTTTTGGATTGACTCGCTCCACTTTCAAACTAAACGTCTCAAATAGTGAAACCGATTCATACATTCACGCTTGGATCGATACTAATATACACGGTCACAGTGCGGTCAAAATAAACCATAATTGACACTGACACACGATTTATTTAATAGAAAAATCAGTTATTATGTCAAAAATGATTCTTTTCATTCACCAGACAACATGATAAATCATACTTTGTTACCATTTATATCAATAATCATGGGTTCAAGTCCTTCATTCATTCCAGTAACTTCATACATACATAAATATAATTCGTCAGATGCGTGTTACACACGTATTAAGTCAAAATTTCTTAGTGGTTAACGTTTTTTTTACAGCTTTCCGAATAAATGAAAACCTCTATACCATATCATATTTAATGAATTTTTTCTTTAACTCTTTAAATGATTAAGACGAGTTAACTCGTTCTGAAATATGGCGGCTCAAAATACTGTGATATGTATATATTCACTGGTACAGGTGCCGCCATCCGTAACAGATTTTCCGAAATACGGTATAATTCTAAATAATGTTCAATTTTATCAACATAGTTTAGTATAATTTATATTTTGTAAATACCTAGGGTTCACTTTTTTGATGTTGGAATCTTTGATTTTTTTTCCTCTTTCTTTTTTTGTAACCTTATCTATTGTACTTATCACTGGCAGTAAAAAGTCCGGCATTTTGAGACAAAAGGTTAATAATAAATATTTATACATTTTACTAAAAATTCGATTAAAATAACTTCATTTGACCGTCATTATTATTACCTATAGAAATAAAAATAAGTCAAAATAAATTTTAAAATTAAAACAATTCAAATCACATTTAATTGCATAATAGACAATTTTTATGTTGTTATACCGAAAGAAAAGTTGAGGTTTTTTTAAAATAAAGTCGATTAAATTTGTCCATTTTTATTTGTTCATTGATGTACGGATATAAAATTTAATTTAATTATATCATTATCGAATTTGTTAAAATTTAATTTTTATGGTAAACAAACATATTATAAATTTGATTTTAGATATACTTGAACAATTCATCCCTTACATTTGTAGTGAGTCGCTATCGAATGGTCTTCCATGTACATACAAGCGACACACAAGGAAATATTACCAGTCTGATTGTTGCTAATTGTATTAACATTTCCCTAGGGTACAAGAAAAATCATACGTACTCTCTCTTACGATTTCCCCTCTCTTTTATCACATGAATACGCTTTACTTATCATAATAAAAACTTTATACTTTTGAAGTGAGATTAACACTTCGTTCACTGTACGACTCTACCAGGGCCGTATTAACCAACAGTAGACTTTAAACTCAGGTTCTATTGGGATGTGTGTTCTTTCCCTCTTGATACCAACAGAGTACCTAATATGTATACACGTGTAGTATGCTTATACTGGTGTGCTTATTGTCAAAATGGTATTACTGTAAGCGCGGATTTAAAAGGATAGCCATGGATGTTAAAAAACAATTATTTAATAATTGAAATATATTTGTTTATTGTCATTATATTCTTTTGACATTATGTTATACATTAGCTTTTAAATTTTTACAATTAAAAATTAAATAATGTTTAAATAAATTTATAAAAAAAAACGATACAACTTATTTTCCCACTCAAAAATTTTGGAAAATAATTTTTAATTATGTTACATGTTATAATTAACATTTTTAATCATTTATCGATTCCTAAAAAAATATTGGATGTATGTGAGGACCAGCTTAAATTGTGTGAACTATAACAATCCAGGAAAATACTAGCGCAAGTAGACAAAAGTAGTTAAGTCCATTTTTTATTTTATTTTATAATAAGGACCAAGAGAGTCTATCTCACATATTTCCAAAAGGGCAAAATTCAATTCCACCCCTAACATCATTTTTTATGCACTTGTTATCAAAAAAATACTTTTCAGAAACTAACAAAAGAAGTTAAGGTCTTAAAATTCTTAATAAAATAATAAATAAGTATATAGTTTAATTAAATTGGAAATGTATTTTTATGGCAACAACTACCCGCTAAAACTGGTTAAGTCCACAAATGGTTTTAATGATGAAATATATTGTTGTTTTTTATATGTTAAGTCCACAAAAATGTCTTAAAAAAATTTTAGTTTAAGGCTTAAAAGTAATTTTTTTATGATTTACTGTGTTACATGTTAAGAAAGTAATTGATTTAAAAAAAAAATTACAAAATGTCATGTAAACTTGAAGATAATTCAAATAAACTGATGTTACCGGCATTTCATTTTAGTTTTTAGTCTCAACTGTAAAGTTGTTATTTTGGACTTAACTAGTTTTGTCTACCTGCGCTAGAATTTATAACAGTATCGACTTTTACAGATCCCCTAGTAATTTATTGTAAACCGTTTTGTAATTTGATCAATTTAAAATATAAGCTATGTTACTAAAAAACCGAATTTGATTTTTGGGTGTATAATTTTTAAGGGACCGGGACCTGTGCAAATTTGTATAGTTAGCACATTTTAAGATGGTCATAATTATGCACACAAAAAATATAATTTTATATATTGTAGATTTTTTCCCAAAAAGGGGCGATTTTTGCGGGTGTATGAGGTAAGGGTTGTATATATACAATAAAAAAGTAGTTTGCACAGTAAAAAAAAGACTGAACATATGCAATAAAACAGACTTTATGCGAACCAAACTATTGCATTTGAAAAGGACAGATTGGGATTATGAACCCAAAGGTCGTCCCTTTTTAGAAAAAACTTCAACAATTTATGTGGCAACGTTATGTGATGTGGACTATTTTCGTTAAAAGAATGAAATCACTAGTTTAAAAATTAATATAAAATAAATAAATAAAAACAAAAAGAAACATTTACTGTTTGACAGTCTCAAAACTTTTTGGTTCGATTGTATCGATGGCACGTGATGTCGGTGACGCTGTCACACGTTCGGTACTCTTTGCGGCGCAGGCTAACGCTTCCGTGTGTTTTTTCGCTTTCATACGTAAATCGGCGATGCTGGTGTTTTTTTGCGCGGCCGACAGGGCGGCCAGACCGAACACCGACGAATTAAATGGCGGGGAGTAGAGAACGCTGGCGGCAACGCGATGATCCTGTCCCACACGTAACGCTGCTGCAGCTGCTGCGTACTATAAAACAAACAAAATTTGCCGCGATGTGTTTAACAAAATGGTAATTGCATAATTTTTAATTTGAGAATGTACCTGATGCGCTGCTGTTAGAATTGCCGGATCGAATGCTGAGAATGCGGCGGCCGACTGAGCTGCGGCTGTTGTGCCGGGTGAGAAGAGACGTTCGAAACCGCTCGGTACTGGGGCGGTATTCGGGCGTGGCGGAGGCGGCGGGACTACCGGCGTTTGTAGCGCGTTACGTAACAGTGACGGATTTGCCGGTAAATTGACGTACGGCGCCACCAGACACGGTTCCAGCGGTGTGCTGACTGGGGGGCTTCGGCCGTCCGGTGTTCGCTGCCCTACGGACACAATTATTCCAGCGGCTTGAGAATCCAAAAAAAAAAAAGAAAGAAAAATTATTTTAAGAAAGAAATCAACCGAAAAACTAATGAGGTTTGAAGTGTTTGAACAACATAATCAAAATCAAAAGTTCTGGCCATTAAAATTACTCAAATTCAACCAATCACCTTGATTCAGATTACTTTCATCAGACTGGATTTGAGAAAAACGGAATTTTTTAATATGATGACGTCATTAAGTTTAGTAAAATGTTTCAATGGCTTAAAAACTGTGAAGTTAGAAGTGAATTGTAGGTTTTCGAAGTCATCCTTTTCATTTTTATCAAAATTAGGCACCTAGGGATACTAATAAAAAGACTTCTGTCGAATTAGTCATATTTCGAAAAGAAATTGCGTCATTTTGACAACAAAAATGAAAAGTTCACATCCAAATTACCCAAATTCAACCAGTCACCTTAATCCAAATCACTACCATAAAACTTGAAATGATAAAAACAAATTTTTTAATTTGATGACGTCATCAAGTTTACTAAAATTTTTTAATGCCCTAGCAACCGTAAATAAAATGATAGAATGATGAAATTGGTGGCGAATTATAGGTTTTTGAAGCCATTCTTTTCATTTTAACCAAAATTAACCTTGTAGAACGACTAGGAAAAATATTTTCGTCCAATTTATCATATTTCTGAAACGAATTTTGTGATTCTGATAGCAAAAATAACTATTTTACTCTTAATTTACCCTAATAACTCATTTATATCGGACCGTTAAGTAGTTAGTGATTAGTAGAAAGTAACGAATAGAATGCATTAATATTAGAATAGAAGAATACATAGTTGTGGTAAGTATATTTAGGTATGTAAAACATTGAATAGCCTCGAGGAAATTATTGTGTTTGTATAGTACATAATTATTAATGTTCGAAATCTTGCGGTGCTGACAGGACCGTACTTATATTTTCAAAACTTAAAACATTAAATAACCGGGGTAAATACATTTAAAAAAAAAATTGTATCGGTATATTCTCTATTAACCATCAGCTGTTAATAAAAATTAGTTTCAAATTACAAAAAAGCGTTATTTTAAAAAATTACAAAAATTTTAACTTTTTTTAAATTAAAATTGTTGAAAATTTGACTGACTGACTGTAACTTAAAACTAAATAAAAAAATAACCTGTCATTTAAAAAAATATTTTTACGAAAACAAAACAATGTGTTGTCTCTCTCACATTTTACTGGAAGAAAAAAGACAATTGATACGTAGATAAATCATTTACTGTAACATCAAAAAATACCTTACACAATACATAAAATTAAAATCCGACAAACAAGTTGTGACAAGAAATGTATACACGCATATCTAAAATATATTCAAAATATACCGATATAAAAGGGTATACCCGTATATAGGTATCCATAATTACTTATTGTTTATATGTAAAATCGCATTAAAATGTTTTATCTAAAAAAAAAAAAAAAAATAAACAATTTTTAATATCTTAAAAAAATAAAGACAATACTGTTAGTTCCGCAACCTTTTCGATCAATAATAATTATATATCCAAAAACAGTAAATAGCTATTTATCTTTATTACTTTACATACCTACCACAGCTATGTATCACTTTCATCTATAAAGTTTGATTTTCGAAAAAAACGAAAATTTTAATGTAATGTAATGACGTCAGGTACTCAAAAATGTCACACTCTCGTAACCAAAAGAACAGATTGGAATAACGGATTACTTTCTCAAATACTTTGAAACAAACTTGGGGGGAGGGAGGGGTACGAATAAAAAAAACATTAGAAAATTATGTTAAGATTAAAAAAATAAATTAGACATTCATCTGTATTATACACGAAATAAAAAAAAGCAACGAACACAGTTCGCAATCGGATCAACTTATAGCATCCTCAAGGGACCAATTTACCGACGTTTCGTCATTGAATTTTTTTTACGTCCGTAACGCCCCTATGCAAACAATAACGTCCATTTTACGTGGTGTAGTTTCACTGTTGGCACGGGCGGTACGGGCGGTACGGACGGTACGGCGGCCGATGGTTTGGGCCCCGATCATTCATTAGCAGTGACGCGCGGAGACTGAGAGCAAAATGTGTGCGGTTTGAAAGTGCATAGCGAGTTGTAGTGTCGGGGGGGGGCGGGGGCGGGTATGTAGTGTTGGACTGTACAGGTCCGGCTTTTGATCGTAAGTTGAATTTGTTACAATTAATATACAAATTGTTTATGTAGTTTAATCTTCAGGTACACAGGGGCAGCACTTACTGACCAATGTTGCTGTTGTTTTTATGTAGTTATTTTCTGTCAGATATCGTATGTATAGGAAACGCGAGGTGTTTTTTGTAATTAATAGTTTATAGTTTGAAGATGGTTGTATTTGAGTTTATCATAAATAACTATTAGTAAATACAGCTGAACTTTTTTGATACGGTGGATAGGGACCGCATAAAAAAGTTTCATCGAAAATACATAACTCAAAACGCTCAAAACCTCATAATTTCAATAGAAGTTGCTTTTCTAAATAAGATAAGGCCTTAATTTACACGTGGAAACATTTTATTTTATTTTTATGATATTATGAAAATTTTGAAAAATACATCTGTAAAAAAATTAAATGATCCAGTAACTTATGTTCTTATGCAATGTATTGATTAAATGCTTAAAAGCCGCTAAATAGTATTTTTATCAAAGAAAGTTATTATAGTAAATGTTTAAGTTTCTTACTGTCTCTTGATTTTAATCCATATTATGCATTTTAATGGCCATTTTTTTTAAAACCGCATAAAAAAATCACATAAAAAAATCGCACAAAAAAAGGTTTAGCTGTAATCATAAATTAATATAAATAAATGTGAAAGTACTGAAACAGCGTAAAAATTAGTCTAGGTTAAGTTGTTTTATAATAATCTAGTTTAATTGTGTTTACGTTTAAAAGGATAATCAATTTCATATCTTACAATCAGTGCCTTCATTTATCATGTAAAATTTGGTGACTTTCTGCGTGTGTTAGACCGGACTAATCTTGAGAACTACGCAATCGATTTTAAAAGTTCTTTCACTGGCCAATAGATGTACCTTATATTCTAATATAGGCTACATTAAAATGGTCAGTGTTACAGGGCCTAGGGTAAGCGGGCTCAAATTTCGTCCTGAAAAGTTCTAAAAAGTTGATTTTTTCAACCCGCGAAAGTGTAATATGGTCCTCAATGTTCTATATTTTACATGGTGGTCACATTACTGGAAAATTCAGGGAATTCTAAACTTTCTGGCAAAGTCAGGAAATTTTACCAGAAAACTTCAATAAATTTTTCAGTTGTTTTGAGATTAGATTTAAAAATTGGCGCTGATTTTTTTTTTTTGCTTAAGTGTTAAAATGTTATTAAGAATTTTTTTAAGCTTTTTGGGATAAAGCATGGGCGGTATTTTTCACAAAAAGTCAGGGAATTTTTTAATAAAATTTCTGTAAAAGCCAGAAAAGTCAGGGAATTTGATCTTTAAAAATCTATGACCACCATGATTTTACCCTAAAAGTTGCGAAGAACTTTAGCCACGGTGAAATCCAGACTTAACGCGTGTCAAACATGCACTTGACGATTTTTTCGCGACAAAGATAGACGGTATATATCCGTCTCAAACGTTTCGCATATGCATTTGATATTATTAATTTAATTCCACGATAGCGATACGTTAAGATCCATATGAATCACACACATACGTCTACATAAAATATACTAAATTCATATTATAAAATCACACCTCGAATTCTCGAATTGCGCGCATAGTAGTGGTGCAGGTACTACACTGTTGGAACGGGATGATAGTAAATAATGTTTTAAGATCACAAGTCAAGTCTTGAGGGTTCGCTGTGCACACTACTGTGCACACTGTACATGTAACGTGTGAGTGGATCGAGAGGTCCCGAAGGAGCACTATATTACACTTACCGGCTGGCAATCACATCAACACACAAGTCAGCCGCCCTAAAACTGTTATTTATCAAATAATACGGAGAATATGTTTTGTCTAATAATTTGACACGAATACCGCCAACTGTTCGATGGAATGGGTTTTGTAACGCTGGTTTTTTTTTTTCGTATGGAAAAAAAAATTCGGTGTGTGTTTTGTAGGAAATAAATTTTTTACACAATGAACAACATTAAAATAATTGAAACAGCAAGTGTCAGTAATTTGTTTGGGTGTTTGTTTTTTTTTAGGGCACATCGTGCAAATTAGTGATGGACACTAGACGCTAGAAATCGTTACGTAATGGGCTACCAATCAAATTAATCCACGTGAAGGTACTATTGGTTTCAAAAAAACCTCTAACACTTTAAAAAAAAAAAAATTGTTATTATTGGGGGTAACTATAAACATATTTATTAAGGTGATTGAAACAATACGTTTATCCTAAGTTAAAATTAGTAAATTTCAAAATTGTTATTTTCAAAATCTCTTTTCCTTTCTTTTTTTTTGAAACGAATTACAGTTGATTCTTTTCTTGTGTGATGGAGGGGACCGCATAAAAAAAATCGCACAAAAAAAATATATTCAAAAGTATCATAAATAGCTATAAAAAGTATAGTTCGATCCAGATTGTACAAAAAAATTGTTTTATGCGGTTGGTCGGGACCGCATAAAAAAAGTTTCATCGAAAAAACATCACTCAAAACGCTCAAAACTTAGAAATTTCCTTAGAAGTTGCTTCTATAAACAAAATAAAGCATTAATTTACACGCAGAAACATTTTATTTCAATTTTATAATATTATGAAAATTTCGAAAAATACATCTTTAACAAAATTAAATGATGTAATAATTTATGTTCTTATGCAATGTATTGATTAAATGCTTAAAAGCTGTTAAAAAGTATTTTTATCAAAGTAAGTTATTATAGTAATTGTTTAAGTTTCTTACTGTCTCGTGATTTTGATTCACATTATGTATTTTAATGCCCATTTTTTACAAACCGCATAAAAAAAATCGTACAAAAAAATATCGCATAAAAAAGAGTTCAGCTGTACTTTTAAAAGTTTCTTTTATAGTTTAAAAAAAAATTGACGTTCATTCAATTTTCGATAAAATTTATCAGTTTTTAAAATTGAGTTACCAAAATGCTGTATGTCAGAATTTTTTAAAATTAAATTTTTATCATTTAAGCTTTAACAGAAGATATTTATATATTTGATTAAGTGCTGGTTTTTGCTGTGTTTTGGGGATTACTCAATTAGCTGCGTGTTAAAACAGTAATTAGTTCAGCTACTAAAAAAGACTCAAATTGACCCATTAAATGAATTTTTCTAGCCTAAACCGCGTTCTAACGCCCAGAAATTTTTTCATATCAAATTTTATCAAACTATTAGAGACGTCCCTTAGCGAAAAAAGAAGATACATACATAAAAAAATAGTTCTAAAAAGTCGATTTTTCCGACCCGAGAAAGTGTAATGTGATCTTAAGTCATGTATTTTACATGGTGGCCACATTACTGGAAAACCTTGAAATGTCAGGGAATTTTAAACTTTCTCGAAAAGTCAACGAATTTTACCAGAAGACTGGAAAAAATTGATTTTTATAATTTTGTTTATTTAGGGATAAAACTTCAATTAATTTTTCACTTGTTTTGAGATTAGATTTAAAAATTGGCGCTGATTTTTTTTTTTTTTTTGCTCAAGTATTAAAATGTTGTTAAGAATTTTTTCTTAGCTTTTTGGGATAAAGCATGGGCGGTATTTTTCACAAAAAGTCAGTCTTAATATTTGATTTAATATAAAATTTCTCATCAAAATTTGTTATCATTTTACAATGCTAAAAACACTGAGAAATAAACCACAAGACTTGTCCCCAATTTTTATGAAATTAATTTTACACTGTAGTAAACCCATAAAATTTTTTAGATATAGAAATAAATTTTGACTCACCTTTGTGTAGCTGACTCTCATGTTTACGGCATTTGGCACGGCGATTTTGGAACCAAACCTGTAAGATATGTAAAATCACATTAAAACATTTATCCATCAAAAAAATACTATTAGAGTTCTTAGAAAAATATGTATGCAATATTTTTCATGCTTATAGCTAAAATGTCATCCCAAATTTGTTCAGTTGTACAATTTTTTGCTTCATACAATTTTTTTTTAGGGTTCCGTACAAATGGTTTTGAGTTATATCGCGCGTTTTCTGTCTTAACCTCGTATTTGAAAAGTCCCTGTTTTTCGACACACAAAAAAAAACGTATTTAAATCTGTGTTTTCATCACTATGAACTTAAGCTTTATGCTAATTACACCCTTTGATGTTGGCTACCTATATATATAAATATATATAGATTAGTGTATATATAAATACAGTATTTAATATGTTTTTTTGTGTGTCCTAAAACATATAGTTTTTAATATACGATTATACGAGGTTGAGACAGAAAACGCGTGATATGTATTTTCTATGAAATTTTTTTATGCGGTCGATAGGGACCGGGAAAGATGTTATGCTGTAATTAAAAAATCATAATATCCGAAAATTGTGAAAAATTCTTGATACTGAGTACGGAACCCTATTTAATGTGTGTCCAGTATGCATTTGGCGAATTTTTTTTTTGAATAAAAATATCTTTTTAGAACTTTATTGGTTAATCATTCGTAAATATTTGTAGGTAGAAGAAATCACCCTACATTAACATTCAAATTAATAACTTAACTCAACTGATTAAACGTTCTTAAATCACTTATCATTCAATTAGCGTCACGTTACCATCAATTGTAGCCACAATTTAATTATTGCCGGATCACTCTATACGTGCATGTTAGTCGGTACTCGAATTGAAAAATGAAAATTAATGAACATTTTCTTATACAATCCGGCGGTCTAATGGTTTCGTTTGTGTCGGTACGGTACAGCGTGTACAAATACTGACAACGACAAAAATTGATTCATCATTGAATCCCCCCCCCCCGTAACAATGTTACATATATTCTATCACCCCTGTGATTTGGTGTGCCTGCGCCCCTGTTTCAATTTGTTTATCGCGTACGTTTAAATATGTGGTATATTTTGTCGGCAATATCGATAAAAATCCATTTAAAAGAAAAGCACTGGACACTTTTCTTAAATTGTAATTGAGTTAAGTGCTTCTTTAATCGGATAAATTGAATCGGTCTCGAAGGGAAATTGGATATATATAGTTATATTTATTTGCAGTAAATGCTACTTGTATTATTCTTATTGGTGGTGTGGTTGGGGGACGTTGAGTTGGGCGGGTAAGGTGGTGTAATTTATCCCCAAACACTGACACTATTACACTAAATGGGCTAAATGGTGTGTTTTGTAGCTAGTTAAACACTTAATAATTGTATTTATTTCTGTTGTATTCATAATATTTTATCAACTACTAAATAGTTTTTGGGGTCCCGAAGAAAAAAAATCCCCTTATAGCTTTATCAAGTTCATACGTTTGTTATACCCTCCATAATTTTTCGATTAAAATATAACAAAAAAATTTTAAAATTTTTTTTATTTAGATGATTTTCCTGTATTGGGAAGTGAGGAAGAAAAATTTTTTTCACGTATCATATAGTGTGGAAAATTACTAGAAATGGCTGGAAAAATGAAACTGAGCTTAGTTTTACCATTTTTTATCTTTAAACCACGTTTACGAAATATTGAGACTCCCTTCTGTAATGTGAAAACTCAATTAAACATATTTCGGTTAAGTTAACTTTTCAATTGTGCTATACCCGATGATGAATTAATTACTCAAAAGGTAGCTCGTAATCGAACAGTTTAATTTAGTGAAAAGTGCCAAAGCAAACTGTTCTCATCAAGGCACTTAACAAAAATTCAAAAACTCATTTGAAGAAGCAGAGACTCTAATAGGAACTCTAACAGCATGACGGACCATTTTGACCATAAAAACAATTTTTTTTGCAATTTACAAACCTGTACCCGTGCTTCACTCAGTCCCAACCGTTGACTCAACTCCTCCCGCATAAAGGCATCCGGATAGTGTGTCTCGTCAAACAACCTCTCCAGCTCGGTCAATTGTTCGCACGTGAAATTTGTCCGCGAACGTCGTTGTTTGGCCGCCGTTGAAGTTGTGGATGTGGACGACGCTGACGTCGTACAAGCACTCGACGACAGGATGCCATTTGACGTTGTAACCGGCGGTGATTGGACGTCACGATTTGTCGCGGTGGAACCACTGTTTGTTTCTTGACCACTGTGTTTGACCGATTCATCGTTCGGTGTTAACGTGGGATCCAGAAATCGTTTTTTGCAAACTGTCAACAGATCGAATAATTAGTTAGAAACATTTTATGCTTTGTATAATATCGACTTCCTAAATGAGTGTTTTCGTTATAAGAAAATATTTCGAGTTTTTGTAATACCCTTTGCACTCGAGCCATTTTTTAGTATGGGTATTCAGCTACTCGACAGTAGTTTTAAAACGCTGCAAACACTATTGTATTAGGAGAACATAATATCATAATACAATATATCTATTAGTTAATTAGTAGTATGTATCACAATGTATTGTAGCAAGACGTCGCGTCGTTGTGTTGTATCATGTTTTCCTAATATAATAATTTTCAAATAAGTGAAGAAGGCTGAGAAACGGAGCGAAATGGAATCAAAAACGTGTTCACTATCATCGATATAGGGTCTGATATCGCTCCGATAAAATATTATCTCAGTGGAATTGGTATTGGAGCGGTATTGAAACGAGAGCGAACCGTAACTGATATCGGACCGATATCAGAGCGATGATGTGAATACACTCATTATTTATTATGTAAGAATATTTTATCGAACCGGGAGCGGAGTGATATCGTACTGAGAGCGGAGCGTTAATGTAAATCGGGCCTTAGGTCCCCTAGCGTGTTGTAAATAATAAAATACGTACCTATTGTTTATGGCGCCGCTGTGGCGCCTAACGAGTGGAATTAATATTTATTGTGTCGCCGTGGCGGCCCCCATCGAGTGCAAAGGGTTAAAGCAGGGTTGTTCAACTCAAGATGCGGCCCAAAAAACAGTGTGTCCACTGTGTCTGGTTCAAGAAAACTCGTTTTTTTTTTTTTTTTTTAACGCGAACCCAGGGAATCTAAAAGGTTGGACACCTCTGTTTGAAAGCTTATTCTGAATTTTATTTTTAGAGGAGTTCTCAAGCTTTTTCTTTCGCGTACTCCTGTTCCATGGTGACCACAGATTTTTAAAGATCAAATTCCCTGACTTTTCCAGGTTTTCCAGAAGTTTTATTAAAAAATTCCCTGACTATTTTGTGAAAAATGCCGCCCCTACTTTATCCCAAAAACCAAAATAGAAAAATTTATAATATGGCCAAATAAAGTACCATATTTTTAATGAGACAAATGGGTCTGTTTATATTCGCAATTTTTGTTTAAATTTCTCATAATATTTAATAATTTTAAGCGCAAATTTGAAGCAAAGATCCATCAGAGAGTTCAGAAAATTCAATTCTGGCAACAATTTGAAAAGAGTGCCAATCCAAATTATATTTTTTTTTTTTGGGTGTAAGTTCTAATAAAATAGATGTACATAACTTTCAAAAATTAGACAGTAGAAAGTTTTTATATACTTATTAATACCCCTTCTTTGTGAGTCTATGTTTTTTTTATTAGGGCCAAACATTTAAATTAAATTTGTATAAACAGGAAAATAAATAGTATGATTAAATTAGATAGATGCTTTGTTACGGGATTTAATAATCGAATGAACATGCAGTGCCATCTATATATGTTGTACTGCGGTGGTTGATAAAATCCGTTTCGAAAATTCACCCTCAAGTTCTGACCCTAATATTATTCATCCGGTATGTTTACGCATCTTGTTGGTAAGAAATGTTTTTACAATTGAAATAGTTTTATATTCTTTTTCGTTTGGATTTAACTCTTTAAAAAATGTTGAAATTGTTTAACTATTTTATTCGGAAGTAATACTAAAATTGGCGAATCCGGAAACCCACGACAAAACAAATATTTTTTCAAAATACCACTGTTTATTATATTGTGATAATTGTTTCGAATTTTAGTAGTTCATTTTCAAACAAAGTAAAAATTATATTAACTAAACGGACAAACAACATTTTAAAAAAAACAGACTAGATAAATAAAAAATAAAATAAAATTGTAAATATCGGTGTAATCGTTTAAAAGTTGATTGAAAACTTTAGGTACGCAAAGAAAACATTTTCTAACAGGAATTTCATTATTCGGATGGCAAGAATGAAAAGTTCACACCTAAATTATCCTAATTCAACTCACCAAACATAAAGCTTCATCTGATTAAAAGAAAAATTGTTTATTTTGGTGACGTCATCAATATTATTAAAATTTCTTAATGTAGTGATGAGCAAATGCAAGACCAAGACTTGACAGTCTTGGTCTTGTTCTTGCATTAAGAGTCTTGGTATTGGTCTTACTAGAGCAGTTTGAGTCTTGGTCTTGGTCTTGTTATTGCTAAAAAATCTTGCACTTTCTTGCATTTTTTTATTAGCGAATTTTTTTCTTCTAAAATCAGAATTTTTACTATCTTTACGTATTAATTATACTTTCAAACTATTTAAATAGTTTAGCAAGAGTCTTGCTTTTGTCTTGGTCTTGCTCACTTGAGTCTTGGTATTGGTCTTGCAGCCATACTTATAGTCTTGGTCTTGCTCTTGGTATACATAGTCTTGATCTTGGTCTTGCAAAAAATGTAAGACCAAGACAAGACTGCAAGACCAAGATTAATTTTGCTCATCACTATCTTAATGCTTTAAAAACCGTAAACAAAATAATAGAATGATGAAACTGAAAGTTAGTTTTGTGGATTTTCTAAGATGTCTAAGATATCAAAATTAAGCATGTTTGTTTGAAAATAATCAAATAAAATTCAAAACAATTGTCACAGTATAATAAAGTGGTATTAACAATGAACACTAATCGTTCTGAATGTTTTGAAATTCTTCCAATACAAATAGCCGGCTGAGAATACTGACAAAATAAGTGACACAGTACTGACAAATATTGTGCCATCAATTTTCACATTTTGAATTTCTCGAACTTTATCACGTATTTCATCATTTTACATATCATAAAACATTTTAATTAACTAATTAGCCCGCATTCAATTTAAAACATTTTATCTAAATTATATAATTCCCAGAAAATTGGCAATGTTAATTTAGGAAATGGCTTTTAAAGTAACACGAAAACTGTTTAAAAAAAATATAAAAATAAAAAACCGGTTAAATAAAATCCGAAAACAAGGACAGACAACACACAACAAATAAATCAGATAGAGAGCAAATGTAAGTGATGTGTTTAAAATGATGGAACACTACCACGTCTCCTTGTCTTCCCGCAGTTCATTAATTAATTGAGTTTTCTTAATTAACAGAATAGGAATAAATATCAAGACCGTAGAAAATTCTTGCCGTTTCTTACGTTAATACCCGCCCCGTTCCCCCCACGATACCCGCGAGTGTTCCGTACAATTGTTTTAATGTGAGAAATGCCTTACAGGCAAAAAGTATTATAACATCCTTTACTCCTTGTTACTTTTAAGGACTAACTATACAGGTAGGGTAAAGTCGCCTATCATGAAATGGTCGCTTAATATACGATAGTAGGCATAAACTAAATCGAAACATCATTTTTTTTTTTTGTTAGTTGCCCGAAATTTTCACCAAAAATTTTCACTGCAATGTTGTGTTATACTCCAAAAAGTGCAACAAAACATCAAGTCAGAGGGGTGAACCACAACTCGCTTACACACGTACACTGCTTACTTAAGTATGTATGTGTATGATATTTATCTAAATTACATTCTCGACCAAATGGTCGGAAAACGACATTTCATATTACACGTTCCAATGTTATTCCCATTAATGGCGGAAATAATTCCAGGCTACAAGAAATCTATTTAAAATTAAAGAATTGCTTTTAAACATTTCTCTAATGCTTAAAAAAGTATCGATATTTATCTGAATTACATGGTCGACCAAATGGTCGGAAAACGACATTTCATATTACACGTTCCAATGTTATTCCAATTAATGGCGGAAATAATTCCAGGCTACAAGAAATCTATTTAAAATTAAAAAATTGCTTTTAAACATTGCTCTAATGCTTAAAAAAGTTTCGACAGGAACGGATTAACTCGCTTTGGGGCCCTAGACATTTTCTTCGTACCGGTCCCCTTCCAATCCCACAAAATGACTTTTTGACAAATTCGTTTGCCAACAACGAAATTGAACTAATACCAGATTTTTACTTCTAGTAGTAAAATTAGAATATATTTTCCCTAAGTTAGACATGATTTCAGTAACTACAGATAAGACTCTATCAACAGATATCTCATTATAGGCACCTTTACCCTATATCGTACGTAAAAGTTTACATTACTTGTGTGTATTGGGTTCATCATTATATTAACTAAATAGTTCAATCTGGCAAATGGAAAAAACAACCTCATTGTAATATAGTCATTTGAGCGCTTTGTATTCCATTTTCGGATGGTGTCGCAATATTCTGTATGTCTCGGTCTGTGTGTCTGTGCTCATACGTACGCACCACGTAGGGGAAAGTGGTTTTATTAAATTAATTTTTATAAATAGAATTTATTTTTGTTTGTCACAAAATAAATTTTGGTTGGTCAGTGTTTAATACAGGTCATGGGTTCGATACAAAAAAAACTACAGTGAAACTTGTTTTTGAATTTAACTTTCGCACGCCTAGCACCCTCTGTGCTGGTGTGCAAGGCATAGATTTGACTGTTTGGAGCACACTGTGCACAGGGACGGATTTAAACATGGGCTTTATGGGCCCCGTGCGATAAAAAGTCAGTTAGTGCGTGTTAGACACAATTTCGGTTAGGATTTCCAGGTTAGCAGCTGTAAAATATAGAAGCAAGCTGAGATCTGGATGCGTCCCGCGGGATCTACGTTGCATGTCCCTGCTTTCTAATTTTTTCACCTGATTTTCTTGAATAAAAGTGTAGTATTTGCACACATAATATAATTTACAAAAAAAGGAATTCTCAATTATTTTACGACTTCCATATAATAGGGAATATATGCATTAAAAAAAAGCGAGATAGCAACATTATTTATACATATATTAAAAAGAAGGATACAATATAATTATTCAATGAGTAAAAATACATATATATGTTAAGAATACAATTGAAAATCTCTTGAGAGGTGTTAACTTAGACGCAACACTTATTTAATGAAGCTATAAAGAAATAACGTGTGTAATACTCAATCTCTACCCCCCCCCCCCACCCCCCCTCGCCGCTCGTTCGTTAAGACGTCCTGTTCCTTTGCTTGCGCTCCTTTTCAGTCTTATATGCATATAGAACTATTAAGCTGTATAGTAAGGCCACCGTATCGGTATGGTAAAAATCGAATTGAGCTGCACAGTTATAGGGTGTTCCGAAAGCTCAGATCACCTCCATAAATAAAACTTGATTATTAAAATTTTTCAATTCCTTAGACACACCCGGGTCATACACACGGGTCATACACCCGTCCTCACTAATTTGAGAATTAGATTCGCTCCTAAGCGTAAAGTACCTCTAATGAAAATTTTCAGCAATATAAAACTCTAGAGAAAAATATTTTATAGAAATTGACGCTTCACAGTGCTCAAAAAATATTATACTGTGAATACGTCTCAGTATAAATTATGAATGATACTTGTTTCGACCGGAAAACTAAAATACCCCTGTCGCAGCATCCTGCATAACATAGCGAATTTCCGTTTATAAAAATTAGTTTTTCTCGGAAACTGATATAGAACAATAGTTTAAAGACCTTTTTTATGTATTTCTTTCTCCTCTTTTAAATGGTGTAGTGGAAATTTTGGCAAAAAACTAATTTTTTGCAAGAACAAAAACCATGTTCCTGGCATCCGACGTGTTTAGGACACGTGTTTCGTAAGCCTAGGACATTTCATTCGAGAGTTATCGTGCGATATAAATTTTAGTGAATATTATTTTCGGTTTCTAGGGACCTCAAAACAAATTTCTGCCATAGACCCGGGCTCAAGTCGCGTCATGACAGTGGCTGTAATAGCTGAATTCCATTCTGGAAATTTGCTAAAAAAAATAAATCAATATTCAAATTAGATTGCTGTAACAGAAAGAAACCCAACAAAATAATCCTTACATTTCAATATTTTTGTCAATATTTTCATAATTTATTTGAAAAACAAAGAGCCACAATCTTCTTTCCCTAGAACTTCCACAGCCAATTTGTAGAAAAAGTAGTTCTACTTTGTAGAAAAACCAAGTACGGAGTGCTGCAAGGGTCAGTGTTAGGTCCAGTGAATTCTGCACTACTAGACGGCGAGCGAACGTATCATTTCGCACAAAGTACAAACGACAAACGTGCGTATTCGTCCGAATCGCATGTGGTAGTTGTTTTCCGGAGTTTACTTTACTAATTGTGTAAAAAAACTTTTGAATCACCTAAATATGTAAGATATATAGGAAGAATGGAAGATTTAAATAACGTAAATTTCATTGGCAATAAAGTAATATTGTAACGGGATTCAGATTAATTTAATTCCATTAGTCTAATGAGGATACAAAATATTTAATGAATCGAGTCTATTAACAACGTAGCATATAGATACCATACCGAGAGGTCGGAGGGGATGGATGCCGTTTTTATTAACACTACCAACCGACAGCCCCGGTATGCTAAAAACTTTTCCATCCCTTAAAAATAAAACCCCTTTTAATACACCTTTAATGCACATAATATTATACAATATTAATTTGCACTGTTATCGCCAAATAACTAGTAACGTTTGTAACAATTATCTTTGAATAGTTGAGTCTATCGTCAATTTTGTTAATTTAACTAATTTTTTTGGTTTGTTTTGTTCGAATTAAAATGTTGATTTTGTAATTTTGAGAATATGAAATTTTGTTATTTTTAAAGGTGGTTTCAGATGTCTGAACTGAATCGCCTTTCTGGAAGTTCAAATTCTATTACCTACTTCTGAATTAAAAATATTTAAGTGTATACTTTTTGACATTGAAACAAGCTATTAAAATTTCGTTTCGGCAACTAAACAGGCGAAATAGCTTGTAAACTGTTCTTGCGTTTGTTTTTCGCCTATAACTGGTCAGTAATATTGCTTTTTTGTGAATTTTTTAACGACTCTGCGATTCGAAATTCATAAAACACCGACTTGCATCCCATAAAATGTTCACGGTACATCCAAAAATCCTTATAAATTTCAATAATTATTCTAAATAAAGTAAACGCATTGCTAAAGTAAATCAGCTGAATTTTCCTTTCAATATTGGCGGAAGGAACTCATCTTATAGCTGTTGTATTTCTTTTGAGTGAAATTTTTAGAGGAAATAGTGTAACACTGGAAATTTTTAGTTTCGATAGAATTACTAGTAAAATATAATATTTTTCGAAAAGTTGACGATGAGTTTCTTAAATATTTTCCAAATCTGATCACCTTAAAAGGAGTCTCCACAGGAAAAATGCTCAGGGGCCTCTCAAAAATAAACTCGTCCCGCATAGAATCAAACATTTACCAAGATATCACTGTTAAATTTCCCGAAATTAGACATTTTTGGATATCTAAATAAATTTTACTTTCATGCTCTTCCTCGTACTTTCATGAAGGCGGGCCACAAAAGTAACCGAAACTAATATTATTTTCAAAAATTGCCACTTACCGTTTTGTCCCTTATTACAGTAACCGGTTAAATAGAATGAATTATCCGAATTTTCTGCTAATACATCCGGATATTCCTCATCATCTTCCTCCTCCAACGAACGTTTTCGCTCCTCCGAGCCGGAACGTGATGAATTTTCTAAATCGATTGTCGAAGCCGCCGGTGAACTTTTCGGTGTTGTAACCGATTCGGTTCGTACCGTGTCGTCACCTTTGGTGTTCACCCATTCATCAGGTGACGGTTGCGTTTTACCCGTTACCCCGGATTCATCTTTATTCTGGAAAAAATTGAAAATATTAATACTGAATTTCGACTAGAAAATTTTGGGAAAGGGAAGTTTTGTGTAACTGTATATGCATCAAAATTTTTTGTCAATTTTTCAGTGCTTTTTCTTTTAAAGAAAACTCACACACCTGAATCTAACTATATATTTTCAGTTTTGGGGCACACCATTTACGAAAAATATTTTTGGGGCAAGGGAAAACATTAAATAATGGATATGTGTTATAGTTCAATAGGTACACATTGAGGTAACAATAAACATTATCCATATATTTGGTTTACTCACGTACCCGAACCAAAAACCAAATCTATGTTAAAATTAAAAATAAAAAAAAAATTAAAATGCTATTCAAAATATGTGAACTGGACAATGTAATTTTTTGTAATATTAATAGCTTTGAGCGTTACTTTATGGTATTCCATATTTGTAAATAATAAACAAATACTTTACTTTGCAAAATACCACTTTTATTTTTGAAACTGTGACAATATTGTTTCGAACCGTTAGTTCATTTTCAAACAGAACTAACAGAAACGGAATTGTTTGAAAATGAACTAACGGTTCGAAACAATATTGTCACAGTTTCAAAAATAAAAGTGGTATTTTGCAAAGTAAAGTATTTGTAATTTTTTGTCTTTATCTAATTTGTTTGTTATTTTTAGCAAGAAATTCATTACCTAGCAACGTTACCAAACTTTTATATTATTCTTTTTTTTTTTTAATTTTATTTTTATGGTTCAATCATATTCGATAATACGTAAATTTTGACTACCCATACTTAGATTATACGTAATCTGTGCTCGATTAAATGTAGACCGTCACATTTTTTTGATACCAATTTATCGATGTTAAAACAAATCACAAAAATTGATTTTAATGATTCTTCAAAGTGTATGTTCTTCCTTCAACATATATAAAAATTCGAATACAACGAAAACCGATTATAACGATTTTCGATTTTTCAGAGGAAAACTTTAAATATGAAAATAAAAAAGAATAGTTGAAAATCATACCTGTTTGTCGTATATTATAGCCTTGTAGATTCGTCGAAATCTGTAGTATGTTTTAAATATTTTTGGAGACATATTAAGGCTGTCACCGATTAAAAATTTCACGAAATATGACCAACGAAAATGCTACACTATTATACAGTGTAAAAACGCGGTAAAATGGATTTGAAGTTATTTTCGATATTTGGAATTAAACCGAGATTTATGTTATAGATTATGTTATAGTGTATAGATAGGTATAGGACATCTAAAAACTCATGTGGTTAAAACCGGTTTTCACCCCTAAATACCTACAAATGTCGCCAATAGGCGACCAGGGTTGTGTAAATGTGTATTAATAATTTAATGATATTTTAACACTAATTTTACTAAAAGTGTTAAGTTAAAAAAAGACTTCTTTTGAAAATTTGGCTTATAAGAAAAAATTCTCTGGTTAATTTAAAAAATAAAAAATTGAACTTCATAATGCAATTACAAAAAAAAAAAAATTTTTAAGTTTCAAAAATCGTAATTTTGATGGTAGCACCATGAAATTTGAAGGTGCTCATAGATTTTCCATTTTTGACCAAATCAGAATTTTAAAGATAACAGAAAAAGCCCCTAAGGTCAACACTGACCATTAAAAAGTGATCAAGTGCAGGTAGATCACCCAAGGCGATGACAGATATGACGAATTTATAAGGATTTCATAGTTACGATAACAAAATCCTAGAAAATAAAAGAAAGGAAAGAAATTGGCAAAAAAAAACCATAATTAACCAGTTTTAAATTGTGACAATAATTAGTGGACTTTTTTTTAGTATTTATTAGACGCGCTAATCATCTTAAATTAAATCTATCGGAAGCAAATTTTTTGAGTCAATAAAAAATAATACCCTTGTCGCAGCATCCCGCATAACATAGCGAATTTCCGTTTATAAAAATTAGTTTTTCTCGGAATCTAGTTGACCTAGAAGAATAGTTTAAAGACCTTTTTTATGTAAGATTTTTTCCCCTTTTAAATGGTGTAAAAAAATTTCACAAAAATTTTTGAATAGGTAAGTGGAAATTTTGGCAAAAAACTAATTTTTTGCAAGAACAAAAACCATGTTCCTGGCATCCGACGTGTCTGGCTGAAGAACTCATCTAAGAATTTGGGACTTCCAACATTTTCACCAAATTTTGTAAAAGTAGAACATTTCGTGTATATATATATATATATATATATATATATATATATATATATATATATATATATATATATATATATATATATATATATAAATTTCTAGTGAATATTATTTTCGGTTCCTAGGGACCTCAAAACAAATTTTTGCCATGGTCCCGGCCTCAAGTCCCGTCATAACAGTGGCTGTAATAGCTGAATTCCATTCTGGAAATTCGCTAAAAACAACATAAAAATACAATAAGTTTGTTCAGCCCTTGTTGTCACATTATTAATATAAGCAAAAATGGCGTTTTAATGAAACTTTTAGTTTTTGGGAATGTATCTGTTTCACAAGTTTATTAACAAACAAGTGTATTAAGACTTGTATTTTTTTTTTTTTAAAAATTGTTTTTAAAAAAAGTTTTGTTTTAAAAATTGTTTTGAAGTTAAAAAATATTTTTTTAATACTATTGGAAGAATTACTTCTTTGAATCCAAGACTTTTCTCATTGTGACAATTTGGAACTAAACTTTTTTTTTTATTTCCTTTTTAGATTAATACTCGTGTGTACCTACGAATTATGTTTATTACGAATGGGTTCGCCTCAAGAATGGATTTTTGGATGCAACTAGGAATCAAATGTAAGTAATTATTTTGTAATCTTCTTAATAATTTAGAATCACAGCTTAAAAGCTTAAAAATTCATAAAAAAACTGTTTTAATTATACATTCAAAGACAAAATTATAAAGTTCCATAGACCAACACGATTTCCTGCACAACCCAGAAACAGTAAAACAATAAAATTTTGATTTTCAAATTTTTTACAGCGGAAAAAAAAGAGAATTTTGTGTGACAATTGGGCTCAAATTGTCATTTTTCGCATATCATAAACCGTATAGTAAAAATTTGTGTTTACAATGGACTCTGGCTAATTCGAACTTGTGGTTGAAGCAATGTTAAAAAGTCGTTTAATTCCAAAAGTTGCTTCAAAACGGATGTTTACCATAACTCATACAAGCAACCGAGAATTTCAAATTTGTAAAAAATAATAATTTTGAATTTTTTAGACGACCCCTTCAGCTTCGAACTAGCCATAGAGTTCACTGCATAAGTGAAATAACAACTAGTTTTTTTCACCGTGTGCGCAAATGATCTATACGTCTAAATTCCAGAAGATAGTGACTTAGTGATGTCGGATAATTAATCGATTAGTCGGTTTAGTCGACTAATTTTGTTTACATTTAGTCATATTTTAGTCGACTATTTTACCTTCGATTAAATGATTAAAATGATTAAATTTTTTTCAAATGACTAAAAACGACTAATTTAACAATTTTTCTGTATTATTTATTGGACTTCAAAAAATCGAAACTAAAAAATTATCTGTCTATATGATTTTTCATATCTTTCTTTTTCTTAAAATAAAAATGTTAAAAGTCCATAATTAAATTCAAAAGAAAACCTCGTTTTTGAAAGAGTCACATAGTTTACCTTACCATGAATTCGACTAAAGATTTAGTTGATTAGTCGACTACTCTGTGCTCGATATTTTCGACTAATGACTAATTTTATTAGAAAAACAATTTTATTCGATTAATCGATTAACTGCTTCTCGGCCCGACATCACTAAATTAGTGACCCACATGAATTACTGTTTTATAACTTTCTGATGCCTGACATCCGTGGTATACTACTTATGTTTTCCGATTTTTAATAAAAAAAAATTTCAAATAATTGTGCAATTTCAAAGAATATACCTAGATATTTCGAAATTACCTCGTCCTTTTGGATGGATGCCGTCGTATACGATTGAACCGCCGGATGCAACATAAACCGATCTAAATCGCGTTTATAAATATCCCGTAATATCGTGAGCGACATAGTCCGTTCAAAAAACGTCGGATTAAACATCTCCTGCGACGGAACCGGAGTATACGGCGCGGTTGGCGGTGGTGCCGGTGCCGTCGTGAAACATTTTGTTTTCGTTGTTGCGACGGTCGCAGCCGTTGTCACAACGTTTGGCGTCAGATCCGATATCAGCCAGTTTCGCGGTTTATTGTCGTCAGTCTTAATTCGTTTCACTAGTGGCACCGTTTGCGGTGGATCGTTGTTGATCGAATCTGTTGATTTTTTACTATCGATTACCGTGGTTATCGTGTCATTGTATTGATCGATGCTGTTGATCGGCGATTTGGTGTGTTTACGTTTTTCCGATTTATTTTTGTCGGTTGTGGTGAGTTCGATCGGTTCCGGTGATGCGGATTGACATCGTTCACTGATTTGAAAATTTTTACGATTGTTATTCAACTCGAACGATTTTGACACAAAATTGGCAAGTTTTTCCATTTTTATCGAACACACTTAAAAATAAAAATAACAAAAATTTATCAAGTCAGGTTCTTGTCCCGGAAAAAATATCACAGAACCTGACTCAGTAATTACATTAAAAAAAAATTAAATTATTGTCTTGTTTAAAACTTCACTTTTTTTAGTTTTTAAAAATTGTTATCCTGGTTGAGTCGCCACTATTCAAATGTCCGGATCCTTTAATGTGCCGTTATTTGTTCCTTAAGGATGCATATCATATAATTGTAATATTATGGGTTGCTTTTAAAACCCACCTTTTGATATTGCTATCTTTGTCGCATATAATTGCATTTCTTGCTCACTTCTGGTCGTGATATAAATTAATAATTGCCACGGTTGTAAATGGTGATTTCGAGCGAGTGTCATAACTTGACTTTTGTTTTTTGGAAGGTGCACTGATAAAATTGACGCCGGTGATTAGCAAAACCGAAAATTTGGATCACGTTTCGACACACACACATACAACAACTGTTTGACGGTATCACAAAATTTGAAAAATATTGGTATACATTTTTTTGACTTTTTTTTTTGTACGGTTTGGGTTTTGCCAGAATCACACTTATATTATTAAAATCGTGTATTTACCGAAGCAATAGATAATTCGTAATGATAAGAATGGTTATACGAATATACTCACAATTATTATTGTGCAAAATTTTATTCGTAAGCATGTTTGACGATTTTTGTATGTGTATATGTGCATAGACGAGGGTTGAAAGGGTGTGGCCAAATTAGACGGGGTGGTCTCGACGTCAACGACGCAACAATCTTATTGGTCGGGTGCTGACAGTACAATTTGTTTACCATGCAATAATCATCAGCTATTTCATGGATGTTATGAGCCGAAACGGTCGTGATGGAGTGACGGCGGACATCATTCCCCAGCGTAAAAGTCCAGGATCGGATTAGTTGTAAAATTTATTTTTATGTTCAATTATCGTTATTAATATATGAATGTGGGTTTCGATTAATTTTTGTGGAATTTTAAAAGTCATTTTTCGTTTAAGCGTGCCTTAATAATTGAAGATTTTTTGCCAAACTCAACTTGGTTCACTTACAACTAGAGATGATCGATATATCGATAACTGTTATTTTGTAACTAGTATAGAAAGATAACAGTTATCGTCAATAACTGGAATACCCAGTAACTGGTTACTTAAATAACTCCTTTGGAAATATCGATAACATAGATCAATATTAATATATTCGAAAGCAAGGATCACAGTAATTTCAAAATAATAACGCCCCAGGCAAGTCACACATTTTCTATTGTAGCACACTTAAAAAGCCCTTAAAAATGAATTATTGTCTATTGTACAGTTATCTATTTATATTTGTAATTTTGTATCCATAAAATTGTTAAAATTGTGTATATAAAGCCTAAATCCTTGTATAGACAAGTATTTGAACAGATATTGCAGATTATTTAGTATCCGTCAGTATTCTAGATCTGTGCATATTTCACTAACAGAACCGTTTATACGCATATCGAATATCTTACAATATGTTAAAATATCCAAATACCATACTAGTTATTATAATAACTGCTATAAATAATAGTTATTTTCTAATAACTGTTATTGCAATAACAGTTATTAGAAAATAACCGTTTAGCTCATCTCTACTTACAACTGTTTTCAAAACATCACTGAATCGTTTGCGCACGCGCATAACTCATTTTGCAATTATTTCTTAGTCTATAAACTGTTGTTTTTCTTATGTGTTCTTTTCTTAGTGTTTTCCAAAAATTCTTTTAAACAAGTTCTAAGGTTTTTAAACGAATGATTTTGAACTAGAAGAGCTAGTTAGTCCTGATACTGGTACTGATAGATGTAAGAAAAGGAAACGTGACGTCAGTAGTTGGGAAAAAACAGAAAAAAGTGTCTAGTTATTAGTGATGAGCAAAATTAGTCTTGGTCTTGCAGTCTTGTCTTGGTCTTACATTTTTTGCAAGACCAAGACCAAGACCATGCATACCAAGAGCAAGATCAAGACCAAGACTATAAGTATGGCTGCAAGACCAATACCAAGACCAAGACAATAGCAAGAAAAATGCAAGACTCTTGCTAAATTATTTAAATAATTTAAAAGTATAATTAATACCGTAAAGAGAAAAAATTCTGATTTTAGAAGAAAAAAATTCGCTAATACAAAAATGCAAGAAAGTGCAAGATTCTTTAGCAATACCAAGACCAAAACCAATACCAAGACTGCATTTTTCAAGACCAAGACCAAGACTCAAACTGCTCTAGCAAGAGCAAGACCAAGATTCTTAATGCAAGAACAAGGCCAAGACCAAGACTGCCAAGTCTTGGTTTTGGCCTTGCATTTGCTCATCACTACTAGTTATAGTGTAGTAAATAGCAAGTAGAATGCATTAGTAGAACAAAAAGATACATAGCTCTGGTAGGTATGTATAAGGTATGTAAAATAATCAAGATAATTAGCCATTTATAGTTTTAGCGAATTTCCAGAATGGAATTCAGCTATTACAGCCACTGTCATGACGTGACAAGGTTCCGGACGCCACACCCTGCCGGAACGCTCGAAAAAGTGGATTTTTGATTGCGCGTTTGGAGCGTTGTATCTTTTCACCTGTACAAGATAGATACGTGCTCTCGCGGACTTTTTTGTAGAGAATTCGATTCTCTACAAAAAAGGTCTTAACACTCTTTAATGTATCTATCACCGTTTTCGCTATGTAAGCGGTGAAAGGTCAAAAAACGCTATTTATGAATTTTCAATATTGTTTAAACAGTATAAAAAAAAATTTCCGGGAGTTCACATTTTGCACAAATGTTCTCCTTGGAAATCCCTACAAGAATCTCTTTTTAAAAAATTTTTATATCTATTCTAAAATTAATGTTTAGTGAGATAGGGCTTAAAATTACTACTATTTGACTATTAAATGGTTAATATAATGAGTACTTATAAACGAATGTTATCAAGTGCAAGGAGGTCGATAGGGGGCAGGGTGGCGGTGCCGGGTACAGATAGTTGTGGGTGGTGGTGTGCAGAAGTGGTGGCGTCCGGAGACAGACACTTTACGAAGGGTAAATAGACGATTTGCTTGTTGGTTCAGTATTGCCGTCTGAATGACTCACTGGTTGGCTAAACATGTTAAACTAACTGAGCTTGATTTCATTACCAATAATCAGTGATTTTGAATTAGAATCATCGATGCTTATTCGTTAGCAACCGTAGACATCGTCGTGTAATCTGTCTCAATGTATCGTGGAGAATTCTAGCGGTGAATTTCTCTGTTAAATAAAATTATCGATGTAATTATCATTTTTTTTTTTTAGGTGGAGGGAAATTTCAGTTTTAGTACAGTTATTTTGTTTCAAACGCTCTAACGTTAAGCGCTACTTAGCGCGGAGACACTTAACAATATTCATTTTCTATTTTCTATAAGTATTTTTAAATCAGAATATCAACTTTTAAACTAAAAGTTGAGCTACCTGCTCAAAAATATTCAATTAATTCATAGTGAACATAATTGCGTATGTTAAAAGTGAGCACATGCGGGAAATTTTTTGTGAGTTAATTGAAAATCTCGATTTTCATTTACCAATAAAACAAAATCGTATTTTTTAGGGTTCCGAAGAAAAATCTTGAAGTCTGTCTAGTTTCGTCAAATTCGTTTGTTTGTCTGTCCGTCACATTCTTCATACCTTCCATATCTTTGGAGTTATGAATACACAGTAAAATTTCTTGGGGTCCTCCGTATTGAAAAATGGGATAAGAAATTTTTCACGTACCAAATCGTATGAGATGTCGTTCGAAAAAGCTTTTAAAATTAAGACTTCTTTTCCAGTTTTGAAGCCCCAACCTATTAGGCGTCTATACGTCAGAAATTTTAATTAAAATTTTCCCTTCTAGTCCCCATCATTTTTTTCCTCCACCACAATCTATACATATAATAAAATTGTAACGAGACCATTTCTGTACATCGAATATTTTTTGAAAATTGTACTGGTACTGTAAATAGTTATCGATGTAGATACCAAAACAGCGATTTTTAGAATTCTTGTCTATCTGTCTGTCTGTTCACGGCCACGCATCACGCAAAAACTATTGGACGGATTTTAATGAAATTTGGTGTGATGATAACTTATTACTTCAGTCAACATCTAAAATACTCTTTACTCCGGGAAAATTTCTCATTCCCACGGGAAAATGGAAAAACCATTTTGAGCATGTGCACACATTAGGCAAAAACTATTGGACGGATTTTAATAAAATTTGGTGTGGTGATAACTTGTTACCCAGGGCAACATTTAAAGATACTTTTTACTCCGGGAAAATGCCTCATTCCCACGGGAAAATAGAAAAACCATTTTGTGCATGTGCACGTATTACGCAAAAACTATTGGACGGATTTTAATAAAATTTGGTGTGGTGATAACTTATTACTTGGGTCAACATTTAAGACACTTTTTATTCTGGGAAAATTCCTCATTCCCACGGGAAAATAGAAAAACCATTTTGAGCATGTGCATGCATTACACAAAAATTATTATTCTTTGCAAGTTCTGTATAATTATTACACTTACATACTTCTCATTGAGTTTATAACAATGCTTTGCGCGAACGACATCGCGGGTACGGCTAGTAATAAATAAAGTATAAAATGATGAGGTGGGGGTGGTGTCTGTTCACAAAAATGTTTTAAAAATCAGTACCCAACTATTTTATTAGACTCAAATAGTTTGAAGCCAATATTGTGAAAATTGCATTGAATACTGAACCATTGTCGCTAACTATTACAATCTTACAACCGGATTCGTTATTTAATTGATCAAGTTCCCGTCAAAATGCGTATGTCCCATAAATTTTAATTATGAAAACCCAATTGTTTTTTGTTTTTTGTTTTGTTTTTTTAATTATATTGCGGTTTGGTAAAAAATCACGGAACACTAATTTATTAAACAATATGATCGTAACAATTAAATTGCACTTCGGTGGTTTTCGGCGGGACGAGGCGGCGAGGCGCGACACGACAGGGTACCGGCCACGATCGCTATAATATGTTGGTGCCGTTATTTTGTTATTTATCACAAACGGTCGTCGGATTCGACAAATCACAATTCATCTTAATTTTCAATGCTGAATATTATCATTTGTAATGTAATTAAGATAAATGACTCATTTACTCTAAGTGTCATATTGTATATGTATGGTTCAATTACAGTGTTAGTCAAATTACGAAGTGGTTGCAATATTACAATGGAATGTTTCTAATTTAGTGTTTCTTATGATACGAACACGATTAAATAAAAAAAGCACCTAAATCAAAAAATCAAAAAGCCTAACTGCTATAAAACGGTGGGAATAAGACGACCGGAAGCATCAGACATTTCTGTTCAACTTGTTCAACAACATGTATGTCTTTGACTGCTTTACTTTTTATACTTTCTTTCTTTCTATTGCATCTTGTTTCCATCCTTAGCTCTTGATTTTTTAGGCGATGAATTTAATGTATCATACAGCACTTTTTTGACATTAAGAAGAATTCAACATCTTTATCAAAATCAATAAATATCATATATATTTTACTGAAAAATTTTAAAATAGGTTTTAGATAACTCTTACGAGAGCTACAATTCATATCAATTGGATACCATTTTCCCCTAAAACAATTTTTTCAAAGGATTTTAACGAAACTTTTCTAGATATTTATTTAATTGAATACCAATAATACGAGCCTATTCTGATTAAAACTGACTACCCCAATTTTGAGAAAAACGATTTTAAAGTTTTATAATTTTAATACGGGCTCTTATGGGAAAACTCCATTTTTTTGAATAAAATGAAAACTTGTCGAAAGAATTTGATAAAAATTTAGTATGTTATAAAATACAAAGTTACAAACCCTATTAAATAAGAAATAAAAATTATTCACTACGCCGTTTTTGAAATACAATTTATAAACATCATTTTACAACGTTTTTACAACGCTTTTTTAACAATGCTTTTATATTGCTACAACATAAGTGGGCAGAAATTCAAAAGAACAAGTGGAAGAATATTAATACATTATTTAATTTTTGATAAAAGAAAATTTTTTTGCTGAGATATACTTTTGTACCTGACTATCTCGGAGCAACTACGTTAAGAAATTTTCCTTCGCATGACCTCCATTGCAATATTTTAAATACAAAAACGGTGATTATCGCTGATAATTTTGACCAACACTGTAATTACATATTAATATACATTTGTAACTGAATGTTATCCTATGTGTCTACATATAGCAGTTAAATGAGCTGAAACTAAATCAATTAAAATTCACAGACACATTGCAAAATAATTTGTACGTGTGTGTATTTGTGTGGTAAATCGTACCGTCTTTGTTACACTCATTAACTGTAATATGATATATTCTTTTTTAATTTAATAACATTTCCAATGTTCATTCGGTGAATATTTTGGTTTAATTCTTTCCGGTTATATATTTTCCGGAAACCGCAGCAGTTTTCTTTTTTGTTTCAGATGAAATTTTTGAATATATTTTGATTTAATATTCATAAATTGTTTAATTTATTTAGTGTAAAAATTTGTTTAATAGGGCATATTATGATGCCATCGTGGTCTCATATTGTTTTTAATATCGTGTTAATGTGATAGTTCTAATTCGGTCGCATAAAATATGTGGACCGGATTAGAGAAAATTTGATTTTGTGAATATATTTCATTTCGGAGACTATTAAAAACTGGGTTTCCACCAGTATTTCCCAAAGTGTGGTCCGTGAACCACCAGCGGTCTCCGGTTCTTTATTTAGTGGCTTGGGAAGTAAAAAAAAAAAGTTTTTAAATCAAACATTTATTTAAAAGTGGATTTTTGAGTGAATACTTTTTATTTAATTTTATTTGAAACTTTCAAATATATTTTGGGTTTTGCGAGTGTTCTTGGTTATTTTCCAAAAAAGGCCTTCCTAAAAAATTTGATACAGGGCTCACTGTATCAAAGATAACTCCCCTTTGCAATGTCGTTCAAAAAATTTATTCTTATTCGATGCTTATAAAGTATACGAACCTATCAGTGATAAATCTCTTATGTCCTTTTGCGGCGATTAAAGGGTTAAATATATGTTTCGGGATGATTTGTAATGATCATATTCAAACATGCAATTAATCATAAATTGGAGAGAATCGATTCGTATAATTTACAGGAAATGATTGAGCACGGCCGAGTGGCCCGAGTGGCCGAATTCATTCACGAACGGTTTCGGCCGGTTTGATATTAAGCACGGGCACAGTTTTATCGACACATTGAACTCAGTTGACGTGACGGGCGTTACGGCCATAATACGAGAAATATGGGTTCACGTATACAAAACGGTATTTGCACATTCATTTCAGAAAAAACAAGGAGAGCAATATATGGGCCAACATATTCGCGTCTCACTTTCAAATAGTAGATATTTATTGTTATTACAATTTTATTTCGTACGTTTCGAAAGTGTCCGAAATTTTGAAAATATTATTTTATTCAGTATTAACAGCTAAAAAAAGTACATTTTTAATAATTAACATTCGAAAAATTTGCTTTGTGAAAATCCATATTATTTGGTCACCTTACACTAAACTAAACTGTTCGGTTACGAGCTAGCTTTCGAGTAATTAACTCATCATCAAATAAAACACAATTGTAAAATTTCTTTCCGAATTATAGAATTTGTTAGGCAATGTTCTGCATGGATCCGGAAAGGAATTCTTCAATTGTGTTTCACCTAATGATTAATTCATTACTGGAAAACTAGCTCCTAAGTGATAAAGTAAATTACTTTCATATTTTCTACATTTTTAATATATTCAAAGAAACCAAAAATAAAAAAAATCAGCGGTGGTTTGACATTAGAAAATCAAACAGAGTTTTAACCCCGAGTTGGTCTAGTGAGTAGCAACTCCGCTCTTGTTTGGTAGATCGTGAGTTCGAAACCAACCGGGGGAGATACGTCATCAACATTACCATACCGCTCATTTATCAATAATCATTTCTACACCAAAATTAATAGTATATTTCAATGGTGCATAATTATGGCCTTAGCTGTTGCGCACCTAACCAATAGAAAAAAAAACGGAGTTTTCAAAAAAATCGAAAACTATCATGATATTTTTTTTCTGTATTTCTCTGTAAATGGCGAATACAAACATTTAGTCGAATTTGAACCTTCCAAATTTCGGTGACGGCTCAAAAACGAAAACAAGCCAGAAGCGGCAATGTAATAGTTAAAATTTAATATGTAGTGTAATTGAATTTGCTGATATAGTATTTACAGTAGACGGGGTGTTGCGGGGCACGTAAGGGGGTGAGTTGTTTTCAGATCAGTACGGGGAATTTCTGGTTGAGAGGGCACATACTGTACATATACGTATGTACTTAATATATACAAGGCATAGCGTGCAGCGCACAGTGGTGGTCGAGTATTGCGATTTATGGGGGTAGGCGCTTATAGATGGTTCCCGTTTATTTAGTCCTTATGTCATTTTTTGCAGATTACATGTCCCATAGGTCGTTAACAAATATTCATAGATTTATTATACAGTGAGACCTATATAAACGTTCAATTAAATACACATTCAATTGAATGCTTTATGAGGTTTATATATTTGTAGCTATTTTCGCGGACATATAATTTCGTTGAGAGATTTCAAATTAATTTTTGAAATCGATCATAGCTTTTCTATCGATCTCTCTCAATTCAGTCGTGTATTAAACGATATTTGGGCGTTTCGGTAGTAAAATTGGAAATTTCACTCCCAAATTACCCATCACACTAACTCAAATCATTCCCGTATTGCCCGAGAAGAAAAAGGAAATTTTCAACAATTTTTTGATAATTTTTGACCAGTAAAATGTAATTTAGTTGTAATTATTCTAACAAGTACGGTCCTGATTTGTTTGAAACTGTCCGCTTCCTAGTCATAACCAGTGTTGGGTAAGATATCGAATTTTATTATCTAGATAACAGATAATAGATAACATAATTTAAAACATCTAGATAAAGATAACAGATAATTGAACCGTTATTTAGATAAAATTTTAGATAACAGATAAGATAATATTTATAGAAATAATACACTAGGTCAGTGTTTTTCAACCGCTCATCCGTGGACCGGTGCCGGGCTACGAAAGTAGCTCACCGGTCCCCAGAAAGATGTGTTAGAAAGGTTTTTAGCGACAAAATTACATATTTTGGAATTTAGTTGCTTTTATTTACGGCCCATGACAGCACACGTAGCGTACAACATTTTTTTATTTCAAAAGAGTGCTTAAAAAGTGTCGGTATTTATCTACATTACATGATCGATCAAGTGGTCGGAAAACGACATTTCATATTACACGACTAAATGTTATTCCAACTAATGGCCGAAATGAATCCAGGCTATAAGAATTCTATTTACAATTAACGAAAGGTTCTTAAACGTTTCTCTGATGTTTAAAAAATTGTCGATACTTATCTAAATTACATGGTAGACCAAGTGGTCGGAATACGACATTTCATATTACACGACTAAATGTTATTCCAACTAATGGCGGAAATGATTCCAAACAACAAGAATTCTATTTAAAATTAAATAATTACTTTTAAAAATTTTTGTATTTCTTAAGAAACTATCAAAATTTATCTGAATTATATGGTCGGCCAAGTGAATAATAGGTAAATGGTGAATTTAGCTTTAATTTTCTTTTTTTTAGGAAAAATAAAGATGTATTCTTATTATCTTATCTTTTTCCTTCGCTTAATAAAAAGATACGATAAAAGATAACTTCTTTTAGAAATATTTAGATAAAAGATAATAGATAACGAAAACGTTATCTAGATAAAATTTCAGATAACGTTATCTAGATAAGCACAACACTGGTCATAACCTAACCTTACCCAACCAATCACTAACCACCAACTTCTAAAAAGTCCGGTGTGAACGAGGTATAAGAAAGACTGAACTTGTGTTCAGACACTATTTTAACACCCTGTATAAATAAATAGTGAAAAGAGTTTGATGCAACGCTTTTTACCGTATACCATGTATATTTTAATCGACATATATGTTCTTTGGTGTGACAGTTTACACAAAAATTTATCATTGCCGACTAATCGCATTACGAATGTGGCTTTTTCTCAACAACCACCTATACGTCTGTCTCTGTTCGACAAATGAAAACGAAACAAAAGAACCATGAATCAACGCTAATTTAAACTTACGTTTGTTAAACAAGGATAACAATATGTTGATTGTCATTTTTTATATTACTAAATAAAAAAAAAGTTATTTATTAAATTAAGAAGAGCAAGTGAAATAGAAATGAACGTCGAAAGTTACTTTCAGAAAACTAGTTTTTTCAAAAATTAGTTTTAATAACATCAATTCAATTAAAATGTAACGAAGTCTGTCCAACGTATGTTACATTACAATCAAGACACTGTCTAAATTATGTAAAGTATTTGATCTATGTATTTTTAGTACATTATTGTGACCACGTTGCCTATATTATGAATATAATCAGTTTTAAGGTTTGTCTTCAAATCGTGACGTCATTACAATGAACTGTTTTTCGCGTCAGTTTTTCCATTTAAAATTGTACAGTTATTTTTCTGATGATTTTTATAGAATTTATCGAAAATAAAAAAAATTGCTTAACCGATATGTAAAAGAAACAAGGCTTTTAGAATAGTTAAGCATTCCAAAAATAGTCTAAGACTTTCAGAATGGAATTCAGCTATTACAGCCACTGTCATGACGCGACTTGAGCCCGGGACCATGGCAGAAATTTGTTTTGAGGTCCGTAGAAACCGAAAATAATATTCACTAAAATTTATATATATATATATATATATATATATATATATATATATATATATATATATATATATATATATATATATATATATATGTGTGTGTGTGTGTGTGTCCGCGCGATAACTCTTGAACGAAGTATCCAACTTTTACGAAACTTGGTGAAAACATTGGAAGTCCCAAATCCTTGGATGAGTTCGTCAGCCAGACACGTCGGATGCCAGGAATATGGTTTTTGTTCTTGAAAAAAATTAGTTTTTTGCTAAAATTTCCACTTATTCAAAAATTTTTGCGAAAAAATTACATAAAAAAGGTCTTTAAACTATTGTTCTATGTCAACTAGTTTCCGAGAAAAACTAATCTTTATAAACGGGAATTCGCTATGTTATGCAAGATGCTGCGACAGGGGTATGTGAAATTGTCTCTTTTGTGTCCAAGATTTTTGAAAACTAAGATTATCCGTAAGTATTCAACCAATCTGTAGTAAACGTAATTACGTGTGACATGTGTATTCATTAAATGTTCCGAGGAGCAGTGTACATAAATCGATTGTCCGAATATTCGAAGTGAATCGGAGTGGCGGTACACTGGGGCACTTAGTATTGTGTTGTTATTTATCGTTCAATAACGCTCGTGGCCAGTCATCATATCCATTTCACTTACTCGCCTTTGCCGTTTGTTTGACCATCGTCCACTGCGCTACGAAGCTATACATACATACGTCTATAAAACGGTGGGTCAGCCCCGCTCACAGAGTAATAAAATAACAAAATGAAAATTTATGATCTGTTAGTTTAAGTGAATGACCTTTTGCTTTTACATTTTTCTAATTTTTTTTTCATCTTATCATAATTTTCCACCCATTTTTCTCGCCTTCGAAACCCTTCGAAAAATTTCCCTACACTCGATTATCGTATGAATTTTATGTGAAAATCAACTAAATAAATATATATGATATATGTCGAAAAATAAAAAATCACCATGTGCGTGTTAGATATACATTAAGTCAGGATTTCGTTGTTCAGTAGCTAGTGTTTTTCACAGTTCTCACAAGGAAAGGTTCCCAGATGTCCGCCTCCGATTTCACCTCCACTGAAATATGTTATTCTATATTTGATAGATTTGAGCGTTACTTTATGGTATTCCATTTTAAAATAAAAAGACAATTTTTATGTCATCGAAGGATGACATATTAATATCGTTGTGTGATCATAGTGGGGGAAACATTATTATACAGTTGTATATCCATATTGAATAATTATAGAGTTGTACAATGTACATCCATGTTGAATTAGCGCAAGAGGGCTGTAGAGTTAACAACTATAGAGTTAACAAAAAATCATCAATTAACACTTTCACTGAGGTGACATTACTTAGTGCGTGTCAAAAACACGCATTTAACGAATTTTTTACTTTATTTAGAGTTTTAATTGTCTGTGACATGTTTCGGCCCGTATGGCCATTGACGAACAATGGCCATGTTGCTCAAATTGAATTTTGAAATCGAAAATTTCATTTCTGCGTTATTCTAATTGTCTTAAACTATTTTCCATGAAGAAGAATCCAAGTAGTACGACTATTCGACAGTCACCCCCTAGTTAACTACCCCTAGACTTAATATTAGGACATTGAGCAAAAACAGGTCAATTAGATTTTCTGACGTACATTTCAAATCTGTAAACAAAATTTTTATATTTTTTAATTTTCGCCCCCTTTTTGCAAAGTTAACCCCCAACCACCCCTATTGATGTAAATTGAACAAATTCCATATCAATAGATAGCTCTTTAAAAAAGAGCAATATCGCCAATTTAAACTTTTGCTCTATCTCTTACTGTTTTCGAGATATTTGAAAAATTAAATTTTTACCCCAATTTTTGAAGGGCGGTTTCACCCCTTCAAACCGTTTTTCCGCCGATAAAACAAAATACGTGTCTCTTAGATTTCGACGTAGAATAACATATTTCAGCGGCATTGAAATGGGAGGCGGACACCTGGGAACCTTTCCCTGTCAGTTTATGGAAGTAATTTAAATTGGAGTGATTGGTTGAATTAGGGTAATTTTAGTGTGAAGTTTCCATTTTTTCTGATTCAACAGAAGTCCTTTTTCTAGTAACCATACGTACTTAATTTTGATAAAAATGAAAAGAACAACTTCGAAAACCTATAAATCGCTTCCAGTTTCATCGTTCTATCGTTTTTTCGACGGTTTTTAAGGCACTGATAAATTTTTGGTGAACTTAATGACGTCACGAATTTAAAAAAAAATTTTTTCAAATCAAACTTTATGGAAGTGGCTTGAATTAGAACGACTGATTAACATATAGGGTAATTTGAATGTGAAGCTTTTATTTTTACTATCAAAATGATGAAATTGCTTTTAGAAATATGACTAATTCTACTTATTTCTACTGGCCCTACAGAAGTGTGGATCCAACTCTCAGATTAGGAAAGTGTCAAATTTTTTTAACGGCTTCATAATGCTTTTTTTGATAGTGGGAATTTAAAAAAAAAATGAACAAAACCCTGAACTTTAAAATTTGACCTTTTTACTATGCGAGCTACTTTTAATAATTAATTAATTTATCAGTTTTAATTTAAAAGGAATCATTGAGTGTGTGCAAGAAAAAAAAATACATTCAAAAACACAACGAGCCTGCCAGGATTCGAACCTGGAATCTTCTGATCCGTAGTCAGACGCGTTATCCGTTGCGCCACAGGCCCATTATACGTGGCGTCCTTGTGAACTATTAACAACGAACTGAATCTTAAATATGTACTTCACAAATAGTTTCAATTTTTTTTTTTCAATGAGATGTTTTTAGGGTTTCGTAATCAAAACATCGAAACCCTTATAATTGCGTCACCGTTTAAAATTTTTAACATGTGTAATTTTCAAGTCAAGTCCATCCCTTTTAAGATTTAACAATGTTTTATGTGTAAAATATGATAATTTTCTGTGGTGAAAAAAATTTGTCTCAATTTCTCCCGCTAATACAATTAAATAGTAATTTTCACAATAATAAAAGTTTTCACAAATTTTTTTTCTTGTAGTTTTAGTAATAATAATTTTTTATGGTGGATAAATAATAATAAGAAAAGTTTTAACACTGGAAAAAAATAAATTATTATAAAACATTTACTGGATGAGACAAATCTTATTGTATAATTTATCACTATTGTTCGCACTTTGTTGTTAATTTCAAGTAATATCTAACATTTTGAGTGGTAAATCTAGTTACCACATATTTATGGATAAAGGATGGTATCTTTACCTAACCTATAGCAATCATTACTTAAACAAATTTAAACAAATGTGAAAATTATTATTACGAGGGCGGGGAGCAAACTTTGCTTTTGGCAAATTAAACATTTTAGCGCATCGATATTTTCTTAATTTTTTCCCCTGCAAAAAGTAAATGACGAGCAAAAAAAACAACTTAAATTCGTTTTTGGCGCCCCTAACACTGCAAAAAGTAATGGGTCATACACAATCAATGAAATAAGGAATAAGAAATAAGGAATAAGAAGTATGGCATTTAGTGACGTTGAATGGAACTTTATCGTAACTGCCCATAGGTATATGTATTTAGGTATTTTTGTACATCAAAATTCATGAAAAAATAACGTTCGTGATGGCTTTTTTGTCACTAAAGTGATAAAAATCACGAATTTTGACGTACAAAAGTACCTACATATTTATATTTATGAGCAGTTACGTTAAAGTTCCACTCAACGTCACTAGATGGCATACTTCTTATTCCTTATTTCTTATTTTTTTTAAGTGACGAGCAAAAAAAAAAAACACTTCAGATTTGTTATTGGCTAACACTGCAAAAAAAAACCGTTCAGTTCACCGTTTTGGCGCCCCTCAACTTGCGTTACTGGCGCCCCTAAAAACTTGCAGAGGGGCACGTGTCCTCGCTGCCCCCTAGATCCGACCCCGAATAGAACTAGCCTAGCCTTGTTACTGACATTATAAGCCATGAAATTTTAATTTTTTTTTAACATAACAAAATGTGGTATGGTAAGTTAGGGATGTTTGACAATACTGGTACATAAAACGGTGTACAATATTTTTTGACTCATTTTGTAATCTAACGTATCAAAACAGCACAACATAATATCAAAAAAGTTTCGCAATAAATTATGGAATGTTGCGATTTTGTTACTGATTTCAACTAATTTAAACTAGTTATATTTATGCTAATGTTATCTCGCCACCATTGCTACTACCATTTTTATTCACTTTTATACATATTAAAATCATTTTCAATGTCCTTCGCGATTTACCCTCTTCCCACTACTTCACCCCATATTTACCCAAATGTTCATTTAATTTCTATTTTATATTTAAGTGTGCTTCGTATACATATTACGTATTTTAAATATTTGTTTTTTTCTGCTTATAGGCACTAATAAGTAATTTTATCAAAGTAAATTATCATAATTAATGTTTCGGTTTTTTACTTTCTCTTGTTTTTGATTCATATTTATGCACTTTAATGGTCATTTTTTTCAAAACTGCAGGAAAAACATAGAAACGGTGGCACAAAAAAAGACCACATAAAAAAGGTTCAGCCATACATTGTATTTGAAATTAAAAATTTATAAAAAAAAAAAAATATTTATACTTTGTATTCAAATATGTAGTTTTAAAATCATCTCTGGCGCCAACCACCTTAAACTATTGATTATTTTTTTATATGCATGTAAACGTAACATATAGAGACACCTACCATTGAAAGATTGAACTGCAATAAAAAAAAACTGTTTTAATTTGTGTTCATATGACTTTCTGTGTTATCGAAACACCGTCTTTTTTTTTACTTACTATCGATGATGGGTGGTTTCATTTGATTAGTGGCTTTACGGCTTTACCTGTTTAATTATTTCACCAAGTTGCTGCAAAAAGGTTGAACAACATTGCCGTATGTTAACACTTTACAGTTCGATGACTTGCTATTTTTATCCAAACTTCAAGCTTAGTCACTATTGCTACCCAAAATAATAAATTATTCAACTGTATTCGTTTTGTCCCAATTCACCCTTATGTCCCGATTTAGTCCAGTTTACGGTATGGTATAGTTTTTGATGCAAATCTTTCAGTAGTTGCAACCGTAACAAACAATCAAGCCGCCTCACCGGCTAAAATTACCTATTTTATTACCAAATTATGCATGTCTGTTCTTTGAGTTCTGTTGCTAACTGAAAAATAAAGTCGGTGCCAAATCCTTCGCAATACTCAAAAAAGGCGTTAGAACAAGAAACAGGCACATAAGGTTTATTTTTAAGAAAAATACAGTAAAATCTCTTTAAAAATATTTAATTGTGTATTCTATATTTTAATTTACATTATTACATTAATTTATCATAATTAATACATAAAATAAAATACTTTACATTTTGTAATTTTTTTTTAAATTAGCATATTGTAATTAATTAATTAAAAAATCATAATGTAATAAAAGAAAATTGAGAAAAGAGGAATCAAAAGAGGACATTTCATAATTTTTTTTTTTTGAAAATTGTGTCATTAACAATATGCAAATTTGTCTTAAAAATAGAAGTCAGGTGACAGATATAATTTGCTCAATTTCTTTCTAAAAAACGTTGAAATTTCTTTTTTAGTTTTTCTCATTTGTGGCACATAACAGTAACATGTACAACGATGCTAATCGAATTCTGCGGGAAAAATTAACCGTTTCCATTTTCTATGGCACATTCTGATAACGCGTCTTTTACGTGATTCAAATAAATAAATACAATTTTTTACAACTTTTTTTTTTCAAAAAATATCTCAAAAAACGTTAACAATTTTATACAGACTTTTTTTCTATAAAAAAATTTTCAAGTTTACTAAAAAATAAATAACTTACTAGACAATAAATATTCTTTACAAACAAGTTTGTTGACTTTTTTTGAGATTTTCTAGATCAGAAAAACAAAAAAACCAAAAAATATTTACATTCTCCAAAATTCAAAATTTACAGTTCAAATTGTAATTTTTCCTGAAAAATTCTGTTTGCTAAAATTCGTCTATTAATTAAATAAATAATAATTATTTTTGTGCACCATCAACAATTGAAATAGAAAAAGCCCCAATACAACATAAAAAAAAAACATGACGAATAATTCAATATATTTCGAAAAATATTTTAAATTATTCGCAAATCTAATTATGTTTTAACAAGCAAAACATGATCTTTAATAATGACTTCATTAAGATAAAAAAGCTGCCCTAAATAAGTAACTATTTAAACTAACACTACGCATGTGCTACACATGCGCGTGGCAATACGTAAAAAAATGTCATGTATTCGATTAGAATTAAAATAATTAATAATTTAAGCAGCTTTTATTGCAAATAAAAATTGTTATTGCTTAATTTTCAAAAATTTGAGTTTTTTATATTGTTTTTTTGATTCGAATTGAATCAATCAGGATTAAAGCCTTAAATTATCTTAAGTGCTATACATTTAAAGCCATTTTTTTTTTTAGTACTGTTATACGAATCTGTTCATGCATTTGGAAATAAAAAATGGATATTTATTTAAAATTTTAATTTAATTAAAAATTATTTAACAATTAACAATTAAATCTAGAATAAAAACGTGTAAATATACGTAAAAAGTTTGTCTTGAAATTAGCGTCTTCAGTTTGCATTTGTTTCTTAACCCTCCAAGTGCACAAGGGGCCATTTGACACAATAACCTCAAATTAAAATTTTTTTTTTTTTGATGTGCACTCCTAGGGTTAAAAACACCTAAACGAATTAAAATACACAATTAAAACGTTAAAATTTGTTTTATGTTTAAAAAAAAAGTGTCCATTATAATTTGTTGATGAAAAATATTTTTAAAAATTGTTTATACTGTCAAAAAATGAGGAATGTTATTTTTAAGAAGGGATTTTGTATAGAGTGATATCAAAAAGAAGGTCTTTAGCATATATTGATCCCTAATTTGAAAATAATCGAATGCTGCGTGTATTGTTGTTTAGTCCTATTTTCAAAAAATTCTATAAGGTTTTTGTGTTTTGGTACATTTTTTTGTGCTTATCACGATATGAAGAAACCAATAAACCAGATTTTCAGCACCAAAAAGTTCTAAATTATTTTAGCCACATAGATTTATTTTTATGTATAAACAAAAGCGCATGCGCAAAATCAACTCTATTGTACGTTAATTCATCTAGTTCTATTGAGTTGTTTTTTTTAGGGTGTGAATAATGTTTTTGAAAGACACAAATTCACGTTACATCAAAAGAGCGCGATTTTAAAAATATATTTATAGTTCAAACATTTTAAGATGGTGACAAAACCAACTTAAATTGTATGAGCTATGATAATAATTAAACTAAAAGCACAGAGAAGTTAACAGTTAATTTTTTTAATTAGAATGATCTTCCTGAGATCATATATACCTATTTAAAAAAGGCACATTATTTAAATTATTTTATTTTTATATATTTTTGTATTTTATCATGCGTGTGTACAGGGTGTAAAAAAATAAATCCAACACTCTTTTACACCCTGTACATGTTACATTGTTAATGATTAACTGCAACAATTAACTAAAATCGGTTTCATTCAATTCCTGTGAAGCAATATAAACAAAAATTGAGAGTGGGACTTGGCCCGAATTTGAATGAACCGATTAATTGCTTTAAATACAGTAGACTCTCATTTTACGACGTCATGAAAATTCGTTGAGAAGACTCTGTGAGAAGACCCTTTCATAGTTTTAATTTTTTATGTACCTGGAAAGAAAGTTTCATTTACGTGGTAATCCCCGTGTAAAAGAAGCGTCTACTGTACAATTATGTTGTGGATTTTTCTTTACGATTTTGTTCTATTACTGAGTCTTTAATCTCACAACGAAAATAGTTCTTTATATCAAAAACTGATATGACTTACAATTAGCGAAAATAACAATTTTGGTTTACAAAATGTTTGTGAACTGATTCGTCCATATTTGTTTCTCTTTTTATGAGACACATAATGCGACAGAGTGTTCCATAAACAACGTACATAGGTTAAATTATTGATTTTTAAAATGATATGCAGATTAATAGTATACGGTGAATGTTATCTATTGAACTGAATTTCACGTGTTTATGAAACACCCTGTGTGTAATGACAACTGTAAAAGTCGTGTTTTGAAGATCACATTCAAAATTATTTTTGAATTTAACACATTACGAAAAATTAATTTTTATTTCACTTTCAAAAATGGCGTTAAAACGAATTCTGACGTAATTATTCATTAAACACATTTTTAATCATTATGTAATTTTTTTAAATCAATAAATTACTCTCAGTTTGCTCCATCTAATTTAGTAATTGAAATATCATATTATAAGATAATTATCCATTCGACAAAATCTAATTACCCCGCAATATATGCAAACAACATACACAATGTCTGTTTGATTGCCTATATTTCATAATAGTCATCTAATTATGTCTGAATAACAACATATTTTATTGTATTCTAATTATTATTCGGAAAATATAATATTTAACTTTTATTAGTTGAAGCAAATTGAGAAATTTTGACGACTGTTTCTATTGCAGCAATGGCTGATTGTAACAGTTATTTCGAAGAAATTTAGGTGTATAAAGAGAAGGTCTTTGGGCGTTTGGCGCCTATTTCTTTTCGATAAAGAACAGAAATTTCGAAAAACATTTCACAATTAATCAGTTTTAGTTTACAGCACTAATTGATCGACTTTTTTGAAATTTAGTAGATTCTTAGTCGCTAACGCGTCAACCATTTTTGAATATTTTCTAAAAAACACACTAATTTTTCATATGTAAAACTCAAAATTAATTTGAAAAAAGGGTACAATCGGGTAATTAAAACAATATTCGGCCATTTTTCAAACGCTTTACTTATTGACACATATCTTTTCAAACGACATAAAAAAAATGTGTAGATTATCGTCAAAATTGGCCATATACTGAAATTATTGCTTTCATATTAGGAACAATAATTATATAATTTCACATCTGTTGTACTATGGCGCGAAACAGTAATTTTTGTACAATCAGTTTCAGAAAAAGTGTGACAATCGAAAAAGTTTTTGAATTATTCAACTGAGATCACTACGTATTCGAATGATCAAAGTTTAATATTCAAAAACTCTTTGTACAAACCATAATTACTTCTTTTTAGACATTTTTCAATTAAAATTAGCAACAAAAGCTCGAAAATTATTCATTGTTTTAATTAAAATTAAATGTACAGTTGTTCAAATTGAAATTGAAACACACAAATAATTTTTTTTCAGTCTTTTTTTTTCTAGATTTTCATAATTTTCGATTTTTCAATTAAAATTATGTTTTATTTACTATTTCAACAACTGTACGATAAAATATAATACAATTATATAAATATACAAATAATATATAACAAGCAATCTAAAATATTTTTAATATCTTTTTAAAGAGCAACATAACATTAGCAAAAGTTTTAACAAAAAAAAAAATTATTAATAAAACATAATTATTAAATGTTCAAAAAAAATATCAGTAAGTTCGATCTATAAGGAGGACGTAAGGAATTTTTAAAATTAGTTTAAAATTAAAATGTTAAAATTCTATAAAATTCTTCTGACTTTTTTTTTCGATAGTTTGAAACATTTAAATAAATTAGTGATTTTTCATTTTTACGGAATGATTTTTGGACAAAACGCAAATATCTATCAGTTTTAAATTTGATATAAGCAAAATTACCTTCGTTTATCTCTCTAAATAGTCCTTGTAGGTCGTTTTAACCTATTAAAATGCCAACTCCATTTATATTTAGTCATTATTCCACATTTGCTAACAATAAATAAAACAAACTGATTCTGCTTTTGCTAGACATCTAACACTTTTCAGAAAGAAATATTACAGTCATACACGAAGCAACTAACGAATAATAAAACTAATCATTTTAGAAGCAATCAATACCTCTTAAACGATTACACAGATATTTACAATTTCTTTCTGTTTTATAATTTACATAATTTTTTATATACGACTGTACTTTCTTATTTGTTATTTTTTAAATGCTTTTTCATCCGTTATTATTGTCGCTTCATCGTATAGAATCTTATACCAGATGAGTTTTAACGCCTGCCCTAAATTACACCAAATAATAGTTCATGACAAACAGAATAAGAAACTATAAGATCACTTATTGCTGGGTGAACAGTATCCAAGATACTGAGAAAAAATTGTGAGAGTCACTGGTTGCTTACCTTGTTTTTAAGGAATGTTGCCTACTTATTTATAGCCATCGTCTACCCGTATACACAAAGAATTAATAAATAAATGTTAAATAATGTAATTCAAATTAAAGTTAAAACTGAAAATTGCACCAAACATTTAAAGAAACCGTAGTGCACTTGAATTTGAACTTAACCTTAAACGAAACACTTATATAGGAAATAAAGATTACACTTTTTACAAATAATTAAAGAATCAAACAAAACAAAACAAAAAATCAACAATAAAAAGTCCACTTCAACAAAGAAATAGTTTTAACCCCTTATCACATACGAAGCCATATATGGATTCTAAGTTTTACTATTTTTTTTCAACATATTAAAATATTTTTTTTTTTTTTTTTGAAACTAATGTTAAATCCTAACTTTATACTCTTCCGAGTAACGGAACGTAATTTTGGTTGTCTTTGGTAAGTGCGGGTTGTCAAATTATTTGAAGTTATGTTCAGAGTGTCCGACCGTTAGAGTGCAATTAATTGGTGCTAATTTTATTTGTGAAAACTAAAAACAATAAAACGATAAGTACTAAAATCAAAAATTTTCAAAACACATTCTTTATATATTCAAGAACACGGAATAGTTGTGATTCGTGTGTGTTTTCTTGTTTTCTTCGATTTTTGGGGCTTATTTTGAAGTTACCATATTTGGCTTCGTATGCGAGTAATTTCTATACAATAAGACTTAATTTTTTTTTCTTAATTTGACTACTAAAATAAAAGAAGTGAAAGACATTTTCAGTAAAAAAAATTTTTTTCTTCACCTCCTTCATAATTCATGCAATAAGGGGTTAACGATTCACACATGTGTCAAACCTTTAAATCAAAACAACGCGTATTTTGGTATTCCCCTCTAACACCTATGTACATAATATGTATATAATTATGTAGCCAGTTGATTTTAGCTTGTTATCATTACTTCATTGTAGGCATGTAAACGAAAATGGTATTAGGATTTTTTGTTCAATTTGTCATGGCCTATCATTAGTTTTAATTTCGGACAGTGGTTATGACTCACCTGTTTACACGGGCTTATTATTAAATCTGATTTTTGTTCATGAATCCGTTCATAGATGGCTGTAAGTTATTTTCATTACATATTTGCGATAAGCAAGAGTTGTGCATTAGATATAGGGCTGCCAGATTGGACGGTTTCGAAATAAAATTTGCCGTGAAAATTTCTGGTTTGCGGCTTTCCGCTTTTTGGGCGGAACTGAAAATCAAATAAAATTTGAGTGTTGAAGCGACTATAGTGTGAAAACATCATAATTAACAAATTTTCTCGTTTGTTCTTTTTGCTCGCCAACAATATTTTTCGGGAGATTTTGTGACAAATTAACATAATTATTAAAAATTGCGCGATTTTTTGCGGTACACTTCGAATGTAAGCGGTTTTTGGGCGATTTCTGCAGCCTCTGCCGGCGGCGGGTCTGTTGCAAATAATCTAGCAGCCCTAATTAGATATAATTACAGTAGACTCTCGTTAATTAAAACCTGCGATAATTCGAAACTCTCTATAATTCAATGCGACTTTTTTTTTTGTTAATCTTGTTTGATACATTATACTAATTATGAAAGCTGTCACCTGGCAACCGTACTTTTTCTCATTTATGTAAACAATTCTAGTTTGAAAATATCTGACAGGTGGCAAAAAAATTCCGTGGGAATAATTTTAGTCATTCATGCGCAAGATTACCAGCCGTCACATAATTATAGTACATGTCACATAAATCCATCTTAATGTACTATGTACTACAAACAGTACCTCTGTGACGCTAATGTACTATAATTTGATTATTTTTGAATACACAAACAAAAAATATTATGATCCATATGTATAGAATATTATTTTACTTTTGTCTGTTTATCGTTAGGAAGCGCTCCTGTCTCAAAGAATAAATGAAGCTAACTTCACTCAACGTGAAAATTACAGCAATTGTCAGTGTAGGTCATTTTTTAATCCTAGGTGTTAATCAGTTTCTGGAATGGCATAAAAATGTAAACATCTCTCAATAGTTCCGCTTCCCCAGTTTGAGACTCGAGCGTTACCCCCATTTTACCACCTATTATAAATTTTATAATACATTTATTTCATAAGAGCTAATAATCAAAAAGTTTGTTTTGTTTATATCAAGTGAAAGAAAATTTACCTAAATGAAATAAACATTGTAAGACAACTTAAGTTTGTAACATCATTATTCGACTAACTAGTTCAATTCAATCAATTAGTGGATTCAGGTATCTTCTTTATGTAGACAGTTAGAGATTAATTTATGTTACGCAGTTATAAAAACAATTGATTTGTTTACCCAAAAAAAAATTATGATTTTATGAAAAAACATTTAGAGAAGCGAGCGTAGTCTTGCAATATTTTATGAGGAGATAATCAGTAAAAGAAAAATGTTACACAATAGTCAATACTTTTTTATTAGATTTTAAATAATAAAATGCAATAAAATAAACTTGTTAACTGCGTACATAAATAGATGATTGTAATGAAAATGTGAAATTTAAATTTTTAATTTACATTATTATTTTTAGACCCCCTTACTTGTTTTGACGATCCTGAAAAATTTTTAATTTTGACAAAATCATAAATTATTGAACTCTACTAAAAATTCTGAATCTAGACGTAAAGAAATTTTATACGGACTTTGGTGGGAGAACAGCATTTCTTGGAAAAACTGTTCCCCTTGTTTCATTCTGCGGAACTATTGAGAAGGATCTTTAGTCAAATTTTTATCTAATTTCGATTTGTAACATAATTTTGGGGTTCGTACTATAATTCTACGGCCCTGGTCACATAATATAGCAATCGAAAATCTGGTAACCCTGTTCATGCGCCATTATAATCCACTTTAATTGCTGAGTCACGTCCACTTTTGTGGTTTTGATTATAATAAATATTATGTAGTCAATAACACTAATTTAAAACTGAGTGAAAATTAATAAAAACAAGGCACTTAGTACGATTAACGATATAAACATAATTAACCGAAATGTTTCAAACATCGAAAAATGCAACTTTACATTTAAAAAAATATTATATTTGGGCATTGTGTTGTTTTTTAGAGGCATCGTTGGTATTTTAGTTAAAATTTTTTGTAATTTTTCACGGCGCCGTCAAACGTTTATTGATTAAAATTTTCGTTTTCGCCTTATCGACGGCCGGCGGACTGGACTGGCGTCTGGTCGTTATGATACCACCGCCACTGGTGTTGGCGCCATTGTCAGCGGCATGTTCGACCAGTGCGGTATTCTGTGTTCGTGATCGACGCAACACTTTTACACATTGCGGTCCAGATTTATCTTTGTCAGCCGTCAGTGCTCGTTTGCCCGCTTTGTTCGAGCATTTCTTATGTAGCGCGGGTGGGTCGGTGACGTCCGTATTGCCGTTACGGGGCCATACAGAGTACGGCCGCGATGTGAGCAGATCTTTACATTTACGTATGCGTCGCACCATCGTTTGTGAATTGACCCGATTATTGTTTGTGGCGTTATTGAGCTCTGGATTGGAGTTCGATGAATTGAATGTGTTTGTGGCGGTGTCTAATTTTGTTTTCGTGTTCGCCGCACCGCCAACACTTCCATTGTTGTCGTCCAGTATGTAACGAAATGGACTGGACGACGAGGCGTTGGTTCGTCCACTTTTACGATTTACATTTACAATTGTCGGTAAATTTTTTTCCGCACTGAAATGTTAAGTGAATTATGGTTACGATAAAACTGGAATTTCATTGTTGGCCAACAGTACTCTACATAGCTTTCTACTGATGGTCTGTGTGTGGGGGCCCATTCACAAAATTGGAAAATTCACAAAATGCACTAAAACACTACCACTACTGCAGAACTACACTACTTAATTGTACAGGGGTGTTTTAGAATTAACTGATACGAATTGTATTAATCAGATCTGATGTGCGGGGCAATTTAATTGTGCACAAGTATCAGTTTATTCTAGACAGATTTAGAAAGTATATATCTTGAATGTGTGATTAGTTGCAACCGAGAGACAGAATCTATTATAATAAAAATGTTTCGTTGGATAATGATAGTACAAGGCCGGGCGTAAAGTAGCCTAATTTATATGGTGACAGTTACCGAAAAATTTATCTACTATTTGTTTCATGATATTTTGACCAGATAATGGTCACGCCTTCGCTTATACGTTTGTAACGTTACGAAACGCAATTTACATCGTTAAATAGTTGAACTATGGTTTTTCACGATTTTTTATGGTAAAAATTTTTTATTTCTGAAGTACTCACATACAGAAATTATAGAGAAAAAAAGAAACAGTAACTTAAAAATCGTAGTTCGATTATTTAACGCGTGTTAATTTTTCTTTTTTTAATCAGAACCCTCTAGTTTGTATCGGTACAAGCTCCGTTTTGTAACATTACGAAACATTTTTTTCTGGCAAACGCATCCAATATACCAAAAAAGACTTGAAGGATAAACCTGAAATTTGCTAGACTCATATAATTAAAATTGAGACTTGTTCTTTGGCTGTCGGATTTTATTTCTGACTAATTTTAAACGGAACAGAATATTTGTTCTAACGAATATTGATTGCACAGTGAACTTCGATTTCTATTTCTTCATATTTGGGAATAGAATATTCTAAGAAAACTTAAGGAGTTTGAAGATTCTGAAAAAGTCCTTTCATATTACCCATTCCCATAAAAGTACCAATTCAAAAAAAATTAATCTGTGAAAACATTAAATTAAAAAACAATATGCGGTCCGGATTTGGCATGAGAGCCGCAGTTTCACAACCTCTGGTCTAGACGGTTAAAGATTGTTTATAATTTCCAAAAATTGTTGGTATAGGGAAACCCAATATAGCTAGGTAGAACTAAAAATTTTCTTCTTAATGATGCCGAAATACCAAGATAACCACAAGTCAATCCACCCTTTGCTCGAATTTTATTATAACTCGTGGTTACTTTGTCTTATATATTTTGCCGTTTAACCATATTTCTTTTAAGTTTATATTCAGCTTATACAAATGTAGCGAAAAGTAACGGAAACAATTTTGTTAGACCCACGAACGGAACAATTATAAAACCCAACCACTATCCAAACGAAACATTTTATCCGCAAAATCTCGATCAATTACACTTAATCGCACATTCAAGATGTAAACTTTCCAAACCTGACAAATCTGTACAAACAGATGGTGAAATAATAACAAAACAAAATAGAGCGTACGGTAGGTAGAAAGAGAAAGGAGACATGTGACTTACACTTTGGTTGTGACTTCTTTCGTTTGTACTATAATAACTGATTGTTCTGTGCCTTTCGCGTTCATTGTGACTTTTGTGTCCGACTTAGTGATGGCACCTTTTGTTTGACGACGCATCGCTTTGATCTTGTTCAGTTTGTCACCCTGCGTCGTGCCACTCTCGTCCGTCTCGTCCAGGTGTTTCGTTTTGTTGTGATTGTCGTCATCGAAGTCGTTCAACTTCATCGTGTCCACCCGCATCAGGATACGATTCACGTTGTCGTTCTGCGAGTGTTTCAGCGTCACGTAGCTGGGCTGGAGCGTTCCCAATTTTTGCGGATCGTTTAAACTGTATATTCCGTATTGGTGTTTAATTGGTCCGGGCATGTTGTGCTTCTTCCGATAGAGATCGCCCTCGTCCCACATTTGTTGCTGTTTACTTTCCAGCCATTTTTGTTGGTGGCCAATTATTGAACCAGGCCGACATATTCGAATCCATGCGATCGTCTCTTTTGCCGTCATACGATAGTGTTTCATTATGTAGCAACCGATTAGGGATCCCGTGCGACCTAGGCCAGCTGTAAATTGATTTTTGCGTTACAATTTCAAATTCTTTAAAATTGAGTTTAACGTATTTTTTTTTTTAAATAATTAATATTAGAAAGGTTTATTTTGTGGGAATCCATATTAAAAACATGGGATCGTTGCTTTGTCACTTTTCACAACAAAAATCGTACAAACACGAGTCGACTTTCGGCCATTACACCATCATCAGGTGAAAAACACAACTAAAAACTGTTCTTTTAGGCGAAACTATTTATATTGGTTTCTTTGATCTCTATTTTTGATAATTTAGCACCGTCTGATACCTGTATATTTTATTGTTTATTTCTTGTAATTAACGTTTACCGCTGTTTTCACGTGTCGTAAATGTCGGGTTTTTCCCAATTTACTTCAGTCATTTTAATGAGATTACACTTAACCTTTTTAAAATAAAATTCGCTGTAGGTACCTATGCAAATAATACAAAAAAAAATTTGGTAACTTGGGATTTCCCTTACATTTGTTTGATGTGCTTATATCTGCCTCTATTTCTAACATCCCCCACTAATACATTATTCACTTCAATTTATCATATAAATAGTTTCGCCTAAAAGAACAGTTTTTAGTTGTATTTTTCACCTGATGATGGCGTAATGGCCGAAAGTCGTCTCGTGTTTGTACGATTTTTGTTGTGAAAAATGACAAAGCAACGATCCCGTGTTTTTTTATTTTTTTTTTATTTTTTTTTAAATACCTTTACAGTGCACCGCTACAGCACCCGTTGTTGATTCGCATGCCGTCAGAAATTGTTTCAGTATGTTGTCGCTAGGTGTGCTACCGTCAATAAAGAATAGATCTTTGTGTATGAAGCCAGCTTCTTGGAATCGATTTGAATCATAGATCTTCTTGTTTAAACGTATCACAGTTGTCACATTATTCCGTTTGAAATATGAGAAATACGATTCGGGCGCATGGAATGCGTAACCGTTTTCGATTTTTGATTTGGCGTGCGGTCCACAGAATGCAATGAATTTGTTCGGTAATATCCAATTAAGATCGCCGTTTTCCACACGCTCATAATGCTCATATTCGACACAGTCGAAATTTGAGAAATCAAAGAAACCAAACATTTTCGCTTTGTAGATGGCGTTCAGACAATCCAACAGCGATATTTGGTACAGGCACATACCGAACGAGGCGTCACGAAACGATATAAATGGTGGACTATCACCGGCCGTTAAAATTTTGTAGATTTCATCAGCGGTTTTATTTAAATAAATAATCTATAAAAAAAGAAATCATCAGTTGATGTATCAAAAAGGTATAGTTAGGTTAGGACCAGTGAGAGAAACGCGTGATTCGTAACAGAGTTGGAATTTTAGTGCAACTTTCTTGAAAATGTGTACGTCTGTTCAGGAATACGTATATAAATATATACCGTAGACAGGGATGAATAGGAACGAATTCAGACTTCACACCGTATTTTTTTTGTATTTATTTTATGAGTACCTAATCTTTGATATATGAAAAATTTTTGCGAGGATTGTCAGTTTATCACAGTATCAAAAAAAATTTGAAAATATCGGTGGTTTTTGAAAAAATAACAAAAATCATATAATTTCTTCTCTATGAAAAATTGGGGTCAAAAGAGACGATAAAAGGGTGAATAGGGACATAACATGGATATAACATAATTTGGAATTTTTTGTATTTATACATTCAAAAAACAAATAATACTTGATGATTTTCTGTAGTAATAAACGTAGAATCTAAAATAAAGTTTATAAAGAGTAGATATGGTATGCTGAAAGTGTTTTTAAAAATATCGAATGACTTGATAACCATGCAAGTGCTCTCTTTTATGTTCCAATACTTGCTTCATCCGTCCCTAATCACCCCACATTCGTCCCTTTATACTTTTATATAACGTCCCTATTAACCTATATACTGTCCCTATTTACACCTTTTCCGTCCCTAGTAACTTCCAACTTAGCCCAAAGTCCTCATTATTTCCTCTTAAAAAAAAATAAAAAAAAAAACTAAAAGTCTGCAGTCTTCTTTTTTCAAATATGTTCCAAAATAATTCAATTTTCGATTGAACAACAATTTATTCATCAGAGCACCGAAATAAATAATTTTTAGATAAAATTTTAAGGAACAAAAAATAGCACTGTTTGAAGACGTCAATCTAAACTCAATTTTTAATATTTTTTATTCAACTTCAAGCTTAGTCACTATTGTTGCCCGAAAGAATAATGATTATACTATAATTTAAGTAAGATTTCGCATTTATATTTAGTATTTTTAAATGAAGTTCATGAATAACATTTTTCGTTTCGTCCCTATTCACCCGCCTGTCTCGGTATAAAAAATGTAAGTGCCACCCGATTTTTCAGTTTAGACTAGCTGCACATACATATGGCGACCATTTTGATAAATGCTTTTAAAGTTATAAATTGATTGACGATTTGTGATAAAAAAAAAAAAAACATTTTAGCAGTTCTCAATTTCGGTCTGTGGTGGAAGTCATGTACTTGATGTCTGGTGTGCAGGTGTCTAGATGAGTTGTTTGTTGTGCAGTGTTGTTAAATCAACATAATCCACCTGGCACTCAGAGACCTGGCACATATATGCGTCACATGTGAAAAAGAACGGTTCTGTGTCCTCCTACCCGGGTGGAGGGAACTCTGTTAGGAATCATTTTCTCCGCTATCGGTACTCTTTCGTTGACTACTTACAGCATACGCTGCAATTAAATAAGCAGCATTGACACGTTTTTGTGGATTGACCGTTGTATAATGTACAATTTTCTTATTTAACATATTGACCGCACGTAATTTTTTATTTAATTTTTGACAGTAACTGTACAACATGGCGATATTGAGCGGTCCAAAATCCGCGTAAAAATTTTCGTACACATATTCCTTGTCAACGGAGAAATAGTGACTGTTGGCAGTCGGTTTTGGTTTCTCATTCGTTGACAGGGTAACGAAGTACAGACGGTCTGAAAAAAAAATAAATAAATAAAAATAAAAAAACTTTAAAAATTTTACGTTGCGGAAAACTTAAGGGGTCATGCTCGATCATAATTATTTTTAGGCATTGCTTAAGTAGGCTAAACCGGATGAATTGGGACCCAAACATATCGTAAAATAAATTGAATTAAAGTGGTATTTTTGTGAAGTGTTTCATTTTTATGACTGAACATGACTAGTTAGAAGAAAAATTAACTTGGTAACTTTTGACAAAAACTTACCGGGAATAATTTCCGAAGCACACACTAAGTTGTCCTTATGTTCCATTGTTAATTTTGTGGTTTTTTTAAATTACTTATTAAAAATGATGTAATTCATAGTTAGGGGATTTGTGTTTGGATATAAATTTCTAAACATCTATCTGACTAGGATACTGACAATGTTATTGCTGAAATGTTAAAACAGTTTGCCATTTAATAAAAAAAAAAAACAACTAATAATAATAGATTTGAGCGTTACTTTATGGTATTCCATATTTGTAAATAATAAACAAATACTTTACTTTGCAAAATACCACTTTTATTTTTGAAACTGAGACAATATTGTTTCAAAAATAAAAGTGGTATTTTGCAAAGTAAAGTATTTGTTTATTATTTACAAAAAAAACTAATATTATAGTTTGTCTCGAGTTTAGATTGCTTAAATGTGGAATCATCAAACGGTTGCTCAAATTTTCGTTACGTAGTATTTTATAAATTAAATTTTCGAAACCGTTTTACGTTCTTTCGGTTTTTGGGTATAGTTTTTCAATATTTAAATGAGATGACTTTTCAAGTACGGCAATAATCAGCAGTATTGTTCGCAGCATGTTACCTACTTATCTGTATGAATGCAAAAAGAAACCGTTGCTTGTGAAACAGGTAACAAATTTAAATACAATTGGCGTGAACATAGGGTGGTATTTGTTGTAAGCAATAAAATAATTTAACATCTTGAAAGTTTATGGTCACTAATAACACCCTCTCGAAAAGTCATCCCAAAAATTGTTGGAAAAGGTATACCAAAATTTGAGGTTTCTTATGAGAGCATTCTTTTGATACTTTATCAAAAATTATGCTTAATGAGTTTAATTGCTAAAACAACAGTTTAATTTTTGGATTCTCAAAAAGTAACTTTTATTCCATAAGCAACACTTTGACAATATTTAGAAGGACATACTTCCTTAAAATGTTATCAAAAACATACATAATTTTTACACATTTGTATCAAAACAATAATAAATTATTTTTTCTTGGTACAATTAGAAACTTGTTTGAAAAGGCACGGTATTTGTACAGAATGTACAATTTTTTTTAATGGTTATGTAAATTTTATTATTTTTTTTGCACATTATCACTCGCCTTCAATCAACAAGCATTTTTAATTGTAAATTTTGAAAAAAATAAATAAATTATTTAAAAAAAAAATTTCAACCTAAAAAAGATGTAATAGAAAACATTGAGCTAATTTCGACCAAATTCAAGAAAATAAATAAATCGACATTCTTGTAAAAAATTTTTTTTGGTTAACTTGAATAACGTAACTGTATTTTACCTGATTTGAAATTGCCCTAAAAACCAAACAGGCGACTTCCAACAACTTTTTTGAAGAATTGTATTCGCGTAGTTGAAAATATTTTTGAAAAAATTTAAACCACAACAGCATTTGAACAGGTGAATTAACGGAAAATTGAAATTATCAAAAAGGATTAATTAAAATTTACACGAAATGATGTCAGATGATTCCACATAAAATAATTATTTGGTGATTTCTCTTGATGTGGGTTGCACTAAAATTGCAGTAGGCGTAATTTTAAAAAAAAATATATATATATATGGAAAAACTTACGTATAATATGGAATTTTTAGTTCAATCATATTTTCCCCAACGAAAAATTCAAATGATATTTACATTTTTGAAAATGTTCACAGATGGTAAACGAGTTGCATTGGACGTTTTATTTTAAAATTAGTACACATAAAAAAAAAATTCAGCACAACGTACAATTACCCCGTCGAAAAGATTTAGTTGATCATTTTCGAAAATTTTATTGACCGAAATAATTCAATTGAATTATCGAATTTATTTTTGTTAATCAAACGCAATCCCCTCAGGAAAAATAAACAAAAATACTCAAAAAAATTCGAACATTTACAATTCAGGCTATGTCAAAGACAATTTATGAATTTAATCAAGCCAGCATGTAACGAATTGATGACGTCGGTAGGAAGCGGCAAATAATTGGACAAATTTTCACCGGACAAATGCAACGAATAATCGTCAATCGTTTCCCACTAGCAATCCACAAATTTTTAAAAATTGTTTTCGCTTATCGTCATTCAAAAAAATTCAATTAAATTTTTAACGACAGGAATTTGTAAATTTAAAAATTTAATGGAATTTATTCAAATTGAGTTGTTACGTCAATTTTGGCCACTTGCATGTTTGCGCATACGATCCAATCGGTGTGTTGGTCGGTAAGAATGTAACATATATGTATCGCCCTGTAAATTTTAACACATACACAAATACATACATCATATTTGTAAACAATTTGATAACATGTATTCGTTGTCTCACTTATTTATGATATGTTAAAACGGGACGGACTATTGTATGTGTGGTGTTTGAATTGTTGGGTTATATGATGTTGATGTATGTATGTTATTTAGGAAGTGTCCTTGTAGAATTTCATGTAGTACGTTTCATTTAATAGGTAATATGACCATGTGCGCATGCGTATAATATATTTTTGAATTATTTTGATTTAACAATACATAATTACAAGGACAGACGTTTTTTTTTATATTGTCTTTTTGGTTTTTGGCAATTATTCCGTTTTTTGATCGCGTGTGTAAGGATATTTTTGAATAGTTTTCTTAATGAGATTTTAATTAATTAACCAAAATTTTTTATATCTGTTTCACGATAAATGTAATTTTCCATTATTTCTGGTAACGGCTAGCAATGTGTATTTTTTGGAACTCTGTAAACAAAAACATATCAAATTAATAAATAATGATAAGGGTGATAAATTGACCCGCGGGTTAAATTTGAACTACAATATTTTGATTAATTTTAGTTCATACATGATTTAGGACAGGGTTCGGTAACCTTTTTCTCGTTAAGAGCCATTTTTAAAGTTTATTACCAAAATTATACTCATGAAGCCACGAGTTAGTAAGTTCAATTATGAAATATTGGCGTTTGTCAAAATTTGGTAAAAATGATATTACGTTCATTTTCAAACAAGACAGACAGATTCACTGTTAAGTTGAATTCTTAGTTTATAATAATATTCATGTTGAAAATGTCCAAAAATATGTCCAAATTCTTTTAATTTAACATAGATATTAGATAAATTGTTTCATGTATCAAAAACCACTTTTTATTTTTTAAAGAATCTTTAAAACATATTACCAAAGTTTCCGGATTAATTTTTTTCTTTAGTTATATTTTAAATTTTATTTGCAAAGTTAAAAAGAGCTACCAATCATGCATTAAAAGAAACGCATTTTTTAAATTTTATGTCTGAATTTTTTAAAATTTTATGTAAAGTTGGTTTTGAATTCAATAGTAATAAGAGAACATCCTTAAAAAGATCTTGATTTAACCGATTGACACCAATTAACCATAAAAAAGTAGGGACTAGGGACTCAATCAAGTACGTTAACGTTTGAATTTGAAAAAAACTAAAAATAGTGGAGTTAATCGATTTGTCTTGTGAACTATGCTACATCTTGAACGGTTACAGTTTTGTAACGGTTACAAAGTAACGGTTACGTTACGTTTTGTATATATGTATATCTAATAATAAGTCTTAAATGAAGTAATTTTTTTTTTTTTAGATTTTCTGAAAATCACAATCATTTGATGATATTAATAAGTATGTAATTATGCATTTTGATCTGACCTTGCCCTCGTTTGTGTAATATTGCACTGTTGACCCAATTACTGTATAGATATTCTTAATTCAGATAATGCAAGGTGATACAGTAATTATCTGTTTCTAATAATTTATGGGTATCATATTAGATGTATAGTGAAACCTCATCTAATCAAACAAGCCAAGATACCACAAAATTGTTTCAGATCGTTTTTTTTTTTATACGGAAAACTTTCGTTAATTTGTCGAAAGTTCTTAGATGGGGTGATCTAATATTTCCTTGACACAAAAACGAGACAGAAACATTTTTAAACAAAATTAAACAAGTTAAATTGTTAAAATTTGAAGACTATTGGAACAATAGTGGAATATTTAATAATTTTACAGCAGCTTTCGTATCTCACTTAGAAGAAACATGGGCTGGTAAAGTTCAGAATTACTTTTTTTTTGACTAGTAATTTTAGTTTATGGGAAATTTATTTATGAATCAAATTAAAGATTTTTATCGGTTAATTTATTTAAGGGGGTATTCTAGAGGCTCGATTCTGAGGTGATTTTACGGGCGTAATAAAAAAAAAAAAAACAGTAAACATTTTTAGTATCCATTTTTTTAACAGTTTTTTATTGATATTTGAAAAGTATGAACACGTATAAAAATTTAAAAAAAAAAATTCAAAATTGAAATCGGTACAGACCGGCAAAGTAGGGACTCAAAAAAAGATGTCTCCTGGTTGACGTGATTCCAACCTTCCTGGCTGATATTAGTAAATAAAAACACTCTCCTTTACAAAATACCACTTTTATTGAATATAAAAACTCTTATGACATTTTTCGGTTTTTATATTCAACAAAAGTGGTATTTTGTAAAGTAAAGTGTTTTTATTTACTAATATTAAATATGGAATACCATAAAGTCACGCTCAAACCTCCTGCTGATCTAAAATATAAAATTTTAGTTAATTCTTAATAAACAAGGATGTAGAATTAGTTGAACGTTTCCGATTTGAAAAAATAAATTTTTACATAAAATGGCGTCCATTTAAAAAAAATCAATTTTTGGCCTCCTTTTTTCGACTTTGGAAATTTTATAAAAATAGTAAAAAAATTCCAAAAACCCCTACGTCGGACCAATTTTGATAGTATTAAGAAGGTCTGTACTAAATTTTAAATAAATCAGTGCAACCGTAATTTATATTAAAAATTTGAATTTAACATTGAAAAGATACACAGTACACAGGGAAAAAATCACCATAACTCCGAAAATAATGTGAATTTTCGTAAATCCTTTTAGAGGCTTATTCTTAAAGGTCTGAACTTTGAAAATATAAAAAAAAACGTTTGTTTCGAATTTCTAAACTAGAATACCGCCTTAAAGCAATTAAATATACCGAAATTAATTTCGTCTTTATTTTATTCAAATTTGAATCGAAAATTATGGTTAAGTTAGGGTAGCGTGGACAAAAGCTCTTACGGACATATACAGGGTATTAAATGAAACAGTTGCAAATTTCCATTTTTATTTTAATTTTTTATTTCACGTTAAAACAGAACATACGAGATACATAGTTGGGTAGGAATTTAAGATAGCAATTCGTTTTATATTTCTTTCTCCAATTCATTTTTTTCTCAAATATTCAAAAAATTTCTTTGTACGAAAAAGCTCATTTAGAATGACATAATTATTAAATATGTACGTAATAATTATAAAATTGTCAAAATAAGGGAATTTTTCGAAAAATTTAAACATAATCAAATCAAAAATAACGTTTAAATAATCATCCATTAACTACACTCATTCAAAATGTCGATTATGCTTAAATTTTATCTTCACAAAAAACGTATTATTAAAACAATAAAAAAAACAAAAATGAAATTTGAATTTTTTTCTATTACAAATTGATATTTTAATATTATTTAAATCGTGGCAGGTGGTTAGACATTTATGTAATGTTGATTGCATAATTTCGTTGATTACGTACAATTGATTATGTATGGAAGTGGGTGTTGCGAGTTCAATTGCAAGGATGGATTTACGTAAGTTCCACGTTTGGTATTGACGTGTACAATAAAAAAAAAAATAAAATATCAATTTGTTTGTTTTTATTTGAGTTGTTCCTAATTTGATAAATTTGCATTACACGAACATTAACGATTTGATTTTTTTTTTTGGAGGTTTTTTTTAGGGATTTACAATTTTTTTTTCAATTTTTTTTTTGGGGTTTTTTGTTTTTTTGTACAGTATTATAAATTTTACTTCACTAATTGTGTTTTTTTTTGTAAGGAAACTTCATGATAGAATGACATTAACTTTGTCCCAACGTCTATTGGATTTTAATTTTATTTTTTTAATTTTTTTTTTTAATTTTTTTTTTACAAGGTACCAAATACGAAAATATATAAATATTTCTACCGCTTTGTTTCTCGCCTCATTTTTTTTTTTTACTCAATATGTGTAATTTTAAAAAAAAATTTTTCTGAAACAAAAGAGTTTGGTTTTGAATTTGTTTATTAATTACGTTTCTTTAAGTTAAGATTCACAAGTCACATTTGCTTTTTTAATTCATTTCTCTTGGGTACGTATAGATTTTCGAAAAGTTTCAACTCAAAAAAAATTTGAAAATATCGCATAACGCATGAGATTGATAATATGAGTCAAGTACAGTAGAACCTTGTAGAATTTTGCTGTTGAATACGAGATATGTATCGAATTTATTCAGATCGAGTCATGAAAATTGTCACATAGACTAGTGTGACGTCTCTTGGATAATACAGTTTATTAAATAACAATTTTAATGAAATGGAGTATTTTGTTGCCGCGATGAAGTTATGAAACATTATTCTTAAATACTTTCTTAGAAACTTCGAATTTTATATAACGTAAAAGCCCCCATTATGGAACGGTATCTAATACTGGAACAGTTTTGACATTTACATATTATTGAAGTTATTTCTGAAAGAAACGTCTGATAACAAAAATTATTTATTAATAGAATGATTGTTTTTCAATTTAAATTCACCTCGCATTTAATGTTTCCTTACTTAATTAAGGGGAGGTTTACTCGAGAGTCCTTAAATATTATGTATTTTCCTAGAATTTTTTTCTCAAGAACGGAAGTAAATATCAATTTCAAATTTTGTAGACATATTTATTAAGTATTAAACTACACAAAAAAAAATTTTCAAGGAAAAATATAAAAAAGTGTCCATTTTATAGATAGTGCAGTGTGACGATCCGAAAAGTCAATGCCTTGTTGGTGGACATCCTAGCGCCGGTAATAAACCACCGAAACCCAAAAACAAAAAAGATTTATAAAACATATGAAGAGTACCGGCACCTCTACCTATAATATCAATAAATTGCTGAAAGAAAAAAAATGGCGGATGTTTGAACTTTTGATTACGATTTTTGTCTTATTTTTCGCTCTTTAAAGTAAATTTAAAAATAAAAAAATATTGAAAGTGTATCGAACTTAGGTAGAGGTGCCGAAGAATTGAATTATCTTTAAAATAAAAAATTAAAAAAAAGGATCCATCGAATAGTTTTTAAGTTATCGTGTCCACCAGTTCCAAAAATGTAGTTCCGAGATATTATAAAATATATATAAAGAAACGTATTTTCAAAATTTTATATTTAATACTCATTATTGCGTGAACTACGTTTTTTGAATTTTTTTATCTTGTTTTTAAATTATTTTCAGTAAAATCACTTTGGGAACATATTCCACACATAATTTGCTATCAATTTCGGCAAAAAAAATCGATTTTTTAAATCAAATCTTAAGTAAACCTTCCCTTAAATTACTTTCAGCAAAATCACTTTGGGAACATATTCTACACATAATTAGCTACCAATTTCTGTAAAAAAAAAATCGATTTTTTTTAACGACTCTCAAGTAAACCTCCCTTTAAAGAAATAATTATGTAAATGTCAAAACTGTTCCAGTATTAGATACCGTTCCATAATGGGGGCTTTTACGTTACTGTGTTATCAATAATATGTTGCTTTAAAACGTTGCAGACTGATGTTAGTGTTTGGTAAACTCTTTCTGACTCACTTGTACGTATGATTAATAAATATGGTACAGTTGGGTAACAGTGATTGCATATATTTCATGGTTATGCGAAATTTTTCAAAAGGAAAATAATTTTTTACAATTTTTTTTTGCATAAATTGTATTTTTTTTTAAGTATATTTATGTTGTATATGAAATAAATAGCAAATTTTACTAATAACGTGACTTTTCGTATAACAAAATATTTTTACACAGTAATTAATTTTAAAATATAAAATTTGACGAGAGTTTTTTTCCGAAAAGTTCACTTTATTATCGGGACATCTAACGAAATAATAATACTTTAACATTCTTAGCACCAAAGTTCGTCCCAATGAGGCTATTTATTTATATACAAGATAATACAAAGTCAATTGCATTGGGTTACATTTTTCGAATTTTTCAGTTGGTAAACATTTTTTAGATGTTAGGTGTTTTTACGGCTAGGAGCTTGAGGATGTTATTTTTGTGTTGTTTCGTCGTGTAACATAGTTGAAAAGATCCATAAAACAAAATAAAACAAAAATTTTAAATATTTCGGTATTAGTACTGTAAAAAGTTTTTTTTTTTGGGTTTCGTAGTCAAAATCACGGAACTCTTATAATTTCTTCATATCTGTTATAATTTTTGTATTTTTTTGATATAGTCTGGTATTTTAAATAATTTAAAAGAGGATCTAACCGTACGGGGTTTTACTGTCCAGAAATTACAAGTTACTTGAGTTTTTATTTGGATCAAGTACATGTAGGGTCAGTCGTTTTGTAAAAAATTTAGTCAATTTGCAAAAAGTTTGAAAAATATGTAGGTCTTTAAAATGTGAAGTAGGTCTACTCAGGGTCCGCTCCAGGGGGGCAACCTTTAAGGGGCGGCATTTTTGTAAAAAGTTGTAAAAAGAGGGTTGTATTTTATAACTGACGAACAAAAACAAAAAGCCTTTGCCTGGGGCGGGAAATCATGAGGGCGGTAAAGGTCACTGGTTGTCAAAATTAGAAAAAACGGGCGGCATTGGTACAGTTGACGAGGTCTCCGATTTAACATCGACATTATTCGTCCTTTTTGCCCGGGGCGGCATAAATGTTAGAGCGGGCCCTGGTCTACTATATTTAATATGTATGTTCGCAATATCGTTCTTTTAGGTTGTGATTACACTGCTGCTTAAATAAAATAAACTGCTCTGTTTAAAAAAGCAGAGCAAATTTAGATTGGATCAATTTTTGCCCCTGAATATAGGCAATGCAACGACATTAATGCAAGTTTGTTTAGATGGTAAAAGGTTGACAAACCGCATACTGTAGTAGCATCAATTTTTGATTGTACTAAATTAATGGACGGTACTGTTTAGGAATATTTCATTTTTTTTTTAATTGTATTGCAAGTATTATTAATCCGATTTGGTTTGAAATTTCGTATTTAATTTATTTTTGAAATCAGAATAACATCAGTACCAATATGGTGCAGCTATCAAACACATCTGAATGATTACATAAAAATATGACAAAATTTACCCCTTTCTTATAAAAATATATTTTATAAATTGTGTATTCGTCTGTCATTGCGAACACAATGGACACAATTTTGGGGTGAAATTTCACTATTTTTCGGTAAAATTAAATAAACAATTATATACAAAGTAACGTCATGTGCGTATGTTTCGAATCGATTTTATGGGGGGTTTAAATGTTAAAAAAATTGTTTTCAACTAAAAATATTTTTCTGGTTACTAGCTAGTTTTCGAGTAGTCAATTTATCATCAGTTACATTATACCTGATGATGATGATGAGTTAACTACTCGAGAGCTAGCTAGTAACCGAAAAGTCTATTTTTAGTAAAAAAATATTATTGATTCCGTGGTAAATACTGTCGCAAAATGGTTGTCCCATTAGAGCATCTAAAGATTAATAAATTTTTTTTGAAACGTATTTTTGAAAAAAAAAATACTAGGTATACTTTTTTGGAATTTTGTGGTTACGTAATTTCTAACGTGCCAACCACTTTAATCATTCGGCAAAAATTTTAAATTGTTACGTTCTGTCGAATCATCACGAAATTTTTATTAATCTGAATTAACTCCGCGATATTTAAAAACACTAAATATAAAAATTACTACATAAAAACAATTAAATCTAACCCTGAGGTCGGTCCCCAACTTATGATGTAAGTATTTATTAAAATAGTAAAATGTGGTAAGCCCGCTTCACACACAAAAAAAAAAATTCCTACGCTCGTGTAGAGTTAATAATTCTATTCAAAATTTCGTTTATTTTTGGTATAAAATTGACAAAAAATAAATGGGCCTTCCCTTCGTTTTTGATACCGTTTTTAATATATTGGTTCAATTTTTTTTTTTTTTTGAAATGTGAATTAAAATGCACCCCAAACAGATGGCACGTTCCAGGTTCAATTATGTTTTTAAGTAAATAATTTTAAATTAGAGAAGAAATTTTATCGTACAAATATCGTAATTTCGTAGAAGCCTCATTACCTGAATGGTAATATCTTAAGCGAAATTACAGTAGAGATTTAAAACTTATAGACGAGTTTGTCATGGCGCATGAGTGACCAAAATCATACATATAATTTCATATTTTCGTTTTCTTAATATTGGTCAAATAGTTAAAATGTGTTGAAAACTCGAAATTTCATTAAAATTGTTGCTTTAAGGTGTTTCACCTTTCAAAAATTGCGTCGATATACTTCAATATTACCGTTGATACGGGTAAAAATGAGTGTAATTGTGTTTTGTTACCCCCTATTTAATATAGATTATTTGAACGTTTCGATATTAATGTGATTAAGTCGAGGTTATGAATTAAATTTTTAACTCTTTATTCGAAAATCTGCGTCACGCTTTTTTGTATTTGTTGAATGTTGTTTTTTTTTTCCAATATTTTGAAAAAACCTATTCACTCGGAAACTGATCCCTCACCCGATAAAATTATTGTTTATTTTTCTGATAAAAATATTCTTTTTGTCCCAAAAAAAAGTAGTAAACTACTGTCTATTAGATTGTCACGTGTTCGGGGATTTATTTAAAAATTTTTTTTTTTTTTTTTGTAGATTTATAAAATTTTTCAAATATATTGTAATTATTGATAGTTATTTGACGACCGCCTTTGTTGCATTTCTTTTGTTAAAAATTTCCCCTTTTCTGTAAAATTATGCAATTAATGGCTACAAAAATCGTTGACACTTGTATTATATTATTGTTACAGCTGTTATTCAATATTGCGATCAAAAAGACCATTTTTTTCCGAAAAAGTAATAATTTTGTATCAGATGCATTTTTGTGTACAAAGAGTTAAAATTTTAACTCTTTAGAAAAAAAAAATTATTCCTATTTACTTGGAGTAGCATCTGTTTGGTTTTGCCACATAAAAAAATTCAACCCTTAAATTTTTATAAATTTTTTATTTTTTAACGGTATCATTCTAAGTATGAAATTTAAGGCAGCGCTCCAGTGGAATACAAAATTTAATTTTTTTTTTTTAAATTTAATGACTAATTCATCTGTGATCTACCTAGAATAAATATCCATAAGGAATTTTGAAAAACTACTGAGAGCGCATAAGGATCAGAAACGACCAATTTTAAACTTTAAACAGTGTTTTTTAGAATGGTTTTAGAGATTTCAGTAGCACACTCAAAAAAATTGATTTTTTTTTAACTGCCTAGAATAAATATTCGTAAGAAATCTTGAAAAATTTTGAATATTCCAAAGGTTATGGCAATTTATAGTTGAACTGATTCAAACTTTAAATTTTTTAATTTTTGAATAACTAGATAGATATTAGGTAAACTATGAAGGGCAAAATTTGCGTCAGAAGTTGACTTCTATGATAATAGTTTTTGTTTTGAAGCAGGGAAATCCCCTTAAAACGTTGATTTAATTTTGTGTTATATTCTGATTATTGCAACTGGTTAAAAATAAAATAATAAATAAAACAAAAAATTTCCATAATAAAATATTTTAATAATTAAAAAAAAAAAAAAAAAAAATAAAAATAAAAATAAATAGAGATAGCTATACAAAAAAGAGCTAGAGATCTTGTTCAACTATGCTTTATATAAAGTACGCATTTTTTTAATTTTTTTTTATATATTTTAAAAACAATATATTCTTTTAATAAACATAAATCTATCGCTCAAAATGATTATATTTATCAAATTTTTAATAATTAAATACATTAAATATATGTTAAATTAATTATAAAGGTTTATATACACGGTACAATTGAACAAATTTTTTTGGTAACATACAAAATAATAAAAAATGAATTGTTTTAAATACAATATTTTGAGCGACTTAAAAATCAATATAATGAAAAATACAATTAATATATTATTGAAAAATTAATATAATATAGACAATATCGCCATTATAATATATTTTTTTAAAAATAAATATTAATTAGAGACTAAATAATTAGACTAGACCCGTATTCAATTGTTGTATTTTTTTAAAAAATTTTTTTGATAATTTCTCTTAAAAAATACATTTAAATGAAAATCTTATAAATAAACAATTTTTTTTGTTATTTTACAAACAATAAGACATTAAAAAAATGGCCGAACTTTTTTCTAATTGAAAAAAAGTTCGGCCATATTTGTGAGAATGATACATAAATGATGAATGACGTAGTGGCAGCAGTGGATCCAACTTTTTTTTTGGATCGTTTTTTAAGGATTTGCTTTGGTCCTTCGAATATTATTATTTTTCCAAACCATTCAACATGCGGAGGTATTGCGTTGTATTTTGTACTTTATACTGACTTGTGTTGTGTGGATTTATTGAAAAATAATAATATAATTTTTTTTTTTTGGAATCTCGCGGTTGGTATGATAATTTTGGGTCAATAAAATAATATTGAGAGATATAAAAAATGGAAATAAAATTGAAAATAGGATATGCGTGTGCTTTCAATGCGTTTTGTTTATACGATTTGAATTTTTTTTTTTTTAGTAAAATAATTATAGAATATTTATAAATTTTTTGACATTTATTTGTTTTAAGTAGAAATCAATGTTTATTGATTGTGTTTGGGTATGGAAAAAAGGCAGAAAAATGTATGTGTTCTGAATTTACGATCGCATGATTTTCTCATATTTTTTTGATAAGGTGGTTTTTTTTTTTTTTTACATAACGCATACTACTTTGGGGTACTCAAATATTTTCTAAATATATATATAAATGGATTTATAATGTTGATTATTAACCCTGAAATAGGCGTCCGGGGTATATGTCCACCAGAAAGAAGGTAAATTTTTATAGGAATTTTGATTTTGATTTTTGATTTTTTTTTAAAATTATTTTGAAATATAAGGTATTAAAGTATGGACATAGTTTCAAAACATTTTTTCTAGTTACTGTTTCATGGTTAACTGTTCAAATCAGTCATACTGGCCAGTGCCGATTTTCAATTTTTAAACAATCGTTTTTCTGGTGTACTGCAACCTGAATAATCTACATATAAATACGGCCCTGGCAAGAAGTTAATAAATTTTTGTTATTTTTATGTAAATTTTGATTTGATGTACGATGAGGGGTCGATTCTTTTTTTTTTTGATGTGCACTAAACCTATGAAAATTATTAATTTTAATTTATCGAGTAACTGGCATTCATTCATCGATTGGCAATCGTATTAATTTTTTTTTTTTGAGCACAAGAATGAAGGGATATGCAAATTTATGGTTGATTTTGAAAACGGCTCTGAATATTTTATAATTTGAAACGCACGTACATTAAGTGAACACAACACGATTCGAGGAATTGTATATAGTGGTCACCCTATATCCTTCACATATTATTTTTTTTTCTATAAAACAATTTTTTCCCCTGATATTCAAATGAAGTTCGACCGTCGTGTCCGTGATATATAATAGTGGCAACGAGGCTCACTGCAATTTTTATGACAAATAAGTAAAATTTTGTAATATTGGGGGAGAATTTTTACGAATAATAATGAAATTTGGCTACGATATAGAAAAAAATGGCAACATGTAGGAACAAATAGTCTATTGTGTTCTTAGAATGTGAGTTGTTTTTCTGTGCATAATTTTTTTTTTTTGATTGTACGCATACATGTAAGGCTTTGTGCTTTTTGAAAATAAATTACAATTGGTCTTTACCGTGTGCAAGCGACATTATCTCCGATTTCAATTTTTTGATTGTTACAATAAATTCGTTCGGCTAATGAATTTGTAGGATTGGGTGGAATTTTTTTTTTTTAATTTTTCGATGCAAGATATTTGCATATTTTTTGCTTGAGGTATGAAATGAAATTTGGGAGACACGAAATCAAAATACGCGTGAAAATTTTCATACCTTAAAAATGATTATAGTGCTTCTGCTACTTTAGTAGTCTCGGAAGTAAAATTATTATTTATAGGGTTTGGAAAAACTTAATCTATGTTGCGCTTTTATAGAATGAGAATCCAAAATTTGAGTAATAATTCCACTAGAAAGGTTTATGAGTCTTAAAAAATTTTAATGTTATCGAAAATATTTAATATTATACAAAGATTTCATGCAAGTATGCAAAATTATTAGTTTTTATCAGGCAATTAAGTTTCCGAATCTCCTTGAAATTTTATTAACATCCTATTAAATATTAATTAATAAATATTAATTACTTCAATAAATATTTTTTTATAATTTCATTTAATTAAGTTATAATCGCCGTTCAAAATTTGTTGATTATTCCATAAGGGTATGTTGTTAGGTTCGAAAATTCTGAGCCTATGTTCTGTCCACTATTTTTTACCAAAATTGGATCTATTCGATAATCAGTTTCTTGAAGAATAATCGTCTAAAATTTTATCAATTTTTTTTTTTTATTTAAACATATTTAAATATTCATGAATAATATAAAACCACCCCACACATGGACAAAAATTTTTTTCCAAATTTTTTTGTTAAAATTTTTTTTTGAATTTTTGCAAAATAACATCTGTTCAGCGTGTGCCAGTGTGACTGACCCTCAATATATTTGTTTCATTGCATCCCCTGTTTCAATTAAAATCACCTAAAACTATAAATGAACTACGATCGAACTACCCTTAAATGCATGCATACGATATCGGACCTGCTGGCTGTCTGTTATAATCGTATGCACAGTATTCGCGGCAATTATGTATTTTTTTTTTTTTTTTTTTTTTTATTTTGTATAAAATTTTCAATATTTTTTGATGGAGGGTACACAATATTTGTACTAATGTATTTTAATATTTGAAAAAATTTCGACCCCCTAAGTTAAATTTAAATTTACCTATAATATAAAAAAAATGACATATGCGTATATGTTTTTGAATAATAACATACAAAATTTTATCAAATTCTGAAAAGAAATGCGTTATTAAAAGTACAGTAAGCCGTCGATTGTACGCGCAAATTGAATGGTCGAAACAATCAGTTTTTTATTTGCCATTCACTAAAGCAAAAATCAACCATTTTTTCTTTCATTTGCCTCGTCTTAATCAAAATTCAATTAGTATGGGTCGGTTTTTTGAGAAAAACCGCTTTACGTGTGATCAGTTTTGTCTAATCGGTTGTGTATATTAAAACGCACTGAAAGTCTACACTGTAAAAATAACTGAATATAAATAAAACTGAAACGAAAATTTTGAATTTCACTGATTTTCGTCGAATACACTCAAGTATTTCAATAATTCCGTTTATTTTTGTTTCATAAATTTCCCTAGCACCGACAGTTCATTAAATTTTTCCCTTTCACTGTCATCAATTAATTATTTTTTTTAATAAAATTTTTTTTTTTGAAAAATTTAAAAATACATTTGTTATTTTTATTTGGAAACAACAGGCCAATTTGCAATTACTACAAGGCACGCAGCTTATATGTTATAATTACTTGTAATTAGCAAATGTTGGATTTTTTTTTTTCACAGTGTATTTCATAACCGGTACAGTTGGTGACAAATTGAAGAGAACACTGGGATATGTTTTGTAAAAATTTGGTATGAATTTTTTTGTTTGTTGTATGCTCGGAATTACAAGTTTTTGGTTGAATTTTAATATGATGGACATTTGTCATCGACTGTACCTAGAATGAAACATATAGAAATTTTCTAGTTCAGTCAATTCAATTTTAATTTATTAAAATTACATGGTTACGTAAGATCAGTCGCTATTTGGTTTAAAGAAGTTGTTAACACATTAATAGACATATGCAATTATGAATCGAATCACAATCGGAACATTCGTTTATAGTATTTAAATATCCAGTCACTAGTGCCATAGAGCGAATAGGGATCAGATTTAACTTGACACTGTCTAATGGCTGTGTCCATCAATGTGTTGCTTAAAAAAAGGGAATGGTTTCAAAATTCAAAATAGTTTTCGTTGACTGAACAGAAAATTTGGTATTTTTGAAAAATCCGTTTTTTTTTTCTTTTAAAAAAAAATTGATTTTTTGCTAAATTTAATTACAATTAAAAAACAAGTAACAGAAATTGTATGATATTAACTGAAGAAGTCAAAATGAAAAACTGAACACATTTTAAATCTAAGTATTTACATTTTGTGGTTCGTTACACTATTTAAAATATTTTTAGGATTAATTTTTTTTTAGTTTTTATATTTTTTAATATCATTAAACTTAATTAATTAATAATTAATCTTCATCAAAACATCTAATTTATAATTTTTTTTTTAGTTTTTTATTAGTAGAAATATATTTCTATTAAAATCTAAAAATTTATGTATATAAGATACAACATCCCTGAATTTCTAGTCTATGTGGAGTCCAAAGGAAGGCCCCTGGAGTATGGCCATTACAACCAAATACGACTGATATGAAAATGAAATAAAAATTTTTGGAATTTTGTATCGAAAATTTAAAAAAAAAAAAAAAATAATTTAGTTAAGGGGAAACACCGATTGGTTTAAGCAAAATTGGGGAAAAATTTTTTTTTTAATTCTACGAGGTGCTGGACGGCGAGTAAAATATTTTGGGAAAAAAAATCATTATTTTAATACCTTTTAATAAAAATTCGTTTAGTAATAGCTAAATATATGTACTTTCAAATGAACAAATTGTCAAAAATGAGAAATTTTGATGTTTCATCTAAAAAAAAAATTTCGGTGTTCGCCCTTAACTTGAAGATAATAGGAACTGTAGAATTTTAAATATATTTATTTAAAATCATATTCGGACGGAAGAAAAATAAAATTCAAAATATACTTAATCAAAAATTTTGAAAATTGAAGTATGAACAAAAATTTTGGTGTAAGTTTTAATTCATTTTAATCAGTCTTTAACCCTTTGGCACATCCAATAGACATGTTTCTGTAAAAATTAATGATTAAATTTTTCATTATTCTTAATAATCAATTATCGAGGTAATATATTCTTTAAAAAATTGTTCTTTTTGAAAAAAGTTACATTGTTGCCTAAATAACAATACTGAAAAAACACAGTCGCCGTTACAAAAAATATAATTAGGTAATTCTGTTAGGTATAGTTACACACTGTACAATTAGATTTTTTGTAACAATAATTTTTTCTACATTTAAAAAAAAAAGATTATTTTAAGTATTTTTTTTTATGTTAAAATTTACGTATATTGTTCTGAGGTAGTTTTTGCGATAAAAATGGTTTGTGTTTTGAAAAATTACTGAAATGAACAATAATAACGAATTAATATTTTTTTCTTTTTGGAAATCACACGCCATTTTGTAAAAGTTTCTTTTTACAAAAATATTTCGAAAATAAATATTATTGTTGGAATACATTTTTTTTTCTCCTTAAGCTATTTTGTGCTGCATTTGTACTTATATCGCCTTGGATTTTGTGGAAAGTTTTGTGAACTATTGTAGGTGTAAAGTAAGTTTTTTCTTTGGATTAAAAAAATAAATTTTTTGCAAATAAAATTTTGTTTTGAGCAAGCATTGTTTTACTTATCAATAGTTTTTTTTTTTTTTTGATAGTTTGGCTAAATAATTTTTCGATATTAAGATTAATTTTTGGTTTCTAAATAAATGTGTGTACCTAGTATTGTTTTTAAGGATATCGCTTGGCTTAGAAAGAAAATTAATTTTTCAGTTTCATATTTTCGACTTAAAATTTTAACCTGAATTTTTTTAAAGCCATTTATGTTTAATGAGCAGATGATAATGTATTTGACAGTACGCAAGTTCTATCAAGTTTCTGATAATTTCAAACTGAATTCTAACCTCAAAATGATTGTGCGCAGAATCTAAACGTTTTAAAACAAGATTTTCTCGAAACTACTTGAAATACATCTTTTTGGAGGTGCTGCCCTCGATAACTGGCGTAATTTTTATCCGTTTTAATTTTCTTTTTATTGAAGTAATTTCTTTTTTTTTGCTATTTTGTTTTTAAAAAATTTATAAAATTTTGTTTTTTTTTGTAACTTGAGCTTTGTACTTTTATGTGTGTGAAATAGTATATCAATAATTAATCCTGAATAACCGAAAAGTCTAAAATTTAAAATGAAAATATGAAACAAAAATTAATTTTTTGAAAAATTCTCGACCAGACCGATTTTGTGAAGTCGTTTAAGACGTGTACGACGTTGTGCAAAAACCGAAAAATTAATCTCGATTTAATCGATTAAATGAAAATAAAAAAGATTTTGTGTTTTTAATGTTGAATCTATATTTTTTAACTATTTTAACCACACATAATTTAAATATATAAAAGTATAGTTTTTTTTTTTTTAGGAACTGTTCAAAATTTTTTCACAAATTTTTGTGTTAAAATAACCAACCGGGAATGTATTTAATATTTCCTCGATTTATACTTTTTAAACTAATATCTTTTTTGAATATATACAAAGCAATTTTTTTTTTTTAATATATACTGACGTAACATATCTTTTTAAAATTTCTAAATAATTTTTATTTTAACGGACCTATATATTTTCACTCAGTCTTCCCGTTAATTTTATAATAATAATTAATATATTTAAAATGTACTGATTTAATTTTTTGGATTTTTTTTATATAGATTTTTTACATTTTATTAATTACTAGTGTTCTTTATAATTACAAAAAAAAAAAAAAAACACGATACAGTTAATAGATTAAATTTTGCGACAAATACTCGCAATTATGTATAATATATATCTATGTATTTTTGGTGTATTTTTCGAAAATGTACTTTTTATTTGACTAGAAACCAATTTATACGAACGAAACTGTTACATGCGGTAAAAGACCAATGTGTATGTGTTATTTTTACGAAAAAAAAAAATTGATTTTACAAGTAGAAAAATTTTTAACAGTATTAACAACAATAGGATTTGTAAAATCAATTGTTTTTTTTGAAGTAGTATTTTCATGAAAAACAGGCAGGATAATTTCCCTGGAAATTTGTACTTGTATTTTGTCGTTAAAACGGGACAGGAGATGGTGAATATATACTTACGATCAAAACTGAGTTAATGTTGAATTTTGTCCCTAAAATTCGTAAGTATACACTCGAAAAATCGGGAAAATTTTAATAATTGGGTCAATTGAGGGACTGACGTGGTTTTGTCAAGATTATCGAGTAATCGAAATTTCTTTTGTTTTTTGTGTGGAGGTGAATTTCAAAAATCATAGTTACAAAAAAATTAAACGAAAAATTAAAAGAAAAATTTAAAAATGAAAATATTTATGCGTAAACAATAATGACGAGAAAATTAAGGGTTTTCTTTGTTTGAAACAAAAAATGGGAGATGAGATTTTTCAAATAATTGTGTTTTACGTGAAGATGAGCTAATTAGTCGAAAGCTAGCTCGTAATTGAATTTATTGAAAAGTGACGAGATAAACTATTCGAAAAATACGAATTTTCAAAATTTTTTAAAATTTGTTCGAAAAAAGGGTCCCGATTAAACATACCCACCTCTCCTACTATTAAAAATATCGAAAAAATATCCCTACAATATAATTTTTTTTTTGTTTTTTCACAAATAAAATTTGTAAAATTGGACATAAAAAAATTCGGTTTTACCGAACACATTCATTTACTTTAAGTAATAATAGTTAAACAGGATTAAGATTGTCACTTTGTGATCGATTAAAATTTTTTAAAATTTTCTCTTAAAAAGATTTATTTTGTACATATGTTTATTCCTGAGTCAGTTTATCAAAACCAGTGATTCAAAAACAGGCCACTTTTTGTTATCTATCTACAAATAATTGTACAATATAATTGTTTCAAAATCACTGGATCAATATTTTTGTATTCAATCAACAATTGTACTCCTCATATAAATTTTTCGAGGCAGTTTGTCTCATACAAAATGGTCTTTTATCGTCTGTTAATTTTTTTTTTTTCAAAAATTTTAAAATTTGATAATAAAAGGAGAACGAGGATATATATTTTGGTCCTTTTGTTAATGATACTCCTAGACGTCTCCTTTGTTTTGGGATGGAAATTTTGTAATACATTTTCGATAAATAGCCCAGAAATTGTTCAGTATGAAAATTACACTTAATTGTTAAGTTACATATATGCAAGAAAAATGAAAATCACAGGTGTAGCTGTCGCCCATTAAAAAGAGACACATAAAACAATATTTTAAAAGTAATTCTAAAACTGGTTTTTTGGCCGTAAATTTTTTTTTATAAACGATATTAGTTTTTTTTTTTAATTAATGCCATGAAAATATACAAGTGGTTTCTATTAGTAATAATAATAATAATAATATAATTATAATATTTAATAGTATATTATATATTTCTACTTAATATAGATACCTGATTTTATAGGAACCATTGAACCGATTTTAAATATAAAATGTCCATGTACAACGATGTGCGTCGCGACGCGTCTCGTGCACATGTATTAGGAACTAACTAGGTTGGAGTGAATTTGATTGAGGTAGTTAAGGGTGTTGTGATCTTTTCACGAACCGGTAGGAAAACTATTGACGGGACAAGTTGCAATTGGACACCCATTTTTGTTTCGCCTTTTTGCACGTACTCCTCAATCAAAAACGGTTGCATCATGTATGGACTGTCCGGTTGTGTGATGTCTTGCTCGTCCTTGGATCCTTGGTGCGGTTGCGTTTGTGGCAACGCGTACGTGGTTGGCAGTTGTAATTGTTGCGACATCTCCTGTAAATTTTGTAGGTCGCCGTGAAAGAGTCGTCGAATGTTTGCGGATATTTCGTTTCGCGTTAATCGTTTCGCCGGTTTTGGTGTTTCATTGCCGTTTATCGTGTCGTCTTTGATCTCTTGGATCAAAGGCGGTTTGTCGTCGCTCGGCAACGAACTGCTGTTCCCCTCCGCGGACATTGTGGCCGCCAATATGGGCGATTTTGTCGCTTGTATCTGACTGAATTGTTTGGGCGTGACGTTGGCGTGTTGCATGACGATGTGCTGTTGCAAAAGTTCGGCCGACGGGTACGTTTGTACGCATATTGGACATTGAAAGATATTCTCGTTTTTGTTGAAGAGTGGCGGTTGCCCGTGCGACCGTTCATGGACAAATAGGAAGGCCAACACGGGCGTTGAGAAATTGCAAAATGAACAAAAATACTTTTTTGAATTGAGTTCATCTTGCCCGAATATGTTTGATAGTAAGTTTTGTATGCCTAATTTGTTCTCTGGGCCGTCTTCTGATTCGCGGCCGTTCGGAATTTTAATTGAATTTGATGTGTCGGACTCAACGGATGATTTTGGCTGACTATCTGTTTGTGCTTTGTTTGTTTGTTTTTGATAGAGCAGCTCGAGTTCTTCCCATTTATCATGCTCGGCTTTACCGTGATCGGTGACCAGATGAGCTTTTAGCCATTTTGTACTACGAAAGCGTCGGCTACATATTGGACACACCTCGGTAAAATGTGCAAAGTATCGATGATTCAAATCGCCCAACTCGTTTGGTTTCAACGACGGATCCGTAATTGTAAATTGTTGCGGTTGCTCGCTTGTTGACGGGGTTGGAATGGAGGGGGGCGGTTGACTTGTCTCCTCGCTTGTTTGTCGCGACTGTGGCAGTGGCATACCATCCTCTACAATGCCGTGCGTGTTATGCTTATGAACTCTGAGGAAATATTTGCTGCAGAGCTCTTTATTGCATATATTGCACACAACGCCCCCGATTTGTGCCCCATTTTCAATTTCGATGCCGTGCATGCGCTGCATATGCGTTTTCATGAAATATTTATTGCACAATTCCTTGTTGCATATCTCACAGTAGCTGTTTGTCGGCGCCAGGGACACTGAGAGTCGTCGCTCGCTTGTGGCTGACGGGGCCACCGAAGATGGCGTGACCGTTGTGCGAACTGTCGTTTGAATACTAACATTGTCTGGCAGTGATGTGACTTGTTGTTGCGGCGTTAATCTCTGCTGTTGCAGTTCACTGGCCGGAGCGGTATCCGCACTGGGACAGTACGGTTTTGTTTCCGGTATTGTTGGCTTAGAACTGTTTTCACTTGCACCACTAGGCGCTGATTGTGGTGGTGGTGGCGGCGGTGGTTGTGGTGCTTGTGGCGGGGGTGCTGACGTGTTTTGAATACTGATTTTCTCGTCGGTGATTTTCATGTACAATTGACCGTGGTCGCTCATCATGTGAGCTTGCAGATAGAATTTGTTTTCAAACTCTTTGCAGCACACGTTGCATGTGACAATTTGACAGACATTTAAATTATTCAACTGTAAGATCATTGTTTGTAATTTTTTCAAGTCTTCGTTGATATTTTCTTCGGTGCTTAACGCTGTTGTTGGTGGTTTGTCGTTGCTAGTCGTTTCAGACATATTGAAATCTTCGTTATTTGCGCCAGTGGCCGACAATGGACTACTTGTACTGGTCGATGTGGCTGGGTTTTCGGTCGAGGCACTTTTTATAATGTGACACGCCTCGTAATGCGCTTTCATATATTTCTGTGACACATGAACACCGCAAATACCGCACATCATCATATCGCTTGCGTCTTTTCGCTCCGAATACGATTCGGAACTGCTTGTTTGTTCCGATTTAATTAAATTCAGCGGACTAGTTTGCATGTTTCGACCATCTGATGATGTGCCGGCTTCTTTTGGTGGGTCGTCCGGTATAGCAATGCCATGTCGTTTTAATTTATGTGTGCGTAAGAAATATTTGTTACAGTATTCTTTACAACAAATTTCGCAGAATGCTTCCGGATTGACAATGCCCAATCCCCGTGGTCGGTGTATCGCCTCGCGTACTTGTTGATTTAATGCTGTCGGTGACTGTACACTGACCATTGGCCACCTGTACGGTACATTATCCTGATCGAATTCTGTATCAAGAAATGGTTTCAAACATTCCGGTAAACCTTCCGGATAATAATTACTGTTCGGACTTGTGCTCACTTGTTTTGGTGTATTTGTTTCCGAATTCGAATCCGATATATTTTGATCTAAATTCGAATTTTCATTATCGGCGTCCGTCTCCTCGACAATTCCGTGGACTTTCACTTTGTGCCGTCTGACAAAATTTTTATTACAAAATTTCTTTTGACATATATCACATGTAGCTGTTAGCAGTGTTGACGTAATTTTTGGCGTTAGCGACTCTTGAGGTTTCGGTGGAGTCGGGACACTTGATACTTGTTCTGGATTGGTTGTCAGTGTCACTGTTTTGGTGGACACGGTTGCCGCTGTCGTGGTTACCGTAAAATTCATCTCCGTGACCGGCAAATCTGTGTATATGCCATGTTTGTTGGCTTTATGAGTTTTTAAAAAATATTTGTTACAAAACTCTTTATTACACAGTTCACAATAAGCATCTGGATTAAATATTCTAATGCGAGGTTGATTTATGGGTCTGCCAAGTAGGTGGGCTGACTGTTGATTTGAATCCATAAGTGGAAATTGGGAAACTTGGCCGGAAAGCCCTGGAGATTGGAGTGAGGGGAACGAGAAAGGAACATTGTGAATGGGAGGTGCGTTTAGCCATTCTTCTTGCTGTTTGTTTGGCATATCGGACATCCATGACGGCGTGCCGAAATCAATTTTAAATAATTCCGATTGAATGTTTTGTGACAACGGATTGCTTGCTGTTGGACTTGATTGCGAGACAGCCACCTCCTCGTCCGCTTGTTTAATTGATGAAGGTGAAAATATGTCTGGTGAGGGGATGGAATTCCCCAGGGCGGGACTAGAAGAAATAGATGGTTCTAGCTTACCTTCGGATTGTTCGGATTGCGGCTCGGTCTCTTCCGCGTCCGGATTTGTCGCGCTTGTCGGTATCTTTACCGGTGTTGACTGTTTGCGTCGCTTCTTCGGGGATTCACTGTCTCCCGGAAATGTTATGCAAGCTCGTTCGAAGTAGGTACGTTTGTTTGTTGTTCGTGAGGCGCTGGTGCCGTTGGTGGAAATGTCGAGGGCTAACAATTCATTTTCACAAGAAGTCGAATGGGTAGCCGAGGAGTTTGCAGGATCGGCACTGTTTCCTCCACTGTTCACCGACGGCGTGTACGTCATTGCAGACGCTGACGCCATCATTTTGTTGGGGTTTATGTTGATTGAACGTCTTCATACGATCCAATATGAATCACCTGCACAATTAATAAACGACAAACAGTTATTTGAAACAATTTCTTTGTTCAAATATACTTAAATATAAATACAAAACTACTTATGGTAAATATTACGTATGTTTTGTACTGCCACAGACTGGCCAAGTATAATTCAATTATCATTCTGTGACACATTTTTATAATTCAATCGTACAACTTGTAAACTATACGATTCGAACTTATATTAATTGCAATTATCTGTATTAAGATTATCTAAAATTAAAATATGTCTACTTTACATACTAATAGCATATATTCGTGTAAAAAAACTGTAAATAAATACATTTGCAGATAAAACATTTGAAAAGCGGACCTTAAACTTCCCACTGTACAAAATGTTCCCAATAGAGTCTTAAAGAGGATAATTAACATCAAATTTTGTTCGAATTTGGAAGAATTATTTACGTCGTATGCCCTTATTTGTCGTAAGACGTTATATCACTTTGAAAAATTTTTTCCCTTTTTTATATTGGTTTTTAATGGAAACACAACTTTCTCCGATTTTCCGGAAAACTACAGGCGTTGGAAAAATTTGAAAAGCAATTATATTCAGCGTGAAAATAGCGCGAAATTTGTAGGTGATAACGTAAGTCCTTTTCCAAATTCGAAAAAATATTGCAATTTTTGTTCTTATAAACTCAGTTTGGGGACATAGTTTATTTTTTGTAATTATAAAAATAATTTAATGACATAGTTTTAAATTAGATTTGAAATTAAAAATAAATTTTATTTTTATAATTTAACCCTAGAATCATACGTACTCGTCAAAATGACGGACGAACTTTTCTACCTGCTCCAATACTACAACTTGTCGGTGCCTGCTTGCTGCGAAACTTCTGTTATCTAATTTATTTGTGATTATAACACAGCAAATGTATAAATTTCGTTTATAGTTGCTGTCGTTTTGTTTGTACTGAAATAGTGTACGTCAAAAGGACGACGATGTATGATTAACTGATGTTTTTTTTTTTTTTTAGAGAGTTTGTACTTTACAAATAAAAGTTTTCCTAATTTTTCTAAAATTTATTAAATATGAATGTTATGATTAATTCATTCAATGATAATGATAATATGAAAGGTGATTACAGCTGTTTGACTTATAGAGACGACCTAATACTGAAGTTTTAATATATTGAGTCGAAAACCAAAGAATGCGTTTCAAGTGACTTAATAAAAGATTAACAATTTATTTTGTGGAAAATAATTTAATTTTATTATTTTTTGAGATTTTATTCGAAAAATTACTAACAAATTTTAGAAAATTTACAAATTTGCCTAGTCTGGAAATAACTACATATCTACGGGAATATTTGTGACCGAGAAATTTCACATTCCGTAAAGTCACACATGTCCATCGACTCATAATAGTTCATAAATTAATTATTTGAAAGACATGTCTTATGATACAATTGATGTATTTATCTATTTTTTAATTTTTATAATGAAAATATGCTTTGATAAAAAAATTAAAAAAATTAATAAATATTTATATTAAAAAATTTTTCCAAATCCAATTTTTGTAAATATTTTGTTCACTTTTGTAGTATTGTTATGTAAAAAAAAATGTTTTTTGCAAATAAACTCTAAAACTCTCCCTAAAAAGTCCATTCGTCAAAATGACGCCGATGTATGATTAACGTTTCTCGTAGACCAACGTATGATTCTAGGGTTAAATCGGTAAGTCACTAAATTAAAATGTTCGGTTACGAGCTAATTTTCGAGTAATAACTCATCATCAATCAAAACACAATTAATATAATTAACCCGATAAAACACTACTTTGATTACTTTATTAGTAGTGCAAAAAAAAAAAAAATTCCTAAGAAAGTGGATAACCGCCTTAAAAAATTCGCACCCGCAACCGCATTTGCCAACATTATATTCGTAATCACCTTGATTTTATAATCGTTACTTTCTAAATATTGAATATTTGTTCTTTCGGTGTATAGTTACCCGGAGCCTCCACCATCACCATTTAAACAATCAAAGAATGTGTAACACTAGCTGAGACTAATCAACGCTGACTTAATTGTATAAGTATACATTAGTATGGTTTTAACTATCTAAATATTTAGAAAAAATTAATTTATGGATTCAAGTTGGTTTTGTAATTAAAAAATTTGAGAAGATATCAATTCGCGAACAGGATTCAATTTTCAAACTAAAATCATTCAAAATATTCGATCATTACAATCGAAAAATCTAACAAAAAGATAAAAAAATTTCAAAAAACTGAAGTACCGGTCTATTAATTATATGCAGGACCGAATTCAGGCATGTGTCTTATGGATCTAGGTTTAGGGCGTCAAAATTTAAGCAACAACAGCCCCAGAAATTTTTTTTCCTTTATTTGTTTATGGAACGCCTCACGGTGTTTTGATCAGGAATATTACGAAAATATAATATTTTTCCAAAGTTTTCCGGTCCCGGAAAAGTCACAAAAACAGCTCTACGTTTGTGAAATAGTCGCTCAGAAAAGCGGTGTTCTTGTTAACGGGACGAAATTTTGAGTGGGGGGGTCACAAAAAAATATTAACGTCCCAAATCTTTGAGGGTTATGCTTGGGAGACCACTTTCTTTGTCAAATTGTAACTTATAATTGTCGAAATAAATGGATGGTGTTTCTTAGAGACCAATTGTCTGACAAACGAATGTTAAATCCCCTTATTAGGTCCACAATGGACAAAAATGGTTTTAAATTTAAATCACAAATATAACCGCGTTTTTTTCGAAATACAACATTTAAAATGCAAAGTTAAGTGAGTCAAGCGCGCAAGTTCCAACAATAGTCACCATGGCAACAATATGCGAAAAAAATTTTTGAAAATTTTTTTGACAGTACGACATAAAATTTACAAAAACTTTAGTCCCGTTTGTGTTCTATGAATCAACTTTTGATCACCAAAGTCCTTTGTTTGAAAATTTCCAAGAACGGGGGATTACAGTTTCACTCTAATTCACTACGATTACTGAAACTAAAATTCGAATACAATTTCCACAAAACTATTCAGCTGTTTACACAACAATGCAAAATTTCAATTAATTACGCATACCTTTTGTGCATGACAATATGTGTAAACACCAACAACTGTTTGTAAACAAATCAACATATTATAAACATAACACTTGTAAACAGTAACGAAATCAACACAAAACCACATTTGAAGCGAAACGGAATCGAAAAATTTGTGGTACGGTGAAAAAAAGAAAATGTGCGGCCGATTATATTATTGTTGTATGGAAAAACTGAACACCGGACAATCGATACGTGAAAAACGAAAATATAATAAGAGTGAATAATGAGATACGGCCGTAGTACTACTTCAACTCAACTAAGTCACATTTGAACTGACAGAATTTTCAACTAAAATTATGTATTATTGTCGGGTTTGTATGTACTGTGTGGTTGAGTGTACTAGCTCGGTGCGTATAACTATATACAATATGTACGTTTATTGCAATTGATAGGGCATTACAAAAAGTATTCGTATACGGTGGATGAATTATGCAACTCTCACGGTAGACGTTTCTTTGAAATCCTTTAAAACCGAGCAAAGCTAGGGAGAAGTCGGGCCAAATGTTATGTTCGCACAGTGAAGTCCCTATCATATTTCACATTCATTCACTCTCAAAACGATTTCTTTGTTTGAAGATTAAAAATTTCTTTGAATCAAAAAAATATTTATGTGATACAAAAAAAATATTTCTTTGATACAAAAAAATATTTCTCTTGAATCAAAGAAAATATTTTTTCAGTAGTCAAAGTAACGTAAAAGCCCCCATTATGGAACGGTATCTAATACTGGAACAGTTTTGACATTTACATATTAATGAAGTTATTTCTGAAAGAAACGTCTGATAACAAAAATTATTATTAATAGAATGATTGTTTTTCAATTTAAATTCACCTCGCATTTAATGCTTCCTTACTTAATTAAAGAAATAAACATGAAAATTAGTGATGAGCAAAATTAGTCTCGGTCTTGCAGTCTTGTCTTGGTCTTGCAAGACCAAGACCAAGACCAAGACTATGTATACCAAGAGCAAGACCAAGACCAAGACTATAAGTATGGCTGCAAGACCAATACCAAGACTCAAGTGAGCAAGACCAAGACAAAAGCAAGACTCTTGCTAAACTATTTAAATAGTTTGAAAGTATAATTAATTCCGTAAAGAGAGAAAATTCGGATTTTAGAAGGAAAAAATTCGGTAATAAAAAAATGCAAGAAAGTGCGAGATTTTTTAGCAATACCAAGACCAAGACCAAGACTCAAACTGCTCTAGCAAGACCAAGACCAAGATTCTTAATGCAAGAACAAGACCAAGACTGCCAAGTCTTGGTTTTGGTCTTGCATTTGCTCATCACTAATGAAAATGTCAAAACTGTTCCAGTATTAGATACCGTTCCATAATGGGGGCTTTTACGTTAGTCAAAGAAATATTTCGCTGAACCAAAAAATTAACTTTTTTGATTCAAAGAAAAAAAAAGTCAAAGAAATTTTTATTCCTTGAACAAAGAAATCATATTGAGAGTGTTGTATTTCCTTCCCCACTACAGTACAGAAAGTAATCTTCTAGGATTTCGGATGCCTTTGATAGAATAGCTTCGAATTTAGAGCTGATCCAATTTATATAATTTCTCAATTACTATGTGATTTTTAATTAACATCATGATTTGGTCATATGAATACTAACGTATGTTTAAATTACGAACAAAAGTTTGCCATACTTAGTAATTTTTCACAAACTTCAGATTTTGCATATTATTAGCGGAGATGACGGAACAGGACATAGGCTACGATTTTGTGTACGATCAGAATAGGATTTTTCATCATTAGTTTAAATAATCTTTTTAATTTTTTTTTTGGTTTCTAAAACAGTACTGCTTGCAATAACACGTTACGTATAGTTTTTGAAATAATCACCTGTATATAAAAATAACCTGAAGTTGTGATGTGTAACGATGACAATTCTATATCGTGAATTCATTGACCTACGTCACAGGTATGGAGTAGTGTGGTCAAGGCTACTGTTCCTGGGATACTTCCCGGAATTTCACAGGATTTTATATTTCCGTAAACAGTTGAATTGGAATTAGAACAAAGTATGAGTAGATATATAAATAGACTTTTTATCAGAAGATATTTTAAAATAATTACTTTTTCTTGGGAACTGTCTTGTTTCTAACATTTTGGTGATTTGATAGATAATGATTGATGCCTGATAACATTTTAGTATTTAACGTTCCAAAATTCGATATCATTTTTAAAATCGATAACATATTTGTTACTTTGTTCTCTTTTATATTATCCATCCACTTAAACTGTAGATTGTTATTGCTTTTTTTTTAATTCAGTGGTTTGGAGCAATTTTCACAATAAGTTCAGTTCAGTTCTCGAGTTGCGGTTTCAGCGCCTACGCCACCAAAAACAAGCCTGTCGGTCCTCACGTAATCTAAAAGGGACTTTAAAATCGTCGAGAAAATTTATAAATGGCTAATTAAATTTTTGGTGGAGAATTCATCAACTTTTCCCACTGAAATTCTGCTATTTTTTCTCGACGGAACTGCATATAACCCCTCAAGAAAAAAAAATATTTGACTATGCCTTAGTTGTAATTCGAGTTAGAAAAACTCTCGAGAGAGTCAAGGTGCGTTTAAGTTGAGTCATTCGAATCGAACGTAACTCAAGCAACATCACTAATTTGAGTATATCTCTCACAATCAGAACTGTGGAAAAATACATCAAAAATGTTTTTCCAATTGGGTTTTTGAATTTCAAATCTACATCATAAATAATATTGATAATCGAAATGAAAAATTTTTAAAAAATGATATATAATAAATAATAAATTAATTAAAACTTGAAAAATTTAAAAAAATATCATTTGGTTAAAAACAGCACTACAAAAGATCGCGATGTCTGTGACGTCATAAAGGTATAATATGTCAAAAGTGTCAAAATTATTAAAATTTAGTAGGAAAAATTATTGGTGGTTGTTTCATTGATTTCGACGTTCAAAATCTTGACGGACATTTTTTCCGGATTTATTTTTGGTATTGCTATCACAAAGTAGTACAAAACAAGCTCTATATTTCTTTAGTTTCGATATTTCATAGTAACAATAATAGTAGGAGAGCTGCTGGCCGATTTACGATAGTCATTTCAACACGCGTTAAATTCGGAGGATAGGATCTGGGATACTATTTACTCTACACAAAAATTCAGTTCTGACAACCCGGCCGAATACGTTTGGCAGAACTGAATTTCTATGTATAGTAAGTATCCGAGATTCTATCTTCTGAATTTAACGCGTGTTGAAATGATCATCGCAAATAGGCCAGTTGCTCTTGGTCTATAATCTATTTGAAAATAAAAAGGACACTTATGTAGCTATGTTCAGGCCATATTACCTTTATTACGTCACATAAGCGCTCGGAAACTGAACTGATATTCATTTATTTGTTAAGTGTACGAATAAAATTGATATCGTAGTGTACATTTATTATGTGGACAGCGAAGTTATGATCGACAACCAAATAACGTGAGGGGTGATTTCGAAAAACTAGTAAATATCCACTATTTTACTAAAAATTTTATATACGCTATATATGTACGCTGACTATATTGTTATGTATGTGTGTGTGTGTGTTATTTGATGAATCGACCGACAGATAGACATGTGTATCCACCACCACACCCCTCTTGATTCGGCCGGCACCCCCACCCTAAACCTACGTTATTCGTTCATAAGTCTGTTCATTACATTTATAGAAATAATTTCTTTTTTTTTGTTTTATTTTCATTATTTTTTTATGTTTTAAAAAAAGAAATTATTTTATTTGCAATTAGTCGTGGTGCAACAAACTGTCCGCATTTTTGCCTGTGCCACCCACTTTTTTTTTCCGTGGTCCGGGCAACTACGTCTGAAATTTGCGACTCGAGTGGCGGGTCGGTGGCTTAAGCGTGAAAAAGTGACTTAAGCGTCGTTAGGAACACAATCAACTATACACCACCAGAAAATTTTTCATTTTATACAAAACCCACTCAAATTGTAATTATGTAATTAGAAAATTGAAATAATCTATATAGATATTTGTAGAATATTCGTGGAAGATTGCCGAACGTTCGGTATTCGACGTTGAAATACAAAAAAATTACCCCATTTACGTATAATTTCAATTAAAACAAAACTAAGCGTTCTTTTAATAACAAGCTACTTAGAATTATTTATATTTAACTGATTTTATTGTTTTAATATTAATAAATAATAAACAGAATCGTGTAATATTGGAATCAGATTTAAAAAATTTATCTTTATAATTAATTATTATTGTTTATTTATAATAATTGTCGTAATGTTCGTAGAATTGTTTTAAATGTTAATTAGAGCTCGCTCGCTATGCAAAAACAGACCAAGCGTCAAATTGTTAAAATTGAAAAAAATAAAAAATAAAAATACTAGAATTTTAGTTGACAAATAGTATTAAATTTAAAAAATTTAAGCGCCACTTGCACAATTACACCTTTTCTGTTTAATAACAGAGGCCTACGCGGCTAATTAATTTGCAATTTACTAGACCAAAAAATGCTTTAAATTAGGGATGTGACATGGAGTGAAAAAAATCGATTATTAAAAAATCGATTTTTCTCTTTTTAATATAAATCGATTTGTAAAAAATCGATTTTAGAAGAAATAATCGATTTTTACGAAAAATTCGATTTTTTTTTTAATTATTCGAAAAATTGCATATTTTTCTATATAGGTAATAATAAAACTACCAAATTAATATTAACAATTATTTAGAATGAAGATTAGTTAAAATGGTAAGTGTCAAAAATAACCAAAATGACAACTTTCTTGTTTTAAAACTAAAAAACAAACCAAGTTTTTCTTTCAGCTTTCAACTTAAATAATAAAGAAGTAATAGAGTATAATTTATATAATCGATTTATTAAAAATCGATTATTATTATTTAGATAATCGATTATTAAAAATCGATTATAAGAAAAAAATAATCGATTAATATAAAAATCGATTATTTTTTCCCATCCCTACTTTAAATAGTTCTAGTTTTTGATCCAGTGGTCTGAATGGTATAGCTAAAAATTTACCAGAATCGCCGTTCGAATATCAGCTGTTATTTTTGATGTTACATCAATAGTTCTAATACTGAAAAAGAAAGCAATGTGGACGTTTATATTGGACACACTGTACATTCGAAGGGATTTTTTGGACACCCTGTGTATATTTGTGTTATTGTTTTTCTCTGTTGATACAGAGCGAAATATCGAGTATATCATTGTTTTCGAAATCTATCTTAAAATAATTTTATTTGTGAACGCAAGGAAAAAAACTGTCAATTTGATCTAAGAAAAGAATGTGATTAATTTTCCGATGTTTTTGAAAGCTCACGTGTTTTCCACCGTATAATCAATAATAATAATAAAATATAAAATAAAATTAAAGAAAATGTATTTTGTTTGCGGTGAAAATGTGGTACAGCTATTTGGTTGTCGTTTGAAACGACAGCGTCAGTGGCAAAACAATCGTAAATTTTGATGGTTCAATGCATTACTAACAATTCCAGTCATTGGTGTCACCCTCTAAGAATTGTCACTAATTATATGTTACCTACGTATAAATTGGCACCTTATTTAACGGATGTTATTTTAAGTCATGGCGGAAATGATTCCAGACTACAAGAATTCTATTTAAAATTAACGAATTACTTTTAAACATTCCGCTAATGTTTAAAAAAGTGTCGATATTTATCTGAATTGTATGGGCGGTCACGTGGTCGCAAAACGACATTTCATATTACACGACTTAATATTATTCTAATTAATGGCGGAAATGATTCCAGGCTACAAAAAATCTATTCAAAATTAAAGAATTGCTTTCAAACATTGCCTCATTTGTCTATACGATGATACGGCCCTGAACTTTTTATACAAAAACAACTTGCAGGATGTGCACTTTTGGTTTTGTATAAACAATTTATAAATATTTAATTGACGATAAGTTGACGTTATGAAAATTCATAATTAAATTAATAATTATGTAAACGATTTACTTTGTGTGAATTTCGCTGATAAAATATCAGCAAAATTATTAATATAATTATTGATAAATGTTTGCTAGTAATTAAGTTAATAATATATAGAAAAATATTTTTGTAATTAGAAAATCTCCCGTTGAACGAAAAATGCAGTTTTAATTATTAAAATTGCTTTAAGAAGTTTGCTTTTCCTTTTAATCGCCGGCATTATTCAGATGGAGTGAAACAAAATTTTAATGTCGAAAAATGTGGAGCTAGAGTGGAGGTATAATTTTCCCAAGAATTTTATCCCCCTGCTGGACAAATTTAACAAAATTGGTAGCTTTGACTGTCCTACAATATTATTCATTGACCTGTTTCTGTGAAATTGCCACCTACTGTCCATGTATCCATATGGCCTTTCCAACAAAAAATATTTAAGCTCTAAATACACTACTTATTTAATTAATTAATTAATTAATTAACTTTTTTTTGGAAAAATAATTTCCTTTTTTGGCCTACTTACGTATATTTTGAAAACATTAAAAATTTTATTTATAAAATGTTCCGTTCATACTACTGTTTCAAACTAGGGTATCAGCTCCATGACTAATATACGATTTATTGCACTTTTTTAAAGGTGGGTGTAAACAGTACGACAAAATGTGGTACGACAGATAAAAAAAAAACAGCAACTACAGCAACAGTAGCTGCAATCTCTTCCACTCTAATTTCACTACTTATCTAGTGACATCAATCAAACGTTGCGTTTCAATTTTTTATAAGTGGCCATGTTTTGTCAGTGGCGGTGGACTGATATGTTCCCGGTGGATCCGTAACACGTTCTGTGGCGGCGCACACGTATCACAAATCCATCACGTACATAACATTGTCTTGGGGAGGTGAATTTCAAAAATCAGTTTATTCTGATAATTAATTTAAATAATTTGCAAAAATTCCTCTTTGTGAAAAAATATTAAATATTAGGAAGGTTAAAAAAATGTATTTTTAATCCGTGTATTGGATCGCACTAGTTGTGATGTCAGCGTCGTATACACAGATCGGTGTAGGAGACCTAAATACAGTCGAGTCTCATATAAGGCGATGTTTTTATGAGACGATTTCTATATAACGCGGTCTGTTCAGAACACGTTTTCCATGCAAGAAAATTTCAACAATTCGAATTACTTATCTATGGCAGTACTTACTATACTTTTTTTTTTTATAAAAAGTGACATATTTGTTTAAAATTTATATTTTTCAAATTTATTTCTATTTAATATTCAGTTTACTGTGTAAAACACTAGCCAGGTAAGGTATGTTTTACATATAGTTGTGTGTAAAGGACCACAGCTTACTACAATTTCATTAATCTTTATACACGGAGAGAAAATTCCTATAAAAATTATTGTGCTCATACTACATTCGACGTGTAACAGGTGAACATATCCAATTTTTGTACGGTAAAATTATAAAAATTATATTATTGTAATTTTTATAATTTTACCATACAAAAATTGGATATGTTCGCCTGTTACACGTCGATTGTAGTATGAGTACAGTAATATTTATAGGAATTTTCTCTCCGTGTAAAAATATAATCTTTTACCTCTTATGAATGCGCTGACAACTGAAGGTTAATTAAACAAAAAATGCAAATTGATATATCGTCCCTCCAATGCTACAGTGGGGTATCTTCAAAAATGGCCATATTGAGAGTTATTGACACTGTTGTATTCCATTTTTCGAGTACTTTAAAATGCTGTACTGAAGAATGTTGTCCGTTTGATATTTAAAAGTTATTAAAAAGTTAACACCTAAAACTAGTAACGACAGTAGAAAATATAATTTTGGTCTTTAAAAAAGCGTTAAAATAGTTAAAAATTAATTTAAATAGAACTTGTTATAAATTGAAAAAACTCGAAAACTTTAATCCTGTTTTTCTCAATAGTGCTATTTTGACAATAATATCTCACTGTTGAATTGGAGGGCCGATATCCTATTAAATTTTATCTCCTCGCAAGGAGTCTTGGCGCGACGGTTGAAACTTTCTGCACCAAACGCAACACCAAAATGACTTTCAAAAACACTGAATAAATGAATTTTTGAAATTAGCCGCCATCATAACGCTCCACAATGGCCGAACTAATACATACGTATGTGTCATATGAAATATGAAAAATCATTTTCATCCCGGACTATCATCTTTCCTTCTTAATAATAATGAAAGGAAAAAGTAAATTTTTATTAGAGAAAAAGGAAGAAAAGTTATATTTTTCATAACAATTCCTATCTAAAATTAAATTCCCAGAAATAATAAATATGTAAGATTGTATGTGCGTACGGCTTGTATATGGATGGCTACGTGTTGTACGCAAACATACGCACATACACGCACACACACGTACACACCACGTAATGTACAAATACGTGCATATGCGTGTCTGAGCGTGTTGGTGTATATGTTGAAGAGTCGGAAATACGTGCGCTCATGATAAATATAAGAAAATGTGTCCTGTGTTATATAAATATATAATAAAAGAAAAAAAAAAGAATACAAAAAGAAAAGAAGAAGAGTGAATAGGAACGATTGGCAACAGACCACGTGCCGATAGAGAGAGCATGTTTAAAAATTAATTAATTTTCGAAACGGTGGTGTGAGAGTCAAAATTCGACGCTCACTTCCACCCTCCCCCCCGACCGCTCCAACTTCACCACCGTTCCTCACGTTGCGCCTGCAACCACCCGCGTATAGTTCGTCGTTTTGTCGTTCTTCAAAATATATGTATGTTTGTTTGTGTGCATGCATGTATTGTGTATGTAGCTCATATGTGCGTATTTGTGCGTACACGCACACACACACGCATAGTTCTCTGACAACCGACTACCGACGCTCATTCTGTACCGACCACTATAAGTTCCATTCTAAGCACATACCACAGGAAGAAACAACAGACCACTGCTCTTTGGTATGACAGTATCATTTATATATATATATATATATATATATATATATATATATATATATATATATATATATATATATATATATATATATATATAAGAAAATATTGATTTCTGAGCCGGGCAACTTCAATCTGACGCGGACAAATTACTATTTATCTTATATGAAGTACGTCTTACCGTACTTTAAATTAACAATGTTAGTAAAACTACAGGGTGGACCTATTTGTGTTACGTTTTGAAACGTCAATTTTTAAGGGGGGAGAGTCCTTCAGAACTTTCAAATTTTTCATGTTTTGTTTTGCTTTAAAAATTCATTTGAACCTTAAGGAATATATTTCTAATGTTTTAATCCCAACAGAACGATTATCTTGGATAATGATAAACTGCTTTTAACTCTACTTTTCAAGAACGAAAACTTTTTAATAGCGTTTTTCTCAAAACAGGTTTTTTTTCCGCGCCGTGGAACATAACTTAAAAAGTTATTAAGTTATTAACTTGAAATTTTGTACAGATATTCTTTAAGATATTGGCCTTTGCATATACCTAAAATTTTGCATAAATTATTACTATAAATATAGTTTATAACAATTTGTTTATAAAAAAAAAGTGAAATTTTTTTCTTTTAGATTTCAAATTGTGAAAAAAAAATTTCTCATCAGAAATAGGTATATGCAAAGCGTAATGACTTATTTTAATAAAATTTTTTTGTCCGATTGAATTCAGTTGATTACAAGAGGCTGGACATTCCACGGCGCAAATTAAAAGTGTCAACTTGGAACAACTGTAGCGCTGCCATTTTTTCTTTTTTTTTTTTTGCATAAAAATTTATGAGTGAATACACCATAACATATACTATACTATGTAACTTCATTTGATACAATAAATGTATCCAGTTTCTTAACAAAAAATTATTAAAAAACCTGTTGTCTGGAGGACCCACCCCCCTTAAAGTACGGTCAATATGTATCAAATATATGTATTTTGCACCGCAAGTCAGTGAGTTGATTTATTTTATCCACTCCATCTGCGCGAACGACGATTAAAATCGCTTAAACTATGTTTTGTAGATTATTTGTATACAACAGAGGCCACTCACATCATTATTTTTTTTATGTTAGACACAAACGAAATCTTGATAGATTTAGGCCCGATTTACATTAATGCTCCGCTCTCGGTACGATATCACTCCACTCCCGGTTCGATATAATATTCTTACACAATAAACAATGAGTGTATTCACATCATCGCTCTGATATCGGTTCGATATCAGTCACGGTTCGCTCTCGCTCCAATGTCACTCCAATATCAATACCACTCAGGTAAAATTTTATCGGAGCAATATCAGACTTGTTATGGCTTGTACTTATAGTGTAAACACTTTTTTGATTCCACTCCAGTCCGCTTTCATTCAGTTGTTATAAAAATATATTTGTATCGACTGAGACCGAACTAGGAGCGTACCCAGAGCAGTATTATAATGTCAATAGAGAACGAATAGGTAACAGCATGATATCAGCTCTGTAATGTGAACACAACAAGATTATATCGAATCGGGAGCGTAGTGATATCGTACCGAGAGCGGAGCGTTAATGTAAATCGGGCCTTAGTCATGTCTGTCATCGTATTAAGTGATCTACTTGTACTTAACCACTTTTTAATAATCAGTGTCGTTTTTTTTTTTTTAAAAAAAATTGTTTTTCTTAAACTCATAAAGAAAATAAAGGTTAATTTTAAAGAAATATTTCATCCCGAGAATTGTGAAAACTCTAGCTACTGAACTATCAAATTCAAACTTAGTACGTGTCTAGTACCCACTTGCCAAATTTAAACGCAATTATTCGTTGCTAACCGAGTTAAAAAACTCGATGTAGCCGATTGGGAAAACTCTAGTTATGATCTACGGAACCGTGTGCTAGTTTCAATATGAATTTGAAGAAAAATTCAAAAATTGTCTAAATCAGTATTATATTAATAGATTTGAGCGTTACTTTATGGTATTCCATATTTGTAAATAATAAACAAATATTTTACTTCGCAAAAATACCACTTTTATTTTGAAACTGTTTCAAAATAAAAGTGGTATTTTTTCAAAGTAAAATATTTGTTTATTATTTATAACTCAGTATTTATAAGCACACGAACAAATTTTGCGAATAATTATTTTTTAAAATATGTAGTTGTTATAAATACATATATAAAGAAATTTTAATCATTTCATTAAATATTAAATTACTAAATTTCAGATTATAAAAATTATTATCAGTAATTGATTGTTTGATTTAATTATTACAAATTGTAATTAATTATTTAAATAATTTCTAAGAATGTAACTAATAACATGAATTCTTGTTTACAGTATATGTAAACAACATCACATAATTATGAATATAATATAGATATGTATTTTCTCAGAGGTGTTGTTATTTGTAAATATGTAACAGAATTGAACAATATTTGTTTACAGAAAGCATCCTTATATGAAATAAATTCATGTGAATTGAAATTCCGGTCATCCAAACCGATTAGTATCAATGTCTTTTGAGTAAACAGCGATTCTTTTTAGCCGGAAACGAAAATATAAATAATAAAAATATTGCAAGTTTTCTGACTCGAAGAAATATATTATTTTAATAGCGTCAAAATAGTGCTGGACAAGTTGCAAAATGGATGGGTCTATTTTTTTAATCGCGGAACTTTAACGTAATGTGTGTCAAGCACGCACTTGGGAAAATTTTGTAAGTTCGCCCATTCCTTAAGACTAGAAATTCTATAATATTGAAAAAAAATATTTTCAGTCTCTTCCGAAAAATAAAATTTTATATAGGTAGTACGAGAATACGTTTTAAGTTAATACAGTAGAGCCTTGTTTTACGCGGGTTTCTATTGGTAGGTACATACTTTGATTGGTACACGCAAAATTTTTTTTTGACACTACAATTTCATTTTATCGGTATGAGTTTTCATTATACGTGGTTTGTTCCGTACTAGGCCTTTGTTTCCTTATCGAATTATGACATAATATTTAACATTGGACTTATATCCATTATAGAAGTATAATAGTATTCAACAATAGTAAAATATTTTACCCAAACATAGGTAATTTTATATTTTTTCGACAGAAAAATACTTAAAAATATGTATTCCATAATTGTAAAAACTATGTATAAAAACATATGAATGAATATAAGTTATTTGGTCAACTGGACATTTGGAAAACATTAAACAAAATTGAAGATATTGTAATAATTTATGATCCATGCTTATACTGCTATATACAAAATACTCTATAACCATTCAATACCAATAGTAAATCTAATGTAAAAAATAGTTAAAATAGGTAATTATATAAAGTATCTGATTTTGTTAATACAGAAACCGAAATACCGGTATTTGAAATTTTTATACCGGTTTTAAAAAACGTATAAAAATGTCCGGTACTCCGGTTTTTCGGTAGTACCGAAATACCCGCGGTATCCATGCTCTACGTACACCAATTTACGGATATACAGAAGCCTCGTGTAAAACTGGGATCTACTGTATTTGAACTATATTATATACCAATAGCAATGATTATTATCAGTTACCGAATTCAATGTCATTTATTCACTTTTATCGTTTTTGCAATTCGATACAAATAATTTAATTGTGACACCCGGTACATTATACGTTGTGTATTAAGACGGTTGTGGCTGGCTGTCTTTTGTTTTATCGCAAACTTTTTCTCATTCATTTTTCATTTTGACACGCAACCGTTTTACTTATCAACATATTGAGACTTATTTTATTTTATTTCTTCAGGGGAAATATAATTAGTATCTACAGCACAAAAAAATAAATAAATAAAATAAAACAAAATCTACAACAGAAGAAAAATAGAAAAATTTAATTAATTCCGGTTTATTTTTTTCATTTGTTTGCGTCCCACCCGTACCCGTACCCCATCACCCCACTGTTACGTTTCTTACACGTTATGTCTATTCTTAACGTTACTCTTTTTATTATAAAAATTATCCGGTTGAATAAATAGATCTTGGCGTTAATGAAAAAAATTTTAATTAAATATTTATGTAGGGGTTGAGGTGCCCGACTAGGGGCCGGCAATGACGTCGTTCATTCCGTGGTGGCGAATTATTTTCAAATCTCACTTTACTTACGTAATCTTACGTAAGATGCAACAAACAAACAAACAAACAAACAAATAAAAAAACGCTCAATTTTTTTCGATTCATTGTGCAATTAGTAATTGTTACATAATTTATTTTTTCGTTACATACTGTGCGTGGTTTGCGTGGCACAGGATGGTCAAGACCAGAGATGTGACTTATTTAAGGGAGAAGTTCAAATAAAAAATCAACTTTTTTATTTGATTATTTTGCTTGTTGAAATTTTCTTTCAAAATTTTCTTTCAAAAATTCATTACTCTTTCTTGTGGGGGGAGGGGGCCCTTTTTACACAAGTTCTTAAGCGTTTACAAAAAACGCCATATCTCAAAAAGTAATGTTTTTTTTTTTTTTAAATATTTTTTCATTATTTTATTCCTAAAGGACCTGTCCATAAAGCTGAGTATGGGTTTCAGGTAATTTTAAAAATTAACCATAAAATTGTAATCCCAAAGTTCTAAAAATTATAAAACCCAATTTTTTATTAAAAAAAAAATGTTTAAAAATAGTTACAATTGTTCAAATGCAAAAAGCATACTCCACTTTATGTGCAATATGTTTATGAACAAAATAAAAAAAAATATTAAGTCTCTAGCTTTTCTAGAACTTGAGATATGATTTTCCTTGTCGGAAAAAACACAAGTTTCGGGAAACGGTAAAAAACAAAAATAATATCAAAAGAAGCGGTTTACTCACTGTTTAGTAAAACAGTCTACAAAGGCATACAAATAAATGCCATTAAATATTTGTGTTGCACAGCAATTTCAACAGCTTTAGAGAGACTTTCTTCAAAAGCTGAGCAGCATTTGTATCAACATAAGCAACAGATTAAAAGGGAAACTTCTAACAAAGTGACTTTTTTTGCAAAGTGTACCAAATAAATAGTGGCAATATTAATTTTTAATAAATAAAATAATAGATTATGATGGTTGTTTATTTTGTTACATAAACATCGATGTTTTTCTAATATCGATCATCCTTAATTGACTTCATAGAAATCGTCTTCCTAGTATTCTTATCCTAATAATCGGGCACCTAAATAAATAAAATACCAATCTCAGTGTTCTGAGAAATCATTTTTCAAGGAAATGTATTTTGAGAAACCGTTCAAAAAACGAAATTTTTGCGATCATTGAAATTCATTCAGTGGCTGGTGTAAAACGCAACCTGTACACATGAATACGTATACATTGTTTCTTACATGATCGACCAGACTGACTACACTAGTACATGTGCGTGTCCGTTCGTTCGTTCAGAAAGGGGTGGGGGTGGTGGTGGTAAGCTGCGAACTAAATTTGTTAGTTGATAATAACCGCACAATTGTCGAGTCCCACACCCCTGAATATTGTTCACCCGTCACTGAAGTTCTTTCAATACTACCTCTATATCTTAGCTATATTACTCGTCCATATTCCATAATATCTTTATATTAATACGCGATTTATGTATTTGACAGGTGAATAAGAATTTCTATTGATTTGTCAACCGAGGAAAATATACAATTTTCACGTGACGAAACAATTATATATGTATATGGAAAGGTTAATTTTTTAGCATGTGGACGGGAAAAGTCAATTTTAGTCACTAATTTTAATTGTGACAGTGATGAAATACTGTTTTAACATGAATACGTTTTTAGATTGTGGTATAATGGAATACAGATTAGTGATGTCGAGTCGTGGAGCAGTTAGTCGATTGATCGACTAAAATTGTTTTTTAGATAAAATTAATCGATTAAATTTTTAGCCGAATTCATGAATGCGGTAACAATGTTTCCTTTCGAATTTAATTGATTGATTGAAAAATGACTTTTAAAGAAAATTAGTCGACTAAATCGATTAATCGATTAATCGTCCGACATTACTAGCACAGACTAGTGATGTCGGATGATCAATCGATTAATCGGTTTAGTCGACTAATTTTGTTTAAATTTAGTCATTTTTTAGTCGACTATTTTACCCTCGACTAAATGACTAAAATGACTAATATTTTTTTAAATGACTAAAAACGACTAATTTAACAGTTTTTCTGCATTATTTATTAGACTCGAAAAAATGAAAACTAAAAATTATCTATTTGTATGATTTTTTACTTTTATGTGAATACATTGTAATATGTAATTCTTTTTTTTTCGAAAAAAAAAAACTAAATAAAAATAAAAGCCAATAATTAAATTCAAAACATTGTTTTGGAAAGAGTTACATAGGTTACCCTATCCATGAATTCGACTAAAAATTTAGTCGATTAATCGACTAATCTATGCTCGATATTTTCGACTAATGACTAATTTTGTCGGAAAAACAACTTTAGTCGATTAATCGACTAACTGCACCTCCACTCGACATCACTAGCACAGACTACATATTATCTAAATACGGTAGTCGAAAGTTACATGTAATCGAGTACCATTGAGCTATAAAAAAAGTTTGGTAACGTTGCTAGGTAATGAATTACTAATTTAAAATTATGAACAATTTCAAACCAATTAGAACAAATCAAAAAAATTAGGTATATAATATTGTCCAATTTAATTAATTTAGCCAGAGTAAACTTGATATCATATATTATTCTACACAATTTAAATTTTTTTTTTTTTTTAATATGAATACGGTTTCTATGGTTGGGGTACAGATAATTGTAAGTGACTAAACCAAATAAACAGCTGATTTTGTTGCTGTCTCTGTATGTATCTATTTGAACTGTAAAACGTATTCATGTTTTCTCCATTTCAAATTTTTTTCTGAATTTTCGAAAATTTTGGTTGTCTATATCTTCGGAGACTAATAATGGAACTTAGTCGAAACAATTTTGATTGAGTGTTTGATTTGTATTTTCGCAAATTTCTTCGCTCCACCCATAAAATATAGAAAGAAGGCAAAAATTTCATAAAAAAATCTCAAAAAAGAAAAATTTTAGAAGAAAACTTAATTTTATTTTACGAATTGTTTCTAACAATATTCACCTCCGCTTTCCTATACGAGAAAATATTTCAAAATGGCAGAAAATTTTTTGCTGCGAATTAATTAAGATATCTACCTGTAACATTTACCTTGAAAATTTCAAGTGGGCTGAAAGATGTAGGAATTCTGTGGGTGTAACGGGCAGACAGACAGACAGACGGACATGATGAAAATATACGGGTGTTGAGATTTTTCTTTGGAATGTTAAAAATTTGGTATGCAATCAATTTAAACAGTCAGTTACTTATTAAATTAAGCATTAACATGATTTATATAAAATACAATGAATTTTACCGTGGGTGGAGGCGCCGGTAAATATGACGGTAGATACGTTAAGGCTTATTTTCCTAATTAAAGGCATCTAAATATTTAAAATAAGAATGGGATCACGTTCTTTGAACCTTTGTCCCTCTCACTGTGTAAAAATTATCATTAAAAAATTTCCGATTGAATTTTTATAAGTATTTAAAAAATGGTCTGTAAAGGACAACGCAGGTTACCACAAATTTTTGCGTTGACTGTTAAATATATAAAATTTTAATTTTAAAAATTTTTACGGAGGTTGATTTAAAGAAATATTTTTTTGATTCAAAGAAATTTTTAATTTTCGAGCAAAGAAATCGTTTAGAGAGTGTATATTAAGGTGGGTGGTGCATTAGAAATTAGTACCTATTAAATCTCAAAAATTGCTACCTATTATTGTCACAAAATTAAGTTTGGTTAATTGATATAATTTTTTTTAAATGTTTCTAGAGAGTTGAAGTTTTTTAGCGAATTTCCATTCTGGAAATTCAGCTATTACAGCAGCTCTTATCGTAAGACCTAAGTCTGGAACTATGGTAGAAATTTGTTTTGGAGTCCTGAGAACCCGAAAATCTACTTCACTAAAATTTATATATATATATATATATATATATATATATATATATATATATATATATACTGGGTGTCCCGGCCGGATGTATACATACGATTTACATGTTAATTTTTAACATTGGATTCCCATAAGGAAAAAGTTATGTCACAAGAGTGCTTTGGATAAACATATTCCTATTTTTGGTAGTTTTTTTTATAAAATAATTTTTTTCCATCAAATTATCTGCACTATTTCTTCAACAGAATTTTTTTTGGTATTTTTATTATTTTAATATTTATTTTCAAGAAAATAAAAAAATGCCTTTTTGAATTTACAGCAGATGACACAAATATTTATTATGTAAAAATGTGAATTTCTTAAAAATTGCGACATTCATTTCTTTATTTTACTGCATTAGTATTGTTAAAGCTATAGTAACAGTAGTTATAATATTAAATTAGTATTATTAGTTTGTTCAAAGCACTCTTGTGACAACTTTTTCCTTATGGGAATCCATGGTTAAAAATTAACATGTAAATCGTATGTATACATCCAAATAGGACACCTGGTATATGTATTTATGTGTGTACGCGATAACTTTCGAACGAAACGTTTAATGCTTATAAAATTTGGTATGCGAACTGGATTCCGGATTCGCTCGGCTAAGTTTGTTAGCCAGACACGTCGGATGCCCAGAAGTAGGTTTTTTTGGCCATTTTTCGCCATTTTTAGTGATTTTTTGCAAAATTTATCCAGAAGTCAACAATTTTTTAAATTCTTTTTTTACACCATCGAGAAGAGCGTAAAAAATTGCATAAGACAAACTTTTAAAACATTGTTCTAAGTGAACTAGCTTTTGAGAAATTTTAAGAAATTTGCTGAATTTTTTTACAATAAATGCTTGATTGTTTTAGCAATTCTTTTCTAGATAAAACAAGTGCTAGTTACTTATTCACTATGTATGTATGTGTTATAATAACAATAGCTCTGTCTCATCTTTTTAAATTAAAATTAGCCAGATTTTTTAAGAGAAAATTTATCATCTAAACATCTTCCTTTAGAGAAAAAATATAATTTATAATATATATTTGCATACCTAGAAAAAAATCGAAAACTATAGTTATGTAATGTAAAAATATATTGTTAAATGGATATATATTACACTATATGAGATTCGTTAGGGTCCTGGGGACCCAAGAGCGTCAAAAATTAACTACTGAACTGATTTTGAAAATTGTTTCACTTTTAGAAAGCTAAACTATCTTAAATGGATACACGTCTTAGATGAGATTCGCCAGTGTCCAATATTTGGAAATTCGCTATATTATGCAGATGCTACGATAGGGGTATTTATTATTTTATCGAATCAGTGTTGGTTTTCGGTGGATTTGGGGATTCCCCGATTAAATAATTTTTTTAAAATTGTTATGCCACAAACTATACGTCAAAGTCAAAAATGATTCAAATTTTAACATGTTGGGTATTAAATACAAACAAAATCACATGTTCAAAAATCATTCAATGCTTTAAAGCAGTGATTCTCAAACTTTTTGGTCCGCGAGTCGTCTTTGTATTTGAAAATTTCAAAGGTCCCCCGGTATATGTAGAAATGTATGGAAATGTGTATGTGATCTAAATAGTTTTTACGACTCCTCTGGAGGTCGCGATCCCCACTTTGACAATTACTGCTCTAAAGTACCAACCACCTTAAAGCACACATTTCTATAGAACAGGATTATATTTTTTTTTTTATGAGCGAAAAATGCGTTTTATCCGGACTGATCCTTTGCATATCAACTGTACTACGATCAAATCCAAAAATGAACTCAAATATTTATCACAACAAATTAATGTTTCGTAAATTTTTCGCCACTCAAACCACGTGTTTGATTGCGATATCACAATTCAAATTTGATTGTATTATGATTACATAAATAAATTTCGAAACGTTGACAGGTAACAGTTGAAATGCGCCGGCGCGTCCGTTCAGATTTTTGCATACGCACTCAATTCTACGCAAATATGCACGTGGATCATTTCAAAAAAGGTGGTTGGTTTGTTGGTGGTTACACATCCTCGCACAGTTTACGAAATGAATTGAACGAAAAGTTTGTTTATGTCTACGGTAGAACTGTCGGGCTCGCTCGAAAAAAAAAATATTGTCATACCCGACAACGACAACAAAATTGATATATTATGTTGACGAATAGTGGGCGAAAACGCCACCCTCACTCCCGTTCCTCAGATTAATTACGTGCCCGTAAACTTATCAAAATTCACATGGTATCAGTTTTTGGTATGAGATAATTATTTTGAATTTTTTTTTTATTACTTAATGCAATTTATTTATGTTTGGGGGTGGTTTTTATTGATTTTTTGATTAAAAATTAATCGTGTTTGAAATTATTTTATTAATAATAAATCACTTTATGGAATTGTGTTTACGTAAACACTCAAAAATTTATTGAAGTACTATTTTTAGGGGTTAAAAAAAACACTTTTTTTAAAAAAAAATTATTTTTATTAATGTAAGCATTAAATTTTTTTTTTGATACGTTTTATAAACAGGTACGGTCAACTTGCATTTCCGGTTCGTTAATTCTGGTGTACACAAATACTGCACTAGAACATTTGAATTAATTTTTTGATTTTTTTTTTTTTTTAGATTTATTTATTTATTTTTAAAAATTTTTATTATTAAAAAATAAATTATTTTATTTTAATTTTTTTTATTTAAAAAGATTTGTATTTTTATTTAATTTAAATTTTTAAAATATTTAAATTTTTATTATTTTCATTTTATTGTCATGGTCATTTAAAAATTAAACTGGGTAAAATACTCAAAAAAATATTGCTTAATTTATTATGGCATCTCTAATCAACTGGACAATATTGTATGGACAGTTGGTAGAAAATTGACATATATATATATATGTGAATGTTTTCAATTTTTATTTTCATTTTTTCTCCTTCAGGGAAATAAAATTATTTTCAAAATACAAATACATACTGTTTATTTACTTACATTGATAATTGTAAACTGTTTATAATTTTATAATTGTATGTTTTAAATGAAAGTACGGCCATTTTCACTTTTGGTTACACTAACTGTGACTTATACACACAAAACAAATGTTACGGGTGCGGATGGAGACACTGACCGGTCCGAGTGCCCTTCCGACCACCTCCAGAACAACCCCCGCGAGCTCGAGTGGCCGCAGGGACGACGCTTCCATCGTCACCATCCTCGTGACGTCATATTACAATTCATATGAGGCGTCTGTGTGTGAAAATTTTTTGGGGGATGATTTTTCACTTTCACTTTCATGGTTGTGTTGAATGGTTGGAGCGCTGGGGATTAAGAAATCACTAAATCAATGTCAATTATTGTCGACAAATTTTGATTTTTTTTTTCAATTCAAAACTACTTGAGTAGATTTATTTTAAAATTTCAGAAATAATTCGTATTGAAAAATTTGACAAGCGCGTATCAGACACTCATTAAGTCAGAATTTCGTAATTCAATAGCTGGAATTTTTCGGAATAAAATTGTTTTTGTTTTCATTTAATATTAAAATTAGCCTTTAATTTTTTAATAAAATGATTATCTGAACTTTTTACTTTCTATACATGAGCTTAAAAAAAATCAATAACAATTTTAAAAAAAATTCCGTAAAGCCTGACACCGATTATTAAAAGTAGTCAAGTGCGATTCAGGACAGTTGTATTCGGTAACTGGATGTCTGTATTTGCGCCGGAACTACCTATGTAGATGCGTACCGAAAAGTGTATATTATAAAGGATCTCCAAAAATGGAATGGAAAAAAATTACGTGAGGATAGTTTACAAATAAAGGAAATTTGCCATGGGTGGAGGATACTGATTTATTACTAGAAAAGCTGTACATGTACGGCGTTAGAGGAAAGGCATTCGATTTATTTTTATCATATTTGACGTGCAGAGAACAATCTGTCAAAATTGCGACTGAATCTGGTCCTCGAGATGTCTTTTCGTCATGGAAACCTTTATTAAAAGGCATTCCACAAGGAAGCATCTTGGGTCCTATTCTTTTTATTCTATTTATTAACGACCTGCCTTCTGTAATAAAGGAAAAAATATTCTTATTTACGGACGATACCGCTGTAATGTGTGAAAATTTATCTAAGGCCAAGCTTTTAATAAACTGCTGTAAGCCCTTTCTAGAAACGTCCTTGAAAACTGCCGTTTGCATTCATCCCAGTACAAAATTCTAAGTTTATATTTCATTATTTTACTTATTTCCATTTACCCGTTTCTAGAAACATTACTTTTAGATAATTTTTTTGGATGTCGAGAAAGTTGCACAATAGATCTGTAAAAATTGAAGGAAAATTTTCCCCCAAAACGAATTTTCCCAATGACACCAATGTTTATTTTAACTATATCTATCACTTTCTGTATTTATATAATTTAAAACCTGACTGTAAACTGTCCTTTTCTGACAAAGGATGTCTGTAAAAATACGAAACTTACGCACTTGTTCAATCACCCTCAAACGCATCATACTATCGCCATCTCACTCGTGCGCTTTCACTTTCACCAATTGACACTGACCAGCAGTTGTACTAGAGGCTCAGTTCACACGATTATATTATTTCCATTTTTTTTTTTTTATTATAAGTGCACTATAAAAATCATAATAAGCAGGGTTGTACAAAATTCATAAAACGATTTTTTGTTTATTTTTACGAAAATTCAAATGTTTATTGGAATTTTTAATTGGTTGTTGTTAATATTGAATTAATGATCGAAGTATAACGATCCACAATCAAATTCAGTACATTTCAGAATTGAAAATTTCATCGTTAAATAATTTTGGATTTTTTCTTCCAGGTCACTAAATTTTTTCAACGAAATTTTGAATCTTAATTTCAGCTATGGTCATAATTTTAATTTTTCGGTCAGTTGCATTTAATAATTAAAATTATTTTTGCTCAGTATAATTTTTTTGGACATTGATTACGAAAACGGGCAGTTTTTGGACATGACAAATGAACAACGGGCATTTTTTCAATTATTGATTACTTGTTTTAAAAGTGAGATGCATTTGTTTACACTTGCCACATACGTACAATATATCACGAGAAATTTAGAATAATTCCGAATTTTTCATCTTTTTCTTCCTCTTTTTTGAATTATTTCTTATTTCCGTAATACCTATTTGTATGTGTTTGTTATTTTAAAAACAGGGGTGTCAAATATTTTTCTTTTAAATAATATAAAAAATATAAAAAATATTGTGTTAGATTTGGAATTTTAAAACTGAACCTCATTGACTTATTCGAGGTTAATACTTTTATTTTTATATAAAGTGAAACTTTTGAGGTTGTCAATAGTGATTTTGTCTTTAATATTGTCAAATATTTGCTAATGGGTGCTACTTCACTATTTTTTTTTTTAAGCCAAAAAATACTTTTTGATACTACTGAATAAATAATATATTTGAGTTAATGACTTTTATTTCTCATTGTAGAGTTATTTCAATTACTTACGTCTTACTTATTTGAATTCATGCACATTTTTAGAGCAATATTGGCATCATCACTCCAGTTGCTAAAAATATGTGAAAGAAATGTACCGGCGAGGACAAGGGACGGGTATTAAAGCACAACTATAATTCAAAGACAATCAAACAAATAGAGGTTATATTTTAGAATTACACTATTTGTGTATTTTGATTTTACACATTAGTTTGACACAGTATTTTTTTTTTAAATTTACAAAACGCATATCTTTTTCATTATTTTATTAATATTTTTTTGAAATTTTATTTTTCTTATTTTTTTTCAATTTTTTGTAAATTTTTTTTTTGTTTTATTCTTTTAACTATACTATCAATTATGGTAGCGTAATATTGAAACCATTTATTCACGATTGGGGACGAAGACCAATAATTTTTGCAAGAAATTATAAATGATGTACGCTTATTTTTTTTTTGAAATCAAAAAGTCTATAATTGGTCCATATTCATGTCTTTTGTTTTTTTGGAATTTTTTTTTTTTTTTTATAATTCTAACCTAAAAATGGAACCTATTTTACGCTGTATCAAAAATTCTAAACTATATTTTGGTCCAATAAATTTATTATTGAAATTGAGCGTTTTTAATTTCAGGAATCACATGAATGAATGGTTCCATATATGTGGCTACAATAAATATACTTTAGTCAATCACCCTGTATATTGGGATTTTTTTTTTTGTAACAATTTAAACAATCCTTGTTTTGAACAGAATTATAAGGTAAATACAATTTGTTTTTAATTGAATATTAAATTTTTTTTAATTTACTTTTTAAAAACGTCTTCCTTGGACCAGAAGAATTAAACGAGGCACTTGGTAAAAATACATGTTTATACAAAGGTAATTTTATTTTTTTTAATAATTTTTTTTTCACTTTTTAAAAATGTTACATTGCCAAAATGACGTTGCGTTTATATTTTCCGTCATCGGTGCCAAAACTAAAAAAATCAAATTGTTCCAAATATTTTATCCTAATGGAAGAACGGATAAATGTCGGACCGTACGTCTACAGTGCAAAAGAAAATTCTGGAAGCATTAAAAAATCAAAAAATAAATAATATATACTTTCGGTTACATTTTTGCGGTTCGACTGTACTAGTCTATCGAAAAACTTATGACGGAAAATATAACATTAAAAATTTTTCCATATTTATAATAATTGATCTAAATTCTAATCGAACTGAATGCGCATGTTTCATTTTCAAATATAAATTTGCTTTGGTCAACAGTATTTATTATTGGCACGGGGGATCATCGGGAACGCATGCGCATTCAATATTTTTAATTGATTTTTAATCTGGATTCTATATATCAATTTCTTTTATAAAATCGACTCAATATGAAATTCGATTCAAATTAAAAAAAAATTATTTTTTTTATTTGGATGGAAAATGACTTGGTAACTAAATAATCCAATTTCATAAAGAATCCGTTGAACACTAAAAATATTTGATCAGAAAATAATATGAATTGCTATCTAAATGTGTGTCTGTTATGATTTTTTTTTTAAATAAGACACTATTTTTAATGATTTCTTGATTTTGTTTGGAAGATAATTTTCGAGTATCTGATTTTCAAAAATGGATGTTTACTAAACCACGCATGTGTGAATATATATTTTTTTTCATCGAATTCAATTTAATCTGAAATAAGAATCTACAAGTAAGATGATGAATGGTTATTTGAACAACAGAATTCTCTGACATGGAAAATGTGTCATTAAATATGAATTTTTATGCAGCAATTTTTGTGAAATTGAGCTTTCGGCATTGTAGTGATTTTGAAATATTGTAAAGTCACATTGATTTTGTAACAATAATTGTCAAATTTGTTTAGTAGAACAGTGGTTGTCGAAGAGCGTGGTTTTACATTTTTGAAAATGAGACACTCGATAATATTTTAACTGGCAAATAAAATTTTTTTTTCGCTAATATTTTTCTGAAGACAATTTATCTTGTGTAATATGTATACAAATATGAGTCAGTATTTATATTGGTAACGCTGTAAAAAAGAATATTACAAAACATGTCAGGTAGAGAATTTTAAGAATATTTTAAATTTATACAATAAATTTTGTTTTGTTTTAGAAAGTTAATTTACAACTTCTTCTCTGTGTATATAACTAGCTAATTAAATAATTTAAATATACAAAAAACTCCTCTGTTGCACGAATTAGTCACTAGCACAACTTTTATTAAATAAATTGAATTAAAAATTGTTTACTTTTTTGTCTCATTTCAGAATTCAAAATTTCGAATTCCGTTATGTTTATGGACATTTTGTTTTAAATTATTTAAAATTAAAAATTATTTTAAATTTATTGTCTAGCTAAAATTTTATTAAATTTACTAAAGAACTTTTTTTAAGTTTTACTTTTTTTAAAATTGTATGTCTGTGTCACTATAAATAAATTTATAACGAAAATGGACGATCCAATACGCTTAAACGCGAGCGAACTGTTGCCGCGATTCGGTTTATGCAACTGGTATCGGCGGTGTCGGGTTATGCTATAAATTTGATGTGTTATTTGTATTTAGAATATCTGGTTGCGGCATACCCGTGCCACTCATGTGTTGATGTTGATGTTGCTGTATTCGACGTTGCTGTTGCCGTTCGCGTATTAGAAGCTGATGCGCGGCTTGGTCCATTTCCTCTTGGGTCATGTCGAGAGCTTCTTGCATTTCGCGCGACGTATATTTCACGAAGTCTGGATCACAATACTTACCTAAACCTTGTTCGGCTAGTACCTGAACAAAATCATATTTGATTAATATGTACGAGTACCATTAAGTGAGTTCACTAGTTGTTGAGTATCCGGACATTTGCGTACTTATTGAAAGTTTGATTAACCCTAGAATCATACGTACTCGTCAAAACGACGAACGAACTTTTCTACCTGCTCCAATACTACAACTTGTCGGTGCCCGCTTGCTGTGAAACTTCTGTTATCTAATTTATTTGTTATTATAACACATAAGACGTATAAATTTTGTTTATAGCTATTGTCGTTTTTTTTTTTTTATACTGAAATAGTGTGCGACGATGTATGATTAACCTATATTTTTTTTTAAAGATTTTGTACTCCACATATAAAAGTTTTCCTAATTTTTCTAAAATTTATTAAAGATATGGATGTTATAATTAATTTATTCAATGATTATGATAATGTGAAAGATGATTACAGCTGTTTGACTTATAGAGACGACATAATACTGAAATTTTAATATATTGAATCGAAAACTAAAGAATGCGTTTCGAATGACTTAATCAAAGATTAACAATTTATTTTGTGGAAAATATTTTAATTTTTATTATTTTTTGAGATCTAATTCGAAAAATTACTAACAAATTTTAAAAAATTTACAAATGTGCCTAATGAAGAAATAACTACATATCTACGGGAATATTTGTCACTGAGAAATTTCACATTCTGTAAAGCCACACATGTCCACTGACTCATAATAGTTCATAAATTAATTATTTGAAAGACATGTTTTATGATACAATTGATGTATTTATCAATTTTTTAATTTTTATAGTGAAAATATGCTTTGATAAAAAGATTAAAAAAATTAATAAATATTTATATTAAGAAATTTTTCCAAATCCAATTTTTTTAAATATTTTGTTCGCTTTTGTAGTATTGTTATGTAAAAATAATGTTTTTTGCAAATAAACTCTAAAACTCCCTGTAAAAAGTCCATTCGTCGAAACGACGCCGATATATGATTAACTTGACTCGTAGACCAACGTATGATTCTAGGATTAAAAATGGACGTTTATTTTGTTTTGCGATTTTTTTCAGGTCTGTCACAGTTTGTGCGTTCGCAAATCTCCGGTATCCATTTGTGATACTCACTCTTCCGACCAGACTCTCCGCTGATCCAACCACTTCAAATGGCACGGGTTTACGATCAGCAGGACTACCCGGTAACGAATGGGCGTGCCGTTCGGCCGCTACGCTCCCATTTGGCTCGGTTCCTGTAGCTCCTAATTGGGATATTTTTGCTTTTAAGTATATTTAAAACATTGAAAACACAGTTAGTACACAATAAACGGATTAGTATATAATAATTGAAGCCAACCTTTTCCATGAAAAGATGCCCTATGATTTAAAAATGAGCACAGATTGTGTTTGCCAAGGAATTTGTTTGCATGCGGCTGCAATACCAACGCATCCACTGTATCTGGCAAGAAGCCGGCAACAGCCATGGCTTGCGCTTGAGCTAATTTTAAACCACTTGCAATACGGGTGAAGCTGTTCGCTCTCTTTCCATTTGTGCCATTATTTGTGCCCGTCTCCAGCGAGTTGTTGGAGACGGGCACGACGGAGGTTGAGGTTGGTGGAGGGCTGTTGTCGCCACCGCGCAGCACAACACGTCTTGGCGGTGGTGTGGGTGGCATCAGTTCTGAATAACAATCTCCTTGTCCAAGCCTACGGGAGATTTAAGCATGCGACTAATATTCAAAAAAAAACAAATCCACAAAAATAGATCAAGCGGCAAATTCAGTGAGACTTGTATGAAAATTTTCAACAGTATTAGTCAAAATTTTCATGTTGTAAGGCTATTGTTGCTTTAGTTTAAAATTGTTAATATAATCTTAGGTCAAATTATTTAACAACAAAGCTACAGTGTTTATTGTTAATTCAAACCAGAAAAACGCATTTTGTTAATCAAACAAAAATGGAAATCATTAACATCTTTTCAATTCACCCTCAAATTTCTTACCAAAGTATGACGGATGTAAGAAATTTTGCTGACCAGCATTTCTGAAAGTTTTATTTGTATTACATATTACCAGACCCAAAAATTTCTTGTTTGGAATAAAATTTGATAATAAACGTTTTTGAGATCACTTGATGGTACAAATATTAACAATCGAGAGCCAACATAATTTACATGCATAGAATATAAAACTGCAAATCTTAAATTTGCAAAAAAAACAAAAAAAAACAGATGTATTTTTATCTCAAAAGACATCTCAAGTGATCTCCAAGTTTTGTGAATGGCTCGTCCTCGGTAAATAAGTTACCCCAGAACTTCTGTAAGGACTCATCGGTAATTTCTTAACTAACTCAACACTTACTCAATAACTTGATAATTCCGGTCGACGTCTTTATTATACACATTGAGAGAGTGCAATGGAATGCCTTTATCCCCTCCATATCTGGCACTGTCTGGCATAGTCTGACCAATCACATTCTTTGTCATTGATGTAATATGGTTCATACCTGCGATAGAGGACATTACTAAAAAATTACTTGGTTAAACATGCTCATATTTTAATTTTTTACCTTCGGTAACCGCTCTCTGTATCGAGTTGTATGGCATATATTCGATACTGTTCGCTGGCGACGGTTTCATTTTGTTGGATCCCACATTGAGGGCACGGGCCCGATTGAAGTTCGCATGTCCTCGACGCATTGACGACCAAACGCTTCCAAACAGGGAATGATTACGCTGCAAATAAAATTGTCGTTTTTTTAAAATACAGAATTGTTACCCATTTTCGCACGGATACTTACACGATGCGTTGGTTCTGGATTGTCGTCGATCAGTTCATCCAAATTTCCAGAAATTGCACGTTTTAGTTCTGGACCAGCCTCGTGCAACGTTCGTAAGCCAGCTTGTAATGTTACCGTGTTGTGTTCTTGAGCACCGTCTCGCATTTCTTGCTCCTTTCGCTTCTTGAACCTTCGGAAGTAATCTTGAATCAAGAACGTGGCGTAGAATTTACCGACTGTCACCTCATCGTCAACGCCAGGTGGTGGCACCACTTGATCCAGTAATTTCGGACTTGTTCGTTTCCAAATTTTCTTGATCACAGCACGTAGCTCGGCATTGGCGTCGTCGATATTGCCCTCCGTTTTGATTTTTAGCGACGTTCGAACAACGGCGAACAGCGTCGCATTAAACAGCACCGTGCCGTCACTATTCAACGGCATATTCATGGATACCAGCCGTTTACAGGCGACCCGATGCGGGCACAGTTTACCGAAACCTAACGGTGGTGAAATTTTTCGCAGCAGGGTCACAACATCTAGATGTTTTATGCGACCCTTAGCATCTGGATCGTATTCGCTCCAGAGTCGGATGAATTCGTCTAAATGATGAGGGCCTAAGATTGACCAATCTCGCGTTAAATAATCAAAGTTGTCCATAATGACGGCTACAAACAAGTTTATGATCTGCAAAAGAAACATTGAGTTTTAGTTCGTTGATGGAGAGATTGTTGGGATTGTTGAGACTTACCAAAAATGAGCAGAGAACATAGAATGAAATGAAATATGGATAGGCGAAATCGGAACCACAAGTGGGACTTTTGTCATCGGATCTGGGATCACATTTGACGTCGTCCCGAGCGGCACAGGATAACATGATTTCTTGCCATGCTTCACCTGTTAAGAAAATATTTTGGTTTTGCTGATATTGTCCTACTTCACAAAATTTTGTACTGTAGTTTACCTGTGGCCGATCGAAACAGAATAAGAACTGCTTGCGGAAATGTTTGAAAATTATTATTTCTATGTATGGCAGTTTCGGGATCTAAAGTAATTCTTCCGAATATCTAAATAAACGAAAATGTTAGTAGGCTTAAATAAAGTTGACCCAACTGGCGAAATACGTACTTGCATTCCAATGACGGCATAAATGAAGAACAACATTACAATTAATAAAGCTACGTAAGGCAGGGCTTGGAAAGACTTTATAAATGTCCACAGTAGCGTTCGTATACCCTCTCCTCTGCTCAACAATTTCACAAGTCTCATAACACGAAACAGTCGAAAAAAATTGATAGATATTATACTTGATCCTGGCTAAAATTCAAAAGAAATTTTTGTTAATTCTCTCGCTGTAAAAAATGTGCTTCTCGCTACGCGGAAACTTACATTTACTTCCGAATAAACGATGTCGATGAAACTTCCCAGTACGATTATAAAATCGAATACGTTCCAAGCGTCTCCGAAATAGTTCTAAAATTAGAATTAATTAAATTGTTTTCATACGTTACCCAAAACTACACGGAGAGAAAATTCTTATAAAAATTACTGTGCTCAGCACTACAATCGACGTGTAAAAGGCGAACATATTCAATTTTTTACGGTAAAAATATAAAAATTATAATTAATCATAGAAAATTTAAAGGATAGAATATTGTTTCCGTAATATTAGTTCCGTAAAATTTGTAAAACAGCACAGTAAAAAGTTCCATTGCCGACAAAAAAATATTTTTTAATTGTTTTTCTTACAAAAATTACCATGCTGTATTATAATATTTGAAATGCTATCTGTTAATAGTAGAAAGAAAAAAATAGAAAGACGGTTGGTTGTGTTGTGAAGGCTGTTGAAATGTACCTCACTCATAGCAAGTCACATAGCCAACCATAGGTTTGGACGACCAACTTGGTCGGACGGGTCGGACCAAGCATCTTGATCCATTAGACTGTCTTACAAGCAGCAAGCAGTATTCATTACACTGTGTTAGAGGACGGGGATGTCACCGTTTAATTCATCATTTTGTTACTTCACTATCGTTAGTATTAAAATATATTATTGGCAATCACTTTTGTATGCATCATAAAGTTCTTACAGATCGAATGTTTTTACAGGTACCGTCCAAGCAACATAAGGTTGCGGGTCAGATGCGCAAATGAAAGAGTACGACAACAAGAATTAAACTATAACATATATGCATAAGAGTGTGATAAAAGTTGTGTTAGCACATTAAATTTTACCATGCTAGCACATATTTTTTATTTTGGTCGTCGATCGCGCACACATTATAAGAGAGCATGGTAATTTTTCTGAAATTTTATCTACAAAAATTATATGAATTTTGTCTACGTGTATAAAAAACTAACTGGAATATACCTTAAATCGAAACGCAGCCAATTTAAATATGAATTCGAGCGCGAAAACCGCCGTGAATATCATATTCAGAACATCCAAAACCTGCGTATAGATTTCCGGTTGCCGATAGAATTTCATCGCCAACGTAATCGTATTTATCATAATCAATATGAATATGGTGTATTCAAACGGTTGTGACGTGACAAACCACCAAACTTTATACTGTATACGATGTTTCGGTATATATCGCCGTACCGGTTTCGCTTTCAGCGCAAACTCGATACAATTACGTTGATTTTTATCCAATTCACAATTCTTGTATTCCTGTTCACCCTCGTTCTGGAATGTGACAATAACGAAACCGACGAATATGTTGACCATGAAGAACGCGATGATGATAATATAGATAATATAGTATGCGGCAACAATCGGCCGAAAATTGTGGATACGACCGTGATCCTCTTTGTTCGAGTCAATCGAGTCGTATAACAGATTCGGCCAACCTTCAAACGTTGAAACGGTAAATAGAGTTAACATGGCTTTTGCCACATCGTCAAAATGAAATTTATGCTGCATCCATTCACGATTCTCCACTTTTGGTTTGTTAATGTCACCGTTTTCGAATTTTAAATACGTTCCCCTAAAACACATAGTTAATATTTTTTTATTTTTCGAAAAATATCTTGTTCCGTTTTGGACCCTACGGCGAACAATAGTTTGTATAATGGCTTGTTTGTACTAGTGATGTCGGATAATTAATCGATTAGTCGGTTTAGTCGACTAATTTTGTTTACATTTAGTCATATTTTAGTCGACTATTTTACCTTCGATTAAATGATTAAAATGATTAATTTTTTTAAATGACTAAAAAACGACTAATTTAACAATTTTTCTGTACTATTTATTGGACTTCAAAAAATGCAAACTAAAAAATTCACTTTTATGTGATTAATATATTGTGATAATTCGTATCTTTCTTTTTCTTAAAAGAAAAATATTAAAAGTCCATAATTAAATTCAAAAGAAAACCTCGTTTTTGAAAGAGTTACATAGGTTACCTTACCATGAATTCGACTAAAAATTCAATCGATTAATCGACTACTTTGTGCTCGATATTTTTGACTAATGACTAATTTTATCTGAAAGACAATTTTAGTCGATGAATCGATTAACTGCTTTTCGATCCGACATCACTAGTTTGTAGGGGTTTCACGGTAATCATTAGTACGCGCTACTCGCCTCCTAGTTTCAGAGCTGGATAATGTATGTGAATTGCCTCAACAGTCACTCAAGGGTTCTAGAATGGTTCAATGAATTTGATTTTGAGTTTCACACACTGGTAACATGTTGTGAGAAGAGTGGAATCGTGGAAAGGGTAACCACTTGCCATTAGTAAATAGAACTGAACTGTATTCACTGCGTGATTGTAATCTGTTACGTGCAAGTATTACTACTAATGCAACGACTACTAATGATTAGTAATAAATTCATGTAAACAAGACGCAACTATAGATAGAGACTATTCGCTTTGTGTCCAAAACATTTAATTTTTTTTTAACTTACTGGCATTCTTCTTCAGTCATCTTTGAACCATCATTACACTCGAAAAATTTTCCCTAAAACACATCCAAACAATTTGTTACATTCGGTTCTGTGCAAAATGCGAAAAGTATTCGTTAGATTATAACACAATTTTTAAACAAAACCAATTGCCCTAAAATGTTTTTCGGTTTCGCTTGATGTAAATTAATGCTCTGGCCATGAACAGCTTTAAATTTTATCCAGAAAAAAAAACATTCAGTAATTTATATTAACAAAGAAAAATTGTGTTTTAATATTGTTAGATTATTTATAACTGTACAGTTTTGTTTATAAACGTTCAACTTGAACGGGACAATAACTTTTTTGTAGTTTTCTACCAGACGGCAATCTCGATAGTGTATGGTTTAAGAAAATAGTTACGTCAGTTAAACGTTCATAAACATGGTTCCTTTCACCCTCACAAGTAATTAAACAGGAATATTGTTCACTTTTTTCAAAAAAAAATAATTATTTCGATTTAATATTAATTTGAAGTGAGATTGAAAGGATTAATTATTGATTAATGAACTTAAAATTATGAATGAAATGAAAAAAGCAATTTGTTGAATCAAAAACAAAGAAAAAATAAAGAAAAACTGAAAAATCATAAAATAATTGAAATTTTTCGTCAGAACAATTATGAACAATTTGCTTTTTTCTCAAAATGATAATATGAAATACCATAAAATTTTTGGTTTTAACGGCTGACGAGTTCTTTTATATATACAAAAAGATAAAACGTTACAAAAAAAATTTACACATGCGCAGCCCACATGCAACATGCACGAAAAATTCTGAAATAAAAAAGAAAAAAAAAAGTAATCAAATCTACGCATGCATATATAGTACAAGTGTGAATTTATATTATTCTACAACATAGCGTCATATCACATGCCCAGTCATGCATCCAGTTAAAGGTATCACGGGATTTTTGTTAGGGTTTTCCAATTTTCTCACTGTTTTTACCATTTCGTTAGAATGGTAGTGAAGGAAGGTACGACGGGAATCTCGTACGTACGTCTACCAAGTAACAACGGTAACCAAAGCTAACAATGATAACGAAACAGAAATCAAAAAACAAAAGAAAATGAAAATTAATATTTAATTTTTTCGTTAAAATACGCCGAATGTGCCCCAGATAATTCCTTAATTTCTTTTCAGACGTTACAAAATAAGATTGCGAAGTTTTCTTGATTTTGTTTATTTATTGTGCACAGTCTAGATTTTGTGTCAATACTCAACGGATATGAATACTTACGAAACAATGGTATTTTGTAAATAATTTTTTACAATTACACTTCGCAGTCTTATCAGAATTGTTTGTTGAAGACGTATGCAATTTCTGAAATGATCCATCTTCCTCTAACACATTCAAATCAATAATTAGTGACAATTTGAAATAAAATATAGAAACATTATTTTGTTAAATTGTGTATATATACCTTTGAGTATCGAAATTGTGATCGGAATGTGTCAAAAGATCGACTTAGTAATTCATTTTAATAAAATAAATATAATGTTTGACTAGTTAAGTGAATTATTTTTGAGTAAACGAAACATGCTTAAGGGTTAATATTACTTTCTATTCACAACTTTAAAAATTCCTATTCTCAAAATTATTTAGCAGAAATTAAAAAATTTGTCGATATTCTGCTTTATACATAATATGTGAGTACAAGTTTTCGAGTACAAAAATAATTTTTTTATATGCTTTTGAAAAACAAAATGGCGACGCGGCAGCTCTTGAAAATCACTACGTTTTGCTCCCTAATCGCATTTACTCCTTCAGTTTTTAAATGTAGTTGTTTCTTCTTAATTTCGCCTTCTTTTAATTTGCCGATTTTATAGCAGAGTTTGCACCGATTTTTCGAAAACAAAAAAAAAAAAAAAATTCTTGAAATTGACGTAATTTATTACTTAAGGTGCAGTTAAAATTGAAAGAGTTAAGGTTAAGATAAAGGAGAAAAAATATAAAAATTATTTTTATACCCTCAGACTTATATTTTCATGTGTACGAAACAAAATATCAATAATTTTTTTTCAATTCTTTTAAATAAATTTGAAAATATGACTGTAAATTTGTGAACACAGACTGATATTTACCCCATAATGTATTGATATCTTTATAATATTATGTAATCTGACGCATCTGTGCGAACATTTTGCACTTGGTTCTTTTTAAATAATAAATTTATTTTATTAAAACGATACATTTTGAGGATTTTTTCAAAACTGATTTTGCGATTGTAAGAGACGGTTGATACCTAAATATATTAAATTGACAACATTAATAAAAGACGACATGCTATACATTATTATGCACAGAATAGAGATAAGAGAGAGAATGCGGTTTTATCATTATCATGCCCCACTATTATTCCTATTTCGTTTTAATGAATAACTTTTAATGTTTTTCCAGTACTCTTGATCAAACATTGGTTTTGTGTGTTTTGAATGAAATTGTTTTTGTTTTTATATTCTATTTGAGCTCGCTATAAATTTTTACTAATGCTCTAAATAAGTCTAAGAAACTTATTTAATAAATACATAAAGATGTACGATTTAAAAATCTTTGTGAATCATCGTAAAATTGTTATGATATGAAAAACATGTTTTTTCGTTTCTTTTTTTTTGAGTAGTATTTGAAAATCGTACAGACATGCCTAAAAAATGCTAAATTTGCTATACAGATTAATGTGTTTTTGGTATGTGTTGTATTAATTTTTCTCAGTGAATTCTAATAATAAAATTCAATCATAGATTTTCACAAAATTTTCATTTTGTTTGTGTTTATTTTAAAACATTTAACGTAAGGTTGTTAGTAACAAAGGATTAAAGAGAAGACACATATGTAAATGAGAAAAAAATGAAAATTTTGTGCTTTAAATATTTACAGTTTAAACTCAAAGAAAAGTTTCAACAGAAAAAAAAAATAGAAAGCTCAAGTATGATTGAAAATTATTATTAAATACGTCTAGATTTTTTTTTATAATATCTAATGTACATGTACAGTGTGTGACAAATTAAAGTGGTAATGTATTTGAATGTTGAAATTTGTATAATGTGTGTGTGTGTGTGTTTTATTTTGATTTTTAATTACTTAATTAATTATTAAACTAATTATGGATACATTGAACGACAGTTACCTTGAAAAGTTGTACTCCAATAACTGCAAACATGAACTGAAGAAGATATGTAACTAACATAATATTGCCAATGGTTTTGATTGCGACAATCACACATTTCACTACATACTAATGAGGGCGCACAGGCGAGAACACAACGAAGGTACCCAGAAGGTCAGCGGGGTGAGCAAAACATATATTTATATATAAAATATTACAAATCACTGTTATACAATCTAGCAAATGTGAAGTTTTTTATTTGCGTTCTAAATCGACCTTTAGGTATGGCGAATAGTTGACAATGATTTTTAAAAAAAATGAAAATGACCAAATGACATTTTTGACTTAGTAAAATTTAGTAAAAAAAAAACATTTTAGTAAAAAAAGAAAATCAAATGGAAACACTAAACGAATTTTGAAGTAGAAAAGACAAAAACAATAACGAAATTTTTATGAAACATGAAAAAAAAAATTAGTTAAAACAGAAAAAAAAAACTGTTTGCAAAGAAAATATCTTTTTCAACTCAACCCTAAAACAAACATAACGATCACCTAAAGGTCGATTATATAACGTAATTTCTGTTGCTAAAAAGCTCGTCTAAATAATAAAAATACACAATTTTTACGGTGAGTTTTAAAATGTGTTCAAAAAATATTATATTCTCAAAAAATCTAAATAATTTCGTAAGCAAAATAATATGAAATCAAACTAAAAGAATTTTTCGTGTAAAAATAAAATATAGTTGCAACTATTAAACAAAATTTGATAATTGTATTTCTGGTTTTTAAATGTATTTTCTTTGCACGTTTTTTAATTTTTTAATAAAAAAAAAGAAAATAAATAAAACAAAAAAAAATCAGTAAAAATTATTAATTTGTCATTAATAATAATTAAATGAAGCGTTATAAAACTAAAAATTGGAAGTAGGTCTTTGATTGAATCTGTTTAAAATCCATAGTTTAAAATCGTAATCGGATGGCTGGTTTAGTTAAACGATTGTTTAAATTTAATTTTTTCATTTAAAATAATTTGTATTTAATTTTTTTTTTTTTTTTTTTAACTATTTTGATGATCAGCGATTTAATGCTTGTAATTTTTCAAATGCACCCCTGAGTGTATTTTTTTGTGCTACAATAAAAAATTAGAAAAAAACATATGCATAGAGAATAGATATTAAAATATTTGTTCTCTTCTTTTAGGTATAATTAGTAGCATTTTTGTGTATTTTTTTATATTTGTGCTAGTATGCTTAGATTCGTAAAACAATTTTGTTCAGTGAAAAACGTTTTTTTGGTTTTGGTTTTATAATTGAAAAATGCTACTAATTGTTTTTTTAAAAATATATTTGTTTTCATGAATGCCGAACACCAAAATAGCATAGTATCATTTTTTTGGCCATTAGTGTTTCTGTTTTTTTTAATTTATATACACGTGCTTCCAAAATGCTAGAAGCAGTATTTCAATATTCTATTCTGTCATTTTTACGCCAATTTGTTTGGTTAACAGAATAGAATAATATATATTTTTTTTTTATTTACATTTGGTTAATAAGAATGTTTGATACATGTTTTTTTTTTCAGTTTATTTAAAGTGAAATCTAGATATTTTTGAAATAGTCAATAGTGGTAACTTATACGCTAAAATATGTATCAAACTGAAAAAAATTTCTCCTAATTTTTTAAAAATTTATTGCTAATTTTTTTGTCAATTTTTTTTATGCAATCCATCCGTGATATGCTTGCAAATTTTCTCATAAAATTAGAAGAAATTTTATTTTTTTATATGTACATTTCTTTTATTTTTTATTTTAATAATTTAATATTATTATTATTCTTTTTTTATATAATTTTTTATTTAAAATTACCTTTCTCTATTTCCAATTTTGTGTTAGTATTTTTATAGTTATATTATATATGAAAGACAGCAAGAGTTTGTTCAATTGTACTGCAGTTATTCTTTGTGTGTTCGACACGCGCTTGATGACATTTTAGCACTTAGAGTGGGGAAAAAAATTCCAACTGCTGCTTTATAATTGAACAAGCTTACAAATTGGAAATAGAAAAATAAATTTTAATTCACTTCCAATTATCAATCAATAATCAAGCATTGAATTTAATTAAAATAAAAAATTTAAAAAATTAAAATAAAATAAAATAAATAATAAATCTCAGGCACATTCAATAAAAAAACGAAAAAAATTTAATTTAAAAAAATAAAATAAAAAAACAAAAACAAAACAAGCATCTAATTTTTACGTTTCTTAAATATTTCTCAAGCAAACATTGCGAAAACTTTTTCGAATAAAAATTAAATTCAAATGTGTATTCAAATAGCTTGGCAGACGATGTTTCGTTAAGTGTGATAGTTATTGAATCGAGTACAGTGGGGGTCCAAAATGTGATAAATATTTCACAAAAAAATTGTCAATTTTGAATAACCAACAAAACCAAATAAAATCAAAATTAAATCAAACGCCACAACAGTGATTTTTTCAAAAAATGAAAAAAATTTTTGAAAAATTTATTAAAAAAATATTTTCAGAATTTTAGTATAGCTGCTCTGGGTAGGAACAAAAGGAAACTCTAGTTAAAAAGTTAATTTAATTTTAGTAAAAAAAAAGACAAAACAAATTTTATGTCACACTATTGTTTAGTTTTCATCAAAAGAAATTTTTAGAAAGTGGAAATTTTGGAAAATAAAAACAAATAAAAATGTGAGAAAATTTTAGAGAAATTCTTCGTTTTTTCAAAATAGTACATCATAAAACATTCCAATTGATACAAAAATTTTCACACACCATTTCGTCAAAATAAAACTCTTATAATAAAAATTCACTAATTTTCAAAAAATTCTAATTTACGTAAGCTTTTCACTAAATAATTTTAACAAAAAAAAAAAAAATAAATACCAATAAAAATTCTCAATGCCAATTGTTTTAAAGCGACCAACTCAAAACTGAACTCAAAAACTAACAAGAATTTTATTTTGGATACTAATGATGACAATCAACTCCTCAAATTTAAGTTTAAAACTCAATAAAAAAAATAAAAAAATGAAAATTAAAAAAAATAAACCAAAACAAAAATAAATAAATAAATAAATGAATAAATAAATAAAATAACACCGAATTTCTAGAACATTCCAACATGCGGATTAGTTTTACGTCAAATTGGGACAATTTAGAACTTATCCAATAACATTATTAAAAAAAAAAAGTTAAAAAAAAAATTAAATACGAATCACAAACTAAAAATTAACGAAAAAGACAGTAATGGTGTTCACGATAGAATTCATTGTTGGTTAAAAAAAATAAAAAATAAAAAATTAATAATAAAAAGTAACCAAAAATTTTATTTAATTCTAAAAATTAATTATATTGCCATAACTTCATTTTTTCAAAAAATTATATTTTAATATTTAATTTATTTTTCACTTATTTTCTTAATTTTTTTTTTTTTTTTTTTTTGAAGTTATAACATTATAATGATTATACACTGGATTAACAAATAAAACCAAAATTCAAAAAAATATTTTTAAAAACAAAAAAAATCAAAATTATTTTTATTTGGGATCAAATCAAAACACGGCTAACATATAAAATACTTGAGCAAAAAATTTACTCAAAGGTGCATTTGTCTGTATTACTTTCAAAATACATACATTTAAGAAAAAAAATTAAAAAAAAAAAAAACGGTAGGGTTACAAATTCCAATCCTACCTTAAATAATTGTACTCCGATTACTGCGAACATAAACTGTAGGAGACATGTCACCAGCACTATGTTTCCGATTGTCTTAACGGCAACAATTACACATTGGACAACGTGCTACAGGATATATAGAAAAAAATGACCATAACCACAAAATAGCCCAGAGTTTTTTTTGGATGAATGTGTACGTATGTCAAACAGTCATGAAAGTCTCAAATAAAAATGTTTCCCAGTTTTTATTTTAATTGTTACACCCTCCCCGTGTTTAGGTTTTTTGTAACATGTCATCCGTGGTTTTAAAAAATTTTAAAAATTAGTTTTTTTATTTTAATAATTTTGTTTGCTGATTTTTTAAAATGTGTATTACTTAATTGTTTAAAAAAATTTTAACCCCATAAAAATAAAATCATAATTAACAAAAAATTTAAACAAAAAAATAAAAATTTAAAAGTGTTTTCTTTTTGTTTTTAAGTGAAATATTTTATTCTGTGCATCATTAGTATTTAAATTTTCGAAAAATTTTGTTTATTAGGTGTTCTTTTTTGCATAACTTTTTTTTTGAAAATCTATTTTCAAAATTTTTTAACTTCATTTGCTTTTTGAATAAATGAGAAAAAATAAAAATAGAAATTAAATAACTGAAAAATAATTGAAACTGAACGTTACCTTAAGGCCTTTTGCTCGATTTATTGCTCTTAACGGCCTTAATACACGTAACACTCGAAGAATTTTTACGAATGATATAGCTGCGGATCTGCAACAGAACGAGAATTTTTTGTTTTGTCCACAATTCCAATCAAAAATTTTCGTCTGAGTTTATTTGAATTTTTAATTGAATGTATGGGACCCCTCAAGGAGATTATTGGTTGATACGAACCTGATAAAAATAGATATTAATGATACCATAACAACAACCAAATCGAGTACATTAAACGCTGATCGACAGAAAGCACCATCGTGTAAAATAAATCCGTATGATATCATTTTCAAAAACAATTCTATTGTAAAGACACTAGTGAAAAAATAATCAAAATATTCCAGCACCTAAAATGAAAACAATAATCGATCCATAAAACGTTCAGATAGAAACGAACCAAAAGAATACCTCATTTCTGGCTGATTTCGCATTCAGTGGATCTTCAGCGGCCAACATAGCAGACGATATCATAATGCACGCTAAAATTATATTGCCAAAGTAACTGTGATTGCAGAGCCAATGGCAAAAAACGCGAAATCTAAAATACCCAGAGTCACAAATAAATAAAATTTGAATTGTTTTTTGATCGGGTGAAGGTCCTAAACCTGTTTGTCGATGAGAAAACAAAAAAGGACGTTCCCGCGGGTATTGGCTGCTGTTTTGTGGCAATATTATACTCGGACATTCGTCGCGGTCTTGCACCCGTCCCACCTTCAGCTTCCTCTTCCATATATTCTGTAAGGAAATTGTGATTAAGCAAATCTGACGGATGTGCATAGTATTTCTTTAGATTCTAAGATATTTCGATGATGTTATGGCCACTTCTAAATCAAAATGCCTCCAGAACACTTACCATCTTCTTGATTATCCAACTGCTCGTCATAACCCTCATCATTTTCATAGTTTGTCTGCGCTTGCGACTCCGTTTCGTCATCACGTTCAGAACTAAAATACATTTGACAATTCTTATTTTGGGTGCGATCTTCTCAAGTTGTTTACTTACTTTTCTGTATCGTAATTCTGACCATCGTCCACTTCGTCCTCCAAACTATGTTCCGAATCGACACCTTTGTCCTCAATTCCATTTCTGGCTGGCGTTGGACTGTGCGATTTACCTTGTTTTTCCGCCTCCTCCTCAGCCTCCTTTTCAATGGCAGTTAACGATTCAGCATCAGCTAAATTATCTACAGCGATAGCCAAGAACACGTTCAACAAGATATCTGTATTTTTTTGTTAAGGAAAATTTTTGGATCATTCATTTGATGGTTTTGTTTCGGGCGTTGAAACACTGTTTTGGATTTCGAAAAAGGATACAGTTACCACAGATAAACAAAATAATAAAATATATACACGCTAAGATTCCAATCGAAGATACCCCTCCATAAGCCCGTATTCCATCATACATCACGGCATTCCAATCTTCACCGGTCAGTATCTGTGTGTTAAAATAATTTTTAACAACACTGTACAATCACCATCAATCAATATTTTCTATTACTTACTTGAAATACGGTCAGCAAACTTTGCCAGAAACTGTCGAAATTTGAACGTGGCTTATTTGCTTTCGGGTTGAAATTAAATTTCCCACCAAACACTTGCATTCCGAGTAACGCAAAAATAACTATGAACAAGAACAGAAGTAACAACAGAGACGCAATCGACTGAATTGAATTCAATAATGATGCAACTAAATTGGACAATGAGCGCCAGTATCTAAAAAAGGAGCAAAAATTATGAACATTTATTGTTTTAGAATATTGATTTAACCCTTTGTGGATGCCTAGGTGGTATTAGGTATCAGAGAATCACGTCCACAAAGGGTTAGCCCACAAGAAAACACTTACTTAGTCACTTTAAACACACGCAACAATCGAACACAACGCAACACAGAAACACCTAATGGCGGCATAACATGCGTATTGGTCAAAATCATTTCACCAATACTACCAATGACGACAAAACAATCAAAACGGTTGAACAACGATACAAAATAGCCTTGAAATCCTAAACTGTACATTTTCAATAACATTTCCATTGTAAACAGTGCGACAAAGAACACATTTGTCACCTCTGGAATAAGAAAATTTTTTATCAAATCATCAAATTCCACTTGGATAAATACGTAATTGAATGACGCACCTTGAAATTGATCTAACCATTTGGGCTGTCGATAATGTTCCGTGGCCAGAACGCCGGTGTTTAAGAATACCAGGACAATGATCAACCAATAGAACGCCTGTGACTTGACGGCTTTTCGGCACGCACGTCGCATTCGTCGATTGATTCGATCGAGGTCCTTTTTCTTTTTTTTAAACCACGATTCTTGAGGTATTTCACCCTCTTCGAGTTGATTTGATGATTCCATTTCATTCAACAGTTTACCGTCTTGATTGATTTGTTCCTCTCCCTCCGGTTCAATGTCTTCCGCTTGCGTGATCCAATCAAGGTAGCCCCGAAGATCCTCTTCAATTTGTTGTTTTTCCCGCAGTTTATGGAAATCACCTCGAGCTTTTGCCTTTTCTCTTTCCTTAGAAAACTCTCTGTTAACAGTAAGACGTTTAGATTATGTTGGACAAATTAGGTGAGGTTAAAGTATGTTAGTCCAGCTTAATTTTTTGGGATGACTTACCCGCTCAACACACCAAGAATTAGATTCATAACGAAAAATGCGCCCAAGATTACCATTGATATAAAATATATCCACTGCCATGAATTTCCCATTGCATCTTGGATCTATAAAAATATTTTTTCGTTAATAATGTAAAATTTTTGGAAAAATCAAAATTGAAATTACATTGTAAAGCACATCGGTCCACCCTTCAAGCGTTACACACTGAAACACGGTGAGCATAGCCAATCCGAAATTATCGAAATTCGTTATGCCCCAATTTGGGCCCTCCCAATATAATCGACAAACCATTCCTGGTTCAATATTTTCACAGTTGAAGCCGCCATCGCCACACGGATGTGGATCTTCCATTGGCTCATTCGTATCATTGTAAAAGCAAGTTTTGTGCATTTTTCCTGAGAATAATTCCAACCCGATGATGGCGTAAATAATAATAACGAATAACACCAAGAGAGCAATATGCAATAAAGGCACCATGGCACGAAGAATTGAATTTAACACAACTTGAAGGCTGGGAACTCCTGATACCAGTCGAAGTGGTCTCAACACTCGGAATGCCCTCAATGCTTTTACATCGAAACCCTCTTTCATTAGATTTGATAACGCTGTACTGATCATTCTGAAACCCCAAAAAAAAAAACTTCAGTATCCCAAAGATCTTATGGACGTTGGACCATCAACGCCGCAAACTGGTACAGACTGATAGAGTTCTAAAGCAAAACAGATTCAAAATGTCTGCATAGTTGAATTTCGTAGGTCTCGTCAGGCTTTGCATAGCAAAATTTCGTCTGCTCTATTGACAGATAATATTGGAAGTGGCTGGTTTGCGACCTGCATGACCAATTTCTGGCACTAATTGGATACTTACCCTATAACTACAATTGTAAAATCTAGTAAGTTCCATCCGTTCCTCAGATAAGCACCTGGATGCAACATGAAACCATACGCAATTATTTTCATAACACACTCAACCGTGAATATCACTAAAAAAACATATTCTATTTTTTCCAAATACGCATTCGTGGAATTTGAATCACTGCAAGGATACGGTGTGTAAACAGCTAAGGCAACGCAATTGGCGAAAATTGTGAATAATATTAAAAATTCAAAAGGTCTGAACGAGTATCATATAGGAAAATATTTCACAATATAATTGAAAATAAATAAATAAATTTAACCCTTAAGGATTGAAGGACATTAATCCCGACCATAAGGACATTAGTTCTTATTAAAAATGTTAAATTTTTTAAAATTTTATTCAAAAAAAAAAAAAAAAAAACGGCCAAAATTCACCGTTTTAGATTAGACCACCATCTTAAATAGAAAATCAGAATAGCGGTCTAGGAAACCTTACACTAGCACTTTTGTTCGCAAGTCGCACATCAATATTTAAGGGTTATTCGTTATTATTATTATTTTTTTTAAAGGATACTTCCATTCTACAACATCGATACACATTTTTCGTAATGGATTTTTAAGTGGGAGACAAAATAATGCTCTCTGTGGCCGATCGGGTGGTGGTTTGCCTCCACGACGTACGGGCCGTTTGGGTGCGGGCTGTGTTTTGGCGGCACCGGCCGTGCCCGCCACACTGCTCGCCCCCGTCGGTCCAATCGCTCCCGCTACCGTACTCATTACTGCCGCCGCAGCCGCACCTGACGCTCCCAATAGACCCCCACCTGTGAAATAGAAATATATCAATTAATATATTATAAAAATATAGAATATTGGCATTTTCAGTTTCAAAAGTTTCTAAATCTATTTTATTTCTCATAGACTATATCGCTACGTTTCTGTCTTAATCTCGAATCTGAAAACTTCCAATTTTAGGACATACAAAAAAACGTATTTATGTAAATCTGTGTTTTCATCACTATGAACTTAAGATTTATGCTAATTACACCCTTTGATGTTAGCTACCTATATATATATATATATATATATATAACTAGTTGCAGAGTTTTTGAGGTATCAAAGTCCAACAAAAAGGAAAGATGTATTTTTAGTAAGAGATATACATATTTTATTATATTAAAAAGATAAAATACTTTTGCAATAAAGATGGATATAGAGTAATTATGTCTAAACTCTCCCTATTAGTTGTTATATCTCTCACTCAGATAATATTGAACGATATATACAATGTACAAAAATACACTACGTTGTAAAAAAAAGTAATCGATTTTGAAATAGTTTGCTTATTTATATAGTAATGCAATGATGTACCTACTTAAATAAGTAATTTTAAATTAAATAAATAATATTAAGAAATTACCTTTACTAACTCTGAATACTTCGAAGTAAAAAAATTAAGTAGTTGTTATTGTTATCTTATTGTTAGTCACTATCACTTGAACTTTCTTCACACACCTATTACTAAACTTGAGTTAATGGGATTTTCACACCATCACTTTCACTTTTCATAAACACTAACACATTTAAAATGATAAGTTTTGCTTGTGGACTTAACATTTTATTTTTAATACTCATATTCATTTCCATATTTAAATTAATTAAATATCAATAGATAAAAACCCGATTAAAAAAGTATAATAATAATCAAGAATACGATAAGTTAAAAAAAATTGTTAAAATATCGAAAATTGTATCTCGCAGGTAAAGCACTTGATTAGCCAAACCTAAGTAAAAGTACTGATTCTAAAAATTACAAATTTATTTGTAAACATACAAATTTTGTAAAACTAATAAACAGATTTTATTGAAAAATTCATAATAATAGCAATATTTACAAAGGTAGGTTTTATGCAGGTTTTATGACTGTATCAGGTAGTTCAATAAAATTGAATACATTTCAATTAATTAACCACTGAAAAGTACAGACTTTAAAAGAGAAAATTGTAGACCGTTTTATTACTTACAATATTTAGTAAATTGTTCAGAAAGTATAAAACATTAAAAATTAAACGTTTCTAAACTACAAGAAATATGTAATATAATTAAAACTAGAAATACCTATGATAAGAAATTTAATGTTTCAAAACGACTTAACGCTACCAATTTTAAAATATTAATTACTAACAGGAAAATTTTTTATGAAAAATACCTTTACATAGTAATAATAACATATTTTGGTATTTATAAATACGATTTTTTTAATGGTGTAGACCCTTACTTTCATTTATTTAACGCGGTACTGTAGTAAAACTGGAAGTGGACTTTAGTCGCTCAGAAACTTTGCAACTACTTATATATATATATATATATATATATATTTATATATATATATATATATATATATATATATATATATATATATATATATATATATATATATATATATATATAGATAAGTATACACCAATACCTCAATTTGCGTTGAAACGACGCAAAGTGAATTATGATTTTCTATAGCAAATTTCGAAAAAAAAGACTCGAACCCAAAACAACGCAACTTCGAAAATCTAACGACGCACAGTGAAAATTAGTACTAATTCAGCAATGACGCAACTTCGAAAAAACGCGAAACGAAACGACGCAAAGCGAGGTATTGGTGTATATATAAATACAGTATTTAATATGTTTTTTATGTGTTCTAAAACATGTAGCTTTTGATATATGAGGTTAAGACAGAAACGTAGCGATATGTCAGAATTGGTTAAAATTTTCGTGTGCTAAATACTAAGCTGGGGGGGGGACTTTTCCGTCTCGTTTCTGTTTTTTTAAACCTGCTGAGCAGAAGGGGTTAGAATCAGTAATTGATGTGGGATTGATACATAAGCATTTATGTATAAGGCAAGAAAAAGATCATTTATTTAGAGATTTCAGGGGTAGATGAGGAAATTTTTACAAATTATATTTTATAAAATTTTTCGAAATTTTGCCCCCGGTTCCTCCATTCCCGTTTCAAAGGCTACCTACGGCTCCTATCTAAAAAATTTTTCAATTCAGAAATCACAAAAAATCGAAATTTTCCGGACTTAAAATAATTAGGACTTTTGTTATACCCTTTGCTTCGGTATCATCAATTTTCATAAACAGGGTCCGGAGAAAATCGAAATAAATAAAAATTTTTGTAATTTTCCAAAAAGTTCTAAATGGTGATAATTTGTTCTTTTTAATGCCCCGTACTTAGAATTATTTTGAGTCTGGTGTGAACTTAGACATACGTAATGTCTAGGTCCGAATTCTGACTTTTCTGCGTTCCACAGGCTCTAAAACGTCAAGATCCAATGAAAACCGTATACACTCAAATCTATCTGATTATGGAGTAGAAAGTAAAAAAATAATATATCCAAAATTTATTGCGCAAACCACCTTAATTCTCCTAATTAAAAGATACATAACGTGTTTTCGCCATTAAATAGAAACGTTTCTGACAAAATTAACATTCCCGGGGGGGGGGGGGGGGGGACGTCCTAACACGGACATATGTACCACACAGTAGGCATACAATTTCCATTTTTTCCCAACTGTTCTCATAAGTCAAGGTCGTGGTGTACGGCTCTCGATAAAAAAACAATTAGAAAAAAACGACTTGCATTAATTATAATTTTTAATTATTCTCTGTTAATTTATATTGCGTGATCAGTTTAATATTTTAATACGTATTAATTATTCTATTTAGTAATTACGTATTAAAAAAGCGAATGTTGTTTAGTTTTGTTTGTTTTTTTTCTTTTTTTTTGTGTCATTGTGTTGTGGTGTCTTCGGTTGTGTGTGCCCGTCGTAACAAGTAGAAGTTTATTTATTGTTGACCATCGAACGAAGGCACACAGCCACGATAATTGAAAACAAACGATCAATAGATGATACACTGAGGCGTCACTGCATCGTTAACGTTTACGATATCGAATCAGTGGCAGTTGCAACAATTTGATTTTTGTGTATGCAATAAATTAATTATTTCGAACGTGATACTAATTATTATTGGTAAAATTACGTGTATTAAAAGCGGCCCGAGAACGGTGTAAACGGTACCATCGCTCGTACTAGGCCCCGCGTTTTTGAAGGTTCCGCACCGCTGACTGATTTTGATTTATTTAAGAGTCGTTAAAAAAAATCGACTTTTTTTGCAGAAATTGGTAGCAAATTATGTGTAGAATATGTTCCCAAAGTGATTTTGCTGAAAGTAATTTAAGGGAAGGTTTACTTGAGAGTCGTTAAAAAAAATCCATTTTTTTTGCAGAAATTGATAGCAAATTATGTGTAGAATATGTTCCCAAAGTGATTTTACTGAAAATAATTTAAAAACAAGATTCTTGCACATTAACCGAATCCAGCTTTCTATAAAAAAAAAATTCAGAAAACGTAGTTCACGCAATAATGAGAATTAAATATAAAATTTTGAAAATACGTTTCTTTATATATATTTTATAATATCTCGGAACTACATTTTTGGAACTGGCGGACACAATAACTCAAAAACTATTCGATGGATCCTTTTTTTTAATTTTTTATTTAAAAGATAATTCAATTCTTCGGCACCTCTACCTAAGTTCGATACACTTTCAATATTTTTTTTTTTTTTTTTTTAATTTACTTTAAAGAGCGAAAAATAAGACAAACATCGTAATCAAAAGTTCAAACGTCCGCCATTTTTTTTTCTTTCAGCAATTTATTGATATTATAGGTAGAGGTGCCGGTACTCTTCATATATTTTATAAATCTTTTTTGTTTTTGGATTTCGGTGGTTTATTACCGGCGCTAGGATGTCCACCAACAAGGCATTAGATTTTCGGATCGTCACACTGCACTATCTATAAAATGGACACTTTTTTATATTTTTCCTTTAAAAAATTTTTTTGTGTAGTTTAATACTTAATAAATATGTGTACAAAATTTGTAATTGATATTTACTTCCGTTCTTGAGAAAAAAATTCTAGAAAAATACATAATTTTTAATGACTCTCGAGTAAACCTCCCCTTAACGATTTTTTGATTTTCTCTGATGTTTCTAAATTTTTTTCTAGTACCTCTGTTGTTCACCTCTACCGATGTTAATTCTAAATTTAAATCCGTTGATAACTTTGTTATAAATAAACAAAAATTATGCATAATGATTCGTAGAATATTAGTAACAAATATTTAATTGAAAAATGATAATTTCCATCACTTTACAATTTTTAACTAAAATAAAACGGTAAAAACGCACAAGTAGAAGCATACTTTTAGCTAAACTTTTGAAATAAGCATACTCAAACCAAACTGTGATTGGATAAATAAATTACAAATGGCCGAACTAAATGAACATGATTGTTTTTGCTTGAAGGTACATATTTTAAATCAATTTTTTTTTGGGGAAATTTTTTTTTTTGGCTAAATGAAATTATCTAGACATATACATATTTGTACCTACATAAAAATCTCAATTTTAAATTTTTGCGACAAGATCTTTTTTGCATCTCCGCTCCACAATTAAACTATTATCACTGTATCTACAGAAAGGTCTTTCTCAAAACTGAAGATAATAAAATATTACTTGGGACTGTTAGTCAAGACCAATTTACCTTTTCAGTAGTTTTATCCATCAAATTTCTATATCAAAAGTTCTATACCAAAGGTAGTATGATTACAGCAATTCTATACCACAACCTTTCTATAGTCACAACCGTTCAGTATTAAGAGTAGTAAGGTTACAGGTGTTCTAGCGCACAGTGGTCCAATTTCCAAAAAAAACGGATAAAAATCGAAAATTAGTTTGAGTTCAAGGTCGTTGATTATGAATTTGAAAATTCAAAATGGCGGGTCCAAAACGGCGGGTAAAATTAAAAAAATTAGCTTTATTCAAACAAATAATGGTATATAAAGGTTTTCAAGGTCGTTGATTATGCATTTGATATTATTTTTTTGAAAATTCAAAATGACGTGTCCAAAATGGCAGACAAAAATAAAAAATTAGTTTTATTGAAACAAAAAATGGTATATAAAGGTTTTCAAGGTCGCTGATTATGAATATGAAGTGAAACAAGAAAAAACTGAAATTGGTGTAAAAAACGAAGGGGCACATTGGGGCAAAAGTTTTGTTTTTTAAAATAATTTACATACATCATACTTTGTTACAAAAAAAGCAAATCATCCAACTCGATCAAATAAACACATTGACAATGCAATATTTCTCTGTAATAGGTACACCCTATAGAAATATTCATCGCTTTTGATTTCAGAACGCACTTGCAAAGAAAAGTTATTAATGAACAACTAGAAGATGCGTACGAGACAGGTGCTCAGTTAGCTGAGTTTGACCTTCCCTTATCTGGTAATGTAGTCGATACAATGGACTGTCGGTTTGCACCGAGGTGCAGTTGTGTCCCGCTGACGGTATTACGGGGTAATAAGTTCAAAATTACAAACTTCACTTTTCTCATTTTCGTCTGCTTTTTTTGGAAATTAAATCACTGTGCAGCGGTTCGTTCAAAGAATTGATCTCTTTACAAATATCATGAAAAAGATTGAGTTACTTTCTCTTGTAAAACATACCTGATATATAATATTTATTTTGATTGTGTACCGCCACTGTACGGCTAATTCATTTTTGTTTTCATACTGTGTTGAAATTTTCTCCCTCCCCATTCAAGTTCGAGTTAAAACAATAACTCGAATTCAATGTGTTGTTCTGTGTGCTTAAATTGTCACGTTTAATCATATCTCTAACTATGCGACTATTCGTAATTGAAATTCAAATATATTTTATATCTGCTATTATATTTACAGTACCAATCAAAATTTTCGTCATACATTTTTTTTATTAACATTTTACAGTTATGTACAAAAGTGATGGCATCTGAGAATTACTTATATGCCATTTTAATTGTGATACTATTATATATGAGGTGTCATTAGATTTGTCTTAACTACGCAAGTGATAAAGTATGTCAACTTGGCTGCTCGCAGGATAAAACGTCGTGGTTTTACTTTCAGGCGCCATCCAATCTTCAGAGGAAATATAGGGAAATCTTTTTAAAAAAAAATTTTTGTATATTTGAATAATTGTTACAGGTCGAAGACTTCCTGTATCTACGTCTACTTTCAATAAATTTTCTATTTACAATCGGGATTTTACTGTACTTTTCGCACAAAATGATAAGAATATCATTACGGATGGTTACAGCGAATTTATTATTGATTATATAAAGTACCTTACTTAAAGTAAATCTTGTAATATTAGATTAATATCATTATTATTCTTGTAAGGTATACATTATTCATCCCACGGTAGTGGAACTGGGAGGGTTCTCCACTCGCCTGCCAGACGTAACGATTGTAGTTTACTCTCTTATCGGGTAAAGTTACATTTTTTATATCACTATTTATTGAATTTCGTATTAAGTACATGTAAATTTGTATTATTAAATAATTTAATTATTCAGTTCATATTATTTAATTTTGTTGTAATATTTCACAGTCTCTGGAAGGTCTTCATGTACGAAAATCGTTACGAAAATTAATATGCCTAAACGAAAATGCAAAATACGACTTGAAAAACCTATAATTCTCTTTTAATTTTATCATTCTATCAGATCACTGTATTTTCGGTTTTTAAGACATTAAAACAATTTATGACGTCATAAAATAAACCACGATAAAATTTGCACATATCATGTTACTATTTCCACGTAGCCGAAAGGTGCATTGTCTAAGAAAAATATTGCTTCCATTATTAGTTTTTCTGAGAAAAGGCTATCGAAAAAGGTTTTCACACGAAACACACTCGAATATCTCAAATTTCCTTGAGGTTGATTTTAAATAGAACAAAACGTTCATTAATTTTTCCCAGAAAGGAAGGTGTAAGTTATTGAATTTGACATGCGGATTAATGTGTAACGTTTTATTATGTATGTACGCTGTATAATCAATGTGTACATAGTGTTTACCAATGGTGGTTTAACGTTACAGTAAAAACTTTTCAAAAAATACGAAAATTTTAAGTATTTTTTAAAAAAATTTTATTCGATTGAAAACTTTTATAACGAGAGTAACTCTACGTGAAAGTGTAATGAAATGTGTAATGGTTGAGAGTGCTTGTTACCTATAGCTTCACAGTCACAAATTATGGAAACACAAAAATATTTGCAAAAATTAAATAATTTTGTGCTTTTTAATTTCTGGCATTATTTAGAAGGAGTGAAACAAAGCTGTATTTCTATGTTTAAATATCAAAAGGTTAAATAATAAACAAATACTTTACTTTGCAAAATACCACTTTTACTTATTATAATACCACACTTTTCAAAAAAAAAAAAAAAAATAAAATAAAAGTGGTATTTTTCAAAGTAAAGTATTTGTTTACTATTTACAAATATGGAATACCATAAAGTAACGCTCAAATCTATTAATATTATCAAAAGGTTAATTAAGCACAACAAGCGGTTGTTGAATTGTTTTGAAAATTTCAAAACATTTATTCGATCAAGTTAAACATTTATTTGGCGGCAATTGAGAACGCATATGAACGAGAGAGACAACACGACTGACTTTAATTAATTGAATTAATATCGAACAACGATTACAAATATTGTATGTTCAGTTATTGTTGGAACAGGATGGACCTAGAGCACCAGTTGAGTAAATGGGGTATTACGTAACATTCGTATTATATAAATTTTTTCCATGCGCACTTAAATATTTATAGAAAAAAATCATTTGAAGAGTGCCGGCCGCCCGTAATGGTATAATCAAGTTCAATTTATAACGTATAATATTGACCTAATTAAATATATTCCGACAAATTGAATTTTAAATAATATATGATTATTATATTACCATATTTAATGTATGTAATCTGTTTCGAGCCTTAAGGCGGTTGCGACAGTAGAGTATTCTGAGAATTTGCGAATGATTTCGTCAATTGTCTGCCGCCTCTCCTATAACTTTTCAACCGTCGATCGAAAAAATTTGAAAAAGATACAGGTCTTAGCACTTGTTAAGGATACTTATTTAAAATTGTTTCAACTAAAGTGGGTTAGTAACTTGAGCCGGAAAAAAATTTTTGAAAATTAGAAAAAAACAAAACAAAAAACGTTCGAAGTACAGAAAATTGTTTCATCCAAATCATTCAATGAAACGTTCGAAAAATTAATACAATTTTCGTTTTTCGTAAGTAACTCCAGAAATAATCAAATTCCATGCATCCTATGATTAAATGCTTGGAACCCTGACTTAATGCGTGTTCAACGCGCACTTGGTGATTTTTTAAAAATTCTGATGTAGGTTCTGAGGTAAAAAATTTTACAACCATACTTGATAGACCTTTTGGGGATTAAGTTGTGCCTTAATTTCGAACGCGCCAAACACCTTAAGGTAGTAGTCTGGTAACTCACTCTGTTTTTCATGCCAATTTTTAGGGGCATTTTTTTTTGAGAAAGAACAAATAAAAAGTTTTGAATTTTTAATATTTTTATTTACATCTTAAGGTACCAAAAAAAATTTTTTTTGAATAAATTAAATTTTGTTTTATTATTATTATTATCACTTGAAGTTGGCGTCTCAAAAAAACACCTCTTGGGGACATCTGATACCAGAAATTCTTAATTAGTCTTAATCTATAGATATGTCATTCTGGTCGGAACAAGAATTGGGAAATTTTATCAAAAAATAACAAAATGGTGGACTTCGAAAAAAAAAAATTGAAACTGAAATTTTTTTCGAATTCTACCATTTTGTTCTTTTTCGATAAAATTTCATAATTCTAGCTCCGACCAGAATGACATATCTATAGATTAAGACTAATTAAGAATTTTTGATTTCAGATGTCCCCAAGGGCCAAAATCACGCGGGCCATCCAGGTGCTTTTTTGAGGCGCCAACTTCAAGTGATAATAATAATAATAAAACAAATTCTAATTTATTCAAAAAAAAATTTTTTTGGTACATTAAGACGTAAATAGAAACATATTAAAAATGTAAAACTTTTCATTTGTTCTTTCTCAAAAAAAATGCCCCTAAAAATAGATATGAAAAACAGAACGAGTTACCAGACAACTACCTTAATAATACCAGGTAGAGAAAGTGTTTTTTTTTTTTTTTTTTAAGTTTTTCCATTTTCTCTAAATTGCTAGGCTTGCATATTAAAGTAAAATTTTACTGTATTTAAATATGAATTATAATCGAAACACGTTTCAGATACATTATTTGAGCATTTTAAACAAATTTATTTATTGTATTGATCGATTATTTGAGAATAAAATTAATGTTGATTGTTTGAATTGAACAAAAATTTTCGGAACCTGGTTGAATAATTTTCCTCGGAATCTTAGGCACAATGCCAACACGCTTTTTTTTTTATCACTAATTATATGGTGACGATTATACACTGAATTTTTTTTTTATAAATTGTTTTCAAGAAGTTGCCCTTCAAATTATAACAATTAACTGATTTGTGTTTAATTGAGTCCTTTTTTACTGTTTAATAAAAGAAAACGAATTTTTCATTTTTTATATTGTATTTTGAATATTCAAAAATATTTTTGGAAAGTTTTAAATCATATGTGAAATATGAATAATAATATCTTGATCATTGCTAGTAACAATGAATAGAACGTTTACGACATATTCTCGATAGAAAGATTTCGATAACGAAAACTACATTTTGATAATCGTAATATGTTTGGAAGCCTTCGTTATTGTGAAATGAAGTCATTATTTCAAAATGTCTAAAAAGTTATAAGAATTTATTATATTTTGCGAGAAATTTAATTTAAAAAACAAAAGAACAAAATTAAATATTTTCATATAACTTTATTTACGTTAGAACTGGATGCCAAAATACGCCAGTGTGTGGAGCTGATTGAGGCCGTTTAGAGGAAAAAAAGGATTAGCTCAATGAGGCGTGTGCGTGCGTGCAGTTTTATACGATGTTGAAAAACGTATTTAAGCTTAATCCGCCTCGCCATCAGAGCGCCATCAAGCGTTATAAAATCTTCTTCTATATCCTCAGCCCATGCTTGTATCTTCTTGCTAACAGCATAGAGCTGTATACGTAAAATGTCCCACTGTTTTAGCGCCATTCTTGTATGTACGGCGCCTTTTCTTAATCAGAATATAACCACTGTACCGTCAACACCCCTAACTTTGCCTGTTGGACATAACTTTACCGTGGCACACAAAAAATTAAAATTTCATGGCTTATAATGTTTTTAGCACTTTTTTCACTGACAACTATTTACAAAATATTAGAATAATTTACTTTCTAGTTCATTCAGAAAACACGAATTGGTTGATAGTTGAATATCGTCGTATCGTATTTTTGTGTAATGAATTTAGTCACATTACAGTGTTTCTCAATCGCCGGTACGCGGACCGGTGTCGGGCCCCAAAAGTAACGCAAAAATGTTCTAATGTTTAAAAGCAGCGCTCTTTAAATTTAAATTGAATTCTTGTAGGTTCGAATTATTAGTTGGAATAACATTAGGTTGTGTAATATGAAATGTCTTTTTTCGACTTCTTGGTTTATCATGCAATTCAGATAACTATCGAAACTTTTTTAAGCATTCGAGAAATGTTTGAAAGCAATTCTTTAGCTCTGAATAGATTTCTTGTAGCCTAGAATCATTTCCCCTCTTAGTTGGAATAATATTAGGTTGTGTAATTTGAAATGTCGTTTTCCGACCACTTAGTCTACCATGCAATTCAGAAATGTTTAAAAGTAATTATTTAATTCTGAGTAGCCTTTTTTGTAGCCTGTCCAAGTAGTCGAAAAACTACATTTTAATTAAATATAGGGTGGATGCGGGAGAGATGCCGCACATTTTGAAAACACTTGATAATTCCTAAAGTATCCTAAAGTATTATTTATAAATAATTTTAAATTTTGAGTCATAAAGGATTCATAATTAACATTTTTGTAGAGCCTGCAAAGCAGCGTCTCTCCCACACCTATGGGAGAGATGCCGCATCAAAGAAGGAGAGACGCCGCATAGTTCATATTAAAAATTTTGTATTTTACACACATCTCCATACATGATGCATGCTATATGTAACCATTTTTGGCACTTTATACATTTTAACCAGTCAACTTTTTTTTTGTTTCTGAGTACTTTTCAAAACATTCAATACACAGGCCATCATCATTATTTTCGTTATCTTCACTAATATGAGAGCTCTTCCTGATCCCTTAATGGATCTTTTATATTTACGTGGCATAATTTACAGTCCAAAAAAAAATTGCATAATTAAGGTATATAAGTCTATGTTTTTAACATGTAATATGATGCGGCATCTATATCAACTTTAAATGCGGTATCTCTCCTTTTTGTTGGGATAGATGCCCCAAGCATAGTGCGGAATTCTAACCTAAAATTGTATACAGTACTTTCAAAATATACCTAATTTAATAACAAAACTCATTTTCATTAAAACAATGAAATATACATTCTTAAATTCTAATGAATTAAATGCTTGATAAAATATTATGTTAAAAAACTTACTTTTCAATTATAAAAAGTTGAATAATTACTAAACTGATGGACCAATCATAAATGTTACCATATACAGTTTAAATAAGTAACTTATTTTAAATATATAATCCATTAATAGCGCTGTCTATCAATCAACGGACGAACTATGGCTACTGCGGCATCTCTCCCGCACTTACCCTAATTTAGAAAACTGGTAATGGTCATATGTGATCTTATATGTGATCGGTTTTGCACAAAATCATCCGAGATCATTTTACCGGGCCGTGACTGAAAAATGGTTGAGCAACGCTGGTCTATTGTCTATGTTGGACAGCGGAACGTACCCAAAAATAATTTTTACGTGCCTGTCAACATTTATTAATAATGAACCGTCACTGATTACATATTTTAAATTCAATTTTAAATAAATCCTCTCAAATGACTGATAATAAAATTACACAACATGTATTTTTATTATGTCATGGGTAAGATACAGTACACACACAATTTTATCACATCCGTTACACTTGTAAACGTAACATTCGGTGAAAAGTAATCGAACTTCGATAGATTATAATTGGAATTTGATGGTATTTTTTTTTTTGTAAAATATCAAGAAGAGTGTCAATGCTAGAGGTGTTATCATGATTGAAAACTGATAGTTACACCATTTTTCATAAGGTGCTGAATCATGAAGAAATTAGAATTGGGTATTTCAGTTTTCTTTTTGCTTCGCTTTTTTCGAGAACGATTAGCAAGTAACATTAGCGTTTATTTGTCGCGTTTCAATGGAACGTTAAAGATGGGTTATTGATAATCGATATTCATTTATGCTGTATATCAATTTATCGTTTGATATTAGCGCAATATGCGAAATTAATGTGTCAGAGCGGCTGCTTTTAGAAAGAGATAGAATACAATTACTTCTAAAAGTTTGAGTATAATCAGGGCCGGATCATCGCATGGACAAATGAGACAAACGGCTAGGTCCCGATTTTTTGAAGGGCCCGGTTAAACTGTCTATTTTGAATATATGAGATTGGTTTTAGTTTTTCATATTGGTTAGTTTTGTTTTACTTATTTTTTGTGTGTTCTATATCTTGTCTTAAGGTTATTGTTTAATTTTAAACAGAATACTTGAAACCTGGAACTATTTCCGCCAATAACTAGAATAACATTAGGTGGTGTAATATGAAATTTTTAATCATGGGAGAAATGTTTAAAAACAATTCTTTAACTCTGAAAAGATTTCTAGTAGCCTGGAATCATTTTCGCCATTAACTGGAATAAGATTAGGTCGTGTAATATGAAATGTTTTCCGATTACTTGGCCGACCAATTCAGACAAATATCTAAAAGTACTTTTGTTTTTGAATATAATTTGTCACGTTCTAACTAAAGTTTTTTTTTTTTTTTTTTTTTGTTGCTATTCATAATTACTAAGGGCAAAGAAAGGAGAACTGAGCTGTTAAATTCAAAGTTTATTGAATTTATTAGTCACCAAGTTTATGTAACAGGTAAATAATTATAAAACTAGAAGCTATTTTTAACTTTATTATAATTTATTTTTAATACGTAACAATAAATTAAGTTTATAATATATAATTATATTTAGAAAATTTATAAATTATATTTACTCTAATTAATTAGCATGATTGATAAGTACAGTAAGCCCCCAATTTTCACGCAGTTATTTGGCTTCATATTTAAAATGTATCGTTATAATTTGAAAAAAAAAATTCTAAACCGCAACTAGAGTTTCGAATAGTTTCGAAACTAACATGATGTGATAGACAGATGGACATAACGAAATGATAAGGGTTTCAATAGCTTTCTATGGAGCCCTAAAATAATGTTAATATAAATTAAATCTATATACATATAATAAAATTGTAACGAGACCATTTCTGTACATGGAATATTTTTTGAAAATTGTACTGGTACTGTAAATAGTTATCGATGTAGGTATCAAAACAGCGATTTTTAGAATTTTTGTCTGTCTGTCTGTTTGTCTGTTCACGCATCACGCAAAAACTATTGGACGAATTTTAATGAAATTTGGTGTGGTGATAACTTATTACCTAGGGCAACATTTAAGATACTTTTTACTCCGGGAAAGTGCCTCATTCCCACGGGAAAATAGAAAAACCATTTTGTACATGCGCACGTATTACGCAAAAACTATTGGATGGATTTTGATGAAATTTGGTGCGGTGATAACCTATTACTTGGGTGAACATTTAAGATACTTTTTACTCCGGGAAAATTCCTCATTCCCACGGGAAAATAGAAAAACCATGCATTACCCAAAAATTATTATTCTTTGCAAGTTCTGTATAATTATTACACTTACATACTTCTCATTGAGTATATAACAATGCTTTGCGCGAACGACGTCGCGGGTACGGCTAGTAATTTATAAAAATAATAAAAAAAAATCTTTGGAGTCCGACAATGTATAAATTTTTAATGAATTTAATACATTTAAGCGTTCTCATATCTCTCAGTAAATTCTCTAGTGATCGGTGTTAATAATTCATGGACGAATGTAATCCCCCTATATACTCGTATTTGATGAAATTATTACCGTTGTAACGAACATTTGTACAAGCATTTGCAAATATTCATCATTTTGTCAAACATTCGTTTTCTCATTCATATTCGCAATGAATTGCGAAGATTTTGCAAATACTTTATGTTATGATTTTTCATTAAAAAGCGAATACGGAAACGACATTTTTTGTCGTTTAAAAAATCAAATTTACTTTAACGCAGTATTTTGTTTTATAAATTTGTGTCATTCGATTTTTTTTTTTTTTGCATATTTTTAAAATCGAAATCTTCAAAAATATATCCCCAAAAGGAAGTTTTTTAAAATTTCCAGTATTTACGAAGTTATGGTTATTTAAGGGGGACCACTAGTGTGACGTTTTCAAAACATTGGAAATTTTTTTTTTTGCATGTTTCGACAGTCTATACCTTTAAAAATAACATACTAAAATTTCAAGCGCATATCTCAAATAGTTTTTGAGTTACAGCCATCTGAAGAGCGGATTCTCATTTTCATTGTTAACTTTGAGGTACTGAGAAATGTATCAAGGTTGATAGTTCGGGAGTTTCTGGACGTGGTTGCCAGTCACACGTTGTGGAGAAGCTAGACCCTGGCACATTTAAACGACTCATCTAGTTTTACTATGACCGTTATAGTGACTAAATCGTAAATAATTTCAGTAAAAATTCTCAATGATTAAAACTAAAATGTAAAATAAAGAAAAACTACATTTTTCAAATTTGCTGCAGTTATAACTCGAAGACAAATCATCCGATCGATTTGATTCTTACTGCAGCTTCTTTTATATATGTTTCTTCGTACCATGAACCTCCAGTTTTCCGAACGAATAAAAAATGTAATTTTCGCAAGCCAAAAATCATCAAATTTTCACGCAAATTTTGAAACTTTTTTTTAAAAAACTCCACCATTTTGTTAAATTTCAACTATTTTTTTTCGATTGAGGTTCACGGTACGAGCAATACCTTCTAGTTTAATAGGCTTTTTGGTTTTTTTGGATTTCAGGCACTGTGAAGTTCGCTATCACTGCAGTGAGGGAACTTTTTTTTTCTGGAGCCTTAGAAGACCGCTAATAACTCCCTGAATTTTCAGTTTTTTGGTCCAAAAATTTTATCATGAATTTATTATATATTAACGAATATATCCTTAAAATATTAAGACATTCCATACAGTAGTTTTCTTTAAAAAACTTTTCAAAAATCACCCCTTTTTTAAGGCAGTACACTAGTGGTCCCCCTTAAGCGAGGGTCTGTATATATATAATTAGTATATAGTTAGTTTACAGTAGTGTTCAGTTTTGCTTCAATTTTTAAACAACGTTGACTTAGACCGTTGTTGTGACAGTCTGATATTTTGTTCAGAACTGGAAACGTGTTTTTCTCGAAATTGGTGAAAACATATTTACAAAACTCACCTGTCCCACAGACTGAGCCAGTGCAATTGGCCCCACCGCTGTACAGACAGATCTGTGTCCATGCACTGGGACTCTCAGTGCTGTCCTCGCGCTCTCCAAAAGTGTTATTGGTACGATTTGCCCGCTCACCACCAATTTGAGGTGATTGAACGCATCCGTAACCATACGAGAACCGATCGTTGAGCAATTCACTATTGTGGTCGGTTGACGAGATTCCTTGTGACTCCTTTTGAACCTCATACTGTAATCCTGGATCATATTAGAAAAATTTCGTTATAGATCATTTTTAAATAATTACATATTATTATTTATAGATCCTGAAAAATCGCGAGTCCTGCCAACGATCCCTCCAAAAAAAGGCACTAGTACCAGACTGTACATTAAATTGACAAAATGATTAGGGTTTCCTTCGATGTTTTGACTATGGAACCCTAATTTCTTTAAAAGATATTTAACGGAACACAAGTTTATTTTATGAAAATTCATAATTAATTAATTATGTTAACTATTTACTTTATTTAATTAAGAAAATAAATCATTTACTTAATTATTAAATAATTTATTTATTCAAAAGTAATTATTTAGCCAATTTGACTTATTGGAATAAACCCCATAAGGTCTACCATTAGTGCCTTTTTAGAGTTTCAATTTAAACAATTACTTAATATTTAGCAGTTTGTCTTTTTAACACGGTGACGACCATGTGTACAAATTTGGCTCACATTATGTTTTGTGCATGGACCGTGTGGCTCTATGCAACCACAATAGTGCCACGTTTTGTTGTGTGTTTTGCAATTTAAACATCGGTCGTTAACGTGTTAAAGGTACCCTAAGAAAAACTGGAAGTAAATTCTGATTGGGGTTGCTTTGACATAATTTTACGAAATATAACATTTAATAGGTTAAATAGCAAACATTTATTTAGATTTTTTTAATATTAATAGATTTGAGCGTTACTTTATGGTATTTCATATTTGTAAATAATAAACAAATATTTTACTTTGCAAAATACTACTTTTATTTTTGAAACTGTGACAATATTGTTTCGAACCATTAGTTCATTTTCAAACAGTTTTCAAACAGATTTCTGTTTGAAAATGAACTAACGGTTCGAAACAATATTGGCACAGTTTCAAAAATAAAAGTGGTATTTTGCAAAGTAAAATATTTGCTTATTATTTTAGATTTTTTTATTTAGATTTAAGAATAAATGTTAAAAGTCCGATATTTTGACAACGAAACCCGAACAGAGGTTATGGAAAACTTGTGTTCATATTTAAATGTAAACTACTGTACGTTCAGAAAATCAAAATCATTATGAAAAATTCCGGAATTTCATTACAAAAAGCACAATTTTCAGAAATTTTTAACAGACAGTTCACTTTTCCTATAAATCTAATTGAACATAATTTGGAAATTTGGTGAATACCGTATTCGAATAATTTCAAAACATTGTGTAATTACGAATACAATTCTGGGAAATTTGAAAATTTTGTGTCGCATGCATTCTAAATACTAATTGGTCCAGTCAAGTCATAGTGTATTAGTAAACAGTGTAGTATGGACGGATTTAACCCTCATCTGTACCGACGAGTCCATTAAGACTCATTCGAAAAACATTTCCAGAAAAATTTTGACATTTTCAATTAAAATTTGGAAAATTTTCGATAATTGGTACTGATTAGGATCGGACACGAACGAAAATTTTTGTGTAGCATTTTCAGTAATGGTTTATTTTTGCTAAAAGTAGATTTGTTTGTAAATTGAAATTTGTAATGCGTACGAAGAAAGGACACGTTGATAGCAATTAACAGATTGCTAACAACGTTATACGCGGGTAGGCACAATATTGGCGCCTAATTATATGAATATACTACACAACATCGAGACGGTCGTGCGGACAACACAAAACCGACCGAATTTGATGAAACAAAGACGTAACTGATACACAAAACAAAACACAAAACGAAAACAATAATAGACAAAAAAAAAATCGAATCAATATGAACCCACCTGTGCAGTAGAAAATCGGTTCCATGGTAAAAAAAATGAAAGTGACAAAAGACAACGATTAAAGTGACAATAAGGCAACAATCACAACAACAATACAGGGCGGTGGAAATGGATAGATGAGGTAACGGTTTTTGGGTACTGATTTGGGGGCGTAAACGACACTCCATTGTCGCACTAAAGGGCACATCACCAGAACAGTAAGTTAAGGACACAACATACAGTAGTTAACAGACAAAAACATACTTTAATATGGGGCCCACGTCCATCGCTTAATGATCTCGCTAGTTAGGGAATCGACATCGCAACGTGCACAATACTAACTAGAACGAGCATTGTGACCTGTCGACGCTACACTGTCATCACCCGCCGTCACCGCCGGGACGCACAACCATTGTATCGTGCATGGTCGGGACTCGCGCGCCTGTTCATCGGAACACACCCTCTCATTCTATACCCCGTACGACAGCCCCGTACGCAAACCAGTGTACTGAACAGTGTATGTGAACGTTACAATTCCATTTCGAACTCATTCCCCGAATGTTCGAATATTTCAAATGTATTAAGTACCGCGTGTTTGTTGAGTAATTTACTAAAAAATTTCTAGGATTTTTTTTTGTATCAACTTCGTCCGGCCTGATAACTGTTCGGTTTTCGGCCGGAGAGTGCCGTTAAAATGTGATCTGTATGAATCCGGTTTCTCATCTGCGACTGGATTAAAATTGTTCAACCTATTATGTCACCGAAGGATGACATATTAATCTCGTTGTGTGACTATTGTGGGGGAAAAATTAATAATAATAATAATAATAATAATAATAATCACCCGAGGTGGTACATCATTTCTTTCTATTCTTATCTGTGATATTTTATTGTGCCGCTGTGGGATTGCCGTTGTGGCCCCTCAGCGGTTTTGTTTTTAGCTACTTATTGCGGCACTGGTCGGCCTGTGGCTTCCCAGTGACGTAATAAGATTTTCCTCTTATTTTCTTTTTTTGTGATATTATTGTGATGTTGTTTTATTGTGATATTTTTACTCAGATTTCTCCACTCTGAGGCCCTTTATACCTCGGAGTTTCATCGTTGGTTTTCAGTCCTTGGTGACCGGACGTTCTGGCTAGTACTTTGCGTACCGCCACCAAGGACTGTCCGCTCGTTATGAAGGCCTGGGATGGCAGGGCTCATCGGTGAATTTTATCATGTGTATGTTTGTCCGTTGTCTAATGCATTTATGTGTTCCTGTCTGTTTTGTGTGTTTTATTTTTACCGTGTATGGCGGCGCATGCCCTTAGTAGGCGATGCCGCCGGGTGCTGCTGACCGCGCCATCCACCGGCAGCAGTACCCCAATTTTAATTTAAAAAAAAAAAAAATAAAAAAAAAATAATAATAATAATAAACCCTCAGGGGCTTGTTGTAACATCTGGTTGCTTAGGTGGTCGGTTGCTACAACAACACGGGAAGTAGCGCTCCCGGGGTTCCCGAGCTAAGACCAGGTACTTTATGGTACCTGATGCGTGGAGTCAACCAGCGCTAAATGGTGGTCTCTGTTAACGGGCTAACTACCCCTAATAGGTTTTCTACTAGTTCCAAACGGTAAAAGAACTAGGAAGGCTGGTCGTGCTGCGGGTCTCTCGGATGGGCCCGCTAATAAAGGCGGAACCAGTCAAAATTCATCTTCTCGTCTCGTGCGCCTGGAGTGGACGAACAGCTTGAGGAGAGATTTCCGGCTTGTAGATCTCACGCCAACATGTTAGCGGCGTCAATGCAAAAAGCAGTTATTATCGGGACGCTCCGCACGCTTCGGTCGCACGAGACGACTTTCTCCGGGAGTTCATGAACACCTTTGAACGCCCATGCCCCGTTTAGAGCGGGTCCTCGAACATCCATTGGACCTGCCCTCGAATCTCCCACTGCCATGGTTTTGCAGCGAGGTTCGGGGATTTATTAGGTAAGGAAGACCAGGAAGGGGATGCTGTATGACGGACATTACGTACCTGACCTAGAAGTACCTGACCTGGTACGCTGCACGGACATTTTTTCCTCTGCCTGGGGGTTTTTGAAGTGCAGTCGCGTTTTTTTTTCGTTAATCTTTCACATAATAATAATAATAATAATAATAATAATATATAATATACGCCCTGTGGGTGGGGGCTTCACTTTGCAGAATTTCCCCACAGTAAGTCCTGCTTGTCGTAAAAGGCGACTAAAAGGACAACCCATTAGGATGGAGAACAGAAAAAATAAGCCTCGGAAAAATGCCGCTGCCGGTGGAGCGACCGGGCTCATCAGGGTCACCACTGAATGTGACAGTTTAGATCGCGGTGACGACAGGCTGGGTTCTAGGCAACCACCTGTCAACTGTAATAACACCTTCAGCCAAAATACTACTGCCCTACTTACAGAGCCCCCAACATCTTTAGCCCAGCCGACTTTAAGTGTTTCCTCGGAGCACCCTTTGGGGACCACTAAAGCTGGTAAGAAGCGTGTGCGTATGCAATGGACAGATGAACTGAATGAATTCATCGTACACATATACTTCCAAGTTACTGGACTTGAAACTGACAAAACTGGTTATAATATAATAATTATAGAGTTGTACATACATATATTGAATAAACGCAAGAGGACTGTATTCTCACTGTGCTTAAAAAACGAGCCAAAAAATCATAAATTAACACTTTCACTGAGGTGACATTACTTAATGCGTGTCAAAAACACGCACTTGACGAATTTTTTTTTGTTTGCTATGATTTTGTATTTTTTTTCTTTTTAATTTGAATTTGACGAATTTGACGTTACAAGGTTCGAAAAAATTTATTTGATTTAACACGATTTGAAAGTGATTATCTTACAATTATGCACGTGACCATTAGCGGTCTAGTACAAAATTGCAGTCTCTCGTACCGATGTATCAAAAAATTCACGTTTTTTTCAGATTTTTGTCTTTCAATTTAAGAAATTTTTTTTTGATTTAAAGAAATATTTTTTTGACTATTAAAAAAAGTTAAAAAAATATTTTTCTATTTCTAAAAAATATTTTTTTATTCAAAAAAATATATTTTGATTAAAAAAAATTAAAGAAATTTTTGATCTTTGAACATAGAAATCGTTTTGAGAGTGCACCCTTCAAAAATGGTGGAAATTGTGAATAGACCAGTGGGTAATATGGAGACGTACGGATGATACGGTCCTGGGTTTAATTCCCGCTGTGATCTCCTTTGAACTTCTAAATATAGTTTTTTTATTTCGATTCAAATGGTTTTCGGAAAACATGGAACGAATGAATTTTGCTATCGACAACTCTTTTTACACGAAAATCTGAAGAACGTATCTACCGTGTAAAAAAAGAGTTTGGTGTAGCTGATAATACTTTAAATAACAATAAAGAATAATTCAAAACAATTTTAAAAAATAGAGTTTTTGTTCTTAGAAAAAATACTTTTTACTGCTTCACTTCATAGAATTGTAATTGTTCTTTTATTTTCGGCTATTTTCAAATAAACATTTTCCTTTATTAAAAGATTCTTCCTGCTTCGCTCACCATTGTTCACAGTTTCACGTGGGGCTTCTTTGAACCTTTGTCAAAAAATATTTCGAACAAATAAATTCACGTTAAAATTAAATTTTTAACTAATTTTCTAAACCTCCGCGTCTGCAGTAATATACGAAAATTTCGTACCTTTTCAATATTCGTAATCGTTGTTGCGACTGTTACTAACGAAAATTTCCATTTCAAATTCATAATACGTTTCAGATAAGGCCCCAGTGCTACTTCCCCAATTAATTATCGATGTTTCCAGAAAACTAGTTACCTATTATTAGTGTTAAAATGTTTGTATGCTAAGGTACTGGAAGGAGGGGTACTGTCGATTCCCTCTCGATCGATTGTACACGTGATGGTTTTTCTGGAATTTTCATTCACAATTCCAAATTCATAAATTCAATTTTTATTCTATGAAACTATTTTTGGATGAACAATCCCTAACCTTCCTCTAACTAGAAAATGTGAATTTTCAAATATGTTAAAAATTTCCTAACACGTGTTCTTAAAATAATAATTAACAGTCGAGAAAAAACACAATTAATCATTTTCCTAAATACAGTGATCGTCAAAAAGCAGCACAAAAAGAATAATTTCTCAAACCAAAAAAAAAATTATTTTTAATTTCCAAGAAAAAAAAATAAAATTAAATTAAAATCTTTTCTCATCCAGTTAAATTGTCATCACAGACAATCGAAACGTGTGCTACTAAAACTGAACTAATATGCTAAAATTAGACATTAGTAGTTGTAGTGTGTTTGTTACAACAAACAGGCTGTGATCATTTTTTTTTATTTTGTTCTGGCTGGCTATAAATCTAAAAGCGATTTACCTCAACAGCGTTTGAATCATCGCTATCAATTTCACGATCATGTTGGTCACAGCACGTACAACACAACTGTGCTAAATATTTTTTTTTTTTTTTTTTGATTTCGAAAACTAAATTTGTACGAAAAATTACAGGCACATCACTACTTGTTTTAGAAAAATCGATTAAATAATATTGAAAAAATTTATTTTAAACACAACACAACAATACACTAATTCACTAAAAAAAATGTTTTAATAGATGTAGCGGCCATTTATGTGTGGAATATTATTAAAAAAAAATTACTCAGTAGTTGGAAAAAAAAATCAAAAATGAATATGTGCTACAAAAATATAACTAACTGAATAACTAATGGATTAGTCCAAGCGTCGGAAGTGGACATCCCGACGCTTATACGAATTATATCTCGGATCCTAAAATAGTAACTCATACAATTCATACTGATCAATTACATTCGTGTATGAATGTTTGTCTATATTGATTCGTAAATGAGATTTACTCGAGAAAAAATCAATTTGTGTATTTCAGCAACAATAAGAAAAAGTTAGGACATATTTTCCCGGCGAAAAACCCGGTCTAAAACATTTTGTTGGCAAGTAATCATGATAAAAATAATTGACACAGTTTGTTCTTGTAAAATTCGTAGACAGTTTGGCAAAAATTATCAATAATGGAATCAATAGCATGTCACTTTGAATTTCAATCTTCATGTGAGCCTTTAAAGGTAAACATCCTGAAAGTTTTTAAATTATTAAAACCAATTTTTTTAAATGCTTGAGTGGTTTTTTTTCAATTATGGTAAAATTACGACAATCAATTTTTTTCAAATTTTATTCCATATTCATGTATTTCGCATTTTTTTAATAAATAAAATACGAGAGAAACTAGTAATAGATTCATTTTTACTGTTATTGTTTTTTTAAATGACTCTCAAGATAAATACAGTGTCTCTCAGTGATAATCAGCCACTATTTATTGTGATTAATAAACATTAAGAACCAAAGTGATTTTCATTACGTGGTACATAAGATTACGTTTATAAAAAATTATATTGTTAACCAATTTCAAAAACCTGTGTATCGTCCTCAAGTCAGTCCAATGAAAATTGTCGAAGTTATCATGCTTACCGTTTCAGAAAACGTGGTTTCGAGAAAAACGCACGTAAACTCTCCAAACGTATTTTATTTATGGAAATATAATGCGCGAAGTCGTTTTAGAAATCGGGTTCAAAACGATTTTTAAAATATTTGCCCAGCCATAATTCCTTTTAAATATCATTCCAGAGATGGTACTAAACCAATCACAAAAAAAATGCAGTCATGGTGACTACCGACAGAAATGAAATAATATATATACACAGCACTAATGTTGCACAACACGTTACCCATATAGCTACAGATATACTGCTATTACTGTGTTGGTGTCATACGCATAGCTGCCGATGTGTTGTTAAGATTACTGTTTTCACTTCAAATAAATTAAAGTAAAAAAAATGTTTTTTAAGAAAAAGCTTTTATTTAAAAATGGGCTAAGAAAAAAATAAAATAACTTTTTAGTGAAGTTTGAAGCAATATGCAACATAATTTATAAAAGCTTGAGGCGTTATCATTAATTATTTCTGTTTTGGATAAAAGTGTAGCTATTTTACTTTTCAGTAGTTACCGAACTTAAACACCTCAAGCTTTTATAAATTATGTTGCATATTGCTTCAAACTTTACTAAAAAGTTATTTTATCTTTTTCTTAGCCCATTTTTAAATAAAAGCTTTTTCTTGAAAAACATTTTTTTTACGTTAATTTTAAAGAAGTATTTTAAGGAAGTATTTTAATTTTAAAGGAGTATTTTTTTTACCTATATTTTAATCGGTTAACTTACCCCAATCAAATATAACTATAGAACAGTGATATACATGGATGGCCAACTATGTACCTATTTTTAAAGCAAGTATGTTCTACACAACTGGGATTGTATCTCTATGCTATGGAAACAAAAAATTACAATGTAAAATCAATGGACAATATTTGACAATTCGAAATGTCAAAAAGTTGCATAGGACTAAAAATCAAAATTTTTTATTTGGGGTGATTTAGGGCAAAATTAATTATACAATATTGCATTCTCATCAAGGTTAGACACGTATGTAAAATTTGAAACCTCTAGCTCAATTAGAACCTGTCTAAATTTTGATTCCAAGATTTGATCTAAACCAACATACTAACATAGCAAGTTAAATAAAAGCTTTTAAAAAAGGCAAAATTTTGTTTCGAAAGTGTTGCCTGAATGACACTGTATCCTGTTGTAACTAATATTTCTCTCATTTACATCGCCGCACCATGAATAGGAATTGAAGGTAAACAAATACGGTATAATACATTGTAAATAATAAAGAAAGACGGATACATAATATATATATTCTATCACTTAAATATTGTTTAATGGAGCATATGACCTGACCTGTTTAGTTATTTGATAAGCGCAACAACAAACAGATTTCCTAGTGCCTAGGATACCGGGATACGACAAGCAAACGTAATATCATAACTCGAATGATTTATTAATATATGGAAATTCAGTTGTATGCTGTTTGTACATTGCGATTTGTTTTAAATTATAAATATCGAATTTAATGGTTCGGAGGATGGGAAAATTGATTAAACAACCACCCAGAATAGTCAAAATATATCTATTGAACCCCAAACAAAATTCTATTAAGGTGTACATATATTTACGTTGAAATTTAATAGAAATATGCCCGCATAAAGATTACAGTTGTATACTTGCAAAAAAAAAATGGGATTTAGGGCAATTCCATGAAATTATGGAATTTTAGTAAAAATTAAAATATGAAAATAATTAATCAAAATCATGCCTACTTGATACTCAAAAAACTAAATTACTGATATACAACGTTTTATTTATTTTTTTTACCTTTAATTGTTTTTATTTTGTAAATTTAGCAAAAAATACTGTAACCTGTGATTTTTTTCAAATGAATATTAAAATACAGCTAAATTTACCTTTTTATTTATGCTGAAATAATTACTATACTCGTTTTGAGTATTATTGTGATTTTTTGTCAAGCTACGAATTCGAGTAATGGAGGCTATCAAAACCGACAGACGTTTTTTTAATTACTAAAAACAAACTTTTATCTTTGTTATCTATCATATTTTCCAAAAAATTATACTAATAAACTACGTACTTGTTAATAAAACTTATTTTAAAGTGACTGTAATGTAAGTGACCAAAGAGGTGTAATGTAAGTGACCGATTAAAAGTTACATTTTTATCAAAAATATCTAATATTTTATGAAATTTATTATTAAAATAATTTATTGAAACATTATTTGTTTAAATTTACTTAAATGAAACAGAACAGAAAATTCTCATTGTGTACAAGATGAGAAATTATGTTCCTTTTTGAGTAATGTAAGTGACCACCTACTTTATCTTGTATAAAAAAAATTTATATGCATTTTTTGTTGTTTGATTTCCTTTGTTTAAAAGTTCAAATCGTATTCGATTTAATTTGACTAAATTTTAGTGGATTTACTCATTAAATACGAAAATTCAAAAGATTTTAATCCCAATTTTAAATCAAATTGTAATGTAAGTGACCGTCGAATGACCCTTTAAATGATTTAGTTTCTTCAAAGGGCAGGTCTAATTCTCAAATTCGATTTAAAAATTTCATTTTTCTCAAGTCAAACATTCTGTAAATAATTTAGATTTGGGTGATTGGTTGTATCAGGGTAATTTAAGTTGAACTTTTTCCATTTTTGCTATCAAAATGATGCAATTCCTTTCAGTAATACAACTAATTCGGCCGAAGTCATTTTTCTAGGTGTCCTGTATGCCTAGCTTTGCCGAAATCGAAAAGAACAACTTTAAAAACCTCTAACTGACTTCTAATTTTGTCATTCTAAGTGACTCTTAAATTCCGGTGATTGCTTGAATTAACCCTTAACCGGTAAGGTGAATTTTTATAATACTCACGGTAAAGTAATGTCTGAGAGACATCAACAAATTAACATACCTCGGGCTGGTAACATAGATAGCCAAAACTGGAGACCACACGTATGTGCATGTATCAAACACTCTCCTTACGTCAGCAGGGTAAAATTTGCTCTAAACCATAAAAGAATACACAAACGTTCAGTTAACAAAAACAAGCAGGGAGGAAGAAAACTGAAAGAATATACTATTTGTATACGACTCACAGACATCACTTTACCGGTTAAAGGTTAAGATAATTTGAGTGTGAATTTTTCATTGATCCTATTAAAGTATAATCTGTAATACACACTTTTTCATAATTTTAGTTAAACTATTGATATTTAGGTGGCAGCAGTATATAGTTTGATCGTTAATCGTACATCGTATTTTAATGTAACGAAATATCGTTATATAAATAGAGTACCCTACCATTCGTTATTGGCCGTAGTTCAGTCGTAGAATCGAACAGATGTCACTAGCTGCTATTAAATGAATATTCTATTTATGTTGCATTCGGGAATTCAAGGATTCAAAAGAGCAAGAAATTCAATGTAACAAAATTATATATTTATTAATAGTTGAGTAATTTTTGAGCGCTACTTAAGGGGGTTGGACTACTTTGAGAAAAAAAAGATACAATCAAAAATTTTTCCTAGTTGACCGGTAAATCTATTTACATAGATGTATGCAAAGTTTAAGAAATCAATCAAGAGCGAATCGGGCTCGTATCATTAGGGTTCCGTACAGTGAGTAGTCAATAGACTAAATTAAACTTTTTTTAAATTTTATTTACGTATATTTAAATCTTATTCAAATTTTTACTGAAACATTAGTAAATACATTAGTAGATCCAGGGGGAAAGGATCATTTCTGAGGAAACGGAAAATTTAGAGTTACGTTAAGACTGAATTTTTTTTTCTAAATTTAATGATATAATTCTTGCCACCTCCTTTATTTGGAAGCGTTCAAGAATTACATGAGCAGATTTAAAGGTTGGGAGTGAGGGTTGAGGGAAAAAAAATCGTACCTAAGATGAAATCTACAAAATAATAAATAATTTAAAATTAATAATATATAAATACTTTTAAATTAATAAAGAGCGCAATTCATTCGACCACAAATTGGATTAAGTTAGCTCTTAAAAATGTCCTCTTAGTACTTAAAATCGACTTTAAAGTCTCAAATTTTGTAATTTATCTAAACTAAATCATCAAGTGCACTATTTTGAATATGTACAAGATTTGAGAATTTAGTAATAAGAGATTATTCTTAAAAATGGACATAATATTGAAGCTTTCCAACCACTATTAAACCAAAATTTACACGTCTAATTTTGTATCACAAGAAATCCAACTGTACAATTAATAAAAACATTTCTATTCTAATTAATTTCAATAATTTTTAACGGAGATTATAGGGGCCACTTATCAGTAAATTATGAAATATTTTTATGTTCGCTTGAATGACACGTTAAGTTATATTTGTTGCGCCACTGACTTGCATGTTGCGCTATGTTATGCATGTAAGAAGAATAGCTGATGTTGAGAGCCGTGTGTACACATAGTAAAGTTCTTTTTCAAATAGAATTTATAAAGTAGTGAGAGTTCTGTGTTCAAGCACATGGTTTTTTTTTATTCCGCGTTCCCCGCTAGTGGTCCCCGCGCCGCCCCGTACACGTCCGCCCTCGCGCAATTTCTGCACACATATTATACATTTATACATGCATTGCCGTAGAAGTGCATTGCGATGCATCAAGTTACATATAACATAATCATTGTCGTTGCTTTAAACATTATGCGAGTGAGAATATGTTCTGCGTTTTCCGTTATATACGATGATTTAAAATTTTCTTGTTTTATTCGTATTTTCGATAAGAAGGTCAGAAAGTTCTTGTACTTACGGTACTTGAAATTCAAAGATTTTTTTCAGATTTCCGTGAATGCTATCAGATAATACAAAAAAAAAGAAAAAACTATTCGCTGAGCAATAAAAAATTTTTGATTTTTACGTTAAAAAAACGCGGCAATCGTGTATTTTAAAACAAAAATAATAGAAATCTTCGTATAAATTACTTCATTACGGTTACTTGAATTATTATCTTCGATAAAGATTTTGCGTCAAATGAATGTAATTAATATAAATGAACATTTCTTTGTCTCGTATACGTTTCTATACTACTCATTCGATTGCGATGAAACTTTGGTGAATTACTGTGCGCATGCTCAGTTGGCAATTCCAGTTACATTATACTTTGGTGTGTCTGGATTTGAGTTGGAATTTGAGTTGAGTTTTTTTAAAATTTGTCAGTGTCCTAGACTGACGGAAAGTTGCTCACAAGAACCGTTGAGTTTATACCATTGATTCCTTCTGTTAGAGTAGGGAGTTTTAGATGATTCTGAGCCCTGCCTAAAGTGGCGAGCTTAGACCCGATCAAAATTAGCTACATACTAGGAATCAAACCTGAACCCTCCTAGTAACGTCGTAGGATTTTTCGACATCTTGCCGTTACGAATACTGACACATCCTGTATCTGGAGGAAATGTGCGGTAAGCGAAAACACAAGAAATGAATATAAAATATGAGAACTAGGAAACGGGATGAGTTAGAATGGGTTAGTAGTGGATATTTGTATATCGGTATCATTGTATATGTGTAGCGTTACGTACGCAACTGATGCACACACGCACACACACTCACGCAGTCACGCACACATATGTACCGTTGTATGTTGCAATACGCAGTGCGTAATGAAAAGCGTTGTTTTTGTATTCTAGTTTACCATACATATCTAACTCACAGAATAAATTCATGTTATAATTACAAGAAATGATTAAGAGTTAGGTGTATACCGGTTCGGAATTGATATATTATTTCGATGTGCACTATAACCAATGTAGAATAAATCAAAATAAATTTTATAATTTAAACAATTGAAATCATATTTAACCAAAATTTTAATGTAAATTATTTTATGAATTTATGATAAATAGACAGTTCTGGTCATCGATTCTGATTCTAGCCTGATGACATTTAATCTTGAACTCGATTTGAAAATAATTTGCTCCCCACATTTTTGTTATTAACTTCGCACGTTCATGATAACAGCGACTCATTTAGTCAAATCCTACCTATAGAATGTGTTTGTGTTATAGTTTTTGCAGATTAAAGACACAGAATCCCATATAGCCTTGGTTAAAAATCCTTTATCGGTTTTGGGTAGGAAAAAGGATCGAATTTTACAACCCCCGGGAATCTGTTCGTTTGATAATTGCCTCTAGCTACGACGCTGTAGTTTGATTATATAGGGTGTAAGGTATATAAATCTCGGTACGAAAATAGTGTGTGCTAATAAATTTGAACCAAAACTGGTTTTTAACAGAAAAAATTTGATACTAAATATGAGTCAAGAAAGGGGCACTTCAAATTTTTTTTAATCCGGCTCTGACTAGCTTATCTATGTAAGATAAATTTTCTGTTTTTAAAAAACATCTGGGAAACACGTTTACGACCTAAACATATTTACAAAATTTTATTGAATTTTAGTCAATAAAATTATTTTCTATTATTTATACATAATTTATGCAGGGCTGTACTCAGAAAAATTTTGAAACATCATGTAGCCAGTTAATTTGCGATTTTCTTAAACTGTTAATTCCGCAAAGAATCCTGTGGTTTTAGTGTCTACAGGGTACAGTGAGTCACCGCTCAAAAGGACGTGAGTTTTTTTTTGCACCCTGTATAATTATCGGAAAATTAGTTCCACGTACTCCAAATCTGTATAATGTTGTTTTCCATAGATGAAACGTAACTTTCACCAGTTTTAAACCATCGGGTTTTTCACCCCATAATCTCAATTCGCTTGGTACGTATGTTGCACATATGCACATACCGCGAGCTTAGTGTTACAGTGTTTCATGTCGACTTTTTAAAATCTCGAGAAAAATGAGTCTGAAGTTTTGACATATTTTAAAATGTAATTTATATAATATGAATTAGTTTTAAGTTCCAAAGAAGCATGTATAGACATATTACAGTAGGGCTGACCGGGGTAATTGTGAATTGGGGCAGTTGTGAACGGCGCCTTAATTTCTAAAATAACATTAATATTGTTAAAAATCAACTCTTAATATGTTTTTCTGTCCTTTCTTAATATACTATTAAAATTTCATAACAATTCTCCAAGTATTCTTTTTTTTTATCTTGAAAAAACCCTTGCAAAATTTTATGTATTTAACTTCGACCAATCTTCAAAAAAAATTTTTTTTTAAAATACATTTTCTTTTTTTAAAAGGTAAGAAATGGTTAAAAGTACTTTTAAAGAAGTGGTCTAAGCGCTGAGAGGATTCCTTATTAATTGCTAAAGAAATTGGACAATTTATCACCAATTCACAATTACCCCATGATTTTAAAATTGTGGGGTAATTGTGAATGTCATTCACAAATGCCCCCTTTCGGTCAAAAATTTTAGTAGTGTCCTTTTCAGAGTTGAAAATGTTGATGAAGGTGCTGGTGACCTATATATAAACAATACAAAAAAAAAAAAAACATTGTTTTTTATTCATGTAAACTAAATGTATTTCCTTGAAAAAGTCTTATTTTCCTTGTTTTTCTGTGAATACATGGAATTTTTTGATTTTTTATATGATAAAATGACAAAATATCATCAAAATACCATTTTTAGCTTGTAATAAATTTGTTCCTACAATTTTTGTTATTTTTCTTTAACCTTGATTTTTTGTAGAAATTTGAGGTATGTGTAACTTGCATTAAACAAAGAGAAATTGTGACCGCTAAAGTATGATGAAAAATTTGAAAGTGGAGTAAATGTGAAGAATTTGAGTTGGGCTTTACTCTGACGTACCACACTTCTCTTGTAATCTATTCTAAATAATTTTTCTAATGGCATTCACTTTTACCCCGAAATTCATAAGATTTGCAAAACCGCACCGGGGAAATGTGAATGGCTTATAAAATTTTTGTTTTTCATACGAATTTGCTCAAAATTTGTGTGGTGCATCCTGAATAATGTAGAATTAAAAATTAATCAACCATAATGTGATATATAAAATAAAAAATACTTAAAACAACGCTTTCATCTCAACTCATGAAAATCCATTCACAATTACCCCGGTCAAACCTATAGCAAAATACTATGTGAAACAATAACAAATTGAACCAAAAAATAATTTAGAACATCCAAATTCAGTGCGAAACATAGAACTTTTAATAAAAGTATTTAAACTTTTAGGAAATGGAACTTTGATGTTTTGTTGATTTCTTTCGTTCTTTAAGGAATTTTGATTAAATTTAAATTTATAATGATAGACAATGAAATGGAGAACTCAGATATGTGAAAAAGTGCAAATCTCAAAAAAGTCGACATGGAACAGTGTAACACTAGGCTCGCGATACGTATTAAGAACGTATGCGTATTTGTTATATACTTTTTTCTATGATAACTATGATAAAATAAGTGACTGAACCTTTTTCTGTGATGCTAAAGTGAGTCACACAGTGAATGAGTGGTTAACATTGGGACGGGCGCGGGGCGTAGGGGGGTATGGGATGTAAGGGGACGGCGTGCCGAAGGGTACAAGATTGTTCATGATTCTCTGCTGCATCCTGGTAACAGAAAAAAATCCATAAATAATTATGCTACTTCGTAAATAATTAAAACATGGAAGAAATTAAATTAGAAAATAAAATGGGCAAAAGCGGAAATTTTCACTTTCAGATTTATAATTATTCAGAAATATAATGATTTTTTTTTTATAAAAAATTTGTGTGGTTAAAATCAACGTTGAATGTTATTTTTTATTTTTCCAAGTAAAAATTTTCATAGTAATCTTACCTGGCAACAGGGCCAGACAAAAGGCCTGGTTTCCGTCGGGACTTTCGACACTTTTTAAATATTAAAGAAATATCTCAAAACAATTCTTTAACTCTAAATAGATTTTTTGTAGCCTGAAATCATTTCCGCAATTAACTGGAGTAACATTACGTCGTGTAATATGAAATGTCGTTTTCCGACCACTCTGTCCATCATATAATTCAGACAAATATCAACACTTTTTTAAACATTAGAGGAATGTTTAAAAGCAATTCTTGAATTTTAAATAGAGTTCTTATAGCCCGAAATTATTTTCGCGCATTAACTGGAATAATATTATGGCGTGTAATATGAAATGTCGTTTTCCGACCACTTGGTCGAAAATTTAATTGAGATAAATGACACAATTGACAGAATGATATTTCCTAAATTTGTGTTTCCCTGCAGACTGGAATTTAGTTTATTAGTAATTTAGGCATTGCCATAAGGTTTTTGTTTCAAAAAAAAATAATTTTTGAAAAAAATTTTGAAAAAATTCTAACTTTAATTTTTTTATCTGCATATTTATTTCAATTAGTGTTTTTTTTAACTATTAATAACATAAAAATAATAAAATATTGTTACCAAAATTTTAAAAAACAAAATACTTTTTTAAAATATGAATTATGTTGATATTTGATATTTTTATATATTTTAACAATATTTATAATAAAAAATTGATAAAACTGTAAAATTTTATTACAGTCAAGGCTCTGAATAATGCCACTTCAAACGATGCAATTTCCCTACACCTCAGTAGGGTGTTCTACTACCTTCACTACATTTTCTGGGAAGATTTTGAATCATTCAATAAAACCACAAATAAATTTTTGAAATGCTATTTCAAAACAACAAAAATTAAATATTTCATTGATTTGTGTATGAATAACTAAAATTATTGGAAAATTTACATACTTACCGTAAATATAAGAGATCTGAACACAAAATCTGATGTTGAAGAACGGGGATATAGAGTTCGGGGGTAATTTTTCCAAGAATTATGCTGAACAAATTTGACATTATTAAGAGCTTCCATTGTAATAATAATTGGAAAATATTTTTTTAATATTATATTTTTAACTAAAATTAAAAAATTCCATATTTAATTTGTGTTTAAATTACAAATAAATTTATCAAAGTATAATGTTTCAAAATGTAAATGTATGTTTCTTTTGTAATTACGTTTTACTGTTCGTTATGACTGCGGTTTTGCTCAACGAATTCGTCAAACAATTGACAATTCAATTTGCAATACATCAAAATGATATTTTTGCAAGCAAATTAGTTGAAAATATTACTATTTAAATTTTATGGCTACTAGTAACTTGTTTTAAGATACTCTTAAAGAGTTTAGTTTGAAAGGTTTAATATTTTTTTCGGACTTTGTTACATTACTACAAGTGGCGGTACGGTTGTCCCGGAATTTATTGTAACATTTCGTGTCTAGGAATTCTAACAATTTGACTTGAAAAAACAGATTGTTTTTTGTACTTTTCTTTTTTTAAGGGGAAGTTTACTTGAGAGTCGTTAAAAAAAATCGATTTTTTTTTTTTGCAGAAATTGGTAGCAAATTATGTGTAGAATATGTTCCCAAAGTGATTTTACTGAAAATAATTTAAAAACAAAGATTCTTGCACATTAACCGAATCCAGCTTTCTATAAAAAAAAAAAGATTTCAAAAAACGTAGTTCACGCAATAATGAGTATTAAATATAAAATTTTGAAAATACGTTTCTTTATATAGATTTTATAATATCTCGGAACTACATTTTTGGAACTGGTGGACACGATAACTCAAAAATTATTCGATGGCTCCTTTTTTTTATTTTTTATTTTAAAGATAATTCAATTCTTCGGCACCTCTACCTAAGTTCGATTTATTTCCAATATTTTTTTTATTTTTAAATTTACTTTAAAGAGCGAAAAATAAGACAAAAATCGTAATCAAAAGTTCAAACATCCGCCATTTTTTTTCTTTCAGCAATTTATAGATATTATAGGTAGAGGTGCCGGTACTCTTCATATATTTTATAAATCTTTTTTGTTTTTGGATTTCGGTGGTTTATTACCGGCGCTAGGATGTCCACCAACAAGGCATTGGATTTTCGGATCGTCACACTGCACTATCTATAAAATGGACTCTTTTTTTATATTTTTCCTTGAAAATTTTTTTTGTGTAGTTTAATACTTAATAAATATGGGCACAAAATTTGAAATTGATATTTACTTCCGTTTTTGAGAAAAAAATTCTAGAAAAATACATAATTTTTAAGGACTCTCGAGTAAACCTCCCCTTAAATCAAAAAAAATATGTCTTTGAATCAAAAAAGATTCTTTTTCAGATAAAGAAATATTTCTTTGACTTTTCTTTTTCACTAGTCAAAGAAATATTTCTGTGAACCGCAAAAATATTTCTTTTTGGTTCAAAGAAATATTTGATTGATTTAAAGAAAAATATTTTTTGATTCAACAAAAAAAAAAAATTAAAAAAATTTTTACTCTTTTAACAAAGGAATCGTTTTGAGAGAGTATATAGAGAGTTGTGACAGTCAGATTGAAAGTCTTCTACGAAACCCTAAAAATTTATCCAATTTCCCCACGAATTTGATGAGTATTTAAAAACCATTTAGCCATTATTGGGTCGTAATTTCTGTCTTGTGAGCGAGACAAACCGAAAAAAATACAAATAGTTGCTATAATTCTTTTTTTCGCAGTAACATTTATTTCAAATTACATTAACTTATTTATTACATTGGCCAGTCATTCTGTTAAAAAAATATACTTATAGGCAGTTAGTTATAGTTGGCCATGCACAAGGCCCCTTCTTACAATCCGACCGTAATTTATGTTTTTTGCATATTGTATGAGTCTGTCATTTTAACTGGTTCCGTCTACACATACAATATATTTTTATGCATCCTCAGTCTCAGTCTTAATACAGTAAAAATTTATATTTAAAACGTATTTATGAGTTTCAATAAAAAAATAGTCAAAATTCATATTTATAACATTGTCTGTAATAAATTGTTTTGGAAGGAATTTTTTTTAAAAAGGATTTAATATGTTGCCACCTGGTGTACAATAAATGTAATTATAAGAACTTATTAATTTTCGATCATTGATCTATTGTAAATCATTTGTATACGAATGCTGTCCAGTAGTATACACATAATTAACTATATTAAATCGTTTTGTTTGTTACTGATTAAAAGTTTAAAATATATCACAGGCTTCTTTTAGAATTATCTAAAGCAGAAGTTCCGAATAATGCCAAATTTATCTTGGAAACACTAGACCCTTACTCTATCTCTGCGTTCGTACATCCTTAAGGGGAGGTTTACTCGAGAGTGCTTAAAAATTATATATTTTTCTAGAATTTTTTTCTCAAGAACGGAAGTAAATATCAATTTCAAATTTTGTGCACATATTTATTAAGTATTAAACTACACAAAAAAAAATTTTCAAGGAAAAATATAAAAAAGTGTCCATTTTATAGATAGTGCAGTGTGATGATCCGAAAATCCAATGCCTTGTTGGTGGACATCCTAGCGCCGGTAATAAACCACCGAAATCCAAAAACAAAAAACATTTATAAAATATATTAAGAGTACCGGCACCTCTACCTATAATATAAATAAATTGCTGAAAGAAAAAAAAATGGCGGAAGTTTGAACTTTTGATTACGATTTTTGTCTTATTTTTCGCTCTTTAAAGTAAATTTAAAAATAAAAAAAATATTGAAAGTGTATCGAACTTAGGTGGAGGTGCCGAAGAATTGAATTATCTTTAAAATAAAAAATTAAAAAAAAGGATCCATCGACGGCTTAGTGAATCGGTTTGAAATTTTCACAGGGGTCTTAGTATTTAATGACGAACATTCTACTAAATTTTCAATCGTCTCGTACCATTTTGAAATTCTCCGAAAAATCTTCAGAATGTACTCAGCTCTTGTAGTCAGCTGAGAGCTATAGTTTGATGTATTGTACAATCAATTGTAGTGATAGCTATTATTTAACAAAGATAACTATTTATTTACCTCACAGTTTGTTATACAACGGCAACGCAATTATTCACGAATTTCTAATTTCATGTACTTTTATCTCCGATTGTACCTCCCAAACATCCTTAAACTGGATTGATTTGTTGAATTAGAGTAATTTAGATATGAAATTTTTATGTTGGCTATCAAAATAATGAAATTCTTATATATTTTGAAAATATATTGCAAGTATTGTGTCATCGAAGCGTTATCTGTACTTGAAATGAACACGTCAAGAAATGCAGTGTATGTAATCACTTCAGTTTACTGGCTCAATGTTGTACATATTATAATAATATTAGATTTGTACTGTAGGAAATCGGAAACTAAGTATTAAAAATCGTTTTTGCATTGAATAGTGAAGTGTGAAATGCGAAATAAAATAATACGTAGATTTGAATAATAAAATGCGAAACGCGTCCGTCAGTCAACCTTTTTTCAAAATCATTCAAATGCAATTCGGGTGACAGTTGAAATTTGAGATAAAATTTACCGGGACGTGTTTCTTTCTTATTCGTCTCGGAATTCATTCCGCATATTAGAATGAGATGCAAATCGTTTTAATTATTATTTATTGTATTTTTGATCTTTGTCATTAATTACGTGTTGTAGATGTGTTTATTCACATGTTTTTTGTCGGTTTTGTCGAATACGATTGTTGCTTTAACAGCTCTACATGCACGTATTGTGGCCTCTCAGTTCCTTTTTGAATGTGATTTTTGTTTTCAAAACTTAAATAAATTAATAAAAGGCATTTGAAGAAAGGGTGCAAAAATTTTTTTTCATATTTATTTATTTTTTCATTTTTTTTTTATTTTTTTATTTAATTTTTTAGCACTTCTCTCGTCTGTTGAGGTACGAATAAATACAGTCACGTCTGTTATCACACGAGATACATGCTTTAATTTTCAAAATTTTTGTCCAATTTCCGTAACGAGTAAATTTGAATTTAGTCAGTCAAATGCGGTCTGTACTTAGTGCGTTGTAGTGATGTCGAGCCGACAAGCAGTTAGTCGATTAATCGACTAAAATTGTTTTTCAGACAAAATTAGTCATTAGTCGAAAATATCGTGAATAGAATAGTCGACTAATCGACTAAATTTTTAGTCGAATTTCTTAAATAGTGTAACCTATGCAACTCTTTCAAACAAGATGTTTTCTTTTGAAATTAATTATTGACTTTTATTATATCACAATGTTGTCAATCACATAAACGTAAAAAATTATACAAACAGATAAATTTTTAGTTTGTTTTTTGAAGCCTAATGAATAATATACAAAAGTTAATAAATTAGTCGCTTTGAGTCATTTAAAAAAAAAATTAATCATATTAGTCATTTAGTCGAAGTGAAAATAGTCAACTAAAAAATCACTAAATGTAAACAAAATTAGTCGACTAAATCGATTAATCGATTAATTATCCGACATCACTAGTCTGTACTCGTTCTATATCAGTAAACTCTCATTACGAACAATCGGTACAAGATGCGTTCGGAGTGAAAACTCTTGCGGTAATATGACTTAATGCTTATAATATAGTAAGGTATCGTTCGATTGTTGTTGTTATTTCTAGGAAGTAATATTTTTTTTTAAATACAATGAGTTTATCATCGTTGTATGATAAACACTTGAAGTTCAGAACCCTGATTTGGGGCTGCTGTGTGCGTGCGCGCTCTCTTTCAAGTTGGTGTTATTATTCGAGAATTCGAATTTTAAAATTAGAATTTTAGTATAAAAAAAACAAAAGTGACACAAGCGCATATAACGCCTTTATTTGCCATTATCATTTCTTACGAGTGAATTAGTTTCAGTTACAATAAAAGTTTATAACGCGAAGCATTTGCCTATTGTTAACCATTCCGGAATCGCACACAAGAATGATCTACAACAAAAATCAATAACGAACATTATGTTGTGTATTCTGTTTGTTGAACATTTTAAATAATATTTTATGATCATTCTATTCAATTGTGACATCAAAAGGATCGATAAAAATGCAGTTAAACATGTCCTAAACAATCCTTATGTTCATGTGTTTCTATTATCGTGGAAATCGTGATGAATTTTGAAATATCGATATTGACCACACAGGTTGACTGCCAATATACATTATAAATAAGTAAACAAATATCAAAATTGTTGGCTAGTCGTTACATCAAGTTTGTTGCACGGTTTCATTAAGAATTTGGCGTGTATGATTTGGTCGGTTTTTTGGGCAATAGAAAATTTATTATTTTGAAATCTGTAAATAATCGTCTTGGTCAGAAATTGACGCTAAAATTTGATTGAACTCTGTCGATCTGTATCAAACACTGAGACCTTGGCTTGTTGACGTTATGTAAATTGCAATGGATAACTTTGTATATATTTTTTTTTAATTGTATGAAAATTCATTTTATGTTGGTACGTTTTAGTTTGTGTTTTAAATAAATGAAACTTGTGCCCGTTGTTTTTTTTTTTTTATTTAAAAAATGTCGTTTATGATATGTACATATAGCCATATAGCCATATAGCCTAACTGGCTATTGTATATACAAGATACGAGAAATTTTTTGATATAATGTTCTATCGAATCACTGGTTTTCTATAAGAGAAATAATATTTATTTCTTCAGTGTATAAATTTATATATGATTTCTTTGAATATATTAAAAAAACAGATTGCATATGTACAATGTGTTTCAAAATGTCGATGACCGCGAGATGCGGACAAAAATATTATTTATTTTACGGCAAAAATTTTTTTATTTTCTGAAAGTAGAGACTGTTAAAAATGTGTTCCTAAAAAAAAATTAAAAATTTTGAAAATTTACAAAGTTCTAGTCATTTTAATACGGTAACTTCAGGAATCGAGTATTTTACTTCAAAACTTCAAATGTATTTTTCTCGAAACTATCCAATCAACTCAAATTTTGCAGTAAAATAGGAATCGTAGTATATTCAAAAATGGTGTTGCAGTGATTGGGGAATCTCAGGATGATGCAACTGAGAGTTGAATAGAATGTTTTCTTAAGGTAAAAAGTAGCCTATAACCATCTCTGTTTTCCAAGCAATTTCTCTGCAAAGTTTCAAGTTGATTGATTAAGTTGTTGACGCGTGAAAGCAAGACAAATAAATAAACAAACTCACCTTTGCATAAGCATTTTACATACTGTATGTGGCTTGGAAAATATTTACATTTTTTAAAAATTATTTGAAAATTTTTAGTATACGCGGTACATTTAAGTACATTCGTATGTCCATCTCTGTTTATGTAATAGTCGTTTATTTCTTTCTAAAATGAATATTGGGTATTGTTTTCTTCTTTAATTTTGCATTCATAGTTTTAAAATTTCACTTTAGTCAATATTGTCTATATGTTCGTATGTATGTGTGTGTGTGTGTGTGTGTGTGTGTGTATGTACGGTTGTAAACGGCCATTATATTTGACAGTATCGGATCCAAAATATTGAGATTTTTCAAAACTGCACAATTTTATTCTTGCTTACCCAATTTGGATTATACTAGACCAAAGGATATCGAGCATTTCAAAAAACGAATTTTGTATCGGTTAAAATATTGTGAATGCGTGAACTTCACGCAATTGAAGTAAGAAATTCTAACAGAATTACTCTAAAAAGTAATTTTTTTAGTTGTGTTTTTCACCTGAGGATGGCGTAATGGCCGAAGCGACTCGTGTTTATACGATTTTTGTTGTGAAAAGTGACAAAGCAACGATCTCATGTTTTTTAATATGGATTTTCACAAAGTAAACCTTTCCAATATTAATTATTTAACAGAATTACTGTTTTCATTACCCTCATTATACAGAATGAATCGTAAGTAATGGATCCAATTTTAACGGTACGTTTAAAAGGAAAAATAATTATATTTTGCTTAAGGATATTTGGGAGATACAATCGGCGATAAAAGTACATAAAATTAGAAATTTCGTGAATAATTAATTGCATTGTATAACAAACTATGAGGTAAATAAATAGTTATCTTTGCTAAATAATAGCTATCCCTACAACTGCTTGTACAATACATAAAGCTATAGCTATCAGCTGACTACAATAACTGAGTACATTCTGAAAATTTTTGGGAGAAATTTCAAAAAGTATGAGACGATTGAAAATTTAGTATAGAATGTTCTTCATTAAATGTTGAGGTCCCTGTGAAAATTTTAAACCGATTCGCTAAGCCGTTAAAAAGTTATTTAATCTGTTCTGTCGTCGAATTTCCATAAGAGTACGTGTAAAATTACAGTTTTTTTTTCAATAACTTTTTAACGGCTTAGTGAATCGGTTTAAAATTTTTACAGGGGCCTTAGTGTTTAACGAGGAACATTCTACTAAATTTTCAATCGTCATACTTTTTTGAAATTCCACCAAAAATTCTCAGAATGTATTCAGCTCTTGTAGTCAGCTGAGAGCTATAGTTTTATGTATTGTAGCTAGTGATGTCGAATCGAGATGCAGTTAGTCGATTAATCGACTAAAGTTGTTTTTCCGACAAAATTAGTCATTAGTCGAAAATATCGAGCATAGAATAGTCGATTAATCCACTAAATGTTTGGTCGAATTCATGAATAGGGTAACCTATGTAACTCTTTCCAAAACAATGTTTTGAATTTAATTATTGACTTTTATTTTTAGTTTTCATTTTTTCGAGTCTAATAAATAATGCTGTTAAATTAACTGTTAAATTAGTCGTTTTTAGTAATTTAAAAAAAAAATATTTGTCATTTTAGTCATTTAGTCGAGGGTAAAATAGTCGACTAAAAAGTAACTAAATTTAAACAAAATTAGTCGACTAAACCGATTAATCCATCAATCATCCGACATCACTCTATTGTGTACAAGCAGTTGTAGTGATAACTATTATTTAGCAAAGATAACTATTTATTTACCTCATAGTTTGTTATACAACGCAATTATTCACGAATTACTAATTTTATGTACTTTTGTCTCCGATTGTACCTCCCAAACATCCTTAACTTAACGAGTGACAATAAAAAAAATTCTTTCCCACTGATGACTATTTCCTTCTCCATTATGTCGTTCCGATATGCACTGTCCAATTCTGACTGATTAACTGTCTTCTCTATTTTCGGCTTTTGCCTTATATATTCTGAAGTTGGTAATGTGTTTCTTCTGAATCTTTCTGAAAAGTTCTTGGTTTTGTTTTCTTGAATCACTTCTAGACGTTTCTGATGGGTTCTCGAACATTCTATCCATTACATAAAAAAATGATTCAATAAAAATGTTTCGATATTTGAATGCCGTACCTGTAATAATTGCAAATTTGTATATATGTACATATATTGTACTGGAAGAATAAAGATTGGTCATATTATTAGCCTGAAGATATACACGTATTAAACAAATAGCAACTGATATAAGACATAATGTGCATATAGAAAATATATATACAAAATAAGAATGCACGGGATTAGGGTTGCCACACGTCCGGATAAAGCCGGACACAGTCAGGCTTTTTGATTGCGTGTCCGGTCAAATTAGACGGTGTTCGGCCTGTCCGGCTTTTGTTAGGCGCTTTAAATTTGACCATTTTTTTTTTCTTTTTTATATTGCCCGCCCGTGATTTGATTCATGAATCCTTTTTAACTTTTTTTTTTTTTGTAATTGCTTTTCAGAATTCCTTATTATTTGTCAATATTATTTTTCCCATTCCGGGTCATTTCTTTAGTAGGTCAACATTGGTCAAAAGAACGCAACAAATTAAATGTCGATACCATAGCTAAAATGTTGGTTGTACAATTTAATTTTAAAAATTTGACTTGTAAAGGGTTTTACAATTTAATTTTAAAAGAAAATGAGCTTTTAAAGCAGATGTCTGCAAGTGAAAAATATTAATTAATTTATGTTACAATTAATTTAAAGTTTATTTAGTTCATTAGTGTTTTGTTTAATTTTGTTTCTCATTGCAAATTGCAATAGTAGTTACGGTAGTTAATGCTAAATATTATTGCCATGCAATTATTGACATTAATATTGTAATGAATATTGAATGATTAATAATAAGAAAAACTTATTCAATCAATTTTATTGTTGTTTCATTAGAATTTAAAAAAAAAATTAATTATAAATAAAAAGGTAATTGATAAAAAAGCCATGTTTTACTTTTTAAAAAAATAGTCGTGTTATACTAAGACTAAAAAATTAAGGGTATCCGGCTTTTTTATCCAAATGTCCGGCTTTTCGGTTTTAAGATCTGGCAACCCTACACTGGATGCATGTATTACGATACATGTCAGCAAATGTCCCCACAATCTATAAATGCACAAATATTTTCCTGTTTCGTTTATTTCCCCTTTAATATCAAAATAGCAATGTTTTTATGAGTTGGTACAATTTTTTTTTTTGGTGAGGTTCTTATTTACTTGTCCCGAAACAATTTTATAGTCGAAAAATTCAATTTAGTTAATTACACAATTCTATCAAAATGGATAAGTGCAATCCATAAATTAAAAATGATTCTATGAACTCACAACAGTTATTTCATTTGAAGTGATTCAGTTTGAAAGCTTAATTTTCAAATTAATTCCGTTTTTTTTTATTGTTTTGCAGCCAAGCGGATTTAGTAAAAAGTTAAAATTAGTATTTATTCATCGAGGTAGTTTAGAATTTAAAATTAAATATTTTGTCTGAAAACTTTCTGTCTCTCCATCTGTTGTAGAGGTTTTTCTCGAATACTATGTAACGTAGGAAATTAAAATCTTAGTCAACAACGATTGGAAAAAAAAATTATTTTCGATTAAAATAGGAGGTCAGACTGACTCAAAAAAAAATGTCAGTTAATATATCGTGTGAGGTATCATTTGAAAAATTTTTAGCTCAATGATCTTAATGATATAACTCAAAATTTAACTGAACGAATTTGAAATGTAACAGCTCCTTCCATTTTAAAATGCGTTACTACGTCTCTCTCATTACAAATTCGCTCGACTATAACAACGATAAAGAAACTACTACAATTTTATTTTTGTTAAACATATAAAATTAACATTTATATTTGTATTTAATCAAAATTTTATGCGGTGACATAATTAAAACGCCATCGGTGAATATTTGTTTAAACAATCAATCACATTGGAGACACAGTTAACAATGTTTGGGTTATGCAACATAAATGTACATTTTTATTCACTTATAGGCAATAGGCATATGTATAAGGTCCAGTCCACCATAACTGAACGGGCATCAGTACTAGGCCAACTATAACTGAACGGGCACATTGTGTCTGTGTGTGACATTCGTCACTTGTCGATCGAATCTGTTTTAACTGTCTCGTTTTTGGCGTCACTTTGATTTTGCAACGTAAAGCCAGTTTCAAACGGTAAACGACTGTAAAAAAAATTGTGAAAATTTATTCAAATTTTAACTTATTTCTGTATAGATTTTGACGCGAGAAAATTGATCCTCTTCATAACTAGTGTTAATGCATGATGTTCGTATAAATATAGGCTGGTTTTTTTAAGGGCTCTAATAAAATTTTTGAACCTGTGTTGACTTTGTTGTTATAGCTGCAATAATTTTCAATATACAGTAGACTAGTGACTCCCGATGGGAACCATTGGTGTTATATCTTCAGTCAGCCGAAATTTTTTCGAATAAATTTTAAGTAGTCTTTTACATATGCAGTGTAGAATGTTTAAAAGAATTTTTATAGTAACACCCTTTTCGGTTACTTTTTTTTCTATGATTAAGGTACCATCACAGTGTGATCGGCCGAAAAATAGTCAATTTTCACAATTTTTTTTTCGGATGGATAGGATGGGGGTATGGGAATGAATTTTTTTTACGATTAATATCACTATTTAACAACTCTCGAACGAAACGTCTTACGTTTATGAAATTTGGTGAAAATATTGGAAGTCCAAAACCGTTGGACGGGTTTGTTAACCAGACACGTCCGATGCCCGGAAGATGATTTTTTTGGCAATTTTCGTGAATAAAATTAGTTTCTTGCCAAAATTACCCCTTATTCAAAAATGTTTGTGAAATTTTTTCACACCATTGGAAAAAGGAGAAAAATTCACAAAAAAAAGGTCTCCAAATTATTATTCTATGTCAACTAGTTACCAAGAAAAACTAACTTTTATAAACGAAAATTCGCTATGTTATGCAGGATGTTGCGACAGGGGTATTTTTTATAATTATTATAATTTTTTGAAAAAAAGTGTCTTTATAAAAGGGCGAAATTTGGTGCCCACGATTGCGGCCGCAGTTTTTATCTGAACAAAAAAAAAAAAAAAATTAAATGGATTAATCAATCTGTGGCTAAGCCGCTATGTTTCTATGGGAGCTTCTTTTTTTGAAATTTGAAAAAATGGCGGCGGTTTTAATAAAGGGTACAAAATTTTTTACAGTTTTCCGTGTGAAAAAATAGGAAGATTTCAAAAAAGAAAAGCTTCCATAGGAACATAGCGGTTTATCTACAGATTGACAATACATTTGATTTTTTTTTTTCAGATAAAAATTGCGGCCGCAATCGTTGGCACCGAATTTCGACCTTTTTTAAAGACACTTTTTTCAAAAAATTATAACAATTATAAAAAATAAATAAAAATAAATTAAAAAAATATTTTTGTATTGCTAAATAGTGGTATTAACCGTAAAAAAAAATTCATCCCCATTTCCCCATCCTAACCATCCGAAAAAAAAATTGTGAAAATTGACTATTTTTCGGCCGATCACACTGTGATGGTACCTTAATATAAATATTTATTAAAAGACAATTTTTACATGATTTAATTGATTAATTATTTAATTATTTATAATATGTTGATGGCGCTAAAATTTATGTTAGAAAAAATGTTAATTAATTAATAAGTGAAACACATTTATGTTTGAAAAAATCGTGGACCATAATTACATGCCAATCACCACACGAAAAATATATTTTTAATTCTAATCTAAACCTAATTATTATTTGTAATTGATTGATCTAAGACATTTTAAAATTATAGTTCATTCAACGATGGCTTTCAATATACACATAGGAATCATTTTAGAAGTACAATAGAGTCTGGATAATCGGTATCTATGTACAGTTTGGTCCGTTTAACGTTAATAAAATATTTAAGTAAATAAATATGAAAATAATTTGCGTTGTCAACTTTTCACTATATTTAAATTGTTTTCGAGCGACTAGCTCATCATCAGGTATCCCTCAATCTTGTTTGATACCTGGTGATGAGCTAATCGCTCGAAAACAATTTAAATATAGTGAAAAGTTGACAACGCAAATTGTTTTCATATTTATTTATAATATGGATTTTCACAAAGTAAATCTTTTTAGTGTTAATTATTTAAAATATTTAAGAGTTGGGTTTAATAAAATGATAGTTAGGTTTGACACAAATAGCTAGAGAGTCGAAGTTTGGATAAAAAAATAAGGTTACGAGTCAACTTTCCTGTTTTACCTCATCGTCACTAAGAAAAACTTGAAGCCTAGTTCATAATCCTATAATTTATTTATTGATAAGAAGTGATAAAGTGATTTTTATAAAGTAAATCCTTCAAATGTAAATTATTTATAACAAACTAGCGAATTCAACATCTGTTGAAACGACTCGTATACCAACTATTGCAAAATGTTTGTACTAATACAGAAACGTTCACGGGCGTGCGCACAACTCATCAAAGTTTCATCAAAATCGGAACGTATTTATTGATAAACCTCAATATTGGAGCTATTTAAATAATTCTTTTACAGTCAGAGTTAGGACGTTAAACCAAAAAATCAGGTTTTTGCTTGGAAAATTTTTTTTATAAAAACGAAAAAAGAAGACAAAATGAGAATTAAAAGCTTTTTTCTACATATATTCAGGTATACAAAAAAAATTTTTTTTGAATGAACAAAAATATAAAATGGCGGCCCATACACGATTATCTCGAAACAACATTTTTTAAATATAGTGAAATCAAAACAATTTATAATCATGTTTGATAGCATAAATGTGTCTACAAATTTGATCTTTTGCCTCTTATGAATGCGCTACTGATCCAAGTAAAACGTTTTTAAAATAATTGTTTCATTTGATGTAGATCCGGTTGATCTAACTACCTACAAACGAAGTCGCTAAGTACTCTAGTGCATCAATACATCGAATATGTTTATACAAATGTCTTATATAGTTAAAGTCAATAATTAAGATACAAATTAATTAATCTTGTGAAATCATTTTAATACTTTAAATATTTAATTAATTGGTATATAGTGTATTACACCAGTCAGACAACTTTTTTTCAAAACTATTAACCATTTCAAACATTGACAATTATTTTTTTTATTTGATTTTTTGATTTCAATTCAAAAATCATTTGAATTATTACGATTGAAATGTCAAGTTCAATTTTACAGGCACCAAAAAAAAGTCGAAAAATTTTCAACACCTTAAACACCTAAAGTAGCGGTCGTTAACCTTTTCTTTTTCAAAAAGAGTCATTTTTAAACCATACAATCATACCAATATTTTTGTAGGTTTTTAAGGATGTTTGGGAGGTACAATCGGAGATAAAAGTACATGAAATTAGAAATTCGTGAATAATTGCGTTGTATAACAAACTATGAGGTAAATAAATAGTTATCTTTGTTAAATAATAGCTATCACTACAACTGATTGTACAATACATTAAACTATAGCTCTCAGCTGAGTACAAGAGCTGAGTACATTCTGAGGATTTTTCAGAGAATTTCAAAATGCTACGAGACGATTGAAAATTTAGCAGAATATTCCTCATTAAATACTAAGGCTCCTGTGAAAATTTCAAACCGATTCACTAAGCCGTTAAAATCTGTTCTGTTTTCGAATTTCCATAAGAGTACGTGTAAAATTAGTCTTTTTTTTTAAATAACATTTTAACGGCTTAGTGAATCGGTTTGAAATTTTCACAGGGGCCTTAGTATTTAATGGGGAACATTATACTAAATTTTCAATCGTCTCGTAGCATTTTGAAATTCTCCGAAAAATCCTCAGAATGTACTCAGCTCTTGTAGTCAGCTGAGAGCTATAGTTTGATGTATTGTACAATCAGTTGTAGTGATAGCTATTATTTAACAAAGATAACTATCTATTTACTTCATAGTTTGTTATACAACGCAATTATTCACGAATTTCTAATTTCATGTACTTTTATCTCCGATTGTACCTCCCAAACATCCTTAATGCTGAAATTTGTGACAGTTTTTAGGTAAAGTTACTGAAAAAAAATGTTTAATTTGGTTTATTCACTGCGCACTGTATGGAACCCTAATTATGTGAGACCCACTCGTTCTTTGGTGATTTTTTTGTAACTGCTTGTTTTTAGAAAAATTTCTTCATTTGGAACCAAAAGTTTGGACTTTTTGGAGTCGAAATCGACGCTTCGCAGCATCCTTGTTAGAAACTATGAAGATGTGACAGACAGACAGATGGACATGGACGAACGTACCGAAAATTTTCTGGGGAATCCCCCCCCCCCCAAAAAAAAAATGAGAAAAAACTTATATTTTATACATTGTATGGTTAACATAGGCGTATTTCGGCTGTCTAGATCGATTTTTTTGTATTTTCATCATGGTTCACAATTTTATCACATTGTACCTATATTACATGTTGTGTTAACTTTACGCCCCGCCGTTGTCTGTGTGTTATGTGTGAATTGAGGCGAAAGGTGAAAAACGACAATGTTACAATGGTGTATTAAATACAATACAAAAATTATCCAATAATTTAGACATAAGAAATTTGAGTATTTTTGTCATATTAATAAATATATGGTATGTTTGTCAAGCATATTTAAAAGTGTGGTTCGAGAGCCCAACGTGATTTTCACGCGTGATGTGTGTATGGATATTGATAGTAAGACGAGTGAAAATAAGGAAATTTTTTCCCACAGTTTTCTGAACAGCCCCTCGAGTAGATTTAATTCAAAATTTATGCACATTGATCGAAAACTTTTTAAAAAATAAAGTGTTTTGTCAATTAACCCTTTGCACTCGATAGGCGCCGCTACGGCGACACAATAAATACCCTTTGCACTCGAAAGGCGCCTGTCAGGCGCCATCCTATTCTTTACTTCAAATATCACACTAAGGAAAATTATAAAATTTAATATTAAAATATAATGTTTGTAATATGCAAATAAAAATAAAATATGTAAGTGAACTACTTTTGTTTAAAATACTTATCTTTGATATAATACAATTTTTTATTAAAACTACTGTCGAGTAGCTGAGTACCCATACTAAAAAATAGTTCGAGTGCAAAGGATTAAAATTCTTTTTGACGATTTCTACAATTTTCCAAAATAATAACCAAAACTGCGTCCAAGTTTCAGACATCCAAATATGGCAGACTAATGGAAATGCTTATTGAAAAAAATTATACCGGATGATAAATGATTTTTCTCGAAACGATTCATTCGATTGTGATCAAATTTTGATGAGCTGCTATGCGAACGTCCACGAAGGTTTCTAAATTAGTACAATCATTTTACAATAGATGGCGCGTGACAGGGATAATTGGTCGGTATATATTTCCATTATTTGTGTTTTTAGTTTACGAAAAACTGTTTCATTCTGTAACGGGTTTTATCCGTCTAATCATGATATTCTTTTTATTTTCAGGCTGGAAATTATCTTGGCTGTAAATATCAACTTTGAAAAGGTAAGATGACATATTTGACGATCGCCTCTTGGACTATACGGCTTCTTCGACGGACGTTATAAACTTCAATGTTTTTTTTTTCTTTTTACACAGTAGCCGAACTGTACACATATATATGGCTGTACAGTAGTGTATATTATTATTATAACACGGGTTAACAAGAGTAGATTTGGGAATAATCCCCGCTGATAACTATTATATCCCCGTTGATAACTATAGCATATACAACGTCATCCAATTGGTATTAAATGATTGTGACCCGTAAAAAAATTCTTTGTGTGGTATTACATGACTGTATTTCTTTGAAGGGATGACAAAAATGGCGTCCATTTTGAGTTCAATATTTCGTAAACGAGGTACAATAACGAAAAATAGTAAAATGAACCGAAACAAGATATTTAAATTGGTTTATTTACTTCAATTTTTTCTATAGTCGATCAGAGTAAATGGTTACTTGTGTAGGGTGTTAATATTGTTTTGCACGAAACTGTTCATACAGATTATACACTGTGAATCTCATTTTCATTACCTATTTATTTAAATTTATCAAGTGTTAAAATTCAATCAACCAAACATAATAAGTGTTTTTTGGATGTAATTTTTTTCTCTTGAATATGTAAGACATTATAGTTGTTTAATGTTAATGAAAATATTCAAATAATTTTATTTTTGAAAAAATTTTTGAGTTACTAAGGATTATGTCCACTGTGCGGTTATCCATTTTGTGGTCAAATATGAAAAAATTGTCCTGTTTACAGCAAAAAATTTTAACAATATCATGTACCTACTTTTTTTCGTTTTTCTTCTACAAGTTCTATTCGTATAATAATTCTTAAATCTGCGTTTTTTCGCTTCAGTCATAAAAGCTTTAACTGTATTTTTTAATGTGCGATCAGCTCGACCAACCAAACTATTTTAGTCAAATATTCTCACTTTCATATTTCTGTGGATACTGACATATTTTCTATAGTTCCATTGTGGGAATCCCCCCCCCCCCAAAAAAAAAATGAGAAAAAACTTATATTTTATACATTGTATGGTTAACATAGGCGTATTTCGGCTGTCTAGATCGATTTTTTTGTATTTTCATCATGGTTCACAATTTTATCACATTGTACCTATATTACATGTTGTGTTAACTTTACGCCCCGCCGTTGTCTGTGTGTTATGTGTGAATTGAGGCGAAAGGTGAAAAACGACAATGTTACAATGGTGTATTAAATACAATACAAAAATTATCCAATAATTTAGACATAAGAAATTTGAGTATTTTTGTCATATTAATAAATATATGGTATGTTTGTCAAGCATATTTAAAAGTGTGGTTCGAGAGCCCAACGTGATTTTCACGCGTGATGTGTGTATGGATATTGATAGTAAGACGAGTGAAAATAAGGAAATTTTTTCCCACAGTTTTCTGAACAGCCCCTCGAGTAGATTTAATTCAAAATTTATGCACATTGATCGAAAACTTTTTAAAAAATAAAGTGTTTTGTCAATTAACCCTTTGCACTCGATAGGCGCCGCTACGGCGACACAATAAATACCCTTTGCACTCGAAAGGCGCCTGTCAGGCGCCATCCTATTCTTTACTTCAAATATCACACTAAGGAAAATTATAAAATTTAATATTAAAATATAATGTTTGTAATATGCAAATAAAAATAAAATATGTAAGTGAACTACTTTTGTTTAAAATACTTATCTTTGATATAATACAATTTTTTATTAAAACTACTGTCGAGTAGCTGAGTACCCATACTAAAAAATAGTTCGAGTGCAAAGGATTAAAATTCTTTTTGACGATTTCTACAATTTTCCAAAATAATAACCAAAACTGCGTCCAAGTTTCAGACATCCAAATATGGCAGACTAATGGAAATGCTTATTGAAAAAAATTATACCGGATGATAAATGATTTTTCTCGAAACGATTCATTCGATTGTGATCAAATTTTGATGAGCTGCTATGCGAACGTCCACGAAGGTTTCTAAATTAGTACAATCATTTTACAATAGATGGCGCGTGACAGGGATAATTGGTCGGTATATATTTCCATTATTTGTGTTTTTAGTTTACGAAAAACTGTTTCATTCTGTAACGGGTTTTATCCGTCTAATCATGATATTCTTTTTATTTTCAGGCTGGAAATTATCTTGGCTGTAAATATCAACTTTGAAAAGGTAAGATGACATATTTGACGATCGCCTCTTGGACTATACGGCTTCTTCGACGGACGTTATAAACTTCAATGTTTTTTTTTTTCTTTTTACACAGTAGCCGAACTGTACACATATATATGGCTGTACAGTAGTGTATATTATTATTATAACACGGGTTAACAAGAGTAGATTTGGGAATAATCCCCGCTGATAACTATTATATCCCCGTTGATAACTATAGCATATACAACGTCATCCAATTGGTATTAAATGATTGTGACCCGTAAAAAAATTCTTTGTGTGGTATTACATGACTGTATTTCTTTGAAGGGATGACAAAAATGGCGTCCATTTTGAGTTCAATATTTCGTAAACGAGGTACAATAACGAAAAATAGTAAAATGAACCGAAACAAGATATTTAAATTGGTTTATTTACTTCAATTTTTTCTATAGTCGATCAGAGTAAATGGTTACTTGTGTAGGGTGTTAATATTGTTTTGCACGAAACTGTTCATACAGATTATACACTGTGAATCTCATTTTCATTACCTATTTATTTAAATTTATCAAGTGTTAAAATTCAATCAACCAAACATAATAAGTGTTTTTTGGATGTAATTTTTTTCTCTTGAATATGTAAGACATTATAGTTGTTTAATGTTAATGAAAATATTCAAATAATTTTATTTTTGAAAAAATTTTTGAGTTACTAAGGATTATGTCCACTGTGCGGTTATCCATTTTGTGGTCAAATATGAAAAAATTGTCCTGTTTACAGCAAAAAATTTTAACAATATCATGTACCTACTTTTTTTCGTTTTTCTTCTACAAGTTCTATTCGTATAATAATTCTTAAATCTGCGTTTTTTCGCTTCAGTCATAAAAGCTTTAACTGTATTTTTTAATGTGCGATCAGCTCGACCAACCAAACTATTTTAGTCAAATATTCTCACTTTCATATTTCTGTGGATACTGACATATTTTCTATAGTTCCATTGTGGAAATATTTACAACAATGGAAATGTAAATGCATCAGATGTGCTATTTTAGAGATATTGGTTTTTGTAGAGAAACTTACAGTGGACAAACTTTATTTTCCTACCTTAGACGATGACGTAACTTCAGAGAATTCGTTACCAGCTACAAAATATTGAGTATAAAATGATGGTCGTGTTTTACTGATGAACACTTGCTGATGTAATCCAATCTGCGTTTAAAAATGCAAAATAAAATTAAAAAACCAAAGATGTTTGTTAGAAAAAATAGATTTTAATAACTTGGCAGCCTTTTGTGGCAATCATTATACTGAAGTATATTTTGGGCATTAGATCAGTGGAAAATAGTGATGAGCAAATGCAAGACCAAGACCAAGACTGTCAAGTGAGTAGTTTGAATCTTGGTCTTGGTCTTGCAAAATGCAGTCTTGGTCTTGGTATTGCTGAAAAATCTTGCACTTTCGTGCATTTTTTTTATTAGCGAATTCTTTCCTTCTAAAATCAGAATTTTCACTCTTTACGGTATCCTATGGTAATTAGGTATACTTTCAAACTATTTAAATATTTTAGCAAGAGTCTTGCTTTTTTCTTGGCCTTGCTCACTTAAGTCTTGGTATTGGTCTTGCAGCCATACTTATAGTCTTGGTCTTGGTCTTGGTATACATAGTCTTGATCTTGGTCTTGGTCTTGGTCTTGCAAAAAATGCAAGACCAACACAAGACTGCAAGACCAAGACGAATTTTGCTCATCACTAGTGGAAAATGGGTAAAATTATCGGTTTCTGTAAGTACCCTACTATGGGGGACTTCCACAGAAAGATTTTTTAAAATGAAGTTCCTATAACTAATCTAATTCCTATAATTAATCTAACAGGATTAAATTATTTTTTACAACAAATAAAAAAATCGTTACTTGTCGCCCCCTACGTTGAGGCCCTGTCTGGCCCCCGGCTTGCGAACAATGGTATTAATTACTTCATATTTAACGAAACAGATCACAGGCGACTTTTTGAAGATATTCCCGGCACTTATTCACTTATAAACAAATATGGGAATGAGGGCTCTTTATACTAACTATATTTTACGTTGTTTAGGGTGTATTATTTTTTTTTTGTGCATGGGTTACATACAATGCACAACATGTAAGCGTGGTTGATATACTGTAAGAGTCCGTCAAGTAGTATATATTGTGTTCGAATTCATTCTTAGTCTTGCCCATGCTTTTTTCTTTTTTTTTATAGAATTTATTTATTTATTATTTAGTTTTAATGTATTAAATATTTAAAGGGTTCATTTTCGCCGTGTGTGTTGAGTTGGGGAGGCGCATACAGGGGATAAATACACGCGTTTTGGACCAATTGTAAACGGTGTTGAACGGCCATAATGGTATCAGTTTTGTTTAATAAACACGGAATTTTTTTTGAATGAAAATTAATTTTTATGGTGTGATGACTCCGCCCAATGCCGAAATAAAAAATTTCATAGCGGGCATTTTGGAACAATACCGTCTGTAATTGTGATTAATTGCATATGTATGTAATTTGTGTTTGAATAAAAAATGTGTATGTGAATTTACAAAATTAAGGTGGAATAATTGATTTAAATGGGGTTTGTAATTACAAATACGGTATTTTGATCAAAAATAAAAATGGTGTTTGATTAGCGTTCAAAAGATTGGTTCAAGTAATTTGGATGGATTTTTTTTTAAAATGCTTTCTGGCTCAGTTTCAGAACCAGTGGATAAAGTATATATGCATTATGAAAATGTTTTCTTTGTCATTTTCCCTCTCCTTTCCGTCCCTATTATCCTCCATCTTAATCCAGATTTCAAGTTCTCATGCTTTTCTCTTAAAAAATTAAAACATAAGAAGTTTGTTTAAACAAATGGATTTTTGAAAAAAATAAATATCATTTTTTTTTTGTTTTATTTCAAATCTATATCATAAATAATATTGATAATCGATGCGAAAATTTTTTTTAAAAATGATACATAATAAATAATAAATTAATTAAAAATTGAAAAATTTTAACAAAATATAATTTGGTTAAAAACAGCACTACAAAAGATCGCGATGTCTGTGACGTCATAAAGGTAATATGTCAAAAGTGTCAAAATTATTAAAATTTAGTAGGAAAAGTTATTGGTGGTTGTTTCATTGATTTCGACGTTCAAAATCTTGAAGGACATTTTTTCCGGATTTATTTTTGTATTGCTATCACAAAGTGATACAAAACAAGCTCGATATTTCTTTAAATTCAATACGTTATTCAATACAGTGATGTTTATAGCAAGCCATAATTTGGATAGAAACACAATTTCATAGTAATTATAATTTCATAGCAACAATAATCTAATTGAAAATAAAAAGACAGTAGTGTACCTATGTTCAGGCCATATAACCTTTATTACGTCACATAAGCGCTCGGGAAATATCGGCTCGTTATCGGTTCTAAGTTTAAAAATTTATTTTTAATTTAATATCACTTCTTAATTATTACGTTTAAAAAAAAATAAAAAGAGTTTTCTTATAAAACTTATATATGATCTTTCCATTTATGACAAAAAAAATTTTTCTTCAAAAACTTAATTTATTCATTAGAATACCAAAAAAAATTTTTTTTTTAATCAAGTTTTAGAAAACAAAAATCACTGTCCGAAGACGTCAGTTTAAATTGATTTTTTAATATTTTCCATCCAACTTCAAGCTTAGCCACCATTGCTACTCAAAAGAAAGATATATGTTCCTCTTTACGTCTAATATTTTTAAATCAAGGACATCGATAACTATAGATGTGACTGCTCAGGTGATCACTGTTACTTAGAACACTGTGATTTGCACTGAGCAGAGAACATATTGCTCTGCTCTTTAACTTAACTGTTCTCTTAACTGCTCTTTTGGAACTGTTCTTTTAAACTACTTTTTTTAAAATATTTTTTTTGAATTGTGGTAAGTGTTATACCTCCTACAGTGATCGCTGCTATTAGAACACTGTTATTTGTACTTATTCATCCTGTTCTTGTCTTTTTGTCCACCAACAATTTTTTTTACGTATTCTTACATATTTTCAGCTATAGTATTGGAGTTTAGTGTGGTAGGTAGTCAGTTTGCACCATATATATATTAGCCCGTATTCAGTTCTTAGAACTAAGAATAATTGTAACTTTATCTTTTAACTTGTCTACTTTTTAAATATTCTTTAATTGTTTGAAGTTAGTTAAAGGGTGCGTATTTTTTTGAACTAAAATGGAGAGGAAAAAAACAAGTGTAATTTGGTTGCATTTTAATTCCAACAATAAAACTTCAATAACAAATTTAAGAAGACGTATGAATGTGAGACGAAACTAATGAGACCTAATGAGATCACACACACACACACACACACACACACACATACACATACATATATATATATATATATATATATATATATATATATATATATATATATATATATATATATATATATGTATATATTATATATTATATATATATATATATATATATATATATATATATATATATATATATATATATATATATATATATATATATATATATATATATAGGGAAAACTGTGATTATATCACTACTATGGTCACTGCTACTACAAACTGCTCTTTAACTTAACTGCTCTCGGCGATCACTGCTCAGTAAAAATCACTACTAAGCCCACCTCTATCGATAACTGTTAAGTGTCGATTGAGCCCGGTTTACGGTATTACAAAAATAATTCTCAATGTACTATTACGCGTGTATTATATAACAGAACTTTTTCAAGTTGACAAAATAGTTAGATGAAAGTTTTACACGTACATATTTGACGGTGTGGCGTAGTGAAAATGAGGAAAATCAATTGTGCCACGCAACAGGTGTTACGTTAGTTTTCAAACAAATTCAAAGCTCCCACTTTAACCTAATTTTTCTTTTCACTTTCTCCACGTGTATACAAAAGAAAATGTGCGCATAATAGACGGGGCTACCTACACCAAAAATTTGAATACCATTTATATCGGCACGCTTTTAATTCGTATTTGATATTTATTTTCTTATAATTGTTCTGGTAGATTTAAAGAGACTATACTCGGAAGACGATTTCTTTCGTTCAAAGATTAAAAATTTCTTTTTTTTTTTTTAATCAAAGAAATAATTTTTTGAATCAAAGAAATTATTTTTTTGATTCAAAGAAATATTTCTTTAATTACTGAAAAAAAAATAGTCAAAAAATATTTTTTTATTTCAAAATAATATTTTCTGGATTCAAAAAAATACTTTTTTTGATTTAAAAAAATAATTTTTTTGGTTCAAAGAAAACAAAATCAAAGAAATTTTTAATCTCTGAACAAAGAAATCGTTTTGAGAGTGTAAAAATAGTAATAAATTTCAAAAGAAATTCAATTGGCTTAGTGATGAGCAAAGTAAGTCTTGGTCTTGCAGTCTTGTCTTGGTATTGCATTTTTTGCAAGTCCAAGACCAAAAACCAAGACTATGTATACCAAGACCAAGACCAAGACTATAAGTATGGCTGCAAGACCAATACCAAGACTGAAGTGAGCAAGACCAAGAAACAAGCAAGACTCTTGCTAAACTATTTAGATAGTTTGAAAGTATACGTAATTGATACCGTAAAGAGCGAAAATTCTGATTTTAGAAGGAAAGAATTCGCTAATAAAAAAATATGCAGGAAAGTGCAAGATTTTTCAGCAATACCAAGACTAAGACCAAGACCAAAACTCAAACTACTCTATTAAGACCAAGATCAAGATTCTTAATGCAAGAACACGACCAAGACTAAGACTTGACAGTCTTGGTCTTGGTCTTGTATTTGCTCATCACTAAATTGGCCAGGGCCTCTTAGCTATTGAACAGGAGAAGCTATATAAAACGGACTTGAAAGAGTTAATTGTAGTGATTTTGGCACTGTAAAGGCTGTGAATACATGAAAAACCGAAATTTTATATTTTGAAATAATGGTCCCTTTTTCAATTTTTGTTTTCGTACCCAGCTTTTCTACTTACGTTTCTGATTCTTGCACTAGTAATGTATTTAAAATTGTAAAAAAAAAAAAAATATTTCTTTCAAATATTAAATAAAACTTACGTAACGTTTCTAGGAATGACTTGATTATCGAATTTAATGAAAACATTTAGCATAAAGCTTGTATTTATCGTTTATAACTTGAAATATAATAGTTTAATGATTATTTTAACTTATCGTGAATGAAGTCCACAACTATTGATTCATTCAAATAGAAGCCAATTAATTGTTAATTATCAAAGTTACAAATATGTAGTACATATTTATTTTTTTGTAGAGTTAAAAACAATTAATCAGTGGTACACACGTCCAGTGATTTAAAATCCCGCGAAAAATATTTTTAGTGGCTGTGGTGACATCTAACAATAAAATTATGTGATTATAGTTTAACAGTATCGAAATGTAGTGGCTAATTTTTCAAAAAATTTGTGATTATTATTTAATTTTTAAATGAAAATTGTTAAAAATGTTGTGATATGTGAACCTTTAGGACGGGGGAAAAAGAATTCCCAAAATTTATAAAAGGCGTCACTTAGAACAGGGGTTTCTAAGGTTTTGCATCGACGGGTCAATCTGTAAGTAAAAAAATATTTAGTTCATCAAAAATATATGCTTTTCAGTGAAATAATTTTGTAATTTTAACTGGCATAGTAAAATTGTTTGTTTTTTTTCTCCCTATAAATTCGAGATAGTAGATGATCTAACAGTGCGGACCGCATTTACCTTTAAATCACGCTTTGGCAACCCTGGTTTAGACTCAAAAAAAAAGACAAAATTTTTAAACGTAGTATATTATTAGTTTTTACCGATAAATCATCCAAAAATTTAAGTGCAAATTTAAATTAATAAAAAAATTGTTTAGATATTTCGTCTTTTTTGAAATTTTGCAAAATTTTTTCTAAAAAAATTCAATAAAATTTACGACTCTCGCAAGTGACATGTTTGTGTTAGAACAGTATTTATACAGTAAATGAAACGCTCAACTTTACAAAAACATCACTTTTGTTTAATTGATTCGGAGACATGTTTCGATCCAATGGATCATTATCATATCCGTCTGTATGATCATTATTAATAGTGACGAATCATGATATAGACTATATAACGGTCATATAGGAAGATATGATAGTGATTCCATGGGTCGAAACATGCCTCAAGATTAATTAAACGAAGGTGATGTTTTTTGTTGTGTTTTAGTTTTTTGTCGAGGTATCAAAACGATTTCTTTGTTTAAAAATTAAAAATTTCTTTGATATTTTTTGAAAATATTTTTTGGTTCAAAGAAAAAAAAGAAACTTTTGATCTTTGAAAAAATAAAACGTTTTGAGAGTGTGGTTGATCAAGTGGTCGCAAAACGACATTTCATATTACACGACCTAATATTATTCCAATTAATGCCGCAAATGATTTCTAGCTACAAGAAATCTATTCAGTGTTAAAGAATTGCTTTTAAACATTTTTCTAATGCTTAAAAAAATGTCAATATTTATCTGAGTTACATGGGCAGTCAAGTGGTCGGAAAACGACATTTCATATTACACGACCTAAAGTCATTCCAATTAATGGCGGAAATGATTTCAGGCTACAAGAACTCTATTTAGAGTTACAGAATTGTTTTTAAACATTTCTCTAATGCTTAAAAAAGTGTCGACAGGACGGATTAACACACTTTGGCGCCTTAAACATTTTCTTCTTACCTATGCGATGATCCGGTCTTGGTGACAATGTAAGTTTCGTACGAATCAATTTCCGTACGAATTCGTACCTGTAATGTTCTTATCCATAAATGTCAATTATTACCATCAATTTCTCACACTTATTAGTTTCATTTTTAAAAATCGTCAGATTTTAATTTAAAAAAAAAATAATGGTTACCTATCTTTAAAAGTAGGGTAAGTGCGGGAGAGATGCCGCAGTAGCCATAGTTCGTCCGTTGATTGATAGATAGTGCTATTAATGGATTATATGTTTAAAATAAGTTACTTATTTAAGCTGTATATGGCAACATTTATGATTAGTCCATCAGTGTAGCAATTATCCAACTTTTTATTATTGAAAAGTAAGTTTTTTAACATAATATTTTATCAAGCATTTAATTCATTAGAATTTAAGAATGCATATATCATCGTTTTAATGAAAATGAATTTTGTTATTAATTTAGGTATATTTTAAAAGTACTGTATAAAATTTTAGGTTAGAATTCCGCACTATGCTTGCTATAGCAACATGCGGCATCTATCCCAACAAAAAGGAGAGATGCCGCATTTAAAGTTGGTATAGATGCCGCATCATATTACATGTTAAAAGCATAGACTTATATACTTTAATTATGCATTTTTTTTTGGACTGTAAATTATGCCACGTAAATATAAAAGATCCATTAATGGATCAGAAAGAGCTCTCATATTAGTGAAGATAACGAAAATAATGATGATTGCGTGTGTATTGAATGTTTTGAAAAGTACTCAGAAACAAAAAAAAAGTTGACTGGTTAAGATGTATAAAGTGCCAAAAATGGTTACATATGGCATACATCATGTGTGGAGATGTGTGTAAAATGCAAAATTTTTAATATGAACTATGCAGCGTCTCTCCTTCTTTGATACGGCATTTCTCCCACAGGTGTGGGAGAGACGCTGCTTTGCAGGCTCTACAAAAATGTTAATAATGAATCGTTTATGACTCAAAATTTAAAATTATTTATAAATAATTTTAAAGAACAATGTTTACATTTATTGTGTACCAAATTTCAAATCAATTAAATGCATACTTTAAGCATTATCAAGTGTTTTCAAAATGTGCGCCATCTCTCCCGCATGCACCCTAAAATATAATTTCTGCAATTATCAGTAATTTGATCCATATCAGAATTTTTAATTATATCAAAATATATTTTATCGGGGCATAATATTTGCCAGTCAGTTTGTGTTATTAAAACTGAAAGGGTATCCGTTTCAAAATAAATTCACGTTATTGATAAATGAAAGTTAGATACATTGAACGTACTGTAGGTTACCATTGGCTGCGTCGTCTGCCGCTGTTAAATGAGAATAATTAAATATAAGCGTAATTACGGGCTTCATTAGTGACGCTTGACGTCATACTAGGAATATTGTAAGCAACACACAAATTTTACCTGCCGTTTGCCTCCACGTATCTCCATCGTTACGTACATTTTAGCGAATTTCCAGAATGGAATTCAGCTATTACAGCCACTGTCATAACGCGACCTGAGCTCGGGACCATGACAGAAATTTGTTTTAAGGTCCCTTGAAACCGAAAATAATATTCGCTAAAATTTATATATATATATATATATATATATATATATATATATATATATATATATATATATGTGCGTGTCCTCTATAACTTTCGAACGAAAGTTCCTATTTTTACGGAATTAGGTGAAAGTATTGGAAGTCCCAAATCGTTGGACGAGTTCGTTAACCAAGCATATCCGATGCCCGAAACATGGTTTTTTTTATCAATTCTCGTGAAAAAAATTAGTTTTTTACAAAAATTTCTCTTTATTCAAAAATTTTTGTGACATTTTTTTACACCATTGAAACGAAAAGAAAAAATCACACAAGAAAGTGGTTTAAACTATTATTCTATGTCAACTAGTTTTCGAGAAAAACTGATTTTTTTAAACGGAAATTCGCTATGTTATGCAGAATGCTGCGACAGGGGTATTATTTATCTACGTATTTGTTGGTAAATGTGTATACGATGCCAAATATACATGTTTGGAAAATGCACGTCTAAAAGTACGAATAAAGGAACATAAATAAGATAAAATAACTTTAAAAGAGAACACTAGCGAACACGAGCGAATGTTCGCTATTGCTCGCTCTCGTTCGTTTATTTAGTGGAACAGGTTATATAATCCTTAAGCTAGCCGTATATATTCCAATTTTTTACAATTCCCAGTATAATTGTAAAAAAGCAAAAAAAAAAAAAAAAATCAGACCGCAATTTGAACCCAGGACCATACCATTCATACGTCTCCATGCTATCCACTAGTCTATTCACAAGTTCGATACCCATCCTAGAGAGCTTGCAGATATACAGGGTGTAAAACAAATAACTCTCGTCCTTTTGTGGGGTGACTCATAGCACCCTGTAGACACTAAAACCGCAGGAATTTTTTCGGAATTAACAGTCGCGTCACCCCTCAAAAATAATAGTTATTTCCCTTACACCCTATATAGAAATAACTCTTATCCTTTTGAGGAGTGACGCGACTGTTAATTCCGAAAAAACTCCTGCGGTTCTAGTGTCTACAGGGTGCTACGAGTCACTCCCACAAAAGGACGAGAGTTATTTGTTTTACACCCTGTATATCCTACCTAAATTTTTGTTTCTTTATAATATGCAATGGATGTAATGTTCAACTAGTAAACGAAATCTAATCGGAATCAGTGAGGGACTTTTACTCACGATGAATACTTTTCGAACTTGTATGCAATGTTTTTATTAATTTATAAAACGTCTACTTGTAACAATATGAAAATCTGACTAAGTCAATTTTTCTATCGACGCGACGCCACGTCAAAACAAAAACATGATCTCTATCGATAATTCTAAAATTTTATAATATTCGTGAGGATCATGCGCACAATTATTTCAAAAATTGCATTAAAACAATAAAATTTTGATTCATACGTATTTTGTTTAATATTCGATTTGTTTCTATATTTTTTTTAAATCCTGATTTATTTCTGATGAAGTGAGTTTTTTTCGCATTTCTTGAGATAAAATGTTTTGTGTTTTTATCTAATATTAGAAATTGATCTTTGTAAATACGTACTTGGCGACATTTTTTGGCCACGAATTTTATAATTGCCCATACTTTTTGGCCCACACCATATGTATAATATATATTATTGACTTTTAGTACTTGTATTTGGTATAACATAGTAAAATAGTCATAATATGGATATTTTATATTGATATCGAAATATTAATAATACGTTGTCATATCAACAAAGTTGATAAAGGTATTCATATGAAGGATCTCGAAAAAGGTAAAATAACTAGATATAAGTCTATTATATACTTAGACGAAATACTTACTTAACTCCAAACTACTCATATATATATATATAAGATGACTGTTTTATAGTGCCGTTTCGAATATTTTATTGGTATCGGTACGGGAGCGGGGAGTTGCAGGGATCTATTTTCATTTGTATTCAATATATGCCGTGGCAGTTAATTTCAAATGAAATTTGTTTAGAAGTGTAGTCAACGATTGATAAGTGGAATAAGAATATTTTTGAAAAATTTCAAAATAGTGTTTTTCGGAAAAGAGAAGTTTTCGTAAAATTCGATTTAAACAGGTTTTGAACCACCTATACAAATATGTTTATGGGCTTCAATTTTTCCTATTGTTCCATTTTTTTTTCCTTCCAAATACTATTTTTGGCACGTAAAAATCTAATTGTGCAGGCCCCAGTCTCTCTTGGCCAATTTTTTAAACTGACAACGCACAACACCAAAATTAAATCAAAAATTTAACGAAACAGAAAATTCTTTTTTTTAAAATAAACATGTAAAAAAATGGATTTCAAACATACATAATTATGATGGTGTCCAATATTCTCATTTTCGGAAAATTTTGGACAAATTCGTTTTTGAAATTAACCGCCACATATAATAATACTATACGTTTATTTGATACAAATATTAATAATGAGGAAGATGTTATTAATATTATACATCGTAACTTTTAATACTCTAAAAGGTTGAAGCTCTGTGAGACAACGTAACCAAAGACTCAAATTGGTCAATCAATTAGAATCAATGAGAATTGATTAATACACTTCAGTTCAAAAGAATATGGTCGCCCGGGACGCATTGAAAAACCTTTTTAAACAGATAATATTGAATTATTGGTAAATATAGTATTTAAATAGAATGTAAAGTTCTCAAGCTATTTGAATTTTAGTCAAAACAAAGAAACTTCAGAATATAATAAATAGTTTAAATATTAAGAAAAAAGTTGTCAGTTAAATTGTGCGAAATAATATTCAAATTTGCCTTTATCGATAAGTTTGAATTTGTCTATTATTTTAAATAAGTAATTCATTACCTAGCAACATTTATTTATATATTACACACATAAAGCACCGCATAAGAAGTTTCACTTACAAAATTAGATCAACTTTTCTGATAATTAAATGTCCCCTGATGCTTGTTGTAAAAATGATACACCAGAACTTATTAACTTCGTGAATTTGACTTTATTTGGCGATAAAGTTTAAGATTAAGACAAGTAAAACTAAAAATCAAAATTTTCTTAAAAAATTTTTAACATGTCGACCAATTTCGGTGTGTAAAAACATCATTCTCAAGAGAAACAAATCAATAAATAAATAAGAAAAAAGCTTTTTTAAAAAAACCGACTTAAAAAATTCAGAAATAATTAATAGCACGCAGGTTGAAGTCAGGCGGGGTGTCGTATAAAAAATTGCGATCGAATGTTCTTGCAAAAACTCATAAATTCTTCAAGATCTACATTTTTTTATACTGCGCACCCTGCCTGACTTCAAAATTCGTGCTATTAATTATTGCTTAACTTTCCAAGTCGGTTTTTTAAAAAAGCTTTTATTTCATACCTTTTAGTGACAATGCTTATTAGTCCTTAATCCTTATAGTGATAATTGCTTAAAAGAAGAAGTATTCAAAATTTCATACGTTTATCTGGAATAGTTTCAAAAGTTTCATTGCCCAAAAATCATAATTTTGGGGACTCACTGACTGCTTTGAAATTTGGAAGAAAAATAGTGTTCAAAGTAATAATTACATAAAAGGAAAATAAGAATCATTTAAAATGAACCAATTTTTCAAGTCATTAAAGAATTTTTAAAATTAGATATTGTCAGAAAATTATTTTTAGAATAATTACATCAACATAAATTTAAAAATATTTTACTATAGGTTTTAAAGTAAATAATTTTGCATAATTATTAATTGTACAAATTTTAAAATTGCCATAATTAATTATTCATATTATTGAAGATGGTTAAAAAATTACTCAACCAATGTTAATAACATTTTTATGAGACCACCTGGCGAACTTTATCTACTAACCAAAAAAAGAGAGTTTTGGCGAAAACTGGGCCAAAAATTTGGGAGAAATCGGTGTACATACATTACAAAAACACCCCTGTCGCAGCATCCTGCATAACATATCGAATTTCCGTTTATAAAAATTAGTTTTTTTCGGAAACTAGTTGACATAGAAAAAAAGTTTAAAGACCTTTTTGTATGTAATTTTTTCTTCTCTTTTAAATGGTGTAAAAAAATTTCGCAAAAATTTTTGAATAAGTGGAAATTTTGGCAAAAAACTAATTTTTTGCAAGAACAAAAACCATTTTCCTGGCATCCGACGTGTCTGACTGACGAATTCATCCAAGGGTTTGGGACTTCCAATGTTCTCACCAAGTTTCGTAAAAATTTGATACTTCGTTCGAGAGTTATCGCGCGGACACACACACACACATATATATATATATATATATATATATATATATATATATATATATATATATATATAAATTTTAGTGGATATTATTTTCGGTTTCTAGGGACCTCAAAACAAATTTCTGCTATAGTCCCGAGCTCAGGTCGCGTCGTGACAGTGGCTGCTGTAATAGCTGAATTTCATTCTGGAAATTGGCTAAAAAAAAACATACTGGTTGAATTGAGAACCTCCTCGTTTTTGAAGTCGGTTAATAAAATAGAAGAAAACTTTTCAGTTAAGAATGTGATTATGATAGACCAGTTTGATAAAATTTTAATTTTAACTAAATGACGATGAACCTTTTAAGAATTTTTTCATATTACAAAACGATCACTTGCCTAATGACAATCGTCATAAAAAGGATAAATCAACGAAATTTGTTGACTGGGAACGGTGTACATAATTACGTTTACGAAAGGTTAACTGGCAGGGTATAGCCGAACGAAAAAAACCGGATCCCACCCGTACGATACGCAGTAAATAACGAAATTACCCATTTCAGGCCACGGTACAGTCGCACCTTGTTAAGCGAGAACTGATAAAGACTGTGTAATTGTCGGATACTGTGATTTTTGTCCCTGAAAATCTTTGTAAATAAGATGTAAGCGAGATCTTCTGGACTAGATCAAGTTTGAATTTGTAACTTATACTAATCATTCTTTAATAGCACTCTTTTAGATTTTAGAAAATATTTCTGGGAGAGACACCGTTCGGAATTCCGATACCTTTTAGAACTGAGGAACAGAGTGTGTATGTCCGTTGAGCTATCGCTCGTCTAGATTCGATTGCAAAACCTCTTGTCGCGCCTTATTAAGGCAGTTATTTAGAATAATTATTAATCTATAATCTTTCTAAAATAAATTCCCGATTTCATTTCCGAAAAATTTTGCGTATTTCAAAAGTTAAACTGCAAAACCTTAACTTTTTTTTGGAATGGTAGATATTCTAATTTCAATCAGTAGTAGCTCTTTTGCTCAGAATTAAATTCTGTGTCTTATGAAGCAACGATATTAAAATTAATTAAAAATTTTGATTTTTTTGTCGGGTCACAATAAAGAAAATACCCCTGGCGCAGCATCCTGCATAACATAGCGAATTTCCGTTTATAAAAAATAATTTTTCTCGTAAACTAGTTGACCTAGAAAAATTTTTTCTCCTCTTTAAAAATTTTTTCTCCTCTTTAAAAATTTTTTCTCCTCTTTAATTTCGTAAAAATTTTTGAAAAAGTGGAAATTTTGGCAAAAAATTAATTTTTTGCAAGAACCAAAACCGTGTTCTTGGCATCCGACGTGTCTGACTGACGAACTCATCCAAGGGTTTGGGACTGACAATGTTTTCACCAAAATTATATATATATATATATAAATTTTAGTGAATATAATTTTCGGTTTCTAGGGACCTCAAAACAAATTTCTGCCATAGTCCCGGGCTCAAGTCGCGTCATGACAGTGGCTGTAATAGCTGAATTCCAGTCTGGAAATTCGCTAATAAACTTAAAATTTGATGGCTGCCATTTTTTCCATTCTTATTAGGACTACCATGGATTGTGGAAATTGTACCAAAGGTCAACTAGGGTAACAAAAATTTCTATTAAATTACAAGAAGTAAAAAAATTAGAACGGGAATATCTTCTTAAACCGAATTCGTAATTGTTCAAGATTAGAACCACACGCGGGCCTCTCATAATTTCCGTTTAAAATAATCAAAAATCATGTTCAGAAATGTGATGTCGACACAATTCGGCTCCGATAATTCGGACGCAACTGTACTGGATAATGTACGTTAAGACTTAACGATATTCTAATGGAAACAATTTTAAGGAGGATTTTATGGTGAATGAGCCAGTGGAGCCGTGTGTGTGTGTGTGTTTGTTCTACGGCGGCCGAACATTAAGACATTGGCGGTAGTGCGGGGGTGTGAGACGTTGCGGGTGGCACGGAGGATAGATTATTATTAGCGCCGATCTTTCTCCCCAAAATGAAACACCCATTTCATGTTTCCACGAACAAACTACACTTTCTCACAATATTCAACTTTCAAATGCAGCGACACAAATGGTACAGACAGACAAAAATCAGTGGCGGCTGGTGGGAAAGTTGATAAATGGTGGCAACTGTAATGAATTGTCTGTTGTTTTCGATTATACTGAGCACAAATCCAACCCCACGTCCGGTCTTAGACCACGTGCTCGGCGGTAACTGCTAACCGGCTAGCAGGCTAACGGGGCTCTGGTGGTTTAGTAAACAATTTAAATTTTAAATTTAACTCATTTTTAATTCTCAAATAAATTTATTTTAAAGTTTTAAAAATGTATGTGACAGTGTACGTAAGAAACTTATTGTGAGTTCGCCACTGACACGAATAGAACGATAGACCGACATTGCCGTTTATATGATCAAATCGATTCGTAACAACCTAATAGCTTTCTAGAGTTTCCATGCTATATATACGCTATCAACCCTTCTGAAATAAAGAGTAAAAAAAGTGGTGTAGTAGTCGTTCTTAAGAAAATTGCCCGGTACCATTGCTCAAAAACTTGTAACGTAAACACACATCCACAGCCCGTCCACACCGCACCGCACATGTAATACACGACCGCACATATATTTGGAAAATTTGTAAAACTAATGATTTTCCTTGTAACTAACAAATACAGTAAAATCTCATCGTAATGAATAATCGTCTGCTTTTCGGACAAATTAAAATTAATATTTACACGAATCTAGTACTAGGGTGAATGCGGGAGAGATGCCGCACATTTTGGAAAACACTTGATAATTCTTAAAGCACACATTTAATTAATTTGAAATTTGGGTACATAATAAAAGTAAACATTGTTCTTTAAAATTATTTATAAATAATTTTAAATTTTGAGTCATAAAGGATTCATAATTAACATTTTTGTGGAGCCTGCAAAGCGGCGTCTCTCACACACCTATGGGAGAGATGCCGCATGAAAGAAGGTGAGACGCCGCATAGTTCATATTAAAAATTTTGCATTTTACACACATCTCCATACATAATGCATGCCATATGTAACCATTTTTGACACTATATACATCTTAAATATGAGAGCTCTTCCTGATTCATTAATGGATCTTTTATATTTACGTGGAATAATTTACAGTCCAAAAAAAAAAAAAAAAAAAAATGCATAATTAAGGTATAAGTCTATGTTTTTAACATGTAATATGATGCGGCATCTATACCAACTTTAAATGCGGCATCTCTCCTTTTGGTTGGGATAGATGCCGCTTGTTGGTATAGTAAGCATAGTGCGGAATTCCAACCCAAAATTTTATACAGTACTTTTAAAATATACCTAAATTAATAGCAAAACTCATTTTCTAATGGATTAAATGCTTGATAAAATATTATGTTAAAAAACTTACTTTTCAATAATAAAAAGTTGGATAATTACTAAACTGATGGACTAATCATAAATGTTACCATATACAGCTTAAATAAGTAACTTATTTTAAACATATAATCCACTAATAGCGCTATCTATCCAACAACGGACGAACTATGGCTACTGCGGCATCTCTCCCGCACTTACCCTAATCCTTAGTATTCGCTATTTTCACAAAAAGAATTTTTCCCAAAAATTGTGGAAAACGAACAATACAGTTTCCGGGACCTTGATGTGTGCCAGACAAGTACTTGGTCAATTTTTTTCATTTACTTTCAAAATTAGAAGCACAATACCTACAAACTGTCGGAAAAATCTAAAAATTTTTGATATTTCCGACAAAATCAACCAAGTACTGCCACTGGCGAACTGGTAGGTCGAGGATTCGAATCTAACAACCACATTCCGGATGACGGCGACTACTGACGCACACCTTCGACTTTCCTCCACCCACATCATAACGTAATATAATCGTAATGCCACGAGGCATTACGCAGGTAAATAAATCAAACAAATGATGATGTGGGTGGCGTCTGGTTTCGACAAAAATAATATAATCGCCTACAATTATCGCACAACTCTAGTATGAAACAACTTTCACTGAAAATGGATCAATTTCTGTAAACACAAATAAAAAAAAAATAATTGAAATACTGATTTGGACAGCTTAATTATTACTGGAAAAAAAATTAATTAATTAAGTAAAATCAAAATAACTGAATAAAATCATTATTCAACACAATTTTCACGATCGCCGAAGTTTTCCGGTAAAACACAATGTTCCGTTAACTTTTACTTTACTAATTAAACAAAGTGAACACAGCACCGGTTCAAACGTTAACGGACGTACGTTGGGAAATGTGGTATGGTTCAATGAACACTCGGTTCAATTTAGGAAAAACTGAAAAATGCATATCAGAAAAGTTTTCTGCCTTTATCGGTCGAGTCGAGCCGGCGGGGTGCAGGAGGTGAAAAAAACTTTCACCACAAGTCAAGTTTATAAAGTTATAAGCAGATAATCCAATGCTCAATGAGTCATAATAAATTTAAATACAAATTATCGTTGGCCTGTTAAATAATTGAAACTGCGCAATTTCCATTACAGTGGGAGGGGAGTCCTCCAAAAAGATTTGTCTATTCTTTCCCATCTAGCAGAAAGTCAACAATCAGTTATCTCATTTACCTAGGCGATAATCCGACCCTGAGTGTCGACGTTTAAGTGAATTACATTTTCGACCAAGTGGTCGGAAAACGACATTTCATATTACACGCCGTAATATTATTCCGGTTAATGGCGGAAATGATCCCGGGCTACAAGAATTCTATTTAAAATTAAAGAATTGCTTTTAAACATTTCTTTAATGTTTAAAAATAGTGTCAATATTTGTCTGACTACATGGTCGGCCAAGTGGTCGGAAAACGACATTTCATATTACACGACGAGTTGATTGCAGGCTACAAGAATTGTATTCATAGTTAAAGAATTGCTTTTAAACATTTTTATAATGCTTAAAAAAGTGTCGACAGGGTGGATTAATCCAGTCTGTGGCCCTAGACGTTTTGTTCTTACCGGGCTCCACTCACCTCCACAAGATTTTTTTTAAATTCTAGATCTAGAGAGAATATTTCTAGCCTTAAACTTAATTTCAAAATTTTGTTACATCTTATTACTAGCTTTGACCCGCGGCTTCGCCCGTCTTGAATTCGATCCCCTTCCCTCGTTTTGGAATATTCAATTGGGATAAAACTATCCCGATTAGAACTATTTAAAAATCATTACCATATGTGTTCATAGTAAATAGTGTCTGTATATTAAATTTTATCAAATTCGGTTCAGTTATCCCACAGGAACCTTTAATCGGGATACGATTATCCTATGTGTTAACTCAGGATAAATATGTAGTGGCTGTGTACCAGATTTCATCGAATTAATTTTAATTTTGTGAGGCGTGAATAATTGCTTTTGTATCCTTCAGGAACTTACAACCGGGATAAAATTTAGTTCATGTGTTAATTCAGTGTATAAAGAGTGTGCATATAAAATTTTATCAAAATCGGTCCAGTCGTTTCAGTCGGTGATTGAGCAACAAACATCCAAACTTTCCCTTTTTTTAATATTATTAAGATTAAGATTTTCATAATTCAAAATATTTACTGTTAAAAATAAAACTCGAAAAATGTCTTTATACGAGTAAAGGTTACCAATCCTTAGCACTACTTCTGTGCCCCTGCATCAGTCTTTTGGAGACGGTGAGCAAAATCGATCTAACCCAGACAAAAACTATGTAGGGTAATTGATTCTGGCTTCAGTTTTCTAAGTGGCTGCAAAAATTTCCAGAAATCGTCTAACAAATACATATTTCACACAACTTGCCCGCCTCTATTCTGTTAATTTCAGAAGCTCGTTAACATTTTCGTTGAATTTTTCATCGTCGAAACGTCTAAGGAAAAACTCAATTTACAACGCCTTCAAGATCAAATCAGTCAGTGCATTGAAATAAATAATTTTAAGAGCTTTTTAATGAGCTGATTTCTTGGAAATATTTACTATATGTATCAATAGGTAACCTGTGGTAAACCAAACTATAAAATTCGTCAAGTGCATTTTGGGCACGCATTAGTTTAGGGTTTCGCAGTGGCTTGACGGTTTCATTACTTTCAGAATTAAATACAGGGTATTTAAATAAATTTTTGACGATTTATCAGAAAATAGATAAATACATTTGACAAGAGTGTTAGTTTCAAATTTAATTTCTTGCAAACGGGGCTTAAAACTGGAAAATAGTTAAAAGAATTTCAGTTCCAAAATACCCCACACTTTAGAATGCTTATAAAATTTCATGTTTGTAGCTACAAAGATGTAGAATTTATGGGAATTATACGAACAGACAAACAAACTTTCTGAGATTTTTCTTCGGAACTCTAAAAATTTAACGTTTTTTTTTATTGACAACCTTCAAACATATGCAGTTTATTTATAATTTTGTAAAGAGCAAATATTTTTTTGCCATACACCACGATAAAAACAGTCCACCCACCTCTTTGCCAGATACATATAACACGGGGTTTAGATCAGAAAAGTTACGTGATTTTCATAAATTTTTTTGACCGGTTTCGTAAATATTAATTGAAAAGTTCATGTTTTATGGTACAGTGGACGCTCGTTTTACACAAATGAAGGGTCAATTTTTTGATACCATATTTTTATTTATGCGTATAAATTTTGACTGTACCCCGGTTTCCTCCTTTCCAGGTTTTTCTGTACAAAGATAAAGAAAAATTTAACAAAGTTTTTGTATCATAATTTAAAATATGGTACTTGATTGTATATGGTAGTTAATTTTTTAACAGAATTTATCGATAATAAAAAAATTACTTAAGGGGAGATTCTTTTCTTATTTTTTTTTTCTATACAAATAAATATTTTATTAAAAATATAAATATACAGTATTGTTTCATTCAAAAATGATTTGAGTGTAAATATCTTTCTAATATCTATCTAATTGGAATCTTTTAGTCCTTTTTAAATTTTGAATCGATTAAAAGAAAAATCAGCCACTAGAACGCTCGTGGTCGCTTTTTGTTAAAAATTAGGGTTAAGTTGCTACTCTATTTCACTCAATACCTTGTTACGTATATTGTATATACAAATCGATTTTTGAAATTTAGCTCCATCTATTTATGTAGCTAATACAAAAAAAAATGTAGTAGAAACTATTGCTTTTAAAGTTAAAAGTCAAAAGCCCTCTTTGTACAATATAATTAACTTTTAATAGCAAATATGGAATTTGATTTACCTTAATGTATTTATTAAATAGATTGAAAAAACATTGAATAAAAATGATACTTTGTAGAATTTTCTAATTTAATTTTTATTATTATATTTTAAAACGTTTTTAAAATGTTTTTCAAAATTTTATCTATCGTGTGATTTAACAACAAACATCACTATGAAAAAAAATTTCTCGGATATAATCCGTTATTGTTTCTGTTGCTAGAACGGAACAAAGTTTCTGATATGCGAAAAATTAGGAGAAAGGGCTTAATTTTCAATTTGGTGGATGCTGAAGAAACATCCTAGTGTTCTAGTGCTAAATAGGTAGACTCCTTGGAATTTTTTGAACTCCAACGGGTTCAAACATTAACCAAACGGGTACCAAACACAGTATTCACACACATCCATAAAATATGGCAGGGGCTAACGGTCGGCGCATTTTAAAGCCGCGCTTTCAAATCATATACATACTGTGTTTTGAAGACTGCCAGAGAAACTGGTGGCACAAAACTGATATACATAAAATAATCCAATTATAATGCCATGTACCAATGTATGTATAACTTATTGTTGGAATTTTGCAATCAGAACAAAAAAATCATGTCCACGGCTGACAAACGGATACGGTATGCACACTGAATATGAATGCTTGATGGAATACCTGGCTCAATGCGTTGAGTAACAACGGTTCGTGGTCGATATAAAATTCATGCAAAAATGAAAATCGTATTCAAAATCGAAAAAAATAAACGATTTCACTGTGAATGTATATCAATCGATCTATTGTCTTTTTTGATATACAAAGAGTCTTCTTTTTTTTCGCCAAGCGGTGAAACGGCGAACCAGCGTGAACGTCTTGATCCAATGAATAACACCATGTCAACTTGTTTGTATATTGATTTTATTGATTATGAGCGAATTCTGTCACTTAGTTGAGGCAGAGGGAAATAATTTTGAATGCCGTAAGACCGTCTAGACCCGAACAGGGGGTCTAGACCCGGACCCGTTGCACCAATCTTCAAAGTAAGTAGTTTCTACATTAACCTGCTACAATAAACATTTGTTCTTGACGTCATTAGAGAGAGAAAAGCATCCTCTAAACAGCTATACCAATAAAAACTACGGATTTCAACTTTTACTATCTCATTTTACAGAATTACTATTCTCCAGTTTTTCAAAGAAATAAAATGTGTGTCTAACTTAGACATGTAATTTTCGTCATAATTGTCATATTGTTTTAATTTTGATATGTATGTGTTCAGAATTTTATCGCGCATCATTTAATGATGTCTGAAGTTATATTCGATGTATATATAAAAAAATAAAGGGCTATATACATATATCCGTTTAGACCCGGACACACCAGTTTATTACACTATGGCCGCGATTCGCACTGGCTGTAACTTCCACTATCCATACGTTATATTCCCGCCAGAATTACGCGGTTTATGCCTCCTTCTGGTGTCATATAGCATGTTTACTTCCTAGAGAGGCATATTATGTATTGACCCCTCTCCATCCCACAAAATGTTTTGAAGCCTTTGACAGGTTCAAAGACATCAGACGATATAAAACACTGTCCTGACTCCGACGGGAGAGGTTAGTTTGAATGTTATTACATTATTTAAGTAAGTGTCCGGATCAAGACGGATTTGGGGTGTAGACCCGGACACTTGGAACAACACTTGAAACAAATGGGTTAGGGATATAACAAATTATATACGCTCTTTCTAATGGTAATACTTTTATTGGTGATATCTATGAAGGAGACATGTATAAACATAAAATTATACCAAAAAATGTAAAAAAGTGTCCGGGTCTAGACGGTTTTACGGTATAGTGAAATTTTCAAGAAATCAAAAAAATAATTTTAACTTTTAGACGGACGAAAATCAAGATCATCTCGGGAATTTTTTTAATAAGGAAAAGATTAATCTATATTTTTGAGGTTTGGTATTTAATTTGAATGTTATAACATTTCTCTAATGCTTAAAAAAATGTCAATATTTGTCTGAATCGAGTGCTTAAAAGTTTCAGTTTAGCTGAACGATAAGTGAACATATGAATACTGCCAGCGTTTAAATGCAAACAAAAGTTTGTCATACGTGGTAATGTCTCACAAGCACTCGATAATATTTGAAATTGAATAATTGAACAGTGTCAATCACACGGCTATAGTTTAACTATAACCTCACTCCTTTAACACCCCCCACCCCCAAACAATTATAAATTAATAAACATATTTTGAAATTGTATCGACATTGTGCTCATATTACAGTTCCTGGTAATTTAAATATAATTATGAATTTTAATAATAATTACAAAATATAAAAGCGCAAATATAGTTACGATCATAACAAAGGTTTTATGTTGATTTCAAAAAAATTTTCAGTCTAGGTGAGTTTAGGTATTATGGACCGTAGGTATGTAAGGCTCGTTAACAATCAGCGTGGCATTTTTTTCGAAAAATAATTTATTTTCACGGCATGCAAATCTTTTTCGAAAAAAACTTCGTTTGATGTTTTTGGTTAAATTGAGTTTTTGTTGCATTTATGACATTCAGAACATTTATTTCGTGGCTGATTTCGAAAATTTTGCTGCGCGATAGTTTTTCGAAATTGCGCCAATTGCGATTTACCATTGTGGACTATTGTGGCCGGTGCGGGGATGGTTCGAACGACGCGGGACGGTTGAAGTGATTGACTATACGCGGTCACCCGTCACTCAAAACAAGTACAAGCCTCGTATCTGTTGTTGGTGAATAATGTGTATTCGTTGCAAACATTTTTGTTAAAATCAAACGTTGCAATTGTATACAAGGGATGATTATAAAGTAAATGTTAATCAGTAGGTTTTTTTAATAATAGGAAATTCTTTTAAATTTCGAAAATTTTCGATCTTATAATTAGAAGCTTTCAAATACAACTTAAGTATATAAAATACAAAAAAAAAATACCCCTGTCGCAGCATTTGCATAACATAGCGAATTTCCAAATTTTGGACACTGGCGGATCTCATCTAAGACCTGTATCCATTTAAAATAGTTTAATTCAGTAGTTAATTTTTGGCGCTTTTGGGTCCTCAGAACCTTAACGAATCTCATATAGTGTAGCATGTATCCATTTAACAACATATTATTACATTACATAACTATAGTTTTCGATTTTTTTTTTAGGTATACAAATATATATAAATTATATTTTCTCTCTAAAGGAGGACATTATACAAAAATTTCCTTTCCATAACGTACTCTTAAAAAATCTGACTAATTTTAATTTAAAAAAATGGGACAGAACTATTGTTGTTATAACACATACATACATATTGAATAACTAACTAGCACTTGTTTTATCTAGAAAAGAATTGCTAAAACGATGAAACATTTATTGTAAAAAAATTCAGCAAATTTCATAATTTTTCTTAAAAGCTAGTTCACTTTGTACAATGTTTTAAAAGCTTATCTTAGCAGTTTTTTACGCCCTTTTCGATGGTGTCAAAAAAAATTTAAAAAATTTTTGAATTCTAGCCAAATTTTCCAAAAAAAAAAACCACTAAAAATGGCGAAAAATGGTCAAGAAACTTACTTCTGGGCATCCGACGTGTCTGGCTAACGAACTTAGCCGAGCCAGTCCGGATTCCAGCACGCATACCAAATTTGTGTACACACATAAAAGTAAATGTTCGGGTTCTAGAGGCTCCAAAACAAATTTCTACCATAGTCTCGGACTAAGGTCTTACCATAAGAGCTGCTGTAATAGCTGAATTTCCAGAATGTAAATTCGCTAAAAAATGAAGCTAAATCATAAATATCTGTGTAGTCGTTTAGTAGCTAATGAGAATTTTTTTTATCGATCTCTATTACGTCTAAAATTGTTAATTTTTAAATAGAGCACCTATAAAAATTAATAAACAGTTGTATGAAAAAAGTGAAAATATGGCAAAATTCCAGATATATTTTTTAATTTTTAAATGCAGTTCCAAATCGAATTAACAGCCCTTGTAGTTTATAAGTAATTTAATTGCAGTCCAAAGAAAAAAACTTTTTAAAATCTGCAATTTTTTTCAAGTTAAAATGACTGATAAGTAGACTTTCACTTTAAAGTGTAAGAGTTTTAACTAATAGTACTTATAGCTGGAACTGGAAACGTTTCGATTCTTACGCTTTTCCTTTTCTATTCCCAAATGAATAAATTTTTAAATTTCGAATTATAACGTACGGAGTACCTCAAGGTTCTATTTTAGGTCCCATATTGTTTAATATATTTAAAACTTTCGACAATATTGTTCGTATAAATTTTTCTAAACATTATCCGCATTTCTTTAGACGGACAGGCTGTATATAATAAAAGTCGGATAGTTGAATAGTTGATGATGACTGTTTGACGGTGAATTGTGGATCCGAATTGTTGTGTTTCGTTTCGTGTGTATTAGTCAGTTGCCGTACATTTATTCAATTCGACAAAGTTGCACTCTTCTGTTTATTGCAGACAATTGTATCCGATCATACTTCTTTCTTACTACGTAGTATGTAGACATTTGTTGATTATAACGTCGACAACGGACGACACACGATAATATAATACGTCGACTGTAATCTATAAAGATTTCCGATGAATTATTCGTCAGTTCTCTCAATATTATTTAAACAAAATTTGATAAAGATCAATTCAGTTGTTAATTTCGGATTCTTTTTGGACGCTAGTAGGATTTCGAGGATCAATTTTAATCTAACTGGAGACTTTAGAGCGAATTTTCAAATCGAAAATTCAGCTATTACAGCCACTGTCATGACACGACTTAAAACCGGGACTATGATAGAAATTTATTTTGAGGTCCCTAGGAACAAAAAATAATATTCACACTAGTATTCGTGAAAAAAATTAGTTTTTTGCCAAAATTTTCTCAAGGTGAAAAATTTTTGCGACATTTTTCTACACCATTAGAAAGAGGCGAAAAAAATTACATAAAAATGGTGCTCGAAGCATCGTTCAATATAAACTGGTTACCGAGATAAACGAATTTTTATAAACGGAAATTGGCTATGTTATGCAGGATGCTGCGACAGGGGTATTTTGAGATCTCAATGTATCACCCGTCCATCAGAGAAAGAATTTTTGAAATCGGTTGTGTAGTTCTCGAGATTAGCCCAGTCTAAAACACACTTCTTTGCTTTATTTACAGTGCTAGTCGTCTGTTACCGATTTTAGTGTCGTAAATAGATATACGCTTGACGAATAGTATCTATAAGGGTTCGAACATACTTAAACATATATATGAAATCTACAAATATAAATTTCTTTGCAACTGTTCAACAATTTTATATTCACAATATTTTTTCATGTTTGCTTTTGTCTCATTGCTCGAATATTATTATTGAATCGTATATTCAGGATAGTGTCGTCATTAATCAAAATGATCGTAAAAATTCACAAATCAAAAAATGAAATTAATCTTTCGAGATTTATAGACGCTGTGGTGCTATTATAGTATATGATCTATATACCAACATAATGTTCTGATTGTGCACTTAGGGCCATATTCTCGTTTAGTAATGTAAGTTTCGGCCGTCTTTTGATTTCAAAAAATTATTGATATACTATTTCATCGAATTTTTAGTGAATTGTATATTGTGAATTCAGTGGTACTATACCAAACTACGCATATAACCGTAGCTACTGTGCATCTAGCCAAAAATAAAAAGCAAGCCATAGTATTCCATTTTTCAGTCTTCGTTGATAACTAAAACTATTTTTTTAACTTTATTTTCGCCAGTCTAAACATATTTATTCCACTATTTAACAATACAAAAATATTTTTTTTTAAAAAACATGGGATCGTTGCTTTGTCACTTTTCACAACAAAAATCGTATAAACACGAGTCGACTTTCGGCCATTACGCCATCCTCAGGTGAAAAACACAACCTGAGGATGGCGTAATGGCCGAAAGTCGAATCGTGTTTATACGATTTTTGTTGTGAAAAGTGACAAAGCAACGATCCCATGTTTTTTAATATGGATTTTCGCAAAGTAAAGAATATTTTTTTGATTCATTTTTATTTATTTTTTTTTATAATTATTATAATTTTTTGAAAAAGGTGTCAATAAAAAGAGCGATATTTGGTGTCCACGATTGCGGCCGCAGTTTTAATTTGAACAAAATAATCAAATAGATTATCAATCTGTAGTTAAGCCGCTATGTACTTATGAGAGTTTTTTTTTTCGAAATCTTCTTATTTTCTCACACGAAAAACTGTAAAAAATTTTGTACTTTTTATTCAAACCGCCGCTCTTTTTTTAAATTTAAAAAAAAGCCTCCATAGGAACATAGCGGCTTACCTACAGATTGATAATCTATTTGATTTTTTTTTTTTTTTTTGATAAAAACTGCGGCCACAATCGCGGGCACTAAATATTGCCCTTTTTTAAAGACACATTTTTCAAAAATTTATAATAATTATAAAAAATAAATAAAAATGAATAAAAAAAATATTTTTGTATTGTTAAATAGTGGTATTAGTCGTAAAAACAATTCATCCCCATCACGCCATCCTATCTACCCGAAAAAAATTTCGAAAATTGACTATTTTTCCACCGATCACACTGTGATGGTACCTTAACTGGTAATTTTTAAATAAAATACATACAAATAATTTTAAGATAACAGCGTATTATAGTAGCACCGTTGTCGTCTTCGAATGCACAACTATATGCATATCGATAAGGTGAAATTAATTAATTGACTTTAATGCAATTTAATTGAAAATAATTGGCTAAAAATGAAATTAAGCGTGAACGGGACTCACACGTTGAGTGTTCGCCGGCTAATACTATCTAAATATGATTCGGTATTTTTAATTGGTAATAAAATTATGTTTCATTACGTGTTTATTCCAAGAAAATTCACAGCGAAATTATCTAGCAGGAAGCGCCAATAAATTGAAAAAATAAATTATTCTGAGTGATCCTTGCCGATAAGTGTGAGCGACCAAGAAGTTAAGGGGAGGTTTACTCGAGAGTCGTTAAAAAAAATCGATTTTTTTTTTTTGCAGAAATTGGTAGCTAATTATGTGTAGAATATGTTCCCAAAGTGATTTTACTAAAAATAATTTAAAAACAAGATTATTGCACATTAACCGAATCCAGCTTTCTATAAAAAAAAAAATTCAAAAAACGTAGTTCACGCAATAATGAGTATTAAATATAAAATTTTGAAAATACGTTTCTTTATATATATTTTATAATATCTCGGAACTACATTTTTGGAACTGGCGGACACGATAACTCAATAACTATTCGATGGATCCTTTTTTTAAATTTTTTATTTTAAAGATAATTCAATTCTTCGGCACCTCTACCTAAGTTCGATACACTTTCAATATTTTTTTTATTTTTAAATTTACTTTAAAGAGCGAAAAATAAGACAAAAATCGTAATCAAAAGTTCAAACATCCGCCATTTTTTTTTCTTTCAGCAATTTATTGATATTATAGGTGGGGGTGCCGGTACTCTTCATATATTTTATAAATCTTTTTTGTTTTTGGATTTCGGTGGTTTATTACCGGCGCTAGGATGTCCACTAACAAGGCATTGGATTTTCGGATCGTCATACTGCACTATCTACAAAATGGACACTTTTTTATATTTTTCCCTTTTTTTGTGTAGTTTAATACTTAATAAATATGTGCACAAAATTTAAAATTGATATTTACTTCCGTTCTTGAGAAAAAAATTCTAGAAAAATACATAATTTTTAAGGACTCTCGAGTAAACCTCCCCTTAAGCGTTTTCCCGAAAAAATTGTTGGTGGCACATAGCTTCCTCATACATATAAAAATTTGTTTACATACATATTTTTGTATATATGTATATTTAGTTTGTGTGTGTGTTGTGCGTAGCATAAACACAACAGGTTATTGAAAAACATTTGTTTGCTACATAGAAACTGTCGAACAATCGAAATGTATACATCTAATCATCATGTGCTAGCAACGAACGTTTGTCCATCAAAATGTTTCTTGTTTATTTTGCCAGACTTTGGATTTCACAATCTGCAATAAATATATATGTACAACCATGTATCAACATATATATTATATCGATACGTACTGGCCAATAAGAAAATATTCGATCACTGCTAAAAAAAAATTTCCCAAAAAAAAAAAACGATACACTTTTAGGAACCGTAACGTGATCGCAATCACATCAATCCAATCACGCAATTCACCAAATCAAAGAAAAGAATACACAAAAACTTTGAAATTATAAATAGAAGGGCCGTAACCCAGACATAAATTACTCAAGTAGGTAATAGTTTAACACAATTAAAGTCAAATAGATATTGGTTTTGGACAAAAGAATTTAATACATATTTTGGTCAGTTTGTTACGCGTCAACTGTACTATGTAATTGCTCAGGAATTTTAACGCTAGAATCATACGTTGGTCTATGAGAAACGTTAATCATACATCGTCGTCAATTTGACGATTGGACTTCTTACGGAGAATTTTAGAATTTATTTGCAAAAAACGTTTTTTTTTTTACAAACAATACTACAAAAGCGAACAAAATATTTAAAAAAATTGGATTTGGAAAAATTTCTTAATATAAATATTTATTAATTTTTTTAATCTCTTTATCAAAGAATATTTTCATTATAAAAATTAAAAAATAGATAAATACATCAATTGTATCATATGTAAGACATGTCTTTCCAATAATTAATTTATGAACTATTATGAGTCGGTGGACATGTGTGACTTTACGGAATCTGAAATTTCTCGTCACGAATATTACCGTAATTATGTAGTTATTTCCTCATTAGGTACATTTGTAAATTTTCTAAAATTTGTTAGTAATTTTTCGAATAAGATCTCAAAAAAAAAAAAAAATTAAAATTAAAATATTTCCACAAAATAAATTGTTAATCTTTTATTGTCACTTGAAACGCATTCTTTGGTTTTCGATGCAATATATTAGAACTTCAGTATTATGTCGTCTCTATAAGTCAAACAGCTGTAATCATCTTTCGCATTATCATTATCATTGAATAAATTAATTATATCATCCATATCTTTAATAAATTGTAGAAAAATTAATAAAAAAAAAATATATATATATATATAAAGTACAAAATCTTAGAAAAAAACATACGTTAATCATACATCGTCGTCAAATTGACGCACACTATTTTAATATAAACAAAACGACAGCATCTACGAAACAAAATTGATATGTCTTCTGTGTAATCATAACAAATAAATTAGATAACAGAAGTTGTAGTATTGGAGCAGGTAGAGAAGTTTGGTCGTCAATTTGACGAGTACGTATGATTCTACGGTTAATAGTCCACTTCAAAATTTACCGGATGGTTGATCGTACAGAATATGTGACCGGACCGGTCTATCCACACACTACTTAGTAATTTTAAAGCGACAGATCCCACTGATTGGATGGACGTGATAAATTGGCTGTGGAGTATATTTTGGATTTACAATATCCAAGCCAAAATTCATTTTTGTGTACTACTAATTTTGAAACTACGTGTGAATAGCAGCCGTACGCTGTCTCTATATACAGCCAACAACAATAATCAAATACAAAAAGATACACTTCATCCCCTATGCCCCTCGCGGACCCCCGACACCGCCAATGTCCCGTTTATATGCATGTCACAAAAGTTTCGCTGCCCTATGTTCTCATCTCATATTCATCAATTTACTCAAATATCAAACGAGTTCACCACATTCAGATGAACGGTTCGCTCGCCGTTCCGATTTATTCAATTATAATAAAGGAAATATGCCTTTTTGTTTTTTGTTTTTTTGGTTTTGATCGAAAGAGACCAGAAAAAAAAATCAATAGAGAATATTTAATGCTCGTATATCATTTTGTAACTCAGTTATGTATAAAGTCAGTCAAACAAGCGTATTGTTTTTGGCGAGAATATGTAAATTCAGAAATGGAGAAATATTGGAGTTAAATGGTAATTATTACGAGAGAGTAATGCGAGGGTTATTGTCACATAAGTATGTGTACTTCCAAAAAAATTGGTTGGACACAAAAATCAAAACAAAAACAATCTTAATTTAACAAAAAATACAAATTCGGCAAATCTAAATAAAAATAATCCTACAATAATGAAGCTAAAACAGTTGGTAGTAGGATTTAAGGGGAAATTCGCCAAAAAAAAAAAAAAATCAAAAATCGACTTTTCTATTATTTTTTTATACAAATAATTGTTTTTAACATGTCTCGAGATCACAAAAAAACATCAAACATGAGCTGAGTATATATGGCTTTAAAGTTGACAGTGCGAAATTTTTCCACTTTGATGGTTCCTCGGGTTGTGAAATCCCCAGTGAACCAAAATCAAAAAATCAAGAATTTTCTGAAAATATACATATACAGTTATGGCACTAGCTAGGATCTAAGAAAAAAAAATAAAAAACCAGCGAGAAATCGCATTTTGAAAATAAATTTTCAAAAATCACCGTTTTATCTCGACTATAAATGGCCGCCATTTTGAAAATATATTATGAAACTAAAAGATCGTAGTTCCTGCCAAAATGACGGTATGACGGAGGAATAATATGCACTTTGATTTATGTCGATATCTCATATACTTTTTGAGATACATGAGGAACCATGTGGAAAAATGTACTTTCCAGAAAATAGCATATAAAGTTTTTTTTTTTTTTTTTTAAATTGAATTATAGTAAAGTGCGCGCACTAAAATGCTCATAAGATTTTGACTTTTCATTTTTTTAAAAATGTAATTTTAGGAGAATATTTCTAACACCTTAAGGAACATAATTGTGAAGAAAAAAATTGATTTATTTTTTTTTTAGCGAATCTCCGCTTAAGAAAAGTTAAACGATTATGTCGACATTACACTCGCCCAGTTTTCGGTCCAAAATTTTAACAATAGGGGGACTAACGGGGGAGAAACTTTCAGAAAATGTTCTTTTTATAACAAATCGTTGGTGGGAAAATGTTGACGAATGTTCGCTCAAAAAATATTAAATTTTTTATGTTTATAACTGTCTATACCACTCGGCTACACCTGGTTTTAATTTTTATACTTTTAACATAAGTATTGCAAATGATTATGAAATTAAAGTGTTGTTTTAAATTTATATCTTAAAATTAATATTATTTTATTAATGATGCTGTTTTAATTTGGTAATATCCATTTTATGTTCATTAAGCGGACACAATTTTGTAATCGTGATTTTGGATACACCTCATTAAAGTTTATTATCGAAGTATACGGTATTAAATTCACTATAAAAAGTCGTGAAATCCCACCAAAATATATAAATATGAAAAATGGGCAAGTTCTATTTTATCATGTTAACCAAAAAAAAATTGTTGAAATCAAACCAAACTGTCAAATTTCAAAACACATTTTTCGTACGAAATTGAAATAAAATAAATTGATTTTTTTATAATAATTAAGTAATAGAAATTTAAAGTGAGTTTTTTAGACCAAATTAAACATGAATGAACTAATAAAAAATTGCCAAGTTCGAATGTAAAATTTCTGTTAATTACTGTAAGAAAGTTGGACGTATATTTTTTAATCCGATTCCGTATGAAAAATATGTTTGGAACGTGAAAATTTTCCACATTTATGTTTTTGGTGACGAAATCTGTATTTTTTTTATATTAGTCATGGTGGCGGCGCTGGGAAATTGAAAATATAAACAAACTTGAGGCAAGATTAGTAAATAAAAACACTTTATTTTGCAAAATACCACTTTTATTGTTTATAAAAACTCTTATGACATGTTTCGGTCAATATGACCATCCTCAGACGTTCTCATATTGACCGAAACATGCCATAAGAGTTTTATTTACAATAAAAGTAGTATTTTGCAAAGTAAAGTGTTTTTATTTACTAATATTGCCTCAAGTTTGTTTATATTTTCAATTTCCCAGCGCCGTCACCATAACTATTATAAAAAAGTATAGATTTCGCCACCAAAAACATAAATGTGGAAAATTTTCAATTTTCAAATTTACTAATATCAAATATGGAATACCATAAAGTAACGCTCAAATCTATTTAACTTAAGGCAATATTTATTATTATTATTTACATTAATATAGAAGTAATTTATTAGCTAATAATTGGGTTGTTCTAAGCCCATTTTTATTTTTGTTAAATGGTTATTTTGAGAATTTTTGATACTGAGGTAGTCAAAACAACCATCAGGGAAAAGAGGATTTGGCACAAACCAATTCTCAACTGACTAATTGTCGTTATTTGAATAGAATCGTTGGAGCTTTAAGAAAACAGGCCAATAAAAATCACTATATTTTTTTTAAGTTTTATATTAAAAAAAAAAATTCTAGTACATTTCCGCAGTTATGATTACATGGAAATCGAATATTCTACATCGTATTAGAAAAAAAATTTAGACGTCATATAGTCAGGGCCGGATTTAGGCCGGGGCGTTATTGAATTGGACTTAGGACGGTAAAATTTATGCTTGAAAATATAAAATGCATTTGATAGACAAGTTTATTTCAAATGTAAAAACTTACTGTGACCCCCACTAAATCAATTTTTCAAGCTAAATCCACCCCTGCACATACATTTATCTTTTACCAATCAATATACCAGATCATTAACGATATCTTCGTCTCACATGAACGGGGTTACACACACGTAAAAATCAAAAATAACGTCAGCAATGTTACATACTACACGTGTTAAGAGATGCACATCATCTTATTCTCTCGCGTGAATGGTCCATAGATGATGCTGTGTTTACTTGCGCACAACACAGTGCTTCATTTCATACGAAATATTCCATATGAATTTGTATAATCGTATATATAAGTTATAGGCCGTGGTTATACAAAAACATATACGGTTGTATGTTCGTGTTTGTAATATTTAACCCTTAGTCTACTCACGGTACTTCTAAGTGTCGATTTTTAGAATCTTTTATTTCGCAAGAAGTTTTGTAAATTCTAGCACGGGTACACAAAATTAGTTAAGTCCAAAATGTCAATTTTACAGTGGAGAGTAAAAACTAAAATGAAATGCAGGCAACATCAGTTTATTTGAATTATCTTCAAATTTACATGACATTTTGTAAATTTTTTTTTTAATCAATTACTTTCTTATCATGTAACACAGTAAATCATAAAAAAAAAATAAACTTTAAAACAAACTAAAATTTTTTAAGCCAGTTTTATGGACTTAACATATCAAAAACGACAATAATTTTCATTATTAAAACCATTTGTGGACTTAACTTGTCTTAGCGGGTAGTTGTTGCCATAAAAATACAATTCCAATTTAGTTAAACTACGTACTTATTTATTATTTTATTAAGAATTTTAAGAACTTAACTTCTTTTGTCAGCTTCTGAAAAGAATTTTTTTTATAACAAGTCCATAAATAATGATGTTGGGGGTGGAATTGAATTTTGCTCTTTTAGAAATATATGATAGACTCCCTTGGCCCTTATAAAATAAGAAAAGTCAAAGATGGACTTAACTACTTTTGTTTAAACCCAATTCTAAACATTCTGAAAAATCGGGGAATTTTACCAGAATACTGGAAAAAATTGATTTTTATATATTTTTTTTTTTATTTCGGGATAAAATATCAATTAATTTTTCACTTGTTTTGAGATTAGATTTAAAAATTGGCGCAGATTTTTTTTTGGCTTGCCATTTACTTTTTTTAAGAAAAAGTGTTAAAAAGTTATTAAGAAATTCTTTTTAGCTTTTTGGGATAAAGTAAGGGCGGTATTTTTCACAAAATAGTCCGGGAATTTTTTAATAAAATTTCGGGAAAACCTGGAAAAGTCAGGAAATTTGATCGTTAAAAATCTGCGGTCACCATGAATTAGGAACATACAAAAATTGAATACTGACAAGAATTTTTCCAAATCAAAAAAACAAAAAACTATTCTTAATTTGATTCAATATACAATAATTTTTTTTTGAAATTTTAAACACGACTTGCAATACTGATGTTAGCTGAACAAGTTACAACTGATTTATCGATATAAATAATTACAGAAGCAAAATTACTAAAAAAAAAAATGCTGAGCGATTTATACACGGAGAGAAAATTCCTATAAAAATTACTGTGCTCATACTACAATCGACGTGTAACAGGCGAACATATCCAATTTTTGTACGGTAAAATTATAAAAATTACAATAATATAACTATAATTTTTATAATTTTATCGTACAAAAATTGGATATGTTCGCCTGTTACACGTCGATTGTAGTATGAGCACAGTAATTTTTATAGGAATTTTCTCTCCGTATTGTAGATACGGTTTTTTCACGAGCCGCGAAATAGTGTTGGTGCACTAAGGGTTAAAGCATCGTATAGTGGCATGGACTGTAGAAATACATACACATACAATCATATGTTGTATTTTTCTTTCTTTCACAACGAAGTGTACCCTATACGTACCACTGTATAGTTTATATTCATAGAGTTCGATCAAGTTGCGGCCGCGAATTAACGTTTAGATGAGTTTCATACGCCGTTCGAACAGGTTGCCTCAACGTTTCTTCAACACGTGCAATTACAATTGTTTCTAATACGTCGCGCACGTTAAAACTTCACACCGACCAAACTCTTAACGTTTGTTATCTCACTGTCAAGGAAGAATCCAAAAATACATCATTTTCGGAATTCAGTATGCATTCAAGTGTTAAGTGTTAAACTTTTTTTTTTTTTTTAAACTCTCGGCAAAAAAATGTGCGGTTCCTTTGTGCGAATTAAGTGTTGATCAAAAATGTTCTAAATCCAAGAAAATTTCGCGAAATTTTTGGTTTTGGCAAATTATGGCAATTTATATATTGGGCGCACCAAAGTGTGACACAGTTAGTTCGCGAATACTTTTACCCGGTCTACGAATCACATCAATGTTAACAGTTGTATTGTTGGTTTGTCTTGAAACTGTACTTTTGTGTACAGTTTCAAACTGCGCTAAATCATTTTATGTCCATTGGAACACGACGAATAGCATGTAAGTTGTCGAAAAGTTTTCAAAACTTATTTGTAAACAAATTTTGGTGTTGGTGTCCGATGCGGTGGATCAACTTTTTAACCGACAAACTAAGACTTCACGTTTTGTTATACGAGAACCCTACGGTTTCTTAAAGTTTAAAGGGTTAAAAAATATCAAACGGTTAAGAACTTAATGGTAGTATGCTTACAATAAAAACACTTGTACCTAAAACTTTGTGACTGACAATAAGTTTAAACTTCAATAAAACTCCTAGCCAAATACTTTGAGATTAAAATTAACTTAATTTGATATAAAATACTTGAAACTATACTTAAAAACTTACAGTTCTCGCATGACCGTTTGAAAATATACAAATTCTTTGTCCAATAAAACGTTTCGTCGCTTAACGTAGTAAGTTTTTCCTAATCAAAACGAATGACTGTGTTTAAAAGTTAAAAAGTAACGGCCTCATATAATCCCGTGTGGGACACCATCTCGACTTACTTACTAATTGTATTCAGATCGAAAATTATGTTAACCGTCGGTCGCTACACGATGATTTCCTTACAAAATTATATAAACAATTAAATAACAAATTAATCTATTGTTTATATTTAGAAAGGATGTGAATTATTTTTGAATTGTTTACAACTTACGTAAGAGCGCAATTAAAATTAAAGATTTCGCTTTTATATGTAAAAACAATAGTCACAGTCACCAATAGTCAGAAATTATTTTAAAGAATACTTTTTTTTGTTTTTATGTGAGTTTTTTTTGTATTTGAATCGATGCGAACGAACGGTTTAAATTAGATACAATTTTGTAATAAATATTTGAACTGTAAATTAATTTAAACATTTTCAAATTTTATTTTATACATATTTCGGTAAAAATTTTTGATATACAGAATGGCTTGTGGGAAATTGTTATGTATTTGGAATTACCGACTAACGCCGTTGATTAGGCCTTAAAGTTATTTGAGTGTAAATGACGGCTTTAGGCTTTATTTAAAATAGGTATAATTTTATCGGAAAATTTAAATTTCGGCCCAGCATAAAATAAAAATTTATTTATTAATTGTTTTTTTAAATTTTTTTAAAGCTATTTGAAACAAGAAAAAAAAGTATATTTGCCGTCGGATAAGTTATTTAAATCTCTTCAAGTTTTAATGCTTTTAATGCTTTTTTTATAATAAATATATAATTTATTAAAGTCTGTTTTTAAAATCATATTCTTAATATCTTTTTAATTGTTATCTCAAAATTTAAAATTGGTGAAAATTTTGAAAATTATTTTCAGAAAATTGTACCCTAAATTATTTTTGAACAATGCTGGGGACAAACCACACCATCTCAAAAATTTGTTGAAATTCGCTAGAGTAGTAGTTTTCACTTAGGTTAAGACCAATGTCAAATTTTGTTGTAATATAGTAATCCGTTTGAAAACTTTTATTTAGCTTTAGAAGTTATCCCAATTGAGATACCGTGCTGGGAAGTATTTTCCAAGACTTTTACTGAAACTTTTTTGTTCAAATGCAAAATAAAAATCTTAATTTTGAATTTCTCAGAAAGAACATTTTGAAAAAAATTTTAACTATGACCAAAATAACAGAAAAAACGTGATTATATTTTAGAAGCTGGTTTACAAGAACAGTGGTTATTTTTGGACGTAATTTCATTTTTTTTTTTCAAAATATACTTTTTAAGAAATTCAAAATTCAAAATTCAAATTTTAATTTTGGATTTGACAACAAATTTTACTTTTTGACAAGTATGTGTGTACAACTTTGTACCTTAATTAAGAGAGCTTATGCACCGACTGAAAAATTTGATGTATGGTCGACTTTGGGCTTTTTTTTTAAAAACAATAAAATTTGATATTTTCTTTAGTTTCTGATATCTGTAAAGTATTGTAGGACACACGATCAAACTCGTAAAAACAGACTTTAAATACAGGGTAAACAATTCCACTTTTAAAATAAAATACTTAATTTTTTTCAGAATTTTTTTTTTTTAAATCGACTCCTTTCCCTTTTTTGCGATAACCCATGAAAATACGATGTAAACGGTTCCAAATTAATCTTTCGCTCCTTTGTGATAATTTCGCGTGACGCATCCTGTAGCAAAAATGCTCGTAAACTTTTAAAGGAAATGTGAAAGAGGAGATGAAAATCCAATAAAAATTGAATAAATAAAAAAATACCATTAAATTTAATATTCCCTACCTGAAATATGAAATCAATTTAAAAAAAAAAAAATTATACCTAGCTATACGTACCACAGATCTATACGTACACGTACTTAAAAATATGATTTAAAACGTCAAAAAAAAATCTATAACTTTGCCTCATAAGTTTCATTTTTCATCGCGCTCTTAAAAAAATTACATTACAAAAATTTTTTGAAAAAGAACGGTTATTACATTACCCCCAATATAAAAAATATAGGTACAGAGTGTCAGGGTTTTTACTAAATTAATTTTTTTTTTTATCGACAAATTTCAATTTTTTCCCAAATATTTACATTTATTAAAAAAAAATAATCACTAAAATAATTTTTGATCTGAATACAAAAAAAAAAATTATAATATAAATTTCAAGTAATTTTTATTTAAATTAATGAATTTAATTTGTTTGATTGAAGTATTATTTTTTTGCAAGATTAATTATATTTTCTTGGAAATTTCTTACCGGAAAATTATAATATTTTAAGAAACATAATTCAATACAGTGATCAAATCATTTATAGTTAGGTATTTTAATTCTCATCGAAAAATTCTAAAAATTCTGCTTAAAAATTTTCTTTGTTTGTTTTTTACGACATTATAATGTATCAGATACCGTAAAATGGGCCAAATAGGATTATTTCATTTTATTATTATCAATTTACTCTGATGATGGCCAAAAAGGCTGAAAACGCGTAATTAAAACTTTAAATATTTTCAATTACTTTTAACGTTTGCATTCAATTTTCATACAGAATAGACAAATTTTTCTAACTTGATTAAGTTAAATTACATAATTATTAAAAATGTACTAAATAATTAATTGATTCTGTGTATGAGTCGTTGTGTCTAAATAATTTTTTGGAAAACCGATATTCCCTATCAGTCGAACGACTGAAAGCAACATCATAGAAACGAAGCTAAATAGCAATTTATATTTCCAATTTTTAATTAAAACAAAAAAAAAAGGAATAAGGAATATTCAAAATGATTATTTCAAAATAACGAGTACTTTTTTTGTAATGAATCATTAAATTTTTCATTGATACCGTAAACTGTATACAATTACATTCGTGTAAAGTTATTCAGTATTGTTTAGAGAGCACGTCATCGTTACCAGCGACCGTTCATATTCAGTATTACGTAATAAAATATTGGTTTTCAAATTTTCTAAATAGTAAAACATTAAGGATGTTCAAATAAAAAATATACTGAAAATTGAGCACCCACATTTTTAGATTAAAAAATAAGAGATTTCTACAATTTTTGTCCCCCCCCCAAAAAAAAACAGCAAGGGTATTTAAGCGGTAGAGATAGTGATGAGCAAAATTAGTCTTGGTCTTGCAGTCTTGTCTTGGTCTTGCATTTTTTGCAAAACCAAGACTAAGACTATGAATACCAAGAGCAAGACCAAGACCAAGACTCAAACTGCTCTAGCAAGACCAATACCAAGACTCTTAATGCAAGAACAAGACCAAGACCAAGACTGTCAAGTCTTGGTCTTGGTCTTGCATTTGCTCATCACTAGATGCCGAGATCCCGCTAAAAAAACAAAATGGCTACTGCATGCGATAGAAAAAATTTTGAATAAAATTATTGATTGAAATCGGCCCCCAAAACTCAAAAATCAATTTTATCAATTCATCAATTTTGTTCAAAGTAACCTCCATTTGACCGTGCGAGTTATTTGATGAGGACGTAATGTTTAAACGAAATAATTTCACTCACCTCTCCAGAATAGATAAATGAAAAATCATTCGAATCCAGCCATTGTGTATATTATCCAATATTCGTGTATGTATTTTTTCCGAAACAAAAAAAAAAATTATTAAATTCGATATTCCAAAATAATAAAAAAATTTTTATTTACACGTGTTTTGATCTTTTGTATTCTTTTTTTTTTTCGGCAAATAATTCCTTCATATTTGACTAAAATTAATTTTTGATTTAGTTATCGATTGTAGGAAGTTTTTGAAAGTATGATTTTTTTTTTAATTAAAAAAAGAAAATTTTTCCATGTAATTAATCCTTTTTTGTCCTGTGAAACGTGCACCATTTTTTCTATCGGAATTATTAACGTATGAATTGATAAACACAACATATTGTCGATTTTGATTTATATAATACAATATAAATGTACAGTGACGGATATGACAAGCGAAACACTGTTACAGTAATACGACAATTATTTTTGTTGTAATATTTTACTTTGCAAAATACCATTATTTTAGTTGTTCATTTTCAAACAAAATCTTCATTTTAAAATATATTATACTTAATGGTATTTTGTAATGTAAACATATATGCTAATATGTTAAAAACAACTTGTAGGGTGTGCACTTTTGAATTTACCAACGATTCTGTATTCATTGCCTAATAAGAAAGACAATAAAATTAAAAAATTTGAAATCAGATAAAAAACTAGGCCAGATTTTCATGACGACTGCTTTAAAAAATGTAGTTTTGAGAAAAACGTGTTTAAAGTTCGTAATTTTTCGATATATAAAATGCGTAATATAAAGAACTATAAAATCTAAGATATTTACAAAACATTTCCGAAGATATAAAAAAAATTGAATTTTCCAAAAAGTTTGGACCAAACCTACTGCTTAATTCAAAACAATTTTCTAAATGAACAATCCTGTGATCAGTGATAAATTCTGAAAATAATTTCCTCGATTAGTGTGAGAATTCTTTTAGACATTTCTGTACATTTGTATTTTTATACGAATGTAAAAAAAAAAAATTATATTCGATAATCAAACATTTAAATAAAAAAAATTTTTGTCGCCTAAAAAGAGGTTACAATGGGCAAAAATTGTATTCCAAAGATGTGACTGTTGAGATTGTTGAGGCATTAACCAGTTTTGACGAACAGTTTGTAAGATAAAAATTTTTAAAAATTCCTTTTCTATCGTGCAATTAATGAAGGAATTTCTAAAACACAAAATCGTATCGAAATTTTTGTACTTAATCTAGTATTTGCCTACAAGAATATTTTTGAACTGATATATTTCATGGTAATTTTAGCGTTTTTTAATACTTAAAAAGAAAATATTCTTAAGAACTTGACTCTCTGGGATGTTTATATTAAAAATTTCGACAATAAGGAAATCTAAAAAATGTTCAAATCAATATGTTTTTATCCCCGGTTAGACAGACATCGTTTTGTTAAGAAAGGTTATCAGGACACGTCACACAAAAGAAAGAAAAATTTGAAAACTTTTTCGAATACATAAATTATTTTGTTGTCCAATTGTTTTCTTTGAAGTTTCAAATAACTTTTCCGTTTTTCGTCGACAGACGAACGGACAGTACCAAATCAAAAATAATTTTTGGACATTTAACAATACAAAAAAAAAAATGGCTTCCACACAATATATGTATAAACATTCTTCCAATAGATTAAAAATGTGTTATTTTGTAAATTGTTCTCACAAAACTAACTTATTTACTAATTAAGATAAAACTAATTGTGTAGTTCTTTTATGTTTTTTAATTAATTAATGACCGACCACTTTTGACAAAGTAAATTTTTATTTTTATTGTTTATTTGTTATGTGGAACTTGGTAGCAAGTGTAAAAACAATGATGTAAAAATGTAAAATCCAACCTTTTTTTTCTTATTAAGTTTCTAGAATTTAAAAAGTTGAATTTATACAGTCTGATTTTTCTGCACAGTTCGAAAATTTAACCGCGACCACTGAAAACTTTTCGTACTCAAGTATACGACTTTTTTTGTTTTCGAATTTTCCGTCAAACTTTATTTCCAATAATTTAGTTTTTATCAAGAATTAATTTTTTTTCAAAAACGGTTCTACTAATCATCCTGAAATTTCGTATATGCGTCGCCTAGTATCAAAATCTACTAAATGCACTTTTCGATTTTTTTGATTTTTTAGGGCCATTAATTTTTAAATGCAACAAGGCATATGCCCTTTAACATTTTTTGTTGTAATTTTAACTGCTTACTAAAGAAATCTACAACTGAAATATAACATAATTTTCAAATCCTGCTAAAATTACATTGAAAACTTTACAAATCCTGCTAAATACCTATACATAACCTATATTTTAGATTTTAACCGTTCAAATTTTAATTTTTTCACTGACATGCGGGACGTATAAAGTATAAAATTATGTTTTCACGTAAAATTTGTATTTTAGTATTTATCTAAAATTTTAAATAATGAAAATGTAGATGTAAATGAATTACTAAGTAAGCACTTTGGTTTTTAAGTGACAAAATGAAAATAGTTTACAATATTACAAAACAAATTGTATCGTCTAACCCCGATACATCCAATATTGCTGAATCAAGTTTTTTTTTAAATAAATTTCCCTTATAATTGCTGTTTTAAAACTCACTTTACATAAATGTTACTATCAAAACCTACTAAATCCAAATAATTTTGATTAAAAAAGGGGTAAAACGATAATTTTGTTTTTTGATAATAGTACTAATCATCTTTTTTACCTTGTTAGTTAATATAATTATGACTTTTTAATCGAAAAATTAATTTTGAACTGAGTTATGGTTTTTTGCGATTTCCCACGATCTTTATAAAGTGGAATTAGTAGATTTTGATACTAGGCAACTCATATGTTTAAATAAATTTATCAGTTTACACTTTAAAATTATGTTTTATTTTTCATGGAAATATAACAAATATTCTACATTTTTCGTAATAATACATATTAAAAAATTAATTTCATTAATTTCACCAGAAACTTATAAAAAAATAATTCAAAAAGGGTATAAAATCCACAAAGAAGATCACACTGTACACAAAAACTACACAAAAAAATCTTTTAACTAACGCCGTCGGACGATCGAAGCAACCCAAACAAATATCTTTATAAAAAACATTTTTTTTCCTTTTAAAAAGAAATACCTGTTCCATTTGAATTCATCAGGTAATATCCATTATTGTAGGGCGTTATTTGTAAATATATCATTTTAATCATACCATATTGAAATATATAATTTAAAAAAAAATGTTAATATATTTATTATAATATCGGTTAAATTTTACCCCAATTCAACGCCCAACTTCACCAAAAGATAAAATGTTAATTTTAGAGGCAAAAAAAAATCAAATACAAATACCTTCACATAGAATTGAAATATTTGTATGCTTGTGAACAAGTGATACATATTTTTTTTTTTTTGCATAAATTATACGAAATATTCTATTGTTTTGGGTCCCTTTTTGATAATAATAGTTGGCGAAATAAAACTAGATTTTTGATTTTTTTTTTCAATTTTAAAAATAAAAATAATATTGGGCTGCTGCAAATAAGATGACGAATAATCAGACGGTTGATATTGAATTTTTTCCTGTTTGACTGAAATGGTTTCCAGGAACCCACGATTCGCTAAATTCGTTTAGATTTTCGGTGCTGTAAATTAAATAAATAATATGCTCATTGTGTACGGTGATCCTTCAATTAGTGCGGGTTTGACGGTATATTTGAATCAAAAATGACATAAATAACCAAGAAAATCATTCAAATGGATATTTTTCGATATTTTTTTAATTTAATATTTCATTTAATTCGTACGGCTTCATTATTCATTGTTTATCAAGTATTAGAGGATGATTGAGTCCATACGTCAATTTTGATCGAATCGTAGGTATCTTTTAATTGGAAAATATATTTTTGACGTTAAAATGTTTCTAATTTTATATTAAAAAAAAAAAAGTACATGAATATACAATAATATTTCTGCTGTATACAGTGTATATTAACCCTTTGTCAAGCAGTGGCAAATAGATTCGCCACCTAATGGCTAAAAGTCAAAAAAAAATTTTATTAGCTATTTTGGAGCAGGCCCGACGAGAGGGTGGGGTAGCCGAGGTTGTAGCCCTGGGGCCCGGCTTGAAAAAAGGGGCCCGCAGCGGTCAGTAGGGGCCCGGGAAAAAGTAAAATTTTCTTTTTTTGGTTGTCACTTATTTTTTCGGGGAGAAATTTTTAAGAGATGTACTTTATTCCTAGGGCCCGCCATTTTTCTCCACGGCCCTGTTTTGGAGGTTCTCATCGAGCAACTATTTTCGAAATTTTGTCTAAAATCGAATTTTAAATTACTTAAATTTTTGTGATATTACTTTTTCTTAGACTTCGACCGTACATTTTTAAATTTTCATATTTATGTGAATGGTGTTCTAAACTTATGTTCAGTACTGTAGACGTGTAATGTTTTAAATGCAATATTTCTGTGAAAATTGTCCACGAAAGTCTTTTTTAAAATTCCCGAATGAGTACAGAAGGATTTTCGGTGAATTTCCAGAATGGAATTCAGCTATTACAGCCACTGTTATAGCTGGGGACTATGGCAAAAATTTGTTTTGAGGTGCCTAGAAACCGAAAATAATATTCACTAAAATTTATATATATATATATATATATATATATATATATATATATATATATATATATATATATATATATATATATATATATATATATATGTATGTTCGCACGATAACTCTCAAACGAAATGTCTTACTTTTACGAAATTTAATGAAAATATTGGAAGTCCCAAACCGTTGGACGAGTTCGTTATCCAAACACATCCGATGCCCGGAACATCGTTGTTTTGGTAATTTTCCCGAAAAAAATTAGTTTTTTTTTCCAAAATTTCCCCTTATTCAAAATTTTCTGCCACATTTTGTTACACCAATGAAACGGGGAGAAAAGTCACACGAAGAAGGTCTTTAAACTGTTATTCTATGTCGACTAGTTTTCGAGAAAAACTAATTTTTGTAATCGGAAATTTGCTGTGTTATGCAGGATACTGCGACAGGGGTATTTTTTGCTTATGATATTGATGCATGTGTAAACACACGAATACACGTACAGTGAACCACATAAATGTAGTAACATGTTTGTCCACATGTATTACGTATATAGGTAATTGTAATAAAATAACATAGACTGACTACTGTTCTGTTTTTAAAAAGCAAATTATCAAATCCATTTAGTTTCGTTAGAGGAGTTAGATGTATATTTTTTGCTCATATAAAACATTTACATGTAAATATCCTACTCAAGTACACTACTTGAAAAAAGTTTTCATTCACCTAATTTCTTCTCCAGTTTACTGTTGGTGCTTTGGACCAATTTATTTTATAGGATATAATATTTTCTAATAAATCTACAGCTTTGTTCCTTTTTCACGAATTTTTAGTTCAAATCAGTAAAAATCATGCGCAGTTGGAAAAGTTGAAAATAATGCGTTCCTTTAAAAAAAAATATATATTACTTGTACTGATAGTTCAATGTTCCTTTTACTATGAATATGAATTTGAACTGAGTTCAAAACAGTTCAATCAGTCCGGGATTTTTGTCAAGAATTTGAACTAGAATTTCAGTTTGTGTACAGTTTTGAAAAAATTATCGAAAAAAAAAAGTTAATGAAGAATAATATCTACGATATCTACCATATCTCCGGTTAGCGTCGTTAGCGTGGTAGCGTTGTCATACGAGTAAATAAAAAGCAAAATTATTCAAATTTAAATAATAATTAAAATATTTTTGTTGATTTTAACTATATATTTAAAATATTATTAAGACAAACTAATTTGGGAAGTTTTTGGATTTTTATTAACCAATGTGGCGATTTGCTTCAAAAAGGATAATATGTGTACTTCATCTAGTGTATGGTACATACACATTCTTATACCAATGGATTTTTGTTGCTTTTCTCTATGATGGTAGTGTCACACTTCTATGCCCTCTATAGAATATTTTTAGCATTTATTGCGTTCCTTTTTAAAAATTCACAATTATTAGTTCAAGTAATAATTCAATTCGATCATGCGTATTTGACAAATTCATTATTATTTGAACCGTTCATCATTTTGGAAAAGGAACAAAGCTTATATTTTTTAAACTAGTGAAGAAACCACTTGGTCCTTAACAGAGTTGGAGGTTGCAATATTTTAAACTGGGTGAGCAGCTATAAATTTGTACATCTGTTTTGAAATATATACATATAAAATAAATTTTAGATACCAATAAAACTGGCTTTTTAACGAAAGATTAAAAATTTTGTTGCGATTTATGATAGAAACAATAAAGTTTATGCCTCCCCAGTCCAAATATTGTGTATCCCAACTCTGTTACGAACATTTTGACCACTATTTGTTTCAAACTCATATTTGTTAACTTAGGACTCTACGAAAGTGGTAAGACTATTAGAAAAAAGTCAATTTCTAAAACTTATATTAATGGGAAACTAATTACGGGAATACATTTTGAGCCGAATTGTACCCAGAAAGTACATTGTACCCGTACCAGAGTATATACTGTTGTAATTCTTAAGGGTTGAGTTTTAAAACTAGCTTTAAATAGATTTTGTATTTATCTAAAGACAGTAAAATACAACTGAATTGATGATGAGAGAGATAAAAGCATTTTATTCATAAAAGAGTAACCTAATGCTAGTTATTTTTAAAAAATATATGTATGTATATTTAAATACAGTAAAAATCCTAAATGTTACTAGAGGTTTTCTTTTGTACGTACAGGAAAATCTGTTTTTCTGTTGCAAAGAAAACTTCTTATAAACATATTCGATTAGATTGATAGTGGAATGTTTCCGAGGGTACGAAATAGAAATTGTTGGACAAAGCTCAAAGTAAAAATTTTTCGGATCATTTTTGAAAAATTGAAATTTTGATACGTAACAGTACCACAATATCAGAAAAATTTGAATTTTGAAATTATTTTCCCAAACTTTTTATTATTTAACATCAGTTAACATATTCACTGATGCCATACGTGGATCCGTGTATATTGTCGCAGTGGTTCTGATGCCAATCAATGTAGAAGCATGGAGACACACTTTGGCTACGTTATCGATGTCAGTGAAGGTAACGTTTTTGGTATCAATGAACGAACCTTCGCTTAATAAGTGGCAGTCAACGTGTTAACGTAGTTGCTCCGTGATAGTCAGGTAGAAAAGTATATCTCAGCGAAAAAATTGTCTTTAATCAAAAATTAAATAATGTATTAATATTCTTCAGTTATTACATTTGTATACCACTTGTATTTTTTTTTAAATTTCCGCGCGCTTATATTGTAGCAATATAAAAGCATTGTTGAAAAAGCGTTGTAAAAACGTTGTAAAATGATGTTTATAAATTATATTTAAAAAACGGCGTAGTAAATAATTTTTATTTCTTATTAAATATGGTTTGTAACTTTGTATTTTATAACATACTAAATTTTTATCAAATTTCTTTGACATGTTTTCATTTTATTCAAAAAAAAAAAAAAAAAATATAGAGTTTTCCCATAAGAGCCTGTGTTAAAATTTCAAAACTTTGAAATCGTTTTTCTCAAAATTGGGGTAGTCAATTTTAGTCGAAATAGGCTCATATTATTGGTATTGAATTAAATAAAGATTTAGAGAAGTTAAAATCCTTTGAAAAAATCGTTTTATCGACCAACTATGTTTAACTAAATTTAATGTAGTCCTGGTTCTAATATTCTAATCTTATACTGGATTATAATTTTATTTTACTAGCAAGTTTAAAAAAACAAATAATAATTCTTAAACTTTTAGATAATCAGTATCAAGTTTCTAAAAAATTTAAAAAATTTTATTCAGTTTCTCGTGAAGTTTTTAAAAAAATCACTGATTTTTCTAGAGTTTTACGGACCAAACTATATTTACTTAACGAAATTTCTAGACTTTACGGTAAATTTTAGGAATATAAAAATATTTTCCATCTATGTATACATAAATATATTTTTATATTATGTGTGCATAACATGAAAGCTTAAATTTATAAAGAATCGAATAAACTATTCTAGGAGAGTTATCCTGTCGAAGGATTTTGTAGGTGAATATTTCATATGTGCATTCAAAACGCCATGCCAGACAGATTTTCGTTCAAAATCCGATTTTCATATATTCGATAATGCTTCAACTCGATCCAACGGTAAATATAAATCAAACAAATATATTTAATTCATGATTTTGTTTGGTTACGGCGAAGAAAAAAGCTCCGATGAAAATGTGCTTTCAAATTTTCTCAGACAATGACGATAGACCTATGATGATGCCTATACAATATAATGAAACCGCTCGAATATTTGCTCTATTAATAAATAAAAAAAACTTTACTTTGCAAAAAATACCATTTTTATTGTTGAAACTCGTATGATATGTTTCGATTAGTATGATCATTATCAAACAACGGAATCGCTGTATTTAGCATTAGTTCACTTTACCAGTTATAGTTTTCGAAATTTTTCGTTAGTTTTACAAAGAAGAAGCGTAATTGTACAACCTTTGCAAGTTGGCGAATTAAAACAAGACCATTAATTGGATGAGGGCCACGCCCATTTTTTTCATTTCCATCGACAAAACAAATAAATGACAAATCTTATCAAAATAATAAATAAAATCCGTAATAACTGTTTTTTTCTTTCTTTTTTGCGTTCGACCATTGACGTCTGCATTGCGTTGCAACCGATCGCAAACAATGAAATCTAATTTGATATATCCGGCCTTGAAACCACGCCATCTTCTATGTATAAGACGTACATGTGAATATTAAAACGGCTACTCTTGCTAGCCACCGCGGCCGACCCGATTAAACAAATTGTCCGTTCGGTCAACCAAAAAAACTTGTTATTGTCGTGTTTTCCGTCGAATTTTTACCAAAAAACAATTTGAAATTTTTTAGATCTCATATCACTGATACGGGAGAAGTTAAATATTTTTATTTTACAAAAAATATGTTTAAAACAAAAAACATTCAGTATTCAAAAAAATAAAATCGCTTTCGACACAAAAAATGGTTTTTTGTTTGTATAAAGTAAAATATCCCTAATAATCGTGTTTACAAATTCTTTAAAGACCATAAAAGCAATAAATGTTTATTTTTGGTCTAGTAGTTTTATTTTTTAGCGAATTTCCAGAATGGAATTCAGCTATTACAGCCACTGTCATGACGCGACCTGAGCTCGGGACTATGGCAGAAATTTGTTTTGAGGTCTCTAGAAACCGAAAATAATATTCACTAATATATATATATATATATATATATATATATATATATATATATATATATATATGTGTGTGTGTGTGTGTGTGTGTGTGTGTCCGCGCGATAACTCTCGAACGAAGTATCCAATTTTTACAAAACTTGGTGAGAACATTGGAAGTCCCAAACCCTTGGATGAGTTCGTCAGTCAGACACGTCGGATGCCAGGAGCATGGTTTTTGTTCTTGTAAAAAATTAGTTTTTTGCCAAAATTTCCACTTATTCAAAAAATTTTGCGAAATTTTTTTACACCATTTAAAAGAGAAGAAAAAATTACATAAAAAAGGTCTTTAAACTTTTTTTCTATGTCAACTAGTTTCCGAGAAAAATAAATTTTTATAAACGGAAATTCGCTATGTTATGCAGGATGCTGCGACAGGGGATTTTGAATATTACTGAATTTGTGTACCAAATAATTTTGTTAAACTGAACCGCAAATATTTTTTTAAGTTACGTCACGGTCGCTTTTATTTATTTTAACACATTGCTAGACATGTTTTGAATCGGTAAATGCTTCCGAAGATGGATTCCTTTACTTAATGCTTCATTAAGTGTGTTTATTTTTACATGCTACTTTATATTTTTGTAAATAATCATTAAAAATCATTAAAAAAATGGAATATAGTCGAAACAGTAATTCTTCGCATTTATAATTCCCGTTAAAGTGGTTGTGCGTTAGAGATTAAGCACCTACTAAATCCCAAGAAAATCCACCAATTATTGTTGCAATTAGCTAATTGTTAATTTTTTTTTTTTTTTTCAAAATTTTTTTTCGTCTCATTCCCTTGAAATTATTTGAGAAAATTCATTTCTTAATTAAAAAAACCTGCGACGATCGAGTGGGGCTCGCATAATTAGGGTTCCGTACAATGAGTGGTAAACGTCCTAACCACCGTAAGGACGATTACCCTTTGATGGCAACACATTAATTGATACTTTGTGATTTGTGTTGCGTTTATAAGCATCCCACGTTTGAAATTTTTTTGTTTGCAAAAATTTGTTAAATAACAAAATCTTTTGCTAAAATTGATTAGTGTTTACTTCATTTAGTTTATGCGTGGGTGTAAATATTTTTGAATACGTGTAAACGAAGTAACAGAATTTACACCTATCAGCTCATTTTATCTGTAAGTTTAATAATACTTTAAGGGGCTATATGCATTTATTTTTTCTGGCGAAATCAATTGTTTTTTTTTTTTTTTTTTTTTTTTTGTTGCATTATATTTCCTTTGAGTAAATCGCATTTGAACCATTGTCTTATGTAAACAAGTTTTCGGAGGAAAAATTTAAGATGCTGTTACACGAGTATTTTAATTTATAACAAATTTTATCTAAAAAAAACTTGAAAGAAAATTCTTTTAACCCTTCATTTACAAACCGATGACTGTAATAACCAATATTAGTGTACAAAATTTCCAAAAAAATCAATAACTGCAATTTTTAAGAAATCGCAAAGCCATCCAAAAAAAAGCGTTTGGGAACTTCGACCATAAAATCTTGGTTTTTCAATATTTTTATAACAGAAATTCATTTAAGTACTTAAATTAATGAATACATCTGAATTTTAGCCGAAAAATTTGTTTTTAAATTTTGCTATTTTTGTTCGACGTAACTGCATATAACCCCTTAAGTAATACTAAACACACTTAATGTTAGATGAAGATATGAACACACTTAATATTATATAAATTTCGACATCATTAAATAGAAAATTGTGAACTCTATCAATCCATATCAGATTTCGCTATACCAAAAATTAATATTTTTTGAAATTATAAACAATCGCTATTTAACAATCTAAACAATTATCTTAAATTTCTTCAATTTTCAAAATATTCAATTGCAGTAACATTTTTCTAGTTACAATTTTTGAATTCTACACATCAAAAACTACATAACAAACTGATTTATTTGTTACACATTGGCCAAAAATTGACCTTATTTTTACTCTAAATTAGAGACGTCGATTTTAAATCGATTAATCGAAGCTTAAAAAATCGATTCTTTTTTCGATTTTTTTCATTTGAATCGATTTATGAATCGATTATTAAAAGTAAGAGATCGATAACCGATTTTTTTCCAAAAATAGCTTCATTTTAATAGTAATTCTACAAAGAAACATGTGTTAAAATGAAACACCAAAAACTCTATTGTTAATTGTCACTTTTTACTTGTTATATCAACGAACCCCTCCTATGGCTCTATATAATTCAGACTATTAATACAAAAGGAAGGAAGAGACCACCTATCTGTGCAAACGACGATCCCTTTCCTACAAAAGCGACTTATTTAGAAAACATTTTTTTGTCAATTTGTTTGAAATTTTTGAATAAACTTGGTTTAATTCGTGGTATTGGTCCTACATATTCAGTTGCCTTATTTTTTATAATTATAATTGAAAAGTTAACTCATTCATCGCCTTTACAAATATAATGTAAGGCATTTTTACACGATATTACCGATATTACCTATGTACTATCAAGTAAGTCCTTTAGTTTTGAATCGATTTTTTTGATTTCGATTTAAATCGATTCAAAAATCGATCTTTTTTTTGGAGAATCGACATCTCTACCGTCTAAATAGTGTTAAAAATCTGTTCATAATTAACTCATAGTATTTATTTTAGTTTTAAATAATTTTCATATGTGGTGTGAAAAATTAGATAGTGACGTGTACACTACTGGTGTATGAGAAGATTGGACATCATCAACATTGGGTAGTTGACACGACACCCGACGTACCCGACGACAACAGCGCCACGACCGTTACCATAAACATCAATGACGGGGTGGAAAATTGTGTATTGAAAAGTGTACATACATACATATGTTGTGTATTTAAATCGGGCATGTTTCACGTTTATCTATTATATTAAGTTCACTTATTAAATATTTTGACAGTAATATATCACATCAGTGTGTACAGAATAGATGTACAGTTGACGCTAAAAGTAAACGAATACGTTTAACGATTGAAATTAAGACATTTAACGGTTGTATTGCTTCCGAGACTACTAAAGTAACGGAAACATTGTGATTACTTTTGAAAAATAAAAAATATTTTCCGTCCAAAATAAAATTTTTTACGTACATTTTACGTTTTAGAGCTCCCTGAACAATTTTGGTTTGGTGTCTGTCTGTCCGTCTGTGTGTCGCCAGTTTCCACCAAGTGGCATAACTTCTGAACTATTCGATTGTTTTTAATGTAACTTTCAGAAATTATGCAGTTTGGTTCCTAGATGATCCCCTATGAATTTAATCGAAATCGGAGTAACGGTAGCTATGCCGCTACCATATCATTCCATTAATATACTAAATTGCACCAAGGGGCATTACTTCTGAACTATTCAATTCTTTTTTATGAAATTGTCAGAAATTATGCGGTCTGGTTCCTAGATGGTCCCCAACAAATTTCATTGCATTCGGAGTAATAGTATCCACGGCGCTACCATGAAATCCCATTAAATGTCAGTATCTTATTTACTGCTAGTCCCACTTCGCTCAAATTTTTAAAGTATTTTGGGGGTTAGTTTTCAAAATAGTTTTGCTATTATTTTATAATTTAGCCTTTAAGTATTTTGAGTTACAACAATTTTTTACGAACTTTAAGGTGAAAATCGTTTACGAGCACGAGGAAGCTGTGTGCCACATCCTATTGGCAGCGTATTTTTTTTATTGTGTTAACCATAAAATAGGAATTTATTCAAATCGTTCATTTTGTCCATTATCAGATTTGATTCAAGCGATGTTTGGTCCGAAGTGTTATGTTTAGTGCATTGGATCACGTGACTAACACATGTTGGCTGTGAGGTTATGTACACAAAAGTGACATGACCCAAGTGATAATATTTTTGAAGCACTGTTTGTTCAAAGTGGGTTTTGTTCACGACTAAACGAATCAAAACGTGTTTTGTCCAATCCGTCTGTTCAAACAGTGCTTTGTCCACGATATAAAAACTTTTTTTCTTCAAACAAGAGAACACTTTAATGAAAATTCATAATACATTGAGTAATTTTTGGTGATTTTCGAACATCTTGGTAACTGTGACAAAACACGTTTTGAATTGTCACTCCACAAATTTACTCTAAAATGGTTGAAATTCACGTCCCTAGACTAAAATACCGCCTTCAAACACATATCAGTCACATTTTAACAAAATCAAAACACTTTATAAGTTCGTATCAGGCCACTGATGACCTAAAGGGGGCCAAGGAGAAAGATGCATTTCATACTTTATATTTTTGTCTTGCACTGTATAAAACTATACATTCACATTATTCGAAAATTGTGCGGTAAAGAAAATGAGAAAATCGACGTTATGACATTATCCTTCAAACGAGACCGAACACAAACAATTTTTTCCTCTATCGTCTTTCGAATTACTTACCGTGTTTTTTTTCTGCAAGTCATAATCGCATCGCGTTCAGCCACTTTTCAACATACATACACTGGTGTTGGTATCTGTTATACAAAAATCTGCATCGTTATCTCTCGGTGCATACAGTAGTCGGGTCGTTTACTCTTTCAAACCTTTATTTTCTACACGCTATTCGATTGATGCAAGTATGCGCGGTTTCAAAAAAAATTAGACAGCCACCTATCTAAACGCCACTTAATAGTTTAGTATCGTCGTCTAAGACGGTAAAATGGTTTAGCAATACTCAGTCCTGTGTAATTAATGATAATATTTTTTTACCTCTTTAAGTCCAACTAATTGTGCTAAATCATTTATATCAGGGCTCGGCAACCTTTTTTGGATGGTGGGCCATTTTAAAAAAAAAAAATTTTTTTTAGCGGGCCGCACAGTCAAATATTTTGCAATGTAGTATGTGGCTTAAGTAGATTTTTTTTTAACGAATGTTCGAATCGAAAATTTAGCTTTTAGAGTCATTGTCTTGATGCTACTTGACCCCGGAACTATGATAGAAATAATTTATTTTGAAGTCTCTAGAAGCCAAAAACGACATTCACTAAAATTTATATAACTCTCGAACGAGAAAAATCCTGTTTTTACGAAATTTGGTAAAAATATTAGAAGTCCAAAAAGTCAGACACGTTCGATGCCCGAAATGGATTTTTAGGCATTTCTGCCTAGAAAACTTTTATGGAAAAAGTAAGTTTTTTGCCCAAATTTCCTCAAGTTTTTGCCATATTTTCTTACACCGTTGGAAAGAGGAGAAAATAATCACATAAAAAGGATTTTCGATCAATAATTCTATGTCAAGTAGTTTCTGAGAAAAACTAATTTCTGTTAATCAATCAAAAATAAAAATTTTTGATTTTTTGAAAATTTCACAGTAGCATAATCCCTTAAACGACCAAGTCTCTTCAAGGCAATTTTTATTTTTTTAAAGATTTAGATATCTGGTTTAGTGTTGTTTTTGTTGAATAGATTTCATACAGAATATTTTTGGAGAATATTTGCCGAATATTGTTGAACCCACACGGAACTTATTCAGATTGTTTATTTTTTTTTTTTTTTGAAACTGAGCGTACATTCCATTCTATGTGATTATAGCGATGAAAATTATATCATCTATGTATAACTAAAAGTTATACTTCGTACACGATGATTCAGGTCAGACGTGCTTATCAAAATTTACACTAAATTGGATTATCCGCGATGAATACCGGTAAAAAAGGGCCGTTGTTACGCCGCGCCGATACCCGACGGCAAAAGTTTTCGAAAAATATAATAAGTTCACATTTCAATAATATTTAATTTGAAATAATTACGAACTAATTACGGATAAATAATTAATAATCACATGACATAGCAATTATACGATGTTAATAATAAATTTTGATATTGGCGCGTTTTGTATTCGTTCCTTATTCGTTGGAATTTTTTATTTGAAATTAATTAACAATTGAATTTGATTATCGTGAGAAACATGAAGTATGTTACTGTAGTAACAAATTTTAAAATTATATATTCTCTATAGTTAATAAGTTTTACAGTTTTTACTCAATACACAATATAGTATAATACATAGATGATATATCTACTGTCTCATTCTAGTCGACACAATCAACCGTCATTGAGTATGTACATATGTATAATTATGTAAATTGAATCGATAAGACAAAGATGGATGAATGTACTTAATTTTTTTCCGAATGGATTGGATTCTTAACAAATTTTTTTTACTAAAAAATGCATCGAAGGTTTTGTAACATTTTGTTTGAATAACTTAACGGTACATGTTGGATACTAGACTAAATTAGGTTACAAAACATTTTCTAAAAAAATTAACTAAATTATTTGGAACTTTGGAAAGCTACAGTTAAAATTTGAACTTAATTTGAAAATGGTGACTAATTTTGTTTTTGAAAAAAATATATAAAATAATTTTGTATGTTCCTTAAGACTTCTGTTTTCATGTATATGAAACAACATATCAATAAATGCTTTTGAGAATTGAAAAAATTTAAAAATATAAACCCTTGAATTTATGAACACAAAATGATATTACCCTTTACGTCTGTTCTTTGTCACCTAGACGTAATTACCCATATCTGTCTTATAGATAAAAATTTGAAAATGTAAACTTTTTTAACTACTTGTAAAGCCAATTGGTGAATTTAAATCTGCATATACATAATTATACACTTTTTACTCGTTGTAAGCAACTCAAAAATTGAAATAGAATCATATGCCTTACTCTTTTTACGTATAGGCGAATTTTATTATTTAAAAAGACTAAGATAATTACATGATTCTATTTCAAGTTGCTTACAACGTGTAAAAAGTGTACCTTAATGGAACGTATAAAACTGGAGTCTTCATGTACCCAATGTTTATTACTTCACATAAATATTGCATAATTTTATGCACAGAACTTTTTTTTTAAAAGAGGTAATTTCCAATTCACACCACTAAAAAGGGAATTTGCAAACAAAAGAATAAATATATTTTTGTCTCTATTTTTTTTTTTTTTTTTGTCGAAACTGAATTTTAATTTTGTTTGTTTATTTAAATTAATTTTCACTTTTAACTGTGTTTTGAATGCTAATTCATTCGGGCCCGTGTGGAGTTAGCGTGTCAGTGAATAAGTAATGACCAATATTAATAGCGTTTAAATAATTTTTAAATTCATTTAGCTTTTCCCATTTATTCAAATCCATGGGAACGGTTGTCTAATGTTGACTAGTATCTACCACGCATTGATCTGTTTTTATTTGGTAATACATGAACTCAACTCAATAGCTCAAAATTGCACGGGTTTGGTGTTTTCGTTGGGCAAACAATTTAATAATCGTCAGTGGAAGTTTCACAAAAATTGTCGCGTAAAGTATTTTGTGCTTCAAGCGTCGATAGCCCTCGTAACCTCTAATTTTTGGTTTCGATATATTTTGAGGATTCCCACATTAGTTGCGTGTTAAAATTTTTTTTTACAAAAATTTTTATCTTGCCAACTCTAACGTTAGAATTTTGTATTAAATATTTAAAATTAACATATTGCAAAAAGCATTCATTATGTTTAATAGAATGCTCTGGTGCACCGGTGTCCTTTAGAACATGTAAGCACTACTGTCGCATATAGCAAATGAAACTTTTTTTAAAATTTCGTTTTTTTTTATATTTTACCCGGTGACATAATTTTTCGTATTAACCATGATGGAGTTTTCATACACTTAATGTTTATATTTTGTATTTTCATTTTCGTCATTATTAAATACGTATTTTCACAAAATTTTCACGAGATATATGTATACATTCAATATTTATACTATATTAAACATGTATGAGTATACACGTTGAGAAACTAAAACATTTCAAGTTGTTTCGAGGTCATATTCGAAGATAGACATATGATATACCGATAGAAATCGAGAGGGAAAAGCCATTTAATCGTACCGGTCATAACTCGAAAACCGGTATTTATAGAAAAAGTCTAAGAAAATATTTAAATCAGTAAGAAGTTATTGGAAGAAAAATAGAAACTAGGTACCTGCATCGAATTTGTGAAATTTAGAGATAGTATCTGACACGTCTAGCGCTTCTGAATTAATCGAAACCGTATTTTTCTCACCGTTTACAAAATTGTATACCCAGATGGCACCTGTATACTCAGGGAGTAACTTACAGGGCTGGGAACTATTTAAAATGATTTCATTTTAAATATGTATTTAAAATACAAAATGGCATTTTGTATTTTCTATTTTAAATAAGTTCGGTCAAATCATTTTCCATTTTGTATTGAAAATGGAAATTTGAATCCATTTTACATTTAAAATGAAAATGCATGTATACTGAAATTTATGTGTATACAACTCAAATTTTTTATAACTCGAGTTGTAATGTCATTTGAGTTAAATTTGTTACTAGAGTTGCAGTTCTCTTAAGTCAAACTTTTCTGACGCAAGTTGTGTACTACTATTTTTAAGATACGTCGATAAGAAATATTTTTGTATTTCGAGCTAATGACTTTCATAATTTTATTTAGAAGTTGCAGCCGTAGCGTAGTCAAGGTTTGAATATGTCAAGGCTGAATTAAATTTTACAATATTTTTAAGTAACAATATTTGAAGAGTTAAGTTTCGTTTTCATCTCATGAAAACTTTACAAAATTTTCTTCAAAAAATGCCTTTATTTAATTTCAGTACGTTTGATATTTTCGTAATTTTTTTTATTATTAATTAAAATAATAATAAAAAAATTATAGAATAAATTTAAAGTAAAAAAAGCATTTTGCATTTTATAATCCATTTTAAATAACTATTTTAAATGGTTTCTATGAACCATTTTTCCCCAGCCCTGGTAACTTACATGCATGTACCTCTAGCATTGTCTTTGTTTTCTGGCTGTTACTATCAGCGACTTTTTTCCTATATGGTATAGCACATAACATATGTATATGATATTTAATAAAAGCCAATGTGTGAAGTTTAATGTAAAGAACTGCGGATAAGAATGATTCACTTTCATCATAGACACATCTATGTAAATTGTAAATACTTAGTTAGCTATATACTTGTTAACAACAGTAGCTAGTGTAGCTTACAACAAGCATATGTATTTACTATAGTTCAGATACGAGAATATCGTTAATTGAAATTTCTCATAAGTAAAATTTAACCAAACCGTTGCGTTATTAATAAAGTTACATGACATAATGCTTGGCAGTTTTAATTATTAAATTTCAAAATTAATTGTAATTATTAGATAGTATACTATCATATCAGTTACCGGGTGTACATAGTTCATTCATCATTCGATCACACAAGTCATTCGATTATTAACCATTACACTGCCCATAATTGATCGAATTGGGGTCACTTGGGTGTGAACTTTTCATTTCTGCTATCAAAATGACGAAATTGCGCTCAGAAGTTTGAGCAATTTAATAGAAGTATTTTTTCTAGCGGTTTTAGACTTCTAATTTTGGTAAAAATGAAAACAATGACTTCGAAAACCTATAATTCGCTTCCAGTTACATCAATCTATCGTTTCATTTACGGTTTTTAAGACCGCGAAAAATTTTGATAAACTTGGTGACGTCATCAATTTAAAAAAAATCTTTTTTTCAAATCTAGCTTTATGCAAGTGTTTTCAATTACGGTAATTGATTGAATTGGGGTAATTTGGGTGTGAATTAATTAGTGATGAGCAAAATTAATGTTGGTCTTTAGTGATGAGAAAAATTAGTCTTGGTTTTGCATTTTTTGCAAGACCAATACCAAGACTTAAGTGAGCAAGACCAAGACAAAAGCAAGAAAAAAGCAAGACTCTTGCTAAACTATTTAAATAGTTTGAAAGTATAATTAATACCGTAAAGAGAGAAAATTCTGAGTTTAAAAGAAAAAATTCGCTAATAAAAAAAATGCAAGAAAGTGCAAGAGTTTTAGCAATACCAAGACCAAGACCAAGACTACATTTTTCAAGACCAAGACCAAGACCGGGACTCAAACTGCACTAGCAAGACCAAAAGCAAGATTCTTAATGCAAGAACAAGACCAAGACTGCCAAGTCTTGTTCTTGACCTTGCATTAGCTCATCACTATTGGTCTTGCATTTTTTACAAGACCAACACTATGTATACCAAGAGCAAGACCAAGACTATAACTATGGCTGCAAGACCAATACCAAGACTCAAGTGAGCAAGACCAAAACAAAAACAAGATTGTTGCTAAACTATTTGAAGTGAAGAAAGAAAATTCTGATTTTAGAAGAAAAACATTCCCTAATAGAAAAAAATGCAAGAAAATGGAAGATTCTTTAATGCAAAAATAAGATTAAGACCAAGACTGCCAAGTCTTGCTCTTGGTCTTGCATTTGCTCATCACTAGTGAACTCTTCATTTTTACTATAAAAATTATGAAATTTCTCTTAGAAATGTGACTAATTCTATAGAAGTATTTTTTGTAGCGGTTCTACATGTGTAATTTTTATAAAAATAAAAAGAACGATTTCGAAAATCTGTAATTTGCTTTCAATTTCATTTTCGGAATTTACATTTTCAAAATTATTTTGTTTGCCTAACTATATGAATATGGTTATGTATTAATTTGTTGCTCCAACAATTTTTTATAGCCATAAGAAACATTCCTTTTTTAGTTACGATAACTAAAATTGAGTAGTTTTCCGGTTGTGATAACTAAAATATTTTCTCAATGTACATAGTACACAATATATATCAGGACGCATAAAGTCCATGACGCATTTGAAGCTTGAAAAAAGTAAAGTAATACCTCGTTGAAAATGATTAGGGGTTGGTATGAGTGGGTATTATTAGTAGCATTGCATTCACACTACCCCGCCTACCATTCACCCGAACCCCTCCTAACAGTGTATGGAATCGCCTTATGTATATTTATTTGAAAGAGGGTATTTCACATTTTTTTTTTTTTTTTTTGAAAAGTCACTCGTCGTAGACTAGAGCAGCCATGACTCGGTATAATTGGTGCTACAGTAGTAGTTAGGGGAAACGGTTGAGGCAAAGAAGCTGATACGAAAATTACTTCCATAAGGCAACCCCCCGAAAATTATTGTTGGCTTCTCAACGCACACGTATATGTATTTTTATATGTTATTGAATAGTTTAATAATTAGTAAAAAAAAATAATTTAATAGATTTAATAAATTTAATTTAAAAATCTGTCACCAGTCCATTCACCCACGAATAATTAACGAGTTTGAGTAATTGAAATTAATTTTATTTCAATAACGTTTATGGTAGGGTCATTCGTTGTTACGATTTCGCACTTCTAACCACGAAATTTTTATGCATTCATGCAATTTATTTATTTATTCAAAAATTTATTTAAAAATATTTTGAAATACATATATACGTTCCACTTGATGAGGACTGCGACACAATTAGCTTAATAAGGTGTCCAGTCACCACCGGCGTCGATAATCGTCGGTGGTGACGGTATCTTCGAGGCATACTCTAGCGGCAAGGTCCTCCAAATATGAAGAATCTCACGAGTTAACTGCATGCATTTTCCTCGAAGTTTTTACTTGATATGTGCCCAATCGGATTGGTATCCGGCGACTGTGGTGGCCAATCTAATGTAATGATGCCATATTTGGCGTTTGTGTCGCGTATTTGGCACTCATGGTACTTCACTTGTTATTCTAACAAACGACAAAAAACTGAATCTTTCTTTAAAGTGCATCGATGACAAAGGTTCACTCTATCTGCTCACAAAATATTTCGAGAAATACTTTTAATAGACTGTACATTCAGGTATTTAATATTGAATTAAATTATATAATAAACTGACAATATTTTTTAGTATTTATTATGATTACTATGGCTTGTCCGTCGTCAGTATTTTCCCGATGATTTGTAAAAATTTTCCAAATACAAGTAAAAGTAGATTCACAAATTTATAACTCAAAAATCAGGGATAGCGCAGATACGAAATAACCAGCGTTGCCACCAGCATTGCAAATATTAAAACATACATTTAGTGATACATTATTATATTTTTATTAAATATCAACTAATACTGTCCAGTTAGCCCTTTTGAACCCTCGTGCTCGGTGATTTATTGCAATCGATGCCCAGAATGAGTTTAAAAGGTTAAATTTTTATTTTCCTATTAAAATATCAAACAAATGATTCTCCTCTACGACAAATATTCTGACATATTCATTTTCATTAAAATGTCAAATTATATGATAATGGCGTTTGTGCTGACACATATCAATGAAGAATGGAATTAAATCAACAGTTCGTTACATATATGTACGTGGCTACTTGTTTAGAAAATTTTTGAATGAACTAGAAAATATTATAAATGAAATTGATTGGAATTTTCGGAAAATTGATTGTTATAAGGTGACAATAAAAATATACAGTGGCCGTCAAAATTTAAAAAAAATTTTGGTAACGTTGCTAGGGAACAAACTACTGATTTGAAATAAACAAATTCAAAATTTATTGAATTTATCCAGAGTATACTTGATGCCATTTTCTTCTACACAATTTTTTCAACATTTTCTTTTAATTTTTTTATTTTAAATTTTAACATGGATATGTTTTTTGACCGGGGTACAAATGATTGTAAGTGAGTAAACCAGATAAAAACATATTCGTTATTGTCTCTATGTGTATCGATTGAACTATAAAACATAACCATTAAATAAACACCTGCAAGTAATATTTAAAAATAATCAAAAGTAAACGACTTCCTGCAAAACAAATCAAATAGTGTAAATCGGATACTAAAAAACAGATCTACATGTCAAAAAATAAAAACAATCAAAAATAGTTTGTCAATCTAACATGTTTCGGTCATTAGGCCATCTTCATGAGATTATGGCAAAAATCATATTTTGTATTTTCTTTTTACTTTTCTTTTACAAAATATGATTTTTGCCATAATCTCATGAAGATGGTCTAATGGACGAAACATGTTAGATTGACAAACTATTTTTGATTGTTTTTATTTTTTTGACATGTAGATCTGTTTTTTAGCATTCGATCTATACCATTTGATTTGTTTTGCAGGAAGTCATTTCCATTTGATTATTTCTATTTATAACCATTAATCCTAGAATCATACGTTGGTCTACGAGAAACGTTAATCATACATCGACGTCGTTTTGACGGATGGACTTTTTACGGAGTGTTTTAGAGTTTATTTGCAAAAAACATTTTTTTACATAATAATACTACAAAAGTGAACAAAATATTTAAAAAAATTGGATTTGGAAAAATTTCTTAATGAAATATTTTTTAATTTTTTTATCAAAGCATATTTTCATTATAAAAATTAAAAAATAGATAAATACATCAATTGTATCATAAAACATGTGTTTCAAATAATTAATTTATGAACTATTATGAGTCAGTGAACATGTGTGACTTTACAGAATGTGAAATTTCTCAGTCATAAATATTCCTATAGATATGTAGTTATTTCCCCATTAGGCACATTTGTAAATTTTCTAAAATTTGTTAGTAATTTTTCGAATAAGATCTCAAAAAATAATAAGAATTAAAATATTTTCCACAAAATAAATTGTTAATCTTTTATTAAGTCACTTGAAACGCATAAGTCAAACAGCTGTAATCATCTCATTATCATCATCATTGAATAAATTAATTACAACATGCATATCTTTAATAAATTTTAGAAAAATAAGGAAAACTTTTATATGTGAAGTACAAAATCTTTAAAAAAAAACATCGCGTAATCATACATCGACGTCCTTTTGACGGGCACTATTTCAATACAAACAAAACGACAATGACTATTAACAAAATTAATACGTCTTATGTGTTATAACAACAAATAAATTAGATAACAGAAATCTCACAGCAAGCAGGTACCGACAAGTAGCAGTATTGGAGCAGGTAGAGGTTCGTTCGTCGTTTTGACGTGTACGTATGATTCTAAGGTTAAAGTACATCAGCCCCTAAAGATATTAGACTCGATAATATTTACAACTTTATAATTTATTACCTACACTGTGTGAATATCTCTGTCCATTTCTGTACAATTACAAATCAGTCGCGTTACCGTGATAGTGGAAAAATCCCGTCGGAAAATAATTTTTCTACAAATTAATTATTATTAAAAATTAATGAATTGATTCCGGTCGGTACGTTTGAACGGCCACGGCGTGGCTTGGCGCCACCTAAATTTTATTTGTTTTTGAAAATGCCGAAAATACTGATTAGTGGCGATGGTTCCGTTCCCGTTCATTATAAATGGTGATGTGAAAGCGCGTTTTGTTCACACAAAATTTCCTAGATTAATGAATAAGATTCGGATATTTGTGTGTTTAAATTAAAAATTTTGAATATAATTAGATAATTTATTGTTTAATGATTTAATTAGAGAGTGTTAACAAAATAAAAAATCATCACAATTAACACGGACGGACTCAATATTTACATAATACATATAATACACTCGTTCAATGGATACGTGTGTAATATAAATCGGAATAAATTACGTTTGTTGCGCTACTAAATTGCAGAAAATCATGGTATTTCATTTTGTAAATTATAAATAATATGTAGTTGCGATTGTCAAAGTAAAAACGATATGCCAACAAATGTACATGCAGTCACAGAAAAAATGTAACAATTGTCGGTTAACATTTAGGATTTCCGATCTCGATTCGATTTTATCGAAAATCGATTTTTGGAGAGCCAATCTTCGATTTTTGGAATCGATTCGTGATATCGAGATGGTCTACAGGATCGGAGATCGATCTTTTCGAGTTTAAATTAAAATATTTTTAGTAAAAATCTGTTTATGTTGTTCAAATAATTTTACCACTTTTATGATTCATTTATGGAAAATTAAGTCAGATTTTGAATTTGTGTGGGCACTTTTAGCGTAAACTGGAAACCACTTTATTTATATTAAATTCAGCGCTCAGTTCATTTTCAAAGGAAACTAAAAATTTTTTGAAACTTCATTAAAACTTTTATATTTCTTTTATTTTTTGTAAGTACACAAAAATTGAATCGAATTTCGTCAGATCGATTTTTTGTAAGCCGATTTTCTCCTGCATCGATCTTTGCTTTGACGATTCGAATCGATCCATAAGATCGATTTTTTGGCCAAAGATCGGAAACCCTAGTTAACATTAAGAGTACTCGGGATAAATTATTTATTTCTTTTATTTAATATTAAAATTAATATGAGTTAAAATATTTCAATAATAGTTTTTTTTTAAATGACACTGTCTCTTAGATTGTATAAGCTTGACGAATTCATAAGGATTTCGTGATTAGAACCACAAAATTTTAAAAATTTTCTCTCACAACTGTCATTAAGGAGGTAGCCTAATAAAAAATATTTGTTAATACAATAAAATATTTAAAAAAAAAAAATAAAATCTTAGAATCAATTTACAATTTTTTACAATAATAATTACAATATTTCAGTTACTGCAACAAAATCATCTGCTAATTGATGTTTACCGTATTGAAAAATTTTGAGCCTTATTATTTTTTTTTTTTTTTAAATTCTGTACACCTGACTAATTATTTATTCTAATTTCACCAATTAATAGCGTTTGACACCATATCGGTTGCTTCTACATTTTTTATTTTCCTCTTTATATATAATGTCAAAATTTTTGAATGGTTTACTGACCAATTAATGGGACTAAGTGACCAATTATGATCAATTTGTGAACTATTCGAGAAAATTGTTTCACTATTCAACTTTTCAGATGGGGTGTTGGGTAGCATCATGGAACCATTACAGTTTTATTAAATATGTGCCATTTTTTCTGTAAACTAACGTCCATTTCCACTATTTACATACTATGAGTGAACAAAGACAACAATAACATTAGAACTATTGATGTTACTATTTTGATAAATTATGCATAGAGCCTGGCATTTATTAAAATAGATTATCTGTTATACATTTTACAATGGACTGACAGTCGTCCGATTTCATTTAATAAATTCCCGTTTTTATTTTTTATTTTTTCTATTTTCTCTCCTTTTTTTGCCTCGGCCGTTGTTGTATAAAATGGAATTAAATTATTAAAATAAAAGTGTCTACCAATAAATGCGAGTAGTCGAGAGTACGATGCCATATTTAAAAATGTAATTTGTGATTTTTTTAGGGCTCCGAAGCAAAAAAAAAATCGGATCCAATATTATTTCACATGTACGAACACACTTACTTTTAACAAAAAAAAAATACCCCTGTCGCAGCATCCTGCATAACAAAGCGAATTTCCGTTTATAAAGATTAGTTTTTCTCGGATACTAGTTGAGATAGAAAAAAAGCTTAAAGACCTTTTTTATGTAATTTTGTCTTCTCTTTTAAATGGTATAAAAAATTTCGCAAAAATTTTTGAATAAGTGGAAATTTCTGCCATGGTCCCGGGTTCAAGTCGCGGCATGACAGTGGCTGTAATAGCTGAATCCCATTCTGGAAATTCGCTAAAAAACACAGTAACAATAAATCGATAAAAAAGTTTAAAAAACAAAAAATTAAAAATTATATTATATATATTATGTTATCCGTCTATAATGTTTGAAGAAATCATCATACAGAAAGTATGTATGTTATTGGCCAATACCCGTCCGCGGTAGCAACACACACAAGTGTGATCGGCCTCTACTGTGAAAAAACTCACTAAGAAATCCTGACTTAATGCGAGTTGAGCACGCACTTAGTTTCATTTTCGTATATTTCTGTCTGGGACTGATAAAAGATTTCTATTGGAAAATTTTTAGTAGTGCAAATACCAATGAAAAATTGGAAAAAGTGTATCTTTTACTCTAAGAAAAAAATAAAATCTGTTTCAATGAATTTTTCAATAGCGTACACGGATAAAAGAAAATGTTTGCTATAAAATTATAATAATATTGTCAATACAATTTATATATACGTATTTTTTGCATAAATTAAGGGTTGCACAAAATCCATACGCAGCATATTTTTCAAATGACGCTATAGGTATTGATGAGAACGGTGAAAATATTCAAGTGTTGATCGATTTTTTAAAATTTGTCTAATTACGCGGGAGAAATGTGTTTTAATTATGCTTAAAAATTCAAGTTTCTTTTCTCGATTTAATTTATTCGATTATTTAATGCGGTTGTGCGCACCTTCTGTTAAAAGATTAAGTGATAAAAATTTTATTTCAAAAAAAAAAAAAAAAAATGTTAACTCTTTAGAAACATTTAAAGTATAAAATCAACAAATTTCAATGTATAGTATTTTAGTACCGTAAAACCTCCTAACTTTATCATAGTACAGTTTATGTTAAAAAAATTAAAATGTCATGCCTTATAAAACCTATCGCATTTTTTTTTAGTGAAACAGCTATTTCTAACAAACTACTAGCGTTCTATTAATTTTCCTGATATATTACCAGCCGCCAATTCTGTAAATCATTAGCTTTCTTCAGTTTACATGGTATATTTCTTCACCAGTTTTAGAAAGGTAGTTTAAAAAAAAAATGCATTTGAAATTTTAAAACTTCATGATGCATTATAAGGCGAGAACGGTTACACTCTCAAAACGATTTTTTTGTTCAAATATTGAAAATTTCTTTGATTTTGTTTTCTTTGAATCAAAAAAATATTTTTTTGAATAAAAAAAAAAGATATTTTTTTGAAATAAAGAAATATTTCTTTGAATTAAAAAAATATTTTCATAGAAATTTTTAATCTATAAACAAAGAAATCGTTTTAAAAGCATGGAATTTTGGTTTTAAATTTTGACTGACAAGGAAAGGGCAAGAAGTCAAAAATTCAAAAAAATTTGAAACTTTGTCAGTATATAGAGGGTGGCTACCTAATAACATAAAAAAATATCAGTTGCTGCTAAAAAACGTTTTTAAGGGGTGAAAAATCCCTTCAAAATTGGAACTCAAAAATTTAAAAATTGATGATATTTTGTTTATATATACTATACAGAGCTTTAATAATAAATATAACATTATTTTTTGCATCTACAAATTTTTAGGGGTTGAAACTACCCCTTCATATGTGTACTTAAGAATGTATAAATTTATGATATTTTGTTTACATATATCTACTATACAGAGCTCTAGTAATAAATATAACATTTTTTGCATCCAAAAATTTCGTCAATTTTTGTTTCCAATTTCCAATTTACACAGTTGAGGGCTGGTTTCAACCCTTAAAAATGTGTAAATGCAAAAAATAATGTTATATTTGTAACTAGAACTTTTTAATGTACGTATAAACAAAATTTCATCGATTTTTAAATTTTTGAGCTCCAACTATGAGGCGCTGTTTCACCCCTTAAAAACGTTTTTTTTAGCAGCAACTGATATTTTTTATATTATTAGGTAGCCACTCTCTACATACTGACAAAGTTTCAGATTTTTTCGAATTTTCGACTTCTTGCCCTTTCCTTGTGAGATATTCTTCAATAAGGAGTACTTTCGACTGAATTAACGAAAACCGTCGAAATTTCCCCGTTAAAAAGTAAAATCGGCTTTTGCCGATATACCAACCCTGTACACCGTACGAAAATAATAAACATAATATTTATTGACGATATTATGTTGTATCTATTTGTTCAGATTCGTAGAATAGTCTGTCCAATTATTCGTCTACTAATTTAATACTGCACTTAACAATAGAAGTATTGCACGGCAACGTCAATGATTGTGTAAACAGGAGCGGTGGTACACGGGGACGGTGTAGGAGAGCGTCGCAGTAAGCAGCTATAACAATTCTTTTGATCATATGTTGTTGTATTTTTTTTTATATTTCTTTTTTTTTTTTATTTTGTATCAAAAGGTAATATCGAATTGCCGTCTCCTGTCTCCTTTAATAAAGCCATAACATTAATGGCGTATATGTATGTCTGTTTATCATATTATTCGTTTATATCAATTTTGCTATTATTCATAATGTATGTGTACTAGTAACAAAATGAATTTTTTATTAAATTGTAAAATAATACGGACAGTTCAGAAATTAGGTGCATGTACACGTTAAAAAAGTATCGGTTTAATGGCAGAAATAGCTTCAATCTCATAACGATTTCTTTGTTCAAATATTAACTATTTATTTGAATCAAAGAAAGTATTTCTTTGCTTTAAAGAAATATTTTTCTTTGAATCAAAGAAAATATTTTTTTTAATCCATAGAAATATCTCTTCTGACTACTAAAAAAAGAAAGTCAAAAAAATATTTTTTTATTTCAAAGAAATGTTTTTTCTTAATTCAAAGAAATATTTTTTTGATTTAAAGAAATATATATTCTGACTACTAAAAAAAGAAAGTCAAAAAAAAATTTTTTTATTTCAGGAAATGTTTTTTCTTAATTCAAAGAAATATTTTTTTGATTTAAAGAAAACAAATTCCACGAAATTTTTTTAATTCAAAGAAATATCTCTTCTGACTACTAAAAAAAGAAAGTCAAAAAATATTCTTTTATTTCAAAAAAATGTTTTTTCTTAATTCAAAGAAATATTTTTTGATTTAAAGAAATATCTCTTCTGACTGCTAAAAAAAGAAAGTCAAAAAATATTTTTTTATTTCATGAAATGTTTTTTCTTAATTCAAAGAAATATTTTTTGATTTAAAGAACTATCTCTTCTGACTACTAAAAAAAGAAAGTCAAAAAAAATTTTTTTTATTTCAAGAAATGTTTTTTCTTAATTCAAAGAAATATTTTTTTGATTTAAAGAAAACAAATTCCACGAAATTTTTTTAATTCAAAGAAATATCTCTTCTGACTACTAAAAAAAGAAAGTCAAAAAATATTTTTTTATTTCAAAAAAATATTTTTTCTTAATTCAAATAAATATTTTTTTGAGTTAAAGAAATATCTCTTCTGACTACTAAAAAAAGAAAGTCAGAAAATATTTTTTTATTTCAAAAAAATGTTTTTTCTTAATTCAAAGAAATATTTTTTGATTTAAAGAAATATCTCTTCTGACCGCTAAAAAAAGAAAGTCAAAAAATATTTTTTTATTTCATGAAATGTTTTTTCTTAATTCAAAGAAATATTTTTTGATTTAAAGAAATATCTCTTCTGACTACTAAAAAAAGAAAGTCAAAAAAATTTTTTTTTATTTCAAGAAATGTTTTTTCTTAATTCAAAGAAATTTTTTTGATTTAAAGAAAACAAATTCCACGAAATTTTTTTAATTCAAAGAAATATCTCTTCTGACTACTAAAAAAAGAAAGTCAAAAAATATTTTTTTATTTCAAAAAAATGTTTTTTCTTAATTTAAAAAAACAAATTGTTCGAAATTTTTATTCGTTGGACAAAGAAATCGTTTTGAGAGTGTGGGTTAATAAACGAGTGGGTGAATAATTTTTGAATGTAACTGTATTTGGGTACATTTAAATGTATAGTTTCGTATCAATTAATATAATTGTATGTACTTTGTATTCAGATAACTGAAAGTTTCTTTTATTTCATTTCGGTTTGATTGATGAATATTCAGTATCGATCAAAATCAATATTTTTGATTAGAAATCAAACTAATAAAATATTACTAAATAATATTTGTTACTTGAGCCACACAATTACATGTAATAAACCTTGGAAATGTCAGAATTGTTTCTTTTTCGTTTAAAAATAAATTTTTTTCACTATTGGTCACTATTGAAGTTATACAATTCTGTCATTTACAATTTATCTCGTTTCGTACATAATACATAACGGTGGCTCCACACATGTCTGATATTTAAAAATGTTTGATATGTAGTCCAAAAAATCCTAAAGAAAATGATCGATGATTCTGTTCAAAAGTTGCAAAGAATTAAAATGTATTTTGCGCTTTTAGAGGGAAGTGGATGTATTTTTAAGGGAAGTTGTTGAAAATCGAAATTTCTAAAAAGTATATTTTAATATATAAAAGTATATTTTCCTACGTCGCTGTAAAATTTCAAAAAAATTTTCAATTTTCATAAATAAAATCCGGAAAAGTCCGGCAAAACCCAAAATTTTTCGATTTTTCCAAAAAGTTAAAAATGGCGATAACGTACATTCATTCATTCGTACATACCAGTATTAACGTCCGCAAAATCTGTATTCGGATTTTTGATTTTCTGGGTTTCTTAAACCCCAGAACTAAATTTACAAATTCATTGGTCTATATAAAATAATTCGAATACTACTTTTTTAGAAATATTCGTACAACTCATGCAAGTAGCCATTTTGTTTTTAGAATAATATTTATTTTTAAGTTTTGAAAACCAGTTTCCATAGGATAATGTTTCGGAAACCGATCATGTGTGATCTGTTTCATCCTTTACGTCAAATTTACGTAATATTTCTGGTATGTGTGGACATGCCATTAGTATGAAAGTTCGACCGTGTGAATCATCAATAAGGAATGTTTTTTTTTTCTTTTGAAGTGTGTGTTCTTTTCAATCAATTCCATAGGATTGTGCTATAAGATTTTGATGCATATACTATTATTAGTAATATTAGCATTGTGAATACATATACAGCACTATGACAAAGTATTAGCATACTTGTATAAAAAAAAACGATTATGTTTTTTAAAATATAAGAATAAATTTATTTGTTACTTTTTATTCTTTGGTAACTAGCTAGCTTTCGAGTAGTTAACTCATCGTCAGTCATCATCATGATTGCAATTTTTCAATAACCCTTTTTAATAACTTAACTCGGGCCCGTACTTTTTTTGGGGTACTGTATCAAAAATTGAAAAGACAAACAAAGAAATATCAATTAGCACTCATACAAATATCGATAAATCGAAAATTTTTATTGTAAGGTAAATTTTTTTTGGTGTTAAAGAACGTAGTTGTACAGGAAAACCCTTTACTACACACATATTTTTTGATTTGATCACTGTATTTGAAAGTAATTATGTATTTTATTTCAGTGTTGCTACAAATTTTTGAAGCGACTAATGTCGGAACAAATTTTCTCCAGTTTCATCTCACAAAAATTATTAAAACTTTATTAATAATTAAGTTTAACAAAATTTTGAAACATGATAATAATCTGTGGCCATGTTTCAAATAATTTTTTAAAATTTATATTTCGTTTTTTTTTTTTTTTTTTTTTTTCTAAATTTTATTTTAGGTACTGTTAGTGAAACCGGACCAAATTGTAACCGACATCAAAATCAACTTGCAAAAAAATATTACAAATTCGTAGCTTTCTGATGCAACCTCGTATATCAGAACTTTTCAGGAAACTCAAAGAAACTGAACAGAATTTATGAATCCAATGATCGATCTGCACGGAGAGAAAATTCCTATAAAAATTACTGTGCTCATACTACAATCGACGTGTAACAGGCGAACATATTCAATTTTTGTACGGTAAAATTATAAAAATTATAGTTATATTATTGTAATTTTTATAACTTTACCGTACAAAAATTGGATATGTTCGCCTGTTACACGTCGATTGTAGTATGAGCACAGTAATTTTTATAGGAATTTTCTCTCCGTGATGGTTTGTGGTTTATATCTTCCTTGAAATTATTTTATACTAAAGTTTTAAGTGAATTAAAATAATTAAATTATTTAGAAATGGTACATACCAAATTTTGTTCCGAATGTCAATATATTTTATGCCTACTGAATTTTTTCCCCGGTTAAACCTAAACTGGAATTCAACTGTAACATTTTTTTTTATTTTCACAATTTTCTTGATTGGCTTGACTCATGTTGTATAAGGTATGTTTAAATACTCATTAAAAAAAATGATTTAATAAGAGAATTCTGTAGGGTTTTTGTGAAAAAAAAATTTTCGTCATAAAAAAAGAGAAAATATGTCAATTTCTTTTGAGTGTGTATATTCGTCTTTTTATTATTTATTATAGTACAAAATTGAAAAAAAAAATTGTACTATCACATTCAAATCGTACAAATACATTTGCACGTATATCCGTATACGTGTATGTGCGTGTTCGCTATGCGTGAATGTGCGTGAGCGTACGTGTGTACAGCGAATTAACACAAAAAAATTGTAAGAGCTATGAATTGTCACTGTCAGTGCGTAAAAATAATGAATAAAAAAAAAAAACCACCCTTTTGTCGACGCATTTCTTTCCTACTGAAAAAAATTATCACACTTTTTATATCATGTATACATATTATAGTATGTATACAAATTGTACAAGGTGTACAAGATTTGACCATCTTGGTAAAGAATGTATTGGAACTGTTTGTACGGGCGCCTAACGGGCGCGAAAAATTGGCATCCCTGGTGGGGAAATTTTTCAATTTTCAATCCATGGTAATAATTTTGGCCACTCATGCACTGGTATCAGCCGCTCTGAAGATTGATAATGAAAACCTTTTTAAAACATGGGATCGTTGCTTTGTTGCTTTTCACAACAAAATTGTAGAAAAAACACGAGTCGACTTTCGGCTTTTACACCATCGTCAGGTGAAAACATATCTAAAATTTGTTCTTTTAGGCGAAAACTATTTATAATATAAATTGAAGTAAATAATGTATTGGTGGGGGATGTTAGAGATAGAGGCAGATATAATCACATCAAAACAGATGTAAGGGGGACTCCCAAGTTGACCAATTTTTGATAAAACTAAAATTTTTTGTATTATTTGCAAAAATTGGTCAAAGTTTTATCAAAAATTGGTCAACTTGGGAGTTCCCCTTGCATCTGTTTTGATGTGATTATATCTGCCTCTATCTCTAACATCCCCCACCAATACATTATTTACTTCAATTTATATTATAAATAGTTTTCGCCTAAAAGAACAATTTTTAGTTATGTTTTCACCTGACGATGGTGTAAAAGCCGTGTTTTTTCTACGATTTTGTTGTGAACAGTAACAAAGCAACGATCCTATGTTTTAATATGGATTTTCACAAAGTAAACCTATCTAATATTAATTATTTGAAAACCTTTTTGTTGCAAAATTTGTTTGTTATCAAACGACTATGTTGAACTACTTTTCCATTTCAGTCACAGGTGTTTAAAGAAAGCAATCAAGTATGACTGATTTTTATTTTAAACGGGTTCAGTATTGTCTTAAAAAAAATGAATAATTTTCTTTCAGTATATTTAGATTATTTAATTCATAAATTCCTTACTTTTATTTCACATAATGAATAGTTACCGTGTAATCAGTTGTTATGATTTCAAACAAATTCGATGAATAAGCGTTTAATTCAATTAAAGACCATTTATGACTTTATAAGTGACTTACGTGTAAGTCGATAAATTAAAAACAGACGATTATGACATGATGTAATTATGTAATACAATATTATAAATTCTTATCATGCTATTTTTTGCAATTTTTGCGATAATTTAAATATATTGTTATATACCATGAAAACATGTGCATTCTGAGACTTGAAAAAAATATTGTATAAACAATTATTTTTAAGATCGCATGACACTCTTTCGAGTTAGAAAAATCGACTTTTTAGAAAATATTCGGTTGGGAAGTGTTATTTGTTGAGTGCAAACGTCCTGTAGCCGTTTGTTTGCTTGAAAATCCTGGTGACGTGACCCGAAGCAACATAAACCAAACAAAATTATTTTAGTTGCGCCATTCACATAGACGTAACTGTGGTTGTCCTAACAATTTTACTGTAGGTACCAACGGCAACTAGGAATTCAAATTTAAACCAGTTTAATAAAATAATCCATCTCTGTTCAAACATGAACGTTCATTCATTTCAAATTGTAACTATTTGATATACTGTCGAATAATAAATTTATCAATAAAAACAAGGGTAGATTATCAAGTATAATTTTGTTAATTAATTTTGCATATGAATAATATTTGTTTAATTAAATAATAAGTATTAAAATAATATAATTATTTATAATATACTGGGAATAAGCAGATCCAGTATATTATCTCGCTAATTTTTCGATAAGTATTGATTATTAATTTTATTGGCGGTTGTTAAACAAGCAATACAGGTTTTATAATAAAATGTAAAATTTTCAAAATATACGTACAACATATATTGGAGTTAGTTAATTGATTATATTTATGTACTGTTGAAATAAAAAAAAATTATTTTTAATTGAAAAATAATGAGAATGACTGATTTAATTTAATTAGTTTGATAATTTTTAAAAATAGATATATTGAAAATAATATCCCTGTCGCAGCATCCTGCGCAACATAGCGAATTTACATTTACGTTTTTCTGTGACTTTTCACCCTTTCAAGTGATTTTTCCTCCTCTTTCTAATGGTGTAAATAAATGTCGCAAAAATTTTTGAACTTGGGGAAATTTTAGCAGAAAACTTATAAAAATTCGTTTTTCTCAAAAACTAGTTCACATAGGACAATGGTTCACATGTCTTTTAATAAAAAAATGTCGTAAAAACTTTTAAATTGTAGCAAATTTTGGCTGAAAACTGCTCATTTTCACGAAAAATGCTCAAAAAACCATGTTGCTGGCATCGGACGTGTCTGGCTGAAAACTCATCCAAGATTTTTGGACTTCCAATGTTTTCATCAAATTTCATAAAAGTAGAAGTTTTTGTTCGAAACTTATCGTGCTGATACATAAATACAACAATATAGATTTTAGCGAATGCCATAGTCCTGGGCTCAAGTCGCGTCATGAGGAAGACCATTCCATTCTAGAAATTCGCTAATATTGACATAAAAGTAAATATTGTAACAGCAATGTTTAAAACAGTACAGTATTCATTCTCAATAGTTCCACAAAATGAAACGAGGGGAATACATTTTCTAAGATATGGTTGGTTACGCGAATCATATCACAAACTTAATATGGGTTACTATTTCATTTACAAAAAAGTTATTGGATGCCTCTCAAAAAAAAAAAAAAAATTATGATTTTTAACGCTTAGTCTCGCAAGGGAGCCAACAAAAGTAGAGTTTATATCTGTATCATCCGGTACATATGTAACACCTTTTCTGTTTTTATACACAAAAGGTTGTTACGTTATATTTTTCTCTGGCATGAAGTTTGTTGCTATGAAAACGCTTTATATTTAATTCATTAAAAGATACTTCATGAAAAAATATGTAAAAAGTGAAAAATGTAAAAAAATATTATTATTAATATTAATTGCGAAATTTTTTTTTATAAAATATAACAGTATTTTTTTATAGCATGTTGCCATTCACACCAAAAATAAGAAAAAAAATTATTATAATAACCAATTTTGCAATGAAAGTAATTGAAATATTTACGAGATGTCACCGTTGTTGACCTATTATGTTGTAGGTGTTAGGTACTTAGGTAGACGCATTTTTTCGGGGGTTTTATAGTCATTTTTCAACACTACTGATTGTTGTTGGCAACACCCGGAGGGTAAAAATGTTGTTATTTTTAAAAATTATATTTTTATATTTTTTTTTTTTTTATAAGTGTATTGTTGATATTGTACGTAAATCAGAAAACGAAACTGACACTGTTATTTTTTGGGGTTGAAAATTTTTTGCTACAGGACATTTTTGGAGTGCTTGTTGAGGCGCTGATCATTTCCACTGTCTGTTTCTGATTCATCTCCGTATAAACATGTACGACTCGGCTTTTTTGTCTACTTTTTCCAGCCTCCACCCACATTATAGTATAATGTAATTGTAATATGTCAAAATATAAAAAAATGTAAAGCGGGAATATTTAAAGCGGGAACCAACTTTGTTTATTCAAACTATAAAAAATATAGATAATCACAGCTATTTTCCTAAGATGCTACTCATAATCGGATGTAATCCTGTACTACAGTGACAGTGAGAAATACAGTTGTACAGTATATTTTATATACCGTGTATTCAAAGTCATATGAGACATTGGCTAACTTCAAAAATGCATCACTACTTGCATGAGGCAGAGTCAAAAGTTTAAAAACGCATCAGACGCATCACAACGAAAAATCAAAAATTCATTTTTGCATTTGATGCGTGAAAACAATGCATCAAGAAATTTGGTGATGCATGTCCAAGATGCATGTCATGTGTATAATGTAGAATTATAACTACTTGCCATATTATGTAGGTATTAACACCAACAGGAATAATTCCGAAAACAAATTGTTAAAAACGATGAATGTATTTACCTTTGATTAAAATTGTTTACACTGTTTGAATATATCTTGCACTCAAAATAGGTATGTAATATTTTTTATTCAAATAATTTCAATATTTTCGATTTCAAGTAAGTTCAAGTTGAAATTCAAAGATTATATACCTATACAAGGACTGTATTGCTATATTTTCTATAGCCAAATCAGAGGCTAAATGATGCCAATATCCCGTTCAAAAATATCTAATGTGCATCAAATTTCAAGAGAGCATCAGTAGCGCATCATGTAGTATCAGACGCATCAGAAAAGTCATGATGCTGCATCGATGCGGTAAAGTTTACATTTTTGAAGTTACCCAAATATAAATTTTAATACACTGTCCGTATTGTGCTAGTACTTCATGTAACCTTGAACACTCCATATATAGACGTAACTATAACTACATAATATTCATATCTAAATGAATACATATATATGTTTCGGTATATAATATATGCTGTCAGTAAGCTATTGACATAAGTAACTAAGTAACGCAAAGCTATAAAGCTCTATATAATTAGACATTGACGAACGAAAAGCCGCCAAATACCGAGGCATTAATACGGTTTCTATTATGTACATATTATATATCTTTATTGTGTACATATAAACTTGATAGATGTACAATACCGTTCAAAAATATTCACCCACTGTTAAATAAAAACAATCATCAAAGACAACAGCTCTTTAAGGGGGACCACCAGTGTGAGCGCCTGAAAAAAAGGTGATTTTTGGGAATTTTTTTAAAAGAAAACTACTATATGAAATGTTTTAATATTTTAAGCATATATTCGTTAATCATTTCATGATATAATTTTTGGACCAAAAAATTGAAAATTCAGTGAGTTATTCGCGATCTCCCAAGGCTCCAAAAAAGTCCCCCCACTGCTGCAGTGATAGCGACCTTCATAGCACCTGAAATGAAAAAACCCAAAAAACCTATTAAATTAGAAGGTATTGCCCGTGCCAAGAACCTCAATCGAAAAAAAAGTTGAAATTTAACAAAATGGCGGAGTTTTTAAAAAAAACGTTTCAAATTTTGCGCGAAAATTTTTGATGATTTTTTGGCCTGCAAAAATTACATTTTTTATTCGATCGGAAAACTGGAGGTTCATGGCACGAAGAAACATATACAGGGTGTTAGTGAATAAGTGCGAACGATTTTAACGGTCAATAAACGGTCATAGTAAAACTAGATGAGTCATTTAAATGTGCCAGGGTCTAGCTTCTCCACAATATGTGACTGGCAGCCACGTCCAGAAACTCCCGAACTATCAACCTTCATACATTTCCCAATACCTCAAAGTTAACAATGAATATCAGAATCCGCTCTTCGGATGGCTGTAACTCAAAAACTATTTGAGATATGCACTTGAAATGTTAGTATGTTATTTTTAAAGGTATAGAAACATGAAAAAAAAATTTTCAAATTTTTTCAAAATGTCACACTAATCGCCCCCCGTTAAGAATATCCAAAAAATAACATCAACTAATTTCGACACAACATGCATTTTCCAAAACAATTGCTTTGTTTAAAGTGTAAAAGTTGTAAATTTTTGAACGGTAGTGTATATAAACTATTGATTACGAATGAAAGCTCCGAACAATTTACACATGTGTCGGAATCCCTGTAGTTTTATCGTAATTAATTAATCAAAATAAAAAAAGACAATACCCGACGCAGTTATCGATATTGACATTTTCGTTATAAGCGATAAATATTGCATTGGACGAAAATAGTTCGATTCTTGGATAATTTTATTTGGTTGCAAAATTCGACTTGGTTAAATATTGTTACTAAGACGGATCCAGCGTGTACTTATGACGAGGAACGGATACAGCTCTCAAATTATGTAGGAGGTTTCATAATGTTTTTTTGACATTGCAAATTTAAAAAAAAAATGTCCCAAGAATGACTTCGAAAATCAATAATTCTCTTCCAGTTTTATTAACAGTTTTTAAGGCACAAAAAAATTTTAATAGACTTAATGACGTCACTAAATTGAAAAATTTCCTTTTTTCTCGAACGAAACCAAATTGAAGTGATTTGAATTAGGACGATTGGTCGAATTAGGATAACTTCGTTGTGAACTTTTCATTTTTGCGCTCAAAAGCTTTTGTGCGACTAGAGTTTGGATACCGGTATTCCGGTACTACCGAAAAACCGGAATACTGGAAATTTTTAAACGTTTTGTAAAACCGGTATTAAAATTTCAAATACCGCTATTTCGGTTTCGGTGTTAACAAAATCAAATAATTTATATAACATATTTTGAATATTTTTTTTTACGTTAGATTTACAACATAAATTTTATTACAATATCTTTAGTTTTGCTTAATGTTTTCCATATGTGCAGATGACCAGATATCTTATTCATATTTTTTCATAATTCTAGAATATTTTTAAGTATTTTTCTATAAAAAAAATACAAAATTATGTATTTAAATTTTTAAAATCCAAAGATGATATAATTTGTTATTATTACTGTTACTAATTAATTTTATTAAATGATTTTAATTTTTTAATTTTTTCTATACTATCTTCATTCAATACCGAAAAAATACCGAAATATCGGAATTCCGGTATTTTAAATGCTAATACCGAATAAATACCAGTATTATAAAAAGACACCGGTATTCCAAGCCCTAGACCCGATTCCTTATATAAATATCACTGATTCGACAGAATTTTTTTTCTCGTGGTCCTAAGTGGCCCAATTTTGATAAAAATGAAAAGAACGATATCGAAAATCACATTAAATTTTGAAATAATCTCTGTCGCGAGTGTGGTCATGGGTTCCTGACCCCATGACCAGTTCCTGTATTCACTCTTAATTACGATCCTGTTCATACTTATTGGTTGTAAATGAGCAAGTTGAAGAAACTATAAGTAAAAGTGTTAACTAAAACTTTTATGTTTTTTTATTTATTTATTTTTTTGTTCAGTTTTCGAAAATAAATAAAATAAATAAATATCATTGAAAAATTAAATTCCCATTACAGCAATCATTTAAAGGTATCGTTTGGGGATTTGTTAACTGATGATAATGAAATTTTTAAATAAAAAAAAAATAACACGCAAAGGTAATCATTCGTAGAAATATGTTATTTAATCTTACGCTGTATATAATATGTATTTTGTCGGCTGTTATTTACCGGGTGTACTTTCACAACTGAAACCTAGAGATATTCTAACAATCAGTAATAAAAAGTCATCGACTTTCAAAGTTTTCATCGTCATTTCTCCGGAATGATTTAATCAGTATAGAGCTTTTGTAGCGACCCTTCTCATTAGGTTGTTGTTGTAATTGTTACACCTTGACGGTCATTAACGTCGTAAGACGTCACGTGGAACCTTACTAACTCGCACACCACGTCGTAGGACGTTAACAGTTCCATATAAAGTATAAATTTTTGATTTATTCGGTCTACTTTTCCATGCACCACTATTTTGGAACACACTGTACGTAACACATGAGTGAAAATTATCTGAATATGATACCAGTATCTGATTTATTCATTAAAAGTTCACATTATAGAAAAACTCATTAAAGTTAGACAAAATATAAAATTCAAATATTAGATTTGCAATGTAAACAAAATGTATAAGCTGTTTGTTTATACATACCTACTACAGTAAAACTTCTGATAAGTGAATTTAAAAATGTGCAAAGAATTTTGAAAATTTTTGCCTTCTTTTGAAGAGGCTGTGTCTTAGTCAAAAATGGCCCGATAATGATTTCAATAAAAACATTTTTGGAATTTGAACCGTCTACTTTTTAATGTTCGAATTCAAAAAATTCGAATTTCTCCCATTTCTTGAAGAAAACTCGAAAATCGACTCATAATCTTATAGTTTATTTAATTAGTGAAAAAAATAAAATAAAATAAAATAAAAATAAAAACGTTTTCATATTTTCGAATATCGCGCGTTGGCTGTCTCTACCTCGTATATCAAAAGCTACATGTTTTAGGACACACAAAAAACATATTAAATACTGTATTTACATATATACTTATCTATATATATTTATATCTATATATATATATATATATATATATATATATATATATATATATATATATATATATATATATATATATATATATATGGGTAGCCAACATCAAAGGGTGTAATTAGCATAAGCTCATAGTGATGAAAACACGGATCTAAATTTTTTTTTTTTTTTTGTGTCCAAAAATTGGGAGTCTTCAGATACGAGGTTGAGACAGAGTACGCGCGATATATCCTTGTCCATACATTTTTAATTCTAATTTTTGTTTAAAAGTGTCCATTGTAAAAAATTAAACTCTGTTGTAAACAATTGACGAACGAAGATTATTTGTTATTTAGAGTGTCTTTCTACACCAGTTTCACTGAAATAATGTTATTGTTGTTGATATGGCATAATATGTAACGAATATGTACGATACTTGATCACTGGCAAACATTTTTGCAAATACATTCGTACAATAACTAATTCTGAAAATAAAAAAAGAAATTCTTTTCGACGAATATTAGAATCAAATTACACTGTAAGCGATAATTAAATAACAATATTATAGAAATAATTTGAAAATTACAAATTTTGAACTTTATTTCATTCCTGGCTTCCAGCTAGTTTTAGTATTTATAATACAAAAATATTGCCTCATACTTTGGGGGGGGGGGGGAGGGGTCAAGTGTATAGTGTGGGTCCATCAGAAAAACAATAACCTATTTTTAAAGATCAACAATTAAAAAAATCGATTAGGGCCGCCCCTGATATTCGCGGGATACATGTAAATGAATAAATACCAAATTTGATAAAAATTTACAATTTTTAAAAATTTTTTGCGATATGGAAAACCAGTGACTCACAGAAACACATTTTCGTAAAAAGTGTCAACACAAAATTTTTTTAGCATCCACATAAAAATTTAATAAACACAATAAGCTAATCTGTGTGAAAATTTTGAAAAAATTTTTGGTACGTTTCAGTCGGTGACATAAAGTTGTCCAAAGTAAAAACGAAGGGCTTAATTAGATAAGTAATTATTTACTAGTAGTTTTTTTTTTTGCTGCCGCAGTGTAAAAAATCTCCTAAAGTCCTTAATCTGATTAGAAATTTATGTTGATTTTAAATAAAATTAAAAAAAAAAAATTAAATATCCTTTTTTCCAAACGAAACTTTTTAATGTCGTTACAAAGTAAATGAAAATACGTGTCAGGAAAAACCGTCTTCAGGAAAAATCGTTTATGTACAGGTTTAAGCAAAAAAAAAGTTACATAATAAAATCTTTCTTATAATATGATACTAAACTCGAACGAATTAATAAAATACAAATTTACATATAAGTGACAACTATTTTGCCTACAGCGGTACAACATACCAAGTACACTCTCGATCAAAATTTTAAAATTCTTAAAAAAAGTCAAATATGTTGTTTCCTCATTTTAAATGAAAATAATTAAATTTACGATGCGATAACAAGAGTATTTTTTCGAACAGAATTTTCACGCACAAATTAAAATAATTATAAATGATGGAGAAAAAATAATTAAAATTAATTTTGGTTTTTTAATTACGATTTTAATAATTTACAAAATAATTTTTTGTGAAAATGAGAACAACACTTGTCATTTGTACTGTTTCTAATTTTTTTTTTCACGTAAGGAACGCAAAATTTGTTAAGTGTACATTTCAGGATTTGCTTTAAATCAACGATCACTACGATAATATTTGATATATGTACACATATTTTTGTACATTACTGTACCATAAATAAAAACAAGTAAATTACATGTAAGTTATTGTTATGATTTATGATTATTTCAGTATGACGAAATAATAATTTTGTACCGGTTTTTGGACTCGGACATTGTCACAGAAAAATGTCTGCCTATTTCTTTATTTATTAATATAATTTCTGTTTTATTCGTTTTTTATTGTACGCGTAGTGATAAGCAGTAAAACCTCTTTAAAAATAGTTAATTTTTTGCGTGACTACGTGTGAGTGTAATGAAATCTGTAATGATCGAAAGTGTAATGAAAATGTGAAACAAGCGCTAGTGATTCGTTGATCATTGTTGAGTGATCAATATTTAATATTGTTCAAATTATTTAATTTATTTAAAACATTCTTTATGTCTTATTTTGTATTATTTAAATCTATACTAGCTTCAAGTCTAAAAAAATTCGTCAAGTGCGTGTTTTTGACACGCACTAGGTAATGTCGCCTCAGTGAAAGTGTTAATTACTGATTTTTTGGCTCATTTTTTAAATACAGTGAAAATACAGCCCTCCTGCGTTTATTCAATATATGCATGTACAACTCTATAATACAGTGAGAATACAGCCCTCTTGCGTTTATTCAATATATGCACGTACAACTCTATAATTATTTTCCCCCACTATAATCACACAACGAGATTAATATGTCATCCTTCGGTGACATAAAAATTAGATAAAAATATTAAGATTCAACGTATCTATGAAAACCAAAATACATATATCAAAATAAATTTTAAAATTAAAACAATTTCGTTAGTTCGTTTGCAATTCGGTTATGTGGTCGTAGCACAATCTTACAATTTTTTTCAGGTTTTGTAAGAAGTAATTAGTATCAAAACTTTTAACAAAAAAATCGTTTTGAAGCTACAACAAAGATAACTCACTTCCCGGATCAACTAATATATTTTTGAAAATTTAAAACTGTGTATTCTGTTCGTTCAACAAATTTTCTCATTGTTTTTCTCAAATACGAAAATTTACATTGATAAAATTTATTTGAATTTGTTCTCTTTGGCTTTCCTTTTGTGTTATTAATTGAAAACATAATTTTACTTAGATAAGGGAAAAATATGTACGGTTCATACACATACATATGCATATACCTAATATTTTAATATGCGCCTATTCTGGAAACCGTTTATCACCATTAAAACCCAAATAACCTGACGAACAAACAGACTAATTAAATCCGATACGAGAATCTACTGAAAATTCTCAAGTAATAATTGTCTTGCGTCATGCAAGCTGATTTATTTCAAACATTGTACTATTTACCCTTTATATGTACGTTATACAGGATGAATTGAAATTCGTGCGACAACGGAGGCATAGATTACATAGAATATAGTTTTTTTTGTGAAAAAAATAGGATAAAAATAGGATGTTTCTTTCGAGTGTTATCTTGCGGATACATATATACATATATACATATATTCTAGGGATTAAATCTTACCATGACAGTACCAGAAAAATACCTCTAAAAATTTAGAAAATATTTTGCGGCTTATTAACAGTCCCACGTGTTTCGGCATCTGATCAATGATTAATGTATGTGTGCGATGTTACCATACCGATGTGTATATACTCATTTCACACAAACACCAACACACACTACTCTTTTGGTTTCTATAAAAAATTTTAATATAAACAATATAAAAACTAATAAAAATATTTGTTTGATTTTTTTTATTTATTTTTACCATTTTGTTATCTAAACTTTCTGTAATTCTCTAATTGATTTGAATATGTTTGAATGTCAAATATATGTATGTACGTATCACATATATGTACATGTTGAATCATTTTATGTATTTGTTTATATAAAGTTTTTTTTAACAATATTGCCGGCTTCCGGAGAAGTGTGCTGTGAAAGTGCCCGAGCTTTATAGTGTTAATTGAGGTATTTCTATTTATCCATAGATCGAAAGATGCGTGTGTACCGGGCGAATAGATGAATGGAGTGACGTATTGACTACGAAACCCTAAAAACCTCCACTTTTTCATACATAACATGAACAAAATATTTTTTTTATTAACGAATTTTTTCTAATCCTCTGGCTGAATAGATTCATCTGGATTCATTATTTTTAATTAAATGTGATTTCATATTTTGTTCGAGTTGGAACCCCAACCAAAACATTCTTTCTGAATAAAAACTAAACAACAAAAAAAAAAAACTAAATACATCAAAATATTTTTCTGGTAAATTTTTTAAAAATTATTTTCAGAATGCAAGGGTTAATGGAATTTGATCCAACGGTGACCTGTACATGCCACTCATTCGGCCGCGTATGCATATTACAAGTTCATTATTAAGGGAAAGCATGACTGTAATTAGTTTAAATATGTATATATACATATATATGTATAGTGTATTCCATGAATAAAGCCAATTGCGTCAATATTCGATATGTGTATTAGTGATATCGGACAATTAATCGATTAATCGATTTAGTCGACTAATTTTATTTACATTTAGTCATTGTTTAATCGACTATTCTAGCCTCGATTAAATGACTAAAATGATTAAATTTTTTTAAATGACTAAAAACGACTAATCTAACAGTTTTTTAATAGTTTTTATTGGACTTCAAAAAGTGTTAGTCACATAGTTTTTATGTAACTAACACATTTCTTAAAAGAAAAATTTTAAAAATTAATAATTAAATTAAAATGAAAACCTCGCTTTTGAAAGGGTTACATATGTTTACCCTATTCATGAATTCGACTAAAAATTTAGCCGGTTAGTCGACTACTATATGCTCGATATTTTCGACTAATGGCTAATTTTGTCTGAAAAAAAGTTTTAGTTGATTAATCGATTAACTGCTCCTCGACTCGACATCACTAATGTGTATTAGTGATGTCGAGCCAAGGAGCAGTTAGTCGATTAATCGACTAAAGTTATTTTTCAGACAAAATTAGTCATTAGTCGAAAATATCGGGCATAGAATAGTCGACTAATCGACTAAATTTTTAGTCGAATACCCGAATAGGGTAACCTACCTAACTCTTTCACAAATGACGTTTTCTTTTGAATTTAATTATTGACTCTTAATATTTTTTTTTTAAGAAAAAGAAAAACATGAGATATTACATAAAAGTAAAAAATCATACAGATAGATAATTTTTTTTTTTTTTTGGTGTCCACTAAACAATACAGAAAAATTATTAAATTAGTCGTATTAGTCATTTAGTCGAGGGTACAATAGTGGGCTAAAAAATGACTAAGTGTAAACAAAATTAGTCGACTAAACCGACTAATCGATTAATCATCCGACATCACTAATGTGTATAAGGATTTTTTAATTGAGAGGGTTGTGTAATCTTGTTTTATTTTTAATTTCTTGGAATATCTTGGAATTTTATCATTTTGTTCCGGAATTATGTACGTCAGTTCTCGTTCGACACTAGGTTGTTAACATCTATGTGCACCAATTTGGTTCACACTATTTTCGTGTATGGATTACGTGATTCTTTCGTGTGGAACTGTTGTGCAAGAGACCAAAAAAATACATTAACTACTGTGTGAGTTTTTTGAGAGTTGCCATTTTTATTACAGCCAAACCGTTGATTTAATCGAAAAATTGTTCAAATAAGAGTTGTAGATATCGATGGGGGTAACCGATTGCTATAGTAAGGAGCTTTACAGCTCTTATGGTTTTCAGGCTATGATACAAACTTATAGACTTTTAAATGAGACTATATATTAATTTTTCGATAAAACTGATCTAATGCATTAATTAACAACAGAAATGAGCAAAAAAGATTTTTTACCTAAGTTTAATTTTTGAATTTTTCTTTATCAGTTAGGCGGTAAAAATTGCATATGTACTTGTGGCTACTTCAACCGATAGTGTTCTGGTTGGTTATATTTCCATTACATCGAAGAAAAGAACCTTTTCCAGTACCATTTCTGTCATACAAATTTGGTTGTAATAAAAATGGCAACTCTCAAAAAACTCACATGGTATTATTTTCATACTCTTTCGCAGTGTCCAACTAGTATTGAAAATTAAGCGCTTACCGTTAGCGTATTAATCAGAATTTGTTAATCAAAAATAATTCAATTTTTTTATTCTTTCTTTTTTTTTAAATGTCCCGAAAAAATTGATTCCATATCTGGCAATCGCTAGATTCCAAATATGGAATCAATTACTAACCTAACCTAACCCAAACCCAATTAAGACCTATTATTTGTTGAAATTAGCCAAAAACAATTTTTTACCATTATTTCGAAAAATGATCTTTCAGTGTAAAGAATTATTGTAAAATTTTTTGCTTATAGAAAAAGTTGAATTATTCTTTTTTTTTAACCAGAAACACTAAACTCTTTGTGCAGTTTCACTTAACCTGCTATAAACAGAGATAATCGTTAGATTGAATACGTAGGAAATAATATTAAATAAAATTTTATCAAATACTTCGCATGTGCCCTGTGTCACTCGATAACTCATGTACAACAAAATTAACTGAAAAATTTTCATATTTATTATTTAATTATTCTGAAAAAAATTTATTTCGTTACGTACAAACGGGAGGGAGGGAGCAGCACATGTAAAAAATAATTGTCATGTCTACTCGAAACATTATATTTCATTATATTTAAAGGTCTCCTACAGTACACTTCATCACTCACCCCTTCAATCCCCTTGCCACCCCTAAATAGTAAATTCATGCATGTAAATTAATACAAAAATTTTTTTTCATATTCGAGGACTTAATTGATTCAACGAAAAAAAATTTTCCCGTGCATGTTTTAATCATTTTCAAACCTGAATAATTTCAGTCGAAACGCAAAAGTCGAATTTTTTAAACTAATATTTCATTTTGAATAACTTAATTAATTTTCTTTGTGTAGTGTCAAGTTGTAGAGGCTAGTTATTGCCCGGCGGCTTTGTGCCACAACTGAGCCCCGCGAATTACACAAATTCGTATTACAGTACAGTCTCGATAATGTACTTATATTTTGTCATCTATTTTAAAATAGGCCACAAATGCTATTCCACGTTCTCAAGCGCGTTTTATATATTTCTCCCACTTTCATATTTTGTATCGGTCGGGCTGGGACTAATCTAGAAGAAGAACATTCGTACAAAACGCAGGACTTCGAATATCTAAAGATATTTCTTCCCTTAAATAACAATAAAGTTGCAGTAGAACTTGCATTTGTGCAAGCGAGATACCCACAACGTAAATTCAATTCAAACGAATTCAATTAATAATTTTCCTACACGTTTAAGTCATGTTATCGAGTCACCTTCGCCTAGTCAGTGCCGTACATATTCATAAAATAATAAAATATTTTTTCAGAAAAAAATCTACAAATCGATCATTAAAAATAAAATAACAGAAAAAAAAACGGACCAAAACAACATTGAGGGGAAATATAAAAAAGAGTTCGACTACAAATTATAACACCTTCAATCGTATATCTATCCTTTGTTACGGTGAATACAATATCGTAGCGCTCATTATATTTCAATCGGTTTAGCATTATCATTTGTACAATGTACTTAATTAGACATGACACCAAACGAATGAGTCAAACATTATAAATTATATTTTTATAGTATACGTCATCAGAAAGTACGCTTTTTGAATTTTTTTTTTTTTTTTTTGAAAATAATTACATATTAAAAAATGTTGAATGCTTATTAATTTCTTTGACAATTGAGTGGTTGCTTGGTTACTTTCAGTAGCGGCTGCTCTCCAAGTGGGAGTAGACTTATTTTTTGGGGATGAGAAGAGAGGCTTCGGGATTCGATTCGGTATAACATAGTAAAACAGTAAAATACCCTAGCAAGCCATTTTCAATTTTTTTTTTTAGTTCACATTATATATTAGTTAAGTATTACAGTCAAACAGAACCGTCGTGGTATAGGTAGTAACGAACCGGTTCACTGTCCGGATAGTGGCGGGTTCAATCCTAGGTGCATGCTACTGTTTTTTTTTTTTTTTTTTTTTAAAGTTAATTTAAAATACTTTTAAAATAAATAATAACAATTTATTTTCATGAAACAAATGTTAAAAGTTTTTAATAAATCTTTTGAATTTTCACTATAAGGAGACTCTTCAGAAATTTCCCTTGCGGCCGTTGAAGGTCTAGGAATATTTTTACTTACTGATAATTTTTATTTAAAAATTTTTATTCAGTATCAATATTGTATTGAATAATATCATAAAGTCTCATTCCAAAGTCGATTTTCCAACCCAGAGCCTCTCCTTGCGAATTCAAAGAATAAAGTATGTTAGTGTCACGGCTATTTACGGTGAGTTTTTGATAATCCCATAACATGGAAACTCCTATACCACGAGTGGTTAAAATCCTGATTAGAATTGTTTCTACAGACGCAAGACCAAAATTATGAACGCAACTTGTTCAGCCCTCTTGAAAACTACCTTATTCATTTCACGCAGCAAATGCGAAAAAAAAGAACGACTAAAGCGACGGTAGATAGATTGGCAAATTTTTTTTTTTTTTTTTTATTGTGGTATAGTGTTCGCTTTAAAAACCATTTCAATAAGTCACTAATAAAAAACAAGATTGTAAAAAATTGTTAAGAATGAATTGTTTAGCTGTGTGGATCCACCTCCCGAGTAAACCGGTTCTCCGTAGTGAATATATATTATAATAGCTGAGAGATAACTGACCTCAAATATTTAAACAAATGTATTTAAAAACATCTAGCGAACCAGTGATGATGAGGATGGCCCATACATGTCCACTATAATATTTTACAGCGTGTTTGAGACAGTTTCATCTATTGTTTTACAACACGACTAAACAGTGTTAAATTAACAGTGATTGGTATAATCGTAGAGTATATTTTTCATACTTTCATATTTCGTACTGGTCGAGTTTGGACTAATATTCAAGAAGAATATGGGTAACTTCAAAAATGTAAACTTTACCGCATCGATGCAGCATCATGAATGCGTCTAATACTACATGATGCATATTAGATGTTTTTGAACGGGATATTGGCATCATTAATTTAGCCTCTGATTTGGCTACAGATAGACTATAGATAATATAGCAATACAGTTCTTGTATAGGTATATTTTAATTTGAACTTAAACTTACTTGAAATTGAAAATATTGAAATTATTTGAATCAAAAATATTACATACCTATTTTGAGTGCAAGATGTATTCAAATAGTTTAAACAATTTTAATCAAAGGTAAATACATTCATCTTTTTCAACAATTTGTTTTTCGGAATTATTCCTGTTGGTGTTAATACTTACATAATATGGCCAAGTAGTTATAATTCTACATTATACACATTACATGCATCTTGGACACGCATCACCAAATTTCTTGATGCATTGTTTTGACGCATCAAATGCAAAAATGATCTTTTGATTTTTCGTTGTGATGCGTCTGATGCGTTTTTGAACTTTTGACTCTGCCTCATGCAAGCATTGATGCATTTTTGAAGTTAGCCTAATTATACAAATGTACAATGATAATGTACACATTATCCAATTTTTATCCCTTACCTTATACTTACTTTCCATATTTTTTTAATAAAATGTACGACCTACGTTCTATCGGGAAATGTCGCCTATAGTCTACACGAAAGGGGATATTAAAAGAGGTCAAATGCTCCGTAACAGTGTCGTGTTATAGTTTTTTTCCCCCGTTAGAGTGTAGTTACGAAAGACCCTGTATAAAAAAACTTTATGCATTTCATACATGTATACATATATATAACACAATTCAGCCGTGGTCAAAAATATCTTGTCTATCTCATGGGTCATCATTTTGAACAAAAAACCAACAAATTGTACAAGATATTTTAAACATAACTCCTTCAGAGATATATTTCATTTGCCTCGATAAATATCCATTAGCGTTAGAGTGTTCGCTTTTTATTCGGACAGATTTTTTTTTTTTTATTTAAATACAAAAGAAAAAAAAATTATTTTTAATATTATTTATTGAATGGAAACTTATTGAAATTTTTCAAATTTAATTTTTTTTGAATCATACTGCCACATATTACAGTTTGGCCAAGCAATTTGGAACGGATCGTCACCATCTTGTTTGGTGTTGCTTAAGCAAGAGGGGGGGGGGAGGTTCTCCATTCGACCCTTCGACTTTGGTCAATCCGTCGTCTAGTTTAAATGTTATCCTTCATATCAATTTGAGAAATGTACACCAAATACCTCACTTTGCATCGTTTCGGTTTGCCTTTTTTCGAAGTTGCGTCGCTGCTGAATTAGTACCTACTAATTTTCATTGTGCATGGTTAGATTTTCGAAGTTGCGTTGTTTTCGGTTCGAGTCGTTAATTTCTTTTTCGAAATTTTTTGGACAAACGCAAACATTGGATCAATTTTTTGTGAAAGAAAGCCGACTTACGACAACAGCCACTATGGACTCATCAGACAGTGAATGTGGTTGGTGTAGTTAGTACTGGTGGGGGATCGGTATCCAATATCTTAAATGTAGACTTACAATTCACAACATTGTGCGATATTGCGAGGTTTTACTGTATTAATTCTTTGCATTAAAATTAATTTTTTTTTTTTCAAAATGACAAAAACAATTGTGGGGTGATTAAAATTCAAAAAAAATTAAAATAAAATAAAAATTCACTATTTTACAATATGCCTTTATGTACATGTACATATAATTCTCATATCGTCTCTCCGATGCTACAGTGGGATATCTTTAAAAATGGCCATATTGAGTTATTGACACTGTCGTATTCCATTTTTCGAGTACTTTAAAATGCTGTACTGAACAATGTTGTCCGTTTGATATTTAAAAAGTTATGCCAGAAAAACCAGTGTTCAACGAAGTACTATTGTCCATATTTCTAAGTCGAACACTGAGATATTGACCATATTTCAATGTTCGATTGGAGTATTCGATTTGGTATTACGTTGAGATATTTACACGATGTTGTTTTATAATACAACAAAGTTTTTTGAACTTGTGGAACATAAATGAAGAATATTTCATTAAAATTGGTAAATTAACAAATTTTATTTTAGCATTAAGCAATATTTTTAAGAAACCAGTTTATAACCAAAACGGCAATTTAAAACTCATACAAAAATAGTTTCTCGTGGTACGAAAATATTAAATTTAGCCCTAGTTTAGCCAAATTAGACTACCAAGCGTATATGTCAATTTTTATGAAATTTTAATAACAACAAGTAAATCTAAGAATGAGTTGTAAGATGATAATAGGCATAGTGATTAATTTGTTAATATAAGTTAGCAGAACCGTGGGATATTTTCTTATAAATTAATATTTTTTGTAAATTTTTAAAATACAACACTGGAATATTTACAGTAAAATTACAATAAAATTTCTACAATTATTCAAACGTTCGAATTTATGTTCCTAAAACTAGTAACGACAGTAGAAAATATAATTTTAGTCTTTATAAAAGCGTACAAATAGTTAAAAATTAATTTAAGTAGAAGTTGTTATAAATTGAAAAAAATTCGTTAAGTGCGTGTTTTTGACACGCACTAAGTAATGTCACCTCAGTGAAAGTGTTAATTTATGATTTTTTGTTAACTCTATAGTTGTTAACTCTACAGCCCTCTTGCGTTTATTCAATATGGATGTACAACTCTATAATTATTCAATATGGATATACAACTCTATAATAATGTTTCCCCCACTATGATCACACAACGATGTTAATATGTCATCCTTCGATGACATAAAAACTCGAAAAATTTAATCCTGTTTTTCTCAATAGTACTATTTTGACAATATCTCACTGTTGAATTGGAGGGCCGATATGTCTGAATCTGGCTATATTATACCATTTTGCTTGAATATTAACTTGAAATGTATACCGGCTTGGAGTGCTTAATACAAAATACATATAAGTATATGAGAAGAGGGCACACCGTGATGATTTAGTGAAACCCGTTTGAAGCGACGGCCTAGGTGTTAGCTGTGATAACTCATTACTGAAGCCACGCGGTCGGAGACTAATTAACAGAGTTATATTGGTGGACCACCACAAATAGTCTATAATTTTATTATTCAGTGCGTATACATATAAATATACATTTAATGCACGACTGAATGAATATTGGTAAATTACAATATGAAATTAAGTTTTCAGTAGACCTTATTTCAGTCTTTGTAGGCTCAGTGCATTTGCCGGGGGTATAGTATATTGTACAATAAGTGCGGGAAATTGTCGATTGCCCACGAAAGCGAAGTTGAGCGCACGAACGTAGTGAGTGAGCTCATTCGCTTGAGTGGGCAATCGACAATCCCGCACGAGTTGCACATACTATTTTTTATTCGGAATTTGACATACTTTTTTCTATATTATAATTACTATTTTTGAAATTTTTATTACTTTTTAAAATAATATTTTTAAGTGTTCGTCTTTTTTTCCTGAATTAATTATTGTTTCAATTACCTTGTTGGTGGTTTGTACAGAAATAATTATGATATATTTATTAAATGAAAAATCAAGAGGCGGCTTTGCGTGTTTTATTGTCAATCTCGGTTTAATAAATTCAGTATCAATAGTTACATGGTGACTATTGCAAAGAGCGAAAAAATTCACATAAGATACGTTTTGAACAATTATTCTAAGTAAACGAGTTTTCGAGAAAAAGTAATTTTTATAATCGGATGCTCCAACAGGCGTACTTGTAATATTGCAAAAATTGCAATACATCTAAAGAAACAAAAATTGCAATGTGATGACAAAATTCCTAAAAATAGTCAATAACTAACCTTACCACAAACTATTGTTGAAATTTCTTACTTTTTCATAATTTTTAGCGAATTTCCACAATGGAATTCAGCTATTACAGCCACTGTCATGACGCGACTTGAGCCCGGGACTATGGCAGAAATTTGTTTTGAGGTCCCTAGAAACCGAAAATAATAAAATTCGGTTCACTAAAATTTATATATATATATATATATATATATATATATATATATATATATATATATATATATATATATATATATATATATATATATATATATATATATATATATATATATATATATATATATATATATATATATATATATATATATATATATATGATAACTCTCGAACGAAGTATCCAATTTTTACGAAATTTGGTGAAAACATTGGAAGCCCCAGACCCTTGTATGAGTTCGTCAGCCAGACACATCGGATGCCAGGAACATGGTTTTTGTTCTTGCAAAAAATTTGTTTTTTGTCAAATTTTCCACTTATTCAAAAATTTTTGCGAAATTTTTTTTCACCATTTAAAAAGAGGAAAAAAAATCACATAAAAAAGGTCTTTAAACTATTCTTCTATGTCAACTAGTTTCCGAGAAAAACTAATTTTTATAAACGGAAATTGGCTATGTTATGCAGGATGCTGCGACAGGGATATTATTCGAATTATGCACTTTGCCGGGCATTTTAAAAAAATCGTATTTAAAAATCGCACAAAAAAACTGCATAAAAAAGAGGGTATTTCAGTATTCAGGATGAAATCTCATAAAGTAAATCTTTCCCTCACAACCATTACAGATTTCATTATACTATTGAAGTTTGCACTGTAAATGTGCATGAAAGGGTTAACTATATTGATTCATCAAAAACCTATACACCGTCATCCATAATTAATTAACATTTACCGGACCGTGCGTTACTGTACTGAAATTCTACTCTACACAATATACATATATATATATCATCTGTGTTATTCATTACGCTCTTATATTGACGATTGCACGGAAACACTTTGTATCTATCCAAAAAATATCACACAGCGACACACAATGGTCAACTTGATTTTATTTCTACTAGTTTCATATTAATCAATTTTTGTAACGTTGAAAAGAACAAAGCCCAACCAAAACAAAACCAAAAAAAAAACTGAGTGAGAACAAAACCACACAACATTTCACTTGCACACTCAATCGAACTCACACACACAATCTCATTTTTTGTTTTGTTTGAGAACTGCTGCTTTTTTCATTGTGATTATTAATCGAAATTATAAATAATTTTTCATTACTTCAATAAAATTAATTTTATCTCGCATTGGAACGGGAACGGACCGTGGGCCGCGGGGTGTCGAGGGTCAGCCAGGGTCCGAATATAGTTTGGTTTTTTTCGAGTATGATACAACAATTTTTTTTTTGTGACCGAATTCAATTATACGGCGAGGTGTTGAGGTGATAACACTATCATGTGATATTTATGAGATAAATGTAACACTAATGCGCAGACATCATATTGCAAGTTGTAACCAATTCGATCGTGCGAAGAATTCAATGTTTTTTAAGATAATTGAACTTTGATTCTTTTTATTTGAGTGTGATGTTGGTATTTGTTTGGACCGATTCATCGTGAGATGGTCTGTTTTATGAAACATTTAGGACAACGATGACGTATTCTGTACAGCCGATGATATTTTACGTACAGAGTTATCGTACTTTATAGTTAGCAACAACACCAGTAATGATTAGAAACAATTAATAAAAAGGATGTTCCTGATTTTAAAATTGAAATTTTTATTGAGGCATTTCATTCATAAGACATCAAAGTATGTGAAAATATGCTGCCAATGGAGTGTGGCACACAGCTTCCTCGTACTCGTAAAAGACTTTAAAAGAGTATTCTACTATTCTATTAATGGAATGACATGGTAGCGGCGTAGTTACCGTTACTCCGATCTCGATTAAACTCATAGGGGACCACCCAGGAACCAAACTGCATCATTTTTGAAAATTTCATTAAAAACAATCGAATAGTTCAGAAGTTATGCCAACTGGTGCAAATTGGCGACACACAGAAGGACAGACAGACGAACGGACATTTCATTTTGGAGTGAAAAAATTTTTTGTTTTTCAAAAGTGAAGACAATGCTTCCGCTACTTTAGTAGTCTCGAAAGCAAAAATTTATTTGGATAATTTTTCATATTTTTTAATGTTTATAGCGATCTGAAATCAAGAAAAATTGTGACTTTTTTCAACTTAGAAACATACAGAATTTTATAACTTCGGAAATATTAATTTTATGACAAAAGTGGAAAGAGAACTTAATTGTTGATATTAGACTCAAGAATATGAAAAAAATTCGTAAGTATAGGCTACGATATTGGCAAGCAATTTATGTAATATACAATCCAAAAAAAATCTTGAATTTCGGAATTTTTCCCAAAAATTGCTGTTTGGCGTCTCAAAACCAACACAATCATGAAACATAGATTTTACCCGTTAGTTGACTCAAATAAGAGCACTATAGTACGCTGGGAACGTTAGGGTTGAATATACATACATACTTTCAGTACATTAACTATTTCCCTAGTTATTTGTAAGGAGTCGAAGTAAGGGGAACCCCACAAATCAATATAACCTATTGTTTTTAATACTTAAAAAGAAAACGACTACATACATACATCAAAGTACGAACGTTGTGTTTCATTAGAACGACCCCTTCGCATCTATTAAATGGTTAAGTTACTCAAAAGAATAAAATTAAAAGAAAATGAAAACTATAAAATGAAACGAAATATATGGATAAATCAAATATCAAACGAGGATAAACGTATTAAAATAGTAAAAGAGAACAATACTGTAATCAGTACTTTTAACAACTAGCTATCTTCGTTAATAAATAATAAGTAATTATTCGCTATTATTATTGAAGACTGAAAGAATATAAATCGAATATACACTACTGTACAAAAATATTGCCACACAGTACGACAAAGTTACATACTCATTGTATGTATTCAATTGTGTCTATATGCAAAACGCGTGTTTTATTTCGATATGAATATTTAAAAAATTTATTACGATACACTTATACATATTTTTAAATAATCAAAGTTAACTAAATTATGATGATTTATGAAACTGTTTTTATTGTTTTGTACACTATTGTACTGTTATTTGTTTATATGCACGCCATATGTATCAAAAAGAAGCCGCCAATATTTAAATTATAATTTGTTTGAAAAGTTGTTTTATTACATTGCAATATTTAAGGACATTAAATACCGTATTTGAAAAGATTATTTTAATGTTGGATTTCAACGGGAACGGGATTGGAAGTGGGCGGAAGTGGTACTAAAAACATTTTGAGATCTGGAATAAAAATCGGTTCTCGTTAGGGATAGGATTAAAACTGATAAATCGGGTACGTGACAGAATAGGAAGCAAAGAAATTTAAAAAATTTTTTCGATTTTTTTTTTGTTTGAATCAAATAATTATTTCTTTGAATCAAAAAAATATTTTTGTATGATTTAAAAAAAATATTTTTTTTGATTTAAACAAATATTTTTTTAACGATATAATTACATCTGATGTTAATATACGAAAGTTGTAAAAAAACTCTAACTACTAAACAACCCTGACTTGATACGTGTCCAACACTTTAGGATTGTCATTGATACAATAGTATATTATTCAACGAGCTAGTAATGATAGCTATTACTCACGAGGATAAAATTGCATCTGAGTGACTAATAGCCATTGCAAGCGAGTAGAGTACGATATTTTTTCTACGACTTTTTTCCTTTTTGATTTAAATAAAATTGAATATAAAAAATCAAATTTTTAATCTATTTCTAATTTCATTAAATGTTTGTATAATATGTATAAAACGATCAAAACAAAATATATACTACTTTGTTTACTTGAACGTTACTACGCAACATATATTAAATTAAAACTTGATACATACATCATTTATAAAACAATCGTAAAGCCATTGAATAATGGTTAATACTGTGATTTCGTTGGTCAAAAAGGTATTGAGTAATGGTCATTCCTCCACACCTTTGAATAATGCCTAACTTTCTCAACAATTAACAGATATACAAATGAGTGTGTTCTTCAACAGAAGTTAGTAAGTGAAATCGCTTCTAGTAAAATCTCGCAAGCCAAACATTTAAGAGAATGAAAGCGCGAAAATTTTCATTTGCGTTAATTAACGATAGATAAAAAGGCTAAACTATCATAATTAAATAAATTTTAATAAAATTAATTATAGCTTTTTCAACTTTGTTAATTAAAATAACTTTTTTTTCTCTAGAACATCTCAAAAAACAATTGATGTAAACGTAAGTGTGATTTCCGAGAAACGACACTACAGTCTCAGAAATATGATCAAACTGCATTGTTACGAACTAAGCGGAACATGAGATTATAAGACAGAATATTATAGAATCGTTTTTTCTACTCACATCAGTACAAAACATGCGCTAAAAAAATTTAACAGTGAAATAAGAGTGAGCTTCCGAGAAGTCTACAGTATCTTTGAAAGTGGTTTTTTCATAAGAAATGGATACATTAAGGTATTACAATTCAAACGTGTCATAAGTAAAGAAATACCCCTGTCGCAGCATCCTGCATAACATAGCGAATTTCCGTTTATAAAAATCCGTTTTTCTGTGATTTTTCACCCTTTTAAGTGATTTTTCCTCCTCTTTCTAATGGTGTAAATAAATGTCAAAAAATTTTTAACTTTAGAAAATTTTGGCAAAAAACTAATTTTTTTCACGAAAAATGGTCAAAAAAACCATGTTCTAGGCATCCGACATGGCTGGCTAACGAATTTGTCCAACGGTGTGGGACTAAATATAAATTTAATACATAAATTTTAGTGAATATTATTTTTGGTTTCTAGGGACCCCAAAACAAATTTCTATTATAGTCTCGGGAGATTTATTTCGGAGCTCTAAAAAATAGAACTTTCTTCGGAACCCTAAAAAACGGCATATAAGTAACATACAAACATATACATATGTATGACGTATATGACTTATATACAATCTATCTTCCTGTACCACAAACACATTCTTTCATATAATTATGCATATAGGATATGTATACCCCTGTCGCAGCATCCTGCATAACATAGCGAATGCCCTTTTATAAAAATTAAATTTTTTCGGAAACTAGTTGACATAGAATAATAGTTTAAAGACCTTTTTTATGTAATTTTTTTCGTCGTTTAAATGATGTAAAAAAATTTCGCAAAAATTTTTAAATAAGTGGAAATTTTGGCAAAAAACTAATTTTTTGCAAGAACAAACACCATTTTCCTGGCATCCGACGTGTCTGGCTAACGAACTTGTCCAACGCTTTGGGACTTCCAACATTTTCACCAAATTTCGTAAACCTAGGACATTTCGTTCGAGAGTTATCGTGCGGACACACATATATATATATATATATATATATATATATATATATATATATATATATATATATATATATATACATATATGTATATATATATATATTTATATATATATATATATATATATATATATATATATATATATATATATATATATATATATATAAATTTTGGTGAATATTATTTTCGGTTTCTAGGGACCTCAAAACAAATTTCTGCCATGGTCCCGGGTTCAAGTCGCGTCATGACAGTGGCTGTAATAGCTGAATTCCATTCTGGAAATTCGCTAAAAGGTACCATCTTAAAAATTCGCCAAATGTGTGCCGGACACGCGTTAAGTCAAGGTTCCTCAGTGGTTGGTTAAGTTTTAGGCCCGCACTTTTAGATAAGCTAAAATTTTACAAATATTTGGTTGTCGAAAGCAGAAAGAAACGGAAATAGTTACTGCCGTAAACTATACTCAAGGAATGCAATCAATTAAATTATAACTAGCTTACGAACTTTACGATCATTTTTAATCCAACAAAATTTTTACTTGATCCTATTTACATTTGCATTTTAATGTTGACTATTTATTTTCAAAAAATTCTACACTCTCGAGCGGATTATTTTTTAAGAGACCATTTGAACGGAAACTTTTTAACATAAAATTTCATTGCTTATATTTGACAAAAATAATCTCTCATTTAATGATATCGAAACGGATATTGGTTTGAAATCCGAATACACAATTTAATTCTTACCAATATTTTGAAAATTTGAAAAATATTGTATTAATAAAAATGTTTATAATTCGTATATGATCGAAGTTGGGAATAAATAAATAAATTCTTTTTATTTTTTAAATTCTAATATTTATTAACACTTCGAAAATAGTTAAACATTAAACAATCTTATAATATTGACCATGGGCGGTTCATTGAAAGAAAACAATTCACTGTATATACAGTTTTTGGGTAAAAGTGCGATTAAAACGGCACTTAATTCCATCTTTGTATATCTTTGTACCATCTAAATAATCGAAAATCTAAAGATGGTTCAATTTTTTTTAAAAAAGTTTCAGTTTTTATCATCCATTAGAGGGTCGGAAAAACCTTTAATTTTCAGGATATCATCGTGTTAAAATGATATAAATTTGACATTTTTTTATCGAAAATTGAGAGGGGTTCATTTTTTTTATTTGCATAAATGACGGGTGCAGATTATTTCCTTTCCACCAGTATTTTTTGTTTTTTTTTTTAATTGGCATACTTTGTCGGGCTGGAAGAGAGTGGAACTTTGTATTCGGCATCAGCAGTCCAATATTGACATCTGTTGGTTACGTCTTAAAGTAACATGTTGTCTTGGGAAAATAAACCCCCCTTTACGTCAGTTAAAAGAAAGGGCACAGAAAGTCTGCTTGTGTAGGGTATATATTAAGTACTCGAGTTATTCGCCGTAAGTCGAAATTAAGTTATATTTTTTACATATCGATGGCCTAAGTAGTGATAAAAGTTTAAGACTTTGAAATATTTTTAAAAAAAAAATTAATTTTAAGATATTTTAATTTTTAATGATTACACGACATTTTGAAATTTACAAAAATAAAGCATTTCAGTTGCTTGAAACTTCTATTGATGTTCAAAAATGATATAAATAGAAATTTTGAAAATGTGAGGTCCACTCTACCCAATGATCGTCAAATAGATCCGCCACTGATCGATAAATATTATAATAATATTTAACGTTATTAAAAATAAATTTATATTTAAAAAACATTAAATAATAATAATAAAATAAAAAAGACAGAAATAGGAATTTTTGCAATCACACAGACCCAGACTCGAGATACGTACGTTACAAAAATTATTCTCTTAATTCGTATTAAAATAAAATTTATATGACATGTCCGATTATTATAAAATTTATTAAGTAATTTCTCTCTTAATACTTAAATATTTATTAGATGCTCTTATGAAATTCTTTAAAAAAATTATCGAACAACATTCGATGAGATAAATAAATAAATAAATATATGTATATATAAGCCTTCATAAATTTTTATAGTTTTGACTGAATTTAGTAATGATTGTTTTCCTTAAAAAATTTATTTTTTAATATTAGGTCAACAATCTTTCATGCTACTAGATTTTTTATGTGGATTCTACTATCCTTTTTTATTCTGTCTTAATATCTATTGTTTTCATTATTAATAGATAGTTGGCGCCAGTGTCATACACGGCTTTTTTAACTAAATCGCCAAATATTAATTTTCTTGTGCATTTTCCAAAAAAAAAAAAAAAAAAACCAACATATTAACACTAATCAGTATATATTATTATAATAATATTCAGCCTAGCGTATAAAAATTTCAGAAAGTAATAAAAATACAGTGTTAGCGTTCCGCAGTAAAAATTTCGTCTGTTTGTCCATCCAGAGGTGTAACTACAGTGGAGTAAGTGGAGCAGTCGCCCTAGGGCGCAAATAGGGAAAAAAAATTTTGTTTTTTGGTAATTCTTAGCGAAAATTACTTAAAAAGAGGCTTGTCCGCTAAATTTTTAGGGAAAAATGAACTTTTGAAATAGGGACGCGTGAGTCAAACTCGTCGCGGGGCACAAAAATTTTAGTTACGCCTCTGTGTCCATCTATCATCGTTTCATAAGTTTCAGGGCTGGGAACTGTTTAAAAGGATTTCATTTGTATTTAAAATACAAAATGGCATTTTGCATTTTCTATTTTAAATAAGTTCGGTCAAACCATTTTCCATTTAAAATGAAAACGCATGCATACTCAAATTTATGTGTATATTTATGACACTTATAACTCATCATCGAAAACAGAACAGATTAAATAACTTTTTAACGGCTTAGTGAATCGGTTTGAAATTTTCACAGCGGCCTTAGTATTTAATGACGAACATTCTACTAAATTTTCAATCGTCTCGTAGCATTTTGAAATTCTCCGAAAAATCCTCAGAATGTACTCAGCTCTTGTAGTCAGCTGAGAGCTATAGTTTGATGTATTGTAAAATCAGTTGTAGTGATAGCTATTATTTAACAAAGATAACTATTTATTTACCTCATAGTTTGTTATACAACGCAATTATTCACGAATTTCTAATTTCATGTACTTTTCTCTCCGATTGTACCTCCCAAACATCCTTAAATGCATTTTTGGAAACCATTTTTCCACTTTCTATTTTAAATAGTTTCTATGGACCATTTTTCCCAGCCCTGATAAGTTCTATATTGTAATCGTTTGAAATAATTCCCATTGGTGGTTAAAAGCACTTTTCAGTTCTGAACATTTTCACGATTCAAACAATAATCGGCCCAATAAAAAATCGATCCGTATTCGGGTAATTTTATCCACCACTGTACTGTACCTAGACACTGTAAGTAAAACTAGATAAAAAATAACATGACAAAAAAAAAACCACATAGTGGAAATAACAAAATAAATAAATACATAATCTGTAGACAAGGTAAATCATAATTCAGTTTTCTAAATCGTGACACTGTTGGTTAATCTTAACGTGCTACAAAAACAATCGTAAATATTAAATTAACGATGGTAGACGGACATGATCGGTGTCCGGTCCATGGCAGACGGACAGACGCGATCCACTCGAGAAAGATTAAAATTCGATAAAGAAATAAATAAATAAAAGCAACAGAAACGATGAAAACAACACATAAACCAATCATCGAACATAGCCGGCCAATCAATCGTTACCACCTTACCATCGCCGTTACCATAGTTTTAAATAAATGGTAATTTTTGTACTCAATAATGTTGTGCATGTTACGTGTTTTACCAAACGGCGTTCTACTTATTTACCAATAACACATTTTTTTCGAATGAATTTACGTCAGTCTTAACACCGTGTTCGGGCCGCGTGGTAAGATAATATGCTTGAAGTGGATTTATGAGATATTATGTTTGCTTGAAGAATTTTAACCCATTTATATGTCACAGAAAAAGTTTTGGTTGCCCTCAGTCAAGGTGTTACATCACATTGAAAGGCCAGAAAAGAAGCTTTTGTTGGAGAACTTTGCCTCCGTAACAAATAACTCAGTTTAAAACTTTTTAGAGTATGTGATCTGACTCTGAGGTACATATAAAAAAATACCATTTTAAATCGAAAACTGAATTTTCATTTTTTCCCAAAAAATAAAAACGTCGTCAGCCATACCTTGGATACTTATCATTCCCCCCCCCCAAAAAAAAAAAAGAAAACAGAAATTACTAATTATTTCATTCTCCCACTGCATTATAGTTACGCCCCTGAGTCAATAATTTGTAGACTTTTAGCGAATTTCCAGAATGGCATTCAGCCATTACAGCCACTGTCATGACGCTAATTAAGCCCGAGGCTATGCCAGAAATTTGCTTTGAGGTCCCTAGAAACTGAAAAAAATATTCACTAAAATTTATATATATATATATATATATATATATATATATATATATATATATATATATATATATATATATATATGTATAGGGTAGGGCGGGCAAAACGGGGTACTTAAGAAACCGTTATGATTTTAAGGACTGAAATATGCTGAATCTTATTATTTTCAGTCGTAATTAAAGTAAAATAATCAAATTTCGAGCTGCCATAAGAAAAGAAAATTTTTCTTTGCGGGCAAAATGGGGTACCCCTTAATAATGTAAGATTATAAATATATTCATAAGAAAACGCTACTAAATAAGCTACTAAATAATATTTTTTTTTTTAATAATTCTTACTACATAAAGTTATATTATCAATATTTTTTGTAAATATTGATATATTATAATATATTTATTTTATTTGGTTTTCAATAATATCAAATTTGAAAATATAGAAATTTTTACCAAATTTTTGGTGTACCCCATTTTGCCACTCCCTTTCCCCGTCTTGCCCAACCTTTCCCTATATATATATATATATATATATATATATATATATATATATATATATATATATATATATATATATATATACGTGTGTGTGTGTGTGTCCGCGCGATAACTCTCGAACAAAGTATCCAATTTTTACGAAATTTGGTGAAAACATTGGAAGTCCCAAACCCTTAGATGAGTTCGTCAGCCAGACACGTCGGATGGCAGGAACATGGTTTTTGTTAAATTTCCACTTATTCAAAAATTTTTGCGAAATTTTTTTACACTATTTAAAAGAGTAGAAAAAATTACACAAAAAAGTTCTTTAAACTATTATTCTATGTCAGCTAGTTTCCGAGAAAAACTAATTTTTATAAACGGAAATTCGCTATGTTATACGGGTTGCTGCGACAGGGGTATTTTAAAATTTAATAGTTACTTAATCTCTGTCGCGCCAGTCACCTTAAAAAATATTCTAGAAATTTTTTTCTTTATTCACAACAATTAGGTATTCCCAATTAATTTTTAACAAGTAATAAAAAAAATCTTTTTATAAATTTTCTTTGATGTTGTAACGTAACTGTCAATTTTAACATTGTCAATACATAACTATGTTTCTTAAATGGAAAACAGGAAAATTCGATCGCCGCTATAGAAATTTTCAATTTACAAAAGTGCCCGGACACGATGAGTTCTCAGTAACCGTAAGTGTACGTATAGGCAACGTGTCTGTCGGCTTCAGACCATTGATAAAAATAGGTATCTTATTCATATAATATGTTATTGATACTATTAATTTCCGTTATGAAATCATGTATCTACAGTGAAACATCTCTAAAAAAATTCTAAAGAATCTTCAAAGTGACAAATAGCTTACCTCCTCTCTCCGTAATTTATAAACTGTTGATCCAAGAAAAAATTTACAGCTGCTATAACGCTCTAAAAATATTCATTTAGAATTATTTTGTGCGGAAATTGTGTCGGTAACTTTTGGAGCTACATGCAAACAAACAATTGGCTTGAGAAATTGGTCCCCAATAAATGAAATTTTACATCAACATCTCCCAAAATTTCAAATCCAAATCATTTAGAAGAATCACAAAAATCCACTTTGAAAATTGGTAATTGTGGAAAATGAATGTGGGTTTAAACATTTCCAGCATAAAAGTAAAATTAAAAATTTTAAGAACACAGGGCGAGAAAACTTATTTGAAGAAAACTTTAAAATTTCATCTAGAAAGTTTCAAATTAGAATTCCAGGAATTTTTGTTAAAAACTTTTTTAAAGCTTTTTCGTCGTGTGTTTTCAAAACTTTTTTCACAGATTTACTTCTATCGGCCAGTAAATTTGTCGCTGTGAACCCATACTTGTGATTCTCATTCTCATCCACCAATTCCCGTAAAGAACGGGTTCCACTGTACATCGACGAGCATAAAAAAAAATCTGTGGAAATGTTACCCTCACTAACAATACATTTTCTTTGAACTATTCCGATCGTATCATTACAACTCCCATTTAATCCCCCCTCTCATTCCTCACCGCAAGCGACAGACCGTCACTTATGTTTTCCAATCACTATTGTTCGCTTGCTATGCTTGCGACCGACATCTCTCGACGAATCTTCTCGGTTGCCGCGATCGTTACAATTAGATTAATTGATAAATATATTGAACTTTTATCGGAAAATTGAACAGGATCGGTTTATATATTAATTTTTAATTGGTTATTGTTAACGATAACGTTTAATATTTCAAATCAATTTTGTGCAATGAAAAATCACAACTTTGAGTTGCAATTATACCCCATTTCATGTAACCCGTAACACTTTCATGATCAAGACAGATCTAATGACACCTTCTTTATCAAACTTTATACGTTACATAATCCCCCTTCTGAGACAGTCGAGTAAAAACAACTGCAACTTATTTCAATTTTTTTAAATTTTATAATCGTTATAACAGAAATTCTCTTATATTTTTCCTTCGTTCAACTTAACCTGGATGACGTCACCAACTACAATAAAATATTTGAAGTCGTAAATTGTACCTATAATTTAAACTACAGAGACATGAATTATGAAGACGGTACTTGTAGTTTTTTCAACAATACCTTTCTTATTGCTGATTAACTTTGCAACAAAAAAATTGAACGAGAATGGACTAGTACCTATATACTTTAATGGTCAAAATATTTAAATTCACGAAATTTCTCGTTTAAAAAGTCAAAATGTCGTATCTTCAAATTTATGTCCTCGCGACAAATCAGAGATTTAATTAACGAACACGATTTAAGTAATTAATTAAAAAATTCCTTTACTTTATTTAACCACGGTAAGTATTTGATGAATCGAATTCTTTTAAGTATTTACCGCTAATTCTTGCTGTTTTAATTTAAACATACAGTGTGAATAATTTAAGAGTTTCCATTTTGACTACCGTCAAATTGTTGACTTGTTCAGAGTTGGAGTTAGCGGTGACAAAAATCGATTCGTCTTTAGTTTTCCAGCTATGATTTTAACACATAATCAGTAATTCATTGAAAATTATTTGTTTTAGCGAATTTCTAGAATGGAATTCAGCTATTACAGCCACTGTCATGACGCGACTTGAGCCCGGGACTATGGCAGAAATTTGTTTTGAAGTCCCTAGAAACCTCGAATATATGTACTCTCGAACGAAGGATTCAATTTTTACAAAATTTGCTGAAAACATTGGAAGTCCCAAACACTTGGCTGAGTTCGTCAGCCAGACACATCGGATGCCAGGAATATGGTTTTTGTTCTTGTAAAAAATTAGTTTTTTGCCAAAATTTCCACTTATTCAAAAATTTTTACGAAATTTTTTTACACTATTTAAAAGAAGAGAAAAAATTACATAAAAAAGGTCTTTAAACTATTATTCTATGTCAACTAGTTTCCGAGAAAAACGGAAATTTTTGATAAACGGAAGTTCGCTATGTTATGCAGGGTGCTGCGACAGGGGTATTTTAATTTTTACCGTAGCTGATTGACATTAGGTATGTATGCATTTTTTTAAACGCACTTAAAGGCTGTAAGGTGGTTTGTACACAATCAATAATACTGTCAATATTTCGAAATAGTGGTTGTCAGTGAATACTTATCATCTACAAACAGCCTAAAGACCACTGAAAATTTTAAAATACACATAAAGAGCGAGAACAAGAGTCACTCTGAGTAACAGCATAATATTTTGATCGTAATAAAATTGAAAACTTTCAAACTATTCACCTGATATAATACGTGAAAAGTTCAAACTTGAAAATTATGATTATATTGAATCATTTCATGTCTTCCATTTTTCCTGTAATTTTCTTATCAGACGTATATGATGATGATGATATTTTCGTGTTTTAAATCGAATGTATATTATTACTGAAAAATGTTTGAGCGTCACTGATTACATAAATGATACATTATGGGCAGTGAGTTTCACGAATCTCTCGCGATAGATATACTCGTTGCGATAATATGTGTGTAAAAATGTCTATACGATATTTGTAGGTATGTTAAGTATACATTGTCCATATATTCTGTTTCTCCATATGAGCCGTTTATTTTGAAAGTGGGGTAAGTCCATATTTTGTTATTTCGAGATCTATAAGGGTTTGCGTTTCAATAAATTTAAAAATATTGTGTAAATGTTAAATGACATATTTTTTGTACTTTGTGATATTAGATAATATCACAACTAACTAAAAAAATAGTGGTTTTATTATAAACTAAATGCACTTGCCTCACTTTCAAAATTAATGAATTAATGTAATCGTTAATTTAAATTGATAATATTTGAGTTTTATCATTTAAAAATAAACATAATAAAAACTTTTCATACGACAGTTCAACTTCAGAAGCACATACTGTGACATTATTACCCCCTGCCAGTGCCTTAGTAGTAGAAATGAGTGTATGAAAATAAGTATGGTCTTTAAAAGGGCGACTCGCTCCCTTTGTAGTGTTGCTTAAAATGAATTTGGAAATTTATTCTAATTGTTTTAAACTATTTTACTTGAAGAAGTTTTCAGTTACTCAAATAGTACGATTATGTCGACACAGTCACCCCCGTAGTTAACTACCCCTGGATTTGATATTAGGAAATTGAGTAAAAACAGGTCGACTAGATTTTTTTACGTACATTTGAAATCTGTAAACAAAACTTATATTTTATTTTTTACCCCTTTTCGCAAAATAAATCCCTAAACTACCCCTGTTGGTGTAATTTAAACAAATTACACATCAATGGATAGCTTTTTAAAAAAGAGCAATACCGCCAATTTAAACTTTTGCTCTATTTCTTACTGTTTTCGAGATATTTGAAAAATTAAATTTTCACCCCAATTTTCGCAGGACGATTCCACCCCTTCAAACCGCTTTTCCGCAGATAAAAAAAAATACGTATTACTTATTTTTTAGTGTTCTACAACATATCTAAGTTTCATCAAAATCAATAGGTCCGGTCTCGGAAATTTTACTTGTAAGATGGACTTGCACCACTATCAAAATAAACAGATTTACAATACTGTTAAGAGCTAAAACTTCAATCTTCCAAATATTAGGCTTCTGAATCTTTTTGACTATAAATTGTTGACAGATAAAAAGATCATACTAAATCTTATCTATAACTCTCATTATCTTCATTTTTTTCAAAAATGGACTTGCCCCACTTTCAAAATAAACGGTTCATATATTGCCTATCGTACGTATTCTGTAGATAGTACAAGGTACAGTAGCGTACAAATAATTGTTAACAGAATAGCAAATGCGTGGCGTAACAATTTCATATTTATCTGTCCGTCTGTGTATCCAAAAATTCCGCCAAAGGACATAACTTTGAAAGTTATATGGGTTGGTTCCTTGATGGTCCACAAAAAATTGCATCACAGTAGAAGAAATGGTAGCCCAAATTCGAGTTTTACCGTAATTTTGAGGAACAATAGAGGCCCGTTATTAAGGTTCCGAAGACATTCGGATCCCTTATGAAATCACGCACAGTATCGCGGACATCCAATGAGCGCATTCCACAGTCGTGGAAATATATTTTGAAATTTCATCGAAATAGCGAAGTAGTTTGTAAGATTTAAACAATTTACTGTTGAGAGGTTTACTTTGTGAAATTTCATTTTAAATATTAAAAATATTTAAAGTTTTAATTACTTTGTCAATTTCACTAGAATTGAGTAGAATTTACTAAACGCGTTTTCAATCTCGCGATCATCATCAGAGTAATTGAAGAAATGTATGTGGGAGTGTAATAAATACTCTTAAAAATGAATTTGGGAAAAACCCGTCATTATACTATTTCATATGAAATAGGCTGTACCATAACGTACCTGATAAACCAGTTTTGAATATTCAATACTGGTTTATCAGGTACGTTATGGTACAGCCTATTTCATATGAAATAGTATAATGACGGGTTTTTCCCAAATTCATTTTTAAGAGTATTTATTACACTCCCACATACATTTCTTCAATTACTCTGATGATGATCGCGAGATTGAAAACGCGTTTAGTAAATTCTACTCAATTCTAGTGAAATTGACAAAGTAATTAAAACTTTAAATATTTTTAATATTTAAGATTTAAACATTTTCAAAATTTCGTTTATATTGTATAGTTATTTTTGATCGTATATGTATAAAATATAAATAATATATAAGTATTTGCTAGAATCATGAACAAAGTCAAATAAGCATATTACTTAACATATTATAAACTTTATATTTTGCTCATATACGTACAATGGAATTCCCCGTACAAAAGATAAAAACCACTGAATGCAGTACATGATTGGACAAATAAATGTAACCGTACAACACATGATGAAATATTAAAATATTTTCCAAGTATAAATCAGTTACAAATTTTTTCGCAAATTTTCAGTTATATCATTAAGACTACTTAACCTACTAAAATTGACATAAAAAGATTTTTAGAATCCTCAGAAGCAGGGCTGGGAACTGTTTAAAATGATTTCATTTTAAATATGTATTTAAAATACAAAATGACATTTTGCATTTTCTATTTTAAATAAGTTCGGTCAAACCATTTTCCATTTTGTATTTAAAATAGAAATTTGAATCCATTTTACATTTAAAATGAAAATGCATGTATACGCAAATTTATGTGTATCCAACTCAAATTTTTTATAACTCGAGTTGTAATGTCATTTGAGTTAAATTTGTTACTAGCGTTGCAGTTCTCTTAAGTCAAACTTTTCTGACGCAAGTTGTGTACTACTATTTTTAAGATACGTCAATAAGAAATATTTTTATATTTCGAGTTAATGACTTTCATAATTTTATTTAGAAGTTGCAGACGTAACGTAGTCAAGATTTGAATATGTCAAGGCTGAATTAAATTTAACAATATTTTTAAGTAACAATATTTGAAGAGTTAAGTTTCGTTTTCATATCATGAAAACTTGACAAAATTTTGCCTTTATTTAATTTCAGTACGTTTGATATTTTCGTAATTTTTTTTTATAATTAATTAAAATAATAATAAAAAATTTATAGAATAAATTTAAAATTAATTTATAATTCGACCTTAAAATACCCCTTGATTTATTACTTGGCTCCTAGCTCCACAAAAAAACACTTCTAATTAGGAAAGACAGGTGTAAGTTGGAAAAAGAAGACAATTCTTTTTGGAACTTACACTTGTCTTTCCTAATTAAAAGTGTTTTTTGTGGAGCTAGGAGCCAAGTAATAAATCAAGGGGTTTTAAGGTCGAATTATAAATTAATTGTGTGTTTATGTCCCCCTAAATATTTTATATAATAAATTTAAAGTAAAAAAAGCATTTTGCATTTTATAATCCATTTTAAATAACTATTTTCCATTTTCAATTTTAAATATGTTCAGCAAAACCATTTCCCATTTTGTATTTTAAATGCATTTTTGGAAACCATTTTCCATGTTCTATTTTAAATGGTTTCTATGAAACATTTTTCCCAGCCCTGCTCAGAAGTAGTTTTTTCAAATGATACCTCACACGATATATTAATTAAAACCTTTTTTGAATCAAACTGACCCCCACGCTTTAATCGAAAATAATTTTTTTTTCCGATCAAAATCTAACGTTATGCCCCATAGTTTTCGAGAAAAACCTCTGTGACAGACGAACGAACGGACACGAGAGTGATCGTACAATCTGAGATCTACTTTACCATGTATTTACTGTATCAATTACCTACTTATAAAACTTTTTTTTGACTTAAATTTTACACGTGAAGTAAAAAGTGAAAAAAGAAATAGTAACTAGCCAACCATGTAATAGGACTGGACGGTAGTTTGACGTTCGTATGTACATACACCATATCACATTATTAAAGCTAGAAGCACACAATGGCTGTTTTGTACAATGGCCAGAACAAAGGAACTTGAAAAAGGCAGTAAACTTTCTAATTTCTTATTACTCCGGTTGGTTTGTTTTTTTTTACAAACATTGATAACGATAAAATATACATGAATGACTTTAATAAAAATTTTTTATATAAATTTTATTTTTAAATAAATTTTGATTTTAATTGCGCCATAAAGAGTGCGGGCGGCACTTAACTAAAAATGGATGATACGTTTTTACAACTCTTTTATCATCAAAGTTAAGCCGTATTACTTGTAAATGAAATATTATGATTGAGATTAATCGTATGTGGAGTTACTGGTATACAGACTTAATTCTCAATGTGTCAAATTTCAGTAACATTGGTTAACATTCCCAATTTTTTTTTTGCTTTTAGCGAATTTACAGAATGGAATTCAGCTATTAGAGCCACTGTTATCACGCGACCTGAGCCCGGGACTATGGGAGAAATTTGTTTTGATGTCCCTAGAAACCGAAAATAATATTCACTAAAATTTCCGCGCGATAATTCTCGAACGAAGTATGCAATTTTTACGAAACTTGGTGAGAACATTGGACGTCCCAACCCTTTGGATGAGTTCGTCAGCCAGACACTTCGGATGCCAGGAACATGGTTTTTGTTCTTGCGAAAAATTAGTTTTTTACCAAAATTTCCACTTATTCAAAAATTTTTGCGAAATTTTTTTACACCATTTAAAAGAGAAGAAAAAATTACATAAAAAAGGTCTTTAAACTATTCTTCTATGTCAACTAGTTTCCGAGAAAAACTAATTTTTATAAACGGAAATTCGCTATGTTATGCAGAATGCTGCGACAGGGGTATTATTATAATTATTATTATGTATAGATTATATAATTGTAGTCAAAACAAGAATAAACCAATTTGTTATTGAAATGTGACTTTTTGCATAGGTAGGTATATAATGTTATTTTGAAATGAATAAAAATCAGTTCCGTTTAAGCAGTTGTATGGAAAACTTGCACACTTTTTCAAAAATAATTATTACGGCCACAACATTTATACAATTTACCAACTTGTTTAGATTTTTCAAAATTTTTTGTATTTTACTTTTTTATTTGTATTTTATGATTTTTTCACGATATTTACAAATTTCACCTTTTTTTCTGAATGGCAAAATCATAACCAAAAAATTTGTTAACAATTTGACAAGTTGCACATGTTTTAAGGATACTTTTCACTTAAATGAAACAAAAAGTAGGAATTTTTTTCACATAATCGATATTTCGATCTATTCACTTCTTTCAATTCCGTGTCATAGCCTAATTTCAATAACAAAGGACATTACACAATTTTCTTAACCTAAAAATTAATTCAGTGTGATCAGTTTGATGTGAACCAATGACCTTTCGAACAATATGAAAAGGTGTTTTTGTCGTTTACGAAATACGACTACGTCAACATGTTATGATGTAAGATACATTTTAAATAATTTTAAATATACATTATTGGTTCATTAAGCATACTATATCTGGTATTCTGTGTGATAATAATGCGTCTATAACGGTCAACTAGTTGTCCAGTAAATGGACGTTCCTCTGCAAGATAAATGGTCATTTGATTTGCTTTTATTTTGTTTCAAAAAAAAGACCGATTACATACTTTTGCTGGGTGATCAGTACTAACCAAAATATGGTTTCCGTAACGCTAGAAGTGTCTAGACGTTTAAGAAAAAATTGCAATCTATAAGAATAAAGGAGTATTGAAGATTTGGAGACTGGACATGGAAAGTAATGTTGTTGGTTCTTGGTAACCGAAACTTTCTCAATACTAAATTTGAGGTCAGTTACATTTAAACTTTTTTTTTTAATAAAAATATTCTGTTATATAGGGTTGACCGGGGTAATTGTGAATGGATTTTCATGAATTGAGATAAAAGCGTTGTTTTAAGTACTTTTTTTTTATATATCACATTATGGTTGATTTATTTTTAATTCTACATTATTCAGGATGCACCACACAAATTTTGAGCAAATTCGTATGAAAAACAAAAATTTTATAAGCCATTCACATTTCCCTGGTGCAGTTTTGCAAATCTTATGAATTTCGGGGTAAAAGTGAATGCCATCAAAAAAATTATTTAGAATGAGAAGTGTGGTACGTCAGAGTAAAGCCCAGCTCAAATTCTTCACGTTTACTCCACTTTCAAATTTTTCATCATACTTTAGCGGTCACAATTTCTCATTGTTTAATGTAAGTTACGCATACCTCAAATTTCTAAAAAAAATCAAGGTTAAAGAAAAATAACAAAAATTGTAGAAACAAATTTATTACAAGCAAAAAATGATATTTTGATGATATTTTGTCATTTTATCGTATAAAAAATCAAAAAATTCCATGTATTCACACAAAAACAAGGAAAATAAGACTTTTTCAAGGAAATACATTTATAAATAATAAACAAATATTTTACTTCGCAAAAATACCACTTTTATTTTGAAACAATATTGTCACAGTTTCAAAATAAAAGTGGTATTTTTGCGAAGTAAAATATTTGTTTATTATTTACAAATATGGAATACCATAAAGTAACGCTCAAATCTATTAATGAAATACATTTAGTTTACATGAATAAAACACAACAATTTTTTTTTGTATTGTTTGTACAACGGAAACTTGTACAATAAGGTCACTAGCACCTTCATCAACATTTTAAACTCTGAAAAGAACACTACTAAAATTTTTAACCGAATGGGGGCATTTGTGAATGACGTTCACAATTACCCCACAATTTTAAAATCATGGGGTAATTGTGAATTGGTGATAAATTGTCCAATTTCTTTAGCAATTAATAAGGAACTCTCTCAGGGCTTAGACCACTTCTTTAAACGTACTTTTAACCATTTCTTACCTTCTAAAAAAGAATGTATTTAAAAAAAATTTTTTTTGAGGACTGGTCGAAGTAAGATACATAGAATTTTGCAAGGGTTTTTTCAAAATAAAAAAAAAGATACTAATACTTGGAGAATCGTTATGAAATTTTAATAGCATATTAAGAAACGACAGAAAAACATATTAAGAGTTGATTTTTAACAATATTAATGTTATTTTAAAAATTATAGGCGCCGTTCACAATTGCCCCAATTCACAATTACCCCGGTCAACCCTAATACAAAAACGACGTAAGAAAGTCGACGCGACTATAGAAATGATTGTGGTGTAGGGTAAAAGTGGGTGTTCATGACGCATTGAATTAAACGCAATTAATAAAACAATTGAAACGGCTTGGAAAACCTAAAAATAGAGTTGTTCGATTTTCACAACTTGCCACTCGAACTATTCGCATGTGCATGAGAGAGATAGAAAAGCGATACAAACGCATTTTTATAAGAACGTCTGATAGAGAATAATGTGATTCTCTTTTATTTTATTTTTTAATATTTTTTTTTTCTTTTCACAAGAAAAAAGAAAATAAGTGGGAAAGAAATGATTAATTAATTATTAATGAACCGTAACTTGAATAGAATCAATAGTGAAATATTTAAAAAAAAAAAAAAAAAATAAATAAAGAAAACAAATAATGAGGGAGGAATTGAATATAACAATGAATTCAGCGACCAAGACACAAAAATATTATTGTCGGGCCTTCGGAAAAAAATTTGATTGTTTCTTTTTCAAAATTTTATATAAATATGTAACACTTCACTAAACAAATTTTTATGTAGCCATACCGTATGTATAAGTTAACTATACTACAAACAGACGTAAACCGGATATTGCAATGACGTAAATGGACGCGGGTGGACGAAAAGTTGAAAAAGATTGAACTTCAAAGAAAAGCGTAGAAAATTTACTTAAATACACACTCTCAAAACGGATATCTTTTGTTCAAAAATTAAAAATTTCTTTGAATTAAAAAAAATTTTTTTGAAATAAAGAAATAATATTTTTTTGAATCAAAAACATATTTTTTCGGATTCATAGAAAACCGTATAAAATTGACGCAATTAAAATTAAAATTTTGGATTTATAAATTTTATTTTGTTTTCTTTGAATTAAAAAAAAATTTTTTTTGAAATAAAGAAATATTTTTTTCAATCAAAAAAAGATATTTTCTTTGATTCAGCAAAAAAAATATTTGAACAAAGAAATCGTTTTAAGAATGCCCTGTATTTTTTATATTGCAAAAGCTGTGAAATGCTTATCCACTGGGCACTTGTTAGTTCTTTGTCATTTAACGCTCTGTAGAAAAACTAAATCGATTATTTTTCTAAACAAACACATTTGTTCTACATGTTTTAATTGAGTTTACTTAACTCATTCAGACTACATATTTATTTCCTCATGTTTTTTTTTCTTACACAGTTAATGTGTTTTGATACGTCAAACTGAAAACAACATAATATACTGTGTGAGTTTTTCGAGAGTTGCCATTTTTATTACAGCCAAACCGTTGATTTAATCGAAAAATTGTTCGAATAAGAGTTGTAGATACCGACCGGGGAAACCGATTGCTATAGCCAGAAGCTTTATAGCTCTTATGGTTTTCGAGCTATGATACAAACTTATAGATTTTTAAATAGGACTATATATTAATTTTTCGATAAAACTGTTCTAATGCATCAATTAAAAATATAAATGAGCAGAAAAAAAATTTTTTACCCAAGTTTAATTTTTTTATTTTTCTTCAATTTATCAGTTAGGCGGTAAAAATATGCATATGTACTTGAGGCTACTTCAACCGATAGTGTTTTTCTTGGTTACATTTTCATTACATCCAAGAAAAGAAGCTTTTCCATTACCATTTCTATCGTAAAAATTTGGTTGTAATCAAAACGGCAACTCTCAAAAAACTCACATGGTTACAACTTCAACAATACAGTTAACCCTCAGTACTGTATTAAATTTTTTTCAGAGCTAAGAATTTCTAGGTTTGTATTAAAACTAAGGTAATAATTGAAAAAACGGCCCCAAAATTTTAATTTAAATTTGAATGGAAGGCGATCAGAATTGTCATATACATATACTTCCTGTAACCGTACTTGGTTCTTCGCAAACTTGAATTTTATTTGCGGCTTCAAAGGTACTGAAAAATTTTAGTGAATCTGGTGATGTCACCAAATTAAAAAATTAAGTATATTGAATTTCCGAATACAAAGAGCCTACTGTACTTTATATTACAACGAAATCCAACTAATTGTAATTGAAGTTTTGTTTGAGTGGCTTAAGAAGACACGATTGTGGCGACATGTGATAGTAGTGACGGTATATGTTAACAGTTCAACGGAAATACGTGTACAGTCAAGGCTGCTATGACACGATCGATACATTCCGTGTTGTACATACAATTTCAATAGTACTGACGCAAAAATTGATCAAAATCCGTACAGTGGTATATTTTTGTGGCTTTTTGGATATCCAGGGCCCGACAGCACAATTTTAACTGACATTTACGGTCGACATTAGCCCAAATTAGCCCTTTTTCAATAGTTTTTCTATTGTGGGATAGGTATCGTTCAACAAAGAAAAATACAATAAATGGTATATCCTGTAGAAGTGTAGAAAATCGAATCTAGATCACTGGGGTAAAATGCTGGAAAATGCATAAAATTTATGTTGTATTACCAATATGAAATGAAAATCAAAACAGAAAAATTGAGTATTAATTTTAAAAAATTCACATATGATATCAAAATAATTATTAAAGGTCGATTTTATATTTTATTATACGTATAAATTACATAAGAAATTTAATAGTTAATATCCATATGAAAATTTAATCAAATATTTGCAAATTTTAACGAAATATTTCTAACATTTAATTTGCTATGGTTTATGTAATAATTTGACCAGGAAATTTAATATTTTATTTATTATTCATTATTAATAATTGCGTAGGTACTGTTTTTCATTCCGTGATCAAATAACGTCATATTTTTTGTATCAGCGCATCAAAAATTAAATAATTTAAAAAAAAAATTTTTTTCGTTTAAAAAATATACAAAAATGTTAAAAAGTGTTTTATTATTAATTTTACATTAAGAAAAATCGTCAAAACGATTTTAAAGATAAAAATTTCAACAAAAATCTTTTCCATGAATGAAACAAAACATTTTTTTTTTCAAATAAAGAAATATCATAAAAATATTTTTTTGACTCAAAGAAATAATATTTTGGCTAAAAAAAAAATCTTAGAATAAAAGAATATTTTTGAGAACAGACAGACAGAGACTAATTTTATTATAAGGATTCCGGGACTATTTTTTTGGAACCCTAAAAATGAAGGTAGGCGATCATTGGATAGTAATGTCAGGAGGATTTGATCTGAAACTTAATAGGTGTTTTGAGGTAAAATTAAAAAGTTCAGCAAAAAAATAAAAAAAAGTCAGAAAAGCGAAAATATAAATTTTCTTATCAAGGTATTTACAGTTATTTTTTTTATCTAAATGTAATCGGAAACACATTTATAGTCAACTTCGTTGTCTGAACAACAAGTGAATTTAAACTATCCCCACACCTTGAAACATCCAAGATATTTTCGATATTCGTATGAACATTATGGAATTTCTGTTAAGGTGATACTCTTACGAAAATATTTTTTTTTAACAAAGTTCAAAATCTACAATTTTTCGGTTTTCGGAATTTCGATTTCAAAATTTTTGTTTTTTAATTTTTCAAACAAAACGATTTCTTTGTTCAAACATTAAAAATTTCTTTAACTTTTTTTATTCGAATCAAAAAAATTATTGTTTTGATTTAAAGAAATATTTTTATGACTACAGAAAAAAAAATTCAAGAGAATATTTCTCTGAAGAAAAAATAATTTTTGTATATGATTTAAAGAAATATTTTTTTGAATCAAAGAAATTTTTAATCTTTCAACAAATAAATTGTTTTGAACGTGTAATAAAAATTAATTTGTTTAAATAATGATGGTATAAGTTTTATCTTAAGGTACCATCACGGTGTGATCGGCCGAAAAATAGTCAATTTTCGCGATTTTTTTCGGATGGATAGGATGGGAGAATAGGGATGAATTTTTTTTCCCGATTAATACCACTATTTAACAATACAAAAATATGTTTTTTTATTAATTTTTATTTATTTTTTGTAATTGTTATAATTTTTTGAAAAAAAAAATGTCTTTAAAAAGGGCTGGTATTGGTGCCTACGATTGCGGCCGCAGTTTTCATCTTGAAAAAAAAAATCAAATAGATTATCAATCTGTAGGTAAACTGCTATGTTCCTATGGGAGCTTTTTTTTGAAATTTGAAAAAATGGCGGCGATTTGAATAAAAAGTATAAAATTTTTTAGTTTTCCGTGTGGAAAAAGAGGAAGATTTCAAAACAAAAAAAAAAACTTCCATAGATTGATAATCGGTTTGATGTTTTTTTCTAAATGAAAACTGCGGCCACTTTTTCAGACACTTTTTTCAAAAAATTATAATAATTATAAAAAAAAATAAATAAGAATGAATAAAAGAAATATTTTTGTATTGTTAAATTGTGGTATTAATTGTAAAAGAAAAATTTTTGAGCTATAATTGACTATTTTTGGGCCGATCACACTGTGATGGTACCTTAATAAATTTTTAGTTTAAAAAAAGCAGTGAAATTATGCCATTTTTCCTCGATGCAAGTGAACGTAACCCCTTAACAAAATCTTATACGCCGTTTTCTTTTTTTATCGAGCGCTGCTGAATTATCGGTTACGAGATTTTATTCACTGAATGTTAAACGATTCATTCACGACAGAAACATACTGTCCAGAAACATAATAATTTGTTGTGGGTGATCGTTATAGTGCAGGTAATCGCGTTAACTTGTAACCGATTGTAGTTTTTAAAACGCTATATTATATCGCACTAAAACACTTGAATAAAATTAAATTGGATTTTTTTCAAAACTAATTATCCTTCTGTTAATTCAGTGTGAATTTTTTTTTTTTTGTGGAGAACATTGATAATAGCTGAAAAGAAAACGGACGAAGAATTATTATTAATTGAATATATTAATATCGAAAGAATTTCATGCAATCTGTTGGGCCCCTATGGCGTTAAGTGGTAAATTTATTAACACTTGAAACATCTATTATTTTATGCGTTTCAATTGGTTATTCGAAATCTTACGGTTTTGCACGGTAGCACTCACTACTAACCATTATGGAAAAATATGACCTCACTCATTTAAATGATTTTATATTTTTATTGTGAAATATGTATATATGTGAGTACAGTCGGTATAAAAATTAAGGAGGCTCACCAATCCAGAGATCGAAAAAAGCTGGTTTTTCACGATTTTTTTTTAGATAAATTGGGCAATGAAAACAAATGACAAATGATATTCAGTTCTTTTATTAACTATTCAAAATTACAAAAATATTATGTATATAGTTAAGTATCTAAAAAAAAGGTGCTTCCACTTGTGATAGGATTTTGAAGCTCAGGAGCATCTGAAGAAAAAAAGTAAAAAAAAATTTTTAATCTATATGAATATGGCTATCGGCGAAAGCAGAATTAGCAATTTTTCATGTATAGAAACAAAATGGCGGCAGTTTAAAAAAAAAGTTCTGAAATTTTACTATGGTCATATTTTATCCAAAAAATCTGGTTGTGGTTTAGCCAATAGCGAAATGTGTTGTAAATATTCTGTCCAAATTTGAGCTAATTTGGATGAATAGATTTAGAGTAATCTTGACACAGGTGTCGAAAAAAGTAATTTAAAGTGATTTTTGATAAGTATAGCTATAAGAAAATGCAAAAACAAAAAAATACATTTTTTGAAATTTCTGGACTGATGAGCCGCCTTAAGTTGAATGATATGGCAAAAAAAAGTTGTTGGTGGGACTCGTGTCCGCACTTTTATGAAACTTGATAAAAACGTTGGAAATCACAAACCCTTGGGTGAGTTCTTCATCCAGACACACACCTGATGTCCAAAACCGAAAAAAAATAGCTTTTTGCAAATTTGTACATCAGCTCAATGGCGAGAAAAATTGTTGTTTTTGAACATTGTTTGAACGTTGTTTTTGAACAATTATCCTATGTATATGGGTTTTCTAACTAGAAATTTTTCTAATTTTTCTAACCGGAAATTCGCTACGTTATGCAGGACGCTACGATAGGAGTATTTTGTGTTGCGACTCTTTTTTGGAGGTTGTGCGATATATTGCCAAGATAGATTGTAAACTCATACTGACCAGTGTTGGTCCAGTATCGGGAGCGTTACCCGTGAGAGCAATGGATATCATTAATAACAATATTCATCTCCGTTTAATAGGGTTCCGAAGATAAAATCTGAAAACCTTGTAATAATTTCGATCATATTCCAATAATTCTTACATCTTTAGGCCTATAAATATGAAATTTTGAGCGTACGTGTTTAAGGTTTTTCCCATTTTGAAATGTTAGGGTGACAATTTTGTGGGGTATCATTAGAAGGAGCTCATAAAATGAAGTTGAGTACCCCCGCCTCCTCCCTAACGTAATGTTTCAACTCCAAATCCAAGACTTTTGTGTCGGTAACTCTTGAAGGTATAGACAATTAAATTTTTTAACAATTATTGAAAAAAGATATACACAGTAAAAAAATTTGTGTTCTGCGTAAAAAAAAACTAGTGGTTAAAATTTTTGTGTTAAATAAGTAACACAACCCTGCGTTAATGTAACATTTCGTGTTTGTGTCAAATGAAAATATTAACACAAATTTCGATTTAACAGAATAAAAATGTTAACCTGTTTTGAACAACAAAGGAGTAACATAATATTTGTGTAGAGCAAAAGAACGTTATAAGTACGTAAGTTAGATTAGAATATGTATCTATCAAAATATATATATAATAAAAAAAAATGAGAGTAGTTCTTATTATTAAACAAAACTGAAAAATTATAAGTTTTTTCAGTTATTGACGAATATAGTTTTATTAAACGTTTAAAAATGAAACAATTTTCTTACATTTTAAGGTTATTTAACAGTTATACAATCAATATATACATTATAATTAACAACTAATTCTGATAAATCTGAAAAATTAACACAAAATGTATGTCCTCTTGTGTATTAAATCATTGACACAAATCTTGTGTAAAGATTTGACACATATGATTTGTGTTAAAATAACACAAAAAATTGAGTGGACCATTCTGGACATGTGAAACGTGTTAATTTTAACACAAATTTTTCTGTTGTGTAGAGATATGTTTCAGTATTAAAAAACATCACCCAAAAACATAAATGTAAATTTTTCATTTTTCATTAAATACCTTCAGAAATAATTCAACGCACCCTATTGTAGAAGATATCGTCAAAAAAGTTGAGCTTCCTTTAACAACTTTTAGCCCTATATTTGAATCCGAAAGCTGTGAAAAACTCTAGCCACTAAGGATCCCTGATCTGATGCGTGTTCAACACACACTTGATGAATTTTAAATAATTGATATTACATAAAATATTAAAATGAAATTTTATTTTTGGTGCAAAAAATTATATTGAAATAGTTGCCTGAGTGATCATATATTAAAAAATGTTACGCCAATCATCGATTCCGTCAACCAGCAGTACCAAACAGTTTTTAATTGTTATTTAAAATCGAACTTTAATATGCCATTTTTGTGTAACATTGTTTTTCATTAGGAAATCAATAGCGAAATTTCCGTTGCCGATGATATTTTAAATGGAAAATGGAACGGCATCTGCCAATTTATCATCATTGGTTACGCACCGCGTGAGCCGATTACAGTAGTGGGCGCGGACCATTACTTAGGTGTGTCTTAACTACATGTCATTTTTACCAGCGACAAATTAAAAATTCAATATTTAAATACGCATATTATTTTTAGTTTAAATTATATTCGTAATTGGTAATGACTATCATTATTTTATATTTGATTAACTCGTGTTGACCCGTTGTATTAATAATAATACGGTAAGAGGAATTTAAAAATATAGTACAAGCGATGTGATAGGGGTCCACACTACCAACTTCATTTACTTATTTTGTTATAAAAAAGTACCTTGTCGTCCGAATTTCATGAAAATCGAATCAGGTGTGTGATTTTTTCTCACGGTTTGAATGGGGTAAAAAATATTTCGCAAAAATTGTTGATTAAGTGGAAATTTTGACAAAAAACTAATTTTTTTACAAGAACAAAAAGCATGTTCCTAGTATCCGACGTGTCTGGCTAACGAACTTGTTCAACGGTTTGGCATTTCCAACATTTTCACCAAATTTCGTAAACTAAAATTTATATATATATATATATATATATATATATATATATATATATATATATATATATATATATATATATATAAATAAAATTTAGTGAATATTATTTTCGGTTTCTAGGGACCTCAAAACAAATTTCTGCCATAGTCCCGGGCTCAAGTCGCGTCATGACAGTGGCTGTAGTAGCTGAATTCCATTCTGGAAATTCGCTAAAAGTCATCAAATGCTTGTCAAATTACATATTTTTAAGTTTGAATTTCGTAGTCATTTCTAATTTAAATGGCCTTAAAGAAATTTTTTTCAAACACCCCCCAAAATGATAGTTTATTAGGGTCAAATTATAAATTTTTAAAAATTTTTACAATTTTTAAATGTGTTATCGTGCTAACGTTTTCATCATAATTTACTGATTTTTATTCAACATAAGCACTAAATTTAAGACGGATCATTTGTTTATTTTTGATGTCACAAATATCCGTACTTGCATACTAAAAATTTTATCCCTCTAAAAAAACACCTTGTATTTCATCAAGACACTATTATTTCAGTGTCTTCCTGTATTAAGTGCAGTAGATTCATATTCACAACTGAATTAGAAGCAATGCATTTTTTTTATTGTAAAAAATTACGCATCAACTCTAGTATTGTACATATATGATCATTTTGATATTCATATTTGCTTTTTTATATGTACCTACATATCCGTGATGGTTCATATTTTAAATCGTATTACCGTAATTGGAAATTTTTTTGAGTCAATATTTGAGAAATAATAAATTGTGTTAATAGTTTTAATTGCTAACTACTATTGCTCGTTTAGACAAGGCTCAGACAAGACCAAACTGGAACGATCAAAATTATAAAAGTTCTTGTTGTCACCTGAGGAATCCTAACTTGATGTGTATGTAACACGCACTTGACCGGTTTTTTATCAACAACCAAAAATTTTTTATACTATTAGATAGTCACCCTTCATGTATTTGTGAAGTTTCATTTTTTTTTTCTCGAATTTTCGGGTTCGTTGACTTTCCTTATAAGATCGAATTTGCTATTGATTAACTTCAACATAATTTAGAGAAATTTCGAAACAATATTTTTCAAGTTTTTCCTAACAGTACTCTTCTAGAGTAGTGAATACGGAATCAGGATTTTCTTTTTAGTCAGTTTATTTATTGAAAAACGATTTTTTTTATTTAAGAAGCTTAAAAAATTTGCATTATCTACTTTAATCATCTATAATAAGCGGAAGTAAAATTCTAAAAATTTCTTTCTTGTGAAAATCCAAATAATTATTCAGATTAAAAATAAGTAGGAACAAAATTCCTACTTATTCAATGGCAATTAACATTTATTGTAGAGAGCTAACTAAGATTAATACCTTTCGAAATTGTTAAAAACTAATACTGAGTCTCAAGTAGGTATAAATATTCACAGAGATTATAATATTACCAAGTATTACTAATACACAGGTATGTTAACATTTCAGTAAATAAATAGGGGAAAACATTAACAGATGACACCCTTTTCGAAAAAAACTGTATTAGAACTATGTTTTTGGGATGATTTTCTGACACTCCGTTAAGGATAGAAATACCTTTGGACAGGCGAAAATAAAAGTAATTTTAGCAATTCTTTTAAAAAAGAAATAACTGATGTTTATTTTTGGGGTTTGATATTTTATTTACAGTGACCTTAAGGTGTTACAACATATTTTTGTTTTGTTTCAATATGTAAAAATGGCGGCTGCAGGAATTTTTTATTGAAACTTCCCAAGTTCCCAAATGGTAGGCGCACTAACCGCCTTAATTATTATTTGAAAAATTTGAAAAGATTCTTCCACGTTTTTAACATATCGTCCAGCTGAGTATTGGTTTGTTCCAAGTCTACTTTTTAAAAATTTTTTCTAGTTGCCTACTTTGTTAGTTTTGGGCACTGAGCAAGCCGAAACCACTATCAGAAAAAAATTTTAAAAATGGATTTGGCACAAACCAATACTCAGCTGACGATAGATATGTAGAATATCGGTGAACCAAAAAAAATTTCAAATTTGCGAATTTCCGTTTATAAAAATTCATTTTTCTCGGAAACCAGTTGACATAGGATAATGGTTTAAAAACGTTTTTTATGTAATTTTTCTTCCTCTTTCTAATGGTGTAAAAAAATGTCGGAAAATCTTTTGAATAAGTGGAAATTTTGGCAAAAAACTAATTTTTCTCAAGAACAAAGAGCACGTTCCGGGCATCCGACGTGTCTGGCTAACGAACTTGTCTAACGGTTTGCATTTCCAACATTTTCACCAAATTTCGTAAACCTAGGACACTTCGTTCGAGAGTTATCGTGCGGACATATATATATATATATATATATATATATATATATATATATATATATATATATATATATATATATATATATATATGAATTTCATTCTGGAAATTCGCTAAAAGTAAAAAATTGACTGATCTGTACGAGTTTCTTTTTTTTTTTTTAAATAAATTTTTATTAAATTTTCGTTTTTCTTATCTGGACATCTTATTTGATAATCAGTGTCAAATATCGAGGTCTTAGTGTACCGCTTACGTACAAAAATAATAATAATAATAATATTAATATAATAATAATAGATTGTACATTGAATCAAGCGAAGCTAGGCGTCGGTGTTAAATGTAGTGTAAGGTTAGCGATATGCTTTTTATATGAGAAATGACGGTAAGCGGCGACGCTATTTCATATCGTACATATGTTCCTATACAAAATTGAAAGCAAATGTGAAAGCGTCGAAAACGCCGAAAGTAAACATTGAAAAAGTGACGACGAACGGAAACGCAAGAAGTTTCATTCATATCTACTGTTCACCGATATTTTTGTTATGTGTTGAGAGTCCGAAAATTTACCTAATTGAATAAAAGTTGTGTGTTCAAACGCTTCAATACACACAAATATTGAATATAAAGGGGGTGGTATAGCGGCGAAAGGGGGTATCAGTGCGTAACCGTCCGTCCGTCTATTGAGTTTCATCCACCTTGAGATTTTAGAGCCGTGAAAATAAACTTGTTATATCTCGAAAACTAAGCGAAAAATCGAGAAAGAAAAATATTCTTCACTTTCTATTCAGTACATCTAGTGAGATGAGCAAAATTAGTCTTGGTCTTGCATTTTTTGCAAGACCAAGACCCAGACTATGTATATCAAGAGCAATACCAAGACCAAGACTAAAGTATGGCTGCAAGACCAATACCAAGACTCAAGTGAGCAAGACCAAGACAATAGCAAGAAAAAAGCAAGACTCTTGCTAAATTATTTAAATACTTTAAAAGTATAATTAATACCGTAAAGAGAGAAAATTCTGATTTTAGAAGGAAAAAATTCGCTAATAAAAAAAATGCAAGAAAGTGAAAGATTCTTTAGCAATACCAAGACCAAGACCAATACCAAAACTGCATTTTGTAAGACCAAGACCAAGACTGCCAAGTCTTGGTCTTAGTCTTGCATTTACTCATCACTAGCGTACATCGAGATCCATAGAAATCCGTTTTCAGTTTCGGAATAGATGGTTCGCAAATTTTCTCCGACTGTGCACAAAAATCAGACTGTAATTAATTCTGTATTTGGGCAACCCTACGTTCAAGGGATATTGTGTATATGTATTATATAACAGATTCTACGATAATTTTAATACCTCATTATTAAAGCTTTAAATAAACTCGCTTTTGAAATAAAGCTGTTCACCATTTTCTCACATATGTTTCTCAAATTAATCTTGTTCTTATACTTAAGAAAGCTTTATTTGTTTTATTTTTCAATGGAAACCACTTGAAAGATGAAGATAAAAAAAAAGAAAAACGGATTTTATAAAAATTAAATTATTCGGATTAAAAAATTTATTTACGGACGAACCTCTTCAAAAATTAAAAGAAAGTTGAGTAAGAAAAATTATGGAGTAAAAAGTACGAACGAGAAATTTCTAATTTTGATTTATTTTCCCAAATTAAAGTGGTGGACATGTTATGTCAAAATTTAAATCAGTTCTGACGTATAGTTATTGAGATAAAAATTTTTGTCTGGCTTGAGATTTGTCCAAGGGTTTGAGATTTTCTACATTTTCTCTATATTTCGTAAAAATAGAATGTTTCGTTCGAGACTTATCGTACAAACATACACATACATTTTCGGGTTTGAGGGACCTCAAAGCGTAGCAGTTGTTGTAATTACCTGAACTGTTTGTTCGAAAATTCTCGAAAAAATTAAAAAGTAAAGGAAGGTCACTTTAAGGTCTTATATTGTATTCAAAAAGCTGTGAAAAATTTTAGCAACTGAGGAATCTTGACTTAAGGGAGACCACTAGTGTGACCGCTTGAAAAAAAGGTGATTTTTGGGAATTTTTTGAAAGAAAACTGCTGTATGAAATGTTTTAATATTTTAAGCATATAGTCATTGATATATAGTAAATTCATGATAAAATTTTTGGACCAAAAACTTGAAAATTCAGTGAGTTATTCGCGATCTCCCAAGGCTCCAAAAAAAAAGTTACCCCACTGCTGCAGTGATAGCGACCTTCACAGTGCCTGAAATCAAAAAAAACCAAAAAGCTTATTAAACTAGAAGGTAGTGCCTCAATCGAAAAAAAAAGTTGAAATTTAACAAAATGGTGGAGTTTTTAACAAAAAGTTTCAAATTTTACGAGAAAATTTTATGATTTTTGACTTGCAAAAATTACATTTTTTATTCGATCGGAAAATTGGAGGTTCATGGTACGAAGAAATATATATCAAAGAAGCTACAATAAGAATCAAATCGATCGGATGATTTGTCTTCGAGTTATAACTGCAGCAAATTTGAAAAATGTAGTTTTTCTTTGTTTTACCTTTTAGTTTTAATCACTGAGAATTTTTACTAAAATTATTTACGATGTACTCACTATAACGGTCATAGTAAAATTAAATGAGTCATTTAAATGTGCCAGGGTCTAGCTGCTACACAACATGTGACTGGCAGCCACGTCCAGAAACCCCCGAACTATCAACCTTCATACATTCCTCAATACCTCAAAGTTAGCAATAAAAATCAGAATACGCTCTTCGGATGGCTGTAACTCAAAAACTATTTGAGATATGCACTTGAAATTTTAGTATGTTATTTTTAGAGGTATAGACTATCGAAACATGTAAAAAAAAATTTCCAATTTTTTCAAAATGTTACACTAGTGGTCCCCCTTAACGCATGTTCAGTATGCACTTGGACTATTTTACATTTTAAGTACGAAACATTGAAATGAACAAGTCATCGCTTTGGAATCAATTCACACCTAAATACCAAACAAATTATTATACTTTACAATGTTTTGTCACTTTTTATGAATTTATCCAAACAAAATTGTATTATTTAAAATCATCCGGCAAAAAAATCTCTCATTTATTATTCAGTGTGACCAAATGGTATTAATTCTGATTATGTGGTAAAATATTATTAATACATTTAATATTCCAAGAATCGCAAAAAAAAACACCTTTTATTTAAAAGAAAAATTAGTTAAATTAAACTACAGCAAAAAAACATGCGGTTTTATTACCTAGACAGCTAAAAAAAAAAAAAACTCATAAAAATCACCAATTTTTTATAAAATTCACACTTACAAATCAAATAAATATTATTAATTAACCAAAACAGGAAATATTTGATGCATTAATCGTATTTAAAGACACCCATACACGATCGGTCATCACAGTATAAATCGATACGTTCAATCATGGCACGCAGTTGGGTATTTAGAGGTGTTAATTAATTGTTGGCAAGTAATGGCTGCGTAAACGATTACAGAGATTATTCATTAAATGAATGTATATGTCCCGGGGGCCGGAGTAATATTGCACCACCAACTGTGATCAAAATTCAAAGAACTATTGTGTCTTCAAATAATTTTTATAATTAAAATATTTTTAAAATTGTTTTGCTGGATTACATATCCAAAAATCATTTAGTGTTATTACACTTGTCTCGTATATAGTTGCGTAAAAAAATTTATTGAAAAATGTTCGTCGAATGCGTGTTGAACGCACAGAAATCCGGATTCTTCAGTAGCTGAAACAATTCTCCTTATTTAATCCTTAGGGTCTATACACAATCAATGAAATAAGGAATAAGAAATAAGAAATAAGAAATAAGAAATAAGAAATAAGAAGTATGCCATCTAGTGACGTTGAATGGAACTTTAACGTAACTGCCCATAGGTATAAGTATTTAGGTATTTTTGTACATCAAAATTCATAAAAAAATAACGTTCGCGATGACTTTGTTTTTGTTACTAAAGTGAAAAAAATCACGAATTTTGACGTACAAAAGTACCTATATATTTATATCTATGAGCAGTTACGTTAAAGTTCCACTCAACGTCATTAGATGGCATACTTCTTACTCCTTATTTCTTATTTCTTATTCCTTATTTCATTGATTGTGTAGACACCCTTACTGTCTAATATAACACAAAAATTGACTTTCAAAAAAAAGTTGGAAAATACGAACGGAAGCCTTTGTGAAAGCCTTTGCGCTTTAACGATTACAAAATTTAAATATATACACTTAAATCAATCGATTTATAACTGTGTGCGGTCAAAATAATAAAACAAAGAATTTCTTCAAAAGTCATCAAAAAACAGTCGACCCAATAAATTGTCAAAATGGATCAATGAGTATCGATAGCAATACACCAAGTATCAACCGGGGATTTTAACATATTAGTGTTCTTGGTATGGACGGGGCGTGACTAGGCTTGGCAACTATAACTTTACAAAATTTCTAATTTGATATCCGGGACTTGGACTTGCGTCAACGGGGCAGAAGTCCTTGATGGAGACTGAATCAGTTCTGTTGACTTCCGAGACCAGAGACGTCCAACGAACCCGGGACAGTAATCCTATGTTGGTAACAGTGGTCATGCTAGTTCTATTTTTAACGGACTCACAGTGGGGCCAAATACCATTAAAGGTGGCAAAAATACAAAAAATTAAATTATAAGCTACAATTCATATGACCCTTTAAATCAATAGCTAATTTTTTTTTATGTATCTTATTTGTTAAAATCAGTACTCGTATTGATACTATCAAGCTTTAATGAAATATGGTTGAATTATCTAGAAAAATTCTAAAAAAATTAATTTCTCAAAGAATTTTAGTTACGTATCCAATCGAATCCAACAGATATATTTGTGGCATTTGATAAAGCGATTATTCTATTTTGGTATTATGATTGCAGAGTTTGTACCAAACGGCACCTTTTTTCAAAAATTGCTGATTTTATTTTCATTTTGTTTGAGCAAGAATCATCAATAAGAAGCTTAGAAAGTTCATATAAGCTCTTAGTGGTGTGTAAAAATATCAAATAATTAAATAAAACACTCACACTGGTTAATATTGGAAATGGTTGAATTATTTTAAATTACAGAACCGACACAAGCAAAATGTAAATTGTAGGCATTGTTGTATATTTTAAATTCAAAATTTGGAATTATCACTTCAAGATCTTTCTTTGTAAGAGGTTCAGGGTCACTCAAAAAGGAAAAATAAAGTCTTTTTAAGAAAAAAAATAAAACCGACTTCAAAATAATAATTAATAGCACTGAAAAGTATAAAATAATTACGCAATTAATCAAGACATAAATATAAAAATAAAATTTTCCAGTTTTTGAAGTTGGTGCCTTGGCAGGTTCTCTTACAGAAACCTTGCTAGTCATTTATATTTGAATGTACGGTACAACACGATCGTGTATCTGAACCTTTAGACGGTTATTACCAGGACAGGTTTTTTTCGTGAAGTGAAAAAAGTGATTGTGTGGCTGTGAAGTAAATACATATCACTTATCGGCTTCAAATTGATTTCTTGTGTTTTGTAGCTATCAGAAACATGTATTTGATGGTGTAAGCATTATGAAAAATTAAGTTATACCGCCATAATTTAAACAAAATAATCACTAAAAAGGTGACAGAAAACTCATTAAATCTAAGACATTCAAAAATAATCTAAAAAAATATGTTTTTTTAATGTACCGAATGTTTACTTGCGACACTCGATATAGGGATACTTCGAATCTGACAGGGTAAAAAGGACATTTACTTTTACGGAATAAGTTTATGGTATTTGAAAAAACGGGCATCCTGTGCCCTATGGTACACTAGCACACTGTGCGTGCAAATGATTCTGTTAGAGTGCACAATACAGTAACTTGCTAGTGTGCTCTATAGAAAATTCACTCGTTCTATACTCTCAATGCAACATTACTCAATTCCCGTGTAGTACATGATATGTTCTATATCCAGTTTTATTATGTAACACTTTGTATCCAACTTACTTTATAATATATGTTCACTTAATTCTCTCATTCTCCTAATTAGTGATAATACAAATCGATATTAAGTTTTAACACACATATTTTTATAATGTTTTGTTTTAATGGTGGAATGCGCGCTTGTCGTAATCAACCGGCCGGGGGGCGAGGGGTCATTAAACAGATTGAATTAAGTGGATATATGTATATTTGTTCAGTATGACTCAATATTACCTTAAATTTCTTAATTTTGATGTGGCCTGAAAATAAATAAAAAAAAAAAAACGAAAAAACATACAATTTAATAACATAAAAGAGAAAGAAAAAATGTTTTCTTTTGGTTCCAGTTTTAACTTCAACAAGTTAACTTACATTTTTAGTAGAAAAGTTAATTGAAACAAGAAAATATACTATTGAACCTATACCTAACTTCGATATTCTTTGGCTAAAACCTAACAACTTTGCCAATTAAAGATAACTTTGCAAAATACCACTGTTTTGTTAGAAATGCTCCTGTACCTAAACTAGGGATGATCGATATTCATCGATGTTTAGCGGGAAAACATCGATGTAAAAACATCGATGTTATGTCCTCGATAACATCGACACATCGATGTTACGAGAATAACATCGAAAAGCGAAAGCTGATTTAAAACAAAATCCATTACTTTTATGGCAAGTTCTTAGGATCCACTTATCCAAACTTGAAAAAAATTGCCATTAAATATTTGTGTTGCACAGCAACTTCAACAGCTTCAGAGAGACTTTTTTCAAAAGCTGGGCAGCATTTGTATCACCAAAGGAACAGATTAAAAGGGAAACTTCTAACAAAGTTACTTTTTTGCAAAGTGTATCAAATAAATACTGGCAATGTTAATTGTTAATAAATAATATATTCTAATGGTTGTTTATTTTGCTACAGAAACATCGATGTTTTCGAACATCGATGTTTTTCTTTCGATATATATCGTATATCAATACTCTTGATTCGATGTTAACATCGATGTCTACATCGATGTTTTTCTAATATCGATCATCCCTACCCTAAACAAAGTGTTACAGACCTCATAAGCTATGACATTTAAATTTGTTTCACATAAGGTATGGTTTGGGTAAAGTTACTTTTAGTAGATAAAATTGTTAGGTTTTACGGTACACAAAGTTTTTGAAAAACAACCTAAAATCTGGCAACATCTAACCCTGCTGCATTAAATGAAGCATGGCAGGAAATTACAAAATAAAGTCATAAATAACTTACAAAATCGTAATTCAGTACAGAAAGCTTTCCAAAAATCGCAACTATTTAAACCAGCCGAAAACAAAAAAGCTAAATTAGTACGTAAAGTTTTAAGCAACATCTTTTGGGCAATTCGTTTGAAATATTTCCGTATGTGTGTGACGTGTTTTTAAAAATTTGACCAACTCTTTCAAATTAAATATTCACAATTTTTTGTCTGCCACTGTATAATATAGATACAAGACAGTGTTTGTAGATGCGATGTTTTGAAGACCACCTCTCTAAAAAGTTATTTATAATTTTTTCGCACCGTCAAGTTATAAATGATAGTTTTGGTACCGCCCTCTGATATTCACCAACTCCGGCACTGCGGCTAACCTTGTCTGTGTATCTGCCGTGAACAGTTCATCTCCATCACAGCTCACAACGATCCACGGTGCAACAAAATCATTTTTACATCGTCAAAAAACCGTTCGATAGATTTATTAATCATTTCAGCTACAGGCGAATCAATAATAAGCAATAAACGCATCGGTACATCCGTAATTCGTAATTCAACTATTAAAAAAAATATCGATCGTTAGTTGCTAATAAGTTATTAAAAGATAGAAAACATTTTAGAACGGTGAATGAGTTCTTCTGACGAAATGGATTTTGCAACACTTTGCAACACTGCTACATGAAATCGCTACAGACTGGATGAACTGAAATTCAAAAAGTTGTGAGCTTTTGAAATATTCTTTCCAATTATTTTTTTATACTGCTTTTTGATCTTGCATCATTTTCGAGGCCAGCTTCAAATTCGTGATCAGCGTTGAAAAATACACAAAACGTGTATTTTGAAAGTTACCATTTGCAATGCAGTCTTCACTCTTCGGCATACAAGATTCGTTAAAAATTGAAGTGAGGTTGACACTGGAGGTCACATGTAACCCTAAAGATCCACACGGCCAACTCTTCAGTATCCCGAGAAAAAAATTTCGTATATTTTTGAAGTTTTTTAGTTTGATCAAAAAAAGCAAAAAAACGGTAGAACCGATTTTAGTGAAATTCTTTTCAGGTCATATTGACATGACACTTCGACTAGTATCCCCCTAAAATCTGCGTGATATCCTGCCTCCAAAATAGTGATGAGCAAATGCAAGACCATGACCAAGACTTGGCAGTCTTGGTCTTGGTCTTGCTAGAGCAGTTTGAGTCTTGGTTTTGGTCTTGGTCTTGCAAAATGCAGTCGTGGTATTGGTCTTGGTCTTGGTATTGCTAAAGAATCTTGCACTTTCTTGCATTTTTTTATTAGCGAATTTTTTTCTTCTAAAATCCGAATTTTCTCTCTTTACGGTATTAATTATACTTTTAAACTATTTAAATAATTTAGCAAAGGTCTTGCTTTTTTCTTGCTACTGTCTTGGTCTTGCTTACTTGAGTCTTGGTATTGGTCTTGCAGCCATACTTATAGTCTTGGTCTTGGTCTTGCTCTTGGTATGCATAGTCTTGGTCTTAGTCTTGCAAAAAATGCAAGACCAAGACTAATTTTGCTCATCATTACTCAAAAATATTTTCAAATAGTTGACAATATTTTTTTCCCCAATTTTGATTGCTTTACAAGGGGTATGAATGGCCTCCACATGAATAGGCGTTTCTCAAAAGTAAATCTGACCCCAGAAGTAATATGTTTTTAAGAAACCACTTTAACCAACAACAAATGAATGCTGCCGTAAACCTACTTTTTGGGATAAAAAGTCATCCAATTCGCCAGATTTTATGCTTACCACAGAGTAAATATCAGATAATTTTAATTGCAGATCTGTTTATGGTGGCACATCAAATAAAATCTTTCAAAACTAATTAAATAATCTCTTCCCGATTTTTTTTCGAAACTCTCCTCGCATTTAGAAAACATAAATTAATCTATTTTCAGAGTCAAAACTGTTCAGAAATAAATTATTTTTATAAATATGTCTAACTGGTGTGACGTATCGTAGACAGATGGACAAAACGCGTACACACCCGTACATCTGACTTCAAAGAAATTTTTGTCATTTCGGAAACATTGTCACACATTTTTATTTTTGGCCATTAACAATAATAAAATAAGATGTATGAATTTTTTTTTTCGAAATAAAAAATATCGAAGTCTTTTGTTGTTTTTGTTGTGGTCTACGAAAATTTGTTAATATTAAGTTGTCCAAACAAAATAAACAATTTGGTGTTTTGTTGAGTTATTGAATTGCTTGATTGCGTTGGCCAACTGTTCGAAAGTTGAAATAGTTGCGGTTTACAAGTAAAATCGTTCCAAGAATATTTTACCTAATTTATCTTTACGTGGAATTCAACAAAACGTTATTTTAAATGCATTTTGAATTTAATCGAAATCAATTTTCATGTTGAACATCGAATTTTGATTATTATAACCATGTTTTCGAAACCTAAAAACAATAGTGACTCAGTAATGATAACTACATACATAGTGGCATGATTAACTAAAAAATACTGAAATAATTATGAGGAAGACACGTAATTTGTTTGTCTTTGATTTCAGTATAATTGGATGAAAAACAACAGAAAAATTTCTATCAAACGGGAAAAAATAACCTTTAATTTACCTTAATCATTTAATATTTATTTATAAAATTGATTTTTCCCGTTGCAACAAAAAAGAAAGATTATTATAAAAGTTGTTAAACAATTAAATATTCAAAAGAACCAAACTTTTATACACGTTACTTTTACTATGTACTTTTAAACGAGGCCAAGAAAACTTCAAAGTGTAAAAATTTTGTGATACCGATTTGAAAATTGTTCATTTTATTGTTTGTATTGTAAATTTTTAGAGTAAAAAGGCACCGAAAAATTTTAGTGGACTTGGTGATGTCATCAAATTCAGAAATTATATTTTTTTCTCAGATCAAACTTTATAACAATTATTTAAAGTTGGAGTAATTTGTATGTGAACTTTTGATTTTTGGTAAAAAAAAAAAATGAGTGCAAATACGCCACTGCACGAAAGCGCTATTTTCGGTTATTTTAAGCGGGTCAGAACAACAAAAGGTGGTTTGAAGACAACATTGTTTCTGCTTATATTTGACATTAACATGGGTAACTAACAGTTAGATACACAGACATTTACCGTAGACGATTTCCAAACCTGTATTATGTACTAATTAAAAATTTAACACTTCGAAAATTTTCTTTTATTCCTATTCTTTTTCGTTTACTACATTAACTAACACAACTATTATGTAATTACGTTTTTGAAATAATTAGTTTAACAAATTTACAAAAGATTACTCAAATATGTTGACACAAATCGATTATATTCTTAAAATCTCGGACGAGCATTGAAAACCCTCGAAAACATTCGACCCTCTTGAGATCCACATAATTAATTTCCTAGTATCACTTCAAAAAAAACAATGATTAAAAGAAATATTTCTTAAAATTGAAGAAAATATTTCTTTGAATCAGAAAAATATTTTTTTAATTCAAAAAATTATTTCCTTAAGTCAAAAAAATATTTTTTTAATTCAAAGAAATATTTATTTGAATTCTTTTCAGTAGTCAAAGAAATATTTCTTTGAATCAAAAGAATAATTTTTTTGATTTAAAGAAAAAAACTAAGAAATTTTTGATCTTTGAAAAAAGAAATCTTTTTGAGAGTATATATTGAGAGGCTCAATTTTTTCTACGGCTAAATTATCCACAACCGATTTTTTATTTAGATATCTAGAAATAATTTTGAAAATTCGATTTTTTAATACGGTAGTACCTACTCAGTTACATTACAAAGGAAAATAAAAGAAATTTTTGAAAATTGATTATCGGAAGTTAATTTAAAATTTCGTTTCCGTTTGTAATATATGTTTCGATGTATAATAGAAACTAGAACGGAAAATGAAGACAATCACGAATGATAGAGCCATAAAGAAGTGATATTAATTGGATGGATATTACTTATATGAAAATCTGGAGGTTAATTTCAAAATCATATTTTTTGGTGCGTGAAAGTCACGTGATCGAAAAATTTATCACTTATTATTACACGAGAGGTTTGTATATTTTCGAATAAATTTTGGGTTTGTCTAACGAAAATTTGTTGCCTAGCAATTTAACTCGAAGAACTCTCAACTAACAAAAACACAACAGCGAAGCTGAAGCGTTTTTGTTAGTTGACAGTTCTTCGAGTTAAATTACTTTTAGGTGAGAAATTTGAGACACAAATTTATTTAGAAAAAATATATAACTCAAGTGTAATACGGTAAGATAATTTAACGAATAAAATAAATTAGTATAATTCATATTATTATTTAATACACTGTTAGTATGATTCTGAAATCAGTTAAATTTACCAATACGAATTTTTGTTTCGTTCTTATCGTGCTTACCTACAGTGAAATGACCAATGAAATGTTTTGTACTTTTTTTTTCGCTGTAAAAATCTGTCCTAACTTTTTTTTCCATTGTAAAACTGAAATACCCCTGTCGCAGCATCCTGCATAACATAGCGAATTTCCGTTTATAAAAAATAGTTTTTCTCGGAAACTAGTTGACACAGAACAATAGTTTAAAGAGCTTTTTTATGTAATTCTCTCTCCTCTTTTAAATGGTGTAAAAAAATTTCACAAAAATTTTTGAATAAGTGGAAATTTTGGCAAAAAGTAATTTTTTGCAAGAACAAAAACCATGTTCTTGGCATCCGACGTTTCTGGCTGACGAACTCATTCAAGGGTTTGGGACTTCCAATGTTTTCACCAAATTTCGTAAAAATTGGATAATTCGTTCGAAAGTTATCGTGCGGACATATATATATATATATATATATATATATATATATATATATATATATATATATATATATATATATATATATATATATATATATATATATTTTAGTGAATATTATTTTCGGTTTCTAGGGACCTAAAAACAAATTTCTGCCATAGTCCCGGGCTCAAGTCGCGTCATGACAGTGGCTGAATTCCATTCTGGAAATTCGCTAAACACTACAATATTCTTATGGGACTTGATACACATGAGTTAAATTACCTCAATTATTGTAAAATATCTCTATTTACACAAAACTTGTAACAATTGTTTCGAATGTTAGTTATTCATTTGCAAACAAAGTCTATGTATTTTTGATGTTTTCACGTACAAAGAACAAATTTTGAAGATGTGAGAAAACAAAAATAACTCCAGTAGCCACCAGTTGAAAAAAAATATCAATTGAGAGTTTAAGATATGTCATTTCATTAAATTTAATTGGTCCGTCTGTCAATTAATTGTTTCAAAAAAAAAAAAAAATACTTGACAATTACTTAGTCAACTAAAAATACCAAACAAAAAAAATCTATCAATTACTTTTTTTTACTCCGGTGGAATATATTTCTTTTATCGATTATAATTTGAACGAGCCCAGTCAACACGACTAACCATTTCATTTTTGTAGCGAGTAATTCGTCATCCAAACTATTCACAGTAATTGACATACTTAATTAAGTAACACGACAAAAAACAAAAATATTTTTTTCTCTGGTCCATCCACGGAACCATTTTTAATTGACCAATACCCACCAATATTATAATTAATCTTAACAAATTGGATTATGTCACCTCTGTCCAATAACAATTAATACATTTCAATTAGCGCTTGTACTCGAAGTTATATAGTAAATGGTATCAAAATAGACGTAGTACGATTTCGTAAATTCGACAGGATGTGATTCAGGTTGTAAATAATCGCTCATAATTGAAAATTTTTTTGCACATTTACGAATTGTAACAGTTTGGATTAGATAATTAGCTCTCTATCCCAAAAATTTGAAAAAATTACTTTGTGAAAGTAGACTGTTCGGTTATGAGCTAGGTTTCGAGTAATTAACTCATCCTCAGGTATAATACAGTGTAATTTTTGACAAAAAAAATTTTCACCTTTCTATAGCAATCGGGGTGGCGATCGACCTGAAAAACCTGGAAAAGTCAGGGATTTTCAAATTTCTGGAAAAGTCAGGGAATTTCAGTCGTAGTTAGGGATTTTTACAGTTTTCGCCCCGGCGAGAGTGTCGGCTGATATTTTTTTTTTTTGCTGTATTTTTGCCACTGACGAGCAAAAAAAAAAAGGTCGTCAAAAAACTTTATTTTTAGAAATCACTTTATTTTAAAACATTATTTTTTTCGGAGTAGGTCGGAAGAAGTCAGGGAATTATGAAACTGGATTTCAGTCGCCACCCTGAGCAATAATGGAATTGTGGAAATATTAAAAATTCAATTTTCATTTAGCTCCGTCCCTGAACGGTCCCGTTCAATTCAAATATGTATCACCCACAAAATCCACCGTTACGTCCATTAACCGTGCATAAAGGTGACCACAATCATGTAAAAATACCTTACTAATTAACAGCAAGAATTTTTCACCAACCAACCCCCCAATAAACTGCGAACGGTAACCGCACCTGGTTAAACGATATAAAGCATATACTAATAGTAATTTACGTGCATATCTATTTACAGTGAAACCGCTCACAAAAATCGAATATAACATTTTCAAAGACATTACGATAATAATATGTTAACACGTTCACTGCCAACAACTGAAATATGAAATGACACACGTCTTGAATGTCAGCGAACGGATAGATGATTGTAAAATTCGTTCATAATGACCAGAAGTATTATATTGTGCAATATTTATATATTGACGTAAGTAACACAGGCAACATATTTCTAGAAATTTGAGACGATCGATTTTTTTTTCTAATTAGTATTCCTAATCACAAAATTAGATAAAGGTAACCTTAATTTACGTCCTTTGTTATTACCTATCACTTAATTTTTGTCCTTAAAAGAATAAATCTAATGAGACTGAAACATATTTTAATTTCTTATGAATTCTGGTTCTAACGTGATACTACTTAATCTTATTTTGTTTTCTGAATTTTGGTAATTGATCTACCGAATATATTTATGTTACTTGAAACAGTTATGAGATCGAATACCGCCTTATTCTGATTCTGCAAATCCACTTTCTGAACTGATTGATCAATAATTATTATTTTTAACGACGTTTCACTGTATCATATATATGAAAATTAATAAACATACGCCTTTATTTGTGTATATACATGTGTTGTAGAGAATATTTAAACAGTCAGTGGCTGATGACAGTTAAATCGTTCGGAAAGTTGACATCGACACTTTACCATGTTAATTAAGTTCATCTGATTTCAATCAAATGATTGGAATACAGGTGAAAAAAAAAACTACATGCTAACACACACCGTAACATAACGCGTTCCTCATGTTCATTATATTGTACGTATAATGTACATATAATGTGCACCAAGTACACCATTGAACAAATAAATGGAACATGTCAACAAATACGTAATTAAATTTTTGTTGTTGTTGCTGCTGCATAATTTGTATGTACTTATTGATACAGTCACTGATATATGAAATTTAGTCAGTCGAACGAGAAATTAAATTAAACGCATTATGATTTTGATAAAAGAAAGTGAGTAAAAATCGGTCATTTTTTACCTAAAATAACTTTTATTCAAATAGTATTTATTTTAAAATTATTACAGCATTTTAATGAGGTGTCACATGGGCCACGATATTCCTTTTTGCTTGAATAGTAGTTAACTAACACACTTATCGATAAGCGTTTACATTACATTCTCGACTGAGTGGTCCAAAAACGACATTTCACATTACACGACTTAATGTTATTTCAGATAATGGAGAAAAGGATTTCGGGCTATAAGAATTATATTTAAAATTAAAGAATGATATTTAGACATTTCTCTAATGCTTAAATAAGTGTCGATATTTATCTGAATTATATGGTCGTCTAAGTGTTCGGAAACCGACATTTAATATTACCTGACCTAATGTTATTCCAATTAATGGTGGAAATGATTCCAGGCTAAATGAATTCTATTTGCAATTGAAGAATGATTTTTAAACATTTGTCTAATATTTAAAAAAGTGTCGATATTTATCTGAATTAATAGTCGACCAAGTGGTCGAAAAACGACATTTCATATTACAAGACCGAATGTTATTCCAATTAATGGCGGAAATGAATCCAGGCTACAAGATATCTATTCGGAATTAAAGATTGACTTTTAAACATTTCTCTAATGCTTAAAAAAGTGTCGATATTTATCTGAATTACATGGTCGACCAAGTGGTCCGAAAACGACATTTCATATTACACGACCTAATGTCATTCCAGTTAATGGTGGAAATTATTCCAGGCTTTTAAATTGGGAAAGAATTGCTTTTAAACATTTCACCTAATGTATAGAATAGTGTCAGCAGGACGCGGATTAATCCACTTTGAGACCTTAGATATATTCTTCTTACCGGCCCCCTCTAACCCCCACAGTATATAGAGCACACAAAAAATATAAAACAACAAATAAAATAGTTATTTGTTGTGAATGTTTCCGTTTATATGGACGAAAGTGTACGTTCTCGAAATGATCTGTTGTTAGTTATCGCATATGAGATGTCATCGCCACTTAATACACATACGTACATGTGTACGTAGGTGCAATCGAATTCACTGAAGTGAGATGGAAATATAATCTAGTTACGACATACGTACCAAACAAACTATATAAAGTTTACTCAGAATATTATTATGATACGAATAAGTTCATTTTTAATTTCTTTTAATTAAGTTATCTCGTTATAACTTCACTACTAATTATTTATTCGTTTAAGCGAATTATATATGTGAAAATTTAAAATTACATTTTGAATTCGATATTTTTTTTTTGCATCCTGGATTATGATCGATTTTTAATTATTTGCAGTTATTCTTTAAAATAATGCGTCAGCCTGGGGTTTTTTAACCGTAAATCTATACATATAATAAAATTTTAACGAGACCATTTCTGTACATGGAATATTTTGTGGAAAATTGTACTGGTACTGTAAATAGTTATCGATGTAGATATCAAAACAGCGATTTTTAGAATTTTTGTCTGCCTGTCTGTCTGTCTGTTCACACATTACGCAAAAACTATTGGACAAATTTTAATAAAATTTGGTGTGATGATAACTTATTACCTGGGTCAACATCTAAAATACTTTTTACTCCGGGAAAGTTTCTCATTCCCACGGGAAAATGGAAAAACCATTTTGAGCATGTGCACACATTAGGCAAAAACTATTGGACCGGTTTCAATAAAATTTGGTGTGGTGATAACTTATTACTTAGGGCAACATTTAAGATACTTTTTACTCCGGAAAAATGTTGCATTCCCCGGGGAAAATTGAAAAACCATTATGAGCATGTGCACATATTACGCAAAAACTATTTGATGAAATTTGGTGTGGTGATAACTTATTACTTGGGTCAACATTTAAGATACTTTTTACTCCGGGAAAATTCCTCATTCCCACGGAAAAATAGAAAAACCATTTTGAGCATGTACATGCATTACACAAAAATTATTATTCTTTGCAAGTTCTGTATAATTATTACACTTAATACATATAGACTTCTCATTGAGTTTATAACAATGCTTTACGCGAACGACGTCGCGGGTACGGCTAGTGTTACTATATTTTTAGTAATTTCAAAATTTTGCTTTCTATCGATTCTCGTCAGTTATCAATGTTTTCGAATAGATTAATTTATATCTCAAAAATAAATCCTTCCTTTGGTAGTTTGTTACGCAACTACCGTAATATTATAGATGTCCCGCTAGTATTCACATACATATGTAATAGGTAATGTCCCGTCAAGTTAGATTTTTCAACAGTTCTATGTCTACTCCATACCTCCACGGTAGCGTTTGGATGAATTGTTCCGATTTTTTTGGAACCGATAGTGCATGACGATTACAAAATGGATATATTGATTGTCAGTTTTTTTTTCGTCATGCCATCTATACATGTATTAAATAGAGGAATAATTACTTGTGGTTTCCTGTAATATTCAGATAAGAGAGTGTTCCATAAGAAGAAAATGGGTATTTGTCGATGGTGAGACAGGATGAGGGTGAAGTGGTGGGTCGAGGGTGATAATAATTTTGTAGAGGGAGCATCAGTAGACATAATAATATGTGTTGTATATATGATATCAGATATACAGTACTTCCCGAAAATCTGGGAATATTAACAAACATTTTTAATTCGAATAATTTTGTGTTGAGTGACAGAATTTAGTAATTTTTACGAATTTTTCTTGTTTATTGTATCGCGGTAATTAACAATATAGTCCAAAATGTATATATCACAAAATTCTTTAAAAATTCCCTCATAATAATTACTGTACTTGGATTGACTCACGATTAATTGTAAATAATTTTCAACATATTCATGAAATATGATCGTTATTAATGAAAACGCCGTCAGACCCGGAGTTACTGTAGCCGAATAAATTTACCATTTGATAAGAAGTCTAGTGATGTCGCATAATTAATCGATTAATCGGTTTAGTCGACTAATTTTGTTTCCATTTAGTCGACTATTCTATCCTCGATTAAATGACTAACAGCCGGTTTTAACACTAAAGCCAACTTTAAAACTGATTTAATTTTTGGTACTGTTTTACAATCAAATTTAAAGCCCCGTTAGTGTAAAAGTCGACTTTAAACTAAAGTAAGAATTATCTCGACTTTTACTGCTTAAAGTCGGCTTCAACATATTTGTTATTGCTGATTATTATCATTGAATTTTGTTTATAAGCATAATTTTTCTATAAAATATTCGTACCTTAAGTAAACAACATAAAAATTTTATTTGTTTGCTTATTTTCAATAATATTTTTGATTATTTTTACGTCTTGGATTAATATGAAACATTCCTTTTGGGTTAAATTGGCTGAAAGATTTCTGGGTTGCCCGCGATTTCTTTTATGATTCATTGTATTTATGATAAATTTCTTTTAAAAAGAAACAATGTAGTTTTCTATTCCAATCTCACTGGCAGTAGCGAAATGAGTGAAATGCGTATTTTTGAAATTCAATCATGTTGACATTTTCGTTTCTATAGTTATTTTTTTTTAAATGTAAGATTGGCTACGATCATTCATAGTTCATTTTATCCATGCAACACTTAAAAGTCTTTTAACAAAAGTAAGCAGACCTGATCATTGTAAAACAATGCTAAAAATAAAGTCAACTTTAAATTAAAACTAGCTTCAGTTAAAGAACCTTTAAAAATATGAATGTAAAACCGGCCGTTAAATTATTAAATTTTTTTAAATGACTAAAAATGACTAATTTAACAATTTTTCTATATTATTTATTGGATTTCAAAAAATAAAAACTAAAAAATTTTCTATTTGTATAATTTTTCACTTTTATGTGACTAAGACAATGTCATATTTCATATCTTTCTATTCTTAAAAGAAAAATTTGAAAAGTCCAATAATAAATTAAAAAAAAAAAAAACCTCGTTTTTGAGAGAGTTACACAGGTTACCCTATTCATGAATTCGATTAAAAATTTAGTCAGCTAGTCGATTGTTATATGCTCGACATTTTTGACTAATGACTAATATTAGTCGAGTAACCGACTAACTACTCCTCGGCTCGACATCACCAGAAATGTGTCCGTACACTTTTTGTCATGTACTGTAAATAATATAGACTTCAAGGGTAATCAATCACAATCACGACACAGTGAGACACTCGCTTTTAGTTACCCGGCGAAACATATATAACTCAATGGCTGTCAAAGCACAGATTTGCCCATCTTCAATTTTATACTCTATTTTTTTTTCTCGTCTTACTGTGTGTATGTGTTATTCATTCATTTTTTATTAGTTTTTTGAATCCATTATGTCGGGTGGCGATGGTGAATAAGTGAAAATCACAACTCCACATTTTCCCAACAAATATTCACTTGTGAAAATTGTTTATAGCGATAAGAAGTTTAAGATTTATTGAACTTTAATTATTTTATTATAGATTTTAACAACAAATAGACCCACCATCAGAATGGGGGGGGGGGGATTCGGGGACGGTCTCAGTTCTTGAATTAGGAAGGGGTGAAATTTTACTAAAGGCTTCATAGTAGTGCTTTTTTGATTTTGTAAATTTAATACCTAAGAAGATATAATTAAAAGAACGACTTCAATAACTAATTCCCTACTTTTATGGTTTTTATTAAAGCACTTATTTTTGCTGATCAGTTTCGTTAAAATACATGCCTTGTTTAAAAAACAGTAGAGCTAAAGTATTTATTTTTATTCAACTTTCAGAGTTTACCACTCAATAATCAACTTTGTTATACAAAAAAAAAATTATTTTAAATTTTACACCCACAGAAAATTTTTTTCATTCTAGAAATTTTTCGAATTTTTTTTTTATTTTAAATTTAATATTTATTGTTATTATATTTTACTCGAAAAACCTATTGAAAAAATATTTTATATAAAAAAAAAGTTACTTCATCGCAAAAATTCCTAAATCCAATGTCACTTATTAAAATATTTGATGAAAAATCGATACGTGCATGAAAATGGGAAATATGAGAAAAAATTAAAATTGAAAAGAATGAGAATAAAAGCGAAAACTTATTAATATACCCAGGTGATTCAGAAGTATCTTTGAGATTCATTTTTTTTGAAAATATTTATATTAACAGTTACATTTTAAATCGGTACCATAAACGCATATAAAGACTCGAAAGATTTGCTTGTTGGGCAGACATTAAGGGGTCACTGGACTAGTCAGACAAACATAACGAAAACATAGAGGTTCCGAGATACGGAATATGTACAAAGTGTTCCAAGCCAAGGTCATTGTTAAACACAAAACTTAATTCCACGGTAACTATATTCCAAAAAAACAATATTCCCTTTTCCAAACATTACGGTGTGAACGTATATTTAATTTTTCGCTCCCAAATTAAAACGTTTTTTTTTCTTAATAATTCAAAAATTTTTTTTACACATGATTTTTTTAATTACGCGGTACATTTTTTTTTTATTATAACAATATTTTAATACACGTAGAGCGTTTCGTTACAATGTGCCTACAAAATGTCGTATTCGCAAATCATACAATGATAAAAAAAAATTTTATTATAGAATTTTTATGAGATATAATATTAAGTTGACAGTTTTTCGTCATAACGTTCAATTTCACTGTGTGTAATTCCTTTCTATGAAAATCACAGTTCAGGGGTAATATAATGTACATAGGCAATAGGCGCTGCACTGCTATACATTGAGGCATACACCGTACAATATAAAAATATGTGTATTATCAAAAAATTCTTGGAATATGTCAAAAGTTATGTGAAAATTTTTAAATTTAATATCAAAAAAAAGGTGTACAAGCATTGTAAAAAGTGTAAGTACACTTGGCATTCTTAGATTATTCTTAGTTTAGCTTAGATTTAGCGATTAGCAAAGTAGTCGTAACAGACTAAGGGTCTGAGTTGATTTTCATTAACCCACCGAATAGATAGAATCAAAAATAAAACGAAAACTTAAGGTACCGTCACAGCAGTGTTGGCATTTGTAACATAATTACAGTACGCTTGACATAATTATCAATGAAACATTTGAAAGAATTTTTTCTTTTTCTTGCTCCTTTAACTGTATTTTTGGCCTGTTTCATAATTTTTCAAGAAATGTTACGAAATACTTCAATTTGGCGAGCCTGATCACATAACTTAAAAACAAAAATGCCAACACTGCGTCACAGTGTGATCGGCCGAAAAATAGTTAATTTTCGAAATTTTTTTCGGATTGATGGGATGGGGAAATGGAAATGAATTTTTTTTTTACGATTAATACCACTATTTAGCAATACAAAAATATTTTTTTTTTTATTCAATTTTATTTATTTTTTATAATTATTATAATTTTTTGAAAAAAGTGTCTTTAAAAAGAGCGATATTTGGTGGCTACGATTGGAAAAAAAAATCAAATAGGTTATCAATCTGTAGATAAGCCGCTATGTTCCTATGGGGGCTTTTTTTGAAATTTGAAAAAAATGGCGACGGTTTGAATAAACAGTACAGAATTTTTTACAATTTTCCGTGTGAAAAAATACGAAGATTTCGAAAAAAAAAGTTGCCATAGGTACATAGTGGCTTACCTACAGATTGATAATGTATTTGATTTTTTTTTTTCAGATAAAAACTGCGGCCGCAATCGTGGGCACCAAATATCGCCGTTTTTTATAGACACTTTTTTCAAAAAATTATAATAATTATAAAAAATAAATAAAAATGAATAAAAAAAATATTTTTGTTTTGTAAATAGTGGTATTAATTGTAAAAAAAATTCATTCCCATTCCCCCATCCTATCCATCGAGTTTTAATTTTAGTCAAGTACGGTATTTGGGTTCAGGTTAATCAGCTACTGAAATAGTAATTATGGCCGAATATAAACGTCAAAATTACTTTAACAGGAATTTACAAAAGAAAAAATCTTAAAATTGCAGGAACTGAGAACGAACTATTCAACTTGACTTTAGTTCTTTTTGGAAAGGAATCCAGTTAGTTCTGATAGGTTAAAAAATTTCTAATGGTGAAGATTTTTTTATGTCGCACTATAACATACCTCAGTAATCAACTCTGGCATCCGTAACCTTAACCTACCTGTATATATTACCTTATTCACTTTTTTTCCTGTTTACTTATTTTTTACCGATACTGTACCCTCAGTGTATCCATATACCGTTTCTCAACTTTTCTACATCATTTCAATGGTTTTAATTACTCGATAACATGTTAATTAAATAATTTTCCAAAATGCAAATTAAATTTCATATATGGTTTTGTTTCGAAAATTTTCTACCATACCTGTTGGTTGTTTATTTCGACGAAAACTTTTATGGAAATATAATACCTCACCAAATTGTACGTATGTGGCGTAAAGGAATTGTAATGTACCTGGGTGTGAGGCAGTTTTGTGAGGTGTGTACCGCAGGGTTGTTATAGATGTGCGTATTCGTATCCGCAACCGTAAATGTGAAACATCTGCATCTATATCCGTATCCGCATAAAACGATTGTTCTAATTTGAAACACAAAACAAATGGTCATTTAAAGCGCGAAATTGTTTTTCGAATTTCGTGGCTCTCTTTTAGCGAATTTCCAGAATGGAAACTCACTATTACAGCCTTACTCATGGTGGCAGAAATATATATGTATCAGCACGATAATTCTGCAGGAAAACCTTTTAGTTATACGAAATTCGGTGACAACGTTGGAAGTCCAAAAATCTTGGATGGGTTCTTCAGCCAGACACGTCGGATGCCAGGAACATGGTTTTTGTTCTTGTAAAAAAATAGTTTTTTGCCAAAATTTCCACGTATTCAAAAATTTTTGCCAAATTTTTTTACACCATTTAAAAGAGGAGAAGAAATTATATAAAAAAGGTCTTTAAACTATTATATTGTGTCAACTAGTTTCCGAGAAAAACATGTTATGCAGGATGCTGCGACAGGGGTATTTACTCTTATCCGCTTTATCGGAATCGAAAAATTTTTGAAATTTTACTGAACGAATTAAAAAAATAATATCCGCATTCGCATCCGCATCTTCAGATATTTCGCTTGTGTGTGTACACCTGAACGTGCGCTCCTTATCGAAACATAATTTAATGTTATTCTGTTAACAGTGAATGGTCTGTTCGCCGGGCTGGGGCCTTAGGAGCTTGTTTATCGTATCAATATTATTTACATAGATATCTCACGTGTGGTTCGCTCGCCAATTTCTACATATAAATAAATATTAGTTTATTCAATTAAATATTTTGAATAAATCTAGATTGTATACAGTACAGTTTCGTGATCTGTTTAAAAACTGATTTACTAAAATCGATACGTCATCTTTAAAAAGAAAAATTGTCAAAGAATAAAATTAAATAACGTCAAAGCCCCTATACCGGAACACTATTTTTAGGTGTGTAATTAAACTGGCTTATAAAAATTGACAAATAAATTAAATACCCATTTTTTTTTCTTAATAAGCATGAAAGAAAGTTTTTTGAATCCAATGATTATGTTTATAAAAAAATACAACTGAAAAATTTTATTTAATATAAAATAATCATTCTATTAATAATAATTTTTGTTATCAGAGGTTTCTTTCAGAAATAACTTCATTAATATATAAATGTCAAAACTGTTCGAACATATGATCGCGTTCCGGTATAGGGGCTTTTACGTTAAGTATCAATAAACATCTTACAAAAATTGCAAAAAAACATTTGCCCATTTTTGCAAGAAAAAATGTAAAAAGACTGCCTTAATCAAAATCAAGCCTATCATTATACATTGTAATTTTCACATAGGTATATACTTAACAGTAGTAATTCAAAATCATACATTCAGACTATACCAGCGGGTAATGTTAATTTTATTTCGAAAAAATTACCAATTCCTTTAAGGAACCAATTCACACTCGATTATTGTTACAAAAATGAGTTATGTTCTGAAAAAAGCGACCGGACAACTTCGGCTTACCAAAACAAAGAAGTTATAAATGGAACTTATTAAAAAAAAAAAAAATAAGAAAAAACAGAGGTGTTTTATGACTTTTAAACAAGTCTGTCAAGTCAATTTTACCATATAAAAAAATATTTATGGATAGTACAATCGCGTACATAAAAAAACGTGCAAAAGAATTACTGTATAAAATCATATTCCTTTGGTATGACTGTGATTCAATTTACAGATTTCATTGTTAATATTTTTATTGACACCACAGTATTTACGTAACGTAAATGTTAAATCGTATTCATATCTTTTTTATTTGATATTGTCAAGGTCATATTTAGCAAGAATTTTTTACTATCTTGTCAAACGGTGGGAACTTACAAATTTTACAGATAATGTAAAAATGTTTACGCACAATTTTGGGATGCTATTGACGTGCTTCTTTAACAACATAAAAATTTAAAAGCTTTCTTGAAAGTGCATTGTAAATTCAAAAAATTCACACACAAGGGAATTATTCATCTCTGTTAGTACACCTGTCTAATTGAAGGGGTTATATAAGGTTATTTTTTTCAGAAGCATCGTTTTTTATTGCATTTTCTTTGAATTGAAGTTAAATACTACAAGTCGTTATAACCAAATTGCACTGTTAATTAAAATTCACATAGTGTTTGACAATTTTTCAAATACTATATGAATTTTAATTAACATAACGAATTTGTCATACATGCCAAAGTAAATCGAGTGTTCAAGTATCAGCTAAAGCTGGACATTAAGTGAACATATGAATATTGGTGTATGTATAAATACGAACAAAAGTTTGCCATACATTAACAATGTTTCACAGGCACTCGATAACATTTGAAATTTAAAAAAAAAAAACAAAACAGTATACTCTATTCTATACCGTGGTTTAGACGAAGTGTTGTGTAAGATTATATCTGACAAGACACCCAACGTATTTCTGAGAATGTAACAAAATCAGTATTTCATTTTTGGTAATACGATATCCCTATATATGATCTGTACAGTACTTTATAAAAAATGAAAGATTAGCGTCACATTCCATTTAGTGTATAAGATATAATAATGTTGTTTCGTCTCGTACAATAAGTCACTAATGGCAAAAATTATTATAAAGTATACAAAAATAGAGCAACTTCAACGGGCGAATGATTCTCATAGAATTTTCTTTTACATGGTCTTGTTTTATATCTTGAAGACAACATAAACTTTCATAATTACCCAAAAAAAAAAATTCCGTGGCGATAATTTTGATCACTCACGTCCCAACTCAAATTCCGCTAAAAATACTTGAAAATTAATTTTTCTCTACCAACGGATAATCTTGAAATGAACAGCTAATCATTCTTTTCAGAACGTGTTTAGTTTCGATTCGTAATTCGTCTATTGAATTTTCTGTTACGATTTGATAAATGACCGGATCATTCGTTAAATTATGCAGCATTGAAAGGGAAACTAATGAAATTGCAATAAGAAATCTAAGTTTTGCATAAAGCTTATAGAGAAGAACTCGCAAGTTGATTGTTACTTTTTTTCATCGTAGATAAGTACATCAATCCATCATGAAGTAAGTGAAAAACATCCCAAGTAGTGGTGTGTAGTATTCGGGGAAATGAACGTATTGGATCGCGCGATAATATTGTATCTGATAACGGCACACAATTCGGCACACAAACTATGTATAAACTATTGTGGTTAATAGTTTATACACAGTTTGAAGATAGTTGTATTTGAGTTTATCATAAGCTATCGTTAATAAACAATAATAAACTACTGTTAAAACCGGTTAGATCGTAAAAAAAATTGGGGGTCAAGCACTTGAGAAACTTTTCGGAGTTTTAAATATACAAATATCTTAACAGCAGTTATGAATATTTTGTGCAATCACAATTATTTATTTCGCAGTTTATTCAAGTAGATTGGTTGTTATCATTTTAAGACGTCTTTTTGCGAAAGATGCTCAATCAAAAACTCCATCCGACAGACTTTCGCGTATATCGTCCGTCAAATTATACCGGGGTATGAGTAGATAAATAAAAGATATTTATACCGTGTGCATTTTGAAAAATTCACCTAAAAATATATATAAATTTGTTCACTCTAACACATTATAATTAGAGTGTTGGAAACAAAGAGAAAAGTAATATTATGAATCGGGGTGATTTGATAGCCTCAATACTGATGATTCGATTTGCCACTAAAAAAAAAAAAAAATTCAAAATATTTTAGATAATTCCGCTATTGTCGCAGAAAAACATGCTGTATTAACATCTTATAAATATAAAAATACAAAAACAATATCTTACTACCTATCAAACATTACATTTTCCTGCTTGCATCTAACTCAACCCCCTCTGCCGCCCTTCCACCATTTACGTCCATATTTGTTATTTTCTCGTGTCCCCTACACAATTTTCTAGACAAATTCCGTCTGTCTGTCGTGTCTACGTCATTTTTTTTAGTAATATTTGTTTATTTTTATATTGTATTGTTTGTATCTTATCCACTGTTTCATCCGTTGTCAAGCCATTTCCATGTACATCCACGAATAATATAACGTAAATATTTTATGGTAATCGCAAGTGTAGTTTTTTTTTTTTTTTTTATAAAATTTTTCCACTTCAAACATTTTGAAAAAATTATTAGGACTGTTCTCAAGAAATAATTTTAGCTTTGCGCTAACGAGTTCCGAGAAAAGTGTAAATTAAACAGTGAAAATATTATCTAGAGCTGATACAAAACTCCCTTCTCTTTTTAGATAATCTAAATTTTCAATTTTTTTCCATTAGCGAGTTACTTTAATATAAATTTTTCGTGGATCATCGATAACGATATATATACCGTTAGGTTAGTAATCAGGGCCGGCGAAAGGTTCTTTGGCGCCCTAGGCGAAAATTCCTTTGACGCCCCAGAACTTGATAAACACTCATTTAGGCATAATAACGGTTAAAAATCATACAATGAATCTTCAACTTTTAACATGTAAAAGTTTTTCACAACAACAACATTAGATCGTGTAATATGAAATGTCGTTTTCCGCGACCACTTGACTAATCACGTAATTCAGAAAAATATCGACACTTTTTAAGCATTATAGAAATGTTTAAAAGCAATTTTTTAACTTTGGATAGATTTCTCTGTTATTAATAACATTAGATTATGTAATATGAAGTGTCGTTTTCCGACCACTATAAAAACTATAGGCGTTGGAAGGTTTCTTAGGTAAGTTTCATCTTGTTATCGCCGTTGGTTTAGATTTCGTCACTTTTACTTTTTCCCTGTAAGCTGAGCAAACTGAATTTAGTTAAGCGGAGGTTTACTCGAGAGTCGTTAAAAATTATGTATTTTTCTAGAATTTTTTTCTCAAGAACGGAAATAAATATCAATTTCAAATTTTGTGCACATATTTATTAAGTATTAAACTACATAAGGAAAAATATAAAAAAATGTCCATTTTATAGATAGTGCAGTGTGACGATCCGAAAATCCACTGCCTTGTTGGTGGACACCCTAGCGCCGGTAATAAACCACCGAAATCCAAAAACAAAAAAGATTTATAAAATATATGAAGAGTACCGGCACCTCTACCTATAATATCAATAAATTGCTGAAAGAAAAAAAAATGGCGGATGTTTGAACTTTTGCTTACGATTTTTCTCTTATTTTTCGCTCTTTAAAGTAAATTTAAAAATAAAAAAAATATTGAAAGTGTATCGAATTTAGGTAGAGGTGCCGAAGAATTGAATTATCTTTAAAATAAAAAATCATAAAAAAGGATCCATCGAATAGTTTTTGAGTTATCGTCTCCACCAGTTCGAAAAATGTAATTCCGAGATATTATAAAATATATATAAAGAAACGTATTTTCAAAATTTTATATTTAATACTCATTATTGCGTGAACTACGTTTTTTGAATTTTTCTTATAGAAAGCTGGATTCGATTAATGTGCAAGAATCTTGTTTTTAAATTATTTTCAGTAAAATCACTTTGGGAACATATTCTACACATAATTTGCTATCAATTTCGGCAAAAAAAAAATCGATTTTTTTTTAACGACTCTCAAGTAAATCTCCCCTTAAAAAAATACATACAGTCCTTGTAAAATTTTTAATTTTTACGTTTCCCGATTTTTGGCACCCGCCTAGTTCGCCTATATAGTTGCACCGGCCCTGTTAGTAATTAGACTATTAAGCTAAATTTACGTTAGTAAACAGGGGTATATAAATCGTAAATACAGCCCTGCAATTGGCAAAAGAATTATGTCTACATTAAATAAATGTAAGCATGAAATTAAAAAAAAAATTATAAGTGTGAATTTTACGTGGGGAATATTTTTGTTATCTAGATTATTCTAGATAATTAGTTTTAAAAATAAAAATGTTTTACAATAACTGATCAATAGACACGATAGCTGATAGCAATTGAAATTTTTGTTTCGCTCGCTCATAGTACGTTCAATTGACAAACAGATGTCGTTGATGTAGAGATAAACGTCATTTAAATATGATCGATTAGAACAAAAAAAATTTATAATAATTATGTGCCGTAAAATTTGTCAAAGATCGATTCTCGTGTGAATCAATTGAAATTTTTTTCTGTATACGGTTAGACAGTGGCAAATCAATGGTACCAGATTGTGTTCAAATGTATCGACAGTGAAGATGTAATAATTCGTCGTAAGATCTCACAGGAAAAGTATCATTTGAAATATATTTTTACCAGTTTCGACCGATTTAACCATCATCGGGTAAATCTGAACTCAAATCGATTTTAAAATTCAAAATGACCCATAATATTATTCAAGGTTACATTTCGTATAGAGGTTATAAATAATTTTAATAAAAAAAAAATTGTATTTCTTTATATATTAAAATTCTGTTGTACATAATATTATCAGAATGGTGTAATGAAATTTTCCTCTCTGTACGGGAAGACGGTGTGGACTTATTGTAGATGTGAACATTATGTGAATCAGTAAATCATATATTATTATCCTTTTATTATGACAGGTTAATTTTAATTTACTTCGTTACCTGTAAAACATATAATAAACTTTTATTACACGCTGAGTTAATAATGTTAATTAATTTCCACCTTTAATATTGTTACACATATGTATATATTATACATCTTGTAATATGTGCGCAAGTCAGCGCAATAAAGTATTATATGTAAGAATTTTTGTCCCATTTTTATTATCGATAGTGTATTTCTCGTAACAATAAAGTCATTTATACAGTATCTGTGTGGAGGAATGATGGTTAAAATGACGAAATGGGTAAGGAGACAATGAATATAAATCTAAATGTAATTTTTGTAATTTTAAATTAGAGGCAAAAAATCAAAAAACTTATTTACATAACGTGATTAGAACTATAATTCGAGTGTTTGGTTAGCATCGCCAATTTATCCCACTTTCCTCTACACAAATTAAATGTTTATAATATGTTTAACAATTAATAAATCCTAATCCTAACTTCCTAACTATGATATATTAGAAATATGCATGTATATTTGAAATATTAATAGATTTGAGCGTTACTTTATGGTATTCCATATTTATAAATAATAAACAAATACTTTACTTTGCAAAATACCACTTTTATTTTTGAAACTGTGGCAATATTGTTTCAGAATCTGTTTGAAAATGAACTAACGGTTCGAAACAATATTGTCACAGTTTCAAAAATAAAAGTGGTATTTTGCAAAGTAAAGTATTTGTTTATTATTTACATGTACATTTGTTTGTTCGTCTGTCATTATAATTTTCTATTATCCACTAATTCTAAAAATCGTTATAGAAAAATTACGAGTACAGATGCCCGATAAGATTGGAAATACGTGAATCCATCGCCGGGAAAAACTTTGGTGATTTTGTAATAGTGATTGTGTGTGCCCCGTATAATATTTGGACAGTAGTTTCCACTTACTGAAACCTAAGGCTGTCTACACAATCAGTGAAATAAGAAATAAGGAATAAGAAGTATGTCATCTAGTGACGTTGAATGGAACTTTAATGAAATAAGAAATAAGGAGTATTCCATCTAGTGACGTTGAATGAAACTTTGACTTAACTGCTCATAAGTAAATGTATTTAGGTATTTTTGTACACCAGAATTCATGAAAAAATAACGTTCGTGATGACTTTTTTTGTCACTAAAAAAATCACGAATTTTGACGTACAATTCCGTATTATTTCTTATTCCTTATTCCTTATTTCTAATTTCATTAAAGTTCCATTCAACGTCACTAGATGACATACTTCTTATTCTTTATTTCTTGTTTCTTATTCCTTATTTCATTGATTGTGTAGGTGTTGCCATCAGGCCCAATCCATATATGAAATTTTATAATAATTACAATTATACTACATTCTGATAATAAATTGTTAAAAATTTAAATGGACACCGATGAATATTCAAAATGAAATTAATAAAATTACGCGTGTTAAGTTGCAATAAAATATTATTTATGTCAAATTTATAAATATTTAAATCCGATCCGGTATAAACTATTCAAATTTATTTTAAATATATTTCTTGTCAATTATAATTAATGTTTTAATTACTTTTGTTAAAATTAACCAAAATTGTTGATTAAATTAATCGTATTGACAATTACAAATCCATAATATAATAGCGGCCAAAATTTGTTTGGTTCTTAATGTAGTTGCTCTGAGATAGTCAGGTACAAAAGTATACCTCAGCAAAAAAATTTTCTTTTATCAAAAATTAAATAATGTATTTAATATTCTTCAGTTATTGTATTTGTATACCACCACTTGTTTTTTTGAATTTCCGCGCGCTTATGTTGTAGCAATTTAAAATAATTGTTGAAAAAGCGTTGTAAAAACGTTATAAAATTATGTTTTTAAATTATATTTCAAACACGGCGTGGTCAATAAAGGTTCATTCATATCTACAGACACTGAACGTCACAGACACGTATCGTGGCAGACACGACATTTTCAAAAGTATTCATATACACAGACAATTAGCGGACAGACACAGACAGTAGATACTATGGTAGATACGGTAGATAGGTAGATACTATACGTATAGCACGTGTAGTAGGTATGTATCAGTAAATTACAAAAATTAAATTGTAGCAGATCTGACAAAGTTATGTGACTTTTATACTGAAGATTTTTCCGAAATTGCGTTATTATTGGAAGAGGAAAAATTTCCTTTCTTGCTGCATACTTCTGTTGATTATCGCCAAATTTCTTATCAGTGTGATTGTGGAAAAATGTACATAACCTAATAAATTCGATTAAATGTTTGTTATTCAGATCTTATATAATTAATAACAGAAAATGTTTATTTTCTAACAAATTCGATTAATTTTTCGTTATTTGTACTTCATAAAACGAATACAATGAAAATTTATAAATAAATTCTAGGAATTTTGTATGTTTCGAAACATGCATTCATATTAGCCGCGCAAAGTCAACAGACACGTTCCAGCACAGACAAAATATTCTCCTCGAGAATACTGTGCGGCCACTGTCTGTCACTGTACGTGTCTGTGCGCTTACGTTACGCTATAATATGAACACACCCATAAGAAAAGCATTGAACAATATTTGTCGTGTCTGGCACGATACGTGTCTGTTACGTTCAGTGTCTGTAAATATGAATGGACCTTAACTGGTGGTAAATACGTGGTGTAGTATTGAAAAGTGTACGACAAGACAAAAAAGAAGGAAACCTACAAAAGTGTCTGGGAATATTTTTTCAACTATAGATAACATATTAACTTTTTATCAAATTCTTTTGACACGTTTTCATTTTATTCCATAGAGTTTTCCCATAAGAGCCCGTGTTAAAATTACAAAACATTAAAATCGTTTTTCTAAAAATTGTGATGGTCAATTTTTTGGGGGGCTAAGGGCTCGAATTATTTTGGTATTGGATTAAATAAATATCTAGAAAAGTTTCGTTAAATTCCTTTGAAAAAATCGTTTTATCGATCTTCCAAGATTCGCTGATTTTAAACGTTTCTGCCGCCGTCACCCCTCGACGAGCCTGATTCCATTCCGTATGTAAATTCCACACATAAGATTTTGTTTTCATTAAAAAAAATTATTTTTATTATTTTTATGATTTTATTTGAACGGCTCGGTTCGGCTGCTTTGGATGTGGTTGTGTGATCATGTTTATAATAATATATGAACATCGTAAGTGAGAAATCTGTTAATAATTTCGTTGTATAAACTCCGTTATGGCATTATATACACGTATATCGCGCTACAAATTAAACATCCGGCACTCATACGTCATAGACGATCAACTTTTTGAAATATTAATACGGGGTATTAGTAGGTACACTGAAAAAAATTTTGATTATCACGTAATTAATAGCACGAATTTTGAAGTCAGGCGGGGCGTCGTATGAAAGTTTGCAATCGGATGTGCATGAAAAATTCATGAATTCTTCAAGATCTACATTTTAGCGAATTTCCAGAAGCCACTGTCATGACGTGACTTGAGCCCGAGACTATGGGAGAAATTTGTTTTGAGGTCCCTAGAAACCGAATACAATATTCACTAAAATTTATATATATATATATATATATATATATATATATATATATATATATATGTCCGCACGATAACTCTCGATCGAAGTGTCCTAGCTTTACGAAATTTGGTGAATATTTTGGAAATCCCAAACCGTTGGACAAGTTCGTTAGCTAGACACGTCGGATACCAGGAACATGCTTTTTGTTCTTGCAGAAAATTAGTTTTTTGCCAAAATTTCCACTTAATCAACAATTTTTGCGAAATTTTTTACACCATTTAAGAGAGGAGTAAATATTACATAAAGAAGGTTTTTAAACTATTATTCTATGTCAACAAATTTCCGAGCAAAACTAACTTTTATAAACGGAAATTCGCTATGTTATGGAGGATGCTGCGACAGGGGTATTTTTTATACCAGGTACTCCCCGCGTGACTTCGAAATTCGTGCTATTAATTATTTTTTACTTTTTGAAGTCGGTTTTTTAAAAAAGCTTTTATTTCATACCTTTTAGTGACAATGTTTATGAGTGCATTCCATTACAATTTTTTATTTAGTTTTTAAATTTTTTTTATTATATTCCAAATTTTATACGTTTAGGTGGAATAGTTTCCAAAATACCAGTGTCTAAGAATCATAATTTTGGGCACTCACTGACTTTGCTATGAAATTTGGAACATTAATAATGTTTAAGGTAATAATTACTAGGAAAATCCAACAATTTTTCAAGTTATCAAAAAAATTTTTTAAACTAGGTACTAACAGAAAATTATTTTTAGAATAATTGGATCAACATAAATTTAAAAAAAAAATATGTTACTATAAATATCAAAGTAAATAATTTTGAATATACAAATTTTAAATTTGCCATAATTATTCATATTGTTCACAGTATTGAAGATGGTTAAAAAATTACTCAACCAATGTCAACAAAATTTTTATAGGACCACCTATGGGGCAGAAATGTGGGAGAAATCGATGTACATACATAAAAAAAAAATTGAGAACCTCCTCGTTTTCGAAGTCGGTTAAAAATACAAAATTACACAAAATTTTGTTAAAAAAAAATTCCCGAAATTGCATTTATTTTCGCCTGTCTAAACGTATTTCTAAAATTGTAAACAGCTTGACACCTCAGTGTCTAATTATACTATTGGTGGGGAGTTCTTCGGAACCCAAATTTTCATAAAACAATTTCTTTCCTGTGTAATATGAAATGTTATACTATTGACAGCTATGAAGTCAAAATGCCAGTTTGAAAAATTCATACCATATACCTAGGTTGTTTCTCAATGTTATTAGACATGAATGCAAACGCCTACTCGACGCTTTAAGTAGATGTAACAATTAGAGAGGCCCCATAACTAAGTGAACTGCAGTGAATAAATATCGTTGTACGTTTTTTTTTTCATGTACGTACATATGCACTTGTATACCATGACTGTACTGTAGTGTATTTGTACGTTACCTCATCTGATAAACACCGTGAACGTATCATGGGCCCATGGCTACAGTCATCGACAAAACTCAATAGACGTAAATTCGTATATTTTAATCGAACGCGCAATTGGTACACTAGGGATGATCGATATTCATCGATGGTAGAAAAACATCGATGTTCAGGGGCAAAACATCGATGTTATGTCGTCGATAACATCGACACATCGATGTTACGAAAATAATATCGAAACATCGATATTACTCTAAGCTATCCAGTAGTTAAAATGTCCTGCAGCTGATTTGAAACAAGATCCATTACTTTTATGACAAGTTCTAGGATCCACTTATCCAAACTTGAAAAAAATTGCCATTAAATATTTGTGTTTCACAGCAACTTCAACACCTTCAGAGAGACTTTTTTCAAAAGCTGGGCAGCATTTGTATGAACAAAGGAACAGATTAAAAGGAAAACTTCTAAAAAAGCGACTGTTTTTGCAAAGTGTACCAAATAAATACTGGCAATGTTAATTTTTAATAAATAAAATAATAGATTAATGGTTGTTTATTTTGCTACATAAACATCGATGTTTTTCTTTCGATATATATCGTATATCGATACTCTTGAATCGATGTTAACATCGATGTTTTTCTAATATCGATCATCGCTATGGTACACTATTCTGGCAACTAGTACACTTTATATGGAATTGTAGACGCGATACAGCGTTGTGTCGCACTTAGTCAGGTCTTACTTGACATCGTACAGCGTTCGTGACTAATGCTTTCATTTTTTGATACTGGCTTCATTTCTGGCGTGCCTCATTCAAATAAATAACTATAATTTCATAAATATTGGAAATTGAAAAATTTCCTTTTTAGAACACATTCATATAGAGGTCACTAGGGATGTTATGGATATCCGTAACCGTAACCGAAACTACCGGATATCCGAAATAATTATATATCCGAAACCGAAACCGTATCCGAAAATAAAAGTTTCGAATTTGTTTCGGATAATAACAGACAAATGCCGTTGGAAAGCTGAGTTTAAATCCAAGCAAGTTTTTGCTGCATATATTTCTCTTGATTCGTTTTTGACGTTCACTTTTTCGGTTAAAGCTTTCCCCTTTTTTTCTAAAAAAATATGTTCACTGAAACCAATTTTCCGTAACCGTAACCGTATCCGAATCACTATCCGATATTTTTACATATCCGTATCCGAAATTTCATATCCATAACATCCCTAGTCTAAACTTGAAGAATATGTAAAAAAAAAATCGTCAAGTGCGTGTTTTTGACACGCACTAAGTAATGTCACCTCAATGAAAGTGTTAATTTATGATTTTTTGGCTCGGTTTTTTAAGTACACTGAGAATACAGCCCTCTTGCGTTTATTCAATATATGCATGTACAACTCTATTTTTCCCCACTATAATCACACAACGAGATTAATATGCCATCCTTCGGTGACATAAAAATAGTCGATTTGTACGAATTTCTAAAATAGAAAACCACTTTAATTCCCAGATGGTAACAAAAAATTCTAACTATTAGGATCATTTCATAGGAAACAAAAATGATAAATGAACAGTGTCATGCGCAATTTAACTTCCGTTACACTGTCGGACGCGAATGTACGTTGCGAATTCAATTTCAAAAGATACATTTTTTTTGAAGTATGAATACATCTTATGTACGTACGTCTTCCCACGCATTTTGAATTTGTGCTTTATAAATAGCCTTTTGAGGACGTTAATATTAATTTGTTTAAAAGGGCACTCGTTATGATTGTGTGCATACATGGTGGTATCTTATTGTCTGTACGTTTACAAGTAACAAATTCTATTTTTATTTTGTTTGTTATATTGCCATATTGTTGTTATATTGTATTGGTGTAATGTATTATGTGAACTGTATCAACGTTATCACTATTTGTTTCAGTCAAGTGTCTTAACGTTTTAAGATCTATGTCTGATTTGCTCTATTCACTTCAATCCACTCTACAAATCGTATAATACTAAAATATATAATATGGATAATATGAATATTGTACAATATATGGGTACAGTTGTGTCAATCGGAATTTGAATAGTTATACAAAGCCATCAGAATTCTTACACAAACAGTATACACTGTCACAGTATGCTGAATAATATTAATTCGTATTAATTTTTCTCGAAAACTAATATGCCAATGTCATAATACCATTGAATTTTAACACTATGAGGCCCGAACACGAAGCCGGCAATATTTAAAAAAACTTTACATAAACAAATACATAACATAAAATGATTCAAACACTGAATAGATTCAACACAGTTCAACATGTATGTGTAAAACTGTAAACATACGTATACACTGACATTCAAATCAATACTATTTAAAAATATCAATTATATTTTTTATATATTTTTTGTTTATCTTAAAATTTTTTATACATAGAAACCAAAAGAGTAGTGTGTGTTGATATGTATTTGTGTGAGTAGGAACACATCCGTGTGATGAATGATGATAAACTTCGCACACATAATGCGTACCCAACTAATCAGTTAATCATTGATCGTGGTCGACTTCTGGGGATGTTTTGTTTGGTTTCGGATGCCGAAGCCATGGGACTGAAAGTGTTAATAAATTTTGGCAAAAATTTCTTGTTGACTGACGAAATCGTTCAAAATTTTTCAGACTTCCAACGTTTTCATCGAATTTTATAAAAATAGAATATTTTGTTCGAGAGTTATCGTACGGACACATATATATAATCGTAATAAACAAAACAGTTACTTAAGGTGGTTGGCTTATTAGAGTTTCTGGTTATATGTTAAAGTTTGAGTCAATTCTGGCGTATAGTTTGTCAGATAAAGATTTTCAAAAAATTAATTATATATAATTTTACTTTGTGAAAATCCATAATGAAAAATCACAACTAGTTTGTGAAAAATAATATCTTTCTATATTAGATGAAAATTTGACAAAATTAAAAATTTTTTCACCATATTCATTTTCAAAAAATAAAAATTATTTTTTTTAATACGAAGCTAATTGGGGAATCCCCAACACATACTGAAAACAAATAACTTTTAGAAACAAAATTGACAAATTTTGATGTACAGTATTTAATAATTTAATTTTCAAAACTGAATATTTGTTAAAAGTAAAGGAAAGGAGAGATTTCGAAAAACAAACTTCACAATTAACCAATATTAATTTGCTACGGTAACTGCTAGACTTTTTTCTGATTTAGTAAAAACTACCCCCACCAAAATGGAGCTAATCATCACCCATTATCCCCGACGATGTCCGCCGTGAATCTGTTCCTGATTTTACTAATCATGTGTCAGTAATTTTTCACCGTAAAACCCATCAAATTACTATAATTTCACTTCGAGTTAACATTATGTGAATGAGTGAAGCCGAACGATCGGCTCGCTGACTCTAATGGCGAGCATTTTTTTTTTCTTTCCAATTTACATATCCTGTATATAAATAATGTGTTAAATTGTTATGAGAAGATCAGCCAGAGAGTCAAGCAAGTCTAACAGAAGGTGGGATTGGTGTCGGTTTACAATGCATTGTACATACATAACATACATACGGTATAATTCAACGTAACGATACACTGGTATATGTATGTATGTGATATGTACGTACACATACGAATACGTACGAATACGTACGTACATAAACATTTTTGATATAATAAACTTTACAATGCAATGTAATCTAACGTCCATCCGAACACCACAGCCTATTTATTATACGTATATCAAATCTAGCTATGGCTATTCACGTTAAAATTCTAACAATGTTAAAAAAATATGTTGAATACGCGCTATACAGGCCCGTATCAGTTACATTTGTGAGGTGTTATTTTTACATTTTGAAATTGGAGATCGAGAAAATTTACCCGAAAAAATTTATGCATAAGGCGTTTGTGGTTACTATAAACGGAACATTCCGAAAATTCAAAACAATCGTCTTGACTGTTCGATAAAGATTGGTTATAAGTTTCAAAATATTGAGTCTTGATACAGGGAAACCTGATGTGGACAGACAGAGCTCAATTTTCTATTTAATAATGTCGAAATATATTGGGTGTTCCGTGAAACAAAAATAATCATTACTCAAAAGAGTCAGTTACTTAAATACCGCAGAGTTAATCAACTTTGCCTATTGATGACAACTTTGCAACATCACACATTGTGTTAAAAAAGCTAAAATGGAATGACTCATAATGTCTGTAGTATGTTTTTTCTTAGTGACAGAGGTATCTCTAACAAACTGTTTTCCAAAATATTATTTTTTTTAGTTCATGTGATAAATTAGTATTTTCAGTAGTAATTTAAGTCGTTTAGGCAAAATTACAGTCCTTCAACAACTGGCAACATGTAGCAACTAAACCAACTACCCAAAATTTCCATTCTGCTACGTTTTATTATTAGATATTACTTGGAATTAATAACAAACTGTGAATTACAGTAATGTATTTAATAATTTTACAATATTTTTGATATTTTTAGTAAAAAAAAACATGGATGGGTAAAGTTATTAATTCGTTAACATCTTAATAAAGATTTTTATCAACTAAATAAATTACGTCTAATTTAGTTGATTTTATTGTATTTTTACAAATTTAAATTAATTCGAAATATAAAGAGGTAACAAATGAACCAGTCTAATATCGACACTATACGAACAGACGTAAACCATTTACTCAAGTAATTCAAGGTTTTTATCAATAGATATATCAGTTATTTTGTTCTTAGTGCATGGGGCAACCGTACAGCTTTTGTATTCTTATAAAAGCATTTATTTGTTATAAACCTATACGATGTACGCTCGTATCGCGCATTAATGTATACGATGTATACGATACCACTAGGATGTATATTCTCCGTTAAATATCATGAATTTAACTCATTATGATCCGAACATTTCACTTGCGTAAGGGGTAATATCATCTTGTATTCATAAATTCAAATAGTCATATATACTCTTTGTTTAAAAAAAAAAAATGAAAGAATGTATATACAATCTGTTTGGTAGACATGAAAGTACCTACACACCTTAATTTTTCACAAAATGGTGTCGATTTAAATCTGGCGGCAAATTTTTATTCACTAGAAAAACTCATTATTAAACTACAGTTCAAATTTGGAATCGATCGAATAAAAATTGAACGAGTTAAAGGTGCAGCAAAGAAGGAAGAAGATATCGCCATTTTGTTTTTGACAGTGATATTAACCCTTAATAATAATACTGATACTGCCATAATTTAAAACAACCAGATTCTTATTTTACCAAATATTTATATAAAAAAGCAATCAACTAAGTAAGTAACCATTGATTTATTGCAGTTCTCATCGTCAATGGGGATTCCCATTATACCATTCAGTGTGCGATATATAATGGGTTAAATTGTTGTAAATGTATGATCTTTTAGAGACGAAACCTTTTAAAATATTCGTATTTTGTAAATCAGGTCTTGACGAACACATTGGCTTATTTCAATTAAATGTTCACCGTTATTAACGTTACTATTTAAATCATCTTTTTTTTTTTAGTTTTGAAATTTTTCTGTTTTGTATTTTACATTTTACGGACACCACGGCATCCATCACTAATGGTGGCAGCGGTGGCTATGATCACTAACATTGAACACAAAAGACATCAAATAGCTCAGCTATGAATATGTTATGGCAAGCTCTAGAATGTCTATTCGATATTCAAAATAGAATTTTTTTTCACTTGATAAATGAAATCATTTCAATCAAATGACAGTATATCCGATTTCAGTAAAAATTAAACCAGCAGCCTATACCGGGTGTCCCTAATAAAATTACTAAAAATAAGATTAGGATGCACATAAAAACTATTTCTTAATAATTTTTTAATTATCTTTGTGTGTCCACCTGCAACTTATTGAAATGAACTCGAATATTTGAGGAATTTTTTGGAATATTATGTGAAAAAAAAAATTAAATTAGTTGAATCCTATAAAAACTTAATTATATTAAACTAATAAATGTAGATAATCAAATTTTTACGCAATATGTAATTTATAAGCAGGAAATGCCTGCAAAGATGTATCTATTCACAATCGAGGGGAATCCCCCAACCAAATTAATAGTTTGTTTTTCATATTAATATAAGAAAATTAATTGAAAATTGTCAGAAAACAAAAAGTTATGAATATATTAAACAAACAAAAAAAAAAACCTAAAAATATCCTTATGAAAAAAAGCATATAATTTAGAAATTTGAATGTCATTCATTATTTAGTTATTTATTTAACTAATTGATCGTAACAACGTACAGATGGCACCAAGGGAGGGATTCGATTCAGGGGTTTAAAATGAAAAGCATGTTTCGGGTACATTTAAATAGATTTTATATAATATGTTTATTAAAATTAAGCATATCGGATAAATGTAGTATCTGCATATAACTGACTGGATTTCGATTTATTCAATATTTCAAAAACAAAATTTTCAACTAAAAATTTTAAACAGGTCGTGAAGTAACACAATAATATTGTCAAATCAGTCTTGTTTTTGAATTAAAATATGTTTTAAACAAAAACATGTATACTAACTTTCAAAAATGGGCGTCTCAAATTGAAAATAATGTGACTGATACAATAACTTTTCAACTACCAATCAATGTAAATAATAAACAAATACTTTAGTTTGCAAAATACCACTTTTATTTTTGAAACAATATTGTCACAGTTTCAAAAATAAAAGTGGTATTTTGCAAAGTAAAGTATTTGTTTATTATTTACAAATATGGAATACTATAAAGTAACGCTCAAATCTATTAATATTACCAATCAATGCTTGACCAAAGAAAACGGTTGCAGAACAAATTTTCAATCGAAAAAATTTTACTTAAAAAACTTTATTGCTAGGAAGCACGTTTCCCGTTCTTTCGAATTTAGTATTTTTAATTGGTCGCATATATTATGGGAATTTCTGGATGCGTCATTAAGGAATTTTGTGCAGAAAATATTTTTAAATGCACCGGTCTTTTTTAATATTAGCATTAAGTAGTATTTTATTTGATTACTAAATTTTATTTATTCAAAATGTTTAGCAAAAGAATAATTCCTGTACAATGTTTATTTTTTCAATCTTTATATGTACGATTATTTTTGACAGGTAGCGTGAATGTTTTATTCATTTTATTTAGTTCCTCGACCATGTCCACCTAACCACGTTGCGTCCGTCCGTCCATTACCTGTTTCATTTTTTTTTTTTTCAAACTAATTATCATAAATTTATTAATATATTAATTTGTAGTGAGATAATAATTTCTAAATAATGCTATTTAACTAATTACTTTTAAAATCGTCAGCGTAAAAACTCAACAGATAATATTAATACATTATAAATCCAATTGTTAATACATATTTACATCCTTGTTTACATATATATGTGTCTTTGTCTGGTCACGATATGCGTGTGACAATCTTGAACAAGAATAGATTAATGCGCCCGATATTAAGTATGTAAATGATAGAATTGAATAGGGTCTTATCATTTTACAATTTAAAACAGACGTACATTTTTAAAGGTTATGTATGTTTTTAATGTACATTTATCTGTTAAACCCTTTAAATAATATAATTTTTGAATTGAAATTAACTTGAATAATTGAGTAACGGTTAATGTTTTTTTTTAGATATAATTCGTATCTATTTTAATTTTTATCATTTATATAAAAGAGATACTACTCAAAGAAATTATATTATGTCTATTGGGAAATTGGTAGTGTGGACCATCCGAGTCGACAACAAACATTACTGACGAAAATTACAACAAAAATGATTGAAATTTTGTAGTTTCCGGCACATAAACAATATCTAGAAACGTTCTATTAATAAAATTTATTTTTTAAGCATTGTAAAAAAAAATTCTCGTTTCAAAAAATTTTTTTAATTAAAGCTATCAGTATGGCGCAAGTAAACATTGCGCCCACTATTATTCAACAAAGCACCTGTTTGATATGTAAATCTAGTAGACAATTTCAGTGGCCTTTTTAAAAATTGTTTTAGTAGTAGTATTAGCTACCGTAGCACATGATTGTAGGAAATTTATTAAATAAAAGCTGCATTTAGTCCATTTATTTAGTTATTTTAAAATGTACCTACTTTTGTAACTATTTTCCCATCCACTGTTTCATTGTTGTCAATATAATTATCAAAACAAAAGCAAAAAATAACTAGAAACAACAATAAAAAAACATTTTGCAATTTTGTAATACTAAAAATTACAAGATTTTACGTTTAAAACTTTTACAATGTAAATATACATAAAAGAATATCATAATAAAAATAGTTTATAAATAATTGTTTGATAGGGTAAACATGCCTAAATATTATACCACGTCTAAATAAAAAATAGTTATTTATTTAACAAGTTGAAAAGGGAAGGTGTTAATTACGACGTGTAAAAAAGTACCTATGTTGCACGTGTTGCATACAATAATTTTTGCATTTTTAACAAAATTGGAGAAATTGTGTGACAGAATGAGAGCAGTGATTGAGTTTGTATCTCCAATCACTACTCAAAATAGTAACTGTATTAACAGTGATTTACCAAAATATCCAAGTGGTAAACAAAATTTAAATCACTAGAGTTGAACACATGTATCTTATGTACTGATGGGGGTTCTTCTGAGATTAATACTTACTTAAATGGTGGCAATTTGCGAGAAATATTCACAGTTATGAACTCGACCCTGCTCAATTGATTGACTTATTAAGTTTTCGTCATTAGTGTATCCCTCCCCACCCCTCGTTAACAATAATTTGAGCCTAACTTGAAACAATGTGTCATCAGTTGAACTATCAACGGATAGACAGTGATACCCTTATTACGGCGTTGTACAGTAAAACTTCTGTACAAAATTTACAATTCTGATTACACTGTCTGTCACGTCCATCATGACATTTAAACAATTACAGTAGACCCTTGTTTTTCATTTATTTTACGCTGTTTTTCCTTATCAGGTTCTTTTTTTCTTACTGCTAAACTTCACGCAGACGCGTCCGATGCCCGAAACATTGTTTTTTAGGCATTTTTCGTAAAATAAAGTAAGTTTTTTACCAAAATTTCTCCAGGTTCCGAAGTTTTTGCAACATTTTACACCGTTAGAAAGAGTGGAGTGAAACTTTAGCTTATTTCAAATGAAGGGCCGGGGGGAAAAAGTGGTTAAGTCACTTTAACCAATTTTTTCGAGAGATCAATAAAACTTAAAGAAACGTTATAAACATTGTGTTGTTTATTTGAGAAACAGCTGTAAGCCAAGTCAGCAACAATATACAAAAGTTGTAGATTTGACTCCTTATTCCCTCTACGCGCTCGACTTGACCCCTTGTACCCTCTTTGCCTCTAGTTTCGAACCTATTTTTTTAGGTAACTTGACCCGTTTTTCCTATAAATTGTTATAAGACGTGATAATACTCTTGAAGAACTACAACAATCAATCAATAACTCATGTTTCAAAAAAATGTGACTTAGCCCCTTTTTCCCCCTGGCTATTCAAATTTTCTCTACCTAGATTAGGGATGTTATGGATATCCGTAACCGTAACCGAAACTACCGGATATCCGAAATAATTAATTATCCGTAACCGAAACCGTATCCGAAAATAAAAGTTTCGGGTTTGTTTCGGATAGTAATAGACAACTGACTGATTGGAAAACTGAGTTAAATCGAAGAAATTTTTTACTGCATGTCCTTCTTTGAATATATTTTTGTTGAGTCGTGTTTAACGTTTACTTTTTTTGGTACAATTTTCCCCGTTTTTCTAAAAAAAAAAAATGTTCACTAAAAGCAATTATCCGTAACCGTAACCATATCCGAAACATTATCCGATATTATTACATATCGGTAACCGAAACCGAAATCGAAAAAAATGTTTTTAAATATCCGTATCCGAATCCGTATCCGAAATTTCATATCCATAACATACCTAGTCTAGATCCATTGCGTTCCAATAATCATTTCTACTGTAACTGCACAAGTACAACATATAAATCGTATGATTTATCATGAACCGTATCAACACCCTTACCATTGCCGCCATCAAAGTCCCCTCACCAAATGAACGATATCGTTTTTAACCCGTATACATAATTCATAGATTGGCAAAACTGTACCGGTCCGTGCTATATCGTTAACCATTCAATTATATATATGTGACTAATGAAAATTGACAATAAGCATCCATCTGCAATTAGTTCAACTCCGGGCAACGTTATGGAGTCAATAGTGATACAGATATGTGTACAGACGTATTACGATCATTGTTTTTAACTCCATCTATGTGTATAAACTGGTATAACAAACTTAGCAAAAGAATGAGTTATGGAGCTCGGTTTCAAAAATAAATTTGTCGTCCGCACACAATCAGGGTTGTCAATCGGCCGATTTTCGACCGGGTCCAGTTCCTTTTATGCGATTGGACTCAAATTGTCCGGTTAGTTCAAATGTTTGGTATGATTTCCTTTATTTTCGAGGTGTTTTTGAATATTTAAAGACCCAACAACCTGTAATTGTTAGTTTGACGCTGCTGAAAATTAACTACAGAGCTTAAGCCTAAAATCATACGTTGGTCTACGAGAAACGTTAATCATACATCGGTGTCATTTTGACGAATGGACTTTTTACGGAGAGTTTTAGTTTATTTGCAAAAAACATTTTTTTTACATAACAGTACTACAAAAGCGAACAAAATATTTAAAAAAATTGGATTTGGAAAAATTTCTTAATGTAAATATTTATTAATTTTTTTAATCTTTTTATCAAAGCATATTTTTATTATAAAAATTAAAAAATAGATAAATACATCAATTGTATCATAAAACATGTGTTTCAAATAATTAATTTATGAACTATTATGAGTCAGTAGACATGTGTGACTTTACAGAATGTGAAATTTCCCAGTCATAAATATTCCTATAGATATGTAGTTATTTCCCCATTAGGCACATTTGTAAATTTTCTAAAATTTGTTAGTAATTTTTCGAATAAGATCTCAAAAAATAATAGGAATTAAAATATTTTCCACAAAATAAATTGTTAATCTTTTATTAAGTCATTCGAAGCGCATTCTTTAGTTTTCGATTCAATATATTAAAACTTCAGTATTATGCCGTCTCTATAAGTCAAACTTATACATAGAGCTGTAATCACCTTTCATATTATCATTATCATTGAATAAATTAATCATAACATGCATATCTTCAATAAATTTTAGAAAAATTAGGAAAACTTTTATATGTGAAGTACAAAATCTTAAAAAAAAAAACATCGCGTAATCATACATCGACGTCCTTTTGACGGACACTATTTCAATACAAACAAAACAACAATGACTATAAACAAAATAAATACGTCTTATGTGTTATAACAACAAATAAATTAGATAACAGAAATCTCATAGCAAGCAGGTATCGACAAGTTGTAGTATTGGAGCAGGTAAAGAAGTTTGTTCGTGGTTTTGACGTGTACGTATGATTCTAGGGTTAATAACTACACCTCCCAGGCGCGTATACTGGCGGCCCTTATAATAATTCGCAAACGGTGCTTAAAAATAAAAAATAGTAAAAACAACATAAATTTGATTTTAAGAGTTTTCTCTAACGGTAAAACACACAGCTCCATTGAGCAGCTTTGAATATACTAATTTTTGAAATTAACCTCTTCACATGGAGTAAAGACCAAATACACAGGGGAAAGTAACCAAAATAAACACATCAGTCTGAATATTCTTACTATTTAAATTATGAATAAACATAAATTATAGTTTTGTAAGTACGATTGTGTGCAAAGTCACTCTATAAAAATATCACACTAATTATCACAAAAATTGACGTTTCGTTCAGGGACGGATCCAGATTTCACATTTGGAGGCGCTCACATTTTCTTAAAGGCTTCACAATTCTCTCTTTGGTATTTATTAATTTTGAAAATTCCAATTTCATCAGTCTGTTTGTCTCTCCATTTTTAAGGTACTAAGAAATTTTTGTAAACTTGATGACAGACTCGATGAAGTTATATGGATTCCGAAATTTGTCCTCGGAACCCTAAAAGGACTAAAAGAACGAAACAAAAAATACGTGAATTTCTCACTATAGAATACTTTTGTTTTTGGTTTGGACTTTTTTTTAATCGATTTTTTTTTTAGTTTTGAAAATCATGGTTTTAGTTGCACTCACATGCTTATGTCCAATTAAATACCTATTCTAATTAGCTGGATTTCGATTTAATAAGCTTACATACTTTACTACACATGTAGGAATAATACTGTAATATTGTAACCCTGTTTATTGATGCAAGATCGTTGCTATGAGATAAGTCAGATAGTCGTTTTATACATAATGCTAATACACCATGTACAGGATAGTAACCACTACAGTAATCGACAAAACTAACATGATACCCACTATTTCTATTGATAAACCGAATCAAGATAATTGAAATACACATTGACATCAATTATTCCCTCATTCGATTTTTCGTTTGCGTACAATTATTTTTGTCGATGACTGTACATACACATCCAGTTAATGGTTGGTACTCGCGATACCGATACACGTATGCGACATTGTTCGAACATATAATGATTAATTTTCGATACTTTGGTAGTTGTTTGTAGTGAGGTTTTTAACACAATGTTACGGGTCCAAATATGCACCATGCAAATTGGTGAAGCCGTCAATGACTTTCTGTTACTTAATTTGTAAGGATGACAATTTTGACGGGCGTTAATCTTTTTTTGAAGTGTGAATTTCGAAAGATCCGTTGAGATGTTACATCTAAATGACTTCTGACTGAAAATAATGAGATTTTACTTTAGAATTTTTTTTTTGGTGGAATCGAAAAAGCAAACATGATTTATTCTACATATACCATGTGAGTTTTTTGAGAGTTGTCATTTTTATTACAACCAAATTTGTATGATAGAAATGGTACTGGAAAAGGTTCTTTTCTTGGATGTAATGGAAATGTAACCAACCAGAATACTATCGGTTGAAGTAGCCTCAAGTACATATGTATATTTTTACCGCCTAACTGATAAATTAAAGAAAAATTTAAAAATTAAACTTGGGTAAAGAAATTTTTTTTGCTCATTTATGTTGGTAATTATTGCATTAGATCAGTTTTATCGAAAAATTAATATATAGTCTCATTTAAAAATCAATAAATTTGTATCATAGCTCGAAAACCATAAGAGCTATAAAGCTCCTGACTATAGCAATCGGTTGCCCCCGTCGATATCTACAACTCTTATTTGAACAATTTTTCGATTAAATCAACGGTCTGGCTGTAATAAAAATGGCAACTCTCGAAAAACTCACACAGTATTCGATTATACAAATATATAGCTCTAATTATTGAACTACGGAATCCTAACTTAATGGGTGTCTAATACGCATTTTTGTTGGTTTGAACCACCTTAAAGCCAGAGTGTTCTTTGTTTTCCAAATAAGACGTATTATTATCTGTATTACCAGGTAATACGTAAGTGGGAATCATAGGTTTTGGAGCACCGATGTTCTCCAAACAATAATACATGTTCATACATACACAGATACTCGTACATCATCTCCAAGCAACCATATACAATTAAGGGTTAACAATTGAAAATGATAAAATGTAAGAAATATTGTCTAACGCTAACATTGCTAACATGTATTATGTGTTAAAACTGTTAAGACTGTTAAGACGTTTGAACACAAAAGACACTGTTGTGTTGCGATTCAGATAGAACACATTATTTTGTACAAGTTAAAATATACATAGATTACCATGGTATGCACCTATGTATTCAAATAAAACATATCGTAGCGATGGGAATTGTGACGTAAGTAATCGATTAATCGATTCGAAGAACTGTTTGAAAATTATTGATAGTCCTGTGCACGAATCCAACGTCGTGTATATTGGTCAGTTGGTCAACTATTTTGATGGTTGCATAAACGGTTGAAGTAAAATCAAAATATTTTGATTTTACGTGGACGGAACAAATGGTCTATGAACATGTTGTACTGTGTGTGGGGTAGTTGAACAACAAAACCAGTATATATATGGTGGAAAGGGTGTAAATCGACAAAATATTTACAGCGGTAACAATAAATTGGAAAGTTTAAATATTTGATTTTGTTTGTTATTTTCAATAGCTTGCGGTGATACCGCACTTGAAAATTTTAAATCTTTAAAAGAATTTCCCGTTGCAAGAAACCTTGATGTAATTCCCAAGCGTGTTTTTGCAGAAATTGCATCACGCATAAACGTATCTTCTTTGTTTATTAAATGTGTTATTTTTACTAAAATATCATTAATAATTTCTTCGTTCATTCGCATATAATTTTTATAATCGGTTCACATTCACTAATTTTTTTAATAGTTTTTCATTAGAAAATTTTTTTCCCAACCACTCTTTGCTCCATTTTCTTTTTTTTTTCATTTACTTACGCTTTCTTCACTACTTTCTGCAATTACTGCTAAGGCAAGAATTTTATCTTTAATTTTAACGAAGTTCTCTTTTTCAAAAATTGTGAATAACTGAAGTTGGACAACAAGTTGAATGAATAGTTCAATAGTGTATGGCAAACAGTTCAACTTGTAGTACAACTAGGTAGTACGACAAGTTGAACCGTGTATGGGCCGCATTACAGTATTAGTTATGTGAAACTGATACACAGATCGGTGTAGGGAACATGGATACATATATACCTGACCACGGTCAACTCTCGTAGAAAGACTACATATTCAGTGCGGTCCATACATAGGTATTGTGTAGGATAATGCGTCAAACATTATGACATTCCAAAAACTATTTTTGAATATTGTATTATTTTTAAATAATCGATTAATTTTAATAAAAAAAATCGATTAATCAATCCCCTTACTTACGATTACATGACTATTGACTAACATACGTATGGACTTGTAGGTACTATACTATGTAACGAAATTTAATGTGTAGATGTAACGCGTATTGTAAACAAGTAGCGTGCCTGAGCAATTGTAGCGGAAACAGTAATCTCTTACCGTTGTAAAAACATGTAGACAATCATATCGGTTTGGCGCATCTTTCCTCGACATCGTCATTCCACTTACGCTACTATTGCCAACCAATTCCTTGTTAATTATAATTATTTAAATAACAAAACAAAATAAAACAATACCAACATACCATATGTATGCTCAGTTGCAAACAAATTTAGACAAATCCATTTGAAACATTTTCTTTTTTTACTAAGGAAAGATAACACTTGATTATGGTAACAAACTTTAGTGGTGAATTAGTCTTTTAATACTACATTTTGGAGAGACTTTTTTGCCTGTAAAAAATTACGTTCAAAAATTTAAACGCAGTGTTTTTCTCGAAAACACATTTTTTTTATAATAGCACAGGTACAGTGGTTAGCCTGTGAACAAAGGAATAATTAAGTTGAAAAAAGTGTCCCAGACTTTTTTGAAACCGATAGTACATACACTATATGCAAGTGTAAAACTACGTCTAATTATATTATAGTACATTCCAGACTGTTAGAAAAAGAGTACGAATCCACAAAAAAAGTTTTTTTTGTTTTTAAGAGAGTCGACAAAATTCTTAACTTTATCCGAGTAACACGTTTCACCAAATAAACAGAAAGTGTGTTAGTTCAACCTTTTGACGACTATTGGGAAATCGACATATGTATACGAGTAACCCTTATATAACACGGTGATTATCATCTAGAAAAATACCATTTTCAAAACATAATAAGTACACTAATATAGAAGCCGTTTAGGTTGTTTTTGGAAAAAAATTCTTAGTATAAATAAAATTTATAGCTTATTATAAAATTAGATAAATATATTCGACAATGTTTCCTATAATATCGTTTAAATGCAACAATTCAAATGAAGCACATTTTAGTTATGGTGTTCCTCAAGGGTCCATTCTTGGTCCCATTGTCTTTATATCTGTTTACCGGTACATAAAATCGCCATACTCTGGAACTCTACATGAATGCGTGTTCAACATACACTTGACGAATGTTTTTTTTTTTTTAAATTCCGTTTAATTCATATTGTCTTTCAAATGACAGTATGGATTAATAAATGTTTCTAGTCTATTCGCCTATATCGGAGTGTTTAAATAACGAACTACCTATATACATGTACCATGCAATCAGTTTTTAGCTCAAATAATCGATTCACCGATATGACAGAAAATTTAATCGCATCAAATTATGTATTAAACAATGTTTTGATATGGTCCCGGTCAGTCATGTCACTTGCACAAAAGTATGCTGTTTGTTAATGTTCTTATATGCAATGACATGGACACTGACGGAATTTTCGAAAAACAATTAGGTGTACATACAATACCGGCACGGTACAGGTACAGGTATTTTTAAATTTCGTTTGATTTGTAATAAATATGAACGGTTGGACGGTTGAACGGTTGAACGGTAAGCGATATTTACGTTTTGTAAACAGCGACCGCAAACAAAATGCATTTACAAATGATATTTGGTTACATTATGACCGACCCCGTACAAACCAATAAATATCGATTCAATATCGGCTATTATCAACGCGACACGGCAACGACAAACAGAGTTGTACTGTTTGCCAGTAATTGTGTTTGGGCAAACGTTTTTAATCATTTCTTGTGGAAATTCTATAAATAAAGATAATTAAAATCACTGTTAATGTTTATTGTTTATATTAACGAATGTATTCAATGATCAAATTGTATTGAATATGGCGAAAAAAATTTTAATTTTGTCAAATTTTCACTTAAGGGGAGGTTTACTTGAGAGTCGTTAAAAAAAACCGATTATTTTTTTTGCAGAAATTGGTAGCTAATTATGTGTAGAGTATGTTCCCAAAGTGATTTTGCTGAAAGTAATTTAAAGGAAGGTTTACTTGAGATTTGATAAAAAAAAATCGATTTTTTTTTGCCGAAATTGATAGCAAATTATGTGTAGAATATGTTCGCAAAGTGATTTTACTGAAAATAATTTAAAAACAAGATTCTTGCACATAACCGAATCCAGCTTTTTATAAAAAAAAAATTCAAAAAATGTAGTTCACGCAATAATGAGTATTAAATATAAAATTTTGAAAATCGTTTATTTATATATATTTTATAATATCTCGGAACTACATTTTTGGAACTGGTGGACACGATATCTCAAAAACTATTCGATGGATCCCTTTTTTTATTTTTTTATTTTAAAGATAATTCAATTTTTCGGCATCTCTACCTAAGTTCGATACACTTTCAAAATTTTTTTTTTATTTTTAAATTTATTTTAAAGAGCGAAAAATAAGACAAAAATCGTAATCAGCAATTTATTGATATTATAGGTAGAGGTGCCGGTACTCTTCATATATTTTATAAATCTTTTTTGTTTTTGGATTTCGGTGGTTAATTACCGGCGCTAGGATGTCCACCAACAGGACATTGGATTTTCGGATCGTCACACTGCACTATCTATAAAATGGACACTTTTTTATATTTTTCCTTGAAAAAATTTTTTTATGTAGTTTAATACTTAATAAATATGTGCACAAAATTTGAAATTGATATTTACTTCCGTTCTTGAGAAAAAAATTCTAGAAAAATACATAATTTTTAAGGACTCTCGAGTAAGCCTCCCCTTAAATATAGAGATATATTATTTTTCACAAACTAGTTTTCGATTGATTAAATCATCTTCAGGTGAAAACTGAACTGAACTGAATTCAGTTTAGATAAAAAAATATATATAAATTAAAGACAATAAATGTACCGGTTAAAAAATGAGTAAAAACCCAGAAGAAAGGTAAGCAAATACACGTGTACCGAAAACGAGTGGCAAATCACGAATTTGATGTTGTACGAGTTTTAGGGTGATAGAAAATAGTGTGCGGGGAGATTGTTATAGACTTAACCCATATTTTAAATGTATCCTTTAGCGCATTAGAATAGTATTCAAAAAATTAATACCATTTTTTTCTTTAATCGTTTTTTTTTTTAAAGTGAAAACTTCGTTAGCCGCGTTGAGTGATTTTTGGTAAGGAAAAATCGTATATTTGTAGCTATGAGTATGACGTGTACACATATACACGTATATATACACCGACACATTGTATGATGTGCGCGTTCGACGCTTTTTGGATGAGTAAAATTTTGTGAGTTCGCGTCACTGACATGATGTAATAGCAGTATATCTGTGTAGATATAAGGGTGACGTGTTGTACAACATTAATGCTGTGTATATCTGTGTATATTTTGTACGAATTAATGTAAATACAGACCTGTATAGCAGAAAATTTTGTACCATTCTAATTACCATAAATACGTTAATATTTACTATGTCATTGCGCACACATATCGTAAACATGTAAGCTTAATACCCGGTAATGTTTAGAATCATTTTAGCTACTACAACCGCTTTAGTTAACTCTAATAAACAGTTCCGGTTCCCTCTGTCCTTTGTTTTTCGTAAGGTTAGTTAGCAATATTTTATTTTGTTATAATCGAAATTGTAAAAATTGACAGTCAATTACCTTTTTTTTGGAATAGAAAAGGACAGAGAGCACCGCCATGCCTTGCACTGATAATAATAAAGTGATGCCCGCTGGAGAAAAGTGACCTATAAAATATCAATAATTATTATAATACAATATCAATGTATCTGACTGTGGTCATTTCTAATTAATTATTATCATAGCTAATACTGTTAATTGCAATATTAATAAAAAGTTTAATAATTATTTGGTTTACTAATTTAGAGATTTATTTTCAACAATTTATTTCAAAAAATTAAAATTACGTCAGTTAGTAAAAAGAACTTGAAAAGGTAGTACATGTTAGAACATACAGGGACGTTCCGGTTTATGTTAGTAAATGTTCGTCTTTAAGACGATATTCCAGTCTAGAAATTTGAAACAATTGATTTTTTCAACCAAAATTGTCATGTAACGGACTCTCACTGTAACACTGTCCTGTATTTGTTCCTGTTTAACAGCACTGAAAATTTTGATTTTTGAAAATTGTTTCGTTTTGAATAAATAACTTTTTTGATACGCGACAGTGCTATTATGAAAAGACCTATATTTCGTAGGTATGAATGTTTGACCGAGCATATTCTAATTTTCATATCAGACCAATGTACACTAATATCGGTAATATTTTAAATAAATATTTTTGGACGGTATAAAATATTTTAAATAGGTTTTTAGATAAGATTGAAATTTATAAAATTTACACAGTGACTGCACCACACTAGTTCAACTATTTCGATCAAATAGTCGATATAATCATTTTTGAAAATACGTCACCAAGTTAGGCGACGTTCAATCAGCACCCCTACAGTTTAATAAAACGAAACAGTTTTGTTTTTGTTTTTAAAATTACAATCGATATCAAAATCGAAAAAATTAAAATTCGCTAGATGTTTCGAATTTAAGGGAGTATTCTAGTCGAAAGGCTCGATTTTGAGGTGATTTTATGGGCGTAATAACAAACAAAAAAAAAAAACAGTAAACATTTTTAGTATCCAGTTTTTTAAGTTTTTTATTGATATGTGAAAAGTATAAAAATTTTAAAAAAATTCAAAATTGAAATCGGTGCAGGCCGGCAAAGTGGAGACTCAAAAAAAAGGTGTCTCCTGGTTGACGCGGCTTCAACCCTCCTGGTGATCTGAAATATAAAATTTTAGTTAATTCTTAATAAACAAGGATGTAGAATTAGTAAGATATACCCGATTTAAAAAAATAAATTTTTTCAAAAAATAGCATCCATTTAAAAAAAAATCATTTTTTCGCCTCCCTTTTTCAACTTGGAAAATTTTTAAAAATAGTAAAAAAAAAATTCAAAAAGCCCTACGTGTCGGACCAATTTTGATAGTATTAAGAAGGTCTGTACCAAGTTTCAAGCGAATCGGTGCACTAGAACTTCAGATATCATGTCAACCGTATCGAAAAAAGTAGTTTCGAGTAATTTATATTAAAAATTTGAATTTAACACTGAATAGATGCACAGATACACAGGGAAAAAATAACCATAACTCCGAAAATAATTCGAATTTCCGTAAATCCTTTACTTTCCGTAAATCCCTGAGCTTTGAAAATATGAAAAAAAGTCGATTTCTTCGAATTTCTAGACTAGAATATCTAGACTAGACTTTTAATCGGCTGCCCCACGGCGCCGCGGTAGCATTGGTGACGTAATTTCAAAATTTTTTCACTGGACTCAATTAATAACAAAAAAACAAGAAAGCTACACAAATTTATAATGTTACAATCCACATTTTTTTTTTTAAATGTATATTTTGTTATCTTGACTTTTAGCTGCATTAGTATATGATTTTGTGTATTATAAATTGTTTAAATTAAAAATTTACATACACGTATGTTCAATATGTCCTATTTTCGGCCGGTTTAACATTAAAATTAAAAATTTTGTTTGCTTCAGACTCAACATACTCACATTTTTCAAAAGGTCCACGCGAGAAGATATGAGCATGTGAAGTTATGTTGAGCTTGAGCATGTTAAGTATCAGAAGTATGACAAGTACACGGAGAGAAAATTCATATAAAAATTACTGTGCTCAGCACTACAATCGACATGTAAAAGGCGAACATATTCAATTTTGTACGGTAAAAATATAAAAATTATAATTAATCATAGAAAATTTAAAGGATAGAATATTGTTTCCGTAATATTAGCTCCGTAAAATTTGTAAAACAGCACAGTAAAAAGTTCCATTGCCGACAAAAAAAATATTTTTTAATTGTTTTTCTTACAAAAATTATCATACTATACTATAATATTTAAAATGCTATCTGCTAATAGTAGAAAGAAAAAGAGAGAAAGAAGGTTGTGTGTGTTGTGAACGCTGTTGAAATGTACCTCACTCATAGCAAGTCACATAGCCAACCGTAGGTGTGGACGACCAACTTGGTCGGACGGGTCGAACCAAGCACCTTGATTCATTAGACTGTCTTACAAGCAGCAAGCAGTATTCATTACACTATCTTAGAAGACGGGGATGTCACCGTTTAATTCATCATTTTGTTACTTCACTATCTTTAGTATTAGAATGTATTGTTGGCAATCATTTTTGTATGCATCATAAAGTTCTTACAGGTTCGAAGTTTTTACAGGTACCGCCCAAGCAACATAAGGTTGCGGGTCAGATGCGCAAATGAAAGAGTACGACAACAAGAATTAAACTATAACATATATGCATAAGAGTGTGATAAAAGTTGTGTTAGCACATTAAATTTTACCATGCTAGCACATATTTTTTTATTTTGGTCGTCGATCGCGCACGCATTAAAAGAGAGCATGGTAATTTTTCTGAAATTTTATCTACAAAAATTATATGATTTTTCTCTCCGTGTACGAAAATTGTGATTATCAAAAATTGGGTGTCTTATCTTTCGGTGAGAAACTTGATACAAAATATACAAAAATTAATATTGTTGCGATTGTAATCATATTTCATAGCTGTATTCAGGTTTCGTTAGTAAATCTCAAAATATTTTTCACAAATATAAAACTAGAAGTAATAAATTCGTGATCGGTCGAGTTTTATTGAATTGGTCGACAGCAACCGGGGCGGTAATTCACCGATAAATCGACGGCGCATATATGAATCAAAATAGATAAAAATTTATATTTTGTATATACTTATTATTTGATAAATATCTTTTGAAAAATAAACCATCAATTTGGCCAATTTATTGGCACAAGAAAGCACAATTTTTATGACCGACGACCGTATATAAAAATATTTTAACTACAATTCTATTATTATTATCGACGAAATGAGGTTACATGCTAAATTAAATAACAATCAGTTTTATTAGATCGAGCATATACTCGTCGTATATCAGACTTTGCACAAACGGAACAAGAAAAAAATGCAAAATTTAATGAAAAATCTACAAAATATTTATTGCTCAATTTCCAATTCAACATTAAAAATTATCAATAGTGATTATCGTACAATGTATTTCAAAAGATTAATCCCAAGAAAATATTATTGTTTGTGTTGGGTATTTGAATTCCTTAAATTTTTCTCGCCGATTTTTACCCGGCCCCTAAATACGGAACTGTAACTTCTATTATCTCAAAATAAATTAATTAAAACAATTCTTTAATTCGGAATAGATTCCTTGTAGCTCGGAAACATTTCCGCTAATAAGGGGGGAGTTCACGCCAGAAACGGCTAATAAACTAATTTTTTTCGAATCTCGTTTTTTGTTTTTATTTCATTCTGTGGTTCTTTACAAACACGGTGATATACAAAACATGGCCAAAAAAAATTTTTTTTCAAGTAGAAAAATATTTATTTGTGAGCCGCTGCACAGCCAAGTTGCTGGTCCTTTGCAGATAACGCTCGCCTCCCCGCGCGATTTAAACAGTAATATTTAGTTTTGGTGTGTACACGAGTTATAGTATGTACTGAGATAATGTTCTTTTATTTGTATGCCTTTGTAGACGTTTTAATAAACAGTGAGTAAACCGCTTCTTTTGTTATTATTTTTGTTTTTTACCGTTTCCCGAAACTTGTATTTTTCGCGACAAGGAAAATCATATCTCAAGTTCTAGAAAAGATAGAGACTAATTTTTTTTTTGTTTTGTTCATAAACATATTGCGCATAAAGTGGAGTACGCTTTTTCCATTTGAACAATTGTAACTATTTTTAAACATTTTTTTTTTTAATAAAAAACTGGGTTTTATAATTTTTAGAACTTTGGATCACAATTTTATAGTTAATTTTTAAAATTACGTGAAACCCATACTCAGCTTTATGGACAGGTCCTTTAGGAATAAAATAATGAAAAAATATTCATTACTTTTTGAGTTATGGCGTTCCTTGTAAACGCTTAAAAACTTGTGAAAAAGGGTCCCCTCCCCCCACAGGGAAGAGTAATGAATGTTTCAAAAACAACATTTTCTATTTGAAACCATCCCTAATTTGAAAAAAAAATTCAACAAGCAAAATAATCATAAATAAAAAAGTTGCTTTTTTATTTGAACTTCTCCCTTAACTGAAATAATATTAAGTCGTGTAATATGAAATGTCGTTTTTCGATCACTTGGCCGACCATGAAATTCAAATAAATATCGATACATTTTTAAACATTAGAAAAATGTTTACAAGCAATTCTTCAACTCTGATTTGATTTCTTGTAGCCCGGAATCATTTCCGTCATTAATTGAAATAACATTAGATCGTGTAATATGAAATGTCGTTTTGCGACCACTTGACCAAACCATGTAATTTGACGCTTTATGAAACTGAGATTATGTAGTTAGATTGTTGACATATTTCAGATATATACAAAATTTTAACAGAAATTATGAATATTAACTATTGTTAGATTGAAACTTTTCAGACAACCTAATATTTCACTTACTGGATTATAAGAACAAAAATTGTTTATTATTTAAATTGTAATTCAATAAAATAATCGAATATGTCCCAACAGATTTTCTACGGTATACAAAATATATATATTTTTATTTTTTTGAAAAATACACAAGTTGATGGTTGCCATTCACCCCAATGTTTTTATTTAATTAATAATTATTTACTTTTGCATTAATAATAAAAATATTGGTTCGGAAACAAGACATAAAACCATCGTACATTTAATGTAGGTACCTACCAATAGAAAAAAAAAAGAAAAAATGACACGCCTCGAAGTCAATATGTCAAAAAAATGACGCGAAAATTTTCTTGATGCTTATGCTTACCGAAAAAACATTTCATAATAATGATAATAATAATAAAAAACATTAATGTTTCTGTGATAGACAGTTCTTTTAAAATTTAAAATAAAATAAACTGAAATTGACGAGCAAATAAAATACCCCACCACGTCAAAAATATGAACTTATCATAAGCATAAAAATATGTATGTATGATACCGAACGGAAGTACAGTCTCTGTAAAAAGAACGTGTCAGCTAAAATAAGGGGGAAGTGAGGGAAAAAATTAAACTACCAATCAGTAATAGAATATTTTCTAGAACGCTCACATTAAAAATCTGTGAATCTTTGACGTAGTTATAAAGGTTTTTGGGATAATAATTTTTTTCTTATGTCCTCGAGACAAGGTTTTTATATCTGATCAGAACATTTGATCTTGACTATAAGTTTAATTGAAATAAATCCTGAGAAACCTTTGCATTTTGTCACCTCTGATTCCGCGAAAGTTCGGAAAAAACATCTAACCTTGATTCCGCCGCCAGTAAAACCACCCCGGTAACATCCGTAGTTAATACCTGTTAACCCCTTATCGCATACGAAGCCATATATGGATTCTAAGTTTTACTATTTTTTTTCAACATATTAAAATTTTTTTTTTGAAACTAATGTTAAATCCTAACTTTATACTCTTTCGAGTAACGGAACGTAATTTTTGTTGTCTTTGGTAAGTGCGGGTTGTCAAATTATTTGAAGTTATGTTCAGAGTGTCCAACCGTTACAGTGTAATTAATTGGTTCTAATTTTATTTGTGAAAACTAAAAACAATAAAACGGTAAGTACTAAAATCAAAAATTTTCAAAACACATTCTTTATACATTCAAGAACATGGAATAGTTGTGATTCGTGTGTGTTTTCTTGTTTTCTTCGATTTTTGGGGCTTATTTTGAAGTTGCCATATTTGGCTTCGTATGCGAGTAATTTCTATACAATAAGACTTAATTTTTTTTTTCTTAATTTGACTACTAAAATAAAAGAAGTGAAGGACATTTTCAATAAAAAAAATTTTTTTCACCTCCTTCATAATTCATGCAATAAGGGGTTAATCTATTGAAACGAAAAATTTGAAGAAAATTGGGTTTTCCTGTCTAAACTATTGTCTTTTCGTTCCTATCGAAAAAATTCGCCACTGGCACTAAATGATACTTTCTTCAGGTACTGTACGTAAATATTTGTTCATGTACATATATTTATCTAATCAGACAGTAATGCGCCCCAAATTTCAACCTCAGTTTATCGAACGACATTCACGGAAAAAATAAATAATAAGAAACAGTCATTTATACCCTTATATTTTAAACGGAACTCGAAGATCTCGATCCGAATTAAAATTGAAAGGTGGCAACCCGGATTGCTTGAGACCATAAATTCATATAAGTAACAATGCCATTTATACGGGGCCCTAATTTAAGTCTGGTCCGGCACGCACTTGAAAATTTTTTTGAAATTTAGTTTATGTATTTTGAAATTTTTACGTTAAATTAAAAAATTATTATAATTCTTATTAATAAAAAATATTTTGTCTGTGGTCTTTAGTGTGTTTGATCTCATTTAAAATTGTCTGACATTTAACATACCGGTAGATATAAATTAATTTAAAACATACATACTTTGAAACAGAGAAATAAACATAGTTTGAATATCATGAACAAAGATAGCTGATTGTCAAATAAATATCAAAATTATCTTGGCTTGTTTATACTTTTTAGTAATAAACTGAAAGGAGGGATTTTTCTAATACTTAAAGTCAAAATTAACTTAAACAATTTTCGTCACAATGGTTGTCACGGAACAATAGAATATCAAAAATTTTTTTGGTATTGCAATACTGATATTAAAGATTTTTTTTCTTTAAAATACAGTAAGGTTGAAGTTTTTTTTTTGCACATGCAAAATTTCATGTTTATAGACCAAAAAATGCGGAAAATATGGGAAGTGTGATGAATAACGGACAGACAGATCCGTCTGTCCAGTAGAATCCAAAAAATCTGTGAATTCTGAGTTCATTTTTCACTCTTAAAAATTGACTTTAAAATTCAATAAATAATGAATAATATGGGCCCTAGTACTGAACCTTGAAGAACCCCAATCAAAATTAACCCTGTTTTGAATAATTATCTCATAGAATTTGGATAAAATCGGTAAAATGGAAACAGGTCTGCACTAGTATTTGATAATGGTACAAATTTTTTGGGTACCTATGTATGTTCGCTCGCTATTTATGAAACACTAGACGAGTTTCAAGTTGAAGATCTTCGGTATAAGCGTCGCTTTTTTTTTCGTTTTTCACCCGCAAGCAATATTTATGAACATGTAGTAAAATTTATTGGACAATTTTCAACACGTTTTATTTTTGCATAAGGAAATAAAATTATATTTTCCATCAAATGTCCGTTCAACACGACAACTTTTCCCATCATGTTAAAACAGTTTATTGCCCATTTCGCTTACCACTCTACTATGTTCAACAAGAGATGCATATTTTGTGTTACAAAGTTGCATTTTATGTTATTTATATAAATGGGCAAAAAAATTCCAAATTGTTTCCTCAGTTCGCTCGTACCCACATTTGTATAGGACGATACATAAAATGATCCCCACAAAATGTGTATTTTTAGCAGTTGTCGAGTTATATATATATACATATATAAAATATTATATATTAACAAATATAAAACTTCAAACATGTTTTACTCAAAACTACGTTTTCAGAAAAGCACATAGGCTGTAACCCGTAGATTTTTATCAATTATAACGTTTGAAGGCTTGTTGGAAGTTCATTTTCTTTAAAAAAATTTATTGAAAATATGTCTTTTTTTAACTTCTAACTCTGATCCTTTTTACAGAAAATTAATTTTTTTATTTTTTTTTTTTAAAGAAGATATTTTTAAGACTTATTAGATTTCAGTTATTCATGTTCATAATAATTATATGAAATTTTACGAAACTCTTCAACTATTTGCATGTTTTAACTAATAGGATAATTGGCAATAATATGTACTCATAAAATTATTTATTCAAATGATATTTAAATTGGAGTGGCCGAATATTTATTCGGTATATTACCGTTTAATCATGTTAATTGGCCAACATATTAATACTAATAATATTAAAATTGATTGAAATTTTGAAATTTACTAATAAATGAATATTATCAGTCGGGATTTAACGTATTATTTGAATTAAAACCGTGGTTGACCATAATATTTGATTTTTCATCATAATTGACTATTTAAATTATTTTGGATATTTTCAAAATTATCAACCAAGAGCGTTTTAGATATATATTAAGCGGAGAAATACTCTTAAACAGGCGAAAATACGAAAATACAATGAATTTCGATTATAACAACAATGAAGCGACTACTAATATTTGGTCGCTATATCCGAAAGTCATTACTTATACACGAATATGACTAACACAGTTTTCTGTCGAATTTTAAGAATAACTGAAAACAATCAAAAAAATTTTAATGACGCAATAAAATAAAGAAAATGTAACTAATTTTCTGTATCTATATCGCCATACATTACAGACACTGTCCTATTTTCCCCATTTTCGCAAATATTTTCTATATTATTATTTTATGAAAATTTTGTTTTTCCTAACTTAATTTTGCATATCAGTTTTTTTTGTCATAATATCATTTAGAAGAATTACGTTCTCGAAATAATCAAATTTAATCGAGAAAATAGTTTAAAAATTTTTATTATATTGTGCGGAAAATTCATATTTAGTGATTTGGAAATGTTAATTTTTTTATAAAATAAATTTTCAAAATATTATCATCTCTTAAATAGAAAACAGTTGGACGTCCAAGAATTGTTTCGTAATATTTTTCCTTTTTTATACTATATCTAACAATTTTCAGTTCTGAAATAACCACATGAGCTTAATTCATTGCGTTTGATTTTGATAATTTCTGGCTTTTTTTTACGGAACACTAAAACGAAATATCGTATGCACACAGAAGTAACATAGCCGCTAACATGTGTCGCGTTGTAATTAGTAATGTTGTAACACTATTATTTACATATGTAACTGGCGCATTAGGTTTTTTTTTTAGGATTTAAGTTTTTTCACTTCATAAAAAAATATTGTCTTGGTTTTTTCAAAGCAATCCTCGTAATAAATAAATTGATTTATAAAAATAACGCCATTTAAGTGTACGTGTTAACTGATAAGTGTATTTAGTAAACGAAATGGTCGTTAAATATTTATTTCGGGAATACATAATCGTAAATTTTGTTCAACGTTAAATCAGGGGTGAAACTTCCATCGAAAATCCGATCTTTAATTCCCGATATTCAGTACCGAATTTTGAAATTGTTTGTTAAAAATTCTCCTGTCACTAAAAAAAAAAGTGCTACCGACATCATAAAAAATGCAATTTTGATTTATTTGACATAAAATGTGACTTGCTACAGTTACTGTCAATAGTTAAAGTTAGCTGATTTGACGGTATAAATAAATTTCTACCATGTTACAATAATTAATAACCAGACAAGAATTTCAAAAAATTAGAAGAACATACACTATATTTAGGGGACTTAATAACAGCAATTAAATAGTTAAAACAAAATTATTGCTAATAGAACTAGGTTAAAAATTAATATTTTATTTTAAGAAAAGCAAAAAAAAAAACTAATTTCAATTATGTTTTTGCGTTAATTAATTTACTACAATGTGTCAACAAATTATATTTCGTACGTTCAGACTTATTTAACACCTTGACGATCATAATCTAGAATTATAAATCGCCTAAATGGTACACTATTTTGACCATTAATACACTTTATATGGAATTATTAACGTCCTACCACGTGGTTGTGTGTTAGTAAGATTTCACTTGACGTCTTAGAGCGTCAATGACCGTTAAGGTGTTAATTTTATTATCAATTTTTGTCATTCCTTGTAATGGCATGCACACGGTATTATACTTTAAAAAATAATTTATAATTTTACAGAAAAAAATCGTGTTCATTATTTATTAATCCTGTTTTTAGTCAACGCCTCCTTATAATAAAGATAAGAAATTCTAATATTTCCTAGCGTGACACAGGAGTTTTAAATTTTTTTTATATATTATTATTTAAAACATTATAATTATTAGTAACAGACTAAAATTGTCATTACTTATCATTAAATGTAAATTAAAAATGAAGAATCGGGGGAACGGAGAGGTAAAAAGGGCAAAAATAAAACAAACACATTTCTGTTAAAGTCCTGCTATTGTGCTGAATTATCCCGGAAGCCTAATGTTTACATATTAAAAACCCTTTCTACTCTTAAAATGTTAGGACCAGTGGATTAGATTATGATTAGCTAGGAAAACTTAAAAAAATGTTATTTTGAAAAAGTTGCTAAAAACTACCCAAAAAAATACACTGAAAACCACTGAAGCACTCCGAGGGCTGCTACTTATGATGTACTGCGCGAATTCGTTCTCAATTTTTTAGCTACTAATTAGAAATTTAAAGGGAGAAATACCTTTAGACCAAAAAAAAAATTCGATTTATTTTCATCAAATAGCATCTGTGGCTTATTCGTATGTATGTCCTCAGTTCACTTACGTCTTTTTTCTACTCAATTCATCAATTGTCTAATATCGTGTTGAATATTTTTCAAAGATTCAACTAACTATTTAACAAGTTACAAATAAAATATGCACCTAAGTTCGTGGCTACCTGCGAAATAATTTGATTTAATTAACGCCGTGACAGTTTCAAATACAAACGATTCATGTTTTTTCACAATAATTAATTGTGGCTACAAGCGAGAGGCGATAAGTTATAAATCAACCAAACGAACGAAAAATAAATATGTTGTTAAATTGACAACCCTGTACTATGGTTTTATATTGAAACAAACGACAAGCTTATACGTATTTGTGAATTCATTAGTTTTACGTTTCGTTTGGGAATAGGTAAGGTTAACTGGGGTAACTGGGCCATAGTACCCGCGACATCGTTCGCGCAAAAAATTGTTATAAACTCAATGAGAAGTATGTAAGTGTAATAATTATACAGAACCTGCAAAGAATAATAAATTTTCGTGTAATGCCTGCACATGCTCAAAATGGTTTTTCTATTTTCCCGTGGGAATGAGGAATTTTCCCAGAGTAAAAAGTATCTTAAATGTTGACCCAATTAATAGGTTATCACCACACCAAATTTCATAAAAATTCGTGCAATAGTTTTTGCGTAATACGTGCACATGAACAAAATGGTTTTTCTATTTTGCCGTGGGAATGAGGCATTTTCCCGCAGTAAAAAGTATCTTAAATGTTGCCGTAGGTAATAAGTTATCACCACACCAAATTTTATTAAAATCCGTCCAATAGTTTTTGCGTGATGCGTAAACAGACAGACAGACAAAAATTCTAAAAATCGCTGTTTTGGTATCTGCATCGATAACTGTTTGCAGTACCAGTACAATTTTCAAAAAATATTCAATGTACAGAAATGGTCTCGTTACAATTTTATTATATGTATAGAATATTTGGACCTGTATTGCCATAGTTTTATTTCAAATTTCGAAGCTTCTAGTAGGTTTTTGATCAAAAATTTCCGTACGGTATTTACTTTGCTAATTTGGGAACATATCTTTAAAAAAATATATATACCCCACCCCCTACCCCCTAGTTTGAAACCAGAAACCGCTCGTAATTTCTCTATTTAATTGCGGCCAAATTGAATTATTCTGTTAATTCCGCTTGCCATGTTTGACCGACTTTCAATTCGAGTATTTCGACCATTTTTATGACAATCCAAGCTTGAAAAATTTCCAACTGACGCAATAGTAAACTTTATAGAGCCGCATGTCCTCAATTTCAAAATGTACATTTGCAAAAAAAAATTTCCATAAAACAATCAAAGATGTAACATAAGAGTTTTTCGCCATTCATAACTTTCATTACACAGCGAAAGTTCATAGAGCGAAAGTTTGTTTACAAAAAAAAAATATACGAAACGAAACGACACATGAGTATGTAAACACCTACTTGTGTGTTCACCAATGTAAACATACGGTAAACACATTGTTCACATAATAAATACACCACTTTCATCTGTATCAACAACCATACGTATACTAAAGTACAGTAAAAATCCAATTCATCATTACAAAACGTTCCATGATCTTTATCGCACAGTACAACTACAAAAATGACAGAAGCGTAAATAATAATTCGAACATAGACCAAAAACGTTCGGTATTATCTAATGCGAGAATTGATAATCTGCAGTTCTTTTAATACGCAATTGCGGTTCTTTGTAAATTAATAAATCTTCTAAACATTTTCGGACACGTATTCTATCAAGTGAGTTTGTTTTGATTTTTGACAAACTTTCTTGAGAAATTCAAAAATAAAATTTTTAAAATACTATATACACCAATGCCTCAATTTGCGTCGTGGTTACGTTCCAAAAAAAAACACGACGCGAATTGAAACGACGCAAAGTGAATTATGATCTTCTATAGGAAATTTCGAAAAAAAAAAAATTAAAGACTCGAACCCAAAACAACGCAACTTCGAAAATCTAACGACGCACAGTGAAAATTAGTACTAATTCAGCAACGACGCAACTTCGAAAAAAGGCAAAACGAAACGATGCAAAGCGAGGTATTGGTGTATAACGCTTATAGTGATGAGCAAAATTAGTCTTGGTCTTGCAGTCTTGTCTTGGTCTTGCATTTTTTGCAAGACCAAGACCAAGACTATGTATACCAACAGCAAGACCAAGACCAAGACTATAAGTATTGCTGCAAGACCAATACCAAGGCTCAAGTGAGCAAGACCAAGACAAAAGCAAGAAAAAAGCAAGAATCTTACTAAACTATTTAAATAGTTTGAAAGTATAATTAACACCGCAAAGAGAGAAAATTCTGATTTTGGAAGGAAAAAATTCGCTAATAAAAAAATGCAAGAAGTTGCAAGATTTTTTAGCAATACCAAGACCAAGACTGCATTTTGCAAGACCAAGACCAAGACTCAAATTGCTCTAGCAAGACCAACGTCAAGATTCTTAATGCAAGAACAAGAACAAGACCAAGACTGCTGTCTTGGTCTTGGTCTTGCATTTGCTCATCACTAAACGCTTATGTGGTTTCTTTAGAAAAAATTATTGAAAATGTGCTTTTTTTAGCTCCTAGTGTTGAATATGGTATGGTAACCGGTCTAAGCAGTTTCGAACTGATATGTTAACCGGTCCAAACAATTTCAAAACTATTTGGAGCAGTATGCAGACCAGTATCAGATCAGTATCAGGCCAGTATATGAGCAGTGAGCAGATCGGTTCAGAACTTTTTGTATCATCTTTCCAGATGTTGATCCTTTCCAGAAACGGTCAAACTTAAAAATCCATAATCGGCAGGAGGGCAGGAGTGTCTGGTTCTGTCCAAAAGTAATTACTAACACCCTAACTTCATTTATTTGAACGCTACGTTCGAATTATTTTTGCCCTAACTGTGAAACGTGATAGACATACAATTATATATTACATTTAAATTGTGCCATACGTTTAAATCCGTATAGCAAAAAAAAAAAAAATTGAAAGCACACACTACTCCAGCGCTAGGCTTAAAAAAAGCAAAAGTTTCAATTAAAACAAATTTTTTTTTTATTTTCAGTTGCCGGCATCATTAAATAAAAAGAAAAAAAAAAAACTTTTCATATCATTAAAAGAAAATAAATTCAAAGGTTACGTTTATTGTAGAGCGAGATGCAGATATATATGACTCAAGTGGTTTGAATCGTTCTATCTCTATCGTGTGACTTTCGTGGAGACAATTGAATGTGCGTTTATTTGTTGTGAACGCACTCACTGAATGAAATAGGCAGGGTTGTGTCTGTGATTCTGATTATTAAAATTTATTTTTATGTATTTTTTCCAGTGTATACGCTGCGTAATATGTACTACTGTATACGTTTTTCTTTTTAAACTTTTTTTTTATAATTTAAATAAATAAAACATAATTATTAATAATCGTTTGATCTTAGTGCAAAAATACAGTGGCGTGCAAAATTCGGTGAATACAATAAAAGTGTAATTGTACAAAAGAATGGTAAGTAGACCAATTTTGAATTTAGCGAAAGCCTGCAGAATAAGTAAAAAAATATCTTATTTGATTTTAGTGAGCCAAAAATTGTAACAGAAATTTCTTTTGAAGTGGCTACTTGCAAGATAATTCTCGAACCAAACATCCTATTTTTACGAAATTTGATAACAACATTGGAAATCCCAAAATCGTGGATGAGTTCGTTAGCCAGACATGTCCGATGCCCGCATCAAAATTTATCGCAATTCTTTTTACACCGTGATAAAGAGCAGAAAAAATCACATAAAAATGAATTTTGAACCATTATTCTGTGTAAGCTAATTTTCGAGAAAAATTTCAAAAAAAGGACTATTTTCATAAAAAAAATGATATTTTTTATCAGAAAAACGAATTAGAAAAAAAAGTCTTCAATTTTTCGTAAATTTTTCGTATTGGAAAGTGAAAATAGAAATTTTTTTCGCATGTACCACATTGTATGAGATATCGTTAGAAAGGTCTCTTAAAATGAAGTTTAGTTTTCTTTTATCACTTTTCATTTGAAACTCCATTGAAACTCAGAAATGTGCATCTAGTGACTCACCAAAGTATAATCACAATAAACTATATAAAATCCATACATTTGTTTAAACGACTCGCACGTCACCTATTGTAAAATCGTTATACTAATTCAGAAACCTTCGTGAGCATGCGCACAACATCTCATCAAAAGTTTCATCGTAATCGAATGAATAGTAATAAGAACGACAGTGTGATGTCTACTAAGAAAATGAAAAAGTGCTGAATTTTTCTTAGAATTTGAATTAATATTTTAAATATTTGAAACAGAAAATAATTTTAACAAACTGATACGCTTCTGTACTCTCATCAACCGAAGAAACGCAATTCAAATTTATTTTCAGTATATTTTTTTTGTTTCTTTGTACGTACAGCAGTGGACCATATGTGGTTGAGTAATAGGTTCGCGACACTAACACCTTTTACAACATTTAATCTGTTCTACGCGCGTTGCAAGTTTAATTGGTCGGGGTAACGCAAACATCTTAACCGGATACGACCGACAAATATATATTATTTTGACAGTTCAAATGCATTCTGATTCGTTTGGTGTTCGCTTCTCGCTTCACAGCAAGAAAAAAAAAACCGCGCATATTTATTTATTTCGGTTCTAATAATTATGTGTTGGTAACGTTTTTGATTCGATACGTGCAACAATTTGGTGCCGTAAAATTTCATAGTTCGTTATGCGGTTAATTAATTAGTTAATTAAGATTTTTTTATCTTACAGTCAATGACGTGGATTAATTAATTTCGGGCCGGTCATTCCGGTGTATTTTTTTATAACAATTTTTCTATACATATACCATGTGAGTTTTTTGAGAGTTGCCATTTTTATTACAGTCAAATTTGTATGACAGAAATGGTACTGGAAAAGGTTCTTTTCTTGAATGTAATGAAAATGTAACCAAGAAAAACACTATCGGTGAAGTAGCCTCAAGTACATATGCATATTTTTTCCGCCAATTGATAAATTTATGAAAAATTAAAAAAATAAACTTGGGTAAAAAATTTTTTTTTGCTCATTTATGTTGTTAATTAATGCATTAGATCAGTTTTATCGAAAAATTAATACATAGTTTGTATCATGGCTCGAAAACCATAAGAGCTATAAAGCTCCTGACTAAAGCAATCGGTTGCCCCCGTCGATATCTACCACTTTTATTTGAACAATTTTTCGATTAAATCAACGGTTTGGCTGTAATAAAAATGGCAACTCTCAAAAAACTCACACGGTATTTCTTACGGATTGCTGAAACTTGTTTTGACGTTCTCTTAAACCTTTGTTGAACGTAATTTTTTATTAGTTTGATAATTATTACCGTTATGTAGTAGGCGTGGAAAAAGCAAGGAAAACAAATTTTCAGAAAATTCATAAAGGTAGTTAAAATCTGATCAAATATCAATTTGGTGCTTACGTATTACTTAACTGAGCACGTAAGTTCACGAAATTGTAAACTCAACCCGTTACATATATCCCATTTTTACTAGAGCTTTTTATTTCGTGTATTCTCAGTTTTAACAACACTTTTTTTGGTTTTTTTTTTTATTATTATAAATTCAGTTTTTTTGTTACAAAATTACTTTTGAACTGATAATTAGTTATGATTAAACCGAGCAATATTATCAATTTTTTTACAGCTTGAATCTGAATCAATTTCTCACAGTGGATTTAACTACATACCGGCTAATTTTACACGTAAACGTATGAGCGGATATATTAAAATTGGTACACTACAAGACAAAAATAATTGTGAATTACTGTATTGCTTTAATAAATAATTTTTATCAACACTTGTTTAAGTGAATAGGGTACTAACATACATAGATCAGTTTTCATTTATATCGTATCAAGAAATTGTTAACATTGTACCGCCGATTTACTCAATTTAAGTCAACTCGATTAATCCAAATTATACTGTAATTTTACAGGATCAAGGAGTAAGAAAGTAAAAATACAAATTTTGCTATGGTAGGTCTAATAAATCACAAGTATAAAAATCTTTTACAGTGAAAATGGAAACACACTTCGTAACTTTAAAAAAAAAACTTAAGATGGTATTCGAATCTAAAAGCGTGAATTTCAAACTTTTTCGCATAAAAAAATTTTTTACAAAAAAAATGAAATTTTTTAGAATTTTCCGATTTCAGTTTATTTCGACGTGGCATTATTATCATTCTATTTAAATAGGGAATTTTAAAATTTCTTTTTGAGAACATATTCTTAAATGTATATTCTTATCTTTGATTCTTTTTCCATTGAATTACAAAAAAAAATTTTTTGGTTCAAAGAACTATTTCTTTGAATCAAAAAATTATTTTTTGGGTTCAAAGAAACATTTCTTTGATTACTAAAAATATTTTAGAAAATTTGTCAAAAAAAATTTTTTTTTGATTCAAATAAATATTGTTTTAATTCAAAGAAAAAAAATTCAAAGAAATTTTTAATCCTTGAACAAAGAAATCGTTTTGTGAGAGTGTATAAAAAAGATTCAGTATACCAATAATCTTTTGTCTGATCCTGTACACATCATATATGTACGTAAGCAATAAATAGCATTAAATTTTGACTTTTTCGTATTACTTAAGTGCAATCATAATCTTATAATGAATGATTTTACACTTACTTGTGTATATTTCAACGAACTTCGTTATCTCAAAACGATCCCAAACTGGGAACGTAAGACCGTGTTCAGAAAAAAAAAACATATTTCGTATTATTATGTATTTTCTAAATAGAAAAAAAAAAAATAAATACTACCTACGTCTTGCAGAACCTATAATTTTCACTTCAATCGCACAATGTATATATTCTTGTAATAGTCGGATTGGTCAGGACCGTATTTTTTTTAACATTTTTTTTTTTTTTTAATTTGAGTTGGGAACTGATAACTCTGAATTGCTACCAACATTACCATACCTCACATTTAATCATAATCACACCAGTTACCAAACTCAATAATACATTACCAATCGATGTATATCACTTCGACTTTTGCGCATCGGTTCTTAGATCGTTTTATTCGATTGTGCGATGAAACTTTGATGAATTGTGGTGCGCACGCCTACGAAGGTTTCCGAATAAGTACAATCATTTTACAATAGATGGTGTGTTGAGTATTCGTTTACTTTTGAAATTTAATATAATCTGTTATAGATTGGAAGTTTCACTTCGGTTATGTGTCCTGTGATACACACACGTTTTTTTTTGTATGTATCACATACCATAAGCAAGTGAGGCGTTACATTACGTGCGCAGGAAATATTAAAGCCGAACCTGTCATTACGAAGGGGTTGTGTAATGGCAATATATTTTAACTTTGCTTTATGGACTTTCGGTCCAGTCTTAAAATCTAGTTCAAGCGTACATACATGAATTTATTATATAAGATGCTATCGTATAACCATTTATATATATATATATATATATATATATATATATATATATATATATATATATATATATATATATATATATATATGGTATGTACATATGGGCCCGTATAACTATACCAGTGGTGAAACTATTATAATACTTCACTGCCGATAAAAACGCAACCCCCCACCCCCAATTTGTACGTATTTGATAGCAGTGTATGGTTTGTTCGCGGCTTATCTCAATTATATCACTTGCTATACAATTTTTAATTAATAATTTCTACCGGTTAAATTACTATTTTTAGTTGGAAAATGTGCACGGCCTATTGTACCTGAAAATGGTAGAACACGAAAACAGATGGACGGTCACTGACGTGACCAAAAACTTTCGTTCAAACAAACTGATGTAGGTATATAGCAATAAAATTGTATGGAATTTTTGGTCGGCAACTCCACCTCAAACGTCCATTATCACAGATTAAAATTACCAGTTGGCCGAAATTTCCAAGGTTGTCCCAGATTTTGTTACACCATTTCGTGTCCAAGAATTTTTATATTGTGTTTCCGTATGGATCACGTGACTCTGTATGGGCACAAAAGTCTTGAACGTTCAGTGCGAGAAAGATTGTAGACGATGACCGCACTTTAAGAACCCCGGAGCTAAAGCTTTGTACCAAACTTATGTGTATCTGGAGAGATATCATCATAAAATTGCTTTTACATCTTATAATGATTAGTAGTATTACAGTGTGCCCCACGAAATAGGTCCAAGTCCCGTATATCACAGTAGAAAATGATTTTTCTGTGGTCTCTGTAAGAACTTGGTCGTGAACTGTCAGTTCTATCTCATCCAACTAATGGATCACCCTCTATGTATGATACAAAAACTCCATACCATTGTAATAATTACGTTTAAACACTAAAAATTTTGAATTTTTACTATTTTGTTTACAATATATAATAATAATAAAGACCTCCTGCTGTCCGTGCGTCAAATATCACCCAACCGGTTAAACCCACCCATCATGTCATTCACACTCTCACGCCCACCCTCACCCCCGGTCCCCATAATCGCCGAACCAGTTCACCCTAACGAAGTGTCGTTATCATTCGGTCGGTATTGTTGGCATGTCGCGTTCTATGTTCTTACCCATGGGATTGAGGACAACAATACACATTTTAAGTTAATTCTTAAACAAAATTATGATAATAATGCGTGAAAATTCGTCATTATAAACCACTTACCGAACGAAAATTCCATATTTCACATGTGGAAAATTGAAAATCGGTGAACAGGGCACCGGGGCGAGGGTGAAAATGGTGAATATGTTAAGTGTTTGATCGAACTGGATGATAGTCAACAACAAAAATATTCGAGTACACTAACAGGGCGGGGTAAGGTATTAAAATAATTTTTTCTTTTTTACTTTTTTTTTTATTTCTTTAGCTGAATGCATAATATCTCAAGAATATTGTCTCAAAATTTCAAGTTGATTGGAGCAAAATTGACGAAGTTATAAGTATTTTTCTTGTTAGCTGGCAGATGTTTCGCTTTCTATATATACCTCTCTCTCAGTTCTATTATAGAAATTTCAATGCAAGTACAAACGTGTTTATACCTGTACTGTATATTCTGTCAGTGTAGAGTACAAAATTTAGTTTAGCAGTAAGTATTCTATATCAGTTTTATACAAGAATTTTTAAGTGTTCAAAGTGTACAACTCACGTTTTCAAAGTCGGTGCCCCGCATAACTTACTGAAAACTACAGTACCGATCCTTTTGAAATTTTGAATACTATTTCTGTACATAATTTACGAGGTAACACTGGAGAGTTTTCTTCAAATTTGTTAATAATTTTTATTTAACAATAATAAATTAGCCGATTTTTTTCGCAAAAAATCGTGTTTTTCCTTTCTAAGTGTTCCAGAAAAGTGAAAAATTGAAATTTCGAAAAACCCTCCCAGCGTCACCTAAGGAAAACTACGATCTAACGAATGAACTTTCATTTTTTTTATTTCGGATGATTCAGCACCAAGTTATGGGGGGCACCGCAATTCTACTTTTTTCCGAGACACATCCGAATAATTGCTGCCATTACTGTATTTTTTAATATTTCTTCGTGAAAATTTTATACAATATTCTTCGAATGTCATACTTTAATATACCATTGGTTTTAATAAAGGGATTTTAACGGCGTCGTTATAAAAAAATAACAAAAACATGCCATCCTCAAACATGCTCCTTAAATACAGGTACAATATTTTCTGAAAATTTCGTGTCAGTTCGATTAAAACTGATGAACTCAACTAAACGCAAACTTAAGTGGCAACGAGGTGTGGTACACAGCTTCCTTCTACTCGTAAGAAATTTTCATCCAATCTTTAAATTCTGACGAAACAATTTTTAGCCAATCATACGCTTCCACACCTCTTAGTCGAAACTGTTACTTTCTTCATGGACTGTACATGTTTTTCCACGTACGTTTTCGTGTATACTTCTCTTTTTTTTTAACGAACAGAATTATTTGTTATAAAAAAAAACCACTTGAAAACAAAAAATCATCAAAACTTTAAAGAAGACGGAATCTTCGATTTTCTATTGTCACCACGAATACCTGTCCATCGTTGTTTTCAGTTCAATCGACCGATAAGTATAAACAGAAATCCCTCGCAGAAAGTAGAATTTCGAAATGAATCGAGTTGTTTTTATGAGAATAGATTATCGACGATGTTGAACTCAGTTTTATTGTCAATCCAATTTTTTGTAGAAGTCTTACCCTTATATGTATGTTACTCTTAATGACTCAACATTATTTAAGAATATCGGAAGAATGTTCCAAGAGTCACCCAAAATTTCGCCCCTTTTGGTAACTTTGTGTGTTTTTTTATTTTTTTCTTCGTTACTGTTTTTCGTCAATTTTGTTTTCACTAGAGGTCACCAAGAGTATCGGATTAAAATTAGTGATGAGCAAATGCAAGACCAAGACCAAGACTTGGCAGTCTTGGTCTTGGTCTTGGTCTTGTTTTTGCTAAAAAATCTTGCACTTTCTTGCATTTTTTATTAGCGAATTTTTTTCTTCTAAAATCAGAATTTTTACTATCTTTAGATATTAATTATACTTTCAAACTATTTAAATAGTTTAGCAAGAGTCTTGCTTTTTTCTTGCTTTTGTCTTGGTCTTGCTCACTTGAGTCTTGGTATTGGTCTTGCAGCCATACTTATAGTTTTGGTCTTGGTCTTGCTCTTGGTATACATAGTCTTGGTCTTGGTCTTGGTTTTGTTATTGCTAAAAAATTTTGCACTTTCTTGCATTTTTTTATTAGCGAATTTTTTTCTTCTAAAATCAGAATTTTTACTATCTTTAGGTATTAATTATACTTTCAAACTATTTAAATAGTTTAGCAAGAGTCTTGCTTTTTTCTTGCTTTTGTCTTGGTCTTGCTCACTTGAGTCTTGGTATTGGTCTTGCAGCCATACTTATAGTTTTAGTCTTGGTCTTGCTCTTGGTATACATAGTCTTGGTCTTGGTCTTGGTTTTGTTATTGCTAAAAAATTTTGCACTTTCTTGCATTTTTTTATTAGCGAATTTTTTTCTTCACTGAGAAAAAAATACAGTAATTTTTACTGAAATTTCTGGTAAAAAATTACTGAGCTCTCTGGTAATGCGGACATAAGTGACAGGCTAAGCAAAAAATACGATAATTTATAGTAAAAATTTTAAATTATCCTATAGCTCAGTAAAAATTACCGTATTATTTATAAATAAGGCTTTTTTTTTATTTATTAATAAATAATTGAATTAAAATAGTTTAAAAGGATATTGATAGAAGGGTAAGCATTAAAATCAAATTATTAATATAGAAAAAAATTTTTGTGGTTTTTTATTATTTGTGGAAAAAAATATATAAATTCTTTATTTGACATAGGTATTACATGATAAAAATTTTTAACAATAAGCACATTACAATAATTTGTATAAAAACATATTTCAATTAACATATCAAAACTATACAAAAATTCATGAAACAACAATTTTTTGTTTTAAAAATTTATTATAAAGAAAAAACACTATATAAACATCCAGTCACGTTGGTTATTGAACAACTAAATGAACCAGTCCTGGTTAGTTGCAGTCTGAAGTCGTGTTGGTCGTGTTATTGCGCATGCTCGGTGCTATTGCGCATGCTTGTTTTATTTATTCTCAGTTTATGTGATGCTTGGCTATGCAGTGGTGTGTGACAAATAACAAATGCACAACGACTCAGTAAAAATTATTCATATGTCCAGTATATTTTACAAAAAATTAAGTAAATTTTCCCGGTGTCTACTTGAAATTTTACTAGCCCATCGAATTTTACGCAGCTGTATAGGAAAAATTCTTAAGGTGTATAGGAAAAATTCTTAAGGTGTACAGGAAAAATTTTCAAATGAATCGTAAAAAATAATGTTTGAAACGCATTTTTTATATTTTTCCTTAATAATTTCCTACGGACTAGTCACTTAAGACTCGTTTACCGGAGGCAGCTCAGTAATTTTTACTGGAATTTTTTCTCTGTGTTCTAAAATCAGAATTTTTACTATCTTTACGTATTAATTATACTTTCAAACTATTTAAATAGTTTAGCAAGAGTCTTGCTTTTTTCTTGCTTTTGTCTTGGTCTTGCTCACTTGAGTCTTGGTATTGATCTTGCAATGTCTTGCAGAAAATGCAAACCAAGACAAGACTGCAAGACCAAGACTAATTTTGCTCATCACAAATTAAAATACTCTAAAAATAAATTCAAAAATAATATATATGCTCAACCTGAAATTTCGCCTACAGAAGGGGAGAAAAATAGTGATTGTTTTGGGAAGAAATCGGGAAGAATTTAAGTATTATCAATACTGACACAAATCAAAATTGATTGATCAGAGTTGCTATACAGGGTGTCCCTAATAAAACAAAAACACTCTATAAAATCAATTAAATCTATCTCGAAAATCACCGGAAGCACAAAATAAATTTAATATCAAAAACACAATATTCATTCTACACCTTGGAGCTCGGACCTTAGTTAATTTTGATGGCAAAAGTTATTGATGAACAGAGCTGAGCCGAGACTACACAATAAGTACACACATATACAGGTGATATAAGTATGATAGTGTGGGCCCATATCCCATTAGTAATAGTGGCCAATTCAATTTATCCATGAAACAATAGTTTGCCTGCCGATGCTGACAATGGCAATCGCACGAGGAAAATAGTGCCCGGGCGCATCAATACAGGAGGGGTAGGAGTGGGGGGTATAGGATCGGGCGATACGGACTCCTTTGTTGTGAACCATGAACAATAGCCAGACACAGTGACTATAATGTTATTATATAATATTTAATTAATAATTGTGACCATTTAAAATACTACGTTAGTGTATTAATGCGATAGATACCAGTGTAAACCACCAATCAAATCGAACACGTTTATTAAATATTGAAAATTTTGAACGAACCGATCAAATCACTGTTTTAAGGTTATGTGTTTGTCTGAGCGTAATTTACAGAAATAACTGTCCAAGAAGTTGATGGATCAGTGTCCACTTGAACGTACTGTATTACAACTCTAAGGAAAAAGTAAAGGTAATAAAATTTTGAAAAAAATATGATTGGTTAAAAAGGATGACAAGGATAAAAAAGCAGCTTGTACAGTGACAGTTTAATTTACTTATCTCTCTCACACAAAAATGTGACAAACCAAGTTGGATTTACATAGCTAAAAAAAACTTCATAATTCAAAAAGTTAAATGAATGTATATAATTTTTAAAACTATTGATTTAGATTATAATTTAACATTTCTAAATCGTATTTTGTATTGCCATTATTCTATTTTGAATTGAAAAGTAATATTTTTATGAATGTTACTGCTTAGGGCAGTTTCGTACTGAAAATAATTTATTTCATTTTTTTGCTATAGTGTAAATGCAACTTGTAAAATTTTATTACGTTTACTTTTTTCTTAAAGTTGTAGGATAGTACTTGCTAGAGTTGATAGTACGTTCAAAAATAATGATACCTTTTTTATGTACACTTTTTTCCAAAACACGCTTTTGAATAACGAATTGATAGTTTAGGGATACGTATTTTTTTTACATTAGGATAATTAACTTTACTAACTATAAACTAACTTATAAACTAACTTTACAGGTACAGCCCAAGCAACATAAGGTTGCGGGTCAGATGCGCAAATGAAAGAGTACGACAACAAGAATTAAACTATCACATATATATGCATAAGAGTGTGATAAAAGCTTTAGCACATTAAATTTTACCATGCTAGCACATATTTTTTATTTTGGTCGTCGATCGCGCACGCATTGTAAGAGAGCATGGTAATTTTTCTGGAATTTTATCTACAAAAACTATATGATTTTTCTTTCTGTGTACTCTCAACTCTAGTAATTATTACGGCATAAAATTCTGGACCATTCTGTATATGTTTTCAATTAAAACGTGACGAAACACCGATCTCATAATATTATTTTATTATAAAAATCTATTATCCAAAAAATTGTCCCAGATTGGTATGAAACCAATTGTACATATAAGAACATACTCGTACATTGTAATTACAATACTAAAAACGTGCAATATAACTTACAATTAAATAAGTTAAATGAATACACACGCATATAAATAAAGCGAACGGCTGAACCAAGCTGAAACATAAATTTCGTGTAATATTTCATTGAACAGAAACCGGAGATTTGTCGCAACGTTTGATGTGTGCCGGACGCGTATTTACAGTTTCGGGCAATTTTGGCCGTGTGTCAAAAATATTTTACATGTTCCGTTATTCTGGAAACGCCATACGAGCCGATTAAAATAAAAATTATTGAACATATTTCAAAATTTGACGAGTAAGTATATATAAAAATTAAATAAAATATTGTACAGTTGAATCGTGATTATTCGCCACTATTAGTAAGATATTTCGTTACCTGATGTGGAGATGAAGCTAAAGCGGGTTCTACACGATGCTAGGAACGTTCCTTCCAACGTTCGATCGAACGTTTGAGGCAATTAAGTTCGATAGTTGATGCGACGAATGTATCTGCTACACGGTGAATCGAATGTTTGATCCAATACGAATGATGATGTGTTGGTACTCAGTAGACGACGCTGTTATCTGTCTGATGTTATCTCTAATGTTATACACTGATGTTGTCTCTCTTCACATGAACGAGTCATGCAGCTGCTGAGTCGAACCAACCAACGCAACCAACATTGACCTTCAAACGTTCGAAGCATCCCTTTGACTCGGTGCAAGAATACCGACATCGAACGGGACACGACCAAATGCGAACGTTTGACGCTCGACATTGGACACTCGTAGGTTCGAACAACGGCTACACGATGCTATGAACCATCCAACGTCGAATGTTGGAAGGTGTTCGTAGCATCGTGTAGCAGCGGCTTAAATCTGTACAATTGGAGACTTCAACTGCAACATAATTGTCAAAATAGTGTACCAGTTGCGGGTTTTGTCATAGTAGTTTGACCATTAACGTATTAATTTCGCATAAGATATTGTGTGAAAAAATTAAAACTTCTAAATTCATCCCCTAAACTGATAAAATGCGAATAAAATCTGCCATTTTTTTTTTTAAGTCAGAAATGTAGAAATTGGTATTAATTTGTGGGTTAGAAACAAAATCTGTTTCAGCGTTTTTAAAAATCATTAGAAATTCAGTTGTCCTCATTATGTCACCATCATAGAAAAGTATGGATCGCTTGGAGTCATTTGTTGATCGGTCATAGCTTAAGGCATTGGGTCGTCCGGTGCCTGTCACCAAATGCACGACAATTGTTATGTATTGTTTGTCATCATCAAAATCATCGTTAGATACACTCCATGGATCTCTGTCCGCATGTACGTGTTATGTAGTTGTGTGTGCATACATCAAACCCACACAACTACAAACAGTGTGTACCTACAAACATAGCGGGGAGAAGTGGAAAGGATTTTTTTGTCTACGCAGGTATCAGTAGTATAGAGATAGTAAGGTCGTTTCTGTATTCTGAATGGCAAATTTCTAATTCAGAATAGCAAACGAGTGATCAGTCTCACTAAGGCCAACGAACTTGTAAGAGTCACCCATTCCATGCACTCCCACCATGTAATTTTTAATGTAATCGCCCCCATCAGAGCGATGACTTTGGCTACTTCATTCGAAAAAATCAATTTAACAAATTCAATAATAAACTTGGAAGAATTAGCAAAATTATACATATAATTCGCTAATACGAAAAACTACTCGAAAAAGAAAACACTAAAAATAATCGGCAAAAAAAAAACAAACTAGAACATTTGTTTTTTTACATCTCTCTCATAGTTTTATGAAGGCACAAAAACACAAACACTGCCATTTACGAGGACATTTTAGACAGTTTAATATCATTATTTGTTTGTATCCTTCCAACCATATTCAAATTATATTTTGTTCACTTTTTTGTGTAAAGGCAAAAAAAAGTGCACACGATATGTTTGTTCTTTGTATCATTGTGTTTTTTGTAGACAATAATCGTCCGTACAGCGAACGGCAACGCTACGACCAAGCAAGCCACTATTTCACTAAAACCTCAACGGAATCCCCGTCTTGACATGCAGTCAGTCATGTATATAACTGATTCCTGTAATAGTAGTAGTAGATTAGGGTAGTATACACATAATTTTAAAACGACCGAATTGTAACGAATGTTCGCGTTGTATTCGCGAATACAGATACGAATAACAGTCGTGTTAAATTAAAGTGATCAGACGTCCCGATTTTGGCGGGACAGTTTTCCGCTTTTTGAAAGACTGTCCCGCGTCCCGACGATTTTTAAAAATTTCCTGCTTTTTAGAAAATATCTGCGGTTTTTTTTTTGCTCGCCAGTTATTTTTTAAGCGAAAGTTCGAAGAAAAAGTAGTAGAAATTAAGATTTTCTTCTTTTCAAGCAAAAGGTAGGGGCGGTATTTTTCACGATGTCTTTCATTCCATTTGTCCCGCTTTGTCTTAATGAAAATCTGGTCACTTTATGTTAAGTGTTAGTCTCAACTCCGTCTGTACCAAATATGAAAGTGGGAGAAACATATTATTTGATGTATATATGTATTTTCAAAAATTTTTATCATTGCGGCGAAACAACAATCAAATGCGGCGAAACAACGAATATTCGCAAATATGATTGCGAATACAAATATTCGTTACATCTTTAAATTCCGTACCTCTCAATAGAGTTTTCACTAACATTTCAGTGGTGCACAAAATTTCTCTATCCCTAGATAAATTGAAATTTAAAAATTTCGAAATAAATTGTTTCATTTTGAAATATTTTAATTAATTAAATACGAATACGAATCTTGAAAAGTTCGGGAATTTTTCACCATGTATGCTTCACGCTTCGGTGTGAACAAACAATAATGTGGAACTGATTTTTTCTCTCAAAACTAACAAAATAGTTAAAAATCAACTAGTTTTTGTAAGTGTCCATAAACTTATGAATCAGCTGTACACGTGATGAGACTTAGAACAGTATTTTAGCGTATTATGTTCAGTGAAAAATTTACTAGTTCATGTCTGTTGTTCACTTATATAAAATAATATACAACTCGAATCAGTTCGTTTTATTAATTATTGTTACAAATGGATTATGTATGTACAGAGTGTTCCAAAATTATCAATATTAATTGCACATGTGTCTATGCGTTACAAGGCTTAACACTTCAGTATACTTATTTCTTTCTATGAGTTAAAAAAATTTAATAATAACTTTTAAAAAACGTCATCTCTTAAATTGCGTACGAAAAATCCGACACTGACTATTATAAAGTGGTCAGGTGCGAGTAGCAGGCCCGAATCTAGGGGGGGGGGGGGTAAACCGGGGCCCCTGCGCCGGGCGTTAGTTTCAGGGAGCACCAAAATCGTACTAGGTTGGTGTATATCAAATGATCTAAAAAAAAATTGGTTGCTCGACCATTTTCGACTTTTCCAAATTTTGAAATTTTACGCCCCTGTATCTTTGATGGGGCTGATGATAAAAATTTGAAATTTGTACAACTTATAGTGCTTTCGGAGTAGATTTATTAAAATACAAAAATCAACTTTTACCTATATTGATCCTTTACAAAACCCTCAATTTTTATCATTACCGCAACGGGAAAAATTGAAGTTTTATAAAGGACTTGGAGGGGGGGGCGCCATTGTAGATCCGTGGCTGGCGAATAGACCACCCATTACAATGAGAGAAAGCACGAATGTATAAAGATTTCGTTGTTAGAACTATATGAAACCCTAATAAATTGGATACATTTATAGTCAAATAAATTAGAAAATTTGTTTTGAAGTACTCTGTATAAAATAACTATTTTAAAATGTCAACGAACAGTTTACGCGATAAATGCTATCAGATTTTGTGACTAAACTGTCTAAAATGTGTGTATAGTATCTTGAATAGTATTAAACAATTAATCAATATTAAATATTTAATAATAGTTAATTTAATGTTAATTAATTTTAATTCCTTTTAATTATCGTGTTACAGTAACATTCAAAATTGTGAATTGTTTTTTTCAATCATTTAATTCGAACTATACTACTACAAACAATTAAGGGAGCAAAAAAAAATTGTTAATTTTTTAGTGATTTTTGAAGAGCTGTATTTACGTGAAAAATGGTCGTATCGAAATTTTTAAAAAAGCGTTTTGAAGCTCCAAGATTCTAGTTTTCAGATCTTTCGTCCAAAAATTTTTAGGAGTGACAGTTATCGAGCAATTATAAGGAATAACACAAAAAAAGTTTTTGCAAATTTTTTTATCTTTTTTCTTTTGATCTACGGGCTTGAAATTTTTTTTTACAGTAAAACCATGCTATTGACCTGATAGCCTGCTTATTCAGCTTCAATTTCCTTTTTAAAATTTTTCTCTACGTTGATTTGTTCCGGAGGTATCCAACTTTGAATGAAAAAGGATCGTTTTTGTTTTAACCATCGATATCTCAGTAACCAGTGATCGGACAGAAAATTGAAGGGCAGTTTTGGGATATGGAATAAATTTCCTACAAGTCTATGCCGCGTACTTTAGGAAAAAAAAATTTTTTTCATCCTTAATTTTAATCTGAAAAATGTGAAAAAAGGGACTTTTTTCCTTGTTGCGAAAAATCGTCAGCATCCCTGCGAATATTGATGGGGAGTCTAATGTTTGTACGAATTTTTATACCTCACTGTACCCCCAATAACCCTGTAAATCGACAGGTCGATCTATTGAATGGTTTTCCTAAACCGTTTGTTCAAAATTTCCGAATTAAAAAATAAAGGAGCAAAATTGAATGAACAAAATTGAATGAAAAATTCAATTTTTTTTTTCAAATTTTTCCACAGTTAAGCATCGATTATCCATTAAATTTAAAAATTAAGAAAAAAAAAATTTTTCAAAATTTCAAAAAAATTAAAAAATTAAAATTCAATTTTAAAAAAAAATTTTGGAAAAAATTTGAAAAAAGATCGTTTAAATTTTGAAAAAAATTTTAAAAAATAATTTTTTTTCTTAATTTTTAAATTTTAATGGACAAAAGATGCCTAACTGGAAAAATTTGAAAAAAAAAAATTGAATTTTTCATTCAATTTTGTTCATTCAATTTTGCTCCTTTATTTTTTAATTTTTCCTTGCTCCTCAATTTTTCATTTGAAAAATTGAAAAATTTGGGCAACCAGCCAATGGAAAATATTAGGGAAAACTTTTGCAAAAAAAAAACTAAAATCTAAAAATAGATTATTTTTATTTATCTAATTTATTTACAAACAATAACACAAACTAAACAAAAATATTCATTTTTTCATTCAGTTAGGGCCTCATTAAAATTTAAAATTGTATAGTTCAAATTAATACCGAACAATTCCCGTCCAAATGGTGGTTTACTGGCCGTTTCCAAAAAATAACGACCTTCCCTGAAAAAAACAAAACGAAACTTGTTTATGCGATACAATGAAAAAAATTGCGTTGATCAATACAAACTTTTTGGGTGGTAAAAATCCCATGTATGACGTAACGTTTTCGCATAGATTTACCAAGAACGCGTACTTATTGTAACATTTTGACGATGGAAACGCGTGTGGATGTCGTACCGATTCGCTGTAGTATTGCCAAGCGCGCTGATGTGAACAGAAACCTAAAAGGCAAAAATTACAATTCGAATGGCAAAAGTATACTAAGACTAAAAAAACTCAAAGTTACCAATACTGCTCAGATCATTAAAATTTGGACATCCCGGTTGAATTGTTTTCAGTAGATGACTGTTCGGATAATAGTCCACATGTCCAGTATCAAACGGGTAACCCAAAAAATCTGGATCAGTATGAATCACATCCACCATATCGGCATCGTCTCTTGTCAATTTTGGAATGTTGAACATATTGAGCATAAATATAGGACCAGCCGGATCCAGTGCTGAAATCAAAAAATATTTCTATTAACTATTATTAAACTGTTGAAATTTCAAATTTAAAAACTACCGGTAATTCGTGGTATTCTTCGACTGGTAAAATTTTGATATGTTTTTGCAACAAATCCGGCTATTTGAGCGCCCAATGAATGTCCAACCAGATGAATACCGTCCGGATTCACGCCATATTCTTCTACTAATTGGGACATGTACGTTCCAATAGCTGAACCTTTGATTTAAATTAAAAATTCCATTGGTAAATTTTATTCATCGTATCGTTAGAAATACGGTAGACCGTCATTTAACACGGTTAACGTGGTTTCTTACTCAGATATTGTTAATTAAGTATTTTTTATGTACCTAGACGCTAAAGGCCCTAAACTGTAAGTCAAATTTAATATACGTAAAGTTGACTTAATCCGTGTTTTACGACGGTCTACTGTTGTGGTCGAATTTACCAATGCGTGTAGCATTTTTGGTCGATGAGAAATAACCGCGACACATATCCTGAAACGGGATCAATTTCAACATGTAATTCATCAGTGATGAGGTCTCATTCCCGTCTTCGTAGACTTTTTCGTTCACCAGGTTCGAATAATCGTACACAATCACATTCCACTCGCGTTCTGACATCATATAACTGGAGACAATGGATCGAGTGGATTCACGTTCCGACGATTCGGTCCATCCGTGAAAGTAAAATATTGATGGTCGGCTTAGATTAAAATATTTCGACTCGACCAATTGCAGGGCAGCTTTGTATTTGTACGATGTATATTTATTTTGCCTGGAAACAGTAGCGAAATTGTTTAGTGTTTGGAGCTAAAATAAGATTCTAGACATTTTTTTTCTAAAATCAATAGTTTTCTAGAAAAAAAAATTATTGAAAATCGCAAGTTTTGCGCATTTTTTTTTTAATTAAAATTTTTTTTTCAAAAACTATCGAAAAATTTGTAGGAACATTTTGGTTTGTAAATAATTAATATTGGAAAGGTTTACTTTGTGAAAATCCATATTAAAAAACATGGAATCGTTGCTTTTACGTTACGCCATCCTGATGATGGCGTAATGGCCGAAAGTCGACTCGTGTTTATACGATTTTTGTTGTGAAAACTGACAAAGCAACGATCCCATCTCTTTTTAATTTTGGTTTGTTTTCCGGAGTGATGTGTTTGATTTTAGCAATTTGTTTAAACAAACTTAACCACATTTTCGGGAGACAAGATACACTATCATGTACAGTAATACATTCCGAAAAAGAAAGAATTTACTTATTTATATATTAAACCTTATGCCCTGCCCAGACCTCCTTTAGAACATGAATAAAAAAAATAAAAAATAAAAAAAATAAAAAAGAAAAAAGAAAAAAAAACTACAAAAATCACATTTGATTTACGTAAATTAATTAAAATATGCCTATATTCTGCCGGTTTTAGAGATAAATATAAGTACACTCATTTCTCTTTTTTCACACAATTCACACAATTTCTCTTTTTTCACACAAAAATGTCCTCCGTGGTAAAAAGTAACCTGTGTCTTTCTATGTTTCCGTAACTATTACTATAATTTGTTTATTTTGTTTAGCATATGAATCTGTTCTGCAAAACAGAGAAGGAAATATGATGTTCATTCCAGGTGTTCATATTCCAAACAGAATAAAAATACGTATGAACACCATATTTCCTTCTCTGTTTTGCAGAACAGATTCATAATAAACACAGTAAACAAAATATAAGTAAAGTTTTAAATCGATTGGCAAACGCGGTTGTGGCCTAAAGGCAAATCTTTCTTCCATTCCTCCCTTCCCGGCTATATCTGTGCAAAGTTTGAGACAACTAACCCGGTCTTTTAAGAAACGATTCATCTATCTTCTAATTCACGTAACCCTATTTGAATGAAACCATCCTTAATCAATGAACCGTGTTGATCGAGAACTGGAAGTACTCGTGCAAATATTTCGTTTATATTTAGTAAACCAGAAAAAGCATGAATTATATATCTTACAAATACAAATGATATTTCAATAATATATAAAGATTCGTCGAATAATTCATTTATTAGTTTCGGACTTAACATTCCTTACAAATAGAGAAATTTTATGATTGAATCAAATTCCATGATTCCAATTTATTTCATTTATCTGTTACTTAGATACGCCAACGTTATTATTCTTATACCAATTAGATTTATGAAAATATGCTTTGCCCTTAATCAAATAGATATTTGCTTAGGTGGGACAAAATGACAAATCATATGTGAATATTTCTGAAAATTATTAAAATGGCTAATTCCGTGGATGTTGTTGAAATTTTATCAACGAATAATCACGAATATACACGATGATAATTAACCTTTCAGAGTTGCTGTATATTTAAGAGCGGTTTAGATTCGTTTTCAATCCAGTTCCGGTACTGTACTCAAACCATCTTCGATTCTGGTTCAGTTGAAGTAGGTCGAAGATGGATTTGGTACCGACTGTTTCGAAATTTAAACGATGCGTTGTTCGTTTTGAGAACGCCAAATCCAGTTTCCGTCAAACCTATTTAACATTTTCAAAACCGTCAATTAACCCTAGAATCATACGTTGGTCTACGAGAAACGTTAATCATATATCGACGTCGTTTTGACGGATGGACTTTTTACGGAGAGTTTTAGAGTTTATTTACAAAAAACATTTTTTTTACATAACAATACTACAAAAGCGAACAAAATATTTAAAAAAATTGAATTTGGAAAAATTTCTTAATGTAAATATTTATTAATTTTTTTAATCTTTTTATCAAAGCATATTTTCATTATAAAAATTATAAAAGTTGTAGTTCCAGTACGCGGGCAGACGAACGTGGCTGAATGTACTTCAGTAACGTTTACAATGATTTCTGAATAGCAAAAGACTTCCATAAAAAAAAGGTGCAGTGATAGTTACCGGAAAAACTTTTTTGAAAATTAATCTGCAAACCGATTTTTTTGATTCAAAAACAGTCGAATTTCCCTTTAGAGATTAAGTAACCACTAATTTAAAAAAAAAAAAAAACTCAGATTTACTTAATTATTATCGTAAATTAAAATTGACTAATTACAAATTTTGTTTTCTTGTTGATTTTATTTTCCAACTATTCAAAAAAAGTTAATTTTTTGAAATAAGTTTTTATCATGTATGGTCTTCGATATGTTCAGGGATTCCCTCATTAGCAATGCATCAAAAAAAAAAAAAAATGTTATTTCACAAACTCTAAGTCAGAATCAATATTGGAAATGGCTCTAATGTGTCAAACCCCCTAAAACCCCCCTGATTTCCCACCATAATTCTCCATTTAAATCACCCAAAATCGATACGTACGAATAGATCCGTATGAATATATTATCCGTAATGTCATCCGCAAAATCGAACTGATAATTCAGATCGAAAATTGCTTGCACCTCAATCCCGCCATAACCGAACACAAAAATCACAATCAACACAATATTGCACAATAATTGATTGATCATAATTTTATTGTTACAATTAACACGAAAAAAGTGCACATATCAGTTCGTGTGCCTACCGCAAATACCAAACCGGCAAATACGGTTTTTATATAAAAAAAAAATTTTTTTAAAAATTGATTGCATTTGCATAGATACCCTTATCGAAAACACTGTGTAATTTTTTATTAATTGTTTACATAAATCTTTTTTTTTTTAAATAAAACACCTAATTAAATAAATCAGTATTTTATACTAACACGTTGATTGATCAAAATTTTTATCACCGGAATATAATTAGAAATTTTATTGGCGTTCTAGGTTAGTCCTGATAAACATTGAGGGTAACAAGGACAGTTTGTTCTCTTGCGGTATTGTGTATGCAAGTGGCCCAGTGACAATGCAATTGAAATTGCAGTAACCTCCATCGAGGATCAACCTTCAAAATTTTAATTTACACGTATTTTTTTATTTTTGATTAAAAAAGAAATTGTTTATTTTATTTAACGCTTCCGCTTGATTTTTACATTTTATCGCCTTAAATTAAAACTTGCGGATTCTCCAAAATTCAATACACCGATATTAAAAGATATTAAAACGGTCAGTGTAGGAGTTTTGGTCTTGAAAAAAACTGAATTTTTCTGTGTGGCAATCATTTCGGCTGAATAAAAATTTTGAAAATATAGCAAAAACTGTTTTTATGCGATCCTTTTTATGCAACTTTTAATTTTGCATGATGTGAAAGGAAAATAAAATACCCCTGTCGCAGCATCCTGCATAATATGACGGATTTCCGTTTATAAAAAATTGTTTTTCTCGGAAACTAGTTGACATAGAAAAATAGTTTAAAGACCTTTTTTATATAATTTTTTCTACTCTTTTAAATGATGTGAAAAAATTTAGCAAAAATTTTTAAATAAGTGGAAATTTTGGCAAAAACTAATTTTTTACAAGAACAAAAATCATGTTCCTGGCATCCGACGTGTTTGGCTGACGAACTCATTCAAGGGTTTGGGACTTCCAATGTTTTCACCAAATTTCGTAAAAATTGGATACTTTGTTTGAGAGTTATCGCGCGGAAACACATATTAGTGAATATTATATTCGGTTTCTAGGGACCTCAAAACAAATTTCTGCCATAGTCCCGGGCTCAAGTCGCGTCATGACAGTGGCTATAATAGTTGAATTCCATTCTGGAAATTCGCTAAAAAAGTATGAAAGAACATTAATTTGCGATAAAATTACTTAATGATTGTTTTTAAGCATTTAATCAGTACATTGTATAAGAATATAAGTTATTGCAACATCAGGGCCGGATTAACCCTCGACACCGTGAAAAATGCCGCCCCTACATTTAAAAAAATGAGCTTGAAAAGAAGAAAATCGTAATTTTTCCTACTTTTTTTTTAACTGACGAACAAATCGAAAAAACGTCAATTACAAATTTTGCCGCCCTGTTTTCAAAATCTTCCGCCCCTGCCCTGTGCATCATTCGTTACATATATTTATTTTTCGCAATTTTTTCGCAACTTCTAAGGGAATCGTGAGCCAATGCACCACATAAGAAAATTTTTGGAGCGAACCATATTTTTTATAGCTATTTATGTACTCCCTGAGTAAAAAAAAGGGTGTGTTATATGTTACAGACTTTAAAAATTTCAAAAATCAGAATCACCCAAAAATTTTGTTTTAAATTACAAAATTTCTCCACGTCATCATCCGTCATAATCGAACATTACACCCTCTACTAAATTTACCCAATCTACCCCACTTGACAGACGTGGACTAGTCTCACGGTACAAATTAATTTGCACGACACTAATTATTTCTGTAAAATAATTAATAAATCGATTAATTAGCGTAAAAAAAACAACAACCAAACAAATGATATAAAGGTGGTAACAAAGTAGTGAAAAAAAAAAACTGAATTCGACTTTAAATTGAAAACCATACGTTTATAGTTGAATGTTTATTGAAAGTATATATTATAGGGCACACCCTTCATTAGCAAATGGTAAAGTCAATTAGGGTGTTGTTTGAACACAAACAAACAAATAAACGATCCCTTATTATGCATTTTCTATCATCATTTCCAGTAACCAGTAACTTTTCACGGTAAAAGTGCAATAGCGATCATATTTTCACTTGAATGATTTGAAAATTTTCAACAGAACAGGTGAACGGAATGATATTAATTAATTATCAGAAAATGAATGTTACCTTAACACCACCCAACCCATCTGTCTCATATCGGGATCGTTACATTATCATATTATTGTTTCAAATCTCATTTATTACAGTAAAACGTCTTTAAACACAAATATGCTAAGGTTATATCTATTAACATAATATGTTTAGGTTTCGTGTTAAAATCAACTACACAATTTACCATAATATATCGCAACCTTTTTGTTCGAAAAAAAACAAAACTTGGAAGGGGGAGGGCGTATGGCCATATATTATATTCTGTTTAAAATTAACGAATGGCTTTTAAACATTTTTCTAATGCTTAAAAAAGTGTCAGTATTTATCGGAATTATATAATCGGCTAAGTGGTCGAAAAACCATTTTTAATATTAAATATAAATGTAATTATCGAAAACTGATAATCGTCTTATGCCACCCTATATGTGACCGGTCCGTACTGAAGACTGAAAAAAGTTGGTTAAAAATTAACTTTGACATTAAATAGACGAAAGAAATACAATATCCCGAAAACTGTTAAAAAATTCTAACTACTGACTATGAAATCCTGACTCAGTGCGTGTTTATCACGCCCTTGTTGAATTTTTTCATATGCACATAACATCCTAAATAATGCTTCGATTCTTAGAAAATTTTGTGAAAATATTCTTAATATGATTTATTTAAAAAAAAATTAAATTACATGGGAGCGAAGTTTGTCTGTATTTATTTAATTAAATACAAAACATAATATGCATATTTATATCCTGATCCTGTATCCATGCACGCGTAGGATATTCAGTTGCCTGTGTGTGGTAGTCATCCGAGTACAGGCAACTATTATCCAGCCGATGGTAAACACAGCAAAAATTGCAAGAGACTACATACAATATATGGATAAATATATGCTATTCGGATTGTTATACGTCATACACTTCAAATACACGTTATCACATGTAGAGAAATTTTTATTTTTTCTTGGGATTGGTACAAAAAACTGATTAATTTTGTGTCTATTACTGGATTCAAGATACATTAAAACTCTGCATACATATCCGCTTGTATCTGCAGATATCTTAAAATATCACATCTGCAACAACCCGTACCATTAGCGTATATTTACCCATATACAAGATATACATAATTGACATTATAGCAAGCAGACTGGAGAGATGTTTGTTACACAGAAAAAGAAAATTACCATAGAAACTCCCTCAAATAATGACGATTTGTATAATAAAATATTATTCATTTCAATATTATAATAATCAGTAGAAAATTTATTTTAATAAAAGGTCTTAAAGTATGTTGCCTGTGGTCTCGCCTCGCTCGCATCATTATTTTGTATCGTCAATTTGGTTTTGTGTGATCTTTATTTGCTAAAAATTTTGAATGATTTTCCTTTGTTTTAATTCTACGAAGTTCATTTCGAAAAGGTGACTCGAGACACAGTAAAAGCTCCCTAATCTTGACAAGCATGTCCAAGACCATTCTCTAGTCGTGACATTCCCACTATTTACTACTCCTATGCGCACTGAATGCGCAACATACGTAATTTAAATCTAAAAAAACCCGCAAAGAAATTTTACTTTGGACGGTTTACAAGTGCGCCGTGCGTGAGTCACGCACTAGCCGTCCTTAACACTTTCCGTCGTTAATGAAGCTATAAGGTCTACTCAGGGTCATTGATCCTAAGTAGCCCTAAAAAGAGATAGGTAGAGAAGGATAACAAATATACGCTATACGCGTCATTAATTACGAATTTAATTGGTTTCTGAAGAATCATGGTGGGAGAAAATATTGTCAACAGTAGAGAAATTATCCAAGATTAGAGAGACAGCAAGTTTATGGAACGCAAATTTACGGGGCTTCTACTGTAAACACATAACCATTAATTTTGTTGCAGAAATACAAAAATATCCTAACTATAAAATATGATTTTAAGGACTCAAAAATTACTCTGGTCTCAAACTTTTGGTTGAGATCGTCCGTTCAGAACAACCTTAAACAAAATGAAACTGTCTGTATCCAAGTTGAGTTAGTCTATGATCAACAATTCTAATTTTTTCAAACTACCTTTTTCGGCCTTATCAAACATGAAAACCAAATCGGATGAATTTCGACCATCGAAAAAATTGTTTTTCAATTGAAACCAATCAATAAAATCGACAATAATCAGATTATAATATTCTCTCCGGCATAAACTAATAATTTTACATTATATGTAGGTATCGAACATATTTTCTAAATGCCTGATTATAGAGATATTTAGGGGTGCGTTGTCAGTAAGGGGTCACTAGATTTGGAAAATGAAGTGTAACCATCAAACTAGTGACTAGTAGTTCGACAGTATAACAGTAGGGTTCGTTAAAAGGTATGTAGGGTGATTATTTCGTTTATATATTCCGTCGTCAGAAAAAAATTAAAAATATTATTTGAGTACTAACATATTTTAAAGACCGTACTTAACCCGTTTATGCCCAAGTTAATTTTTTTTTTCAAATTTCGTTTCCCTCTTAGTATTTTGGTATTTTGGGTGTAAATAAGAAGTTTTTATTGTTTTTAAATTTTTTTACTTATATTTATAAAAATTATAGTACGTAAACAAATGTCGACAGTGGGTACGTAAATGTCAACAAGATCGATCATGAGTGTGAACTGGTTTGTAAATGCACAAAAAATATAATTTTTTAATTAATATTAACAAAAAAATATGTGCTATGGACAAAAAGCAGCAAAAAGTGGACAAATTGAAAAGTGTATTAGCCATGTAATGGGGTATTTGACAGTAGTTGAAAAAATATCTATTTTTATTTTTAAATAATTACTCGAGTCATAATGATACTGAATATTGCTTTTTTACAGGTTATTTCATTCAAAAATATAAAAATTTTAATTAAATAAAATTACAAAATTTACGTTAAAAATGACGTAATCAAAAACATCAAGCAAAAGCAGCTTACGTCACAAGCTCGTTCAAATATGTAGGTATTATATTGTAGTTAGGAAAAAAATTGTTTACTTTTTTGGTAACTATGAAAGAAATTTTTCATTAGGTATTAATTTTCATTACTAGACCTACTACTATTACTTAATATTTTAGAGCCAATGACGTCATACGATTTGAAAGAGACAGAACGTATCGTTTTGATGATCTTTTTAAAAACTGAAATTTTATCGGTAATTTTTATTAAAAATATAGTACAAAATAATTTAAAAATACGTATTATGAGTTTAGTAAGAAGTAATAAACACACTAAGATGGTTTTTAAAAAATTGTCAAATATCCCATTATGAAAAACTAACAATTATTTACAAAAAGTAAAAATTTCATAAATGATTCCAAAATACTACAATAAATACAGTTCCATCATTTGAAAAAAAATGGCGCCAAACGGCATAGTGGTGTAGTAGGGATACCAACGTGATACAAAATAATACCCTCGGCTGTCAGTGTCCGACTGCGCCCAAAATGAAAATTCTCAAAGTTAATGTCGACAAATATCGACTATGGTCACAAATGCGTTAAACAGTAAATCGTCTTGTCTGCTGTTGTCCAGTTTGTAAAATTTAAGTCGTGTTCAGGACCGTATTTAAACAGAAATGTCTTTGTTTTAATACTGTCGTTCAGCCAATTTTCGAATCATGAAAGACGATTCCGTAATTATTTTATTTGAATTGATTCCACTGAACTCTTCAGTATGAGAGTCGCGAATTAAACGCGCACCAATTGAGCCGAAAAAATGGTTAAGGACTAAAACGAAAAATTTTGTTTTTAGCACATTCACTAAGCTAGTATACACGAATCCGATGCAAGGACGATGTAGAAGCGTGAACACGCACATGAAACCACTGGTAACGTACTTTTTAAACCAAATATTCCCATTATGCTGAGCTTATTGTACAATTTTACACGACGGAGACGAAGCCCGTACCCATTTCCCCGCACGGACGCTTGATGTATATATATATATATATATATATATATATATATATATATATATATATATATATATATATATATATATATATATATATATATATATATGTTACATAACCAGTTGTGTGTCGTTGCTCCACTGTATTATACTGTTCATTCGTTTAATCGAAAATGTAATGTCTAAAATAATGGACATTAGAACAGACAGTTTTCAGGTAAACTAATGCATCTCCAATGTAAACTTTTCATTCGGAAATATACTAGAAAAACATGATAGTATAAACATACATAAAATGGCTGGCTACATGTTTGTAGTATTCATCGAAAATAAAATAATTGAAGGGATCTAATTTTAGTAGAGTTTCGATGAAATATATGTATGAATTTGTTTAAGGCGGGAGGGTCTTTCAGAACTTTGAAATTTTTCATTTTTTGTTTTGCTTTAAAAGTTCATTTGAACCTTAAGGAATATATTTCCAATGTTTTAATTCCAACAGAAAGATTATCTTAGATAACGATAAACTGCTTTTAACTCCACTTTTCAAGCACGAAAACTTTTTAATAGCGTTTTTCTCAAAACAGGTTTTTTTCCGCGTCGTGGAACATAACTTAAAAAGTTATTAAGGTATTAACTTGAAATTTTGTACAGATATTCTTTAAGATATTGGCCTTTGCATATACATAAAATTTTGCATAAATTATTACTATAAATATTGTTTATTAAAAAAAAAGTGACATTTTTTTCATTTTGAGTTGAAATTGTGAAAAAACAAATTTTCTCGTCAGAAATAGGTATATGCAATTTTTTTTGTCCGATTGAATTCAGTTGATTACAAGAGGCTGGGCATACCACGGCGCAAATTAAAAGAGTCAACTTGGAACAGCTGTAGCGCCGCCATTTTTTCTTTTTTCTGCATAAAAATTTATGAGTGAATACACCATAACATGTACTATACTATGTAACTTCATTTGATACAATAAATGTATCCAGTTTCTTAAAAAAAATTATTAAAAAACCTCTTGTCTGGAGGACCCTCCCCCCTTAATATTGATTTAAGGATAGAATATTTCGTGCTTTTATTTAATATTAATAGTAGTCTTTAATTTGTTAATAATTTGATTATTTGAACCTTTTATTTAAAAAAAAAAATCAACAATAGTTTTTAAAAAAAAAAACGACACTGTCTTTTAAATTGCGGTCAAGTGCGAATAGACCACATCGTGCGATGACAGAAATCACGAATACATAAGACTTTCGTTGTATGTGCCACGAAATACTAAAAAAAAAATCTGGCATTGAAGTTTCATGTTGATTCTACTACTAATCTCTATTCAGGGGGGAGCCATAATCCCCATAATCACCCGCCTATATCCACTCTTGATCTGTAGTTTACGATTTTCATAATTTTAACCAAATGAAGTCATATATAACCTACCGCGAAAATATTTTGCACACAAAAATCAAACTGTACAAATTTAAATTCGTTTGATCTGGCCAATTGAATTGAAACGGATTTAATAATATGCAATATTCATTGCACTACAACATGGAAAGTTTATTGGATCTAAATATTGAAACATGAATACACCATAATCATAAACATCAACAAATTTTGAACACCACCGTTAAATATTCGACATATTCGATAAACTAGTAATATTAGATTTAGACGATATCGATTTCGATGATATAGGCACTATTTAAATTATTAATAGACCTTTAACTAGAATAAATTGTATCAATTGACATGACATTAAAGAAGTATTCTAGTCTAGGGATTTTTTTGAAATTCGATTTTTTTCTTGTTTCATTTTCTGAAAGTATAGACCTTTAAATATGTGTCGTCAAAAGGAATTTTTTCTCGAAACTACATTTTTCTCACCCCTGAACCGTTAAACATAGTGGATGCCAGCCAAAAGAAACTTACTTTCCCGGTTGTAACAGCTACGAACCGTTTTTTTTTAATTACCACTGAAAAGTATAGGACGTCGAGGTACGGGGGTACAAGGATGTTTCGCTTTCATTTTCAAATTTTCAATGACAAACAGCCAGCGCTTCGTATGAAAAAATTTTACAAAAATGTTAAAAAAAATTGAAGGGGACAAAAAAATATATCGAAAAAAACTGATAAATCAGAAACTAAGATCAAAGAGAAACCAGACGCAATCACATCAATTCATTATACAATCAGCTTCAAAAATATTCGATCGTCTACATTCAAAATTTTATTCAATTCTAGACTGGTATCTTCGGTAACACGATATTGACTAATACGCTTATGTTAGTCTTGTAAGCCAAAAACTATAATACACACTTTAGATTTTCTGTTCCAATAAAGTTCCAATAAAATCCTTTATATATGTGTTCGGAAGGAAACACTTGCAGAAAAGAATTAAAAATGATCGTGCTGAAAAAAGTCAAATGTTTTTTTTATCCTTTTTTGTAAGAGGGTAAAAGACTTTTTTTTTAAAAATAGTACATAAAAAGTTTTGAATTGTCCAATATCGAACAATGGCACCAAGTTCGGAGGCAGCCGACTGATTAGAATTCGACATTTCACTAGACCAAAAGATGTAGTTTCGAGAAAAACACATTTTAAAGTTTTGAATAGTATTCCAAATAGCCGCAATAGTCTAAATGTGCAATTTATTTCTGAGACGGCGTAATTACTGCCGATGTAATATTGAAAATTTCAAAAATTTCCGTTTGAAAACATGGTGAATATTATTTTTGTAACCGATTATACTTATTTGTAAGTGTCATTTGAATGGAGTGAATGATTGACTCGGTTGGTTCGTGATGCTGCATTAGACGTGCGACTACAATTCGAGTTTTCGCGTTCATTTTCACCATCAAAGAAAAAAATGTTATATTGCTTCTTATTATCATTTTTCCTGTCAAAAGAAGTATTTTTTTTTTAAATTTTTTTCCATGCATTTCGTTAATAATTATCACTTCCTTTTTGCAATATAAAGACAAAAATTAATTAAAAAATATTAATCACACAAATAATGAGAAACGCAACAACAAAAAAACCAACCTCAATTGAGGGTATTCGATGAAACGAATATCTATTTTGAGGCTTTATTTATTGAAGGTATTGAAACTAAACAATAATTTTAAAGAGTTGAAACTACAGTTAAATAATAAAACACTTTACTTTCCAAAAATACCACTTTTACTGTGTGGTAAACTCTGATGACATGTTTCGGTCAATATGACCATTATCAGACAAGTCTACACCAATACCTCAATTTGCGTCGTGGTTATGTTCCAAAAAAACACGAAGCAAATTGAAATGATGCAAAGTGAATTATGATTTTCTATAGCAAACCACGTAAAGATCGAAGATAGGTTTCAGGGTTACGAAAATACTACTTTTAAAAAGAAAATTTAACAAAGTGAACATTTAAAAAACAATAATAATATAAAATTTTATTACATACATACAAAAAACAAATTCAATTAAAACTAAACAAACATCAATATTTGTATATCAGTTTGTTTCAAAATTTAAAACGACGTACAATACATTTAGCATGTGATAACCACCATATAATCCGGCAGTATGGATTTCGTCTATTTAACCATCTATTATCAATCTTTATTACAACATCAATAGATACATATCCATCATATTACAACAAAGTCGTGTCATCTTTCAGAAAATCTAACGACGCACAGTGAAAATTAGTACTAATTCAGCAGCGACGCAACTTCGAAAAAACGCAAACCGAAACGACGCAAAGCAAGGTATTGGTGTACTTGTTTTCTATTGCGCTAAAAAAAAAAACACAGTTTATGACACACAGTATTAACATAATACGAAGTGGTTTATAACGATTTATAGGTCACATCTATTTATCAGTACTAAATTACAACAAAGACTAAAATTTTTAGTTATCGCGGAAAATGATTGAATTGTATACATAATCGGTTTGTGTACTATACAACGAATAATTAAATAATTAATTAATTAATTAACACAAAAAATTTTAATCGTTAATTTTTATTTATCAAAACAAAGGTTTCGTTTGTTTGCAATCGACAGGATGGTATTTATCAGAAAAATATTCAGATCACGGCGGCGATGTACATTGAATAATTATTGATTTTTTTTGTATATAATTACATTCGCATATGTTCTATTAATAGGTACTAAACTAATTTTCGAAATATTTTCTAAATGAACAGACGTTGGTACCGTATGCATTAAGAGTGAAACTTCCTAATGTGCAAAAAAATCGAATCGAACTCATGTTAGGGTTCAGAAATAATTTCGTCATGTCTGACGTATGCCATATATGTGTCGCCTAGTAGCAAAATTTACATATGCCCCTTAACATTTTTTGTTGTAATTTTAACTGCTTACTAAAGAAATCTGCAACTGAAATATAACATAATTTTCAAATCCTACTAAAATTACATTGAAAACTTTACAAATCCTGCTAAATACCCATACATAACCTATATTTTAGATTTTAACCGTTCAAATTTTAATTTTTCCACTGACATGCGGGACGTACGAAGTATAAAATTATGTTTTCACGTAAAATTTGTATTTTAGTACTTATCTAAAATTTTAAATAATGAAAACGTAGATGTAAATGAATTACTAAGTAAGCACTTTGGTTTTAAGTGACAAAATGAAAATAGTATCGTCTAACCCTGATACATCCAATATTGCTGAATCAAGTTTTTTTAAATAAATTTCCCTTATAATTTCTGTTTTAACACGCGCTTTATATAAATGTTACTATCAAAACCTACTAAATCCAAATAATTTTAATTAAAAAAGGGGTAAAACGATAATTTTGTTTTTTGATAATAGTACTAATCATCTTTTTGACCTTGTTAGTTAATATAATTATGACCTTGTAATCGAAAAATTAATTTTGAACTGAGTTATGGTTTTTTGCGATTTCCCACGATCTTTATAAAGTGGAATTTGTAGATTTTAATACTAGGCAACTCATATGTATCTCTCAAGTTACAACGTTATGATTAATAACCCAGATATGTACCTAATCGTCTTCACTGCAAATCAATAATAAAAAATTTTTTACAATATTAAAAATTAAAAAATAATATTGCGAACAATTTTATGGAAAGCTATAACAATTTTTATCGTGGCGTAGCAACATTTTATTGATTAGTAAATGTGCACATACACGTAATGTAACAAGGCAGAGGTAGAGGTAAGAGGCCCATTAACAATGAGAAGCGAAAGAAATCTGTTCTTGAAAAAAAAAAAACTAAGGGAAAGTAAAAGTAGGGTACACAGTCCTTTATGTTGTATATAAAATAAGGAGTAACAAGGGATGTTGTTCACACCTTCCCTCTTCAGCGGCATTACGGAAAATCATACTTTACAAAACATATCTACAACTTTTACAACGAACGCGCCAAACGATAGACACTACTGGGAATAAGTAAGATATGTATCTATTAGTGGTGTTTCATTATTATTTAATAAAATCAATATATTATTTTCTAGTGTGTGAGAAATTATTAATTTTATAATGAGTGTTTGAGATCCGTAGTTATTTTACTACCATTAATATCGTTAGGGACCATTCGATACAAGTATGTCAGTGAAAAATCGTTACCGTTAATTGTGATATCATGTAGCGGATACAGGAGGTATCATGAAGCGGATTAAGAGCGGATACAGGCGCTTGGTCAAGTTTCTTAAAATTTTACGAATTATAAATTTTCAAAAATGTTTTAGGCACGTAAGACCACTAGAAAACAGATTTCCAGAAAAGGAATTCGATCATTTTGATAGCAAAAATGAAAAATTCACACTCAAATTACCCTTATAAAACCAATCACTCTGATTCAAATCACTTCAATAGGACTTGCTTTGAGCGAAAGAGAATTTTTTGATTTAGTGACGTCATCAAGTTTACAAAAGTTTTCCAATTCCTTAAAAACCGCAAGTAAAATGGGAAAAAATTATTGTTTTTGGAAGTCGTTGCAATGTCAAAAAAGCATTATGGAACCTCCTAATCTGGTCGTAGTAATTATACTCAGAACATCGCAAATTTGTTACAGAATCTACAATGTATCGATTCCTATCCACCCCCATAGTTGATTTCCTACAATAAATTTAAACTTTTTTAATCAGTGTACTACTAGTCAATCTACTCTAAGGTATACAAATATTTTCAACATAAAAAATGATCACAATTTTTAGGTTATGGTGCATTTTGTGTTATATTTATTTGATTAGAGTGAGATATGAATATAAAAACGAAACAAACAAACAAAATACAAAGCGTGTAATACGTGTAATACACATGCATATTGATGTGACAAGTTTAAAGCATCCTGTAAAGATTGAGGGTGTCAGTCGGTGAGAATTGAAGTTCTCCAGTATTCATCTGTCAGTCATAAAGACACTTCCTTTACGTCTCCAACACCAAACGATGGCTTCTCAACCTTCTCTCAATTCACTTCGTACACAAAACGGAGAGAAGCTTACTTATTATTTACCCCAGTAGTCCAAAGGTATGCCATATTGAAACTTATTCGTGACAGTTTACTGATATACCATACCACATACGATATCGTTTCCGTTGCGAATATAAAACTCCTGTCAAATGGGATACAATATAAATACATGATTCTTTGTTTCTCCTTTCTATTAAGATAACGATACTAATAAAAAATATCTCCTGGACGTATCATTACTGTGATATCCAAAGAGTTACAGTTATTATGTACAGTAAAAATTTCCTTGAGTTTTTTTTTTTTTTTTAAATTTCCACTAAATGAAAATTAAAAATTTTACGTCTGTTTTATTCTAACGATTTTTTATTGCATCTGTAATATAAATTTAATATAAAATACACTTTCAAAATTATGTACAAATGTATATAAAAAAATATTCTATCGTAATAGAACAAGAAAAATAGCTGGTAAAATCTTTTCGTTTTCGTCGGCCTTAGGATGGAAAATAAACTACCTACTGGGTTACAATCAGTTTGATATTGTGTACATTGATTTGTTGTGAATTCACACGGTATACTTTTAAAAAGTTCAATCGAAATGACTATAAAAATGTTAAAATTACTTCAAAAATTTGAACTCCTTTCTTATCATCTAAACTTTACAAAATTTTCCGTTAATCGTACATTATTAATTTTCTCAAAAATTTTAGGAAGAAATTATAAGGAAAATTTGTAGTAGTTTTAAAGAACTGAACTTATTTAGTATTTTATGTATTCTTAGGAAGAAGAAAATGGAAAATGTTTACAAACAATGAAGAATGAAAATGTATTATAGAGATATATGTTGCAAGAATATTTCTAAATATGTTTTAGCAGTAGTCTAAAGTTTGATACTTTAAACGATTAGTTAAACATTAGTCGTACCAAAATCCAAAAAAATTGATCGTCTTAACTAAACATTATGATCACTTACAATCAGTTGGCGTTTTATAATATTATACATATTATACGGTATTGTATAGTGTTTATTCACAAGCATATCTGTCTTATATGAAACTACATAACGCGCACACAAACGCAAACGGGGAAAACGGTGAAGGTGTTTTAAAAATATGTATTCATACAAAAATATTAAGATGTTATACATACACTCGTTAATCGTTAGTGTGGTATAAATCTCGATGTTATGTTGGCACTACTGGATTACAAACCTACCTTTAGTTTTTTTTTAATTCTTTTATATATTTTTTATAAAAAAAAAAAATCTATGTAATATAATAAATTCCTGTTTATAATATTATTTAGTGGATTTACCACTATTCAGAAGGGCGCTATTGTCTTAAGTGTGTAAAAGGTATAATAGGAGTTTTGTCGATGGTTGGTTTTTTTTTTATTTTCAAACAAATTTATATGTAAAACAAAAACATATTTAAAGGTGTAATTTTTTTGAAAATAATCCATTGGTTGCTATAACATAAAATAAATATTTGAAAAATTTTATTCTTTCTTTGAAGTTTTAGTCGCGTACCCGATTAAAATATTATGTCCGTAACTGTAATTGTTGCAATCAAATTTTTAAATTTCTATCAGAAATATAATTTTATGTTGAAACTATTAAATAAGTTTTCTGTAACTTTTGTTTTAGCGAATTTCCAGAATGGAATTCAGCTATTACAGCCACTGTCATGACGCGACCTGAGCCCGGGACTATGGCAGAAATTTGTTTTTAGGTCTTTATATATATATATATATATATATATATATATATATATATATATATATATATATATATATATATATATATCCGCGCGATAACTCTCGAACGAAGTATCCAATTTTTGCGAAACTTGGTGAGAACATTGAAAGTCCCAAACCCTTGGATGAGTTCGTCAGCCAGACACGTCGAATGCCAGGAACATGGTTTTTGTTCTTGCAAAAAATTAGTTTTTTGCCAAAATTTCCACTTATTCAAAAATTTTTGCGAAATTTTTTTACACCATTTAAAAGAAAAGAAACAACTACATAAAAAAGGTCTTTAAACTTTTTTTTCTATTTCAACTAGTTTCCGAGAAAAACTAATTTTTATAAACGTAAATTCGCTATGTTATGCAGGATGCTGCGACAGAGGTATTTAATTTTGTTGAAAACTGAAAATGATCGTAAAAATCTAGGTACATCCCGTACAGGGACGGATCCAGCTCTCAAATTGGGATGGGGTCACGTTTTTTAAAGAGGTTTTTAGGACACACAAAATAATTCCCTAATATAATGTACTGTAATAAACATATTTAAATTTCGTGAATTTTACCAAAAAATACTTTAACTACAGAACCCTTTCGTGAAATTTTTGACACACTCTTGACCGATTTTATTTCGAATACATTTGTAATGTTGCAAACGAATTTTAATAACGTGTATGTGTTGTCCATTAGCTATCATTAGTGATTGCAGTGATCCCAAAAGATTACCATTAAGCTAATTGTAATTGTGATTGTAAAGAGTTACAGTTATTCTGCAATTATCTTTTTCAATTGCCATTATTAAGAGATTAATATATAACTTATTTGCCGGATATAGACCAGAGTTTGTATCTATTAAAATATTAACGCCTGTGGCCATTTCAGTTTAACAATATAGTTTACAAATAACACAATTGGTAAACGTTAATACGTTCAATGTGTATGTCTATGATTCGAGAACTAAAACCGTTCAAATATTAAAATACGTGGATATTGTATATTCGTTAATTTGCTAATCTACCGAGTGAGACATTGCGAATGGCACATAGAGTAATTAGAAAATAATGACTGATTTTTGTTCAAAAATTCGCCAGGAGCTCATTAAGTCAGCAGTTCCTTTTGGTTGAGAATTGTCCGGTTTTGTCCTGAACCAATCCGGCTAAAAATGGGAAAAGTTCTGACAAAGTTTAACTTTTTTTTTTTAAAAAAAAGTTAACGTCCTAATAATTCATGCTGAGTACAACATCAAAATGCATAAAATGCAATTCAATATATCAAAATTGCAAATATGTAAGCATACATATCGCGTGTACTCTTTCTCAACCTCGTATATCAAAAACTGCATGTGTTAGGACACACAAAAAACATAAAATATTGTTATATATATATATATATATATATATATATATATATATATATATATATATATATATATATATATATATATATATATATATATATATGTAAGTAGCCAACATCAAAGTGTGTAATTAGCATAAATCTTAAGTTCATAATGATGAAAACACAGATTTAAATACGTTTTTTTTGTGTCTCCAAAAATTGGGACTTTTCAGATACGAGGTTGAGAAAGAGTACGCGCGAATTATGTTCAGTTGCGATTTTTTTTTTGCGAGAATAACCAAAACAATAAAAACAACTATTTCGCTATTGTATGGAGAAAAAGAATTTCAAAAACGTTAATTTATTTTGTAATTGTTCTAAAAGTATGAAAACATTATCTATTACTATATTATTATATACTACATTGCATATGTATGAAGGTACACACGGTGCTGCTATTACACGATTAATAAATTGTAGAAATGGATTTCAAAAATACTCTCAGCTATCTTCGAAAATTTTGTCACACGTAACTGAAATGGATACTTTTTAGAGATTAACACGCAGACAATCATGCGATAATACAGAAAAAACCGTAGCCCGTTCGCTGTCTAGGCCTAATAGGTACGATAGATACCACAGGTCTGCTGCCGCAATATGCATATAATTCACAAAATCATAAAAGAGTAATAATTGAGAAATATTTTTTCTGGCATAACATACACAACACATCTTACATCACGATTGGGCCGTTGGACGTAAACTCCCGTCACAATTCTCTTAACTGACACAAAAAAATAATAATTATGGGCCCATACGAGAGAATTAAAATATGAATAATATGTCATTATATTTGAAAACCGTATAAAACCCGAATTATATGTACAGTTTATTATGGGATAGATAATATTCGTACAACATTACAAACACATAGAGTCCGGTTACGCACCATTGAATTTGATTAACACTGAAATCATAAGTCCGAATAAAGAATGATTTTCTATCTTGATAGCATCCGTGCCATCTATATAGCCGTTCGTACATATGCAATGTATTAGTATCAATCATATATGCAGCTTCACCTTTAAACTTACACTGCTACATAAGCATTTCATGTATGTGTATAAGAGTAACGTTCTAACACAACATATTTATTACATGTTATTCAGGTGTGCATACACCAAACGAGTTGATTTATAGCGATTTCCAATTACAAATAGTAACTTCGGGGATTTTCTAGTTCGATATCCGACACTTGAAATTGTAAAACGTAGTATAGGTTGCTCTTAAGGGAGGAGTTCAAATAAAAAAGCTGCTTGTTAAATTTTTTTTCAAATTGGAAGGGTTTCAAATAGAAAATTTTGTTTTTGAAACATTCATTACTCTTCCCTGGGGGGGGGGGGGGAGGCGGCCCTTTTTCACAAGTTTTTAAGCGTTTACAAGGAACGCCATATCTCAGAAAGTAATGAATATTTTTTAAATATTTTTTCATTATTTTATTCCTAAAGGCCCTGTCCATAAAGCTGAGTATGGGTTTTAGGTAATTTTAAAAATTAACTATAAAATTATAATCCCAAATTTCTAAAAATTATGAAACCCAATTTTTTATTTTAAAAAAATGTTTAAAAATAGTTACAATTGTTCGAATGGAAAAAGCATACTCCACTTTATGCGCAATATGTTTATGAACAAAATTTAAAAAAAAATTAATTTCTATCTTTTCTAGAACTTAAGATATGATTTTCCTTGTCGGGAAAAACACAACTTTCGGGAAACGGTAAAAAACAAAAATAATAACAAAAGAAGCGGTTTACTCACTGTTTATTAAAACTCTCCAGTCCCATACATTGTCCACTCTTGTTCCTTTTTCGTGCATACTATAACTCATGTACACACCAAAACTAAATATTACTGATCAAATCGCGAGGGGGGGGGGGGCGAGCGTTGTCTGGAAAGGAGCAGCAACTTGGCTGTGCAGCGACTCACAAATAAATATTTTTCTACTTGAAAAAAATTTTTTGGCCATGTTTTATATATCACCGTGTTTGTAAAGAACCACAGAACAAAATAAAAACAAAAAACGAGATTCGAAAAAAATTAGTTTATTAGCCGTTTCTGGCGTGAACTCCACCCTTAAGGAGAAAAATACCTTTAGACAGAGTTTTTTTAGGGACATATTTTTTTTTTAGTGTATATAAAAATAGCATTTTTCATTGGAGTGTGTCACTCCACAAGTTTCTAAATGTCGGACGCTCTAGCTGCCGTAATTTTCATCTGAAAAAATCTTAAAAAATATTCCATGTTAAGGGATTATTCAGGGTTGCAGAAAAAAATAAATCGTAATTTTTTTCTCCAGTATTGTTGTTCCTTTGTATCCCAAGAATCGTCAGTTAAAATTTGAAAATGAAATATTGAACAATTGTGTAGTTTTGGAACATGTTTTACTCAAAATAACGTTTTCAAAAACGGGGCACAGGCTGCAGCCCGTACCTTTATATAAATTATAACATAATTTTTTGGGGTCACTACACCTAAAAAAAATTACCCCCTTTTTACAAACAAAAAAAGCAAAAAAAAAACGGCGATTTTTCGATTTTTTTTTCAAAAGCTTACAATTTTTTATTTATCTGAACTGATCACAACTTATTTTCTTCCAAATTCCGTTTGATTTTCTAATTTCTGACCACCCGCTGAAGCCGTGTGCTGTGCGCCATAAGAGATTTTTTTAGGGGGCGTCCATTTTAGCATCACCAGACGGAAAATAAAATTCGGAGAAAAAAATATTGAAAATATGTCTCTTAATTCCACCGTAAGTATTCGACGAAACAATTTTTATGCGGTGTATGTAAATCTTTCCAGTTGTCATTTCATTTTGCTTCATTCTTATAACATTACTTGCCTGTTACATTTCTTTTCTCTTGTCAGACAGACAGATAGACATGCAGGTTTTGTATCAAAATAACCTATAGAGGCTATAGATTTTTAACCTTTTACTGTAGTAATGGGTAGAGAGAATGTGTATAAAAGGGATGAGTTTATATATAAGTATCTTTGTTCAATTTAAATTAAAATATCTATTATCTGTGAAAAATTTATTTTTACACATTTCCAAGGAAATGGGAAAAAAAAATTTGATATTTTCATCGAAATGCAAAATGGAATATATTATTATATAAAGGTCATTTGCATATACGAAACCTATTTTACTTCGATAGATATTCTTTATACATAGTTAACGTCTTTCATTTAATTACACATGAATAAATCGCTGGCATAAACAGGTCATACTGTAATCAAAAACTGATAAAATTAGAGCGTAAACTAAGCGAAATGTTTGTTTTTGTGAGACAAGTTGCATGAATTATCGTAAATCAACCAATCACACTAATTCAAGTCATTTCCACAAAGCTTCAGATACAATGATGCAATCGAAAGTGAATTATAAATTTTCGAAGTCATTCATTCAATTTTTACGAAAATTAAGCGTGTAATATCACTAGAAAAAAGACTTATCAAATTAAATCAAATAATTAAAGCTACTTTCAATAAAGCTACAATTAGAGCTCTATTGCACCCAAACATTTTTCAAGCATGTCCAAGAATTCAAAAATTTTTACATCTTGTAAAAATTTTTTTTCAAAAATGCCTGCTATGAGGGTCACTTTTAAGACGGTCGTTATTTTTACCGAGTATCCCAGTTACTACCCTTAAAATCGTCCTTCCCACGATATTACATGTAATATACTGTCATCTTTGATGACTCAAATAAATTAATGAAAATTCTAATTATATTTTTTTGTTTTCATTTCAGCTTTCGAATCGACAACACGGATCACATAATTGACGTAAATAAAGGCAACGTGCAATTCGAATATGATCAAGTGAACATAATTTGCCCGACATATATGCCCGGGCAGTACGAGGGCGAGCCCGAGAAATACATTATATACAACGTGTCCAAAGAAGAATACGAAACGTGTCGAATCACCAATCCAAATCCCCGTATTATAGCCATTTGTGATAAACCGTTTAAAACTATGTATTTCACCATCACGTTTCGACCGTTCACACCACAACCGGGCGGCCTAGAATTTCTACCAGGAAACGATTATTATTTTATATGTAAGCATTACCGTCCACCTTCCGAGTTTCGACCGAACTAATTCCGATATCGATTTTTGTTTTAGCAACATCTTCAAAGGACGATTTACATCGACGAATCGGCGGTCGATGTTCCACGCACAATATGAAAGTGGTATTCAAAGTTTGTTGCGCCCCAGAGGCGACGTCGGAGAAGGCGAGCACCACGATGTCGGTGCCACGAATACCAACCGCCAACACACCGATGACACGCATCACTTGGCCGGTTTGGCAAACGCCGGGACCAACTTCGCCGGCTGTTACACCGTCAATGATCACAACACCGAAATCAGTGCAGCCACGACCATCGCGAAAACAGATCAACAAGAAGACAGGTATGCAGGATTTTATTGTCTTTCCTTATGCTCAGTAAAATCACTAATAATTCATTCTTTCTTTGTCCAACTACTTGCATATATTTATCTTTTTCTCGCAAGTTTATAGCGGAACATTACAAAACTCTAATTTTTGAATTATTTCGATTAGTATAATAATGTCTAGAATCCAGCACTAGACTATTTTTCAATAATCAATGTCGAACCTTACGAAATTTAAAGTTTCAAATAATCTAATTTTCACATTGAATAAAAGCAAGAAATATTTTATCCAAAGATTTGTGAAAAATTCTGGCTATTGACTAAGAAAATACGTGATTTTGTTAATAATTTTAAATTTTTGAAACTAACATATTGTTACTTTTTTTTCAATAAGTTGATCAATTGAAAATGGCAGTTTAAGTAAATTTTTAATTGAAATAAACATTTTATTTATGATAAAATAGGAAAATTAAGGCTTTTTTTTAGAGTTTGGTAAAATATTCTCCCATAGAACAAATCTTCTTACTGTGTAAATTTAAGTACGAAAACTGTGTGACCAAATGGTAACCGTAGAAATTCCCCCGACGCAGGCTACATAGTTTTATAAACGCTATTAATACATTAAGATAATCTCACTATTCTTCGAAACGTCAATTTCTGAAATGACAATCTTTCAACCTGTTTTCAGACGAATACGACAAACATCCGAACGAAGTGGTGAAAAACGAAGAACTCACCTACAACGAAGCAAGTTCCGTACATCGACAATATAACTTCGGCATAGTTCTACCAGCATACTTCATCATGTCCGTAGGATATCTGATACGCCACCAGTTCCGGTGAATTGGTCCGGCGCGGCGGTTATAAACTAGTTTCTCATCTCTACTACCGGACACGGTGTTTTGTTTTTTTTTTTGCAACATGAAGCTCATCTATTCTCCCCGTGCTCGGTGTGTCTGTATGTGCTTCAAAACTAATTGTTCACCTTCTAACTAGTCCGTAATTTTTAAATGGACAAGACCAGATGAAATTTTTCAGTTTTTTTTTTTTTTTTTTAAATTTTGCTTTTATTTCGTAAACGTTATAAAGACATTAATTTATTATAAACTTTTGTTTACAATAAAAGACAGTTTTTTAATTAGTGTAATTCGTTAAAGACATTTTTGGGTTTTGGAGTAAACGTGATAATAGCTGAATCAAAAATAAAAATTTCATGTTAGCTTTAAATGTTGGAATGAATGGCTGTTTGTCATTATTTTATTTCCAATTTTTTAGCAGTATTTAAAAAAAACAATTTAATTCTTAAAGTGAGATTTTTATTTTCAAAATTGTGATCTTTATTTAAATTAATATTTATAATCTTAAAGATTTTGTATACTATAATCAGAAAATAAAAAAATATAAATTGTTCATATATATAATTATTATAGACTGAGCACACATTCTGATTATTGTATATAAAATAATTTTAAGGATATTTTTAAGGTTATTTTCTTATTCTTTCCCACTATATTTATATCAATTGAAATCAGACAAAGATAAGAAAATAATTTATCGCATATTATAATTTTTTTTATGTTGTGCGCATGTGCGTGCGCGTGAATGAGTGCGGCGTGTGTATGGATGTGATTTTTCAAAATGTATGTACACGAACAACTTAATTAACACGGCACATAGAATATTTATTATTTGAATAAACAAAAAAAAAAAAAACATTTAAGCATCTGTGTGACTTATACAATACTTTATGTAATATCCGTTAATTAAATTGACGTTCAAATAATCAGGAATGTGTTCGATAATTGTTTTACTTTCTAAATTAATTGGGCGCTAAACAAAACATTGATGTCAATTATGTTTAATGGATTTATTGTCGATAATTTTAACAAAACAGCTGAATAAGTTGGGTGCTATTTGAACAATATGTTCAAAATTTGTTTAGACATATTATGTCTATTACAACAACATCGAGATTCCTTTAATAATATTCGACGTAATTTTTTTGCAATTATGGAAATATTTAGCCCCTTTTAATAAGGAAATTTTTATGGTTACTGAAAATCACTTTGAATGATTTGCTTAAAAGCTACAGTATGCAATCTGTTTGAATATCAATGGCCCTAAAACGTGTCCTTGTAGAACACCCCTGTGACATTAGACAGATACAGATTCCTTTTTGAAAATTGTTTTTCGATACTTTATTGGCCAATTAGAGGAGAGACAGACGATAGATTGCATACTATAGTAACAATTAAAGCTTATTTTAATATATTTTTATTCACACAACGACAGAAAATATAATATACATCAACTGTTCTAGGTTTATCTAAACGAATTAATAATAGTGATGAATACGAATGAAAGACAGAGCCACACTTGAACTGCCAAAAAAAAAAAAAATACATAATGTAATACGGTTCTAAACCACACACTAAAATAACATTTTTGTCTATCTAAAATTTAAATCTTTTTGTATATAAATTTAAAAAAAAAAAATTCGAAAGATATTTGTAAAAAGAAATTGGAAAATATTCCAGAAAATTTTAATTCAGAAAAAATTGAAACTTTTTTCAAAAGTCAGTTGTTATTAAATCTAAAAAGAACCGATTTAATGACGGCTGCCTGTTTATAAATTTTTGTATATTTATTGTATATTTATATAATAATTAAGAAAAAGAAAACCTTAAAACCAAATAGGAATATTTAATTGTGTTTAAATTAAAAGTAGAGATTAATGGGGAAAAATTAGATTTTAGAAATATCTGCACACATATGAAAAAAGCACATTATTTAAAAGAAAAATATATATTAAATAATCAAAAATTACGGAAAAAAATGTAATTAATGAATTTTTTTATTAAAAGTCTGTGCAGTAAAAAATAATAAATTTGGTGCAATTAAAAAAAATAAAAAATTGTTTGTTTAATTTTATTTTTTTAAAAATAATTAATATATTTACTGATGTGCGTTCGCGAAAATCCGTTAAGGAATGGTTTCAAATTCGCTGGTTTCAATTTTCATATTGCAAAAATTTTATAAAATATTGTTAAAAGAAAAAATTTCATATCCATGTTTTTAGCACACTTCAGTTTGTTATATCCGCGAAATATGAGAGCGGTTTTTTGTATTGATATAAAAATTTTTTTAAATATATTACATATTTACTTACATGTAGTTAAAAAGATTATTAAAAAATAAAAACCGGAATTTTTTTCGCTACATTTCAAACATTTTTAACTAATCGTGTCTAATCTAAACGATCGATGTATATTTGTCGCAAATCGATGTCAATTTTTATTAACTGTTTAACAAGACTCAATTAAAAACTCATCCCCCTAGTTACGTTCCTTATTCAAAAGGGGGACAACCAACTCGTCAGTAAATCCGTCCAAAAGAAATATTCACCCGAAATTTGGCAATGATTTTCCCCCCAAAAAAAAAAATTATTTCGATAAACCCAGTGTTTAGGGTATTTAGGCTGGATTTTCAAAAAAAAAAAAAAATGCTAGTAGACGGGTCCGTTTGTAAATGTTACCTCAATTATGTATATTACTCATAAACAGTTCTCAAATAACGCTCATCTCAAAAATGTGATCTAGATAAGAACAAACATACAGTCAAGTATGAACAAAAAAGTTCCGTAACCGTTCGAAATACAGTTACCGAGCTGATAGCAGAAATGTTTGAAGATAATTCAAGCAACTCATCTGAATTATTTAGATTTTGGATATGGTATATAACTACAGGTATAGAGGCTTGCCTTTTTTCACCGTACGTCAATTATTTCTACTTTTACGATTTTTTTCCGAAATCTACTAGTATGGCTAAGTTTATGCTACATTTTTGTTTTTATAAAATATTTAATGACGTCATGTGCCAGCCACCCGTAAATGTGTTCACCAGCAAAGCGTACCTTATTCATAAAATATGCCTATGGTTATAATATCGTCCATTATGACTTTACACTTATGCCGTTCGGTTTAGTTACAACACCCGTCCGGCCGCCATTTCTCTTCAAACATTTCACTTAACTGTCTGTACAGAATATATCTTGAATGTCCGTCTCTATATTCACAACTCAGTGTTGAATGTTAAAGTATAAAATTTTTAAATCACCTGAATTGTTCAAATTTCAATAACCAATAAAAAAAAAAACCTGATAATACCATACGTGTGGCCATTTTATTTAAACGTTGACCGATAAATGTATGTTTGTCATTGTTGATTTTATGTCAATAATATAATCAAATAATTGTTTGCTCTCATATTTCAAATCGACAACCCCATACTGAAATAATCACGCGTTTAGCTTTAAAATTCAATAATTTGTGGACTAATATGAACAAATATTGATTTTATAATATATATATATATATATATATATATATATATATATATATATATATATATATATATATATATATATATGTATCTCTTGGATTCTGGTTCTCAGACTTCTTTTGTTTCAAAAAAGTTAGTCAATCAATTATATATATATATATATATATATATATATATATATATATATATATATATATATATATATATATATGTATAAAAAAAATAAATAGCCGCTGCTGAAAGTACAATAAATGTACTATTTTGAAACTTTCAGTACACAAAGAAATTGAAACCACTTCAGATTTATCAGTATGTTCACTTCAAAAATGAAAATTACACTTTAAAATGTAGATTTTGGAAACGATAAAAATGAGAACTACCATTCCGTACCAAGAATAATTAAAAGAAAACAAAATTTTAACCATAAATAAAAGTATAAAAAAATCATGGTACGGAATTTTCGGAATTGGCTGATTTTTTCGGAACATCAAATCTAGTTTATCGTGTAATTTTTAATACCCTAATTAAATTATTTTTTTTTTTAAATCTATTTTTCAAATTATTAGAACATAATAAATGTGTCCAAATAAAAAGACCGATACCACACTAAAATGTAAATTTTTCAAATAAACATATTTAAATATTAATTATAAGTCTAAACTAATTACTTCGTGCTATATACAGTAGATGTAAATAAGTAATATATAAGAAATAAACAACGTATTTAACAGAAAGAAAATTTTTTTGAATTATTTTCAGTAGTTAGGAAATGGACATGTAATGTCTAAATATTTTACGTAAAATAAATTTTATTTATTTTAGTATTTTTTACACAAAACCAAAAGTTTTTTCTTGCTGTTAAAAAACTCAATTAGTACATTTAAACAGATAAAATAATTTTAGATAACAAAAATAAATGTTTAACAAATTCAAAAATTATTGTTAATGTCAGGATTTTTTAGTTTAACACACATAAATCAGCCGTTAAAAATGAACAACTTTCAGAAACGTCACAAAAGAATGCAAAGTCATATTTACAAAAATACAAAAAAATTATATGCCGCTTCTAACAAATGGTGACCGACTGATTTGTGAATGTGAACTATAAATTCCGAGCCTTTATTACTGTTTATAAATTTTTGCCAAACTACAAAACAATAATTTTTGTAATTCTTAATAAAACGAAAAACCGACATGCTGAATTGGACTCTAAAAAAAAGAAACGTTTTGTTTGTAAATTATTCGATTATTTTAATACCATTCCAAAAAAGTAAAGGTCCTTACAGGGTATTCATATTAACTGTACCCACACTATACATAGGTGACAAATTTTTCGATGTCTATGTTTAAAAAAAAGAACCTAAATAGCAGTATATTTGTCTATATGCCATGATTTTTGTAAACGATCAATATGAAAATTTTGAATAGATATTGAGAGTCCAAAAAAATTTACCAATTATCTCATATCTCAATATTTGTTCAAAAAATTTAAAAAGAAAACCATATTTGTTAATTGTAAAAAAATCACTGTTTATAAAAATATAATACATATAAAAAAAAGTCAAGATTCACAAAAAAAAAAAAATGTAAACGGCCCTGGATGTATTAAAAATAACTTTTCGATTTATTTCGATCGTTCAAATTAGTTCTGTCAGGACTATCAGTTCTCATTTAATGGATTCCGGACACTCAGGTTCATTACAGCCCCGAGTATTATAAAAGACGATTAAGCAAATCTGTAAAATAAAATTAGTGAAATAAATTTACTCTATCGAAAATCTGTCAAGTGAATTTTAAATGCGCCACAGATTAATTTGATTGTGCAAGTAGTCTACGCAAACTCCATAGAATTCGAAACTTCTAACAAAAAAATAAATTTATATTAACCCCTAAAATATTTTACTGGTAAGGTTCATTTACCAATCGAATGATTTATTCCTCTTTTACAATGCTGGGCATAAATCTAAAGTTTTGCTCAACCAAAGTTACCAAAAGTCGAACGATAAATTTGTTTGACGACAAATTCTTTTCTTCTTTCCAAATGAATCTGCATCATAAAAGATCAACTAGCTACTTGTGTTGAGATGCGCCAGTTACTGCCAAGATACGGTGACGCTTTCTATACATTTAAATAACCGATTGACATTAAAAATACAACTTGGGTGTTTTATTTCGATAAGAATTCAAATATGTACGAGCCACATGTGACGGCAAACAGAACTAACTTGTACGATCATAATGTAATATTCCTTTTTATAATGTAATATTCCATATTACTTATTAATATATTATTTCTTTATTGAAATTTGATTCGATGTATACAACAAGACCAGTAAAGTGTCGATTTTGAATAACTAATTTTTAAGCTTAATTAATTTTATAACTTCAATTAAGTCTCATCAATAGTAATTAAATAAATAAAGTAGGTTCATATTCTGTTTTGCTGGATTTTATAAACAATAGTTATCTTAAAAACATATTACATACATATTTATTATAACAATAGTAAAATAATCAAATAGAGCAACACGGTTGCATAATCGATACTTTACGATATCTTAACTAGTCTAAAATTGAATCGGCCGATTCAAAATAATTTTTTTGTACTTAAGGTAAATAATTATTAATTATACTTGGAAATAGAAATATTAAAAATAAAATATTTCTTGAAAAAAAAAGAAAACTATTAGTGTTATATTTTTTTAAATTAAATCCTGCTATCCCTTTCTGTACCAGAGGTGAATCCACACAGGAAGTCAACTAACATTTAAGGTAATCAGCGAGTTAACGACATTTGCCACGTAACATTTGCCATACGACATTTGCCATGTAATATTTGCCACGTAACATCTGCTATATGACATTTGCTATATGATATTCGCCACGTGGTACTTGTCACGTAACAATTTCGAAAATTCAAAAACTCTACAGGAATTGGGAAATTGTGAAAGAAAACAACAGTTTTTCGCAGAAGCATTTATTTATAATTATTTTGCACTACATAAAGTCCTTAAATCGAATTTTCACTAAAAAAAATTATTTAAAATATCTCCTCGCACTTATGTTCTCCTAATACGATAATCGGATTTTTCAAAAAAATGGCAAAAATTACAAAAAATTGAAAATTGGTATTAGGAGAATATAAATGGAAGGAGGTAAAAAAAATGTGCTTTTCTTAAAAAAATTGGATTTTTTTCAAATTTTCGAAATTGGTATTAGGAGAACATAAGTGCGTGGCGGGAAAAAGTTTGACGTTTTCTCAAAAAATTAAAAATTTTCGAAAGTTCAAAAACTCGGCAGGAAATGGGAAATTGTGAAAGAAAACAACAGTTTTTTGCAAAAGCATATATTTCTAATAATTTTGCACTACATAAACTCCTTAAATCGAATTTTCACAAAAAAAATTATTTATAATTTCTCCTCGCACTTATGTTCTCCTAATACGATATCGGATTTTTCAAAAAAATAGCAAAAAGTACAAAAAATTGAAAATTGGTATTAGGAGAATATAAATGGAAGGAGGTAAAAAAAATGTGCTTTTCTTAAAAAAATTGGATTTTTTTCAAATTTTCGAAATTGGTATTAGGAGAACATAAGTGCGTGGCGGGAAAAAGTTTGACTTTTTCGCAAAAAATTAAAAATTTTCGAAAATTCAAAAACTCTGCTGGAAATGGGAAATTGTGAAAGAAAACAACAGTTTTTTGCAAAAGCATTTATTTCTAATAATTTTGCACTACATAAACTCCTTAAATCGAAATTTCACAAAAAAAAATTATTTAAAATTTCTCCTCGCACTTATGTTCTCCTAATACGATATCGGATTTTTCAAAAAAAATGGCAAAAAGTTCAAAAAATTGAAAATTGGTATTAGGAGAATATAAATGGAAGGAGGTAAAAAAAATGTGCTTTTCTTAAAAAAATTGGATTTTTCTCAAATTTTCGAAATTGGTATTAGGAGAACATAAGTGCGTGGCGGGAAAAAGTTTGACTTTTTCTCAAAAAATTAAAAATTTTCGAAAATTCAAAAACTCTGCAGGAAATGGGAAATTGTGAAGGAAAACAACAGTTTTTTGCAAAAGCATATATTTCTAATAATTTTGCACTACATAAACTCCTTAAATCGAATTTTCACAAAAAAAATTATTTAGAATTTCTCCTCGCACTTATGTTCTCCTAATACGATATCGGATTTTTCAAAAAAATGGCAAAAAGTACAAAAAATTGAAAATTGGTATTAGGAGAATATAAATGGAAGGAGGTAAAAAAAATGTGCTTTTCTTAAAAAAATTGGATTTTTTTCAAATTTTCGAAATTGGTATTAGGAGAACATAAGTGCGTGGCGGGAAAAAGTTTGACATTTTCGCAAAAAATTAAATTTTTCCGAAAATTCAAAAACTCTGCAGGAAATGGGAAATTGTGAAAGAAAATAACAGTTTTTTGCAAAAGCATTATTTCTAATAATTTTGCACTACATAAAGTCCTTAAATCGAAATTTCACAAAAAAAAAATTATTTAAAATTTCTCCTCGCACTTATGTTCTCCTAATACGATATCGGATTTTTCAAAAAAAATGGCAAAAAGTTCAAAAAATTGAAAATTGGTATTAGGAGAATATAAATGGAAGGAGGTAAAAAAATGTGCTTTTCTTAAAAAAATTGGATTTTTTTCAAATTTTCGAAATTGGTATTAGGAGAACATAAGTGCGTGGCGGGAAAAAGTTTGACTTTTTCGCAAAAAATTAAAAATTTTCGAAAATTCATAAACTCTGCTGGAAATGGGAAATTGTGAAAGAAAACAACAGTTTTTTGCAAAAGCATTTATTTCTAATAATTTTGCACTACATAAAGTCCTTAAATCGAATTTTCACAAAAAAGAATTATTTAAAATTTCTCCACGCACTTATGTTCTCCTAATAATATATCGGATTTTTCAAAAAAATGGCAAAAAGTACAAAAAATTGAAAATTGGTATTAGGAGAATATAAATGGAAGGAGGTAAAAAAAATGTGCTTTTCTTAAAAAAATTGGATTTTTTTCAAATTTTCGAAATTGGTATTAGGAGAACATAAGTGCGTGGCGGAAAAAAGTTTGACTTTTTCGCAAAAAATTAAAAATTTTCGAAAATTCAAAAACTCTGCTGGAAATGGGAAATTGTGATAGAAAACAACAGTTTTTTGCAAAAGCATTTATTTCTAATAATTTTGCACTACATAAACTCCTTAAATCGAATTTTCACAAAAAAAAATTATTTAAAATTTCTCCTCGCACTTATGTTCTCCTAATACGATATCGGATTTTTCAAAAAAATGGCAAAAATTACAAAAAATTGAAAATTGGTATTAGGAGAATATAAATGGAAGGAGGTAAAAAAAATGTGCTTTTCTTAAAAAAATTGGATTTTTTTCAAATTTTCGAAATTGGTATTAGGAGAACATAAGTGCGTGGCGGGAAAAAGTTTGACGTTTTCTCAAAAAATTAAAAATTTTCGAAAGTTCAAAAACTCTGCAGGAAATGGGAAATTGTGAAAGAAAACAACAGTTTTTTGCAAAAGCATATATTTCTAATAATTTTGCACTACATAAACTCCTTAAATCGAATTTTCACAAAAAAAATTATTTATAATTTCTCCTCGCACTTATGTTCTCCTAATACGATATCGGATTTTTCAAAAAAATGGCAAAAAGTACAAAAAATTGAAAATTGGTATTAGGAGAATATAAATGGAAGGAGGTAAAAAAAATGTGCTTTTCTTAAAAAAATTGGATTTTTTTCAAATTTTCGAAATTGGTATTAGGAGAACATAAGTGCGTGGCGGGGAAAAAGTTTGACTTTTTCGCAAAAAATTAAAAATTTTCGAAAATTCAAAAACTCTGCTGGAAATGGGAAATTGTGAAAGAAAACAACAGTTTTTTGCAAAAGCATTTATTTCTAATAATTTTGCACTACATAAACTCCTTAAATCGAATTTTCACAAAAAAAAATTATTTAAAGTTTCTCCTCGCACTTATGTTCTCCTAATACGATATCGGATTTTTCAAAAAAATGGCAAAAAGTACAAAAAATTGAAAATTGGTATTAGGAGAATATAAATGGAAGGAGGTAAAAAAAATGTGCTTTTCTTAAAAAAATTGGATTTTTTTCAAATTTTCGAAATTGGTATTAGGAGAACATAAGTGCGTGGCGGGAAAAAGTTTGACTTTTTCGCAAAAAATTAAAAATTTTCGAAAATTCAAAAACTCTGCTGGAAATGGGAAATTGTGAAAGAAAACAACAGTTTTTTGCAAAAGCATTTATTTCTAATAATTTTGCACTACATAAAGTCCTTAAATCGAATTTTCACAAAAAAGAACTATTTAAAATTTCTCCACGCACTTATGTTCTCCTAATAATATATCGGATTTTTCAAAAAAATGGCAAAAAGTACAAAAAATTGAAAATTGGTATTAGGAGAATATAAATGGAAGGAGGTAAAAAAAATGTGCTTTTCTTAAAAAAATTGGATTTTTTTCAAATTTTCGAAATTGGTATTAGGAGAACATAAGTGCGTGGCGGGAAAAAGTTTGACTTTTTCGCAAAAAATTAAAAATTTTCGAAAATTCAAAAACCCTGCTGGAAATGGGAAATTGTGAAAGAAAACAACAGTTTTTTGCAAAAGCATTTATTTCTAATAATTTTGCACTACATAAACTCCTTAAATCGAATTTTCACAAAAAAAAATTATTTAAAATTTCTCCTCGCACTTATGTTCTCCTAATACGATATCGGATTTTTCAAAAAAATGGCAAAAATTACAAAAAATTGAAAATTGGTATTAGGAGAATATAAATGGAAGGAGGTAAAAAAAATGTGCTTTTCTTAAAAAAATTGGATTTTTTTCAAATTTTCGAAATTGGTATTAGGAGAACATAAGTGCGTGGCGGAAAAAAGTTTGACGTTTTCTCAAAAAATTAAAAATTTTCGAAAGTTCAAAAACTCTGCAGGAAATGGGAAATTGTGAAAGAAAACAACAGTTTTTTGCAAAAGCATATATTTCTAATAATTTTGCACTACATAAACTCCTTAAATCGAATTTTCACAAAAAAAATTATTTATAATTTCTCCTCGCACTTATGTTCTCCTAATACGATATCGGATTTTTCAAAAAAATGGCAAAAAGTACAAAAAATTGAAAATTGGTATTAGGAGAATATAAATGGAAGGAGGTAAAAAAAATGTGCTTTTCTTAAAAAAATTGGATTTTTTTCAAATTTTCGAAATTGGTATTAGGAGAACATAAGTGCGTGGCGGGAAAAAGTTTGACTTTTTCGCAAAAAATTAAAAATTTTCGAAAATTCAAAAACTCTGCTGGAAATGGGAAATTGTGAAAGAAAACAACAGTTTTTTGCAAAAGCATTTATTTCTAATAATTTTGCACTACATAAACTCCTTAAATCGAATTTTCACAAAAAAAAATTATTTAAAGTTTCTCCTCGCACTTATGTTCTCCTAATACGATATCGGATTTTTCAAAAAAATGGCAAAAAGTACAAAAAATTGAAAATTGGTATTAGGAGAATATAAATGGAAGGAGGTAAAAAAAATGTGCTTTTCTTAAAAAAATTGGATTTTTTTCAAATTTTCGAAATTGGTATTAGGAGAACATAAGTGCGTGGCGGGAAAAAGTTTGACTTTTTCGCAAAAAATTAAAAATTTTCGAAAATTCAAAAACTCTGCTGGAAATGGGAAATTGTGAAAGAAAACAACAGTTTTTTGCAAAAGCATTTATTTCTAATAATTTTGCACTACATAAACTCCTTAAATCGAATTTTCACAAAAAAAAATTATTTAAAATTTCTCCTCGCACTTATGTTCTCCTAATACGATATCGGATTTTTCAAAAAAATGGCAAAAATTACAAAAAATTGAAAATTGGTATTAGGAGAATATAAATGGAAGGAGGTAAAAAAAATGTGCTTTTCTTAAAAAAATTGGATTTTTTTCAAATTTTCGAAATTGGTATTAGGAGAACATAAGTGCGTGGCGGGAAAAAGTTTGACGTTTTCTCAAAAAATTAAAAATTTTCGAAAGTTCAAAAACTCTGCAGGAAATGGGAAATTGTGAAAGAAAACAACAGTTTTTTGCAAAAGCATATATTTCTAATAATTTTGCACTACATAAACTCCTTAAATCGAATTTTCACAAAAAAAATTATTTATAATTTCTCCTCGCACTTATGTTCTCCTAATACGATATCGGATTTTTCAAAAAAATGGCAAAAAGTACAAAAAATTGAAAATTGGTATTAGGAGAATAGAATATAAATGGAAGGAGGTAAAAAAAATGTGCTTTTCTTTAAAAAATTGGATTTTTTTCAAATTTTCGAAATTGGTATTAGGAGAACATAAGTGCGTGGCGGGAAAAAGTTTGACTTTTTCTCAAAAAATTAAAAATTTTCGAAAATTCAAAAACTCTGCAGGAAATGGGAAATTGTGAAAGAAAACAACAGTTTCTTGCAAAAGCATTTATTTCTAATAATTTTTCACTACATAAAGTCCTTAAATCGAATTTTCACAAAAAAAAATTATTTAAAATTTCTCCTCGCACTTATGTTCTCCTAATACGATATCGGATTTTTCAAAAAAATTGGCAAAAAGTACAAAAAATTGAAAATTGGTAAGGAGAATATAAATGGAAGGAGGTAAAAAAAAAATGTGCTTTTCTTAAAAAAAAATTGGATTTTTTTCAAATTTTCGAAGTTGGTATTAGGAGAACATAAGTGCGTGGCGGGAAAAAGTTTGACTTTTTCTCAAAAAATTAAAAATTTTCGAAAATTCAAAAACTCTGCAGGAAATGGGAAATTGTGAAAGAAAACAACAGTTTCTTGCAAAAGCATTTATTTCTAATAATTTTTCACTACATAAAGTCCTTAAATCGAATTTTCACAAAAAAAAATGATTTAAAATTTCTCCTCGCACTTATGTTCTCCTAATACGATATCGGATTTTTCAAAAAAATGGCAAAAAGTACAAAAAATTGAAAATTGGTATTAGGAGAATATAAATGGAAGGAGGTAAAAAAAATGTGCTTTTCTTTAAAAAATTGGATTTTTTTCAAATTTTCGAAATTGGTATTAGGAGAACATAAGTGCGTGGCGGGAAAAAGTTTGACTTTTTCTCAAAAAATTAAAAATTTTCGAAAATTCAAAAACTCTGCAGGAAATGGGAAATTGTGAAAGAAAACAACAGTTTCTTGCAAAAGCATTTATTTCTAATAATTTTTCACTACATAAAGTCCTTAAATCGAATTTTCACAAAAAAAAATTATTTAAAATTTCTCCTCGCACTTATGTTCTCCTAATACGATATCGGATTTTTCAAAAAAATGGCAAAAAGTACAAAAAATTGAAAATTGGTATTAGGAGAATATAAATGGAAGGAGGTAAAAAAAATGTGCTTTTCTTTAAAAAATTGGATTTTTTTCAAATTTTCGAAATTGGTATTAGGAGAACATAAGTGCGTGGCGGGAAAAAGTTTGACTTTTTCTCAAAAAATTAAAAATTTTCGAAAATTCAAAAACTCTGCAGGAAATGGGAAATTGTGAAAGAAAACAACAGTTTCTTGCAAAAGCATTTATTTCTAATAATTTTTCACTACATAAAGTCCTTAAATCGAATTTTCATAAAAAAAAATTATTTAAAATTTCTCCTCGCACTTATGTTCTCCTAATACGATATCGGATTTTTCAAAAAAATGGCAAAAAGTACAAAAAATTGAAAATTGGTATTAGGAGAATATAAATGGAAGGAGGTAAAAAAAATGTGCTTTTCTTAAAAAAATTGGATTTTTTTCAAATTTTCGAAATTGGTATTAGGAGAACATAAGTGCGTGGCGGGAAAAAGTTTGACTTTTTCTCAAAAAATTAAAAATTTTCGAAAATTCGAAAACTCTGCAGGAAATGGGAAATTGTGAAAGAAAACAACAGTTTCTTGCAAAAGCATTTATTTCTAATAATTTTTCACTACATAAAGTCCTTAAATCGAATTTTCACAAAAAAAAATTATTTAAAATTCCTCCTCGCACTTATGTTCTCCTAATACGATATCGGATTTTTCAAAAAAATGGCAAAAAGTACAAAAAATTGAAAATTGGTATTAGGAGAATATAAATGGAAGGAGGTAAAAAAAATGTGCTTTTCTTTAAAAAATTGGATTTTTTTCAAATTTTCGAAATTGGTATTAGGAGAACATAAGTGCGTGGCGGAAAAAGTTTGACTTTTTCTCAAAAAAAAAAAATTTTCGAAAATTCAAAAACTCTGCAGGAAATGGGAAATTGTGAAAGAAAACAACAGTTTCTTGCAAAAGCATTTATTTCTAATAATTTTTCACTACATAAAGTCCTTAAATCGAATTTTCACAAAAAAAAATTATTTAAAATTTCTCCTCGCACTTATGTTCGCCTAATACGATATCGGATTTTTCAAAAAAATGGCAAAAAGTACAAAAAATTGAAAATTGGTATTAGGAGAATATAAATGGAAGGAGGTAAAAAGAATGTGCTTTTCTTTAAAAAATTGGATTTTTTTCAAATTTTCGAAATTGGTATTAGGAGAACATAAGTGCGTGGCGGGAAAAAGTTTGACTTTTTCTCAAAAAATTAAAAATTTTCGAAAATTCAAAAACTCTGCAGGAAATGGGAAATTGTGAAAGAAAACAACAGTTTCTTGCAAAAGCATTTATTTCTAATAATTTTTCACTACATAAAGTCCTTAAATCGAATTTTCACAAAAAAAAATTATTTAAAATTTCTCCTCGCACTTATGTTCTCCTAATACGATATCGGATTTTTCAAAAAAATGGCAAAATGTACAAAAAATTGAAAATTGGTATTAGGAGAATATAAATGGAAGGAGGTAAAAAAAATGTGCTTTTCTTAAAAAAATTGGATTTTTTTCAAATTTTCGAAATTGGTATTAGGAGAACATAAGTGCGTGGCGGGAAAAAGTTTGACTTTTTCTCAAAAAATTAAAAATTTTCGAAAATTCAAAAACTCTGCAGGAAATGGGAAATTGTGAAAGAAAACAACAGTTTCTTGCAAAAGCATTTATTTCTAATAATTTTTCACTACATAAAGTCCTTAAATCGAATTTTCACAAAAAAAAATTATTTAAAATTTCTCCTCGCACTTATGTTCTCCTAATACGATATCGGATTTTTCAAAAAAATGGCAAAAAGTACAAAAAAAAAAAAATTGGTATTAGGAGAATATAAATGGAAGGAGGTAAAAAAAATGTGCTTTTCTTAAAAAAATTGGATTTTTTTCAAATTTTCGAAATTGGTATTAGGAGAACATAAGTGCGTGGCGGGAAAAAGTTTGATTTTTTCTCAAAAAATTAAAAATTTTCGAAAATTCAAAAACTCTGCAGGAAATGGGAAATTGTGAAAGAAAACAACAGTTTCTTGCAAAAGCATTTATTTCTAATAATTTTTCACTACATAAAGTCCTTAAATCGAATTTTTACAAAAAAAAATATTTAAAATTTCTCCTCGCACTTATGTTCTCCTAATACGATATCGGATTTTTCAAAAAAATGGCAAAAAGTACAAAAAATTGAAAATTGGTATTAGGAGAATATAAATGGAAGGAGGTAAAAAAAATGTGCTTTTCTTTAAAAAATTGGATTTTTTTCAAATTTTCGAAATTGGTATTAGGAGAACATAAGTGCGTGGCGGGAAAAAGTTTGACTTTTTCTCAAAAAATTAAAAATTTTCGAAAATTCAAAAACTCTGCAGGAAATGGGAAATTGTGAAAGAAAACAACAGTTTCTTGCAAAAGCATTTATTTCTAATAATTTTTCACTACATAAAGTCCTTAAATCGAATTTTCACAAAAAAAAATTATTTAAAATTTCTCCTCGCACTTATGTTCTCCTAATACGATATCGGATTTTTCAAAAAAATGGTAAAAAGTACAAAAAATTGAAAATTGGTATTAGGAGAATATAAATGGAAGGAGGTAAAAAAAATGTGCTTTTCTTAAAAAAATTGGATTTTTTTCAAATTTTCGAAATTGGTATTAGGAGAACATAAGTGCGTGGCGGGAAAAAGTTTGACTTTTTCTCAAAAAATTAAAAATTTTCGAAAATTCAAAAACTCTGCAGGAAATGGGAAATTGTGAAAGAAAACAACAGTTTCTTGCAAAAGCATTTATTTCTAATAATTTTTCACTACATAAAGTCCTTAAATCGAATTTTCACAAAAAAAAATTATTTAAAATTTCTCCTCGCACTTATGTTCGCCTAATACGATATCGGATTTTTCAAAAAAATGGCAAAAAGTACAAAAAATTGAAAATTGGTATTAGGAGAATATAAATGGAAGGAGGTAAAAAAAATGTGCTTTTCTTAAAAAAATTGGATTTTTTTCAAATTTTCGAAATTGGTATTAGGAGAACATAAGTGCGTGGCGGGAAAAAGTTTGATTTTTTCTCAAAAAATTAAAAATTTTCGAAAATTCAAAAACTCTGCAGGAAATGGGAAATTGTGAAAGAAAACAACAGTTTCTTGCAAAAGCATTTATTTCTAATAATTTTTCACTACATAAAGTCCTTAAATCGAATTTTCACAAAAAAAAATTATTTAAAATTTCTCCTCGCACTTATGTTCGCCTAATACGATATCGGATTTTTCAAAAAAATGGCAAAAAGTACAAAAAATTGAAAATTGGTATTAGGAGAATATAAATGGAAGGAGGTAAAAAAAATGTGCTTTTCTTAAAAAAATTGGATTTTTTTCAAATTTTCGAAATTGGTATTAGGAGAACATAAGTGCGTGGCGGGAAAAAGTTTGATTTTTTCTCAAAAAATTAAAAATTTTCGAAAATTCAAAAACTCTGCAGGAAATGGGAAATTGTGAAAGAAAACAACAGTTTCTTGCAAAAGCATTTATTTCTAATAATTTTTCACTACATAAAGTCCTTAAATCGAATTTTCACAAAAAAAAATTATTTAAAATTTCTCCTCGCACTTATGTTCGCCTAATACGATATCGGATTTTTCAAAAAAATGGCAAAAAGTACAAAAAATTGAAAATTGGTATTAGGAGAATATAAATGGAAGGAGGTAAAAAAAATGGGCTTTTCTTTAAAAAATTGGATTTTTTTCAAATTTTCGAAATTGGTATTAGGAGAACATAAGTGCGTGGCGGGAAAAAGTTTGACTTTTTCTCAAAAAATTAAAAATTTTCGAAAATTCAAAAACTCTGCAGGAAATGGGAAATTGTGAAAGAAAACAACAGTTTCTTGCAAAAGCATTTATTTCTAATAATTTTTCACTACATAAAGTCCTTAAATCGAATTTTCATAAAAAAAAATTATTTAAAATTTCTCCTCGCACTTATGTTCTCCTAATACGATATCGGATTTTTCAAAAAAATGGCAAAAAGTACAAAAAATTGAAAATTGGTATTAGGAGAATATAAATGGAAGGAGGTAAAAAAAATGTGCTTTTCTTAAAAAAATTGGATTTTTTTCAAATTTTCGAAATTGGTATTAGGAGAACATAAGTGCGTGGCGGGAAAAAGTTTGACTTTTTCTCAAAAAATTAAAAATTTTCGAAAATTCAAAAACTCTGCAGGAAATGGGAAATTGTGAAAGAAAACAACAGTTTCTTGCAAAAGCATTTATTTCTAATAATTTTTCACTACATAAAGTCCTTAAATCGAATTTTCACAAAAAAAAATTATTTAAAATTTCTCCTCGCACTTATGTTCTCCTAATACGATATCGGATTTTTCAAAAAAATGGCAAAAAGTACAAAAAATTGAAAATTGGTATTAGGAGAATATAAATGGAAGGAGGTAAAAAAAATGTGCTTTTCTTTAAAAAATTGGATTTTTTTCAAATTTTCGAAATTGGTATTAGGAGAACATAAGTGCGTGGCGGGAAAAAGTTTGACTTATTCTCAAAAAATTAAAAATTTTCGAAAATTCAAAAACTCTGCAGGAAATGGGAAATTGTGAAAGAAAACAACAGTTTCTTGCAAAAGCATTTATTTCTAATAATTTTTCACTACATAAAGTCCTTAAATCGAATTTTCACAAAAAAAAATTATTTAAAATTTCTCCTCGCACTTATGTTCTCCTAATACGATATCGGATTTTTCAAAAAAATGGCAAAAAGTACAAAAAATTGAAAATTGGTATTAGGAGAATATAAATGGAAGGAGGTAAAAAAAATGTGCTTTTCTTAAAAAAATTGGATTTTTTTCAAATTTTCGAAATTGGTATTAGGAGAACATAAGTGCGTGGGGGGAAAAAGTTTGACTTTTTCTCAAAAAATTAAAAATTTTCGAAAATTCAAAAACTGTGCAGGAAATGGGAAATTGTGAAAGAAAACAACAGTTTCTTGCAAAAGCATTTATTTCTAATAATTTTTCACTACATAAAGTCCTTAAATCGAATCTTCACAAAAAAAAATTATTTAAAATTTCTCCTCGCACTTATGTTCTCCTAATACGATATCGGATTTTTCAAAAAAATGGCAAAAAGTACAAAAAATTGAAAATTGGTATTAGGAGAATATAAATGGAAGGAGGTAAAAAAAATGTGCTTTTCTTTAAAAAATTGGATTTTTTTCAAATTTTCGAAATTGGTATTAGGAGAACATAAGTGCGTGGCGGGAAAAAGTTTGACTTTTTCTCAAAAAATTAAAAATTTTCGAAAATTCAAAAACTCTGCAGGAAATGGGAAATTGTGAAAGAAAACAACAGTTTCTTGCAAAAGCATTTATTTCTAATAATTTTTCACTACATAAAGTCCTTAAATCGAATTTTCACAAAAAAAAATTATTTAAAATTTCTCCTCGCACTTATGTTCTCCTAATACGATATCGGATTTTTCAAAAAAATGGCAAAAAGTACAAAAAATTGAAAATTGGTATTAGGAGAATATAAATGGAAGGAGGTAAAAAAAATGTGCTTTTCTTAAAAAAATTGGATTTTTTTCAAATTTTCGAAATTGGTATTAGGAGAACATAAGTGCGTGGCGGGAAAAAGTTTGACTTTTTCTCAAAAAATTAAAAATTTTCGAAAATTCAAAAACTCTGCAGGAAATGGGAAATTGTGAAAGAAAACAACAGTTTCTTGCAAAAGCATTTATTTCTAATAATTTTTCACTACTTAAAGTCCTTAAATCGAATTTTCACAAAAAAAAATTATTTAAAATTTCTCCTCGCACTTATGTTCTCCTAATACGATATCGGATTTTTCAAAAAAATGGCAAAAAGTACAAAAAATTGAAAATTGGTATTAGGAGAATATAAATGGAAGGAGGTAAAAAAAATGTGCTTTTCTTAAAAAAATTGGATTTTTTTCAAATTTTCGAAATTGGTATTAGGAGAACATAAGTGCGTGGCGGGAAAAAGTTTGACTTTTTCTCAAAAAATTAAAAATTTTCGAAAATTCAAAAACTCTGCAGGAAATGGGAAATTGTGAAAGAAAACAACAGTTTCTTGCAAAAGCATTTATTTCTAATAATTTTTCACTACATAAAGTCCTTAAATCGAATTTTCACAAAAAAAAATTATTTAAAATTTCTCCTCGCACTTATGTTCTCCTAATACGATATCGGATTTTTCAAAAAAATGGCAAAAAGTACAAAAAATTGAAAATTGGTATTAGGAGAATATAAATGGAAGGAGGTAAAAAAAATGTGCTTTTCTTTAAAAAATTGGATTTTTTTCAAATTTTCGAAATTGGTATTAGGAGAACATAAGTGCGTGGCGGGAAAAAGTTTGACTTTTTCTCAAAAAATTAAAAATTTTCGAAAATTCAAAAACTCTGCAGGAAATGGGAAATTGTGAAAGAAAACAACAGTTTCTTGCAAAAGCATTTATTTCTAATAATTTTTCACTACATAAAGTCCTTAAATCGAATTTTCACAAAAAAAAATTATTTAAAATTTCTCCTCGCACTTATGTTCTCCTAATACGATATCGGATTTTTCAAAAAAATTGGCAAAAAGTACAAAAAATTGAAAATTGGTATTAGGAGAATATAAATGGAAGGAGGTAAAAAAAAATGTGCTTTTCTTAAAAAAAATTGGATTTTTTTCAAATTTTCGAAGTTGGTATTAGGAGAACATAAGTGCGTGGCGGGAAAAAGTTTGACTTTTTCTCAAAAAATTAAAAATTTTCGAAAATTCAAAAACTCTGCAGGAAATGGGAAATTGTGAAAGAAAACAACAGTTTCTTGCAAAAGCATTTATTTCTAATAATTTTTCACTACATAAAGTCCTTAAATCGAATTTTCACAAAAAAAAATGATTTAAAATTTCTCCTCGCACTTATGTTCTCCTAATACGATATCGGATTTTTCAAAAAAATGGCAAAAAGTACAAAAAATTGAAAATTGGTATTAGGAGAATATAAATGGAAGGAGGTAAAAAAAATGTGCTTTTCTTTAAAAAATTGGATTTTTTTCAAATTTTCGAAATTGGTATTAGGAGAACATAAGTGCGTGGCGGGAAAAAGTTTGACTTTTTCTCAAAAAATTAAAAATTTTCGAAAATTCAAAAACTCTGCAGGAAATGGGAAATTGTGAAAGAAAACAACAGTTTCTTGCAAAAGCATTTATTTCTAATAATTTTTCACTACATAAAGTCCTTAAATCGAATTTTCACAAAAAAAAATTATTTAAAATTTCTCCTCGCACTTATGTTCTCCTAATACGATATCGGATTTTTCAAAAAAATGGCAAAAAGTACAAAAAATTGAAAATTGGTATTAGGAGAATATAAATGGAAGGAGGTAAAAAAAATGTGCTTTTCTTTAAAAAATTGGATTTTTTTCAAATTTTCGAAATTGGTATTAGGAGAACATAAGTGCGTGGCGGGAAAAAGTTTGACTTTTTCTCAAAAAATTAAAAATTTTCGAAAATTCAAAAACTCTGCAGGAAATGGGAAATTGTGAAAGAAAACAACAGTTTCTTGCAAAAGCATTTATTTCTAATAATTTTTCACTACATAAAGTCCTTAAATCGAATTTTCATAAAAAAAAATTATTTAAAATTTCTCCTCGCACTTATGTTCTCCTAATACGATATCGGATTTTTCAAAAAAATGGCAAAAAGTACAAAAAATTGAAAATTGGTATTAGGAGAATATAAATGGAAGGAGGTAAAAAAAATGTGCTTTTCTTAAAAAAATTGGATTTTTTTCAAATTTTCGAAATTGGTATTAGGAGAACATAAGTGCGTGGCGGGAAAAAGTTTGACTTTTTCTCAAAAAATTAAAAATTTTCGAAAATTCGAAAACTCTGCAGGAAATGGGAAATTGTGAAAGAAAACAACAGTTTCTTGCAAAAGCATTTATTTCTAATAATTTTTCACTACATAAAGTCCTTAAATCGAATTTTCACAAAAAAAAATTATTTAAAATTCCTCCTCGCACTTATGTTCTCCTAATACGATATCGGATTTTTCAAAAAAATGGCAAAAAGTACAAAAAATTGAAAATTGGTATTAGGAGAATATAAATGGAAGGAGGTAAAAAAAATGTGCTTTTCTTTAAAAAATTGGATTTTTTTCAAATTTTCGAAATTGGTATTAGGAGAACATAAGTGCGTGGCGGGAAAAAGTTTGACTTTTTCTCAAAAAAAAAAAATTTTCGAAAATTCAAAAACTCTGCAGGAAATGGGAAATTGTGAAAGAAAACAACAGTTTCTTGCAAAAGCATTTATTTCTAATAATTTTTCACTACATAAAGTCCTTAAATCGAATTTTCACAAAAAAAAATTATTTAAAATTTCTCCTCGCACTTATGTTCGCCTAATACGATATCGGATTTTTCAAAAAAATGGCAAAAAGTACAAAAAATTGAAAATTGGTATTAGGAGAATATAAATGGAAGGAGGTAAAAAGAATGTGCTTTTCTTTAAAAAATTGGATTTTTTTCAAATTTTCGAAATTGGTATTAGGAGAACATAAGTGCGTGGCGGGAAAAAGTTTGACTTTTTCTCAAAAAATTAAAAATTTTCGAAAATTCAAAAACTCTGCAGGAAATGGGAAATTGTGAAAGAAAACAACAGTTTCTTGCAAAAGCATTTATTTCTAATAATTTTTCACTACATAAAGTCCTTAAATCGAATTTTCACAAAAAAAAATTATTTAAAATTTCTCCTCGCACTTATGTTCTCCTAATACGATATCGGATTTTTCAAAAAAATGGCAAAATGTACAAAAAATTGAAAATTGGTATTAGGAGAATATAAATGGAAGGAGGTAAAAAAAATGTGCTTTTCTTAAAAAAATTGGATTTTTTTCAAATTTTCGAAATTGGTATTAGGAGAACATAAGTGCGTGGCGGGAAAAAGTTTGACTTTTTCTCAAAAAATTAAAAATTTTCGAAAATTCAAAAACTCTGCAGGAAATGGGAAATTGTGAAAGAAAACAACAGTTTCTTGCAAAAGCATTTATTTCTAATAATTTTTCACTACATAAAGTCCTTAAATCGAATTTTCACAAAAAAAAATTATTTAAAATTTCTCCTCGCACTTATGTTCTCCTAATACGATATCGGATTTTTCAAAAAAATGGCAAAAAGTACAAAAAAAAAAAAATTGGTATTAGGAGAATATAAATGGAAGGAGGTAAAAAAAATGTGCTTTTCTTAAAAAAATTGGATTTTTTTCAAATTTTCGAAATTGGTATTAGGAGAACATAAGTGCGTGGCGGGAAAAAGTTTGATTTTTTCTCAAAAAATTAAAAATTTTCGAAAATTCAAAAACTCTGCAGGAAATGGGAAATTGTGAAAGAAAACAACAGTTTCTTGCAAAAGCATTTATTTCTAATAATTTTTCACTACATAAAGTCCTTAAATCGAATTTTTACAAAAAAAAATATTTAAAATTTCTCCTCGCACTTATGTTCTCCTAATACGATATCGGATTTTTCAAAAAAATGGCAAAAAGTACAAAAAATTGAAAATTGGTATTAGGAGAATATAAATGGAAGGAGGTAAAAAAAATGTGCTTTTCTTTAAAAAATTGGATTTTTTTCAAATTTTCGAAATTGGTATTAGGAGAACATAAGTGCGTGGCGGGAAAAAGTTTGACTTTTTCTCAAAAAATTAAAAATTTTCGAAAATTCAAAAACTCTGCAGGAAATGGGAAATTGTGAAAGAAAACAACAGTTTCTTGCAAAAGCATTTATTTCTAATAATTTTTCACTACATAAAGTCCTTAAATCGAATTTTCACAAAAAAAAATTATTTAAAATTTCTCCTCGCACTTATGTTCTCCTAATACGATATCGGATTTTTCAAAAAAATGGTAAAAAGTACAAAAAATTGAAAATTGGTATTAGGAGAATATAAATGGAAGGAGGTAAAAAAAATGTGCTTTTCTTAAAAAAATTGGATTTTTTTCAAATTTTCGAAATTGGTATTAGGAGAACATAAGTGCGTGGGGGGAAAAAGTTTGACTTTTTCTCAAAAAATTAAAAATTTTCGAAAATTCAAAAACTGTGCAGGAAATGGGAAATTGTGAAAGAAAACAACAGTTTCTTGCAAAAGCATTTATTTCTAATAATTTTTCACTACATAAAGTCCTTAAATCGAATCTTCACAAAAAAAAATTATTTAAAATTTCTCCTCGCACTTATGTTCGCCTAATACGATATCGGATTTTTCAAAAAAATGGCAAAAAGTACAAAAAATTGAAAATTGGTATTAGGAGAATATAAATGGAAGGAGGTAAAAAAAATGTGCTTTTCTTAAAAAAATTGGATTTTTTTCAAATTTTCGAAATTGGTATTAGGAGAACATAAGTGCGTGGCGGGAAAAAGTTTGATTTTTTCTCAAAAAATTAAAAATTTTCGAAAATTCAAAAACTCTGCAGGAAATGGGAAATTGTGAAAGAAAACAACAGTTTCTTGCAAAAGCATTTATTTCTAATAATTTTTCACTACATAAAGTCCTTAAATCGAATTTTCACAAAAAAAAATTATTTAAAATTTCTCCTCGCACTTATGTTCGCCTAATACGATATCGGATTTTTCAAAAAAATGGCAAAAAGTACAAAAAATTGAAAATTGGTATTAGGAGAATATAAATGGAAGGAGGTAAAAAAAATGTGCTTTTCTTAAAAAAATTGGATTTTTTTCAAATTTTCGAAATTGGTATTAGGAGAACATAAGTGCGTGGCGGGAAAAAGTTTGACTTTTTCTCAAAAAATTAAAAATTTTCGAAAATTCAAAAACTCTGCAGGAAATGGGAAATTGTGAAAGAAAACAACAGTTTCTTGCAAAAGCATTTATTTCTAATAATTTTTCACTACATAAAGTCCTTAAATCGAATTTTCATAAAAAAAAATTATTTAAAATTTCTCCTCGCACTTATGTTCTCCTAATACGATATCGGATTTTTCAAAAAAATGGCAAAAAGTACAAAAAATTGAAAATTGGTATTAGGAGAATATAAATGGAAGGAGGTAAAAAAAATGTGCTTTTCTTAAAAAAATTGGATTTTTTTCAAATTTTCGAAATTGGTATTAGGAGAACATAAGTGCGTGGCGGGAAAAAGTTTGACTTTTTCTCAAAAAATTAAAAATTTTCGAAAATTCAAAAACTCTGCAGGAAATGGGAAATTGTGAAAGAAAACAACAGTTTCTTGCAAAAGCATTTATTTCTAATAATTTTTCACTACATAAAGTCCTTAAATCGAATTTTCACAAAAAAAAATTATTTAAAATTTCTCCTCGCACTTATGTTCTCCTAATACGATATCGGATTTTTCAAAAAAATGGCAAAATGTACAAAAAATTGAAAATTGGTATTAGGAGAATATAAATGGAAGGAGGTAAAAAAAATGTGCTTTTCTTAAAAAAATTGGATTTTTTTCAAATTTTCGAAATTGGTATTAGGAGAACATAAGTGCGTGGCGGGAAAAAGTTTGACTTTTTCTCAAAAAATTAAAAATTTTCGAAAATTCAAAAACTCTGCAGGAAATGGGAAATTGTGAAAGAAAACAACAGTTTCTTGCAAAAGCATTTATTTCTAATAATTTTTCACTACATAAAGTCCTTAAATCGAATTTTCACAAAAAAAAATTATTTAAAATTTCTCCTCGCACTTATGTTCTCCTAATACGATATCGGATTTTTCAAAAAAATGGCAAAAAGTACAAAAAAAAAATTGGTATTAGGAGAATATAAATGGAAGGAGGTAAAAAAAATGTGCTTTTCTTAAAAAAATTGGATTTTTTTCAAATTTTCGAAATTGGTATTAGGAGAACATAAGTGCGTGGCGGGAAAAAGTTTGATTTTTTCTCAAAAAATTAAAAATTTTCGAAAATTCAAAAACTCTGCAGGAAATGGGAAATTGTGAAAGAAAACAACAGTTTCTTGCAAAAGCATTTATTTCTAATAATTTTTCACTACATAAAGTCCTTAAATCGAATTTTCACAAAAAAAAATTATTTAAAATTTCTCCTCGCACTTATGTTCTCCTAATACGATATCGGATTTTTCAAAAAAATGGTAAAAAGTACAAAAAATTGAAAATTGGTATTAGGAGAATATAAATGGAAGGAGGTAAAAAAAATGTGCTTTTCTTAAAAAAATTGGATTTTTTTCAAATTTTCGAAATTGGTATTAGGAGAACATAAGTGCGTGGCGGGAAAAAGTTTGACTTTTTCTCAAAAAATTAAAAATTTTCGAAAATTCAAAAACTCTGCAGGAAATGGGAAATTGTGAAAGAAAACAACAGTTTCTTGCAAAAGCATTTATTTCTAATAATTTTTCACTACATAAAGTCCTTAAATCGAATTTTCACAAAAAAAAATTATTTAAAATTTCTCCTCGCACTTATGTTCGCCTAATACGATATCGGATTTTTCAAAAAAATGGCAAAAAGTACAAAAAATTGAAAATTGGTATTAGGAGAATATAAATGGAAGGAGGTAAAAAAAATGTGCTTTTCTTTAAAAAATTGGTTTTTTTTCAAATTTTCGAAATTGGTATTAGGAGAACATAAGTGCGTGGCGGGAAAAAGTTTGACTTTTTCTCAAAAAATTAAAAATTTTCGAAAATTCAAAAACTCTGCAGGAAATGGGAAATTGTGAAAGAAAACAACAGTTTTTTGCAAAAGCATTTATTTCTAATAATTTTGCACTACATAAAGTCCTTAAATCGAATTTTCACTAAAAAAAATTATTTAAAATTTCTTGTCGCACTTATGTTCTCCTAATACGATAATCAGATTTTTCAAAAAATGGCAAAATTTACAAAAAATTGAAAATTGGTATTAGGGGAATATAAATGGAAGGAGGTAAAAAAAATGTGCTTTTCTTTAAAAAATTGGATTTTTTTCAAATTTTCGAAATTGGTATTAGGAGAACATAAGTGCGTGGCGGGAAAAGTTTGACTTTTTCTCAAAAAATTAAAATGTTCGAAAATTCAAAAACTCTGCAGGAAATGGGAAATTGTGAAAGAAAACAACAGTTTCTTGCAAAAGCATTTATTTGTAATAATTTTGCACTACATAAAAGTCCTTAAATTTAATTTTCACTAAAAAAATTATTTAAAATTTCTGCTCGCACTTATGTTCTCCTAATACGATACTCGGATTTTTCGGAAAAATGACAAAATTTACAAAAAATTAGAAAATTATATTAGGAGAACATAACTTGAACGCGGAAGAAGACACTTTTTGTTGCTAGAAGTAAGAATTCTCTATATAAACCAAAGTATGTACGATGCAATCAAATTTATACATAACGCCTAACGGGCCTATTCGTATTGGCGCACGAATAGGTCCAGTTTTATATGTTTTGTATAGGAAAATATATGTGTAAGCCACAGAATACAGAACGAACGGTAGTATCTCTATACTACTGAAACCAGCGTAACGCTAAAGGATAAAAAATACCCCACCACTATCTTATATATGTGCACGCGGAGTTGTGTGTGGTAGTGCGATATATGGTTGTGTGTATGCGTGTCTTGCATACGCATATACTAAAAAAATACATAATATGTATGTGGTACGTACATGCAACATACCTTGTCAACACAACGGCAACAATATGACAATAATTGAAACACACCCGTTGGAAGCTAGTAATGAATGACAACATAGTTCTGTAAAATGCACATACTTGCCCATAAGTGATTGCAGAAAAGAAATAGTTGTATTCCTTCCAGTGTTCCGTGGTTTAAACCACAGAGCAGAGGTACAGCATCTATCTCTATCATGAAATCTGCAGTGTGCACTTCTGTGTACGTTAGGCTTCTTAATAGTCACACGCTCATCGGCAGTCGATCAGTGTAGGTCAATCGCAGTACAATGGATTAGATTGTTGTTTGCATTGTTACATTCCCACACGGTGCGTTCTGGTATCATACATATGTATGTGAATAATGGTCACGTGACAACCAGTACCACCAAGGATCACTAACACAAATACACAGTATCGCACGAATACAAAGTAAACACCGTGCACGTATATAACATATTTTCTATCTCTTACTGGTTACACTGGTTTCAATAGTATAGAGATACGTATTGTAGATACCTCTGTCCTCTGTGGTCTAAACTGTATACTGTAATGAAAATAGGGTACTTGACTGAAGTTACAAAAATATTCTAAAAGCATTGTTTTTCCATATCAGTTAAGTAATTTTTTTTATTTTTGACAGATTTTGTAAAAAATAATCAAAAAAAAAATAACCCTACAATTTTAAATGAGAAAAAGGCGGGAAAAACACCTCACTATAGTGACGTCACATTTTGAAGCAATTAAACGTCAATGTCAATATTTATAACCTCAAAACTTTGATTATATTCATAAAATGTCAAAGTAAAAGCAAGTATTTATTTGAATTCTGGTCGATTATTATTAATATATGTGTGTAAGCTAATAGAAATATTCAAAAGAAAATACAATTTCACCTCACCGATGAAAATTATCAAAATCGACATATCTAGCTACAAAATGTTACGTCATTTTCAAGAAATGGCGCGTTTCCACTTATTTGAAAATTTATTGAAAAATGGCGATTTTCAACATAAAATTTCTAAACAGTTATCAAATTTTGTTATGTTTCATCATTAAAATTGAACATATGTAATGTTAATGCATAGAATTATTTAACACTTGACACAAATTTTAAATACAGTCAAGTACCGTATTTTTCTCGTCCACTCAAAGATGGCATTAAGAGTCCGAAAAATTGAGTTTTTTTGTCTAGTTAAAATTTTTTATAGAAATAACGAAATAATAACAATAGAATGGTTCGTAAGTATATATTTTAAAATTAAAACCAAAATCCTCGTTTTTATTTGGTATATGAACTGCCAAGGAAATTGAAAATTGAATCAAATGGGCATTAGGTGGATGGCATGTACCTCATGTACACAAATTACCTAAACTACACAAATAAACCACTAACCAGTGTTCTTATTCTACTGTAAATCGTGTCTGTTGAATATGGTTCATATCGTTCATATTGTTACATAAAACCAATTGATTTTAATCATGAATGTTACTTAATAATTAAAAAACCAATCGAAAGACGTTTAAGTCTTCATTTAAACAACTTCGTAAGTAATTTATAATTTATTTTTCATTCATACTTGTCTTGATGCATTTGTTGCGAAATCTGATTTCTAACCTCTCACGGAACGATTTTCATTATGGGTTATAGTCGTTATGGATGTTATTTAAAGGTCAAATTGTTATATTTTCTTTATTTTAATTAAGATTCTATTACTTTATTCATTTTAAGAGTTAACTTAAAATTGAGTTGTTTATTAAATTGCTGTCATATGGTGTTTCACTTGTTTTTTATTTAATTGTTTTGGCCTCGAACTTGGTAATGAATTGCAAATTGCAATAACGTTTAAATGATAAGTGCATTTTTGCATTCTAATCTTTTATACGGTTGACGGTTGTTATGAGATGATTGAGTCATTGAGTTTTAAAAAGCCATTTTATCACTTTAAACATGCCCGTAAGGACCTGTTTGTCATTTTGTTAAAAATTCAGTTCAAAAATCCAAATTTCACGAAACATATTTGAAGCAAAAATATACCTACATATGTACTCAGAGGTCAATAAGATCAAATTTTTCAGAGTCAAATTCGACTGCCGTTGCAGACAGCCGGCCCACGCCCTCTATGAGTGGCATACAAAGCATTTTCATAAACCGAAAGATGGACAGGAGAGACAGACGGATTTGACGAAATTATTATGTCCGGTTTTTCAATGATAGTTTAAACCGTTTAAACCAAACTTGTGGCATACGGCGAAAAAAATTGTACTAGTTGAACGTTTTGTCATTATCGGTTATGATGGTTATGATCGCCAACGTGTTAAGATATTAACTTAATTTTATTTTTTATTTTTGACTAGTGATTTAAGTCTCTAAAATTTTGATCATTTTATTCCATTAAAACAGTTGAATATAACTAAATTAATTTCGTTGTCATTGTATTCAAATTTAAATAAAAAATCATGGCCCCTTATAAATTTTGAGGCTACGCAACTATGCTTGTTCAACACACACTTGATGAATTTTCTATTTATGAAAGTTGTTTTAAACGCTTTATATAATATGTAATACATACCTACATATGTATATGCAAAAAAATAAACGTCAAAATTTTAAAATGCTCGGATTAATTTTTTGATTGACTGTTTAAAGCAGGCTTCCTCCTTAATTCAACTTTCTGGGTACACAGAATTAACAAAAACAAAACTACAATAAATATATGTATAATAAACTGGTTCGAACCGGACTAGGAAAAAATGAGCTAGGGATAGCTTTAACCGCTTTAACAAATACATAATTGTGTCTGCATCTGTTTATTGTGCAGTTTCAACATATTCATATTATTTTAATCTTTTTAAGTGTAGTTTGGGATAATTGAGACAGTAATTCAATATACCTCATTTACATCGGGCCGTTTAGTAGTTAGTGATTAACTGATTAGTAACAAGTAGCAAGTAAAATGCATTCGTAATAAATAGAATCCATTAGTAGAACAGAAAAATACATTGCTGTAGGTAGGTATACAGGTGAGTTTTTTGACAGTTTCCATTTTGATTACGGCCAAACCGTTCATTTATAACCGCATTATTAAAAAATATAGTCAAATGTAGATGAAAAATATTTGATATTCAATAGTAATTGTTTTGTTCTTATTAAAAACAAAATTAAAAAATATGAAATATTTTACAAAAACCCTTTATTTCCTTTTAAAAAAACTATAATTGTCAATTATGCCACTTTCAAAATTAACCAGTCATATAGTTAGTTACATATTTAGAGTTTTTAAAAGTATTTTACGATACAGTAATTGTCAGTAATTCCCTGGGGGCTATTTACCTTTATATTGTTACTTTACATACTTATACATATACATATGCCTACCACAGCTATGTTTCTGTCTATGTATATCTATTGCTAACACTTGTTTGTTACTGTCCGATGTGAACGAGGCAATAGGTACAGTTGAAGTGCAGGAGGTTTAGGTAAGGCTTTGCATAGTTAATTTATTTTATGTTGAGGGATCATTTACATTTAAAATTAGATCAAACTGAATAATACTTAATGAGTTCCTGTTCAGTTTACACTTTACAGTTAGAGGAGGAATGATTATCGCACCAGAGGAAATTGATCTTATTAACATGTCAATTGCGTTTGCGTTTGCGATACGATCAAACGGATACTGATGGGCGCGCAATAAATGCAACTTGAACCTACGCAAAATAATTCTCACATGTTCGCCGTGTTCGCCATAGCCTATGGCTATAATACATATTATAGACACGAGCACGAGATATACGCACATGTATAGTCATGTGCCGAATAATGGCCGTTGTACTGCAAACATGCAACTTGACTTCAACACAATTTCCATCATACCATGGGTACTTCCTGTTAGAAAAATTAAAATTTCATCACTTTTAATGTTTGTAGCAATTTTTTTTTAATGACAGATATTTATATGTAATAAATTATTGATTGGTGTTATATCAATTTTTTTGACATAAGCGTTTTTTAGTTGATGTGGTACATTTCTGTTTTACTATAAAACTGAGGTAGGTCATAACGTCATAATAAGTATTTAGAAATAATTTTCACATTTATTTATTCACGTATTGTCGAATAATTCGTTTAAGTAATAGTTACTATATGTACATGAATTTGGAGCAACCGTTCAAAATTTCCAATCTACAACGTTTTATTGTTAGATATTACTTGAAATTAGTAACAAAGTGTAAACAAAAGTGGTATATTTAACAATTTTATAAGTATCTTTTATATTTCACTAAAAAACATGGGTAGGTCGTTATGAATTGACATCTTAACCTAATACTTAATAGAAATGATATTGAAAGTTTCCTTTTCTTAAGGGGGCACATATTTGTACATTTTAAGAGACAAAATCTGTATTGGGTACATATTTTTGTACCGTAAAATGGGTTTGATATTTGATTAGCATAAATTTTTAACTTTGTATTCGATCAGAATGTCGTGTAGTGTGTTGACGGATAATGCAAAGTATGTAAGTGGTCAGAATCAGAGACAATGGCACTGATGACTAGGAAAACTCAAATTGGAAAAACGTCAGGTAATTTTTCCTTTCGCAAACAGTGCATATTCTGATAAGGTATTAAAAAACACATTGATGTTTTGTGTTGTTCATGCATTAAGTATGATATGAACCACTTTTTCTACAATTAAATATTTATGATTAAGTGAATCCTTGACAAACAGAATTTCCGTCGCCGCGCCGAGGTAAACACCGTGAACACTACATAAACTGCAACGTAGCTTTTCTTATTATTGCACAATGCACATATGTAAATGAATATTATGTTTATACAGCTTACAGCGCATAGTACAGACCGTACAGACGGTACAGACGAGCGCTGGGACCGCTGCCTGGCTAGAAAGAGTAGTGGAACAACCATACATACATAAAACATAACATACATCACATACATAATATGACTGACTGACGATCAGATACAAATTCAAACGTTGTCAATTCTCAGTTGAAGTAACAAGTGAATTCAATTACAACATATGTTTGTTTGTTTTAAAACACGTTCGTGATTTGATTATTTATTGTACGTATTGTCTGTTGCGCTCAATTGTTTCTCAATAATAATTGATACGACAAAATAATTTCGTGTGCCCATCACTAAAAAATATCTGTTTACAATATTTTAATTTACAATAAATTAAAGTGTGGTACGTGAAAAAGTGCATTCGGTGTTTGCGCTACGATTAAAACGTAAGTGAATTTTTCACGTTTTTCACAGTCGGAATTTTCCGCAATTTTCCATTTACTATAATGTATGCAAATAATTTATTTCCACATTGATTTTTTTTTTGTTTCAATTGTTTGTATTTTCAAAAAATGCGCGCATATTACTGAATTTATATAATTTTTTTTTTTGAGAACATATGAAGATTTTTCGTTTGTGAAAATTGTTTTCCACGCTCCGTAGTGACCTTAAAAAAATATAAATTTCAAAACTGAAAAATAAAGAAATACTGAACCACTGCCAAGATACTTATATAATTCAAGTACAAACGTGGGAAAAATTATCAATACGATTTACAGATAACTATTTTTATGTAAATAGACGAGAAAAAAGATTGAATAGTTCCCAGCGTTTTTGAAATTGTTATGAAAGTATTTATTCGAGGCCTGTGTCAAGGGCAGTTGAGGTTTATAAGTTAGCAATTGATTTATGATACACTGATTAGTGTTCTACAATGTATTAAAATTTCATCAAAATCGATAGGTCCGGTCTCAAGACCTCTATTTGTAAGAAAAATGCTACAAATATTATGAGCAATACAATTTACATTTTTTAACACAAAGTGTGGTACAGTAAAATTATGGTGAATAGGTAAAGTTAGGAATATTGACGGTAACAAATATTGTCAGTGCTGTCAGTACTGAGCAGCCTGAACAATAATCTGCATACGTTTTCTGAATTCATTGATAGAACATAGACTTATATTGTACAGTGGATTTCGGTTGTAACGACAATATAATATATTATGGGGATCGTTAAAATTTGGTTACTGTATCCGAAAGTCGTTATAACAATAACAATTTTGTTATTCTTATTGCATATAATGAACAACAGCTACATATCGATATTATGCAAACATAACATGTATGAAAACAAGCAAAAATATTCGCCAAATGCATGTTAGACACGCATTAAGTTAGGATTTCGTAGTCAGTAATTAGTTTTGATGATTGACAATTCTCGGGATGAAATATTTTTTACTGTTATTTAATGTTAAAATTAGCCTTTAATTTGTTAATAACATGATTATCTGAACCTTTTTACGTTTACGTCATTATAACCGAGATCGGTAAAAGTAAAATTTACTGTAATACTTACAAGTAAAGGTCCCGAGGCCGGACCTATCGATTTCGATGAAACTTAAATATATTGTAGAACACTAAAAACTAAGGGACACGTATTTTTTTTTATCTGCGGAAAAACGGTTTGAAGGGGTGAAATCGCCCTCCAAAAATTGGGGTAAAAATTTAATTTTTCAAATATCTCGAAAACAGTAAGAGATAGAGCAAAAGTTTAAATTGGCGATATTGCTCTTTTTTAAAAAGCTATATATTGATATGCAATTTGTTCATATTACATCAACAGGGGTGGTTGGGGGTTAAAATTTGGGGGTTAATTTTGCAAAAAGGGGATGAAAAATAAACAATATAAAAATTTTGTTTACAGATTTGAAATCTACGTCCAAAAATCTAATTGACCTATTTTTGCTCAATGCCCTAATATTAAGTCTAGGGGTAGTTAACTAGAGGGTGACTATGTCGAATAGTCGTACAATTTGGGTATTTCAAGAAGTTTTTCTTCATGGAAAATAGCTTAAGACAATTAGAATAACGTAGAAATGAAATTCTCGAATTCAAAATTGAGTTTGAGCAACATTGGAGAGGGGGTGAGTCACCCTCTTAAATTACATACTAGTTTATATACACTAATTTTTGCTATTAACACACTGATAGTGGGTAAAATAATGTCACAATAAGTGGTTCTGAAGTTGGACTATCATATGTAAGGTCTTTATTAGGTTTGTTTTTTAATGGATATTATAGTTTTCCTTATCGACAATTATCGATATCGAAAATTACATAACCTAACCTAAAATAACGAAACCTAATAAAAACCTTACATACGATAGTCTAACTTCAGAACCATCTATTGTGACATTATTACCCCCTATCAGTGTGTTAATTGCAAAAATTAGTGTATGTAAACTAGTATGTAATTTAAGAGGGTGACTCACCCCCTCTCCAATGTTGCTCAAACTTAATTTTGAATTCGAGAATTTCATTTCTACGTTATTCTAATTGTCTTAACCTATTTTCCATGAAGAAGAACCTCTTGAAATACCCAAATAGTACGATTATTCGACATAGTCACCCTCTAGTTAACTACCCCTAGACTTAATATTAGGATATTGAGCAAAGACAGGTCAATTCGATTTTTTGACGTAGATTTCAAATCTGTAAACAAAATTTTTATATTGTTTATTTTTCACCCCCTTTTTGCAAAATTAACCCCCAAATTTTAACCCCCAACCACCCCTGTTGATGTAATTTGAACAAATTGCATATCAATAGATAGCTCTTTAAAAAAGAGTAATATCGCCAATTTAAACTTTTGCTCTATCTCTTACTGTTTTCGAGATATTTGAAAAATTAAATTTTTACCCCAATTTTTGGAGGGCGATTTCACCCCTTCAAACCGTTTTTCCGCAGATAAAAAAAAATACGTGTCCCTTAGTTTTTAGTGTTCTACAACATATTTAAGTTTCATCAAAATCGATAGGTCCGGCCTCGGGACCTTTACTTGTTAGATTCGCTATTTTTGCATTAAATATTTGGATTATTTCGTTATTTATGTACTTGACTGTATAATCGCAATTATTTACAAATGCAAACTCATTAAAAAAAATTTCGCCAAAACTAATAATTATTACGTTAAAATCAACTCAAGGATTTAAAAGTTAATTTACTATTCGCAAATCAAGAGAATTTGATATTTACTATTATCATGAGAGGCATTTCAAGGCTTTCTGAGCAAGTTTTTTTTTTCGCACTATATAAAAATAATAAGTCTGTACACAGGTACACTTACGGTGATTTAAGTACTTCTTGTTCAGTAAACACCGTAAACACGTATCGTGTGAACTGTACTTACTACATATATTTATGCATAAATGTCACCTGATCGGACAGAGACAGGCCATAGCCAGGCGAACGGAACATAAAACAAACAAAGTAGTGCGAAAAATAATTCTCTTTTTCGTAGTAACACACCCCTTCTCAAAAAAAATTTTAATAAATTTACCGTTACCTTTTAGAATTATTGATCAGTTTTTTATTGTTTGCAAATTTTTTTCGAATTTTTTAATTAATAAATAACTAAAATATATGTTTTAATTACAAATATCTGTCGCAGCATCCTGCATAACATAGCGAATTTCCTGTTACAAAAATTATCTCATTTTGTCAAAACAAAAGGGAGTATATGAAATGTTCATAATGACCGAGCAGCATTCTATTTGCTTTCCCCTAACTCTTGCACCTTTGTTTGGCGAGGGCTAAATTTCGAATACGTAGAAATTCAAACTTTAACAGTGATAACAATATTACATAAATTATTCATATTTAAAATATTTCACAAATGATTTAAAGTTGGCACTAAATCCATTCTATCTCAATAATTGTATTGTAATGTTTTTGTGTAATTATAGCACATAGTGACGTCAAAACAGTCTAATTATAATTTGAATATTTATTCCAAAATAAACTGATCACATGTAATTATTACGAATAATGAATTTTAATTTTTTGAGGCCATTGGGAAAACGAAAGTGTTCCCACCTACGCAGTTTAAACAATTGCTACAGGGCTAAAATTTTTCGTAAATTCGTAACATAAACCGAAAACATTGACAACAAATTATAGTGGCTTTCGTTAAGTGTGAATGCGGCTTAAAACAGCTATTTATCTGATACACACCTTTAAACAACCTTTAAAAATTTTCTGATGAAACTGTTTCGTTCAGTTACAACATTCATCAGACTTTTAATGCATACTAGGGATGTCTTTTTTTAATCGATAAATCTAGAAATCGATTAATCGGAAAAATGAAAACCGATTTTTAATCGATTATTGATTTTGAAATCGATTCACACATCGATTTTTATTTTATGGAAATCGTGAAACGATTTTTTTTTTCAAAATATAAATTGCGTTTTTATTTATATGTTGCTATTTATTTATTAATTTAAATTTAAATCTATTATCGGTACTACGATTATTAAATTTTAAGTATCAAATGCATATAATAAATCTCTATGTATCAAATCAAATTGTCAAAATTTACAAATTGACAACTGTACCATGTACTTACAAAACAATAAAGTTTAGGCGGGAAATTTAAAAAAAAACTTTTAATTCTTTTTTTATCCCTTAATCTATAAAAAAACTTTGTATGCAATTAAATAAAAACTTTTCAACATTTAGTACAATTTAGATAATATTTATACAATTAACATTTTATATTAAATGAAAACAAAAATTGTCAACTTTGTTGTAATGATGTGATTCATCTCTATACCATAGGATAAGATTTAAAAAAAAGGTGGTAATTAAGTATGTACACGTTTAATATTTTTTTCTTAAAAGACTTCGAAAGTTCATCTTTCTGAATTATAAATTTTTACTTAAAAATTACCGCCACTTTTGCAACAGCAAATTTGAATCGATTTCTTGGAATCGATTTTGAATACAATCGATAATTTAAGCATCGATTCTTTTGTTGACAAATACGAATCGATTCAAAAATCGATTTTTTTTAAAAAAAACGACATCCCTAAATTGCATACCTAAATTCAAATTTAAAAAAAAAAAGTGTTTACTTAAACACAAAAAAAAATAAAGACTAACCAATTCTGATTAAATTGACGAATACGTCATACGTGCTGAGTATATTTTATTCCTTTATTAGATTTAATTAACAATAAGATTACGTATTATTAGAATGAAACGTTTTTATGTAATTATAATTACTAATTAGAATTACAAATTATTTATGATAAGAGTTTTTTCAAGATAACAAACAAATTAGGTAGATTAAGTTTATGCGGATGATTTAAGGGAAGTATATATAACTGAGTGATTAAATTTAAACTTCAAAATCTCGTAAGTCGATTTTTTGGTACGAGAAAGACATTGTCTTTCTTTACAAAAAGTCGACTTACCAGGTTTTGAAGTTTAACTAGAGATATAATAATAAACCAAAAAAAAAAAAAAAAAAAAAAAACAACTTAAAAGACTGATATCTTCTATATTGGTTAAACTAGTAGAAAAGGGCTTTTGTCAGACATTTGATGGATACAGGACACATTCCTAAAAGAAACGAACAAAATTTATAAACATAATTTTGATCTACTTTTGAATGATTATACTGATATTTAATTTTCTATATTATAATTTAACTCATTCATAACTTTTTTATACAGTTGTCCTTTTTTACTTTATTTGTTATTCACAAAATATATGTATACACTTTTGGTTTTACTGGCGTTGCATTTTTTTAAATTACTTACATAATTCTAAATTTTTCTCGAGTTAATAGCGAAGTCAAATCGACTAGTCAGATAACTGGTGAAGCTTATCGGAAAATGACAGTAAATATTTGAGTTCATAACTAAATTCTTAAATTTATCATAAGAAAATTTTGCTTAGACGTAATTTAGTAAAAAAAGATTATTAACAAAAAATCAAACAGTTTTAGTAAAAATTCCATTTTCATGGGGAATTTTGTAAAAAATATTTTTATGATTTATTTAATGTTTTAAACGACTTGGATAAGACTAGGTGATTATTTTTAAACTTGATATTTGATAAGACATTTTTAATGACAGTACTTGAACAGGTGCGATCTGTTAATATTTAAAATTGTTAAATAAGTAAAAAAAAAAAAAAAATTAAAATTTATTTATAAGGAAAACTAGTTTTGTGTTATCTGTTCATTAAAAATCATTTATATTTTTTCATCTTTCTGTCCAACTATTTCTATTCTGACTAATTCTAGAACGTAAATGTCAAAAGTTGAGTTTTTGTTACTTATCACTTTATTTTATTCAATTTTGAATTGAAAATTATTACAAAATTCGACGAGACAATTGTGCAATTTTCATTAGCAAACTGATGCAAATTATTTATCGTTACTTTAATAAAAACATTTGTAGAGAATTTTGAGCGATTGTACAGTTACAGGGTTCGATAATCAGATCCATTACAATAATCATATGACCCCAAACGTTCAAAAATTTAATTTACATACGAGATATGACGATGTCGATACGATACTAATAGATGTGACATTGTTGTCACAAAGAGCTGGAGCGATTTTAATCTCGCGTGTCTACGTGTGATCTTGATCAATCCGTCCGTCTGTCTGTCCGTTTTACATACCTGTAACCTGTCTAACTGGGTCCATATGTGTGGTTGTGTGGTATTTCTTGTCCATTTCAAGTATAAATACATATTTACTCTGTACGATGTGGTTCGATTACCTGACGCAATTCATATCTTCAATAACTAAGTCAACACCACACCGACCACACCACAAGACGAGCCCACCTGACGTCACAGAACAAAAAATTTAATTTATAAATAAATTAAACTGCCAATCGTATAGTATGTATATAGCATAGAACACGTATATAGTGTATATAGTCCAGTGTTTGTATGTGTGCGAAAAAGATAAACATATCAGTTCACTTTTACTATGTGTTACGTGACGTAATACACACACGCCACTGTTCAACAAAAATGTTAAGTTGACTTAAGTTATACTGTATACAGTAAATGTTGACTGTTGTCTAAGGGGTCATATACAATTAATGAAATAAGGAATTAAGATTTAAGAAATAAGAAATAAGATTTAAGGAGTATGCCATCTAGTGACGTTGAATGAAACTGTTAACTTAACTGCTCATAAGTAAATGTATTTAGGTATTTTTGTATATCAGAATTCATGAAAAAGTAACGTTCGTGATGACTATTTTGTCACTAAGTGAAAAAAATCACAAATTTTGACGTAAAAAAATACCTACATATTTATATCTATGACCAGTTACGTTAAAGTTCCATTCAACATCACTAGATGGCATACTCCTTAAATCTCATTTCTTAAATCTTAATTCCTTATTTCATTGATTGTGTATGACCCGTAAGTCTTCGTATTAGAGTTCCACATTTCTGAGAGCCGTCGTGTATACATACATATTGTTAAACATGTTATAATAGGGAGAATTGAAATTTTGAATGTACACTATCAGTTATTTTTTTTTTAAATCACTTGTAGAATTCCTCAATTTTTTTATTTTACTTTATTGTGCATTTAGAGTAATTATAAGTTACCTTATTTGTACATGTCACACGAAGAAATAAGATTTCTAATGAAACATTAGTGAGTCGAATAATATCTGTTTCAGCACAACTATGTAGCCTAGTTTTATGACATTCAGTCACATTCAGTATAGGTACCTACAAGTTTGTAATAAGATTAAAGTAGAAATACATACATAATCTTTTTAAAAATTACGTCTGCTAGGTCTTTGTCAGTATTACATAATGTTTTCATTATTTAAAAGGATTTCGCAATATTGACCGTGAAAAAAATTATTACGTCTATTGTCGACAGTGCATTTTCCCATCCATCTAAACTATAATCCGTTCCTGAAAGAACTGGGTTGTTTCAAGAAAATTGTTGAAAAAACACGTAAAATCAGCTAACATTGCCTAAATTTTTTATTTAAATTTAAATAAAATAAATACGAAATTAATTTAGTTATATTTTATATGGTGATACATTATTGTCTAAATTGCGAATGATTTAACAAAATAATATGATTTATTCTGGAACATTCTGTAAGGAATTGATTTGTAATGTTTATTCTAGTAGTTTTCTCCACCATAAATTTATAAATAAGGAATATATTACAAAAAATTTAATTTATTCTAAATAAGGAATTGATTATTTAATTGATTTAATAGGTTTCGAGAAGTTAGCAATTTATTTAAATAGAACAAATAGATATTTCACTTTGATTTAATTGGTGGGAACACGTCTAATGGATAGTGTCAATGGTGTCAATGATCAATGATCACACTAATTCAATTTTGCGATCAGTGTTGCCGACACTAGTCAGTTTGCAAAAATGCTTAATTGAAAGATTGATGTCGATCATTTTAATTCAGGAAATTTTATATTATTTTTTAATCGCTTCATGTTATTTCAATTATAACTTTTTAAAAAATTTCTCTCGAAAGTTCCTCGCCAAATGTGGACAATTTAAACTCATATAATGAAAATGATTAGTGTTATTGATTATTTTAAGCGAATTTTGTTGATTCAGTGACCAATATAAATATTGTAAGACAAAATACATAATAAAATAAAAATAAATTTGCTGATTTCAGTAAAAAATCTACTTTGTACTTTGTCCAAAGTCCGCAGATTTAAAGTCTATACATATAAATATTTATTTATTTAATATTTTAGCATATCAAGTATTTGTATTTTATTAATTAACTATTAATTTTAAGTCCTATTTTTTGAAGGGCCCGATCAAAGTGTAAATTTTGAAAATTTAAATCAATATTTAAGATTTGTTTTATTTAGCTTTTCACATTATTCAGTTTTGTTTTATTTATTGTTTTATGTTTTTTGGGTGCTCTATATCTGGGGGGGGAGTGAGTGGGGTCCGGTAAGAAAAAATGTCTAGGGCCCGAAAGTGTGTTAATCCGCCCTATCGACACTTTTTTTAAACATTAGAGACATGTTTAAAAGCTATTTTTTTTAACTTTGAATAGATTTTTTGAAACTCAGAATCATTTCCGCCATTAATTGGAATAATATTAGGTCGTGTAATATGAAATGTCGTTTTCCGACCACTTGGACGATCATATAAATCAGATAAATATCGACACTTTTTTAAGTATTAGAAAAATGTTTAAAAGCAATTATTTATTTTTAAATAGAATTCTTGTAGTCCGGATCATTTTCGGAAATTATATTACACTGCTGTAACGAAATAACCACACCATCGGGACCAAAGAGGAGAAGTGTGGTTATTTCGTTACATCAGTGGCGACTTCATTAAAAAATTAAAGCTGCTGTGCATTGCTTAAATATTTACAAAGCATATTATTAAAAACTTAAAATTTTTAATAACTTTTTAATAATATGACAAAATTTTCTTTTTCTGGGATTTTCCATTACCATAATATGTTTCCTTTTTTTAAATTAAGAAATAATAAAGTATTCAGAGGTAATGAATTCCAATATCACTACCACTCAGATAATATTTTATCGGAGCGGTATCGGAACGATATCAGACCTATATCGATAGTGTGAACACGTTTTCGATTCCACTCCGCTCCGTTTCTCAGCCTTCTCCATTTATTTGAAAATTATTGTATTAGGAAAATATGATACAGCATAACGACGCGACGTCTTGCTACAAACATTATGATACATCTTAACTAATTAACTAATAGACATATTGTATTATGATATTATGTTCTCCTAATACAATAGTTTTCAAAATATGGGAAAAAAATTTTATCGGAGCGAAACCGGAGCGAGAGCGGTACCATAGTGTGAATAGAGAGCGAGCAGGTACGAGCACTGTAATGTGAACACAACAAGATTATATCGGAGCGAGACTGGGGCGGGAACATATCGGTATCGGCACTATAGTGTGAATCGGGCCTAATGATTTATTTATTTTTTATTTAGACATCTTCGTTACACAAAGAAAGCTATAACTTTGACTAATACATATATATTTTACTAGCTTTATTGTTTTGTGTTGATAATACGACAACCCTTTTCAAATAGTCAGAAATCATACTTATGTGTTTCTAATATTTCTATTTTAAGAATAAATCATTAGGTAAATTAATGTGAATAATTTGTGTATATATATATATATATATATATATATATATATATATATATATATATATATATATATATATATATATATGTATATGTATATGTATATATATGTACATATATGTATATTTGAATATTATCTACTAGATTAATTTTCGTATATGGATTCTAACAATGTTTACAAAAGATGTAAAAAAAAAAATTATTATTTAATGTATACACACATACATACATATACAGAAATAATGCATCTATAAAGAATGCATACATATATACATGAGTATTACATTCGCCACTGATATGTAACACTAACACACTGAAGAGATAACTCACTATGTATGTGAGGGTATCCCCTCCAAAACATGTTGAGTGTGGTTATTACGTGTGTGCTTATTTCGTTACAGCTCTGTAGTTCGTGTAATATGAAATGTCGTTTTCCGACCATTTGATGTACCATGTAATTCAGATAAATATCGACACATTCAGGGTCAGGACCGGATCATCACATAGACAGATAAAAGTGCTCTACATCTGTCTAAAAATCTAATTTTATAAATATTTTTATATTTAATTAACTATACAAAAAAATTACTTAGCTTGCAAAAGATGCTTCAGGGGCAATATATATTTTTATTGTTAATTTTTTGTTTACACAGCAAAAATTTAACAAATATATCATGCTTCATGCAATTTAGCGTGCATCTATCAGTTTTTTAGCTATTTATTGTAGCTTTAAGAGATTGCAAGAAATTTTCAGTAAATTCATAAAATATTTCTGAAATCGGCGTTATATTTGAATCAATTTATCATATTATGTATATAAAACTTACGCTATACAATTGAAGAGAGTTTTTCCGAGGTCGTTATAAATAAAATATACTGTATATTTAATTACTTCATTAAAAAAAATCTATTTACTTGGCAAAAATTAATTTTGTATTTGCAGTAATTTGAAACATTGATAATTTAACCGGAAGTGACCTTGTTTTATTTGTTCCTTTCTACTTGCGAGTTCGCGTCTTCATTTCAGTTTTAACTAATTAACATAAATATAAAAATTTTAATTATATACGATATCTACAATAACAGATAAAAGTATTTATGCAATTCGATTGTTGTACAAAAATTCGACTGCTAATGACTGGCAACATCTTTAAATAAAACAAATATACATACTTCACAGATTTATTTGTTTATCTTTAATAATATTGGAAATTAGAAAGTTAATCTATTATATCTGAACTCACCCCTGTTTTCAGTTAGATTACTTTAACCCGAATTAGATATTATAAATATGTATCTAGGAAGTATTTTTATTGTGTGCGCAGTCGCAAAATTTTCAAATACTACTGAATTATTATTAATTATTACCTGCTAAGCCTAAGACAACAAAATGTTTTTTCGTATTTATTTAAAAATACGTGTATAATTTTATTCTTATTAATTGACTAACTCGATTCAAGGCTAATAAACCAGTCGTTACACTTTTTAAATATAAAAAAAATTTTTTCTGTCTTATGAAAAAGAAACATTTGATTGATTATTACATTATTCGATTATTACTATTAGGTATTGATTTATGTAGGTACCTACAGTGATGGCAAAAACTACTGCTACATTAAAAAATAATTCAGCTAACTTATCAAAAAATCAGCCTTGTATGGGAAAAGGGAACATTTTTTTTGGCTCTCTTGGATTTTTTCTGTAAAATGTTGTGCGTCAACTATCAAGATATGAGTAAAATTTGAATTTTTTTTTCAGGTGTTCAACTACTATTATCTGTCATCAGCTCAAACTTGAAACAAGGAAATTTTCCGAACATCCCGATTTTTAGCGTCTTAATTTTCTAAAACAAATATGAAATTGCGAAAAATATCACCAATGAATTCTGGATTTAGTTTCGGCTAATATTTTAAAAGTGGACTTTTAATTTTTTTAAAATAATTTTATTTTTAAATTTATTACGCTTTAAATAATTTAAATAACTATTTTAAATTTTATATAACTTAATATTTTCCTAAATTATTATTTTTTTTTTTAAATTTTATTTAAAATTAGTACAATTAAAAAATATTGTTAAAATGTTTTGGCATAATTTATTAAGCACAGTGTTAATTGTGATAATTACAACGATCTTTGTATCGTGCGACTGCTCAGTGGACGTGACAAGTTTACCTCCCCCTTGTAATAGGTAAATATATTTTTCGAAACTATTCGATTCGCGGAATTTTCTAATTGTAAGTAAGATAACGTTGAATGATTTATTATTATTATTATTATTATTTTTTAGCTCAATTTACTGTTATGGCGATTTATTACATACGGTTCAAATGGCCGGTATCTATCGGGACTCTAAAACGTTTGTTGACATGAAATTACGTAAATCACCGAATGAAACATTGGCGGAATTTGAGAAATTCATGAAAGAAACCAATTACAAGCCATCAAAACGAAAAATTCTCGATTTTGTTCAAACACATTTCGACAAACCGGGTATGGAATTCGAAAAATGGAATCTGACCGATTGGACGGATCGACCAGAATTTTTGCAACGTATCAAAGATGACGAATATCGTGCGTGGGCGTCATATTTAAATCAATTGTGGAATTTTTTGGGCCGTAAAATGACTGAAGATGTTCGAGACAATCAAGAATTATATTCGATCATCTACGTTCCAAATCCGGTTATAGTTCCTGGTGGACGTTTTCGTGAATTTTATTATTGGGATTCGTATTGGATTATCAAAGGGTTACTGTTGTCGGAAATGTATGATACGGCTAAGGGGATGCTTTTAAATTTTCTATCGATTGTCGATATGTTCGGATTTATTCCGAATGGCGGGCGTGTGTACTATGCGGGACGGTCACAGCCGCCCCTGTTGATTCCAACCATCCAAGCGTACGTGCAGGCGACCAACGACTGGAAATTTATCAATGAAAATTTACCAACAATGGAAAAGGAGTTTGAGTATTGGATCGAAAAACATATGATCAATGTAACGTATGATGGTAAAATTTATCAAATGTTCATTTATGGTGATTGTACGTCAGGCCCACGACCCGAATCATATCGTGAAGACATTCATTCCGCTCAAATTTTTCCCACGGAAAAAGACAAGAATGAATTTTACGCGGAATTGAAAGCCGCCGCCGAATCCGGATGGGATTTCTCTAGTCGATGGTTCATCAAACAAGATGGATCGAATGACGGTAAAATGATTTTTGTACACTTTGAAAATATCATGTGTCAGGTGTCAGTCAGTAATGATTATTAATATGATTGATTAATGATTTTTCTCCAATAGGTAACTTGACAGATTTACGTACTCGTTCCATAATTCCGGTAGACTTGAACGCTTTCATGTACTGGAACGCGCGAATTCTCGAAGACTTCAACAGACAATTTCACAATGAAACGGCCGCAGCATATTATTCCTTTATGGCGCAAAAAATAAAGGAAGCCGTCACGAATGTGCTTTGGGATCCAAAACAGGGTGTTTGGTTAGATTACGACATTGTGAACAATCGCCGTCGAAATTATTTCTATCCCACAAACATATCACCACTGTGGACCGATTGTTACGATAAATCGTCAAACGTCACCGAACAGGTGATGCAGTACTTGTGGCGGCAAAATGAACATTTGATTACGATGGCCGAAAAGCCCAGCCGAAGTCATCTTGGTGGTATTCCAACAACATTTGTCTACACCGGTGAACAGTGGGATTACCCGAACGCGTGGCCACCATTACAGTATATCATGATAATGGCGTTAAACAATACGGGAAACGTTTATGCCCAAGAATTGGCATTTGAGCTGGCGGATCGATGGGTTCGGACAAATTTCATCGCGTATAATCAAACGAAGAATATGTATGAAAAGGTAAGAGAGTAATAAGAAAGCAGTGGCACTCAAAAAAAAAAAAAAAAAATATTCAACAAAAATCTTTTTTCATTATTAGTCCAATATCTTAATTGGTTGTCGAATAGAAAATTCTAGAACATTTGTTAAATTTCTCTATTTGGTCTTTCTTTTGATAATTGGTCCAATGGTGTCACTTAACAAAATTTATGTTTCCCTGTCGAACTTAGTGTGTTTTGATTTTTCAGTATGACTCGAGAACACTTGGTGCCTGGGGCGGTGGCGGTGAATACGAGGTGCAAGAAGGTTTCGGTTGGACAAATGGCGTTATTTTGGAGTTGTTAGATAGATACGGTGACAAGCTGCAAGCTGTAGATCGTTTTAATGACGCCATCGAAAAAGAAACAATCACTTTACCAAGTCTTCCAAATGTGGTCCAAACGGCCGGTGGTGAAGCCAGAACGTTTATTACTGCACTTTTAGTCATAACTATTTCGCTTATAGTTGGATTTATAGGGTGAGGTGAGTAAATAATCCCGGAGTTCAGTTAACCCCGATCAGACAGATTAAGTATACCTACAGCGTAAACATTACTCCACTTGTCAGTTAAGGCCCAGTTTCTTCCGAATGTTTTCGAGTTGTGTTAACGTTTTAAGAATTTTGTCAGTTTGAGAAATACACATTCGACTTAATTAGTTTTTTTTTAATGGAACATACGATATATCTCGAATTTTATATATGTAAAATTTTACTCTGACGCGCTTAAGTTGGTTTAAATAGTTGGAATTTAACTAATTAATTTTTTTTTTTTTTGTTTCAGAATTATTTCTACATCATAACGTTAGCAATGTTTTGGGTGAGATCTACCATTGTTTCTGGCTGTCTAAAGCTTCTTTCTTATGCATGAATACATTTCTGTTATTTATTTTTTAAAATTTTATTATTTATTTATTTATTTATTTGTTTTCTTTTTTTTTAATTTGTATATAAATTTTAAACAAACTATCTTGCCTTATTAAATTTTTTGTAATATATATACATATATACAGCTTAAGTAGTAAAATAGTAGCTAATAGCTAGTAATAATTGGCTAGTTGACAAATTTTAAAAAAAAAAATACTTACAAAAGCAGCACTAAAACAATTTACTGATGTAATCTCAGGTTCTCCGTTTTAATTTCTGAGAGAAAATGTAAATGCAGTTGCTATTTTATGAAAATTTATATTAACATTTTAATGGCCGCACATCTGCGCAATTAAACTTCGCCAGAGGCCGGCAATATTTTTAAAGAATTAAAAGTTTTGTATAAATAAATTAATAAAATAATTCAACATGTACGAACACACACATTTTTAATAAAATAAAAAATCCAAATAAACATAATAACAATCAAGTAATAAAAAAATAAAACTACAGATTGAATTTGATTTTTTTTTTTTTTTTTGATACTGTCAATTCGCCAATTTTAGTTTGAAGTGTTACGAAATATATAATTAGTATTTTGTTTGTAGAGTTGAAAATTTCTGTGATAGACGTGAATAAAGATTATCCTGTTAGTCAAAATTTGGAGTTTTTTCGATGTTGAAATTTTTTATGATTTCATTCTGGTCTGATTTAGATTTTGAAATAAATTAAAATTCTAGATCAGACAACAGGGTCCTTGAAAAATTTCTTTTTATTGCATGCTCTAAATTAGCAAAATCAAAAAAATTCCAATGTTAAAGTGTAGAATTGTCGGGACTTGATGGACATGAATGAATTTTTCAAAAATTTTTAGTAATCACCACTTTCCAAGAGGTACAAAAGAAATTAATTCTCGATTTATTCTTGTTATCCCGACAGTTCAGACAAATCAGGATAATTGTTTATATATTAGTGATTTTATTTAAAAATTGTATATAGTATAAAAATTTGACGAATATCGTATTAGTCAGATAAAATTTTTTTTAAAATCGGCCTCTCAGTAAGGCTCTATTCTGATCAAATACGATATTGAAGAAGTATTGTATTAGTAAATTGGCAGGTTTATCCTGTAAATTTATTTGAATTATATTTTCAGTTTTATTTTTAATTGCATGTTTTTCGACTACACTAACACAAACATTTTCAAAATACTAACAATCCTTTAATCCACTATTCGGGGACGGGGGGACGATTGAGAACAAAATAATATTAGTTGTGAATGATGCTGTATTTTATGATAATGCATGTTCAATTGTTGTTTGTGGGATGAACAGTGCTAAAATAATTTTTTGCTATACATATGATCGCATGTAATCGTAAGTTCGGGATTAATCTTTCTTGGGTAAGTGTAAGAAGTGCTCGATTGCAAAACGTTTCAAAATTTTAATTTAACCTGATCACGTCATCAGGTCAAAATTTTAACTTTTCTTTTTTTATAGTTTACAACATATTAACTATCAAAAAAAGTGAAAACTACAGCGGTTTCAGTTAAAATTACAGCGTTAATTTTATTAAAAATGAAAATTGAATTTAACGTTACTAAAATTTGATTATTTTTTATTTGATTTTCAGAATTGTCGCGTGCAAATTGTACATCGCTCAAAATGATTATCGACGTGGTCATCATCCAACCACCGTGGGCGCCCAACAGGTTTCCGCGCGCACACGTGGCCAGTACAAAGAGTTGCGCAACATTTACGAAGACGATGTGAAACGGAAACCTAGATAATGCCGCGTGCACACACTAATAAACACACAGGGACAATTATAAACGCAGAAACAGTTACCAGATTAGTATTATATATGATATTGTCAAAAATTCAGCGTTTCTGGCCGAAATGTTTCTATAATAATATGATTTATAAATATGTCGGGTCGTGCGTATATCTGCATAAGTGTCATATCTAAGTCATTTTTAGTGAACTATTCGGGCATATTGCTTATAGGCGGATCTGTCTATTGGATCCGAAAATTAATTATATTTTTTTTTTTTTTGTCTAATTTTGAAAATTAATCGATGGCTGTGAATAAAAGAAAATAATCACGATCCAAATATTTTTATACGTTATACGTTAATGCATGTTATTATAGAAATTTTATGAGCTTTAACTGGACTGACTTGAAATTTGACTTGACCAAAGCTAGTTCTGGATGGATAATAGGAAATTTTTGTATTTCTGAGTAAATTTTTATTTTCTAATTAGGAAAATTTTAAAATGTTTTTATATAACACGACTGAAATAATCAAAGTGCACTTTACTCAAAAATACAATAAACTTTTGTTTCTCTTTTTTTTTGTATTTAAATCGTCACTCTTTTATTGACACCTCTGTACTGCTCCCTTCGCCACGTTATTTAAACACGTATCCCTCCTAACTGTATTTTTATCTACAGTGAAATCTTTTTTATGGCTAGTGCGCTAACAGTTAAGAATTTTTAGAAATTTTCGAAACTTCTAAACCAGACCATCAAGTATAGACTTAGGAGCGAATTTTTAACACGTTTACTGTTGCACGGATCCATGTAAATACGTTCAGTGTAATCAGTAGGGTGAATGTGCCAAAAGTCAGCCACTTAATTTTTTTTACTTTTTAAATACAATATCGATAATATAAATAATTATATATGAACTAGTTAAGACCCCCGCCCCCCTAGACCGCCAAAATGGACTGGTCAGATTTAGGTACACCCACCCTATATAATTATCGAGTAACGTATCTGACATCTATGAACATTGAAACGAACTTTTGTAGAGTTATTTTATTTAATGTTTCAAAGCATTCATAGTGTAGCACTTCTCATTCAGCAGAATGATGGCAGTGAACGTGTAATACAAGTTCCTATTATAGACTCATTTTCATAAGTTTTTGAGAATAATCAATTGTATATTGGAACAACGACCCTGTCTTACATTTTACTAAAAATCTGAAACATAAATGAGGTTTTATTGTAACAATATTATTTTGCAAAAAGAGCTTATTATAGAAAATTATGAGTCTGTCAATTTCTAACTGAACATTTATAAGTGTCAGCTGTTACAAATTAAAAAAAAAAAATACAGTGATTCAAAATTTTCATAGATTTTGCTATCTATTTATTTCAATTACAATTCATAGATAGAGCCGTTTTAGTAGATCCAAAATAAGTGCCAGAAATTTGATTTTTTTTAAATCTTGTGACATGTAGTGTATTATTTTTAATTAAAAATGATTGTAAGATGATAGTGAAAATTATAATTTTGATTGAAAATTAATCAAATAGTATTTATTGAAATAAAAGAATTATTTAAAAAAATTATTTTCTATACAAGTTAAAAAAATTATTTTAATGAGATACACATATATATATATATATATATATATATATATATATATATATATATATATATATATATATATATATATATATATATATATATATATATATATATATATATATATATGAAGTTTGTTGAATTTTCTCAATAAAATTATTTTTAAAAGATACCTGGTTGTTTTTATTGTAAGATCGTATGCATCGTTTCGTAAAGTACTACTGAGTTTGTTATTGATGATTATTCACAATTAAGTGTAAGTATTCGATTATTTTTATCAACAAATCAACATGGTATTAATCAGTATCAGAATTTGATACTGATGGTACTGATACTGAAAATCTGTTTTTAAAATAGTACAACACGCATATTATATCGACAAATATTTTAAGTGGTGTAACAGGTTTGCTGGTGCCAACTGTAAAACTTATGAAGAATTCTACTGTACGTTAAAAATTACTAAATAGAGTTAACCTACCTGCTTTATTCATAAACCTTATATGTAAAAACCGAACCTTCTGATTCATTACCCGACCGACTTTAAAAATATTTTCGTGCAATAACCAAAGAATAATTACCGAACCAGTCCAAATTTTTTGGAATTAATTTTTCTCTGTAATAAAAAAAGGAAAAGTGCTGGCAGTCAGTTAAGATATGTAAACATCCACGTTACTTGGTGACTCAAACGAGGGTAACCGTCACGCCGTCATGTTACCAAATCTGGATTCACTTTAGTTTTAAATTCCCATGTATATGTTTACACAGGGGAAAGTATGCGAATATTCGCCAAGGGATAGGTAAAACAGAGGCTAAGTTAAGGGTAACAGGATGGTCTGCGAATGTCCTCAAAATATTATAAAGTATAACTACATAATCTACGATTCCGTCTCTATGTTGCTATCAATTTAATAATTTTTTAGTATAAAAAAAAAAATAAAAAATAATTAAAAATTGATAATTGTATAGTATGATTTTTAAATAGTTTATTGTATTGAGATTTCAACATGGAAAAGTACAAATATTGCATTACACCGACTTATATAGCCTGGCTCACTGTGTAACATTACCTTAAAAATTAGATTTCTTTATTTTATTTTATTATTTTTTTCATTTTTTTGGTATTTTGTTATAATTTTGTGGAATGTATTTATTTATTTTATTTTTTTTTTAAATTCTAATCAACAAAACTAAAACAGGAGATTTCCAGTCTGACTGTTAGATCGATTCACGTTCTTTTTATTACTTTTAATTGCGTTTAACAATTTTTTTTTTTGGTATGGCCGTACCAGTGTCATTTTCTTCTGATAGATAAAAATGTCTCCTCGTCTGCGCAACTCTTTTCCGTTTTTCTTTTTTTATTTATTTTTTTTTTCTTAAATATTTTATTTTAACACTCTTGTTAACTTTGACAGTAAAATTTGGATATTACGTTTAATTTTTTTTTATTGTAATGTCAGCTGTCAAAATTAACAAGTTTACATTCACTTCAATTCACCTTTGCGTATTTTGATCAAACCAAGTATCCATTTTTAAAAAATAGAACAAAAAATTGGTAATTGTGTGTGAAAATATCGAAATTGAATTTAAAATTCAATCGACCGAAATTCCATCGCGCCAGCAAAATATTTTTTTTTTAGATTAGTTTCCAATATTTTGAATTTAAAAAAATCATGCGTGCGCACACTATTTTGTACTATTTTTTAAAATTAAAAGACGGACATTTTGATTTTTTTTTTTTAAAATATATGGAGTTAATAAATAAATATTTTAAAATTATAAAAAATGTTGCTGCGTTTTGATTTTAAAAATTTTTAACATGAAAAATTACTAATTAACATTTAAATTGATTACAATGTTGAATTTTTTTTAAAATTTTTTCCTTTTTTAAGTTTAAATATAATAAATGCAATTATAAATAAAACTAAACACTGCCTTTTTAATTATAATTAATAATTAATTAAGTAATAAGAATAATTAATGTCGCAAAAAGTATATCATGCAATTACGAATACTAAGATTCATTTATCAACTGCAAATTTTCTATTTAATTAATAATTCTAATTAATAATATGCTTAAAAGTACGTACAACAAATAGGTAGGCGTAGTGCAATTGTAAAACTGAAATGACTTAATTAAGTACGTATGAAATTAAGAATGCGTATACGCATATCTTACTTAACAATACATTCAAATGCGTATACGTCGAACAAAATATGACATACTGAACAGACTTACATTTATATCTCAAAATTGGTGTTACTGGTGCCATAATGGGTCTTAAATTTTTTAGGAACTAACGCCAAACACCACTCTACCATTCAGGTTCTAGTAAATGTGATATGTTCATTAAATTTTGAACACCAAATTGAGTTAGAAATGTAAGTATTATTAGGAATTATTTAGTATTTGTGGTTAGTTTAATTTGAGCTATCGTAAATCATACAGTTTTTTCTCTACCAATTGAACTGTTCAAAAAATTTATTGAAATTTAGTTGAAAACCTACACAATAAAATTGACAAATATCATTATACAAAATGGTCGGATCAGGGCAGTGTAGGTACATGATCGTTCAAACATCAATTTATGTCAAAACTGACATAAACGCAACGCAACTCTAAAACATATATTTATGAAATTGTGAAACTCTCAAAACTGAAAGTGTTTTGGCGACTGATGAAGGAATAAATACGGAAAGGACTCCAACAGTTGCACATTCAAATTGTTACGACTTGAACGTGCAATTGTTGCGCGTATCAGTCTCTTAATCTCTCTACGAACCTATTTTTAAAGTGAATTTAAAGCTTGTTCACGATTTCATAAATATTTCTGCTAGAATTTTATTGTATTTACGAAATTTTCACTTAAACTAAGTCCTCCAACATCATGTACTGCCCTAATGGAACAGAATTATATTGTTCGTGTCGAGTTTTCTTTTTTACAAAAAAAATTGACTTAATTTTTTACACAATTTGTAATTGTTAAGCCTTTCTGTTTGGTTTGGGAGTTTAAAACTGAAAAACGTTAAAACGTTACGTAATTAATTAATGTAAGACCACATTTAGACTAGAATGGATTAATTAATTGTATTTAATTAATAATTAATATATATATTGTTTAAACGTAATACATATGATAGGTAATTATTTTGCACAAATGCCAATGAGATAAGCTAGAAACAACGAACATGTATTTTAAACCTACTTTTTAAAAATATCAGTTTTAATAACATATATCATGTCCATAGTTAAGGTAGAGTTCCATTCGAAATATTTTTTTATTTTTCGAGTGTTAGGTGTGCCATTTGCTGTAAATTTGTTCAGAAATCAATTTTATTTATTTCATATTTCCATTTCATAACATTTTAGGAATGCTATATCAAAATTTCACAGTAAAATTCTAAACACTTTAGATATTATATTTATAGCCATTACGAAAAGTCTTGAAAAATTGGCGTAATTAAAATTTTTTCACTTCAATTTCCTCCATAATCATAAATTTAAAACAATCTGTTGCAAGTACATTCTGAATTTTTGACGTAACACTCCAAAAATATTTTAAAATGACAACAATATGAAATTTAAAAAAAATTAATTTTTTTCAAATCTACACCACACGGTATCTCCTTAAGCCAAATTCACACGATCACAATAAGTTACAAAACCAAATGCGTGATTACGCACGGGCGACTCGTTGGTGATAATTATACATATATGTGGAAGGCTAGTGACCTTGGATGGGCCCAGAATTTCTGGGATTAGAAATTTTTTAAGTAATACAAAAACTGAAGTTATATAACTTTGTGTGATCGTGTGGTAAATTTGGTTTGTTTATCATTCAGAAATAATTTCATCGTACAACTCTAATCTCTTTACAACGTGACATTCGTGCTACTGGCACCTACATTCGTGCTATATAAAAATGTTTGAACCAACAACATGAACATCGGTCGAACACAAACAAAATGGCTACTCAGTACATTGATTTTATTATTCAAGTATATATATAATATATATACAATATTATAAATAAAATTTTACCATATTATTTATCGTATATATCGTATATATTATTTATTATTATTTTTTTTACTATATATAAACTTGTATAGAATCGTAAAGAGATTCGAGCATGCGCATTGGGAGCAATGTGTCGATCTCTCAGTCCTCACCATTCCTATTAATATTTTACAAAACTTAATTTTAATTTATTGCATGAGGTACTTTCACTGTATCCATTTAAATTTTAGCCATGTACAATTCTCTGCGTGGATTTTTTGCTCACCTTATAAAAACTATTTAATAAAATTATTTTTTTTTAAAGTTTTTTTATTTTTTATTTTTTTTTACTTTTTGTACAATAATATTTGAATTAAGTATCTTATTATTAAGTAAAACAGATATTTGGAATGTATCTCCGATCACAACAATATTTGAGCTGTTTTGGTTGTTTTAAATGACGCACACATGCGTGACGCATGCGCCATAGTTATAATTAAATAACACATAGTACATAACACTACTAGACTGGGACTGATCGTTGGTTGTCGCCACATTGCGACCGAAACACTTAAATAGTTTTGGTATTAAAACTAATAATAATCTAGAAAAACCGTCTACACAAATATTAACACACAAATATTGATTGTATTGGTGTCAATTAAATATTTTCAAGGTGTAAGTATATTAGCCACATGCACAGCATGTAACACGCATGTATGGACATGCGCATTTGATTATTTTATTTTTTTTTTTTTAAATTAAAATTTAACACCAAATTTACATTAATTTTGACACCAACAAATGCATATTAATAAGGAAATATTAATAAATAGTTTAATTATTTAATTGTAAATGGCAAATATATAAGAAATATTCTTAATCGCTTTGATTGAGAGCTGAATTTTTACATGGCACATCGACAGTTTTCTGACGGGGGGAAACTCGGTGGGGGGTAAATACGATGATTAACAGGACGACGGGAGAACAAAGTGATGAAAAGGAAGTTTGAAATGTTAAGCTAGAGAATAATTATAATTACAATATTTATAAAACATTTAAAACTGTCAATCAGGGATATTGCATTATTTTATATAGCAAATCAATTACTTAAAGATCGTTGTACAATCATTATTTTTTAAATTAGTCTAGATTAGTTTCAACTTTAGGCCAGTAAAAACTTTCACATTTGACTTTGAAACAAAGAATACATACATTGTTGTACACTAAAGTTAAATATAATTACGTTTTTAGTCTCCCAATTTAGCATTTTTTTGTTTTTGTTTTTTTAGCAATCTGTAATCTCTTATTTCGAGATCTACCCGTTTTAAAAATGACTACATTTAAATACTTTTTGGGAGAGAGATCATTTTGAATTCTGATAACCATAATCACAATTAGTTCACCATCAAAATTGTACCTATAGCTGTAGAACAATTTATTCAAAGTGTGTTAAATAAAATCCTCCTCCTATTTTTGTAAATATTTTGAAAATATTAATTTTTCAATAGGACTCATTTTATTTATTTATTTTTTTACTTGTAAATGTTACAAATAAAATATCGACTCTTTTTTTTTCTGGGATACTCTCACGTGTCGACAAATTGTTTGTGACGTTGAATACTTAATCGATTTAGTCGACTAATTTTGTTCAAGTTTAGTCGTTTCTCAATCTATTATTTTATCACTGATTTAATGACTGAAATTATTTTTTGCAAATAATTAAAAAAGACTAATTATTTTTTTTTCTGAATTATACATTCAAACGGTCGTTTTTAAAAGAGTCATAAAGAATTATCGTGTTCAAAATTTTAGTTAACTAATCGACTATTGTATTCGATATTTATACTATTGTTCGACATTTTCTACTAACTAGTCGACTACTTGCTTCTGGACTCGACGAATCGTTGCCCATTCTACAAGTAATTAATAATTAATTATTTTCGTTTGAAAAATCAATATTTTGCAAAATACTTGCAAAAATAAAAACCGGTTTAAATTGGGGCGGGGTACAAAACACTTTGAATAAAATATTCAACAGCTAAGATTTTGAGTGTTTTTATTGTATTTTTATTTATTTATTTTTCGTTCAATTCTGCCGGAGAACTAATTGTTAAAAACAAAACTTGAAGTATCTTTTTTTTTTTATATATATATAAATTTTACTAAATTATTTTTTTTATTTTTTATTATTTTTTTTTTATTTTTTGGAACGATAAGTTTGTTTTTCTTTTTATAATTATTTTTAAAATAGATTACTAAAGTATCACGACGCAACTATCACAATAATATCCACAGAATTTTTTCAAATCTTTGACATTTTTAATATTTATTTGAAACTTCGAATAAATATCAAATTTTCAAGTTTTTAATAAGTAAAGGTCTCTTTTAATGTACCTAATATTATTTTTAATATATTTATAAATTTTCAGATATATTGTGTAGTCATCACAAATATTGTGATTTCAAATAGTTTTTTTTTTTTTTTGAGTTAGTGTTCAATTCAAACTTCTATAAATACACACTGATTATTTAACAGATAAAATTACTTTAAAAACTATCTAGTTGGTGAGAGATTCCAGCATTTTATTTATTTATTTGATATTTTTATGTTAATGAGTGATTAGGTCTCGGTTAGGGATTATTTTAATTAATGGAGGGGGGAGAATTTATAAACTATTTGAATGAGTATTGATACTGGAATATACATGTCCAAGGAAGCCACCTTATCAGCCTTTTAAAGCTCTTTTTTAAAATGAAACAAAATGTTTTTTCTTTTGGTAACTAATTGTATTTTTTTTTTTTTGTATTCTTTGAACACGACTGTGCAGTCTTCTAGCCATTATTTGCCAAACAGTCTTCCAATCGTGGTATATAGTCGTGATTCAAAGGATTGTGCCACAAACATTGTTCCACTGTCTGATATGAAAATGCGACGTTTGTGAAAAAATTTGTTTGCGACGTTTCTAAGAAATAATACAGAGTGTTTAGGTAAAAAATCGACAAGACACCGATTAAAGTTGCTCTGGTATGAAGGCTGATTCAAGACAAATAAAAAATGATGGGGTTTGATGGGGCAGTCATTACGACTGGCGAAATGAAACATGCACTGGTGTTCGTTGTGTCAATTGTTTAAAAATTGTGTGCACTGTCATACATTGATTATGTTTTCCATCAATAATTAAAATGATTAAGTGCCTGTTATATTAATATATGAGCAATGAGCAATTTGCAGTTAATGTTTTGAAAGAAGATATTTATTTTTGAAATAAGCTGTAATAATTTATTTTGTTTTTAATAAAAACAAATTGCTAAACCATGTAAATGTCACACCAGACCAACCTTAAAAATGATCGATTTATTGTGAATTTTTTTCTTGTACACTATGTACCTGATGCACACCGGATTTAAAAAATTTTATTGACTGATAGCTAACTGGTGCAGAAAAGGGTTAAATCGTTGAATACAGAAATTATTTTCTTTTTTTTTTTTTCAATTTAAACATTATATAAGTATATACAATTCACACAAAGAAAGATTTATTTTACTGATTCACAAATACTTATATTTAATAAATTGTGGTAGTTTGATTCAACACATGTTTACACATGCATTTTTATGGAATGTTCTCCTATTTTATTTTATTTGCTGACCAAATGTCGCGTAAGAACATTGAAAATTTTTACGTTGCACTTGTACGTGGTGCATTTCACATCAGCAAAGTCGCCATTACATTTTTATTTGATTTTTGAAAATTGTTTTAAAATATTACAATCATTATTTCATTGAATATGTGACACTTGTTTCGACATAGTTGTCCATTATCAAATACACTTTTCAACAAAATATACTTTCTAAAATGTTGATGGTAGATAGATGGTTTTGTTTAAATCTGATTGATATCAAGAAAAATTTTGAATTGTAACGGTATATAAATTTTAAAAAACACACCCATCAAATACATCGTTTGAACTGAACCGAAACTGATTGTAATACTTTATACAATTTGTATTTAAACGCAAAGAGTTTGCTGTGTGAAGTGAAAACGATGTAAATATCTATTTATTTATAAAAATTGTTTCTATGAAACAGTGTAAAAATTGTCAGCCAATTGGACAATATGTATAAATACCTTACATACTAAAAAAAAAGCTATACAGATGCAGTGCACAATTGTACGGGAACGTAGAAATTCACAACGTTGCCGAGGGGAGTTTGGTCGTGAAATTAGATCCGGATAGACGTGCATTCGATTTCCATTATTATAAGATCTGCATTGCTCACGTCAGACACAGAGTTACACATTCAAAAGATGCTTTGATGGTTTTTTGTTTGTTATTTTTTTTTTAATATATTCTTTTACTACGTAAAAAGTAAGCAATTAATAGTAAAACACTGGTCCCACTGTCAAAAATTGTTGATACGCAATATTTGCACATGCGTGTTCTAAACTAGCTAGTTTCGTACCTAACGAAGCGATCTTATAACAAAATGGCGTATGAGGATCGGAGGGAATGTTTGATGAACGACTATCAAGATCTAAAACGTAGGAGCTTTTTTTTGTTACATAATATCAGTCTATCTTAAAAATGTTTTTTTTTTTTTTTTGGTGTATGCATATTTATATATATATATAGTTTTAATTTTTTTAATTATTGCTCCAAAGCTACTGTTTAGACATAAAAATTCGCCCCAAAACAAAGTGAACTTGGTTTTGTTGTAAAGTAATATTAGCCCATTTTATTTGCCGGGTCGAAACAAGTCCATTTGACCGGCAAATGGTCGAATTAATGATTTTTTTTTTTTTAAATTTATTTTTGTAACTACCCTAGTTTTTTTATTTTATTTTTATGAATATGAATATTACGAACGATTTTACAATGTCAACTGTTTAATTTTTCAGGTACTTTTTTTTCGGCCATTTGAGCCACCGAAAGTGTGGATCGCGGCACATAAAATTGTGCCACAAAAGGATACTCAACATGATCATGCGTGATCAATAAAAGTATTCACAATATGAAAAAATATTTCGAAATATTGTCTTACTTTTATTTATATAATTGTTATTTAAAATATTTATAAAAAGTTAAAACGAGGAGTTCAGTATCCCGTCCTATTTCGACAATTTCATTTGAGTGACTCAATTGAAACAAGGCCCAAAATGTTTAATGAACGTATTTTATTTAATAAATTAATACACAAATTGAAAAATTCTAGCAAACATCTTCTGTCCTCATTTGGAAATTCGACCGGGGAATAATCACAATATGAAAAAAATTTGACGAATACAGATCACTTACTAGAAATTTTCAATAAATTGTGTTCTTTTAAATTACTGCGTATTCGTGACATTTTCCATCTTTCTGTAAATGTTTTTTTTTTTTTTTTCAGATTTGTGTAATGTGTTGTTTACATTCTGTTACTACTCAGATAAATCGTTAAAATTATAAATATATCCCATAGTCTAACAGTTGTTCAACAATTTACACACTATTTCGTACCAGTTGAAATTTTGTATTAACCTGAACAATTTCGGCATCCCATATGGGTCCGTCTTTGGTTCAATATTGTCACTATCTCGAAAAATATTGACTTTTTAGTCAAAAGGGCTATTACGGTATTTGTGGGTAGTTATAAATTTTACTACAAAAAAGTTCGCAAAAACGGTTATTTTTACGAAAAAAAGTAATTCGATTTTTTTTTTTTTTTTTTTTTTGATAGGAAAATTTACAAGAAATAATTTTATAATAACCCTTTTTATTAGAAAATTAATATTTTTCAAGATAATTACAAAAAAAAAAAAAAAAGAAATGAAAATAAAACGTTTTGTCGGGTAATATACAAAATTTCAACAAATACTAAACATTGAATAAACTATTCAGCAACTGTTAAAGTGTCAGTGTTATGAACTGTACAATAAAAGCATACGATGAAATTGTAAATGTTTCATATATGGTTAAGGGAACTCAATAGAAAATCTCAAAATGTGCGTTTATTTCACTTTTATCTTCACAGATATAACAATAATTAAATGTAATAAATTAAGGATTAATAAATATTTTAATTAAATGAGATCCATTCTTTGACTTTGTTCAATTAAAAAATTAAATATAATATCCGTTTAAATTAAAAATTAAATCGACTAAAATCTATCAAATTCAATTGTACTGAATTAATTCAATAAACCTGCCATTTACAGTTACTGCCCTTTTAAAGCACAACATCGCTGTATCACAAAACAGTACAATCATTAAGTACATTATCGTATAATAAATGGAATGAATAAGATTAAATAAAAAAAATAAATAAAAATAAAACAAAAAATAAAAATAAAAGAAAATAACTAAAAAAATAAAGAAAAATGGTAAAAGGGAAATTAAAATCAAAATAAATAAAATAAAATAAAATAAAACGTTTAAAGAGGAAAAATAATTTAATTATGAAAAAAAAAATCATAAATTTCATACGATCGACAAGAATAATTAAAGAAACAAAAAAAATAAAAAAAAATCGATTATAAATTAAGTAAATTAATTAAAGTCTGAAAATTCTGCAATTATAATTGCGCGGTTATTCAAATTTTTTTTTTTTTTTTTTGTACAATTCTTATTTTTATTTTAAATAAATTATTGATTCCGTTTAAAAAAAAAAATTTGAAAAAAATTCTCTTGAGGATAGTACATCAGTTCCTATATACTTGTTATATACAGCTAAGCAATAAAAACACATAAAAATTGATTTGAAAAAAAAAAATGTAAGTTACACAAAATAAACCAGAACCATTCTTGTAGCCTCTCTAGTTTATTAAAATTTTGAAAAAAAATTATATTCTCAATCAAAAAAATCATTTAGTATAAAAACTCTTTAGGAAATATCGTATTTGTGAGTCTTTTCAATACGGACACTATTAAAAATTCTGTTTAGAGTCCCTACGCTAAATGATTCAACGTTTAATATACTGTTGTCAAATTATTTTTAAACGATAATTTTATTACCTTGTTCTGACATCCACTGTCATTTACTAACACTATTTTTTAGTACTAGTATAACGTCACCAGATGTCATCAATAATTGTTTAAAAATTATTTAACATCAATATATTTTATAATTGTTGTCAGTAATATTGTTGATAACTGTACATATTCAATTATAGTGCAAATAAAAATATGATCGACTATAGTTAAATTAATTTTTTTTTTTTTTGGAGGGGGGGTATTTGAATAAAATATCACAGTTTTGATAAATAAAATTTTAGTACGATTGAATATGTACAGATGTAGTTAGTATTGCCGCTACGTATTGCACTCTATCTAAATAATATACAGTTTAAAAAATACTGATTATCCATTTAGCGTTCATAAATGAAATTTAAAAATGAAAAAAAAAAAAATAATCTTTGTTTTGCCTCCACACGAATTCTCGAAATTGGTCTGGTTTTCTTCTACTTTTTTTGCATCACTTTCGACGTAACAGTTTAAGACTAGTCTGTACCAAAAATACATATAAACACGAACACAATAATAATGATAATAATAATAATAATGATAATAATAATAATAATAATAATAATAGTGATAATTGTTCTTAGAATATGAATCGAAAAAATTTATACTAAAAACGTGATTCTATATTTTTAATGACAAGGAATTATTTAAATTAAATAAATGATACAATTATTAATATCCGCGAAAAATTCTACAACGTATAGAAAATATCCTAAAACACACATAAATTAAAAAAATTAAATTCTTACATTAAAAGAACAAAAAAAAAAAGAAAAGAAACAAAAAATGTTTTTTAACATTTGACTGGCAATATTTTTTTGTTACTAGATGGCACCATAAATGTTGATTGTTTCTTATACTTCTAGTGCTTGCCCTGTAGTTATCAAATTAACCTTCAAAACAAAGATTAAAAAAAAAAATAGAAAAAAATTGAGTTAAATATTTATAAAATGAGTTTTTACTAAATACGTTAATATATATATATTTTTTTTTATTAGGAATTTTTATTATCTAGACTTTCAGATGACTAGTATCAATTATTATATATTAATTATGTAAGTACATAAGTACCAGAATGTGAGTAAACTTCCGTAAACACATTACGCATTATATTAAATATAGATAATAGGAGAGAGATAGAGAGAGCAAAATTTTATTGCAAAATACGCATGCGTACTTGCAGTACGAATTGTTTTTGGCCAATTAGTGTACCGAAGTCGAACACAGAAATAAAATCTTACAAACAAGTGATGTTTAAGTCGTTATTGTTAAAAATAAATACGGTACGTATGCACGCATGCGTATTTATTAATTGCTTAGTACGCTTGTCCACGCTACACAGTTCACAGTTCGTTGTTTTTTCATATTTATATATATTTTGTGTGTATCATTATTTATATATAAATATTTTTTACTTAGCTTTAGAGTAAAAGAAAAAACAACAGAAAAAAAATTGTAAAAAACAACGGATCTGTTTCAAAAATTTGTTTTTTGACATTTTTGATGTCTTTTTTTGTGCAACATAGATAAAACGTGTGATATTCAATCAAAATGGCGTTGTACATTTGCGCATATTGTGCGCATGTGCAAAAAATGCGCAAATGTACCGTAAATTAATGAGGCGCATAGTAAACAAAATGAAACCAACAGAACAATCAATATTCTAGTAAACTAGCAAGATTATACACGTATGATAATAAAATTATTCTATACAAGATATGGTAGTTGAGCATCTTGTCACCAGATGCGTTTGTAGTTATTTATATCTGAATACAGATGTCTCACATACTGACTAATATAATACTGATTGATATAATTATGTAATCGTTCGCACATTCGGAAACCGATCGTGAAAGTCACTAGAATATTCGAAATGTTTGTTGACTTTGCAGTTGTTATAGTACGGTGGTCTTAAAACGAGATTTCATTTTTGTTTTAAAGCAAATATTAAATTTGGGTATTTTGGTATATTTTTTTTTTTTAGGTATATATATATATATATATATATAATTTATTACATATATTAATAAATATAACAGGGATTAACAAGGGAACACGGGAGTAGAATAGGGGGGGAGCGGAATGAAAGAGGAAATTTGGAACGTATATAGTAGACAAAGATGTAAATACAAGAAACAAATACGTGAGGTTTTTTTGGGGATAATAAGTGTTAGAAAAAGATGTAATTAAAATGTGTAGTGGATTAACTACGCAGATCTTATATTTAACATCTGCGCAACGGAAGCTGACGATGTTAAGTTGTCTAATATTAAAGTAGTCTATGTAGTCTTGCTTTTATTTGTTTTGAAACTGACTTGTAAAACTCGGTTTCCAAGCGTGTAACCGTTCAGAGATTGGATGGCAACAACCGCTTCGTCGTAGTTTGTCATGGTGACGAAACCAAATCCTTTACACTTGTTGGTCTGAAGATCTCTGATCACTTTCACACTCTGCACGGCGCCAAACGGACCAAACAGTTGCCAGAGCACGTTCTCCTCAGTCTCCGGTGCTAAATTATATACGAAAATACACCAACCGGAACCGTTCATTGCATTTCCCGGCAGCATAGAATTAGCCAGCAAATCCCCTGCCAATGGAGAATATCTGCAACATATCAGTTTACTAATATTTTTTTACCCAGACAGTGCCACGTAACTGTTGCACAATAACTAACTCTACAATCATTAATTAAGCCCCTTTATGTACATGTCGTACATGTGGTACATGTCGTACATCATGTCGTCCACTCTAGATCGTCAAAATATCTCGTTTTAATTCCAACTTTTTCATCGAGAAAAGTCGAGAAGCCGTTAGCCGTCATATTTGAGGACAGTTAGTTTCGTTACGTATCCGCGTCTGTGTTTTTTAATATTAAATACGACTTAATCCGAAGCCCATTAGTCTCCGAAAAATTTAAATCATAACAAGATTATACATATTTTATGTAATTTCAACCCTACATTTAATAAAGTTAAAAATTAATACCCGACTACGGAAAAACGAAATGAAATTTAAATCCTATAGGAACCTTTAATTAAAATGAACGCCGTAATCCTGCCTGCAATCAAAAATGGCCAATTATTTAATTAATAAAAAAAAAAAAAAATTTAACTTTAAATAGGATAATTAACTCAACTAAGATTATTTTTACAAAATAACGAGTAAGTCGATTCAATAATGATTTAGTTTTTAATTTTGCCGTAGTCAGGTAAACAATACAACGACTCAGTGAATTAATGAAGCTGATGCTGAGACACTTGAGACACATACCTGAAACGGCCAGTGGGATGATGAATAGGTCCGGCGAACCGTCGTGTAGCTTGTGGGGTTAAATAGGCGGCCAACGGTGGGATTGCTTTATTATTGTTACTAGGATTATTTGCAAATTTTACAGTGATTGCTTCAGTAGAACCTTTCGGGACGGTGCCATTTAATTCCTGAATCGCTCGTTCAGCTTCCAATCGTTGATCAAATCGAATGAAGCCGACACCTTTTGATAATCCTATTTTATAATAAGAATAAAAATAAAAAAAACCATCACGTGACCAAAACAACCAAAAACCAAATTTTTGATTATTGTTTAATAACAGAGTCTGAAATGGATTTCAGTCCACAATAATGTAAATCACTTTTTTAACTAACAAAACATTTCACATAAGTTGATCCATTTGTCGTTTGTTTGTAATCCAAATACAAATGGCATTAACTTATATGGAATGTATTTGAACGAAATAATGAATTACAACGAGAGTATGCGCATTTCGATTATATATCAGTTTGCAATGTTTTTTGTTTTTATTTAGCCAAACATTTTGTTAATTTAAGAGCCATTTTAGTTTTTTGATTTTGTTAATGTCTATTATGATCAACAATGTCCACATACAGCGAACAAATATCAACATTTTTCAACAAAAAAATTAAAAAAGTATAATCGAAATTTGTCTTATATGTAAAATAATGTAAAAAAGAAAAAAAAAAAAGAAAAAAATGAAAAATGGATTTACAGCATGTTTAAGAGAAAGTAATCAACAAAATGAGATGAATTAAATAAAGTAAAAGCACACAATATATGAAAAATAATTGTAAAACACGAATAAGTTTAAAAAAAGTTGGTCAACAATTCAAATTTAACAATAAAAGTAAAAACTGATAAAAATAAAACAATTATTAATAAAATTATAATAACAAAATCATAACCAACTTCAAATAAATCTTATTCGTTTTGAATTATCAAACAAAACCATGATATTAATTGCGCAGTTAATTAAACACATTCAAATTAAAATTAAAAAATAAAAATAAACAAAAAAATAAAAAAAAATAAATGGTCTAAATTAGGTATTTAGGATAATAGTACGTACCAGGACTATTTTCTGCAGCGCCCGTGACATATTGGCGTACTAGGGAGAGACAAAGAAAAACGCAAAATATAAGGTATATTCAATAAATAAGAAATAATTGTTTTAGTTTATGTTTAATTCCTAATTTATTATTATTATTACTATTATTATTATTATTATTTATCTTATTTTAATACAGAGTGGACCAGTGGCTCTCTCCTCAGTAAATTACTGTTTATTTTATTTTATTTTTTATACTGTGTGCTTTAAGTAAAGAAAATCAGATAATTGAAAAGCAAATAAGAAGAAGTGGAAATAATTTTTATTTGTAAAAATAAATAAATAAAAGAAATAAAATAAAAAGTCGTCTGGACTACTCTGTACTTTTAAGTATTTTAATAAAAAATCTGAAAAAAGTAACGAAAAAATAAATAAATAAATAAATTTTGGAATTAAAAATGTTCCAAAAAATAAAAAAATAAATAAATCAAAAAAAAGAAAAAAAATTATTTTTAAAATCATTTAAGTTTGACGTTAATTATAAGGAATAAAAAATATAAAAAGGAAATTTAATAAATGGAAAAAAATTTATTAAAAGTAAAAAAGAAAATTAAATCGAGGAAAAAAAAAGAAAAAAATCAAATAAAATAAATAAAAAATTATATTTCAGTCGATATATTTGTTTTCTGTACTGTGGTTCCGGCATTTATTTATTTATTTTTAATATCTATTTGGCTCTTGATTTAACAAAACTGTTTATGGCTCTTTCTCCACCTTCATAACATGACAACATGACAATAAAACATTTTTATTTGTTCCATAAAAACCATACAGTAATGTCACTAATATTTTTAATTAATTTTACATGCACAATATTTAATAATTAAAATTAAAAATTTTTCATTACATAAAAACAAAAAATAAAAATTATTGCCAATTAAAACAGTTTTATTAAAAAAATAAATATATTTTAAAATAATTCCAGCTTCCATTTAAAAAAAATCATATACGCATATGTATGTTATCGGTACAACACATACACATGCGCACTGTGATCAATCAAAATACGCGGTTAAAACAAAAAAATCGAAATAATTAAAACGAATAAAAACTGAAAATAAAAATATTGCTGGATATTTTAAATTTTGCGAAATACAAAAACACATTAAATTAAAATTTGTGTTTTGTATTTTTTTTTTTTTGGAAATTTTTGGAAAATTCTTACCCGTGATATTATCACAAAGAATTCGTGATGTGATAATTCTCCCAAACGGACTAAAGAGTGATTCAAGATCTTGCTGCGTCATATTTTTCGGTAAACCTGATACATACAAATTAGCGCCTTTGATTGCTTCTGAACTTGGCCGAGCGTATGATACCTATAAAAAAATTTACCTATCTCAAAAAAAAAAAAATATAAACAATTATTTACATAAATAATGTAGTTTCAGATACAAATGGGTCTTCGTATTAAAAATGAACTGTTGAATGACGCGTTATCTATTTAGTATCTTAATAATTAATCTACTTGAGTAAATTTAATTTTAGACAATTGTCGACAATTTCAATTAAACATATTTGACCTTTTATTGGATATACAATTTTGTGTAGACGAAATTTTTAAATATTAACACGCAAAAAATTTTATTTAAAAATTATTCTTAATGTTTCGTCAAAAGTTATCGATAAAAACTACTGATACGACGAAATTATTCGAACAATTATTATTTAATCCATTTCGAATTTTCGAAAATGCTCAGCGGTTTCCCTTCCACCGTTTCTCGACTTGATTGCTTAGGGGATATCTGACACCTAGCGATTTCAATGGCCTAAAAAATAACCTTTAACATTTTTATATTAAGTTCATACAAGTGTAAAAAGGGACGAAAGCACAACAACTGTAAATACGGCTCTGGGTTGGAGACCGCTGGTGTAAATCATAGCAAAAAACGTGAGTCATTCGAAATACTCAAACTTTTTTAAAATTTCTTGTAGGAATTAAAAACTGGCATTGCCAATGCTGCCTTAAATAATGATGATCCTATTCAACATAATTATACAGTATAATGAAGACAATGGTGAAATTTTTAATCCCTTTCACGGTATCAGAAGAACAGCTCAAGAATTGTTACTGATATCCAACTAAAGGTTAAGATGTCAAAAAGAAAAAAAATGTTAAAAAATAACTATTTTGATAATTACTCGTGTATAATATAGTAAATGGGCGATTTGAATTAGTATAAAAGTCAACTTGTCACTGAGAACCTTACCTTAATCGTTTTGTTTTGAAGCCGTAATCCGTTCAGTGTGTTTATTGCTTTTTCAGCATCCTCCGGTCGATGATAGTTGACGAAACCGTAGCCGAGACTTTGCCCTGCAACCAAGGCATCACTCAAAACTCCGCCTGCCGAACACACAAACATTTCAAGAACAGTCAATACACGGCCTTGCCTGTTCTCTCAAACATTCGCTGCACTCAAATCATTATTTTTTTATTATTCTGGTTAGCGACCATTTCATTTCATTTTATTTATTTATTTATTTGTTTTAAATCAAATTTCAATACTTCATCCGAAAATCAAATGCGAAAATTGTTTTCGACAGCTTTCCACAGACAGTAACAGCATGTATTGACCGTTTATTGAAAAAAAGGAAAATTGGAAAAAAGTTCTACTTGCGTACTACGATGAAGGTAAATAACAGAAAAAAGAATAGTATACAGAACCAAAATTGTAAAAATGTTCCCTTATTTTCGAGCGGCAACTCGACTGCAAGAAACAGCAAAAAGAAAAAATGTTTTCCCAGAGCATGCGCTTATTATTTCTTTTTTTCCAATTAAATAATCCCCATTTTTAAAAAATTTATGAAAAACCAAAATATAAAAATCATCTTTTGAACAAAAATACAACTAAAACATGATAAAAAACATGAATTCAGAAAATAAATTCTGATCTGAGTGCAAGCAAAATGCAAAAAATTTATTCAAAATCATAAAATATTAAAAACTACAATACAAAATATTTTCGCTGATTTTCTTTAAAAATATATCTTTAATAAATGATAATTAATCAGTGTAAAATCGTCCGAAAAATAAAAGTTAAGCAAAATTAAACAAGGATAGCAAATAAAACTTAAAAAAAAAAATTGTGGAATTAAATTTATATTTATGTGTGCAAACAAAATTCTTTAATACACGCCTGTGTTTATTAAAAATTAAAAACAAATTACAACAAGCTTTCAATAATTCCACTCCAAGTAATGTATACACTATACACTATACACTATACAGTATACATAAGCAACTAAGGAACCCTAACCCCCTAACCCCCTTCACCTTCAGGGCTGACAACTATTTAAAATGATTTGCATGAATGGCATGCACTTTGCATTTCCTATTTTAACACCATTACGGTCATAATCTATAACGACAAAACGTCCAACTGGTACACTATTTTGGCAGCTAATACACTATTTACATGGAATTGTTGACGTCCAGAGACGTGGCGTGTGACCGGTTAAATTTGCCCAAAGCCATTGCAATTCTTTTGCACGGTATATGAGTTAATCGGTATCCGTTCATACGCTTGCGGTTTTAACATTGACTTACGCCGGCCACTTACCGCGTTGCTATCAGCAACAAACCAAAGAGAATGGGATAGAGGAGAAACAGCCCATAAGAACCAATGTAATAATGTAAAATCGTAGTATACGAGTTTCAGCGCCTCTACCGAGTAAGGCGCGCCATTTTTTATCAAACTATTAAATTATTATATTAATTTTTCAATTACTGCAAGAAATCTTAACATCCAACTCATTTAACTGTCACTAACCCAAACTGTCCAAACGCATGTTTCATACTTCAAATTTCAAAAAATTCAACTACCTCATCGCCCCGGCCCCCGTAAAGGCCGACAAACTTTATAGTTGCTTGCCACAGACTCAAGATATTACTAAAAACTTATATTTCTGTTTCTCCTCTATCCCATAGGCCAGGATTTCTTAAACTATGGCTCACGATCCCATTTGGGGTCGCTTAGCGAATACTTGGGGTCATAGCGAAAATTTATATATATATATATATATATATATATATATATATATATATATATATATATATATATATATATATATATATATATATATATTGTTACCTAATCAATAAATCCTTACAAAATACTTATATATCTCTATTTGGGGTCGCGAATGAAAAAAGTTTAAGAAGCCCTGCCATAGGCCATACTCTTTGCAACAAACATTCAATTTGGCCGGCCTTCATTTATACTGCTTTAGTTGTGTTTAAATGACACAATAGACAACAATAATGCAAGTATATATTTGTATTTGCATATAAGTATAGCGAAAAATATCATACACTTGTAAAAATTACAATTACAGTATACCACAATATTACAGTACTACAGTACCACAGTACTACAGTACCACACACATTGTTGTTATTATCACTGTAACACTGTAACACGTACACGGTAAATGTGTCAATGTGTTTTTATATGTATGTTTGTCTTTATTTTTTTAATCGTTTAAAATATAGTTATCGAAATAAGTATCCACGAATTTAGTTTATAAAACGCTTTACCACTGGACCCTGTTCCAGTCCAGAGCCATTCCATTTTAACAATGTATCAATCATATAATTATGTATATGTATTAATATTATTATTCTCTTAGTTGCGAGAAGCAGTTATTTTAATCTAAATACTGTTTATGTGCTTTTGAACATTATCAAGTATGTTTAAATAATTTTGAAATAAATTTTTCAAATAAATAAATCAACCAATTTACTAAAAAAAGTAAAAAATTTTCACAATGGTTGCCACTGTAAAATTTTCCCCATTGTTACAGTATTTAAAAAAAAAAAAAATAATAATAAAATAAAATAAACAAACAGTGACCCCAGTTTTGTTCTCTGTTAAAATTTATACAAAATGGGGCACAAAACAAGTTAACCCTTTTGATATTCAGTGATACGGTGCACACCAGTTAATCTGAGTACTGATAACAAAAGAGTTAAAAACTTGAAATATGTATTTATTATTAAAAAAAAAAATAAAAAATACTGTGTCAATAAAGGAATTATAAGTAATCATCTAAATATCTTATTTATTAAAACATGCGGTATACGGGGTGCCTACTTTATCTTATTGTTAAACTGATTCTTAAAGTGGCTCCTCTCTTATTTTCTTGTCTTTTAACTTGCTCATTAACATAAAAATTTAAGAAATGAGGAGCATAAGTTAAGAATAACTTATGCTTAAATAGTTATGAATCGGATATCTTTATTCAATTAGAACGAGACAATGTAGTGGACAATATAGCGGCATTAATAATCATCAGATATGGTATTATACATATATCGATAGAGAGGTTGAGAGGAGCAAACCATTTAACTACGCCAAAATTTACTTCAGATTCTATGAGAAAAAGACAACTTTGGGATTATAATTCGAGGTTCGGAGCAAAATACAGAAAATCATGTACATTTCTTACTGTTTATCATTCTTGTAATTTCTTGTGAAATGAGTAAAAAATCCTAATTTTGTATGTGTGGTCTAGCACACACAAAATGAGCTCTCGGGTAATTTAAAATTAAAAAAAAAAAAAAAGATTTCGAAAAAGTAACCGATTTTAATTTACGATAATAATTGAGAGACTTTTTTTGGATTTAGTAGTTACTTAATCTCTACGCATAGCGGCTGATTAACCCACTTTGGGACCCACGATGTAAAGCACACAAAAATATAAAACAATAAATAAAATAAAATTAAATATGTAATGCGAAAAACAAAGACAAATCTCAAATATTGATTCAAATTTTCAAAATAGACACTTTGACCGGGCCCTAGCCATTTGTTCCATTTGTCTATTTGTCTTAAAAGAATTTTGCGTAACAGAATCTTCACAACAGAAGAAACAAACTAAAGGTTGAAAACTATCAATAGATTAAAAAAAAAAACAATACAGAAATACATACATCACTTCAAAAATAAAAAAAAAATTGGTTAATGAATTAGAAAAAAGACAGACAATGTAACTAAATATAATAAAAATAGAAAAAACTTTAACTCAGACAAATTTTTTGTTGATTTAAATTGAGATAAGAGTTTTTTCACAAAAAAATAACAAAACGTAATTATACTTTATCAAAAATTTTTCAAATATGTAAACATTTTGGAATCAAGTTTTTTTCTCTGATGATACTTTTGGACTAGTGCCAAAAATTGTTCTGCTTACAAAAAAAAATTTTCTTACGTCATATAATTATAATTGTTTCATCCAAAAATATGAAATTGTTTCTTATCAATGGCTGCATTTTTTCTTTTTTTCATAATTTTGACATAAAAAATGGACATTCTTTGTTTGATATAAATTCAAATACAAAACAATCTTAAATAATGAATATGGTATACATGACGCAATTATTTGCATTACGTGGTTTTGACTACGAAACACTAATATCTACTTGCAATTAAAAAAGTCTAGTTCAGTGGTTCTCAAGTGCGGCCCTTTTTATACATCTTTTTCAGAAAAGATCAATAAATTTATCTATATTATCAGTGATGACGTCATCAAGTTCAATTTTTCCTATTTCCATTCAGATATGGTGCCTATCGTACATATTATACCCAGACAGAGAGCGAGTTACGTTTGTTTATGTACTATGCAGTGTATTATGTAGTTATCAAAACAGTGTATTAGTTGTTTTGTTTTATGTTTAAATTTATGTTCAATTATTAATTTATTGTATCTCGGTTCTTTTATGATCATTTTGAGGTTACTCGTTTCTAAAAAGTAAAAAATTTGATGGTACACACTGATTTGTAAAAATGACCTAAACATTTCATTCTTTTTTTCAGAATTTGAATTTTACTTTAAAAAAAAAAAAAAAATGTTTTCACATTGTGAATGGAATATAATAAATATTATAGAAATTGTTTGTGATAAAAAACTGTTAAAATTATTTAATGATTATGAGGAAAATATGTTTTGGCGCGGATTCAAAATCACGTCAGTTCGTGAACCATGTGTGCGCCATGCGGCATGCCTTCAATTCTCTTGTCCGCCTGTACAAATACTACAAATACGACAAAGTGCGTATTATCATTTACAAAATATTATATTCAATAATTGTGCACTGTTTGCTAAATAAAATTTTTAATTTGTCGAAACAATTTCGGCCACACTTCCGAAAACAATCCATTCTCAAATTAGTTGAAATTGCCAACGCAACTTAACCAAAATACTTTAATATCTCCACCTGTAGCATGTACATTTCATGCTCATACAGACAAACAGACGGATTTGACGAAACTATAAGAGTTGCGAGATGTTTCTTCGAAGCCTATAAAACGATCCAAATTTATGTGTCTAGACCAGTGTTTTACAAACTTTTCTCTTCGCGGAATACTTTTTAAGGTATAAAATTTATACGGAATACCAGTTCAGTGTTTCGTTAAGTAATTTTCCAAAAATACGATTTTTCAAAAACGTCATTTTTAAAAATTTTTCCGCGGTAAACTTAACTATGGACTGCTGGCGGAACACAGTTTGCGAAACGCCCCTCTAGACAAAACTAGAATTGCCACTTAATCAATTGGGGAAATTATTTTACGTTTCGCGCCATTAGTGGATGCCGTGGGACTGTGGCACTTTGGCACTGTGGCAGCACACTATTGTTGCGTAGACACGCACGTAAATTTTTAGTATATATATATTTAAAACTGACAAAAGTCAAAAGAAATGAGATATTTATAGTTAAACTGCACATATATTGTATGCACGATATTTATGATTCGTATTCGTTATATTTGTGATTTGCCGAGAATTAATCATGTTATTGTTATACATACTTGCAGCTACACTGTTGTCCAATTAAATTAGGACCATTGTTATACATAATTGTTATGAAAAAAATAAATGAATATATATTTATCAATATTTTATTAGTTTACTAAATCAGTGAAACTCAATAGTTAAATCGATTTTATAATATTTAATTGTTGTCAAACGAAAACTTTAGAAATCTGGAATACATAAACTGAACTGGATTCAAAATTCTCACACGAAAGCAATAAGTTTAATGTATAAAATTGTCTTAATGAACCCAGAGATATTTTTATGAAATTGTAAAAAAAATTTAACGTATTTTTTTTTTTTTTTTTTTTGTGAAAATAAAAGTTTAAGGGTTTATTATTATAAGGGCCAGATTGTTAACAGATGGCGCCTTCTACATTTTATATGCATATACGGTTTTTAAAATACCGCTTTTTAACGAAAACATTAATTTTAAACGATTTGTTTATTTTTCGTCATTAGCGAGGAACACAATCTTCAAAATGATGTGTTAATCATTAATATTGATGAAGTATTAAGGGGGATATGGCGTATCGACAACAAAAAGCACCTTTGAGAAATTATACGTATACAATTTTAAAACTGAATCACATCAACTAAACTTTAGAATTTAATCTATGCAAAAAGTTCGACATAAAGTATGCTCAGGGTGATCAACTCTGACCGTATATTAATGAGTTTGCAAATTGACGAAGATTTACTGACTTATAAAGTTGTATGGCCGTTTTATGTTCACGTCCATTCTCGTACGATGGCACTTGTTCAAGTGTCATCATGGCACCGCACCGCGACATCTATTGAAATTACACTGCATCGGATCGCAGTCTATTTAGCGAACGTAACAGACGTAACAGACAACTGATTGTGAGACAACTAATGCTTTGACATCAACTATTCAAACGGAGACATTCAATTAGACATTTTTTATTTTATTTTAATGGTTTCGTCAAGTGCGTGTTGGACGCACATTAAGTATGAGTTGCGAGTTTATCGAAGCTTTTGGGATAAAATATACAGGTATGTGACCGGGAGTAATATTTATATGCCATTTGCAGCCGCCCGTTCGTTTTCTCCCTTTTAATCCTGCTGCTACTCGTGCCCGTTTACCTAAATAAGAATATTTTTGGAGTGGATTCTGAATGCATATAAATATGTACTGGACTGGTATGTATAAAATTTTCTATTGCTTACATAAGAAATAATTGTGTGGTTTTGAATGTTATAAACAAAATGATAGTAGTGGCTCGCATTTAATTCAATTGTTCCCCCTGCATTTACATTTGACGTCAATTTGTAATAAATAATAAATTATTTTTAGTATTTCGTGTGTAAAATTATTTTCTTATTAAAAAATATATAACTACTTATGTATAAATGTTTATATAATTCTATGTATACATAGAAATAATTCATATGAAATATAATGTATTGTAGTTGTCGTTCAAGAATCGACAACTAAATTATCCATTCGAAAAATTTATCATCATTTTATCAATTCAAAATTTGTTTAAGACTTGTTTTTTTTTTTTACATTTAAGGATTACGTTAGGATGCTTATTTTATCATTTTACTATACTAAACGGATTCGAATATTTAAAGTGGCTCCTGCTATCTTTACTGTAATCTCATTTTGTCGTTTCTTAATTTGCTATTAAACATAACATTTAGGAAAGGAGGAAAATGAGATAAGAAGTTTTTGAAATTAACACTTATTTTTTTCAAGTTATTCAAATTCTAGTGTATCAAAATTTGAAATAAAATTACAATATTAATCAATTATCTTTTAAAAAAAGAAGTTTGTAATGTGGTTAGCAAAATTTGGAAAATATGTTGTATTTTAGTTGCAAATTTCTTTAGTAAATACATAGTTAAAAAATTACAACAAAGAAATAAATAAATCAATATTTTTCATTAACTACATTTAAAGATAAATAGCTCTAAAAAAAATAAATAATGTGAAAACTGGGTTTACTAAATTTTAAAAATCTTATTTTTCAACTGGAGAATTTATCAAATTTTCATTTTAAATCAATTATACTTTATACGTATGTAACATTACAACTGTAAATAAATTATTTGTTTAAATATTTAATTATATAAACAAAACCTTAATGTTGTAATAATATGTAGTTAATCTGATTTTATAAAATATTTTCAATAAACATTTTAAAATAACCACACAAGCAACGACTTGAATTTATTATAACTAAAAACAATTAAAAAAAAAAAATTGAAAAATTGTAAGAAAAAAATTAAAAATATTTTAATGTATTGTTTAATAAATACGTAAATACGTTAATAGAAAAATATTTTTTCGAAAGTTCATTAGTCTCTGTACGCGTATAATAGTAACCTTCATGAAAATTTATTAGTTTGGTACGAATGTTTAAGGTGGTTGACGCGCTATAGATTGAGTAATTATTAAATCCCAAGAAAGTTCACAAATTAAAATTGGTTGGATTCTGATTTTTCTTTTCAAAATCTTTTTCCTTTCCATCTCAAATTACTTGCGAAAGCTAATATAAAATGAACGTTTAACTAATATGCAGCATTACCAACAATAAAACTCACAATGAAATGAAACTACAATTTTTTAGCAACTACCAACTTAAAAAAAAAATAAATTAATAAACACATAAAAAATCTTTATTTACAGTTGAAAATCTTATTTCTGTTTACATTTCCCGTTTTTCATCACATCCGTTACGGAAAATCTGATTTGCGAAAAAAATTTACTTTTACATGGAAGCTACCTCATTTTTTTTATTTTTAAAATTACAGTATGTAATAACATTGGTCGGGTTAATAATTTTCTTTACCAATTTTTATACGTACTGTTATAAACCGAGTGTATAGGAAATGCAAAGTGAATCGGAAAAAAAAAACGATAATTTCTTGTGATTATTGTGATTTTTCGTTTTATTATTATTTTTTATATTTTTGTTTGTTAACTGTATTTTTTGGAAATAACATCAAAGGCCTTCACAAAAATGCTCAGGGGCCTCTCATAGGTAAATCCGACCCTGATATTATCTAATATGTAACAAAGTGTATGAAAATCCGAATGCAAAGGTAAAAAATAATTACGGTACTTATTTTATTGGTAACTTGCAATTTTTTGAAAATTTTCATACACTTACTCAATTCAGAAATATTTTTTTGTAAAAATACTGTACTATGTTATAAACTGTACTCGATTTGAACGTTTAACACATTTTGCCTTTTAAATGGATTTAATTTTTCAGTAAATTAAATTAAAGAAATATCGATTAGATAACTGTCATATCTGACGGTAACCAGACAGGTCAATCATAATTCAACCGAAGACTGACATTAATTCTTAATGTGAACTATTTATTAAATACTATTTTCTTTCAATGTAATTTCATCATTTTCAAAAAAACATCTATGTAGATTCGTGTCAAATTTATACACATACAAAAAACTATTTTTTAAAACAATATCATAAAAGATATTTCACCTTGCTTAAACCCAAATGGGGTTCTGTTCTACTAATGCGTTCGACTTATTACTAAACGGTCTGGTTTGAACAAGGTATTAGGCTACCATATTTTTTGTCTGATATACCCCTTGTTTAATGTTTTTTAGGCACGCTATTTCACTAAAATTCCACAAAATTTTGTTCGTTAAAAAATAAAAGAAAAACTCATGGGCAAAAACATGCAATTTCTCAAAAACAAAAAAGATGAATTGAACCATGAAAAAAAAAGCGAAAAAAACGAAACAAACAAAAAGTCAAGCTTGAAAGTCAAAAAAAAAAATGAAATCTTTGATTTTTTTCAATAAACCACATTAAACTCACCAGTAACTTTATCCCGAATCAATTTACAACTTTCCACTTCGCCAATACTTGAGAACAATGATCGAATCTCCTCCTGAGTCATTGTTTGCGGTAAATAATTAACAATTAAATTTGTTTTGGACTCTTCCTGACCGCCACCCTGGCCAGATCCCGATCCACCATTCTGTTGTCCAACAACACCAGAATCCAAACCGTTGGACATCATTTTGGTAATGTGCGTATCAAAAAATTTAACTATTTATAATTTTTTTTTATATATATATAATATATATGTATATATATATATATATAGAGATATAAGATTTCTTTTTATTTTAAATATTACTAAATTTTCTTTTTTTAAAAAAAAAAACAATTGTTGCTTAATTTTGGATGTTTCTTTAAAAACCGGTAAAATTTCTATAATAATAAATACTATTTTTGAGTTAAGAAATGTCACAACTAGAAGTTATAATATTGACGATTTTCCAGTTATCCGTAACTGTTGTCGTCTTCGTCGGGTGAGATGAAATCTGCAAATAAAAAAAGAAAAAAAAATTAGTTTACGTATTTCATTTTTACACTAGAACGCGTACAAAATTCAAAAATTTTCAAAAATTTTGGCGTTTCTTGCCGTTTTGAAAGTTTCTTTGCCTCATGCGTTAAATTGAAAAGTAATACATCCTGAGCAAAACATTTCCAATACACTATAAAATATATTTATACACCTCTGTGCAGTATTCACGCATATCATGTTTATAAATTATTTGCATTTATTTTTTATTTAAAATTGCCAATTGACATTCGATAATATCATTTTTAATAAACAAGTTAACTAACATTCAACCTTGCAATTTATAAATTTGACCAAATTAAGAGAATTTCTCAATGAATAATTTTATATAAATGTATGCCTTCTTGTACCCTTGACACCTATTTTGAAATAAAAAGAATTTTTTCGTATTTGTTCTGCTCAAAAAAAGAAAAAAAATACGCCCACTTGCACAGTACACAGTACACACCATGGACCCCAATGGACACTGGACAGTTGGACACGTCTCATTTATACATATGTAATTATGTATGTATATAAAACAAATGGATAACCTTTTTGTCACGGCGAACGATTGCGAATCGCGCACGGGTAAATCAACTAAAAATATTTGACCAGACAAAAAAACATGTATTTCAAAAACCCCAATAGATTTATTATTGTTAATAAATATTATATTTATAACAAACACGATGACCTAAATTACAATAAAAAGATTTTACAAAAGATTTTTTTCGATTGCCCCGAGGAGATGAAGGATTCTTTGTTGTTTACCCGTTGATGATGTTGTTTATAGAAAAAATTACTTAAGGGGAAAAATATATTTAGAACTTTCAAAAGATTCATTTTTTTTCTTTTCATAAAATATTAGTAAGCCATTTGAAAAATATACATACTCCCAAATTTTCACAATAATATTCGAAGCCAATCGTATGTTTTAATGTCTGAACGTAAAATAACATTTATGGCTTATTTTGTGTACCCACGCGACTACGATGTATCAACATATATTATTATACGTATAGCTTGCCCGTGAACTGGAAGGCATTCGATGTAAAACCGGCTTTTCGAAACTGCATTTAGCGAATTTTTTAAAATCAAATACCTTGAAGTAATATCGAATAATTTCTTTACTGATAATTTTTTACATCAAAAACCAAATACTCCTTAATATTCCATTAACAGAGTCAAACAACCCATCATCAAGATCTTTTATGTTTAAAAAAAAAAAAACTCACATGTTACACAAAACGGGCATGCTAAACTAATTTTAAAATTTTAGTTTAACGATGCCATTCTTTTGTATTTGGTTATTTAATACAAAAAGAGATTGTAATCAAGAAGGGGAAACATCGGGGAAAACAGAATTTGCATCCTTGCATGTTATACGATTCATATTTGTGTACCCTATCGATATTTTAGTGTATTACGTCATGTTCACATAATAGACAAGCTCTTGCCCCCGCTGTTAATGTTGTCGCAACTGAATATTATAATAGATTAACTCGTATCGAATTTTGCATAGTGTTGTCTCATTGTCTCATCATCGCAATAATAATGAACGCTAAGTATATCAAGAAAACCGCTTCGTAATTCTTTGTTCGATTCTTGTTTCTCATAAACCTACAAAATTATTAATTTTATCTATTATCTAAACCTTTTACTTTCTATATGAAACTCCATCTCTTAAATTGCGTAACTAATTGCCGACACTAACTATTACAAAGTGGTCAAATGCAGGAAAACCATCTAATACTATGACAGAAATAACGAATTCATAAGGATTTCATTGTTAGAACTCACCACTTCTACTTTATAAATCTTGTAACATGTTTCGATCAATATGACCATTACTCATATCTTACTAAATGCATTCTGTATAAAGAATAGTAGTGATGGATGAAAAAATAGTAGACAGAAGATGTGGGAGTGGTAAAAAAAAAATTTTTACCAAGTTCGTATAAGCAAAATATGATCAAACAATAGAAAAAAGCATTCTATAAATAATAAAATTCGTCAAGTGCATATAGAACACACATCAAGTCAGGGCTTCTCAGCGGTTAGTCTTCCGCAGCTTTCGGGATCAATTATACAGTAATTTAATTTTAATTTTAATCTAATTAATAGTAATAAAATTAAAAACTGAAAAACTGAATATATAAATTAAAAAATTATTTGCATAATTGATCTGAAATTTTAAGAGTGAACGTTTTACTGTTCCAATAATAAAATTTAGATCGATACGATGGTAGCATTTTTAAGAGTCTTCCAAAATTCTTTAAACCTCTGGTAAATTTATTTATAAATCAAAGATTTTTGTCAGTTTATTAAAACTATATGTACCCGATTTAGTATTTTTTTAATACTATTAAACAATACCTATTTTAATCTTACAAATGGATTGATAAAAATAAAATATCACCAACTTCATTATATTATATTAATTTAGAAAATTTACTCATAAATGTTAAAACTCACAATCACAAGGCATGTGTTGCTTTTTACTAAACGATAAAGTTTCAATGTTATCGACATTGATAAATTTGTATGAATAATCAATATTAACAATGGTAAGGGTACAGTCATTTAAATATTGACCAGTTAACAATACTTAAGAAATAACTGTTATTAATTCGTTTGATTTTTTTTTATTTGTATTATTTTACTAACAATTCACTATTCGAAAAATACCTTATCTCACAAGTGTTCAAACTGTTCCCTCCGTGTAATACCATTTAATCATAAACCCGAAATTGTATTAGATGACTATCACACAAATAATGTACCGTAAAACGAAATCAATCGAAACATTTTCAACCTTTGCATTAATTTTCGTACACTTTCTTAGATGATACAGAATAGACTAATTTTGGTTTCGGTAGCTTGTTCTTTATCATTTTGAAAATGCATTTCCTTTTTTCATTTAATCGGAAAATTCTAAAGTAGGGTCAGGTACTTTCGTAGTCATAACTACTACAGAACACTTATGGTTTTATCATATCTGTCAAAGTTTTACATGGTATGACACACGTTTGACTAGTTTTTAATAAACAGTGTTTAAAATTTTTAAAATTGAAATATAAAAGGAGTAACGTAAAAATTTGTCAAGTGGATGTTGGACACGCATTAAATCAGCGTTTCATAATCAGTGGGTACAGGTTTTTACAATTAAACAGAATAAAATACAAGAAATTTAAATATATTATAATTTACCGTTTTCATAATTTCCTTTAGAATGACTACGAAACCCTAGTTTTACGTGATGTATCACGTACTTAACGATTTTTTTTTTTTTGTGAAATCTTTCTTTACCTCTATTTTTTTTTTTAAGTTTTTTAGTTAATAATAAGTGTTCGGTGGTTATGACTACGGAACACTAATTATAAATAACTGATCAACTTTGAATTTGTTTCATATTTGATTCCAGTTACGCCATATCATCATTTTGCGTGTATGATTCCCGTGTCATTTTAAAAATAAGTAGCATTTACATGTTACCTATTCCCCTTGGCTACAATTTCTAGGAGGTTGAGAAATGGATGATAGTCAAAATAAAAATGTTCGCACTGTTAACAACTACTCGTACTAACCCTACATAATACAAATTTTCACATAGAACAGTTTTCAAAGACGATTAATTTTTGAGGTGAAACTTCTATAGCGAGAGTAACTCTGTTTCAGAATGTAACGAAATCTGTAACGATTGAGAGTATAACGAAAACAATAATGCTTCAAGCGACACAAGCGGCCTTCTCTGAGTTATTTGAGTCTTCTCAGGTGCAAGGGAACAATCTCACGTCATACAGAAGTTTCACGTCAACCGCGCGATTATCATGCACTCACAGATTTTTTTAACCACACTGTGTATATCTCAAAACATTAATTAAATGTTTAAAAAAAGAAAAAAAAAACAATAAAATAAAAATTAATATAATTAGAAGATAATTATTATATTTGTAGAAAAAAAACTGTTTGAAAAAATTTATATTTTATTGTTTACAGAAATGCACGAAATTGTAAAATCATTGTTGCTTATCAAACAGTGACGGTACATCAACTGAAGCACCTCTGATTTAAGATATAAAGGATCGATCACACTAGTCTGGGTATTGTGACGCGTGCCACCCACAACACGGTTAAATTTTAAAGCGGCATGTTCACATCAGTGCGGTCAAATTGTCAAACTATTTTGATTCAAGCAATATCAAAACAAATTTAAAAAAAAAAAAATAATAGAGATTTGGAAATTGTTTTGTTTTACAATTAACGAAGACCACATACTACTTATAGCAGCACCTGATTATCTGTCTCCACATTTTAAAATGTGAATCTTGAATAAATTATTTTTAAAAAGTCTCGAAGTAATTAACATATAAAGAAAAAAAAATTGAAAATTTTTAATACAATAAAACTGGGTAGCGTGTTAAATAATTGAACAAGGGATTGATTGATGACGTAAACGACTACAGTAACAATTCATAAATAATGGCACTGGTTCCGAGACAACATATGCAAATACAGCGCACTCCAACAATACGACAGACAAAGATGAACGTATTTAAAAATGTATACATACATACAAAATACCATATACATGTATCAGGGGTGAATACCCCCTTTACTTGTTTGACTGTGAATCACCACATTGCAGACACCCTACAATGTAATGTAGGGGTGACACACCCCAAATCCCCTGTCGCTAGTGAGCAATGAGCATACTACTATAGGCACTATAGGTATACAAGCAACAACGGGAATAATAGTGAAATTGTCCGTCCAATCCGGACTGTATCATATCAAGGGTGGTTTTTTTCGCCTTCAATATTTTCTCAAAAATCTATCCTCTCATACGTCATAAACATAGATAGTAATAATAAATTGGACGACTGTACCATACGCGAGACAACACCGTCAACATTGTCAATACTCTACAATTGTTTTTTGATAAACATTTCAACGAGATTGTCAAATTTTATAAGTACTCCTGTCGCAGCATCCTGCCTAACATAGCCAATTACAAGTTTTTCGCAAAAAACAATCAACATAGGATAATAATTCATAGTGTATCGTATGTGATTTTTTCCGCTCTTTGCGATGCGATGATATAATAAAAATTTCGTTTTTAATTTTTCTCGAAAACCGGTTTACTTAGAATACTTAGTTTACTTAAAAGTATAAAAATATTAAGCATCATTAAAGCAATAAAGCAAAAATACCTTCTTCTCCATTTGTAGTGAAAGTATATCTGGAAATATTAAAAATACTGTTCCTATAATTATGATAAAATAGATACATCATAAACTGATAAAACTGTAATACTTAACATAAAATGAATAGAATTAATCAATGCATAAAAATACTCAGAATATTGATTACCAATAAAACATAATAATTGTTAACTTAAGTAAATAAATTTCAAACATTTAACATGACTTAAATATGAATTGTGTACACTGTACAGGTACACAAATCAATATACGTAACTAAATATATAAAATTGTTTTTTTACTAACAATAAGGGAGAGAACGGACAGGACAGGTAAACCGAGTTACTCCCACTGTTCTCGCACAACTTGTACGTGGACTACGCAAACAATCAGTGTCGAGATGGTCGAGACCCCAGACCTGAGACATAGCACAAAAGACTCGTTTACTTTTTATACTGAATTATATAGTCAAGGCCATTTACAGCTAAGTTCAAACAGGTAAACTAACATTAACCCATTATCAGTCAACGTCATGTACAATCAGTGACTAGGGACAAATTTTATACGTATAAAAAAAAATTATTACAGTTGGGGAAGTTTATTTTGACAGTGTACCGGGGATGGTAGCGACAAATACAAAATCTAAAATAAGTACGAGATAAATAAATCTGACAAGTATTTGAATTAGGGTTGCCATTTTTACTTAATAAAAATAAATAAAGTATATTGAAAAATTCTGAGTGAAACCTATATGTAATTTTTCTGAAAATTGGTAACGTAACCTTTTTTTTTCCATTTTTAGATCTCCTAACAACAAAGCCTTACCACAATTGTGAAAGTACAAGGGAATATAACGAAGATTAAAGTACAAAAACCTCGTAAGTCGATTTTGTTCGGCATCAAGAATAAAGTCAGTACCATTAACAATTGAGACGTTTGTAAAAATAATAAAGCAAATATTTTACTTAGCAAAAGAACTGTCATTTTAAAAGTCTTTCATATATTACCCTGCCTGTCGTTCACACATACTACATATTTATCAAACGCCAACAAGAAATATGGATAGGCCATAATGGGTTAATCTACACAAGGATATTCAAGTTGTCTGTCTCACAAAAAAAGAAACAATCAAGCGTTCGACACTGAACCGTTTTATAAGTAACAAAAAAAAAAATCTAGCCGTGGAATACAACAGACGTAGACCAAACGTGTATAAATTTATTGAACTTACGCTGTACGATGATCGCGGCCCAACAGAAAAAACATTTACTAAAGAATTCAAATTAAGTGGTATTTACTGAGGAATTCATACGATCTTCTAACTCTATACGGTGGTACAGAAATGTGTTTACAGGTGAACATACCTGTATCATCAGATTTTTACCACGGAAAGTACAATATCTCTATGAGCATTTAACTTTTTCTACGACTAAAAATTCTTAATTAATCTCTCAAGAAAGAGTATTAATATTGGCGTACATGTGTTATCAGGCCACGTGCATTCAGGAACTCCTGAAATCTTATTTTGTTAGCCTTTTCCGTTTTCACAAAAAAAAAAAAAATCCCGAAAAGAAGTCTGATTTTTTTGGTAAGTCAGCTGGATTCGATTCGAAAATATATGTTCACAAAAATATGTACATGCATATTATTTACTAATATCAAAAGAGTCGCAATTACGCATTAAATCAGGTACAGGTTACCGAACCCTGTCTCAGAGTTAAGTTAGGTTAGTATTAGACGTGTAAATTATATAAAAATTCATTCTTCTACTACAAGACCTATCCCATTCTCATTCAAAATATACCTAGAATATACCTAAATAAAATTTGTAATAAAATGACTACAATATTACTAAATTAGTAGAAAATTCCACTTTCACTTTAAATCGTAGCACTCGACGCAGACTTTTTCGAAATATATTTTTGTATCATTATGTAATATATAAAAAGCCGGCCAAGAATGTGTTAAACGCCCACGATAGGGTTCCGTAGCTAGTATTTATCGTAATTTTCGGCTGAAAAATATAGCAAAAATTCAAATACCTATATATTACAAATAGTCAGTTACATGATAATTCGCGAGGTTTCCTTGTAAGTTCTGATTTTGGATTATTAATATTTTGCCTCCATACCAAATTCAATTGAGAGTAATTAAAATGAGGCTACAACGGATCCTTACTTGCTACGAAACCCTATAGAAAACAGAAACATGCTGCGAAGGTAAATAAATACAGAAACATGCTGAGTGAGTCCATATTCACCCACGTGTCTGGTAGTGAAAGTGAAATTTCTTACGATTGCTGCATTACAGCTAATTTTCTAGGAAAAATCTCAAAACGTTTACAATAATGTTTATTTTCGCATATTCAATTATTTAGAAACGAATACAGTTGACAAAGACGTACCCAGTATTTTTATACGTCACTATCGTTCGTTAGAAAATTTTACTAAAATTTTCGTATGTCGTTAAAATGCAAATTTGACAATAAACGATTAGAATGAATGTTAAGCACACTTTTCTGTGCCGCTATATAGTTTTATACTGTACTGATTAGTCATTTTGATATCATAAAGTTGGTAACAGATGGCAAAATTAATTATGGACTATCGTAATTTTTTTTTTAAACACGAAAAGATATTTAAAAAATTTCATTGTCAGTTGGTCAAATTGTTTTTAAAAAATTCAGTTTAACGTTGAATTAATTAAATTAATATTTATTTAAAGTTCAAATTTCACAATTTAACTGATAGAATGGGATGAAGATGAACTGAATCATTTTTAATTTCTGCACTCGATTTTCATATATTATCTTTTACATATTATTAGATGATATACATAGAACAAATTAATATCGACTTCGATAGCAAATACTTCAACTTTTTGAAAATCCATTTTCTTTTTTCATTTAACCGGAAAATCCTAAAATATGGTCAATTCCAATTCATTCCACTGTCAGGGTCAGTAGGAAGCAACGAACGAGGACTTAATAAAAAAATATGCACAAGTCTAGAAAATTTGTGAAAAAGGGATGGTCTGATGTGTGTGCCATCTGGGAGATCCATACTACTAACTTTCCAGTATATATAAATATCCAGTTATGAAGTCAATAAATCGCTGCTCAACATAAAGAAAAATTCGCGGTTCTTTTTTTTCTGACTGTACACAAAAATCACGAGCCCAACTATTCAAATCATTTTTTATTTAGTTCATTCAAGCATAAAAAATATTTAATATTAGTGATGAGACCCGAACTGTATTTAACTCGAGTGATTCAACTCGCTCGAATTTGATATTTTATAACGTGAGTTACAATGTCACTTGAGTCGTAGAGTGTTACGTTTTTATTAGTGTCCGACATAGAAGCTTCGGCTAACCTTCGACCGAGAAAAGCACTTTATGTTGCACATTCAACTTTGACGAAAATAGGATCGAAGTTCTGACCAAAGCCGAACATTTGCCCGAACAATTTCAATTTAATTATTTCACTCTGTCTAATTCCAGTAGGTACCTAAGCAATCTTTTTTAACTAAATTATCTATTATATTTTAATTGTAAAATTGTAATAACTAAAACTGGAAAAAATCGAAAAAATTAACTCGAGAACTCGATTCAAACTATCCAACACGAGTCCCATCACTATTTAATATACAATACAAAAATGGGGAATCCCTCGAGTACAATAACACGAATTGCGCATAATTTTTGTCTATTAAAAAACAACATTCTTAACCGTATAATAAAATTATACTATTATCTTCAAAATAGTAATTTTAATTTAGTAAGACGATGCCGATGCCGATGCCCAGTACATTTGCGGTGCTACTATAATATGCGGTGTACAAACTTGTCTATATGAATATTTAATAAAATATAATTAATAATGTGTTTTAATTAAACTTACACCAAGGGAAAACTGTATTCTCAATTATCTTAATCATGTAAAAATGTAAAAATAATTATCGTATGATAGAAAAACTTGCCAAATGCGTGCTGGACACACATTAAGTCAGAGTTCCCCAATGCCTATTTTTCCACAAATTAAATACACTTTTCAGAGGTATAGAAATTGTGAAAGTATGACTATGAAAGATATGGTAAAACTATATGATGATTTCCAAGATTTCTTCTTCGTGACCCTAAAAAAAGATGAAAAAAACATACGGCACCTATAAAATTCCCTGAGAATATTGTCAGATTAAGTAAATAAATGAGTTTGCAATTTGAAGACAAAAAGATGGTACACCGTATACTATAGTAACACGCATTTTTATTTGCTTTACAGAAAAATCAAAAAATGATCAAGTTGCATTTGAAAGGATCAGTTACTGTTTTGTATGGACTCACTACTCACATGATTAGTTGATTACTAGTCGTACCTATCATATTATTTCTATATAAATGTAAAAATTACCGTTTTAAAAGAATTCACTTTAATCGAGCTTAATTTTACCTCAAGTACGGAAGAATTACATGCACAAAAAAAATATTGCAATCTGTTGCAGTAGTTTGATGCAGTAATGAAGTAGTTTTAAAATGAATTACAAAATTTGAGATGCTCAAATTGGTTTTGAAAAAATACCATACAGTTGACTCGGGCTAATTCGAAGTTGTGATTAATTCGAATTTTTTATTTGATCTCTTGAAAGCAATCTCTTGGAGCAATGTTTAAAAAATCTCATTTAAATTCGAATAAGTATTTTTTTAGATAATTTGAATAATTTCAGCTTATACAATTACGAAAAATTGCTTATCAAAACACGTAAATACAATAATGTAAATACAGTTTGTAGAAAATACTGATTTTCAACTGTAAATACAGGTACCGTAAAATGGTATTGACTCGGTCACTTTTTTACTATTTTTAGGTATAACTCCTTCCTGCTGTTGAATATATCAATAAATACGTTTCTATCTCATAAAGTATGTTTCCTTTATTATATCCCTGAACCTTTAACCAATATGTATGTGTCTGTAAATAAAAATAATAAAAAATAAATAAAAGTGACCGAGTCCACATGGTAAAACGTTTTTGAGTCGGTCACCTACTTAAATTGCATTATAACGTCGAAACTAACCTTTTCAGTCCGAATTCGGGCACATATTTAGACACCAGAGCTTGTTTACAACAGTTGGTGATTGGTTGCAAAGCTTGCAAAGTCAGATATAGAAGAAATTTGGAAAAAAATCAATGGCACACCACATACAAAAACTAAGATATTTTATTGGTTAACATAGAGCAAGGGATAGTGTTTTACAAATTAGTATGATGTAATAAAATAACATAGGCCTATTTTAACATCTTAAATTATGTTATATGCATCAAACGAATACTTAAATTTAAAAGAAACAAGATTTCTCATCAAAAATGAAAGTGACCGAGTCAACAATAGAATTTGTTTACACCGAATATTTTCTTTTGTTGCTAAGGATACGATTATACACCTATCGAAATATCGATGCTGATTAAGTTTAGAGTCGAATAAAACCATCTCTTTTCGATTGATTATTCAATATCTGATTATGTATGCCTTAACCAGACAACAATATTCCGTCGCTGTTTTTAGATTATTAATTTGATCAACCCGCTATTATATTTTAGAGAAACCAATTAGAGTTGAAAGACATTTACAGCTGCTTAGAGTGTTTATAAACGATGAAAACGAGATCAATTGCGAAACATTAGGTTGTCTGGTCTCTTAATAACAAACATTTTTACCAATCGCGACATGGGTGACCGACTCAACAACCCCTGACCGAGTCAAGACCATTTTACGGTACTGTATTTACAATTTGTATGTTTCAAGAAAATTTGCCTTATTCCGGATTTTTGAATTTGCCAGCTTTGCATATTTTTTTTTTTTTAATCAAAATTTTGTTGTAATTCGAATTGTTTAGAATGGAGCCAGGGTCTATTGTAATAATAATAATAATAATAATAATAATAATAATAATAAGACAACATCCTTTTAAATATCCACAGAAAAATATCCCTACAATCCTAAAAGTACTCCTAATAATCAAAGCAAAATTCCTGACAATGATTGATAGTTACATTTTTTATCAAAAATTTCACCAAACCGAAAAATCTCTACAAAGCTGTATAAAAAAAAATAACAAAACTATCTTAAATTATACAATATCTATCAAACCACCCTTAAAAAAATCTGGGGAATTCACACACACCTTCAACAATCACAAAACATATCCAATCCGCGGGATACGAATCGATTTTTCTCAGGCGTGGCATTTACAGTGTAATCTGACAGAAAAAAATTCGGCACCTAAAAATAGGCGTTAATTTGATACACCGCGATAACACTATTTCGATTAAATACAAATAGCATTTTTGAAAGAAATGCACCCTTTAATATTTACCCTAAAATATCCTTGGAAAAAAAAAATACATAAGCAAGGAGTTTTCTCACAAAAATTTTAATTATACCATGGATCAATAAAAGTACCAATCTAAATAAACAATGCCTGAATTTTCTATGATTGTACTCCAGTAAATAATACGGAGTCATCGAAGTTTAAATCGTATCAAAAAACAAAAATTTCCATCACAAACAATCATATTTTTATTATTATCAAACAAACTTGAATTTTCAAAAACAAGTTTAATTCTGTTTTCAAAAATTAAAACAAAAAATAATCATTTTTGAACAAAACAGTAAACAAGATTTTTATTATTCTGATAAAAGTATTGATTTTTCAAAATTTCATTCAACACAAAATTATTTAAAATATTTAAAATGGCAGAAGCCGGCAAAAATATGTAAAAAAAAAAAATTGACTTACCTGATCAATGGATTTCGATTAATCATTAAGTAAAAAATTTAAAAAAAGACAACAATTCGACTAAAAAAAATAAATGCACAACATTTTATATATTCAAATACATGATTTTTTTTTAATTTTATATTTCTTGAAAATTTAATAAAATTCACAATTGTATCGAACGTATTCAGCAAAATAAAATCACTTTTCGGCGTTTTCAAATTATCCAAAATCCATATAAACGTGTCAAGACCAATCAAACCGTAATAAACCGAATCCAAAAAATTACAAAAACCGAATATGTACCTAATTAAAAATTGAAAAAAGTCTGACGGGGGGCCGAAAAATGAAATGAAAAATCAAAAAACGAAAAACGGAAATAATTGAAAGAAAGAAATAACGATTTTGAGAACGTGAGTCTATCTATCACGCTTACTAGTCTCTCACTAACTGAACAAACGGAACAAACTAAACACAAATATTATTGAAATATTTTCAGAATTACACGGACTGTACGTCCATCCATACATACATACATACATACGTACTACAGCGCTATCGCATGGCGCAGACAGTATTTATAACGGGTGAGCAATTAAACAACACAATTCAATATGTACAGGCTGCACCGATATCAGCGGAACACACGGTACAACTGAAAAACTGTATGTAGTATGTACAACGCGCAGCAGTCAATAAATTACAAGTGGAAAGGACGACAATATAGTTAAAGTGAGACACATACATATCGCGATACATACAGCAAGTGACAAGAGTATTGTGTACGTATCATTTCATTACATACATACATAAGTATAGTAATCAAAATGTGAAGCCGAGTGCATACTGTCAACTTTAAATCAACATTTAATGTCTCCTAGTTTAAACTAAATCTACTTTAATCCATTAGTGACCACAATATTACGCATTAGTTTTCTTAATTATACGCTACCTGGAACCCCAAATGATAATCATCAAAATAATCATTCATTTGGGGGTTTTTCTGCAACAAAGTAACGTTTCTTTTAAATCATATATGTATGTACATGAGAGTCAGAAGTAACGAACAATTAAGAAGGAAATTTTTAGCAAAGCTTCTTTTCAAATCAACGGTTTTCCTTCAAATAAAAACTGACTTAATTATGACAATTTTGTATTAATTTTCTGAGAAAAAAAACATGAAATATTCATGTAATGATTCATAATTTCTCCATATTATGAATCATTATAATTATAACAATTTCTTTTTCATTAAATTTCGCTGTCTCCCATTCTCTTAAAAAAACTATTAATTTTAGCAAGAAGAACCATCTTCTAAAACAAAACAAGTGTTGAACTGAACATTTATGGTATATATTCTACTTTATAATTAAGATGATAATATGTATGTACATACATAGTCGGCATGGTCTGCATAGTCGTAATTCAACTACAAACTATTCTGTTATTATTACATTATAAAATTTATATTTAATAAACTTTGTCAAACATGCTGTTAGTACAGTAAATGTGATATCTTTTAACGTTCAGCCGTGCACTTCGGGACGATAGCAATTTTTTTGCAGGAAAATCAAACGGAGCGGGGGCTAAAACTTAGTTTTCGGAATTGGGTATGTTGGTCGCCATTTTGAACTGAAGGTCGAAAATAATTTTTACATTTTTCAGGGTCGGGTAATTAAGTGATAAAAATTCACAAATTGATAAAATAAAAATTCTAAGGAATGTAACCGACTTGTCTTTGTGTAATTTATTCATAGAAAAAAAAAGGAAAAAAAATACTTTTAAATTATTATTTATATTCATTAATTTTGCAATTTATGTAGTATAATTTTTAGAACATAATTAACAAATTAATAATTTCTGAAAAAAAGAAAAAGAAAAAATGAATGAACGTACAGTGATTTGAACGCGGAACCTTACTAGTCTATTCCCTAGTTCACTAGTTTTCTGTTGACTTCACTGTTGACATGTTTAGCAATGTCAATGATATAATATAAATAATAACAAGCCGTAAAAAATATACTCGAATGTTTTACATTTTATCTCGAAAGTTATGAGAAACTCTATCTGCTGAGGAACCTTGACGTCTTAATACGTGTTTAACACGCACTTGGCGAGGTTTTTTTCTAGTAGTGTCACAGGAATTATTAAAGAGACAGCTTGAATTACACCTACTTGATTTAAAGCATAAATAATTATTGATTAGCTGTTGCCAGGTTGCCAGTAATTAAATATTGGTTGACAGTTGACACCAGTTGACCATCACTAATCTGGAATCATTCGATTTTACTGGAGGCGGAATAATTGATTTTACCGGATTATACTGATGAACACGTCAGAATACATTTAATTGAGCCGCTAACTGCCTATGTACATATATGTATTGTTTGTTACCTTTAAAATACGCTATAAGATCAATACGCAACCCCCGGTCGCAGCATTCTGCACAACCTAGCGAATTTCGAATGTTGCATATACATATAATAATTATAACGAAGTATAATTGTAAAATTGTATTGAATTCGAATTTATTTTAGATACAGTGTAAGTTACATATTAATCGATACAACGATTTACTGGCGGCATAATGTTAATTATTCACAGTTAAATGATAATCGATAACATTGTAAACTTTTATATCTATTGCTAATCAAAAATTATGTATACAGAGGTGAAAATCATGAAAATTATAAAAACTTCACTAAATACGTGTTGGACGCGCATTAAATCAGGGTTCCTCAGTGTCTATGTTTGGAGTTATGTTTGAAGCTGTTTAATGTTTTCTGATACCGAAACATAGGGGAGGGTTGCCTTGATTAATCACTTACAATTTGTACTCTTCCCTTATTCCTTTAAGACTAAAAGGAATTAGCTCACCTAGTAGGGTAGAATATGAAGTTTTTACATTTCGGTCCAATCTACGAAACTAATTTCCTTCAATAGGCCACAAATTGCCTCGATTGAAACATAATATTTTAAAACATCTTGAGGCGCTATTAACAATTTCCCCATTAACTATCTGGTTTTGAAAGAGAACATAATATAGTAATACATAAGTAAAAAACATCAAAAATTTACCAAATATATAAAAAGGAATCTAATTTTTGATTTTCACGAAAATAAAATAGAAAAATTAAAAATATTTTTAATAAAACAAACAATTCTATTTGGGTATATATGTACGTCACATATCATCATACGTCAATCAATGTACATTGTACATAACATAATATTATGTACTTGAGTGACAGTAGAACGTAGAACGCAACGAACGCAACGAACGCAACACACAAGTATGTAAAGCGCACTAGAGAAGAAAAAAACAAAACGTGAAAGGGTGAAACTGTGCCCGCTGCGCCCTATGGCTGGCCAGTTTATGACCTCTATTGATAACCACATGTGCTTGCGGAATTAAAAACAGAAGCTGCAATAAAAAGAACAGCTGACGGAAGGGTTGTATACTACATAACTTGTATGTACATTGTACATATAATTATTATACGAATGATTACTTAAATATGTACCTATCATAAAATACACACCATGTACATATTCTATCACTATGGTGCTATGGAAGTATGGACTATGCTCTATGACTCTATGCAATACATATAAAGTACAGTACGCATATGCGGTGTGTGTAAGACTGCCCGTAATAAACGACACCTCACGTACACAAACGTGTTACAGCGGATAAATATTACTCAAAGCCGGCCCTGCGACAAGGGCAAACTGACCATCTGCGAGCATGCAAGTAAACGATAGGTTTTGGACTAGGTAAAATTGCAACTGTTTAATCTTGAATCTTATAACGAAAAACCTGAAAAGTCCGTCAATATTGAAAACATTTTATATCGTGTGGTTTATATTTCACTTAATTTTCAAAATCAAAATTCAGCTAAAAATTAACCACTTTACTTACTAATCCCTCAAATTATAATAGAATTTTATCAGAACATATGTACACAAAACTATACATATAATTTCTTTAAAATCATACGGTACACCAACGAACATAAATATATCTGTAACAAAATTTTATTTAAATACATATTTGTATATCGCGATCTCTCTCACACGTACACCTATTTATCATATGATCATGTGTGAGAACGAAACAAAGATGCAAATTAGATTCATGTCGCTTGTGCATGGGTGTACTTCATATACATTTTATTAAATGATAAGCCGTGTACTTGTAATATTAAAAAACGAAGGGGGAAAAATTACAATAAATTATAAAATATAAAAAATCTATACTTAAAATAAGCGAATTATAAAAGTTGTCACGACACATTTTGTGATTGTAGAAGTTGTAGAAACAAAAAATTTACCAAATGCGTGTTGTACACGTATTAAAGTAGGGTTTCGTAGAGAGACTTACTTTTCTTAGACCCTGTATAAACTTGTATAAGCAAAATGTAAACAAAAATAAAATTTTTAATTTTTCTCGAAAACTAGTTTACTAAGAACAGTAGTTCAGAAATCCGTCTTAGTAATTTTTTTCGCTCTTTCTAATAGTGTAAAAAGAGATTTGGAAAACCTATAAACTATAACCAATTTTGGCAAAAAACTCATCTGTTTTTGACAATAAATGCCCAAAAATCCATGTTGTAGGCATTGGGGACGTGTTTGATTGAAGAACTCATCTAAAGGTTTGGAACTACTAACATTTTCCCCAATTTTATAAAAATATAACGTTTCATTCGAGAGTTATCATGCTGACACATAACACATAAGTAAGTGTATATATATATATATATATATATATATATATATATATATATATATATATATATATATATATATATATATATATATATATGTATATATATATATATATATATATATATATATATATATATATATATATATATATATAAATTTTAAACGGATTTGACACAACTATAAAGATTCCATGATTTTTCTGCGGAACCTTGAAGAGACACGAGATTTTTTTCACGCAATCCAGCGAACAGTTCAATATTGTGTTAACATTCGTGTCCAACAATTAAATTTAAGAAACCGTAAGCATGAATTAGGCCAGTATAACATATCAAAAGGACAAAAGTTTAACTCTCTGGCTTGTTATAGCTTTTTAATGAATTCTTAACAGGGTCAGCCAACATTTGAAAAATATACACTTTGTAAAAATCCATAGAGTTTCATCCCATTTTCAAGAAGAATACTTAACCCTGTGTCGATATTTATTCGAATTACATGGTCGGCCAAGTGGTCGGAAAACGACATTTTATATTACACGACCTAATAGTAATTATATAACAGAAAATATCATCGTGTAAACGGATCTTAACTGCAATGCTGTTAAGTACGTTTTCGTATGATGTATTCGTTATATAAAATAAAAGGTTTAGATAAATTATGTCTCAATAAAATGCAATAACGCATTTTATTATAATTTTTAATTAAATTTCTATCAAAATCAGATGACGATAAGTTAATAAGTCCACATGATCGGTTGTCACATTCAGCGCGGCAGACTGCAGGCCGCTTACAATAATATGTATTATTTGTATACATAATTAGATAATGCTCCGCATTTTATTGCACAACACTTATGCAATCTATAATGCATAATTGTATAAAAAATACATATATTAAAATATTTAAGAATTCACTAAACATTTATGTATTAAATCAGTTTTTCTAATTGTGAGACATTTAAAAAAAAGTGCAACAGAAGCTGCAACAGTCGCAAGACTTTGACGTCCCGTTTTTATTTGAAACATACCAGGGGTGAGGAGTTCGAATAAGTAGCTGATAGGCCTTCCCCCCCCCCCTAAAAATGGCAGTAAAAAAGATCATTTCGTTCAGTAGTTACAAAGAATCAAAATTTAATACATTTTTAAAGATGAGCTCAGGTGAGAAAGTTAGTATTTCAAATTACTCAATGGGGACCTTTGTAGCACCTTTCGTGCAAGTTTTATTAATTTTCATAAGCAAGGTCCGAAGAAAATAAAAAAATCAGAATTTTTCAGTTTTTCGAGAAAGTTAAAAATGACAATAACTTGAGAATCATAGGACAAAATTTGATAAAATTTTGTTGCTTTTAATGACCCATATATGTATAGTATTCGGCAATTGACACCAGAACATGTTTCCTTGTCAGACGGACACCGTTCATCGATTAAAAACTTGAGCACATTTACTCACAATGAGTGTAATGTAATCTATAGCCAACTATTTGCCAATTTGTCAAACAAGCAGACGATGCGATTAAACAAATTTTCCATCACCAATGCGAATATATTGTCGCCATTTCAATTGTTAAAATTCGCCCATATAATGTACCTAATGTACTTTTGTACATCATCCAGAGACCAGAACAAAAAAATACTTTTATATAATTTCCATCGTTAAAAGAAAAATAATTTAAATAGTGTATTGAATATATTAAACAAATAACAGACAGTTTTTCTTTCACATATCTGCATCCTGTTCTATCAAATGCCATACCGCCATACGATATACGAATCAACGAATGCCCGGGTACGCTACAAATACATATAATATACGCGATGAATGAAACATTAACGAAAATTTGCTTCACATATATAACAAGGAGGAAAATAACAATATGTAAACGATTCAAGATTTCCTGTTTCACTTGTATAACGGAACATTAACCCGGATAGAGTGAGACGGCGTACGTACGAGTTTGGTCGTTGTTGGCGATCAATAAAATAGATGATACGATCAGAGTTAGCTGGTGGTATCCATAATGGTTGCCATTGCCAGTGTGCTTTATTACATTACAATTTTCTCTATACGTACATAAATGTACATAATATATACATGTAGTTAGTTACCCGGCATTACCCGACATCACCCGGCATACTAGGGTATAGCCTGCCGTATACGATCTTTTCTGCACAAAGTCACACACATATATAGGTACTATACAAAGAAAATGCTGCTAAATAATGTGAAAATACAGTTGTCGATATCGAATTGTCGACACATATTTACAGTCTCAGCCACATAACGGCATTTAAATAGCACATTGTTAACAAAACTGAGTTTCTCGTATTGTCGAAAACCGGTATTTGCTAAATTAGTAGTACAGATTTTATGGTTAACAATAAGTTAGAATTACAATTAGTAATTCCTGGTTATACGAACAAAAAAATATGACTTCCGAAATTAGTAAAGATTATTTATTATGGTTTTAGACCAATACCCAAACCCAACGTATCCAAAATTTAACTAAAACTTAAATTTTAATTAGCAATCAATTTTCATGATTGCGGATAATCGTTTAGAAGTTGACTCGCAAATCCCTTTGACTTCTAAGCTTTTAAGGATCACTATATTAAACTTTAGTTTCTCCTCCTCTTCAATTTAATCCATTAAAAAAAAAGAAAAAAAACTTAATTTTTTACAAAACAAAAAAATTTATACTTTGCCGACCTTAGGGCTTAGGGAGATATCTAGTTTCAAAATAAGGAAAAAGGATTTGCATTTTGTCCATTTTTATTATTATTATTACTTTCGTCACAATTTCTTACATTCGAATTACAATTTAAAATTAGATTCAAGATTAATGTAATTGTTCACTATTTTCGTACAGGTAAAAGTGGCTGGGGACCTTCCGATTTAGAAGCCTTATATCAATATTTTCAAACTACAAACATTTGAAGTTGCTGTCATTTTGCTTCAATTTACATAAAATTATGAACAAAACCAGTAAACCAGTATGTATCTGTATCTAGTAATTTAGTTGGATCTGTTTATCAAATGATTTATTACCAGGTAATAAATTTACTCGTATAGCCGCCATACGAGTAAATTATTAAGAGCTTAAAGAATATTGCCGACTGGTCTAGATGTATGCAAATAATTGAAACGGTTTCTGTATGACTGACTCGAGTTGTGGTTGTGGTTGTGGTTCGACCCGTACCACCCGTACTATCAGTTGTTATCCATTTAATTATCATTGTTTTCGTTCAAGGGCGTACGAGACATACGGGTGGTTGTGGTCCTACAAGTCTTAATAAGACTGATCCAAGACATGCGATGAAAAAATCATATTTCAAACATATAAAACCGATTCGTGTTACCGGTTATCGAAAATTTACTGACATTCTTGTATTTGATAATGATAAAATAACAATTGATTATCTTTCAATAGGGGAAATATTATAATTCTTTGAATTCCATAATTAGTTTGTTTTTTTTTTTTTTTTCATAGAGAAAGTTCTTGGAACACGTTGTCGATTTCTTACTAAAACTGTTGGTTTTTATTGTGAAGGGTAGTCAAGCCGGCAACGGGAGTGGTTCATTGAGTCTTTCTCAATAATTTTTCATTTTAATGAAAAATTGATTCTATTGAATACTATTAAATAGTTTGGTTAACTCGTCGAATTTCTTAATTTAAAATTTGGTCTGAAAACCAAAATTATTTTTGTAATTCGAATATAAAAAGAATTTTAAGAGTAGATTTTAGGCTTTAGGGGGAAGATGCGTCTCTTGCCTTTTTTAAAATTTTTTCCATTTGTTAATCGAACCATCGGGGTATATTTTATTTAAGAATTGCAAGTTTAGCATAACTAGTTAAAAAACTTATTGTTAGATTGGAAAAATTTAGTTTATAATTTTTCAAATCTTACTAATAATACGGAAAAAAAATTAAATTATTTGTTTTTAATCACTAATAAAATAATCGAGAGTAAAATAGTCGATTGAAAATTGACTAAATTTAAACAGAATCAGTCGACTAAACCGATGAATCGATTAATCATTCAACATCACTACTGAACACGGTCTTTTTAATAAACGTTAAATAGTTAAAAGAGTTAAATAGTTAAAAATTTAATACATTACGGAACAGTTGGCAATATTTCTACATATATAAGACACAATTTTGTAATAGGAACATTTCGATTTGAAATTAACGAGCTCAGCTTATTGTTCGTCGTTAATTTTCAACCAATAAGGAACAAGTCGGAGTGGTTCGGTTACTGAAATACATAAATATGTGAAAAACGAAGACGATGAACCACGCAATAAGAAAATCTGAGAACATTTTTCATGATCAATGAATGAAGTGCGAGGTGTACGTACACAGTACCTCGTGTGTAGTATATGCGGGCACCGAAAGGAGGTATTTGTATTGTGTGTAAGACAGAGCCTGACCGAAACGATACTAGCCAGACAGAGAGGCACATATATAGAATTTCAGTGGTTTTCAAATAATTAATGTACATAGTATAGTACGGTGCGGCCGGTAAGTTTGTAACCCTGGCAACACTGGGTGGGTTGAAAACAGGAAGCAAAAGCACACTAACTATATACAGCTCGTTTTTGAAAGCTACATATAACGTTACACAACACACACAGGCTAGTCACTAGCGTCACTAGTCACTAGTGGGCTAGTGTCATGGACTTGGAGCTGGTTTTGCGCCTGCTCCGTAGTACAGATTGTTCAATAAAACTTTACTACGATGAGGGATTGTCGACAAACGAAACGCGGCACATGTCGAGCCCCAAAACTCCGATGTGCCGAATAAAGCACACATACACCGAGCTACAATACACGCGTACATATGTATATGTACGTAATACGTATAGCCGTATAGGCTATAAAGTCACACTTCTCTGCTCGGCTTGCACCGATGTAACACAAATATCGACTATCGATGAAAATAATAACGTTCTTTGTTTCGAGTGTTTCGAGTGTTTCGACCACGCACCGGCCCGATTGTCAATGAAATCGGCATTGAATCCAACTGAATCCACTCAATCCACTGAATCGAAAATTCCCCGATATTCTTGCGTCAAACGTTATTTAAGAAAAAACACTTAACTACTGTATCTTTTTACAATAGACTAAACAGACCAATAATAGTCTTACTACATGTTTTGGCCCTAGCACTCCTGATAATTTTGCGCTCAAATACATTCAGACAGATCTCAATGAAATAGCTCACCAATTTATCATATTTTCAAGGTTGTCTAGAAATAAAATTGAGATGAGAGAGAGAAAAATCAATTTTGGAAACGTGATCGTCTTTTTTTTTTTTTGATTACCTTAGAATTCTTGAACGATTAGCTTGAAGGAATTCTTAATTGGTACGCCAAGGCTCAAAGATCTGTTTTTGTCTGAATACCAATAGTTGTGAACCAGTCTCCAGTTTATGTAAACCATAATTATAAGGACCAAGGAGATAAGACTCGAAAATTAAAAACATTGTTGTTACCAACAAATATTTATAGGAGAGTATGAGTTCATACACTGTCTACTTTAATAGCACCCAAACATTTATATTTATTCGTGAAATTACATAATGCCACCCCCAGTTTCATATGAAATTTTCTGTGCAATTATTTATTTGTAATAAATAGTAAATCTATAGTCTCTTCAGCTCGTTGTCAAGCAAAGCCTCCCTCAGCTTTGTCAAAAATAAATTTACAAGTTTATTAAAACGGTTGGCGCATTAGAGCATTTAAAGTGGCCCCTACACGCTCAATAATATTATGCAATCAATTTGTTCAATTTATTGAAATTTTCTCCAAACAATTCAATAATTCTTTTTTTTTTTTTTTGTAAATATTGTAGGTAGTTGAATTAAATATTAGAATTATACAATAATTCAATTGTTGTTTGATTGAAAATGTTAAGTGATAAAGAAGCTGTGAAACAGCAGTAAATAATTATTTTTACAAATTAACAATTCAAACAAATTCAAACAATACACATCATAGTACAAATAAAATGTTATATTGCACAATAATAGTGATTTGGTTACCTACAAAATCTACAAACGTTGCAATATTCATTCATTGCACAGCATACTTCAAACTGTCTTTTACAGAAAAAGATCGGCATTTTTAATGTTTATGGAAAGAGTAAAATATTAAATACTTAACGTAAAAAACTAAAACAAATTTCAAATATTCAAAGTTTGACCGGGCCCTAGCTGTTTGTCTCATTTGCCTATGCGCTGATCCGGCCCTGAATCAAGCGGTCGGACAACGACATTTCATATTACACGACCCAATGTTATTCCAGTTAATGAACGAAATGATTCCGGGCTACAAGAATTCTATTTAAAATTAAAGAATTGCTTTTAAACATTTCTCAAATACTTAAAAAAATGTTGACCGGGCGAATTAACCCACTTTGAGATCCTAGAAATTTTGTTCTTACCGGGCCTCTCCCAACCGCACAAGATAATGAACAAAAACTAAATCTCAAACATTTTATAAGAATTATAAGCATTTTGTCTCAAAATGACCCAAAAAATGTTTTGTGTGATTGTGCAACCGATAAATATAAGAGTATTGCTCTGTGCTCAATGCTCATATATAATACAAATATAGTGAAATGTATTTATTTATAAAACATTGGCAGTCTAAAATAATTTCTTTATATGATCATCACAGCGATAGTATAGCTTCGTTTCATAGAAATCAACGGTGTTTTTCTCGGGAAAATATTTATACACAAGCAAATTATAATCTCCTATTTGTAGACAAGATAAACTGAACAGACGGTGGGAAATTCTGGAAAAGTGGAGAGTTTCTTAAAGGTCAGACATTATCTACTATTATTTAATATAAAAATCATGGTTTGCATAATTTTCATATGGATTCTTAAGATACTTTTAAAGGTCAGACATTATCAATCGTTATTTAAAAAACGTTTAGTATATGTTGCTAACGGAATGCCATTTTACTTTTAAATATCTGTCTGAGTTCTCAAAATGTCAATGGTAAAAGGTTATTGGCCCGAATTTTCAATAAAATATTTTCTAATAGCGTTGTGTTTAGTCCCTGATTTCGGGTCTACGTTTTCTTCTGTTGATCAGACGAATCTGTACTAGAGTAATTTTGGTTCGAACTTCTCATTTGCGCTATTGAGATAACGATTTTTTTTTTTTTAGAAATATGACTTATTCAACAAATGAACAGAAGTCTTTTTTCTAATGGACCTACTGCCTAATTTTAATAAAAATGAAAAGAATAACTTTGAAAACCTATAATTCGCTTCCAGTTTCTTTCCAGTTTTTTGAAACATCAAAAAGTGTTCATCTTCCTCCTTCTATGGGCACTATATAAAAACCGCATACTCATAAAAAATACTCCGAACCCAAAAGTTTTTTTAAAGTTTGCATACTTTTACTTCTCTGAAACTAAATTTTTATATTTTATGTTTTTATAACAAGTTAAAACGCAATAAAATAATATAAAAATCACTTTCCATTTTTTATTTCAAATGTATTCCTGACAAATCATTTTCGATTTTCTGTTTTAAATGGATTCTATCAACCCATTTTACTCATGTCAGTCCTATAAATAGAAAATTCATACCAAACTTTTTTCACGGGACTGTAGCAATATAAAAAAAAAGAAAACCTAGATTTTCCAAGAAACAAAATAACTACAAAGAAAATGAAATCTAGGTCGAGATTGCCCCATTAAAAATAGTTATAAAGAAAGTTCCATATATGAAGTTTATAATGAAAAGTGTGTACAATTTTCAACTACAAGTAATTTTAGTTTCGTTTAATTTAGTACTGACGATAGGAGCATTGCTCTCGAAATGTACTTATTTAATATGGTAAATCATATAAATAATGAATTTAAAATTCTTTTGAATAGCAAAAATATATTTTCGAAAACACATTTCTTTCCCAAACTACGTGTTATCATAAACTAAGATAATTTTTCTGAATTTTTAATTTCAGATAAGCTGTTAAAATGTTACGGTGATCTCTTTGAATAAATTTTAATTTTAGTTAAACAAAAAAAAAAGTTGTGCTATTTTTGTCGATATAAATGCATACAGTCCCTTAAAAGTATGTATTTATTATATAGAAGTCTTTTATTACAGGTTGTTAATATTCCTTACGTAACCTAAATTAAGTTACACGTCGTACAAAAACTTTTCGGTAATTTACTACAGTAAATAACTAACACACTAGTATGCATATTCGCACTTATTGTCACTCTTGAGAGATATACAGTGCGTTTCTAAATGGTTGAATTGCCAAGGTCACAAAAAGTATGTGCAAATAAAAATATTGCCGCTCTTCATAAAAATGATCAAAATTATGTATACGTATAACATTGGATAGTGTGGCATGTTGTTTGGAAAAGAGAATGTAGTTTTATAGAAAATATATACAATGACCTTGGCAGTTCAATCATTTTGAAAGGCTTGTTACATGCAAAAATTTACCAGGGTTTAGATTACCACCATTGAAATAGTCTATGGTAGTAAACTTATTTTGGCCAAAATGGCAGATTCCTGAGTTTACCATTAGTGTAATCTGCGCGCCTCAATTTACTTCTATGCATATTATGAATGAACGAAATCTAGAATGAATTTTACTATTTAGTTGATAAATTCAAAAAAATCTATATTATATATTATATTGTATTACTAGACAAATGCCGTTTAACATCTACATATATATTATATAGTCTACAAGGTTTGCACTAAAATAAAAGTCTCTCATCTAACATGCAAAGTTGTCAAAATCAACTACACGCATTTAATCATAATTTTTAAAACTAAAATAACAATATGTAATTAATTATAAATTATAAATTAATTTATAGGGGGGGAGGGGGTGAGGCAGAATGTATCGTTTTAGTGTTGCTAAAAATGCAGAGGACAATCACAAAAATTTTACTTTCCAAAAATACCACTTTTATAATATAAATTAATTATTAGCAAAAATATGGAATCCTATAAAGTAACGTTCAAGCGAATCAAATTATTTTTGGAAAGCATCATCCTTCTATCACTTAACCGTTGTAGTGCACAAGGGATCATTCTAACCCCAGTTGCTTTTTCTACCTAAAATAATGTTTTAATTCATATTTCAAATTTGAAACCATAAAAAGAAGACTGGAAAATTATACTGACATGAATGAATGAATAAATGAATATAGGTCAGGATTAAGCTCTCAAGTCCATTGTGCCTCACGTGATCGAGGCGGGGCTTATTAGCGCCCAGTTGCTCATAGAATGTCAGCGGTACCCTAAAATCTGTTCTCCTGATGTTTTCAGAACTCAGTACTGGAGATCCTAAACACTTACATCTTAGGGAGAACCGTGTCTCACGAGAATATAATACACTATGTATATGATGTCTCTCCGGGTCTTATAATAAAAGTGTGCTTCTTCACAAACTATATATTGATATAAATTTTCAGAATTTCGAAAAAAATCGGTACTTTTCGAAATAGTTATATAGTCTTTGGAAAATCATTTGATCCTGTACGACTTGCATGCAATTACCAAAATGCATCGAAAAAATAACACATTAAAACGAACAACTTATTACGTTTATTGTCCTACAGTTTACGTTCGATCGAAAACCAACCAAATAAATGTAACAACGAGACCATTGAATACATGGACATGTCACATGAACATGGACATGGACATAGACATGGACATGGTATAGATGGTATAGGTGGTATAGGTATTGCGGGTACTGCTGTTAGGTGGGCACGTTGTATATGAACACGAATGTACCATATCACAGGGGGCAATGAACTCTCTTTTGTACCATCTTGATTTCTGAGTTTTTAGGCGCCCCAATCATTATGTATGATGTACAGTCGTACAGTGTGTACAGTGGTGTACACGGTGTACAGCACACACTCACTTGCACTGTTCATTTCGGAACACACAAACACAAACTAGGGGGAGGGAGGGGGGATGATGTGACTACTATTCCACTAAACCAACTAAACGTAGTCGACCCCTTTATTTTTCCGAAATCTACACTTTCATTATGCATTTAATCTAATGAATTCCTCAAGCGTCAAGCTTATACTGCGTCGTACACCCCAACTATAGTGGTTTGTTAAACCCAAAAAACTATATTGCAAGTTGTTAAACTATATTGCAATAGAAATATATTCATTTTTTTTTTTACATTTACAGTGTAATTTTACTGTTATTTGAACAATTTCTTATTTAGGCCAAATATCTATACGTAAGTTTCCCGTAAGTTTTAAACGAGGTGTCGAAAATCATATGTTAAAATCAATTTTAACCGAATTTTACTCAAAATTATCTACAAATATTTGCTAGTACGTATTCAGAGGCGAATTTTCAGTTTCAGTCAAGCAGTTTCGGATCTACGGCGACCAATTTCAAATCGGTAAAATTAGCAAAAAGGAGCGGCTGATATTGAACGAATTAGGGCAACCAAGACCCGTTAATCAGCCTTTGTTAGTAAGTACTCAATAATAATAACAAACTAGAAGGGTATGTTTGTAAGGCGATCTGTACACGATCAATAATATTGTCAATAATTAGAAATACTGGCAGTGTATTAATAATACTACAGTATAGCTTACACATAAAATTAATATTATAACAGTAATAGTTAAATATTTTTGTCAATAAATAATGAACATTTTATTGACCACCTAAGAAAGAGAACTAACAATCAAGTGAAAATACCGTGTAAAATCAAAAATGATGAAAACCAGATGAAAATCAACAAAAATAGACATATTTTAGAACAAAAGAAATCAATTAAAATTCAGTATTACTCAAGAAACCTGTTGCTGGTAAAAATGCATTATGACAGGTATATGAGAACATATACCTTGATACGAAAAAATTTTATTTTAGGTAACAATAGAGTGCTATAGATACATCACGGTTTTTCCGGATTTGTCGCAGTTTTAATTCTCTCGTTTCGTTGTTTCGACAAATTCTTTCGGACCTGTCTTTTGTCCAGATTTTTTCTATGCCAAAAGTAGTAAGGCTACAACAGTTCTGTATCAAAAGTAGTAAGGTTACAGCGGTTCTGTACCAACAGATTTTCGAAAACAAAATTAAAATCACATATGAATATGCGTTTATTCACTACAGCTCGTGTAACCTTATAATATAAAAAACAATAACAATCGTGCATTTCGTTCAAAAAGTTTATTTTCAACTGAAATTTTGTATATATGTCAAAAACGTATGGCAGTAAGCAGTAATTTTGTTGAACAACCGCAGTCCCATAAGGATCTACCATTTGTTCAGAATTGCCCAATCGTTTCCATATACGTCATTTTTCAATTTTAAATTACATTAAAAAAGCTCATTTTATGATTTTAAAAAATTGTAATAAAAAATGGATGTTTAACTAATATTCAGTGTGGTTAACATAAATTTCGATAAAAGTTTTCAAATTTAAATTACTAAAATACTGTACGCCAGAATTTGATGACATTATTATTTAAATTTTCTTAAAATTTGAAATTTTTTTAAAAATAAGTTTTTTTTTTATCATTTGATCTTTAGCAGAAGGTATTTATTTATTCTATTAAGAGTTCTGAATTGTTATGAATAGGTTCAGCTTCTGTTCCGTTTTTGTCATTCCAATGTCCCACTTTTGTATCAAAGAAATATGGTCACTCTAAGTTTAGAACATATAAAATACAATTTTTTAAAATTGTCTTAAAGGCGAAATAATAAAACAAAAACAAAAAAAAAAAATTAAAAATTAAAAAAAAAGTTTTATAAAATATCTATTCCATAGTCGAACCAAAAAACAAGAAAAACCTTTTCCCTCTAATGAAAAGTTTATCTCGTTAAACATTAAAGTTAAATTTCCTAAAACTTTAATTTACCGAAATAATATACTAAAATTAAACACATTATATATCCTCTTCTTACCCAAATTGGGTGTTTACATAAGAATGTATGTTTTATTTTAATCAGAGAAATCGATACTTTTATTTCTATTATATTTAACACTCTATTGTTTATAATAAATTAGCAAAAAAACAATTGTTTTTAAACTTACATCCCCACAGTTACATAACGTCGCTTACCTAACACCACCTATAATTAAATACCATAAATATAAAATTAACAAAATGAAATTGGTGCTACTATAGTTTACAGGCTATCAACTTTCCCCGAATTTCTAAAAACTCATATTAATCTATTAACTGGTTCACGGTCAATGTCGCTGTAGGACGTCAAATGAAACCTGATTAACTCAGATACCACGCTGTACGACGTCAACAGCTGCATATAAAATGTATTAGCTGTCAAAATAGTGTACCATTTGGGCGTTTTGTCGTTATAGATTATGATCAGTAATTTGGTAATATTTAGTAGTACTTAATTAAAGTTTATTAACGAAGTAATTGTATACTGAAATATGAAACGGACATAGAAAGGGCACGTAAGGCTTGACAGACCTATTACATTATTAAGGAGTTGCGTTGTTACGAAAAAAAATTATGAAAATCAATTAAAACAAACCAAATTAGACAAATTTTCAAAATAAATGAAATTCTGTTAAATTTTCATGTTTGTTAAGAAATCTACTATTGAGAAAAATGTATTATAATACACATATGACAAAATTATTACACGTACTCTTATGAAAAATGGGAAATTTTCGTTATAATCCGATAAAAAATGAAGTTAAAAATCTAACCACACTAAACAAGTAAATCTGTTTAAACATGTAACTATATAAAATTTAAAAATTATTGTTTAATGCATTGTTGAAAAAAAAATTAATTATTGGAGTAAATTATTAACCTAAAAACTGGCAACATCTGATAACGTCGCTTTAAATGAAGCGTGGCGGAAGATTCAAAAATAAAATTAATTCATATAGTGTAACTTACAAAATTATATCTACACAAATTTCTTATTTTTTGAGTACCCTTTTAGACTGAATTTAATTACATATTAATTATTGTAAAAAATTGATTGAAAATTAAACTGATTGTTGTGATAACAGTTTTTTTTTTAATTCCTGGGAAATTATGAAATTACTTTAAATATGTAACTGGTCTATTAAACCTAGAGTGCCCTTTTATATTTCTTTTGTCAGTTATTCTTTCTGAAGTTAAAATAATGAAAGTTTGGTTGGTTATTCGTAATATATAACTCTAATAGATCAATGATGCACTTTTTTAACTTTTTAAAATATTTATTACGTTGAGATAAGTGCAAATGAACATTGCTTAATATAACTTAATTAAAGATAAGCTTGATATTTCAAGATAAAAGTCAACAGCATACGATAGAAACACCAAACAGTTGTTACAGTTTTATGTTAATTTTCTTAAATAACGTTAGAAAAGTAAATCAATATCACTTCCGGTCAGTAGCGTGCAATAAACTTACATTAATTGTTTTAAAAATACCAAAGATTACATTTATTTTTAAAAATCGATTTAAAAGAACATATGTTACTGATTTGATAACTAATAAATGGCACCGTATTTTCACCTCTATTCAGACTTTATTACATTCTTTTTTTAAAATTCAAAACCAATTTTGACATTTAATAAATAGAGTGTACCACATGCACATGTAATGGTACGCCACTGATCTGAGTGTGTGATACTGATAACATTCGTCTTCCCACTTATTGCAGCTTCTTTGTGTAGTCGTAAATCAATTGATAACAAACCAAATATTAAAATTTTCAATTCCTATTTACTAATTATCTAAAACTATTTAACTAATTATAACAACCAAACTTTCAATATAATTTAACACTGTTTAAAATCATATTTGAAAAATGACTTTTTCGAATATGTGCAACTCTAGCATTAATTTTTTTCAAACAGAAAAGTATTTCGGCACTGCGCAACGAAATCATGTAGATTTTACACCTCCAATACACCACATTGATTTTATACATAATAAAAAAAAAAAGATTATAATTTAAGAAATAACTAGTTAGATATTATTAACACCGCAACATTGCAGTTGCCACTGCCAATATTTTATGCCAATATCAATACCGGAATGTTATTGCAATTGCCTATACGATTAATTGTTGAACTTTTACGCGCACATGGTCTGCATTTGACCTTTTGATCAACGGATTTTAAAATTAAAAGCCAAAGTACTGAATCAACAGATAAAAACCGGCTTTTCAGTGTACTCGAGCAAATATCATTGTGGGGTTAGCTGCTCTCAGTTGACCTACTTTTTTTTTAAGGGTTCAAAAAAATTCGAGCTGCCGGTAATTTGCAACAAGGCGGGGTAGCAAAATAAATAAAACAAATACAAAAAATGAAACACAAATTACTTACTAGTTCTGAAATTCTGTGTCTACAAAAAACCTTGCTCTGTAAAATAAAAATAATTGTTTAAATAAAAAAATGAATAAAAATATAATATTTTGAAAAAAAAAAAAAAAACATACCGGAAGTGATTGTAAATCGATCACTTAATTTGTTGAATTATCCTGAACACGCTGAACACTGTTCACTGTTAATTTTTTTTATTAAAAAATATGTTTTTTTGGGATTAGATTATTTTTGTTGGATTTGTAGTAATAACTAGTAAAAATCTTCAGTCAGGATCTTTCCTATCTAATTTTCATATATTTTATGTATATTTTCTTAAAATTTATATTATTTTTTTAATTATGTTATTTTTTTTTAAATTAAATCGAATGAAAACACACTAGAATTTGAAATGCTTGCAAAATGAACCAAATATAAATTGAACAAACTGATTATTGAAAACCAAATAAACTCGAAAACCTAGACTTTACAATAGAATCATGCTACACTTGGAATAATTGAGAATTACTTTTATATATGCTGCTAGGCATATATATTTTTTCAATATAATACCAACGATTAAATATATAATATTGCAAGGTTACATAACATATACTACCAAAAGTCGAACACAAGTGTTATTCAGAGAGTGCAATAACTAAATGATCACGCCGAGAAGATGCCAATTTCAGCAGGGTTTGTGCTCGGGCTGTACTCAGACAATCCACAGTTCGTTAATATCCTCATCCATCGCACTCTTTTCAACCAACAGTTGCCGAATTCAACACTTGGGCGGTGGCATACTGTACGCATGCGCACAAAAAAAACACTTCGAGCACCTGTACCCACCACCACTAACACTGTGTGCTCGAGCTCAATGCGGTACTAGCTCCGTGCTTGCTGTATGCGGCATTGAGCTATCACTGCGAGTTGTGCCTTGTGCGAGCTCGTCACCCACACATTGGCCGTTTCAAAAAAAAAAAAAAAATACATAATAATAAAAAAATAAATCATTGTAACCCGCTAAATGTGCTGACAAGCGACATCGAACAATTCTATCGGTTTGTGAGACATTTTACCTAACTGGACGCACACATGCTAATAACCGAATTACCTTCACTTCAAACTGCAAAAAAAAATATGTAAACAAAACTCATAAAAAAAGTCGACCTACTTCTTCATGCTCACCTGAATTCTTAATATAATTATTATCTTTCATTTGTAATATTCTCACTTCTGACCTTTTCCGCACAATTCATTCACTTACCAAAAATTGTCTAATTGTCTCAGGAATCATTAAAGGCTTTTAGGAAACTTTTTAGAAATAATTTGCGAATTTTCAAGATTCTTTTCTTACGTATTTGAAAAATTTTGGACAATTCTAATATTTGAAGTCACGTGAAAGCACATAGTTTGGAATAGGTAGTTCTGATCTGAAATAAAAAGAATTTCTTTTCAGTCTTAATAGTACTTTTTTTTTTGTAGATAAGCCAAAAAAAAAGAAAAAAATCATAAAAAAATTTAAAAAAAAAACACAGTTCTCAGGAAAGGTTAAGAATTTGGTTTTTGGAAAAAATTTGCTGATTAACAAAAAAACACAAGCATCTCCTGTTTACTCTGATTTTTTATTATTAACAATACATTAACAATCTACAATTACATCCTAACATATAATACTTATTTAACCCATTGACGCCCACCAGGATAAATTCCAATTTTTTTAGGGAGACAAAGGGTTTACATGAAAATATTTACAATAAAATTTAAATATATCGCCATTAAAATCTGAAATTAGTAAGTTGTGACCAGATTATTACTTTAAATTTCACTTCAGATTTTAATAGGAATAAATAAAAACTGAAAAAAAAGAATAATAATAATTTAAAAGAAAAGGTTGTTTTGTAAATATTTTCATTCAAGAAAATAAAATTTTCACATCGTTTGATTTAGACATTTAAATTTTTCAACAATTAACATGAAATTTTTTATTTAAAATTCGATTATAACAGTATAAGGAATGTTTTTAGAGTAATTTGAAACATTTATTATAGTCAAGGCCTTTTTTTGTAGAAATTAAATAAAAACTTAATTTTAATTCCAAAATCAATTTTAATGGTGAGGCCATATTTATCTATTGTCAAATTGACTTCAAAAGTTTTTTGGGATACCACTAAATTCTAAAAATAGAAATCCATAACTTTAACATTTCCATACTCAATTTCACTTTGAAAAACTTAAAAATGTATCTATTGTCAAATTGCATTCAGAGGTATTCAGGGATACTACAAGGCTCTAAAAATACTTTATAATCATTTTCAAAGTGTGTGGTAACCCTACCAAGGCCGTAAAATATTTTGCCTCCTAAAATGAAGCGTCTTGTTTTTATAAATGTCTAAATAAAAGCTTAGAAAATTTTTTTTAAAAATATTTTAAAATAGGTATTGTCTCAATAGTTGTGAAAACAATATCTTTGCGTTAATTCGTTTTTGAATTAAGGAATGCATCAAACAGGCTTAAATTAAATTGGCCACAATTATGTACATTCAATGAAAATATCAGAATAGCTTCGTTTTTTTTTTTTTTTAAGAAGAAAGAAAATATATCTGTCCTTTTTTAATTCCGGATATCAAAAATGGTTAACAGGCACAAAAGTAAATTTTATTCGTTCTTTCGAAATGGTTCCATTTTGAATGAATTCTGGTCGTATTTTTCTTTAATATTCAGTAAAAATTTATTTTTGAGTATTGTCTTCATCTAATTTTAGTTTCACAGCACTAGTTTACACCTCTTTTTTTTGGAAAAATAACAAAAATTGTGCTATTATTAATACTATTCGATGTTTGGCTTTAAAAAAAAAAAAAAAATAGTTTTGCAAAAGAGTTCTAATTATTTAAAGTCAGTTCTTTGAAAAAATTTCGTATGTTCTTAACAGATTGAAATTTTTCGAGTACAAACTCGTAGACTACTAATAACTGTCAAGTCGGTCGGTTAGATCAAGACGATTTTACGATTGCCGAGTCGAAAAAAAGTAGGGCCTAGTATGGAACCCTATAAAACTGCCGTGTACTTTTGATATTTTAAAAATAAATACAATTCTCGTTTATACGGTTCTGATATTAGATTTCATTCGGTCTCGGTTCGCCCGAATATTGATTCGGGCGAACTCGGGTGTCATATTCGACTGCGTTTAGTACTCACAAAAAAATTAACTTTATCAGCTGCAAAATTTTTTCAAGAAACTGAACTCTAAATAATTATAATTTAAATACAGAAAGTTGTAGAATTTAAATGACATTATTTATTAGCAAAACATTTACAATTTTGAAATAATGGTTTCAGTTTTAAAGAGATGTTAAATATTTTGAAGTTATTTAGAAATTGTTTCGATTAAACTCTCACACAATTTTAAAAAAAATTATTAATTAGACAAAGTAACAGACCAGTTGGAACACGATAGCAGACAAAGTACGGCAGTTAGTGAAAATAAACATTTTTTTTTTTCGTTTTTTACAAAAGGTTTTTTCAAGTATTTACATTTGAAATTTTTACAATCTGACAAAAATAAATTAAAAATTATCCCTACTTATGCTACAAAAATGTACAACAGATAAAATCCGGAAATGAAATTTTTGGTGATTTAATTTTGGGAAAAAAAAACAACTTATTCGACCACGTTAATTGTGACCCCTTTACCCTTTGGATCATCGAAACGATCCATTGTTTTGATGTCCATCATCATAGTCAAACCCAAGGTCATTATGATGGCTAAAATCAACGTTACAAATAGCCCGGACCAGATTGGGACTGTTGTGAAACCAACACAGTCGTATGCGTCGCCGAATTTATTCAAACGATTCTCAGCATCAAAATTTGGTTGAAACTAAAAATGAATAGATTAAAAAATAGACGCCACTACATCATAGTTCATCAAAACACCACCTACCTGTATTTTTGGGAACACAATTGTAGCGGTTTTATTGGATAATTTCAATTCGCTACAATGATAGGAAAAACCGTACGGCGCGTAGATATCCTTCGGCCAAAATTCGTCTTCGCCCACTTCCACGGTTGATAAGTACCAGTAGCCAGCTGATTTTGTATACGTCATTCTAAACAAACAAAAACCTATTAGAATCCACGAGAAAAAATTGTTTTTTTGGATAGAGACTAGCACGAGCACGATTACTTACATAATTGTTCCATTTTTACCTTTGGCCGTTACTTCAATTGAGGATGTTTCATTCAGTTTGGCGGAAAATTCTAGATCCGTAAAGTACGTGCTAAAAATACAAAATTAAAGAAACAATTTTCAAAGAGTTTTGAATATTTTTAAGCGGCTGAAAAAAGATTAACATACGTTTTATCCTCTTTTATTAGATATGGGTAAACACGCATGTAAATTCGAATGTATTCATTATCAAAATGTTGCACCTGATTAGATGGCGCAGTCGGATCAACTTGTAACAAATTTCGAGTCTTTCGACTTAAACCCATATTTGGAACATACTAAAACAAAATTCTGAATGGTTAATACAAAAATAGTTAATGAGCAATTAGTATCAGTAACAGTAACGGATCAAAAACATGTACCCATGATGGCCGTTGCGCGGTGTAAATTGCCAAAGTGTTCGGGTATCGACTTTGTATTTTCTTAAAAATATCTATCATCAATTTAACTGCAAGCAAAATATAAAAATTTTATTTAGTTGGGGTAAATTTATTACAGGTCGAATGAATTTAATATTTAAAATGAATAAAATAAAATAAAATGTGATTTTACCGTGTCGTTTAAGTAAGTGGGGCCTATCGTCATCATCATTCGCCTCATCCAGACTAACAAACAGATAGTGTCCCGGTGTCGGTTTCGGAAGGTGACGTTGGCCCGAACGCAGTTCACTAGCCGTCACAATTTCAACTTTCGTTTTCGCCAAATTACTTATAACATGCACTGGCGATTGAACGGATGGTAAATAGGCCAATTTCGATTTTGCATCCTCCTCGATCACCTTATACAATGAATTGAATACATTCGTGCCAGACGTGTCTTTACTTGTAAAGTCTTCAGTGCTTAACTAAAACAGACAAATCTTGTGAGCCACAAATGTCATCACTCACCATACATTTATACAACGTACATTTTCGTCCTCGAAAACGATTACAAATGGATCGTCCTTCGTGTATGATTGAATAATATCCTTAAACGATTTTTTACCGATGTGTTGTAACGCTGGAACATGTTTGTGTGACCTAAAATCAGAAAAATTCAAAAAACAAAAACAAGTGTTAGTATAAAATTTTGGCTGCTACTCAAAATACTGTCAAGTAGCCGAGGTGTGGTTTGATTTTGGACAAGTGATAATTTTTCGGTACTTACTCAATATTCCATAAAATCACAGGTACGGATTCTATCGATGTGGCATTATTTGCGTATATAACAACTAGAAAAATTAGTAAAAATATATTAATATGTATTATGGCCATTCTAAGTTTATTGATTAGAGTCAAATTGACGATTGAAATTAATAGGTCGTCTTTTTGTATTTGACTTCACTTCGTTAATATGTCACGAGTCTTTAAAAGTCACATGTTTTGCTCATTCATTACCAATATTATTTGATGTTGTGTGCTTCATATGCCACCTGCAATATAACAAGAATAATAAATTTCATATACATAATAATATGTATATCATAGGACGAACAAGCCATACATATAGTACATACTTCTACATTAGGTCTGTTCCTGTAATTTATTTTAGCGAGGATAAAATATGAAAGTAAAGAAACGAGTTTCTTTAGTTTATTGAATTAAAACAAATTTCACAGTATTTTAAACTACTTAAATAACCTTTATAACAGCTATAAACGGCATAAACGGTAATGAAGTATTCAAAATTACTAATTTCTTTTAAATTTATGTACAATAATTTTCGTTAACATAATTAATAAATTTAAAAATTTAAATTTGAGAGTTGGGAGGAAAAGCAGAAACTCCGAAGTGACTGCTAATTTCTACATTTAACTATCGGAGGGGAAGTGAACAACTAACTGAAATTTTGGTGTGCAAAAACGACTTCCTACATTTTCTTCTAATACATCCACTTTCCTACTGGTACGGGAACAGACCTATTGCTAGCTTGTATCTATGATCTAGCCTATTCGGTCGCAATTAAAGGGAAACAGACAAAATGTATGAATTGTAGTACATATGTATCTGTATCCATTTTGCTCTACTGCGCATGTATAGCGGTTCATTTAAAAATACTAAACAAAATTATATTATACCCAGCAGTAACCTATATGATTTTTTTAGTAATTTAGGATTTTAAAAAAATATATCAATTATCAAATCAGCTTATTTATTTATTTTTATTAATAAATATAAATAATTTTTATGTTACATAAATAAATGTCAACAATATTTTTATTTAGTATTTTATATAAAAATCAAATTTATATTATTTTTTTTATTTGGAAAAAAAGAGATATTATATTTACTTAATCTAGATGGTAGCACCGGCTATACGAATCAAATATCTCTCCAGTTTTTGAAACTAAAGAAGGTACTATCTAGTCTAAATATTTTTGTATTTTCTTTTTTATTTTCTAAAATTTCACGTATTTTGCATTTTGGAGTCACTCAAGATCAACATATCATACCGTGGTAACATCAAATTTAAGAGTGTTTTTTTTTTTTTTATTCAATACAAAATAAGTTTGGAATACCTTTCTTTGGACGTTCCTTTTTCTCCCTGCATAAAATTTTTTTGAAATTTAAAATCAATGGTACCCACATATAATACTGAATAAAATCGCTTTTCATATTATCATACTTCCCTTTAAAATGTACGGAATTTCCCTACTGTTGAGAATTTGTTTATTCTATTGCATACACATTTAAATCTATCTAAACATTACTCAAATAACGTCAATCCTGACTAATCACAAGTCATACGACTATCAAATATTGCGGTTAACAATTACATATTACATTCAAAATTAAGTAGTTTAAGCGTATCGTCTGGTCGAAATTTTTTAGAAAATCGAGGAGAGCTTGTTTTTTTTTTGGAACACGGAATTTTTTTTACAACTATATGAGCTGGAGCTAGCTTTACGGAGCATATTTCAATTCCACGATACTTCTCCGGCTAATTTACCTAAAACATTCCCAATTTATACGTTTAAACAACCAAACAAAATCCGTTCAATATTTAGATGTGGATAAACAGAATTAAAATACACAGGATGTGTATTTAAAAAAAAAAAAGTTTTAATATAAATATATTAATCGGTTGATGGTCATTGATGTCGTGAGATGTCAGGTGAAACCTGACTAACAACCACACCACGTCGTGCGACGTCAACAATTCCATATAAAGTGTATTAACTGTCAGAACAGTGTATCAGTTGGACGTTTTGACCGTGAACCGATTAAAAAATAGAGTATATATACAAATAAGGGCCGTTTTTTTTTATTACAAGTACAAAAGGGATCGCGCCTGCATTTTACGGCTCATAAAGATATAAACTCGTTCCCCCTTAATACATCGACTTTCCAAAAAGTTACACCAGACGGTACCCTTAAGTAATTCAAGTAACAAATATACAACAATATTACTAATAAAGTAATAAATAAAAAAAATGTCTCTTTTTTATTGGAGCCCTAGTTTGGAATGAATTTACTATCAATTGAAGACTAATGGCTATCTGTTGCGCTCGATATCTTCAATCACCGCATACAATTTCTGGCGAGTTTTTTTGCTGATATGATTTATGCAATTCAACAACCCAAACATATGTTTTGCTGAATATTCCTACAAAATAAGAAAAAAATAAATAAAATACAAAATCGCAAACACTTTTTTTTTAAACGAAGTCTTACTGTATGCTCTTTTATGAAACGTTCAATCGCATTCTCCGGTAAATAGTACGCTTTGATATACCATTCCACATAATCTTTATGGGGCATTGGTCGAATTTTCGTGATGTTTTCGAATTTCGACATGAACTGTGTGAAGTCTAACTGCATCAATCCTCGCCCGCCATTCGAACATTTCTTGGCGTTGCTGAAACTAGAAACAAAAAATGTCTTACCAACAATCCTTTTTTATGTCTTAGCAACAATACTTACCCTTCCACCAGAGTGTGTGTAATAATGTGGGCTACACATTCCCATATACAGTAATAAACGTCAGAGGACAAATGTAGCTTAGATTCGATGTTACCAAGACGCATGGCGAATATCTGCACTTCCTATAATCAAAATTTTTTTAATAACCATCTCGATAAATTTGAATTTAAAAAAAAATTACCCTGAGAAGCATATCAATATATTTGTTATGTTCGGACATTACATCCTTCACCTCCCAATTCACTTTCGACATCAACACCAGAGTCTGACGCAGATCGAAAGACTGAGCGGCCACTGCCATGTACACTGGCTTGCGTAGATCCTTTGTAACGGAAATCGTTTGATTGTAGAAATGACTGATAATATGTGAATTTTCCGCGGGTACTAGATTTTCTAAATAATTTTCGAGAAATTCGAATTGTTTCGCGAGAAAAATTAAACTTTCCACAGCGACTATGCGTACAGTTAAACCGAATAAATTCTCTGGCGAGTTGATTTTGATGATGGAGTTCAAAGTTGGACAGTGCACTTTCAAAGACGTTAAATCTTTTATTGAAGTTTCACTGGTTTTACGGCTGGATGACGATGTGCTATCGACTTCGTTCGAATTCGGGTCGGTGTACGTTTGTTCGGTGTACGGATTTGTTGATATGATCAATTGTTCCGAGATTCGTTTCAACACGGCATTCAATTTTATCGAATACAGACTGCCACCGCCAACAGACAGATCCGACGTAAAACACCAATTCACCGAATATAAATAGTACTCGAAAAGTTGCGTTAGACAATGAAATATGTCTAAACTAATCGTTTGCAACAACTTCGACATCTGCAAATACTTCCCAATTTGCCGCAACACGCTGAGTGTTGTGTTGGTTAACAAAATATGGCGACCGTTTGACTTTTCGTGACGATATTTACAACTTTTTAAACCACTGTTAAAAAAAAGGAAAATAAATTAAAAAAATTATTACTACACAGTGTGAAAAATCTGAGTTTTCATCTCCAGTATATGAATAAAAGACAAATGATTTACAGGGATGCCATTTATGACGGTAAATTAATAAATTACCGTGACTTAACGGACAGAAAGTAACTTTATTTAACTAACAAGACATGGACCATTACTTAAATAAGGGAGTTAAACAGTTTTTTGATTAATAAACTGTTTAGTCTGTTTTCTTACATACTTGTTTACACCGACTTCATCGATGAATTCTCGCTGGAGTTCTTCATTTTCGGAGTCTGTATCACTTTCGGTGTCACAAACGGCACTGGCTTCATCCTCAACATCAGACAGAATATTTTCTTCAATGGTCTCATCGAATTTGATATCAAAAGGAGTGTTATTTACATCGAAACGTAGGAAATAGTTGCCAGAACTTGTGCTCCCCTCCTGTGAATGATTTGATGCCAGGTCATTTTTCGATTGGGATGTGGCTGTGTTCGCTTTAAAATGTTTTAATGTATTCCGTAACGATTTAAATTCCTGTAATTGTAGTATTTCGAAGTTGGCTTTCACTGGACAAATTTCCCAAATTTCGTTTTCGAAAAATATTCTCAATTCTTCTAAGCGACTAGAATGATAATTGTGTAAATAACTTATTGTCTTTTTTCGTATTGCTTCTTGCAGTTCTTCCGATTTGCTATCGCAAAATTCTTCACCAATTTTAATAAGTCGATGTAAAATACTCAAGATTTGGACAAAATTTTCAAATTGGAAATGTTCTAAATTTGCGTTTATTAAAAATATTGAAACTTTTGATTGAATATCAAACCATAATTTGGTGACTCCATTTTCTAATTTTTGTCTGATATAGTTCTGATTCAAGGTGTCTTCGAAATCAGGTGAAGTTTGCGAATTCGATAAATCGAATGAAGAGTCTCGAGACATAACCGGTGACTGTGTATTCGATTTTTTACTTTGGTTCAAGTGCCATTGCATAATGCGATAGTAGCTGGTGATGATTACCCAAAAACTTTTGCAGAGACCAATCAAACAAGGTAAAAAATCATTCGACGACACATACTACTAAAACAAATTATTATATACAGTAAAACCGTGATTGTTCGACACCCACGGTCGTAGAGAGCTGACGGCGGTAGATCCCTTGCCCGGACCCTCAACTCAAAGTCTTTTTTAGAATCATCAAAAGGAAATTGAAAAAATTGAAAATTAAAATGACAAGTTTATTATAGTTGAAGTTTGTGTTGGAATGGGCCGTGACCTCTCTACGGGAGTACGGGCCTGTCGACACCAACAATTCAACATACCTGACACAGTTGTTTGTATTGCTTTTTCTCCATCAGATCTGCCACCGAATTCTCGTTCAACACGGCGTATTTATGCACTGCCTTGAATGCACTATTATGTACCGCTGTGGTAAAATGCATATTTAATTGATCGATTGCAACACGACCATTTTCTAGTGTCTTGTATGCACTTTGCAGTTTCGCGTACACTTCTTCGTCGAAATTATAACAGATCTACCAATGGAAAAAAAGAAAACTTGTTTCAAGCTCAACATTGTACGGTCCAAGTGAAAATTTGTATGATAATAATCATTTTCCGAAAAATTCAAAGTTTAAATTTTTACTTCAAAAATTTCAATGAAAATCAAACAGATTTTATATCTAGAGTAGAAAAAACATGGTAATTTTTGCAAGTTAAAGTGATAGATCGATAAAAAAGGAAACAAAATCGTGGTATCCTTGTTTAATTGTGTATGTACAATTGTACAGTATACATGTGTATTGTGTACAGACAGTATCAACAGAATGCATATTGCGCATATCGTGCGCGCATTATTTAACAAAGATGGCTAAGATTTTAGTTAACTTTTCAACTCTATGTATAAAATCTGTTTGATGTAATGTATTTACATTTTCTAAAGCGCTGTCCAGTTGATTTTCACTTAATTCCAGGGTGTCGTGAAATTTTTTTGTTAATTCGGCGATACAGGTAAAATGTCTGTACAGGGCCGCCACTGTTAGGCGTTCTTTCAATAATAAAATCGCTGTTAAGTAATTTTCATCTCTCAACAATTCTTGGAGGTGTTCTTCAGTTTCATACTAAAAATAAAGTCAAAATATTAATAAAATCTAAAATATGTTCAAGATCATATGAGATTCGCCTGTGTTTGTATCGGTTTTAACCCATTACACACCAAAATATTACAAAGGATACCAGCCTCTTCTTAACAGTCTCATTCTGGATGTTTGTGTAAGATTTTACCAAAACTCCGGCGACAAGTAAAAGTCGAGGCAAAATGTAATGGGTTAATACGTTACGACTACGAGTATGTGGCAAGTACTCTATATGACCTTGAACACTCAGTATTTGAAACATTCAACTACAAACCAAAGTCTTAATAGTCGTTAAATAATGCATAAGACTTTTCAAAATTTGTCGTTTGCGGTAATTTGCAAGTACACCAAGACTTGATGCAAACTGGTCTTTGGCCACCTTTAGATGTGCACGAGACTCACGACAGGTGTTCACGGTTTCTTCAAGTTTACTTTGTAGGGCGACTACATCGCGAAATTGTTCAGCACATGAAGTCTGCTGCTGCAAAATCATATTTAACACTTTCTTCGAGACACACTGTTGTTGGACTTTTAAATTTTTGAATTCGTCCTCCAGTTTCGTACAGTCTAGTGTATCCGATTGAAGTTTCTGTAAAATGAGCTTGGAGGCATCAAACTGTGGGTCTTGCGTAAAATATATTTCCTGGATTGAGTCTAAAATGTGTTGATCGTCGGGTCTTAATTCACTGCTTACAGTTTTACTGTTAACACTTAACATTTCGTTCAAATACTCGCTTTTCTTTTTGACAGTAGACGATTCTTGCATGTACACATCAGTATGAAAACCCATTGACGGGATTTTCGCGACCGAAGTTTGCTAAAAATTAAAAAATCGTAATAACGTCACCTACTTTCTAGCAATAGTTATTTGTAATTAGTTACCTGTTTATTTAAAAACCCAAGAACTTTGTGTTTTAACTCATCCATTTTTTTAATTGATTTTATTTGATAAAAATTAGTTGAAACTAAATTTTCAAAATGAAATTAGTACAAAAAATATCTGAATATGACATTTTTTTACAATGACTTTACCATCTTACAACAATCACAATAATATTTATAAAATTTTATGTATGTATGGTATGTGTATACGCCTGGATAATATGTATGTGGTTATGTGCCGTTTAACCCTTAACTGGAGACGTCAGTGACGTAATTATAAAAAAAATAAAGATGTCGTTTTATTTGAAAACAAATTTATTATACAAACATAAAAAAAAAATTATTTGAAAAATTCATAATACAATTCACTTTCAAAATTTAAAACGAAAATTTAAACGAAACGTACATAGTTAACCTTTTTCTACATGTCTTCGTTTAAGGGTTGAATTTAAACTAATAGTGTATTACATTCAAAAATAACCTGGAAAGAATATCGGTTGATCAAAATGGTTATATCAACACTAAAAAGTAATAAACAAATAAAACAAATTTTAAAAAAAAAAAGTTTTTTTTTTTAAAGATTCTCTTTTTGAAATTTACATAGAAAACATGACATTTTATGAATCAAATCCGACAAATAGAAACAGAAGTAAGCTTTAGTGGGCTACTTGTATACGTTGCATCCGTTGTGTACCATATTATTTTTGAAGGAGGTCTACTTATTCGAATCATTGTTTTTGTTTTTAATTTACGTAGTTGTCTTCAAAATTTATTATTAAATACATTTAAAATTTTCCATTTTTTTTTCCTTTTAATTTAGATTTAATTTGACTATTTTTTACCATTAATTATTGAATTTAATTTATTATTAATTTTTTCTTTGTCAGGTTGAAATTTCTCTGAATGCCGACCTGAAATGCCTGAAATCATAAATGAGAACTGTCAAAATGTTGTAACGTGTAAATTTAAGTAAAAACAAAATATTAGTCAGTTACTATTTATTTTTATAAGTATTTAAAAATAATTCAAAATTTTAGAAATGGCAAATAATGAACAAAACGGTAAAGGACGAGGTAATCAACTGAAAATTCGAGATTAACATAAATCTAGATATAATTTTCGAAAAAAATCTATTATAGTTTGTGATCCTGGATGGAACGATCCTCCGATGATTTCAATTTCAAATATTCAACCAGCTACCAAACGGAACATTTTAAATAAACGGGTCGCGTTCCCAATATGTAACGGTAATAATATTGGATCACCTACAACGATAAACACTCAACAGACACCACCGCAAATGGCAGTAAACAATTTGGGGCCGATCTCGTCACCTTTCACTACTCCCAACGTTCCGGACACTAATATATCAATATCTAAATCATAGTGTTTAGCTAAATTTGTTTTTGCTTGTATCAAAATTTTATAAATAAACGAAATTGAAACGAAACTGAACCAATGTTTTATTATTATTTTTATTTTTTTATTTTTATAAAATTGTTATAATTTGTAGAAAAATAATTTTACAAAATGAACATATTGTGATGTTGAGTAGAGTATCTAGCGTATCTAGAGACATGACCATGAGTTTAAATACCACTGCAAATAATAATTTTTAATGTAACAATAACAGCGTGTTCAAGTTCAGGTTCAGGTGTGATCTCACAATTAGACAAATTCATTCTTCACTACTTATTCTTCTTTTTACCGCTATGACCATGATGCCCATGCGTTTGTGCGGGAACCACCTTTTCTTGAGCACTGTACGTTTTTTGTGAAATGTTGTTCACAAAATAGAGGTTTATTAATGAAAACAGAAGGCTAAAAAAAAATTAAAAAATGTTGAAAAGGCATTAGTGGAGAGAGACGGAGAGTATTTATATTCTGAACGTACCACACTGTAATTGCTATACGGTGTATTAATGCTGCACTAAGCAATCCAATAAATAGACAAATGGTCACTAAAATCAAACAACAGTTAGGATTTTTTATGTTCAGTTCGGCTAACAGTACGTAATAGCAAAAAATTCAAAAACAAACCTTCTGGAAACAATTTCGCTTGACTGTTTTTACCGAATATTAATGTCTCAAAATTTCCAAATGCCTGTGTAATCAGTTAAGGATTAATTCTATACTATTTATTTGATCGAAACATTTTAAAAGGATACAGTTAATGCAAATATAAAAACCCATGAACTGATGAAACCACCTAGCACCGGAGATGCGGAAATCCATGGCTTGTAAATTTGCATGGCCGAGAACAGTAAAACTGTTAAAATTGACGCCAGTAAACATGATGTACCACTCTGACAAATTGCTATAAATTGAAAAAATTCATTGAAATTGAAAAAAATAAAAATAAAATTATTTCGAGACGTACCCATATTTTTGCTGATTATTTAGCGATTTTGGTGTTTTTTAAATTTCATTCGGCAAAAATTGACGTGTTCATAAACTATTATCACGTCACTTCAGATGGTTGTAAGGTAGCCATACATGATCGGATTTTGTAACTCTTTTAATTTTGTTGTCTGAAAATGCCGGCCCTTTTACTGCCAGTGACAAGTACAATAAATAAGGTTACAAAAAAGGAAAGGAAAAAAAATCGAAGATTCCAACATGAAAAAAGTGAACCCTAGGAAAATGGAGTATTGTAAGATGGAGATCTTACTTATATGGGAAGAATTGACAAAATTGGTCACGAAAATGGCACATATACGGCTTTCTTTTTTTACCAGTCGTGGCGTTAATAATCCCCGAATACTGATGTGAATATAGGGAATATAGTAACATAAAACAGATAAAACAGAATCTAAATACAGTACTTATTCTCAAATGGAAACACGTCGGGACTGGGGAAGTGAGTGTTTCCATTTGAAAATAAGTACTGTATCGCTTTCGTATCGTACGAATACGAGTGCCATCTTTGATTTAGACACTTTTTTGAATATATTGCGTTTCGTCTCCTTGTCTAATCTCCATACCTAGGAATTTACAAAATATAAATTATACTAAACTATGTATTTCGGAAAATCTGTCACAGATGGCGGCATCTGTGCCAGTTAATACATACATATCACAGTATTTTGAGCCGCCATATTGCAGGACGAGTTAACTCGTCTTAATCATTTAAAAATTAAAAATCGGTTCGTGTATGGGTGGCTGTTTTAATATGTAAGTTAGTAAGTAGCTATTTACAATATATGCGGTACATAATTTATGGTTGTATGGTTTGGTATGCCATCTGTAAAAAGCAAACAAGGCAACCCAAGGCAAACAATGAAATGATTTCATACACCAATAACTAACTAATTCTGTCATAATAGTCAGTCAGTTTGTTTGTGTAAATTTTAATTGCGATTTCACCGCGGCCACAAAAAATGTTGACAGTATTGTTTTCGATTTTACGCTCGTAAAATAAACAAAACAAAACTAGAGTGTTGTTTACGACATCAGCGACCATATTCACCTGTTCTGCTGCATCTTGGTCACCTGGTCACCTGGTGTATCCGTTGTATGTACCATGGCCGATTTCGATGCAATCTATGAGGATGACGACGATCCCGATACAAATTTAGACGAGGACGAAACACCTCACGTACCAGAACCCATAGTTATCCGCGGTGCAGGAAACATGACGGTGTAAGTTTGTGTTGAAGGCAACACAGCTCACAATCACCTTTCATCAATCTGAATCAACCAATTGTTTTTTGTTTTTGTTTTTTTCAGTTTTGGTCTAAGCAATCGGTTCTCGTTAGATTTTCCAAGTGCCCTGATGTCTCGCGTGGCGCCCGAGGAATTCAAAGCGACCATCACTCGTGTAAATAGCATTTTGAAGCGTACGTTACCGATTAACGCCAAGTGGCTGTTCTGTGGGTGTATGTGTTGCTGTTGCACGCTCGGGTGTTCGTTGTGGCCAGTAATCTGTTTGAGTAAACGTACTCAACGCTCCATCGAGAAAATGCTCGAATGGGAGAACAGCTACCTGTACCATAAATTAGGGCTTCACTGGCGACTGGCCAAACGTCAAGGTGAATCGAATTCGTTGTTAGAATATGTGCTGTTGATTGAGTTTATACCAAAAATTCCAATTTATAAACCGGATTAGGACGCACGTCTGGGTGGGTCAATTGTACATAAGTGAAAACTGATTCTGCCTGATTCTTTTTTTTTACCCCGTTTATGCCAGCGCAACGTATTTCGGCTCCTTTACTCTTTTCTATCTGTACAATTAACTACATATTATTATTATTATTATTTTATAAGCAGTGTTGTGCAATTATAATTTAAATTTTTGTTTATTTATACTATTTGATAAAATTTCAAATCCGATTATTAATGTAATCTAAATCACATGTCTACGTATATAGAATGCATTGTCTATTTACACAACCCTGTTTATAACCCATAAAGCACATGTTCATGGTTCAACCATACGAACGTCGAACACAAAAGGACACAAGGGGGCCCAAATACGTTACACTTGTTACGTCTTATCACAAAAAGCAGGTACACTACATACAAGCAAAAATGTTATTACTCTAGAATTATTACTCTTATAATAAAAACTCTGTTATTTAAATTGTAAATACAGAATTGTTTTTAAACGCTTATAGAATCTGAAAGTATGGTCAACGATTTCCCCGATTTTTTGTAACTAGAGTTAGCGAATGGCTGAATTAAAATATTTTTTATTAATAGTGTTATTTTATTTATGCTTGCTTAATGATTGACCAGTTTAATAAAGTAAGTACACTCAGCACCAGTTTGAACACGGATGATCTCATATTGTAAATAAAAGTACAGTGAGTTACAGATCAATCATTAAACCAGTCAGTCAACCTGTCAATGTAATCGATCTAAGTACAAATTAAAATGTATTTGTATATTTTGAGATCAGAGCAGCTTAGGTTAATTGTAAATATTAAGATTTTTTTTTTTTGAGAAACAGAGGAACGCCACTGGTATTGCAGAAGACATCGAACGTACGCCAATGCATATTGTTTTTCCATAGCGGCTTATGTACTTTGTTTTGACTTTTTTTTATTTTTGTATTTTATAAAATGACAAATAAAAAATTACAGTTGTTATTAAGATAAATTTAATGATTTGTATGTTGTAATATAGTGAATATTTTCATTAACTCACAATAAAAAAAAATAAAATAAAAAATAAAAAAAATAAAGTATTTCTTTACTTAATTCAAAACAAATTCAAATTGTACTTTTTTCCAAATACAGCATCATTTCGTATAATAGTATAGCAGGTGAGGTGTGAGAAAAAAATGTATTTCTTAATCTTTTTAATAAACTAAATGCATTTCTTAATCTGTTTAAGTAACATTACACACATATCATTAGTGTACAGAGTGATTAATGTGATAAGTATGTAATGTAGCAATATTTAATACAAAATAGTAAATATAGGAAAAATCTTGGTGTGCTTAAGACCATCCATTAAAAGTGAAAATTTGTTAATACGTTTGAAAATATAATTTTTCATTACAAGCCTTGACTTTAATTATATACAATATAATACACGCTACAGTCTTAAGGACCGATCAGACCAAGACGGTCATTTTGCGGGCTAAGTGGCCATCATATAATTATATTGTATGTACTACTTGACTTATACCCAAAAAATCAAGTAGGTAATAATTTCTGAACACAATTAAAGTAATACGTATTTTGGTGAGTTTGTCACGTTTTAGCTCATATGTCAAGTATGCAATATAATTTCTTAATTACCGTTCCGGACTACTACTGTGTCAATTTTTTCATTAAATCAATAATTTAGCCGTAAAAAAAATGGTAACTTTCAAATTTATCATCGGTATTTATATGTATTGCATTAAATTTGAAATACACGGTACACTGGTACACAAAAAATGAAACACTTGAGTATCTGAAAAAACTTTATTCAAGTACAAAAATTTAGTAATATTAAAATGCTATTGCTTTTTATTCAAAGTACACAATGGCGTAACTGAACAAATAATTGGCGCAAAAGGAAACATTAGAAAATGAGTATTCAAAACTGAAACAGTGTAAATACATCTGTCTCATTTTATTCAATAAATACATTTAAATAATGCGCATGTGCAAGTGAATCAGTACGCCATTGTTTTTAGTTTTTATTAATGTGAGAGCATGATTCGGGAAATATCAATTCCCATGTGTTGTAGAGTTGTGCATTCAGATTCATCGAAATATTGAAAAAATGACTGAAATATTTCATTATCCTTATACATTTGGAAAAAGGAGCATATATGCTCATTTGTGTCCAAATGTTTTAATACTGGTAATAAGGCCATAATTGATTCATCCATCTCGTCACTGGCACTTGAGTCACATTTGTCCGTTTGCTCGAAATAGTTCTGATCAGTACGATTTTCGGGTGTCGTTTGAAGTTTTGACGTATTGAAACTGTTTAAGAGCACTTTTAAAATTTTCGCTAAGATTGGTACCAAACGATAATTGGCAACGTTACAATTTTCGTTCTCGGTGATTGCCATTGTACGTAAGACAAAATTCTCTTTGGTTATTCCATATTCGAAAAGTTGGATTAAGGCGACAATTCTGAAATGAAACAAATATTTCGCAACCTTCTTTTCTTTTTATTATAAAAAAACAAATTTTACAGCCAAAGTTCGTTCCAAAATATATTTTTGAATGTATAGGGGACACTTACCCAATTTTATAATCAAATTCTGTATTGATGCTGGAATGTGTATACACCCATTCAAGTAATACAAACTCCAGTGCCGCTTCACCATTTGGTCCTGGTATTGTGCTTAAAAAATTTATAACAGCGTCCAATTGCGTGTAGATCAAATACGCAAAAATCGATATTAAATTTTGCATATTACAGTCGGATTCGGTACATTGCATTTTACTCAATATTGCTCTTAAAAGTGGCTCTAAACGAGCAAACAGATGTTCACCAGCCTTTACAATCAACACGATTATCAGAACACGTATAAATTTTGCGTTGTATTCGTGTCCGTACGGGTCCAACAATTTGTTTATTATATCGATTATGTAATCAATTCCTAGCGTTCCTTCCGGGTCCCGATACATACACACTTGTTGAGCCGCGTCACTCAACAAAAAGTTGCTCATACACTCACCACCGGCCTTAAAAAAATAATTTTTTTTTTTATAATCTTTTCAAAAACAATTAAAGGGACGCTAGAATTTTGAAAATTTTTGTCCTATTTACAAGGAAAAACTGTCCTCGGCCTTTTTTTAATTTTTTTGAGAAAAAAAAATATTTTCAAAATTCTTAGCGTTCATTTAAATTATTTAATAACCAGAAACGAATAATAGGCACAACACATACCTGTAAAACATGAAAATCTGTTGAATGGAGTATAACATGTACGGCAGCCGGAAACAGGGTCTCCAAGAAACGTTCATTTACATTACCTTGTTGATTTCGCACAATAATGCCTAATGTTTCCAATGCGACAATGTGCACGCCCGATGTGGCAACACTCACCGGTGAATTGAGTACGCTTAGTAGTGTTGGCGCGAATATTTGTTGTAATTGAGGTAGTAAAATTTGTATTTTAACTAATGCACGTATCAAATTCATCATTAGCGTAGTGATTATTGGATCGTCGTTATATTTAAAAAAAATACTAATTGCAAAAGGAACTATTAATTCCACTGAGGCAGCTGTGAATGATTCATTAACCTAAAAAAACAAGAATATAATTATATAACTTGAACTATTCCCCCCCCCCCCTCCCCATTGTGTGTTTTCGATTACTGGCAATATTTTAGTTTGAGTAGTCGGAAAATTTCAAGGTGAATTCTGATCGATTTCAATGCACTGGGCAAAAATGAAAGAAAAAGTAACAGAAATAAAATGACAACACATCGACATCTATAAGAACTGTTCATCTTGAAATTTTTGTGTCGTTTCACATTTAATACTCACTTTAACAAACAAACTCATGACTTGTAAAGTAAGGCGTAGTATATTTACTCCCACTTGGTTAACTATGTTACAAAGGCAATTTAAGATACCCGATAAATGGTTTTCTAATATTAATCGCGTTCGATTAACAATATAAGGTTCACAGAATTTCTTTAATGACCTAAAAAAAAGCAAGATGTATATGAAACACAAACGGCAAACGGATCGTGCACCTGTATCCAACTTCACATGGACTGTGAAGTTTTACCTTAACGCATAAACCCGAACAAACACCGAACTGCTACACTGTAAATGTTTAACGGTCGATTCGACAACAATCTGCAACGTGTCGTTAATCATAATCGTACAAAACATGCCGCAGAGCCACAAACAGCGCCCCAAAAGCATCGGAATGTCATTCTCTTGCGTATACTGAGCGGCCGTGTTCAAATATCCCATCAGATTGAAATCGGACAACCCACCGCCACTGTATTCATTGATAATATGCAATCGCACGCAACCCAACGCGTACATGGACGCCTCCAATCCTTGCCACCAATCGCCGATGTTTGCCTTGCGATTGGTCTCCGCGTGACAAATATGACGGCACAGAGCTTGACAGAACGCTGACACGGCACGTTTCCGGTCCAAGATGCTCATGATTTCCTAAAAAAAATACAAACACGTTTTTGATAATGATCGCGCGATTGATAAATCGAAACATGTGACTTGTGTGTATTACATTTAGCAGGATGTATGCGGCATGTCGAACTTTGTAGTCAACGTTATCGTTATTTTCGTCCGATATGAAGTTGTCATGATTTTTGTTCCAATCGGCCATAATCAGTGGCGTAATTTGCATACAGACAATCGTGTGATACATCAGATCAGTTAACACCTCGTAAATATTGTACGATATTTCGCCATTTTGCATACAGACGGTGCGCACGAATTCGAAGATGGTGATGATTTGAGAATCGTTATTAATAATATCGCCTGCAAAAAGTCATCAAAAAAAACCTCATTCAAATGCATACACTTGAACCGCGAGCAAAGTCAACTTTACCCTCATCATTTAAATAATCTTGCGCAATCGATGTCTGGCCCTTATATTCATTACTAGCTTTCACGAACGTTTCCCAAATCAATGGAAGTATCTGTTGCAAGTACGGCGGAACAATGTATGAGAATTCTAAGATCACTTTTTCAATTGTTTGAATGATGTTATTTTTCAAATCACAACCCGCTGGACTCGTATCAGACACGAGTAGCAGCTCGATAAATGCATGAAAGAACGATCGAATATAATTCTCGATTCGTACATGAGTGTCCCTGCATTTTTCGTTTTTCAAAATAAATTTCTTTAATTCAGGTACCAACATTTTGAACGTTCGGACAGCTCGACTTTTAGTACGAGTTGAATAGAGCTTAAAAAAAATTAAAATAATAATTACACATCAATTAACTAACTACAAGTTAAGCGTAGGATGTCCATACGTTCCAGTATTCCCGGATTGGTACCGTAAAACAGAACAACAGACTCTTTTAGGACAGTTATATTTGCACTTTGTGTAAATTAGTAACAAAGGATTAAAAACCAAGAGAGAGGCTAAATAACTTGTAGCTAATTATTTACAAAAGGTAGAGTAAAAAAGGAAGGGAGGAAGGAAGCGTGCATGGTGGTTTTATTTTGTCAAAATATGGACACCCTAAGTTTAATTAGGGGGTTAAAAATATTACCGAATTTGAAGGAGTGATGATACTTAGCATATAACTGAGTATTTCAAAAATAAAATTCATCTTCATATCTGTACTGTTCATAATATATTCGTAAAGAGTTTGTATGGCACCGTGCGACTTAAAATCGTTACCACTTTTAATCAGTTCGATCATACGCGTATAAAAATCCGGCCAATGATCTGGATATTCAAATAAGGCAATTGCTGCAATCACCCGAGCCACATTTTTACGAAGCTACAACAAAAATCAATTAAAAATTCCGAAACAATTTCGAAATTCAGTATGTTTACATTAATGTTGGAATCGGTGAAAATTCTTGGAAGTGAATTTTTTATATATTCCTTAATAGCGCGTGGAATTTCTGGTTTTCGATATTTTTCGGAATGTTTACACCAATGAGTTTCCACATACTGTTTCAGTAAAACGATCGAAAGCAGACGAATCTCGATTTTTTCATTCTCATTTGTGCCACAGTCCACCAAATACATTGCAAAATCTAAAAACCAAAAAATTTTTACACAAATACAAAAAAAAAAAAAAAAAAAAAAAAAAAAAAAACAAAAATATTAAACGAAACTGCGTACGATCTATCACTTCCAGAGCTTTGATGAGTTCTTCAGCTTTTCGTCTGGTCTGCTCTGATGGGCTTAGAATATTACGTAGAGCATTGGATAAAGTGACTCTTCGTGGGTCATTTAGAATATCTGAACACCGCTCGTCCATTATGTTGAAGATTTTGTGTGTAAATCAAAATCGAAAACAACACAAATCGAAAAAAAATTACAACACACGTATAACCTCAAATTGTTCTCACAAAAATATACGTTGAAACTTGACAAAATGGACAAAAACAAAATTAACAAAACAAAAAAGAAAAAAATTAATGTAATAAAAAATAAATCAAGAGCTTTTTATCTTTTATAGAGTTACTTCATATCGTTTTTCAAAATGTTTAAAGTTTTTGTTATGAAAAAACGTCAATCTCCATTTCCGTTCAATTCAAAAAGACCATCATCAAAATAAATTTGAATTTTGTCATATGGTACACCTACATAGGTATGCACATAGCACATAAGACAACAATTACTACAGAATGTTCCATATGTGTCCATCCAATTATGTACAAATGTAATGGGCAATGGCATTTGTATACATGGTATACATACATAAATATGTAATATTATGGATATTATGTTATATGTAGTTGTATGTTTGGATAGAACGGATAGAACATAAGTATGAAACTATCACGATAAATGATACAAATGATATGAAAAATAGTAAAATTTGTAAAATTAGTAAGTGTAAATTAGTGTTTAGTGTGTTGAGCATTTTAAAAGGATTTTTAGTTAATATATAATTAGCTAAAAATGACTGGAGAAATGGAAAAAGATGTGGAGAAACCAAATATTACATTAGATCAACTTCCAACAGAAGTACGTTATCTACGTTACTTAACCTTAATGAATTCTGTTTTTTCTTTTGTGTATCTGTGAAAATCAAAATTCTCAACTAATTTTTCAATTATTTATGAGAATTTTCTCAATTCAAACAGTAACTAAACAATACATATTTAGCTAACTGTAAATAATTCTGTTGCAAAAATATTCATTTTAGATAATTTTTTTTTTTTTTTTGGTTGCAGATTTTATTAGTAATTTTTCAATCGGTCGACATAGCAACACTTCACAATTCCGTATATAATGTATGCACCAGATTTCGTCAAATTTTAGACGATAAATTTGTGTGGAAATATTGTTTCATTGATAGGTATGGCGAAAATTGCCACACGATTGAATTTCGTAAGTAATTTCACTTAAGTCAATAGAGACAATTTAAAAAGTGAACAAAGTTTTTCATTTTAGTTTCAGATGATGAAATTGACTGGCACAGTGTCATGTATCAGGCTGATAGACGTGAACATCTCTGGACCAATTATGAAAACTCATTTCGGACTGTGGTGCTTAGTGAACTTCACCAGGGTTCTGTCGATAGTATACATCTAATGGAGGTTAGTCAAAATGTGATAGTCGATTTTTCAAATGTCCACTTTAATAGCAAAAGCTTCAGTAGCGCAACCGATTTAAACAGCAAAAATTAAATCTATAAAATAATTGTATGACTCGCATATTGATTTTTAGAATGGCCGTATGTTTGTGTCGGGATCACGTGACCGTAGCATCTGCATATACAATTTAGAACAGGTGAATAACGTGCCAAACGACGTGGTGAACGTGTACCAGCACACGGCGTCGTACAAGGTGGACGCGCACGGGGGTTGGGTTTGGTCGATCAGGTCGATCGGCAACGACATACTGACCGGCTCGTGGGACAACACGATCAAGACGTGGTCGTTCGAGAACGGCACCGTCGTCCAGAAGGACGAGTACAGCGGCAACCACGCCGTGCTCAGCATGGCCGTGCAACACAACGTGCTGGTCGCCAGTTTTTGGGGCAGCGACATTAAATTGTTCGACGTACGAGACGGTTTCAGTCAGATCAATCGTTACAATATGCACAAGAATGCGGTGCTGGACGTGGCGTTCCACGGCAACTACATCATCTCCGCCAGTGAGGATCGCACCCTGGGCGTGTACGACGTTCGCAAGCAGCGCCCCTTGCAAAGAATTACGGTAATTATTCATTTTATTTTTCAACGGCACCCACCGACTTCGCTTTCATATTTTACTCGATCGTTTCATTTTGTAGATGGTGAGTTCCTTTAATCCGGAAGTGATCCCGTTCCGTATATGCGAAAGCGAGCACGTGATCTACGTGAGTGACACGCGGGGCAGCTTGCACATAATCCATCCCACATCATTTAGACGTGTAGCACAATTTAAAATCTGCTCGAAAAGTATTAATGGTATTGCGTATGCGCCGGGCATGCTCGCCACCACGTGCTCCGCCGAGAAATATATCAATATTGATCGGCCGATTACAGTACTACAAAATTACAGTAAAGTTGCCTCGTTAGTCGGTGAACCGGTCTCGTTGGCATATAAACACGACATTCTGGCAGTGGGCGGCTCTGATTATGCAGTGCAATTGTGCATACCAAAATCCAGTCCATTGTTGTGGTCGGCATAAGTGTTGTTTTTCTATTTCTTTGTTTTTTTTTTTGTTTTTTTGTTTTTTATTTTCTTTTTAGTAATTAAAGAGTATGTTAGTGCTTTTCTTTTCTAATCTAATCAATTAAACAAGGCTGTGATTACTAATTGAATAGCTTTAATTGCATTTTTGCATTTGATGGGTCCAGGGGAAAAATTTGATTGACAATAATATATATATACATATATTTGTTTTCAGGTTTTTAACTTATTTACAGAACAAAAGCACCATTTACGGTGCATAATAAATGGTGGATAGTAAATTTTTCCCCTGTATTCTTTTTTTTTTTTTTTTCCTTTCATGACAAACTTGTGATAGAATTTATAGAATGGAGCTAATCTTACAATTTTTTTTTATTGTATTTCTATAAATGATCCAAATAAAAAAATCCTATCCTTTTTTTAATTTTATTTTACATTTCTAGTATTGTTTTGACTTTCTCTGTTCCCCGAACATTTAAGTGAATATAAGTGGACAGTTCTGTCAGTGAGGCGGTACTCTAGTTCATTTCGAAATTTGAAACAATCATTTTTAGGATTTCATAGTTCTAACAACGAAATCTTTATCAATCCATCATTTCTGTCATTGCATTAGATAAAAAGTTAGTGTCGGATCTTACACAATTTAAAAGACGTTTCAGGTCTAAACTTTATTCATGTCTCTAAACTAGAATACTGCCTTAAATAAATCTCTTAAGTTTAGACGAAAATTACTCAGAACTGTACGCGTATATATACTCATTTAGTTTAATACTTGAACGGTCATAACCTATAATAACAAAACGTCCAACTGAACGAACCAATGTATTATTTTAATTATTCGTCTAGTCAGTGTCTTGTCACCTGCGTTGTGTTGCAAACACGAAAAAGACGATACACCGAAAAGACACAATTTTATTTATAAACCTAACAATAGTATTTATCACTAATGTTTAAAAATGATTTTTTTTTTTTATATTTTATAAACGATTACCTAATAAAAATTTATTAATTTTTTCAGTAGTTTTTTTTTTTTTTTTGTTCGCCAAATACTTTCCAATATTTATTTGTAAACGTGGTTGGACCGCCATAATATATTAAGTAGGTACTACTGAATTCAAAAAATTCTATCATTTATTGTCGCAAATAAATATTAGTTAATTATAATGTTCTTTTTTAAAGAATTTCCAGAATGGAATTCAGCTATTACAGCCACTGTCATAATGCGACCTGAGCCCGCGACTATGGTAGAATTTTGTTTTGAAGTCCCTAGAAACCGAAAATAATATTCGCTAAAATTATATATATGTGTGTGTGTCCGCACAATAACTCAAATGACAAATGACAAATAGACTTAAATAGACTAAACTTAGCTTAAACGACACGTAGCAAATGGCATGTGGCAAATGACACGTAACAAATGACGCGTGGCAAATGACCTATGGCAAATGCCACGTGACAAATGCCATATGGCAAATGCCACGTTCCGAAGAAAGTTCTATTTTTAGAGCTCCGAAAAAAATCTCCCGGTACGATGATAAAAATTTGTTTTGAGATGCCTAGAAACCGAAAATTTATATATTATATTTATATTTAGTCCCACACCGTTGGACAAGTTCGTTGGCCAGCCATGTCGAATGCCTGGAACATGGTTTTTTTGATCATTTTTCGTGAAAAAAATGAGTTTTTTGCCAAAATTTTCCCAAGTTAAAAAATTTTTGCGACATTTATTTACGCCATTAGAAAGAGGAGGAAAAATCACTTAAAAGGGTGAAAAATAACAGAAAAACGGATTTTTATAAACGGAAATTCGCTATGTTATGCAGGATGCTGCGACAGGGTTATTTATTTTTAAAACGGCATTGAAAAAGCTTATTTTGTAATTAAGAAGTAATTTCATAATAAAAAGTTATAAACTTGATCGGGGATTTTTTGGGGGTGATAAAATCTGACAACACTGCGTGGTTAAATAAGTAAAGTTAACCCCCCTCCCTCTACAGTCGTCATGTATATAGGTATAAGTTACAATTTTTAAGTCGAAGAGATTACAATAAGTCAATACAAGTCAAAAAGATTAAGTTTTAAGTGGGACTAAACCCTCAAAAGGTATACTAGAATATCACTGAGAGGAGTACATATACAATTTCACATGCACAATCGGTATATAGATAATTACACAATATGGTGTAGATTAATACATACAAATAAATGTATTCGAAAAGGATGGATTCGGATGTAGCAGCTATGGATCGATTTTTTATTTTAAATGAAAACAAAGTAGGTATCCCCATGTAAAAAGTAAATGTCACCATGTACATAATTATTTATCCCTCATTCACGAAATTTAATTAAGAAAACTGCCCTTCAAGTCAACTTTCCATCCAATACTCTGTCGTATGCATACATACATACATACGTATATTAACCGCTTGACGGTGATTGGTATTATAAGAGGTCAAGTAAAACCTTATTAACTCAGGCATCACGTCGGAGGACGTCAACAATTCCATATAAAGTGTATTAGCTGACAAAATAGTGTACCAATTGGGCGTTTTGTCATTACAGGTTATGGCCGTCAAGATGTTAAAAATGAATTACAATCTATGTATGACTCACAATTAGGGATGTCTTTTTTTAATCGATAAATCGAGAAATCGATTAATCGGAAGAATGAAAACCGATTTTTAATCGATTATTGATTTTGAGATCGATTCACACATCGATTTTTATTTTATGGAAATCGTGAAACGATTTTTTTTTTCAAAATATAAATTGCGTTTTTATTTATATGTTGCTATTTATTTATTAATTTAAATTTAAATCTATTATCGGTACTACGATTATTAAATTTTAAGCATCAAATGCATATAATAAATCTCTATGTATCAAATCAAATTGTCAAAATTTACAAATTGACAACTGTACCATGTACTTACAAAACAATAAAGTTTAGGCGGGGAATTTAAAAAAAAAACTTTTAATTCTTTTTTTATCCCTTAATCTATAAAAAAAACTTTGTATGCAATTAAACAAAAACTTTTCAACATTTAGTACAATTTAGATAATATTTATACAATTAACATTTTATATTAAATGAAAACAAAAATTGTCAACTTTGTTGTGATGGTGTGATTTATTTCTATACCATAGAATAAGATTTAAAAAAAAAATGTTGGTAATTAAGTATGTACACGTTTAATATTTTTTTCTTAAAAGACTTCGAAAGTTCATCTTTCTGAATTATAAATTTTTACTTAAAAATTACCGCCACTTTTGCAACAGCAAATTTGAATCGATTTCTTGGAATCGATTTTGAATACAATCGATAATTTAAGCATCGATTCTTTTGTTGACAAATACGAATCGATTCAAAAATCGATTTTTTTTAAAAAAAACGACATCCCTACTCACAATCAGTAATAACCAGGAATCGGATTTCTTTCGGATCAGACAGTTTCGTCTTTAGCATACGCAGGTATACATATTGCACTCAATGTGACTAAAAGTTCAAAATATTTTCATAAAAACAACGTACACAAGTTACATACACACACATACATGTGTGTATCAAAATATTATTTATACGTATTTTATGTAAACATCCTTTTTTTCTTTTATTTATTACCTGCACAATTGAAAAGTGCCACTGTAATTTTAATTGACTATCAAAAGTATTTTTGTTTATATTATGTATGTGATTTATGTGACATGTCATTTAAATTAAATAAATTCATCTTTTTTTTATTGTTTTCAATTTTGAGAGATAGAAGTATAGTTGCTTGTTAAAAATTTGTTTTTCAATAATAAAAAATCTTAGTAAATACGTACGTCTTAGCTATTATAGTGGACCGTCTAAATATTCAACAACTTTTTAATATATTTTACAAAAATTTTTTCCGATTTTTTGAATTTTCTTACTTTCGTCAAATAAAAAATGCTGTTAGTATTCTAAATGGTGAAAAATGTAATTTTTGACCAATTATATTCATTCAAATGTGCATAATTTAATGTAATTTAGTTGCAAAATTTTATTGAAATAAGTACGGTCCTGACCTGTCCGAAGAAACCCGGTACTTAGTAATAAAGTAATAGGTACATAAATACATATGTACTTCATTGTTAGTATTTGTTAGTATGTATGTATTACCTATAGTAATTTGGAAAAATCGAAATTTCTGAATCTGTTGTGCTACTTATTATTTTTCTTTTCTGATCTTATTTATTACTAATAATAATATTATTACTTGTGTTTTTAAGATATGAAATTGAGATTGTATTTTTTTTCATATATTACCTATCTACCTATGTATCATGTATGCGATGTATGCCTTGGAATGTTAGTTTAAGGTTATAAAAATAGAAATTTTCACTTTTAGATTTAACCGATTTCCAGTCGTGACATAAGAATGTTTTAAGAAAATTTAGAATGGGCAATTCCGCCAATGAACTTACTTCCGACGAACTCGAAACAGACGTTAAAACTGAAAAACATGAATTACAAGTTGAAAATTGTGACGTGAAAACGAATGAAAAGTGTTTGTCAGAAATAAAAACGGAACCTGAAAACGCAAGCGAAACATTCGAAACAATTGTGTTGAACAATTTAAATTTAATTGTAATAACAAACAATGAAGCAACTTTGAAATCAGAAGAAAAACAGTTACAGTGCAACCTGTGTTCGAAAACGTTTCGATTTTCGTACCGTCTAAAACAACATCAAAGAATTCATACTGGTGAAAGACCATTTCAGTGTGACGTATGTTCAAGGACATTCAGTCAGAGCAGTAGCTTATATCGACATCACAAAGTGCATTCAAACGAAAAACAATTTCAGTGTGATGTGTGTTTTAAGTTATTCAGATTTTTATTTAATTTGAAAAAACATCGAAAAATTCACACGGGCGAGACAGACGAGACGGGCGAGACTGGTGAGACGGGCGAGACACCATTTCAGTGTGACGTATGTTTCAAAACATTCACCGAGTCAAGTGCCTTAAACACACACAAATGTATTGATAATGATGAGAAACCATTTCAGTGTGACTTGTGTTTCAAAGTATTTACACGTTTAAGTTGTTTAAGAAATCATGAGAAAGTTCATACAGAACAAAATGTTTTGCCCTACACCGAAAATGTTGTAACTGATTCAAATTGGTTTGATAATGAGGACCAATTACAGAGGTATGCAAAAATCACGTTAATTTCACTGTACAGCTGAATATTTGATATTTAACAAAAAATAATAATAATAAAACATAATTTATTAAGTAGTGTGCACTATGCAGTACCGGGGGGCGCTACTGTCGCTCAGCTTTAATTTACGTAACAAAATAATAATTAACTATTTTTTTTTTTTATAGGTCTGTGTTATGCCATGAAATTGAAATTAAGGAAGAGGATTTGAGTAATTCAAATTTACATGAACAGAATTATACTAATGAAAAACGGTTTTCCTGTGAAGAATGTTCAAAAACATTTACCCAAACTAGTAGCTTAAATAGGCACAAAAAAATACATGCTAATGATAAAAAATTTCAATGTGATATATGTTCAAAGTGTTTTAAATTTCTATACAATTTAAAAATTCATGAAAAAACTCATTCCGGCGAAAAACCGTTTCGTTGCGAACAATGTTATAAAATTTTTACCAGTGCGACTAATTTAAAGAAACATGAACAAGTTCACGCTTCCATCAACCCGTTTAAATCCAATGTTTCGGAAATAACTCAAATTAAATCCAATGTTTCGGAAATAACTCAAACTGATTTAAAAAATGAAAGTGAAAATTTATACTGTTGTGAACTCTGTTCAAAAATGTACACAACTTTAGCAAAACTAAAACGACACGTCAAAATTCACACTGACGAAAGACCATTCAAGTGCGAAATATGTTCAAAGTCATTCATTTTCCTACAAAATTTAAACCAACACCGAAAAATTCATACGAATCAAAAAAATTTTCAGTGTGACATATGTCTGAAAACGTTTTTTCATCGAAGTACCTTAAAATCACATAATAAGATTCATACCGGTGAACGGCCATTTCGATGTGACATATGCGCAAGAACGTTCAATCAGTCGAGTAGTTTAAATCGACATCAGAAAGTGCATACGCAGGAGAAACAGTTTCAGTGTGATGTATGCTTTAAATTATTCACCTTTTTATTTAATTTAAAAAATCACCGAAGAGTTCACACCGGCGAGCGACCATTTCAGTGTGACGTGTGCTTTAAAACGTTCGCACAGTTAAGCACATTAAAGATACATAAACGTATTCATACCAGTGAGAAACCGTTTCAATGTGCAATTTGTTGGACAGCGTTCAATCAGTCGAGTGCACTGAAAAGGCATCAACGAATTCACACTGGCGAAAAACGATCGTCCTCGGCAAAAACAATCACCGTTTTAAGCAATGTTCAATTACCACAATTATCAGAAATAAATTTATGAATAGTAATTTAAATATTGTGTTTACTCACTCACTCACTCATATAAAAATATGATTACTTGGTTTGGTTGGTAACTATGTAAATAATACAATTTGTATTCCCCTCATCGCAATTTCTAGAGGATTTTTGTGCTTGCGCCCATAATACTTAATTATGGCTAACAAACAAAAAAACAAAAAAAAAAGAATAAGAAGAACAAAAAAACAAAAAAAAGAATAAGTCTTACCTAAAGAAAGATATTCCTTTATTTTGAGTATTTTTTTTGTTCACTGCAGTTTTTATAACTAGGTACGACACACTTCATATTTTTTCTATTTAAATTTAAAAAGTTAATTGGGTAAACAATGACACTACATACGATGTTATTCCTAACATAAGCTGTAAAAGACTAATTACCAAGTTGTATAACAGGCCAACAAAAGGCACCAGACGAACGACACAATTTTGTATGTACATTGTAATGTGTGTACCGTAACATCTGTAATCTGTGTTATTAATAATTAGTTTCAAATTAAATTAAGAAATATCTATTAACATTATATGTAATAATTACATAAATGTATATAAATATATTTCTATTTTACCGAGCTCGGTAGCAAGCTAAGTGTGTTCGTTTTTAATCATGTGCTTGCAAAACGCCAGCTATAGACGCCAACAAGCAAAGCCGATACGAATAGCTCCAATAGGTTTGTTTCAACTACCTATTTTTGGACTGTATACGAAATGATCCGTGAAACGTTTTGTGCGCAGGTTCGTAATGTGAACCGTTATAAACTCACAGTATAATAATAATTATGTATGTATGTAGTATATGTACAAATATATAATAATTTTTATTCTACTCATGCATCTTATGCATTCTACTTATTACTTTCAAACCATATTCTTCTCTGTATAACTCCATGAACACAACAAAACTTGCACGCCATCTAAGCGAGCAAGTAATAACGAAGAAAAAATCAAAAATCATAGAATATCATCAAAGTTTACAAAAATTAATACGTTGAAGGTTATAACCTATAATGACAGAACGACAGGAGATTTTTAAAAAATTTTTCCCATAAATATAGGTGGCGAGTAACAATAAGTGTGACTAAGAATAATGTACCAGTTGGACGTTTTGTCATTATGGTTTACAACCGTCAACCTGTTTAGTAGTGTATAAATGACCTATCGCTACTACTATAAGATTTAAATTTATAAAAAAAATTACTCGTTTTTGTATAAAACGTTTACTAGATAACTTTGGATTTATAGATATAAGTAAGTGGATTTGTTTTTGATAAAATTTAAGTAAAAAGCAGCAAAATACTAGAAATTACTCAAATAGTGAATGAATCGTTAATTAAACGTTATGCTCTTAAACAAGCTTTAGTAATTCTTAACATATTGTGTCGCTCGTGTCGTCTGGTACACAGCCCGGTGCTGTTCACAGTCGGTTTTATTATATATGTATTAGAAAACACGTGTAGGTATTTTTCCTAAGTATATACCAAAATTAATAAAAGCAGTATGTGTTTGTTTATACTGTTTAGTGTTTACAAGTGTTGAACGGTTTCTTCATATTCAGTATTCATCGTGGTGTTTATATTTACTCTTAATAAAAATTAATTGTTTTATTTTAAAAATATTTGCATTTCTTTTTTGAAATAATGTCGAATATTTTATTGACAGAGGGTGTTGTTGCTGTACGTATTTCTCACTTGAACTCAAATACTTGAAACAATACTAATTTTTTACTAACATTGTTATTGCAGAGAATTATACAAGGGGAGCAGGTACAAGATCCAATTGTACAAGTTTTAAGTTGTCAAAAGATTGGGAGCAGTGCGGATGGCAGAGATCGATACAGATTAGCGTTATCGGACGGCAAATACATGTATAGTTACGCATTGTTTACAATTCACGCCGATCACCAGGTTCAAGTGCAACAAATTTCAAATAACACAGTGATTATGATTAACCGATACATCACAAACGCCACGGTTCCGGCGAACAGTGAAAAGCCGCGTATTATTGTTATTTTCGAACTAACAATTCTAGCTCTCGGTAAAGATGTTGCAACAAAGATTGGTAATCCAAGGCGCCCAACACCTGAAGAAATTGTGGCTGAACCATCATCATCGACAGTTAAAACCGAAACAAATAAAGCAGTGAATACTCCGACGCTGGCACCTAACAATAATTTTCTTGTAAATAACAATAATGCCAGCACCTCTACCGCTGCAGCTTCAAATGCGAACTTTTCCCCGCGTAGATGTTATCCAATTGAACGTATTACCCCATACATATCAAGGTACGTGAATTAGTATCATTATAGGGCGAAATTTTTACTTTAATTATTGAAAATTGTGTTTTTAGATGGACTTTGAAAGCTCGCGTCACAAGTAAAGGTCCTATTCGTACATGGTCCAATTCCAAAGGTGCAGGCAAACTTTTCAATATGGATTTGTGCGATGAAACCGGCGAAATTCGCGTCACAGCTTTTCGGAATGAAGTTGATCGCTTTTATGATATGATTGAAGTAATTAAAATTTGTGTTAGATTTCGACTTGTTCGATAATGATCATATTGATACCGATTTTATTTTTAGGTGGATAAAGTTTATTATATTTCGGGTGGTCAAGTTAAATTAGCCAAATATTCGACTTTGAAAAATGATTATGAAATTATTAACAGCATTTTTTATTTGATATAATTTTGTATTTTTTCTAATAGAAAAATACTTAAAAATATTCCAGAATTACGAAAAAATATGAATAAATATAAGATATCTGGTCATCTGCACATATGGAAAACATTAAGCAAAACTAAAGACATTTTAATAAAATTTATGTTGTAAATCTAACGTAAAAAAAACATTCAAAATATGTAATATATAAAGTATTTGATTTTGTTAACACCGAAACCGAAATACCGGTATTTGAAATTTTAATACCGGTTTTACAAAACGTGTAAAAATTTCCGGTATTCCGGTTTTTCGGTAGTACCGGAATACCGGTATCCAAGCTCTAGTAATGTTCTAACGAAATTTCCTATTTCGTGAAAAGTAGTGATTCTGAAAAAACGAATTGCGTCAAAAAGTGATCTATATATGGAATTTGTAAACGCTGCTTCAAGTTCACATAGTACTTTTTAAATATTTTCCAACATTTATATTGAATTCGAAAACAATTAAATATAAATAAATTTAGCGCTTTTTTTGACGAAACATCATTTGATTTTGAATAGGTAAATATTGCTGACCACACAGATAGCGTGTGGACTACCGTTTTCTCAAAAGATGCTGAAAAAATATTAGGGAAAACATCACAAGAAATTGGTGAATGGTTACGAGCTGATCGAATTGGGGCTACAGAATATATTGCCAAACAAAACTTCAAACAGTACACGTTTAAATGTTGAGCCACAATGGAGAATTTCAATGTAAGCGAAAATATTATATTAGAAATTATTTTTATGTTATAATTTTTGCGTGGGTTTACAGTGGGAAACAAGATTAAGAGTAGTGGTTCTGGCGGCGGAACCGGTCAACTGTAATTTATTCCTCGATTATTACAGTAAACGGATTGCATCGTTGTGTGGAGTTTAAGAAGCTTCATTTTAAGATGATGGATTTTTTTTTTGTTACCTTAGAAAACTGTGATTTTGTTATTTTTTTTTTTTAATTAAAAAGGACTATTAAAATCAAATTTATACTAATAATAAAAAATATTGACAGAGTTGTTATTTGTTTTGTAAGAAATGTAAAAATTTTAATTTTCAATAAAAAATAAATAAAATCAAAATGGTATTTTTTATTTGTTTAACTTTTTTAAATTTCTATTCAGTTGTGGAAATTCATTAAGGTTATTTTTCTAAAGCAGGCTCTACATTCTCGCCGAAGTTGCTCACTAAGGGTGGCTGAGGCCTGAATAGCATTACAACACTAACTACGAGGAATCACGAAGAGGTTGCTTTAGAGTTATTTTTCTAATTTTCATAATAAATTTTTCAACCGAAATTTAATTTGCAAATTAGAACTAAATTGCGCTACCAATCCACAGAAAAATATTGTACGCTTTTACAATTATTATAAAACTAATTTATAAATAATAAATTAATTTTTGAAAATCTTTCTTTTACTAACTAATCAGATAGATGATGTCTCAAAAACGGGTTGAAAAAGAATTTTTGTTAATTAACATTAGAATTTACCAAATAATCAAAACAAAAGGAAAAATTTTTCTTTTTAGGGTAATTTAAAAATAAATTTTGGAACTCCTATAAATTCGTCATATCTGTCTGTCCATCCGTCTGTTACATCTCGATATGTAATTGTAACGGTGAAAGCTCCGTTAGCTAACGTTAAATTTTCGTCCCGAACGCCAGCAATGTTTCATACAGGTAACTAGATGGCAACACTCTACGGCTTACGTCTTATGAGATGACATTTTAATGGACATTTTACAAGCTGCGCGACGTTGGCGCCTCGAAAATTTTCTTTTCTTTTTTAATCAACTTCTAAATTAATGTGTGATAGCTTAAAAAATTGCCCTTTAAATGCCCTTTCCGAATATAAAATTGTCTTATTGTTAGCTCATTTTACATATGTATGTATGTATTGTTAGAACTCCATTAGGCCTTTTACAAAATGAAATGCGTGTCGCCATCTAGTGATCTTGTAACAAACATTGTGCAGATTTTATTAATTAGTTGATTGAAAAATCACTATAATTATGTGTGGTTAAGTTAGGAAATTACACAATATTTCTTACAGTATTACTAGATGGAGGAGTCCTCCTTACGGCTCACGTCAGTTTGTTTATGTAAAAGACCTTACGTTAAAGGCGGCTTGTACACAATCAGTAATACTGACAGTATTTAGAAAAAGAAAATACTGACAGTATTACTGATCGTATACAGGCAGCCAGAAATTCTACCACATAAAATTGTTCTATTAAGTGTAGGGCGGCCAACTTTGTGACAAGTCAATGCGGGACAATATAACAATCTTGGACTTAATTTTTAATTTTTTCTTTAAAAATATAATTAACAAATACAAAAAAAAAAAAAAAACTGCAAAAAGTTTGCAGTTTTCAAGAATTGAAAAAAGTATAACAGGTATAGTATGTATAGTAATAGTACTAGTATTTATTAATTTTTCTGTTTCATCATATTTATACCCATTTAGTTTGATTTTTATGATGCAAATAGATTTTTAGATTCTTTAGACTAGCCGCGTACCTACTAGCAATTTTTTTATCACGTCTAAAAGCAACTTTTAAATCACCGAGTATAAAACGTATTGTTTTGTATTGAACACAGCGCACTGGTGATTTTTAAATTTAGGCAACTAAAAAATTACATCTTATGACAAATTTTTATTTGTTTTTGTGAAATTGAATCATGGCGTTGAATGTTGAAGATTTTATTAGTGAGATCGAGAAACGACTAGCAATATATAGATAGGTAATCCAAAATTAAATCAATCAAAAAAAAAAAAAAAAAAAAAAAAACATCGAAAAATAATTAAAAAATTTATTTTTATCTTCCCTTAAATTTTGAAATAATTTATAAAATTGACCGTTAAGAAGCCTTTGGCTCACTAATAGGTGAATCCACAATCGTTTGCGTTTTTGTTTCTTTTTCCGTAATTCGAGAGTGCAAGCACATGCAATTTCTATGAAATCCATTTTTCTGCTAAAATTGTATATTGGTTGTATAAAGCAACTATTTAAGCAAAAGAAAGAGCAACTTTTAAGTGATTAAACTATTCAGTTGCCTATTGTACCTAAAAGTTGCTAGTGCGCGGCTGGCCTTAGTAAAATTTTCCTTGGTAAAAATTGTTTACGTTTTCAGCAAGAAAGGTCCCTAATATGTACTAACAAAAAGTTATCTAAAATAAAATCTGTCGAAATTTTCGGTATAAATTTTGATTTGACCATGTTTAAAATTTACGGTACAAATAAACTGTTATATAAGAATCCCCAAAAACATTATTTTTATATTTTTCCAAACAAAACATCATCAAATACACATTCGGAAATTTTCTAAATTTGTAATATATTAAAGCTGTTTGATTGAGCTGTCTTCAAAAAACAGCGACGCGTGCCCACATGGTGAACGGTATTACGGTATCAACACTCCCATAAACCCCCGTATTAAATATTTTTAATACGGATCCAAAAATTTATTAAAAAAAAAAAAAAAACTCCAAGTTTACAAAATTTTATATATAGGTATCTTACTTGAAGGAAATGCTTTTTACGGTGGAACAGAGTCCGTAATACTGACAAAATAAAGTTAATTTTTTTTTTTTTGTTGGAGAGTAACTTTGGAGTTATGTTAACTGTCAGAGCGTGTAAGAGTTTATGCGTTTCTTGAAAAAATAACCAGTTGGCGTGAAAATGAGGGAATGTGAGCGGTGTGTGACATTTTATAAATTTGCACAATTTGTGGATGTTTGGCTATATGTTTGGTGGCCACCCGTTATTTACTTATTTGTCAAGATATACGCAAGTAGATATGGTAAAAAATTCTTACCACGTTATTTATATATGATGATGATGAATACGTAAGTCGTAATGTTGAATTAGAATGTGATTGTAGCCGCGTTCGTTTTAAAAGAAAATATCTGTTATTTGAAATGTTGATGGGTTTATAAAATCTAATTGGAGTGTAGATGGTTCACTGAATTACCATATCAAGTGTACTTTAACGGTCTTTGGCAAATGCCGCGTCTCTTCTTTCAACATACGCATACTTAACATTAACTTTTATGACAAAAGTTCATCCTTTTGCAAATTTCGTTTCATCCAATTCTTTATACATATATTTTATTTTACTGTTACAGTCGTGTATAAAGCAACTTAAACAAATATGTATTACTTTTTTTTTTTTTTCAAATTTAATTTTTATTCTACACAATGACGTAATTATTTTTAAAATTACTCGTATACGTACTAATTTACGCATAAAAATAAACCAGGTACCATCCAGGAATACCTAGTCACCTTAGCACAGGGGCGTAGCTACCGCCGTATCAATGATACGGGGCCGCCGGGTTACAGAGGTCCCTAACATGTGTAAGCAAAAATTAGTAAAATATTATCCATAATGTCACTTAATCTCGTGCTTCCCGGGAAAAAAACATATAAAAAAACTGTCATACGTGCCTATAGAGTTTTCACTTCAGAAATGACAAAAGTCAAAAAAGCAATCTCTTTTTTTCCCGGGTTAATTGCTCTGAAAACATGCTTAAAATCTGAAATTCAAAAAATTCATTGCATTAAGGACTCATGGAATTATTGCTGATAAAATTCAATAGCCTTGCATCCAGTTTTCCGGAGGTAATAACAGCATGCTTTCTATTCTTGACCCTTCCAGTTACAACCACAACAGTTGAAAGAAGTTTTTCAAAATTAAAACTGATAAAAAATTACCTAAAGACTTCGATGGGGCAGGAACGGCTATCAGACTTGTCACTATTGTCTATAGAGGCAGAAATTTTAGGAAAACTGAAACCGTCTTCAGCTATAGATGATTTAATAAATCAATTTGACGAAAAAAAAAGCAAGAAAAGTGTATATTTAATTTGAATTGTTTGGCTAGCTCAAATTCTAGGAGGAAGCGATAACTTATAATCAATAAATATTTATTTTAATTTAATGCAAGCATTTTTCTTTCTTTTGTGAGAAATCTTTACCCTTCATTTGGGCCCCGCAACTAATTTTGATACAGGGCCCCTCCAAGGCACGCTACGCCACTGCTTAACATCAAAAAAGTATATTTTTAAGCAAACAGTATTTTTACTTTACAATATACCTACCTATTTATTTTTTTAACTAGTTTTGTTACTTACAAAATTATACATTATTTATCAAAAGGTAGGTTAACTACAATTAATAAAAAAAAATAAATAATATTGATTTTGTGAATAGCGGAGATTTGCGGACACCGGAAATTTGCGTACAGTTATAATTGTCATTACCTGTAACTGACATTTCACACATTACACCAAATCTTTCACTCTTGAATAAGTTGACTGTTTGTGCAATTGTTTTTTTGTGCACATAAAACAATGGCCGTTCACCTTATTTTAGCGAATTTTAAGATGAGTAAACAAAAACCGAGAATGTTGGTAGATCGGCGCGGGTCAAATACGCTTGTAATCTTGTCGAGTCCAGTCTCACGTAGTACCTACATAAGTAGCTTTAATGTTCGCAAATCTCCGGATGGCTAATTTTGTAATCACTGGCCAGTGGCTATTGTAGCGATTGTAACTGATCTCATCGTGTGTTGTTATTGGTTGACGTATGTACGTATATTTAATATTTTTATTTAAAATCGATTAAAAAATTGACAAAACACGAAGCGCGTTGTATTTTTATTAAACACGATTGTATGTTTTCATTAGAAAAAAAGGATAAATAACTTGACATTATGTAGATAGCAGATAGGTACATAATGGATGATGAAACCGTAGATGCCGCAGATATCCACAAATACTCATTGCCAGTGTTTTGAGTGTTTTGAGTGTTGCCCGTGTTGCCAATGTTGCAGTCCCTGGCTGACCCACTACTTCACCGATTTCACGTAAGTATATAGGTATCTCTGCTACAAATATCAGTCTATGGATGAATACCATGAATATGAATAAATATGATGAATACCTAGTATGGAAATGGATAGTATGTATATGTGCCTTCATGCCTTGGTGGTATGCACAGTGTACACTGTGCAATCACTCATGTACTGATGTGTACGTTTATAATAAAATACGACGGGGCGGGCATACAATTAAAATTGTCACACAGAGTCATCAATTTGTCGGATGAGATTTTTTTTTTTTATATTATTCTTCACTTTTTCATCGTTTCCTTTTAATCATTTCACAAGAACGTGAAACGTTATCAATATTGTATATATATACCTATACATATATGTATGTAAGTTTGTGTGGCTTTCCAGTTTGTTTGCTTTTGCAACATGATTTTAAAAAAAAAAAAAAACTTATTGACAAAATTACATTGCATGATATTAGTATGGATCATTTTCAGCTCGTTATTACCTACAAACTATAGCAGAAAGTGATTTTGCATAATCATTTTATTTTTTTATGTTTTTAAAAGTGTTCAAGTATAGGTACCTAATCTCAAGCATGAGGTTTCTTACGCAAGACATTAAAATGCGCCATTATAGGCACGTAATCAGTTCTAAAATTATATTTTTAGAATCAAAATCGACTTGAGCAACTTGAACAACAAACTTGAGCAATAAAAGGTACTTTTACACCATACATTCATAGGTGGAATTGGTGGAGCCTTTGTTACGTCACATATAGGTGCAGTTTTTGGAACTGATGCAACATAATTATGCAGTCTGGTCTTTCTAGGGGTAAAACTATAGTAATTTATGGTTTGAACTGACCTCATTTCTGTTTTGTATTTATAACAAAATAAAATTTCCGTGAATAAGAATGTGCGTTGAATAACGAATAACATAGATATCTTAATTTTCCGGACTTTGACTTTCGAAATCATCTTTGAATAGAAAGGGGAGTAAAAAAACCATTTAACTGTGCTAAAATTTGCTTCATATTCTGTAAGAGAAACAAAATTGTTGAGTCATAATTCGAAAACTTACAGGTACACGAAAAATTCTAAGAAAATATTTAAATTTTACGTAAAAATGTGCTATCAGAATACTTATGCGATAAAAAACATTATAGTTCTTACCAGTAAGAAGCTATTGGAAGAAAAATAAATTTGGAATTATGCGTTTTTTTGGATTCGATGAGTGTAGCGTTTCTGCATAATTTATTTAATTTAATCGAAATTATATTTCTCAATTTTATTGCGGACACCCGGTATATTTTAATGGTTGTGGAATAATTATTGTAAATCAAGTGTGAATAATTAATGTATGTACGACTTTTTCCCCGATCGATTTCGAACTCATTATTTACAGTTAAAAATCTCACCAATTTATTTAATTGTTGCAAGTAAATTAAAAAAAAATGTTCTTATTGTTAAATATCCTGAAAAAATACTCATATAAATATTAAAATATTTTGCAAATTTTTGTGAGCTAGCAATTTCAATTATTAAACTGAAACTATTGTCATTAATAGATTTATCATAAAACTTTTTTTTCATATGGATATAGCACTATTTTTAAAACGTACAAGTTAAAGTACAACTTTACTGATGTTTGTATGCTATCATATGTAGTGTATCTGGTGTCTCCAGTGCACACCGTGTACTTTTACACATGCCGTCTAGTTTATTTATATAATGGACAAAAAATATTTTGTATATAAGAGGCACGATGAGCGACGACAGCGACAGCCACCAGAACGACCAGAACCAATGAATGCACGTCGACTGTATCTAGCACCAATCGTGTGCACGTGGAGGTGTGGTTGCCAGTTGTACTATTCCCTTGTGCCATCTCATACCTTTTTATTATTTATTTTCCTACAGAGGTTTTTATAAATAACAGTGCATATCAATATGTTTTAATCAAGTTAACGTACGTAAAACAGTTTTGTAGGCGATTTCACTTCTGATCGATAAATAATCAATAGGAAAATTTCAAACAATATCCCATATTCACTTTGTTTTAGAAGCGATAAGCAACATAGCCGCAGAGTGGTTTGTTTAACAATGCTTTATTATTATTATTATTATTATTATTATTATTATTGTTTGTTGTTCCCCCAAATGCTTTATAATGTGTCCACGGGTGATATTATTTGAAGACAGATGGTTCAAATCAGTTTTTATAAACTTGTCCATAATAATTGTGTACCTATCTAACATATTTCGTCGGAATCAAAACTTTACTGACGTCATTAAAATTCGAAATAATATCGCGTTTAGTGATGAGCAAATACAAGACCAAGACCAAGACTGCCAAGTCTTGGTCTTGGTCTTGTTCTTGCATTAAGAGTCTTGGTATTGGTCTTGCTAGAGCAGTTTGAGTCTTGGTCTTGCAAAATGCAGTTTTGGTCTTGGTCCGGGTCTTGTTATTGCTAAAAAAATCTTGCACTTTCTTGCATTTTTTTGTTAGCGATTTTTTTTTTTTTAAATCAGAATTTTTACTATCTTTACGTATTAATTATACTTTCAAACTATTTAAATAGTTTAGCAAGAGTCTTGCTTTTGTCTTGGTCTTGCTCACTTGAGTCTTGGTATTGGTCTTGCAGCCATACTTACAGTCTTGGTCTTGGTCTTGCTCTTGGTATACATAGTCTTGGTCTTGGTCTTGCAAAAAATGCAAGACCAAGACTAATTTTGCTCATCACTAATCGCGTTCGAAGATTACGTTTTACAAGTAATTGTAGCGTATTCGTCGGAATAGTGCTTAAGTAATTACATACTTATATGTACATAATAATTACGAACAAATTAATATAAAAGACTATCTACGAACTGAGTTGAGTAGTCAAGTGAAAATATTTGATAGGTACTAACATTTACCCATGGCTTCGCACGCGTGGTGTTTGAAATTATGATATCATGTTAATACGTACAGCGTATTCCTACTTATATTGCGTCGTAATGAGAGTTACAATTAGTTTGGAGAATTTTCCCACTGAAATTGAATATTTTGCCGGGGTAAAACGTAGTCTAAAACGATCTCTGTTTTTCAAACTATCGCTTTTGCAAAGTTTTAAGTTGATTGCTTAAAGTGTTGAGGCGTGAAAGTAAGACAAACAAACACACGAACAAACAAATAAACTCACTTTTGCATTTATAATATTAGTAAGGATTGACTCGGCGAAAGGCCTCAATAAGAAACGATCTGGCGAATGCGGGTGTTTATATTAGGTACTTGTACACGTGACACGGCTACATGGCTTCCAATGTTTTGGGTATCTCCATAGTCCGTGACTACCAAAGTACATGTAGGTATATGGTGTGGTGTCGGTCAACGTTCATCAGCTTCAGGTTCAGCTTACAATCGGTTAACGTTCGTTATGAACAATCTAACTGATTTTCGCCTTTTAACTACCTCCAACCGGCATAAATACGTTGATCCTTTTTGCACACCAACGATCTATTGCTCCGTTGCGATAATTTTTTTCTATAGCACAGTATAAATATGATAGCATATAATAAATAATACATACGTATTACTTGGGTCGTTATGTAAGGACGCCTCTGTCGGGAGCCCCCGACATCTGGACCAATGCGCAATCGACAAACTCCGCCTTACTATTAATAAACGGCACATATAATACAAATGCACATACAGGGGACAGGGTGCCAGGGGGACGGGGGGCACAGAGCGGTAGGTACATGGCGACTCTAAAGACACTTTGCGTTCTTGTCACAAATTGACTCACGAATGACTGTCTTTTTTATTTTGTTAGTTTTGTGTTCTTTTTTTGCTGTATGAAATCAATGCAGTCCATTAAGCTAGCAATTTTTGCAAAAAATGTTCGAACAGAATGTTTAATTTGCTTTGGGCTTGGATTTGCACGGTGTTACTGGTGTCACTGGTGCCACTGGTTTCCACAACACTGTATTTAGTGACGAACGCTGTTCACCGTCAAATTTCCTTTGCCAATTGACTCGGATCAACTTACTGTCGTTAATTTCGCCATGATACGTTAATGTAAACAATAAATTCACTGACTGAGTGCGTTCTACACATTTTTAAAAAAAAAAATGGCCAACTGAATAATGAATAATATGTGATGTGTTTTTGTGTACAATTTTCTGTTGATTCGCAAAATGTGATGTAGTGAAAATAATGTGTATATTCTACCTGTATGATTATTTTTCATGAAAAACAATTCTTAAAACAATCATTTACTTAGAAAACTTAATAAATATACTTACTTCATTGCAACAAAAAATATTACCGTGCTTGTTGCTTGAAGTAATCGTTTTCTTTTTTTTTTATTTTAAATTTTACCTTGTTATTTATTTTTATTTTTCTTTTCCTGCGCGAATTTATTTTTTATTAGTTAACTACTACTATTTTTTTTTTTAAATTTTAGTAGCACTATTTTTGTACGAAAAAAATAGACTGTTTTAAAAGAAAACTGACGTTAGAAGTTAATAATTAAGAAATATAAAAAAAATAGTTTGAAAATGTAAATGATAAAACAGTTGTGTGTGGCAGAAACAACATCAAATTTTGATGAAAAATGATTTACTCTTAATTAAATGAAAGTAAGTATATCGAATTTAATTATTAAATTTTAATATTATAAACAATTGCACTGTTTGTTAAGGTAAAATCCTGCGGGAACTTTTAACTAAGTATGATAAATGTAGCCTTCTGTGTGCCACAATTCAACAAAACTGGTCTAATCATTGTTGTGTAATTAAAATAGATTTGCTTTGTTGTTAAAAGAAACGTTTTCCGGGTATAAAACGCGTCTGTAACGTCTTAATTGCAGTTTAAAATGTTCTAATTAAGCGTTCAAGATTCAATACTTATATTAGCTTTACATGCCACAGCATCCTTATTTAGGCTTATTTTTAAAATATAGTAATAGATATAAATCGATTCAATAATATTGTCAATTATTGTCCGCCATGTTGAATTTCTTTTAATGTCATTAACCTAAATTATATTCTGGAACAAGGTGAATTAAACACTTCGTCAAAGTGTCGTTTGATTCACGTTGAGTGTCAAAATCGGTTTAGTAGTTTAGATTAGACTGCATAAGGCAATAAACTTCTGGTACTTGTTGCTGGTACGAAATGGTAATGTTAGCCGAAATAGCCGACGATTATAAAACTATAAACCGAATGGCCGTTAATTTCGTACTTTGATGATTTGTCTGCCGACGCGTCGCAAAAGTTTTAATATTTAACGGAAATAATTTTTTAAGCTTGACTTAAGAAGTAATTTCGCTGGAATTTAAGTACCTAAATAGTAATGTGAATGTTTTACAGATCCCCGACGCTTTTTTAAAATACATATGGTAAAGGTGTGTCAATTATAGCAGGGTGCAGAGAGCATTACAATAATTCAAAATTTATTCAACGCATATAGTGTGTATTTAAATTTCAGGCAAAATTTTTTCCTCTGTCAATTAAATTGTTTTTTAAGAGCTTCATTTTTTTCTGTTAAAAAATTTAATTGTGCTGACATATACCTACAGAATATTTTTCAATCTAGTGCTGTGGTATTTACTCTTTTGATAACTCCAAATCATAGATAAAATTTATCTCAGATTGTACACTAGCAATTCCTTTAAAAATAAGTACTTAAAAAAAATAATGAGCAGAAATCAGGTTGTAATTAGTTTTATAAAATCTCTTAATGCTTAGAAAAGAAGTTTCCAAAATTTTGCGTCGGTATGGGAAAATTATAAATACCAAACAAAATGTTTTGCAAGCAGAAAAATTAATATTACTGACAAATTAAACTGACAAAAATATTGAAATATTGTCACAATATTTGAACTACCGTCAATAATATTTCGTGTACGTGCAGTTTATTTAGATTTCAATATTTTCCCTGCAATTCGATCAGTTCAAACTGCATATCCTCGAAAACACTTTGCGAATCATAAAAAAAATGGATCAAAAAATAAATTATTTTTCACCACTATTAAGATCATGAGTCGTATTTTCAGAGACCGTGGACCGCACTTTGGGAACAACCGGTTAATATCAGCATTTAGTTTTGGATGGTCGCTAGGTAATAATTATGTTTGAACCTTACAGAGGCCTTAAAATTTTTCCTATTAAAGGATTATTCCATTGAGGGAAAATGACAGAATTTCACATTTTTCTCTCTCAACTAAAATTAAAATTTATTGAGGTAAAACTCATACCATCATTTACTTAAAAAATTAATTTTTGTTATTCCTAAAAAATATTACCTACTGAAATATTACTAAAAAAAATACTAAGTACTGTCGAAGTTGCAAAACGTAATGTTAGCCGAAGTTGCACAATCATAACACAATCGAATCTCAATATAACGAATATCAACGGGATTTGAAAAAATTCGTTATATCGAGTAATTTGGCGAAAATACTTTTTTATTGACATTTGTGTCACTGACCGAGATGGAAGCTTCAATTCGATTCGCTATATAGAGGTTTTTCGTTGATAAAATTCTGTACTTAGCTATAGGTATTATTCGGTATATAATACCTAGAATTATTTTCTCTGAGAGGACCATAAATTCGTTAAAAATTAAGGTTTTTAATATGCTTTATTGCTCTAACTTTAAGATCTATTTTACACTGACAATGAGTGTTATGTACCTATAGTTCAAGAGTATTTTTAAAAATTCGTTACACTGAAGTTCGTTATATTGACGTTCAACTGTACATATGTTTAATCGTAGCTATTTTTCTTTCTTCGATTTCTTCAAATTATTCGTACTTTATAATTCATTCGTCAATAATTCATATGATATGTTTACTGTCTTCAGCAAGTTGTAATTTGAAGAAATTGTAGCTTCGTAGCTACTAATGCCAGAACAATTCACATAATGGTGCCGCGGCTAAATAACTGTGGACAAAATAACCGAACGACAAAATTACCAAACGACAAAATAACCGAGCAACGAAATAAACATTGTTAATTATTCTTTTGAGTTAGGGTACATGCGGCTGTGATATGATTAAGATTTTTTTGCTCCCAATATATAAAAGATGACTAAATTGCAATAGACCTTAGATGTTGGTATTTAAACTATTGCATTTAAAAATGAACGTTAATGGGTGAAAACCATTGTATTTAAAAAGCTAAGCTTGGGAAACATTATTTTGAAAATCAAATAGTAGATGATATAAAAACTAGGTAGTAAGATTATAAGTTAGTTAGGTTAAGGTTATAAGTTTTTTTTCAAATTTTAGGTAGATGATATAAAAACTAGGTGGTGAGGTTAGTTAAGGTTACCTTTTGCCCGAAGGTTAGGTTAGTTTTGACAATATACTTAAATTTTTTATATAAAACTAGGTAGTGAGGTTAGTTAAGGTTACCCTTTACCCGAAGGTTAGGTTAGTTTTGACAATATACTTTGTGATTAAATATAACGCAAAACAAAAACATAAGTATTTACAAGATATTGCTATAGTTGTATCTTTGTAATTTAGATTTAATATTTTAACAAAATAATAAATAAATAAACTTTAAGGTTATTTTGTTGTTTGGTTATTTTGTCATTCGGTTATTTTGTCCACGGTTATTTTGTCGCGGAACCTCACATAATAGCACTAATTTGTTAAAAATGTCCCTGTCTGTGACACAGATATTGTAATTTATTTTATGTAAAATTTTGTTTGGCAATGTTGTCAGATTTGACGGTGATTATTCAAAACGAGATTTTTGCACATTTTACTAAAATCAGTAGCTATTGCAGATATATCAGGGTTTTACTAAAATTTCCTATCAGATGATTGTTCGGATCAAAGAATGTTCCCTAAATTTCTGCTATGTATTTATTTTTATTCTAACTTTCAACTGACATTCAATTTTTTTTTTTTTTTTTTTTGAATTCAAACGAACACTTCAACTGCAATTAAAATAAAAGCACTTTAAAAACAAGAATAAGACAACTTAGTCAGTTTTACATGATATTTAAAACAATGGTTTCTATAAAAATAACAATAATAATAATAATAATAAATAGGGGGTTTATTTCGTTTTACCCTTACACAAATATTTATTTTTTCCGCGTTTTGCATTTAAAATCGACAAAGAAACATATAAGAATGAAGTACCTATATATTATACATATATTTATATATACAAAACATACACTTATTAAGATATGCCGGAGTATGTATATTTTAGTTAGTTAGTGGTACGGTGGTACCCTGCAATATGTGTGCGCTGTGTGCGAGGGGTTATTATTACATATTTTTTTTTTACCTAATAACTCAATAACTCATTATTGGCTCTCGTAATTGAAAACAATAAAATCTGAATTGGTTCTATTTATTTTCATAAAAGCAGTCTCAATAAATATTTTGTATTATGAATTAGTCACTTGAAACAGTTGAAACAGTTTAATCCGCACGACCAACATTGTAAGTCTGTAACGCTGTAAGCTGTAACCCATGTAAACATAAACCAGATGTGCTTTAAGAGGTGAGAGAGGTGAAACAGGGTCTACTATTTAAAACAATTACGTATTTTTTATTAAAATTGATTGTTTATGTTGGGATTAAATTTCAGTGGCCAGGTGTTGATCTGTTTGCAAAACATTTACCTGAAATTTTTCTATCTAGGTAATTCACTTTTTTCTTCACTTTACTAACAAACTGAAACTTTAATGAATTTTTATTTGTAATAAATAATTTATTAACAATCAATAGAACACTCATATTTTGATGCTGTCAATTTGGTTTTGATTATTGGAACGTTGCTGCCAAAATGTTAAGACCAAATAATGTGGCGCACGTTTTGACATATGACAAATAAATTGATATGATGAAAAACCAATTTATGAACTTGTCACTCAATCTACCATCCATACATATTACCAGCTATTACAAAAGTACAAACATTTTACAAATACCAGAATAAGTATGCAGTGCAAACAGCGCTCTATATTATATGACACTTTTTGGGCGCACGGTAACGCGGTATATGCACGACGAGATAACTGTACATGTTCGATTGAATCATCTACCATCTACCCGTCTACCCATCTAGCCATCTAGCCATCTAGCCACTATTATGTCAGTGATGGCCTATTAACTGAGACGCGTGATCGATTCCATTTTACGGTGACAAACACTTTCCCCTCGATTATAACCTCAAAACATGTGTATTTAGCGACGGAAACGACATTTGTAATCCTAATCACAGTCAAAAACAGATATTTATGCCAAGTGTTATTTAAGGATTAAATGTCGTCACATTTCAAATCATTTATCCTTCTTATTGCCATGTCAAACAATATTAGTTTGTCATTAAATTTTAAGCATTTAAATCTAAATTACAAACGTAAAATTATATAGAATTTTGTCGAAGGATTGGCAAATCTCGCAAAATATTTAATCGAATTAATAAGTACCATTTTCAAGGATTATTTCCTTGATTAGTATCTATAGAATGAGGGATAAGGAATAGCTATTTTAAATCAAAAAATTAATATTTTTAAAAATTTACAGTGGTGTCATATGCAGCCTGTACATGATCAGTAATACGGTCATGTATTTAATGAGAATGACAAAAATAATGAATCATTATTTTTATAATATAAATTATAATATACGAATACTTCAGTATTATCAATACACCATCAGTAGTAATGTCAGTATTTCTAAATACTGACAGTATTACTGATCGTGTACAGGCAGCCATAGTCAGTAACATTTAAAAATAGTTCAATGTATTTTCTGGGACCAGAATTCTGGCTTTCTTTGTTACTGATTAATCCGGCCCTGTGTACGTACAGATACGATTTAGAATCCCAACGGAATTTCCTTAACACTATAAACATACCATCAATATAAAATCTTGTGAAATCACGAAAAGATTGTTTTAATAAAAAGAGATATGCGATTGAACGAGTATAAAGAGCTCTCTATTTAACATGGACAAGGGTGCACATAGCAACATTTTCGAAAAAGGGATTGAGAAATAGTCTTCGAAACACATTGAAAGAGAACAGTTAAAAATAGAGCAAGACAACAACATACATATAATATAATATAATATAATATACCTAGATATTATACCGGAGCATAAGTGGTGTGTTTTAAATGAAATTGTGCATTGAAGCACAAGTTTAATTATCTTTAACAAATATTTACATGGCTGTTTATGTTTGTTACCGCTCTGAATTTATAGCCATATTCTGCTACGAACTTGGACACTGACGCAAAAACGTCCCTACCACAACCACTTACCCACGTTCAAATCTAACAATGCTAACAACAATAGGTAATATTAATGATAGAACCGATTGAGAACATTCAATGGCACATTTCAACACTAATTATCAAGTAAAAATAATAATAAAAATAAATAAATAAATAACAATTATTGTTATTTATAAAAATAATATGCGAATGGTGAAGGGTTACATGTATGAAACGGAGAACAAGGGTGCTCAAAGTCAACTAAATTACATCTAGCATGCGTTGTGAATTGTCATACATGCTACCATGCTACCAAAATTTTCCGTTTGTGTGTAATTTGTATTATAATTATGTACATACATACTAATATATTAATTATTTATTACATAAAATATGTATTTTTCCGTCAATTTTTCAATTTGCAAATAATTTTGTTTAAAAAATACAAGAGCTTCTAAGATTAGAATTTTTATTTTTGGTAGGCCTGAATTTTTCTGTATTGCAAAACATGCAACTTATGTGTATAATTTTCCTCGAAGCTGTAAATTTTTTATTGCATAATTTTAAATTGAACAAAATTCAGTTTTAAGTAATATTTACAAGCTATTTCAGATAATCACAATCACTTAGGAAGGCCTATATATTACCAAACTTAGTTTAAGTATTTGGGCCCACAGATATATTAGGCCTGAGCAACATGATTATGATTATGGCGGTTTAGGCTCGAAATTCCTTTTCACTGCAGCCTGAATAAACCGAAATTGTTTATATTTCTAAAAGATGAATATAAAATTAGGATTATATATTAGCATGTACTATTATCTTCTATTTATTCTGGCACTGATTTCCTAATTCCTATAGCTATTGAGTATTTATCCAGCCATGGATTATCTTAAATGAGATTTGATCCTTTTCATAGTAAAAAAGTCTCGTTTAGTACAAGTTGTACTTACAGATATTACTGACAAAACTGAGAGCACACAAAGTTTCAGAACTCAGAAAAATGCTTGACTTGATCATTCTTTAAACACTTTTATTAATTTTTCTTATTTATTTATTTATTTATTTATTTTTTATTATAGGCCTAACGTAAAAGCCCCTATACCGCAACACTATTTTAAGATGTGTAATTAAACTGGCTTATAAAAATTGACAAATAAATTAAATACCCATTCTTTTTTCTTAATAAGCATGAAAGAAAGATTTTTTAATCAAATGAATATGTTTTTAAAAAAATACAACCCAAAAAATTTTTATTTATTAATGTTTTTCTTTTAGAAAATGTCGACATCTATATCCAAACAGAGAAATATTAATGACACTAGAAGTTGGGAACCGATATATAAACAGACGTGTAATATGAGTAATATGACACCTAGAGTGACATCTAGACGTCAAAGTAGGAAACAGAATGGTTTAAGTATCAGACGTAAATAAAGAATCAAAATACTGTATTCAACAAAAATTGTCTAATATAATTACAGATCAGACATTGTTATCAGAGGTTTCTTTCAGAAATAACTTCATTAATATATGTATAAATGTGAACACTGTTCGGACATATGATCGCGATCCGGTATAGGGGCTTTTACGTTACCTATAAATATTTTTCTACTTTAATATTCTCTACCTTCTACCAGATTAATCTACTAGATTTACGAAATTAATTAAGAAAACATTTTTTATTTTTTCCCACGCGTCTATTGTCAATAAACAAAATATTTTAACGCAGACGTTGTCAGGATGATAACATTAATAACGTTTAATAAAATTATATGTAGATATATAACATAATAATCAGGTAACCATAATTTATATAGGGGTTAAAATTAACCCTTACATATTTAACTATATTTCATACAACCGGAAAATAACCGGAAAAATATTAAGTATTTAATAATCATAATATAAATATATTATATATTAATTTTTCCTCCCCTGTTTTCGAATACAAATTGAAATTGTCATGTTTAAAATGATTTATAGTTAGTAAGCAGTAAGCAGTAAAAGTAGACATGTACTGGTACTGGTAGAGTGGTAGATAATATTCGTACCGGCAATATTACAAAATATACAAGTATGTAGGTATACGAGCGGTACGAGCAACCGTGCAACATTCATGTTGCACGGTTGCACTTTATACAAGCGCGGATACAGGGAGGTGATCATGACCTTTACGCCCATCAACACCTCGCTGAACAGCAATTACCTAATTTAAGTTTTGATCACTACATTAAATTTCTAAAATTTTGAATGATTTAAAAACCTATGAACGATGAAATTGGAAGCAAATACCAAAATTAGTTACAGGACTCGTAGAAAAAGGATTTGTTTTGAATCAGTCATATTATTAAATTGAATTTAGTCATTTGAATAGCAAGAATGAAAAGTTCACAGTCAGATTTAAATCACTTCAATAGCGCTTGCGCGTGATGAGCAAAATTAGTTTTGGTTTTGCAGTCTTGTCTTGGTCTTGCATTTTTTGTTGTTGAGAAAAATTGACTTAAATTTTCTAAGTTGATATGTATGCACTTACTGTTTGCATGAATGTTAAATTCTGTAAGTGGCTGAAAGCATTTTCCCTCCATTATAAAACTCATAAAATTCAGATGGGTATCTGTGTGCAGACTGTGCACAGTGGACACTTTTCGACAACTTAATTATGTAGGTACTTGAACACTCTTAACTTTTAGTAATGTAGTAACACTTATTTACTGGTAATGCGTAACAGCAAATGCAGGTGAGAGTTTTGTTGTAGTGAATAAGGTAATAACTAATGTAAGTAGTAAGTACCAACCACGTACCTATTAACAGACAACAGTGAACAGTGTTACGTAACGGTCGTTGATCAAATAATTTGCATATTTTTATGTGTGGGTGTAAAATGGACAGTACGATTATCGATGGTCACAAACGGTGTACGAAGTGTAACATTGCGTGAGACATGTGAATATTCCACGTTCACCCAAGATGACCATTCATAGATAACTTTGCCAGATTTATTACATTTTGTCTGTTTTGCCAAGGGTGCTGGGTGTTTCGATTTTAATACAATATAATACAAATACAACCCTTAAGTAATTAATATTTATTTAAAATTAAAAACAAAAAAAAAAAAAAAAATAAAATCACGACATAACGAACATATCACGATACATTTATGTAATGTTACCACCATTTACCACCAGCTCGCCAAGTATTCGTACTTTTTGGTGGTAAAATTGTCTACTTTCCACATAACACACAAATAACAAACACTTTATCGCGTTAGTTCGGCATCTCTCACATAAGTCATTTACTATACCGGGATACAAAATTACACTACTGCAATAAATTAAAGGAAAAAGAACAAAACAGTTTCCCAAATTCTTTACTGATTTTTGAAAGGCTGTATTTCAATGAAAAATGATCGTATGGAGATTTTAAGAAAGGATTTTGAAGCTTTCAGTTTGAAGTTTTGAGATTTTTTAGCAAAAAATTTTTTGGAGCAACAGTTATCGCACAATGGTAAAAAAGTAGCGTAAGACAAAAATGTTCAACTATTTTTTGTCTACGGACTTGGGACAATTTTTCTTAGTTAAACCAATAGATTGGTCAGTGGATTAATTTAGGTAATAAATAATTTATAATATTAATAATTTATATAAAGTCAAGTGAGAGTCTGTTCTATTAACTCTTTATCATAAAATTGATTAGTTGAAGATCAAATTAAAAATCAAAACACTACCACCTATCGAAATTATTTCGGAAAATTTGAAATATAGTTAATACACCCACTCATATATCGTAAGTATGTATAACATTAAAATTGTACATATATAAATATTAAAAATGTAGGTACCTAGGTATATGTAGAAATATCGACTGAATTTTCAAGAATTGCAAACAGAGGAAAATAACTGTTGATGGAACGAAGACGATGTTGACTGGTGGGGTTTGTTTGTGTTATTTTATTGTTCCTGGAGTGGGCGCACTTGAGCTCGTCTGCATCTGTTACCGTTAACTTGTATTTTCCTTCAAAATATGTATATCCGAGAGTCACAGTGTACAATGTACATGCATGTAGGTATAGTTACGTTACATTGATCGTATTTTAAACAGGATTATATTTAGAAATTTTTGCAGACAGCATCCTATTTAACCTATTTAACTATCAGTTGTGTTAACTACTGTCAAGTTGTATGAGATTTAGTGAGGTTGCGGTAGATTAAACCCAAGACCAGCAAATGGCTAGGCCACGGTCAAAGTATCTATTTTGAATACATACATATTTAAATCAATATTTGAGATTTGTTTTTGTTTTTCATATTATTTAGTTTTGTTTTATTCTTTTTTATGCTCTGTATCTTGTAGAAGCAAGAGAGGCCCGGTAAAAAGAAAATGTCTACGGCCTCAAAGTAGTGATGAGCAAATGCAAGACCAAGACCAAGACTTGGCAGTCTTGGTCTTGTTCTTGCATTAAGAATCTTGGTCTTGAGAGCAGTTTCAGTCTTGGTCTTGGTCTTGCAAAATGCAGTCTTGGTCTTGGTATTGCTAAAAAATCTTGCACTTTCCTGCATTTTTTTATTACTGAATTTTTTCCTTCTAAAATCAAAATTTTCTCTCTTTACGGTATTAATTAGGTATACTTTCAAACTATTTAAATAGTTTAGCAAGAGTCTTGCTTTTTTCTTGCTTTTGTCTTGGTCTTGCTCACTTGAGTCTTGGTCTTGGTCTTGGTCTTGGTCTTGCTCTTGGTATACATAGTCTTGGTCTTGCAAAAAATACAAGACCAAGACAAGACTGCAAGACCAAGACTAATTCTGCTCATCACTACCTCAAAGTGGGTTAATTCGTCCTGTCGACACTTTTTTAAGCATTAAAGAAATGTTTAAAAACAATTCTTTAACTCTTAATAGGTTTCTCATAGTCTGGAATCATTTCCGCTATTAAGTGGAATAACATTTGGTCGTGTAATATGAAATGTCGTTTCTCGACCAATTGGCCGACCATGTAATTCAGATAAATATCGACACTTTTTTAAGCATTAAAGAAATGTTTAAAAGCAACTCTTTAATTTTAAATAGAATTCTTGTAGCCTGGAATCATTTCTGCCATTAGTTGGAATAATATTAGGTCGTGTAAACGCAACTCAGATAAATATCGACACTTATTGTTAGAGCCGGATCATTGCATAGATAAATGAGACAAGACAAATGGCTAGGGTCTGGCATTTTGGAGGGTTCGATTAAATTGCCTATATTCTGAATACTTGAATCACAATTTGAAATTTTTTTTAGTTTTTCACATTATTTGGAGTGGAAAGGAGAAGCCGGGTAAGAAGAAAATGTCTAAGGTGCCAAAATTGGTTAATCCGTCTCTGCTAAACCATTTACCGAATACCGTTTCTTTGTTTAGTGTTCAACTCTGCCCAATGACTTTTTACAAATCAAATACTGTGTGTATTATATCAGTTCATATTTTAAAAATCTAATATTTCTATAAGTATGTGTACGTAGTAATGAAGTAATTCAGATTATTTTAGAGAATTGAAGGTACACATTTCATTTAAAAGATCATTAATTTGACGTCTGCGTTTGACATTCAATCAAATATATTTATAAGCATATTCTTTTAGATATTCTTTCAAAAATTTCTTTTAGATTTAAATAAATATATGGAGATAGATAAGAATTTGTAAATATGTAAACTGCTTGGTTGCTGGTAAAACAAATTTTGTTGTTCACTTTTGTAATATGCAAATATAATTTTCGAACACGGTTCTGTGTTCTGTCTGCCTTCAGCAACGTAAAAACTAAAGAATTTCGAAATTTCCATGGGTATCATTAAATAGATGATAATAATCGTTCTATTTGAAGGGATGCATATTGTCGTTTTCGAGAGTTCCATTGCGAACATGGTTTGAACTGACTTACCGTGTACAAAACACAATGCTCTGTGCGTTATATTTGATATTGCGGTTTCGATAGAAAGGCCGGAGGCGTTAGCTACTTTACAAATGATCTCAGACACGCACAGAGCTAATGCTCCATAGGTGGTACCAGCATGTTCATAGCTCTTTTCGAAACACTATAATATATAAGCACATAATACATAATATTATATAGGTATACTGCTACTTGCTTCAATTGCTCCCATACAGGTGGTATTCATTAACCTTCTTAATATACGTAGTGTTGAAATTTTTCAAAACAGTAATCCCTCATTTTTCGTGGTCTCACTAGCCATTATTTCGTTTTCCACGAGGTTTGTTTAACGAAATGTACATGAATAAAATGCAAACTGACCAACTTTTTCCCGATGACGAGCATTACTCGTACAATGGATGGGGATTAGTATTCAACATGTATGCTATCAATAAGTTATACTAATATTTGACAAACGTCTAGAGTCCGGTTAAAGTACCTATCTTGGAACGATTTGTAAATAAGATTTTTAGATGCACTATTCTTTGTGGGAGAGGACAGGGGCTGGTAAAAAGAAAATGTGTAGGAACCCAAAGTGGGTTAATCCTACCCGGGATATTTGTGTTGTGTAAATACGTAGATATAATATGTTACTAGGCAAGTTTAAATAAATAAATATGTATATATAAATGAAATACGGTTTCAATCGGGACCTTTTTGCAGAGCCTAGCCCCCGCAACAAGCCAACAATTACTGATACGGTTTTAAAAATTGAATTAGCTAAAACTTACATGTATTACGATAGTTGATAGTAGGTACTAACCGTACTAACTAACCACCTTCCACTCTAAAGTTTATAACGCTTTCATTGCAAGCACCACATTAAAGTACTTACCTAATACTAATACGTACATATGTAATATATTATTCATTTAAATTGTTTGATTAATACATTAAGATAATAGAACAATTTGATTTTTATAAGCACACAGCCATCAATTGTTAGTTACCAGTTTGTACAATAGGCGTCTCTCGTAACATCCGGCCACGTGGCCCCATATAAAACAGTGTCTGACTGGTTTGTTGTTTAACATAATATAATATAATAGGTATGTAGTACATATAATGTTCTACCTACGAGTATACTGGTAAATTTTGTAGGTACAATATGCAATAGCAGAATTTTTTCGTTCGTTACTCCTAAATGAAAAATAAACATTTAACTAAAACACATGAGTAGTGAGCACTGAGCACTGAGCAGACAAATCATTGCAGATTTTTTGTTAATTGCAATTTATGAGTCAATGAATTGTGATTTTGTAGGTACTTACGTAGGTATTATGTGAAACAAATAAATAAAAAAAAAAAAATAAAATAATATTAATAATAATAATAATATATACGTAGTAATGCTTAACGTTTAAAATAAAATAAACGAAGAAATTGAATACGCTGTGGCAGAAGGCAGGAGGCAGGAAGCGGAACGTTTGTTGGGCGTGTTCCCCATGTTTTGTGCTGTTGACGCAAATGTCTTAGACATATGTATGATGCTTTATGCGACGCTGCCACTCGTTATTTAACAATAATAAGAAGTAAACGCGGTAGCTTTATTTTACTATTCAAAAGCGCAGGAAAACAGCCGAAGAAAAGAATAGTAGCAATAGGTGGTACCTAGTACCTACGTTAACACTTGTAACTTGCAGCTCTCATTTCACGTGTCTGCATAATTTTAAATATTTTTCGTCAAATTACTGCACAGTCACAGTAAAATGTCTAAATGCTTTGCCTATTCCATAAACAACAAAAGGCTAGGAGCTGTAGTCTATCGTCTAGTACCAATATCCAATTACATACATATTCGCATATTGCATAATTAATAAAAAACTTGGCTACCTACTACAGTAGACTCTCGTTAATTCAAACCTACGATAATTCAAAACTCTCTATAATTCAAAGGTATCACGAGTTCCCTACAAAATCTCTTTATATTTCGAACTAAAACAATACATTTTTATACACTTGGTAATTCGAACAAAAAAAAATTATTGTTACGTAACAAAACGACGCGTTAATTCGAACTCATCGGCGTCAAACACTCGACAATTCAAAGTTGCAGAGAGAAAGAGACAGAAAGATTGTAAGTACATTTTGAGACAAATTCAAGTTCGTTCATCGCAAATGCTTAAAAAATTAAAATTGTAACCTGCGATAATTCGAACCTCTGTATAATTCGTAATATTTTAAGAGTCCCTCGAGTTTCGAATTAACGAGCGTCGACAGTATTTATAATAAATTACGACAGAAGCTTCCAATAATGCTAGATTTGTACAGTAGAGGAATAAAATTATTCGAAAATCTATGCCCTCACTTTAATTCCGCATTCGTCACGATTATAAAAAACAAAAAAAACAAAAAAAACAAAAAAACAAAAATAAAAAAAAAAATAAAAAACAAAAAAAAAAGAACAAAAAAAACTGTTCAATTTTTGTTGTGTGTTTATTTATAAAGAGATTGACTTTCTCGCTCGGTACGAAATTGTGTGACATTGCAGGGGAAAATCATTATTGGGAACTTGTACTGTATTGTAGTTATCCAAATCTTGAAAGTAACAACTAAAATATGTAATTAAATTATTATAATGAAACTAGTTTAACTGTAGTGACTTTATTATATAAAATATAATATTACGTTATTCGTAATTATTGTTGATTATCGCACAAAGGCACTGGCGCAGATGTTTTTTGAATAATTTAAGATTTTAAATCAAATAATAATAATATGTGTACGTATCACGTATGTATTATGTTTATTATATTCTTTCCTCCTGTAAGGAAAACGATTTTGTTCCGACATCCTGCGTCTAGCCAAACCACCTTCGTTTATTATTTGAATTTCCTTTTTAATGTGCACACATTTTATTGTGAAACTATTTGATCGAAATTTAAGACGTAATGTTTTTACATTGTCTGTCAAAGAGCACGTGCCTCATGCCATTCCATCCATACAGAATAGCTACTAACTAAGTAACGGTGCTAATTTTTTTTTTCTTTTTTTTTGGATTAAAGTAGATACCTCGTTAAATACACGGCATATACACACATCTAGAATAGAACACGGGCGTTGAAATATGTGTTTTAACGTTACCAAAATGATGGTGGAAACGCCGGTAAATGGTAGTATTTCACAGGTCAAATCAATTACACAAATTTAACGAAAAACAAGTACCAATACTGATTGTGTAAATTTTTTAAATAAGTATTTAAACATTTTTAATATTTTATTTAATTTTGAAGCACCATATAAGTATGTATATAAGAAAAGAAAAAAGTTAAGTATTTCCGTGAAATAATTTTGGATGTACCTATGATTTTACATGCCTCTCTGTTTATACTGTTTAATTATTTCACTCAATTTGACTTTAGGTTCATGTTACATACATATTACTACGATATTATTTATTTTGTATAATTATGTATGTTACGACTGTTACGAGTAGGTATACATAGAGGCACATATTAGTTTTAAAACATGATGTGAAATGTCTAATGTTAAATATACATATAGAAAAGAGCCATATCTGGCGTGCTGCGCATCGTACACATAAACATTATCATTGAGCTTTCACCCCCAAAATAAGTGATATATAGAGACACACCTAATCTATCGACCCTAAATTACATTGTATAAATACAAATATATGTACAAGTACTAGAACAGTTTACATGTATATTTTGTGATAATCCTGCAGTTTTAAACATTTTCCTACAGATTTGTTAATTAACTGATACAATATTTAGTAGCTAGAAGTTGCCTTAAAAACAATTCTACTTCCTATTTTTTTTTATTTTTTATTTATTAATAATAATTAAGTATTTTATTTGTGAATGAATATTATTAGGATCTTAAATAATAAATTATTATATTAAAATTTAGATAACTCTGAAAATTACAAAGTGTCGCTGATTAAAATTTGTTTTATTAACAACTATTAATATTATAAATGCGAAAGTGAGTTTGTTTGTCTTGCTTCACCCCTCAACAGTTTAACCAATCAACTAAAAACTTTGCAAAGAGATACCTTGAGAAACAGAGATGGTTATAGGCTACTTTACCCCGGAAAAATATTCAATTACATTGGAAAAATTCTCCGAAGAAATAGCATTTCGCATTTGTGACACAGTGTAAGTACATTACTCTCTATACGTATTAACATGACGTCATAATTGCAAACACCGCGGGTAAATGCTAGTCTTTAATAAAATCGTATCCTGGAGGATCGAATTGCAAAATCTACGGGGCTCGTGAGTGGGTGATGGTAGATACTTTGTAAAGTAAGACGTTGTGTCCGAAATCGGAGTCCGAATATGCTCTTGACGGTTCTGTGTAACATTTCCGCCATCTGGGACATATGTCTTCTTATATACATATACATACCTACTTAATTATTTTATTTTGAAAACAAATTCACTATTAATAAAAATAAAATATTATTGGATAATTTTTAAAATTACTGTACGATAAAAAAATGAAAACAGGGTGTTATTTTCGATTGATTTTCCGTTATTTCGATGTTTTATTTGAAATAACAATAAAAAGAAATAAAGATACAGGACGCAGGACGCAGGACGCAGGACGTGAACCCCTACTCTGTGCACAGACAGTTAAATAATAACAAACAATCAACAATCGTTTAAAAGAGAACCATAGCACGGATTGATATGGTTAAGTGATGCAACCCTAATAACAATAATTGGAAAGCGGTGAATCCCACACATATTAAGTGAGGGTGGCTGTCATATTGCTGTATTTGCTTTCTGAAAAGGGTTTATTTAATATCCGTTAGATTTCGCAACACAATTTTCACTGGATCAACACCTTTATACACCCACCGTGCTGTCTACCAAAATTTATTATTAATTGCTTTGTAAATGAAATGTACTAAAGCTACTAACTACGGCTACGGTATGTAGTCTACGTAATATGTAGACGCTAACAGTCAGTTAGGCCCCTGTTAATTGGTAATTGAAAAAATTTCAAGCATTTCGTTTACAGAAAATTGATAAAATAATTATGCTTCCATAGATACATAGGATAAGTATTAATTAGTATAATCGTATGATATTATTATGGGTGCATAGATCCGTAATATACTTGCTTACAAAATAATTGTATACAGTATTATATAGCTAAGTATTGCAATTTAAATTAGTAGCAACTTAGCAAGGTAGTAACCATTAAGTTCAAGTCAATCATTACACCAAATGATTGATGTACTATTTATTCGATATACTTATAGTATACATATATGCATATATTGAAGTGGTTTTATTTCAATTAAAGGAGGTTCCTGATGCCCGTATCTATTATAAAATAAACAAGTAATATATTGCTTTAAGCTAATTTACACATTAGAAAAAGAATATGCAATCAAAAAAAAAAAAAACAATACGAATACAAAATATATATTATTGGGTATATTGGTATTATTGTATTATATAAATGTACATAACCACATAACATATTATACATATGTATGTATGTATGTACTTTTCTAGTGTTTTACTACAGAACGGAAATGAAAATATTAATATGTTCACTTAAGTGCAATTTAATTGATAAAGTCAGTACAATTAAATTTATTTTCCCTTGTTACAGACTTTTCTTTCTGATCTGGCCAACTTAAATAATGATTCATCAAATATCATCGAATATGGCATCAAAAATTGACACAGCTACGTCTACTACGATCACATCAAACAACGCGTCAATTGACAAGAAAATACCGCTGAGTGCTGCGCCGTCAACACGAGCATTAAAATTTTCAATTGCCAAAATCATGGAACCAGACGACAATCCAAATGAGAAAGTGAATAGCGAGAAAGCTAACGACACACCAACGCCAACAACACCACAAATTTCGATCCACCCGTACAGTTCCGCGCAACAAATCGACTCGGCATTCAAAAAGTATGTGCCATCGATGTTTCGACATCAAGACATTTTTTACCAATATCCACTCCTGTACTATCATCCAAGTCAACTGATGTGTGTGGCTGCAGCCGCTGCTGTCGCCAATTACTCGTCTCTGCCCCACCAACCCGCCACCGCCAACCCACCAACTCAAGTTGATAGCAAACCGACCATTGCAACCGACAACAATACAAGTCCGTTAATGCCATCTCATTTAGAGCAACCGGCATCCATTACCTGTAAAATAGCACCAAATACGTCGTCCTCATCACGTTTACCATCGGACGGGGAACCACCAAACAGTTCACCATCGGCGAGTGTCAACATCGGAGGAGCATCAGTCACCACAACCTCAATCAATTCCACGCCAGCAAAACAAAAAAATTTTGCTTGCAGTGAATGTGGCAAAGTATTCAATGCACACTATAACCTCACAAGACACATGCCCGTGCACACAGGCGCTCGACCGTTTATTTGCAAAATTTGTGGCAAAGGATTTCGGCAGGCGTCAACGTTGTGTCGACATAAAATAATCCATACGGCGGAGAAACCGCACAAATGCCACACGTGTGGCAAAGCGTTCAACAGATCGTCCACACTAAACACACATACACGCATTCATGCCGGCTACAAACCGTTTATCTGTGAATACTGTGGCAAAGGTTTCCACCAAAAAGGCAACTACAAAAATCACAGACTCACCCATAGCAGTGAAAAAGCTTACAAATGTTCCGTATGTTCCAAAGCATTCCATCAAATTTACAATTTAACATTTCACATGCACACACACAATGAGAAAAAACCTTTTACATGCAAGGTTTGTGGAAAGGGATTTTGTCGAAATTTTGACTTGAAAAAACACATGCGTAAGTTACATGAATCTGTTGTAGGGTCTAGTTCAAATGATTATCAGAGTTTGATTGCATCGTCCACTTCCACAAACGTTGCATCGGCATTTAGCATTGCTCGAACAACAATTGCCGAAAATGCGCAACCTTTACCGTTTATAAATCCTTTTTTATTGCCATCACAACATCCACAAGAACCACAAACGCGAATAAGTCATTCGGCGTTTACGTCAAAAATTTTGTGACACTCGCATTATCAGCAACATTCCATTTGTCGAATTAGCAACAATAACGCATATCTGCAATAAAATAGATCAGATAACACATTTATTTCGTCAAAATTTCAATTTTTATTTGCCAAAATTTAGCCACTGATTTTATATATATGTATGTATTTATTTTTGTATTGTTCAAGTTGCACAACACTTCAGGCACAAAAATCTTCATTGAAATTGAATAAAGCGCTCTTTAGATAAGTTTATTGAAATTGTTATAACAGAAACAGATATAAATAAGTACGGTGAACGGTGACCATACATCCTTTTTTTCTTTTTTCAAAAAATTACAACAGACTGTCCTTTATTTTTCTTTTAGTCCTCTCTTTGTTCTGTTTTAGCCCGTCCCAATTTTTTTCAAATTCATCTAAAACGTAAATAAATCGATTATACTATGTGTATTGTTTTTAGTTTGTTCTTTTAGACTTGTCAACTTACCCGTTAGTGAAATTTATGCACACGACACAAAATTTAATTTTTTTCAACAAGATTTACATTTTTTCAACATTTTTCTTAATCAAACCCACTCAATTTTCATTTTAAATTATAAACATCATTACATTACGCTCTCAAAACAGTCAAAACGATTTCTTTGTTCAAAGATTAAAAATTTATTTAATATTTTTATTATCTTTGAATAAAAAAAAATATTTTTTATAGTTTGAAGGAATATTTCTTTGAATACTGAAACAAAATAAGGTAAAAGACCCGGTAATTGACCCTGGCCCAGTTTCTGAACTTTTCAACTTTGTTATAAATTAATAAAAAAACTATATTTTAAATAAGAAAAAAAATAAATTCTTAATTTAAAGTAATCTATTCTGTGTCTAATGAACAGCAATTTAAAAAGTTTAGAATATATTAACTAAATAAAAAAAAATTTTTAAGTTTAAAATGTGTGTAAACACTATTTTTTTGGTAGTTTCTTAACAGTTTATGTTACAAAGTACTCATTTTGATCTGTGCAATATTCATCAGGTAAGTATGAAAACTTAATTAAAAATATATGAGCAGGTTAATATTTGTTTAAAATTTATTTTAAAATATTTATAAAATACCTTAGAATGATTTTTATTATTGAAATATGAGGGTCAATTACTAGGCTCACTTCTAAAGTGGTATGGCCCAGTTAAATTCTAACCAGTTTTTGTTAGTTATTTTGTCATTTATAGTTATCTTTGATTAGTTTTTGTATTTTTCATAACGTATATAACATTAAACATTCATTTTTATCAATAAAAAATTATTTATAAATTAAATTTTAAAAAACTGTATTTTTAAATTTAAGAATCAGAAACTAGGCCACTGTCAGGGTCAGAAACTGTCACATGAGAAATTTTGAGAGTCAGAAACTGGGTCCTTTTTGCGAATTTTTAAAACATTAATTTAAATTATTAATTCAATTCAAATAATTATTTTACTTGTATGACTTTATTTTGAAAGCCATAAACTAGTTGATAAAATTATTAATTGTCTCTTAAGTTTAAACTTATATTTATTACTGTCGTTTAACCTCAGCCGTCACTCTTAAAAGGTCAGAAACTAGGCCCGTTACCTTATACACAAGAAAATATTTCTTTAAATCAAGAAATATTCTTTTTGATTCAAAGAAAAAAAGTCAAAGTTTTTCCATCTCTAAATAAAAAAAATCGTTTTGAGAGTGTATTTTAATATTACATTAATCTTATATATGTAGGTACATATCTAAAACCTTATCTAGAATTCGTGGAGAATCGAATCGACACCCTTTCGACAGAATCGGATTCACTAATCCGACTGCTCGCCCAATACTGACACCACTGACACCAACCACAAGGCACAGATCCAGCCAATCAAAATTTTTGTACTTAAGTAACACGTCACATAATATACATATTTATTAGGGACAGACGTATGATGAAATTTACAGCAATACGGGTAGTGTAAGTGATTTATACCGGAAGTGCAAAGGTAGATTTGTTTACATATTTTGCGACGCATTGTTAGTACAGCAACAAATATAATACATACATAGGAAACTCCCATTACGCAATCCACTGGTACCAAATTGCTAAATGAGAAAGTCAAAGATCACGGGCGTCAATGTTTCTGATTTATATATTTGTATGATTTACTGTTACAAACTATTACTTAGACACTAACACATTCAAATATATTTGCTTTAAAACACGGAGGGGTGCCATTATACACATCTTGTGTGCGACGGGAGCGTGCGATATGGGAGTTTGCTATGTACCTATACACGTATTTTCAGATAAGGTAAATGAAAAATTTAAAATGCCACTTCCTCTTCATCGAGAATATCCTTATTTTCCATAGGTATTTTCCGGTCACCATAGGTATATGATGTATAGATACAATTTAATAAGTACAGTGGCGCAACAACGAAACACAAACGAAGTAGCTATAAATTTTTTTGGCAAGCTTTAACGACATGCATAATAATTATCGTTTTGTTATTTTAACCCATTCACGTAGGTACGAAACTACATAAATTCGTAACTAATCAATCTATCGTTTAAACAATTCTGCTAACTTACCTATTATGTATTTATTTTTTATGTTAGACTGATCTATTTTTTAAATTATTGTATTGATAAGTATTATTAAATTGTAACTAGATGTATGTCAGATTTGCTTGAATGGGTTAATTTACACTAGTGTGTATGTATGTATGTATGTATGTATGTATGTATATAAATCTATAAATACCGAATGTTCAAAGTTAGATGAAGCACTAGGTATTTGTTACATATGACCTTGAACACATATAGTTAATATGTATGTTTTTGTGTGCAATACTTGTGTATTATAAAGAAAAAAGAATATTGTTATTTTATATAACAATAATATTATATATTGTTAATTAATTAATTATTTAATTAATTAATCAATTAATTAAAACATTTTATTATCTAGTAATTACTTTTTATAAATGGGGATCAATATAAATGAAACTGGTGTATATTTTACTTATAAAGTATGGTAGTTTCGATTCGAAACAGATTATTAAAAAATAATTGCTAAGATAATGTATAATTTAAAAAAATCAAAAATATTGTAAAATTGTAAAGATTCTTGTAAATAAAATAATATAAAACGCAGCTTTCACAGCACGTCGCGTCGATTAAAATAAAAAATAAATGTTTTATTTATACATTACTTATACATTATTATTATTTCGGGATAATTGGAATACTTGGGATAATTGGGAAACATGCACCGAATCGGGGTTATAAACTACTGAACAACAATTGCCGACTTTACGTCTTACGACTCACAGAAAATAAAAGATGTCACCACTCACTAATAGCTAATCAACGATAATTTAAACTATTTCAGCTAAAAATATTGTTTGGCAAAACTATAGGAAGAATGTTTAGTTCAAATTACAAACAGTGCGGATTAGTTAATACCTATGATAATTACAATTGAACCAGTACAGATGTACAATTTCCATAAAACGATTTCGTTGCAGAATTAAAATAGTTAATGACGATAATGTGATTACATTGGTTCAGTTTGCGACAAAAAAATTTATTGCACATGTAATCTGGATATACCTAATGTGTGGCTCTGTGTTAATCGGATTTAAAATCTTACAAACACAATCATTTTTTTGCTAGACAAGATCGAAATAAAAGAATTAGAGCTACGTACAAAAAAAAAATTACTTATTTCCTTCTGAGTAAGTTTACTTACACTTGTAAAATGTAAGCAGATAAAAGAATTGAACATTTTCAGGGCCTTACATCCTCACATGTCAAAAACTATTTAATTCTTGTACCTATAATATGTATGTGTATATATGTATATAGTATAGGTATATACATATTCACACACGCATTCCATTCACTAAACATACTTTTTTCAACATAATTTTAGACAGACTAAGAGCTCGAGTGTCCATTTCGATATCTGGCTGAATAATATCCATTCAAAAAAGACCTGATATTTGTTCAAAATTATTTTTAAAAAGAATTTGAAATTCTTTGAATGAAATGTTCGATAGCTCTTAGACTAATATGTTATATGTATGTTGTTAATGATCTCAACACTGTTCCGAAGCTATAATATTGAACCAAGTATGTATACGGAATAATATATATACATACTACATGTACATAAATATACACAATTTATTGTACATTGTACACATTCATGTACATATATAAAGATCATAATAATATGTAATTCTTCGCACCCTAAAAATTATAGTAACTGTAGGTACAGCAAAGCTGCTTACATTTCCTCTTTTCCTTTCTTTTATTGTATCTGTCTCGGCTGAAAATGTATTGCGAACCAAATTTTTAACGTTTCAATGTCAGTTCGACGTTTTACTTCTATTCCATAATAAATTAACACTTTGACGGTCACTGACATCATAACACGTCAAATGAAATATTACTAACTAAGACATCACGTCGTAAGACGTCAACAGTTCCATATAATGTAAATTGTATTAGCTAGGGTTTCCGATCTCGATTCGATTTTATCGAAAATCGATTTTCGGAGAGCCGATCTTCGATTTTTCGAATCGATTCTTTGGAGAGTAAATCGATACAGAGATCGTGAAAAATTTACAGGATCGGAGATCGGTCTTTTCGAATTTAAATTAGGATATTTTTAGTAAAAATATGATATTTTTTCAAAATTATTGTAAAATATATTTTAACTATTTATGTTGTCAAATAATTTTACCACTTTTATGATTCATTTATAGAAAATTGAGTCAAATTTGGAATTATGTGACACTTTTAGCGCAAACTGGAAACCATTTTATTCATATTAAATTCAGCAGTTCACCTTCAAAGAAAATTAAAAACTGATTTGTGATGACCCAATAAGAAACTTCATTAAAACTTTTATATATCTTTTATTTTTTGCAAGTACAAAAATTGAATCGATTTTCGTCAGATCGATCTTTTGTAAGTCGATTTTCTCCTGCATCGATTTTTGGTTTGACGATTCGAATCGATCCACAAGATCGATTTTTTGGCCAGAGATCGGAAACCCTAGTATTAGCTGTCAAAATAGTGTACCAGTTGAGCTTTTTGTCATTATGGGGTATGACTGTCATGGTGTTAATTAATATTAGACATATATAACAATATCGACAACACTTCCAAACTCAAGAACTTTACTCTACAGACTCAATAGTAGGTACATTTAAGTACATCGAAACTTTCGCTATTTAAGAATCAGTCACTTTCTATTACTTAACTAGTTAGACCTCTTAAAAATAACTAGCATTTGCCAGTCTATTTCACAAATACATCGATTATGTATTTTGGTTGATATTCGCAGCATAAAACTAACAATTTTTATTTAATTTCAAAATATATTTAGAACAATGGAAATATAAACGAAGGCTTCTTCTTTGTGTTCAAAATTTTTCATATATTTGAAGTTTAGTTTTTAAATTTTTACTATAAATGGAAATTTTTAAAAATTTAGAGGGGGGGGGATCAAACAATAAAAATTACCCCTCTGGTTACAGTTTTGAATACGGACTTTGAGTCGTCAAAATGCTGATATCTTCTCAATCAATTATCATAATATCAAAATACGATATTTGTATTATTAACTGAAGTTAATAAAACAAATTTTGCACGACATGGACCATAATATTATTGCGTGAATTTTCAAATTAATTCAAATACTCACTCATTGAGTGATAGTGAGTATTTGTTTGGTGCAAATATGTATGTAGCTATTACGGCAATCACCATCATGCAAGCTACTTATGTTTGTTTAATTCTCCGTTAATACTACGACATCGATACTTGAAAATGCCAATTAGTTCTACGCTGATACCTTTATTTAAAAGCTCACAACACCTGAACACCTGAACACCTTCACACACGGTGAAAATGATCGTAACCCCTCTCAGTGCCCTCAGTCCTCACCAATCACCAATTCTCACTGCTAATGTAGTAATGATACCACGAAAAACGTGTGAATAATTTACGTATATGTACATGTAAAATGTATGAAATTTAATATTGAAGCAGTTGCTTCAATTCAAGTTCATTTCGTATGAATAAATCGCCACCTATGACACTATATGTGTGTCGTTAACATCACTAACGTCGCTGCCATTACGTCACCTAATAATATCTCTACAGTCTACACACAACCAAATAAAATACGTATAGAAAATATTTTTTATCAAGCACCTATTTATTATTAATACATGCGAACAATGTAATAATGCCGCAGTATCAATGTGTACATCGAAATAAAAGTACATACCGTAAAACGACAATACTTTAACATTAAGGGCAACAAAGTGTCAAAATACGGTTTCAACATGTAGGGTTGTCTAAATTAAGATATCTATATTGGATTTTCTAATTATAACTTAAACTTATTCATATAAATAACGTAAAAGCCCCTATACCGGAACGCGTTCAATACTCAAACAGTTTTAATATTTATCGGTTTTTTTTCAGAAATAACTTCATTAATATAGGTAAAATATCAAAACTGTTCGAGTGTTGAACGCATTCGGGTGTAGGGGCTTTTACCCTATATAGTTTTTAATTGTTATTAATACAAAACCGTAATTGGTCAATTCAAAGTTCAAACCATAAATGACTAGTTTTACCCCCAGAAAGACCAAACTTCTTCTGATGAAGACGTTCCTCTAAATGATTTGGTCCGTACTTTGTCAAAGAAACCCCACACTTGAGGTTACTTTGACATTTAAAATATATATATATATATATATATATATATATATATATATATATATATATATATATATATATATATATATAAATATATATATATATATATATATATATATATATATATATATATATATATATATATATATATATATATATATATATATATATTTTAAATGTCAAAGTAACCTCAAGTGTGGGGTTTCTTTGACAAAGTACGGACCAAATCATTTAGAGGAACGTCTTCATCAGAAGAAGTTTGGTCTTTCTGGGGGTAAAACTAGTCATTTATGGTAGTCAAACTAGTCATACATATATATATATATATATATATATATATATATATATATATATATATATATATATATATATAATATATATAAAATTGTTGGGGGAGCAAAAAAAAAGTTGAAATTTTGGATGTTAAAAAAAAGTTACCAACAAAAGACGTCAGAAACATGTTCAAAGTAGTGCCATTTTACGGTACATATCTATTTACAATAATTTTTCTTTCTTGTTTGTCAATACGTTCACAACTTCCGACTCCAAAAGTTCTAAAACTGGTTACAATATAATTTTCTCTACAAAAAGGTTCTTTATTTTGATTTTATTATAAAATTATCCTCGAACAGAATCGGTGCAATTCCTTTTTATACTTTGTTGTTGTTTTTTTTTTCCTTTCGTTTATCGAACCACTTACTAAACTTCCTGTAGAACTTATTAAATAAAAAATAAAAATAAATAATAATAATGGTGAATTTTTAAAAATGCGTGATCATTGATCGGTTATTGGTTAAAATATGTTCGTTTCGCTTGTAAATAAATAAATGTAAGCACTAAGAAGCGTCCACGGTTACTTTATCATTCGACATTCATTTTTTGTTGCCGTAATGCCGTTGTTGCTTGGATGGGTGCCGATGGCAAACATAGATAATCCCCGTTTAAGTAGAAGACCCCAATTTATGTAAGTGTATTTAATGCCAAAATATATTGTTCAGTGCACAAATCCTGTAGAATCATTGAACTGTAAATATTTCTATATTTATTTATTTACAAGACAAACTAACATAACGTAATGAATAGATAAGAGGTATTTGAAAATTTTATTTTTATGGCATTTCCTTTATTTTACTATTACTTACTATAGTTAGCCCTTGGCACTAGTACAGTGGCTTCAATTTTAAATGTTTCTTTCATTTTATCGTGGTATACTAACATTTTTCAGTTTTGTAGGAATCATAAATAGGTAAGGAAATTGGAAATGAATTGTAAATTTTCCAAGTTTCTCTTTTCATTTTTACCAAATTTTCGCACGTAAGACCACTAGAAAAAACGCTTCTGTCGAATCAGTCATATTTATTAAAGGAATTCGGTCACATTCAAATTACCTACCTTAACTGAACCAATCGCCCTAATTCAAATCACTTCAATAACGCCTGATTTGAGAAAAGGGACATTTTTTAATTTGATGAGTTTACTAAAATTTTTCAATTTCGTAAAAACCGTCAATAAAATGAAAGAATAATGAAACTGGAAGAGAATTATTGATGTTAAAAACATTAATAAAACCTTTAAAAAAAATATGACCCCTCTTAATTTGAGAGTTTGATTCGTCTCTGAACATTACATAGATATTAGGATGACTTAAGTACATACAAAAGTAAAGGAAGTTTACATACTCAATAAATTGTACAAATATACAAATATTTCTATTCAACTGAAAACATTTTAAAAAATTTCAATTGATCTGTTTTAGTAAATAAACCCAAATTGTCGAATCCGTTTTTTTACGTATTCATTGTCAATATTTTATGTGGTATGTATCTACAATAAAATTGCACAATACACCAGCATAGCAATCACTGTTAATAATATTATCAAATTATCAATAAAAAAAATTCAAAGTTAAATAGTTGAACATAAACTTACAATTATGTAATCACTAATTTGATGCTTTGAAATGGGAAAAAATGCGAAACAGATGGCTGCTAGAATGCTGACCAATTAATAAGAAACTTGTTTAAGAAATTTATTATGTTCAACAGTGGTTATACATACTCACCAAATATTTATTTCCAAATCAGTGATTCCTTAAAGACTTTAAAATATGATTGTTGTGAAATATAATGGGCATTCATGCAAAACAAATTTTTATATATTTAGGTATTTTGACATTAGCGCAACCAAAAATGAAACAAATGGGCATTAATTTGATCGTCTGAAAAAAAAAATTAAATAATGTCACAACTTTATTTTATCAGATGATAATTACCGTGAATAACGCAAATAATTTCTTAAAATATAACCCTGAGTTATTACCCAGGTAATAATGTTTTATAAATTTTAAATTTCAAAAAAAAGTATATTATTATAGGTATCTATATAATATGTAATAGTTAAACTTGTGCCTTGTATATGCGAAATAACTGGCTGCGCCACTGGTTATAATATGTACATTGTTACTAGTGTACTATGACGTAACTGTACGTAACTATGTATTACGTGCTACATAGATGGAGCTACTTGTATACATAATATGTATATATGTAATTGGTTAATTTGAGTTTTAATTTTAAATTTGAATGTCCTGCGACCGATCTGAAAAGGTATTTTAAATTGAATATAGATGATCATGTTTGTTAATCATTTTAAAACATTTAAAACGTCTGCTCTGTCGATACTTATCAAGTATCTAAGTACAAGATGATTAGAGAAAGATAATTGGTATTGTATTAAGTGCTTGAACTGACGTAAAACGCTATCAATTCCAAAAGTGGAAAAATAGTGAAAAATCGTTATTGAAAATTTTTGATGGTATATGCAAAATAAAAAAGGGCGCACCGGCCATTATTTGATGTGAAGTATGTATTTCCTTGCATCCATTAACATAATGACTTGCCGATAACGATCGCGACCATCACCAGAATGAGTTTGAACATTCTGAACACCCTGAACTGGTTTCTATATTATGCTTTCACAATCTTTGATCTGGCGATATGTTGAGCACGTAAATCAGATAACTTTCTGTTGCACTGAAAATTCCCTCGCTGCTACAAAGTGATCGTATCACACTCTACTAATACAAAGTGGATTATATTATTATCACGCTTTCATTTTGTTAATAACTACATAATATGTACATCATATAGTACATACCTATATGTACTAACGGTGTCAACGGTACATCACCCCCCCCCACACACACACACACACCCTAACCGTAACCCTACTACTACTAGGTATTACTAACACCTTGACGGTCATTGACGTCATAAGACGTCAAATGATACGGTCATTGACGTCATAAGACGTCAAATGATACCTGACTAACTCATACAGTACGTCGCAGGACGTGAACAATTCCATGTCAAGATAGTGTACCAATGGGGCGTTTTGTCATGTGGCGTAGGTTGATATTAGTGAGTAACATTAGCATTACTAGGACGTTGATAGGATACGTATTGTTAATTCGTTATGCGGTTATGCTCAACCTATGTTAGTATGCGATCACAAAATCAACTTGTCATTTTCTTTATTATAATCATATTTTTACATATTTTTCAATGTCTACAGTTGCCTTGCTGATGACGATGACGATGACGATAACTTGACTACACCACCGCGGTTCTATACCAATTTATCATTTGTATAAAATTTCCAAAACAATTTTTGAATAAAATTTTCAACAGCTCTTGGACTACATTTTCCTGAACAGGCGTACATAACTGTACGTACATACAAAAATATAAGTACTATATCCTGATTGAACCGTTCATTCCAGCTGGAAAATTAATACAAGTAGTTACAATAATTTTATTTATAAAATTATAAAATACGAAATATGATAACGACAGGTACCGATAATTTACCCCTTTCCAATCTTTTTTTTGCTAAGGTGTTGCCACCAGGTCTGAATTAAATCTAATCTGACATACATCCATCTCACTTCGACACTAACATGCCACCTATCCTTCAATATTGAAAATTATTGATTTGGAATTATTAAATATCAATAAAATTATAAAGTGCCATCTATTAAATATCAAAATAAAATGTTTCTATTTTACAGAATTCTAAATACAGAAGAAATTGATTTGCATAAATATAATTACTATATAATTATTTAATCAAAATTTATATTTCTCATGTTTACACAAAAAAAAAAAAAATCATACGATTATATAACGTGTGTACAACATGCAATCTAATGGCTAAACATAGGTCGGCAATATAGATTCTACGGAATAATAAAACTAATAAAGGAAAGAAAACGATCAAAACGACGTAGGACGTGTTCCGACAAAGGATAGGAACGGGAAAAAGACAATGTCGGAACAGGTCCGACACAAGATTGGAAAAGATTACTACATATGTACATAACTACATATTTAGATTTACACATTTATTGACGGAAGTTGAGAAATTTAGGCTGTCTACACAATCAGTGAAATAAGGAATAAGAAATACCTACAAATTTATATCTATAACCAGTTAAGTTAAAGTTTCATTCAACATCACTAGATGGCATACTCCTTATTTCATTAAAGTTCCATTCAACGTCACTAGATGACATACTTCTTATTCCTTATTTCATTGATTGTGTAGACAGCACTACACTTCGTACGGCAATTTTATGTAATATACGCTTTCAATATCGCCGTTGGTAAATCAGATACCTTTTTATCGACTTACCCTTGGTTGCCAGAAGATGCGTAGCAATCATTTGTGTGTATGTACGGTATGTATGTACGTATTTTCAATTTCCAGTGCTATGACATGTAAACAGACGGCACACTACGGCCATCTGTTGGTAATATTGAATAGGATGAAGGTTAAAAGAGAAAGTAAATCTAGATAAAATACTCACATTTATTATGATATTAAACAGATAAGTATGTATGTACGTACATTCGAAAGCATCTTATATTATCCAAAATGACCAAATGGGACAAAACAAATTCAAAATTCAAATTTATTGAACGTGCTGAATTGAATTTATACAAACATGTTTTACAACAATATTTCAACAGCCACATATGTAGTCATATACAGACGACAGCGGACAGCCACGTTGCAAAATAATTCAAAGTCACAAATATAATATTTCATTCATAAAAAAAATATATAATTATCTATTAACAAAAATAATTTTGGCACTATTAAAATACAATAATGAATCTGCTGAATTGGTATGATGCTGTTAAGCCGTTATAACGTTATTACGAAAATTTCGTTGTTCGTTAGTTACGTTCGAAATAATAACTGAGCCGTGCAGTGGCGATCAATCCACTCAATAATATCGTAATATCCTAAATAAATATAATATTAATCGATTAACAAACAGAAACAGATAAATAAAAATACAAATAAATATTTTACGATACAACTACAATGACATGTCAATTTGAGTGACCATTTGTGATTTACTGATTTCATTGAAAGTAGCTAGCGATATGATAATACTCGTTACTCATTACTCATTACTCAATACTCATTACTGATTAGTTATTATACTGGATAGTGATAATTTTTTTTTTTTTTTTAATAAATATTTTTATAAAGCAATCGTCTAACAGTCACTGCGTTATGGTAACTACTACAAAATCAATTATGTATCTTTACAACAGTTTATATGATAATGTCATTATGTATACAATTGATACAATACAATACAATATACATTTATTTATCTCATTGTCAGTACCTGAGTTGGCGACATATTAGCGTTTTTTACAGTTTTACTGTACAGATTGTGCGGTGGTCGCGCGCGTGCCTACCAGCCCCCCCCCCTCCCCGCCCCATCAGTTACTCCAAACATGTATCAGCAATTAATACTGATTAAGTCAGCGCTATTAAAAATACGAATATGACTAGACAAAGTTATAATTATACTAATTAATTCATTATCTTTTAAATATTTATTATAATACATCGCGTTTCGCATTTCGCGTTTTGCGTTTCGTGTTTCGTGTTGCGTGTCCCATATTCGACTAGGTCCATGTAATTGTCTGATGTGATGTTGTTCAGTCGGCCAACATCACATCAGACACAAATGTTACTATAGACGTTCGCAAAATTGGCAAAAAGTATAGTTATTCGGGTAGCATGTGCACGAAACTGATCGGAAACATTCCACGTCGAGCTGGGTCCGTCTCGACCACACCCTCCATCCAATTCTCGTCGTCCGTGTGCTCGTTCAGCACCAGGATCACCTCACCCTCATGGAACGACAGCTCGTCGTCGTTGTCCGCCTCGCAATCGTACAGCGCCCGACATCGACGTATTGGCTCCGATTTGCGGACACCGCCGCTCGCCCAGTTTGACTCCTGTTGTTGTTTCAACATGGACGCCGCCACTGATCTCGAAACCGATGACTCGGTGCCGGCGGAACACGGGGCTCCAGGCTGTATACAACAGACACACGGCTATACCAATCAACAACAACACAAACTCAAATCAACGCACAAAAAAAAAAAAAAAAAAAATCAAACAAAACCAATAATTCTTAGTTCTAATATGGCAAAATTAAATCCGGTTATAAATAAAAAGAAAAAAAATTATAGGAAAGAAATAAATTTAGGTATGTATTAGAAATTAATCGAGGACAATCGGGGCAATTGTGGCAATGGTCATCATGCTTTAAACAACGGCTCAAACAACTGAACTATGTAACAGTAAGACATAAAATGATCATTACAAACTTACAAAGGATTTCACATTTTTTTATAATGAGAGTTAAGTTAAATTTCATGCAAATATTTTGAAAATTTTGAATTTGTTTACCAAGGACGTTAGACTTATATCGGATTGTTCGGCATAATTCTGTAGGCGCGACTGTTGCTTTCTCTGAAATGTATTTTTGAGTGTTTTGGCTTTTGACTTACTAGTATTTCATCATTTCATCAATACTAACTTTACTAGCACATACCACATACAAATTTGAGAATTGATTAAAAAAATTTGCGATTTTTAACGTCGCACCGTCACAATACGAAACATTAAGAATTATCGGATTTCAACAGTACAGTGTGTGTAATAAAATGGTGAAATGGTAAATATTGGTAATTTAATGGTAAATAAACAACACTACCACTTACTTTTCGAGGCGGTGGAATAGGATTATTATGGCCAGGATCAAGTTCCGAAGACATTGATGAAATACTTTCATTTGAACGCCCATTGGATAAACGAGTACTTGAATTAGGTGCCGGGGGTGGAGGATTTAACGGTCTTTTGACAACATTAGAACCGCCACTGCTTGGACAGGACTTTTGGTCTGCAATTAACCACCAAAATATATAAAATGTATATGATGTCGCTGTTTATGTTCGACCTGTTATGTTAGATTAAATACCTGCTGAATGTTGAACCGATTTACTTGAACTAGAATCAGAACTGGGAGATCGTTTATGATGGCACAGGGTGAGATACGAAGGTTGTGCCGGCATTAACGGATCTGAAATTGTTCGACTATGACTACTTGGTAACGTTCCATACAACGAGGAGCCGGGAGGTAACGGAGCGATTCGTTTCTTTAAACTACCATGTACATTTACTATGACCGGTTTTCGTATTTGCGGCGGTGGGGGTGGGGGCATTTGTCGATTGCCACTATTTGGACTTGAGCCCGATTGTAAACTGTCACAGGTTGATGAGCGCGAACGTAACGTTATGGGTGAATCACTACCACCGGTGTAGCTTGGCGGCCGAGAACGATTTTTTTTCTCGGGTGTTAATGAGCCATTCTAAATAATATTTGAATGAAATTTAATTTTATTAAAAAATCACCATTCAATCAAATTACCATCTCAACACAACCATGTTCAACATGTTCAACATGTTCATGTTCAACATATTCAACATGGCTGTGTTACAGTCAGTGTAATGAAGTGAATTTTTTTAAACTTACACGATCGTCAACAATTGTCTCATCTTCAGAGAAATCAGTCGAACCATCGTCATGTGTTAAATTCCAGTCGATGTTGATATTGTCAAAATTGCTTTTCTGTCGTTGTATAGCATTTGTTAACTAAACAATAAACAATTAAACACAATAAAAGACAAAATGAAATTAAATAACATATTACAATATTTGTTATAAGTTTTTCGACGACATACCAAATCTACGCAAGTATGGTGGCCAAGTTCTTGTGCAATCTCCATGGCTGTTTTGCCGTCCGAGTTGCGCAATTCTGTATTTGCGCCACTGCGTAATAACAATTTCATACATTCCGTTTTGTTGTGTAACGCGCACAAATGCAACGCGGTATTGTTGCCGGAATGGTCGGGGCTGGTTGGCGGCGCGGTCATTTTATCAATCCCTTGCGACGGCATGTTCTGTACCAAAAAATCCACCAACGGTAACGAATCACCCATTTCACGTGAAACTACCAAGTGCAACGCGGTCTCGCCATAATCGGAGCTTGGCAATGACGCTGAAAGATCCACATTTTCAGCGAACACTTGCAGTAACTGTTGCAAATCTTTATTATTGACCGCGTGTTCCAATTCACACAATAGATCGCGTTCGTCTTCGCATGTGCGTAGTACAAAACGTTTGTCCACATATTTAGCGCGAATATATTCGTACCTCGCCTCCATCGAACTGGACGGATCCAATTTCATGCCGTAATTCAACGTCGCTTCCATCACTTCATTAAATGCCTGATTTGTCATAAACCGTGCCAATAACAACTGACTGGTGCACAGATTGTCTAAAGTAAGTGACTGAATGCGCGAAATATGCACACCCATGTCCCGATGAATGCCCGAACACTCAATACAAACGATTATTCCAAAATTTGTTGACAACCACGTGGCATCTAAATAAAATCAATTGCAATTAATTGTATTATGAAAATTAGTGAATTCATTTCATTTCGTCGCTACAATTTGATACAGATACATGGACATACCATTTTGTGAATTACAATCGCAACATCGATCATTTCCCGGCAAACGTTGAACGTATCGAATAATCGCTTCCTGTAATTCTAATAAACTGGCGTTCACTTTTTCATTTGCACCAGACGTACCGCCACTATGAATTGTCTTTTTCATTGACAATTCTTTACAATTAACTAGCACCGACATCCACGCCCTCTGATCCATCTCGTCTTCCGCTTGAAAGTGATATGTTCGATTATCTACAACAATCAAAATACACAACAATCAAAATACAAAAAAAAACAAAAAAAAAAAAACAAAACATAAAACTGAAAACTAATCAATTACACATACAAGATACTAAATCAAAGCCGCGTTTGTCTTCAGCGACTGGCTTTATTTGGCATGTTAACAAATGTACTTGTGTGGGTGGTTTGGATTCGTCCGCATGACAAATATAAAAAAATCCATCCGCTAACACTTGACATTTCCGTTTTTGCCAAACACGTCGCATTTTACCCTCAGACTTTTTTAGTAAATGACCGCTACGTGTAATTCCTAAATTTCGATCGCCTTGCAACTGATGTAACGAATAGCCACTTTCCTTCTCCTTTGTGTTTGTGCATTCCTTATCGATACCGGGAGCATTCCTCAACAATGCCCTTAAATCTAATAGCCTACGACGTTCCTCATCTTGCTTTTGTCGAATTTTTTGTAATTTTACACTTAAGTCGGCAACGTAGCCACCAAAATGTTCAATAGTCTTTAAGCCATCTTGAAAATAACTGTAAATAAATCGATATATTATAAGATCCAACTTATCACTACATTATAATATATTAGAATTTTTTACATACTTGGTTTGTGCGTGATAATATTCGACAAGGTGTTGCAAAAGTTCAATTCCCTTTTTAGTTTTAATTTCATTGAATTTGAGTAAATACTGAAAAAAAAAAAAATAAAATACGACAGTAAACATTTATTTTGTTAATAAAAAAAATATCAGAAGCACTATATTATTTTTAAAATTCGTACTTCACACATTTGCAACTGGAATAAACGTCTCTCCTTTTCCATTTCGTCTGCTATTTCAGCACTAGTAACTTCCGTACGTATTAAACCAGCCTCTTTGGCCTGCTGTTTTTTCTCCTTTTCAATCTTTACATATTTTGACTCATAATCTTTCCAGGCTTTATCGAATGGTCGTTTCAGGTCCCCTTTGACACCTCTTAAATCACCTTTTAATAAACTATCCAACGGGAACATAACAATATTATTAATATTTTGCATCTAAAAATGTACACGAAAATGTAGAGGAAATGTTATTGTAAAAGTTGAACTATATGTATAGTGCATAAAAGGGTGCATAAAATTACCAGCGTTTTCATTAACGCGGACAACTCTTTTGTGACGACAGCAAACTTTAAAAAAGCAGCACCAATGTCCGGCTCCTGATCTCGATTCATCGCATTATTACCTAATTTTTCTAAGGCTCGTGCTAAATACATCTCATTATCAACATGAGCTAAAACAAAATACCATCTATGAATATATCGAATACAAAAATAAATTTGGCCATTTCAAATTTCTGCGCTTACAATTTCCCGAATTGTGTATAGCTTTAATAGCTTTCTTCATTTTTGTTAAACCATCCCTGTCGAAATCCAAACTCTAAAACAAACATAAAATCACATATTACGTTAAAGAAGAAAGTAAACAAGAGCATCCATCATAAAGCACACTGCTGCAAAACACTCACTTCCTCGAGAGATGCAATTGTGTTACGACACTGAGGCATCCGTGACACAAACGTGGACGTTGTCGGCGAATTGTAATCTTCGCGAGTTTCTTCCACGAATTCATTTACGCGAATTAACCCTGGCATTTTTAGTTATTAAATGAAATATTACAAACGACTGTTAGACTGTTAACAATCAACAGCAATTTATTTTAACAACACAACAAAAACAGATAAACAATTTTACTTAACATTTACTTCGTTCTCATATATATATAGTTATATAAAAAAGAAAAAAAAATTGTCACTTTTTATTACACTTATCCATTTTGAAAATGTTTCAGTTTTCCTTGGTGATTTTCACGATTTTCACAACTGACACAAAATAATAATTATTGTTACAAAAAAATACATACATATATGTGGTCTTTAAGTGTATCATGTCTATGATTATGAATGTTATTAATTTATGATATGAGTGTTCACCGTGTTCACTGTTCAGTTGAGACGTTCAGATGTTGAGATGTTGAGATGTGATAGTAATGATAGTAATTTTCAATATATAAAAAGCAGCCAAAAGTACCAATAACTCTGTTAACAATAATAATACCAGCAAAAATAACAAGAGTAACTGTCGACCGAGTCAATCATTAATTTATAATCGTTATTGTAACTAAATTGTAAACACATTTTAAAATGGAGCATAGAACACACACAGAACACTAGAACAGTTAGAACACCCTCATTGTCACACACGTCACAAACAAACACATCAAATCAAACCGAACCAAACATATTAAATAAATACATTAGTAAGCGTTACAAAGAGCACATAGCACATAGCACATACATATCTCGTAGATAGTGTACATACGATAATAAACCCACACCTACATATGTGTATCAAACTGTTATCAATGATGGCGTTCGAAACGAAAATTTTGTTAGCCTAACGTTGGCTAACGGAGCTTTCACCGTTACAAACCAGAGGGCTCTGATTCAAAAGTTAATGCACGTTAAATATTTTTTCACGGTTTATCACGGTATAAATACTTAATTTCTGAAGTACAGTCACATTTAAAAATTATGGAATAAAAATAATCAGTCACCATGTTAGAAATTGTTGTTTTAATATATAATATATGTTAATTTTTTGAATGCGTGCCCTCTGGTTTGTAACGGTAAAAGCTCCATTAGCTAACGTTAGGCTAACAAAATTTTCGTGCCGAACGCTACCAGTTTTACATATCGTACAACCATATCCACCATATCTATGTACATATGTATGAAGTAAAGCTGGCTACACATATGCATAAGTGCCAATTTATATTAACACGTTCACAATCATGGACGTGATACATTTTAGCCGAACAATAACACACTAAATCAGAAGCGGTGTAAATTGCAGCTCATTGCAACTTACCAACGACAGATTTTTATATGTAGGCTTCTTCTATAATGTTCTGTGTTTGCAACTTGCAAGTTACATTCGAGTGTGTTACTAGCTCCTGTATACATACGTAAGTACATTGTACCAATTGTACATATTATGGTACATACATTTATGTTAGATCTGGTTATATGTTGCTAACCATAGATAATTATTGTATCGACAGAAAAATGTTTGTGAGAACATTGGACAGTCCTAATTTGATGAGTTAAATAAATGAAATAACTTTATATTCAACTAATTGTTTTTATTTAAAGTAAATAAAATTTACAAATACAAAGTGTAAATAAAACAACATAGCGCAATGTTTTTAGTCATAATGCGGTTTGGTTTCTGTTAACGATTTATTTATTTTTTTTCGATATAAAGTCGAATCGATTTTACTCTCTTCTTTATTTTTATCTAGAAAGTCCGAATATTCGTTTAATTTTTTAGCAAGAAAATATATTTCTGCAAGTGCAATAATTAACGCGCACATTATACCCAATAACAAACGAAAACCAAAGTCCAAACTGCCAACAATTAATTCAATGCCAATAAAACCAAATGCAAAACCAGCCAACACTGACATGACGAACTGTGCTACAGCAATTAACTGTTTATTTATTTCACGTAATTGATACGATATTGTGTCTTCCGGTAATTTTGCCCGCAGACTATCAACATTTTTCGTCATCGCACGATATTCTAAGTTCTTCTGTCGATTGCGTAATTCCTGACAACGCTCCTCTAATTGTGGACTACGTGGTATAACGTGATTTTCTGGCAAACATATTTCACATCCACCAATTATATCATTCAGATAAATTTTCTCTTCCGACTTAACGTTCAATTTATCGAAGATCTCCTTCAAGCATTTCAAATCTTCCACTGTTAGCGTTACATCACTCTCAATCTGATCGAATTTCAAATGGAATAATTGTTTTGCTTCAATGTGAATATTTTGGTACTGTGACTTTAATTGATCGATCAATTTTATATCAGACTCAGTGCAGTACTTTTGGGCAGTGCACAACGTTTGTTGTCGCGTTTGTTCGTCTAACATGTTTCCATATTTCTTTTGAATATTCCTTAAAGTATGCGTTAAATACAACTCATCATTTTTCAATGATAAAATCGTTTTAATCAAATATTCTGATGGTATGATTTTTATTTTAGTATCAGTTAGTGTTTGCTGCATTTTGTAACATGCGCCTTACTAAAAATTTACCTAAAATATAAAATAAGAAATTGTAAATATCTAAATCTAAATAAAATATAAAATTATTTACTACACTCACTTTCGAAATTTCTTTTTCCAACTGTAATATATTTTCGGCTAAATTTAATGCTTTTGGTAAATTAATAATAATTGATGGTAAATGATTATTAGCAGTAGTGGTAAATCGCTGTGTTTGGATATCTTTTATATCGGTTACTGTTTCTAAAGCTGCTAGCAATAAATCCACTTCAAAATCACTACGTTTTACCTGAATCAGTCGTATCGTAGTCGTAAGTGTTTAATTTTCCCTACATATATAAAAATTTCATAAAATTTTTTACCTCAAAATTGTCAATGAACGTTTTTAATTCAGTGTTAATAAAATTTTCATGATCAAATATTTCCGACCAAATTGATGCAGTTGCTGAAAAAGATAAACAATTAACATGCTTTTTTTTTGTTTACATATTTATAAAAATTTTAGATGTAGATACCTTGAAATACAACAGATTGGTTCATTTTCAATCAATAGGAGTGACCCGGGTGACAGCAATTACATGTTGTCATGTGTCCACTTCATAATGAAGTCTGTAACATTTAAACCAAACCACACATGCCACTGCATGCCACACATTATACTACATACATAAACATAATACGTTCATATTTCCCTAAATAAAAACCATAAAAACCAAACCACTGCATATGTACTACGATGTGTATGATGTACCCAATGTACCAAATCTCAATACATAATTATGAACTACACTGCGGCTTAGCCAACCATTTCCGATCTAGGTTCGATGCAACGAACGGAGAAAAAAACTATAGTTTACCCTGAAGTTAAATAATAGCAAACAACTAAGCAGGTGCATATGTGTTGCTACTACAGTGTGCTAATAATTTATATATACATATCTAACATTATGCAACGCACTACTTTTTCACTGCGTTCTGTGTTTGTTGCATAGAATGTTTTGATGAACTACACGGTATATTATTACAACAAAATACGGTACGAATATCTACGCAGAAACTTCCCCAGGGGCCGGCAATATTCAACATGTGTAAATATACACATTTTTAATAAAGAAAAAATATTTAAATGACTGGAATGGACCATTGAATGACTGGAATAATGTAAACGATATAATGCAGTCCAACACTGGACTGGATTAATTCACTGGATTACTGGACTGGAATAGTGTGAACAGTCTATTAGGTTACGAAAGGGTAAAACCCCTACATACCATAACTAATATAAAATAATTTCATGTTTTTTGTAATCATATTCTTTATTTTAACAAAATATTTATTTTTCTGTGGGATCCATTACGTTTAAATTTGAAAACTACGTTTGTATATCTAAGTAATGCCAGAGACTTCATTTTTTTGCTTTTTTGACTAGACATTGACTGATAACAGACACTAACGGATAATCGACTGACGGTCAATCGAAGTTTTATTGTACTGTACTACGTTATATATATATATATATATATATATATATATATATATATATATATATATATATATATATATATATATATATATATATATACATCATATATATATAGTATATACGTATGTATTCGTTCGTACTGAAGAGTCAGACCCGATTTACATTAACGTTCCGCTCTCGGTACGCTCCCACTCCACTCTCGCTCCGATATAATCTTGTTGTGTTCACATTACAGTGCTGATATCATGCTGGTAGCTATTCGTTCTCTATTCACATTATAATGCCGCTCTGAGTATGCTCCCAGTTCGGTCTCAATTCGATACAGATATCTTTTCATAACAACTGAATGCAAGCGGAGTGGAGTGGAATAAAAAAAATGTTTACACTATAGGTACAAGCCATAACAAGTCTGATATCACTCCGATAAAATATGTATTACCTGAGTGGTATTGATATTGGAGTGACATTGGAACGGGAGCGAACCGTGACTGATATCGGACCGATATCAGAGCGATGATGTGAATACACTCACTGTTTATTGGGTTAGAATATTTTATCGAATCGGGAGCGTGGGGATATCGTACCGAGAGCGGAACGTTAATGTAAATCGGGCCTTAATATAAAGAATATGACATTATTATGTACATATTATGTATTTTGTATGTATTTGTATGGATGAGTCATCCATACAAGAAGACATACATATGGATTATGGATATGTATGTAGTTGTACATTGTACACTTGTACACGTACGACGTAAGTAACACATACAACCATACATACATACATCCATACAAATATGAAATCTGAACGAAATGAATGACAGTTCCAAAAATAAGGTGTATATTGTTAGAAAGAGTGAACTATATATACGTTACCTGATATTCTATCTTTATTATTTGATAGAAAATACATCATTGCATTGGTATTGGTATGAAACATTCATAGGTTATACAAACATTGATAGAATAACGTAAAGTGAAATATTTACGGGCGCATGTGCGCATGTGAACGTGGTCAAACAACGATGATTCATAAAATTAGTAAGTTTACAAATACAATCAAATGTATATTTGTGTATGGTTGGGGACTTGACTCATACTCGTCAGTCGTCATACTCATCATACTCGTAGTAGGGAAAGCAAAAAACTAAACGCGAAATCCGTAACAGCAATCGCAGACAGTAATTCACTTGGCCAGCCACAAACCAAATTTGAGTTAAATATGTTTCGAACATAATACAACGTGGTGTTTCGGGAAAAATGTGCAGTTTTCGAGACAAATGTTGGTAGTTGTGTCGGATGATTTTAGCTCTTTTACAATATCAATATCGACTGTGTTGATTGTGTTCGAACCGATTACAGTTCCGTTTGCAATCAAAATCATACAGTTACAGTGATTACCGTGATTACAGTGATTACAGTGGTTATAGTGGCTTCTGACTTCAGACAGACGTGAGACGGGCCTTGTACTGTGTGATAACAATAAATAGTTGACAGAAATGGGAATAAAAAAGTGCCTTGTTTTACAATTCATTCCTTTACAACAAATTGGTAAGTGAACTACATAAGTTGAGTTTGTCCGGTTTGTTCAATTGCAAATCAACCGAATTTTATCATAAAATACACTAAATAACCACACGTATGTAAATACACGCTATTTCATATTTTTTTGAATAATATGCACATATTATTATAATGTGTATATAGGGGACATAGGGTACATGGAGTAGTAGCAGTAGTAGCCATAGCCATACTCACAATCAGTATATGTACCTACATACGTAACCATACATATGTACATATCGTACATATTAACACACAAATACACATTCATACATATACATACATATGTATATGTATAATAATATCAAATATGTACATGTGAGTGTTGTCAGTGTTATTTTTAAAAGAAATCACCAGCTTTTTATATATAAATACATACATACACGTAATAATTAATATATGTATATGTGAACGGTCAACAATAAATACATTAGCGATTTGAACGTATTTTAAAAACTATTGCAGAATTTAGAGTTAACTGGGGTAAAAGCTGCCAAAATCATCCGTTCATCTCATACTTCCGAAATATGTAAACACTTGTCTTGTGTACATATCATTGATCAGTTTTTTGATCATCATATTATAATCGGCCGTCTGTACACACGATCAGTAATACTGTCAGTATTTTGAAATACTGACATTATTACTGATCGTGTATTGATAATACTCAAGTATTCGTATAATTATATGTATAATTTATAGGTATTACAAAAATAATGATTCATTATTTTTTTTTGTCAGTAAATACTGACAGTATTACTGATCGTGTACAGGCCGCCATCTATCAATATCATTGATAGTGGATAGTACATATACATATACATTAGTTACCACCACAGTCACACATACAACACATATGTACTACAAAAATACAAATGAAATTAAATAACAAAAAATGAATCATCCGAAATGAATGTATTCACAATTTCACATGGTATTGGACGTACTGGATGTTTCACAACATGTCATCAACTTGCTCTATTTTTCTACATAATTATACGTAATTGATTTGCTATTTTCAGTTGTAAACAAGACACATTATCATTGTTTCATTAATTTTATTTATTAATTTATTACTCACAAATTACTAACAAATTATTATGACATTACTAATAATAGTAATATTTGAAATAAAATTATGTAGACAGTTGTTATACATACATATTATTATACTTTATCAACTCAATAGTATTATTTTATTAGAGTTGTAGTCTAACCTAACCTAACATATTAATTATTCAATTTAAAATTAGTATTAAATTTGTTTAATATTTTAAATTTGAATGGAAAGTAACTTTTATCATTATCTACAAATTTTGAGAAACTTTATTAATTATTAAAATATCAATAAACTTCGTGCAGAATACAGTAAAGTGAGATGAATCGGGACAAAACAAAAAAAGTTATTCATGAACTTGGTGTAAAAATACTAGTCGTAAAGACGAACATATATATCTTTCTTAAACTATTAATAGTAGAATAATTATTCTTTTGGGTAGCAACAATGACTAAGCTTCAAATTGGATAAAAAAATATTGAAAAATCAATTTAAATTGATGTCTTCAGACAGTGTCATTTTTTTTGTTTCCCAAAACTTGATTTGGTTTGGTGTTCCTATGAAAAAATTGTTGTTTATCGAATTTTTTTTATTTTGAAATATATGTGAGAAAAGAAAACTAAACATTCATTTTTTCTTAAAAGAAAATCAAGAGGACTTGGCATTTGGATTAAGTCAGAGGCTAATACGTTAGAGCAAGTCAAAACGACCATATCTTAAAAACTACAATTTTAGATGCTAGGATTTTCTAAAAATTTCCACTTTTCCACTAGCTTTTATAGTTTTCTTTGAACAATTCAGACAGGCATACAAATAGATACCTAATGTCCATATTTCACTATTTGAAGGGTACAGGAAAAGAACTTGATAACCAACAAAACAAATTTTGATGACTCATATGCTTTCTATGGATTATAAACAAAAAACTTTCCGTATATTTTCTAAATTGTTATATTTTATTATATTTACAAGTCTGAAGGAGGAAGAGGAGATGAACAATTTTTATTCTTCAAACTTTAAACTTCCATTAACGTTTATCCTTTTGAAAACTTGCTGAATAATTGTAATTCCGTGTTGGCTGTCTGTCCGTAAAGCCTGGCGAAGTGGCGACACACACGCGTAGGTAACTCGATTCACCAAGTTCTCCCTGTAACTTTGCATATATTAACGGACATACAGAGGCGTTCTCCTAATAATACTAATATTATGTAATAATCGCGTATTTAGTGCTTTACACTCGGAAGCTTTTATATGTATAGCTTTATGATCTAAATAAATAATTTTGACACATATATTGACGGTAATTTTTTAGAGTTGTGTAAACAAAATGCCCAAACTTTTACAATTTTTAACATTTTAGAATAAACGGCATCACATACCTAATGTGTAATGTGTAAAAGAAAAATGTTATTTTAAAAATATATAACTAAAAAGAGGTGTTCAAAAAAAAAGTTTAAACTGACAAGTTTCAAGAATTTCTTTCTATAGCAATTAAACAACCAGAATTTGCGAGTACCTTTTTGTTAGTTTTACAATTATTGATAAGAAAATGATTGGTTTAAAAATGCTATGTATTTTTGGCTAGAAGGTATTTGTTAAGAAATAAATATCCGTTAACTAGTTTTTAATTAAACAGTTGATAAAGTATATGTACATAAAACCATTTGAATTAGAAATATGTACGAAATCCTAATTTATGTGTGATGCGATACACACTTGACGATTTTGTTCGTTTGATACGTTTGTTTGTGTGCGATGAAGATGATGATTCACGTTCTAAAAAAATAAATTTCTTATTTGCTTGTCTTATTGTTAGAAGTGAAAAGGGAGTTGATGGTAAAAAGATAGTTGGCAGTTGGCACTTGGCACTTGGCACACGTAAACATTTACAAGTTGTAATACATTTTTATTTGTATGACTATTGAGTACTGAATTATTGATACTTATTATTAATTATGTGTAAATATAAATACAATAATTATGATACATATGTACGACATGTACTAGATCTAGTACCATGTTCAATGTTTCATGAATTAATACATACTAATTATAATATCATAAGTACATAGCATCCATACATAATAATATGTACCGTAGACCGGAGTGAATGGGGACGAATTCAGACGTCACACCGTATTTTTTTGTATTTATTTTATGGGTACCTAATCTTTAATATATTAAAATTTTACGCGAGGATGGTCATTTTATCACAGTATCCATAAATAACGAAAAAATAACAAAAATCGTATAATTTCTTCTCTATGAAAAATTGGGGTCAAAAGAGACGATAAAAGGGTGAATGAGGACAACTCGTAGGGTCGACCAAAATTGAAATTCTAATATAAAATAATTTCGAATTTTTTTTTATTTATACATTCAAAAAATAAATAATAATTTATGATTTTCTGTAGAAATAAACGTGGAATCTAAAATAAGGTTTATAAAATACAGAAATGTTACGCTGAATGTGTTTATAAAAATATCGAATGACTTGATAACCTTAAAAGTGTTCTCTTCTGTGTTCCAATACATGCTTCATCCGTTCCTAATCACCCCACATTCGTCCCTTTATACTTTTATATAATGTCCCTATTAACCTATATACTGTCCCTATTCACACCTTTTCCGCCCCTATTAATTTCCAACTTAGCCCAAATGTTCTCATTATTTCCTCTTAAAAAAATAAAAACAACTAAAAGTCTGCAGTCTTCTTTTTTCAGATATGTTCCAAAATAATTAAATTTTCAATTAAACAACAATTTATTCATAAGAACACCGAAATAAATAATTTTTAGATAAAGTTTTAAGGAACAAAAAATAGCACTGTTTGAAGACGTCAATCTAAACTGAATTTTTAATATTTTTTATTCAACTTCAAGCTTAGTCACTATTGTTACCCGAAAGAATAATGATTATACTATAATTTAAGTACAATATATGTTCGGATTTACATTTAGTATTTTTAAATTAAGTTGATGAATAACATTTTTCGTTTCATCCCTATTCACCCGCCTGTCCTGATTGATGCCGCTGTACGGTATTACACAAAATACATTAATTGTGTTGTGTACGATGTGACTGTGAATGTTTGTAGTGGTTGTATGTACGTCATGTACGTATGCATATAAGTTGAGTACAAAACGCACATACATAATATGAATGTACCTACATATATCATAATTCATAAGTTTAGTGTTAATCATGTTGATGGTCACTAAAGGACACCTGTTTCCATGAATTAGTGGAATTAGTCATATTCATATCAGACATCTACTTCATCCGACTTTATCTGTGTACCATTCTGTGTACATATACTCGTATATATATCATACATACATAGTTCAAACCGTTCAAACATAGACACCTATTTTACATAATTTCCATCTTATATGTATTGTTAATTATTTATTAACACTATACAGTCCATGTATCTAATCTACTATGTATCTACATTATGTATTATGCAGCAGATCTGTTGTAGCCGTTGTAGCTATCACACCTATATTATGTATTATATGTATTATTCGCCTATAACGTTTACAGAAATTATCATTACACTGCGAATGTGTTATCTATGTTATCGGCCAATATCCGATCGCGATCAGTGATCACGACCGACCTCTACGGTTGTTTTGGCCATCACATGTACATTGTACATATATGATGTACTCGGACTGTAAAGTGTTAATCGATTAAGCAGTATGACTAATATCAACTATACAGGATAAACCCCATGTTTTTTTAACTTTTTTTGATCACTCTTGGCTCATTATTATATATTGTGTAAAAAATGGGGTTGAAATAAATTATTAATAATTGAATTAGATCGGATATTATTACATATTAGTTTTAAAATTGCTAACTGTGTAATAGAATTATATAAATAACGAAATAAAAATTTAATTTCAGGAAATCATGGAGAATGTCACGCAGAATACTGTGAAAATCCTCTACTATCACCCGCCACTCGTACCTTAATGCCAGAAAATGAATTTACGTCGCGAAATGAACTAGCCAGTCCTAGTTCCGAAGATATAATTCATTCACATAGTCCTTCTAGAGTGCTACCATTTCTGTACCTTGGAAATGGCAAAGACGCAGCTGACCTGGAATGTTTACAAAAACTTGGCACAACATGTGTTTTAAACGTCACCTCCCAACTCCCCGGCTACCATGAATCCCGAGGAATCACCTACAAGCAAATACCTGCCACTGATTCTGGCCAACAGAATTTAAAACAGTACTTCCAAGAGGCCTTCGATTTTATCGGTACAGTTTAATATACCACAGACCACATCATTACAACATAACCTTTTTTTTAAACGCGATTAAGATTAAAAAAAAAAATGCCCATAAATGTTCATAATGAGAACGGAAAATACAAAAAAGTAAGAAATTTGAACATTAATTTGCGATAAAGTTATTTATTGATTGTTTTTAAGCATTTAATCAGTACATTGCATAATAAGTTATTGCATCATTAAGTTTTTACAGATGTATTTATCGCAATTTTTATAACATTATAAAAATGAAATAAAATGTTCTCATGTGTAAATGGATGCTTTATCTTGTTCAGAAAAGCAACTTGTGCATTTTGTGTGAAACACCGCATAAATAAAGGTTATGCTGTACTTATTGTTAGTGAAATTGATGTTTAATTAATGAAATATGAGAATGTGATATGAATTTTGTTTATTTTTTTTTTTTACAGAAGAGGCTCGTAAAAAAGGTACAAGTGTGTTAGTTCACTGTCAGGCCGGCGTGTCCCGTAGTGCAACAATAGCAATCGCGTACATAATGAAACACAAACAGTTGTCGTTAATCGACGCATATCAGTTGGTGAAAGACGTCCGACCTATTATATCACCCAATTTAAATTTTATGGGTCAGTTACTTGAATTAGAACAAAGTTTGTACACAAATCCAGATTCAAATGCCAACTTTCACAATCGCTGGAAGGAGGAAGTTCCTGCTCTTAGTACATAAAACATAAATTATAATGTGGTCTTTCAAAAAGACAGTGTACAGTTTTTCATTATAATAAAAGTATTTATTTGTATCTTGGTTACATCTGCTACGACGTGTCACCGTGTCACACGCTACCACCACTAAATTAAAATAAAATAAATAAATAAATAAATAAATATATATATATATATATATATATATATATATATATATATATATATATATATATATATATATATATATAAAATCATGTTTGCACATTGTCATGTTGTCATGTTGTCAAGCTGTGAACAAGGTACAAACGAAACACATGAACAAACAAACATTTTGCACCGTAAGTTTAAAACAGAGCAAACAGGGCCAACAGAGCTCTTTTTAAGTTTCAAAATAGGTACAATAATTGATATTTTTGTTAAAATTTCGCACTTTGGTTTTGATCAAGTATCCAGTGCAACACGTTTCGATTGTGCCTCTGCCCTTCGTAAATTTAATTTTATAAACAAAAAAAGGACAGAGAGAATGAAAATGTGTTGCCCTGAAAATAACACATATCACATGGTCTACGTACTTTTTCTGATTGAAGTTGTTTTGATTGTTGTCGATATAGATTATAGTCAATAGAGGCATTGTTTGGCGAAATTATCTAAATATATGTATATCACAACACATGGTTTTCATGGTTTTTTCTCAGTAGTGAATTGAACGTGGTGATAATGAGGGTTCCACTGTATTATTATAAATTAGCGCAGTTTTTATTGGAACCGAAAGTGGTGATTATTTGATTTTGTATGGTAGGATTGTATTTGTATTTGTGCCATTTATGCTGTCAACAACATTTGTGTACAGATTTAAAATTCACACTCTATTGTAAATTGTTAATAAATGTTTAATAAATTTGTACTTGTATTTGATTTTTTTAACCAATTCAACACAACTGGCAATTTATTGCCGGTGCAAGGCAAATCGATCCCCTCTTACGTTTTTTTCAATGGGTAAAACTGGTTCTATGCGTACATAACGCCTGTTATGTACACCGCGTCTATTATGATTGTAATTTTTGTTTCTTTTTTAAATGAAAAAGGTAAAGCAAAGGGAAACGATTTGTCGTGTAATTTGTGTAGATTATTTTTCTAATTTATTTTATCACTATTGTCGAAAATCCCCTTCTACGAAATAGTGTTGGCGTTCGCCAGAAAATTTTGTTAGCCTAACGTTACGTAACAGAGTTTGCACCGTTACAAACTAGAGTGCTCTGATTCAAAAAGTTAATGCGCCTTAATTATTTTTTCATGGTTTTCTCTGGTTTTTCACGGTATAGATACTTAACTTGTGAAGTATCATATTCGAACGCCAACATTGTTACAATTAGTTCACATTCACACATTAAAGACAGACAGACAATTACATATTCATATTATTAATATGTATTGTAGTTATGTATAGATCACCATTCATCACCCACCATCAGACTGTCAGTCCTGTCAATTATTATAATTCAGGTGATTGGTGATTTTGACTCTTGACTCTTAATTTGTATTGTCAAATACACACGACTGACTCGAGAGGATTGGATAAGTGAAATAAACATATTTACAATAATAAGTATGTTGTTTTAGTTTTATTTATAAAAATCCTGTTCGAAACAATAATTCATTATCAAATATACATAATATTAATATGTATATAAAAAGAAAATAAATAAATGCATATTTACATAAACATAAAAAAGAATCAGAGTTCAGAGCAGAGGGACAACCACAATTAAATTTTATATAAGCTACAACTTATACCTGTATAATATAATGGTAAGTGGTAAGTAAGGTATGTAACGACGTATTAAGCTGAGTCTACACACATCACACAACCAACCAACAATGTTTTTCATTTTTTGTGCAATATTTTAGAATCTATTTACAAAATTACCGAGAAAATAAATGACACGTGGCAATTTTTGGAGAAAAATTTTGGAGTAATGAACAGAAGTCGTAATTTGTAATATTAAGTCTTTCGTTAAAGGGAATCGTTTCTCAAAAATATGTTTTCTGCTTAATTTCAGTTAATTTGTAAAATTTAAAAAAAAAAAAATTCGGAATCTTTACAAATTGAGTAAATTAGAGGCGTTATAACAAATTCTGCTTTTATAAAACGAAATCATCTATCAACGTCTTTTTGATTTGTTGATTTTTAGGAATCGCATGATAAAATAAGCGAATTTATTTGAATTATTTATTGTGTAGCCGGAACACAAACGAATATCAACGAATTAAGCTCCATTCATATCTACAGACACTGAACGTCACAGACACGACAAATATTGTTTAATGCTTTTCTTATGATGTATTCATACGAGTATATACCGCACAGACACGGATTGTCTGTATGTATGAATATCTTCATAAGAAAAGCATTAACGAATATTTTTCGTGTTTGTGACGTTTAGTGTCTGTATATATGAATGGACCTTTAAACGTTAATTGTTCATTCGTATTCGTGTGTCCTCGTTCGTTATATGTATGTAGACCCGGCTTTACACTTAATAAATGTTTATCGGGTCAAAAATCTCTGAGTGCGAATCTGGCGTTAATCAATCAATATATTATGAAGTTTTTTTTTGTTCAAAATAAAATATAACAAATATTATGAAGGAAAAAAATTATGTAATACTATAATAATATTTGTAATTGTTCCTAACAATTCAGCTATTTATTTCGATTTAAAAGGCACTCGAAAAAAGTTCGTGTCCGTAGTTAATTAACAACGGAAATAAAAGAATTAAAAAAATTTAAAAATAAATAAATAAATAAATACAAAATAAAAAGTAAAAAAAATAAAAATTTAATACGTAGAAGAAAGACTTAAGTATTTTTTGCTAAAACGGTGTATAAATAAATATACTACATATAACAATATATATGTACTAATTTATTGTTATATAATTATTATATCACTTTTTAATATCACGTAATCACGTAGTTGTCGAAAAATGTTGTTACTTGCAAATGCAAAGTTGATAATTAATCGAGTAGATTGGCTATATGCAATTTGCAATTAATAAATGTTTAACTTGAACTGACTTGTTAAAAGCAGTATACATAAGTAGGTCCCTAAATGATTAAATAAATAAAATACTGAACGAACATTATAAGATGGCTAATGAAGCCAACGTCGGCCCACGTTGCGATCGTGTGCGACAACGGATTTGTGGCGCGCATTAATGATATGTCTTCAAAAATAACACCCAAGTAAGCCAGATGAAGTATGGACAGCGCCGTAAATAGCAAGTTGATGAGAACAGTGAGCGGACTACGGCGCGTGTACAAATGTCCGCAATTCTCTTTGCATGGTGACGCTAACGTGCAACAATTTAACGCTTGACTAATTTTATGTCGAAGCATATATTCTACGTACGTGTAAAAACCTAACGACAGTAGTACGAGAGCCAAAGCTGCACTAAATCCATGCAATGCAGCCGACGCAACATACACGCTTAGTATTGCGATGAATTTGCCAAAACGCTGGCACGGTTTAAATACGTCTGTAAAAAGAAAGAGAAACATACGTCTGTCTGTGTTTTGTAAAAGAGATAATAATAGGTATATGTATACATATAGGGGTACCAAACCATGTCAAGTAAAAGTGATTGTATATTGTATATTATGCAGTCGCCATTTTAAGAAAGATCAAATAGTCGTGTCAAATAATTTATTAACGGATTAATACATGTTAACACTGTAAATACATTAAAATAAAAATTCACAAATTATTTATTATTATTAAATAGATTTAAAATTGAAAATATGTAAATGTAAAAATAGTATGTAATAGCATTATAATATATAAATATTATAATATTTAGACCTTTTTCAAAATGGCTGACGTGGCTTCATTTTTACAATATTAATTAAACGCATGCAGTTAGGTATCCTGCGTATATAATATACATCCATTGTATGTTGAGTATTTTGTGTTCTATTATATCGACTTACAGTGCTTTAACCATTTGTGCATTGGAATGTTCCAGTGTACGACAACTTGCACTAACGATTTTGGAAACTCGATCGCCGAAATGTGTACAACGTCGGAATAATCGTAGCCGGCGGTAACACTGATGGCACGTGACAAATGTGAAATAAAATAGTGACTGGAACGAAACAGCAGCGCATCCCGATATATCAACAACCACTCCTTGCAATCGTCTGGTATTAACCAATAGCCCCAACAATTGCTAACAGTTAGACAAATCAAACTAATTACCAAGTGTTTCAACACGTGCGTTAACGTTGTAATATTCTGAAATTTTATTCAAATGTTGCACAAACTACAAATATTAATTATTATTATTATTATTAACACTTTACAATCCAAGCAAACAACTGGTGTCATGTTACTGCAGATGGATACTGGCCAGTAACAAATATCCCTAGTCGGCGTGTGCAATGATTCTTACAAACGTTGTTACAAATATGTTATAGGCTAATAATATAATTTCGTGAATCTATTTACATATATAATTTTTTTTTTTTTTATTTAAGCCCCCTGGGAAATTTTACTGCGTAGATGCGCAGAGTGTATAGTGTTAATAATATATATGTTGCGTAGTATAATATGATATCTGTATGCAACTAGAACTAACATAATATATGTAAATAAAATAAATAAACAGGTAAAATCAAAACAGGCAAATACACAGAAGGAAATAGCTATGTAAAAAAGTAAAAGCTCAAAACCCACCAAAGGAATGTTTGATTTTAAATATTCTTGAAATGAGATCCACGGGCCAAATAAAATATTTGCAACGGAATAAATGTATCCAAAATACTGAACACACGACGGTATCGATATTGTTTGCCTATCAATATCAAATGCGACACTAACGGTTTTCATCACCATTAACATTTGAGTGCCACTGATTTGTCGCCATAGTTGATCTTGCATAAAAAATTCACTAAAATAAATACATGAAAGCTGTGAGATGGCGTGTAAATGCTGACAAAATACATTGTATTGGTATTACAGTGATTGGACAAATTAAAATTACCATAGCAATAAATAGGAAAAACAGTAAATGGCCATTAAGTAGCCTTTATACTCATTTTTGAAGTAATTAAGTAATTTTAGAAATGTATATGAACTAATTCCTAAGAATGCTACATGCGTTATTGTGGCCACATTGTTTACGTATAACGTACCCAAGCCGCAACTACAAGAAATTATGTGAGACCACCATATCGGAACTCGATCTGCAAACAGTAATATAAAATCAAAATTGATAATAAAAAATTGTGCCAAAAATACAAAACGCACAACATACAATATAATACACGATAAATTAACGCCCATACTAAAAAGCCGGCAATTGTTACAAATGTTTTTCCCACAACTGGAATGGCACAATTTTTGCAAGTGCTACTAAAACTCTGATGTTCAATTAAATGTTTCACAGGTGGGTCGTCGTCATAGTACTCCATTTCAGGATCATTTTCGTACATGTACAACGTTTCACCTTCAAAATGATCCATTTATCTAGTTATTACTAAAATACCAGTCAAAAAGACCGGCTAACGCTAACGTTACAACTTTTTCCGATCAAATACCGGGATATCGAAAATGTAAAACCGGCATTTATCACATTTTTGTAGGTTATGTAACTAATTATGTATATTTCACCGATTTCATTTTAGTTTATTTAATTTTGACAATAAAAATTTCCTCCACGTGACAGAACATACAGAAAAATTCAATTCATACGAAATAAAGTAATGAAAAAATTGCGAAATGAAAACAAAAAACATTTATGTAATTAGTAAACATTATTATGTATAATGAATATTTAACAGGTTAGATACGTTAGATAAATGAATAGGAATGAGCACGGGGGAACCAGCGGAACCGGGTGAGCGGGGTGAGCACAAACACTCCAACTGTTTGTTAATGCTAAATGCACTAGATACTAGGTAGATTAACACTACGATTCACCAGTGACACAGCATCTGTGTTGTCTGTGTCATAAGCACAAGTCCAGAACGTGGTCAGAACACTGAACAACTACAGATTACAGAGATGAATTGTGTTCAGTAATCTAATCACACTTCACACATGTGTGTGATGCTACCGCGGACACGGCGGACAAGTAACATAGCATGGATACACATATGTAGATAACACACTCTCAGTCCTCTCACAATCAGTGTAGTCATGATTTCTGTAAACGTGTGAGCTGTGTTTCTATATATACCTTATTGATGTACGCTTTATACGCTGCGTCAAAATGTTACCTGTCCCTGGGGAAATGATCATTTCAGTAAAAGTGTGCAAAATTAAAACCCGACATTTTTGTAAGGATTAGTTTTTATTAGATTTGATAAATTTAAGGGGAAAAGACGACCATAAAGACCACCGTATCACGGTTTATGGCCAATAAATTCAAAAATTTTTTTCAATATAATTTCAGACAAAAAAATAATGATACTAAGTACGTAGCCAATAAATAGCAATATGAAAGCTATATAAGTCATCAATTGTAAAAACATGTTTGTTGTCTGCTATGAGAGTATAATTCGTCTTCTCACCAGTTCCCTTCTTGTTTCCATTGAAGCATTAAATTTCGTTTCCCGGTACCAGTAACGAAAAAGACCCCCTTGCGCCAGTCGTATTATGAAATCATTAATTCGGTTGTTCAGTGCCCCGTTGCATCGCACCAAATGTGCCAAATAATATTTATGTGGACACTGCGGAACACGGTGCAGATTGACAACTTCATTTTTATCGGTGTATTGGGCCAAATTTGTGGTCTCCAGTGTTGTTTTGCGAATTACTACAGCCATTTTGTCCGTTGGCGACACAAACGGCAATTGATCTCCAAATTGTGATTTATGGTAACGCGGCCAGCCAACTCACGTATCACAGTGTTGACAGAATTTGATGGAAATACTGTATTGGCCAGTGTTCGATCGCCCACACTAATTGTTAAATTTCTGTCCAAAACATCCCTTAACGTATTAATGTCTGGATAATTTACACAACGATCTATTTGTAGTGTTATAAATAATTTGAATGTTTTTCCAAAAATGTTTTGAATTTTTTCGCGGTCTTTGTGAATTGTTATTGCCGAACGGCGCCAACAAATCGTCCATCATTCGGACGATATTTGGTCTCGTTTTGGCGATAATTGAATTAAACGCTTTGTATGTAAAATTCATACGTTTTTCTAATGTGTCAATCACTTTTTGATCAATTCCAAAATACTGAGTTGGCGAAACTGAAACCTGAATTGAATACGGAACGGAAAACATCAAAGTGTACAAATCGTAGCCGTACAAGTTTTTTGTGGATATAAACAGTTTCGCTGGATTGGCAGTAACGTATGAAAAATTGTAAATATTTAAGTTGTACATATTGAAATGGATCGTACTGAACAAATATACTGTTCATTTGAAATAATAACATTCAAAATACTAAAATTGTCCCATAAATATTTAAAAAATTTTTTATACATTTGCAACGTTTTGAACGTACAATTATCGCCGGTGTCGTTTATTGTAATTATCAGAAAATTTTCCCGGCTATTTGAAAACGGCAAATCAAACGTATTAAATATTGAAACATCACTCACGACCATAACAAAACCTTCATACGTATTAGAGCAATTAACAGCAACACTTTTTGCCGAATAAAATATGAAAAATGTTTTGCCATAATTCACCAAATACATAGTTTAATATCACATCGTCAATTTGTTCACTTTTACTGTATATGTAAATGGTAATGGTACGTATACATATAGTACGTATATAAACTATAAAATTTCAGGTACAAAGCTAATAGAGATTCAATATTTTTGTCCAAGTTTGTCATTTTTATGACATAATTGGTTAAATTTGAAGACACAAATATATTATTACAGTCGTTTTGGAATGAAAAGTAGCAAATTATTGCTACGTAACAGTACATACGGTATATGCTAATTTTTTCCATTATAAGATGGACAGACCAAATAGCAATGCTACAAATCCGTTTCTCATTTCAAAATTACAGATCATAATTTTTATTAATTAATAATTACTAATGACTCCAAAATACATGCCCAATTAAATATTTATCAAACAGAACTTTATAAGTACATGCAGAGCTGGATCATCGCACAGACAAATGAGACCAATGGCTAGGGTTCGGTCAAACTGTCTATTTGTAATATTTGAATCAATATTTAAAATTTTTTTATAGTTTTTCACATTATTTAGTTTTGTTTTATTTATTGTTTTATATATTTTTTTTGTGCTCTATATTTTGTAGGGTTGAGAGGAAGCCCCGGTAAGGAGAAAATGTCTAGGGCCCCAAAGTAGGTTGATTCGTCCCTGTATATATGTAATTAACCTTTAACTTTGCTACTCTTGCGACCTTACTACATTTATTAATTGAAAAATACATAAATAAAAACAACAGATAAAATCAAAATTAACACAAAATACATAAAATACTACAGTTATAGTTTTGTTGTTTTATTAATTATTCATTCAATTATGAATTATAGAAAATAAATATAAATTTTCAAATAATTATTTTTTTATTGCTCGTGATTGAATTATTTTAAGTGGCCTTTTTTAATGGAAAATCTTATTCATTTTCGAAAAAACTGCAAAGATTTGCATCAATTTTTCGAACTACTACTTACGAAACAAAATGTATTATTTTACAATATTGTTATTGTAATTTAATTAAGTGTATCCACCTGATTGTAAGATTTACATAAACGCTGCGAATTTGTACTCTTGGTATTAATGGATCAACATTGAGTCCTTACGGGAGTGGGGGGGGGGGGGAAGCAGCCGGGGTTACAGCCCCGGAGTCCGGACTTGGAAATGTCCGCTATATTTTTATTGTTATTATCTATCTTATATAAGAGGGAGATAACGTGTGCTTAATGAACAATAACTTCACAAATCGTTTTGACGCTACTTTTGAAAGTAAAATAAAAATTTATTTCAAGCTTTCAAAAAAAAAAAAAAAAAAAAAAAAAGTACATAAAATAAATACGTATTTTATCAAATTTATGATTTCTATTATGCCCTTTCTACATAATTATGTATTTTCAAATTGTACAAATATACTGCAAGTAATGCAAATATGTACAGTTAGTCTGTTGTATTACACTATTACCTAATAGTATAGTAATTGGTATAGTAATATTTGACATGGTTAACATCACTAATCGAGGACGTACATATCCTTTATCTGGGCAAATCTGACTACTAAACAATTGTTTGAATCATGAGAACGCTGAGAACTTATAATTTTATTGTAAGTAGTTATAATAAATGCAGTACCTAATTAAAATAAATTAATCATTTTTATTTAATGTTAGAGAAATTGTTGCCTATGTAAATATTAAAAAGCCATACGGCCATGACTGATACGGATATGTAATATTATCTAAATGATTTTTTACAGTTATGTACACAATTCGAATAATTACTGCCTTGATAAAAATTTTGGCTTTTATCCGTACACAGTAATGTCCTTTATATATACATAATAATTAACATATGAGCAGTGTAAGGCATTTCAGTTCCCTGTTGCCTCTCCCGTTTCTTCTTTTTTAGAATTTCGTAATTCTAACCCTGAAATCCTTATGGATACGCGATGTTCTACATCGCGTTGGATGATCTATCCTCACGTGATCAATTTCAAATATTATCGAGTGCTTGTGAGACATTACTACTACGTATGAGTATGACAAACTTTTGTTTGCATTTCAACACACGCAGTACTCATATGTTCACTTTATCGTTCAGCGTTCAGCTTAATAAAAGTAACAAATATTTTATTCGGAAAATTGTGAAAAACTCTAGTTATTAAATTACGACGTCCTGACTTAATGCGTGTCTAACACACACTTGTCGATTTTTTTTTTCGGTGTCGAGAACACCGAAATGCGTTGCACTACATGGACTGTGTGAAGCGTGTGAAGTGTCATGCTACCCATGCTGCTACCGTTACTACATATCAACGTTATTTACGCTATTTACATTCACCAACTTTCTATCTACATATCGTTCTTGACTACTTTTTTCTCATTAAGATACTTTGTGTACCCAATAAAATTTGGAGGAAAAACCTATAAAAAAATACAATGGTTAAATATATTAAAATTAATTGGCTAAATTTAAATATTAGAATGAAGTTGATTACGAGAACTGATTACGTAAAATTATATATGTATATTATGTAATGCTATTTATTAGGGTTCCGTAGTCGAATTACGGTAACCCTAATGCATTGTCGTATCTGTCATATGATGCGTTTATTTATTACGAAAATAAACAAATTTAAAACATTAATCTTGGACATAGCTATTTAATAATTATTTAATAATCGTATGTATAAAATTAAAAATTAATTAGGTTTTTTTCTTTTTTATTTATTATTAGCTCAAATTAGAAAATATCATGTTTTACATGTTTCACAGTATTATTCACTGTGTTCTGCGTCGGTATGCTAGAATTCTGTACATATTTACGCTATTTACGCATGCTTTATACGCTTCATATTTACCTACTTATGTATGAAATATTTAAAATGACAAAAAAAAAAAGTATACACACAATGATGTAGGTAGGTATATTTAAATTTTATTGTGCAACGTACAATAGATAACGTATATTATTTTCTGTTAAATTTTACACTGTTTTGTAACGTAGCTAAGATAACAGACTAACGTTACTAACGTAGGCACATATTTAATATAAAATTTCTAATTAGTAATTACATATCACATGCTTGAAGGTGATTATAAATAAACAAAAGGACCAGTTAAGTACTACAGTAACTTACTTTATTTAAATATTAAATATATTTTGCGTTCAATATACCTATGTATATATTGAATAAAATTCTCAATTGGAATGCATTAATTCGTTGTTTTCAGTAGGTATATTCAGTTATTTTTTTTATATAACTAATACAATTACATATACACAACAATATAATACCTAAAGTGCATAGTAAAACAAACACACACTGGCTTGGCCACCTTAAAATGTTCTAAAAATCTTAAATTCTACAAAAATGTGGAATATTCTTATAAATTTAATCACAGTAGTTTTAGTTTTACTAACTAAGTAACTTGCTTATTTATTGTTAGTATATTTTTATTTATTATTAATTATTATTCATTTGATACTGAATTAAGTAGTGAACTATCAAATACAACAAGTGTACTACATATGTACATACATAATTCTCACCATTCTCACTGACAAAATTTATGTAAAAAATTAATTGTTACGGTGACGTTGTTGCGGTCCTTTTTAAACACACAACGCACAGTTAATAAAATACACATTTTGCAATTAATTACAACGGTTAAGCTGTTTGGAAAAATTCCATTTTATATTCATTGTCAGTTACGAATTTTGTCTCGTGATTATTTCAAAACCTGTACTAAATTTTATTCGAATTGTTAGTCTTAAGGAAATTATCACAAAAAAATTGATTGAAGGAAATTTTGTTGATGACGTGACCAACTTTCCAAACAGGCCGTTGTAATTAGTATTCTGGTAGTGCATATGTTAGGTATATTATAAAATTTCTTTGGACTCTTGTACACAGATAATAATAAAATGTTAAATCTATTATTTAAGTACTTATGTATAACTAACTATATGTATAATTATTAATTATTAAAGTAACATTCATTTTTCTATATTACTGGCAAAGTTCTCATTGTTGAGATTCTCCACACAATGTGTGAATTAGTATATATATATATATATATATATATATATATATATATATATATATATATATATATATATATATATATATATATATATATATATATATATATATATATATATAGGTTAAGTAATCTATTATTATTCATATTATGTATAACACATAACATGTATGAATATTCTAAGGAATATAAAGTTAAAATTGCCATTTGACAAAAAATTATGTAAGCTGTTGCAATTAAGCAATATATATAATATATGTATATATGTATATTATGTACAAAAAAAGGGAAAAATTAAAAAAATAAAATTTAACAAAAACAATGATCAGTTACAATTTTTGAACAATATCGAATTTCTTTTTAAAATCAATCGATTCTTTTTTTGGATCATACTTCTTCTTGTTAGCAAGTTGTTGACGTAATTCGGCGGCGGTCATTTTTAGCTTTGAAGCAATCGATTCCTGTTCGTGTGCATGATTTTCATTCTGATCATTTTGTGAATTATTTGTTGAATGATTATTCTGACTATTTTCTTTTGAATTTTCAGTGGTCACATCACTCTTGACAGTTGCGGAGGTTGCGGGGGTGGTGGTCGTGTTTGTATTGTTTGCATCGTTGCTGGGGCTAACAACTAACAGTTTCGTTTCGTTTGGATTCTGTTTAATTCGTTCAACAACTTGTTTGTGAGTTTCGTTTGTTATGTCCACACCGTTCACTTCCAATATACGATCGCCTTGTCTCAAACCAGCTGCTTCTGCTGGCGATCCTTCGTCTACCTTACCAATATATTGACCAGGTTTACTCTTTTCAGCGTGTAAATTAAACCCATAACCCTCAAATTTTGGCGATTTGATGACATGGCATAAGCGAGGTGTACCTTGATAATTTTTATTCTGCTGTTGCGACATTTTGACCCGTTGGTGGTTTTGTTCACAACTATTTTAGCCAATATGTATGTAATTACTAATTACTAATCACAGTTTCCAGCGTTTCCAGTACGTATGTATGTAAGTAAGTAAGTACAGATAGGATTTCGGATTTTTTATTCCTCTGCAGTGTACGGCCACGTTATTATATAACACAATAAAATAATTATTCAGTCGATTTTGTGAACACTAAATTGTATTGCTAAATTACAAAACCGAAGCAAATTTTGATAAATAAGAAAAAAACAAGCTACACCTGCACAAACGAGTCGAACAACACTTCAAGCACGTTAAGCACTTCGTTGTACCCGTTCTATGTACAATTATTAACTAATATTTCGTTTGAGGAATTATGTACATTTACCACATTTAGGTACTCAGTTATACGCTTACACACATATTATACATAGGTACATATATATCGTATATATGTATGTAAATATCTGACTGTACAATGTACATACATATGTACTTACTTAAGTAACAATAAAGATGACCATAAACAACAACGTGTGTGAACTAAACCATTCCATACTTAGTATCCTGAATATTGTAGCTAGTAGTTCAAACTGTGAATTTAAATAATATCACTTGTAATGTCAAGTTTATACATTTTTCAGTTTCAGTTTTCAGTTAAAGGTACAATAAGAGGCAAATTAAAATGAACACGATACGGTACAATCATTTGAACAATGTGCACGCTTGTGGGCACCTTTACAGGTAAGAAAATTACTGGCAACGATATGAAGTTATCATTTTATTGGGTACACGTTACAGGTGGAAGTCACATGACTCTAGTTCTAGTACATACATGCATACATATTTTCATCTTCCAATCCAATACAATTACAATCTATGTATGTATGTGTGTAAATATGGTACGTAAATAGTTAGATTTAGATACACTATGTTTTTGTTTTAATAGGTAGTATACAGTATAACCAGGATACATGGGCGCCCATCCCTATGGGCAGGGAGGGCAAGCATGGCGCTCCTCTAGCTAGCCAAGATTGGAAGAAAATTAGAAAAAAGGAGTTGAAGAAAGCAAAACGACGTTGTTAATGGTGTTTTTTGTAGGTTATATATAGTATTTCAGAATCGTGGCCGCTCCTAATCGACAACCGTGCTTTATATGAAAAAGGGAAAAAAAAACAAGCAAAAAAAGGTCGCCAGGCTAATTTTGTGGGGGGGAAAAATTTACGAAGAAAAATATAAAAAAAAGATAAAAAAATCCGAAATTTTCTCCGGAAGTTCACTTTCCACCCTTCGGGCCCCTCCCTGGAATCCATCATATAGGCGCCCATGCCAGGATACCCAGTATTCGATGCAAATATGTACATATTACATTAATGTACTTATCAATTACAACTCATGCATAATACATATTACTTTATCAATACCATACGAAAAATTTCAAAAAAAAAAAAATTTAATTTTCATTGCTACCATCATACTAAGATACGAGTTAACCATTTCATTTAAACTCCTCTTTTGCTTCTATGGATTTTAGTTATTTCACTGATTTCAGGCAATAAAAAACAACTATGTAGGTATTCATAGCAAATACAACATACCAAATCATCCAAATATACATACCGTAAAAGAGAACAAATCGGGACAGGTGGGTGAATAGAAACAAAACGGTAAATGTTATTTATAATAAATTTGGTTTAAAAACATTAAACGTAAAGACGAATATATATCTTTCTTAAACTACCGTAGAATAATTATTTTTTCGGGTAGCAATAATGACTAAGCTTGAAGTTGAATAAAACATCTTAAAAATTCAAAATTATATTTCAATTTTGGTCGACCCCATTCACCCTTTTATCGTCTCTTTTGACCCCAATTTATCATAGAAAGATTAGATGATTTTTATTATTTTTTCAAAAACCAAGGGGGATGATTTCAAAAATTGTTAATTACTGTAAAGGAGTCTCCACATTCTCGCCGAGTTCCTCGCTGAGGTTGGCTCAGCCATTTGAATAGCATTAAAACACCAACCGCGAGGCACAACGAAATGACCCTTGACATTCTCGTTTCGTCCAACCTCGGGGAGAATGTGGAGACTCCTTAATAAAGTGTAAATTTTTAATAAATTAACGCCTTTAGGACTAATGACGAGCTCAGCTCGTCATACTAATTTTTGAAAAAAATTCAACTGATGAGTGTACATTGTCTTATATCGGTAACTGGAGGCTGTATAGTAAAGAGCGGTCATTTTGTAAATAAATTAAGAAAAACGTACCAAACTTGCAATTATACTTACAGAGATCTTAAATTTTTTATCTAAAATATTGGAATATGTGGCGGTACTAAAGGCGTTAAAGAACAGGTACTCGTAAAAGAAGTAGAAAAAATTCGTGTCTATTCAAGCCATTTACGGTACATAATATGTAAATAAATTAAAACTAAGCACATAATTATTGGTACAGCTACAGATGCATAGATACGATAGATACCGAGGTAATATGGAGGTAGCGAAGGTAACGGAGATAATCGAGCTACATCCGACATATGTACAATGTACATACATATATACTCGTACATTTATATATTTAACTGAAAATGCAATGTTAATTAAATTACATAAGTAGATAATTGTCATGGATGATGTATTGATGTTCAACAGACGACCTTCGAAAAACAGTCAAGGTTATACCATTATTTTTACTTAAAATATGTATAAATTTTAAGTTATATCAATTTTACTATATTCTATTTTACATCTGTACCGCTGTACCGCTGTACCGCTGTACCGGCTAGGCTGTGCGCACTATGACTATCAATTAACTCATTTTTTTTTCTTTTCAAAGTAATATTGTAACTAACGTTGGTAGTGTTGGTAACCAATTTAACAAATTTTTTGAATTTTAACACAAAATATTTTATAATAAGTAACTATTTATAAATATTACGCAACGTTTCTGATAAGAGCGGCGATAATTTTATTTCAATAGCTAACTCACGTAAATACCAGCAAATATGGCAATTTTGTAAATTGTCTTCAATACGTACTCAGACACTTTCTTTTTCAATCGATTTATAAATTAATATTATTTTATTTTATTTTTTTTTAAACAAAAAAAAAAGTGATACATTTTTAAAAAAAAATTATTACTGAAAATTTTTTACACTCATTTAAACTAAAAGGTTTAGCTTTAGATAATCATAACCTTAACAAATTAAAGGCTAATTTTAATATTAAATAAAAGCAAGAAATATTTTATCCCGAGAATCGTGAAAAATTGTAGTTATTGATTATGAAATCCTCACTTAATCCATGTTTACAACGCACTTGGCGAATTTTTTTCATATTAACTCGCGTGGTGTTTTTAACACCATAACGAGCATAATTCATAACCCATAATGACAAAACGCTCAACAAATACACTATTTTAACAGCTAAAACATTTTATATGAAATTGTTGGTGTGTGAGTAAGTAAGGTTTCACTTGACGTCTTATGACGTCACTGACCGTCAAAGTTTTAAAAATTGATTTCGATTGAGTGTGGATTGAGACTTTATAGTAAAATTTGTATTCTTCAAAACTCAATATAATCGGAGTATCGGTTATAGATAGGATTGGATTTTGTTCCCCCAAGAAATTTGTGAAGAATAATATACATAGGTATTATTAGTATTGTAAATAATTAAATAGTATATTATATTATATATTATGTATATATATATATATATATATATATATATATATATATATATATATATATATATATATATATATATATATATATATATATATATATATATATATATATATATATATATATATATATATATATAGGTAGTTGCAAAGTTTCTGAGCGACTAAAGTCCACTTCCAGTTTTACTACAGGACCGCGTTAAATAAATGAAAGTAAGGGTCTACACCATTAAAAAAATCGTATTTATAAATACCAAAATATGTTATTATTACTATGTAAGGGTATTTTTCATAAAAAATTTTCCTGTTAGTAATTAATATTTTAAAATTGGTAGCGTTAAGTCGTTTTGAAACATTAAATTTCTTATCATAGGTATTTCTAGTTTTAATTATATTACATATTTCGTGTAGTTTAGAAACGTTTAATTTTTAATATTTTATACTTTCTGAACAATTTACTAAATATTGTAAGTAATAAAACGGTCTACAATTTTCTCTTTTAAAGTCTGTACTTTTCAGTGGTTAATTAATTGAAATGTATTCAATTTTATTGAACTACCTGATACAGTCATAAAACCTGCATAAAACCTACCTTTGTAAATATTGCTATTATTATGAATTTTTCAATAAAATCTGTTTATTAGTTTTACAAAATTTGTATGTTTACAAATAAATTTGTAATTTTTAGAATCAGTACTTTTACTTAGGTTTGGCTAGTCTAGTGCTTTACCTGCGAGATACAATTTTCGATATTTTAACAATTTTTTTTAACTTATCCTATTCTTGATTATTATTATACTTTTTTAATCGGGTTTTTATCTATTGATATTTAATTAATTTAAATATGGAAATGAATATGAGTATTAAAAATAAAATGTTAAGTCCACAAGCAAAACTTATCATTTTAAATGTGTTAGTGTTTATGAAAAGTGAAAGTGATGGTGTGAAAATCCCATTAACTCAAGTTTAGTAATAGGTATGTGATGAAAGTTCAAGTGATAGTGACTAACAATAAGATAACAATAACAACTACTTAATTTTTTTACTTCGAAGTATTCAGAGTTAGTAAAGGTAATTTCTTAATATTATTTATTTAATTTAAAATTACTTATTTAAGTAGGTACATCATTGCATTACTATATAAATAAGCAAACTATTTCAAAATCGATTACTTTTTTTTACAACGTAGTGTATTTTTGTACATTGTATATATCGTTCAATATTACCTGAGTGAGAGATATAACAACTAATAGGGGGAGTTTAGACATAATTACTCTATATCCATCTTTATTGCAAAAGTATTTTATCTTTTTAATATAATAAAATATGTATATCTCTTACTAAAAATACATCTTTCCTTTTTGTTGGACTTTGATACCTCAAAAACTCTGCAACTAGTTATATGTGTATATATATGAACCTGGTTTATGTTACAAATTTATATTAATTACATTAAATAAATTATTTTTATTTTATGTACAGAATTTAATTTAAAAATTATGTTTTATGGACAACAGAGAAATAATTGCGACACTCATACGTTTGTAAAGTGAACTGGCTATCGGTAGCCGGATGTGGTGTGAGGCTCTGTTTGTAATCCGAGCAATAGACTAAAAAGAAATCGGACACATCAAAAACGCCAGGCCTCAGTATTCCTAAACATAAATGAAGTTTGACAGATGCATTCGGTGCTATATGAAATCGTTTCACCTGTTGCCCATTCTTCAACCAAGTGTTTATCACTTTTCGTGGATCACTGCTATCGCTGCAAATTCAAACAATTCACCATTCATGTACATACAATGTGATAATAATAATAATAATAATATAATAATACTCACAAAAGTTCTAGATAATCAATTTTAATATTATACCAATGGTGTTCGTTGTTGTACAACATCAGTACAAATTCCACGGCAACGATATCGTTCTGTTCAAAGTTATTTTCAACCCGTGTCACAATGTCACAAAGATACTGAATACGTTTCTGTCGTTTCTCCAAATCCTTCATTTCTAGCCGTTGTTGTGACTCTTCTAGCGCTGAATCGGATTTGTTAAACAAAACCGGCTCCGGCGGTAGCAAATTCGGATCCTCCTCAACGTAATACGGTATCTTTTCCATCGGTGCAATAACCAACCCGTACCCATTTCTACGTAAATCGCCCGGTTCTATCACATCAACAAAATACGACAGTGCCATCACTCCGTGTGTTTCGTATTTAGTTGATGACAGGTTGTAGTTCTCCTCGTTTATGTCGTTCAGTTTAAGTGATTCAATCACTTTACTTTTCGTCGAATTTCGTACAAAATATTCAATCGCTTTCTGTATAAATGCATTTGGCCGTCTTGGACAATTATTTATTTCATACATCGAAACTGTTAATTGATTCTTTTCACCCCTATGTATAGCTGAGAAAAAGTATTCCCGAGTTTCACCGGCATCAAGACGCTTTACTAAATAAATAAAAATAAATACAATTATATTTTAAAAATAATAATAATAATAATAATAATAATGATAAACCCCCAGGGGCTTGTTGTAACACCCGGTTGCTTCGGTAGTCGGTTGCTACGACAATTCGGGAAGTAGCGCTCCCGGGTCCCCGAGCTAAGGCCAGGTACTTTCTGGTACCTGGTGCGTGGAGTCAACCAGCGCTAAATGGTGGTCTCTGTTAACGGGCTAACTACCCCTAACAGGTTTTCTACTAGTTCCAGACGGTAAAAGAACTAGGAAGGCTGGTCGTGCTGCGGGTCTCTCGGGTGGGCCCGCTAATAAAGGCGGAACCAGTCAAAATTCATCTTCTCGTCTCGTGCGCCTGGAGTGGACGGACAGCTTGAGGAGAGATTTGCTCACGTGCCACACACAAAGTGAGCCAAATAAGAGAGGGTACATGGCAAGGATGCACGCCATATGGTGCCAGATGCATCCCGAACACTCTAATTTAACGCCACAAAATCTGCGTGACCATGTAGCCCGAATTATAAAATTAAACATACCTACCGGACATGACGATAATCGAGAAGCTCGCGAAGAAGCTAGGGTTGCTGAAACTGCAGTGGTGGAAGTTGAACAGGATTCTGCGGTCAACGGTGAGAGCTCGACCAATAACATCATAGAGCGGGATCAACCGGTAACTTTCGGTGGCAGCGTAGTTACTGAGGCACAGACGGACTTGTTAAATCAAGCCAACACAAATACTGTGCTAGAGTCTAACACCAGAACAAGTTCAACTCCCACACAGAATGATGCCGATCTAAATAAATCCCTTTCTGTCTCAGACAATTTAAGAAAACAATTTCGCGATCTTCTCGATACCGATTTAAACTTTGACAAACGACCACGTCCCAAATACAGACGGACGTATGTAAAGGGCGAACAACTGACCCTACTAAACGAAATTTTGGACGATCATTTATCCCCATCCAGTGATCTCACCGACGTCGACAACGCAGTATATGCAGCGATGCGTGTCCTGACCCCATGTTCTAAGCAGGAAAAGACTGCAGAGGAGAAGGCACGTATTCGTCTTAAACAAATTGACACCAAGGTGAGGGCACTACGACAGCTGGTATCGCGTATCCAATGTGTGATAGAATATATTCAGACCAACAGGCGTTTTACGCGAAAGGTACGGGCTTTTGCCAGAGAACTAAGGTACCGCTATCACACGATAAATTTGGGCAATCTGTTGACCATCAAACAGACACATTTGGATAAGATACGCGCATTGGCCCTGGCCAAGAAGAAAGTAGCCCGGCGTGAACGGTGTATTCGGGAAAATAAGATCTTTAACTCGAACCCTTCACGCCTGTTCGCATCTAAAAGCCCTGTTGTGGAGCAACCACCGACGGTCGACGCAATAGAAGATTATTGGCGGGGGATATATGAGACGACTAAAGAGACTGACTTGGACTGTATTCCCATCAGCCAGTTTAGATGGTACTGCAAACAACAGCTTGGCAAAGTGCCATCTCATACCATTATAACATCTGTTGATAAAGAGGAAGTCGAACTTGCTTTCAAAGGCAAGAAGAACTATTCGGCTCCGGGCATTGATGGAATAACGAATTTTTGGTGGAAGAAGCTCACTAGTACCCACCACCACCTTGCCCGTATATTTTCAAATTCGTTATTTAACTGTGAGCCAATACCATCGTGGCTCGCTGAGGGAAGAACGGTCCTAATACCGAAAAAAGGAGACCTATCACAACCACAGAACTACAGACCGATAACGTGCCTGAACACTGTGTATAAAGCGTTCACTTCCATTCTATACGAACGCATCTTGAAGGCGATTGAACCAGTGTGGAGTTCGATCTATGAACAACGAGGTTCAAAAAGAGGAATGTCGGGTTGCAAAGACAACTTGCTGGTCGACAGATGTATCTGTCAGGACGCTAGACAGCACAAACGCAACCTGAGCATGGCCTGGGTGGACTATCGAAAAGCATTTGACACAACGTCGCATGAGCTCATTATCTATTTGCTCCATTGTCTGCGAGTCCACCCCGACATTATTAAATGTATTGAACACCTGTTGCCGCTCTGGAAAACAAGGTTCACAATAACATCCGGTGAACACGTTGTGTCAACGGAGTTGGTGACATACAAACGAGGCGTATACCAAGGAGACAGCCTCAGCCCACTTTTGTTTTGCATCTCGTTGTTGCCCCTGTCAATCAGCCTGAGAAAGGAACCCGGGTACTTGTGTGGCCCGGTAGGAAATCGCGAGCATAAAGTCACACATTTATTTTATATGGATGACTTAAAACTGTATGCCTCGTCGGAGAGTGATCTCAACTGCGCTCTAAAATTAACACACAAATACACGCACGCGATCGGTATGGAGTTCGGACTGGACAAATGCGCGGTGGTGCACTGTAAGCATGGTGTAGTTCCGAATTTTGATTCACACGCCCAATTTGTGGATGGAAGCATCATAGAACATCTTGATGAAGGAGCGACCTATAAGTACCTTGGTGTTGGCGAAAGTCACATCCAGGACGTGAAGAACATGAAGGCCGCCTTAAGTAGTAGATATAAGCGCCTTCTCCGACAAATTTGGAGTTCCGAATTGTCGGCGAAGAATAAAACCAGCGCTACAAATATGTTAGCCATACCCATCCTTTTATATACTTTTGGCTCAATTAAGTGGAATGTGAATGAATTGGAGGAACTAGACCGAGACACGCGAAAAATAATGAACATCAATCGTAGTTTGCACCCACGCGCATCGACACAACGACTTTACCTCCCACGAGACCTAGGGGGTAGGGGGCTCCTGTCAGTCGAACGTTTACATGACCGTATAGTCTTAGGTACAGCTTGTCGTGTACTTAACAGTTCAGACCCGCTATTGCAACTCGTCAGGGATCACGAGCTTGCTGGCGTAGGCGCATTTTTATTCACAGCAGCGCAACGTGCCGCCGATATCTTGGGCTTAGCCTTCGATCCGCGTAATCGCGACGGTGATGATAACATTCTTTCACTATCACAGTCGCGTCAAAAGTCGGCAATCAAGAGAGCCGAGCAACAACATCTGCTCAATCAGCATCGCGACAAAGTTCACCAGGGTATGTTCTACCGTCATCTTGACAACCTTGGCCTTTCGAGCGAACTCACTTGGGCTTTCTTGAGAGCTAATGGACTTAAATCGGAAACGGAGGGCTTTATCATGGCAGCTCAAGATGGAGTGTGGAACACCTTAACACACCAAAAATATGTGATGGGTAATAAAGGGGTTTCGAATACCTCGTGTCGGGCATGCAAAGCATACCCGGAAACCTTAATGCACCTGACTTCAGGTTGTTCTTATTATGCTAAATCCACCTATATCCATCGCCATAATGCAGCGTTGCGTGTGCTCTACTTTTATCTTCGTCATCATTACGAAGTTGACAAAACACCAGTCTTGCCCTACGATCCTGCGGAAGTAGAATCCTTTGTTGCCAACCAAAAGTGCAAGATCTTTTGGAATATGCCGGTTGCAACTACCAGGCAATTGACCGCTAATAAGCCTGATGTTGTGCTCCAAGATTTAACATCTCAGACTATGTATGTTATCGAGTTCTCTGCTCCGGCGGAAACTAACATAGTCGAAAAGGAGGAGCAAAAAAGGATTAAATATCAAGATCTAATACACGAGCTGCGACAACTGTACCCGGGCTATACGGTCCGCTTGGTCGTACTTATAATCGGATGTCTGGGGGGTATGCATAACTCCTTTGTGCGCAATCTTAACATCATTCCGGCTTGTAGATCTCACGCCAACATGTTAGCGGCGTCAATGCAAAAAGCAGTTATCATCGGGACGCTCCGCACGCTTCGGTCGCACGAGACGACTTTTTCCGGGAGTTCATGAACACCTTTGAACCCCATGCCCCGTTTAGAGCGGGTCCTCGAACATCCATTGGACCTGCCCTCGAATCTCCCACTGTTATGGTTTCGCAGCGAGGTTCGGGGATTTATTAGGTAGGGAAGACCAGGAAGGGGATGCTGTATGACGGACATTACGTACCTGACCTAGAAGTACCTGACCTGGTACGCTGCACGGACACTTTTTCCTCCGCCTGGGGGTTTTTGAAGTGCAGTCGCGATATTTACGTTAAATAAATAATAATAAGAATAATGATAATAATAACAATGTTACATAAGCAAAAAACGTCGCTTACTGTTATTAAACTGTTTTGGTAATTGGACAAGTTCAAATTGTTTAGCAATTAGATAAGCGTTTTGAGGTTGAATAGATGTTGTAGACTGGTAAGTTGGATGTACGGAGTTTTTTACCGATAAAGAAATGGTAATTTTTGAATTATGTGGATCGTATTTTTCACTCATTACACCATCAACATTAAGAACAAACGATTCGATTACAGTAAACTCCCACATATGTTTCACTAACCGATACCTAAAATCAATTTATTTCAATAGACCATCAAAAAAATTAAACAATTACATTAATTATTGTAATTTGTAAATGGTATAGTTATTAATAAAATTTAAAAAAAAAGAGTAAAAATAGAAAAATTATATTTGCACCTGGGAAGTTCCTTTAAGTTTTCATAATAAACCATCCAATCTAAAGAACAGGTACCTTTTATGTCAGGCGCTCTTATGTACATTGTAAAAGAATATTTTTGACCAGGTTCGAGTGATTCAATTGTATTAATTTTTTTTATAAATTGTTTCCGATGCAATTCCTTTAAAGATATATTTTCAGCATTTATTTCATCTTTTAACTGTAAATCGTAAAAAAGTAACTGAGGCATGGACGATGCGAAGAAAACATTTGTTAAACCCGTATTACCAACGTTTATCATTTCCACATGCACAACTTGTATTTCGCCAGTTAAAACTTCGTGATGAATTTTTGAAAATATTACCTGTAATTTTAACATTGTACAAAAAATCATGTACAATGTAAAAAAAAACCAACGCAACCACCCACATATTATTCAGTTGTTTTAATACCTGTAAAGAGGGTGCTTCTGGTACTACTTTGATATGTACATGTTGCTGTTCAGTTTGTCTACTTTTGCCAAATTTATTTTGAAAAACAAAATTAATACACGCCTCAAAATCCATTTTTACTGGACTGGTAATTTCATCATTAATAGCTGGACTTATGCCGAACAGGACACCTACACAATACAAATTAATACGAATCAAGTTGAAATTGACGAATAAAATTGCTAATTTATTTGTACCTTTAATTTCTAATTCGCCGGGAAGCAAAGGTGTCAAATACAATGTTATTTCGACAACGGCCTCAGCACGCACCACAATATTCGGCACTGGCACAAAATGGACTGAACTTGCGTCACCAGCATCACCATCACCGTGTGTTGGCGTGAAATGCCACTTCAATCGAACATTGTGAAGATTGATGACCAGCTTTGATGGATTGTTTAATTGAAACAGAACAGCGATCGATTCACCAGCGATGCCCACTGGCTTTTGCGTTATAAACGTGTTCACGTTGTGCACCATAACGGTCGGTTTGAACGTCAACGGCAAATGGCCAAGCGCCATGTGTACCACAAACTCCTCCATGATGGCAAACTGTTCGTTTGTTAAAATATCGCGAAGACAATTCTCTAAAATGAGTGAAGAGGCTGCAATGCGTTGTGGCGCTGACAGTGGTGCGCTCGGAAGCAACACAATCTTCATACTATTTTCCACTAGAAGTGGTAGTGGTAGAGTTGGACAATAATTTTCATTGTTCTTACTTAATTCCTGTCACGTAAATGAAAAATGCACAAATGAATTAAATAATATTATACATATATACGAGTACAAATACAATACGTACAGAATGGCAAGATAACAATTCCCGTAGAAATGTTAACTGTTGTGTAGGATTCATTTGCGTTCCCGACTGAATCAAATTCTCATAAAATTTTGTAGCTTCGAATGGCAACTTCAGCTCTGTCGCATTCCTGCCCAATATTAAATGTATGTGATCTTTAGCGATATTCCACTCAGTGAGTGTATAGATGAAAGATGACAAATAGTAGCATCGATACGAATGCCTCTGTTGTCGCGCCTTTGAATACTTGTTGCCCGCCAAAATCGAGTGCAAAGCAAACTTTTTAATCATATGCAGTTTTAAAAAGCAATACGCTGCCATCTCCAAAGATATAGCCGATAACAAATCGTCCGTGCCCTCGTCGGCCATTCGTATTAACAATTTGGCAAGTTCCACCCACATACCGATCCCTCGAAGACATTCAACCGCCAAAAGTGTTGCACGATTTGAAAAATATCTCATGCTGTGTGTCACATTCAAATGATTACGTTATACAATACATAAATGTAACTAATAAATTGTAAGCTGAACATTGTAAAACCTACCGACACGGCGTTCGATAACAATTGATCGCCTCTTCCAGGTACTCGTAATCTTTTTTCACGAACTCGCCATTCATAAATGCTGCTATTGCAACCATTTCGGAGGCACCCGCATAATACAACCATGCACTTTCAGCATAAAAATCACGTTTAGCCATTAAATAACCATGGTAAGCTAATGCATAATTTCCAAATATAAAATATAAATCGGACAGTTTACGTAATTGTACTTCAGGATCTTCACTGCTATATCTGCCAAAGTGCCAAACAAAAGAGTACAAAATGTAAATGAAAATGGAAAATGGGAAATGAAATAAATAAAGTGAAATAATTGGTTACTCTTTCGGAGGTGTTGTGGTGGTTGAACTGCCAGGTTTACTGCTAACAAACCAACGTTTTGTCGCGTGAAACAGCGAACGACTTACACCTTTCCTATTTGCAACCTACCAACGTACCAAATTATAAATATTAAACACATATTATTTTATTAAACAACTAAAACAACTTACAACATCAGCAATCCTTTGAATTTCACATTCCACATGAGGAATCAATGCCTTCATACAAAATTCTTGAATAAGTCGATGAATTTGTTCTAGATCTTCGCATGTCAAATATGTACCATATTCAATCTGATTAAAGCTAATGTTAGTAGTAGATTCACTAAAATCCTGAAATATGGACGGTTCAGTTTCAAAAGTAGGAGTTAACAGGGGATGATAGGGAACAGTATGAGCAGTATGAGCAGTGTGAACAGTGTGAGCAGTATAAACACTATCAGTCTGTTTATTATTTTGGTAATCACAGTCAATGACATGTGTTACCTGATTTCTCACGGTGGGTGAATTTATTGGATCAGTGGCATAGTCTGGACCGGTTTGAGTTGCATGGTCCCCATAACGTCTATACATATTTATAAATGGCATCCATGAGTCTGAAGCGATTGGTGGTTCAATCGTTTTCGAATTTCGTGAATTAATTGCTAATAAAAACGATCGATTTTCACCATAAACGTCTTTAACACGACTGAATGTTTGTTCGGCACTAAAAATTGAAAAATCAAATCGAATCAGGCCTTAAGGTGTAAGTAAGGTTTAACTAATTGAAAGTAATAATTAATTAATATAAATGACGATGTACCTTGCAGACGATGTATGTTGCGATTTGTCATGCAACACCACGTAATAACATAACGTGTTTGTAGAGAAAAACTTTTTATCTCGACGATACGAATGACGTTGCGTTTCCAGAAGAGTTTTCGTTTGATTTTCGAGAGCAGTTAACACGTTCGGTTCTTCAGTTGATACTAAAATTATGCATGCAAGAAAGTAGCGAATAAATTCATGTTCGCTCGCTCCCTGAATTTTAAATAACGTTTCACGATATTTTTCAAACCACGGTATTGTCAATGGCACTTTAATATTTTGATTTTTGTATTTGATTGTATCGTATGGTGGATCGTCCGCGGCACTGCTAATCACATCGTTCAATATTCTGGCAGCAACTGTCGGCTCAATCTCTTTTTCACGAACATCTTGGAACGATAATCTTAAATCATTGACAGTTATTGAACTCCCTGAGTGGTCACGAAGTAAAACTAAAATTATTTATGCTTCGTAATTAAATTATATATACGAGTACTAAATAAACGAAATAAAAAATATATAAATATTCTTCATTTATTTATCTACCTTCATGTTTTAGTTTGCCAAATGGATTAATTAATTCGGCAAAAGACAAATTGTTTTTTAATACTATTTGATCGGCCAGTGATGTAGACAATACTGCAATTTGAGCTTTAAAAACGTTCTTGATAAATTCTTGAGGAACAGTTTTAAATTCTTCCATTTTTCAAAAAAATAAACCACATAAATGACATAAACTAACACAACATGATCAAATTTAATAAACTCAAACTGACATTTTGACATAAGTATTAAGTACCTACGTAGTATACATACATATTTTTTTTGTAATATTAACTCATTATAACCCGGCCTACGATTTATCATAAAATGATAAAAAATATTATGTACCTAAGTATTTAAATGTATCTAATATTATGTATTAATGTAGTAATCGAATCTTTAATGTGTCGAATTTGTGTTAAACCTCGTGAATTTTATATTTAAATGTTAAAATTATACATCTGATTGTGAGTTCACAATGTATTTAAATAATCATTGATATCAGAATACGTAATGTATGTACCATACAATAAATAGATGGAGTACACATTATCTTTTTTGAAGCAAATCGCCATATTGATTAACACCTTTCATAACCTATAAATTGTCGGTGGTAATAAATATTTTCTAATTTATATACGATTTTTGTTGTAATTTGATGATAATATTTATAACAACAAATATAATATCAGTAAATATAGGAAAATATTAAATCCAATTTTGTTTAACCGCCATATTAGTTAACACTTTTTTGGCTTCATTTTCATATACATGATATACATTGAATATATATCTGTACTCCCTCTATCTATTCAATAATTACAATCAGAGTAAATAATAGATAGGTCAAATTCAATTGTTAAACGTTCTTGTATGTATGTATATGTTGAAATAGTATTTGTACGATTCGTGCCATTCCTCTATAGTTTACTTCTTCTTTGCCCAAATCAGTATCAAGACGAAATAAATTTATTAATTCCCTGTATCGCGTTAACAACTCCCTATAAAATGTACACCAATAAAGTATACAAACATAGCCCACTTTCTTTTAGTCACCGCAGGTAGCGAAGCAGTGCAATGTGCTCTATAATACATTACGTATTGTACAGCAGATCTGTGGTAGCTATCGTATCTAATTTGCCTAGAGAGCGAGCTACGGTTTTTTTTTTATATTTTAGTGTATGTTGTTAGAACAGTTTATCAGCAGTTGGTTATTTCATCAAATTTCTCATGACCGTGTACGTGTCCAAAATTCTAGTACATACATGTTGATTCGTTAAAACATTTTGCTGATAATTATGTCCGGGTCATAATGAGATAGCAATGGTAGAAATAAATCTTACAGTCAAAAATAGTTTAAATTTTCCAAATATGACTCAAGATTTTCTGATTACTAACAATATTATTGCATAATATATTGTATATTGTAAAATCAGTGTAGTTGAATATCTTCATTGTTACAACTATGCATATTGTAAGGAAACTCTAAAAAAAATTGAAGGAAAAATATACAAATTCTGTTTTTTTTTTTCTTTTTTTTTTCAAAAATATTTATTTGGGATTTTTTTTTTTTTGTTTTTTTGTAACACATGTAATTGTAAGTAACCTAGTACAAAATATATCAAATATATTTGTATATGTAATGAATAATAAAACGAATATTAAAAATATTTCCTTAGAGTTTTTGAATAAATACTAAAAATTAGTTGTGACCTGAGTTAAACAAACAACTACTTTACAAAGAGTAAATTTTCTTCACTAGAAAATCAAATTTCCTTAAAAACTAATAGAATGATGTCAAACTATTTGTGCAACTTATAAATGAAAAATATTTTACTTTCTTACATGGTTTTCCACTATATAAAAATAAAATTTAAAAAAACAATGCTAATTTAAAAGAAAATAATTTAATTATAAAATAAAAACATTATTTATACAATTTCACACGTATCCGCTAATGAAATTTTTTAACATTTACAATTTCATACGCTAAGCTCTAATACTGGAAAGTATACGTTCATAATTTTCTAACATGTAGAAAATCTCAGCAAACATTCAGAGAACTAACAAAAAAATAAACAGTAACAAAAAGAATAAAATCAAAAGAATAAATTAGTAACATAGAATATAAACATTTTTTTAATTTAAATATTATGCTTTAAAATTGTAAAATACGAGTACTTGCCGAAAGTAAAATTTAAGAAATGAATAGTTTTATTATTATTTGTTCACATCTAAACAGAAGTAAATGATTAGTAATAAGGTGAAACAGAGTTGGTTAAAAAACATAAAACTGTATTTGGATAATAAAAAAAAAGAAAAAGAAACAGTACGGTTTAACACTTCTAGTTCATCTATTTATTACTTATCATTTACCGTTTACGCAACATGAATAAAGTATTATGCCAAAAGAAATTTGCATCGATTTTAGGGAATAATTAAAGAAATTCGAACATTGTTTCATGTGCAAAACATGATTCGAAAAGTTTACCTATTAACGTACGAATATATTTATTAATTTTAAATCTAAAAATATTAAATAATAAATTAATTACGAAATAAGATCAATTTTAAATATAAAATAATAAAATTATTTTTAAGTTTTGTCATATTTAATAAAAGTAAAAACGTTATTCAACTGCCTTCATTTATAATACAATACTATACGATAGTATTCAGATCTTTTACATATAATTATATTGATTATTGATCTCTTATTTAAACTTGATGCAACTATTATAAGGTACTTGTGGCTAATAATTCCCACTTAATTTTCACACATATCAACGTACAATAACACCCAGTGAACAATATAACGTTACAAAATATGAAAATAACTTTACTTTGTCAAACTTTTTTTGTAACGAGCTAGCTTTCGAGTAATTAACTCACTATCAGATTTAACACAAAAATGATGAGTTAACTACTCGAAAGCTGGCTCGTTGCAGAAAAGTTGAGTTCAGTGACAAGTGACAAAGTAAAGTTATTCTCATATTTTGTCAAGTGTTAATTATTTACAATTACGTTAGTGCGTCTTCATATTTGAGTATATCTTTGTACAATTCTTTATGCACATTTAAAACGAATCGATTGAATAATAATCATAAATTTAAGTGAATGTTATTAAACACACAAATATCTTCTTCATCAAGTATGACAGCGCCATAAACTATATTATAATATTAATTATTTACAATAATTTTATAGTTATTTGTAAAACAGTAACTATAAAAACTCAATTATAACATAATAATATGCATAAATATGTTTTACATTTTTTTTTTTTTTTTTTTTTTTTGTAAACAAGTACAAAATCACTGACGTTTATTAAAACGTAAGGAAAAAGTGTTTTAAGCTGAAGTGAAATTATAATTAATTATACGATAAATATATGCTTTTATGATCACAATTTAGGAAAAAAGAAAAGAAAAGAAAAGCGAAACACAAAACAAAAGAAAAAAGTTTGTGAGCAGAGGAGAGGGAAGTTAGATGAGTATAATTATATAAGTTGTGATTGTACACAACAATAACATGTGAAACAATTACACATGATCTATCTAATATGGGAATTTGTTGATATTACTGTTTTGTACTACACAATGTAGTTGTGAACAATGTCTGAGCTGGAGTTATTTTGCGTATCAACTACGGCCGTCCTTACGGTAGCTAATTCCATTAAGGCCATCGCTCCCATCCATTTCTCGTCGGACAGTGGTGTGGCTGGCTTTGGTGATGGTGATGGTGACGGTGACGGTGATGGTGGTGGTGGTGGTGGCTGTGGCTCTTCTCCACTCTGTAACATTTAGTCATTTATTTATCCTTTAATAGACGAACGGATGAATTTAATATAAAAAAATAAATAAAAAAAAAAAAAAAACAAAAACAAAAACAAAATTTTATTTATTGTATTATTGAAGTAGACACCTGTCGTGGAGGAACACGTGACGGCCATGGACGATCGCCGCCGCCGGGACACACCAATACAGTGGGACGTTGCTGTTGACTTTTGATGGGTGTTTGTACTTGATTGTCGTCGTTATCCCAGTGAATTGGTTGCGCTAAACTTTCACCTTTAATACCATTGTCCAAACGGATCGATGTTGAGTCTTGGAAAATTTCATTACCCCAATTAATTGGTTGCGCCAAACTTTCACTTTTCACTTCGCTGTTCATTCGTAATGACGCATCCTGAAACGCTTCACGCAGCCAACGTTTCTTTGGCTGTTCAGTTTTGACACGTCGCGGTGTAGTTAGTTCGTCATTACAAAATGATGAATTTGATTCATCATCACATTCAACATTGTCAATTTCTCTCTTGACCGGCGTCTAAAAATTATTTCTAGTTTAATAAACAGGAGAGGAGAGGAGCGAAGATAAGATAAGGTAAGAGAAAAAAATGCAGTTTACCTTAAATATTTGAATTATATTATTTTCTTTTCCGTTTGAATATGTTTGAATGGGTAGTGGGCGGTGTAGATTATTTTGTTGGTTACATTTGCTAGTAATTTCACTAAGGGGTGATCTCATAACACTGTCGTTATTATCTTTCGCCCCCGTCGAGGCAGGCGATTTGTACTTGGAACGTTTTCTGATCACTTGATAAGAGCGCGACGACGAGGACGGTGATCGATCTTTCTCGCGATGATATTTTTCTAGCCACTGCATTACTTCATGCGAATGTGTTCGAGACGCCGCTGGCGATAATGTTGTAAGGTACATAAGTGCGGTGGGGTCGCTGTCGGGACAACGTAGTAAAGCTTGTTGAGGATGTTCAGAGCAATGACGATTCGCGTGAGTAAATCGCGCCCCACATCCAACTGCTGAACACATAAATGGTTTTTCACCGGTGTGCAGTCGTTGATGTGTCCGCAATTGTCCACTTTGTGTAAATGCTCTTAAACATCCCGGGTAATCGCATGCGTACGGTCGTTCCCCTGGACAAAACAAATTTATTATTTTAATAAAAATTCATAAATATTTATGAATTGCGTAAAAATACGTTACGTTTATTTAGCTTGTATGTGGTTGTGTATTGTGTTGTGTTATTATTACCTGTATGAGTTCGTAAATGCGCTTGCAAAGATTTTTCGCGAGGAAACACACGCTTACAAAAATCACATTTAATAGCACTAGGTGAAGTGGAACCAACAATCATTAAATTTGTCAGCATTTCAGCTCGAGGACGCCCTCGACGATTTTCACATGGTGTTCGCGCGGTAAATTCCGGGCTACTGCATGTACTTGCTGGACTCGATGATTTGTCATCCCACGAATTCCACGAGTTTACAAAATTATCACCGCCGCGAGTTTGACTATCTTGAATAAAATTTGTGTTCTTCACATTTTCGATTGATTCGTTAAATTTATTTATTGGGCTTAAGGCCATTTGGAATAAATTTTACATTGCACCTACAAATTAACAATTAAAAACAAAACTCCAATGGCATTTTGTAATAGATTCACACGTGCTACCAACATAAAAATATTTTATTTAAATTCACTTGAATTATGTATTTTACTAACATCACAATAAGTACATATTTATTTATTATGTATTTGTTGTATTAAAATTTGTTGCTTTCGTTATTTTGTTATTTACTTATTATTTATTAATACATTAACACATTGTTTTCGTACATTATCTTTATCACATTCGTAATTATTTTTCACAAGTTTTCTTTTTTATTCATTCCTGTTAGTTCTGTCATTTCACATTCTGTTTGTCTCTTATAAATTATAATCTAGCAGTTCTAGTACACAAATTGGTCAAATTGCATTTAAAAGTACAGTTCTTTATAAACAGAATATGTATGTACCTTGATATCTACCATATCTACCTGTTAAATAGAGTCCATTGCCCTTTAAACATCTACATATACATATACACACAAACACACACATGCATGCATACATATACATTAATGTATTGTATTGTTAACATCACAGAATACAGAAACCAATACTACATAATAATAATTATCTGTCATACCAGCATGAACAAAAAATTCCCGTCACTTCCCTCCACTATGTTATGTAGGAACACACTGTTTGTAGTTGTGTATGTTTGATGTTTGCATGTGTGAGTGGTCACACACGCCGCCACGGATACACGTATTCAAGTAGAGTAACATGCAGTGTAACCAATAATGATTTTAACAATTGGTAACAATTGACGCACATTCGGTCACCGCTACCGAAAGAATGATCAACTAAGCAGTGAGTTGACCTAGTTTAACTTACGAAATACGAAATATATATTTTCCAAAAACGGTACAATATTTTACAAAGATTTTTATGTGAATATAATAAGTACCTACTTGATTTAAATCTAGGTACCTATAACTAGTGCTTAACCCTAACCTAACATGTACAATTCTAAATACTACAGTACATGAGAAAACTTAATTATTAGTGACTCTATACAAAGGAAAATTTTCAAAAAACCTTTAAATATGAATAATTTCTTTATCTCTTATCCTTATCCAGTCTTTTTAACTTACTACTGTCCACAGATTTTTATATTTACGCTGTTTCTGTATTCTGTGGTTAACATACATACATACATACATAATATGTATATGTAATTAATTACACATAGGAAAAAATGGACCTAACAGAATCGCCATAATGTAATTGCCAGTAATTTTGTACTACGGGGCTACGAATGAAGCTGAAGGACTGTCATAAAACGTAAAAATATTATCAATCTTTTTAAAAATCAGTTTTACGACGTTTTACTGTATATATTTAATAAGACAATTCATTGTCGTGTAAACGGTCCATAATCACAGAGGACAGAGACGCCGCAACTATCTCTTTTCTGAAATCACGAGTGTGTACTTCTGTGCTCATTAAGTTTCTTAGTTGTCAGTTTGTCAGTAGCAGTCGATGATTGAAGATCAACCACACGATAATGGACTTGATTGTTGTTGGTATTGTTACATCGGTTACATCCCCTAGTACATGCGTGTGGTGTCTGACCCACGTGACCGCCCCCTACTATCTGCGTTACTCACACAAATACACAAAATCACACTAATACAATGTAAACCCAGTGTGTGTATACAACATATTGTCTATCTCTTACATGTTACACTGGTTCCAGTAGTGTAGGCATAGATATGTTGTCTCTATTACTCTATGGTCCATAATATTTACCTTGCTAACGCGGGAAATTTAAATTAATATTTCATAATTATCCAATAGATAGCAAATACTTATTATTGAAAACCAAATGAGTTAACTTTATTCACTTAATATATAGTTGTTACCGTTGTTACTAAAGAAATTTTTGTACGCTGGAAATACAGTAATCGTAGTAAATGATTATTAAATTCACCAGCTAACAAAATTAGTTGCTTATTTATTATGATAAAATTAACATTCCGGAATTATATATTTGTCACCGATCCCTTGAGTGGATAACATAATAAAAGTGACTGCTTTATCATAAAAAATTACATATAATGTTGCTGATGAAACTAATGTAATTGATCTACGAGTACAAGGAAATATAACTAAATGAAACTCTGCTGACAATTTTATCCTTTTCTAGTTTTAGCAATTACCTACATATTTACCTATTGTAAAAATAAATGAAAATAAATCAAATTTTAACAAAATCAGTCCAATAATCAAACTGATTGTTAAGATAATCTTTTAGGGTTATATACCCTATAAAAATACATGTGGCTACTTATAAAAAAATTAAAGAAACGCTAAGAATTTTGAAAGCCCTGTTTTCAAGAAGCTGTATCCTAACAAAAAATCGTCCGATAATGATGGAAATCAAAAATTTGTACACTCTAAAGAAGTGTGACACTGGCAAGTGAAGGCAAAAAATTTTCTGCACCTCGTGCACAACTTTGAAATGAGAAAAAAAACTCAATTCTCTTTTTTTTGCGGCGATTGCCCTTTTAATAAATTATTATCTAGACGTCTCTCTAATTTTTTTGATTAATATACCTACATATATGTAGAGAACAATAAAGTATTAAACGTATTGGAGTTTTTTGTGCAAGGGAAAGCACAGACCACAGAGAGCACCAAGCACCCCGAGCACCCCGAGCACGCCGAGCACACCGTTTCAGAATAAATCAATGAAATCTGTGACGTCACAACGTACAAGTGACAAAACAATACATATGTATGTGTAATTCGGGCTTCGGGTAATTCTTAGCTTACTTATTGTTAGATTTAGGTAGTATCCGGTGCTACTGGTTCAATACGGTGCTTTTTTTAAGGAAATGCAGTTTGATGAATGGCGTATGTCGTACGACTTGTACGACTTGTACAGTCTGTACGACCATACTATTACAAGACTATAATAAGACTATGTGAAATGTACGACCGTACCTAACAATACCACTAACACCAATTAATTACCATTACATAACGTGTAGTCGTGTAGCAGATAACAATCGGGAAACGGGAAACGGGAAACGGGAAACTGAGAACGATATCGCACAATGAATTGAAAATTTAAATAAAAAAAATTGATCACAACGCCATACATAGTATGTTTATTTTAAAAATTTTATTGTAAGCAGATAATTTGAATGGATTTTTAGCAAATATCTGATAACAATAAACGTATTTGTTTTGCATTCGTTTAAAATTACAACGAAAATGGCCGCAATTTCACCGACAGAAAAAACCGAAAGAAGTTATATTGTAGGAGATCGTCAAATGTATTCCGAGGATCAGGTATGAATTACATTTTTCAAACATATTCAGTGGCTATATCCTGTATCCTGTATCCTGTATCTAGTATCCTATATATTACGTGTTTTATATAATTTTCTATTGTTGTTCGTAATGTATTTTAATGGTGGTGGTGCGGCCGATTATTACTTCCCGACGCCTTAACCATATACGCACATTTGATGATGATGGTGTCCCGTTTGGCCGTTTGATCGTTCCAGGCCAGTAGTATTGAATCAAATGAACACGCTTTTGATGACATGAAACAACTAATTTCGGTAATTTCATGTGTACTGTGTAATAAGTAATAACATGTTTGTCATGTTTAATGTACATGTGAAGCACCTGTCATGTACAATGCAAGATATTTGGGTTGTTTGGATTGCCTGTGCTAATTTACCTCTTTTCCCTCTGTTACGGGCAGAAAACGGAACTGATACAGAAAACTGAAATACCTTGCACTGTAAATGCTGTTAGTGTGCTCGTAATTTAAATTATTATTGTATATTTTGTATGTTTATTAATTGAGAGTCTTTTTTTAGGACGATATAAATGAAAAACAAAACTCTTTAGCCAGCGCTAGTTTCAATTTTATAAATTCAATTATTGGAAGTGGTGTTATAGGTATGTATATGTAACATGTTATATATATATATATATATATATATATATATATATATATATATATATATATATATATATATCAAGTTAATATGTATAGAATATACTTGTACAGTGTCACTACTGAGAGTTGTTATTTTTTTCTTGATAATTTTCTCACAGAAATGTTTCCCCTATAACATTCTCTGTTGCCCAAGCTATCTCTGTGTAAATTTTAAAGTGGATTAGTTAAGCGGTTGAGGCGTAAAAGAAGACAGACAGACAAACAGACAAACTCACTATCACAATATTAGTTACGGATAGGGTTGCCAGACGTCCGGATAAAGCCGGACACAGTCAGGCTTTTTGGTTGCGTGTTCGGCCAAATTAGACGGTGTCCGGCCTGTCCGGCTTTTGAAATTTGACCATTTTTTTTTCTTTTTTACATTGCCCGCCCGTGATTTGATTCATGAATCCTTTTTATTAATTTTTTTTTTTTTTGTAATTCAGATTGCTTTTTCAGAATTCCTTACTATTTGTCAATATTATTTTTCCCATTTCGGGTCAGAATGCAAATGTTGAAAGAGTTTTTTCTTTAGTAGGTCAACATTGGTCAAAAGAGCGCAACAAATTAAATGTCGATACTCTAGCCAAAATGTTGGTTGTACAATTTAATTTTAAAAATTTGACTTGTAAAGAGTTTTACAACCCAATTTTAAAAGAAAATGATGTCTGCTAGTGAAAAATATTAATTATTTTATGTTAAAATTAATTTAAAGTTTATTTACTTCATTAGTGTTTTGTTTAATTTTGTTTTTCATTGCAAATTGCAATAGTAGTTACGGTAGTTACTGCTAAATATTATTGCCATGCAATTATTGGCATTAATATTGTAATGAATATTGAATGATTAATAATAAAGAAGACTTATTCAATCAATTTTATTGTTGTTTCATTAGAATTTAAAAAAATTTAATTACAAATAAAAAGGTAATTAATAAAAAAGCCATGTTTTACTTTAAAAAAAAAAAAATAGTCGTGTTATACTAAGACTAAAAAATTAAGCGTGTCCGGCTTTTTTACCCAAATGTCCGGCTAAACTGACTGTTGCGTCCGGCTTTTCGGTTTTGAGATCTGGCAACCCTAGTTAGGGATATAATATCTATGTATGTATATATACATATGCACAGATAGTTAATATTAATAATATGTATAATATATTGTGTTGTAGGTATACCGTACGCGTTACATGAAGCTGGGTTTGGTTTAGGTTTATTGCTGTTAATACTGGTTGCATACGTTACCGATTATTCTTTAATTCTTATGGTACGTTCAGGACACTTATGTGGCCAATATTCGTATCAAGGAATTATGGAATCTGCATTCGGAAGAACCGGTTACATTTTACTTGGAATTTTACAATTTATGTATCCGTTTATTGGTAATATGTAATTATATTATTTATTAATTATAAAAGGTGTTTGCGAGTAATAACGTCCACTTGCAACTTGATACATAGGGCCAATTCGTATGGGCGTAAGCGGAAGCGGCTTGCGCGCATTTGTAAACAATATGCGCTTGAAAACAAGCACATTTGGCTTGCTATTGATATGTACCTATGTATATTTCTGTTTCACTTTCCATGTTGTAGTGAGAAGGGTGAAAACCATACATAGTTTATTGTGAACTATTAGCGTTGACTATATACTTAATTGTCACCCTTCTCATTAGAATATGGAAAATGAGACAGGAATTTACATACATATCAATAGCAAGCCAAATGTGCTTGTTTTCAAGCGCATATTGCTTACAAATGAGCGTAAACCGCTTCCGCTCACGCCGATACGAATTGGCCCATAGACACATAGTACATACATACGCAACCCTTTAATTATTTATTGTCACAAGTGGTCACGACTCACGAGACCACGAGTAATATGAATCATGAACAAGAACAATGATTTACTCGCCTTATTACTCGTATAACACTATGTAATATGTATTACGTGCATGTAGCCTGGCAAACTGGCAAGTGGCAGCCGTGGCAACTATGTAATTCATTTGCCTTTTTCAGCGATGGTTTCGTATAACGTGGTAGTCGGTGATACGGTAACAAAGGTAATTGTTCGGCTAACAAACAGCGGTCCCGAGTCACTATTCGCCAAGCGAGAATTCATTGTGCTAATCGCCACTGTGTTTATAACAATACCGTTGTGTTTGTACCGAGACATTGCTAAATTAGCACGAATATCATTTTTAAGTTTGTTATGTGTTGCGTTTATTTTATTAACCATATTTATAAGGATGGGCAGCATGAGCGAAATTGTGTAAGTATGTATTCATCCATGATTCACCCAGTACCCAGTGGCCAGCATCGTGTTCGATTTGTGGTATAAAAAATTCCAATGCATTTGCGCATGTGCATTATTAAACCGCGCGAACATATTAGCAAAAATTTAAATATATAACGTCTACAAGTTTCCAAATGTGGTAGTAGACGTCAAATAATTTAAATTTTTGTTTGCGCGGTTTAATAGTGCACATGCGCGAGAATTTTTTATACCACGAATCGAACACGGCCCTCCTGTACGCCAGTACGCCAGTAGTCAGTAGTGTCAGTACCCAGTAATCCAGTAATCCAGTATACAGTATAGTGGTGTGCCAAACTATGTACATATTCTTTTTACCAAACAGTTCCATAAAAGAAATACAGTTTTCAAAAGAACATACATACGTCATGTATACATATACATAGTTTGTTTATTATGTATGTATAAACAAACTACTTATATACATAATTACATATAATTAATAATATTATGTTATGTACATGTAGAAGAACATGGGACAAAACCAGTTAAGTAGTGAGCAGTTCATGTTGGACTGGTTAAATCTTGAAACTGTTCATTTACGCAATTGTCGCAACAAAAGAACGATTGTGTTCTTTTTGGCACATCACTAAGAACTATACAAGACAATCTGATAGTAATAATCCGATTGATAATCAATAATCATTATTATTTTATTTCATTAATCATTATATTGTACAAGTATTGTGTATGATTATTTTCAGTCCAGTGCACGAGGACTCATGGCGATTTGCCAACTGGGACATAATTCCCTCTATTGGAATCATGGCTTTTGGTTTGTATTAATAATTATGTATTAGCTAACAATAAGGCGGACGTCTCGTTTAGATTTTATATCAAAAATCAATCCAATCATTTTGAAAATTTTTGCTTTATTTTTAATGTATTTGAAAAGTTTAAAATAAATTTAATAATAAGAAAAACCCATTTATAATAAGATTTTAAAACGATCCAGTAAAGTGTTCTGAAGTCCGTAATACTTGTTTGAAACGAAAAAAATAAAATAAAATAAACCTTTTTTTTCAATTTTTGTCTCAAGTTAAAACAAATTGGCTTTTGTCACCAAATTTCCATCTTTTTATAACAATTAAAGGTTGAAGAAAGTTTTTTCTCTCAGTTTCGATAAAAGGTAGGTACATCCCGTATAGAAATAATTCTCTGACATAACTCTGAAAAAGTCTGACAATTGGAACATTCCCAGATTTTTTCACTTTTGTAACGGGTTTAAAAATATTCAAACCTTAAAAGGGTTTTTCATATTACTGAGTTTAGGTTTATTATAAATAAAACAAGAAAAGGATACTTTATAGTCAACTCATTTATTGGACCAAACGTTAAATAACATTGTTCGCTAAAAAAAAAAAAAAATTAATAATACTGTTACAAATAATGTTCAGTAGTAAAGTAGTAAATATAAAAAACCCTTTTAAGGTTTGAATATTTTTAAACCCGTTACAAAAGTGAAAAAATCTGGGAATGTTCCAATTGTCAGACTTTTTTCAGAGTTATGTCAGAGAATTATTTCCATACGAGATATTTTAATAAATTAAAGAAATAATAAAAATCGAAACGGTTGATAGTTTTTCCTCGAAAAATAATTCGAAAATAATAGTCCTAAAAATCTCTGATCTAAAGAATGTTAGTTTTATTTTATTTATCCCGTCAATTGAAAGTATGTACTTTTGAGTTGTGATAACTGATAACTTGATTTCTCAATTAGAAATATGAAAATAAAGACAAAAATTTTATTTAAATATGTTCAAATAATGTTAGTATAGATTAAAATAACAAAAAAATGTGGAATTTTGTGGAAAAATGGCTAAACCAGACTCGCCTTAACGTAGACAACATGGGCGTCGTAGGCCATAGGGTAACAAATAAATAATATTATATAAAAATGCTACATGTTTTTTTAGCGTTCATGTGCCATCATAATACATTTTTGATATATACATCAATTGAGAGCGCTTCACAGGAACGGTGGGACAAAGTAACGCACATTAGCATAGTGACAAGTTTTCTGGTAGCTGCACTATTCGGTATTGCCGGTTACGCCACATTTACCGCTTGGAGTCAAGGTTTGTGCTCTGTGCTCTGTGCTCACTACTATACCCGTATTTTAACATTAGTTAATTGTAACGGCAAACTTTCTCATTCAGGAGACTTGTTGGAAAATTATTGTTGGGACGACGATCTAATGAACTTCAGCCGAATATTGTTCAGTGGCACAATTTTGCTCACCTATCCAATTGAATGTTTCGTAACTCGTGAAGTGATCGAGCACACATTCTTCGCAACAGATCCAAATGTTCCTATTTCTGTGAGACGACATTACGTCATAACATTAATTATTGTCATATTAACTTACATCATAAGTATGGCCACCGACTGTTTGGGCGTCGTTTTAGAACTAAATGTAATTAAATAAATATGTAAATAAATAAATATGTAAATAATGTAGTTACTATAGAGCCCATCAAATGTTTAAATGCAATTTGTTTTTAGGGAGTGCTGGCAGCCGTTCCATTAGCTTATGTTTTACCAGCGATGACATACTTGAAATTAGAAGAAGGTTTCATTTTATCCAAACGAAAATTGCCGGCATTTGGTCTATTACTTTTTGGTTTAACTGTTGCAGTTTTAGGTGTTTTATTCTTGTTTTTAGATTTTGATCAGGTTGATACGTGCTCACACGGAAAAATCATGTCATATTGTATGAATAGTTCGTTGATATTTTCACATCCAAACGTAACAATCATGCCAAGTGCTCATTTGGCTCATATTGCAAAAATTTAATTTAGTTTAATTAAAATGAAAGGCCATTAACTAATATTATGTACATATATTAATCATACAAAGTACTCTTTTTTTTATTAACACTAACTAATAATGGGTATAGGTACTTTCAATTTACTAATATGCGAAAATTTCAGACAAAAAGCAACTAGTTAATTTTTAAATGATTACGCATCAATCGGGTCATCGTGACCCAATGCAATTCAAATTCATCAGTTTATTTTTGCATAACTATAGGAAACAAATCATTTTATATTGAAAATAAAATAATTATGAAAAATTCAATGCGTGATAATGACCCGAGGTAATCACAAGTACATACATATCGTCGTCAGATGAGCAGGAAAGTCCACTTTTTAAAAATTTTGGTTGTTTTGTTAGTTTTGGGCGTTGAGCAAGTCGAGACCATTATTAGAAAAAAATTTTGAAAAAATGGACTTGGTACAAACCAATACTCAACTGACGATGTGTAAAACTAAAGAACAAATGACCACTTAAATTAAGTACGTATTATGTTTAGCTTTATAGCAATTTTATATAAATTTTATATATGTCGTGTCGTACATGATGTGTTTCGATTTACGTTAGTTTCTACCTGAACCTGAATTTTTATAGTTTTTGTACTGTATATGTATTTTTCGATAATATTTTTTGTCTTGTTAAATATGTATTCGCCGGGGATCAACTATTAACGTAAACGCAATACAAGCGTATATGTAGATTACCTCAATCCACTAGCAGTCTAAAGTCCAACAGTTGATCGGATGCAAAGTTAAAAAGTTAAAAAAACGGAAACGAATGTACGTAATATTATGTTAGTCTTTCATTTTTTCTATATACTTACATAATTAAAATATCATAATTATGAATAGAAGGCAATTAATTGGCTTGGTTCATAATTGAAACCACCAAAATATTAAATTAACTAAATATTTGCGTATATGTATATAAATAGAACATGTATTTTTGAAAAATATTTTTAAAAATATTGAAAAATTATATTTATCTAATATTATATTTATATTTACTACATTTATTGCTTGTAATAAAGACAATTATTTTTAATCAGGGTTCAAAATATTTAAATATATTATGTATTAAAATTAATTTACAAATGCCAAATTATTATAACTATACAAATATAAATAAATAATACATATGTATAGAAAATAATTATGTATATGTATATAAGGTTGTGGTTACACTGTAAGCGAGAACAAGCGATAATAGGTGATTTCGCGAGATACAAAAACCACGGTCTAATTATAGTCATTTTACCTAAGTCAATAATAGAGTTTACAAATACTTAAAGTAATTCATTTCAATTTGGCCTAATTAACATAAAAAAAAAAAAAAATTCCATATTTTTTATACCTAATGTATTTTTAAGCTTTTTCCTCTTGTAATTGAAAATTATATTATGGTCCGTCTCAAACATAATTTTTTTTTTTTTCATTTCCAAACATACCAAGAACATGTAAAAATTTTAGAGTAAAATTACAGCTGTTTTAAATTTTATGGCCATTTCTATTACACATATTGTAGTACCTGTATCTGAGAAAAATTTATTTTTTCTCTTATTTGTACAATTTTGGCCTTATCTACATTTAACCTATTCGTACGACAAAGTGGCTTGTAAGCTGTATTATTTCTGCTTGCACTGACATCTGTTGTTGACGTTTAAAAATAGTTTTATTAAACCAAGTAAAAGGACTATCACGAATACCATAAAACTTCATATTTTGTTTAAGAATGCTTTATGGCTTCATAGAATTCGTAGTATTCATTTTCTTTGACTTTATAAAACTATTTTTGAATAAATTGTTTTATCAATTATATGTTACTTTGAAACATCATCAACAAATAATGTCAATATAGGTAAAAATAAAGCCGCTTGCAAACCGCTTCCTTGTCCGAATAGGCCTATTTATTTAAAAAAAGATTAGCTTTGAAAAAAAAAAAACTTCATTTTTTTGTATACGCAAAATTAACGGATTATTTAAAATTGATAATTGTGGATAAGCCGCGATTTTACGTGGATTCGTGGTCGCTTTAAAAAATACAGTTCCGAGAGAAGCCTATTAACGTTTAAAGTTTTTATTGTAATACAAATGACTATGAAACTGAAATAAAGACTTGGAATTTTGAAATTTTTACATAACATTCTTGAAATGTTATGAATATGATATAAAAGAAAAAAAATTATTTTGACAAAAAATTGATATGCATCAGACGACCAGACGGCAGCCGGCAGCGAACCAGCGGTACGGTACCGTAAAATATAATTTTAAGACAGAGTGTAATAGTTGTGAATGTGGTGCAAACACTGCAAACTTTATTTCAATTTAGGTATAATGGCTAACACTAAAAAATTATTTTTTATGAAATTTAAAAGTGCTATATAATATTTTTCTGTGATTTTTAATATTACTAACTACAGTAATTACTCTTATGTGATGTTTTATAAAATACGTAATTATGTAAAAGATTTATTTTCTATAATCATTATTACAGCGCAGTTCAAAAGTTTACACCTCAAAAGTTCAAAAGTTTGCAAAGTAATGTGGTAAACCGTTGAATTGCTCTGCTGTATAAAATTATTTTAAAAGCAAACAAATTTTATGCAGCCACAAATTTGCTTGCTACTAAAATGAAAAGATGTGCGAAATATTATGTCAAATTTATACAAATTGCAATGTAACAATATACAAATAAATATATATATGTTACAATATGACAATGTAACAATGTAACAAATGTAACTGTTGAAAGTGAACGCGTAAAATCTTATTGAACATCTTAGCACATATACAGCACCATTAACGGTATTATGTATAAACAGATGTACTTGGCAATTTATTACATCTGTACTGCAATCCCTTCTGTGATCTGCCCCATCTGCCTCTTTCTATTCGTAAAGTTAACAATATTTTATTATTAAATTACTTCCCGCACGTCAACCACCGTTTCTGTCATCTCTATTGTTCAAATGTTCAAAATGAAATGTTTAACTGAATTTTTTTTACAATATTAATTACAATATAATAATAAAATATTGTCAATTTTAAATACAGAATAAGAGAGAGACAATCGATTTGCCTTACACTATCGTAAACGGGATGAATCGGGACTGGTGGATGAAAACGGAAAATGTTATTCATCAGTTGAAATTTTTAATTACATATTTTGAAGTATATACAATATACATGAGAAAAGAAAACGGCAAACTTTCAGTTGTTTTTATTTTTTTAAGAGAAAATAATAAGCATTTAACATTTGGGTTACAAATGGGGAGAAGAGAACAAACAATAGGGACGGAAAAGGCGTGAATAGAGTTATAAACTACACGGGTTACTAGGGACGCTATATCAAATATAAAGGGCGAATATGGGCTGATTAAAAACGGATCAAGTATGTATGAAAACACAGAACAGAACACGTTCAAGGTTATCGAGTCATTCGAGATTTTTATAAACACATATTCAGCATAACATTTCTATACTTTATAAACTTTAGATTAACGTTTATTTCGACACAAAATCATCAAGTATTATTTCTCTTCAGGATGTACAAATATAAAAAATTTAAAATTATACATATTTCAGTTTCGATTTTTGTTGGCCGCCATTGCTACGGATTGCCCCCATTCACTATTTTATTGTCTCTTTTGACCCTAATTTACCATAGAGTAAAAATTACATGATTTTTTAAATATTTTTCTCAAGAACTAGGGATATTTTAAATATTTTTTTATTACTGTAATCTGGTGTGAAGTCTGAATTCGTACCTATTCATCCCAATTTACGGTATATATTATTTGCTACAATTTTTAATAATACAATATGGCGAATATCGCAAATATGATACTGATCTGCTGCAGTGATCATAATTATACAAAATACAAAAAATATACAAAAACAAAACAAAATTTTGTCCATTTTATTACTAGATTACTACTTTACTGTTACAGTATTAATGTTGAAAATGAAAACAATTTTATTATTATTATAGATTATAGATTCATTTAGAGATACGAGTATCGGAATTATATTATAATTACATATGTATAAAAGGCTTGTTTAAGCAGCAGTTTTGGATAGTACCAAACTGTCAGAATTATGCGCAAAGCAATTTTAGTATGCACAGAGCAGTCTTAATAATTACTTAAAACGTTTTGCGCACAATCTTGACAGTTTGGTACTATCCAAAACAAATCTCTAATTTATGCCTAATTTGTTAGGTATTTTTTAAAAATTTATAATTTGTTAAAATTATTATAAGGCTAGGTGTCACCTCGTATTGTATCACTAAAATACGACTGATGCTTATAATTGGGAACAATCAAACAAATTAAAGAAGAGAAAATACTTAAAATATAAAATATCAAACTCATATTTAAATAAAATCGATATGACTAATTTAAGGGGGTGCCCGGTTTAGCCACTTAAAAAACCGACATTTTTTGTTGCTTTAATCAAAAGTATGATATTAAAAAATATAAATATATAAAATTGTAAACCCAAATTTGACTTTGAAAGAATGTTCGAAATTGGCATCCCTCTTGAGATCTCATTTTTTTTTTTAATTTTCTATTTTCTACTGTTTTTTTTTTTCTTTTTAGTTCAAAGAATAATTAGGAACTCTAAAATACCCAGTAACTGGAACTATTTTTATGTCTCCATTATTTTACATAGCTCCAAATACTTATTATAACGACGTTTTTCTATTTATTAAAATTGTTTAAAACTTTTCAAATAGATATGTTTGTTAAAAATAGAGTACAATTTCACGATTCAACGAATGGACCTTGGACAAATTTTTGATAATACAAAACTAGTTTTCGAAAAATCAGCTATTTTTTAATTGTCTAAACCAAGCACCCTCGTAAATTGTTACTTGGGGTTTCGATTTTAATTACTGAAAAAACTACGCAAGTCGATGTAGGGTAGAAAACACATATCAACAAAAATGTATAATGTGTAACATTAACTAACTAATCAATAATCATATTTTTGAGTGTAAAAGTTTAAAAGATATCGTAATAAAATATAAAATTGTTAAAGTAAAAATTATTTTTGAAAGAATACCTACAAAAAAAAAAAAATATATGTATCTACTGAACCAAAATTGTCGACTTTTTGGTTTGTCGACGTTGGACGTTGTCGACTATAAAACTAATTGTAAAAGGACATTTTTTTGCGTTTTAATCATTTGACATTAATTTATTATTGATCACCAATTCAATGTGTACTTTGAATATGTACATATTGTGTGTACGCATATTTTGCACCGTCTGCGTCTGTACTTATTGTTAACACGGTTAACATGGTTAACATGTTTAACATGATTAACATCAGATTAACATGGCATTGTTCACAGCTGTTCAATACCATGTACTGTACCACCTAAACCTATCTAAATACAAATAAATATTATTATCTAACAAAGGCAAAACAAAAGTGTTTTCACTCGTTTTTCCCTTTCACCTTTTTACCCACAAAAGGTATTCACAAATTACGTAAAGAAATTTTAATTTTCAGTTTAAATTAAATCCGAAAGACTGGGAGACACTAGTGTTTCGAAGTTGTTCTATTCGTTCTTACCAAAATTAAACATGTTTCCACCACCCAAATGCTAGAAATATTTTATTCTGAAACAAAAATTATTAAATATTTTGAATTTTTATAATATATTAAGACTGTTCGAACTGTCTTTAAAAAAAAGTCAGTTGGAACAGCGACGCGCACCGTCATGTTGAGCGATATCAACACTCCCACAAACCCCCGTATTAAATACTTTTTAATACGGTTCCAAGAAATTTTCTCCAGAAAAAAACTCCAAATTTACATTGTTTAAAAAATTTTATAATTTATAACAGATTATCTAATCTAAATATTAGGGATGTTATAGATATCTGTAATCGTAACAGAAACTACCGGATATCCGAAATAATTAATTATCCGTAACAGAAAATAAAACCGAAAATAAAAGTTTCCGACTTGTCTCGAATAATAACAGAAAACTGCTATTGGAAAACTGAGTTAAAATGAAGAAAATTTTACTGCATGTTCTTTTGATCGATTTTTGTCGACTCGTGTTGGGCGTTTCCTTTTTTCGGTACAACTTTTCTCGCTTTCCTAAAAAACTGTTCACTAAAAGCAATTATCCGTAACCGTAACCGTATCCGAAACATAATCCGATATTATTATATATCCATAACCGAAACCGAAAAAATGTTTTAAATATCCGTATCCATATCCGTATCCGAAATTTCATATCCATATCATCCCCACTAAATATACTTTATTTGAAAGAAAAGCGTGTTCTTACTGAAACATCGGTGAAGCAAAATTTAAATTCAAAATATTAGAAATAACTGATTCAATACTTGAATGCGAGAAATATTCTATTCTGAAACATACTTTTTTTATTTACTGAAACAAAAAATTATCAAATATCTGACAATTTTAGAAGTAAAATAAAATATGTAATTAATAATGAACCACATCATACCAATAACAGACCCCACGATACCATGGCAGAAACGATATCTGAAACACATCAAAAAATATATAAGTACAAAAGATAATTTCTAAGATGTTGGACAAATTTTAACATCCTGGTTGAAAGTATGTTCGAGTCAAAGGGGAAGGAGTAAGTAAGAAAGGAGTAAATTTACACTGTAGTGAAACAGTGAAAAACAATTGGAATATGAACATGCCAGTGCGTTGTATAATGATCCAATCCAAACAGTAGACATTACAGACACAAACCAAAGACCCTGAAACTAAAAAACAAAAAATATTCGATTAATTTATGTTTTCTTTAAAAATTTTATTTAAAAATTAAAAAATCAATAAAAAAAATTATAAGACCATAATAATTTGCAACTGAAAACATTTTACCAACATATCTCAGCACAGTGACTCAAATTAAAAAAAAAAAATTTAATTCTTTTTTCTCAAAGCACTGATTTATGCGGCGGTAAAATATTCAGTCACCACGGAGCCCTCAATTTTGTACCGTTTGTACAAACGAAGGTGAAAAAAGCCTAAACACGGAGGGTCGCGGACTAAGTTTCGCCCCTACCCCTACGTCTACACAACCTTTCCAGCAGGTCTGTATTGGTACAATGCATCAGAAGATTGGGGGACAAATCCCTGATACACATACCATACAAGTTCGCCGTATTATTATTTGTGTAGAGGCCCAGCTGAAAAGGAAAACCCTAAGACCCTGAGAGATATTGCGGCCTACTGCAAATATCACCAGGTCCCTATCATTTACCGACCAAATTCCAAATGAATTCGGTAGTCAGGTCTGAAGGACCTATGCTAACTTACTGGATGACATCGCGCCTGATTTGTTCCTAGCCCATCCGGCAACAATCTTGCAGTTTCGGACCGGTATGAGATGCCACCCAATCTAAAAGAAAATATACAACAAAAACAACAAGAAAGCCTAAAAAAATTGAGTGACATATAATCCGGGCTTCCCTAGCCTACTTTGGCAACAAATCTTGCAGTTTCGGACCAAAATAGGATGCCACTCTTTCTAGCTTATATCTAAAAATGAGCATGCACATGCAGAAAAAAAATTCTATAATATACAGATATTTTGGTTAGTGAAAAGTTCGAAAAGTTAAGTTAGTGAAAAGTTTGTCCATTAATCTGTAATCTGTATGTTATAAAATTTTATTATAAAAAGTAAGCATGCAACAAACCTGCGCGTGGTACCACAATTTGTGGATAGCACGCCTCTCATATTTTGTCACTTTCACTTTAGTTTTATTGTTTTAATTTTAAAAGTTCTCCGTTCGGTATTTATTACTTTTTTTTTTTCACTGTATTTTAAACATGCGGTACGGAATATCGGATTAAATATTAACAACATAAAATCACTCTTTTGGCACAACAATCATTACACTGACACATAACACACTCCGCGAAAACCGTTTGTAAACGGCGAAAATCGGTACCGATACTTCCGAAATTGTGAATATCGTTACCCGAATACATTGTTACCGTGCACTTTTTACCGAATTCGTGATTATCGCGGATACCGTATTCGCGAATATCGCGTATGTGGAAAGAATCGTTTACCATTTTGATTATCTGAAACAATAATTTTTATGTATTAGACTTCTATCAAAAAATAAAAGCTAGAATATTAAAATTTTTAAAAAAAATCTTTACAAAAGTTACTGCTGGGAAGTAATTTTACTTTTTTAAACTTTTAGTACTTTTGTATTCAAGCTCAAATATAATATACAATCTAAAAATATAAATAATACTATAATGTAAAATTCTCGATTGTTTTGAATTTTTTATCTAGGTATAATTTTTAAGTTCCATTGTTGTGGACATTTTACACGGCTATTTACTGCCATCTCTTGTAAGAACTGTTAACTAAATTATTAGTGCTTGCCTCTGTGAGAAAATTTCAGCTACGCGAGCTGAAAATTTCATGAAAATTATGTACCAAAACGAGTTTGCATCGTTATGAACTAGAGGGCTCTGATTTAAAAGAAAAATTAATGGGTGTTGGATATTAAAACTATGGGTTTCTAACTTACAAGTAGCGATTGTTTTTTTTTTATTCCATAATTTTTGAATGCGAATGTACTCAAAAAAAATTAAGAATTTATACTGTGAAAAACCAGAGAAAGCCATGAAAAAATATTTAACGCGCTTTTTTTGCATCAGAGTCCTCTGATCCATAACGGTGCAAGCTGCGTTACGAAACGTTTTGTAACAAAATTTTCTCACAAACACAAACAATTTTTAAGTTGATGATAATTAAAAAAAAGTTTTTTTTATTGATACTGAACATTGAAAGCGCAAGTGGATAAAGGTGTTATGTGACTTTTTTTTTAATAATTTTGAGGCGTAGAAGAAGTAATGAAAACAAATTTTAATACATAATACTTGATTAGGATATAACTAAGTGACGTTAGCGCCGCGAAATTTTTTTTCTTTTTTGATGTTTTTAATTTTTTTCTCTCTAATTATATAATTAAATCAAAAAATTTGCGCTTTGATGGGGCAAATTTAAAAGTATTAGAAAAAAATATTTTGATGAAAAAAAAAACTTTTATTGTTTTAATGCTAATTTATTTATATGTTAAAATGTCTAAATAATATAGTATATGTATACATAATGCTAATTTATTATTGCTAAAAGATAAAGCTAAGGCAATTTTATATTCGGAAAGGGCATTTAAATGGCAATTTTTAAAGCTATCACACGTTAATTTAGAAGTTGATTTAAAAAAGAAAAAAAATTTTAGCGGCGTCAACGTCGCCTAGCCAGACATTTTAAAAAAATTGTTATTTGAATATTGATGGTCTTGTAGATAATACAGAGTATTACTTTGGCCATTTAGTAACCTAATAGCGGAAGTAGCAACCAACAACCCTGTTACAAAAAAATGAAGATGGCTGCTGTAGACAAAATTAATGCCAAACATAAATAAGCAATCGAAAAATGTAAAAATGAAAGTGTGTTGCTATCATATTTATGTTATTTAACATAAAAATATTAATGTGGACCAATAGGTAAAATTGAAAATTTAAATAAATATGTCAGTAGTTATGCCTGTGCAGCTTTTACCAAAAAGTGAAATTCGCTTATTAACAGCTTGTTTTCGATTTCTTTAAAATTCAACTTTAGTCTGCTTTTAAAAAAATCTCTATTTTATAACGTTTATCATTTAACAGTTAAATACATAACGTTTAACCTTTATAACCTAACCTATTTTTAACCTTTATCACTTATTAACCCATTCACACTCAGGGATCTATTTATAGATCATATTGGGGGAAATATTTTAGCATTAGTAATTAAGATTAATTTTGGATCGGCAATCGGAATTAAATTTACCAAAACAATACTAACGAAACCGTCCAAGTATTTTATATAGCCGCAGCTTAACCAGCTTTAACAAACGCTAACAAATGTTTTGTTTATAGACGATTTATTATATAAAAATATTTTTTATTTTATATTTTACATTAGACGACATTTTGAGTTTACGGAGCTGTTTCGTCTTAAATAAAGAGTGGGTTAGAACTCAAAGAAGGATATATTGAATTACCAGGTATGATACATATTAGGTTGATAAGTTGTCAGTGTCTAGTTTTAAAAAAAGCCACTTACTGGTAGAATTTGATGGTTATAATTAAAATGTAAAATTACAAAACGAATAAAATTAGTCATGAACTTATTAAATAATACGTAATGATGAACATAATACGTCTTTCTTAAACTATAGTAGAAATAATTATTCTTTTGGGTGGCAATAACAATTAAACTTAAAATTAGAATGAAAATATTAAAAAATCAATTTAAATTGATGTCTTTAAAATGTTATTTTTTGTTTTTAAAATTTAAAAAAAAAATTATTTTCGTGTCCTTATGAATAAATTGTTCTAATTTTTAGTTATTTTGAAACATGTATGAGATAAGAAAACTGAATTTTTTTTTTTTAAATTTTGTTAAGAGAAAATCATGAGGATTTGACATTTGGGTTAAATTGGAGGTTAATAGGGAGGAAAAAAGAATGAGTAGAAATAGTACATGAGTCAATAGCGATAGAGAAAAGTTGTATTGGAATATGGACTATAGACACTTTCAAGCTTATTCGAGATTGCACATAACATTTCTATACTTTATAAACTTTAGTTTTTACGTTTATTTCCACATAAAATTGTTACGTATTTCAATTTTGGTCAGCCCTGCTGATCATCACAATTTACTCTTTATCGTTTTTATTGCCTCTTTTGACCCCGATTCACCATAGAGTAGAAATTACATAATTTTTATTATTTTTTCAAAAACCAGAAATATAGTTTCAGAAGTTTTTGGTCAGTGTAACAAAGTAACCATGCACACGTAAATTTTTAATATATACTAAAAAATAGGTAATCGTAAAAGGAATACAAAAAATACGATGTGAAGTTTGAATTTGTGTCGATTTAATCCAGTTTACGGTAGTATGTGTTTGTCTAATTCTTTCCCACGGTGGCACGGTTGCATGCATTTAAAGTTTTAAACAAACAACAGAACTATCCACCGGACACTTCAAGGACGTTATCCTATTAGTGTTTATATGGTTATTACATGTATGCTATTTTTGCAAAAACCAAATTTAGGATCTAATACAGAAATTTCTAAAATTTTTCACAATTTTCAGAATAAAATTTAAGAATATTTTTTACAGTTTATTATAAAAGTCGGTAAATAAATATATTCGACAAATAACTTGCACGTGTGCTACTATGAGGGTTACTTTATATGGACTTGTTGACGTGGTACAGCGTAGTGTTATAGTTAGTCATGTTTCACTGGACGTTTCATAGTGTCAGTGACCGTGAACTGATTAATAATAATCTCACCATTATGAATATTCATTTAAATTATAATAATATTTTAGAGGCAATTGTTTACTTTTATAAATAACCTAATAAATATTTAAATTGCCCAATCTTAATAACTAAAAATTTCCAATTTATATTTTATATCCTAACTGTGGCAAGCCCGATCAGTGGAGGGGGGAAGCCGGGGTTGTAACTCAGAGGTTCGGAAAAAAATTTAAAAAATGGCTGTTTTTTGCTTGTCACTTATATTTTTGGGGAAAAATTTTAAAAAAATTTGGTTAATCCCCGGGCCCCACAATTTCTTTCCGTTGATATTATTCGTAACATTAATTAAAAAAGAAAATAGACCCGTCTGATGATGTGGGTGGCGTCTATTATAGACAGTTAATCTATAACAGACGCCACCAATATTTTTTATCACATAGTGGAGTCGGTCGCTTCGCCCCCAAAGGGCTTAATGGGTTAAAAATACCACAAAAACTGTAATTATGGAATTATACCCAAATTTTAAGCAGAAATTTTTAATATTTGCAGGCCTATTTCAAAATAAATCCAAACAACTAGGACATTTTATTATGAAATTATCAAAAATACGGGAGTTCCATTTACCTGGAGAAAATTTCTGACTTGCTGTTACGGGAACTTTTCGAGTTGTGTTCTACCATTCACAGCCACATTCGAGGTAAATATTTTTATACACATAGATGAAATTAGTACAGGAAAACTGATGGGAAATTTGTACAGGAAAACTAATGGGAAATGTTTATTTTAAAAATTAAATTGACTTTTCGTTGTTGATTGAAATTTTATTTTTAAATTATTTTAATCTTGATTCCCCGTACAAGCTATGTAGAATAAAAATATTTTTTTATGAATTTCGTTGAAAATTCGTAGTATCTGATGAAAATATTTGAACACCTGGACACCTGGAGGACACCTTTTGTCGTCTTTGTGTTCTTAAACTAGTGGTATCTGAAAAAAAAAGAAACCTTTTAGAAAATGTTACTAGCCATTGTACCAGGTGATTTTCTGGTTGAAAATATGTTTATAAAATCTAAATTTTATAAAAAATTTTGTTTTCGTAAAGATAATTAATATTTCTGATAGTTTAGGGACCTGGGGACTTTTGTTAATGACAGAGAAATTTTTTTTTTGAGAAAATTTTTCCAGATCCACCTGGGGCACAACACAAATTTTACACAAAAATTAAATAATTCTTACCAATTTTTGAAATTTGTGAATTTCTTTCAGGTACTCTAGTTGTGTGAATGAAGTCACGTTGGCGAAGAACCTTCTGGATGAAAAGTGTAGATATGAACGACGTGGACTCTCAAGTTTCATCAGTTTTATTATCTGCACAAAATATTTAAGTTTTTAACGATATCAAAATTTCATTGCATGATATACTGAACAAGTAAAAGAATTTTTGTAACATAGAAAATGGATAAGTAATAAGAAAATAATTTGTTGGAAAAGTAAAAAAAAAAATTACTGAAATTTTAAGAAAATTTACGAAATTATCAAAGTTTATTCATAAAAGAAGTCATTTCAGATAAAATTTTATTAAAAAATTTGCATTTTCTTAAAAAATTTTTAATTTAAAAAAACAATTTAGAAATATTCAATATGGCAGACAGACCAATTTACCTCTATCATATAATTGAAATTTTATATTTGTGAATTTTCTTTAGAAAAATATTTTAAATAGAAAATTTAAACGGAAAATAATGAAAAGCAATACATAAAATTTATTTTTACACACTTTTTTATTATGGAGAGACAAATTTTTATTACTTTTTTTATAAAATTTATACAGAGATCGATGTAAATGTACACTTGTATTGATTCGTTCTTTGGTACTGTACAGGCATTGCAAAATGGCTGACTAAATTTTCATTACAAAAATACGAAAAATATTTTTTTTACAAAAAATTTAAAAAAACAAAAAATCATATCACAAATACTAAATTATGCAATTAATTAATTATTTTTAACAAAAATGTATTATTTTATGATGTTTTCGTAAGCGAAAAGTATCATTTTATAAAATTTCATATCGCGTCCATCATGGCAGACGGTTCGTATGTATATTGAAATATGAAATTTTGTAAATTCAATTAAAAATAGAAAAATCATTTAAAAAGATAAAATTTATCTCCCAGTGGGCTTCGTTACTTGGATATTAAACTTTTTTCGTGTTTGATTGTTAAAAACATAAAATTATTCTTTGATTTCGATAGATTATTTTTGTCTTGCTTCGATTTTGATAGCGTTCGTCCATGATACGGATGGAAGTGAACGGTGGTGAACGGACGCGAAAAGAATTATGGGTACTAACTACTGAGATCATATTCAAAGCTATACTTATTTTTTCAATTTTAATAATAAAATTACAGAACAAAAAAATATAATGTATTTGTAATAATTTTTTAACTAACGACATTTTTTTAACGAAAAAATTCGATTTAATTTTTTATTAATTTTTAACAACGTCAACTTTAAAAATAACCGTTGGAGAATTAATAGAGCGTCCATTAAAACAACAGTGTTTTGATATGCTCTGACCGCTACCACCGCCATCATGTATATATATCAGTAATCACTATTCACTTTCAAAACACTGTAGTTATAGGCGTCGGTTAAAACAACAGTGCTTTGATATGCTCTACCGTTATCAGCGGCATCAGTAATCACTGTACACTTTCAAAGAACTGTAATTATTTTTTTTCAAAGCATAAACATATTTTTATATTACTTTTAACAACCAAAAACTCTTTAAAAACAACAAAATATGACAACATTTTATAAAATTTATGTTGAAATTTTATTTTTCGAATGAAATCTACGAAATAATTCCTTACTAATGAAGAAATTTTTGTAAAAACGACATGTACACAGATTTGTAATCAAAGCACAATAATTTTAGATAACGTATAGACTTTTATGTTCAATTAAAAATAATAAAAAAATTGCAAACTTAAGCTTAAAAAATTATTTTATAACTAAATACTGCTAAAAAAACATTCTTATAGATATTTTATTTAAAAAAAATCAAACGTATTTTTTCAGTTAATCAAAGCATAGCACTCGCAAATTTTCAATTGACAATTTTGTATTATAACTGATATAATATTGCAAAAAAATATTATAAAACCATGAAAAAATATTTATTAATTATTTTTTATGAAAAATAATATTTTTAAATTAGTCTTACCTGAGCATTTAAAAAAAAAAGTTTCAGTCCACCAAATCACTTATACACAACACTTATAATACGCCATTTTTATTAAAATGTATTCAATGTACCCGCTAGGTGGTATCTTGAGTAATTGTTCGAATTTTAAAATAATTTAAGATCAATTTTAATTCGTAAAAATTTCGATAAAATATAAAAAAACAAAAAACAAATAGAATTTAGAATTAAATTTAATCAAATTTTTTATCAAGTTTGCTTTTTCCAAATTATTTCGGTAAGCATTGTGTAAAATATTTTTAAGGTATTGGAAGGACCACTTTAAGTATAAATTCAATATTATCCAAGATCTTTCAAGAGTAATTTATTTGCTAAAACGCTAAAATTATAATAAAAAGTCAGTTTTTTTAGTTTATTACGAAGATTTGTAAAATAAATATTAACAAACACAAAGTTTAAGTAACTAAGACTTTTGTATCATTTTTAATAACCCAATAATTTATCTACAAATATAAAAAAAGCAAAATAAACTACAACTAGTATTAAATTTAATCAAATTATCTATTAAGTTTGCCTTTTCCCTGTTATTTTGACAAGCATTTTCTAAAATTTTTTTAGATATTCGAACTACACTTTGCATCGTCTTTTATGCAATAAACATTACATATCTAATATGATATTGCATCAACTCTTAAAATATTCTTATTTCAACAGTCTGTTTTAAAATAGGCAGTATAAATTCAATATTATCCAAGATCTTTTGATAGTAATTTATTTTCCAAAACTATAAATTTACAGCAAAAAGTTAGTTTTGATGTTTATTATGAAGATTTAAAAAATAAACATTAGGAAACACAAAGTTAAATTGATTGTAAGACACTTATATCGTTTTAAATAACCCAAAAATTAAGGACAATTGATCTATAAAAATAAAGAAAGAAAAAACAAATAGAACTAGTATCAGATTTTATCAAATTATCTATTAAGTTTGCTTTTTCCTTTTCATTTTGACAAACATTTTCTAAAATCTTTTAATATATTCGAACGACTATTTGCATCGTCTTTTATGCAATAACAATTACATATCTAATATGATATTGCATCAACTCATAAGATATTCTTATTTCACCAGTCTTAAAATAGGCAGTATAAACTCATAAGATATTCTTATTTCATCAGTTTTAAAATAGGCAGTATAAATTCAATATTATCCAAGATCTTTCTATAGTAATTTATTTTCCAAAACTATAAATTTACAGTAAAAAGTCAGTTTTAATGTTTATTACGAAGATATACACAATAAACAGTAGGGAACACAAAGTTAAATTGATTGGAAGACACTTATATCATTTTAAATAACCCAAAAATTAAGAACAATTGATCTAAAAATATAAAGAAAGAACGAACAAATAGAACTAGTTATCAAATTATGTGTTAAGTTTGCTTTTTCCTTGTTATTTTGACAAGTATTTTCTAAAATTTTTTCAATTATTCCAAGGACACTTTGCATCGTCTTTTATGCAATATACATTACATATCTAATATGATATTGCATCAACTCATAAAATATTCTTACTTGAACAGTTTGTTTTAAAATAGGCAGTATAAATTCAATATTATCCAAGATCTTTCTATAGTAATTTATTTTCCAAAACTATAAATTTACAGCAAAAAGTCAGTTTTAATGTGTATTACGAAGATTTACACAATAAACATTAGCAAACACAAAGTTAAATTGATTGGAAAACACATATATCGTTTTAAATAACCCAAAAATTAAGGACAAATGACCTATAAAAATAAAGAAAGAAAAAACGAACAGAACTAGTATCAGATTTTATCAAATTATCTATTAAGTTTGCTTTCTCCTTGTTATTTTGACAAACATTTTCTAAAATCTTTTAAGATATTCGAACGACCATTTGCATCGTCTTTTATGCAATAAACATTACATATCTAATATGATATTGCATCAACTCATAAGATATTCTTATTTCACCAGTCTGTTTTAAAATAGGCAGTATAAATTCAATATTATCCAAGATCTTTCTATAGTAATTTATTTTCCAAAACTATAAATTTACAGCAAAAGGTCAGTTTTAATGTTTAGTACGAAGATATATACAAAAAACATTAGGAAACAGAAAGTTAAATTGATTGTAAGACACTTATATCATTTTAAAAAACCCAAAAATTAAGAACAACTGATCTAAAAATATAAAGAAAGAACGAACAAATAGAATAGTATCAAATTTTATCAAATTATGTGTTAAGTTTGCTTTTTCCTTGTTTTTTTGACAAGTATTTTCTAAAATTTTTTTAATTATTCCAAGGACACTTTGCATCGTCTTTTATGCAATATACATTACACATCTAATATGATATTGCATCAACTCATAAGATATTCTTACTTCAACAGTTTGTTTTAAAATAGTCAGTATAAATTCAATATTATCCAAGATCTTTCTATGGTAATTTATTTTCCAAAACTATAAATTTACAGCAAAAAGTCAGTTTTAATGTTTATCACGAAGATTTACGCAATAAACATTAGGAAACACAAAGTTGAATTAATTGTATGTCACTCATATCAATTTAAATAAACCAAAAATTAAGAACAATTGATCTAAAAATATAAAGAAAGAAAAAACAAATAGAACTAGTAGCCGATTTTATCAAATTATCTATTAAGTTTGCTTTTTCCTTGTTATTTTGACAAACATTTTCTAAAATCTTTTAAGATATTCGAACGACTATTTTCATCGTCTTTTATGCAATAAACATTACATATCTAATATGTAATTGCATCAACACATAAGATATTCTTATTTCACCAGTCTCTTTTAAAATAGGCAGTATAAATTCAATATTATCCAAGATCTTTCTATAGTAATAAAATTTTTCAAAACTATAAATTTACAGCAAAAAGACAGTTTTAATGTTTATTACGAAGATATACACAATAAACTTTAGGAAACACAAAGTTAAATTGATTGTAAGACACTTTTATCGTTTTAAATAACCCAAAAACTAAGAACAATTGATCCAAAAATATCAAGAAAAAAAAAACAAGTAGAACTAGTATCAGATTTTATCAAATTATCTATTAAGTTTGCTTTTTCCCTGTTATTTTAACAAGCTTTTTCTAAAATTTTTTAAGATATATGAATGAGAGTTTGGAACGTGTTTTATGCAATATACATTACATATCTAACATGATATTGCATCAACTCATAAGATATTCTTATATCACCAGTCTGTTTTAAAATAGGCAGTATAAATTCAATATTATCCAAGATTTTTCTAAAGTAATTTATTTTCCAAAACTATAAACTTACAGCAAAAAGTCAATTTTAATGTTTATCACGAAGATTTACACAACAAACATTAGGAGACACAAAGTTGAATTGAATGTAAGTCACTTATATCATTTTAAATAAGCCAAAAATTAAGAACAATTGATCTAAACATATAACGAAAGAAAGAACAAATAGAACCAGTATCAAATTTTATCAAATTACCTAATAAGTTTGCATTTCCCTGTTATTTTGTCAAGTATTTTCTAAAATTTTTTAAATTATTCCAAGGAAACTTTGCATCGTCTTTTATGCAATAAACATTGCATATCTAATATGATATTGCATCAACTCATAAAATATTCTTACTTCAACACTTTGTTTTAAAATAGGCAGTATAAATTCAATATTATCCAAGATCTTTCTATAGTAATTTATTTTCCGAAACTATAAATTTACAGCAAAAAGTCAGTTTTAATGTTTATTACGAAGATATACACAATAAACTTTAGGAAACACAAAGTTAAATTGATTGTAAGACACTTTTATCGTTTTAAATAACCCAAAAATTAAGAACAATTGATCCAAAAATATCAAGAAAGAAAAACCAAGTAGAACTAGTATCAGATTTTATCAAATTATCTATTAAGTTTGCTGTTTCCTTGTTATTTTGACAAACATTATCTAAAATCTTTTAAGATATTCGAACGACCATTTGCATTGTTTTATGCAATAAACATTACATATCTAATATGATATTGCATCAACTCATAAGATATTCTTATTTCAACATTTTTTTTTAAAATAGTGTAGCGAGTAAACATCAACTGTGGTTTTTATGCAACCAACACTACACATGCGTATTACCTTTTGTATAACTTTGGGGGGAGTGGGAATTAACGACATCTGTATGACGTTGCTTGTAATGACACTGCTATATAGTTAGCAGTCGAAAAATTTCTTTTAAATTGAAAATACGTTTATTCGATTGGGAATCATTTGGGAAAATTTAGGAGTATAATTTTTTTATTTAGGACATTATAGTTAGTGAGTAATTAATTAGTCTTTTTTTAGCGTATAGTTAGCAGACATGAAAATAAAAAATATTTAATTTTACGTTATTTGATAGTAAACAGTTTGGGAAGAACATTAAAATTAATCACACCATTTGGGAATTCATAATTAATTAATTATGCCGATTTTTCTGTTTACGATTTTACATGTACAATATATTTAATGACTGACGCCACTGACAAATATAGCGGCAAAATTAAAACACTTTTGTATGTTAAAATTATGAATTATTTTTCGAACTGTAGTTCATTAGTATGTTGTATATTTACATTTTACATAATTTTATTGACGGAAAGTATGAATTGAAAAGTTATGTTATAATATACAACATACTAATGGAGTACAATTCGAAAAATAATTCATAATTTTAACATACAAAAGTGTTTGAATTTTGCCGCCATATTAGTCAGTGGCGTCAGTCATTAAATATATTGTACATGTAAAATCGTAAACAGAAAAATCGGCATAATTAATTAATTATGAATTCCCAAATGGTGTGATTAATTTTAATGTTCTTCCCAAACTATTTACTATCAAATAACGTAAAATTAAATATTTTTTATTTTCATGTCTGCTAACTATACGCTAAAAAAAGACTAATTAACTACTCACTAATTATAATGTCCTAAATAAAAAAATTATATTCCTAAATTTTCCCAAATGATTCCCAATCGAATAAAAGTATTTTCAATTTAAAAGAAATTTTTCGACTGTCAACTATATGGCAGTTGTAATGACAGTCGTTAATAGTTGAGACTCACACACAACGACGCCTTTAGTTCCAACCATTATCGTCGTTGTGTGTGAGTCTCAACTAATAACGACCGTTATTAAAAGCAACGTCGTACAGATGTCGTTAATTCCCACTTCCAATAAAGTTATACAAAAGGTAATACGCATGTGTAGTGTTGGTTGCGTAAAAACCACAGTTGATGCTTACTCGTTACAAATAGGCAATATAAATTAAATATTATCCGAGTTCTTTCTAAAGTAATTTATTCTCCAAAACTATAAATTTACAACAAAAAGTCAGTTTTAATGTTTATCACGAAGATATACACAATAAACATTACGAAACACAAAGTTAAATTGATCGGAAGACACTTATATCATTTTAAATAACCCAAAAATTAAGAACAATTGATCTAAAAATATAAAGAAAGAAAAAACAAATAGGACAAGTATAAAATTTTATGAAATTATCTATTAAGTTTGCTCTTTCCCTGTTATTTTGACAAGCATTTTCTAAAATTTTTTTAATTATTCCAAGGACACTTTGCATCGTCTTTTATGCAATAAAAATTGCATACCTAATATAATATTGCACCAACTCATAAAATTATCTTTTTTCAACAGTTTGTATTAAAATAGGCAGTATAAATTCAATATTATCCAAGATCTTTCTATAGTAATTTATTTTCCAAAACTATAAATTTACAGCAAAAAGTCAGTTGTAATGTTTATCACGAAGATTTACACAATAAACATTAGGAAACACAAAGTTAAATTGATCGGAAGACAATTATATCATTTTAAATAACCCAAAAATTAAGATTAAATTGATCTAAAAATATAAAAAGAGAAAAAACAAATAGGACGAGTATCAAATTTTATCAAATTATCTATTAAGTTTGCTTTTTCCCTGTTATTTTGACAAGCACTTTCTAAAATTTTTTTAAGATATTCGAATTAGACCTTGCAACCTGTTTTATGCAATAAACATTACATATCTAATATGATATTGCATCAACACATAAGATATTCTTATTTCACCAGTCTCTTTTAAAATAGGCAGTATAAATTCAATATTATCCAAGATCTTTCTATAGTAATTTATTTTCCGAGACTATAAATTTACAGCAAAATGTCAGTTTTAATGTTTATTACGAAGATTTACACAATAAACATTATGAAACACAAAGTTAAATTGATTGGAAGACACTTATATCGTTTTAAATAACCCAAAAATTAAGGACAATTGATCTATAAAAATAAAGAAAGAAAAAACGAATCGGAGTAGTATCATATTTTGTCAAATTATCTATTAAGTTTATCTATTAAGATATTCGAAAGAGGGTTTGCAACGTGTTTTATGCAATAAACATTACATATCTAATATGATATGGCATCAACTCATAAGATATTCTTATTTCTCCAGTCTGTTTTAAAATAGGCAGTATTAATTCAATATTATCCAAGATCTTTCTATAGTAATTTATTTTCCGAAACTATAAGTTTACAGCAAAAAGTCAGTTTTAATGTTTATTACGAAGATATACACAATAAACATTAGGAGACACAAAGGTAAATTGATTGGAACACACTTATATCGTTTAAAATAACCCAAAAATTAAGAACAATTGATCTAAAAATATAAAGAAAGAAAAAACGAATGCGACGAGTATCAAATTTATCAAATTATCTATTAAGTCTCCCTTTTCCTTGTTATTTTGACAAACATATTCTAAAATATTTTTAGATATTCGAACTACTATTTTCATCGTCTTTTATGCAATTAACTTTACATATCTAAAAAGATATTGCATCAACTCATAAAATATTCTTACTTCATTAGTCTGTTTTAAAATATGCAGTATAAATTCAATAGTATCCAAGATCTTTCTATAGTAATTTATTTTCCAAAACTATAAATTTACACAAAAAGACAGTTTTAATGTTTATTACGAAGATTTGCACAATAAACATTAGGAAACACAAAGATGAATTGATTGTAAGTCACTTATATCATTTTAAATAACCAAAAAATTAAGAACGGTTGATCTAAAAACATAAAGAAAGAAAGAACAAATAGTACTAGTATCAAATTTTATCAAATTATTTATTAAGTTTGCTTATTCCCTGTTATTTTGACAAGAATTTTCTAAAATTTTTTAAATTATTCCAACGACACTTTGCGTCGTCTTTTATGCAATATACATTACATATCTAGTATAATATTGCATCAACTCATAAAATATTCTTATTTCAACAGTCTGTTTTAAAATAGGCAGTATAAATTCAATATTATCGAAGATCTTTCTATAGTAATTTATTTTCCAAAACTATAAATTTACAGCAAAAAGTCAGTTTTAATGTTTATCACGAAGATTTACACAATAAACATTAGGAAACACAAAGTTAAATTGATTGGAAGACACTTATATCATTTTAATAACCCAAAAATTAAGAACAATTGATCTAAAAATATAAAAAATGAACGAACAAATAGAACTAGTATCAAATTTTATCAAATTATCTATTAAGTTTGTCTTTTTCTTGTTGTTTTGACAAGCATTTTTTAAAATTTTTTAAGATATTTGAACGACACTTTGCATCGTCGTTTATGCAATATACATTACATATCTAATATGATATTGCATCAACTCATAAAATATTCATATTTCAAAAGTCTGTTTTAAAATAGTGTAGGGAGTAAATATCAACTGTGGTTTTTATGCAACCAACACTACACATGCGTATTATCTTTTGTATAAATTTGCTATAAGTGGGGTTTAACGACATCTATACGACGTTGCTTGTAATAACAGTCGTTAATAGTTGAGACTCACACACAACGACGCCTTTAGTCCCAACCATTGTTGTCGTTCCAACCAGATGTCGCTAATTCCCACTTCCAACAAAGTTTTACAAAAAATAATACGGTTGTGTAGTGTTGGTTGCATAAAAACCACAGTTGATGTTAACTCGCTACAAATAGGCAGTATAAATTCAATTTTATCCAAGATATTTCTATAGTAATTTATTTTCCAAAACTATAAATTTACAGCAAAAAGTCAGTCTTAATGTTTATTACGAAGATATACCCAATAAACATTAGGAGACACAAAGATAAATTGATAGTAAGACACTTATATCGTTTTAAATAACCCAAAAATTAAGGACAATTGATCTATAAAAATAAAGAAAGAAAAAACAAATAGAACTAGTATCAGATTTTATCAAATTATCTATTAAGTTTGCTTTTTCCTTGTTATTTTGACAAACATTTTTTAAATTTTTTTAAGATATTCGGACGACTATTTGCATCGTCCTTTATGCAATAAACATTACATATCTAAGATGATATTGCATCAACTCATAAGATATTCTTACTTCAAAAGTCTGTTTTAAAATATGCAGTATAAACTCAATATTATCCAAGATCACTCTATAGTAATTTATTTTCCAAAACTATAAATTTACACAAAAAGTCAGTTTTAATGTTTATTACGAAGATTTACACAATAAACATTAAGAAACACAAAGTTGAATTGATTGTAAGTCACTTATGTCATTTTAAATAACCCAAAAATTAAGAACAATTGATCTAAAAATATAAAGCAAGAACGGACAAATAGAACTAGTATCAAATTTTATCAAATTGTCTATTGAGTTTGCTTTTTCCCTGTTATTTTGACAAGCATTTTCAAAAATTTTTTTAATTATTCCAAGGACCTTTTGCATCGTCTTTTATGCAATAAACATTACACATCTAATATGATATTGCATCAACTCATAAAATATTCTTACTTGAACAGTTTGTTTTAAAATAGGCAGTATAAATTCAATATTATCCAAGATCTTTCTATAGTAATTTATTTTCCAAAACTATAAATTTACAGCAAAAAGTCAGTTTTATTGTGTATTACGAAGATTTGCACAATAAACATTAGCAAACACAAAGTTAAATTGATTGGAAAACACATATATCGTTTTAAATAACCCAAAAATTAAGGACAAATGACCTATAAAAATAAGGAAAGAAAAAACTAACAGAACTAGTATCAGATTTTATCAAATTATCTATTAAGTTTGCTTTCTCCTTGTTATTTTGACAAACATTTTCTAAAATCTTTTAAGATATTCGAACGACAATTTGCATCGTCTTTTATGCAATAAACATTACATATCTCATATGATATTGCATCAACTCATAAGATATTCTTATTTCACCAGTCTGTTTTAAAATAGGCAGTATAAATTCAATATTATCCAAGATCTTTCTATAGTAATTTATTTTCCGAAACTATAAGTTTACAGCAAAAAGTCAGTTTTAATGTCTATTACGAAGATATACACAATAAACATTAGGAAACACAAAGATAAATTGATTGGAAGACACTTATATTGTTTTAAATAACCCAAAAATTAAGGACAATTGATCTATAAAAATAAAGAAAGAAAAAACGAATCGAACGAGTATCAAATTTTATCAAATTATCTATTAAGTTTGCTTTTTCCCTGTTATTTTGACAAGTATTTTCTAAAATTTTTTTAATTATTAATAGAACACTTTGCATCGTCTTTTATGCAATATACATTACATATCTAATATGATATTGCATCAACTCATAAAATATTCTTACTTCAACAGTTTGTTTTAAATTAGGCAGTATAAATTCAATATTATCCAAGATCTTTCTATAGTAATTTATTTTCCAAAACTATAAATTTACAGCAAAAAGTCAGTATTAATGTTTATTACGAAGATTTACACAATAAACATTAGCAAACACAAAGTTTAATTGATTGGAAAACACATATATCGTTTTAAATAACCCAAAAATTAAGGACAAATGACCTATAAAAATAAGGAAAGAAAAAACTAACAGAACTAGTATCAGATTTTATCAAATTATCTATTAAGTTTGCTTTCTCCTTGTTATTTTGACAAACATTTTCTAAAATCTTTTAAGATATTCGAACGACAATTTGCATCGTCTTTTATGCAATAAACATTACATATCTCATATGATATTGCATCAACTCATAAGATATTCTTATTTCACCAGTCTGTTTTAAAATAGGCAGTATAAATTCAATATTATCCAAGATCTTTCTATAGTAATTTATTTTCCGAAACTATAAGTTTACAGCAAAAAGTCAGTTTTAATGTCTATTACGAAGATATACACAATAAACATTAGGAAACACAAAGATAAATTGGTTGGAAGACACTTATATTGTTTTAAATAACCCAAAAATTAAGGACAATTGATCTATAAAAATAAAGAAAGAAAAAACGAATCGAACGAGTATCAAATTTTATCAAATTATCTATTAAGTTTGCTTTTTCCCTGTTATTTTGACAAGTATTTTCTAAAATTTTTTTAATTATTAATAGAACACTTTGCATCGTCTTTTATGCAATATACATTACATATCTAATATGATATTGCATCAACTCATAAAATATTCTTACTTCAACAGTTTGTTTTAAATTAGGCAGTATAAATTCAATATTATCCAAGATCTTTCTATAGTAATTTATTTTCCAAAACTATAAATTTACAGCAAAAAGTCAGTATTAATGTTTATTACGAAGATTTACACAATAAACATTAGCAAACACAAAGTTTAATTGATTGGAAAACACATATATCATTTTAAATAACCCAAAAATTAAGAACAATTGATCTAAAATTATAAAGAAAGAAAAAACGAATGCGACGAGTATCAAATTTATCAAATTATCTATTAAGTCTCCCTTTTCCTTGTTATTTTGACAAACATTTTCTAAAATATTTTTAGATATTCGAACTACTATTTTCATCGTCTTTTATGCAATTAACTTTACATATCTAAAAAGATATTGCATCAACTCATAAAATATTCTTACTTCATTAGTCTGTTTTAAAATATGCAGTATAAATTCAATAGTATCCAAGATCTTTCTATAGTAATTTATTTTCCAAAACTATAAATTTACACAAAAAGACAGTTTTAATGTTTATTACGAAGATTTGCACAATAAACATTAGGAAACACAAAGATGAATTGATTGTAAGTCACTTATATCATTTTAAATAACCAAAAAATTAAGAACGGTTGATCTAAAAACATAAAGAAAGAAAGAACAAATAGTACTAGTATCAAATTTTATCAAATTATTTATTAAGTTTGCTTATTCCCTGTTATTTTGACAAGAATTTTCTAAAATTTTTTAAATTATTCCAACGACACTTTGCGTCGTCTTTTATGCAATATACATTACATATCTAGTATAATATTGCATCAACTCATAAAATATTCTTATTTCAACAGTCTGTTTTAAAATAGGCAGTATAAATTCAATATTATCGAAGATCTTTCTATAGTAATTTATTTTCCAAAACTATAAATTTACAGCAAAAAGTCAGTTTTAATGTTTATCACGAAGATTTACACAATAAACATTAGGAAACACAAAGTTAAATTGATTGGAAGACACTTATATCATTTTAAATAACCCAAAAATTAAGAACAATTGATCTAAAAATATAAAGAAAGAAAAAACAAATAGGACGAGTATCAAATTTTATCAAATTATCTATTAAGTTTGCTTTTTCCCTGTTATTTTGACAAGCATTTTTTAAAATTTTCTAATATATTCGAATGAGAGTTTGCAACGTGTTTTATGCAATAAACATTACATACCTAATATGATATTGCATCAACTCATACGATATTCTTATTTCACCAGTCTGTTTTAAAATAGGCAGTATAAATTGAATATTATCCAAGATGTTTCTATAGTAATTTATCCTCCAAAACTATGAATTTACAGCAAAAAGTCAGTTTTAATGTTTATTACGAAGATTTACACAATAAACATTAGGAAACACAAAGTTAAATTGATTGGAAGACATTTATATCATTTTAAATAACCCAAAAATTAAGAACAATTGATCTAAAAATATAAAGAATGAACGAACAAATAGAACTAGTTTCAAATTTTATCAAATTATCTATTAAGTTTGTTTTTTCCTTGTTATTTTGACAAGCATTTTTTAAAATTTTTTAAGATATTTGAAAGACCTTTGCATCGTCTTTTATGCAATATACATTACATATCTAATAAGATATTGCATCAACTCATAAAATATTCTTATTTCAACAGTCTGTTTTAAAATAGTGTAGGGAGTAAACATCAACTGTGGTTTTTATGCAACCAACACTACACATGCGTATTATCTTTTGCATAGAAATGTTAGAAGTGGGAATTAACGACATCTGTATGACGTTGCTTGTAATAACAGTCGTTAATAGTTGAGACTCACACACAACGACGCCTTTAGTTCCAACCATTGCCGTCGTTCCGACCAGATGTCGCTAATTCCCACTTCCAACAAAGCTATACAAAAGTAATACGGATGTGTAGCGTTGGTTGCATAAAAACCACAGTTGATGTTAGAAATAGGCAGTATAAATTCAATTTTATCCTAGATCTTTCTTTAGTAATTCATTTTCCAAAACTATAAATATATAGCAAAAAGTCAGTTTTATTCTTTATTACGAAGATTTACACAATAAACATTAGGAAACACAAAGTTAAATTGTTAAATTGATTGTAAGACACTTATATCGTTTTAAATAACCCAAAAATTAAGGACAATTTGTCTATAAAAATAAAGAAAGAAAAAACAAATAGAACTAGTATCAGATTTTATCAAATTATCTATTAAGTTTCCTTTTTCCTTGTTATCTTGACAAACATTTTCTAAAGTATTTTTAGATATTCGAACGACTATTTGCATCGTCTTTTATCCAATAAACATTACATATCTACAATGATATTGCATCAACTCATAAGATATTCTTACTTCATTAGTCTGTTTTAAAATATGCAGTATAAATTCAATAGTATCCAAGATCTTTCTATAGTAATTTATTTTCCAAAACTATAAATTTACACAAAAAGTCAGTTTTAATGTTTATTACTAAGATTTACACAATAAACATTAGGAAACACAAAGTTGAATTGATTGTAAGTCAATTATATCATTTTAAATAACCCAAAAATTAAGAACGGTTAATCTAAAAACATAAAGAAAGAGAGAACAAATAGTACTAGTATCGAATTTTATCAAATTATCTATTAAGTTTGCTTTTTCCCTGTTATTTTGACAGGTTTTTTCTAAAATTTTTTTAATTATTCCAACGACATTTTGCAGCGGCTTTTATGCAATAAACATTACACATCTAATATGATATTGCGTCAACTCATAAAATATTTTTACTTCAACAGTCTGTTTTAAAATAAGCGGTATATATTCAATATTATCCAAGATCTTTCTATAGTAATTTAATTTCCAAAACTATAAATTTACAGCAAAACGCAGTTTTAATGTTTATTATGAAGAAATACACAATCAAAATTAGGAAACAGAAAGTTAAATTGATTGCAAGACACTTATATCATTTTAAATAACCCAAAAATTAAGAACAATTGATCTAAAAATATAAAGAAAGAACGAACAAATAGAACTAGTATCAAATTTTATCAAATAATGTATTGAGTTTGCTTTTTCCTTGTTATTTTGACAAGAATTTTCTAAAATTTTTTTAATTATTCCGACATTTTGCATCGTCTTTTATGCAATATACATTACATATCTAATATGAAATTGCATCAACTCATAAAATAATCTTATTTCAACAGTCTGTTTTAAAATAGGCAGTAAATAACCCAAAAATTAAGAACAATTGATCTAAAAATATAAAGAAAGAACGAACAAATAGAACTAGTATCAGATTTTATCAAATTAGCTATTAAGTTTGCTCTTTCCTTGTTATTTTGACAGACATTTTCTAAAATCTTTTAAGTTATTCGAACGACTATTTGCATCGTCTTTTATGCAATAAACATTGCATATCTAAAATGATATTGCATCAACTCATAAAATATTCTTACTTCAACAGATTGTTTTAAAATAGGCAGTATAAATTCAATATTATCCAAGATCTTTCTATAGTAATTTATTTCCCAAAAGTATAAATTTACAGCAGAAAGTTAGTTTTAATCTTTATCACGAAGAATTACACAATAAACATTAGGAAACACAACGTTTAATTGATTGTAATTCGCTTATATCATTTTAAATAACCCAAAAATTATGAACAATTGATCTAAAAATATAAAGAAAGAACGAACAAGGAGAACTAGTATCAAATTTTATCAAATTATGTGTTAAGTTTGCTTTTTCCTTGTTATTTTGACAAGTATTTTCTAAAATTTTTTTAATTATTCCAAGGACACTTTGCATCGTCTTTTATGCAATATACATTACATATCTAATATGATATTGCATCAACTCATAAAATATTCTTACTTCAACAGTTTGTTTTAAAATAGGCAGTATAAATTCAATATTATCCAAGATCTTTCTATAGTAATTTATTTTCCAAAACTATAAATTTACAGCAAAAAGTCAATTTTAATGTGTATTACGAAGATTTACACAATAAACATTAGCAAACACAAAGTTAAATTGATTGGAAAACACATATATCATTTTAAATAACCCAAAAATTAAGGACAAATGACCTATAAAAATAAAGAAAGAAAAAACAAACAGAACTAGTATCAGATTTTATCAAATTATCTATTAAGTTTCCTTTTTCCTTGTTATCTTGACAAACATTTTGTAAAATCTTTTAAGATACTCGAACGACTATTTGCATCGTCTTTTATGCAATAAACATTACATATCTAATATGATATTGCATCAACTCATAAGATATTCTTATTTCACCAGTCTGTTTTAAAATAGGCAGCTTAAATTCAATATTATCCAAGATCTTTCTATAGTAATTTATTTCCCGAAACTATAAGTTTACAGCAAAAAGTCAGTTTTAATGTTTATTACGAAAATATACACAATAAACATTAGGAAACACAAAGTTAAATTGATTGGAAGTCACTTATATTGTTTTAAATAACCCAAAAATTAAGGACAATTTATCTATAAAAATAAAGATAGAAAAAACGAATCGGACGAGTATCAAATTTTATCAAATTATCAATTAAGTTTGCTTTTTCCCTGTTATTTTGACAAGTATTTTCTAAAATTTTTTTAATTATTCCAAGGACACTTTCCATCGTCTTTTATGCAATATACATTACATATCTAATATGATATTGCATCAACTCATAAGATATTCTTACTTCAACAGTTTGTTTTAAAATAGGCAGTATAAATTCAATATTATCCAAGATCTTTCTATAGTAATTTATTTTCCAAAACTATAAATTCACAGCAAAATGTCAGTTTTAATGTTTATTACGAAGATTTACACAATAAACATTAGCAAACACAAAGTTAAATTGATTGGAAAACACATATATCATTTTAAATAACCCAAAAATTAAGAACAATTGATCTAAAAATATAAAGAAAGAAAAAACGAATCGGACGAGTATCAAATTTTATCAAATTATTTATTAAGTTTCCTTTTTCCTTGTTATTTTGACAAACATTTTCTAAAATATTTTTAGATATTCGAACGACTATTTGCATCGTCTTTTATGCAATAAAGATTACATATCTAATATGATATTGCATCAACTCATAAGATATTCTTACTTCATTAGTCTGTTTTAAAAAATGCAGTATAAATTCAATATTATCCAAGATCTTTCTATAGTAATTTATTTTCCAAGACTATAAATTTACAGCAAAAAGTCAGTTTTAATGTTTATTACGAAGATATACACAATAAACCTTGGGAAACAGAAAGTTAAATTGATTGTAAGACACTTATATCATTTTAAATAACCCAAAAATTAAGAACAATTGATCTAATAATATAAGGAAAGAACGAACAAATAGAACTAGTATCAAATTTTATCAAATTATGTATTAAGTTCGGTTTTTCCTTGTTATTTTGACAAGAATTTTCTAAAATTTTTTAAATTATTCCAACGACACTTTGCATCGTCTTTTATGCAATATACATTACATATCTAGTATGATATTGCATCAACTCATAAAATATTCTTATTTCAGCAGTCTGATTTAAAATAGGCAGTATAAATTCAATATTATCAAAGATCTTTCTATAGTAATTTATTTTCCTAAACTATAAATTTACAGCAAAAAGTCAGTTTTAATGTTTATCACGAAGATTTACACAATAAACATTAGGAAACACAAAGTTAAATAGTTTGTAAGACACTTTTATCATTTTAAATAACCCAAAAATTAAGGAAAATTGATCTATAAAAATAAAGAAAAAAAACAAATAGAACTAGTATCAGATATTATCAAATTATCTATTAAGTTTGCTGCTTCCTTGTTATTTTGACAAACATTTTCTAAAATCTTTTAATATATTCGAACGACTATTTGCATCGTCTTTTATGCAATAACTATTACATATCTAATATGATATTGCATCAACTCATAAGATATTCTTATTTCACCAGTCTGCTTTAAAATAGGCCGTATAAATTCAATATTATCCAAGATCTTTCTATAGTAATTTATTTTCCAAAACTATAAATTTACAGCAAAAAGTCAGTTTTAATGTTTATTACGAAGATATACACAATAAACATTAGGGAACACAAAGTTAAATTGATTGTAAGACAATTCTATCGATTTAAATAACCCAAAAGTTAAGAACAATTGATCTAAAAATATAAAGAAAGAAAAAGCAAATAGAACTAGTATCAGATTTTATCAAATTATCTATTAAGTTTGCTTTTTCCTTGCTATTTTGAAAAACATTTTCTAAAATTTTTTAAGATATTAGAACGACTATTTGCATCGTCTTTTATGCAATAAACATTAGATATCTAATATGATATTGCATCAACTCATAAGATATTCTGATTTCACCAGTCTGTTTTAAAATCGGTAGTATAAATTGAATATTATCCAAGATGTTTCTATAGTAATTTATCCTCCAAAACTATGAATTTACAGCAGAAAGTCAGTTTTTATGTTTATTACGAAGATTTACACAATAAACATTAGGAAACACAAAGTTAAATTGATTGGAAAACACTTATATCATTTTAAATAACCCAAAAATTAAGAACAATTGATCTAAAAATATAAAGAATGAACGAACAAATAGAACTAGTATCAAATTTTATCAAATTATCTATTAAGTTTTTTTTTTTCCTTGTTATTTTGACAAGCATTTTTTAAAATTTTTTAAGATATTTGAACGACACTTTGAATCGTCTTTTATGCAATATACAATACATATCTAATATGATATTGCATCAACTGATAAAATATTCTTATTTCAAGAGTCTGTTTTAAAATAGTGTAGCGAGTAAACATCAACTGTGGTTTTTATGCAACCAACACTACAAACGCGTATTACCTTTTGTATAACATGGTTGGAGTGGGAATTAACGACATCTGTATGACGCTGCTTGTAATAACAGGCGTTAATAGTTGAGACTCACACCCAACGAAGCCTTTAGTTCCAACCATTGTCGTCGTTGTGTGTGAGTCTCAACTATTAACGACTGTTATTACAAGCAACGTCGTACAGATGTCGTTAATTCCCACTTCCAACATAGTTATAAAAAAAGGAAATACGAATGTGTAGTGTTGGTTGCATAAAGACAACAGTTGATGTTTACTCGCTACTAAAAGGCAGAATAAATTCAATATTATCCAAGACCTTTCTAAAGTAATTTATTCTCCAAAGCTATAAATTTACAGCAAAAAGTCAGTTTTAATGTTTATCACGAAGATTTACACAATAAACATTAGGAATCACAAAGTTAAATTGATCGGAAGTCACTTATATCATATTAAATAACCCAAAAATTAAGAACAATTGATCTAAAAATATAAAGAAAGAAAAAACGAATCGGACGAGTATCAAATTTCATCAAATTATCTATTAAGTTTGCTTTTTCCCTGTTATTTTGACAATCATTTTTAAAAATTTTTAAGATATTCGAATGAGAGTTTTCATCGTCTTTTATGCAATAAACATTGCATATCTAATATGATATTGCATCAACTCATAAAATTTTCTTACTTCAACAGTTTGTTTTAAAATAGGCAGTATCAATTCAATATTATCCAAGATCTTTCTATAGTAATTTATTTTCTGAAACTATAAATTTACAGCAAAAAGTCAGTTTTAATGTTTATTAGGAAGATATACACAATAAACTTTAGGAAACACAAAGTTAAATTCATTGTAAGACACTTTTATCGTTTTAAATAACCAAAAATTAAGAACAATTGATCTAAAAATATAAAGAAAGAATGAACAAATAGAACTGGTATCAAATTTTATCAAATTATCTATTAAGTTTGCTTTTTCCTTGTTATTTTGACAATCATTTTTAAAAATTTTTTAAGATATTCGAACGACACTTTGCATCATTCCTTATGCAATGTACATTACATATCTAATATGATATTGCCTCAACTCATAAAATATACTCTTCTCATCAGTCTGTTTTAAATAGGGCAGTATAAATTCAATATTATCCAAGATCTTTCTATAGTAATTTATTTTCCAAAACTATAAATTTACAGCAAAAAGTCAGTTTTAATGTTTATTACGAAGATTTACACAATAAACATTAGGAAACACAAAGTTAAATTGATTGGAAGACAATTATCATTTTAAATAACCCAAAAATTAAGAACAATTGATCTAAAAATATAAAGAATGAACGAACAAATAGAACTAGTATCGAATTTTATCAAATTATCTATTAAGTTAGTTTTTTCCTTGTTATCTTGACAAGCATTTTTTAAAATTTTTTAAGAAATTTGAACGACACTTTGCATCGTCTTTTATGCAATATACATTACATATCTACTATGATATTGCATCAACTCATAAAATAATCTTATTTCAATAGTCTGTTTTAAAATAGTGTAGGGAGTAAACATCAACTGTGGTTTTTATGCAACCAACACTACACACGCGTATTATCTTTTGTATAAATTTGGTAGAAGTGGGAATTAGCGACATCTGTTTGACGTTGCTTGTAATAACAGTCGTTAATAGTTGAGACTCACACACAACGACGCCTTTAGTTCCAACTATTGTTGTCGTTCCAACCAGATGTCGCTAATTCCCACTTCCAAAATTGTTATACAAAAGGTAAGACGCCTGTGTAGTGTTGGTTGCATAAAAACCAAGGTTGATGTTTACTCGCTACAAATAGACAGTATAAATTCAATTTTATACAAGATCTTTCTATAGTAATTTATTTTCCAAAACCATAAATTTACAGCAAAAAGTCAGGTTTATTCTTTATTACGAAGATTTACACAATAAACATTAGGGAACACAAAGTTAAATTGATTGTAAGACACTTATATCGTTTTAAATAACCCAAAAATTAAGGACAATTGGTCTATAAAAATAAAGAAAGAAAAAACAAATAGGACGAGTATCAGATTTTATAAAATTATCTATTAAGTTTGCTTTTTCCCTGTTATTTTGACAAGTATTTTCTAAAATTTTTTTAATTTTTCCAACGACATTTTGCATCGTCCTTTATGCAATAAACATGACATATCTAATATGAAATTGCATCAACTCATAAGATATTCTTATTTCACCAGTCTGTTTTAAAATTGGTAGTATAAATTCAATATTATAAAAGATCTTTCTATAGTAATTTATTTTCCAAAACTATAAATTTACAGCAAAAAGTCAGTTTTAATGTTTAGTACGAAGATATATACAAAAAAGATTAGGAAACAGAAAGTTAAATTGATTGTAAGACACTTATATCATTTTAGATAACCCAAAAATTAAGAACAATTGATCTAAAAATATAAAGAAAGAAAAAACAAATAGAACTAGTATCAGATTTTATCAAATTATCTATTAAGTTTGCTTTTTCCTTGTTATTTTGACAAACATTTTCTAAAATCTTTTAAGATATTCGAACGACTATTTGCATCGTCTTTTATACAATAAACATTACATATCTAATATGAAATTGCATCAACTCATAAAATATTCTTACTTCAACAGTTTGTTTTAAAATTGGCAGTATAAATTCAATATTATAAAAGATCTTTCTATAGTAATTTATTTTCCAAAACTATAATTTTACAGCAAAAGTCAGTTTTAATGTTTATTACAAAGATATACACAATAAACATTAGGAAACACAAAGTTAAATAGTTTGTAAGACACTTTTATCGTTTTAAATAACGCAAAAATTAAGGAAAATTGATCTATAAAAATAAAGAAAGAAAAAACAAATAGAACTAGTATCAGATTTTATCAAATTATCTATTAAGTATGCTGTTTCCCTGTTATTTTGACAAACATTTTCTAAAATCTTTTAATATATTCGAACGACTATTTGCATCGTCTTTTATGCAATAACAATTACATATCTAATATGATATTGCATCAACTCATGAGATATTATTATTTCACCAGTCTTAAAATAGGCAGTACAAACTCATAAGATATTCTTATTTCATCAGTTTTAAAATAGGCAGTATAAATTCAATATTATCCAAGATCTTTCTATAGTAATTTATTTTCCAAAACTATAAATTTACAGCAAAAAGTCAGTTTTAATGTCTATTACGGAGATATACACAATAAACAATAGGAGACACAAAGATAAATTGATTGTAAGACACTTATATCGTTTTAAATAACCCAAAAATTAAGGACAATTGATCTATAAAAATAAAGAGAGAAAAAAAAAATAGAACTAGTATCAGATTTTATCAAATTATATATTAAGTTTGCTTTTTCCTTGTTATTTTGACAAACATGTTCTAAAATCTTTTAATATATTCGAACGACAATTTGCATCGTCTTTTATGCAATAACCATTACATATCTAATATGATATTGCATCAACTCATAAGATAATCTTATTTCACCAGTCTGTTTTAAAATAGGCAGTATAAATTCAATATTATCCAAGATCTTTCTATAGTAATTTATTTTCCGAAACTATAAGTTTACAGCAAAAAGTCAGTTTTAATGTTTATTACGAAGATATACACAATAAACATTAGGAAACACAAAGCTAAATTGATTGGAAGACACTTATATTGTTTTAAATAACCCAAAAATTAAGGACAATTGATCTATAAAAACAAAGAAGGAAAAAAGGAATCGGACGAGTATTGTTTTATGTATTTAATCTTTTAAATACTTTTAAAAATAATAAAACTATAATTTCATAACTTAATTTATTAATTAACAAGTAAGATTACACAGATAAAAGTACATGCTGTTTTTGTACATCGTATTTGTATGTTCTTTATATGAGGGCGTCCATCATTGCACTGCCCGTCTTGTATCTGTTAAAATGTCATCTCACTTCCGTTAGTATAGTGGTGACATCTTTTAACTATTTAAAACTATAATTAAATATAAATATAATTATGTATTATTTAACACATATATAACACGCCCCTTTTTTTTTTTTTTTTTTTTTTTTTTTTTTTTTTTTTTTTTTTACAACTACAAATTAAGTTTTTCAGGTTTTTTGATTTGACGCCCTCTTCTAGTATAATTAATAGTATTATCCACATTACTGCTTATAAAATTATTATTTTCTTGTGGCTTTAGATTTTCATTATTACTAACATTAACTGAACTATTGTTATTATCCCCGGTATCATTTTCATTAGAGAAATTATCATTGTAATCATAATATTTTTTAATAAATTTTGAGTTTCTGCGTACTATCCCCCCTTTTCCTGTTTTTACTAGATAGGCACGAGGTTCTTTTAGTTTTTTAATAATTTTGGCTTTTTCCCAAATTCTTTTAATTTTATCCCATAGCCATATTTTTTGATTTTCATAATATATTATTTCTGGCTTTGCATTTCGATTATAATATTTTATTTGAGTATTTTTGCTTTTAGAACGTTGTTTGTTAACATTTACAACTTTCGATTTTAACAATTTTTGATTTATGGGAATTTTAGTTCTTATTTGTCTGTTTAAAAACAACTGAGCAGGGCTAACACCTAAATCAGTAAGAGGCATACTTCTATAATTCATTAAATAGGTATTATAATCACATTTATTTTCATACAAACATTTTTTAAGCATTTTTTTAGCGATACCAACCCCTTTTTCTACATACCCATTACTTTGAGAATGGTACGGACTAATATTAATTATTGAAAAGTTAAATTTTTTAGCAAAATCTCTGTATTCATTACTGTCAAAGGGATTGTTATCTGATACAACTGCTTCTGGAATGCCGTACTTACTGAATAAATTTCTTAATACATTGATAATAGAGTGCATAGTTTTATCTTTTAACTTTTCTACCTCTAACCATCGTGAATAATAATCTATTATAACTAAATAAATATTTTTTTCAAACTCAGCAATATCAATTCCTATTTTTTGAAAAGGATAAATAGGTATTTCATGAACAATTAAAGGTTCTTTAGTTCTAAAATTTCCAAATCTGTTACAAATAACACAAGCTGTAATCATATTTTGAACATCTGACATTATTCCCGGCCAGTATAAAGATTCTTTACATTTTAATTTAGTTTTTGAAATTCCAATGTGACTTTCATGTAATATTTTTAATATCTCTTTCCGAAATTTCTTTGGAACTATTAATCTATTTTCATAATACAACAATTTATTCTCAATAAAAATATTATTTCTTATTTTATAATAATGTTTAAGTTCATGTTCAAAATTATTTATTTCATTTTTATTTTTAGGCCAACCTTCCTTGCAATATTTTAATACTTTATTTAATACAGAATCTTTATCTGTTTCTATTTGATATTCTTCAAATTTTCCATTTGTGAAGGTTATATTCAATGAATTTACATGAACAATATCTTTCATGTCATAATCAAAATTTGAATCATGGTCCTCAGACCGTTCAATATAATTTCGCGATAACAAGTCAGCAATGTACATGTATTTTCCTGGTAAATATTTTATTTCTAGATCGTAAATTGCTAATTTTATTTTTAGCCGTTTTAATCTATTACTTTTAATTTGATTTAAATTTTTATTCATTAATGAAACCAAAGGTTGGTGATCTGTATACACAACTATTTTTTTGCCATATATATAATTGTGACATTTTTCACAAGCAAAATAGACAGCTAATAATTCTTTTTCTATTTGACTCCATTGTTTTTCGCTTTCATTCAAAGCTCTAGATGCATACAATATTGGATTTTTATCCTGCATTAAGCAACAACCTAAGGCACTTTGACTACTGTCACATTGAATGCTTGTAACTTTATTTATATCAAAATTTTTTAGTATTGGAGTTTCAGTTATTAATGATTTAATATTTTCTAATATTTTAGAATGTTGGTCAAGCCAAAGCCATTGTATATCTTTTTTTAATAATTCTCTTAACGGTTGAGAAATTTCTGATAAATTAGGTATAAAATCTCTTAAATAATTGATAATTCCTAATATTTGTTGCAACTCTTTCTTATTTGACGGAATTTTCAAATTCTGAATGGCCTTGATCCTATTTTGATCAACTGTGATACCACTTTCTGAAAATACAAACCCTAAATATTTTACTTTATCTACACAATACTGTATTTTATCTTTATTAAATTTTATTTTGTATTTTCTAGCTCTGTCTAATACTTCTCGTAGTATTTTATCATGACCCTCTTTACTGTCACTGGTGATTAACAAATCATCGAAATAAATTATAACTCCTTCCAAATCACCAAAATATTTCGTATTTAATTTCTGAAAAATTTCAGGAGCCGAAACAATACCAAATGGTAATCTATTAAAACAATATAAACCAAAGGGAGTGCTAAATGTACAAAGTTTTCTAGATTTTTCATCTAATTTAACATGCCAAAACCCATCTTTCAGGTCTAATACTGTATAATATTTTTTATTAGCTAACAAAGGTTTAATTTCTTCCAAAGTTGGTATTGTATAATAATCCCTAAGTATACATTTATTTAAATCTTGAGGATCTAAACATATTCTTAAGCTTGAGTCTGCTTTTTCTACTATAACTATATTATTTACCCATTCTGATGTATTGGCTTCAACTGGACTGATTATGTTAGATTTTACCATTTTGTCTAATGTTTCTTTTAATTTATCTTTTATTGCTAGAGGTACTCTTCTACTAGAATGTGCTTTTGGAATTACATTTGGCTTCAACTGTATAGTATATTTATCAGGAAAACACCCTATTCCTTGAAATACATCTATATTTTCTTTAATAAATTCATTTTTAGTAGTACAGTTATTAAAATTTTTACTAATACTGTTAATCTGTTTTATAATATTCAACTCTATACATGTTTGTAACCCTACAATTGGCATGACATTGTTATATTTTACAACATGAAAGTCAGTTTCTACTATTTTATCTTTACTTTCACATAGTAGTTTAACTACCCCTAACGTTTTAACTGAAAATCCCCCAAAAGCCTCAATTTTAATATTTGTTTTATTAATTTTAGTATTAGGCGCTAATTTATTTAAATAAGATAACGGTAAAATATTTACTTGAGCCCCTGTATCAATTTTTACTTGAACAATATCATTATTAATTTTAATAAATTCTTTCCATTCATTATTTTTATTACCCTCGTTTATCGGAAATACTTGTGCAATTGAATTTAAACCTATAGTAATAGATTCACTGCTCGAATTTTGTGGATTTACTGTGTAAATATTTTTCTTAAAATTCTTTTTAGTTTTACAACAATTAGCATAATGGTTATATAATCCACACTTTTTACATTTTTTGCCATAGGCAAAACATTTACCATACTCATGATTCTGATTACACTTTTGACATTTCTTATTAAACTTAATGTCTTTATTTTGTTTTTTAGAACCTTTTTGATACGATGAATTTCTCACTTGATCCAGGTGTTTTGAACCCGTTGATAACACAACTGTAGATTCCAATTCTTTTCTGGATTCTTCAGCTAATTCTGCAGCTTGACAATAGTTAATTACCCTTTCTAAAGATGCATCTTCACGTAGCAGTTTCTCTTGTAGTTCTTTATTATTGATTCCAAGTATTATTTGAGTTTTTAATAGTTTTTTCTCTAATTGTTCAAATTCACAGTTTACAATTAAATTTTTTAAGTCAGTTAAATAATTATTAAAAGTTTCATTTGGACCCTGTACTCTTTTAAAAAATTTAAAATGTGCCATCACTAAGTTCTTTTTGGGTTCACAATATTTTATAAATTCATCTATTATTTGTTTTAATTTTACATTTTCGTTTTTACTTATTTCAAAAGTATTATATATTTTTACTGCTTCAGGACCAATTAAGTTTAAAAATCTAGCTATTTGTACTTTATCACTTTTAGAGTATGTTTCTGTTGCTTCAAAAAATATGTCCACCTCTTGTTGAAATTTTTTAAAATTTTCTTTTAAATTTCCACTTAAATTTAATTCAGCTGGTTTATTATACTCCATTTTGATATTTTTAATTTTATTTTTAAAAATTTTTACACTTAACACACTTTAAAAATTACATTTTATTTTTTCAACCACGTGTTTCTTATTTTAGATTTTGTGATTTTTGCATTATCACCTTTTTTCTAATTTTTACGACTGCGCCATGTTTTATGTATTTAATCTTTTAAATACTTTTAAAAATAATAAAACTATAATTTCATAACTTAATTTATTAATTAACAAGTAAGATTACACAGATAAAAGTACATGCTGTTTTTGTACATCGTATTTGTATGTTCTTTATATGAGGGCGTCCATCATTGCACTGCCCGTCTTGTATCTGTTAAAATGTCATCTCACTTCCGTTAGTATAGTGGTGACATCTTTTAACTATTTAAAACTATAATTAAATATAAATATAATTATGTATTATTTAACACATATATAACAAGTATCAAATTTTATCAAATTATCTATTAAGTTTGCTTTTTCCCTGTTATTTTGACAAGTATTTTCTAAAATTTTTTTAATTATTCCAAGGACACTTTGCATCGTCCTTTATGCAATATACTTTACATATCTAATATGATATTGCATCAACTCATAAAATATTCTTTCTTCAACAGTTTGTTTTAAAATAGGCTGTATAATTTCAATATTATCCAAGATCTTTCTATAGTAATTTATTTTTCAAAACTATAAATTTACAGCAAAAAGTCAGTTTTAATGTTTATTACGAAGATTTACACAATAAACATTAGCAAATACAAAGTTAAATTGATTGGAAAACACATATATCATTTTAAATAACCCAAAAATTAAGAACAATTGATCTAAAAATATAAAGAAAGAAAAAACGAATCGGACGAGTATCAAATTTTATCAAATTATCTATTAAGTCTCCTTTTTCCTTGTTATTTTGACAAACATTTTCTAAAATTTTTTTAGATATTCGAACGACTATTTGCATCGTCTTTTATGCAATAAACATTACATATCTAAAATGATATTGCATCAACTCATAAGATATTCTTACTTCATTAGTCTGTTTTAAAATATGCAGTATAAATTCAATAGTATCCAAGATATTTCTTTAATAATTTATTTTCCAAAACTATAAATTTACACAAAAAGTCAGTTTTAATGTTTATTACGAAGATTTACACAATAAACTTTAGGAAACACAAAGTTGAATTGAGTGTAAGTCACTTATATCCCTTTAAATAACCCAAAAATTAAGAACGGTTGATCTAAAAACATAAAGAAAGAAAGAACAAATAGTACTAATATCGAATTTTATCAAATTATCTATTAAGTTTGCTTATTCCCTGTTATTTTGACAAGTTTTTTCTAAAATTTTTTTGATTATTCCACCGACACTTTGCATCGTCTTTCATGCAATAAACATTACACATCTAATATGATATTGCATCAACTCATTAAATATTCTTACTTCAACAATCTGTTTTAAAATAAGCGGTATAAATTCAATATTATCCAAGATCTTTCTATAGTAATTTATTTTCCAAAACTATAAATTTACAGCAAAAAGTCAATTTTAATGTTTATTACGAAGATATATACAAAAAACCTTAGGAAACAGAAAGTTAAATTGATTGTAAGACAGTTATATCATTTTAAATAACCCAAAAATTAATAACAATTGATCTAAAAATTTAAAGAAAGAACGAACAAATAGAACTAGTATCAAATTTTATCAAATAATGTATTGAGTTTGCTTTTTCCTTGTTATTTTGACAAGAATTTTCTAAAATTTTTTTAATTATTCCGACACTCTGCATCGTCTTTTATGCAATATACATTACATATCTAATATGAAATTGCATCAACTCATAAAATAATCTTATTTCAACAGTCTGTTTTAAAATAGGCAGTATAAATTCAATATTATCCAAGATCTTTCTATAGTAATTTATTTTCCAAAACTATGAATTTACAGCAAAAAGTTAGTTTTAATGCTTATCACGAAGATTTACACAATAAAAATTAGGAAACACAAAGTTAAATTGATCGGAAGACACTTATATCATTTTAAATAACCAAAAAATTAAAAACAATTGATCTAAAAATATAAAGAAAGAAAAAACAAATAGGACGAGTATCAGATTTTATCAAATTATCTATTAAGTTTGCTTTTTCCCTGTTATTTTGACAAGTATTTTCTAAAATTTTTTTAATTATTCCAACACTATTTTGCATCGTCTTTTATGCAATAAACATTACATATCTAATATGAAATTGCATCAACCCATAAGATATTCTTATTTCACCAGTCTGTTTTAAAATTGGTAGTATAGATTCAATATTATCCAAGATCTTTCTATATTAATTTATTTTCCAAAACTATAAATTTACAGCAAAAGGTCAGTTTTAATGTTTAGTACGAAGATATATACAAAAAACATTAGGAAACAGAAAGTTAAATTGATTGTAAGACACTTATATCATTTTAAGAAACCCAAAAATTTAAAACAACTGATCTAAAAATATAAAGAAAGAACGAACAAATAGAACTAGTATCAAATTTTATCAAATTATGTGTTAAGTTTGCTTTTTCCTTGTTTTTTTGACAAGTATTCTAAAATTTTTTTAATTATTCCAAGGACACTTGGCATCGTCTTTTATGCAATATACATTACACATCTAATATGATATTGCATCAACTCATAAGATATTCTTACTTGAACAGTTTGTTTTAAAATAGTCAGTATAAATTCAATATTATCCAAGATCTTTCTATGGTAATTTATTTTCCAAAACTATAAATTTACTGCAAAAAGTCAGTTTTAATGTTTATCACGAAGATTTACGCAATAAACATTAGGAAACACAAAGTTGAATTAATTGTATGTCACACATATCAATTTAAATAAACCAAAAATTAAGAACAATTGATCTAAAAATATAAAGAAAGAAAAAACAAATAGGACTAGTATCAGATTTTATCAAATTATCTATTAAGTTTGCTTTTTCCTTGTTATTTTGACAAACATTTTCTAAAATCTTTTAAGATATTCGAACGACTATTTACATCGTCTTTTATGCAATAAACATTACATATCTAATATGTAATTGCATCAACACATAAGATATTCCTATTTCACCAGTCTCTTTTAAAATAGGCAGTATAAATTCAATATTATCCAAGATCTTCCTATAGTAATAATATTTTTCAAAACTATAAATTTACAGCAAAAAGTCAGTTTTAATGTTTATTACAAAGATATACACAATAAACTTTAGGAAACACAAAGTTAAATTGATTGTAAGACAATTTTATCGTTTTAAATAACTCAAAAATTAAGAACAATTGATCCAAAAATATCAAGAAAGAAAAAACAAGTAGAGCTAGTATCAGATTTTATCAAATTATTTATTAAGTTTGCTTTTTCCCTGTAATTTTAACAAGCTTTTTCTAAAATTTTTTAAGATATATGAATGAGAGTTTGGAACGTGTTTTATGCAATATACATTACATATCTAACATGATATTGCATCAACTCATAAGATATTCTTATATCACCAGTCTGTTTTAAAATAGGCAGTATAAATTACATATTATCCAAGATTTTTCTAAAGTAATTTATTTTCCAAAACTATAAACTTACAGCAAAAAGTCAGTTTTAATGTTTATCACGAAGATTTACACAACAAACATTAGGAGACACAAAGTTGAATTGATTGTAAGTCACTTATATCATTTTAAATAAGCTAAAAATTAAGAACAATTGATCTAAAAATATAACGAAAGAAAGAACAAATAGAACCAGTATCAAATTTTATCAAATTATCTAATAAGTTTGCATTTCCCTGTTATTTTGTCAAGTATTTTCTAAAATTTTTTAAATTATTCCAAGGAAACTTTGCATCGTCTTTTATGCAATAAACATTGCATATCTAATATGATATTGCATCACTTTGTTTTAAAATAGGCAGTATAAATTCAATATTATCCAAGATCTTTCTATAGCAATTTATTTTCCGAAACTATAAATTTACATCAAAAAGTCAGTTTTAATGTTTATTACGAAGATATACACAATAAACTTTAGGAAACACAAAGTTAAATTTATTGTAAGAAACTTTTATCGTTTTAAATAACCCAAAAATTAAGAACAATTGATCCAAAAATATCAAGAAAGAAAAAACAAGTAGAACTAGTATCAGATTTTATCAAATTATCTATTATGTTTGCTGTTTCCTTGTTATTTTGACAAACATTTTCTAAAATTTTTTAAGATATTCGAACGACCATTTGCATAGTCTGTTATGCAATATACATTACATATCTAATATGATATTGCATCAACTCATAAGATATTCTTATTTCACCAGTCTGTTTTAAAATAAGCGGTATAAATTCAATATTATCCAAGATCTTTCTATAGTAGTTTATTTTCCAAAACTATAAATTTACAACAAAAAGGCAGTTTTAATGTTTATCACGAAGATTTACACAATAAACATTAGGAAACACAAAGTTAAATTGATCGAAAGACACTTATATCGTTTTAAATAAAAAAAATTAAGGACAATTGATCTATAAAAATAAAGAAAGAAAAAACAAATAGAACTAGTATCAGATTTTATCAAATTATCTATTAAGTTTGCTTTTTCCATGTTATTTTCACAAACATTTTCTAAAATCTTTAAAGATATTCGAACGACCATTTGCATCGTCTTTTATGCAAAATCCATTACATATCTAATATGATGTTGCATCAACTCATAAGATATTCTTATTCCACCTGTCTGTTTTAAAATAGGCATTATAAATTCAATATTATCCAAGATCTTCCTAATGTAATTTATTATCCAAACCTACAAATTTACAGCAAAAAGTTCTTTTTAATGTTTATTACGTAGATATACACAATAAACATAAGGAAACACAAAGTTAAATTAATTGTTAGACACTTATATCGTTTTAAATAACCCAAAAATTAAGGACAATTGATCTATAAAAATAGAGAAAGAAAAAACAAGTAGAACTAGTATCAGATTTTATCAAATTATCTATTAAGTTTGCTTTTTCCTTGCTATTTTGAAAAACATTTTCTAAAATCTTTTAAGATATTCGAACGACTTTTTGCATCGTCTTTTATGCAATAAACATTACATATCTAATATAAAATTGCATCAACACATAAGATATTCTTATTTCACCAGTCTGTTTTAAAATTGGCAGTATAAATTCAATATTATCCAAGATCATTCTATAGTAATTTATTTTCCAAGACTATAAATTTACAGCAAAAAGTAAGTTTTAATGTTTATTACGAAGATATACACAATAAACATTAGGGAACACAAAGTTAAATTGATTGGAGGACATTTATATCATTTTAAATAACCCAAAAATTAAGAACAATTGATCTAAAAATATAAAGAAAGAACGAACAAATAGAACTAGTATCAAATTTTATCAAATTATGTGTTAAGTTTGCTTTTTCCTTGTTATTTTGACAAGTATTTTCTAAAATTTTTTTAATTATTCCAAGGACACTTTGCATCGTCTTTTATGCAATATACATTACATATCTAATATGATATTGCATCAACTCATAAAATATTCTTACTTCAACAGTTTGTTTTAAAATAGGCAGTATAAATTCAATATTATCCAAGATCTTTCTATAGTAATTTATTTTCCAAAACTATAAATTCACAGCAAAAAGTCAGTTTTAATGTTTATTACGAAGATTTACACAATAAACATTAGCAAACACAAAGTTAAATTTTAAAGTTTTTTAAGATATTCGAATGAGAGTTTGCAACGTGTTTTATGCAATAAACATTACATATCTAATATGATATTGCATCAACTCATAAGATATTCTTATTTCACCAGTCTGTTTTAAAATAGGCAGTATAAATTGAATATTATCCAAGATGTTAAACTGATCGGAAGACACTTATATCATTTTAAATAACCCAAAAATTAAGAACAATTGATCTAAAAATATAAAGAAAGAAAAAACAAATAGGACGAGTATCAAATTTTATCAAATTATCTATTAAGTTTCCTTTTTCCCTGTAATTTTTACAAGCATTTTCTAAAATTTTTTGAGATATTCGAATGAGAGTTTTCCATCGTCTTTTATTCAATAAACATTGCATATCTAATATGATATTGCATCAACTCATAAAATATTCTTACTTCAACAGTTTGTTTTAAAATAGGCAGTATAAATTCAATATTATCCAAGATCTTTCTATAGTAATTTATTTTTTGAAACTATAAATTTACAGCAAAAAGTCAGTTTCAATGTTTATTACGAAGATATACACAATAAACTTTAGGAAACACAAAGTTAAATTGATTGTAAGACACTTTTATCGTTTTAAATAACCAAAAATTTAGAACAATTGATCCAAAAATATCAAGAAAGAAAAAACAAATAGAACTAGTATCAGATTTTATCAAATTACCTATTAAGTTTGGTTTTTCCTTGTTATTTTGACAAGCATTATCTGAAATTTTTTAAGATATTCAAACGACACTTTGCATCGTCTTGTATGCAATAAACATTACATATCTAATATGATCTTGCATCAACTCATTAACTATTCTTATTTCAACAGTCGGTTTTAAAATAGGCCGTATAAATTCAATATTATACAAGATGTATCTATAGTAATTTATTTTCCAAAACTATAAATTTACAGCAAAAAGCCAGTCTTAATGTTTATTACGAAGATTTACAAAATAAACATCAGGAAACACAAAGTTAAATTGATTGTAAGACACTTATATCATTTTAAATAACCCAAAAATTAAGAACAATTGATCTAAAAATATAAAGAATGAACGAACAAATGGAACTAGTATCAAATTTTATCAAATTATCTATTAAGTTAGTTTTTTCCTTGTTATCTTGACAAGCATTTTTTAAAATTTTTTAAGAAATTTGAACGACACTTTGCATCGCCTTTTATGCAATATACATTACATATCTAATATGATATTGCATCAACTCATAAAATAATCTTATTTCAACAGTCTGTTTTAAAATAGTGTATGGAGTAAACATCAATTGTGGTTTTTATGCAACCAACACTACACACGCGTATTATCTTTTGTATAAATTTGTTAGAAGTGGGAATTAGCGACATCTGTTTGACGTTGCTTGTAATAACAGTCGTTAATAGTTGAGACTCACACACAACGACGCCTTTAGTTCCAACCATTGTTGTCGTTCCAACCAGATGTCGCTAATTCCCACTTCCAAAATTGTTATACAAAAGGTAATACGCCTGTATAGTGTTGGTTGCATAAAAACCACAGTTGATGTTCACTCGCTACAAATAGACAGTATAAATTCAATTTTATCCAAGATCTTTCTATAGTAATTTATTTTCCAAAACCATAAATTTACAGCAAAAAGTCAGTTTTATTCTTTATTACGAAGATTTACACAATAAACATTAGGGAACACAAAGTTAAATTGATTGTAAGACACTTATATCGTTTTAAATAACCCAAAAATTAAGGACAATTGGTCTATAAAAATAAAGAAAGAAAAAACAAATAGGACGAGTATCAGATTTTATAAAATTATCTATTAAGTTTGCTTTTTCCCTGTTATTTTGACAAGTATTTTCTAAAATTTTTTTAATTATTCCAACGACATATTGCATCGTCCTTTATGCAATAAACATGACATATCTAATATGAAATTGCATCAACTCATAAGATATTCTTATTTCACCAGTCTGTTTTAAAATTGGTAGTATAAATTCAATATTATAAAAGATATTTCTATAGTAATTTATTTTACAAAACTATACATTTACAGCAAAAAGTCAGTTTTAATGTTTAGTACGAAGATATATACAAAAAAGATTAGGAAACAGAAAGTTAAATTGATTGTAAGACACTTATATCGTTTTAGATAACCCAAAAAAAAAGAACAATTGATCTAAAAATATAAAGAAAGAAAAAACAAATAGACCTAGTATCAGATTTTATCAAATTATCTATTAAGTTTGCGTTTTCCTTGTTATTTTGACAAACATTTTCTAAAATCTTTTAAAATATTCGAACGACTATTTGCATCGTCTTTTATACAATAAACATTATATATCTAATATGAAATTGCATCAACTCATAAAATATTCTTACCTCAACAGTTTGTTTTAAAATTGGCAGTATAAATTCAATATTATCCAAGATCTTTCTATATTAATTTATTTTCCAAAACTATACATTTACAGCAAAAAGTCAGTTTTAATGTTTATTACGAAGATATACACAATAAACATTAAGAAACACAAAGTTAAATAGTTTGTAAGACACTTTTATCATTTTAAATAACCCCAAAATTAAGGAAAATTGATCTATAAAAATAAAGAAAAAAAAAAATAGAACTAGTATCAGATATTATCAAATTATCTATTAAGTTTGCTGCTTCCTTGTTATTTTGACAAACATTTTCTAAAATCTTTTAATATATTCGAACGACTATTTGCGTCGTCTTTTATGCAATAACTATTACATAGTAATTTATTTTTATTTTCCAAAACTATGAATTTACAGTAAAAAGTTAGTTTTAATGTTTATTACGAAGATATACACAATAAACATTAGGGAACACAAAGTTAAATTGATAGTAAGACAATTTTATCGTTTTAAATAACCCAAAAGTTAAGAACAATTGATCTAAAAATATAAAGAAAGAAAAAGCAAATAGAACTAGTATCAGATTTTATCAAATTATCTATTAAGTTTGCTTTTTCCTTGCTATTTTGAAAAACATTTTCTAAAATCTTTTAAGATATTAGAACGACTATTTGCAACGTCTTTTATGCAATAAACATTACATATCTAATATGATATTGCATCAACTCATAAGATATTCTGATTTCACCAGTCTGTTTTAAAATCGGTAGTATAAATTGAATATTATCCAAGATGTTTCTATAGTAATTTATCCTCCAAAACTATGAATTTACAGCAGAAAGTCAGTTTTTATGTTTATTACGAAGATTTACACAATAAACATTAGGAAACACAAAGTTAAATTGATTTGAAAACACTTATATCATTTTAATTAACCCAAAAATTAAGAACAATTGATCTAAAAATATAAAGAATGAACGAACAAATAGAACTAGTATCAAATTTTATCAAATTATCTATTAAGTTTTTTTTTTCCTTGTTATTTTGACAAGCATTTTTTAAAATTTTTTAAGATATTTGAACGACACTTTGGATCGTCCTTTATGCAATATACAATGCATATCTAATATGATATTGCATCAACTGATAAAATATTCTTATTTCAACAGTCTGTTTTAAAATAGTGTAGCGAGTAAACATCAACTGTGGTTTTTATGCAACCAACACTACACACGCGTATTACCTTTTGTATAACATGGTTGGAGTGGGAATTAACGACATCTGTATGACGTTGCTTGTAATAACAGGCGTTAATTGTTGAGACTCACACCCAACGACGCCTTTAGTTCCAACCATTGTCGTCGTTGTGTGTGAGTCTCAACTATTAACGCCTGTTATTACAAGCAACGCCGTACAGATGTCGCTGATTCCCACTTCCAACATAGTTATACAAAAGGTAATACGAATGTGTAGTGTTGGTTGCATAAAGACAACAGTTGATGTTTACTCGCTACAAAAAGGCAGAATAAATTCAATATTATCCAAGATCTTTCTAAAGTAATTTATTCTCCAAAGCTAGAAATTTACAGCAAAAAGTCAGTTTTAATGTTTATCACGAAGATTTACACAATAAACATTAGGTAACACAAAGTTAAATTGATCGGAAGTCACTTATATCATTTTAAATAACCCAAAAATTAAGAACAATTGATCTAAAAATATAAAGAAAGAAAAAACGAATCGGACGAGTATCAAATTTCATCAAATTATCTATTAAGTTTGCTTTTTCCCTGTTATTTTGACAAGCATTTTCTAAAATTTTTTAAGATATTCGAATGAGAGTTTTCATCGTCTTTTATGCAATAAACATTGCATATCTAATATGATATTGCATCAACTCATAAAATTTTCTTACTTCAACAGTTTGTTTTAAAATAGGCAGTATAAATTCAATATTATCCAAGGTCTTTCTATAGTAATTTATTTTCTGAAACTATAAATTTACAGCAAAAAGTCAGTTTTAATGTTTATTACGAAGATATACACAATAAACTTTAGGAACACAAAGTTATATTCATTGTAAGACACTTTTATCGTTTTAAATAACCAAAAATTCAGAAAAATTGATCCAAAAATATCAAGAAAGAAAAAACAAGTAAAACTAATATCAGATTTTATCAAATTATCTATTAAGTTTGCTGTTTCCTTGTTATTTTGACAAACATTTTCTAAAATCTTTTAAGATATTCGAACGACAATTTCCATCGTCTTTTATGCAATATACATTACGTATCTAGTATGATATTGCATCAACTCATTAAATATTCTTACTTCAACAGTTTGTTTTAAAATAGGCAGTATAAATTTAATATTATTCAAGATCTTTCTAAAGTAATTTATTTTCCAAAACTATAAATTTACAGCAGAAAGTCAGTTTTAATGTTTATCACGAAGATTTACACAATAAACATTAGGAAACACAAAGTTAAACTGATCGGAAGACACTTATATCATTTTAAATAACCCAAAAATTAAGAACAATTGATCTAAAAATATAAAGAAAGAAAAAACAAATAGGACGAGTATCAAATTTTATGAAATTATCTATTAAGTTTCCTTTTTCCCTGTCATTTTGACAAGCATTTTCTAAAATTTTTTGAGATATTCGAATGAGAGTTTTCCATCGTCTTTTATTCAATAAACATTGCATATCTAATATGATATTGCATCAACTCATAAAATATTCTTACTTGAACAGTTTGTTTTAAAATAGGCAGTATAAATTCAATATTATCCAAGATCTTTCTATAGTAATTTATTTTCTGAAACTATAAATTTACAGCAAAAAGTCAGTTTCAATGTTTATTACGAAGATATACACAATAAACTTTAGGAAACACAAAGTTAAATAGTTTGTAAGACACTTTTATCATTTTAAATAACCCAAAATTTAAGGAAAATTGATCTATAAAAATAAAGAAAAAAAAGAATAGAACTAGTATCAGATATTATCAAATTATCTATTAAGTTTGCTGCTTCCTTGTTATTTTGACAAACATTTTCTAAAATCTTTTAATATATTCGAACGACTATTTGCGTCGTCTTTTATGCAATAACTATTACATAGTAATTTATTTTTATTTTCCAAAACTATGAATTTACAGTAAAAAGTTAGTTTTAATGTTTATTACGAAGATATACACAATTAACATTAGGGAACACAAAGTTAAATTGATAGTAAGACAATTTTATCGTTTTAAATAACCCAAAGTTAAGGAAAATTGATCTATAAAAATAAAGAAAGAAAAAACAAATAGAACTAGTATCAGATTTTATCAAATTATCTATTAAGTTTGCTTTTTCCTTGTTATTTTGACAAACATTTTCTAAAATCTCTTAAGATATTCGAACGACTATTTGCATCGTCTTTTATGCAATAAACATTACATATCTAATATGAAATTGCATCAACTCATAAGATATTATTATTTCACCAGTCTGTTGTAAAATAGGCAGTATAAATTCAATATTATCCAAGATCTTTCTATAGTAATTTATTTTCCAAAACTATAAATTTACAGCAAAAAGTCAGTTTTAATGTTTATCACGAAGATTTACACAATAAACATTAGGAAACACAAAGTTTAATTGATTGTAAGTCACTTATATCATTTTAAATAAGCCAAAAATTAAGAACAATTTATCTAAAAATATAACGAAAGAAAGAACAAATAGAACCAGTATAAATTTTATCAAATTATCTATTAAGTTTGCATTTCCCTGTTATTTTGACAAGTATTTTCTAAAATTTTTTTAATTATTCGTACTCTTTTCATCGTTTTTATGCAATAAACATTACATATCTAATATGATATTGCATCAACTCATAAAATATTCTTACTTCAACAGTCTGTTTTAAAATAAGCAGTATTAATTCAATATTATCCAAGATCTTTCTATTGTAATATTTCCTCCAAAACTATGAATTTACAGCAGAAAGTCAGTTTTAATGTTTATTACGAAGATATACACAATAAACATTAGGAAACACAAAGTTAAATTGAATAGAGACATTTATATCATTTTAAGTAACCCAAAGATTAAGAACAATTAATCAAAAAATATAAAGAATGAACGAATAAATAGAACTAGTATCAAATTTTATCAAATTGTCTATTAGGTTTGCTTTTTCCTTGTTATTTTGACAAGCATTTTTTAAAATTTTTTAAGATATTTGAACGACACTTTGCATCGTCTTTTATGCAATATACATTACATATCTAATATGATATTGCATCAACTCATGAAATATTCTTATTTCAACAGTCTGATTTAAAATAGTGTAAAGAGTAGAGGTGTGCCAAAATCGTGAATTCACGCGTGACCCGCCGGGTCACGCGTGACCCATCGTGATCGTGAATAATTTTCTACGATCGTGCGTGAGTGGGCGTGATCGTGACATTTAATTTCTTGCCGTGAATAATTCGTGAGTCACGAAAAGTTAAAAACCATGAATAAAAAATTTTTAAATAATTTATTATTTTCAATTTTAGGGATTATTAACTAAACCAATTTGATATTTTAACTACAAAAAAATCTTTTTTTTTTATATATTGGCTTTTACAAGCACAAGTAGGTAGAAATCCAATAACCCTTAGTAACAAATTCCAGTTCTTTACCGAGATACTTGTAGTGTATACAAAATGATTTAAAAATTAGAAATATCCAATAGTGTTTATGATGTTGTTCTGATTCTTTCGTTTTTAAATAATTTCTTAAATTTTTAAGAAATTCTTAAAATTAGCCTGCATCTCTCACGATGTGTGAATATACGTATATACACAATAGATAATTTGATAAAATTTGATACTAGTTCTATTTCTTCGTTCATTCTTTATATTTTTAGATCAATTGTTCTTAATTTTTGAGTTATTTAAAATGATATAAGTGTCTTCCAATCAATTTAACATTGTGTTTCCTAATGTTTATTATGTAAATCTTCGTAATAAACATTAAAACTAACTTTCTGCTGTAAATTAATAGTTTTGGAGGATAAATTACTATAGAAACATCTTGGATAATATTCAATTTTTACTGCCTATTTTAAAACAGACTGGTGAAATAAGAATATCTTATGAGTTGATGCAATATCATATTAGATATGTGATATTTATTGCATAAAAGACGATGCAAATAGTCGTTCGAATAGCTTAAAAGATTTTAGAAAATGTTTGTCAAAATAACAAGGAAAAAGCAAACTTAATAGATAATTTGATAAAATCTGATACTAGTTCTATTTGCTTTTTCTTTCTTTATATTTTTAGATCAATTGTTCTTAACTTTTGGGTTATTTAAAACGATAAAATTGTCTTACAATCAATTTAACTTTGTGATCCCTAATGTTTATTGTGTATCTTCGTAATAAACATTAAAACTGACTTTTTGCTGTAAATTTATAGTCTTGGAAAATAAATTACTATAGAAAGATCTTGAATAATATTGAATTTATACTGCCTATTTTAAAACAGTCTGGTGAAATAAACATATCTTATGAGTTGTTGCAATATCATATTAGATATGTCATGTTTATTGCATAAAAGACGATGCATGTAGTCGTTCGAATATCTTAAAAGATTTTAGAAAATGTTTGTCAAAATAACAAGGAAAAAGCAAACTTAATAGATAATTTGATAAAATTTGATACTCGTCCTAATTGTTTTTTCTTTCTTTATATTTTTAGATCAATTGTTCTTAATTTTTGGGTTATTTAAAATGATATAAGTGTTTTCCGATTAATTTAACTTTGTGTTTCCTAATGTTTATTGTGTAAATCTTCGTGACATACATTAAAACTGACTTTTTGTTGCAAATTTATAATTTTGGAAAATGAATTACTATAGAAAGATCTTGGATAATATTGAATTTATACCGCTTATATTAAAACAGACTGTTGAAGAAAAAATATTTTATGAGTTGATGCAATATCATATTAGATGTGTAATGTTTATTGCATAAAAGACGATGCAAAGTGACGTTGGAATAATTAAAAAAAATTTAGAAAATACTTGTCAAAATATCAGGGAAAAAGCAAACTTAATAGATAATTTGATAAAATCTGATACTAGTAATATTTGTTTTTTCTTTCTTTATTTTTATAGATCAATTGTCCTTAATTTTTGGGTTATTTAAAACGATGTAAGTGTCTTACAATCAATTTAACTTTGTGTCTCCTAATGTTTATTGGGTATATCTTCGTAATAAACATTAAGACTGACTTTTTGCTGTAAATTTGTAGTTTTGGAAAATAAATTACTATAGAAAGATCTTGGATAATATTGAATTTATACCGCCTGTTTTAAAACAGACTGGTGGAATAAGAATATCTTATGAGTTGATGCAATATCATATTAGATATGTAATGTATATTGCATAAAATACGATGCAAAGTGTCCTTGGAATAATTAAAAAAATTTTAGAAAATACTTGTCAAATAACAGGGAAAAAGCAAACTTAATAGATAATTTGATAAAATCTGATACTCGTCCTATTTGTTTTTTCTATCTTTATATTTTTAAATCAATTGTTCTTAATTTTTTGGTTATTTAAAATGATACAAGTGTCTTCCGATCAATTTAACTTTGTGTTTGCTAATGTTAATTGTGTAAATCTTCGTAATAAACATTAAAACTGACTTTTTGCTGTAAATTTATAGTTTTGGAAAATAAATTACTATAGAAAGATCTTGGATAATATTGAATTTATACTGCCAATTTTAAAACAGACTGGTGAATTAAAAATATCTTATGAGTTAATGCAATATCATATTGGATATGTAATGTTTATTGCATAAAACACGTTGCAAACTCTCATTCGAATATCAAAAAAAATTTTAGAAAATGCTTGTCAAAATAACAGGGAAAAAGCAAACTCAATAGATAATTTGATAAAGTTTGATACTAGTTCTATTTGTTTTTCCTTTCTTTATATTTTTACATCAATTGTTCTTAACTTTTGGGTTATTTAAAACGATATATGTGTTTTCCAATCAATTTAACTTTGTGTTTCCTAATGTTTATTGCGTAAATCTTCGTGATAAACATTAAAACTGACTTTTTGCTGTAAATTTATAGTTTTGGAAAATAAATTACCATAGAAAGGTCTTGGATAATATTGAATTTATACAGACTATTTTAAAACAAACTGTTGAAGTAAGAATATCTTATGAGTTGATGCAGTATCATATTAGATATGTAATGTATATTGCATAAAATACGATGCAAAGTGTCCTTGGAATAATTAAAAAAATTTTAGAAAATACTTGTCAAAAAAACAAGGAAAAAGCAAACTTAACACATAATTTGATAAAATTTGATTCTAGTTCTATTTGTTCGTTCTTTCTTTATATTTTTAGATCAATTGTTCTTAATTTTTGGGTTATTTAAAATGATATAAGTGTCTTACAATCAATTTAACTTTCTGTTTCCCAATCTTTTTTGTATATATCTTCGTACTAAACATTAAAACTGACTTTTTGCTGTAAATTTATAGTTTTGGAAAATAAATTACTATAGAAAGATCTTTTATAATATTGAATTTATACTGCGAATTTTAAAACAGACTGGTGAAATAAGAATATCTAATGAGTTGATGCTATTTCATATTAGATATGTAATGTTTATTGCATAAAAGACGATGAAAAATGTTGTTGGAATAATTAAAAAAATTTTAGAAAATACTTGTCCAAATAACAGGGAAAAAGCAAACTTAATAGATAATTTGATAAAATCTGATACTCGTCCTATTTGTTTTTTTTTTTTTCTTTATATTTTTAGATCAATTGTTTTTAATTTTTTGGTTATTTAAAATGATATAAGTGTCTTACAATCAATTTAACTTTCTGTTTCCTAAGGTTTATTGTGTATATCTTCGTAATAAACATTAAAACTGACTTTTTGCTGTAAACTTATAGTTTTGGAAAATAAATTACTATAGAAAGATCTTGGATAATATTGAATTTATACCGCTTATTTTAAATCAGACTGTTGAAGTAAGAATATTTTATGAGTTGATGCAATATCATATTAGATGTGTAATGTTTATTGCATGAAAGACGATGCAAAGTGTCGTTGGAATAATTAAAGAAATTTTAGAAAAAACTTGTCAATATAACAGGGAAAAAGCAAACTTAATAGATAATTTGATAAAATTGGATACTAGTACTATTTGTTCTTTCTTTCTTTATGTTTTTAGATCAACCGTTCTTAATTTTTGTGTTATTTAAAATGATATAAGTGACTTACAATCAATTCAACTTTGTGTTTCCTAATGTTTACTGTGTAAATCTTCGTAATAAATATTAAAACTGACTTTTTGTGTAAATTTATAGTTTTGGAAAATAAATTACTATAGAAAGATCTTGAATACTATTGAATTTATACTGCATATTTTAAAACAGACTAATGAAGTAAGAATATCTTATGAGTTGATGCAATATCATTTTAGATATGTAATGATTATTGCATAAAAGACGATGCTTTGTGTCGTTCAAATATCTCAAAAAATTTTAAAAAATGCTTGTCAAAATAACAAGGAAAAAACGAACTTAATAGATAATTTGATAAAATCTGATACTAGTTCTATTTGCTTTTTCTTTCTTTATTTTTATAGACCAATTGTCCTTAATTTTTGGGTTATTTAAAACGATATAAGTGTCTTACAATCAATTTAACTTTGTGTTTCCTAATGTTTATTATGTAAATCTTCGTAATAATGAATAAAACTGACTTTTTGCTGTAAATTTATAGTTTTGGAAAATAAATTACTATAGAAAGATCTTGGTTAAAATTGAATTTATACTGCCTATTTGTAGCGAGTAACCATAAACTGTGGTTTTTATGCAACCAACACGACACACGCGTATTATTTCTTGTATAACTTCGTTGCAAATGGGAATTAGCGACATCTGGTTGGAACGACAACAATGGTTGGAACTAAAGGCGTCGTTGTGTGTGTGTCTCAACTATTAACGACTGTTATTACAAGCAACGTCATATAGATGTCGCTCAACCCCACTTATAGCAAATTTATACAAAAGTTAATACGCATGTGTAGTGTTGGTTGCATAAAAACCACAGTTGATGTTTACTCCCTACACTATTTTAAAATAGACTGTTGAAAAAAGAATATTTTATGAGTTGATGAAATATCATATTAGATATGTAATGTATATTGCATAAAAGACGATGCAAAGTGTCGTTCAAATATCTTAAAAAATTTTAAAAAATGCTTGTCAAAATAACAAGGAAAAGACAAACTTAATAGATAATTTGATAAAATTTGATACTAGTTCTATTTGGTCGTTCATTTTTTATATTTTTGGATCAATTGTTCTTAATTTTTGGGTTATTAAAATGATATAAGTGTCTTCCAATCAATTTAACTTTGTGTTCCCTAATGTTTATTGTGTAAATCTTCGTAATAAACATTAATACTGACTTTTTGCTGTAAATTTATAGTTTTGGAAAATAAATTACTATAGAAAGATCTTCGATAATAATGAATTTATTCTGCCTATTTTAAAACAGACTGTTGAAATAAGAATATTTAATGAGTTGATGCAATATCATACTAGATACGTAATGTATATTGCATAAAAGACGATGCAAATGGTCGTTCGAATATCTTAAAAGATTTTAGAAAATGTTTGTCAAAATAACAAGGAAACAGCAAACTTAATAGATAATTTGATAAAATCTGATACTAGTTCTACTTGTTTTTTCGTTTTGATATTTTTGGGTCAATTGTTCTGAATTTTTGGTTATTTAAAACGATAAAAGTGTCTTACAATCAATTTAACTTTGTGTTTCCTAAAGTTTATTGTGTATATCTTCGTAATAAACATTAAAACTGACTTTTTGCTGTAATTTTATAGTTTCAGAAAATAAATAACTATAGAAAGATCTTGGAAAATATTGAATTTATTCTGCCTATTTTAAAACAAACTGTTGAAGTAAGAATATTTTATGTGTTGATGCAATATCATATTAGATATGCAATGTTTATTGCATAAAAGACGATGAAAACTCTCATTCGAATATCTTAAAAAATTTTAGAAAATGCTTAATGTCAAAATAACAGGGAAAAAGCAAACTTAATAGATAATTTGATGAAATTTGATACTCGTCCGATTCGTTTTTTTTTTCTTTATATTTTTAGATCAATTGTTCTTAATTTTTGGGTTATTTAAAATGATATAAGTAACTTCCGATCAATTTAACTTTGTGTTTCCTAATGTTTATTGTGTAAATCTTCGTGATAAACATTAAAACTGACTTTTTGCTGTAAATTTATAGCTTTGGAGAATAAATTACTTTAGAAAGATCTTGGATAATATTGAATTTATACGGCCTATTTTAAAACAGACTGGTGAAATAAAAATATCTTATGCTTTGATGCAATATCATATTAGATATGTAATGTTTATTGCATAAAAGACGATGCAAAATGTCGTTCGAATATCTTAAAAGATTTTAGAAAATGTTTTTCAAAATAGCAAGGAAAAAGCAAACTTAATAGATAATTTGATAAAATCTGATACTAGTTCTACTTGTTTTTTCTTTCTCTATTTTTATAGATCAATTGTCCTTAATGTTTGGGTTATTTAAAACGATATAAGTGTCTAACAATTAATTTAACTTTGTGTTTCCTTATGTTTATTGTGTATATCTACGTAATAAACATTAAAAAGAACTTTTTGCTGTAAATTTGTAGGTTTGGATAATAAATTACTATAGGAAGATCTTGGATAATATTGAATTTATAATGCCTATTTTAAAACAGACAGGTGGAATAAGAATATCTTATGAGTTGATGCAACATCATATTAGATATGTAATGGATTTTGCATAAAAGACGATGCAAATGGTCGTTCGAATAACTTTAAAGATTTTAGAAAATGTTTGTGAAAATAACATGGAAAAAGCAAACTTAATAGATAATTTGATAAAATCTGATACTAGTTCTATTTGTTTTTTCTTTCTTTATTTTTATAGATCAATTGTCCTTAATTTTTTTTATTTAAAACGATATAAGTGTCTTTCGATCAATTTAACTTTGTGTTTCCTAATGTTTATTGTGTAAATCTTCGTGATAAACATTAAAACTGACTTTTTGTTGTAAATTTATAGTTTTGGAAAATAAACTACTATAGAAAGATCTTGGATAATATTGAATTTATACCGCTTATTTTAAAACAGACTGGTGAAATAAGAATATCTTATGAGTTGATGCAATATCATATTAGATATGTAATGTATATTGCATAACAGACTATGCAAATGGTCGTTCGAATATCTTAAAAAATTTTAGAAAATGTTTGTCAAAATAACAAGGAAACAGCAAACATAATAGATAATTTGATAAAATCTGATACTAGTTCTACTTGTTTTTTCTTTCTTGATATTTTTGGATCAATTGTTCTTAATTTTTGGGTTATTTAAAACGATAAAAGTTTCTTACAATAAATTTAACTTTGTGTTTCCTAAAGTTTATTGTGTATATCTTCGTAATAAACATTAAAACTGACTTTTTGATGTAAATTTATAGTTTCGGAAAATAAATTGCTATAGAAAGATCTTGGATAATATTGAATTTATACTGCCTATTTTAAAGCAAAGTGATGCAATATCATATTAGATATGCAATGTTTATTGCATAAAAGACGATGCAAAGTTTCCTTGGAATAATTAAAAAAATTTTAGAATACTTGTCAAAAAAACAAGGAAAAAGCAAACTTAACACATAATTTGATAAAATTTGATACTAGTTCTATTTGTTCGTTCTTTCTTTATATTTTTAGATCAGTTGTTTTAAATTTTTGGGTTTCTTAAAATGATATAAGTGTCTTACAATCAATTTAACTTTCTGTTTCCTAATGTTTTTTGTATATATCTTCGTACTAAACATTAAAACTGACCTTTTGCTGTAAATTTATAGTTTTGGAAAATAAATTACTATAGAAAGATCTTGGATAATATTGAATCTATACTGCCAATTTTAAAACAGACTGGTGAAATAAGAATATCTTATGGGTTGATGCAATTTCATATTAGATATGTAATGTTTATTGCATAAAAGACGATGCAAAATAGTGTTGGAATAATTAAAAAAATTTTAGAAAATACTTGTCAAAATAACAGGGAAAAAGCAAACTTAATAGATAATTTGATAAAATCTGATACTCGTCCTATTTGTTTTTTCTTTCTTTATATTTTTAGATCAATTGTTTTTAATTTTTTGGTTATTTAAAATGATATAAGTGTCTTCCGATCAATTTAACTTTGTGTTTCCTAATTTTTATTGTGTAAATCTTCGTGATAAGCATTAAAACTAACTTTTTGCTGTAAATTCATAGTTTTGGAAAATAAATTACTATAGAAAGATCTTGGATAATATTGAATTTATATTGCCTATTTTAAAACAGACTGTTGAAATAAGATTATTTTATGAGTTGATGCAATTTCATATTAGATATGTAATGTATATTGCATAAAAGACGATGCAGAGTGTCGGAATAATTAAAAAAATTTTAGAAAATTCTTGTCAAAATAACAAGGAAAAAGCAAACTCAATACATTATTTGATAAAATTTGATACTAGTTCTATTTGTTCGTTCTTTCTTTAAATTTTTAGATCAATTGTTATTAATTTTTGGGTTATTTAAAATGATATAACTGTCTTACAATCAATTTAACTTTCTGTTTCCTAAGGTTTATTGTGTATATCTTCGTAATAAACATTAAAATTGACTTTTTGCTGTAAATTTATAGTTTTGGAAAATAAATTACTATAGAAAGATCTTGGATAATATTGAATTTATACCGCTTATTTTAAAACAGACTGTTGAAGTAAGAATATTTAATGAGTTGATGCAATATCATATTAGATGTATAATGTTTATTGCATGAAAGACGATGCAAAGTGTCGGTGGAATAATCAAAAAAATTTTAGAAAAAACTTGTCAAAATAACAGGGAATAAGCAAACTTAATAGATAATTTGATAAAATTCGATATTAGTACTATTTGTTCTTTCTTTCTTTATGTTTTTAGATCAACCGTTCTTAATTTTTGGGTTATTTAAAGGGATATAAGTGACTTACACTCAATTCAACTTTGTGTTTCCTAAAGTTTATTGTGTAAATCTTCGTAATAAACATTAAAACTGACTTTTTGTGTAAATTTATAGTTTTGGAAAATAAATTATTAAAGAAATATCTTGGATACTATTGAATTTATACTGCATATTTTAAAACAGACTAATGAAGTAAGAATATCTTATGAGTTGATGCAATATCATTTTAGATATGTAATGTTTATTGCATAAAAGACGATGCAAATAGTCGTTCGAATATCTAAAAAAATTTTAGAAAATGTTTGTCAAAATAACAAGGAAAAAGGAGACTTAATAGATAATTTGATAAAATTTGATACTCGTCCGATTCGTTTTTTCTTTATTTATATTTTTAGATCAATTGTTCTTAATTTTTGGGTTATTTAAAATGATATATGTGTTTTCCAATCAATTTAACTTTGTATTTGCTAATGTTTATTGTGTAAATCTTCGTAATAAACATTAAAACTGACTTTTTGCTGTAAATTTATAGTTTTGAAAAATAAATTACTATAGAAAGATCTTGGATAATATTGAAATTATACAGCCTATTTTAAAACAAACTGTTGAAGAAAGAATATTTTATGAGTTGATGCAATATCATATTAGATATGTAAAGTATATTGCATAAAGGACGATGCAAAGTGTCCTTGGAATAATTAAAAAAATTTTAGAAAATACTTGTCAAAATAACAGGGAAAAAGCAAACTTAATAGATAATTTGATAAAATTTGATACTCGTCCGATTCCTTTTTTCCTTCTTTGTTTTTATAGATCAATTGTCCTTAATTTTTGGGTTATTTAAAACAATATAAGTGTCTTCCAATCAATTTAGCTTTGTGTTTCCTAATGTTTATTGTGTATATCTTCGTAATAAACATTAAAACTGACTTTTTGCTGTAAACTTATAGTTTCGGAAAATAAATTACTATAGAAAGATCTTGGATAATATTGAATTTATACTGCCTATTTTAAAACAGACTGGTGAAATAAGATTATCTTATGAGTTGATGCAATATCATATTAGATATGTAATGGTTATTGCATAAAAGACGATGCAAATTGTCGTTCGAATATAAAATATAAACTCGGCAGAAGTTTATGTTTAAAAAAAAGAATTTTATTTCACAAAATACAAATTTTTACAAGAATACAATTTTTTACAATATAATTTGAAATAAAATAATTTACTTTATCACCGCCGCGGTATTCAAGTTAACCATCTGGTACGTAGCTGACTTCGGTAAGACGGATGGTGAGCAACTGCTGTTTGGCCCATTTGTATCGTGACTTATATACGGTTGAATTTCCTGTTACTTTCTGGAATGACATTGGTCGTGTGTCCTGCGGATATACTTAATGAATATAGGTCAGAAGTTGGACTTTCCTTTCACTTGAAATTATACTTGTTGTTTGTCACGTATGCTAATGTTGAATTTAATGTAATGTGAGGATATTGTTAAATGGCTATATTGTAGTTCATAACTTATATTAAAAGATTTTAGAACATGTTTGTCAAAATAACAAGGAAAAAGCAAACTTAATATATAATTTGATAAAATCTGATACTAGTTCTATTTTTTTTTTCTCTCTTTATTTTTATAGATCAATTGTCCTTAATTTTTGGGTTATTTAAAACGATATAAGTGTCTTACAATCAATTTATCTTTGTGTCTCCTATTGTTTATTGTGTATATCTCCGTAATAGACATTAAAACTGACTTTTTGCTGTAAATTTATAGTTTTGGAAAATAAATTACTATAGAAAGATCTTGGATAATATTGAATTTATACTGCCTATTTTAAAACTGATGAAATAAGAATATCTTATGAGTTTATACTGCCTATTTTAAGACTGGTGAAATAATAATATCTCATGAGTTGATGCAATATCATATTAGATATGTAATTGTTATTGCATAAAAGACGATGCAAATAGTCGTTCGAATATATTAAAAGATTTTAGAAAATGTTTGTCAAAATAACAGGGAAACAGCATACTTAATAGATAATTTGATAAAATCTGATACTAGTTCTATTTGTTTTTTCTTTCTTTATTTTTATAGATCAATTTTCCTTAATTTTTGCGTTATTTAAAACGATAAAAGTGTCTTACAAACTATTTAACTTTGTGTTTCCTAATGTTTATTGTGTATATCTTTGTAATAAACATTAAAACTGACTTTTGCTGTAAAATTATAGTTTTGGAAAATAAATTACTATAGAAAGATCTTTTATAATATTGAATTTATACTGCCAATTTTAAAACAAACTGTTGAAGTAAGAATATTTTATGAGTTGATGCAATTTCATATTAGATATGTAATGTTTATTGTATAAAAGACGATGCAAATAGTCGTTCGAATATCTTAAAAGATTTTAGAAAATGTTTGTCAAAATAACAAGGAAAAAGCAAACTTAATAGATAATTTGATAAAATCTGATACTAGTTCTATTTGTTTTTTCTTTCTTTATATTTTTAGATCAATTGTTCTTAATTTTTGGGTTATCTAAAATGATATAAGTGTCTTACAATCAATTTAACTTTCTGTTTCCTAATCTTTTTTGTATATATCTTCGTACTAAACATTAAAACTGACTTTTTGCTGTAAATTTATAGTTTTGGAAAATAAATTACTATAGAAAGATCTTTTATAATATTGAATTTATACTACCAATTTTAAAACAGACTGGTGAAATAAGAATATCTTATGAGTTGATGCAATTTCATATTAGATATGTCATGTTTATTGCATAAAGGACGATGCAAAATGTCGTTGGAAAAATTAAAAAAATTTTAGAAAATACTTGTCAAAATAACAGGGAAAAAGCAAACTTAATAGATAATTTTATAAAATCTGATACTCGTCCTATTTGTTTTTTCTTTCTTTATTTTTATAGACCAATTGTCCTTAATTTTTGGGTTATTTAAAACGATATAAGTGTCTTACAATCAATTTAACTTTGTGTTCCCTAATGTTTATTGCGTAAATCTTCGTAATAAAGAATAAAACTGACTTTTTGCTGTAAATTTATGGTTTTGGAAAATAAATTACTATAGAAAGATCTTGGATAAAATTGAATTTATACTGTCTATTTGTAGCGAGTAAACATCAACCTTGGTTTTTATGCAACCAACACTACACAGGCGTCTTACCTTTTGTATAACAATTTTGGAAGTGGGAATTAGCGACATCTGGTTGGAACGACAACAATGGTTGGAACTAAAGGCGTCGTTGTGTGTGAGTCTCAACTATTAACGACTGTTATTACAAGCAACGTCAAACAGATGTCGCTAATTCCCACTTCTAACAAATTTATACAAAAGATAATACGCGTGTGTAGTGTTGGTTGCATAAAAACCACAGTTGATGTTTACTCCCTAGACTATTTTAAAACAGACTATTGAAATAAGATTATTTTATGAGTTGATGCAATATCATAGTAGATATGTAATGTATATTGCATAAAAGACGATGCAAAGTGTCGTTCAAATTTCTTAAAAAATTTTAAAAAATGCTTGTCAAGATAACAAGGAAAAAACTAACTTAATAGATAATTTGATAAAATTCGATACTAGTTCTATTTGTTCGTTCATTCTTTATATTTTTAGATCAATTGTTCTTAATTTTTGGGTTATTTAAAATGATAATTGTCTTCCAATCAATTTAACTTTGTGTTTCCTAATGTTTATTGTGTAAATCTTCGTAATAAACATTAAAACTGACTTTTTGCTGTAAATTTATAGTTTTGGAAAATAAATTACTATAGAAAGATCTTGGATAATATTGAATTTATACTACCCTATTTAAAACAGACTGATGAGAAGAGTATATTTTATGAGTTGAGGCAATATCATATTAGATATGTAATTTACATTGCATAAGGAATGATGCAAAGTGTCGTTCGAATATCTTAAAAAATTTTTAAAAATGATTGTCAAAATAACAAGGAAAAAGCAAACTTAATAGATAATTTGATAAAATTTGATACCAGTTCTATTTGTTCATTCTTTCTTTATATTTTTAGATCAATTGTTCTTAATTTTTGGTTATTTAAAACGATAAAAGTGTCTTACAATGAATTTAACTTTGTGTTTCCTAAAGTTTATTGTGTATATCTTCCTAATAAACATTAAAACTGACTTTTTGCTGTAAATTTATAGTTTCAGAAAATAAATTACTATAGAAAGATCTTGGATAATATTGAATTGATACTGCCTATTTTAAAACAAACTGTTGAAGTAAGAAAATTTTATGAGTTGATGCAATATCATATTAGATATGCAATGTTTATTGCATAAAAGACGATGAAAACTCTCATTCGAATATCTTAAAAATTTTTAAAAATGATTGTCAAAATAACAGGGAAAAAGCAAACTTAATAGATAATTTGATGAAATTTGATACTCGTCCGATTCGTTTTTTCTTTCTTTATATTTTTAGATCAATTGTTCTTAATTTTTGGGTTATTTAATATGATATAAGTGACTTCCGATCAATTTAACTTTGTGATTCCTAATGTTTATTGTGTAAATCTTCGTGATAAACATTAAAACTGACTTTTTGCTGTAAATTTATAGCTTTGGAGAATAAATTACTTTAGAAAGGTCTTGGATAATATTGAATTTATTCTGCCTTTTAGTAGCGAGTAAACATCAACTGTTGTCTTTATGCAACCAACACTACACATTCGTATTTCCTTTTTTTATAACTATGTTGGAAGTGGGAATTAACGACATCTGTACGACGTTGCTTGTAATAACAGTCGTTAATAGTTGAGACTCACACACAACGACGACAATGGTTGGAACTAAAGGCTTCGTTGGGTGTGAGTCTCAACTATTATCGCCTGTTATTACAAGCAGCGTCATACAGATGTCGTTAATTCCCACTCCAACCATGTTATACAAAAGGTAATACGCGTTTGTAGTGTTGGTTGCATAAAAACCACAGTTGATGTTTACTCGCTACACTATTTTAAAACAGACTCTTGAAATAAGAATATTTTATCAGTTGATGCAATATCATATTAGATATGTATTGTATATTGCATAAAAGACGATTCAAAGTGTCGTTCAAATATCTTAAAAAATTTTAAAAAATGCTTGTCAAAATAACAAGGAAAAAAAAAAACTTAATAGATAATTTGATAAAATTTGATACTAGTTCTATTTGTTCGTTCATTCTTTATATTTTTAGATCAATTGTTCTTAATTTTTGGGTTATTTAAAATGATATAAGTGTTTTCCAATCAATTTAACTTTGTGTTTCCTAATGTTTATTGTGTAAATCTTCGTAATAAACATAAAAACTGACTTTCTGCTGTAAAGTCATAGTTTTGGAGGATAAATTACTATAGAAACATCTTGGATAATATTCAATTTATACTACCGATTTTAAAACAGACTGGTGAAATCAGAATATCTTATGAGTTGATGCAATATCATATTAGATATCTAATGTTTATTGCATAAAAGACGATGCAAATAGTCGTTCTAATATCTTAAAAAATTTTAGAAAATGTTTTTCAAAATAGCAAGGAAAAAGCAAACTTAATAGATAATTTGATAAAATCTGATACTAGTTCTATTTGCTTTTTCTTTCTTTATATTTTTAGATCAATTGTTCTTAACTTTTGGGTTATTTAAATCGATAGAATTGTCTTACAATCAATTTAACTTTGTGTTCCCTAATGTTTATTGTGTATATCTTCGTAATAAACATTAAAACTTACTTTTTGCTGTAAATTTATAGTTTTGGAAAATAAATTACTATAGAAAGATCTTGGATAATATTGAATTTATACGGCCTATTTTAAAGCAGACTGGTGAAATAAGAATATCTTATGAGTTGATGCAATATCATATTAGATATGTAATAGTTATTGCATAAAAGACGATGCAAATAGTCGTTCGAATATATTAAAAGATTTTAGAAAATGTTTGTCAAAATAACAAGGAAGCAGCAAACTTAATAGATAATTTGATAATATCTGATACTAGTTCTATTTGTTTTTTTTCTTTATTTTTATAGATCAATTTTCCTTAATTTTTGGGTTATTTAAAATGATAAAAGTGTCTTACAAACTATTTAACTTTGTGTTTCCTAATGTTTTTTGTGTATATCTTCGTAATAAACATTAAAACTGACTTTTTGCTGTAAACTTATAGTTTCGGAAAATAAATTACTATAGAAAGATCTTGGATAATATTGAATTTATACTGCCTATTTTAAAACAGACTGGTGAAATAAGAATATCTTATGAGTTGATGCAATTTCATATTAGATATGTCATGTTTATTGCATAAAGGACGATGCAAAATGTCGTTGGAATAATTAAAAAAATTTTAGAAAATACTTGTCAAAATAACAGGGAAAAAGCAAACTTAATAGATAATTTGATAAAATCTGATACTAGTTCTATTTTCTTTTTCTTTCTTTATTTTTATAGACCAATTGTCCTTAATTTTTGGGTTATTTAAAACGATATAAGTGTTTTACAATCAATTTAACTTTGTGTTCCCTAATGTTTATTGTGTAAATCTTCGTAATAAAGAATAAAACTGACTTTTTGCTGTAAATTTATGGTTTTGGAAAATAAATTACTATAGAAAGATCTTGGATAAAATTGAATTTATACTGCCTATTTGTAGCGAGTAAACATTAACTGTGGTTTTTATGTAACCAACACTACACAGGCGTATTACCTTTTGTATAACAATTTTGGAAGTGGCAATTAGCGACATCTGGTTGGAACGACAACAATGTTTGGAACTAAAGGCGTCGTTGTGTGTGAGTCTCAACTATTAACGACTGTTATTACAAGCAACGTCAAACAGATGTCGGTAATTCCCACTTCTAACAAATTTATACAAAAGATAAAACGCGTGTGTAGTGTTGGTTGCATAAAAACCACAGTTGATGTTAACTCCCTACACTATTTTAAAACAGACTGTTGAAATAAGATTATTTTATGAGTTGATGCAATATCATATTAGATATGTAATGTATATTGCATAAAAGACGATGCAAAGTGTCGTTCAAATTTCTTAAAAAATTTTAAAAAATGCTTGTCAAGATAACAAGGAAAAAACAAACTTAATAGATAATTTGATAAAATTTGATAGTAGTTCTATTTGTTCGTTCATTCTTTAAATTTTTAGATCAATTGTTGTTAATTTTTGGGTTATTTAAAATGATAATTGTCTTCCAATCAATTTAACTTTGTGTTTCCTAATGTTTATTGTGTAAATCTTCGTAATAAACATTAGAACTGACTTTTTGCTGTTAATTCATAGTTTTGGAGGATAAATTACTATAGAAACATCTTGGATAATATTCAATTTATACTGCCTATTTTAAAACAGACTGGTGAAATAAGAGTATCTTATGAGTTGATGCAATATCATATTAGATATGTAATGTTCATTGCATAAAACACGTTGCAAACTCTCATTCGAATATCTTAAAAAATTTTAGAAAATGCTTGTCAAAATAACAGGGAAAAAGCAAACTTAATAGATAATTTGATAAAATTTGATACTCGTCCTATTTGTTTTTTCTTTCTTTATATTTTTAGATCAATTGTTCTTAATTTTTGGGTTATTTAGAATGATATAAGTGTCTTCCAATCAATTACCTTAGTGTTTCCTAATGTTTATTGTGTAAATCTTCGTGATAAACATTAAAACTGACTTTTTGCTGTAAATTTATAGTTTAGGAAAATAAATTACTATAGAAAGATCTTCGATAATATTGAATTTATACTGCCTATTTTAAATCAGACTGCTGAAATAAGAATATTTTATGAGTTGATGCAATATCATACTAGATATGTAATGTATATTGCATAAAAGACGATGCAAAGTGTCGTTGGAATAATTTAAAAAATTTTAGAAAATTCTTGTCAAAATAACAAGAAAAAACCGAACTTAATACATAATTTGATTAAAAATTTGATACTAGTTCTATTTGTTCGTTCTTTCCTTATATTATTAGATCAATTGTTCTTAATTTTTGGGTTATTTAAAATGATATAAGTGTCTTACAATCAATTTAACTTTCTGTTTCCCAAGGTTTATTGTGTATATCTTCGTAATAAACATTAAAACTGACTTTTTGCTGTAAATTTATAGTCTTGGAAAATAAATTACTATAGAAAGATCTTGGATAATATTGAATTTATACTGCATTTTTTAAAACAGACTAATGAAGTAAGAATATCTTATGAGTTGATGCAATATCATATTAGATATGTAATCTTTATTGCATAAAAGACGATGCAAATAGTCGTTCGAATATCTAAAAATATTTTAGAAAATGTTTGTCAAAATAACAAGGAAAAAGGAAACTTAATAAATAATTTGATAAAATTTGATACTCGTCCGATTCGTTTTTTCTTTCTTTATATTTTTAGATCAATTGTTCTTAATTTTTGGGTTATTTAAAATGATATATGTGTTTTCCAATCAATTTAACTTTGTGTTTGCTAATGTTTATTGTGTAAATCTTCGTAATAAACATTAAAACTGACATTTTGCTGTGAATTTATAGTTTTGGAAAATAAATTACTATAGAAAGATCTTGGATAATATTGAATTTATACTGCCTATTTTAAAACAAACTGTTGAAGTAAGAATATCTTATGAGTTGATGCAATATCATATTAGATATGTAATGTATATTGCATAAAAGACGATGGAAAGTGTCCTTGGAATAATTAAAAAAATTTTAGAAAATACTTGTCAAAATAACAGGGAAAAAGCAAACTTAATTGATAATTTGATAAAATTTGATACTCGTCCGATTCGTTTTTTCTATCTTTATTTTTATAGATAAATTGTCCTTAATTTTTGGGTTATTTAAAACAATATAAGTGACTTCCAATCAATTTAACTTTGTGTTTCCTAATGTTTATTGTGTATATTTTCGTAATAAACATTAAAACTGACTTTTTGCTGTAAACTTATAGTTTCGGGAAATAAATTACTATAGAAAGATCTTGGATAATATTGAATTTATACTGCCTATTTTAAAACAGACTGGTGAAATAAGAATATCTTATGAGTTGATGCAATATCATATTAGATATGTAATGTTTATTGCATAAAAGACGATGCAAATAGTCGTTCGAGTATCTTAAAAGATTTTACAAAATGCTTGTCAAAATAACAAGGAGAAAGCAAACTTAATAGATAATTTGATAAAATCTGATACTAGTTCTGTTTGTTTTTTCTTTCTTTATTTTTATAGGTCATTTGTCCTTAATTTTTGGGTTATTTAAAATGATATATGTGTTTTCCAATCAATTTAACTTTGTGTTTGCTAATGTTTATTGTGTAAATCTTCGTAATACACATTAAAATTGACTTTTTGCTGTAAATTTATAGTTTTGGAAAATAAATTACTATAGAAAGATCTTGGATAATATTGAATTTATACTGCCTATTTTAAAACAAACTGTTGAAGTAAGAATATTTTATGAGTTGATGCAATATCATATTAGATATGTAATGTATATTGCATAAAAGACGATGCAAAGTGTCCTTGGAATAATTAAAAAAATTTTAGAAAATACTTGTCAAAATAACAAGGAAAAAGCAAACTTAACACATAATTTGATAAAATTTGATCCTAGTTCTATTTGTTCGTTCTTTCTTTATATTTTTAGATCATTTGTTCTTAATTTTTGGGTTATTTAAAATGATATAAGTGTCTTCCAATCAATTTAACTTTGTGTTCCCTAATGTTTATTGTGTATATCTTCGTAATAAACATTAAAACTTACTTTTTGCTGTAAATTTATACTTTTGGGAAATAAATTACTATAGAAAGATCTTGGATAATATTGAATTTATACTGCCTATTTTAAAACAATCTGTTGAAGTAAGAATATTTTATGAGTTGATGCAATATCATTTTAGATATGCAATGTTTATTGCATAAAAGACGATGCAAATAGTCGTTCGAATAACTTAAAAGATTTTAGAAAATGTCTGTCAAAATAACAAGGAAAGAGCAAACTTAATAGCTAATTTGATAAAATCTGATACTAGTTCTATTTGTTCGTTCTTTCTTTATATTTTTAGATCAATTGTTCTTAATTTTTGGGTTATTTACTGCCTATTTTAAAACAGACTGTTGAAATAAGATTATTTTATGAGTTGATGCAATTTCATATTAGATATGTAATGTATATTGCATAAAAAACGATGCAAAATGTCGGAATAATTAAAAAAATTTTAGAAAATTCTTGTCAAAATAACAAGGAAAAAGCAAACTCAATACATTATTTGATAAAATTTGATACTAGTTCTATTTGTTCGTTCTTTCTTTATATTTTTAGATCAATTGTTCTTAATTTTTGGGTTATTTAAAATGATATAAGTGTCTTGCAATCAATTTAACTTTGTGTTCCCTAATGTTTATTGTGTATATCTTCGTAATAAACATTAAAACTTACTTTTTGCTGTAAATTTGTAGTCTTGGAAAATAAATTACTATAGAATGATCTTGGATAATATTGAATTTATACTGCCAATTTTAAAACAGACTGGTGAAATAAGAATATCTTATGTGTTGATGCAATTTTATATTAGATATGTAATGTTTATTGCATAAAAGACGATCGAATATCTTAAAAGATTTTAGAAAATGTTTGTCAAAATAACAAGGAAAAAGCAAACTTATTAGATAATTTGATACAATTTGATACTAGTTCTCCTTGTTCGTTCTTTCTTCAATCAATTTAACTTTGTGTTCCCTAATGTTTATTGTGTATATCTTCGTAATAAACATTAAAACTTACTTTTTGCTGTAAATTTGTAGTCTTGGAAAATAAATTACTATAGAATGATCTTGGATAATATTGAATTTATACTGCCAATTTTAAAACAGACTGGTGAAATAAGAATATCTTATGTGTTGATGCAATTTTATATTAGATATGTAATGTTTATTGCATAAAAGACGATCGAATATCTTAAAAGATTTTAGAAAATGTTTGTCAAAATAACAAGGAAAAAGCAAACTTATTAGATAATTTGATACAATTTGATACTAGTTCTCCTTGTTCGTTCTTTCTTTATATTTTAGATCAATTGTTCATAATTTTTGGGTTATTTAAAATGATATAAGCGAATTACAATCAATTAAACGTTGTGTTTCCTAATGTTTATTGTGTAATTCTTCGTGATAAAGATTAAAACTAACTTTCTGCTGTAAATTTATACTTTTGGGAAATAAATTACTATAGAAAGATCTTGGATAATATTGAATTTATACTGCCTATTTTAAAACAATCTGTTGAAGTAAGAATATTTTATGAGTTGATGCAATATCATTTTAGATATGCAATGTTTATTGCATAAAAGACGATGCAAATAGTCGTTCGAATAACTTAAAAGATTTTAGAAAATGTCTGTCAAAATAACAAGGAAAGAGCAAACTTAATAGCTAATTTGATAAAATCTGATACTAGTTCTATTTGTTCGTTCTTTCTTTATATTTTTAGATCAATTGTTCTTAATTTTTGGGTTATTTACTGCCTATTTTAAAACAGACTGTTGAAATAAGATTATTTTATGAGTTGATGCAATTTCATATTAGATATGTAATGTATATTGCATAAAAGACGATGCAAAATGTCGGAATAATTAAAAAAATTTTAGAAAATTCTTGTCAAAATAACAAGGAAAAAGCAAACTCAATACATTATTTGATAAAATTTGATACTAGTTCTATTTGTTCGTTCTTTCTTTATATTTTTAGATCAATTGTTCTTAATTTTTGGGTTATTTAAAATGATATAAGTGTCTTGCAATCAATTTAACTTTCTGTTTCCTAATTTTGATTGTGTATTTCTTCATAATAAACATTAAAACTGCGTTTTGCTGTAAATTTATAGTTTTGAAAATTAAATTACTATAGAAAGATCTTGGATAATATTGAATATATACCGCTTATTTTAAAACAGACTGTTGAAGTAAAAATATTTTATGAGTTGACGCAATATCATATTAGATGTGTAATGTTTATTGCATAAAAGCCGCTGCAAAATGTCGTTGGAATAATTAAAAAAATTTTAGAAAAAACCTGTCAAAATAACAGGGAAAAAGCAAACTTAATAGATAATTTGATAAAATTCGATACTAGTACTATTTGTTCTCTCTTTCTTTATGTTTTTAGATTAACCGTTCTTAATTTTTGGGTTATTTAAAATGATATAATTGACTTACAATCAATTCAACTTTGTGTTTCCTAATGTTTATTGTGTAAATCTTCGTAATAAACATTAAAACTGACTTTTTGTGTAAATTTATAGTTTTGGAAAATAAATTACTATAGAAAGATCTTGGATACTATTGAATTTATACTGCATATTTTAAAACAGACTAATGAAGTAAGAATATCTTATGAGTTGATGCAATATCATTGTAGATATGTAATGTTTATTGGATAAAAGACGATGCAAATAGTCGTTCGAATATCTAAAAATACTTTAGAAAATGTTTGTCAAGATAACAAGGAAAAAGGAAACTTAATAGATAATTTGATAAAATCTGATACTAGTTCTATTTGTTTTTTCTTTCTTTATTTTTATAGACAAATTGTCCTTAATTTTTGGGTTATTTAAAACGATATAAATGTCTTACAATCAATTTAACTTTGTGTTTCCTAATGTTTATTGTGTAAATCTTCGTAATAAAGAATAAAACTGACTTTTTGCTATATATTTATAGTTTTGGAAAATGAATTACTAAAGAAAGATCTAGGATAAAATTGAATTTATACTGCCTATTTCTAACATCAACTGTGGTTTTTATGCAACCAACGCTACACATCCGTATTACTTTTGTATAGCTTTGTTGGAAGTGGGAATTAGCGACATCTGGTCGGAACGACGGCAATGGTTGGAACTAAAGGCGTCGTTGTGTGTGAGTCTCAACTATTAACGACTGTTATTACAAGCAACGTCATACAGATGTCGTTAATTCCCACTTCTAACATTTCTATGCAAAAGATAATACGCATGTGTAGTGTTGGTTGCATAAAAACCACAGTTGATGTTTACTCCCTACACTATTTTAAAACAGACTGTTGAAATAAGAAAAATAAACTCGATAGAAGTTTATGTTTAAAAAAAAAATTTATTTTCACAAAAAAATTACAAGTTGAAAAATAATAATTAAACAGTTTTAAATTTGATACAAGTTAAAAGTATTATAATAATATTTACTTTACCACCGCGCGGTGATCGAGTTAATAAGTAGTTGACTCCGGTGAGGTTGGCTTGAACAACTGTTGTTTGTCCTAACTTTGTCTTGACTTATATACAGCTGAATTTCCTGTTACTTTTTGAAATGACATTGGTTGTGTATCCTGTAGGTATAGTTAATGGATATTAGTTCGTACATTGTGCTACCTTTCTCTTGAAATTTGTATGACATTGGTTACATATCCTATGGGTGTTTTTAATGAGGTAGTTTAAAGATTAGTTGATGTTTTATTAAGGTGGCTAATCCAGAATTCATAACTCCTCCCTCCTTAAGATGGAAGTTCAATTTTGAAAGGGAATTGAACGACTGCATTTTCCACTGGTGGTGCTGTGGGCGCCATCATATACTGGACCATTTCTGGAATGTTTTCTTGCTTCTTACATTTTCGATATGTGGTGCATCCTATGCATGTTGTTATTAGAATTCCAATGATGATAGCTGTGATACTGATGTGGGTGTAATGTTGTATTTTCATAAGTTGTAAAGTATCTGTGTTTTCCAAATGTCTTAACTGCAACAAATCTAAATTAATGTTTTTAGAAATGTCAGTAATATTAATTGTATTATAAAGGATTTGTTCCAGGATTATGTTGTTGGTTGAACTGCTTAACGTCCCATATGTTACTTGATTGATTGTGACGTAACACAGATTTGTTATGATATGGAGCTTGCCAATAAAATTGGTGATGTTTTTTCCGCAATTATTTGTGATGTTGATTGCGTGGTTGGTTATTACAATGATGTGGTTTTCTTCTATTTCTTCAATAAATTCTTCTTCCATGGTACGATGTAAGGTACATTGGGCTGGCATATTTTCCAATATCTTGATTTCGCAGGTGTTGGCTCCCTTTGGTGTTAACTTCACAGGTGGGCAAATATATTCCTGTTCTATTTTGTCGCAAGTCTTTTCGAGGAATTGGAAGTGGGTTTTATTTTGTAGGATCAGATTGGTTTTGGGTTTGATTACTTGATGATTTTCTGGGAGTGGACGTATTTTAACAGTGTTAAAAGTATCAGATTTAAATTGAGGGATCATGACTGCAAATATGATGTTAGTTCCGTTGTAATAAGCTTTTAATTTTAATAATTCATATAGGTGTTCATCGCTTAAAACTTCGATATTTTCTTTCAAATTGGTATATACTAATTTTAGTTCGTTTCGTGTAAGAATGTGTTTGGAAATTATATTTAATTTAGCTAATTCTATTGATAATACTATGTCGTTAATATGTTGATCCAAATATTGCAATTGTGACTGAACTGAGAAGTAATATTGAGATTGAAATAGTTGTTGTTCAATGTGTGGGTAAGTTTTCATTGCGTTAGCAATGATTTTTAATTTGGTTTGTTCAGTATTAATGAACTCCGTGACATTATTAAAACGTTCTAACATTTGCGTATTTAATTTATTTGTTTCGTAGGTTCGGCTCCAAAGTCTTGAAAGACACTCGTAGTTTAACCGTCGCGTTAACTTTACGATGAGCGCATAGATAGTGGAGGATTACGAAATTTTCCTGCACTTATCCTACCGGCTGCGCCAAAAATAAACTCGATAGAAGTTTATGTTTAAAAAAAAAATTTATTTTCACAAAAAAATTACAAGTTGAAAAATAATAATTAAACAGTTTTAAATTTGATACAAGTTAAAAGTATTATAATAATATTTACTTTACCACCGCGCGGTGATCGAGTTAATAAGTAGTTGACTCCGGTGAGGTTGGCTTGAACAACTGTTGTTTGTCCTAACTTTGTCTTGACTTATATACAGCTGAATTTCCTGTTACTTTTTGAAATGACATTGGTTGTGTATCCTGTAGGTATAGTTAATGGATATTAGTTCGTACATTGTGCTACCTTTCTCTTGAAATTTGTATGACATTGGTTACATATCCTATGGGTGTTTTTAATGAGGTAGTTTAAAGATTAGTTGATGTTTTATTAAGGTGGCTAATCCAGAATTCATAACTTAAGAATATTTTATGAGTTGATGCAATATCTTATTAGATATGTAATGTATATTGCATAAAAGACGATGCAAAGGTCTTTCAAATATCTTAAAAAATTTTAAAAAATGCTTGTCAAAATAACAAGGAAAAAACAAACTTAATAGATAATTTGATAAAATTTGAAACTAGTTCTATTTGTTCGTTCATTCTTTATATTTTTAGATCAATTGTTCTTAATTTTTGGGTTATTTAAAATGATATAAATGTCTTCCAATCAATTTAACTTTGTGTTTCCTAATGTTTATTGTGTAAATCTTCGTAATAAACATTAAAACTGACTTTTTGCTGTAAATTCATAGTTTTGGAGGATAAATTACTATAGAAACATCTTGGATAATATTCAATTTATACTGCCTATTTTAAAACAGACTGGTGAAATAAGAATATCGTATGAGTTGATGCAATATCATATTAGGTATGTAATGTTTATTGCATAAAACACGTTGCAAACTCTCATTCGAATATATTAGAAAATTTTAAAAAATGCTTGTCAAAATAACAGGGAAAAAGCAAACTTAATAGATAATTTGATAAAATTTGATACTCGTCCTATTTGTTTTTTCTTTCTTTATATTTTTAGATCAATTGTTCTTAATTTTTGGGTTATTTAAAATGATATAAGTGTCTTCCAATCAATTTAACTTTGTGTTTCCTAATGTTTATTGTGCAAATCTTCGTGATAAACATTAAAACTGACTTTTTGCTGTAAATTTATAGTTTTGGAAAATAAATTACTATAGAAAGATCTTCGATAATATTGAATTTATACTGCCTATTTTAAAACAGACTGTTGAAATGAGAATATTTTATGAGTTGATGCAATATTATACTAGATATGAAATGTATATTGCATAAAAGACGACGCAAAGTGTCGTTGGAATAATTTAAAAAATTTTAGAAAATTCTTGTCAAAATAACAGGGAATAAGCAAACTTAATAAATAATTTGATAAAATTTGATACTAGTACTATTTGTTCTTTCTTTCTTTATGTTTTTAGATCAACCGTTCTTAATTTTTTGGTTATTTAAAATGATATAAGTGACTTACAATCAATTCATCTTTGTGTTTCCTAATGTTTATTGTGCAAATCTTCGTAATAAACATTAAAACTGTCTTTTTGTGTAAATTTATAGTTTTGGAAAATAAATTACTATAGAAAGATCTTGGATACTATTGAATTTATACTGCATATTTTAAAACAGACTAATGAAGTAAGAATATTTTATGAGTTGATGCAATATCTTTTTAGATATGTAAAGTTAATTGCATAAAAGACGATGAAAATAGTAGTTCGAATATCTAAAAATATTTTAGAAAATGTTTGTCAAAATAACAAGGAAAAGGGAGACTTAATAGATAATTTGATAAATTTGATACTCGTCGCATTCGTTTTTTCTTTCTTTATATTTTTAGATCAATTGTTCTTAATTTTTGGGTTATTTAAAATGATATATGTGTTTTCCAATCAATTAAACTTTGTGTTTGCTAATGTTTATTGTGTAAATCTTCGTAATAAACATTAATACTGACTTTTTGCTGTAAATTTATAGTTTTGGAAAATAAATTACTATAGAAAGATCTTGGATAATATTGAATTTATACTGCCTAATTTAAAACAAACTGTTGAAGTAAGAATATTTTATGAGTTGATGCAATATCATATTAGGTATGTAATGTATATTGCATAAAAGACGATGCAAAGTGTTCTATTAATAATTAAAAAAATTTTAGAAAATACTTGTCAAAATAACAGGGAAAAAGCAAACTTAATAGATAATTTGATAAAATTTGATACTCGTTCGATTCGTTTTTTCTTTCTTTATTTTTATAGATCAATTGTCCTTAATTTTTGGGTTATTTAAAACAATATAAGTGTCTTCCAATCAATTTATCTTTGTGTTTCCTAATGTTTATTGTGTATATCTTCGTAATAGACATTAAAACTGACTTTTTGCTGTAAATTCATAGTTTTGGAGGATAAATTACTATAGAAACATCTTGGATAATATTCAATTTATACTGCCTATTTTAAAACAGACTGGTGAAATAAGAATATCGTATGAGTTGATGCAATATCATATTAGGTATGTAATGTTTATTGCATAAAACACGTTGCAAACTCTCATTCGAATATATTAGAAAATTTTAAAAAATGCTTGTCAAAATAACAGGGAAAAAGCAAACTTAATAGATAATTTGATAAAATTTGATACTCGTCCTATTTGTTTTTTCTTTCTTTATATTTTTAGATCAATTGTTCTTAATTTTTGGGTTATTTAAAATGATATAAGTGTCTTCCAATCAATTTAACTTTGTGTTTCCTAATGTTTATTGTGCAAATCTTCGTGATAAACATTAAAACTGACTTTTTGCTGTAAATTTATAGTTTTGGAAAATAAATTACTATAGAAAGATCTTCGATAATATTGAATTTATACTGCCTATTTTAAAACAGACTGTTGAAATGAGAATATTTTATGAGTTGATGCAATATTATACTAGATATGAAATGTATATTGCATAAAAGACGACGCAAAGTGTCGTTGGAATAATTTAAAAAATTTTAGAAAATTCTTGTCAAAATAACAGGGAATAAGCAAACTTAATAAATAATTTGATAAAATTTGATACTAGTACTATTTGTTCTTTCTTTCTTTATGTTTTTAGATCAACCGTTCTTAATTTTTTGGTTATTTAAAATGATATAAGTGACTTACAATCAATTCATCTTTGTGTTTCCTAATGTTTATTGTGCAAATCTTCGTAATAAACATTAAAACTGTCTTTTTGTGTAAATTTATAGTTTTGGAAAATAAATTACTATAGAAAGATCTTGGATACTATTGAATTTATACTGCATATTTTAAAACAGACTAATGAAGTAAGAATATTTTATGAGTTGATGCAATATCTTTTTAGATATGTAAAGTTAATTGCATAAAAGACGATGAAAATAGTAGTTCGAATATCTAAAAATATTTTAGAAAATGTTTGTCAAAATAACAAGGAAAAGGGAGACTTAATAGATAATTTGATAAATTTGATACTCGTCGCATTCGTTTTTTCTTTCTTTATATTTTTAGATCAATTGTTCTTAATTTTTGGGTTATTTAAAATGATATATGTGTTTTCCAATCAATTAAACTTTGTGTTTGCTAATGTTTATTGTGTAAATCTTCGTAATAAACATTAATACTGACTTTTTGCTGTAAATTTATAGTTTTGGAAAATAAATTACTATAGAAAGATCTTGGATAATATTGAATTTATACTGCCTAATTTAAAACAAACTGTTGAAGTAAGAATATTTTATGAGTTGATGCAATATCATATTAGGTATGTAATGTATATTGCATAAAAGACGATGCAAAGTGTTCTATTAATAATTAAAAAAATTTTAGAAAATACTTGTCAAAATAACAGGGAAAAAGCAAACTTAATAGATAATTTGATAAAATTTGATACTCGTTCGATTCGTTTTTTCTTTCTTTATTTTTATAGATCAATTGTCCTTAATTTTTGGGTTATTTAAAACAATATAAGTGTCTTCCAATCAATTTATCTTTGTGTTTCCTAATGTTTATTGTGTATATCTTCGTAATAGACATTAAAACTGACTTTTTGCTGTAAACTTATAGTTTCGGAAAATAAATTACTATAGAAAGATCTTGGATAATATTGAATTTATACTGCCTATTTTAAAACAGACTGGTGAAATAAGAATATCTTATGAGTTGATGCAATATCATATGAGATATGTAATGTTTATTGCATAAAAGACGATGCAAATTGTCGTTCGAATATCTTAAAAGATTTTAGAAAATGTTTGTCAAAATAACAAGGAGAAAGCAAACTTAATAGATAATTTGATAAAATCTGATACTAGTTCTGTTAGTTTTTTTCTTTCCTTATTTTTATAGGTCATTTGTCCTTAATTTTTGGGTTATTTAAAACGATATATGTGTTTTCCAATAAATTTAACTTTGTGTTTGCTAATGTTTATTGTGCAAATCTTCGTAATACACAATAAAACTGACTTTTTGCTGTAAATTTATAGTTTTGGAAAATAAATTACTATAGAAAGATCTTGGATAATATTGAATTTATACTGCCTATTTTAAAACAAACTGTTCAAGTAAGAATATTTTATGAGTTGATGCAATATCATATTAGATGTGTAATGTTTATTGCATAAAAGACGATGCAAAAGGTCCTTGGAATAATTAAAAAAATTTTTGAAAATGCTTGTCAAAATAACAGGGAAAAAGCAAACTCAATAGACAATTTGATAAAATTTGATACTAGTTCTATTTGTCCGTTCTTGCTTTATATTTTTAGATCAATTGTTCTTAATTTTTGGGTTATTTAAAATGACATAAGTGACTTACAATCAATTCAACTTTGTGTTTCTTAATGTTTATTGTGTAAATCTTCGTAATAAACATTAAAACTGACTTTTTGTGTAAATTTATAGTTTTGGAAAATAAATTACTATAGAGTGATCTTGGATAATATTGAGTTTATACTGCATATTTTAAAACAGACTTTTGAAGTAAGAATATCTTATGAGTTGATGCAATATCATCTTAGATATGTAATGTTTATTGCATAAAGGACGATGCAAATAGTCGTCCGAATATCTTAAAAAAATTTAAAAAATGTTTGTCAAAATAACAAGGAAAAAGCAAACTTAATAGATAATTTGATAAAATCTGATACTAGTTCTATTTGTTTTTTCTTTCTTTATTTTTATAGATCAATTGTCCTTAATTTTTGGGTTATTTAAAACGATATAAGTGTCTTACTATCAATTTATCTTTGTGTCTCCTAATGTTTATTGGGTATATCTTCGTAATAAACATTAAGACTGACTTTTTGCTGTAAATTTATAGTTTTGGAAAATAAATTACTATAGAAATATCTTGGATAAAATTGAATTTATACTGCCTATTTGTAGCGAGTTAACATCAACTGTGGTTTTTATGCAACCAACACTACACAACCGTATTATTTTTTGTAAAACTTTGTTGGAAGTGGGAATTAGCGACATCTGGTTGGAACGACAACAATGGTTGGGACTAAAGGCGTCGTTGTGTGTGAGTCTCAACTATTAACGACTGTTATTACAAGCAACGTCGTATAGATGTCGTTAAACCCCACTTATAGCAAATTTATACAAAAGATAATACGCATGTGTAGTGTTGGTTGCATAAAAACCACAGTTGATATTTACTCCCTACACTATTTTAAAACAGACTTTTGAAATATGAATATTTTATGAGTTGATGCAATATCATATTAGATATGTAATGTATATTGCATAAACGACGATGCAAAGTGTCGTTCAAATATCATAAAAAATTTTAAAAAATGCTTGTCAAAACAACAAGAAAAAGACAAACTTAATAGATAATTTGATAAAATTTGATACTAGTTCTATTTGTTCGTTCATTTTTTATATTTTTAGATCAATTGTTCTTAATTTTTGGGTTATTAAAATGATATAAGTGTCTTCCAATCAATTTAACTTTGTGTTTCCTAATGTTTATTGTGTAAATCTTCGTGATAAACATTAAAACTGACTTTTTGCTGTAAATTTATAGTTTTGGAAAATAAATTACTATAGAAAGATCTTCGATAATATTGAATTTATACTGCCTATTTTAAAACAGACTGTTGAAATAAGAATATTTTATGAGTTGATGCAATATTATACTAGATATGTAATGTATATTGCATAAAAGACGACGCAAAGTGTCGTTGGAATAATTTAAAAAATTTTAGAAAATTCTTGTCAAAATAACAGGGAATAAGCAAACTTAATAAATAATTTGATAAAATTTGATACTAGTACTATTTGTTCTTTCTTTCTTTATGTTTTTAGATCAACCGTTCTTAATTTTTTGGTTATTTAAAATGATATAAGTGACTTACAATCAATTCATCTTTGTGTTTCCTAATGTTTATTGTGCAAATCTTCGTAATAAACATTAAAACTGTCTTTTTGTGTAAATTTATAGTTTTGGAAAATAAATTACTATAGAAAGATCTTGGATACTATTGAATTTATACTGCATATTTTAAAACAGACTAATGAAGTAAGAATATTTTATGAGTTGATGCAATATCTTTTTAGATATGTAAAGTTAATTGCATAAAAGACGATGAAAATAGTAGTTCGAATATCTAAAAATATTTTAGAATATGTTTGTCAAAATAACAAGGAAAAGGGAGACTTAATAGATAATTTGATAAATTTGATACTCGTCGCATTCGTTTTTTCTTTCTTTATATTTTTAGATCAATTGTTCTTAATTTTTGGGTTATTTAAAATGATATATGTGTTTTCCAATCAATTAAACTTTGTGTTTGCTAATGTTTATTGTGTAAATCTTCGTAATAAACATTAATACTGACTTTTTGCTGTAAATTTATAGTTTTGGAAAATAAATTACTATAGAAAGATCTTGGATAATATTGAATTTATACTGCCTAATTTAAAACAAACTGTTGAAGTAAGAATATTTTATGAGTTGATGCAATATCATATTAGATATGTAATGTATATTGCATAAAAGACGATGCAAAGTGTTCTATTAATAATTAAAAAAATTTTAGAAAATACTTGTCAAAATAACAGGGAAAAAGCAAACTTAATAGATAATTTGATAAAATTTGATACTCGTTCGATTCGTTTTTTCTTTCTTTATTTTTATAGATCAATTGTCCTTAATTTTTGGGTTATTTAAAACAATATAAGTGTCTTCCAATCAATTTATCTTTGTGTTTCCTAATGTTTATTGTGTATATCTTCGGAATAGACATTAAAACTGACTTTTTGCTGTAAACTCATAGTTTCGGAAAATAAATTACTATAGAAAGATCTTGGATAATATTGAATTTATACTGCCTATTTTAAAACAGACTGGTGAAATAAGAATATCTTATGAGTTGATGCAATATCATATGAGATATATAATGTTTATTGCATAAAAGACGATGCAAATTGTCGTTCGAATATCTTAAAAGATTTTAGAAAATGTTTGTCAAAATAACAAGGAGAAAGCAAACTTAATAGATAATTTGATAAAATCTGATACTAGTTCTGTTAGTTTTTTCTTTCCTTATTTTTATAGGTCATTTGTCCTTAATTTTTGGGTTATTTAAAACGATATATGTGTTTTCCAATAAATTTAACTTTGTGTTTGCTAATGTTTATTGTGTAAATCTTCGTAATACACAATAAAACTGACTTTTTGCTGTAAATTTATAGTTTTGGAAAATAAATTACTATAGAAAGATCTTGGATAATATTGAATTTATACTGCCTATTTTAAAACAAACTGTTCAAGTAAGAATATTTTATGAGTTGATGCAATATCATATTAGATGTGTAATGTTTATTGCATAAAAGACGATGCAAAAGGTCCTTGGAATAATTAAAAAAATTTTAGAAAATGCTTGTCAAAATAACAGGGAAAAAGCAAACTCAATAGACAATTTGATAAAATTTGATACTAGTTCTATTTGTCCGTTCTTGCTTTATATTTTTAGATCAATTGTTCTTAATTTTTGGGTTATTTAAAATGACATAAGTGACTTACAATCAATTCAACTTTGTGTTTCTTAATGTTTATTGTGTAAATCTTCGTAATAAACATTAAAACTGACTTTTTGTGTAAATTTATAGTTTTGGAAAATAAATTACTATAGAGTGATCTTGGATAATATTGAGTTTATACTGCATATTTTAAAACAGACTTTTGAAGTAAGAATATCTTATGAGTTGATGCAATATCATCTTAGATATGTAATGTTTATTGCATAAAGGACGATGCAAATAGTCGTCCGAATATCTTAAAAAAATTTAAAAAATGTTTGTCAAAATAACAAGGAAAAAGCAAACTTAATAGATAATTTGATAAAATCTGATACTAGTTCTATTTGTTTTTTCTTTCTTTATTTTTATAGATCAATTGTCCTTAATTTTTGGGTTATTTAAAACGATATAAGTGTCTTACTATCAATTTATCTTTGTGTCTCCTAATGTTTATTGGGTATATCTTCGTAATAAACATTAAGACTGACTTTTTGCTGTAAATTTATAGTTTTGGAAAATAAATTACTATAGAAATATCTTGGATAAAATTGAATTTATACTGCCTATTTGTAGCGAGTGAACATCAACTGTGGTTTTTATGCAACCAATACTACACAACCGTATTATTTTTTGTAAAACTTTTTTGGAAGTGGGAATTAGCGACATCTGGTTGGAACGACAACAATGGTTGGGACTAAAGGCGTCGTTGTGTGTGAGTCTCAACTATTAACGACTGTTATTACAAGCAACGTCGTATAGATGTCGTTAAACCTCACTTATAGCAAATTTATACAAAAGATAATACGCATGTGTAGTGTTGGTTGCATAAAAACCACAGTTGATATTTACTCCCTACACTATTTTAAAACAGACTGTTGAAATATGAATATTTTATGAGTTGATGCAATATCATATTAGATATGTAATGTATATTGCATAAACGACGATGCAAAGTGTCGTTCAAATATCTTAAAAAATTTTAAAAAATGCTTGTCAAAACAACAAGAAAAAGACAAACTTAATAGATAATTTGATAAAATTTGATACTAGTTCTATTTGTTCGTTCATTTTTTATATTTTTAGATCAATTGTTCTTAATTTTTGGGTTATTAAAATGATATAAGTGTCTTCCAATCAATTTAACTTTGTGTTTCTTAATGTTTATTGTGTAAATCTTCGTAACACACATTAAAACTGACTTTTTGCTGTAAATTTATAGTTTTGGAAAATAAATTACTATAGAAAGATCTTGGATAATATTGAATTTATACTGCCTATTTTAAAACAGACTGGTGAAATAAGAATATCTTATGAGTTGATGCAATATCATATTAGATATGTAATGTTTATTGCATAAAAGACGATGCAAATAGTCGTTCGAATAGCTTAAAAGATTTTAGAAAATGTTTGTCAAAATAACAAGGAAAAAGCAAACTTAATAGATAATTTGATAAAATCTGATACTAGTTCTATTTGTTTTTTGTTTCTTTACATTTTTAGATCAATTGTCCTTAACTTTTGGTTTATTTAAAACGATAAATTTGATACTCGTCCTATTTGTTTTTTCTCTTTTTATATTTTTAGATCAATTTAATCTTAATTTTTGGGTTATTTAAAATGATATAATTGTCTTCCGATCAATTTAACTTTGTGTTTCCTAATGTTTATTGTGTAAATCTTCGTGATAAACATTACAACTGACTTTTTGCTGTAAATTTATAGTTTTGGAAAATAAATTACTATAGAAAGATCTTGGATAATATTGAATTTATACTGCCTATTTTAATACAAACTGTTGAAAAAAGATAATTTTATGAGTTGGTGCAATATTATATTAGGTATGCAATTTTTATTGCATAAAAGACGATGCAAAGTGTCCTTGGAATAATTAAAAAAATTTTAGAAAATGCTTGTCAAAATAACAGGGAAAGAGCAAACTTAATAGATAATTTCATAAAATTTGATACTTGTCCTATTTGTTTTTTCTTTCTTTATATTTTTAGATCAATTGTTCTTAATTTTTGGGTTATTTAAAATGATATAAGTGTCTTCCGATCAATTTAACTTTGTGTTTCGTAATGTTTATTGTGTATATCTTCGTGATAAACATTAAAACTGACTTTTTGTTGTAAATTTATAGTTTTGGAGAATAAATTACTTTAGAAAGAACTCGGATAATATTTAATTTATATTGCCTATTTGTAACGAGTAAGCATCAACTGTGGTTTTTACGCAACCAACACTACACATGCGTATTACCTTTTGTATAACTTTATTGGAAGTGGGAATTAACGACATCTGTACGACGTTGCTTTTAATAACGGTCGTTATTAGTTGAGACTCACACACAACGACGATAATGGTTGGAACTAAAGGCGTCGTTGTGTGTGAGTCTCAACTATTAACGACTGTCATTACAACTGCCATATAGTTGACAGTCGAAAAATTTCTTTTAAATTGAAAATACTTTTATTCGATTGGGAATCATTTGGGAAAATTAATCACACCATTTGGGAATTCATAATTAATTAATTATGCCGATTTTTCTGTTTACGATTTTACATGTACAATATATTTAATGACTGACGCCACTGACTAATATGGCGGCAAAATTCAAACACTTTTGTATGTTAAAATTATGAATTATTTTTCGAATTGTACTCCATTAGTATGTTGTATATTATAACATAACTTTTCAATTCATACTTTCCGTCAATAAAATTATGTAAAATGTAAATATACAACATACTAATGAACTACAGTTCGAAAAATAATTCATAATTTTAACATACAAAAGTGTTTTAATTTTGCCGCTATATTTGTCAGTGGCGTCAGTCATTAAATATATTGTACATGTAAAATCGTAAACAGAAAAATCGGCATAATTAATTAATTATGAATTCCCAAATGGTGTGATTAATTTTAATGTTCTTCCCAAACTGTTTACTATCAAATAACGTAAAATTAAATATTTTTTATTTTCATGTCTGCTAACTATACGCTAAAAAAAGACTAATTAATTACTCACTAACTATAATGTCCTAAATAAAAAAATTATACTCCTAAATTTTCCCAAATGATTCCCAATCGAATAAACGTATTTTCAATTTAAAAGAAATTTTTCGACTGCTAACTATATAGCAGTGTCATTACAAGCAACGTCATACAGATGTCGTTAATTCCCACTCCCCCCAAAGTTATACAAAAGGTAATACGCATGTGTAGTGTTGGTTGCATAAAAACCACAGTTGATGTTTACTCGCTACACTATTTTAAAAAAAAATGTTGAAATAAGAATATCTTATGAGTTGATGCAATATCATATTAGATATGTAATGTTTATTGCATAAAACAATGCAAATGGTCGTTCGAATATCTTAAAAGATTTTAGATAATGTTTGTCAAAATAACAAGGAAACAGCAAACTTAATAGATAATTTGATAAAATCTGATACTAGTTCTACTTGGTTTTTCTTTCTTGATATTTTTGGATCAATTGTTCTTAATTTTTGGGTTATTTAAAACGATAAAAGTGTCTTACAATCAATTTAACTTTGTGTTTCCTAAAGTTTATTGTGTATATCTTCGTAATAAACATTAAAACTGACTTTTTGCTGTAAATTTATAGTTTCGGAAAATAAATTACTATAGAAAGATCTTGGATAATATTGAATTTATACTGCCTATTTTAAAACAAAGTGTTGAAGTAAGAATATTTTATGAGTTGATGCAATATCATATTAGATATGCAATGTTTATTGCATAAAAGACGATGCAAAGTTTCCTTGGAATAATTTAAAAAATTTTAGAAAATACTTGACAAAATAACAGGGAAATGCAAACTTATTAGGTAATTTGATAAAATTTGATACTGGTTCTATTTGTTCTTTCTTTCGTTATATGTTTAGATCAATTGTTCTTAATTTTTGGCTTATTTAAAATGATATAAGTGACTTACATTCAATTCAACTTTGTGTCTCCTAATGTTTGTTGTGTAAATCTTCGTGATAAACATTAAAATTGACTTTTTGCTGTAAGTTTATAGTTTTGGAAAATAAATTACTTTAGAAAAATCTTGGATAATATTGAATTTATACTGCCTATTTTAAAACAGACTGGTGATATAAGAATATCTTATGAGTTGATGCAATATCATGTTAGATATGTAATGTATATTGCATAAAACACGTTCCAAACTCTCATTCATATATCTTAAAAAATTTTAGAAAAAGCTTGTTAAAATAACAGGGAAAAAGCAAACTTAATAGATAATTTGATAAAATCTGATACTAGTTCTACTTGTTTTTTTTTTCTTGATATTTTTGGATCAATTGTTCTTAATTTTTGGGTTATTTAAAACGATAAAAGTGTCTTACAATCAATTTAACTTTGTGTTTCCTAAAGTTTATTGTGTATATCTTCGTAATAAACATTAAAACTGTCTTTTTGCTGTAAATTTATAGTTTTGAAAAATTTTATTACTATAGAAAGATCTTGGATAATATTGAATTTATACTGCCTATTTTAAAAGAGACTGGTGAAATAAGAATATCTTATGTGTTGATGCAATTACATATTAGATATGTAATGTTTATTGCATAAAAGACGATGAAAATAGTCGTTCGAATATCTTAAAAGATTTTAGAAAATGTTTGTCAAAATAACAAGGAAAAAGCAAACTTAATAGATAATTTGATAAAATCGGCTACTAGTTCTATTTGTTTTTTCTTTCTTTATATTTTTAGATCAATTGTTCTTAATTTTTGGTTTATTTAAATTGATATGAGTGACATACAATTAATTCAACTTTGTGTTTCCTAATGTTTATTGCGTAAATCTTCGTGATAAACATTAAAACTGACTTTTTGCTGTAAATTTATAGTTTTGGAAAATAAATTACCATAGAAAGATCTTGGATAATATTGAATTTATACTGACTATTTTAAAACAAACTGTTGAAGTAAGAATATCTTATGAGTTGATGCAATATCATATTAGATGTGTAATGTATATTGCATAAAAGACGATGCAAAGTGTCCTTGGAATAATTAAAAAAAATTTAGAAAATACTTGTCAAAAAAACAAGGAAAAAGCAAACTTAACACATAATTTGATAAAATTTGATACTATTCTATTTGTTCGTTCTTTCTTTATATTTTTAGATCAGTTGTTCTTAATTTTTGGGTTTTTTAAAATGATATAAGTGTCTTACAATCAATTTAACTTTCTGTTTCCTAATGTTTTTTGTATATATCTTCGTACTAAACATTAAAACTGACCTTTTGCTGTAAATTTATAGTTTTGGAAAATAAATTACTATAGAAAGATCTTGGATAATATTGAATTTATACTGCCTATTTTAAAACAGACTGGTGAAATAAGAATATCTTATGAGTTGATGCAATATCATATTAGATATGTAATGTTTATTGCATAAAAGACGATGCAAATGGTCGTTCGAATATCTTAAAAGATTTTAGAAAATGTTTGTCAAAATAACAAGGAGAAAGCAAACTTAATAGATAATTTGATAAAATCTGATACTAGTTCTGTTCGTTTTTTCTTTCTTTATTTTTATAGGTCATTTGTCCTTAATTTTTGGGTTATTTAAAACGATATATGTGTTTTCCAATCAATTTAACTTTGTGTTTGCTAATGTTTATTGTGTAAATCTTCGTAATACACATTAAAACTGACTTTTTGCTGTAAATTTATAGTTTTGGAAAATAAATTACTATAGAAAGATCTTGGATAATATTGAATTTATACTGCCTATTTTAAAACAAACTGTTCAAGTAAGAATATTTTATGAGTTGATGCAATATCATATTAGATATGTAATGTATATTGCATAAAAGACGATGCAAAGTGTCCTTGGAATAATTGAAAAAATTTTAGAAAATACTTGTCAAAATAACAAGGAAAAAGCAAACTTAACACATAATTTGATAACTAGTTCTATTTGTTCGTTCTTTCTTTATATTTTTAGATCAATTGTTCTTAATTTTTGGGTTATTTAAAATGATATAAGTGTCTTCCAATCAATTTAACTTTGTGTTCCCTACTGTTTATTGTGTATATCTTCGTAATAAACATTAAAACTGACTTTTTACTGTAAATTTATAGTTTTGGAAAATAAATTACTATAGAAAGATCTTGGATAATATTGAATTTATACTGCCTATTTTAAAACTGATGAAATAAGAATATCTTATGAGTTTATACTGCCTATTTTAAGACTGGTGAAATAAGAATATCTTATGAGTTGATGCAATATCATATTAGATATGTAATTGTTATTGCATAAAAGACGATGCAAATAGTCGTTCGAATATATTAAAAGATTTTAGAAAATGTTTGTCAAAATGAAAAGGAAAAAGCAAACTTAATAGATAATTTGATAAAATCTGATACTAGTTCTATTTGTTTTTTCTTTCTTTATTTTTATAGATCAATTGTCCTTAATTTTTGGGTTATTTAAAACGATATAAGTGTCTTACAATCAATTTAACTTTGTGTTTCCTAATGTTTATTTTTTAAATCTTCATAATAAACATCAAAACTAACTTTTTGCTGTAAATTTATAGTTTTGGAAAATAAATTACTATCAAAAGATCTTGGATAATATTGAATTTATACTGCCTATTTTAAAACAGACTGTTGAAATAAGAATATTTTAAGAGTTGATGCAATATCATATTAGATATGTAATGTTTATTGCATAAAAGACGATGCAAAGTGTAGTTCGAATATCTAAAAAAATTTTAGAAAATGCTTGTCAAAATAACAGGGAAAAGGCAAACTTAATAGATAATTTGATTAAATTTAATACTAGTTGTAGTTTATTTTGCTTTTTTTATATTTGTAGATAAATTATTGGGTTATTAAAAATGATACAAAAGTCTTAGTTACTTAAACTTTGTGTTTGTTAATATTTATTTTACAAATCTTCGTAATAAACTAAAAAAACTGACTTTTTATTATAATTTTAGCGTTTTAGCAAATAAATTACTCTTGAAAGATCTTGGATAATATTGAATTTATACTTAAAGTGGTCCTTCCAATACCTTAAAAATATTTTACACAATGCTTACCGAAATAATTTGGAAAAAGCAAACTTGATAAAAAATTTGATTAAATTTAATTCTAAATTCTATTTGTTTTTTGTTTTTTTATATTTTATCGAAATTTTTACGAATTAAAATTGATCTTAAATTATTTTAAAATTCGAACAATTACTCAAGATACCACCTAGCGGGTACATTGAATACATTTTAATAAAAATGGCGTATTATAAGTGTTGTGTATAAGTGATTTGGTGGACTGAAACTTTTTTTTTAAATGCTCAGGTAAGACTAATTTAAAAATATTATTTTTCATAAAAAATAATTAATAAATATTTTTTCATGGTTTTATAATATTTTTTTGCAATATTATATCAGTTATAATACAAAATTGTCAATTGAAAATTTGCGAGTGCTATGCTTTGATTAACTGAAAAAATACGTTTGATTTTTTTTAAATAAAATATCTATAAGAATGTTTTTTTAGCAGTATTTAGTTATAAAATAATTTTTTAAGCTTAAGTTTGCAATTTTTTTATTATTTTTAATTGAACATAAAAGTCTATACGTTATCTAAAATTATTGTGCTTTGATTACAAATCTGTGTACATGTCGTTTTTACAAAAATTTCTTCATTAGTAAGGAATTATTTCGTAGATTTCATTCGAAAAATAAAATTTCAACATAAATTTTATAAAATGTTGTCATATTTTGTTGTTTTTAAAGAGTTTTTGGTTGTTAAAAGTAATATAAAAATATGTTTATGCTTTGAAAAAAAATAATTACAGTTCTTTGAAAGTGTACAGTGATTACTGATGCCGCTGATAACGGTAGAGCATATCAAAGCACTGTTGTTTTAACCGACGCCTATAACTACAGTGTTTTGAAAGTGAATAGTGATTACTGATATATATACATGATGGCGGTGGTAGCGGTCAGAGCATATCAAAACACTGTTGTTTTAATGGACGCTCTATTAATTCTCCAACGGTTATTTTTAAAGTTGACGTTGTTAAAAATTAATAAAAAATTAAATCGAATTTTTTCGTTAAAAAAATGTCGTTAGTTAAAAAATTATTACAAATACATTATATTTTTTTGTTCTGTAATTTTATTATTAAAATTGAAAAAATAAGTATAGCTTTGAATATGATCTCAGTAGTTAGTACCCATAATTCTTTTCGCGTCCGTTCACCACCGTTCACTTCCATCCGTATCATGGACGAACGCTATCAAAATCGAAGCAAGACAAAAATAATCTATCGAAATCAAAGAATAATTTTATGTTTTTAACAATCAAACACGAAAAAAGTTTAATATCCAAGTAACGAAGCCCACTGGGAGATAAATTTTATCTTTTTAAATGATTTTTCTATTTTTAATTGAATTTACAAAATTTCATATTTCAATATACATACGAACCGTCTGCCATGATGGACGCGATATGAAATTTTATAAAATGATACTTTTCGCTTACGAAAACATCATAAAATAATACATTTTTGTTAAAAATAATTAATTAATTGCATAATTTAGTATTTGTGATATGATTTTTTGTTTTTTTAAATTTTTTGTAAAAAAAATATTTTTCGTATTTTTGTAATGAAAATTTAGTCAGCCATTTTGCAATGCCTGTACAGTACCAAAGAACGAATCAATACAAGTGTACATTTACATCGATCTCTGTATAAATTTTATAAAAAAAGTAATAAAAATTTGTCTCTCCATAATAAAAAAGTGTGTAAAAATAAATTTTATGTATTGCTTTTCATTATTTTCCGTTTAAATTTTCTATTTAAAATATTTTTCTAAAGAAAATTCACAAATATAAAATTTCAATTATATGATAGAGGTAAATTGGTCTGTCTGCCATATTGAATATTTCTAAATTGTTTTTTTAAATTAAAAATTTTTTAAGAAAATGCAAATTTTTTAATAAAATTTTATCTGAAATGACTTCTTTTATGAATAAACTTTGATAATTTCGTAAATTTTCTTAAAATTTCAGTAATTTTTTTTTTTACTTTTCCAACAAATTATTTTCTTATTACTTATCCATTTTCTATGTTACAAAAATTCTTTTACTTGTTCAGTATATCATGCAATGAAATTTTGATATCGTTAAAAACTTAAATATTTTGTGCAGATAATAAAACTGATGAAACTTGAGAGTCCACGTCGTTCATATCTACACTTTTCATCCAGAAGGTTCTTCGCCAACGTGACTTCATTCACACAACTAGAGTACCTGAAAGAAATTCACAAATTTCAAAAATTGGTAAGAATTATTTAATTTTTGTGTAAAATTTGTGTTGTGCCCCAGGTGGATCTGGAAAAATTTTCTCAAAAAAAAAATTTCTCTGTCATTAACAAAAGTCCCCAGGTCCCTAAACTATCAGAAATATTAATTATCTTTACGAAAACAAAATTTTTTATAAAATTTAGATTTTATAAACATATTTTCAACCAGAAAATCACCTGGTACAATGGCTAGTAACATTTTCTAAAAGGTTTCTTTTTTTTTCAGATACCACTAGTTTAAGAACACAAAGACGACAAAAGGTGTCCTCCAGGTGTCCAGGTGTTCAAATATTTTCATCAGATACTACGAATTTTCAACGAAATTCATAAAAAAATATTTTTATTCTACATAGCTTGTACGGGGAATCAAGATTAAAATAATTTAAAAATAAAATTTCAATCAACAACGAAAAGTCAATTTAATTTTTAAAATAAACATTTCCCATTAGTTTTCCTGTACAAATTTCCCATCAGTTTTCCTGTACTAATTTCATCTATGTGTATAAAAATATTTACCTCGAATGTGGCTGTGAATGGTAGAACACAACTCGAAAAGTTCCCGTAACAGCAAGTCAGAAATTTTCTCCAGGTAAATGGAACTCCCGTATTTTTGATAATTTCATAATAAAATGTCCTAGTTGTTTGGATTTATTTTGAAATAGGCCTGCAAATATTAAAAATTTCTGCTTAAAATTTGGGTATAATTCCATAATTACAGTTTTTGTGGTATTTTTAACCCATTAAGCCCTTTGGGGGCGAAGCGACCGACTCCACTATGTGATAAAAAATATTGGTGGCGTCTGTTATAGATTAACTGTCTATAATAGACGCCACCCACATCATCAGACGGGTCTATTTTCTTTTTTAATTAATGTTACGAATAATATCAACGGAAAGAAATTGTGGGGCCCGGGGATTAACCAAATTTTTTTAAAATTTTTCCCCAAAAATATAAGTGACAAGCAAAAAACAGCCATTTTTTAAATTTTTTTCCGAACCTCTGAGTTACAACCCCGGCTTCCCCCCTCCACTGATCGGGCTTGCCACAGTTAGGATATAAAATATAAATTGGAAATTTTTAGTTATTAAGATTGGGCAATTTAAATATTTATTAGGTTATTTATAAAAGTAAACAATTGCCTCTAAAATATTATTATAATTTAAATGAATATTCATAATGGTGAGATTATTATTAATCAGTTCACGGTCACTGACACTATGAAACGTCCAGTGAAACATGACTAACTATAACACTACGCTGTACCACGTCAACAAGTCCATATAAAGTAACCCTCATAGTAGCACACGTGCAAGTTATTTGTCGAATATATTTATTTACCGACTTTTATAATAAACTGTAAAAAATATTCTTAAATTTTATTCTGAAAATTGTGAAAAATTTTAGAAATTTCTGTATTAGATCCTAAATTTGGTTTTTGCAAAAATAGCATACATGTAATAACCATATAAACACTAATAGGATAACGTCCTTGAAGTGTCCGGTGGATAGTTCTGTTGTTTGTTTAAAACTTTAAATGCATGCAACCGTGCCACCGTGGGAAAGAATTAGACAAACACATACTACCGTAAACTGGATTAAATCGACACAAATTCAAACTTCACATCGTATTTTTTGTATTCCTTTTACGATTACCTATTTTTTAGTATATATTAAAAATTTACGTGTGCATGGTTACTTTGTTACACTGACCAAAAACTTCTGAAACTATATTTCTGGTTTTTGAAAAAATAATAAAAATTATGTAATTTCTACTCTATGGTGAATCGGGGTCAAAAGAGGCAATAAAAACGATAAAGAGTAAATTGTGATGATCAGCAGGGCTGACCAAAATTGAAATACGTAACAATTTTATGTGGAAATAAACGTAAAAACTAAAGTTTATAAAGTATAGAAATGTTATGTGCAATCTCGAATAAGCTTGAAAGTGTCTATAGTCCATATTCCAATACAACTTTTCTCTATCGCTATTGACTCATGTACTATTTCTACTCATTCTTTTTTCCTCCCTATTAACCTCCAATTTAACCCAAATGTCAAATCCTCATGATTTTCTCTTAACAAAATTTAAAAAAAAAAAATTCAGTTTTCTTATCTCATACATGTTTCAAAATAACTAAAAATTAGAACAATTTATTCATAAGGACACGAAAATAATTTTTTTTTTAAATTTTAAAAACAAAAAATAACATTTTAAAGACATCAATTTAAATTGATTTTTTAATATTTTCATTCTAATTTTAAGTTTAATTGTTATTGCCACCCAAAAGAATAATTATTTCTACTATAGTTTAAGAAAGACGTATTATGTTCATCATTACGTATTATTTAATAAGTTCATGACTAATTTTATTCGTTTTGTAATTTTACATTTTAATTATAACCATCAAATTCTACCAGTAAGTGGCTTTTTTTAAAACTAGACACTGACAACTTATCAACCTAATATGTATCATACCTGGTAATTCAATATATCCTTCTTTGAGTTCTAACCCACTCTTTATTTAAGACGAAACAGCTCCGTAAACTCAAAATGTCGTCTAATGTAAAATATAAAATAAAAAATATTTTTATATAATAAATCGTCTATAAACAAAACATTTGTTAGCGTTTGTTAAAGCTGGTTAAGCTGCGGCTATATAAAATACTTGGACGGTTTCGTTAGTATTGTTTTGGTAAATTTAATTCCGATTGCCGATCCAAAATTAATCTTAATTACTAATGCTAAAATATTTCCCCCAATATGATCTATAAATAGATCCCTGAGTGTGAATGGGTTAATAAGTGATAAAGGTTAAAAATAGGTTAGGTTATAAAGGTTAAACGTTATGTATTTAACTGTTAAATGATAAACGTTATAAAATAGAGATTTTTTTAAAAGCAGACTAAAGTTGAATTTTAAAGAAATCGAAAACAAGCTGTTAATAAGCGAATTTCACTTTTTGGTAAAAGCTGCACAGGCATAACTACTGACATATTTATTTAAATTTTCAATTTTACCTATTGGTCCACATTAATATTTTTATGTTAAATAACATAAATATGATAGCAACACACTTTCATTTTTACATTTTTCGATTGCTTATTTATGTTTGGCATTAATTTTGTCTACAGCAGCCATCTTCATTTTTTTGTAACAGGGTTGTTGGTTGCTACTTCCGCTATTAGGTTACTAAATGGCCAAAGTAATACTCTGTATTATCTACAAGACCATCAATATTCAAATAACAATTTTTTTAAAATGTCTGGCTAGGCGACGTTGACGCCGCTAAAATTTTTTTTCTTTTTTAAATCAACTTCTAAATTAACGTGTGATAGCTTTAAAAATTGCCATTTAAATGCCCTTTCCGAATATAAAATTGCCTTAGCTTTATCTTTTAGCAATAATAAATTAGCATTATGTATACATATACTATATTATTTAGACATTTTAACATATAAATAAATTAGCATTAAAACAATAAAAGTTTTTTTTTTCATCAAAATATTTTTTTCTAATACTTTTAAATTTGCCCCATCAAAGCGCAAATTTTTTGATTTAATTATATAATTAGAGAGAAAAAAATTAAAAACATCAAAAAAGAAAAAAAATTTCGCGGCGCTAACGTCACTTAGTTATATCCTAATCAAGTATTATGTATTAAAATTTGTTTTCATTACTTCTTCTACGCCTCAAAATTATTAAAAAAAAAGTCACATAACACCTTTATCCACTTGCGCTTTCAATGTTCAGTATCAATAAAAAAAACTTTTTTTTAATTATCATCAACTTAAAAATTGTTTGTGTTTGTGAGAAAATTTTGTTACAAAACGTTTCGTAACGCAGCTTGCACCGTTATGGATCAGAGGACTCTGATGCAAAAAAAGCGCGTTAAATATTTTTTCATGGCTTTCTCTGGTTTTTCACAGTATAAATTCTTAATTTTTTTTGAGTACATTCGCATTCAAAAATTATGGAATAAAAAAAAAACAATCGCTACTTGTAAGTTAGAAACCCATAGTTTTAATATCCAACACCCATTAATTTTTCTTTTAAATCAGAGCCCTCTAGTTCATAACGATGCAAACTCGTTTTGGTACATAATTTTCATGAAATTTTCAGCTCGCGTAGCTGAAATTTTCTCACAGAGGCAAGCACTAATAATTTAGTTAACAGTTCTTACAAGAGATGGCAGTAAATAGCCGTGTAAAATGTCCACAACAATGGAACTTAAAAATTATACCTAGATAAAAAATTCAAAACAATCGAGAATTTTACATTATAGTATTATTTATATTTTTAGATTGTATATTATATTTGAGCTTGAATACAAAAGTACTAAAAGTTTAAAAAAGTAAAATTACTTCCCAGCAGTAACTTTTGTAAAGATTTTTTTTAAAAATTTTAATATTCTAGCTTTTATTTTTTGATAGAAGTCTAATACATAAAAATTATTGTTTCAGATAATCAAAATGGTAAACGATTCTTTCCACATACGCGATATTCGCGAATACGGTATCCGCGATAATCACGAATTCGGTAAAAAGTGCACGGTAACAATGTATTCGGGTAACGATATTCACAATTTCGGAAGTATCGGTACCGATTTTCGCCGTTTACAAACGGTTTTCGCGGAGTGTGTTATGTGTCAGTGTAATGATTGTTGTGCCAAAAGAGTGATTTTATGTTGTTAATATTTAATCCGATATTCCGTACCGCATGTTTAAAATACAGTGAAAAAAAAAAAGTAATAAATACCGAACGGAGAACTTTTAAAATTAAAACAATAAAACTAAAGTGAAAGTGACAAAATATGAGAGGCGTGCTATCCACAAATTGTGGTACCACGCGCAGGTTTGTTGCATGCTTACTTTTTATAATAAAATTTTATAACATACAGATTACAGATTAATGGACAAACTTTTCACTAACTTAACTTTTCGAACTTTTCACTAACCAAAATATCTGTATATTATAGAATTTTTTTTCTGCATGTGCATGCTCATTTTTAGATATAAGCTAGAAAGAGTGGCATCCTATTTTGGTCCGAAACTGCAAGATTTGTTGCCAAAGTAGGCTAGGGAAGCCCGGATTATATGTCACTCAATTTTTTTAGGCTTTCTTGTTGTTTTTGTTGTATATTTTCTTTTAGATTGGGTGGCATCTCATACCGGTCCGAAACTGCAAGATTGTTGCCGGATGGGCTAGGAACAAATCAGGCGCGATGTCATCCAGTAAGTTAGCATAGGTCCTTCAGACCTGACTACCGAATTCATTTGGAATTTGGTCGGTAAATGATAGGGACCTGGTGATATTTGCAGTAGGCCGCAATATCTCTCAGGGTCTTAGGGTTTTCCTTTTCAGCTGGGCCTCTACACAAATAATAATACGGCGAACTTGTATGGTATGTGTATCAGGGATTTGTCCCCCAATCTTCTGATGCATTGTACCAATACAGACCTGCTGGAAAGGTTGTGTAGACGTAGGGGTAGGGGCGAAACTTAGTCCGCGACCCTCCGTGTTTAGGCTTTTTTCACCTTCGTTTGTACAAACGGTACAAAATTGAGGGCTCCGTGGTGACTGAATATTTTACCGCCGCATAAATCAGTGCTTTGAGAAAAAAGAATTAAATTTTTTTTTTTTAATTTGAGTCACTGTGCTGAGATATGTTGGTAAAATGTTTTCAGTTGCAAATTATTATGGTCTTATAATTTTTTTTATTGATTTTTTAATTTTTAAATAAAATTTTTAAAGAAAACATAAATTAATCGAATATTTTTTGTTTTTTAGTTTCAGGGTCTTTGGTTTGTGTCTGTAATGTCTACTGTTTGGATTGGATCATTATACAACGCACTGGCATGTTCATATTCCAATTGTTTTTCACTGTTTCACTACAGTGTAAATTTACTCCTTTCTTACTTACTCCTTCCCCTTTGACTCGAACATACTTTCAACCAGGATGTTAAAATTTGTCCAACATCTTAGAAATTATCTTTTGTACTTATATATTTTTTGATGTGTTTCAGATATCGTTTCTGCCATGGTATCGTGGGGTCTGTTATTGGTATGATGTGGTTCATTATTAATTACATATTTTATTTTACTTCTAAAATTGTCAGATATTTGATAATTTTTTGTTTCAGTAAATAAAAAAAGTATGTTTCAGAATAGAATATTTCTCGCATTCAAGTATTGAATCAGTTATTTCTAATATTTTGAATTTAAATTTTGCTTCACCGATGTTTCAGTAAGAACACGTTTTTCTTTCAAATAAAGTAAATTTAAATTAGAATATCTGTTATAAATTATAAAATTTTGTAAACATTGTAAACTTTTTTTTAATAAAATTTTTGGGTTCCGTATTAAAAAATATTTAATACGGGGGTTTGTGAAAGTGTCAATATCGCTCAACACGACGGTACGCGTCGCTGTTCCAACTGACTTTTTTTAAAGACAGTTCGAACAGCCTTAATATATTATAAAAATTCTCATTATTTAATAATTTTTGTTTCAGAATAAAACTTATGCTTGTTAATATATGTATACATATCAAAGTATTTTGAGCTGTCATACTGCTGAGTGCTGGCCGAGTTCACTCGTCATAATTATTTAAATAGGTAAAATTATAAGGCGTGCATAATCAATTATTATTTTTATTTTCAATACCATCCTCTTAATTTATACACCAACAAACTAAAAAAATTACATCGGTCTATTTTATATTTAAATAATTATGGTGGTCAATACTTAACTAACATAAAAATACATATTGTGTGTGTCTGTGAGAGGCAACTTGTAAATTGTGAATAAATACAATGAATATGTCTCGATTCTTGATTCTTCGAGAACAGTTCATAGTGATATTTTGCTTGAAAGTCACACAAGTATGTTATTAAATTATTAAAATTTACAATCAGTTAATTTGAGGTAGATATTTAAACGGGATGTCAATTTAAAAACAAGCCACGCTTCATATCATATCTAACTGTATTAGATAATTAAAATTTTTCAAAACCGTTTCTATAAGATGGAGGGGGGGTGGTACCATTACGATCTACATGGGAATCTCTACAGCCAATCCCTAAGGCTGCAGCTACCCAACCCTATTTTCTTAAACTGTAAGAACCCACTTGTGATACATCATTGAAAAGCTCTTTAAAAATGCTGTTCATTAATACGGATTAATGAAGAATACGGAAAATAAGTTTCAGTAGGCTAGAAAATAATGCAAGTCATTTTTGGATCTGACCAAATTTAGTTTCCGCCATTTTTAAGTAAAATGTACAATTAGTTATTATAATGTTCATTTGTGCATTTTGACTTTGTAATTTGTAAAAATAAACTCATTTGGAAAATAATACATAATTTGACATTTCGAACATTAAATTTGAATAAATTGATTAAATATTATTTTTTACAATTTTCCAAAAATAATCGAAAAATTAATAATATTTAGTATCTTTCGACTTAAAAATTGTAATTTCTTACGATTTTGTTTAAAATATGAATTTAATTTGATATTTATAACTTTGAGTAAGAGAAAATACATCTCAACTTAAAATTTATTTTTTGTATTCTTCAAATCATAATCGATAAATTAACATTATGTGTATTAATGAACGGTATTTGTAAAGAGCTTTCTACTAATATACCACAAGTGGGGTCTTACGATTTAAAAAAATGGGGTTGGGGTGGCTGGAACCTTAGGAGTTGCTTATAGAGTATTCCCATGTGGGTCATAATGGTTCCCTCTCCATGTTATAGAAACGATTTTGAGAGATTTTAATTATCTTTTACAGTTCCAAAGATATAAGGCCGGCTTGTTTTTAAACTGACATCCTGTATTTAGTACGTAAACTGCCAATTTCCTATGAACAAGTTGCCAGTTCATTTAGTTTTAAAAATATGTTCATTTGTCTGATACTGCATAAAATTATATATTTTTGGCGGAATACAAAAATATATTAACAATCGGGTATGTACCGTTTAATTCCATTTTACCGTCAGTTATTTTCTAATTTAAGTTACAGTTTGAATTAGGCCTCCTTTATTACCGATTTATACATTTAAATCATCCCCATTTACAAAAATGAATATTTTTTCCAAATTTATTAACACAAACACACAATTTTTCTTACGCATACACGTGACTGGAACTAAAAACATTAAGAGGCAAACACTTATGTGATTACAAAAAATCGAAATCTTCAATCTTTAAGATTTTTTTTTTTAAATTCTCTCAGTGCTGCTATTGAAAAATTATCTTGGTTACTTCGTTACCTTAAGTGTACAAAAAATTACTTTTAATAAAAGAATATTTAAAATGGCGAAAGTTATAGCTACAAAAATTATTTCGAGTTATATTGCTAACATTAAAAATATTTTCTCGAGAGAAATGCGTTTAAAGTTTTGTATGTTAGTGCTCTTTAAGTGAATAAAAACTGAATCTTTATACACTCAAGCTTGTTTTTTTTTTGTGTGACTTTTTTGTGGCTTTTCATACTATTCATAATATGCATTTTGATGGGCATTTTTTAATACACCACATAAAAAATCACAAAAACAAGTTTAAGTATACCTAGAACATGGCTAAAGACAACTCATTGTTGGTTACAGTCCTGGGACCGAACATCTGCCCTTTAGCAACAATATTTTCTTCATTCACTTACTGTACTCTGCAAAGATTTGGATACAGAAATGAAAATAAGATTATACAGGCGCTATAAGGCCCGATCTACACTATCGCTACGCTCCCGATTCGGTAAAATATTCTTACACAAGAAACAATAAGTGTATTCACATTATCGCACCGATACCGCTCCAATATCAGTCGCAGTACGCTCTCGCTCCAATACCAATACCACTCAAATAATATTTTATTGGAGCGGTATCGGAGCGATATCAGAATTGTATTGATAATGTGAACACTTTTTTGATTCCATTTCGTTCTGTTTGCATTCAGCTGTTATAAAAAGATATGTGTATTGAAGTGAGACCGAACTGGGAGCGTACCGAGAGCGGCGTTATAATGTGCATTGGGAACGAATAGGTACCAGCATGTTATAAGCACTGTAATGTGAACACAATAAGATTATATTGGAGCGAGACCGGAACGGGAGCGTACCGATATCGGCATTATAGTGTGAACCGGGCCTAGAACTTTTTAAATATTTCATTTCTTTGACGTTAAAGTGTATTTTAAAGAAATAAGGCATCTTTTGATAATTCTGCATAGATGTTACCTCTTAAATAGTTGTGAATAAATATACTACTTATGCGTGATCATTAAGTAATTTTGAAAACAAATCGCAAAAAATACTGCATATTCCGATTATAAAATCTGAAAATCGATTACTTACGTAATTTTAATGGAGGAAATTGTATTTATTATCAATTTAAATTTAAGTTTCACATTCTAATCTTACGTTAATAATTATAAAATATATTGATTCAATCTCCCTGAATGGTTGGCTAATGTTAATTAATCGGAATATATTGTACTATTCATTTACATATTTTACGTACATGGAATGTTATGAACAAAATATTAACAAAATGTATTTGCAGTTAGTTTTATTAACAACGATAAAAATGCACAATCCTGATCTGTGATCCTGATTTCCAGGATCAAGTTTAAATTAGTGTTCTTGTCCATTTGGAATAATCCTAAAACAGGCATATTATTGTTTCTGACAAACAAAGTAATATGACCCAGTATCCACGCTACTTCACATTTTTTTTTTTTTTTAAATTTATTTATTAGAACCATTTTATAATATTTAAAATAAATACAGTGACAGTTGCTAGGTTTTTCTTTCTTGAATACTGTTTATATAATCAATTTATCTAAATTGCGTTACAAATATGTTTGTTTGTAGTTTTTCTGTTCGAAATAACAACCTCTTAATATCTGAAAAGAATAATTTTATTATTTAATACATTTTCTGTACGAATATATGTAATATAATTAAAACCGAATATCTACGTATACATATAGTAATAAACTAATAAATACCTGTAATAGTTGGGCTTAAAAGGTCCCGCCTTATTTAATCCCATATATTTTGCTTGCTCGTCAGTTAATTCCGTTAAATGAGCATCGAATGTTGGTAAATGTAAACTGGCAACATATTCATCTATATACAGAAACGTGCACGTATTTTAAAATTGAATTTAAAAATGAACAAAAAAAAAAAATGTTGATATGCCGTAAATTACCCATTTTTTTAGGTAACAAATAAACGTCGGATTTGTACCGGCCTTGAGGTGCATTATAAAGCTCAATCAGAGCTAACGCTTGAGTAGCAGCTGTAATGGAAACTACAAAAGAAGGCACACTAGAGCAGCTTAAATTTACAAGTCGACCTTCAGCCAATAGGACAATTCGTTTGCCATCTGGCCAGATAACATGATCAACTTGTGATCGTACTTTTTCCCATGTTAAATCTGGAGTGCGTAAACTATTCTATGGAAAAAGGGGATAACAGCAAATATTAAAATGTTGCTTTGAATACATAAATATAACATAGATCATCGTACCACATCAATTTCCGTATTTGAATGTCCCATGTTGCAAACAATACAACCATTTTTCATCTTGTCCATGTGTTCACGGGTGACAACATTTTTGTTGCCGGTAGCAGTTATAACAATATCAACCGTTCGAATAACTTCATTTAATTTAACAACACGAAAACCGTCCATACTGAAAATGTAAAAATTACACACAAATGTTAATATATTTACAATATACACAAACTTGAGATCGCATCACCTGGCTTGAAGTGCACAAATTGGATCAATTTCGGTTATATATACAACGCAACCTAGTCCCTTTAATGCCTGAGAACAACCTTTGCCCACTTCACCATAGCCACATAATACAACCTGTTTGCCGCCAAACATAACGTCCGTTGAGCGTTTTAAACTACAAACGAAACATAATTTTTATTTGTGCACGTGCACAAATACAAATATACTACGTTCTAAATAATATGTTAGAAATTAAAAACAACCTCACCTGTCAATAATGGACTCTCGACAACTGTACAAATTATCAAATTTTGTTTTCGTTACTGAATCATTGACATTCATCGCAGGTACAGTTAATTTTCCGGCTTTACTTAACTGATACAATCGATGGACGCCGGTCACACTTTCTTCGACAATTCCTATAGAAAATATTACACTAAAATTATACTTGGATTATTAATTGAAACTGAACGTGATAATGTGATGATTAAAATTTTTTATACATATAATCAACTCCGGCAAACCTTTAATCAACTTAAACGTGGCTGGATACTTTTTTAACATCAAATGTGTTGCATCGCCGCCATCATCTAAAATCATATTCGGTTGCCAGTTTTCAGCATTTATACATTTATCAATACACCACCAAAAATCCTCTTCAGTTTCGCCACGCCATGCAAACACGCTAAATCCGGCCTCGGATAATGCCGCGGCTACTTCATTTTGTGTTGAATAAATATTGCACGCAGCCCAACGAACACTGGCGCCCAGTGCGGCTAATGTCTCAATCAGCACAGCAGTTTGTGCATTTATATGTGTACAGCCGACCACTTTAGCGTTTTTTAAAGGTTTATCATCAGACGCTCGTTTACGTAACGCCATTATACCAGGCATTTCTAAAATTTAATGTGCTAAGTATATGTACATACAATGCAACCAATTAACACTATATATATATATATATATATATATATATATATATATATATATATATATATATATATATATATATATATATATATATATATATATATATATACTGTGTGTTTTTCGAGAGTTGCCATTTTTATTACAGCCAAACCGTTGATTTAATCGAAAAATTGTTCAAATAAGAGTTGTAGATATCGACGGGGGCAACCGATTGCTATAGTCAGGAGCTTTATAGCTCTTATGGTTTTCGAGTTATGATACAAACTTATAGTTTTTTAAATGAGACTATATGTTAATTTTTCGATAAAACTGATCTAATGCATCAATTAAAAATATAAATGAAGAAAAAAAATTTTTTTGCCCAAGTTTATTTTTTGAATTTTTCTTTAATTTAGCAATTAGGCGGTAGAAATATACATATGTATTTGAGGCTTTTTCAACCGACAGAGTTTTTGTTGGCTAACATTTCTATTACATCCAAGAAAAGAACCTTTTCCAGTATCATTCTCTGAAATACAGTATTGAATACTGAATGTCAGTAATTCAGATGTTGGAGTATAGATGTCGGGCTCTATTTCAAGTTTTTAACATTTTTGCATAAAAAATCAAATTATTTTAAAAAATAAAAAATTAGTATTTAAAGTAACTTAATTTAAAAATAAATTGAAGTATTTCGTTAATTTACTGAAAAATATATTTATTTTATTTTTGCCAACGACAGATGACAAGTGAAATAAATGACTCTAATGTACATATTCAATACAAATCAAAATGACATTGGCGTTTCTTAATAGTAGCAAAGTGAGGTTAATTTGGAACGAAAATATTATTAATAAATGTACTCAAATAGTGTAAAAATATTTGAAATTCGATAGTATTTTCTTTTTATTACAAACCAAATTAAAAAGGAGAAGTTTTTTCACAAAAAACTTTTCATTTCCTTTAAAAATACTCGCTACAAAAATATGTTTAGACGCCTATGTATCTGTCAAACAGTGACATTTCAGAAAAATAATTTTTTTATTTTTCAATGAATTAAAACTGAAATATTATTTTCTTATTGTACTTAGTTATCATTTTTATATGATAATTTAATCTATTTAATAATTTTAATTTCCGATGGAAAACGTAATAATCGTTTAATTTTTCGTTACTACATTGGCAAAAATGGCAACCATATTGAGTCAATATCTTTTTAAATTACGTAAAATCCTAATCGTTTGCAAGTACCTGAGTACGAAATTTAAAAGTGTCATTTTTAAAACGTAATTACTCAAAAATATGAGATAAAACAATGAGAATTTGAGTGTTACTGGTAGTTTTGAATCATAAACAAATTTTTGAAAAACTTTTCAACATACGTTTCCATTTAAAAAACCATAAGTTTGTATCATAACTCGAAAACCATAAAAGCTATAAAGCTCCTGAATATAGCAATCGGTTGCCCCCGTCGATATCTACAACTCTTATTTGAACAATTTTTCGATTAAGTCAACGGTTTGGCTGTAATCAAAATGGCAACTCTCGAAAAACTCACACGGTATATATATATATATATATATATATATATATATATATATATATATATATATATATATATATATATATATATATATATATATTAATTACCTTGTTCAGCAATTTCAATTTCACGTCTACCAAACGCATGCTGATTTATATTTTTTACACAGAAATCAGAAAAACCGCGTGAATTTTTCTGAATTTTCTCGCGTGGTGTAACATCATCATCATCTGAACTACTGCCGGTGTACGAGGCTGTATTTTGACAGACAAGAGCAATATGCTACCATTACAGTTACAGTGAATTATTAACATGTTAAATACAGTACTTATATTTACCAGAACTGTAGGAATCGGTAGATGAAGCTGACAACGATCGACTGCGATACCTATTTGATTTTTTTAAAGCACCAGATTTTGCCTCCTGAAACAAAGAATTGATCAATCAAATAAAAATGAAAATACTAGTTTGTCAAGTTTTAAAATCTATTTTACTTTCACTTTGCTCTCAATTTTATATTAAATCATATTACCTACCTAATTGTTATTATATTATAATAAATGTTTGTTTGTTCGTAATTGGTAATTATAGGTACCTACTTACATTTTTTTATTTAAAAATATTTACCAGCTTTAATATTATACCAAGAGGTGGCATACTTTTTGTAATAAAATTTACAAGCAATCAATTTCACAATAAACATTTTATTGAGAAGTCAATATTTTTTAATATAACTAGTTATCTGATGAAAACCATTTTTGACAATTTTGACCAAATAACAGGCTCTTATGCAATCAGGGTTGTGTAGTGTCTGTATAAAATTTTAACATGTACAAAACTCTTTGAATAAATTGCACACAGTTCTTGGTCTATATGTGGTAGGTGCGTACCAATGTGTACCGTGCGTACTGTGGTACATACGGTGTAATAAGAATAAGATACGATATAATTATATCATATAATTATATTATGTACATACATATTATGTAATGGTGGTCGCTGGTGGTGCTTGTAGATATATGTATGTGCATACATATTATATTATGTACATTCAATCTTATAGGTACATACACATAGTTTACATCGTTTACATGCTTCACATATATGTACATATTTATTTTATGACAGTATTGGAAACGATAATTAGAATACGAGGCCACAGGCCACATATGCAATGAATTTATTTCTGCTCAAGACACATTATGTACATATTTTTTTTTTAAATTATTGTGTTGCATTGCATACATACATATATATTGTATGTAAGTATATAAATATGAATGTGCATTATAATATGTACTAAATAAAAAAAATATATATCTCACTTACTAATTTTCATCAAGAACGTTTTTCAAAAAATGCACTACTTTTGGATATTTAAATTACTTATTTTATTCTATAGTATTTCCCGCTTTTTAAATTGATAAGACTGATTAGACTTACATATCTAAACAATTTTAGTTTACCTTTACGGAAGAGCCAGGATCTGTAACAGGAACATCTGATATTGAAGTTATTGTTGCTTTCGTCCCTACTGCATTCGCCAAATCATTAACTTCATCAGACATTTTCTCATTGAATTATAAAAATTTTTATTTTACACAAAATATGTTGTGTCAAAAAAAAAAAAAAATAAAATTCAAAACTCCCAATCACAATTAAACAATCCTAACCGTAACTCCGTAACTACAAGAGTATTAAAATATTAAATACAGTGAAGTTCCCGCGAGTTGCAAATTTACTAACATGAATATAATCAAAAGTGTCATCTCTCACGATATTACATACATACCTATTTTACGTACATACACAGAACACTAGAAAGTAAACACAAAATTCTGTAGCTCGTCTGGCGCCTTTTGGTGGGATGTTATACCTTATAAGTAATCACACATACAAAGATAAACACTGAATATGTATATAACATATTGGTGGGGCTTTTTTGTGTTTATTTGGCTACACTGGATTCACTAGTATAGAGATAGCAGTGCTCGTTCTGTATTCTGTGTTTACGTATTTTAGGTACCATACACAGAGTACAGAGGGAACACTGCTACCTCTGTACTACATACTGAAACCAGTGTAACCAAAAAAGGATAGAAAATATCCCACCAATGTTATATATGTGCACTGGGTTTAGTTTGTATTTGTGTGATCTGTGTTGTGTGTGTGAGTAAGGTGATCTATCTTGCATACGTATAAATAATACAAGCCACATACGTATGTATGTGGCTTGGTGCGGCGCGGCGGTGGTAACAATGACCATAACAATCAAAACAATTGATCTACGCTCATCCACTACCACCGAACGAGTGAATACTAACAATAAGTAGGGTTTCCGATCTCGATCCGATTTTATTGGAAATCGATTTTTGGAGGGTCGATCTTCGATTTTTTGAATCGATTCTTTGAAGACCAAATCGATACAGAGATTGTGAAAAATTTACAGGATCAGAGATCGATCTTTTTCAGATTTAAATTAGAATATTGTTTATAAAAATATGATTTTTTTTAAAGTTATTGTAGAATATATTTTAACTATTTATGTTGTCAAATAATTTTACCACTTTTATGATTCATTTATAGAAAATTGAGTCAAATTTTTGATTCGTGTAACATTTTTAGCGCAAACTGGAAACCACTTGAATTATATTTTATTTATATTAAATTCAGTAATTCAACCTCAAAGGGAAATTCAAATTTTTTTGAAACTGATTTGTAATTTACTAATAAAAAAACTTAATTCAAACTTTTATATTTCTTTTACTTTCTGTAAGTACAAAAATTGAATCGATTTTTGTCAGATCGATCTTTTGTAAGCCGATTTTCTCCTGCATCGATCTTTGGTTTAACGATTCGAATCGATCCACAAGATCGATTTTTTGGCCAGAGATCGGAAACCCTAACAATAAGTAGCCTAACTTGCTCAGAACTGCAGTTCCGTTTCAGGTGTTCATATTTTGATAAAGTCAAACCGGGACACAAACACACCGGGACTTTTTTAAGTACACACAGATATGAAATTTGTAAATGAATTATTCATCAAAACGTCACTTGTAGGCGATTGCCTTTTCTAGAATTAATCAAGTTGTGGGTAATTTGGCTTCTTGTATAAATTGTTTACAAAAGTCTACTAAATTTTCGTTAAATTCACAGTGCAGACAGAGTCGAAAAATTAATTTCAATTTTATCTTAAGAATGTGATCGGCCTACTAACACTACCAGTCTCGAAAATTGAGTTTGACATTTTCCCCTCGAAGCCCTGAAAAGAACAAAGGGACTATTCGTAACAACACCGCTTGTAAGCACATGCTTAAAAACGAGCACACTTAGCTTGCTACCAAGGTCGGTAAAATAGAAATATAGCAAGCGGTATAGAAATAAGCACATATAGCAATCGAGCGATATGTGCTTGCAAGCCGCTAGCGAGCAATGCCGATACGAATAAGCTCTATGTGTGCTCGTTTTTAAACATGTGCTTGCAAGCGGTGTTGTTACGAATAGCCCCAATCTGTTAAGATATCGGAACAAATCCAGGAAAACTAAATGTCTGTAATCAAGGCCGGATTAACCCTGAGTCCGCCCCTAGGCACCTTGAAAAATGCCGCCCTTACTTTTTTTTTTAAAAGAAGGAAATCTTAACTTTTCCTTTATTATATCTAAATTTTTTGTGACGAACAAAAAAAAAAAAGAAAAAAACGTCAATTACTAATTTTTCCGCCGTTTTAAAAATCTCCCGCCCCTAGGCCATGGCCTAGGTTGGCCTAATGGCTAAGCTGGCCCTGTCTGTAATTGATAAAACGACAATAATCTTTTTAATAATTTTATACATATATTTTTTAATGAGTTTTTTTTACAAGAAAATTTATTTACATTAGTTTTCTCAAATCAGATGAAATGAAATTTTATTTCTTATTTTTGCAAGCAAATGAGTTACTATTTTTAGTCTGACATGTTCTAAAATCTACATATTGTCAATATAATAATATTTACATAATAATTATGTTCATTTAAATAGCATCTCTCAAATCCAGTTTAATTATGTAATAACAATTCCTTTTTTTCCAAGTAAGAAATTACTTGTCAGTTAAATAACATCACAAATAAAATTGAATGTGGAGGAAATAGGTAGTTTTAATAATGAAAATGATAATTCTAATAGAAAACTTATAATTAGATTATTTATAACTAATCATTTGTTTATTAACACCATGGCGGTCATAAGTCATAACCTATAATGACAAAACGCCCAACTGATACACTATTTTGACAACTAATACACTTTATATAAAATTATTGACGTTCTACGACGTGGTATGTGAGTTAGTCAGGTGTCATTTGACGTCTTATGATGTCAACGACCGTCAAGGTGTTAATACATATTGAGTGATTTCATTCGATGAGGCAGCTTTGCAGCTTTGCAACACCTTGCCGCATGAAACAAATATGAGAAGTGAAATAAGATGGCTTACACATACATACATATGTAAGTAGGACAAGGCAAGTGGCAGAGATAAAGCCACTTCGTCGAGTAAAACCCGCTATTATCTATAAATAATTATAATTAAGTTAATGAGCAATATAAATTGAATATTTACAAATACTTAAAAAATTCGACTAGAAAACTTTTTATTTACCGCTACCCGTGTTTCATTTTAATAATTTTCGAAATATATTTGAAGAAAAAAGAACAAAAACAAAAATTTATTTATAGTATTGACAGGAATTCTGTCTACGTCAGTTATGTACCATGAAGCAGAGAAACGATTATTTTTTTTTAGAACTAACAAGGAGAGTGCACAGCCTTGGGGTCGGCAATTTTGCTGAAAATTTTTTTTGGTGATAGAGTACACTTAATATGTTAATATATTAAAATAATAGCGCGCACTATTCAGAAAAACCCGTAAATAAAAATAATTGAAAAATCTAAACGCAGCTGGTGTACTTAATATACCTGAAGAAGAAGGATGTTCATAACAGCATCGCTGGTGTAGTGGAGTCGGCGTTAGAATGGTAATAGAGTGGTCCTGCGTTCGCAATCGACTCTGTTCAACAAAACTTTTTGTGTTAATTTTTTTTTTTATATTAATAAATGTCTTATTTAATAAAAAATTTTATTTAAAATATGAATTTGTAACAAATCTTTAAATAGGTAAATCTGTAAATAGGTAGGATAAAATAAAATTAATTATAAAACTTTTAAAGTAACATTTATTTAACTGCAAATTATTATTATATACTTTACACACAAGACCCAGAGTGATAATTGTCATAAAAACATACAAAACAATAATTTTTATTATAATTTACAACATATGAATGCATGTCTTTAAAGCAGCATCCACATTCTCGTGAAGTTGACCGAAGTACGAGAGTGTAGACGGTTGCTTCGTTGTTCCTCGCTGTTGGTGTTATAATACTATTCATATGCCTCGGCCAACCTCAGCGAGGAACTTCGACGAGGAACCTCGTCCTACTTCGGCGAGAATGTGGTTGGTCCATTACAATTAAGGGTGTCTGTAAAACATCTAGTGAAAAACATACTTGATTCACGTTCATGAAAATGTTCCTTTCATAAAATAGTTTTGACGCATATCAGACGTCAAAAATTATGTTTTTGACTATCACTCTGGGTCTTGTGTGTAAAGTATAATAATAATTTACAATTAAATAAATGTTACTTTAAAAGTTTTATAATTAATTTTATTTTATCCTACCTATTTACAGATTTACCTATTTAAAGATTTGTTACAAATACATATTTTAAATAAAATGTTTTATAAATAAATAAGACATTTATTAATATATATATATATATATATATATATATATATATATATATATATATATATATATATATATATATATATATATATATATATATATATATATATATATATTTTATATATATATAAAATATTAACACAAAAAAAGTTTTGTTGAACAGAGTCGGTTGCGAACGCAGGACCATTTTATTACCAGTCTAACGCCTACTCCACTACACTAGCGATGCTGTTATGTACATCCTTCTTCTTCAAGTATATTAAGTATACCAGCTGAGTTCAAATTTTTTAATTATTTTTTTTACGGGTTTTTCTAAATAGTGCGTGTTATTATTTTAATATATTAACATATTAAGTGTACTCTATCACCAAAAAAAATTTCAGCCAAATCGCCGACTCCAAGGCTGTGGCACTCTCCTTGTAAATATAGGTGTACGATCGTGACCCATCGATACCAGAATGATCAGAACTCGAGTCTAAAATACTAAAATACGAATACTTTTGCAGTATATCTTACTAATTTGATCATCTGCACTCTCCGTTCTACAGATGCGATGTGTTTAAAATTTAACATGCAAATTGTCCATTGTACTTTGTAATTCTAAAACTGTCCTAATCTAAGTGTTTTTTTTTTTATGTGTACTCGTATATAGCATATATGGTATATATTGGAAACGATTAAATTTCCCTGGTGGCCGTTTTGGAACTAACGTATGACATACTTTCCAACAATTATGTAATAAATGTACCGAGTTTCACAAAAGTTTCATGGCGATTTCGTTGTTGAACATTTCCAAGACAGCAAAAGATACCACATCACTTCGTTAGGGTAAACAATACTTTTTCAGAATGTTGGTGTGTGTTGGGGCTAAAGAACAAAATTTTAGTAACGTACAATGTCAACACTTTAAATAACGTGCTCAATTATGTGAAATAATAATTTGACTGATGTTATTTTTGTATCATATCATATTACTATACCATGTATAACATGTAAATGTTGAACTGGTAATGAAATAGTTTCCAACAATTATGTGAAAATTGTCTATCATACGTTAGTTTCGCGACTCGTCGCTAGGGAATCTTTCATTTCGTAACTATTACAGTTATCAGTATATCTGTATATTACGTGTTCTATTCACATTTGTTAATATTAGTTCTGTGTAAATACAATTAATTTCTTATTCTATTAAAATTCCATATTTAAAAAACACATACAATGTATAATCATATCACATTTTGTATCTGATACAAGTTGCTATAGAAACAGAAAAATCACGTGCAATAATTTTTAAATAAAAAATTCAAAACAATTTTTCAATATTATTTATGTAACAGAAATTTTGCCGCCATATATCGATTTTTTTGAAATGATTTATTTATTAACGAATTGATGATTATATTGGTACTTTGTACTTGTAAAATGCATACATACATACATATTTCACAATATTAAAATTTATAATCAGATCGTACTTAAATGATTAACTAATCAATTTTATGCAGACTAGTAAATAAGCGTCTAGTTTATTACTCCATTTATACGTAATCAAGTGAAAATACCATACTGTCTTAAATACTGTTCTAGATATACTCGCAACTATTATTACCAATGGAAGGCATGTTGGTTCCATGTCGTTTTCTATCCGTAAGGTCAACAAACGTTACTATATCGTGACTATATCGTTAAAGATAACATTCTTTTTCAAATTAAATATATCAACCGTGTCTCTTTGTTACTTTTTTTTAAGGTCGCTTATAAAACAATAAGGCATAATATTTTAACCTTAAGGATTGAAAGGACAAAAAGAATCGATTTCCCTTACGCTATACATATACATATTTATACGTAATAAACAAATAAAAAGGTAACAAACATTTTTAGCCATTTCTGTTGTTTAGACAGAACTTACAAATTTTAATCGTTTAATGTCCAATTCGTTTTTTAAAAACAAATATTTATTTAATATTATTGTTGGAAGACAATATACAAATTTCGTAAAATAAAAATGTCAAACTGCTTACAATTTTCGCATTTACTAAAGTTAACCAATGTCAAAATTAATGTTTAACTTATAAATTATAAAAATAGCTAAAAACTCTATACACAGACAGAATATTTTGGATTCTAAACATTACGTTCAATTTCTGCGGTACAAAAGTACGAGTAAAAAAAAAAAAAAAATAGTTCTTTGGATTTTGAACACCTTAACGCCTATCTAATCCAACGACCACAGGTAAAATTCAGTGTTAATTGCCTTAAGTTATTTACACATCGTATTTTAATTTTCAAAAATTTGTTCATTCAATCCAAAAGTGAAATCTATTGTGAGTTTAATATTTAATAGGGTATTTTATATAATTCCTATCATGAAAATTAATTTCATTTAAACAAATTCTGAAAACAACAAAACTTTATCAATAATTATTTTTATAGCCTTAACTAGCAACCCTTCAAACTTTTTTTGTAAATGAAATCTGCCAACTGTTTCAAACTGGCCACTCTGAAAGCATTTATGTAAATGAACACTAAATTGAAGATTCACTTAGTTTTTTACATTTTTCTCTTCCTTTCTTTTTTTTTGAAAAAGGAAAGAAAGATTAAGATGTAAGATAAAATAAATGCTTGTGAAATTAATGCTTAATTTAAAATATTGTCTGATAAGAATTTTCATTAATACTGCTATCAATAACATTTCAGTTTTAATTTAGATTGTGTTTTAGTAATTGTAAGAGAATTTTAACACGGTGTCTGTGTCATATTGTTTTATTCCTTTCGACGGAAAAATAAAATAAAATTGTGCAAAAACATACAACTATTGGAGAGAACTGAAATTGGATAGAGTCGTAGAAAATGAGCGCGTTTTGCAAGTATGCTAACGAATATTTAGTTGACTACCGTCCTTCTAATGTCATATTCATACATAGCATATGATCTCGTTTATCACCCCAACCTCCATTGCCTTTGCGTAGCTTCGATTTTTTTGTATTTGTTGTAAATGTTAATACTAAATGATCGGGAAATAAATGGCGACTAGCAGCTTTTAAAACCTGTTGAACTTTTGAAATGACAGCCGTTGATTCGCAGTTTTTCTTCTTGTGATGTACACCACTGTACGAGAAAATGCAAAAAAATATAATATAAAAATATTATGTTTTATGTTGTAAAAAGTATTTAATACTTTGTATTACCATTCTCCAATGTGAAATACTCTCGGCCCTCGAACAACCATAGCATGCAATTTGGATGGCAAACAACTTTGTGAAATATGTTGCAACGACCAATCCCAATTATAATCATCGTATTTACAAAAATAAGACGCACATTTTGCTATTTGTTGCCAAGTAGTTCGGTTTAGTGCCATTCCCATGTTATGTTTACTGCTTATCCATGGTGTAATTTCTACCTATTTTTATTTACAAAAAAAACCAATTATTTTTAGTAATTTTTTTATTTTTCACAGTCGAATATATTGCGGAAAAAAATATTACTTAATTTACTGACAATAAATAATGCGTAATATTTCAAACATGCACAATACTTATATTACAAAATATGTTCCAGTTCTACCAGTTGCTACGAAAATACCAACTAAAAACTATGTACTTATAGCAATTCAAAATTATCATATGATAATAAAATTATAATTTAATATTGTTGTTCTTTTTTGGAATTTTTCAACGAAATAAATAAATAAAAATTAAATATTACCAAAAGAAATGAATACATTATACACACAAACATAATAAAATAAACAAATAATTAGTAAATTAAATGTAAAAAACGAAAGAAAAACAACGAAACTCAATTCAGGCAAGCAAAATGAATGATTTGATGAAATCGATCCACTACCTTTTGGTAGTGTTGATAGATTGATGGAAGCACCTGGTAACTCCACGATGGGGGAATACTTGCCCCATTACTTATTTGGTGTTGTTTCACAGCTCTCAGTGCTTCTTTCTGTAAATTTTAATGTAATGGCCAAAATTTTCGCCTTATTCACGTTATATATATATATATATATATATATATATATATATATATATATATATATATATATATATATATATATATACACTTTTTTCTTCATTAAAAATATGTACTCTCGATGAAATAATAATGAATTAATAGAACTAAATATTATATTTGATTATATATGCAACATACTATGATAACTGACTGACAGTAATGAATAACTAAGTTTTTCAACCAACAACTAACTGACGCAGATGAAATCGTTTTAACGATTTAATTTTCATATTTTGTTAGTATAACTGAACAATTCAATAGTTTATTTTATATTACAAAGTTTGAGTATATTTGTCACAGATGTGCAAAAGCGCGTGTTTTAAGCGAAATCAACGACACTCTTCATCTAAACATTCTAGATATGAAATAGTTTTTTTGTCAGGTGCAAATCAATTTAAAACGTAAATATGATTAGATTTATTTTTAATCATTTATACCGCTGATTGCAATTCCTTTTTATTTTATTATACTATTTGATGCAACTGGTATTCGGATCACTTACTTTTTTTGCATCTCCGTAATAATTATAAGTTTTTAAATATGTTCCCAGCGAGATTATATTACATTTTGGACACCTTGCTTTGCCTGTTTTTTCCATTAAATTTAGAACATGTATAAAATCAGCGGCCACGTAATGGTCTTCTTCTAAGAAAACAACCATTCCTATAATTATAAAATTAAAATTTGCCTAGGATTGTCCAAATATTCTAATTTCGAACAAAAAAAAAATACCTGTGTGATATCTCGTAATTTCTAACTGATTGAAAACTCGATTCGCCTTCCACCACCAGTGATGTTTTGTTTGTGTAAATTTCGCTTCTCTGTAATGGCCATATAAGTCAGGATACAATGCATTTTTACATTTAAGTAATAATGCCCTAGAAAAAAAATGTATTTTTTTATCTTGTTTATCATTTTACAGTTCCATATCAGGAACACATTCTTTTTTAATTTTACAAAAAAAAAAAAATACACTTACTGCTCTTGTTTCATATCACGAGGACAGTCTTTAGGATCTTCACCCGGAAATTCGTGAGGATGTGTTTGTATTGAATATGGATAAAATATTTGCATAACTTTACAAAAATCAATACTTTGGACTAAATCATTGATTTCAAAATTAAAATAATCGTGTGAAAACACAATCAACGCTCTTTCGATACCACGTACTTGCGCCAAACTTACAATCAAATGTCTTAAATATGTTGTCCGTGTGTGAACCTAAAATTGTTTTATTATAATATTATTAAATAAATGTATTACTTAACAACTATTTATTAGTATCAGGATTAGCCAGCTATGAGCTAACAGTGACAGTGTAAATATTTACCTGAATAACTATAATGACCGAATCATTTTGCAATGGGCCAAATAAATCTTCATTGTAAACAATTTGCATGTCATTGTAGTGAGCGATGTTCCTTTTTATTTCTGATATATTTAAACTGTAGTACTGCGCCGCATTTGAACCATTTACATCTGTTGTTTTTAGAAAGTTTTGCTTTAAATAATATCGTTAATAATATTATGTACATTATGTAACAAATATGAACAAAAGCATTTATGTAAAAGCATTTATACGGTAAAAGCTCAACTTAAAAATCAACTCTAATTACTATTTAGCCAGTCGTACAAATTTTTATTTTTATTGATATTTTCTCTGCTGCCATCTACTGGTACATAACAACTACAAAATATAACAACTAGTACGTGCCATATGTACTGTACGCACGCTTAAACGTACACCGAAGTGGACCGAATTCAGAAAACACATTTTGATTTAGTTTTCATCGTAAATCGTAAATACGTGTAACGTGCTATGTTTACCTGTATTAGATGGTATTACATATAAGCATAAGCGACTTGTCTTTTATGACGTAACATATTTGCGGTGATTAGGTGAATAATATAAATATATGTAGCTGCTGACTGCTGTACGTTTAAGCGTGCGGTAATGTGGTATTCATTACAATTTACATTGCACATATTATACATATGTAGGTATAATCCAGTGTCCAGTGTCCAGTCAGGCGGTCACCTTCATTTAAAATAAACGAGTGTAGAACATTTGAAGAGCGTTAAAAATTTTAAAATGCTCATAATACAATTGGCATTACAACGTAATAAATACGTTGCATTACAACGTAATTAATACAATTATTGAAAACATTAAAACATTAAAACATACATACACAATATATAAATATACAAATAAAGTGTTAATAATAACAAAACGCCAACTAACCCCTATTAGTTATAAACGTATGATTTAGATTATTACTTGGCTTTGATATCAAAAATTTATGTAGAACTGATGGCACCATGCTAAGTATAAATGCGTTTGAATAATTTTCCGAATTTCCATTATGTGAATAGTTCGAACCATTTCCGCCTAAATTAAACACGTTTAACTGAAGCCATAGAAATGTGACAAAAAATACGCATACGACAATGCGTATCCAAGATACTGTCGTCCGTCGCCGTAACATTACGGAATATCATCCATTCCAGGAAAGGGAAACTTGTTCCAACTAAAAATAACGTCACCAATTAATTATAAATATGACAGAGTGAACTATTGTTAGGACAGGCAAAAGCGCAACTTGAGCAAGTTGAGCTGAGCTTGTGTGCTAATAGGCAGTTACTGATAATTGCTAAAAACGAGTGACGTGGACACCAAAACTCGCACAATCCCTTAGAACGCAACTACCCTAATTGCTATGACTGCTTTCTTTGTTTAATGTCTGTACAGATTAGCCCCCCCCCCAAAAAAAAAAAAAACATTATAATTTTGATTAATTTGATTTGAAAATGAATCATTTCAGGTTGAATAGGTTTCGGTGGTAATGCTACTACGGCTAATCTAATACATATAATATAAATAGGTGTTGTAATACCGCGTGAACCGTGTAGTTTGCAAACCGATGCAGCTGTTTTTACATTTATTACATAATTCTGTAAAATACATTTCAATAAATCATTTACGGAATCTAATGATGATATTTTTAGGGTAGTGATAAAATAAAGACTACTTATATACAATTTTATAATTAATTACATATGTCTACTTACCTAACTTGTAAACATAATATCATCGCTTTGGTCATTATTTTCTTGTTAACATATTACGACAGGATAATATGACATTAGATTTGGTCATATCTAGTTATTAATTAGCGAATTTCAAACTGGCAAAGAGAAAATACGGAAAATAATATTGTCTTAAAAGTAACTGAAAAATTACACCAACACTGTTTCCTTTTAAATCCATTTTCAATGCGACTTTTTAGTTATTTTAATTTTTATGTATTAAATTTTCTTCATACATTTAACTATATGGTTTATATACATAATTATATATGGTTTATATTTTTGTACAGAAAACACTATGTAGCTATGCTAATTAATATTATCCTGACACTCATTAACGTTAACACATTTTAATTTTTTTCCCTTAAACCTGTATTTGTATAATTGCCTTAGAAATTTTTCTGTCAAATTCATACTGCATATGTACACACGGTACACACCGTACACATATATGTATGTACATTAGGTCTGTTCCCGTACTTTTTTTACCTGCTATTTTCTTCAAGTTCCTACTTTATGTATGGGGATAAAATATGAAAGTAAAGAAACGACTTCCTTCAGTTTACTGCGCTTATAACGGGTTTACATTTGCAATGATTTGCTGGCGCCACTTTTAAGTTTGCATGTTTGTAAAGTTTACACTACTTGCACGTCTGTTTACACATGATTTGCATGGTATATAATTTGGTAAGTACTGCGCAGGTCATAAATGGCTGAATTGAATAAATAACTGTCAGACATAGCTTTCATTTGTATCTAACAATAAATGTAAAGTAAACAATGAATTAGGAGAGAAAAAAACATAATAGGTACTTAAAAATGACATTCAAATCTGAATAAATGCTTAAAAATGACATTTAATTATTTTTAAAATAATACTGGTGCCAAAACAAGTTTACATTTGCATGTTTTAATTTTAGTGACTCATTACTGGCGCCAGAAAAGTCAGAAGGTTGCTAACATTTTTCATCCGTGCATGCACTGATCTACCTTGCACGCCAGTAGACATAGAACACTAGAAGCCAACTGATATAAAAAAAGTGTAATTCGCGTGGAGTCATTTGTACACCAGTCACAGCTTAAGGCAGGTAGTCAGTCAGTGTCCGTCGCCGAACACACACTGCATTGTGTTAACAATGAACACCATTGTTACTTAAATTGGACAGCTTGGTCTGCCCCATAATACGTGTGTTGTGGTGGTATGTGTAAGTACGCACACAAAGGCAAACAACAAACTAACACAATTGCAAGCGGTGTGTACCTACACAACATGGTGGGAGAGATTTTACGTCACAAACTCATTACAAGTGGAACAGAGACATAGACCACCTAGTTTGTCCCCTTGCCAGTAGATGTTTATGGGTCATACACAATCAATGAAATAAGGAATAAGAAGTATGCCATCTAGTGACGTTGAATGGAACTTTAACGTAACTGCCCATAGGTATATGTATTTAGGTATTTTTGTACATCAAAATTCATGGAAAAATAACGTTCGTGATGACTTTTTTGTTACTAAAGTGAAAAAAATCACGAATTTTGACGTACAAAAGTACCTACATATTTATATCTATGAGCAGTTACGTTAAAGTTCCACTCAACGTCACTAGATGGCATACTTCTTATTCCTTATTTCATTGATTGTGTAGAGACCCTTACACGTTCATTTTGTTTTTACTGGCGCGTCAATTTGTGTTGGCGCCAGCAAATCATTGTAAATGTAAACCCCGTATTACTGAATTAAAACCAATTTGACAGCTTTTTGACATTTGCCTTAACAGTTACTTGTAATCAAGGGGCCAAATTAGTATGTGTATCAAACTGTTCCTCCTGACGTAGCACAGCACACATACAATCAAAACACATGATGTATGAACAGAATATGCGAGTATATTAGTATGATATGTGTGCTACGTACATCACCACACGTCATACTCCATGTGTGGCGGGTGGGGTATTGAGTGGTATACGCATGCGTACGTATATATGTTATATATGTATTACATTATTGCAAGTGGTTCATCAACAATACGAACAATATGATGTGTGTCTTGGGAGAGCAGTTCAACAACTAATGAACTTAAACGATATCTGACACACTCTGGACACACTGCTAGCTACAATTTTTTACACATACGCTGAGGACTTGCTTGTAATAAATATTATGGTAATTTTAGGTACGTCCACACGCTCAAGCTTTACCACCGACTTACTTGCGCAAACCAGGTTTGTGCAAGTAAACATGTACGTATTTTCCCGTTCATACGTACATGTTTACTTGCACAAACCTGGTTTGCGCAAGTAAGTCGGTGCTAAAGCTTGAGCCGTGTGGACGGACCTTTAGACATTTAAAAAAAAATTATAAATAGTAAACAGCAACTATCTACTTAACAAAACAGTAAAAAAAACTGTATAACTGATTAGACTGATCGACTTGTATTTTTATGTACATATTTGATACCTTTGATACATAAGTAATTTTTTGAATTTCAAACGCCAGACACCTATTCAGTAGCTTAAATATTATAAAAAAAATATCACTAGACTTTTAAATCATTAAAAAGTTTAAAATCACTATTTTTTTTAAAATTTATATACAATAATTTTCGTTAACATGATTAATAAATTTAAAAATTTAAATTTGAGAGTTAGAAGGAAAAAGCGGGAACTCTAAAGTCACTGCTAATTTTTACATTTTCCTACTGGAGTGGGAAGTGAACAACTAATTTACTTTTTGGCGTACAGGAACGACTTCCTACATTTTCCTGCTAATACATTCACTTTCCTACTGATACGGGAACAGACCTTATATATCTGTGCATATGAGACAACCAAGGGGTCAAACTAGATTGTCTATGTCTCTGTTCCACTTGTAATGAGTTTATGACGTAAATCTCCCCACTCTGTTTGTGTAGATACACACTGTTTGCAGTGTATTAGTTTGGTGTTTTTTAGTAGTGTGCGTATTTACGCACACTATTGCAACACACGTATTACCAGAGAGAGCTGTTCAACGTGTTTAACTAACAATGGTAACAATGTACATATAATGCACTGTGCGTTCGACGACGGACACGGACTAATGCCTTAAGCTGTGACACGTCTCCAAATGACCCCAAGCCAATTACACTTTTTTGATATTAGTTGGCTTCTAGTGTTCTATGGAGACAACTGACAATGAGAAAAATACCCACAGTCTCATTTATGCAGTAGGTATGTGTGTATACCGCGATATTTGAAAATAAATCTATTGTATAGAATTAACGATTGATCCAGGATTCACACTGAAATTGTTCAATACATTTTAGTATCGACATATAGCAGCGGCAACGTTTAAATATTATGACTTAAAGACAGCTGTTATATGCAAACAAAAAACCCTACAAGACATTCGATAACTATTTCAACATTAGGTTAGGGTATAGGACCGCATTAATTAATAGACAAGACTAAGGTCCGTTGTTTGAAGGAGTCAAATATGAAATTAGAAAAAAAAAAAGCAGTAAACTAAAAGGTGATATAATTTTTTTTTAAAAAATTCTACTTCTGATTAAGTAGCTCTCGGTGAAACTAGGTTGGGTGCATTCCCTTTTTGACGCTACAAAATACTTTAAATAGGGATTTAATTTAATTTTTTCTAGGGCGTATAGGTTGAAATAAAAATACAACAAATAAGAGTGATCCTCTTCAAAATTATCTTTATTTTTAAAATTAAACATTTCAATTTAAACAATTTATTTACTTATTTGCATTTATCAATTTTTATTTATACAGTTATATTTAAGGACTTTAGTAATTTTAGCAGACCGATCAACAGATTGACAAACAAAATTAGTAAAAACACTATGGACCATTACGGGCCTTACCTTACATGTACACAATTATATACACTTGTTACCGGATGTCATATAAAACTTGTAAAATATAAAATAAAATATAAATAAAAAAAAAAAGATCATAATAATTAATAACTGTTTGATCTAGCTTGCTGCTTGCAAAAATATCTTAGCTAGCAAGATAAATGACACAACACTAATATAATATAATTATAATCTAATTTTGCTAAAGTCACAAAATAATAATAATCTGTTGTTTTGTTACAAATGATTTGCATGTTGCATATAATTACATTGAAAAAACTAAACATGGTTGTTTGCTTTAAAAATACAAAATGAAACGTAACACTGTTATTTGTACTATTTATTTTTTTACACGTTCTTTTTTGACTCTGGCGGGGCGGAGGGGTCGACATGATCATTTTCAGACTGATTATTTGGCTGCTGCTCAGGGGTTTGCTGTTCAGTGGTTGGATTTACTCCGATTTCCACTTCTTGCATTGCACGACGAAACTGATCTACTAAGTCTGGATTTGTATTCTGCAATTGTTCCATTAATTGTTGGCCACTGTAATTGAATAAATAAATAAATAAATAAATTTATTATAAACAGTGCTATTACGAACGTAGCAAATAACTTACGCATTAACAAATGAACTTAAAGTACTTGCACCTTCTAATATATTCGACTGAATGACACCTTGCATCCTACGTAAAATTTGTATTATTTTTGATAGTACAATTTAATATTGATCCAAAATGAAAGTACTTACATATCACGTACTTCTGGATTTTCAAGAATTTGTGTTGCAATATTAACAACATTTCGATTGGCAAAAAATTGGTTAATATTTTCTAAACCGGAAAGATTGAATGGAATCTCATTCGATAAATTTACACCTGATTGTGATTCAGTACTCGCTGAAGATTGTTTAGGTCCTGTAAAATTTGAAATATGCAACGATATATTTATTAATTTAACGATTTCAACAATTGTAACAATTTCAACAAAATGTGCCATAAGAATGTATTTAAAAGAAATATGATTTAAACCTTGACGAAGTATATCTTCTGTTAACATTAAATTATTACGATAACTTCTGTTATCTGGTTCTAGTTCCAAAGCTCGTTGGTAAGCAATTTTAGCTTCTTCATAACGTCCTAAACTGGAATACGCAACTCTAAAATACAAATAAAAATTATCTCAATTAACATTATTTGGAATGATATAAAAGCATTTTCAAACATACCCTAATCTGCCATAAGCTTTACTATAGTTTGGATCTAATGCAATTGCTCGTTTCGAATCTTCAACGGCCAGCTGATGCTGTTCTAATTTACTATAAGCAGCGGCTCGATTACAGAAGTATACGGCATTTTTGTCATATAATTCAATAGCTCTAAAATATTTTATATTCATTTTAAAAATATAACCATGTCTAATATTCTTCTAAGATACGTTTCATTCGGTATCTAGTTTATATAATAATAATAATAATTAAAATAATTAGAAATCGCAGAGCAATTCTGTGATGTGTGACGATATTCCTGTTATTCGATTATTCCTAGAGACTCAAAATTCCTTTGAAATGTAAAAGCATTACTAGGGCCTTGATGTTATTTCTTTGCATCTCAAAGTAAAGTAGAAAGTAATCTCGTCAGAAAAGCTCCGATAATATTGCTCAGAAAATTTCGATCCTTTGAGCATTATCGCTCGATTGTTAAAACACCGTTTTCTTTGAAATGACAAAGATATTAAGCGTCTATGATAAAAAACGTTTGCAACCAGCTTACTGCAGTTTAGCACTTGGCGACATCTATTAGTGACGTTTTGAAGCAACATCTTACTGATAATATAGTTTATTGAATCGTTAAAGAACACAAGCAATTATGACAAAAAGCTCAATCGGTACATTATTTTGAACACTCATGCATTTGATATGTAATTATTAGCACGATACAGCGTTGTATCGCAGTTACTCAGGTTTAACTTGACGCTGTACAGCGCTCGTGCCCATCAACATGTTGAAAAATAGTTTTATAAAGCCAAGGAGAGAGAGTAATACGAATAGCATGAAAAGTTTTATAGCATTCGTAATACACCTTTTTCACTTGGCTTTATAAAACTATTTATTAATAAAGAAAAAAAAAACTATATTATCAGTGTTTACTTTTTTTAAATTTTATTTTAGGACGCTAGACTTTAAATGTCATTTGCGTCCCCTATAAGTTTAACTATTACAATTAAGTTTTTCAACATGCTTTTAGATCTTACTAGATTATCAGTAAGTTATTGCTTTAAAAAGTCACCAATAAATATGAAATGCTTGCAAGCGCTTGGTATCATGAACGTAGCCATTGATTGTGAATTATTTTTACAATGTAGGTTATAATAATTATAATGAAATAATGTTAAAAAACTAAACTGCTATAATCTTATGTATATGAAAATATGCTATTACTTTGTGTATTCTTCTAACGCTTCTTGGTATTTTTCTAATTGCATTAAGGCATTTCCACGATTTTTGTGCTCGTCGGCCAACTTGTTTGTTTCCTACAAATAAAAACTTATAAAGACTTTGTAATTATTCATTTCGTTATTTAATTTAAACTAACAAAAGGTCATTAATTGTAAGTAATTAGTTAAATTAACTCTAGAGATGTTCGAGTACACTTAAAAATATTTTCTTTATGAGACAAAGACATGTAAATTTCAATGTAATTATAGATATGATACGGCATACCGGCACTGACTGATTGCTAGATGAATGGCGTAAATTTCGAAAAATATCTTCTAAATTATAAACGGGCTCTTTTTCATTTGTGTCATCTGCTGTAGGTTGTCTCTCGTGTAGGCCAAACGCAGATTCTATGCACTGAACAGCAACTTCTAAACTTTCAGCACAGTCATCATCCAAACTTCCACTGGTTAATTCTTTGCGTAGAAATTTAACGATACTATTTACTATTAATAATTTGTTATCTGCCATTTTATCGACTACTGCAAAATTATTGAAATTATTATTAAATATGAATTGAGAAATCAGAACGAACGTAAATATTGAACCTAGCTAGTAGCTACCGATCCTACTCATTATTATAAAAAAATCTTAATTTCACGTAACAGGTTAGATTAATTAAAATGTTTTCAATTTTTCTGTACCATTCCAGTCATTTGATTGACAGATTTGTAAATTACATACTTGCCTTAAAAACATTAAAAATTTCCAATTTCACTACAAAAGTTGCTACGAGAAAACGTGACGAACAAATGACATTTAATTTTTAATAAATTCAATGTACAGAACGTACAGTACGTACATGAGACGTACATTACATTACATATGCTTTTCTTATGGGTGTATTCATATTAAGCCGGTTCTACACGATGCTACGAACACCTTCCAACATTGGACGTTTGATGGTTCGTGACATCGTGTGGCCGTTGTCCGAACCTACGAGCGTCCAATGTCGAGCGTCGAACGTCCACATTTGGCCATGTTCCGCTCGATGTCGGTATTTTTGCACCGAGTCAAAGGGATACTACCAACGTTTGAAGGACTATGTTCGTTGATTCGACTCAACGGCTACACGACTCGTTCATATGAAGAGAGATAACATCAGTGTATAACATTAGAGATAACATCAGACAGTAGCATGCTCGTGCACTGAATAAACGTTTGTACATAGAACACTAGAAGCCAACTAATATAAAAAAGTGTAATTCGCTTGGAGTCATTTGTATGCCAGTCACAGCTTAAGGCAGGTAGTCAGTCAGTGTTTGTCGCCGAACACACACTGCATTGTGTTAACAATGTTACCATTGTTACTTAAATTGGACAGCTTGGTCTGTTCCATAATACGTGTGTTGTGGTGGTATGTGTGAATACGCACACAAAGGCAAACAACAAACTAACACAATTGCAAGCGGTGTGTACCTACAATCCATGGTGGGGGAGATTTTACGTCACAAACTCATTACAAGTGGAACAGAGACATAGACCACCTAGTTTGTCCCCTTGCGTTTGTACCAAACGTACCAAACTATTTTCATCATATGTATTGGATCATTTGGATCAAGCATTCGATTCACCGTGTAGCAGGAGCATTCGCAACACCAACTGTCGAACTTACTTGCATTAAACGTTCGATCGAACGTTGGAGGGAACGTTCGTAGCATCGTGTAGAACTGGCTTTATAGCAATACACATAGCGTAACGTAAACGCATAGACACGTACAGTGACAGACAGTGTCCGCCATCGCACAGTATTCTCAAGGAGAATATTTTGTCTGTGCTGGAACGTGTCTGTTGACTTTGCGTGGCTAATATGAATGCATATTTCGAAACGTACAAACAAAATTCCTAGAATTTATTTATAAATATTCATTGTATTCGTTTTATGAAGTACAAACAACGAAAAATTAATCGAATTTGTTAAGAAATAAACATTTTCTGTTAATTATATAAGATCTAAATAACAATCATTTAATCGAATTTATTAGGTTATGTATATTTTTCCACAATCACACTGATAAGTAATTTGGCGATAATCAAAAAAAGTATGCAGCAAGAAAGGAAATTTTTTCTCTTTCAATAATAACGCAGTTCGGGAAAATCTTCAGTATAAAAGTCACATAACGTCAGATTTGTTGCAATTTAATTTTTGTAATTCACTGATACATACTATACGTGCTATTCGTATAGTATGTATCCCACTGTCTGTGTCTGTCTGCTAATTGTCTGTGTTTATGAATATTTTTGAAAATGTCGTGTCTGCCACGATACGTGTCTGTAGATATGAATGAACCTTTACATATACATACGTACACCATGTCAGACCATGTATGTATACGATATAGATAGAGTAGAGCAGAGTATACTCCTTGGGGTAGAGATGTAAAATGACCGGTAATTTTGAAAATTACATTACCACTGCTAATATTACCATCATTTTCGGTAACAATAGGTCCATTCCATTTACAAATACTGAATTGTATTGAATCGTTCAAATAATATTGGCATTGATTTTAGTGCGCAAGTACAGTTCAAGATTTCAAATAAAATTTAGAATAACGAATTATAAGGACTTCCACACAATAATGTGAAATAATGAATAAGAAATAAGGGGTGTCACCATCTAGTGATCTTATAAAAAACATTGTGTAGTTTCCTAACTTAACCACACACCATAGTGATTTTTCAATCAACTATTTCAAAAATCACTATCGTGTGTAGTTAAAGTGAATCGATCACTTGAAATTTTCCAAGTTTAGAATTTGAAATTTTAGTATATTATAGAGAAAGATATGATGCATTCACTGACACTATTTTGAATAATTTCTGACGTGTAGTTTAGAAGAAATAAATTTTCAAAGTTAGAATTTTTAACGTACGAGTAAATGCCAAAGAATGATTAGAGGTGAATCAGTGGTATGTATTTAAGTAAGTTGTGTCATTAAAAACCAACTTTAAGATTTCAAAAACTGAAAATTATTTTCTTTTATGTTTTTGAATCATTAAAAAACTATTTTGTTTAATATTGCACGTTTAGTTATTGTAATAAATAGAAAAAAAACTATAAAAATGTCATTTTATACTAATACACCCATAATATATTTGTGTACGTGTTAGCCATTATGTGTGCGTACACGTCACTACCAGAATCAAATTGATTACTTTTAAAATTATTAAAATTAGAAGATTGAACAATAATCAAATATTAATACTGTTACATGTATTATAAAATTTAACTTATTTTTCTGCACATAAATTATATTTATTTATAGAGAAAAAAAACAGACTTAGTAATTCATTTGTCACAAATTTGTCAGTACTGATCGATTCACCTTAAGTCTACTTTTCTACTAGCAATCGACGTCAAACCTAAGAAATATTAATAGAAATTTTTTTTAATGTTATCTGAAACGGTAATGGTTTTATGAAATCGAAGTCACTAACATAATTATTTTTAAGCCATTTTGTACATTTTATGTATTTCGTTCGTTAAATCCAGTAAGGGGATCCGTAAGTCGAAAAATTCACCAGGGCTGGGAACTATTTAAAATGATTTCATTTTAAATATGTATTTAAAATACAAAATGGCATTTTGCATTTTCTATTTTAAATTAGTTCGGTCAAATCATTTCCCATTTTGTAATTGAGATGGAAATTTGAATCCATTTTACATTTAAAATGAAAATGCATGTATACTCAAAATTATGTGTATACACTATACAGTATTAATATTATCGAATTTGAATTGAACGACTTGAAGTTTAACAAATTGTAAGTTAAATGTAAGTTGATTTAATTGATTCAAATTTTTTATAACTCGAGTTGCAATGTCACTTGAGTTAAATTTGTTACTAGAGTTGCAGTTTCCTTAAGTCAAACTTCTCTGACTTAAGTTGTGTACTACTATCTTTAAAACACGTCGATAAGTAATGTTTTTGTATTTCCAGTAGATAATTTTCTTAATTTTATTTAGAAGTTGCAGTCGTAGGCCGAATTAAATTTTACAATATTTTTAAGTAACAATATTTGAAGAGTTAAGTTTCGTTTTCGTATCGTGCAAACTTTACAAAATTTTCTCAAAAGACTGCCTTTATGTATTTAATTTCAGTATGTTTGATATTTTCTTAACTTTTTTTTTTTTTTTTAATTAATATAAATAATGATAAAAAATTTATAGAATAAATTTAAAGTAAAAAAAAAGCATTTTGCATTTTATAATCATTTTTAAAAATAACTATTTTCCATTCTGAATTTTAAATATGTTCAGCAAAACCATTTTCCATTTTGTATTTTAAATGCATTTTTGGAAACCATTTTGCATTTTCTATTTTAAATGGTTTCTTTGAACCGTTTTTCCCAGCCCTGAAATTCACGCACTTTCGCATACATAATCGTGGGTATTTGAATTAATCCTTTAAATGATTAAGACGAGTTAACTCGTCCTGCAATAAGGCAGCTCAAAATGCTATGATATGTAAATATTCACTGGTACAGGTGCCGCTATCTGTTATAGATTTTCCGAAATACGGTATAATAATGAATAATGTTAAATTTTATCAACATACTTTAGTATAATTTATATTTTGTAAATTCCTAGGGTTCACTATTTGATGTTGGGATCTTCGATTTTTTTTCTTTTCCTTTTTTTGTAACCTTATCTATTGTACTTATCACTGGCAGTAAAAAGTCCGGCATTTTGAGACAAAAAAATTTTTCCATATGGTTTGTTTAAAAGAGTTAATTCGAAACAGTGTAAGACAGATTTTGTTATACCGATGTCGTTACCAATATATAAATTAAAAATGATAAATTTTTGCCGTGTTAGGGTTTATTTCATTTATTTATTTATTTATTTTGCTTATATCACATACATAAATTTAATATTACATATTTTGCATATTCTCGTACAGTGGTATGTATAGTGAAATAATTATTAGCATTTTTTATAATATTGACATTAACGAGATGAAATTATTTTATACTTAAAACATTTAATAAATACAAAATTTTATTTCTATTTTAATTAAAATACATTCTTAATAAAGTTGTAAAAAATTTGATACGTATTGATGTTAATCGCCCAAAATAAAATTTTTTGTTTAGTAAAATAATAGAGAGCTTTATTTTGATGTATTTAACAAAATTAAAAAAAAAAAATTAAAAAAATAGAATAAAATAATTATATAATAACTTTGTAACTTAAAAATAAAAGAAAAAATATAACTAAAATTTTCATACCTTTACATAATTATATGAATCCAGCTGATTTATTAGTTGTAACTTAAGCACTCACGTGTGCTCAGCCGGCTCAAACATTCTAATAATCATTATATTCGAACAATAGGTATAGTTTTTAGTTATTAAACGAACTGTAACAATGGAATGTATTTAAATTAAGTGTGATAATTTTATTAATTAACGTGTAGTCTCTGATCATTTGGTAAAGACTGAGGCACATAATTGTTTATGAAAGTTAACAAAATTTTGTTTGTACAAATGTAGAGTGTTTTCCGTTTCTGTTTTATCGATTGTTTAAGTGTTACTAAAATGTTAAAATAAGTGAACAAACTCTATACAATTTTATTTCAACATGTTTATTTTATTCACGTTTTATTTACATGTTTTTCGGTTTCATTTTAAATCTATTAATATGTATACCAGCAATCAATCAAACTACTTTCTTATTTATTCAATTTACTAGTTTTATCAGTGTAAAGAAAAGGAAATAAAACAAACAGTAAAGAACATTTCGAAAGTTTTTTTTTAAAAAAAAAAAAAAAAAAGATTTTTGACAGTTTAATTCTTGATTTAATTGAGATTCATAATCATTTATCTTATATTACATCAAAGATATCATATGCCACTTGGATAATTTGAATAAAAATTAAATGTTTCCTATTACTGAATAATTATGCTTAAAATTTTTGCATATTAACGGGTTCGAAAATGAATACTGTGTGTTATAAAGGAAATACAACTACATCATACATCATATACTAATGATCTCAGATCGATTACTTTGGCTGACTACAGGAATAAATAATAAAATCATTTTAGTAACAAAGATTTTTTTTAATTTTTATTATTGTTGTTTTAATGTTTTACTTGAATAGAATTAGAACTGATCAACAAGTAAATCACATATTTGCATCGATACACTTTCTTTACTGGAACGTACGGTCAATCGATACATCTACAAAATTACATAGAGAACATTTTAACATTATTATTGTTAATGTACATATAGCACTATATAAATACCTGTGCCTGTTTATTTGGTTCTAAACGCAGAAGACACCCAACCTGTTGATTGCGCATATGTATTATACCAGCGCATACAAAGTTATCAGGATTTGGATCAATATTATCCAGTAACTGCATTCCGAAACCTAACATTTTAGTACGAGTTACTGTTAAATCCATTGGCATGGTGGCTTTGAAAATTTTTTGAGAACGTTGAGGTGTACTAAAATATATTGCATTGAAGTTTTAATAAATTTTTTAATTAAATAAAAAAAAAAAAATTAAATATTACCCGCTCAGATTTTTCCATCGTGCAAAGAATGATTCAGCATTCATCTCAGTAGGTTCAAAGAACTTGTTTATAGTTAAAGGAAGTTTTAGTGTGATTTTCTGAGGAAAATTGTTATACGTGAAGTTAATAATTAAACTAGGAGCATCTAAAAAAAGAGAAAAATAGAGTTAAATTTCCATTTTCTTTTTTTGTAGATTTTTAATCATTTTATTACCCGTGTAATCATCAATACACTCAGCGTTAAACATTTGTTGTATCTGAGCACCAGCTTCTAGAATAGGTTCGACAGGTTTCATTTGTACAAATAATTTTGCAGCTTGCTCTTCCGGCCACAAAATTTGGGTAGAGAAATTTGTTAATGGTACAGATGTTTTATTTCCATAAAATAATCCTAATCGTCCTAAATTTTGTCGGAATTCAGATTTAACACCAATTTGAATCAATTCGTTTTCAAATAGAACGCCATTATTTTTACACACAAACCTAAAAACACAATTTTTATTATTAAATATATATTTTTTTTTTTTAAATTCGGCGAACTGTTACTTACTTTTTAGGATTGTACTGAACTGCTGATGCTGAATTATTGAAATTCGGTTGTTTGTTATTATAAATGTCCCCAAGAACATCTAACAGTTCTCCCGTATTGCCAGCACCAGGTTGCGAAGTTGGCGGAGTACTTAGACCAAGTAAATCGGTTGAAGATGCATTTCTTAAAACAAATTGTTTTTGTTTTATTTCATCATTTATTAATCAAAGTTAAATGGTAATGGGTAGATAAATTACCGAGCTGTTGAATCATTATTATGATTTGTAGTGGGGGCTGGACTTTTTGATTCACGAATATCAGTCTCTGGTATGCGGCCAGGTTTCTTCTTTTTTAAAACAGCAAGTATTGATGACTCTCGTTCAGGAAATGCTGGCATTTCTTCCAACACCGTTGCTAACACATCACTGCTAGCAATTATACTTAACTGAAGATATTCAGAAGCCCGCTGTTGTAATTCAACATCAGCTGAACGCAGATTGCTATGTTGTCGAAATACTTCTTGTATTTGAGTTCGAATTTCGGGAAATAAATTCACAAATTTAATGTAAGTTGATAGAAGAAGTGCACGTGTCATTGGAGAACACAAATGATACTGCGAGAAAAAAAAATAAATAAATAAATAAAAAGTAATACGACAGTGAGATGAGTGCAAGATGTCTGATTGTGAGCAAACATTTAATACGAAAACCTTTGTCCTTCTTTTTTATTTATCCATACGACTGACCATTAAAATGAGCATACGATTAAACAATGAAACTTTGTTAAAGTTGACGAATAATAAATAATAAACTAATAAGAAAAAAGGACAAATGGAACCGATTTGCCTATAATAATATGTAGTATGTAGGTACTTTGGAATGAAGAAGCTGGAACTGTACAGCTGGAGAAGAGCGTTGATCACCCGCAATCAAATTACCAAATTCACCTAATATATAGCCACCAACTTTAACCATATTTTCATGGCAAGCTGGCGCCTGTAATGCTTCAAAGACGGTTTTTGCTGCGTAACCTTGGACGTCATCACGATTAATAACAATCTGAATGACTCTGTACCACACCTCTTCTGATACATAATCACCAGCAATGCGAATCAAATTCAATATAACATCCACATACCATGTGTAATCAGTGGCATATTTTTCGGCAAGAATGGCAACTTTCAATACCATCTCTTCACGAATTGAATAATCGGCCGTCTCTAAATAATTTAACATTTCTTGAACAATTTCCTCGGCATTGCTTTTATCGCACATAGCATATAAAAGATCCACCGCTTGCTGTCTAACTGAAACGTCTTTCTCCATTTTCATTGACAAAATCACCACTTCTTGGTGTTTTTTTACAGCTTCGTGTGAAAACTCTGACGTGGCGAGATGGCACATCGATTCTAATGCTAAATATCGTAAATTTGTTTCGCGATTTGACAAAAACTGACCTAACTGATTGCACGCACGAACTAACAAATTTGCTTCGCTGTCGTTATGTATTATTAAACTAATTGCTTCAAACAGTACAGCATTTTTGGCATTTGAATGTTGAACTTTTTTCGATTTTGGTGGTTCTTGTGCTTTATTTAAAATAGTTTCCAAACATTCATTTAGACGACCACGAACACCAGGATCTTCTGCTGAAAATGATTATTTATTCATATATTATTATATTATATTAAGCGAAATCAACATTAATTGGAATCATGCATTTTTTTTTATTTATGTTTACAAATAATGATGTGTTGAAAATATCACGAACTTTGTTTATTAAATTGCTCACCAGGTGGAGTGTAATTCTGCAGTAAACGTAATAATTTTACGGACAGCCACGGTGCAGGAACAAAATAGTACGTGTAGTCTTGAAGATCAGTGTAACTTGCTGTCACAATCTACGTAAATAAAAATGAACGAAAATGAACAAACACTACATTGAAAAATTGTATAAAACTTACTTCTATTGTATAAAATTCAATTCTATTCTATTCTATTCAATTTATATACGTACTCTGCTTAATCGAGAAACTGCTAACGACACACACCCCTTGTATTCGTCTGGATTACGCTTGACAAGGGCGTCTATCAGACTGGTGGCTGCCGTCACGACGCCCATATGTTGATCGTTCAATAAGTGTATGATACGTGATGTCCACTCCCCGCCTGGTATTATATCTTGACAAGTGCGAAACAGACGTAATAAACATAGTGCAGCACTCTGTTTTACCACATCCATTGTATCGCTTTATTTCATTAATAGAAAAAATAATTATTATAGTTACAAGTTATTATTTTAATTATTAATTTAACTGTGCAAATGGTTAATGGTTATATGTATACATATAACCATTATAATATATACCCGGACACAAGCAGTTTTGGAATATCATTTCCGAATGCTTCGGCCATCTCTTTACTTCCAATATTGGCAATGCACTGTAACGCCAAATTAACATGGATTGGATTTCTGGATGCCAAATCATTTTTAATACTTTGTATAATAAGTTTGATTAATTCACTGTTAGTATTAACGAGCACAGAAATGAACAAATATCCCTTAAAAAAGAAAAAAACAAAAACAATATAAGTATATGTAGGTATAATACGATTAAAATCACACTTAATAATAAGTAAATTAGTTTTTGCTTTTACAATTTGTTTCTCTGAATATTTATTGGATGATAATAAATTAACAGCTTCCATGTGGCCGAAGTCAATATCATGGCCCAATAAAAATATGAATAGTAATTTGCACACATATTTCTTCTTTTGATAGCCATCAAGAGTTTTGTCGCCTTTAAATTTGCTACGAATGTTTGCTAATTCTTTGTTGATCCGTTTGATTTCCGCTTCTTTGCTCTTGCCTGCAAAAAAATCCGTATAAATATTTTCATGTAAAAAATCCAACGCATACGTACAGTTTCTAATGTCTGATATAAATACAGCGAGACCTCGCATTCCATCTCCTCGTACGGCTGGCATTGTTCCGTAGCCGTAAATTATTCCCCGATACTATAAAAATGTGAAAAATTTATTCAAAACATTTATGTAGTTGTCTAGTTTAAAAAACTGTTCAATTCATGATATGGGTCACTAAAACCCTTATCTGACACCGTAACTCAGTGTCAGTAAGTCACGTCCGATAAAATAGTTGCATTTATTAACAAAATATCTATTATATAAATATTTTAATATGTCATATAAACATATAAGTATATATATATATATTTAAAATTTATTCATATTTTTATCAAAATGTGTACCAATTTTTTAGTTATTTATTAGTTTAATCGCCCGGTAGTGTGCGTAAAAAAAGAAAAATAGATAACTAGATATACAAATATATAACATGAAATTTTCAGATTACTTACAATTAAAATTTATATGAGAATACTAAGTAAAAATTTCGTTAAATTATTTCGTTTAATGTTAGTAAAATTTAAAATTTTTTTGGAACATTTTCTAAATATTGTATGACTTTTGGTACGTCTGACGTCTGACAAGGGGAGTAACAGTCTAATACGCATGTCACAAAAACGGCGGCTAGATGCGCTACAAGCGTTACCAACATGCGCTAGGCGCTACATGGACAGTGAACACTTACAAGATGGGTACGATGACCACTTTTATTATGTGAAGTAAAATTAACACGTTAACGGTCACGAAGAATTATGACGAAATGACAAATTGATACATACTTGTAACAACTAATACACCAATATGGACATAAACAACCGTCTACTGTCTAATGTATTATAATAAATTATAGATTAGATCGTACCGCTCCGGTACCGTTGATAACTAGGTAAACAGAGAGCGAGCTGCGTTTAATACCTTGTCGTCGTACAGCGTGATATTTAAATCAGGTTCACTTGACGTCTTACACCGTCAGTGACCGTGAACCGGGTAACACGTTAATGATCATGGACGGTGTACACCAGAGAACAGAGAACGAACATTACTATCTCTATACTAGGGAAACGAGCGTAACCACAAAGGATAGAAAATAAACCCCCACTATGTTATATATGTGCACGCGGAGTTTTGTGTGTGTTAGTCCGTTGGATGTTGTGTGTATGGGTGTCTTGCATACATATATACATAATATGTACGTGGTGGTGGTACGTATGATGTACGTATACCACGTACATATATCGTGTTAATACGAGAGGTAACAATATGACAACAATTGAAACATACCCATTGAGTGCTGGCGAATAAATGAGGACTAAGTAGCCTAAGATGCACATAAATGCCCATAAGTGATTGCCGAAAAGAGATAGATGTATTCGTTCTATTTGTTCTGTGCTGTACACTGTACAGTGTCAAGTGAAACTGCGTGATGACTGATGACTAAAGCCGTCGGTGATTCTCAAATGGAAACACTCACTTCCCCAGTCCCGACGTGTTTCCATTTGAGAATAAGTACTGTAGTTACATTCTGTTTTATCCGTTTTATGTTACTATATTCGCTATGTTCACATCAGTATTCGAGCATTATTAACGCCGCGCGTGGTAAAAAAAGAAAGCTTTATATTTACCATTTTCATGACCAATTTTGTCAATTCCTCTCATATAAGTAAGATCTCCATCTTATAATACTCATTGATAGAACGTGGGTTTGCAGAGTTGTAATAGCGAGACTAGAGACATCTAGAGACATATTTACTAATATGTGAATGCTAATGTATGATGTAGTATCACACTGTGTCACATAGTAAGTCTCGTTTGTGTTTTCTAAATGGAAAACTAAGGCACCAAACTACTATATAATAGTATGCATCCCGGATGTAGCCAATACGTTACGTCACTCAAATTTCCACCACCCTACTATTATGATGCATACAACATATTTATTACGGAAAACTATCAGGGTAGGATTAAGGAAATTTCAAAAATAATTTACCATATGAAACTAAAATAAATTTATTAAAAATAAAGTAAATAAAAAGAAAACACGTTTTTATAAGTAACTGTCTTTATTTTAAAAAAAATTATAAAATATGATACATAACATAGACATACGATTCCATTATTTTTTAAAACTTTTTAACACTATACAGTCCGCACACTTTCACAGTAAACTTCCTCAAGAGTCGACAATATTTATGACGAATTTAAAAAAAAAAAATAAAAATAAATAAATAAAAAATAGAAAATGATAATATGTATAAAATTATGTATATTTTGGAATCCAGTCTGCAGATTTATTGATTGCATCTTGCTTTCTATATCTTGAGGAAATCTGCAAAATTTTAAATTAATGAAAATAATATCAAACCAATATTAGAAATATAATAATTTCAAGAAAAAATTTAAAAGTACGGCAAAATCAAATAAAAATAATTGTGTTTATCCTAGTTTTCAATTTTTAGAAAATCTAAAAAATTATATTTTTATATAAAAATTTAATAACAATAATTATTAGTGAAAAATATTTTAAATATAATTATTTTAAGAGAAACATAACATAAATGTAACAAAATAACTTAAAAATGTATTAATTTTAATAAAAAAAAAAAAATGTAATACTTAAATAAAAAAATAAGAAAACCTATCATACGAAAGCCAACCCTGGTTTTCGGATATAAAGTTGTGTGTGACGCAACCAATTTGTAGTTGTGTGTGTGTATAAATGAGTGTACACAAGTATACATACATACTACGTAATCATGGCGGACAAACAAGAGATAAATAAAATATATTTAATTACCTAAAGAAAGATATTCCTTTATTTCGAGTATTTTCTTGTGTAGTGGCGTTTTTACAATTAGGTACAACACACTTCATATTTTTTTATTGTAATTTAAAAAATTTCTTCAAAAAACAATGGACAAACGATTGATGTTATCACTAACAACACCTATAAGCGACTGAACCACCTAAGCTGTGACAGGCCTACAAAGAGCTCCAAGGAAGCTACACTTTTCTGATATTAGTTGGTTTCTAGTAGTTCATTGGAAAACCCTTATCCAATATTCGAATAATCTGATGTAATTTCTGTAGTAACTACCTAATATGTACATAGATGGCACAGTTAGACAGTTTTGTTTAGAGTCCCTATAATAAATAGAGTCGTGACATGTGTGCTGAATGCTGATTGGTTCCGGCATTTTGTATCCAAAGTTTTCGTAAAATACATTGGAAATAAATAAAATCTTAACAAAAACCATTCAGTTTAACTTAGAAAGAATAATTAAATTAAAAATTTTTAATTGTTCATTAATTCATAACTTATTAACAATTATTATGTACTCAAAAATATTTACTCAAACATGTGATAATTAATTTCAAAGCTTCCCGCTCTGTTTTGGATACAAAATGGATGACATGTCACGACTCTATTTATTATAGGGACTCTAGTTTTGTTTAGAGTCCCTATAATAAATAGAGTCGTGACATGTCATCCATTTTCTATCCAAAACAGAGCGGGAAGCTTCAAAATTAATTATCACATGTTTGAGTAAATATTTTGAGTACATAATTATTGTTAAGTTATAAATTAATGAACAATTAAAAATTTTTAATTTAATTATTCTTTCTAAGTTAAACTAAATCGTTTTTGTTAACATTTAATTTATTTCTAATGTATTTTACGAAAACTTTGGATAGAAGATGCCGGAACCAATCAGCGTTCAGCACACATGTCACCACTCTGTTTATTATAGGCACAATGGAGTATTATAAGATGGAGATCTAACTCATATGAGCGGAATTGACAAAATTGGTCAGGAAAATTGTAAATATAAGGGCTTTATTTTTTTACCACTCGTGGCGTTAATAATCTCAAAATACTGATGTGAATATAGCGAATATAGTAACATAAAACGGATAAAACAGAATGTACATAACTACAGTACTTATTCTCAAATGGAAACACGCCGGGACTGGGGAAGTGAGTGTTTCCATTTGAGAATCACCAATGTCGGTTGATGATATTTAATAATAAGGAAATACATAGAAATTACATATGTATGAAATAAACTCATAGTTTAAATTACTTTATACGGCGAATATCCAATGGTACTGACTCCGATTTTACATAGTGACGTCAGCGAATTATATAATATACAATATGAATGATGCGACGCAAAATAAAAATTGTTAAGTTTATTTTAAAAACGATCGAAAAACCCACTTTATAACTGAGTTGAAAATTGAAAAAGATTCCAGAAGATTCTATTCAAAAGCTAACAAAGATATTATGTTACAACTCTAAGAAAAAAGTAAACGTAATAAAATTTTACAAGTTGGATTTACACTATAGCAAAAAATGAAATAAATTACTTTCAGTACGAAACTGCCCTCTTGCAGCAACATTTATAAAAATATTACTTTTCAATTCAAAATATAATATGGCAATACAAAATATGATTTAGAAATGTTAAATTATAATCTAAATCAATAGTTTTAAAAATTATATACATTCATTTAACTTTTTGAATTATGAAGTTTTTTTTAGCTCTGTAAATCCGACTTAGTTTGTCACATTTTTGTGTGAGAGAGATAAGTAAATTAAACTGTCACTGTACAAGCTGCTTTTTTATCCTTGTCATCTTTTTTAACCAATCATATTTCTTTCAAAATTTTATTACCTTTACTTTTTTCTTAGAGTTGTAATATAATAATATAGAAGCTCGCGTTTCCATTTGAGAGTGTTCCATTTGAGAATAAGTACTGTACCGCTTTCGTATCGTACGAACACGAGTACCATTTTTGATTTGAACATTTTTTTGAATACACTGAGTTTCGACTCCTTGTCTAATCTTCATAATAGGCACTCTAGTTTGGTTTAGAGTGCCTATAATAAATAGAGTGGTGACATGTGTGCTGAACGCTGATTGGTTCCGGCATTTTCTATCCAAAGTTTTCGTAAAATACATTGGAAATAAATTAAATGTAAACAAAAACGATTTAGTTTAACTTAGAAAGAATAATTAAATTAAAAATTTTTAATTGTTCATTAATTCATAACATATTAACAATAATTATGTACTCAAAAATAGTTACTCAAACATGTGATAGTTAATTTTGAAGCTTCCCGCTCTGTTTTGGATAGAAAATGGATGACATGTCACGATTCTATTTATTATAGGGACTCTAGTTTGGTTTAGAGTCCCTATAATAAATAGAGTCGTGACATGTGTGCTGAACACTGATTGGTTCCGGCATTTTCTGTCCACAGTTTGCATAAAATACATTAAAAATAAATTAAATATTAACAAAAATCATTTAGATTAACCTGGAAAGAATAATTAAATCAAAAATGTTTAATTGTTCATTAATTCATAACTTATTAACAATAATTATGTACTCAAAAATATTTACTCAGACATGTGATAATTAATTTTGAACCTTCCCGCTCGGTTTTGGACAGAAAATGGATGACATGTCACGATTCTATTTATTATAGAGACTCTAGTTTGGTTTAGAGTGTCTATAATAAGAGTATGGACACCGGCCATTTATAGGGACAATAATGAAATAAATATTTGTTTCGTATGGAAAATATAATTGTTAATTGACACGCACACGCACTGTTATTTAACTGACAGGAGAACATTTGTGCTACCATTACTAGATTTGATGTGTGTCACTATTTTGAAAAAGTGACCAATTCTTTTCCCTATAAATGGCCGACATACGGCCGGTGTCTAGACTCTTATTATAGGGATCTTAGTTTGGTTTAGAGTCCTTATAATTACGTCGGGGCAAGAGTTTTGATAATCCGCCATTTTCCATCAAAGGTTCGCCAAAAATAAATTGGAAATAAATTAAATATTTAAAAAAAAATTTAATTCAACCTCATAACTTATTAACAATAATTCTGTACTCAAACATGTGATAATTAATTTTGACATTTATCTGATCAAAAATGGCTGTCTTGTTCGGATTTTATCTAGTCTACGGACTTTGGTTTAGAGTTGCTATACTAAATAGAGTCGGGACATGATAACCATTTTCAGCTAAAAGAGAGCAAGAATGTATTATTTGATATAAAATGATTTCCAAATAATTATGTCATATAATACATAGTTTTTTTTTTTTTTTTTTTTTTTTAATTTCACACTTGAATCCCGGAATCCTGTTTTTTGTAGTCTCAAGCAACACGGTTTCAAAGAACATGGAACCAATTAATCGTGTTCTTCGGGGGTTACCTATATTTGAATTATTTCCAATTTATCTTACGTGAACTTTTGACTGAAAATGGTGGAACCAATCCGCTATCAAGACTTGCGTCCCGATTCTATTTATAGTATAGGAATTCTAGTTTTGTTAAAAAAGTTTATAAGAAGGGTCCAAAGATAACTAAATTAATCGTTCACTAAATTGGAAAGGTTAAATATAAAACAAAAATAAAAATAAAAAGATGACAAGTACGTGTTGACCACGCATTAAGTCAGGATTTCGTAATCAGTAGATAGAATATTTCACAATTCTCGGGGAAAAATATTTCTTACTTTTATTTATTTAATATTAAAATTAGCCTTTAATTTACTTATAAAATGATTATATGAAGCTTTTACTGTCTATATGGATTACTAGACTACCTAATGCGATAACAGACATGACGCATTCATAAGAATTTCGTTGTTGTATACTACGAAATTCTAAAAAGACACGGAGCTGGTGTACTATTATTTTAGCGGTATTTAGCTGGCAATAGGGCTGCCAGATTGGGCGGTTTTCCGCAAATTGGACGGTTTAGAAATAAAATTTGCGGTGGAGCAGAATTGAAAATCAAATAAAATTTCAGTGTTGATACGATTATATTGTGAAAACATTATGATTAACAAATTCTCGCCAACAATATTTTTCGGGAAATAGATAGGTAATTTTTCTAGCATTTTTTTTTTTTTTTCATAACATAATTATTAACAACTTCGCGGTTTTTGCGGTACATTTTGAATATAAGCGGTTTTGGGCGATTTCTGCAGCCTCTGCCGGCGGGTCTGTTATAAATAATCTGGCAGCCGTAGCTGGCAACCTGATTCTTGTCGTTTTCTTGTCATGAATTCAACAGCAACAGGGAGAGATATTCTTCGTCCATGCTATTTCATTTTTCTATGAGTCTATTGTGTTATTCTTTTTAAATTTTCAAATTCAAAAATGAAAGTTTGAAAAATGAAAATTTGTTTTTGAAAATTACTTTGCAGTCTATTGATAAAGACAGAATTTGCATTTTATTGAATTTAAATAGAAACAGCTAAAAAAATTTTAGTCTCAGATGTGGAGGAATGAAGAAGATTTTATTTAACGATGTATATAAACTGTTAATCGAATAAGGAAATAGAAATAAGCAATTCATATACTAAGTACATAAATGTATAAAATAAATGAAGTTTAACTTTTTGAAAACAGGGTGCAAATCGAATTAGTCACCCCTATTTGAACATGTAATAACGAAGAGGCTTTTAGTGATGTTGTGTAAATGGTATAGCTACGGTCTACGGTCTACGCAACGTGAGTCAATGGACTGTGATTTGTTAAATGCAGTGTTTTTATAATATAATTATGTTATATGGATTTCATTTATTTCCATTTATTAATTTCAACTTGCACTTTTCTCTTTTCGTTCTTTACAATATTGGAGAATAAATGCAAATTGTTCACATAGTTCTGTAGATTAAATTTTTGATTAGGTTATATTTTAAAATTTTTGAATAAATTTTTTAGACAGAAATCAGATAAAAGTTGTTACTAGCATATCATATATTATCATTGATGATTAAATTTCAAATTACATTTAACTCGGTTAAAGGTTCCCGTAAGATTGACATTTTTCTAAGAACAAAATTTTTTCAGTTTTTGGGTTATATTATCAAAATGTATATAATTATGTAGTTGTGTGACTGTGAGCTTGTCTATGTCTTTTTCTGGTTATTAGTGTTATTATTTATTTAAACAACTTTTTCGTAAGTGATAGGGAATAGGGTATAAATTGATGCGACAGCTAATATGTAGTGGTGCAGACTATAGATTGCGGCTCAGCAAAGTATTTCGGATCGAGTTTAATGCAAATAACAGTGAACAACTGCAGCAGCCTATCCTAAAGTTAAATAATAACAAATAATTAAGCAGGCACGTATGTGTTGCGACTATACTGTGCTAATAAAATATGTATCTAACATTATTCAGCACACTACTTTCTCAAAGTTCTCTGTTCGTTGCATAAAATGTGGATCGGAAATGTTTTGATGAACTACAGGGTATATTGTAGATATGTACATAGTACATAGTACAGTACACAATATGACACATAAATCATATGCTTATATCGGAAAGTATAGTTTTGACAATGTGTACAACAAATTTGAATAATAAACAGGGGAGAAAAATAGAATCAATTACAATTTCTGTTGCGACGTACAAAAGTTTTTTATTATTCAATAAATAAAATATTGCTTTCGTGTGTTATTACGTTATTAGTAAGTGAAGTAAGTGATAATGCCCATTTGGCAAAGTTTTTAATGAAAATTTTTACTCGTAAATAAATTATGTGCTGCAAATTTTCTCTCTTTCGTTTCCTCGGCACCTCATAGATTTTGTAGCTGTTTGAATTTTTTGTAGTTAGCTATTATTTCACATAACAAGCTAAACATATTTTTTCGTATACTTTAGAAGGGGAATAAAGACAACTAACTTTTGTTTTCGTCTAAATTTAAATTAAGATATCTCATTGTCGGTAGATAACATATAACATATATATATATATATATATATATATATATATATATATATATATATATATATATATATATATATATATATATATATATACATATATATATATACATAATACATAAAAACATAAATACATAATATACATCGTATTATGTACATCATATCAACAACTCCTAATTTTATCCACAACTTTTTTTTTTTTTTTATATTATTTATTTAAATGATGTAGGTATTATATTACAACTCTAAGAAAAAAGTAAACGTAATAAAATTTTACAAGTTGGATTTACACTATAGCAAAAAATGAAATAAATTATTTTCAGTACGAAACTGCCCTGTTGCAGCAACATTCATAAAAATATTACTTTTCAATTCAAAATAGAATATGACAATACAGAATACGATTTAGAAATGTTAAATTATAATCTAAATCAATAGTTTTAAGAATTATATACATTCATTTAACTTTTTGAATTATGAAGCTTTTTTTAGCTATGTAAATCCGACTTAGTTTGTCACATTTTTGTGTGAGAGAGATAAATAAATTAAACTGTCACTGTACAAGCTACTTTTTTATCCTTGTCATCTTTTTTAACCAATCATATTTTTTTCAAAATTTTATTACCTCTACTTTTTTCTTAGAGTTGTAATATAATACCTACATAGGTACTTACATAACTATTTAAAAAATATTTAGTAAGTAGGTAGTAATAAAATAACTGATTGTGGTTAACAAAAATTAGCAGATTAAAAAATAAGAGAAAAACTACAGGTAGGTACTTACCTTAGCTGTATACATGTATTTTAAATATGCATGTAGATTGCAGAATTACACAAAAGTAAAATAAATTTTTGCAAGTTATTTAAATTTTGTGGTTAAATATTTAATTAAATTTAATAAGCTATTTATAACACAATATAAATTAGGTGATACATGTATACTGATATACCGTATATTATGTTTATGATCGAATGGAACCCCTGCTGGAATTAGAGGACATTATCTATAGACATTGTCTAGGGTAAGATAGTAATAATGAGGTCTATTTGTAATGATATGGACCCCTTGTTTTATTTGTTGCCGTATATATTCAATCAAAAGTTATATAATAAAATCATCGAAACTAAGTAATGATACATTTTATCCAATGTTCCCCTATTAAAATAGTTTACAAATACAATGGTGTACAACAGTACAACAGTACAGCAGTACACAATCTAATTTTGTTAAGTAATCCATAAAAAAAATTTAACTCACTTTCATAAATAATATTTAATTTTTGTTTATGAAATTATCTTTTTGTATTGCGTATAAATTTAATAATATCTTATTAAATACATCATATGATTTTATTAAAAAGATAAGGGGCTCAGGCGTTCAGGCGCTCAGGGTATACTTGTACAATGTACAGTCTCTCAATCTCTCATTGTTAGTCACAGTAAAACTGACATAAGTACAATTTGTATAGAATTTATTTTTGTCATTCGTAATTAATCATTAATCATTATTTATAAGTAGGTACACATTTGAAAAAGGTGTTATTTTTTGTCTTTTTGTTTCTAGTCTTATCTATTTTTTATTAATAAATAAACGAAATAGATATACTTAAATCTGATAGACCGTTTTTGATAATTGACTGTATATAGGTATGTTTAACTCTCTGCAATATACAAAATTTTTATATTTTTTAAAAATTAAAAACGAATTAATTGCTAATTAAAATAATTAAACACTTGTTATGATTTTTCAGTGATTTTTATGTAAACAAAACAGCAGGGACGATGTGACGGTAATTAAGATAATTTTATGGACACCGTTACATTTTAATTATGAATTACAAATGCAGACAAAGTGTATCCGATGTGCCTATCCAGTGTAACTGTTTTCGTTGTACGTAACTACGTAGTGTGTACAGGTTAATGTGGTAGGGAATTTAAAGCGTGCCCTTAAACCCAATTAATTATCTGTAGTTGCCTTTCTACTATTTCTACCATTTCCACCATTCCTACCATTTTTGCCATTTGTGCGTAGATTGTCGTATCTTATATTTGACTCCTTACCCATTACCGCTTTTTCATGCTGCAGCAGCAGCAGCAGCGGTGTAACTATTCACTTTCACTGCTTTCACTTATACGTACGTATATTATGTATGTTTTCTCATTTTCATTGTTCTTATCTACTTTCTCTGTATCATAACATTGTCCACAACATAATAATACCTACCGCGTACGCGTGTGTAAATCCTTGCTTTAGTTCAATTCATATACTTATTATTATTAATTTCAATTAAAAGTATTTTAGTTGGCTTTCTTCTTTTATTAAATAATAATAAATTGAGTACAATAATAAAATAAAAAAAAATAAAAAAACTCGCAGGACAGCTGTGTGAACTGGTGATTAGGACTAGTGATGAGTGACGACTGACGATACCGTGGATTGAAGAGCCCGATTAGACTGTCTATTTTCAATATCTGAATCAATATTTGAGATTTCGTTTAGCTTTTCACACTATTTAGTTTTGTTTTATTTATGGTTTTAAATTATTTGTATGCTCAAATGTGTTAAGATGAATTTTTTGTCAAAATTCGCCACAGTTTAAAAATTTTCCAAATTTTATATTACGCTATTGGAAAGACCAGAAAAAATCATATAAGATAGGTTTTTGAACCATTTTTCTGTGTAAATTAATTTTCAGGAAAAATTAAAATACCCCTGTTGCAGCATCCTGCATAACATAGCGAATTTCCGTTTATAAAAATTAGTTTTTCTCGGAAACTAGTTGACATAGAATAATAGTTTAAAAATCTTTTTTATGTAATTTTGTCCCCTCTTTTAAATGATGTAAAAAAAATTTCGCAAAAATTTTTTAATAAGTGGAAATTTTGGCAAAAAACTAATTTTTTGCAAGAACAAAAACCATGTTCCTGGCATCCGACGTGTCTGGCTGACGAACTCATCCAAGGGTTTGGGACTTCCAATGTTTTCACCAAATTTCGTAAAAATTGGATACTTCGTTCGAGAGTTATCGCGCGGACACATATATACATATATATATATATATATATATATATATATATATATATATATATATAATATATATATATATATATATATATATATATATATATATATATATATATATATATATATATATATATATATGTATGTGTGTATATATATTATATACAGATGTAAAGGAAATAACTCTTATCCTTTTGAGGGGTGACGCGACTGTTAATTCCGAAAAAATTCCTGCGGTTTTAATGTCTACAGGGTGCTATGAGTCACCCCACAAAAGGACGAAAGTTATTTGTTTTACACCTGTATATATATATTATATATATATATATATATATATATATATATATATATATATTATATATATATATATATATTATATATATATATATATATATTATATATATATATATATTATATATATATATATATTATATATATATATATTATATATATATATATATATATATATATATATATATATATATATATATATATATATATATATATATATATTAGTGAATATTATTTTCGGTTTCTAGGAACCTCAAAACAAATTTCTGCCATAGTCCCGTGTTCAAGTCGCGTTATGGCAGTGACTGTAATAGCTGAATTCCATTCTGGAAATTCGCTAGAAACTGATTTTAGTTTACAATAATAATATTTTTGTAAAAAATAAGCCACATTTTTCGCTTTTAATATTATAATGATTTATTGATTTTAGTTTATTTATATTTTGTCTGTACCTACTTACATATTTCCACAGGACGTAAGAACAGTAAGTCTCAAAACTCAGAAAGTAGACAGATTTCATTGTGCTATTTAAGTTTTACTGTTTTTGCTGATTTTTAATTTCCAAAAAGGGAAATTCGCTATGTTACGCAGGATGCTGCGGCAGGAATATTTTTGTACTTACATCCGGTCTCTCATGCCTCAAAGATCAGAATGGTGGCGGTCTCGAAAAGGAGAAGTCTAGATCAGAATTTAGTTACATATTACACTTGTACTTAATGTTTTGCATTGTACTTAAAAAAAAAATTATTTTATGGTTAAATATCAAGTTTACAAACTAATGCTGTTACAAAGTTCAGTATTAGTTTAACGATGCCTGAGTACTAAGGGTACTGACTGTGAGTCGCCACAAAGCAGACAATTTACTGAAACAACCAAAAAAAGGACATCGACATAATAATATAGATAGATAATAATTAATAAGCAAAAATTAATTACTGTGGTGAATAAACGTTATTTATGTCCCAACATGTATTTTGTTTTGCAAACGAGCCTCTGCTTTCAACCGCATAATCCCCGTTCGATCATTTTTATTTTATTTTGGTTTTTATTTTTATTTTTGTATGTATCCGGTAAAAGTAATCCTAATAACTAAGCTCTTGCAGACAGCAATACATATTAGATAATAAAGTAAAACCTTTTCGTCAGGGGAACATGTGTTCTTTCTAAAATTGATTTAATATAAAATATAATACATGTATCAGTGTATCACTGCTCATTTCATTCATACCGTGTCAGTATACACATTATTTGCATATTTATTGATTTCAACATTTTATTTATTTTTAATTTTTTTCATTTCACGTATACCGAGTGAAACTTTTTTGTGTTTCGTGGCACATTTGTTAAATGTATTTTCTTTTGTCGCAGCACTACGATAATATATTAAGGTAATGGTATATTTGAACATTTTGAAGATTAATGAGTGATCTTTGGATTTTTTTTTTTTTAATGTATAGTTTGTGAGATAAAGATTTTTAAAATATTACTATTTTAACATGCAGCCAATTAAAAAAGTCTTAAAACACTAAAAACTAACACACTTAATCCTATAAATAAATACCTTTTGCAAGAGATTAAATGATGAAAAACATTTGAAAAACTTGAACTCTTTAGAAACATCTAAAGAATAAAATCAACAAATTCTAATTCTAATGTATAGTATTTTAGTAATTTAATTTAAAAAACGGATTGAAATTTATGTCATTCAAACTGAATACTAATTAGCCTAGCCTCTGGACGAATATTTTTCGTTATGAAATTATTTTTTATTTATAAAATAAACTTTCTCGGTGTAATTTCAAATTTTATATATACAGTCGACTCTCGTTAATTCAAACCTGCGATAATTCGAAACTCTCTATAATTCAAAGGTATCACGAGTTCCCTACAAAATCTCTTTATATTTCGAACTAAAACAATACATTCTTATACACTTGGTAATTCGAACGAAAAAATCATTGCTACGTAACAAAACGACGCGTTAATTCGAACTTATCGGCGTCAAACACTCGAAAATTCAAAGTTGCAGAGAGAAAGAGACAGAAAGATTGTAAGTACATTCTGAGACAAGTTCAAGTTCATTCGTGAAAAGGGGAGGAACGAGATTTTGAAATTGACTTAACCACCATCGTATCAATTCCGATTTTCGAAAAAGTAAGAATAGGAAGGAATAAATAGGCATACAATATAAAATGTATAAGTATTATTATTATATTATAAAGGAGTCTCCATATTCTCGCCGAGGTTGGACGAAACGAGAATGTAGAGGGTCATTTCGTTGTGTCTCGTGGTTGGTGTTTTAATGCTATTCATATGACTGAGCCAACCTCAGCGAGAAACTCGACGAGGAACCTCGTCCAACCTCGGCAAGAATGTGGAGACTCCTTAACAAAATAGAAGAAAAATATGTGCATTTTCATGTTGGCAGTTGTTATAAGCAGAAATTACAAATGCTGCTTCATCATTTAAGATATAATCAATATGTATGTAACAGCAAAGTATGTTTGGGAGTCTTTAATTCGGCCAATTAAAATGTAAATTAATCGTAAACTCGTGATCATCACCCATTTTCTGATAGCTTGATAGCATACACATGCTCAAAATACCATTTTATAAGCCTACAAACGACGACTATTCATGTGTCAGACAAAGAGAGAATCAGATGTGGATTGTGGTTATAGATAAACGTATTGTATTATGTACCTACAGCATGTACACGACGTACGCGACGCACGTTATGTACGATGTGTTAGATGTGTTAGATGTGCTACAACATAATAATATGTAATATGTATAAACTCTAAACCCGACTGGGTAGCTAATTGTAAGCGTATTACATACATATGTACATATCCATAGTTATATACATAGCTACATATATTAGCACAATATACATGTATGTAGGTAAGGCCGTAACCGTTTAAGTGATATACAGCATGTACCGTATAACTCACGATATTATGTAGGTAATTATGTACGATACATGATGTATTCAAGAGATACTTTGTCTATGAGTAGTTTATTTACAACCAGTGTCTCAAAGGTATGATTAATAATAAGAATAATTCATTTCATTAATTGTATCGAAAAATATTCAGGTTGGCTGCCATTCATTTTATTTCTAAAGTATTCAGCTATTTTTTTAATAGAATAAAAGTTAAGACAGTTGATGTTGATATGAAAGGGGGGGGGGACTACAACATAACCTACGAAAAATATTATTAAGATTTTAGATTTCAAATGAGAACTTATGTTTAAATGTTTCGTGTAAATACTTTCACGTATAGTATTTCTGCTACAACGACTAGGTAATTGTTCTTCCATAAGAAGTTAAGAACTGATTTTTAAGCACTCCGACAAGTCCCTTCGTCGTCGGTATAACCGAAGTCCACTGTACTGAAACCTATACCTAAGTTTTTTAGTGAATTTAGTAGATACATATTTATGAAAGTAGAGACGTTAAATAAAAATTAGTCAATAACAGTTAACAAACAGTTTAACTTACTACTTACACTTACTACATTTAAAAGAACAAAAAATACTTTTTAACAAAGAAATAAATTTTAAAAATATTTTTCAAAACACAATAAAAAGTATAGGTAACTTTTATAATTGAATAATAAACCTAAATCGGTATTAAAGTTCATCCGAAAGTGATCCATCACATATACTAATGTGTCAAAATTAACAATTATAATTTGTCTAAACGGTTTACAAAAAAAGGGAACTTGGCACCGGGCTTTTAAATGAACGATATAGTCGATACACTTTTCAAATTATAATAATATCCGGTCCTGTATTGTCAACAAGTTCTGTATTCTGTTATTCTGTTATTCTGCTATTGTGCTATTCAGAATTACTAATGCAGTAATGCAGGACGTTAGGACGTTAAGACGTACAATATAATAATAATATAATAAATAGGTAACTATTCCATCTTTATTTATTTTTCTATTATGTATTTATTCACAAACAATAGTTACAGTAAAACCTATTACATACACACGCATTCATACCAGCTATTGTATGCATTTGTTTGAAATATGTTAGTTAATAGATACATACTACATATGTAGGTATGTACCATTAATTTTTTACGTCTTTCTGGATAATTAAAAAATATATGTTACTTTGTTTACTTTATTAAATAAATAATAGATACTAGTGAGTAGTCAGTTATTTATAATTAATTATCAATACATATTAATAATATCCATAATATCAATCAATACACTGAATTGTGTTTTTATGTGATTAAAAACAAAAAATTAATTTTCTTTTTATACGAATTGTTTTGAACTACATAGGTATACATATTACATTTATGTAGGTGTAATAACATTTAGGTAATACTTATGTAGCAAAACATAAGACAAAAAAGTTACATTTCTCACAATTTCATTGCACAATTACAATATTTTGATTTTGTACTTGTGTACTGCTAACTGCCAACTGCCATTGACACCTTAAATAATAAATAAGAAAACAAATCATTGTGCTTGTCAGAATTTCGTTACTAACTGATAAGTGATAAGTGATAGTGATAGTGATAGATTAAAACTGATAGACAAGTAATGTGTATTCTTCAAAATTGTACATGAGTATTTGCTACTTCAATATAGTGCCAGCAATTTAACAAAAAATTTTTGCTAAATTTAAAAATAGTGGGTACCTACTACCTACGTACGTATGTATGTAATTTTCTGATCTGAATTAATTTGCACTCACACTTTACGGTTAAATATAAAAATGAGCCCTTTTTTTAAGGAGACGTTTTACTACATATATTTAACACAATAATACCAACAACAAATTGATTAATAGACCGATACGTTTTATTTATTATACGATATATTGTGTCATACTCATATTTCATATTAATTCTGAAATGCATTATATTTAAAAAATTAAATAAGTTCTATTTGACAACTTATTGTTTATTTTATTAACTTTTTAATCCGTTGGGACGGCCTTCTCACCCCTCAGTTATACTATATTACGTTCTCCCTCTAAACTAAAAAGTCTATAAACTAAAATATATAAATCTGATATGCAGGTGGACCTACTGTTCATATTCCCATTTATGATATTTCATTTTGACTTTTTCAGTTTTTGCTAAAATTACTCTGTTGTTTATTACTTACTTATTATTATTAGCTAAATAGCTACCAACGATTTTGGCAAATCATATTGCATATTTTCATTTTTGCCATGCTATACAATGTTACATATTATTATGTACCTCTATTAAGGGGGTTAGAAATTAATAAATATATTAAATTTTCTATGAAAAAAAATTTCAAATACATGTTTACTAGAAATATTTTCAGAGCTGTTAATTTTAGATAAATGAAACTTTTTATCTTTACACTTTTTCCTCGTTGTAAGCAACTTGAAATAGAGTTATATATCTTACTCTTTTTAGATAATAAAATTCGCATATATGTAAAAAGAGTAAGGCATATGATTCTATTTCAATTTTGATATTGCTTACTACGAGTAAAAAGTATATGTATACTGTACTATTATTTACTCCGTATCCTAGGATTTTTAAAATTTTTATCTAATTCCTGTATTTATATAAATACATACATATAAAAATTATCTTTTTGAATTTGAAATAACAATAACCAGAGATATGTCTGCGGTACCAGAAATGGTGATTTCTAAAAGTACACCTAAGAAAACGTTCAGTCTGTAAATTGATTTTTGAATTGAACGTCACTGAGTCTGTAATAAAGGCTGCTGAATTTTGTATTAAAAATTTCACAGTTCATAAAGGTATCTGTTAATTAATGATTTATTATGTAATAATAATATGTATGTATTTATGTGTATTAGTTGTAGATATAATTTTTTATTGTTTTATGTTTGGAAGTTGGCGATAAATTAATAATTCTGTATGAATTTCTTGAAGCGGTAAAATGAGTGACCACCTGGCTAGAAGTAATTATCAATTGAATGAAAAGTTGATAAGAAGTTTATAATGGTCTTAACTTATGACATAGTATAAAGAAATTAGGTATATTCATGTCAAATCGACTAATGGTCAATGGAATTATGTTCGAAATGAATTGATATTTGTATCTATTGTTGATATTGTTGCTACAAGGTCTTTGTATAAATTCCTGTTGCCTTTAAATAATTTGTGCAACTTCCGTTGTAAAATAAATATTTCAAATATGCCACATTCAGATTCTTTTGAATAAGTAACATGATTTTAACGTACACCGACCGATAACGTCGACCTATATGATACGTTTTATGTTCCTATGCTGTATCTGTTTTGCTATTTGTTTGTACATATTTTATAATATTGACAGAAATAGCAAAAACAATGTTAATTTTAATAAGGTAAAAGTAAATAACTATGACAAATATTTTCAAGCTATGTTTTATTTATTTTTAATAAGTAGTGTTTATTTATTATATTACATTATTTATTAATATGATTAAAAAATGAACAAAAAAAAAAAACACTCATCAATTATTTAGATTTTTTACAACTACATTAACGAATATAACTGATTTTTAAGCACTCGATTAATCGTGTCATTGGTAAGAAACAGCATAAACTGTAAGGCGGTTATTGTTGCTATAGACCGAGAGTTAGCGTGCATATCATTCAAACAGTTTTATTTCGGTTGGATTGTTTAAAGATAGTTTGTATAGTGTATACGTTTGAAACATGTCACAACCGACAACCTGACTGAACAGTCCCGATGTCATGAAGATCTGTCATTTGTTCAAAATGATTAAAAACGGTTTTTTGCTAAATATTTCGAAAAATACTGACTTTTTAATAAAAAAAAAAAAAATTACGAAATTTGTCGCTTGTACATTTTACTATAAAAAAAATTCAACGACTTTTTTTCCTTATAAAACGAGCTTTCGATTTTAGAACAATATGTCACCAATATTTTTCGAGATATTTGCAAAAATATCACTTGTGAAAATTTCAAACGAATGATAGATCCTTAGGGAGCCTGAGATATTCAGCCAGTTTGTCGGAATATGTTTCTTTGAATAAAATGCATGTAGCTCTTTGGTTATTGCTATGCTATAATATGTACATAATAAAATAATAATACTATAAAATACTAGTGCTGTATAGACACAAGTATCTAAATACTGTATTTAATACTGAAAGTATCTTCACCAATATGCTTGTACAATACATGCGTTTTGGTTGTATTTTAACATACTCGTATAATTAAAAGTTTTTAAATTTCAAGTGCACGTGAACAGTAAAAATACATAACTAGCGCGCATGTTTAATTCTTTTTGAACTTATTTACGTGTATGAGCCAAACAAATTTAAATAGTTTTATATTGATTCATAATGGTATTAATTTAACAAAGTATCTAAAATTCAGGATATAGATACATCTGTATCTAAATACTAATTTACTCTGTTCTGAGTTACTGTGTCTCTATCTAGATACATTTTATACAGTAGGTATCTATACAGCACTGTATAATAATACATAGTGGTGCAATTTGTATGTACAAAACTATAATAGATTTATAGCCAAATTATGTTTATATATACTAATACGTAATGGCACTTAATATGGGAAAACCGAAAGATCATCTCTTTACACACAGTTTTCATCGTCGTAGCAAGAAAATAATTTTGACGAGCGAGGGCGCTTCAGTGTCACCGATGGCTAGTATAAGAGAATTTTTTTTAAATTAAATTGTTTATGCATGTTTATTTATATCCAGTAATACTTCAATTTTCACCTCAATATTTCAGGAATCTAACACACTGCCTGCGCCTCCCGTCCACCCCCGCTTTTTACGGGTGACGGCAATGATAGGTTTACAATGTATTGAATAATTAAACGAATTTCGACAAGACTGGATCATGTAAGGTTGAATTTATAAACAGGCAAAGTAGACAGTTACCTAGGTTCCAGAAGCCTCGAGACCACAACTACCGCCCCCCCCCCCAAAAAAAAAAAATTAATAAATTTAAATACAGTGAAGATTCGTTACTAACAGATTCAAATAATGCTGTATGAAAAATGCACTTTTGTCTTAAAAATTCTATTCAAATATATTTTGATTACAGTAAATTTTCGATTATTCGAGGTTGTCGGGGCCAAGCTACCTAGGATAACTGAAACCTCGGATAATACGGGGACTCAATTAATTTTGAAGTTATAAATAACCATACATATTTATATGATCAAACTAAAGTATAATTCTTTTAATTTGTGTAAATCCTAAAGTGTAATTAAATTAATTTATGGAGAGAAAATTACAGTCCTTACACTCAACTACAATTTACAAAGCCTGTAAAAAAAATAAATAAATAACACGGACAACCTCCAATAATCCGGAGTCTCGGATAACCGGGAGTGTACTGTATATAAAAACACAAATTGCCACTATGCTATAGTTAAGTGATATCCGAGTTAATTGTAATAAAACAGGACAAGACGAGTGGGAAAGCAGTTCGGAAAGCAAACTACGTAGTTTAAAAATATTGTAGTCTATAACAACATTACTTAAACAAGTGTAATTTTTGCAATTTTATTATTTTGCTTGCGAGTTTACCAAGGTAGCGGAAGCATTGTAATCATTTATATCATTATATGAGATGGACGATTTTTTTCCACTAGCGTTTCACGTTTAAGAGCTTTTGTGTAATTTTGATTTCATGTCTGTCTGTCCGGAACTGTTTGACCAATTTTTATTAAATTTTCACGAGTGATTCGGGTCATTTCCTAGATGGTCCCCTGTGAATTTCATCCTAATTGACGGTTGCACAAACATGAAATATTTTCTTACAATTCGTCTAATATTTTTTTACGATAGTTGAAAGATAGTTGAGGGCATTTTACTGATTTATACCTATTTAACGCATCCTTTGGCAGTGTATTTTTTTCTTTTTCTGTGACGTATAATTATGTATTTATGTGTTAGGTATTCAACTAGTACAGGTACTTATAAATGTTACATATATAATCATAGAGAAACTGGCAAAATTTATTTACAGAATTAGTTACAAAATCGATTACTTTCCCACCCAGCTTAATCTTGTTTTATTTAATAAAATAAATCAGCGATTATTAGACGGTTAATCGATTCAATAATAGTTATTTATTATTTACACTTAAATACTTTGTACAAAAAACAAAACAAAACAAAAAAAAAAAAAAAACTAGACAACTAAATAAAAAATAATAATTTATAAAAATTTATTCTTACACGTAGTAAGATCGTACCAGACTTTATTTTATTATATATTACAATGTATAGTTTGTTTAAATGAGAAAAGTTTTCTTTATTGTATGTTAATGCACAAAACATTTCTTATTGGCTACTTAGTACCTATTTATATCTCTTAAAAAATATGTATACCGATTAAAATTAACCGAAACAATTCTCATTAGAAGTTATTATCAAAAGCATTTGATAATAACTGGTATTTGTAATTTTTTCGGATTTTTTGAATCTACGGTTAGAAAGTTAGCGATGAGAGGCGAACACATTGTATGTCATTTTGAAGCTTAATATTCTGCAAATAAAACTTGGAAATGAAAAGTGATTAGTAAAGTTTGTCAGTAAACCTGTTAAGAGTGATACCTCACATAATGATGTACCTGAGAAAAAATTTTCGTCACCACTTTTCTAACTCATTTCATCTCTGATACTGGGTTAGAAATTGATTTTTGATAGAAATTCTATCAATATTTGCGTCCATACCAAATTTCGTCTCATTGGATGCAAAAAAAAATGAGAGAGTAATTTAATTAAACTAGTAGGTACACATAGTGCGACAAATATGACAAAAACTATAAGGATTTCTTGTTTGTTGCGAAACGTTTTTTTTGTTGAAGATACTTTTTCTTGTCAAGTTTATTAACATACAAAAAAAAAACTTGCTCAATACTATACCATTATTATTAAAAATATTTCTTTAGTTTAAGTATATTGTTTATATATATATATGTACAGTTTATGTTCAGCAAAATTTCAGCCATTTCAATAACTTGATTATCGATTTAGTGTTTTGGGCTTATGTAAAAAAAAAATTATATACGAATTAAATTAAGGTACTTTTTTTTTATTAAATGGTCTATGTTTTTAAAATCTTTAGTGTTATAAAAGCAGATTTTAAATTATAATTATTAAAACTTTACAATACAAAAATGTGTTATTTATGCAACTTTGGCTTCTCCAAAATTTATCAATTTTCAGTTTATTTAGCTAATGACAGTATTATTTACAACTTACAAATACTTGTGGAACCAATATTAAAAGTGTCATAATGTTATAAAATTAGTTAACAATAAGGTACGTATGCCATAACCTTCAAAAACTGTAGCAAAATTGGAATGTTTTAAAAAGAAAAATAATAATAAATATTATCTTATTAATTAATCAATTTTTCAGTTGTTCTTTGTATGGGTATATTATACTGTTACAAGAAACGAATTTATGCTACCTACTAATTTATGTATGATACATTAAAATTTAAATGAAATAAAAATAATTTAATTATTTAAAATAAAATTTTGTATTATACACCATCATGCTTTTATGTGCTATTAAAAAAATAAAATACTTAACTCTTGGAGCGCATACCACTGAAAGTTCAGATGACGTCATACGAATATTCCAAAAATTAGATCTTTTACAATTAGATCTGGAAAAGTACTGATTTTTCAAAAATTTTGAAAGAGAATTTTTAGTTAGAAAAAATATTGTAGTTAATTTAATAAGGCATAAAGGTACGATAGTACCTACATACATAAATTATAGGTACCTATTTATTAGTAAATTATAGAAAAAAAAAAATTCTTTAATAACTAACTATAAGTTTAATTTGTGATCTCTCTTAAAACAGAGAGCAGTTTTTACTAAAATTTTGCTACATTTCCTTTACACATTTAGATCTCTGCCAGTTTCAGTATCTAGTTCAAATTTCAATTTAAACATACTTTTTATATGTATATAGTTGAATATTTTTGGCATTACGTTTTAATAAATTATTAGTGTCTTCGTTGACGTTTTCCCGTGTCTTCTTCATCCGATAATATATCGCTATTTTCATCCGTCTGATTATGTAACACTTCCTGTTTTCGTTTTGCTGTGGCCATTTCAGCAGCATGTTTTTTTCGCCATTTAGTTCGCCGATTTTGAAACCATACCTGTAAATAATTATTCTAATTGTAATCTTAATTTGTTTCGAATTTGTAATAAAATTTTATTTTTCACTCATACTTATAGGTACCTATTTTATAACAGATGAAGTTTTTTTAAAAAAATTATTTCCCTTTTAAACTAAATATTTTGTTTATGGTACGTGTATTGTACTGTACGTATGAGAATAAAAATGGAAGAATTATGACGATAAATCCATAAAAATTTTTGCACGATAGTAAAACAAGCTCTTAAAATAATACATAGTTGTTTGAAATAGCATTTATTTCAGTAACAATCATTAAGCGGTTTGTTTTGCTCACTGTTTTAGTATTATTTCAATTTCGTGTTACTAACTTTACATTAACCAAAACATTAAAACAGTATATCTCACTACCTCACTACCTCACTACCTCAGTGAATATTATACAAATAATTTTACCGGATGTTCAAAAATTACGTCCATACTTCACACGCACGCGCACGGATGCAAACGTTCTTATTGTTCATTTTTATTTTGTAAGTAATAAATAGCTATGTTTCTAAATACACATACATATATTTATTTTATAAATTAGCTGCAATGAAAGTTTTAATGTTGTTTCCACCAATTTTTGTGATTCAAATTTATTGTATCTTAAATACCTGTTTTTCTTCTCTTTTAGATATATTTTTAGTAATCATTTAACCGGTTCACGGTCATTGGCGTCGTAAAACGTCAAGTGAAACCTGACTAACTTAAACAACCACATTGTACAACATCAACAACTCTATACAAAGTGTATTTGCTACAGAGGACAGAGGTACAATACGTATCTCTCCACTACTGGAATCAGTGTAACCAGTAAGAGATAGAAAATATGTTATATACGTGCACGGTGTTTACTTTGTATTGGCGCGCTAAACTGTGTATGTGTGCGTAATCGAACATAGAGGTTGCAGTCACGTGACCGGACTCGCATACATATGTGTGATACCACAACGTTATGTGTGCGGGTTCTACAATGCTAACAACAATCAAATCCATTGTTTGACTGACTTACACTTAGCGACTGCTACTGAGACACTGACTACCTACGAGCCTAAGGTACACAAAAAGCCACACTGCAGATTTCATGATAGAGATAGTTGCTGTGTCTCCATTACTCCATGGTATTTGCTGTCAAAATAGCGTACCATTTGGATGTTTTGTCATTATAGGTTATGGCCAGCAACGTGTTAAAATTAGTGTAGTGAATTGTCCCCGATTAAATTGATATTTTGCAAAATAATAAAATTTTTCTTTTTGCTCTTTTTTTTGTTTTTGTTTTAACACCCTGGGTAGTTGGGTAACTAAATAATATTTATACGAACTACGAATGTATGAATGGTAGATTTGTTTTCATTTCACTCACCCTATTGTAAGTGATCACGTATAATAGTTGCCAAGGGTGGCAGACCGCTGTCACATTTGTTGTAACAGAGTTGATATTGTTGGTAGTAAGGACCGCCTAGTTTAAAACTGTGTGTCTCATTCTCATTAGTATGGACTATCAACATTACTTGAACGTTGCTTAACCGCATCGATTAGCGCTAAGTGACTGTGTAATTAGCTTACATACATGGACAACATATATTTTACCACCCCTTAAAAAAAACGTTCTAAATAAATGCTACTATACGTATACTTGTTGCCAAATAACTTGATAGGGCATATGCAAATGGACACACAGAATATAGAACAATTGTTGCAAAAATGCTGACTGGTTTATGTCGGTACGAGGTATAGGGTATCTATTAGGTACGAGCAAAAAAATGTCATTTAAATACCTTTAACCAAAAACTTACAAAAAGCATAATAATATAAAAAAAAATAAACATAATATTATGGTTGTATCATAATTCGTGATTATATAATTAACCCCTTAAGGGATATGGGACATATTTGTCCCCAATTTATACTTACGTTTTACGCAGTACTGGTACGTATTGGTACGATTTAAAACATGTTTGTAAGTTTATATTGTTATTTTTCTATAGTAGTTTTAATAATTTCATGCATTGGCAACGCAATAACCTATCAATTTTCAAAAAAACTTTGGTACAAAGTTGCAAGTAGATTCAAATTAAAAAAAAAAATGTAGAAGATTAGAACATGGTGTAATTACCAACAAAATTACATAGCTACTAAATTGAATAATTAATGAAAATATAAAATGTAAAACGAGTATCCTTAACTTGTATAGGTTTTATGCGTTATCTTACAGATTTACATGTATATCCTCTTGAGTCCGGACAGTCTCATCAGTAAAGAAGTCATAAAGTCCTGACACGTTATTTTGTCCACATACGTGCACATTTTTTTCATTATATATCAAATCTTTATTTTTTATTTTTTTGATTTGTTTTAAAGTACGTTCAGTTGTATAAATTCAAAATTTGTTAATATGTATATCTAAGTTTATTATTTTACGTTGATCTTGTACGTACGGTCATGTTAAAAATCAGGAAGTGAAATAATATGAATAGTAAATTAATTAATTAAGTGTTTTTTTTTTTTTTTGAAAAGTCTGCAGAATAAATATTATATCATAGAAAAATTTCACAATTATGAATAATTTTAAAATAAATTGAATTCATTTTTGTTATTTAGTAAGGATAATATATCTTTTTAAAAAATGTGTTCATTCGAGGAAAATTAGAATTAAACTTATACATTTATTTGTATACATACTCTACTTACATGATCGATACTTCACTGCAATAGGCAGCTATCTCCAATTGAAGGTAACTGACTATTGCAATGGGGTATCGACGTATTTTCAATGAATAATATACCGATATGCAATAAAGAGTTATTTTCAATTGCAGATAGCTCACTATTACACTCCTCATCAACGAGAAAGCTGCAAAGCCAAAAGCAGCCGAAAATCGAGTTAAATGTACAAAATATAATGTTTTTTGTTTTGTTGTAAACAAAACTACTTAATTTTATTTCAAATATGCATGAATTAGCCAGGTGGTTAAATGTATTTTTTCGTAATTTTCTTGTTAATATATATAGCTAAGACGACATATCTTGGCAGTGCTCAGAAGAAAAATCCTAGCAGTAAACGTGATAAATATAAAATAGTGGCAATGAAAAAATAATAATATGCCTAGAATTTATGTGTTTCTTTCAGTGTGATTGAATGCGGATACATCTCTACTGTATTTGTCTCATAATCATAATGCACTTTCAAATATGTATATTTGTCAAGATACGTGGCCCTAACTATATTTATGTTAATATAGCAACATTAGTAATACTTATACTAATTTTATATACAGTATTTACTAATGTACTCCAATGAGGACATTCCTAATTTTTTTTTTTTTAATAAAATTTAAAAAAATCCTTGCACTGGTTAATTGATGTTATTTTTTTTATTTCTAATTTTTCAAAGATTAGATTTTGAATGAAAATTTTCAATTTGGAAACTTTTTTTCTTCAGGACTTTATGACTACAAAAATTTTGTCCACTAATGTGCACATTAGAACCCACGAGGATAATAATTATAGTACATATGATGTTGATGTAACATGTATCATAATATGTATTATATACCTATTATAATATTTATTTAATGTCTATGTATTTTTATGCTAAGGGTGGTTGTTAATGAAACAGCATTTAGTTGTAACACGTGTCGTAATAAGCTATGTGTATCAGTGCATAGTTTAGTCGTGTAGTTATAAAATTTTTCACTATCAGTATTTTAAATGTTTAAACAAGTATTTAGAAGCTGTAAACATTCTCTTATCTTAATTAAGTACATACTTATATAGAGAACAATTACATTGATATTTACGTCATCTGATTGTGACTTGTGAGACATACTGCATAATTGGATATACAGTAGACTCTCGTTAATTCAAACCTGCGATAATTCGAAACTCCCTATAATTCAAAGGTATCACCAGTTCCCTACAAAATCTCTTTATATTTCGAACTAAAACAATATATTTTTATACACTTGGTAATTCAAACGAAAAAATCATTGCTATGTAACAAAACGACGCGTTAATTCGAACTCATCGGCGTCAAACACTCGACAATTCAAAGTTGCAGAGAGAAAGAGACAGAAACATTGTAAGTACATTTTGAGACAAGTTCAAGTTCATTCATCGCAAATGCTTAAAAAATTAAAATCGTTACCTGCGATAATTCGAACCTCTCTATAATTCGTAATATTTTAAGAATCCCTCGAGTTTCGAATTAACGAGAGCCGACTGTATATGTACATAATATGTAACATGTATGTGCACATTGTATCTACATGTGTGATGTACCTACTGATGTGTTAAAAAACTAAAAGTCTGTATGGTTAAAAAACAAGTTGAATTGTGAGTTTGATTGTGAGTATATACCTATCGTATATATTGTGATAAATCTTGATAAGAGAAACGATTTACTTTCTACAATGATTGTATGTAAATTTATTCAATACTAATGGCATTAAAAATCACCGATATTTGATCAGAGTATGGATTAGGAAAACGATTTTTCAAAAAAATAAATATCACTGATGTTTTACATTCATTTGCCTGTCATTGTTTTAGTTATCTGTATTGTAGCAGATAACTGGAACAAAATAAACTAAAATTCAGTAGGTATGGAATTACAATAAATCGATTGGCTTATTCTAGTGGCATATTATATTAATTTTTAAATGATAAAATTTTATATTAAACAAATTGACGAATGTTACTGAACAATGTACAAAATTTATTGTAAATAAAATACCTACAGGCGAGTGGGACACTAATTAAGACAAATAATTGTTGGGAAATATCCAAAGAGTTTTTTGAAAAACTTCCATTCAGGGACGGATCTAGTTATTAAATTAGGACAAAATCATATCTTTTTTAATGATTTCATAATGGTTTTTCGGGTAAATTTAAAAAATATTTATTACCTAAACTAATATTGAAAAATATCTATAAAAAACTTTTATTCGAAATCTACATTTGAAATAAAACTAAGGTAATAATCTATTGAAAAATCGTAATAAAATTTTCTCCTTGTATCTATTCACAGTGTGCGCTAAAAAGTTTGCACTGCATAGGAAAAAATTGTAAAAAATTGTCCTTACAATTAAGTTTAAACAGCAAAATCGAAAACACGTTACTTAACCAAATCTTTTACTGGTACATATTATACAATTTATTTTATTTTGAATTTCGTCAAGGATTTTTTAATACTTTTATAGCCTTGATATAATTTATAAGTTTTGTATTTATGGTTTTAACTATATAAGGTCCGTCCACTAATGTTTAGTTTATTTACCATAATCTTCTCTGGTGCAAACTTCTTGGCATACACTATTTATATTTGTGTTTCCGATTTCTGTCTTTCTTTTAATACATTTAAAATCCATTAGCAGTAATTCTCCATTATGTACAATATAAGATATCGAGGCGTGCGTCGCGACGCTTAATGGAATCACATTACATATAACATTCTTCGATATCAAATGGTTAGGGTGTCGGTGAATAAATAAATGCTATTTGTATATCTGCATCTTAGAGGCGGTTCTAATATGGTTTTTCCTTTATTAACCGGCTTGTAAGTTTAAATTTGAAACACTGTGATGTATTAAAACTTGATCTAAACTTTTTTTTTAAAAAATACTGTTATACCTCGCAAATAAAAAAAATTATTATTGTGAAAATCAGGACTATTTGTTCTTCTCGTTAATAACTAGGTTAACAGATAAATAGAAAAATGGAAGAAAATTTATTGTTCAGTAGAGTAGTCGCCGTTTATTGAGACTACTGCAGCACTTTTAATTTTTGACAGCAATAATTGACTGACAATCTTGAGCGTGGTACCGATTGACTGTGATAACTGATAATAATAACCGATTAATAGCATTATGCCGCATAAATTTATGCGTAATTTTAATATCAAGTATCCATCCACTATGACTTTAATATCTAATTTATAACATACAAATAGAATTACAAATACCAATACAATAAAATCTTCAACATCTTTTAGCACTCTTAAAAGGAACAGACTGAAATTGTTGTTGAAAATTGACGTGTGCAAGCTACGTACGGTGAATAGGGTAGCTTCGCTAGTTATCCGTCCAGAGCCAGTTTTCGTCCATTTTACTGTACAATAGCATATAATACAATTATAAAAACAGATAACCGAGCAAGTTTGATTTTGTTATATTCCTGACTCATAAACAGTGACAACACAGATAAAAAATATTTACTTGATAGAGTTGCGTATTTAAAAAAAATTAATTAGCCAGTTGTTTTCATGTTGGACAGACAGTGTGTAAATTAACAAAAAAACTAGTGACATGATGACATTTCACGGTTAGTTTTAATACTGTTATGGCGTGATTAAGTTTTATTTTTTGTTTTTATACTAATATTTAAGAGACATTGAACGTAATTAGAAGTGAAAATTTTTTAAAAATTTAAATTGAGTTGTAAAAATTTGATGGACGGATATTAAGTAATCAAATTCCTTAAAAACTTCAGTTTTCGTCCCCTTGGACGAAACAATCAAATGAAATTTATTTTATTTCTCAGTCTAGCTAAATATTGTGAAATAGTAAAAAGCTTTATTTTGGACAATTATCAAAAACTTTATTTTGGACAATTGGCTGCTTGATTAGAGATTTAATTTTCGTCCCCTCAATTTCATGCGTAGAATGAATTACAAAAGTTTAAATTACATGGACGAAAACTGAAAACTGCATTAAATTGTACTTTTCAGTTTTCGTCCATGTATTTTTCTGTATGTGAATTATATTTTCAAACTTTTAGATAACGTCCTTAAAATCAAAAAAGTTATAAAATGAAATAAAATAAAAAGGTTTAAGAAGGAAGATAAAAGGTTCTGAATACATATAAGCATTTGCTTCTTATGAAAATTAATTTTTTTATAACAATTTTTAACCTAAATGGTGGTCGAAAACTAGCCGACATGTGGACGACAACTAACTTTTTTGGACGAAAACTAGCGAAATCTGTATATTTATCATTATTATTTTTTTATAAAAAAAACAGTGAACGTAATTAGTTATCATTTTATGTCAACTTAAAATAGACTATGTAAGCAATAAATAGCAATAGAATTTATTAGCATTAGATCAATTGAACATATTCTTTTTATGTCGCAAAGCTATCAACTCCACTAATTGGACGAAAACTAGCGAATCTACCCTATATGTGTAAATTTAAAATAAAAAACAAAAAAAAAAAGCAAGCAAAAAACAAAAACAAACATAGTTTTTGGTGTGCACGATATATAATACTCATCTGCTATAATTCAAATACAGAAAAACAAACGAAATGTGATTTTCCAAAAAACAGAATACAATTCCTAAATTGTTTCACCTTAATAGAACTGACTGGAGATTTTATTCTGGAAATATAAAAATGATATATGTACATATGTATTTAAATTTGCTACAAATCAGTTAACTGAAAAGCTGAAACATTTTTTGATTTCACTACTTAATTTAAAATAAATAATTAGACAAGATGCCATTGTGTATACAAACGAGCAGGTATCTCTATTTTTGTATTATTAAGTATGTATATAGTTTAGATTAGCATAAATCGTCCAATAAGGTTGGACAGAAACTGTACTCGTATTTATCGAAAATGTGGTTTTCTGTTGAAACACAATAAGTACAAGGATCTGATACAATGTAAAAACACTTACAACAAACAATCCCTTGCTTTTTATTCTTTTCACTCTTTTTAGAGATGTTCTATATTCCTATTAGCTCCCTATTTTTCCCGTATACACAATGACAACCAGTGGGGAGAGTGTAAACTGAATTCACTTAACATAACTATATCCGTTCAACAAATCTAGACTTATATTTTTTCTAGTTCATTTTTAAAATAAATTCATATTACGCTGTGTCCTGCTCGTCTTGTGTTTCTGTCAAAATTAAAATTTTTTTTTTTATTGTAACAATTTAGTCTATTGTTATAAAATTTCATAAAATCGAAGGATAGTTGACTCCTGTAGACTGTAATTACTGTGGACTGTTTGTACGGGCAGCCTATACATCTAAACTAACAAGGAAAGGTATCCAACTGTATCTCTCAAAAATTTTTGAAACTTTGGTGGATTGTAGATCTTACTAAAAGTAATCACGAGCCATATTTCGTTCGTGCCCATAAGCGGCTTAAGGGGGTGAAATTCACCCCTGAAAATTTGAGTTTTTTTCAATTTTCTTAAATATCTTGGAAATGGTAAGAGCTTTGGTAGGGAAACTATATATATTTGTAAATGGCACATTAAGATCTTTATTATGATACCAAAATTAAAATTATAAAATCACTGGGGTTTCATCCCCCACCCCAAACCCTTAATTTTATCAGGTATATTTTGGTGGTGTATACCTTTCCTTGTAAGAAGAGCACATATTCTATACAAATACCTAAGTAGCAAAAAAATAGCAGCTTACCGATCTATGCTACATAGAGCTTTCGCTATCCCGCTATCTCCAAAAGACCGTGAAAAGGAATTATCGATCATACAACAAATAGCAGTTAACAATGGTTTTGCTCCACACATTATCCAAAAACTAATCCGTAAAAAACAAAGAAGTCTAGCCATAGAACAAATCTATCCAACTATTCTAACTAATTCGGACTCTAAACATTATATTTCCCTCCCATATCTAGGAAACATCTCTCAAAAAATAGGCAACATGTTCTTACAATTTGATCTATATCCCGCTTATCATTCCACACATACTATTGGCCGTTTCCTTTATAACGCTAAAGAAAAATCCGACCCCATGAAGAAATGTGGAGTTTATCGTCTAGATTGTTCGGAGTGTAACGCGTCTTACATAGGTCAGACTGGTCGAACGTTCGAAACCAGATATAAGGAACATATCACTACCCAGAAACACATTTCCAACTTTGGTTTACATCTACTAGAAACAGGTCATTCGGTAAAACCCGATCAACAACCCAAAATATTACATATTTGTAAAAAAGGCCGCAAACTCAACATTTTGGAAGCCCTGGAAATCAACAAATTGAACAAAGATCCAAACCATGTCATCTTGAATGACCAAATGACCAGTTTAACAAAAGCAGCTACCTGCTGGGTGTAACCCCTCGTGCATATCAACAGACAGATGTCTGTATGATTTCCTTTGTTTCTGGTAATTGTCGTTCGCCGCTGTTTTCACGTGTCTGGTTTTCCCCAGTGTGCTCCGGTCAATTTAATAATATTGGACCTAACCAGTTTTTAAAAATAAATTTCGCTGTAAACTACCTTTGCAAACAATACAAAAATTTTTAATTTTATTGTATACTGTGATTGTATCTGTCTCTGTCTCTGTCTCTAGCATCCCCCACCAATGCATTATTTGCTCCGATCTATATTATAAATAGTTTTCGCCAAAAAGAGCAATTTTCAGTTAAGTTTTTCACCTGATGATGGTGTAAAAGCCGAAAGTCGACTCGTGTTTTTCTGTTATTTTGCTGTGAAAAGTGACAAAGCAACGATACCATATTTAAATACCTAAGTATTTAACCCCCGGAAAAACGAAACGAAAAAGGATCCTGTCCCACTACGTCCGACAAACTGATTAAAAAAAGTTTGGTTTGTAATAAAATTTAAAAAAGTATATGTTTAACACGTTGACGGTTATGAAAGATTATGACGAAACACCCAACTGATACGCTATTTTGACAACTTATATACCAAATACTGTTATATGGCATTTTTTTATGTGTTTTATAGCAATAATTGATGTATTAATTGTCAATTTTTAATTAATTTTTTTTACATACATAGACGTTTACTTTACTCATTGTAAGTCTCATTTGGTATGTGACAAATTGAGCAAAAATAAACTACAATATATATATATATATATATATATATATATATATATATATATATATATATATATATATATATATATATATATATACGTATAGCAAGTTTCAAAGCTGTAAAGATACATGGTAGAAGACGACGAGAAATGAAATACTATGGATATGTTGCTACTGAAATGTTGAACACGGCCACGACATGAGTGAAACAAGAGAGAAACACGAAGGAACAGTGCGATATGAAGGGTGAAACTACCATGGATTTTTCGAATAGGGGGCGACGATTCTTCTACATATTTTCTAGCACCCGCAACGCTGTTTACGAGCATCTGTAACGATTCGTTTTAACGCCTATACATGCTATGACTTTGTATACATATATCATGCTACACAAAAGATAGGACCACTTTTCCATTACACCATTGTGGAAATTCCTTTAATCAGATAAATTAGTAAAAAATATTAAAAAATAATATCTGTAAAAATACAGATACCTATACATTTTTTTTTTGAAATTTTAAATTCAGCATTTATTGTTGGCGTAAAATTAGAAACAAATAAGTACTTACTGAAAAAAGTTGACATTGACAGTACTGACAGTACGCATTTACAGTAAAAGAATCTTTGTCGACAAAATACCTAGGAAGCTATTATAATAAACGAAAGTCATCTGTTATTCTTTTTATAGATGGCGCTGTATTAGCCTAATCTATTTAAAAGCTATAAATTAAATCATAATACAATTTTAGTTTGTTTTTTATTTTACTTTTTGAGAGGCGCATTAAGGGGTTACGTGAGTTTTTTTAGCAAAAAAAAAAAACACTATTTTTTTGGATTTTTTTTTGCAATATAAGAAATATTTATAATTTATTATTATATATATTATTATACATAATATAAGAAATATTTATAATATTCCAACTTCTGGCATATTGTAAATAGGGTAGCTTCGCTAGTTTCCCGTCCAGGGCCAGTATTTGTCCATTTTACTGTACAATAGCATATAATAGTAATTTAAAAACAGATAACCGAACATGTTTGAATTTGTTACATTCCTGACTTATAAACAGTGACAACAACAATAAAAAATATTTACTTGATAGAGTTGCGTATTTAAAAGAAATTATTAATGAGTCACTTGTTTTCATGTTGGGTAAACAATGTGTGAATATTAAAAAAAAATAGTGACATGATGACATTTCACGGTTAGTTTTAATACTGTTATGGCGTGATTAAATTTTATTTTTTGTTTTTATACTAATATTTAAGACACATTGAACGTAATTAGACGTGAAAATTTTTTAAAAATTTAAATTAAGTTGTAAAAATTTGGTGGACAGTTATTAATTAACCAATTCCTTAAAAACTTCAGTTTTCGTCCCCTTGGACGAAACAATCAAATGAATTTTATTTTATTTCTCAATCTAGCTAAATATTCTGAAATAGTAAAAAGCTTTGTTTTAGACTATTGACTATAGATAAGAGATTTAATTTTCGTCAACTCAATTATTTGCGTTGAATGAATTACAAAAGTTTAAACTCTTAAATACTGGACGGAAACTGAAAACTGCATTAAATTGTACTTAAAAAAAAAAAAAAAAAAAAAAATTTGAAAAATTTTGGTGAATTAAATTTATAGTTTTTAAAATTTTTATTTTTTAATAGTACTGCAATGTGAACACAACAAAATTTTACGGAACTGAGACTGCACCCAGGCCCGATGAGCGGGTGGGATAGACGGGGTTTCAGCGCCGGCGCCCGGGCTGAAAGACTGGACCCGTATTTGTTAACAAGGGCTCGAGAAAAATTAAAAAGAGCTTAGTTTTGCTCGTCACTTTTTTCTGGGAGGGAAAAATTTAAAAAGAAATTTATTCCCGGGGCCCGCCATTTCTCTCGACGGCCCTAACTGCACCGAGAATAAAACGTCGACAGGGAGCATTATAATTTAAATGAAATCTAAGACTTCTAAATGGCAATTAGGACCTCTAAATGGCATTGCCATTTAAAACCTCAATTATTGACGTCTCTTAATCTTTTAATTAGACAGTTTCATTGCTGCAATTCAACAAAAAATTAATTCGTACATGTGTATCCAAAATTCTGTATACTTTTCATTTAAATGGATGAAAATGCTTTTTTTATTTAATTAATATGATATTTGTTTTTATTTCAATTTTTTGGGGAAAAAAGACCTTATATTTTTATTCTCATGTATGCATATATATATATATATATATATATATATATATATATATATATATATATATATATATATATATGCTTTTGTTTATACATGTATGTATATATACTTTATTTATGGATAACACAATCAAATTCGGTTTTTATCTGTAGATTTATGTGACATATCGATAGCTTTCAATTTTAATCCCTAATTCAGTTTATGAAAATTTATGTATATTGAGTATTTTATTTTTTTAATTATCTTTTATTAAATTTATTATATTGTAATATTTGTTTGTTTCTGCAATTTGAATACGAATTATTAATAAAATGGACATAATATATAAATAAATAATTAAATAATTCTGTATGGATGTCCCATTAAACAGTATATGTAAAAGTCTATGATACAGGTAGGGTTGCCAGATATACCGATTTTTGGAGCATACTCGCAGATAGGACGAACGTGACGTGACACGACGTCTGAAATACCTACGTCAATAAGTTTATTATTTCTACATCAGTTAAAATTTTACAACTAGTGCAGTAAATCGCCAAAGAATAACAATAATTTTATATTACCTATACCAAAATTCCATGAATAAATGAAATTATTTAGACATAATTTTTGTATGATACTAATAACCATAAAAATAATCATTTACTGAGGGGTGGAAGTGACGGGTTAAGTGTTTGTGACGCATTATTAGATAGCATAGATATGCTATATTAAGTGTACATATAAAGATCTATCGTTTGTAAAGTGCAATGTTGTGCAATTTACACAGCTTCTGATTTAGTCTGTTACTGTTCGTTACAGGCGTCACATCGTACTTAGTGTCATTGTTTTTTTTTATCAACTGGGGAAATTTAAACAGAAAAAAATATGAAATGTGTCGTATTTAAGTGTGAAAATTCTATTGAACAAAAAAAATCTCAAAATAAAGGGATATCTTTCTTAAAATAAATAAATATATTTTTAATTGTTGGTTGTTAGCCACATAGGTTGGCCATGGCAGTATATACTACCAGTATATGTATATGCAAGGTCCGCAGTCATACACACACCATATTGTACAAACACATTCACCTGTTTGTGTATATACAAATGATGTGTTTAAGTAGTAACGTGTTGTATGTATCATAATCGTTTGGTAGGGGTAACGATGTGACGTCATTTGCTGGAGACAGCGGTCACGGTAGTTATGAAACAGGAAACTGATATCTTGTATATTTTTGTTAGATAGGGGGCAAAAAAATGTAATGCAACGTCACAAAGAGGAATGGAGGAGTTGAAAATGCGTGATTTTTGCATAACGTATTTTATTGATAACCCTTTAAATAATACCTACTTTAATTGATAAAGTAAAATATAGCTTACAATATTAAGTACATTTACATGAATATTCATAAATAGTTAACGGAACTTACTTTAGTTATATGTAATATGATAATTACACTCTCAAAACAATTTCTTTGTTTAAAGATTAAAAATTTCTTTAATTTTTTTTCTTTGAATCAAAAAATTTTTTAATATTTAAACAAAAAAATCGTTTTGAGAGTGTCATCGTAATTTGGTTATAGATATTTATAATAAAAAATCAATTTTTATTGTTGTATTAGACCCGAAACCAGCTATTACTAAGCTATACGTTATAATTTTAGCATAGCAGTATTTAAGAATTAAATAGGAAATCTAAAGTATAACAGTGTATGAAGTATAATAGTGAATTGTAACAGTGACGTGGGTGGAAAATTAAATATAGGTACTTAAGCCAAGAAACTAGTAGGTGGAAAAACATAGGAATGGGAAAAACAAGTAAATTATATTTGAGGTGGTTATTAAAATATACAAGGGGCTAACAAAATTACTACACACACATACAATATATGTATTATATGTATATAATAATATAAATGATATAACATAATAGAAACGCATGTCATTTTGGAGCCATCTGTCGTTATTTAATTGGGGGATTATGTGACATACACAATACAGGCAGTGATACACGCATACACGCACACAAGCACACACGCACACACTGTATATCGACGTGATAACTGTTTTCTTTATTTTCGGCGTCAAGACAAGCAAGACGAGACGCTCTCTGTAAACGATGATAACATACGAAATAAATTTTATGATGTACAATTACACGGTGGTTAATAACACCATTATCATCATTATCGTATAGTAAAAGATTTATAACAAAATTTGAACAACTGAATTTATTTATTTATTATCAGACATGCAGTTGTAAACACTGTAAACAACGTAAACATTGTTTGCGCGTTTTATAATAAAAAAAAGGATAGTTTAATTTTTTTACAAATTTTTTACAACTATGTAATACCTAAGCTAATCACAAAATAACAACATTTAATTCGGAGTAGGTTAGTTTGAAAAAAATAAAAACATTCAAAACTATTATAATATCTCTCAGGAATAGTGGAAACTGACAGGGCTAAATCAGAGAAAATAATTCAAACTCGTAGAGTTCAATAAATCACATTTAACATGGTAAACTTGCAAGTAACATGAATGATATAAAACTGACGAAACTGAAGCTAAAAAATTTAAGAAAAATGTAGGATTGCAAACGTATAACAAGAATGTAACAATGTCTGTTACAAAAAAAAAAAAAAAAAAAAAAAAAAAAAAAAACAGTTTTTCTGTGTCTCCAAAATAATTTTTAAGCTGATACAATCCACTTTTGAGTTAGTGCAAAGTAACCTCATTTTTTCTTTAAAAGGCACCCTAAAATCGTAATGGATAATAAATTGATAAATACAGAGATAATTACTGTTTAAATCTTATACCTAATTTAAAATATAATTAATTTCTCTACATAAATAGACTAAATTTACTTCCATATGATGCATTTTCTAAGAACAAAACAACACTTTTTCTTAAATAATTTCAGAAATAATGAAGATGTAAAGATTTTGAGCTTTGAGCGTTACAAACACAATCAAAAATGGTAGATAGAATATTTATTCTCTTAAGAGTTGTCGTAATACTACCTAGCGAAAAATACCAAAACTATTCAGAAATGGTTATGAGTTTATCCGCTAGAGTTGAATATTTTTTCATTTATGGTACAAAGTTCCCCCCTAAGAACAAAGTAATTCCGCTTACGGTATATGTTAGGTAGTTAGATCAAATTTTTTAATTTTATTTATAAGAATTATATTTTTTTAGCGTATGCATATAGAAGAACTAAATCACAGCAAGTTTATTTGTTAAAGTACTTTATATGTATTACCCACCTAGATATATGTATATGGAAATCTACCTAGGTGTACTTATATTTCATTCTTTTTTATTTTGACTTCTTTTTTTTAGTATACCTATAGCATAAATACATTCAGTTACTATATAAAATTTCATTGTAATATTATTTTCGTTTAACGACGGCAAGCGTTTGAACAGGCCCGACGAGAGGGTGGGGTAGCCGGGGTTGCAACCTCGGGGCCCGGGCTTGAGGAAGGGATCCGTAACAGTCGGTAGGGGGCCCGAGGAAAAAGTTAATCATTTTGTTTCACTCCCCACTTATTTTATGGGGAGGAAATTTTTAAAAAATGCGGTTTATTCCCGGGTTTCGCCATTTCTTTCCACGGCCCTGCGTTTGAACGAACAAAAGTGATGTACGCGATCCACCTATCTACTGATTATACAACTCGTAAAAAAATCACAACCAACTCTATCATAAACCGCATCAAATGATTGAATCTTCTCCAGGTGTTGCAAGTGGAAACATATTTTTTTTATTTATTTAGATTTTATTACATATACCATTTTTGATATTGCTTAATATTATTAGTCTTATACATATATAAATATATATATATATATATATATATATATATATATATATATATATATATATATATATATAAATATATATATATATATATATATATATATATATATATATATATATATATATATATATATATATATATATATATATATATATATATATATATATATGGTCGGCAGTTGACATTCGGCATCCGGGAATAGTCAACATTGAGTACACTTTAATTCAATAAATTAAAGCCTCAGTTAACCTTTGGCCGGAAAATGTTTAAATATCTGCTGACTATTATCAGTATTGGTTGTTTATCCGGTTAGGTATATTCACCTATTCCATTCAAAACTATAAATATTATTAATAATATTAAAAATACGTACCTAATGTTTTAATGTTGTAATATAAAAAAAAAAAAAAACGCCCTGATCAGCCCCATCACGGAAGTCGAATTTTTCCCTTCATCTTCGGTATTGAATGTCTCCAAGCGAAATGTGATTGAAAGTCTACAAGCGATTTGTCATTTTCGTAATTTCAAAACTGATGATGAGTGTCCGGCTAATCGGGGCTTTAAAAAAAGGTTTTAAGTTTTTAAGGGCTGAACCTCAGTAAATTTCAATTTTGTGCCGATAGTAGTTAGCAGGAAAACAGCCAACACAATTCGTACGAGGGCATTCCTACCTATGCTTATCCGCCACTTGCCTTTGTATTTTAATTTTAAATATTAAAAATTCGTTAAGTGCGTGTTTTTAACACGCACTAAGTAATATAACCTCAGTGAAAGTGTTAATTTATGATTTTTTGTTAACTCTATAGTTGTTAACTCTACAGCCCTCTTGCGTTTATTCAATATGGATGTACAACTCTATAATTATTCAATATGGGATATACAACTCTATAATAATGTTTCCCCCACTATGATCACACAACGATATTAATATGTCATCCTTCGATGACATAAAAAAAGACCTTAAATAGTAAACTGAGAGACCTTTATGAAGATATTTTTTCTTTCCAAAAAAATCCAAAATTCCTACTTCATAAATAAACAGTGACATTAATAACATTTTTAAATTACTTAATAAGTAAGTTAATTTTTTTAAAATTTTTAAATTTACTATTCGCCTACTTGTCTTATAGTATAAATATAAAGCATTTTAAACATATTTAACAATACCATTAAATTCCGATGTAAAAGTGGGAGAAGGGGAGGGGGGAAAGTAATGTGGAATCCCTAAAAGGCACTAACTGGATACTAACTCAATACATGTACAAAATTTCAGCCCTCTAAGTTTCCTTAGAGAGTCTCTAGACGTGTTAGAAAAAAGGCAAAAAAATCAAGGAAATATTGGCATAAAAATCGTGGGGGTAAGGGTTAAAGTTGAAACCTCCAAAAAGCAGTGGCAACAAAATGTCTGAGATATATATATATATATATATATATATATATATATATATATATATATATATATATATATATATATATATATATATATATATATATATACACCTGTGTGCAAAATAATAGCAGTGCTTAGATTATTTTTTAAGATTCTGAAAAAAATCTTCTATTAGAAGTAAATCATGACATGTTTGTGATTAGTATAATAGTAGATAATATAAGTAAAATAAAAATTAATATAAATTTATTATACTGCTTACAGTCTGAAAATAATACATTATTTAATTAATGACAGTTTATTTTGACTGTGCAAAAAAATAGCAGTATTACAAAAATAAAAAAGTAAATCAATAAATGTTAACTAAAAAAAGAAAAATAATCTATATTAGTTAACTCTAAATGCTAACTAGTACTTTAATAGTTAATTGTATAGCCTTTATTAGCTAATACTTTCGCACAGCGTAGTGTCATTAAATTAACAAGACTTTGGCAACGTTCTGGAGTGATTGAATTCCACGAGGACTTGACCACACGCCACAGTTTCTTAACAGTTGTTGGTTTTGCTCTTGAAACAGCTTGTTTGATGTCAATCCATAAATTTTCAATAGAGTTCAGGTCAGGAGACTGAGTTGGCCAGCCCATAACCTGAACCATATTTGTCGCAAACCGAGCCTTCGCCAAACAACTGGTATGTTTGGGGTCTTTATCCTGTATTAAGACCCATTTAAGAGCCATGTGTTCCTCAGCGTAAAGCAATATGATCGTTACGAGTATATGAACGTAAATTTTTTCATTCATTTTTTCTTTTATCGAAAATATTGGACCAGGGCCATAATAGGAAAAGTCGCCTCAGACATTGATTTTTGCTCCTCCATACTTAACTGTCTTAACTGTGTAGCGTGGATCATATGCAGCATTTTTTGATCTTCTTATATACTGTCTTCGTCCTGCAGAATCAAATAGTACAACTTTGGACTCATCAGTCCAAAGAATATTTCGCCATTTATTAGAAGGTCAGTTAAGATGTTCTTGTGTAAATTTTATTCTTTGTTGTACATGTTTAGGTTTCAGCAGCAGTGTTTTTCTTGAACTTCTACCGTACAGATGAGCTTCCCCAAGTCGATGTCTCATTGTAGAAGTGTTTACATTTAGTTGTAATTCTTGTTTTATTTTCGAAAATGTTGAAAAAGGATCATTTCGTGCTAACCGAATAGTATTTCTAGCTTCAATTGAAGAAACTTTCCTTTTGCGCTCGCGTGTTTCACGTTTCTCCCTCCAATTTTTTGCATTTATAATCATTTCACTTGAGCATCCAACTACATTTTGAATAAACTTATAAGTTTTACACCTTCTGATAATAATTTTTTAATTAAATTTCGCTTTTCTTCACTGCAGTGTTTATTTCATCCCATTTTTACTACGTAAAATATTTAATAAAATTTTCAATTAGGTTAGTCAATTAAATCTAAATTATTCTCAATGATTATTATCATAAAAGCAACAAATATTTGAATTTTTTATTTACTGAAACCTACTTCGTAGACTATTTCGGGATTACTGCTATTATTTTGCACAATATTATGTTAATACGATTATAAAAAAAAATTGATAATTACCCGAAAGGTAAGTGTCGCTTTACAGAAATTACCCACACTAGCATTAGTGAGTATTAACGATTCATCACAAATATTCTTCATTAATAGACAATACAAGACAAACCCATAATTTTGAAAATGTATCACGAGATAGAAGCACTGCTATTATTTTGCACACAGGTGTATATATATATATATATATATATCAGACATTTTTTTTCTACATAATCGTGTTCTACGGGTCCGAAAACGGATAGCGCCCCTACTCTCGCCTCTTGCCGTTCTTATCGTATAGGCTGTATAAGTCTAATTTTTTCAAGGAAAATTCGACTAAAAATTATACAAATACACTTTCACAATGAATTCATTATTTTTCAAATCTTTGGGCCAGTCATATCGGCGTAAGTGGAAGCTGCTTGCGCCCAATTGCAAGCAGTTTATGCTTGAAAACAAGTGCATTTGGCTTGCTATTGATATGTATGTATATTCCTGTCTCTCTTTCCATGTTCTAGTGAAGTATAGAAGCTATATAGAAGTATAGAAGTGAATAGCTTATAGAAGTATATAGAAGTGTATAGCTTATATTAATGCAATATAGAAGTAGATAGCTAACGCTTAGCGTTGGCTATACATATACCCTCTATACTTCTCACCCTTCTCACTAGAACATAGAAAGTGAAACAGGAATATACACACATATCAATAGCAAGCGAAATCCGCTTTTTTTTGAAGCATAAACTACTTGCAATTGAGCGCAAGCGGCTTCCGCTTACACCAATACGAATTAGCCCTTTGAATAAAAAAAAATATTTTGTCTGATTCAAAAAAATATTTAGAAAACCAAATCAAAGAAATTTTTAGTCTTTGAACAAAGAAATCGTTTTGAAAGTGTACTATATCGAAGATATAGGTAAATTGTATTTGATGAGGAAAACGGAATACGGAGTTTATTGGGTTAGTTGAAACGATTGATTCAGCCTTAACTCAAAGTTAAGCGTTTACATAATATTCTATCATCATTATGTATTACAAAAATATAATGATTTAATTGTACATTATATATACATAGTACATACCTATATACATATAACACAATTAAGTTATAATGTATTGTAATTTTATATTTTACAGCCTTTACATTTACCGTCTAACAATTAATTTTGCCTGAGAGGCTAATCTAATATTATTTGTAATAATAATATACCAACATATACATATGTTATTATTATTTCATTCTATAGACTACATTATTTATAAATAGACCATATTGTACAGTTAAGTTACAAAAGTGATGAATTAAAATATATTAGGTTGGCTAATAATTTTTTTATCCCAAATTTAATTTTATAAATCTTTTTTCGGGGCTAAAAAATTCTTAGCCAACTTAATCGAAAAGAAGTAATATGTAGAAAAGAAGTAATTGTAGTTCTTTGTCTCAACCTCGTATATCAAAAACTACATGTTTTAGGGACAGATAAAAAACATATTAAATACAGTATTTATATATATATATATATATATATATATATATATATATATATATATATATACATATATATATATACATATATATATATATATATATATATATACACATATATATATATACTGTATATATATATATATATATATATATATATATATATATATATATATATATATATATATATATATATATATATATATATATATATATATATATATATATATATATATATATATAGGTAGCCAACATTAAAGGGTGTAATTAGCATAAATCTTAAGTTCACAGTGATGAAAACACAGATTTAAATACGTTTTTTTTTGTGTGTCCAAAAATTGGGAGTTTTCAGATACGAGGTTGGGACAGAGAAGTCGCGATATGTATACAACAATGTAAAACAAATTTTATATGATGTACTCTAAGCCATATTTACTGTTTTAATAAGCTCGCTGGATAAAATCATCGGTTACTCAATGTCTTTTAGAAATTTTTATTTAATTGCCAAAAAAACATACGGGAATTACGCCCGTCTACTGGAGTATTAAAAACATAAAATTTTGCCAGAAACACTTTCACATTTCTTATGGCTGTTGCTTGTGATTTCCTTTTGCATTGAAAAAGTCTCCAGATTTTATAAATTTTTATATTCTCACAACTTGAAATTATTTTTTAATTTGAAATAAGTTTTACTATAATTTCGTAATTTAAGGGGTTAAAGTTTATTTACTCTTAATAGTAAGTCATTTTAATATAAATAAGGGATCTATTCAATTTTTATTTAACAAAATATTTGAAGCTATAACAATTATAGCCTTAATGATGCGCAAGTAACACATTTTGTATACGTAGATGAAAGTAAAATGTGAGGGTGAAATGATAAATTTTACCCTCTAACTGTAATAAAAACAACCCTGTTTGACAGCCGGCACTTCAAATATTAAAATAGTGGAAACGGTCAACCTGATTTGTTTCAACCGCATTTTATGCTGTCAAAAAGTGAACAATGACTTTATGTTAATATTCTGTAATTGACTAAATGACAATATAGTTAAAAACTATTGAAAGAAAATGTTAAATATCGTCAGTTGGGGCGAATCCAGACGATTTTTTCAGTTTTTGGCAATTAATTGTTTAGAGTTAATCGAAAAAATTCTAAAAAAATAATTTAAATGCTTTCATATCAGGAGCATATAGGATAGTAACAAAAATATCAAAATTGATACTGCAACATCTTTTTTTCTTTTTTTTGGTTTTTTTTGGTTATGTAGTGTCCGGATTTGCCCCTATGTGTGGGACGTGGGTGAATCTGGACAGTCCTTTTTTGCAATATAAATCATATTCAGTCATGCATATGAGTGAAATAGGACATAAAAAGATAAAAATAGCTGAATTTTTAATCTGGAAATTTGCTAAAATAAATATCTGCATCAGCGAATGACTTTCGGTAATTTTAGGGGGTCCGGACCCCTTGGTTTTTATTTTTATTTTTGAAATTTGAAAAAAAGGCAGCGGTTTGAATAAAAAGTACAAAATTTAGGCGTTTTTAAACAATTTTCCGTGTGAAAAAATAAAAAGATTTAAAAAAAAAGCATTCCATAGGTACATGGAGAATAGAATAAAGAATATTTTGTCAAAATTTCAAACTTATAGCTTGGACTTTCCCTCTGAGAGTGGGTACTGTTTTTAAAAACGGCATTTCAAGACAATCGGGTTTAAAATTTGTGTCGCAATTGTTTCAAATCATTGTTTCAACAACAATGTGATACTGCAGTGATAACAATTGATCTTATACGTTCACTGATTGTGGAAAGACTGAATGTAAAGTGGTATATCGCGCCAAAAGGCGCCAATCGATCCACAGAGCTTTGTATTTAAACTGAATCCATTGATCCGTGGTCGTAGCGACCGTAATAATTCGAATTTCAATTTGAAATTTTAAGAGAACATGTATAACTAATGTAGGTACTTTAAAATAAGACAAAAAATAATTAATAAATAAATAAATAAATAATAAATAAATAAATAAATATTTTTTTCAAAATTCTACACTAATGGTACCTTAAGCAGTTAAAAGCATTTCAGGATCAGCCGATATTGTTATAATTTACATAGGTGTATTAACTAAAATAAAAATAATCTCAATTTTTGATAGGATAATATTTATGAAATCTTATAAAAATATTTTTAAACCGTTTTTTAAGTTTACCCTTCCTTTAAAATGTTTCGAGATGACGTTTATTAATTACCAACCCTTTCGTTGCAGGGATGTAGGTACATAGATAAAATAAATGAATAAAGGGCAAGAAAGGACGTCTCAACGTGTAAATGTAAAATTATCTTCAACATAACCACTTAAAAAATTAATTAAAAAATTAAAAAAGTTATTGCTCTGCAACCATATATAATTTTTCTTTTATAGGCAGACAGATATAATTCCTAACTTCTTCTTACAGTAGACTCGTCAAATTCCTGCTGTATTAAACGAATTAGCCACTTCAATTTTAAGAGAAAAACAAAAACGACTAGGGGTGTGTCGAATACACTTACGTTAGGGTTCCGCAGCTAAAGTATTTACAATTTTTAGGTTAAAATGTTGGAAAACGCATTCATTGCATGTACAATGATAGTCAGTTACGTGATAATTCTTTTTTATATCCTAATTATAATATTATAAATGCCAAAGTGAGTTTATATATGTTTGTTCGTTTGATTTACTTTCAAGCCTCAACAGCTTAACCAATCAGCTTGAAACTTTGCACACAGACATAGCTTGTGGGACACAGACGGTTATGGGTTACTTTTTATCAAAGCAAAATATTCCATTCCCGAGGGAAAATGTATGAAAACACAACAGCTGACTTTTCAAAAACAGATAACTGATTTCAAATTTTGTATATTGTTAATAGAAGGGATGAAAAAGGACACACATTACTTTTTACCCCGGAAAAACATCTTACTCTTGAGAAAAAAATTCTCAAAATAAAGCGATATCTTTCTTAAAATAAATAAATTTATTTGTAATTGTTGGTTGTTACTTAAATAGGGCGGTCATGACAGTATATACTATATATATATATATATGTATATATATATATATATATATATATATATATATATATATATATATATATATATATATAGGCTGTCAGAGAAATAAGTGAGGTCCTTTTGAGGGGTGACTCATAGCACCCTGTAGACACTAAAACCGCAGGCATTTTTTCGGAATTAACAGTCGCGTCACCCCTCAAAAGGATAAGAGTTATTTCCTTTACACCCTGTATATAATATATACACACATACATATATACATACATATATATATATATATATATATATATATATATATATATATATATATATATGTGTGTGTGTGTGTATATATATTATATACAGGGTGTAAAGGAAATAACTCTTAAGCTTTTGAGGGGTGACGCAACTGTTAATTCCGAAAAAATTCCTGCGGTTTTAGTGTCTACAGGGTGCTATGAGTCACCCCTCAAAAGGACCTCACTCATTTCTCTGACATCCTGTATATATATACAAGCTACGTAGTCATTCATCAACATATTACACTAACACATTGGCATGTTTGTGTAGATGTGGTGTAGATACTGTACATATATGATATGTTTTGGTTGTATCATAATCACTTGGTGGGGGAGCGGTGTCCACGTCATTTGCCGGCGATAGCGGGCACAGTAGGTAGCGACAGAAATATTGTTTCTGGTTCTTCTGTGGTTATAGGTCACTTTTTAGTCGGGGAAAATATTTGATTTCTACGAGGAAATTACCAAGAAAAACGATAGTAACCTGACAAGAGTAGGTACACTTTATACGTTTTAACTAGATGTCATAATTTCAAACCAGACGGGGGAAGCCACTGGTAAATGATGATATATTTATCTACCGAATTTAACTAGGGATTTTAATACCGTTAAACTAGTTTATCAGTATATTACAGAAAATACCCTAGAAATATTCCCGGTAATTGTCTAATTTTTTACCATTAATTTGAGAAATTAAAAATAATAATATAGGTTAGGGTATTTTATGTATTTTTAAATTTTTGTAAATTCATTTAATTTTTAAATAGGTTACTAGATATAGAATCTAGATACTTAGAGTAGTTACATTGTAAATCATTTTGAAGTTCAATAACATACCGGAAACGAGTCTTAAAAATGAAAAGTGGTAACAAAATCTCATTTTGAAAGGCCTTTCTTAACCTTTCTATATAACAATAAAGTACGTGAGGAAAAAAATTAGCAACATTAGTAAGTATGAACATAAAATCCACGAACAAGTTTGATTCATTTTTTACCATCTATACAAAAAAAAAAATCATAATCAAAATTATAAAAAACTAATTAGGTAATTCGATAATATTTAATTTAATTCTACTGATGGTACTAAGTTTATAATTTTACCATCAGTATATCATATACAGGTGAATTTTTTTTTTTTTTTTGTATAAAGTTGCTATTTTTATTACGGCTAAACTATTGACTTAATCAAAAATTGTTCAGATAACGGTTGCAGATACCGCTGGGGGCAATCAATCACTGTAACCAGGAGCTTTATAGTTCCTTTAGTTTTCGTGCTACCATATAAACATATACTTTTTTAAATGAAACTATGCATAACTTTATTGGTAATTTAAAAAAAAAAAAATAAATAAATATAAAACTTCTATTTAAAAAAATATAAGCTTACATCATAGCTCGCAAAACTAAAGTAGTAACGAAGCTCCTGACTATAGCAGTCGATAGCTTCCAGCGATATCTATAATTGTTATCTAACCTCGTCGCTACCAATGTACAATATATTGTACATCAGATTTAGGTTATGTTAACATTATTTTTTAATTGAGAAATAATTAAAAACTACTTAATATTATCTAAAATTACTAAATTACGCTTGTGTAAAGACGTAAGATTAAAATTTTTAATTAAAATAAACACTTGTTTAAATCTTTGTCCAGTATGCTAAACAAAAATATGCTCACTGACGTTTAAAAATTTTTAAAAATTCGTAGCGAAGAAGCTAATCAATAGTTTAACAATAATAAAAATGGCAGCTCTCAAAAAACTCACTCCTGTATGCTTATTATTTAAAAATAAAAAAAATAAAATACAAAATACAAAAAAATAACAATAAAAAGTAAACAAAAATATTTCAAAGTTCATGTACCTAAATATAGAAAATAGTGTGTACTAGTTCCAACGTTCGGTCTACCAATAAACGAATAACACTTGACTCAAATGAAAATTTAACTAGATCATTACACTTGAGCAATGAAAATCAGGTAGGTTGTTTGTCTTTGACAAAGAAAATAAAAATAAAACGTATTTTGATCAGTTTTGTTACGTCTTCCTCTTCTGTTAATTGCAACAGTTTTATTAATTTATGACACGTATGATACATCTGATTATCAAATCAATCCTTTAATATAATAATATACGAATACGAATCCACATATTATATCCATAATATTATAAATATAATAAGAATAACATTATATGAATATGAATACATAATATATAATAATAATAATAATAATAATAATAATAATAATAATAATAATAATAATAACATGTAAAAAATTATTTGGATAAACAAACACTCCGCGGAAGAAAGGGGGACTTTGAAGAATAAATTAAATGATGTTTAGCAATAATAAGTTAATGTGAAATGAAGCGAACTAATTAAATTACTAATCCCGTTTAAAGGTTTAATGATAAAGCGAATTTAAAGGACCCTCCACATTCTTGTCGAGTTCCTCGCTGAGGTTGGCTGAGGCATATGAATAGCAAATATAACACCAACCGCGAGGCACAACGAAATGACCCTCCACATTCTCGTACTCGTACAACCTCGGCGAGAATGTGGAAGGTCCTTTAAATTGCTTGTAGTTGCTTGTTATTTCTTATTTCTAAACATCGCGTAAGTTATCTTATATAAATAAATAAATATGATAACTGAAATTAAATAACTAATACGTACCTTGACTTGTGACTCTGTCATTCCAAGCGCGTACGCTAGTTTGGCTCGTTCTGGTCCGGCTAAATATTTTGTTTGTTCAAATGTCTTTTCCAAAGCAAATATCTGTTGTCCAGAGAATGTAGGACGTGTATGTTTTTTTTTTGAATCTTTATCACTGACTACGTTACTCAACGCACTTGTGTTTACTGAAAAGAAAAGAAAAAATATTTTCTAAGTAATATAATAATACAACATATTAAATTGTTGAAAATTTATAAATTATTGGAATGGTGGATGATATTATAATGAATGAAGAATTATCATTGTTTGTCAATAAAGTAAAAAAGGTGTGTAAAATGGAGTTATTGTCGACCATAAACAAATGACAGACATTCGAGCGTCCGGTCGCTGGTGGGCAACAATATACGTGAAAATAAATGATACTGATAGGTACGCAGAGTGTACATTATGTACGCTATGTACATCATGTACACTGTGTACGCACTTCATTTCATTCATACCACACAACATTATTCATACCTACATAATATACACTTATACATATATATATATATATATATATATATATATATATATATATATATATATATATATATATATATATATATATATATATATATATATACACATATAAAATACCTACATATATACATAAAACGTACAAATGGTGCCGGTGCGGTGGTTTGTTTCATTTTGTTAAAATGCGTGTGACAAAGTGCAATGTCATCGAGGATTGAAATTTAATCTCACCAATAAAAAAGTGCTCATCGGCTCATGTGTGCGTTACAGTGTACATACGTACTAGACAGATATATATATATATATATATATATATATATATATATATATATATATATATATATATATATATATATATATATAATGTGAGGTGTCTATTGCAGCGGTTCCCAAAAGGTGGTCCGCGGACCCCAGGGGTCCGCGAGATGTCATTATACTCATGATATTATGTTCATTCTGTATCATATACTTACACGGTGTATAATTAATTAATAAAAACTAAGGATTATATTATGTTTTTGTAATTCTGAATTAAAAAGTTAACTATATAGTTGCCTGTGATAGTGTCAAAACGGCGTACTTTTTCTACTATGAAAAAAGGTATCCACTTTTTAGTACGCGTTAAAAAAAGTAGGTAAACAAATTCATTTCTATGGTAACGATACAATGTAAGCTATATGTAGTCGTCGTAGTCATCAATGAAAAATTCAAAACAAAAAATATGTTAAAATAATTTTTTTAATGTAGCTGTCAAACTGTTATAATTTGAGGTTATTTTTCCATTTTTCGTTAGTTTTTTTCCATTTTAATTCAGAATTGCAAAAAATATTGTACGTAACACGTGCAAAATGAGTGGTTTTTTTTTTATTCGCTGCAATTATTCAACTCGATCTACGACCTCGTTTGGCAAACTTACGAGTCATGAAAAAAACACCTTTATTTTGCAACTTATGACATAATAAACTATTGTACAAGTGTCATTAAGGTCCGATTTACATTAACGCTCTGTTCTCACTCCGATATCACTCCGCTCCAGGTTCGATAAAATATTCTTACACAATAAACAATGAGTGTATTCACATCATCGCTCTGATATCGGTCCGATATCAGTCGCGGTTCGCCCCCGTTTCAATGCCACTCCAATATCAATACCACTCAGGTAATATTTTATCGGAGCGATATCAAACTTGTTATGGCTTGTACCTATAGTGTAAACACTTTTTTGATTCCACGCCACTCCGCTTGCATTCAGTTGTTATGAAAAGATATTTGTATCGAACTGAGACCGAACTGGGAGTGTACCCAGAGTGGCATTATAATGTGAATAGAGAACGAATAGGTACCAGCATGATATCAGCACTGTAATGTGAACACAACAAGATTATATCGAATCGGGAGCGTAGTGATGTCGGAGTGAGAGTGGAGTGATAATGTAAATCGGGCCTAACTATCTGCCAGACTACAATCTTTTTAAAAATTTCTTTGGATTTGGGGTTATTGTAAAAATAGTGATTGGATGAAGGGGTCCATAGAAAGGAATTATTGGGAAGCTCTGGTCTATTGCATGTACACTACTACACTATGTCCAGGCATATATTGGCATGCATTTGATAAGTAAATTAAGTATATGGTGCAAGGCATTTCGATACCTATTCTCTAATTTTTTCACGGATACACAGTTGACAGTATACATATTTTATTTGCCTAATTATTATTATTACTAAAACCACTACCTTTCCTGTAAAAAATACCATTTATATTGCAATGGGAAAGTATAATAAAATGTTGTTAACGTTAAGAATAAAGAGGAACACAAGCAACCGAAATAACTTGCACTGATGATAATACCAATATTAGATATTATTACTATTTATATGTATAGAACGCAACAACGCAACAACTACAAATCTGTAGCAGGGGTCAACAGAAATTTAAATTAAGGTGAATCGATTACTACTGACAAATGAATTACAAAGTCTATTTTTTCTCAATAAATAAATATAATTTATGTGTAGAAAAATAAGTTAAATTTTATAATAGGTACATGTAACAGTATTAATATTTGATTATTGTTCAATCTTCTAATTTTAATAATTTTAAAAGTAATCAGTTTGATTCTGGTAGTGACGTGTACGCACATATACATAATAACTAACACATACACAAATATATTATGAGTATATTAGTATAAAATGACATTTTTATAGTTTTTTTTCTATTTATTACAATAACTAAACGTGCAATATTAAACAAAATAGTTTTTTAATGATTCAAAAACATAAAAGAAAATAATTTTCAGTTTTTGAAATCTTAAAGTTGGTTTTTAATGACACAACTTACTTAAATACATACCACTGATTCACCTCTAATCATTCTTTGGCATTTACTCGTACGTTAAAAATTCTAACTTTGACAATTTATTTCTTCTAAACTGCACGTCAGAAATTATTCAAAATAGTGTCAGTAAATGCATCATATCTTTCTCTATAATATACGAAAATTTCAAATTCTAAACTTGGAAAATTTCTTGTAATCGATTCACTTTAAAGGAAAATTTAAAGATTATCTATGAGAGAAAGGTGATTTTCATTATGTTTCGACATTAAAAACCAAAAGAAATAAGTGAAAACACAGACATTTTTTTTTTTTTTTGTCGACTAATTTAATGTAATATTATCTAATACTAAAAAGTATAAACTCTATAATTTTGTTAGGTACATTGAATCCATTCATAAAATAAACAAAAAAAAAAAAAAACGGACTATTCTTTGAATTAAAATTCCTTAAAACATTTTAAAATAATCAAAGGTATCGTTGCACATATTTATTTTGAAGAAATATGCAGAAATTTAAAATAATGTATTCGACTGCAGCCAAAAATAGTAAAATATTCAGAAAATATTCAACAGTGAATGGAAAGTTATCGTATCGATAGATATATTTTATTATTTATTTTATTCATTTTTTTTCTTACGTGTCTTGAATAGAATTTTGGTATAAATGTGATAGTTTGATCGAATGTTGTGTCAAATAAGTGCTATATTTCTCCAAATATGTGCTGACAACGACAAAACTATCCCTAGAGATGCATAGACATGGTGTACAATATACATGTATTGTATGATACTCCTGTAAAAACGTAAGGAACAAATTCAATAACGCAACTTGAATCGTCATCAAGTCATCATTGCAATAGCAAGCCAATGATATATAAATTCAATCAAATGAAATGAAATGCCGATAACGACATTATTCGGTCGTTTGTTTCATTCGTTTGTAAGTTGAAAAAAATCAGAAACAAAATATTAATTTGTAAGTTTTTCTTTATTTCGAATCAGTAATTACTAATTATATCTACATATTAGGTAGGTAATATGGTAATAGGTATGTACATACGAGTAGAAATACATAAATATAATATTATTATAGTATGCCAAAGTCAAATTTCAAAATATACCTATACTATGTACCTATTTAATTGCAATTTCAAGTTGGCTTTCATGTATTAGGTAGATAATCTTTAATTAAGAAGAGATTTTCATTCATATGAAAATACTACAAAATAGAATTTTGAAATTATATCTGTGATTACGTTACGTATACATACGAATATACTATAAATAAAACCTATTTCGATATTTAAGTGCTAATTAATCCATTCTAACAACTAGTTAACCCGTAAGTACATACACATAGTACATACCTATCCCTAATTCTAATACTTAATTGTATAAGATGATATGTATTATGTACCTACTCAACAGTCAGCTACACAGCTACACTGTAACACACAAATTTGTGACTCACACTCGAACGTTAACAGTTCGATTTTTCGATATTTCTCATATTTTGTATGATGCTTAGCTTATACCGCTTGTACTGTATTCACAGGTAAAATTGAAAAGATTAGACAGACAATAAATTGTGGTATATACAATTTTACTTGGCAATAATTCAATAAATTTGCTTGATGGAATAATCTCCAATCCATTTTTTAACTAATAAAATAATAAACATTATGCATTAGATACATACTTTGTATGAAAAACAGTAAATGTACACAAAGTGGTACTTATCAAATTTCTTTCAACATTATTTTAATTTTTTTCATCATACAAATGTATGTATGTATATGTTACGAGCGATCAAAGGAGCTCATATTTATGGATTTCATAGTGATGACGCCCTTTTCGTGGTGCGTCGAGACGTAACGTGTATATTACGACGTTCACCGCTATCCAAACGAACATCATCATTGGTAAAACCAGTTTACCCCGCTTCGGCGTAGCGTTGCTAGGTAACAGTGCTAACTGTGTACAACTTAACCACAGGACGTATTATTCGTGTTATACAAGACTGTTTCTAGTTCGGAGTCTTGTTAGATTATTTTCTGCTTTCCATAAACCAGTGATTCTCAATCATTTTTATTTGGTATGTATTTAAATAATTGCAATTTCTTTTTTTTTTTCAAAAAAAGAATAAAATAAATTTAAATATTATGATAACAATTTTCTGTCGTTTGAAAGTTTATTTTACACTAATATCGACATTGGCTCATTGTCAATGCAAAATTAGTTTCTTACGTTATCAGCGAGATAGGTATATTATTTTCAATGTGTAGTAACAAATATCATGTACATAATATCTATTTCTATTTATTATTTTTCAAACTGATACCACGTATTGTAAGTGTTTAAAAGTTTAAATCACTAACTTATAATAAATTCTTCTTAATAAAATCACATAATAGCACTTGCACAGATCTGTTTTTATGGGTATAATAAAATGTAGTTGAAGAAATGGTCTATGTCTGTCTCCAGTTGGGAGAGATATAGGTACCTATATAAAACGATTGTTTTTAGGATTTCGTAATTTTAACAACGAAATCCTTATGGATTTGTCATCTCTGTAATCGTATTAGGTTGTCTATCCACACTTGACCATATTGTAATAGTCAGTATCGAATTTAACGCATATTAAGAGACAGTGTCGTTTTTTATGTCACCGAAGGATAACATATTAATATCGTTGTGTGATCATAGTGGAAGAAACATTATTATAGAGTTGTACATGCATATTGAATAAACGCAAGAGGGCTGTATTCTCACTGTACTTAAAAAACGAGCCAAAAAATCATAAATTAACACTTTCACTGAGGTGACATTACTTAGTGCGTGTCAAAAGCACGCACTTGATTTTTTTTTTTGTTACAAACTATTATTGAAATTTTTTTTAAAGCATACCTATAGAAAGTAAAATATTTAGATATTATTAAAAATTTAGGCTAATTTTAATATTAAATAAAAGCAAGAAATATTTTATCCCGAGAATTGTGAACAATTCTAGCTATTTTACTACGAAATCCTAACTTAATATGTGTTTAACACACACTTGCCGATTTTTATTTTTAAAATTAATTCTTTTTTTTTGGATGAGTTTTAAAATATGTAATTAAGATTTTCTAGATACGGGTATCGAATTTTGAACGTAGTTTGAGTTCAATGGATTTACGTATAAGAAACAAGAGGGGTTTAACTTTCGTTTCGATATTTTCAACAAAATATATTCGTATCCACGAAAAACGCTTATTTTATGAGATGATAGCTATTTTAGCGTAGGTAGTAAGAAAATGTATTCATGACAATATAGCTACTATTTTTTCAACATCTCTTTATAGTAGTAGATTTGTTTATTTTGATTTCTTAATTTTTTTTCTTTAATTTTAGCAAATTTTACTAAAATTTTTAGTTAATTAAAGGTTACTTTTATCATTTTTCATTATTTAATTTGTCGAATTTAGCATTATTTGCTTTTTGTCGTACAACCCCAATTTGCTTTGCGTAGAACAATTTGCTTTTTAGTAGACCAGGTTTGGAAGAAAATTTCAGAAAAGAAGGTCGAAGAAACGTAAACGAGGTTTTTTTTTGCTCGTCAATGATATCTTTGTGGAAAACATCCACTAAGGTAAGAGCACCAGTAGCCGTCATGACCCAGTTGCTGTCAAGTTTCAGTAAAATGATAAATATTAAGATATTAAGCAAGCATATATTTTTTGTGTTTCCTGCTACATGTTCTGGAAAGTATCCCCAACCGTTATTCCATTTATGGTAGCATTCAGTTAGCATTAGATATAATAATGACTCACTTGAAAGTTAGTTTGTAAAATTTGCATATATTCACTAAAACTCTTAAGTTTTAACTAAGGTAAGCACTAATTTAATTTTACTGTAATTTTGGTTTAACGAATAATTAGTTATATTTTTTTTGTTTTTTGAGATTCATTATGAATTAAATTTTGTTAAAAAAATAGTTTTTAGACCAGAAAACCTAACAGAAATTTATTATTTTTGATGGGGGCTACTGGTACATAAAATACAGGCATTTTCCAGTAACTTTCATAGTGACGGTTATTGGGGTAACAAATTGTATTTTAAAAAAGGATATACAGTCTCTTATGTTTTTTACACTAAAATTTTAAAATCTGGGTTACATTCACAGCAATACGATAAAGCTAGTGATCAGTACCCGTCATTATTTTCTGTAACAATTAAATTTTAGTAGTCCTTGTAAATTAATGTCGGGTACTGGTACCCTATAATAACGGTTTTTGGTACCGTCTTTTTTGTAGGCAAATTTTAATGTAAAATACAGTAATGAAGATCAAATAAATGCTTTTGATATGCTATTCGTTAAAAAAATGCCGATTTCTATCGTAGTCAAACAATTTCGGATATCACAGATAATTGTCAGACCACATTGTCAGATAAATTAAAAGGAAAGTAGTCCATATTATGCAAAAAGTGCCTCCACAATTATTTTAACCAACAAAGAAGATGAGAACATAGTAAAGTAGATGAAACATTTGAATGAAACTGTGATCCAAAACTTGAGAAAATCCATTTAACTACTTATGGTCGACCTGGACGAAAATAGTTCTTGTCTTTTTGCAATAAACATCCGGAGTTATCTAAGCGATTATCTCAAAATTTAACAAAATCAGGGGCTTCGGTAGCGTAAAATATCAAAAACTGGCGTAAGGAAATTTAATAATATTTTAAGAAAGAAGAATTTATAGAAATTTTGAAAGATACAGACCGTCTGATGGAATCCTAATGGATCAGTATCTTTTTGAGCCTGACTAATAACCATGTAATGGTATAGAAAGGACAAAAATCAATACATAATGTTACTAATCTCAATGAAAAAGAATGTACAAAAACAGCATTTATGGATATTATGGATAATGCTTCAGAAGAATTAACGTCACGGATGGTTGTACTAAAGTTAAAGAGAATTCTAAAAGAATCAGTTCAGTGCCAATCTAAGATATCTGCAGGAATTGTAGAAAGGAAATAACAAAATCAAATAATCTTTTTAATAAAGCTTTATTCTTAAGTATTTTAATTATATAGCTCAGTTGTTTAAAATTAATTATATTCTAAAAAATGACGGATATTGGAACATCGTTAATTTTTTATTGACGGGTATTGGTACACCACACTTTTTCCTTTATTTTATTCTTATTAATATATTTATTATAAAAACATTCAAATAAAATAAAATATTTCTGAAAGATCATAAAATTCTCTTTCGTTTTAGCTTTACTGTTGGTTTTTTCGTATAATTATGAACGAAAAAATTTAATGTAAAGTCCTGCTCATGTCTTAACATGACGGCTACTGGTGCTCTTACCTTATTCGTGATTCGCGGCTCATCCTATCTGGTTATGTTGGAGGGGAGGGAAAAGAAGCAGAAGAAAGGGAAATGAGCGTTTTTTTTTTTGCTCGTCAATGTTATTTTTTGGGAATTTTTATGCTTACTTACAAATTACTTTTCCTCATTCAAAATATCAAAAATATTATAAATATTCCTTCCCCCTAGTTCAGTCCCCCCCTCTACCAATCATCATATGAGCGCCCATGCAAATGATGGCATAAGTTTTATTTGAATAAGTTTTAATTTTAATTGAGGAAAAAAAATAGTTAAAATTATGCTTTTTTTTCGATGAATTACCTAAGTATCTATACATAACCTTTTAGTTTTATACAACATATCTACAGTAAACAAATTAATTTGTATTAATTTTATCAAACAAATTTTAATCTATATGTACTTTTTTACATAGTTCAATTTCTTACAATAATTGTCACATCAGCGAATTTTTACAACAAATAAAATATTAGCAAAAATACTAGTTTTAAAAGTAAAGATTTGCTAGATATTGGAACTCTATATCTTCAAATAAATTGAACCAGAATGACAATAAAAAATTCTTCAGTGTGACAGTGAAAATATTTTGCAATTAATGTTTTTTACAGAAAAAAATGAGCCTAAAGGCATTTTGATTGACGAACATAAAACTTTTATGATGCAATAGAAAACTGAGATACGTTCATTATGCTTTAAAGAAATTTTTAATTATTCCAGTAATTTGATCTGTAATCACAGTTACAATTGACCACACAAATGAGGGAGCCCCACCTGGAATTATTTTTTGTCTGTTTATTCTAATTATTAATCTAGACATTAGAATACTTGATTAATTAACCTGTTAGTGTACATAATACATAATATATAACATAGATATGAATGATATCATATAAATGCATATATATATATATATATATATATATATATATATATATATATATATATATATATATATATATATATATATATATATATAATTTAATTAACAAACATACCTACATTCAGTTATTAAAAAAGTTGAATCAAATATTATTTGACTCTAAATATGTGGTAGAAAACCAACAGTTGTGAAAGTGTTACAAGTGTGATTTGAAATTTTTAACAACTCACTGTATTTACATATAATTCCATAACCGTAACATGTTTATTGACATTAGTAAACTAATCCGGCTATTTTATTATCAGTAGTCTGATTTTTAATAAAGCAAAAAATATTCGTAATATTAATTTAATTTCATAAAATTTATCGCTTTTCAAGTGGACCATATGCTTCATATTGGAAAACAGTCGTAGGTAGTAAATTTCAGTCAAAAATTATGTACATAATAATTTGAAATTTATATTTATTTTTTTTAAAATCTGAGTTGGATTACCGTCATTTTTGTTCTCGTACAATTTTTGGTACACGAATATACAGCAGCAATAATTTTATTAAATTATCTGCAAAACTTGTTCAAAAATTTACACGACTTTGTTCGGAAATATCAATAAAAATATGTTAAAGATGTTTGGGAGGTACAATCGGAGACAAAAGTGCATAAACTTAGCAATTCGTGAATAATTGCGTTGTATAACAAACTATGAAGGTAAATAGATAGTTATCTTTGTTAAATAATAGCTATCACTACAACTGCTTGTACAATACATAAAACTATAGCTCTCAGCTCACTACAAGAGCTGAGTACATTCTGAGGATTTTCTCCTCATTAAAGACTGAGGCGCCTGTAAAAATTTCAAACCGATTTACTAAGCCGTTAAAAAGTTATTTAGGTAATTTGTTCTATCGTTGAATTTCCATAAGAGTACGTATAAAATTAAGCTTAATACACAATCAATGAAATAAGGAACAAGAAATAAGAAATAAGGAATAAGAAGTATGCCATCTAGTAATGTTGAATGAAACTTTAACTTAACTGCTCATAGGTATATGTATTTAGGTATTTTTGTACATCAAAATTCATGAAAAAGTAACATTCGTGATGACTTTTTTGTCACAAAGTGAAAAAAATCATGAATTTTGACGTAAAAAAAATATCCAAATATTTATATCTATGAGCAGTTACGTTAAAGTTCCATTCAACGTCACTAGATGGCATACTCCTTATTTCTTATTTCTTATTCCTTATTTCATTAAAGTTCCATTCAACGTCACTAGATGGCATAATTTTTATTCCTTATTTCTTATTCCTTATTTCATTAATTGTGTATGAGGTGTTATAGTTTTTTTTTTTCAATAATTTTTTAACGGCTTAATGAATTGAAATTTTCACAGGCGCCTCAGTCTTTAATGACGAGAAAATCCTCAGAATGTACTCAGCTCTTGTAGTGAGCTGAGAGCTATAGTTTTATGTATTGTACAAGCAGTTGTTGTGATAGCTATTATTTAACAAAGATAACTATCTATTTACCTTCATAGTTTGTTATACAACGCAATTATTCATGAATTGGTAATTTTATGTACTTTTGTCTCCAATTGTACCTCCCAAATATCCTTAAACCTGATAACGTAACTTGAGACAAATAGCTTAAGATTAAAGAATCGTTCTAAATAAACATCGTTTAACTTAACTTGAAACAATATAAGGAACAAACTAGGCATACATATAAAAATATGTACATCTATCGATTCCGACGGTTCTATATAACTAACTGTTGTCGGGACTATATTGTTTAGATTTCGTTAACGTTTAATTTCTAAAGTGACTACCTAAAGGCTGTTTTAAATTTGTTTTATTTGATAATTTTTAAGCGCAGGGCCGGATTTGTAAATAGGCAAAGTATGCAATTATTCAAAGGCCCATACGTAGATATTGAAAGGTCCACGATCCTAAAAATATTGGTTATTAGGACATTTATAGTGAACATTGTAACCGAGTGCAATTTTTTTTCAGTAATTTATTTAGTTAGTTGTTTGTTACTCATCATAAAGACCAATAACGTAAAACGTAAAACTACAGAAAACTGATTACTCCATAAAACGGATGGAATCGGATTATTTTATCGCCTAATAGTTTTGTAGAAATTCAATAATAAACGCATGCTATTGCATGGGAAGTATATGTAAATAAAAACTTTCAAACACTTCTACTGTAAAATTATAAAAAATGTTAGATAACACCTTCATCCACTCATGTCTTTATTTATATATTTATATAAATTCTTGTAAACATCTAAGCTAACTATGTGTTTAATGAGTTCAACGCGTAAAATCTCGTTACGAGTCTTGTTATTTAAGTTTTGCAAACTTGAGTAACTACTACTTATACTCGTACATTCAGAATTAATTAATTTCTTCACTTAGGTATTATTTATTATCAAGCTGAAGCGCGAACCTCTTACTTCACTAACGATAAGTAAGAGAGATCAATTTAACATACCTAAGAGTCCATATATCTCCATCGTTTCAATTATTACAATTAAAAACCTCGTTGTTTTATATTAGAGATCCTATATTTCATATTTGGCTACCGCATTGGCTACTTTCTTCTACGACGCGACTGATAATGACTGATAACTTGGAAATTCTTTTAGCAATAATATATTATTTAGTGTGTCAATCTTAGTTAGAATATACATATAATTTATTATTTTCATTATATGTATATATATCATGATCCAGTTCGTACAAACTCTGCTATTTCAAAAAATTTGTATTTAACGAGTATAGGTAGATACTTTAATTGATGGTAAAAATGGCAAAATCAATTTGTAAGTGGCGAATGAGTAAAAAAATAAATAAATAGATAAATACTTAAGTAAATAGAGAAACCGTTTGTAAAAATTGACAATTATGTATTTTCCGACGGCAAATACGTATAGGTACGTAGATACCTAATTTATGATTTATCGAAATTATATTTTTAAATATAAGTAGTTACCTAGCACCTAGGTACCTACCTACTTATTATATTTATTTAGCAGAAATTTTTAAAATAATTACCTGTGCTAAGTCGATCTCTCCATGCCATTGGATTGGCAACGAGACCTTGAAAGCCTGGCCAGTAAATACTTCCCGCACTAGGATTTGTCGTTTTACCCGCTTGAGCGGCTGTGTTTGCATGATGTTGAAAAAAAGCAGCGGCAGCAATATTGAAGCCACGCAAACCAGCTGCAGCTGATGCCGGATTGGCAGTGGTAGACTGTGAACTGTGTGTGCCGTCGACACTTGTAGCCATACCTAACGTGTTATGGGCAGCAAAAGTTAAATTAGCCGGAAAATGTAAATGGTTGCTGGTCGCACTTGTGGTTGTTTGAGATGGTCGCGACAGTATATGATCTATGCCATGAGGATTTCCTAATGTCCCGTTACCGTTACTAGAACTATTGCTGGAGCGTTCCAGATGGATATTTGTACGCTCCAACATTGATTGTTCTATGCTATTATTTTCTGACGACGAATCAATTCGTTCTCGATTTATATCGATCGATTGTGACGATTTCATTTCGGTCATCGTGTGTAATGCAGCCAACGGAGCTGCTAACATATTTCTACTACGTTCTAAATTTAAAAATCCAAAATTTTGTGTTGAACTAGCAAATTCAAGCATTTTACTAACTGCTAAAGGAGGTGGTGTAACCGACACCTCCGAATGATCACTCATTGAAGTTTCACTGTGCTGGGTCATCTGTGATTCGGAGGAAGCCGTGATTGCAATTTTTTGTGTGACACGTGTGACCACGTGTCACTTAGCACATTTAAACAAATACAAATCGAACGAGTAATTTTGTTGTGGTTTGTTTATTTAATTAGACATGGTAATAAATACTTATAAACATGTGTAAAAAAATAATTAATAATACATAGATAGGATCTTATGTTCTAAGAGTAAATCTGTTTGTGTCTATGCAACTCTAACTAACTGTATTTGCGCAATTTTATTAATAAGTATAGTTAATAATGCAAAAAAAAAAAAAATATATATATATATATATATATATATATAGTTAGAGGTATATAAGTAAATTTTAATAATAGGTATATATGCTGAATTATTATGCTTTTTTTTATTTTATTTAAATTTTAAATAACTTTTTAAATAATATAGTTAGTTATATTTATAGTTATAAATTTGATCACAAAAACACTTAGCACAAAAAAAATTATTTAATAATTAACTAATTTTAACAACTATCCAATATCCAGTATCCAATATTCAGTCAGTATTCTCCGGTCACAAACAAAATCAAGAGAACATGTGATATTTTTTGAGTAGATATTTATTTATTAATGAATGAGATGTTAGTTATACAGACATTATTTAAATTATTTATTTATTTATTTATTATTTGTTTTATCCGACAATTATTGTTGTTAAATATTATTATTATTATTATTCACATTTGATTGGCAAATCTAAATATCACCAACAAAACAACTGAATTACTGAACTGAATGGAAGAGAACGAGTGTCACAACAATTTGAGTTGAGTCCATTCACACTGTTTGAAAAAAATAGTGCAGTTTGCGACAAACTGACTATATGTACACATAGATAGATGGATAGATAAATATTACATATTATATGTGTATATTTCACCTTAAAAGAAAGACAAAATTGATTTAAAACTTATTAGACACTCAGTAGCTCAGTAGCAGGCATATCATTCTACCACTAGACAAGGATCACATTATTATCCTGACAATTTTCCATCTCTTTTGTGTAACAAATGTTTAACAAGGATATCTACTATTCAAACATACGTTTCTAAATATGTTTTGGAGAAACGAGGGAGGTACTAATGTAAATTGGGCGTGGTTTTAGTAACGGAATACACGGGAGCGCTGATATTTAAATGTTAGGAGTTAGTGTTGATATAAATATACAAATGATAGGTATTCCCATTACTAATGCAAGTTATGTATGAATGCCAGGGATACAGATTGAAAAATAAATCAGAAATAAACATGGAAATATTCTTTCTTATTTCTGTCGAACCCCCCTATCTCATTTTACTGTCCGTTTTGCTGATACCCCCTCCCCCCAACATGCTTTGTTTCATATTTACTTACATGTTATTATTAACATTACATTTTTTTTTATGTTTGCAAAATATTTTCATAATATGAATGTCTTTTGTAAAATCAGTGAATCAATGTTGTATACTTATACAATATTTAATTTATATTTATTTTAGCAAACACATTGCTGTTATGGATACGAGGTTAAGTGTAAGGCTTATTTAATTATATATATATATATATATATATATATATATATATATATATATATATATATATATATATATATATATATATATATATATATATATATATATATATATATATATATGTGTGGGTGTGTGTATGTAGAGTAATTGTAAGTAGTGCAAAGAAAATAAAAATATGTGTTATGTTTAAGCGGGCATAAATGCCTTAACGTGCAACAGAATTATACGGTCAGGTATTCCTAGAAAAAAGGAAAGTTAATTAATTATTTAATATGAAATTTGTTATGAATTAGGCAAAGAAATAATGGAGAGACGACGTTTGAAGATTAAACTAGTACACAAAAATCGTATGAGAATATTATTGTTATATGTATGTATGTATTAATGTTTCAATCTAATAAACTACAATATAAAGTAAGAAGTGATGAGTGCCACCTATTTTATACGAATTAATGTAACATGATTGGTTGTGAGAAGTGAGTCCTACTTCTGGTTGGTCTTTTTCACGTCAGTTCTATTGGTTCACTGTTGCACGCGACAAACGCCCTCATTCTTATGTTATCATTTTCTTTTTTTGTTACATTTACAACTTGCATCATCTATCCTTTTTTCTTGTATTTTTCCTTTTTTTGTTTTTATTATTAATACATATGTATAGGTTGGTATACGTATTGCACGTCCTGTACGTCCTGTACGTATTGTCCTCTTTTAGTTACTTCAGTTTTAAGGACCGTCGTATTATATTAACTGTTTGCTCACACTATCCTACATCATTCAGAACTTGATATTTTTAGTGATTCAAAAATATTGTGCCTGACAATTTCATAATAAAATAAAATTATTTATTTATCTAGGTAATTAAAAAATTAAAAATTATTTATTATGATTTGCAGGGGAAAGTAGTCGAATATTTAATTAAGTTACTCTTAGGTTATAATATACTTAGGTACTAAGAAAGTGGTCTAGTACAGGTTCGTTTTGAAATATTTTTATCAAAAAACTGGCCGGGTATATCCAAACTGCTCACGATAGGGTTTCCTAGCTAGATTTTTTTTTTTTTGCATTTTTCCGGAATAAAATATTAGTATAAATACATAAGTTCATCAGAAAATCACATATACTTAAATATATCCAACAAAACTACATAGACCAACAATTGTTTTTTTTACCAACTCACTGCGTCTATGTTACTAAGTACCTACCTACGTACTGGTATATGGTAACAGTCAATTACTTACGTGGTATGTATTTTGAATGTTCAGGTATATTCCTTAAAAGTTCGTATCAAGGGATACAATCTGTTATTTTTACAGACTTTACGGGACAAAAAGTTAAAGTGGGTGGTAGGTAGGTACCATCGAGGAAGGACGAAGTGACCTTCTACACTCTCACACTCAGCCAACTTCACACAACTTCGCGAGTAGTGTAGTAGATACATACTTAAGAATTATCTACAATAAAATTATTAAATACTAGCTGTACCCGCGACGTCGTTCGTACATAAAAACAATGGGAAATATGTAAGTGCAATACCTAATTATAAAGCATTTACATAGAACAATAGTTTTGCGTAATGCACGCACATGCTCAAAATGAATTTTGTATTTTCCCTAGGGAAGGAAACATTATTAGACATTAGACATTAGACAGGAAGGAAACATTTTCCCGGAGTAAAAAGTATATCTTAGATGTTGACCCACTTATCATCACACCAAATTTCATTAAAATTCGTCCAGTAGTTTCTGCGTGATGCGTGAACAGACAGACAGACAGACAAAAATTTTAAAAATCGCTGTTTTGATCGATGACTATTTACAGTACCAGTACAATTGTTAAAAAATTTTCCATGTATAGAAACCGTCTCGTTACATTTTTATTGTATGTATAGATTTGATATCGTCCCTTCAATTCAACAGTGAGATATTGTCAAAATAGCACTATTGAGAAAAACAGGATTAAAGTTTTTGAGTTTTTTCAATTTACAACAACAACTACTTAAATTAATTTTTAACTATTTTAACGCTTTTATAGGGACCAAAATTATATTTTCTACTATCGTTACTAGTTTTAGGAACATAAATTCGAACCTTTGAATAATTATAGCAATTTTATTGTAAATATCCCAGTGTTACTTTAAAAATTTACAAAAAATATTAATTTATAAGAAAATATCCCAAAGTTCTGCTAACTTATATTAACAACTTCGATACAGAAATTCAAATAAACAAAAAATAATAATTCTAATTTAAAAATATAAATCATTAGTTACTATACTACTAAATTACACAGCCACACAAAAAAAAAAAAAAATTTTCTGACCTGGAGGTCTCACTATATGTACCTACTATATGTTTTTGGGGTCGCTGAATCCGAATTTGGGGTCAGTTTCATTCCAGTACATCTGGGTTCAGCCATAACCTCAAAAACACCCTCAAAATTGCTATATTTGTTAATTTTGAGGGTGTTTTTTGAGGTGATTGATTTTAACATATTATGTTAACCTAATATTTAATAATTTGTAAATATACCTATAAAGGGATTTGTGTTTTTGAATTAAAGTGTAGCTAATGAGCACAGAGTTTGTAAGTGTATCAACAATCACACATTAGCGAACGTGTGGCTGCACCTTACATTCTACTTATTTCTTTATTTAAAAAAAGGAAAAATGAAAACGAGATAGAACGAAATAAAAAGAGAAGAGAAAATCTGAACAGTCTCTTTCTTAAATGTCAAATTTAATCTAACATAATAATAAATTGCAATTCTGAAATTAAAAAAATGTTTTTAAAAGTCCACTGAATTAAAATATAAGTAAATATATTTATACAATTTAGTATTCCAATTATATATATATATATATATATATATATATATATATATATATATATATATATATATATATATATATATATATATATATATATATATATATATATATATATATGTATACACTACACGTATTACCTAGTTTAGGGTCAAACCCAATTTTTACGCTACGGAACTCTAAAAATATCTTAAAACTAGCTGTGTCCGCGACATCGTTCGCACGACGTATTGCTATAAAATCAATGAGAAGTATATAAATGTAATAATTATACAGAACTTGCATAGAACAATAATTTTTGCGTAATGCATACAAATGCTCAGAATGGTTTACATATTTTCTCGAGGGAAGGTGGCATTTAACCCTAATAAAAAGTATCTTATTTGTCGACCCAGGTAATAAGTTAACATTAGACCAAATTTCATCAAAATCCGTTCAGTAGTTTTCACGTATTGTGTGCACATGCTCAAAATAGTTTTTCTATTTTCCCGTGGGAATGAGACATTTTTCCGGAATAAAAGTATCCTAGATGTTTACCCAGGTAATAAGTTATCATCACACCAAATTTCATCAAAATCCGTCCACTAGTTTTTGCGTGATGCGTGAACAAACAGACAGACAGACAAAAATTTTAAAAATCGCTCTTTTGATATCTACATCGATAACTATTTGTAGTACCAGTACAATTTTCAAAATATATTCTATGTATAGAAACGGTCTCGTTACAGTTTTATTATATGTATAGATTGTAATGGGTGGGTATACTTGTACGAAGAATTTACATGCATCTAAAATTATAATTGTTTTTTGGTAGTTGCTATGTTACTGTTTTCATGTTTGGCTGTACCTATTAAAAAAAAATAAAAATAAAAATAAAAATAAAACAAAATTACCAAAATTGCTATTAGAATTAAATAATACAACTCCCGTGTGAAGCCAGACGGATTATTCATATTAGCTTATTAAAAATTTTATAATCATATTTTAATAAATATTTTTATGCTTTTGATACTTGGCAACGATGGCTACATAAAATAGTTAGCTTTTTATTTAAACTTTAATAGACACGTACATAAGAAATGTTGCTATTTGTTAGTATATACGAAATTGATGCATAAATTTAATAAAACGAAAAAAAGCAGTACTTTTGGTATGTTTAAACTCTGAAGTAGGATTAACTTATGTATCAATGTAACTTGCATTTTTCTATATTTCTAGAACCATTAACAAAAATGTAAGTTTCAATTTATATAGAGTTCAATGGATGTTGGTACATATACTATATTATCTACATTTGTTCTAGTATATTCTTTCGTAAAAATTCATTTAATATTAAAAAAAATCTCTTGGCTGACAAATTTTAAAAAATGGCTATTTTTAGGGGAGTAAATGTCGTAAGAAAAAAAAGTAGCATGTTTTTAACATTAATTAAATTTGTTAGCAAATAATTTATCATTTCAGATATAAAATTTCTGAACGAAAATATATTATTGACTTTTTTTCCTTATTTCTTAATTATAGGGTAAGATTTCAAGTTTCAAAAAAACCTTAAAATATAGTCCTTTGTGTCCAAGAATGCAACAAATTTTGCATTTAGCAAAAATAGGTAAACTAGTATTTTTTATGTAGTTTTCCATATATGCTACTCAAATTTTAACATACCAAAGCATATTTTATACACCCTATTTCAAAATTTACCCCCAATTTTACTTGCAATGGAACAATTACAAATACAATGAAACAATTGGTTATCCAGATCGTACTTAACTAAAATTCTACTTTTTCGAACTTACTATGTATATGCCAAGAAATTTGAATATTTTTTTTAACCCTTCCTTTTTTTATTTTTTATTTTTTTATTTTTTTATTTTTATTTTTATTTTTATTTATTTACTTATTTATTTATTTATTTTTTTTTTTGTTATGGCTTAGGAACTTGTCCATAATTTTAGTGTTTAATGTACGAATATCCACTATACCTGTTGATAATACCTACAAAAATGTAATTCATTATTATTACATATTTTATTTGATATCCATATAGGTAAAATTTGACATCCGTAAATTACGTAATTATATCCCTAATATAATACTTACAACTTACCTACATTTAGGATTCCGTTAGTAACCACTTGAGAGGAAGTGATTGGAGGGGAGATGTTAACACCTTATAGTAATCCCCACCAGCAGGTAGTCAGTGGCCGTTCAATAACTTTTTAAATTAAATACACTCAATTACTTTTCCTTGTGCAAGCTCACGCATATGCATGCATCTCTCTACTTGGCTACATCAATACATAAACAAACATCATTTTTTTACACTATTGAAACGAGGAAAAAAAAATCACACAGAAAAAGTCTTTAAACTATTATTCTATATCAACTAGTTTCCGAGAAAAACTAATTTTTTTAAACGGAAATTCGCTATGTTATGCAGAATGCTGCGACAGGGGTATTATTGTCTAATACCAATAGAATAAGTTGGTAAATTAAATAATTTGATAAAAAGGATACTACCGGAAAGCAATAAGGGAGTTAGATTAAACAATTTTGAAACTTACAATTTAGGAAATAGATTTTTATTACCTTCAGTTAATATTTAAGTTGCCAAATTGTCTTTTAATTTTAAAATGGAATACCATAAAGTAACGCTCAAATCTATCAAATATATTTGAGTTGCCGACAAAAACTTTAAAACACAAAAATTACTTTGTTATATTTAAATTTATTTTATTAATGTAGGTACTTAATTATTTGACTGAACTGACTTTTTTATCCAATTTATTGTTTAATTTCTCTTGTCATTTTATTTTTTTATGCATAGTTGTATGGTCCATTTCACTTATGAATTTAAATAATTTCCGTTTTCTTGGCTTTATCTCTTTCATTATTGCACTTACGTAAATTTTAAAATTTCAGTTTGTTTTTAGAAAAGGATAGAAGATTGATCCTGAGTCAAAGTTAAGAAATTAAATAATTCTTATATTCAAAACAAACCAATCTTCTATCCTTTTCGAGAAACAAACTGCAATTTTAAAATTATATATATATATATATATATATATATATATATATATATATATATATATATATATATATATATATATATATATATATATATATATATAGTATATATATATATATATATATATATATATATATATATATATATATATATATATATATATATATATATATATATATATATATATATATATATAACCATTGGACGAGTTCGTTAACCAGACACGTCGGATGCCAGGAACATGGTTTTTGTTCTTGCAAAAAATTAGTTTTTTGCCAAAATTTCCACTTAATCAACAATTTTGCGAAATTTTTTTACACCATTTAAAAGAGGAGAAAAAATTACATAAAAAAGGTCTTTAAACTATTGTTCTGTCAACTAGTTCCTAGAAAAACTAACTTTTATAAACTAAAATTCGCTATGTTATGCAGGATGCTGCGACAGGGGTATTTTAAATTCCCTTAATATGATTGTTTTTATGTCAGTGGCTAGAATTTACACGAAATTTTTATTATTTCTAATATTTATAAGTAAAAAAAATGGCTGCAAAAAACTATCGAAAACTATGGGTAGTAAAAAAAAATATCGAGTAAAACAAGTATCGATTGTATCGATAGTGCTATTGATAGTCTTCCACCAGTGGCGGATTTACCCTAAGTGCCCCTCTACGCTCCGTAAAAAATGCCGCCCCTAAAAAGCTAAAATTAACACTTTTTCTTTAAAAAAAAAGAGGAAAAGAGCAAAAAAAAAATTTTTAATTCTACATTTTCCCGCCCTTTTTGTCCAAGTCTTCAGCCTACTCAGCCTGCTGGTAAATCCATCACTGTCTTCCATCACTACTACACATTATAGCAAGTTTCATTAAAATTGCGAATTGACAGTTTAGAAACCTTTCCTTGTTAGATACGTTCGCTCTATAATATCCTCTGGGATAATATCATATCCACAGAACACATCATATAATTTGTTTATTTTGTTTGAAATATGCTCACCATTTCTCTTTCTCTGTTTTACACATTTTTTCTATTCTGCAAAACAGAGAAGCAAATATGGTGGTCAATGAACTACTAGAAACCAACTAATATCAGAAACATAGAGCACTAGAGAGAAAATACATATTTCTGTACTACTGGAACCAGTGTAACCACTTGAGATAGAAAATATGTTGTATACGTGCACGGTGTTTACTTTGTATTTGTGCGGTAAACTCTGTTAGTGTGAGTGGTGATAGCCGTCACGTGACCTTTGGTTCGCATACATGTATGTGATGTGTGTGATACCACAACGCTACTTGTGGCGGTTCAACAATCAAATTTATTGTTGTTTGACTGACTTACACTGAGCGACGGGTACTGAGCAACTGACACTAAGCAGCCTAAGATGCACATACTTGCACATAAGTGATTGCAGAAAAGAGACAGTTATATTCGTTCTATTTGTTCTGTGGTGGTCATATTTCAAACATTATAAACAAACTATAGTAGTAAACATGTCTAACAAAAAGAATATTATGGTTTCACACAATGATTGAAATAAGAAATAAGAAATATGGAGTGTCGCCATTTAGTGATGTTGAACATAGAGTAATAGAGACAACATATCTATGCCTACACTACTGGAACCAGTGTAACATGTAAGAGATAGACAATATGTTGTATACACACACTGGGTTTACATTGTATTAGTGTGATTTTGTGTATTTGTGTGAGTAATGCAGATAGTAGGGGGCGGTCACGTGGGTCAGACACCACACGCATGTACTAGGGGATGTAACCGATGTAACAATACCAACAACAATCAAGTCCATTATTGTGTGGTTGATCTTCAATCATCGACTGCTACTGACAAACTGACAACTAAGAAGCCTAATGAGCACAGAAGTACACACTCGTGATTTCAGAAAAGAGATAGTTGCGGGATATCTGTCCTCTGTGGATGTTGAATGAAGCTTTAACTGCTCATAGATATAATTATGTAGATATTTTTGTACATCAAAATTCGTGATTTTTTTCACTAAGTAACAAAAAAAGTCATCACGAACGTCATTTTTTCATGAATTTTGATGTACAAAAAGGCCTACACAAGCCCTAAGCGTGTTTGTAGAAAACTGTGGATAGCAGTGTGCTAACGAGTGGTTGATACCGCTTAAGGCATTTAGTTAGTCGCTGTCGGTCACTCAATGCACAACGCATTATGTTGTATTGTTGGACCATTGTTAGCTTAGACCCCACCTTGCACCGTCCGACAATACGTGTTTTGTAATTGTGTCTGTGACAACTAACACAGTTGCAAAGATCAAACCAACACCACTACACACAGTGTGTACCTACACAGCATAGTGGTGGGAAATAGAGGGGATTTTTTGTCTACATTGGTATCACTAGTGCAGAGATAGCAACTTGGCTTCTGATTATTCTGTGGGCCTACATAATATACCTATGAGCAGTTAGGTTAAAGTTTCAGTCAACGTCACTAGATGGCGACACTCCTTATTTCTTATTTCCATAGAACACAAGAAGCAAACCAAAATAAAAAAAAGTGTAGCTCGCTTGGAGTCATTTGTTGGTTTGTCACAGCTTAGGCTGTTCAGTCGGGCACTAGTTGTAGCGGTGCAAACTTCGCGAACATTGATTGCTGGTCATTGTTTATCAACCACTTGCAACAATGTATTACGTCCATACGTGTGGCTCGAATACGTATATGTATACGTACCAGCCATACCCCACCCGCGTCATATAGAGTGTGACGTACATAGAGTACATAGAACACATATCATACTAAAGCGGCTTCTACACGATGCTACGAACGTTCCTTCCAACGTTCGATCGAACGTTTGAGGCAATTAAGTTCGATAGTTGATGCGACGAATGTATCTGCTACACGGTGAATCGAATGTTTGATCCAATACGAATGATGATGTGTTGGTACTCAGTGGATGACGCTGTTATCTGTCTGATGTTATCTCTAATGTTATACACTGATGTTGTCTCTCTTCACATGAACGAGTCGTGCAGCTGCTGAGTCGAACCAACCAACGCAACCAATATTGACCTTCAAACGTTCGAAGCATCCCTTTGACTCGGTGCAAGAATACCGACATCGAACGGGACACGACCAAATGCGAACGTTTGACGCTCGACATTGGACACTCGTAGGTTCGGACAACGGCTACACGATGCTATGAACCATCCAACGTCGAATGCTGGAAGGTGTTCGTAGCATCGTGTAGCAGCGACTACACGATGTAATATATTCGCATATTCGTGTCCATACATCATGTGTTTTGGTTGTATGTTGCTGTGTCTACGTCACTCGCTGGGGACAGCACAGTTTGGTTGACATACTAGTTTGACCCCTTGCTTATTTCAATTATATTCATTGTATCGAATCCATTATATTAACGCTTTAAATGATTAAGACGAGTTAACTCGTCTGCAATTTGGCGGCTCAAAATGCTGTGATATGTTATTCACTGGTACAGGTGCCGCCGTCTGTGACAGATTTTCCGAAATACGGTATAATTCTAAATAATGTTCAATTTTATCAATATAGTTTAGTATAATTTATATTTTGTAAATTTCTAGGGTTCACTTTTTTGATGTTGGGATTTTTGATTTTTTTTTCTTTTTCTTTTTTGTAACCTTATCTATTGTCTTATCACCGGCAGTAAAAAGTCCGGCATTTTGAGACAAAAAAATTTTTCCATATGGTTTGTTTAAAAAGCTAATAATAATACTTTATTAAATAACATAATACATATTACAGACAAATATACGTAGAGTCCCTATAATAAATAGAGTCGTGACATGTCAGCCATTTTCTATCCAAAAAAGAGCGGGAAGGTTCAAAATTAATTATCACATGTTTGAGTAAATATTTTTTAGTACACAATTATTGTTAATAAGTTATGTAGGCTATTGACTATGTACAAAAAAACAGGGGGAAAAGGAACTAATTTGTAACAGGTGTTTTATTGGTTCATATGTTCAGTTGTACCCCAAAGATGATAAATTCACAAAGTGCTATTAAATTTAGGCGTGCGTTTTTACGAACGGCGTAAACTTATCGACGCTTACGTTTTTTAACTATAACTCAAAAACTATGCATTTTTCGTAAATACACATACCTAATATGAGTTTTTGCAGAGAATTAAATTTCCTATCGAAATGGCACTTTATGAACTCAAAAAGCTTTTTTCTCAACAAAATAAGTCAAAACAATTATTTAAAAAAAGCTCAAATTTTTTAATTTTTCTTTTTTTTTTAAATTGTTGAGTAGTACTTTTTTCTGAGTGAATTTAGGTATAGGGATTAGTTCACAAAAAAGAAAGCTGATGTAATTCCCGTCAGAATGGTGACCGATCAAAATATTTTCGATAAAAACCGGCTGAGATACAGTCGTTCAAATTTACCTACTTTTTTACAATTTTATTTCTTTTGACTTTTATACCATATTATTTGAAATTTTTACACAAAAATATTATTTTTATTGAGTACAAAAATTATTTCTGCTTTACCAGAGGTAACGATAAAAGTGATAACGATAAAATTTTGATATTCATATGATCTTAGGTATAAAAAAAAAAACTTTAATATTGTACTAATTTATAGTTCTGTACCTATTATTTGTACTATTTGTACCTATTATTTGTATTACTGTATATTTAAAGTTACATGTACCTATTATATTTCTCTCATAATGTTTTCAAATTCAATATCAATATCTTCATCAACATCGTTTTGGACATCCTTTTCTGTCATTTCTGGAATATCCGCATTTTCACAATTTAGGCCCATACATTCTTTGCAGAACATGGAGCAGCTAATTCCTATAATTTTCTACAGCCGCAATTTACGTAATAGAATTAAATCGTAATTTCTCTTTATGGCATTAAGGCCAACACTTTAGGTAGTTCTCGGTTACAACTTTTTCAAAAATTATCAAAAAGCACAAAATTTTCTCTAACCAATTTCCCACTAACTTCTGATGCCACTAAATATCACGGTTTAAGGACGTACCACCAAATTCAACAGTGGGAAGGAAATATTTCAAATCCATTTGAGTGGGGTTGGCAAAAATCTAAAAATGGATTAGTGCCAATTAAAACAACAAAACCTTCTGCACTGCAGAATTTACTGGAACAAATAGCTTAGGGGTGTATAAAAGGTTGTCACGGAAATTGCAGCTGTAGAAAATTAGGAATTAGCTGCAAAGAATTTATTTGCGAAAATGCAGATGTTCCAGAAAATTGTGAAAATGCGGATGTTCCAGAAATTACAGAAGGAGATGTCCAAAACGATGTTAATGAAGATATTGATATTGAATTTGAAAACATTATGAGAGAAATATAATAGGTACATTTAATTTTTTTTTAAAAATAGAACTGTAATTTAGTACAATATTAAAGTTTCTATTTATACCTAAGATCATATGAATATCAAAATTTTTAGCAAATAATGCAGATAAAGCAGAAATAATTTTTCTACTCAATAAAAATAATTTTTGCGTGTAAAAATTACAAATAAAATGGTATAAAAGTCAAAAGTAATAAAATTGTAAAAAAGTAGGTAACTTTGAACGACTGTATCTCAGCCGGTTGTTATCGAAAATAGTTTTATCGGTCACCATTCTGACGGGAATTACATCAGCTTTCTTTCTTGTGAACCAATCCCTATACCTAAATTCATTCAGAAAAAAGTACTACTCAAAAATTTAAAAGAAAAGAAAAATTGAAAAATTTGAGCTTTTCTTTAAAAAGTTTTTTTGACTTATTTTGTTGAGAAAAAAGTTTTTTGACTTCATAAAGTGCCATTTCGATAAGAAATTTAATTATCTACAAAAAATCATATCATGTGTATTTACGACAAATGCATAGTTTTTGAGTTATAGTTAAAAAACGTAAGCGTCGATAAGTTTACGCCGTTCGTAAAAACGCACGCCTAAATTTAATAGCACTTTGTGAATTTATCATCTTTGGGGTACAATTGAGCATATGAAACAATAAAACACCTGTTACGAATTAGTTCCTTATTCAACTACATAGTCAATAGCCTAATGAATTAATGAACAATTAAAAGGTTTTAATTTGATTATTCTTTCTAAACTAAATGATGTTTGTTAATATTTAATTTACTTCCAATGTATTTTACGAAAACTTTGAACAGAAAATGCCGGAACCAATCAACGCTCAGCACACATGTCACGACTCTATTTATTAAGGAGTCTCCACATTCTCGCCGAGGTTGGACGAGGTTCCTCGTCGAGTTCCTCGCTGAGATTGGCTCATTGTCAGCTATATGAATAGCATTAACCCTAGAATCATACGTTGGTCTACGAGTCAAGTTAATCATACATCGGCGTCGTTTCGACGAATGGACTTTTTACGGGGAGTTTTAGAGTTTATTTGCAAAAAATATTTTTTTTACCTAACAATACTACAAAAGCGAACAAAATATTTAAAAAAAATTGGATCTGTAAAAATTTCTTAATATAAATATTTTTAATCTTTTTATCAAAGCATATTTTCACTATAAAAATTAAAAAATAGATAAATACATCAGTTGTATCATAAAACATGTCTTTCAAATAATTAATTTATGAATCATTATGAGTCAGTGGACATGTGCGATTTTACAGAATGTGAAATTTCTCAGTCATAAATATCCCTATAGATATGTAATTATTTCCCCATTAGGCACATTTGTAAATTTTCTAAAATTTGTTAGTAATTTTTAGAATAAGATCTGAAAAAATAATAAAAATTAAAATATTTTCCACAAAATAAATTGTTAACCTTTTATTAAGTCACTTGAAACGCATTCTTTAGTTTTCGATTCAATATATTAAAACTTCAGTATTATGTCGTCTCTATAAGACAAACAGCTGTAATCATCTTTCATATTATCATAAACATTGAATAAATTAATTATAACATCCATAACTTTAATAAATTTTAGAAAAATTGGGAAAACTTTTATATGTGGAGTACAAAATCTTTAAAAAAAAATATAAGTTAATCATACATCGTCGTCCTTTTGACGAACACTATTTCAGTATAAAAAAAACGACAATAGCTATAAACAAAATTTATACGTCTTATGTGTTATAATAACAAATAAATTAGATAACAGAAGTTTCACAGCAAGCAGGTACCGACAAGTTGTAGTATTGGAGCAGGTAAAGAAGTTCGTTCGTCGTTTTGACGAGTACGTATGATTCTAGGGTTAAAACACCAACCGCGAGACACAACGAAATGACCCTCTACATTCTCGTTTCGTCCAACCTCGGCGAGAATGTGGAGACTCCTTTAAATATTACAGCACAAATGAGACAGATCAAGCCTACGTACCAAAAAGTGTGATTCGAAAGTTGCAATAAGTAGCAATTTGTACTGCTAACTGGTTAGTCGTCCATCGACTCTTCAAGCGAACACTTGCATTGTTAAGTTGTGGCCACAGTGGTGGCTGTTCATTGTTACATTATTAGTAGCAGGTACATGCATAGGGTTGTTCGACTATACGTATGCATTTCCACCTCGGACCACCGCTGCATACATACAGAGTATTAACACACACAAACATCCACTACCTTACACATACCAACATAAACTCTAAATACGTATATAACCTTCCACCTCTCTGCCAAGTCTGATGACGTAAAATTCTGATTACAGTCGGGATGCTTACTATTAAACAGTAGTTTGGCCCCTTGTATTACAGTTTCTATTGGGACATCTGGTGAAGTTGACAGGTACTTATTAATATCGGCACATAGACATCTTTGTTAATGTTGGTCGCACATTAGTAGTGTACTCTATTAACCTTCTGTAATATTTTACATTCCATGATACTGCTATATAGTTAGCAGTCGAAAAATTTCTTTTAAATTGAAAATACGTTTGTTCGATTGGGAATCATTTGGGAAAATTTAGGAGTATAATTTTTTTATTTAGGACATTATAGTTAATGAGTAATTAATTAGTCTTTTTTTAGCGTATAGTTAGCAGACATGAAAATAAAAAATATTTAATTTTACGTTATTTGATAGTAAACAGTTTGGGAAGAACATTAAAATTAATCACACCATTTGGGAATTCATAATTAATTAATTATGCCGATTTTTCTGTTTACGATTTTACATGTACAATATATTTAATAACTGACGCCACTGACTAATATAGCGGCAAAATTAAAACACTTTTATATGTTAAAATTATGAATTATTTTTCGAACTGTACTTCATTAGTATGTTGTATATTTACATTTTACATAATTTTATTGACGGAAAGTATGAATTGAAAAGTTATGTTATAATATACAACATACTAATGAAGTACAATTCGAAAAATAATTCATAATTTTAACATACAAAAGTGTTTGAATTTTGCCGCCATATTAGTCAGTGGCGTCAGTCATTAAATATATTGTACATGTAAAATCGTAAACAGAAAAATCGGCATAATTAATTAATTATGAATTCCCAAATGGTGTGATTAATTTTAATGTTCTTCCCAAACTATTTACTATCAAATAACGTAAAATTAAATATTTTTTATTTTCATGTCTGCTAACTATACGCTAAAAAAAGACTAATTAATTACTCACTAATTATAATGTCCTAAATAAAAAAATTATATTCCTAAATTTTCCCAAATGATTCCCAATCGAATAAAAGTATTTTCAATTTAAAAGAAATTTTTTAACTGCCAACTATATGGCAGTTTCCATGATTTTACACAACTTGTGTTTCTGTGAATTTTAAATTTAACGTTAGATTGTGTGTATACTGTATTCGTCAATAGAGTCCCTATAATAAATAGAATCGTGACATGTCATCCATTTTCTGTCCAAAACAGAGCGGGAAGCTTCAAAATTAATTATCACATGTTTGAGTAAATATTTTTGAGTACATAATAAGTTATGAATTAATGAACAATTAAACATTTTTAATTTAATTATACTTTCTAGGTTAACTTTTAAATGATTAAGACGAGTTAATTCGTCCTGTAATATGGCGGCTCAAAATGCTGCTATATGTATACATATTCACTGGTACAGGTGCTGCCATCTGCGACAATACGGTATAATTCTAAATAATGTTCAATTTTATCAACATAGTTTAGTATAATTTATTTTTTTAAATTCCCAGGGTTCACTTTTTTAATGTTGGAATCTTTGATTTTTTTTCTTTTTCATCATAGAACACTAGAAGCCAACTAATATCAACGAAGTGTAGCTTGCTTGGAGCTCTTTGTAGGCCTGTGACAGCTTTAGTCATGTAGTCAGTCGCTGTCCGTCACCGAACCCACAGTGCATTGTATTACATTGTTAGATATTGTTAGTTGAACAGCACACATTTCTCTCTCTGGTAATACGTGTGTTGTAGTAGTGTTTGTAAATACGCACACAGACGCAACCATTAAACCAATACCACTGCAAACAGTGTGTATCTCCCCCAAAAGAGTGGGGAAATTTTACGTCACCCACTGGCGACAAGTGGAACAGTGTAATTTGGTTACTAGCATGGTCCCTTGTTTTTCATTTTTGTAGCCTTATCTACTGTACTTATTACGTGGCAGTAAAAAGTCCGGCATTTTAAGACAAAAAAATGTTACCATATGGTTTGTTTAAAAGAGTTAATCTAAATGATTTTTGTTAATATTTAATTTATTTCTAATGTATTTTATGCAAACTTTGAAGAAAAAAATGCCGGAACAACCAATCAGCGTTCAGCACACATGTCGACTGTATTTATTATAGAGTAGGGATGTCGTTTTTTAATCGATAAATCGAGAAATCGATTAATCGGAAGTATGAAAACCGATTTTTAATCGATTATTGATTTTGAGATCGATTCACACATCGATTTTTATTTTATGGAAATCGCGAAACGATTTTTTTTTCAAAACATAAATTGCTTTTCTATTTATACGTTGCTATTTATTTATTAATTTAAATTTAAAGTTATTATCGGTACTACGATTATTATTATATAATCAAATGTCTATGCATCAAATCAAATTGACAACTGTACCATGTACAAAACAATAAAGTTTAGGCGGGAAATTTAAAAAAAAAACTTTCATAATTTTTTTTATCCCTTAATCTATAAAAAAAACTTTGTATGCAATTAAATAAAAACTTCTCAACATTTAGTGCAATTTAGATAATATTTATACAATTATAAAGAAAGCAACGACAACTCTAAATGACTCATTCTCATAAATGCATTTCTTAGACAGAAAGATTGCTCTAAATGACTCATTCTCATGCTCTAAATCAACTCTAAATGACTCATTCTCATAAATGCATTTCTTAGACATATACATTAGATCTACTATCTAATATATTGAAAAAGGATAGTAGAAATTATAATATCTTTTATATGTGACAAAACTTTATTTTCGAAATGAGTCATTTTGTTTATATATAAATTTGACTTTAACATTTTTATATCAAATGAAAACAAAAATTGTCAATTTTGTTGTGATGTTGTGATTCATCTCTATATCATAGAATAAAATTCTAAAAAAATGTTGGTAATTAAGTATGTACTCGCTTAATATTTTTCTTAAAAGATTTCGAAAGTTCATCTTTCTGAATTATAAATTTTTACTTAAAAATTACCGCTACTTTTGCAACAGCAAATTTGAATCGATTTCTTGGAATCGATTTTGAATACAATCGATAATTTAAGTATCGATTCTTTTGTTGGCAATTACGAATCGATTCAAAAATCGATTTTTTTTTAAAAAAACGACATCCCTATTATAGAGACTCTAATTCGTCAATGATTTGTCATGTATTCGTACTTCGTACTATGAGGAACACAGATGAGACAGATCAAGCCGACGTACCAAAAAGTGTGATTCGAAAGTTGCAATAAGTAGCAATTTATACTGCTGACTGGTTAGTCGTCCATCGACTCTTCAAGCCAAGGGGACAAACTAGATTGGTTTTGTGTCTGTTCCACTTGTAATGAGTTTGTGACGTACTCTGTTTGTGTACATACACACTGTTTGCAGTGTATTAGTTTGGTTTTTTGTAGTAGTATGTGTATTCACGCATACTACCTCACCACACGTATTACCAGAGAGAGCTGTTCAACGTGTTCAAGTAAAGCGGGTTCTACACGATGCTACGAACGTTCCTTCCAACGTTCGATCGAACGTTTGAGGCAATTAAGTTTGATAGTTGATGCGACGAACGTATCTGCTACACGGTGAATCGAATGTTTGATCCAATACGAATGATGTGTTGGTACTCAGTCGACAACGCTGTTATCTGTCTGATGTTATCTCTAATGTTATACACTGATGTTGTCTCTCTTCACATGAACGAGTCGTGCGCAACCAACACTGACCTTCAAACGTTCGAAGCATCCCTTTGACTCGGTGCAAGAATACCGACATCGAACGGGACACGACCAAATGCGAATGTTTGACGCTCGACATTGGACACTCGTAGGTTCGAACAACGGCTACACGATGCTATGAACCATCCAACGTCGAATGTTGGAAGGTGTTCGTAGCATCGTGTAGCAGCGGCATAACAATGGGTATATTGTTAATACAATGCAGTGCGAACTCGACGACGGTCAATAAGTGACTACATGCCTTAAGCTGTGACTGGTGTCAAATGACTCCGAGCGAATTACACTTTTTTTATGTTAGTTGGCTTCTAGTGTTTTATGCTTCAAGCGTACACTTGCATTGTTAAGTTGTGGCCACAGTGGTAGCTGTTCATTGTTACATTATTAGTAGCAAGTACATGTATAGGGTTGTTCGACTATACGTATGCATTCTCACCTCGGACCACCGCTACGTACATACAGAGTATTAACACACACACAAACATCCACTACCTTACACATACCAACATAAACTCTAAATACGTATATAACCTTCCACCTTCCTGCCAAGTCTGATGACGTAAAATCCTGATTACAGTCGGGATGCTAACTATCATAATAGTAGTTTGGCCCCTTGATGAGGAATAAATTGTTTAACACAGTGACGGTCACAATCTATAATTAACGACAAAACGCTCAATTGGTACACTATTTTTAAAGCTACTATACTTTATATGGAATTGTTGACGTTCTTCGACATGGTGTGTGAGTTAGTAAAATTTCACTTGACGTCTTATAATGTCAATGACCGTCAAGGTGTTAAATAAATATACAGTATGTATGGTATGTATATTATATTGAATTTTTAATTTACTCATTATTAATTACTATTTAACAAGTGATAAATATTATTTATGGTGAAATGAGTGATAAAAAGTAATTAGTAAAGGCTGGTGACTTAGTTGATGATTTAAAAAAAAAAAAAAATTAAATCGTTGAAATGGATTGATTATGTTGGTTAACCTGGTTTCAGAATGGTTTTTAGCTAGAAATGTGACTGATGTACATATACATACATATTTATGATCTACGATATTAATCGTCAATATTTTGAAAACGAAGTATCTTGACTCAGTTGATGTAATTTTAAAGGAGTTCATTTGTTATATTATTATAAATATCGTATTTTAATGAAATATTTTATATTTTTATTTAGGAAAAAAAAAGTATTTGGTATAAGAAGGAACTTTAAATTTTGTTTTGTTTATATGAATTTGTTTGACATATTCATCATACATTGTACATAGTGTACATGGTGTACATAATGTACATACATACCTAGTTATTGTGTGAATGTGTAATATACATACAGTATAAAATAAATAAATATTACTCTGTTTTAATTTACATAGTGTGCAAAGGTGCAAAATATGTTATGCTTTTATTATTTTTTAATTATGTATGTTTTTAAATTCTTTGTAAAAAGGACTAGTTTTATTTATGAAAGAGTATTTTTCGAAAATAGTGTCATATTTTCTACTGCTGTTGTAGGTCAGTGATCTGTAGTATGTATTTATTTTCAAACATTTATTTATTTATTTAAATATTATATTGACTTCGTATTTTTTATGATTTTTGTGAGAATTATGTTGATAAATGTTTCGGGTAAATTGTAGAGCACGTCAACATGCTGTAATTTCGATGTTTGCCGGGAAAAAGAAACAAATGCGGCCAAAAATTATTGTACTTAAAGAGTTAAAGGTCACATATTTTCATTAAAAATAATTGCGTTTTATTATCAATTATCCCACTTTAAAAGGGGTCAAAGTATATAGGTTAGGACAATTAAAAAACTAATTTTGATATACAAACAAATTTGCCTAGTATATATCAAATGGCCCCGCGTGAGCGGGGCCGCTTTACTCACTTGTGGTACGCATTGTTCTGTTATTTTTATCGTTTTCTATAAATAAATTATACAATAATTTGTTTGTCATTTAAAATGTGTCATTTTTGTCATTTTTGTCAATTTGTCATTTAACAAATTGTGAAAAATATTAATAAATTTGAGTTTTCCAAAGCAAAAATATGCTTCCGCGCTTTAAACTTTTCATAATTTAAAATTTCCACCACTATTGCTTCGTTTTTATCGATTAAAAAAAAATATCGCATGTTGACGTACTCTACAAATTTCCCGAGATAATATTATACTGTTTAAATAAAAAAGGGAAAAAAATACATTAGATATTATTTTTATTTTCTATTTTTTATCTTATTTTTTTTTTTTTTTTAGTTTTATGAATTGCCATGAATTTGAATGGGCCGGGATCAGGTAGCAATGGTGTGGGTGGCGGTCTATGTACTCTTGTTGAAGAAGATATAAATGACGCGGATAAACAGTCAACGAACAGTGCTCATATAGAATTACAACAATATGATAGTAGATCAAGCATGGATAATGAGTGTCGGAACTATCGTGATTACGATATCGACGGAGATCTTGGACCGCTACCACCAAAATGGGAAAAAGCTTATACGGAAAATGGTGAAGTTTATTTCATTGAGTATGTATTACGTGTGACTTAAATAGTAATTTAAATTATTTGCATATACATACACATAATTATAATAATATTTTCATTTTTTAGCCATTCAACAGGTACATCACATTGGTTAGATCCTAGATTGTCAAAATTTCAAAAGAAGTCTCTTGAAGATTGTTTAGATGACGAGTTACCTTACGGTTGGGAAAAAATCACTGATCCTCAGTATGGCACTTATTTTATTGATCATGTAAATAGACGAACACAGTATGAAAATCCTGTATTGCAAGCGAAACAAGCAATTGAACAACGACTGTCAACACCGAATTTAAAACAGGGTCGAGCATCATTTACAAAGGACCCATCGGAACTTTGTGGTGAACGATTCACGACAACATTAACGAAATCGTCCCGTGGTCTTGGATTCACAATTGTCGGTGGTGATGATGATGTGGACGAATTTCTTCAGATTAAATCTATTGTACCAAATGGTCCAGCTTGGTTGGATGGTAAATTACAAACGGGCGATTTAATCGTGTATGTGAATGAAACGTGTGTTTTGGGATTTACTCATAATCAAGTAGTAAATTTATTTCAATCGATTGCACCTGGTGAAGCAGTTTGTTTGGAAGTATGTCGCGGTTATCCTCTACCATTTGATCCGAATGATCCGAACACTGAAGTAGTAACAACAGTAGCGGTTGATTCGCAACCGACAAATTGTGATTTGAATTTTGATCAAAATTTAAATTTTATGAATAGTTCAGACAGTGATTTATGGAAATATAATGGTATAAATAATAGTAATGCTGTTTGTAATGAACGGAATGTAATAAATGATGTACGTAGCACATGTCCAGATTATAGTAATACTGTGGTTATTCATATTGTCAAGGGCGCTATGGGTTTTGGATTTACAATAGCTGATAGTGCTTGCGGTCAACGAGTTAAGAAAATTTTGGATCGTCAACGTTGCAAGAATTTATTGGAGGGTGATGTGCTTTTAGAAATAAATAATATTCATGTTCAAAATGAGAGCCATGATGAGGTAGTGCAAGTGTTAAAAAATTGCCCTCATAATGAAGAGGCTATTGTTGTTGTGCAACGAGGTCAGTGTGTATCATCAAAGCTTGGTAAAAATAAACTGAGAAAAATTGAAAATGGTCGTCCCAAGAGCACAAAAGATATTGTTGCTAATATGTATCGTAGTAAAACGCCAACAGCAGATCTTTATAGTACACAACAGAAGGAAATATTGCCAAATAGGCCAAAAACGCCATTAGTTGATACCAGAAATCGTTCAAAAACTCCCCTAGCGGAAGTTTCAGCTAGTTCAACCAGTTCTTGCCAGTCGGATGTTTTAAATTCAAATTATAATGCATATGGTGAGCCTTCGTCAATTGATTCACATTCACATTCACATTCACATCCACATCCACATCATTTACATAGCTCAAATATTCAACAAACTGATAGTGGTGGTTCAGCGATGTTGCCCGCCGCCACCACCACTTCCGCCGCCGTTGTTGCCACCACTGAACATCCGGAACATCATTATTACCATTATGAAACGTGTTACTGTCATGAATGTAAAAAAGCCAAAATCAATTCGAATTATTGTTTAAATAGTTTACGTGGTGGTTCAGAAGACAATGATGAAATGAAAGATCGACATTTGGATCGTCGAAAAGATTCATTATCGTTGTCATTGTCATCGTCGTCGTATTTAATTGATCGAAAACCGATTGAATTCGATTCACCTCACTATCAAACACAGTCTGTGTATCAATCATGGGATAGTATGGCAACTGTTACGTCACGAATGCAACGTATCAATTTAGATGCTTCAAATGAAATTATTGTAACGCTAATTCGACAAGAGTCCGGTTTTGGATTTCGTATTGTTGGTGGAACTGAAGAAGGATCTCAAGTAGCTGTTGGACATATTGTTCCTGGTGGAGCAGCTGATCTCGATGGACGAATACGTACTGGTGATATAATATTAAGCGTTGATGGTCATTCGGTTATAAACTCATCCCATCATCAAGTTGTACAATTAATGGGCATTGCTGCAGTTAATGGTCGAGTTAAATTACGAATTCGTAGACGGCATAATCAACTATCGCATACTGGTTCCACTTACAATGTTGTCATCACTAGATCAGAAAATGAAGGATTCGGTTTTGTAATTATTTCTTCAGCAAATAAAGCTGGCTCAACCATTGGTAAGTAATTTGTAATTTAGTAGTGATACGTACTTATTATTATGATTATTATTTTTATTTATTTAAAAAAAAAGCAATAAAAATAATTAAATAATTTTTTTATTTGTTTAGGACGATTGATTGAAGGAAGTCCTGCTGAAAGATGCGGACTTTTACAAGTAGGAGATTGTATTGTAGCTGTTAATCATATACCAATAACAAACATGTGTCACGGGGATATAGTAAATCTTATAAAAGAGTCCGGATATTCTGTTGTATTGACGATTGCAGTTCCAGTAAATGATATGAACTGAAAGTGCCTTACTCGAATTAATGTATTTACATAAAAAATAATTGAACATTGTATATTTTGGTTACAGTTTAAAGAAACTTTTATTTTTTTTTAGTATACACGAGTGCATTAAAAGTAAATTTTAATTTAGTTTCGGCAATAAAAACTATCAGATGAGATTTTACCGTTAATGTGAATATTTTCGTATTTTTGCCATTTTACTTATTGTACTGAAGGCATCAAAAAAGGAAACTATTTTGTTTAAGAATAATGAAATTTTTTAGTATATGAAGTATGTTTTCGTACTTGATTTGTAATTCATTTTTGAATTTATTTATGCATTTAAATGTTTTATTAAATTAATAATGCTTTATTTACCGAAATGAATTATTGTAACAATTTCTTTTCTTTTTATTTTTATTTTTTTTTGTAAATTTTGAAAAAAAAAAAACGAACAAGAACTGATTGTATTTTTTATTTTGTTTTAATGTAATTTTATGTAGAAGATAAAGGGTATAGGAAAATAAGATGCAGTATTTTTTATTTTATTTTATTTTTTTTTTAAATGGCTATAAAGTATTGTCTTATATTTAAAGTTAAAGTTATGTATGATACTTTGTTGTATACAACATGTTTATTTTATTTATTTTTTTTTTTTTTATGTCGTTTGTATGAAACAATCTTTTAAATTTCCAGTTACTAAGTATAAAAGTATGTTTATAGGTATTTGGATTTTAGGTCAAGTCCGTTTTGATAAATATCCCGCGGGATATGTTGTATGTAATAAACAATCAGGTATTGATATCCCTAGGCTACCAGCATATATACAAATCAGTGAGAATAATTCAAATACTGTCAGTATCATTATGTGATTGCGGATTGTAGAGTAGATAAAATATTCTTACATAAGAAACAATGAGTGTATTCACATCATCGCTCCGATATCAATCATTGTACGTTCTCGATCCAATGTCGCTCTAATACCAATACGACTCAGATAATATTTTATCGGAGCGATATCATACTTGTATCGATAGTAAGAACACTTTTTTGATTCCACTCCGTTTCGTTTGCATTCAGTTGTTATGAAAAGATATTTGTATCGAACTGGGAGCGTACTGAGAGCGGCATTATAATGTGAATTGAGAACGAATATGTACCAGTATGGTATCAGCACTGTAATAAACACAACAACATTATATCGGAACGGGAGCGTACCGGTATTGGTACTATAGTGTGGATCGGGCCTTATATGTGTATATAATTGGAGTGTATTTTTGTTTTGTATTTTTTTTTTTATATATTTTGTCAGTTTTATTACTAACAAACTGAATTGACAAAAAATTTTGATCATTACGTACAAATTTATAGTAAACAGTGATTGTTTACTACCGCAATACAATCCATAAACATACATAGTATTGCTGGCGTTCGAGACGAAAATTTTGTTAGTCTAACGTCAGCTAACGGAGCTTTCACCGTTACAAACCAGAGGGCACGCATTCAAAAGTCAACATACATTATATATTAAAACAACAATTTCTAACATGGTGACTGATTATTTTTATTCCATAATTTTTAAATGTGGCTGTACTTTAGAAATTAAGTATTTATACCGTGAAAAACCATGAAAAAATATTTAACGTGCATTAATTTTTTGAATCAGAGCCTTCTGGTTTGTAACGGTCAAAGCTCCGTTAGGTAACGTTAGGTTTGTTAGGCTAACAAAATTTTTGTCCCGAACGTCAGCATTGATAATATTGTAATTATATTGTGTAGTGCTTATAGCCATATTATTTTAACACATGAATTATTATATTGTTGATAACTATATTTTTGCGCACTTGTTTTTATTATTATGAAATTTATGTATGATTGTGCGCGTATATAGTATTACTTGTGTAGTGTTCTTAATTATACCCCGTTTCAAATACAACTGAGTATGAGTTATCGTTAAAAAATTAAATAATTCTTATATTCGAAACAAATCAGTCTTCTATTCTTTTCTAAAAACAAACTGCAAATTTAAAATTTACTCTTTTGCAACAATGAAAGAGATAAAGCTACGGGAATTCCTTAAATTCGTAAGTGATAAATTATGCTTAAATTTAAGTGAAATAGATTATATTTCTATTAAATTAAATCAAAATATTACAAATAAAATTATTAGTATTTGTAGTTTTTTTTATTTTTTATTTTTTTAAATTTTTATTTTTTTTAAATTGAATTACAGGTAACGCTTCTGCAATACGGTTTCATTATAAGAGACGTAAGTATTGTTAATTTTGAGCTGATATTTAAAAGAAATATGTACTATATATTAAATTGTCGAATAGAATAAGGTAATTATTTTTTTCGATAACCAGGAATGTAAAATGAATATTTAATTAATTTGAGAAAATTCATTAAAAAAGTGTTCTTTTTACATTCCCGTTTTCTTGAAATTATTAATTTTTTTTTTTCAGTTTATGTAGTAAATTTGTGTTCCAAAGAGTCTACAAATTGTACATTTACGTATTTTACAAGCATATGTACAAAATTGAAATTAAAATAGCTGGACGTTCAGAAATACCTACCCGGTGACACCCGGGCGATATTTGATTACCCAGAACGTTCAAAAATCACTTATGTCAAAGACATTAGTGACATTACCAACACTCGTTCAAAAATAACTATGATTTTTAATCATGTACCTGCCACTTGTTTTCAAGGACGGACCTTTTAATGTCACAGTTTGCTACCATGTCCCTGCCACTTGTTTTCAAGGACGGACCTTTTCATGTCACAGTTTGCTACGTTTGCTACGTGGCGCTAATGGTATAGGGGGTATAATAAATAGAGTTGGGACATGTGAGCATTTTTCATCAAATAGATGTCAAAATTAATTACCATATGATTGAGCACAAAAGCATCGTCACCAAGTTATGTGTTAACGAAGAATTAAAATTTTTTAATTTAATTAATCTTTCTAGGTTGAATTAAAGCATTTTTTTTAAATATTTAATTTATTTCCAATTTATTTTAGATGAAAAATAGCGAACTATTAAACCTCATGTCTCGACTCTAATTTTATTCCCTAGTAAATCAACGCCATCTGGTATATTAGTTACAGCGACGTCAGAAAACGGTCCATTTTTTTATAATAGACTAAATGGAGAGTGACAGGGACATGTTTGCTACGTAACGTTAATGATATTGGGGCATATTAAATAGAGTTGGGACATGTGAGCATTTTTCATCAAATATATGTCAAAATTAATTATCATTTGATTGAGTACAAAAGTATCGTCACCAAGTTATGTGTTAACGAAGAATTACATTTTTTTAAATTAATTAATCTTTCTAGGTTGAATTAAAGTATTTTTTTAAATATTTAATTTATTTCCAGTTTATTTTACAAGGGGAGTATCAAACTTGGGAATCACGGATTTGGGAGAAATTAATATATGTTGTGGAATATATTTCTCTGAGTATTGTAGTGATAATAATATAGGCCAATGCGACTTTATTTAGAAATTAAACGCACGAAAAATTTCGAATAACATATCGTGTTTGATATGTATCAGTTAGTTGGTATTGTTTGCAACAAAGGCTGCTGGTGGTGTGGTTAGTGCATGCTCTCATGTATGCAACTTTTTTTAATATACAGACGGAAAGGTTCTATGTTTGAATCGATGCCTTTCCAACATTAATAATTCTCTTTTCAATTTTTTTAAAATTTTTTCAATATTGTACAATGGTCAATTACATTGACGATGCTACAATTTTTTTTTTAAATGGAGATATGGTATTCTTTTTTGTGTCATTATTATACTGTAATTATTTTCTGAAAAAGAAGATATAATCTTTTTTGTACATATGTAACAGCAATTTTATCGTAAATTTTAAATTACTGATTTTTTTTTTTTTTTTACATAAAATTAAAGCGATTTTTATTATAAATTATTTATACTATTTTTAGACATTCTTCATTTTACCCTTATTTAAAGTAATGGCAGTTGTATGTAGGTTTGTTTATTATTTTTAAAATTTTTGATGTGATTTAATTCTATAATATGTATAAATAAATCAATAATTAAAAGTGATATAGATGTACGTTTTACTATTTTCATAAAAATTGTATGAAGTTTAGTATGAATAACGTTGTAGACGGCGACTTAACCTAGAGCACTGAGCAGCCTGTCCAAATGCTAGATCGCGTGAAAGTTGATAAATTTTACTAATTTTCAAGTAATTTAACACAATATTTAGGGAGTTTTAACAAAAAAATGTCTAAACAGATTTTAATAAAAAATTCATACACTTAAAGTGAGATAACTCTGTTAATATGTATACAGAACGTCACTATTTCGAACTTGATTAATTCGAAACTTTTATAATTTGGACTGACAAAAAAAAATAATTTGTATAACAAATTAGCGTGTAGTATACTTTTTCTAGACAATTTTTATTAAAATTAAATATAGAGTAATTAAATTTTTTTGATACTTCTTATTTATTACTGAATTCACCGGCTTAAATTATTACATACACTACGCTTTGAAATTTATCTAAATTGTGTACACGATGTCCGTAAAAGTCAGGATTACTCGTGATTTTAGAAGTGTTCCATAATTGGAAATTTTCGCTAATCCACACCGAGCGTGGTCCGCATTAGGTCGAATTACCGATGTTTTACTGTATCTGTATTCTTTGTGCCTGAAACTGTAAATTCATATAGCCGCCCCACCCCCGTACGAACATCAAAACATTCTATACAAACATTTAATTAAATTACATATAAAGTATTAACTCTTTGTATGTTTTCCTGAACCGTTTGCGTGTAGATTGTACGTTCCTGCAGATTTTTTGCTTTTATTTTTACAATAAATTTATATAAAAATGAAATTCGTCGAATGCGTGTTTTTGACACGCACTAAGTAATGTCATCTCAGTGAAAGTGTTAATTTATGATTTTTTGTTAACTCTATAGTTGTTAACTCTACAGCCCTCTTGCGTTTATTCAATATGGATGTACAACTCAATAATTATTCAGTCACACAACGATATTAATATGTCATCTTCGATGACATAATAATATGTCATCTTCGATGACATAATAAACAAATACACCCATGATTTGAAATAAGGAATGGCAATTGCCTATGTAGGTATTGGTTACGCTGATATGCAAACAAAAGATACAAAATATTGTAGTTTATAAAATAAACCATTATATATATATATATATATATATATATATATATATATATATATATATATGTGTGTGTGTGTGTGTGTGTAATTACATCAAGTATTACTAACTTTTTATTTTGATAAAATTTTACACAATGATTTAGAATAGAATTTTTATGTGAAAATCATGATATTTGTCCCGGTATAACAGTTAAAATTCGTTTAGCAGATTTATGAGAGAGATCGATAGTATCGAAGAAAATACGGTAATTTTAAAAGACAAACGTTTACATTTAAAACAACCGTTGATTTTTTTTCGGTACTATCGTGCTGTTTCACAAACATATCATACGAACTTTAACTATTATATTGGAACAACTACAACTAAAAAACTATAGTAAATCGTTAAAACGGTGCAATATGACCGTAGCTATTGCGCACCTAACCAATAACATAAAAAATATTGGAACAAATTCACGATTTCTACATAAGAATCCTATTTTAAATCATGGAGTAAAATGTTATCAAAATATACCAAAAAAAGAAAACAGGGGTGAGGATAGTTTCAACTTTTTTCCCGCTTTGCTTGGATGTATTTGTTTACTGGAAGTAGTGGTATCCTCTAAAATACGTGGTAGCTCTATGTCCCCGGAATTTTGGGACACCTGTGAAACTTATTTTGGAATTTCGCGCTCAACGCATTTCCTATTCAACTCTTCTCAACGCCTATAGTTTCCCCGAAAATAGAAAAAATCTATTTGCCAAGTTTACAGAAAAAAACTGAAAATGTCGAAATCTAAAACAACGACGATAATTAGATAAAACTTATCTTTGAATTTCGAGTTATTTTCGCGCTCAGTATATTTGCCATTCAACTCCTTTGTCGCCGCGAAATTTGTAAATTATCATGGGTTCAAACCCCAGGCGGCCGTAACGTGAACTATCTAAGGCCGCCAACATTATTCCGACATATTGGTTTCTTACACCAATACTTCATTTTGTGATTCCCCGAACTAAGTGGTTTTTAACACAGGACGTGATACGAGAACGACCAACAAACAACGGTGAACCTGATACATGATGCTTCGCGCATGACGCACCCTACATACATACATACATATACATACCGTAGTTTGGGATGAAAGGCAATGATTTTCAACTTTGTCGTAGATTTTCATAATACGTAATAAATATCCTGATACCTCCATCCTCTTCAGACTTTCTATTATTATATTATGCATCAGGCTATTAAAAGCACTTTTTACATCGATAGTGATTAATGCGCACCATTTTGATTTAGTGTTTCTCACTATGTTCAGGACTGCGTTAACTGCATCAATCGTGGACCGACCCCTCCTGAACCCAAATTCTTTATCAGAGAGAGCCCCCTTCTCTACCAATTCCGCCTCTAGCCTTCTCCTAATTATGCTTTCGAAGAGTTTCCCCATGGTGTTTAATAGACACAGCGGTCTATATGAACTTGTATCCTCCAAAGGTTTACCTAGTTTCGGAATTAGTACCAGCTTCGCCTTTTTCCACCCCTCGGGGAAAGTTTGTTGCTTGAGTTGTTTAGGTTAGGTTAGGTTAGGTTAGGTTAGGTTAGGTTAGGTTAGGTTAGGTTAGGTTAGGTTAGGTTAGGTTAGGTTAGGTTAGGTTAGGTTAGGTTAGGTTAGGTTAGGTTAGGTTAGGTTAGGTTAGGTTAGGTTAGGTTAGGTTAGGTTAGGTTAGGTTAGGTTAGGTTAGGTTAGGTTAGGTTAGGTTAGGTTAGGTTAGGTTAGGTTAGGTTAGGTTAGGTTAGGTTAGGTTAGGTTAGGTTAGGTTAGGTTAGGTTAGGTTAGGTTAGGTTAGGTTAGGTTAGGTTAGGTTAGGTTAGGTTAGGTTAGGTTAGGTTAGGTTAGGTTAGGTTAGGTTAGGTTAGGTTAGGTTAGGTTAGGTTAGGTTAGGTTAGGTTAGGTTAGGTTAGGTTAGGTTAGGTTAGGTTAGGTTAGGTTAGGTTAGGTTAGGTTAGGTTAGGTTAGGTTAGGTTAGGTTAGGTTAGGTTAGGTTAGGTTAGGTTAGGTTAGGTTAGGTTAGGTTAGGTTAGGTTAGGTTAGGTTAGGTTAGGTTAGGTTAGGTTAGGTTAGGTTAGGTTAGGTTAGGTTAGGTTAGGTTAGGTTAGGTTAGGTTAGGTTAGGTTAGGTTAGGTTAGGTTAGGTTAGGTTAGGTTAGGTTAGGTTAGGTTAGGTTAGGTTAGGTTAGGTTAGGTTAGGTTCCTGGGGCCTGGTTCGGGCTACCAGGCGCGTCCACCGGGTTGCGGATAGTGGAACGGCCCTCAGATATGGGGGTTAGCTGCGAATAAGCGTCGGCAAATAAGCAGTCGCGGACAATGGACGGCAGGAGCGGAGAGCGTGGTAGAGCGGCTCTGTGGTGGGGCCGGTCATTGCAGTAAATGCCACAGGCTCAGTGAAGCGACTGCGACGTGGCGAGTCGATGCCGCCACTAAATAGGCATCTCCCATGCTGCCTTGCATGGTACGGTGGTGGGGCATCAAAGGCTAGGGGATGTAAACCCCGAAATCAAACCAACACACCGTAGCCTCAGACGTGGTCTGGGAACGGGGACCGCAAGCACGCCTGTGTTAGGGGTCAAGAGCTTCTCGGGGTTCTCTTTAAAAGCCTCCCTGAGCGAAGCGAGAGACGGAGCGGTGAAGTTTTTTCTGTGGACCTGCCGTGGGCCGATGGTGCGGAGGCGGGGGCTGACGTTCCTGTCGTCCGGAGGGTACAGAGAGAAAACCAGGTTGGGCACTCCTGGGCCGCTGGGTAGTACAGGGGCCCGGGGCGGTCTAGCCAACACGCCCTGGCTGCCCTATCAACCAGCGAAAAATCTCGATGTGAGTTGTAGTGCCGGATGGCGACCGGTCTGGGACCCTGCAGCACACATGGGGGGGCCTCTCCGAGGCCACCGGAGACCTTGGGCTCGGCCGTCGCAACCGCACCTTTTCTGCCCCATTGTGCGGGGAAACGGGAATCTTTGCGGACCGTCTCCTGCTTGTTTCTTGATATAGTTCTTTTATTTAAAAAATTTATGAAATGTCAAATAAAGAGAATGATATTCCAAAAGTGCCAAAAGAATCTGGGGTTCCCACCCCTATGGTAGGAAGGGCTGAAACTAGCCATAGTAAAATTAGTGGTAGTGAGGTTGTAGGCGTTTCGACACCATTCTCCAGGAGTATAAGGACGAAGAGGACGCCACCAAGGGATAGGTCGAGCTCTTGTGCGGGTAGGATACTGCCCAACGAGGAGTACAGCGAATGGCTCTCGAGAACCATGGAAAAGAGACCAACCAAGAGCAAGGAAAAGTCCCACGTTGAAACAGAGGCAAAACAAACAAAGGAGGAAAGCCAGGTTAGAGGAAAGAGAGAAGGAACACGTGACACCTTGCAAAAAACAGAAACAGAGGAGGTGATTTGTATTGAGGACGAACCTAAATCAACCTACAAAAGGCCGAGAGAGGAGTCGCCACAGGAGGCACAACGAAAGAAAGCCGGCAGTGCAGGTAACAATTCAAAGAATCTCACTGATTCTGCGGTGAGCCAGGCAAGAAGCCTAGCAGAGGAAATTATGAAGGAGGGCTTGAATATTAGGGAAACAATTAAGGAGAAGGTGGCCAAACTGCTGCAAACTCTGGAAAGGCTTAAAGTCGAAGAGGAACAGAAAACTAGGAAGGAACTTCAGTGTATAGTACACAAATCGGAGGCGTATACACAGACACCGATGATAGGTACGAAGAAGGTGGAGGTCGGAACCCAGGTCAACCTGGATAAAAAGGGACCAGATGTTGAAGAGATACTAGATCAAGGAGCCTCCTTTTCAGAGTTGGCCACAATATTGGACGCGGAGTGGGAGGAGGAAATATATAAAACCAAGTTAAGAGTAGGGAATTTCGCATCTGTTGGGAGGGAAGAGAACATTTTGCTTCTTCATGACATGAATAATCGTGGCAATAAAGGGGTGACAAAATTGATAGCGGAGAGACACCCAGGAGTCCAAGAACTTTTGGAGGAGGGAATGGAAGAAGGGAACCTGGAGTACGTTGAGTATAACATGAAGACCGTTACAAGCAGAGGAGGTGGAACGGAAAGTGAAAGGAGAATATATGTTCTCCCAATCAAAAGTGACAAAAATGGCGTAAATGACTGGGAAAGCATATACAACTATATTAGTAAAGCGAGAGATATTATGGAAAGGGGAGGAGAAGGGCGAATCGTTACAGTAACGGAGGACCTGGACCTGGAATATATGAGGAAAGTGATAGAAGCTCTTTTTAGGAAAAGCAAAGTAGATGTAGAATTGGCTGTAGGAAATAAGCACACAGATGCTATACAAGGACGGGAATCGGGAAGTGGTCCCAAAAATGAAAAGAAGGAAAGCATTGGAACAAGAAAGTCTGAAACAGTGGTGGTGAAAACGGAAGAGGGGACGACGTATGCTCAACTCCTACAAAAGATTAAGGAAAAAGTTGACATTGACAAAATCGGTGTCTGTGTGAAGAACATTAAGAGGACAAGGAGAGGCGATCTATTACTTACGGTGCCGACAGGGGATATGGCGGATAAACTAAAGGATGAGATTGAGGAGAAAGCGGAGATAAAGGCCGTGTCAATCCAAAGAAATATGACGAATCTCGTTATTATGGGCATAGATGGAGATGCCACCGAACAGGACATCCTAAATGCAGTAGGGGCAAAGGGCAATGCACAAGTGCAAAAAGTGGTAATTAAAAGTGTTATTATAAATAAAAATGGAAGCAAGACTGCCATTATAGATGTACCGAAAGAGGCGGGTAGGTTAATAATAAAAGAGGGAAAAATAAGGATTGGCTGGGGTGAGGCGGAAGTTAAGGAGAGGCTAAGTATAACAAGATGTTATAGGTGTCTAGAATTCGGTCACAAAACAAGCGGATGCACGGCGGAGAGGGAGAGACCGAGGGAGTGCCTTAAATGTGGACAGGTTGGGCACTCGGTGAAAGACTGCGAAAACCCAGCCTATTGTAATAAATGCCAAAGACCGGGGCATAGGGCGGACACCATGAGATGTCCGCACTATAAGCGACTTGTGGAGGAGGAGCGAGCGAGGAGGGCCACGAAGGCAAAGAGTCGGAAGTAGATCCAGAAGACGGCACAACTCAAGGTTCTCCAAGTGAATGGTATGAGGGCAAGGGCTGCAGTTGACAAAGCGGTTGCAACTGCAAGGGAGAAGGGTGCAGACATCATAGTGATGAGTGAACCAAATAAGAAAATGATTCAAGATGGATGGATAAAAGATCAGAGGGAGGATGTTGGTATTAAAATAATAAATAGGAATTTGGAGGTAAGGAGAAGTAGGGCTATGGGAGGGTATTTATGTCTGCACCTGAAGAACCTGTATATAATAGGTTGCTATCTGTCACCCAACATCAGCCATGCTGATTATTGTGAGCAGGTTGATGGTATTATGGAAGAGGTGAGGACCTTGAGGAGTGAGGACTGTGTTGTGCTGGGAGATTTTAACGCGAAGTCTCCACAGTGGGGCTCTCCGACCAGGGATGCTAGGGGGGAATACCTGGAAAACTGCTGTGCGGGACTTGACTTGATTATCCTAAATGAGGGGGATACGCCAACTTTCCAGAGGAGGGGTTCCGTGGCTTACATAGATATCACCTTTTGTAATAGGAGGCTCGCACCTAAGATTAGAGGATGGAAGGTCTTAAAGGAGGAAACATTGAGTGACCATTCCTATATATGGTTTGAAGTCAACGAGGCGGGTGTTAGGGATGCGGGTGATAGTATGAAGAATAATATAGATTGGGAAACTTACAGGAATTATATGGAGCTGCGGACTGGCAATAACACGATGGGGCCGAGGACAGCTGAGGCGTGCTCGAAGATAATCAAGGAGGCGTTAGACTTTGCGTCACACAGGACGGAAAATCACTTAAATAAGAAACCGTACTGGTGGAATGAGAAGGTGGAGGCTCTTAGGAGGGAGTGCAATAGGAAGAGGAGGCGGGTAACTCGGGGTAGAAGAGCCGGATTGGAAGGAGAAGAAATAGAGGAGTTGTGTGACGAACATAAAGAGGCGAGGAGAAGCCTCAAAAAAGCAATCTATGAGTCTAAGAGGGATCATTGGAGGGAGATGTGCGATAGGCTAGAAAACGACGTCTGGGGCGAGGGCTATAGAATAGTCATGAGTAAATGTGGAGGGGACGGATATAAATTAGAAACAGAAAGAAAGGTGGAGATAGCCAAGGAGTTGTTTCCAAGGCGTGAAAGCTTTTGGGTTACACCTCCGATACAAGAAGAAGCAATACCCTTTAGTGAGGAGGAAGTAATAATGGCAGCTAAAAGTATGAGAAGCGGGAAGGCACCTGGCCCTGATGGAATTCCCCCAGAGGCAGTGAAAATGATGGTTGAGATTGCCCCGGAATGGATCCGAAAGGTTATGAACGAATTGCTGATGGAACAGACTTTTCCAGACGAGTGGAAGATAGCAAAACTCGTGTTAATTCCGAAACCTGGAAAGCCGATTGAGGAGGTATCGGCACACAGGCCTTTATGCTTACTCAATACCTTGGGCAAGCTTTATGAAATACTAATACGTGGGCGCCTGGAAAAGGAATTAACAGAGAAAGAGATAATTTCATCAAACCAGTATGGATTCAGGAAGGGGCGGTCAACAATTGATGCGGTTACCTGTGTAACGGAAACTGTCAAGAGAACGAAAGAAAAGTGGTGCGTGCTGGTAACGGTTGACGTACGAAATGCGTTCAACAGCATGACACACGGTAGAATAATAGAAAAACTTAGACAGGGTGGTATTTCTGACTACCTAGTAAGAATTATTAGCGCATACCTACGTAACAGGGTTTTGAGAGTGGATAGAGGGAGAGAAATGGAAATAATGGCGGGGGTTCCACAGGGGTCAGTATTAGGGCCTGTTCTTTGGAATACTGGCTATAATGGTGTGTTGGAGCTGGACCTAGGGGAAGGGGTTATGAGTATTGGATATGCCGATGACCTAGCCGTGGTGGCATGTGCCGACTATAAAGACATATTGGAATTCAAGGTGAATGAGGCGCTGAACAGGATTGACGGGTGGATGAGACTAAATGACTTAGAACTAGCACCCGAAAAGACGGAAGCAGTGGTACTAAAGGCACCAGGGAACCGGGTGGAGAGGATCAGTGTCCAAATTAAGGAACAAATAGTACTGTCCGCAAAAAGTCTCAAATACTTGGGAATTGTAATAGACCGCAGGATGTCGTTTGGAGAACATATAATACACGCAACGATGAGAGCTGACAAGGCGGCGACTAGCATATCTCGCGTGATGCCGAATATGGGAGGGCCGACTAGTGAAAGGCGGAAGGTGTTGGGCGGTGTGGTACAGTCTATATTGCTGTATGGTGCGCCGGTGTGGGCACCGGTCCTGTACATGAAAAAGTACAGGGAATTGCTGATAAAAATCCAACGAAAGACACTGCTGAGAGTGGCGAGCGGGTACAGGACGGTGTCTGCAGCGGCATTACAGGTGGTAACGGGAGTGATTCCCATAGATCTACTAATAATCGAGAGATGGAACATGTACCACAACAAAGGAAGTAAGAATAAGGCGGAGAGGAGGGAAGAAACTCTCCAACGGTGGCAAGAAAGGTGGGAAAAAGAGACGGAGGTTGCTCAGTGGACCAGGCAGTTAATAAAAAATGTGAAAGTGTGGTATGGGTGTAGGTTCAGAAAAACTAACTATTTTTTGACGCAGGCGTTTACGGGCCATGGATCTTTCAGAACCTACACCCATAAAATTGGAAAGACGGGAGATAGTCTATGCGTGTATTGTTACAAGGAAGATACGGCAGAACATACTTTATTCCAGTGTGATAGGTGGGAAAGACTGAGAATGAAGGCAATGCTTGAAGTTGGAGAGGCCATCACGGTTGGGAATATGGTCGAAATTATGTTGGCGGATAAAAGTAAATGGAAGGTGATAGAGGAGATGATTGGGGGGATTATGGCATCCAAAGAAGCAGAGGAAAGGACACTCCAAAGAGGGCAAGACGCATAAACTTTTATCGTTTAGTGTATATTGTTTGCTTTTATTTTAACGATTTTAATGGAAATATCTAGTCATGAGCTTTTGCTCGGTTTTACCTTGTTTTGTTTGTCATTATTTTAGAGTTGTTGGAAGCGAGTCTTTTGCTCGTTTTTGTTAGGTTGTTTGTTGTTTTGTTGTTTTGTTTTTTGTTGTTTTTGTTGTTGTGATGTTGTTTCTTTTATTGTTGTTTTTCTTTATTGTTATTTTATTGCTGAATACGCTTCTAAGTATGGACACAATAACAGATGTTCCAAAGTTTTGTAGGTTGCTATGAGTTTAGGGATCTTTACCTCCATCGAG